>CAWUFW010000401.1:0-2682500 GCA_963921515.1 Calotriton arnoldi
CCCCTGTCCAAGAAGTCTCAGGAACAGCAAAGACTTCAAGCTCTTCTGCCATCAGCACTGGGGACTGTGTGTTTTGTGCTGCAACAGAAGAAAAAGCAACCCAACTACGACATCTACGACGCCGCTGCTGACTCCGTGTCCTGAAGGCACCGCAGAGGGCACCGCCGCATTGCAACCCTGGTCTCATCGACGATGCCACCCGATGTCACCACCGAGCCGCTGCTTGCACAGCGACCTGTGGGCAATGCACTCCGCACCGCCTCAATTCACGCTATCGCCTTGGTATCCCCGACGACGACACTCCCCGCCGACATTGACGCCGCGGCTTGCACCGCAGTTCGAGGGCACCACTCGTAAGTTACACAAAGCACCGTCCTCATCCCACACCGCAGCCTTGGCCTACCCCAGCCAGTGCCATTGACTCCAGTTCGTCAGCCGACGACAGCGCTTCAGCAACAACGATGCTGCTGCTTGCACCGTGACCTGCCAGCACTGCGACGAGTACTGCATCACTTCGCACCGCAGCACTGGTCTCACTGACGCCACTGGATGACCATCACCAAGCCGCTGCCTGCACCGTGACCTGAGGGCACCACACGCTGCACCTCACCCAGATACCTGCCGACGCCAGCGCTCCCGACTTCAACTGTGAGGTGTTCGATCTGCAACGTGTGTGACTTCAAGGTACCGACGACTCCTGCACCGACCTCCGGAACCGACGCCTGCTGACGATGATGGAATGCCATAAGCCGCCCGACCACCCCTCAGCCAGGCCGTGGACTCAGCAGACGAGCCCTCCCTCCGTCTGCAAGCAAACCGGCCGGTACTACAAGTGGAGTTCGGGCGGCTGCCCGACATCGCGTCTCCCTACCTGATGGGGAGAAGGGCCTTCCTGTATTGATACTGCTGGCCTCACGAACCGCTAGTCTGCCCACCTACAAGCCCTATAATAGCCACTTCATGCACCGCTGGGACGGCCGACAAGCAAGAGCCGAGCAGGTGACTGCAGTGCCACCTAGCGGTGGATTGCTGCACCGCACAAAGCCCGGTGAGCAGCTCCGGGTGACATGAGCACTGCAGCCCCGACCGGGGGGACAGGGAGTGAAGGCATGTTCACATTGAGTGCCTGCAGTCACAAAGCATAATGGAGGGAGGAAGCACAGTGGGTGCTTGAAGTTGCCACTACGTTCAACACTGCATGAACCCCGCCACAGACTGAGGGGCATTACATTCAAAGGAGGGCATGTATCCGCAACCAGTAAGGAGACCTCAGCCCAGCACCACAGCAGAGATTGGCCAAGGGGGCCTGCCAAGTGTTTGAAGGGGAGAGACTCCCAACCCCCATGTAGCAAAGAGCTACAAGAAGCCCAAAGCTGCCCCAGTCAGGGAAGGTGCCAAGAGTCCAGCCAAGCAGCAAATCCCCAAAAGGCAATGCCACAGCAAAAGAAAGAGAGCACAGTAGCGGAGAAGGGTGTTAACCCCTGCAAGGCCCTGCTAATCAGCTAGCAAGTATCACTGCCGTCACCCGCAGCCAGAGATCTGTTTCCTCAGAGAAGGTTCGAAATGTGTGGGCCTGAGAAGAAGGTCCCACGACAAGAAAAAGCACAGTGAGAGAGATGGGTACTGAAAGCTCCTATTGGTGAACTGCCACCACTGCAGGAGAGAGGAGCAGGCACCCAGGGAGCCAGCAGAATGCACTGTATCGAGAGGCGCAGAGACAATGCATACCCACATGAGAAAGACTGTACCAGTGTGCACACCCAGCACCGAATGGCCACTATTGGCCTGCCATTGAGAGCGTTACATGAACTTACCAACCCTGACAAACAAGCACAAATCTCTGCAGGACTAAGAGCTGCGATGGCGCAATCTTGAGGTGTAAGCACTGCGCCCCACTAGGAGGAGAGCGTGGCACGATGCAACAGCGTAAAGGAGATGCTTCCACTGGTGCCATGAGGAGGAAGACTGGCACTGCTACCCACCACAAGTTAAGTAAGGAACAGCCTTCCATCTACCCCACATATGTACCCAGAGCCACCAGCGCTCCCCAGAGCCAAGAGGAGTGGAGAGGCCTAGCGTGGCCCGAATGCAGGAGGGAGAGCCTCTACATCTACACTGCACCAGCACCGCCCACAGTGGGCCAGAGACAATCAAAGGAGTGCCCCCAACACTGCAGTAAGACTGCCTCACACATCGGCCCATTACAGGCAGGAGGAGAGCCGCACGTCCTCAAGTGGCAAGCTGCCACCACCGCAACATGGAGAAGAGAATGTGGCACGACACCACATCATGAAAGAAGAGTGTCCTCCCCCACACTGCCTCAAGATGGAGTCACCAGTGGCCCAATACAGGCAAGAGGAGAGTCGCACACTCCAAGTGGCAAGCCACCACTACAGCATGGAGCAGAGAAGGTGGAATGAAACCACAGCAAGAAGGAAGAGAAGAGTGGCAATCCTGTCACCTTGAAGAACCGGACGAACACAGTGTGCTGGAGAGATCAATGAGGGGAGAAGAACGAGGACTCATACCACCACAAGACAAGAGTGCACCCGCAGACACAAGACAGCCACCAAGGCAGAGCAATGTCCCTGTTGACAGCTCAATGGGAGAACCAAAAGTAAGCCGCAGCAAGCGATAAACCGCGTCTCTCCCCAACGTGCCCCAGTGCGACTGGCAATTCGCAAGCGTCAGCAGTCTAAGTCAGACGGTATCCCTGCTCGTGATTACAGATGCCACGAGTGAAGAACAGCCTCAGCAAAGACACTGAGCTAAATGGCTGCGAAGTTCCTCCAGTCATCCTTACTCCAGGTGAATCATCACCACCTGTCGTCCAGGTCCAATGGCAACCACAACATCATTGCCACGTGCATCACCCAATCCAGCAAAGGAGCAAATTGTCACCAGGGTGGAGCCTTGCACCTGCAAAGCACCAAGAGACCGAGACATTCCATTGAAGTGAGAGACCAAGGGGCTATCTGACAGCCCATGTGCCCCTGTGTCCTGTTGGTAAGCACACCGACCATTAAGTCACCTACCCTGGTGGTTGCACGAACAACGTAATTGTATCCTGTCAGTGATCCTGCAGCGGCCCTCAGGTGGCCCCCAAGCAGCCCTGCACAGTCCACGCGTTATCATGACAGCCTCGCATAAGGGCCTCAAGGACATTCCTGCACCCAGGGATCCTGGCACCGGGGCTTCGGAGGATGACGTCCTAAGCATCATCAACGCCATTCCAGTCCTGGCAGGTTGGTCATCATAGTGCCCAGGTGCCCTCAAGTGAAGACTCTGTAGCAGGACACCACCGATGCTCCTGATGCACCATATTTAAGTTGTCTGACCCCAACAGCATCACCGTAAGAGCACACGCATCCATTCATCAGTGTGTAAGTGGACATTGATCAGATGGACATGCTGTCAAAGAATCCGGACTCCATCGACGCATCTTTCACGCCCAGTAATAGCTGGTCAAATTATGGACATATGCCGAGATGCCCAGGTGCTCCCAGCTGCACCTGTCCACCGTTGTCCTGCAGACTGCCTCAAGACCAAGTGACTGTGTCATGTCCCATGTGCGTAGTTTATTCCCAGAGGTTGGACTTTGTTTTGTTTTTAATATGCTTTGGGAGGAATGTAGTGTCGTGCTGGAGATGTTCTAGCATCTCAGCAGGCACTTGTATTGCCAGCCACTCCCTCGAGGGCTAGACACACTTGCACCGTGCACCCATCCAACACAGGCATCACGAGTGACGTGACCCTGCTAATAAAAGGGCCCGGGTGCAGGTGCTAGTGGCCAGTTAACCAACATACCCACGGTGTCTGTGTCACATTCTAGAAGCATGTGGGCCCAGGGCCCACCTCACTACAGTGCCCAACACTTGACAACCTGACTTTTCCCTGGCTCACATCCCCTCCATTTTGTCTCCTTTGCAATTGCCAAGTGAAGAGTGTGCCTTCATTCATAAAAAATTTAACTTTAGAGGCTATTATTTCCTTCAGTCAGTTTACTTACCATTGTAAAAACCCACGGGAACAGCGCTAATTGTGCATCATCGCATGTACACCTGTGCAACCTTTAGTAAACCGAGGCCTTTTTTCAGGGGTACTTCTGACTGTAGTGTTGCCGACGTAAGGGAGAGACCATCCCTCCCTGTGATGTAGGGGAAGTTCAGTTGGGAACCCCTGCACGCCTGTAATAGTGGGCTGGACTGGTGTATGCCAGGCCAGCGTGAGGGACGCAAATAAATAGCCCGGGGCTCCGGGTGTGGCTCAGTGATTAGCTGGCCACTAACGTAACCTCCGTGTCCCGCTTTTCATTGTGTCTCTCTGTGACCAGGCCTGGGGTTGCTCTGTGGGACACTACGCTGGTGAGGAGGTGGCCACACTCCCACAGCGTGCCCCGCCGCATTGCTAGTGCCATCAACCCGCGTCCCACCACAGCCACCCTCTACACCGTGTCTCTGCCAAGCGGCAAGACACCCCTACCTTGCTGCATCACCGTCGCACCTCCGCCTCCTGCTGCAGTGCGGACAGCAGTTTGATTCCACGAGCAGAACGTAATGGTGAGCGCCTGGACCTACCGTCGCTCTTGTGCACGTGTGCCATGGCCACCGCGGAGAGAGAGTGCGAGGTGAGTGTCCATACCCTTCCGCCGCCTCCACACAGTACGTCGCTCCGTCCCGGAGCTCTGTGTTGAAAAAAAAGGCCACCAGGGCAGGAAAGGAAGCGCAGCGCAGAGCTCGAGGCCCCAGCAACGCCCTCCATGTGGTGCCCGAGCCTCTGAACATCACCTCTGCCAGCACTGCCCTTGAACAGTGGCTGATCCCTTCAAACCCTATTGGTCAAGCCAGCGCTCTGAGACCTGGTTGCCAGGAGAAGCCCCATGCAGCCCTGCAGCCCCACAACACAGTAAGCTGACCACAGTCCACTCTGCCAAGCCCCCACCCAGTGAGTTCACACAAGGTCACAGCCAGCTACAGTGGGCACACAGGCCTGAACTACAGCACCACCAGCCACCAGGGCACCCAGCTGTGCAACTGCCCAGCGCCACCACCACCTGCTCACCACTGCAACTCGCCATCATGACATCACTTCCGCCGCTAGAGCTGTTCACCGTCACAGGCCCCCCCGTCCCAGGCGGCGCGATGGAAAGCGTGGGTTGAGCGCCTCGAGACCTACTTCAAAGCAGCGGAGATCCTGGTTCTGTGCAGGAGACCCGTGCTCCTCCACCTGGGCGGGGCTCACATCCACAAGATCTCCAAGACAGTACGGGAGGCCGGACCGCCAAGCAACTACGCCACCATGCGCGATGCCATCACGGCGCACTTTGAGCCCTCACCAACCCCAACTATGAATGGTTTCTTCACCCCAATTCTGCCACGCCTATCAAGGAGGAACCCGTCAACGCACACCGAAATGCATGGGAACAGATCGAAGCTCGCCAAACCAGCCCCACACTCAGCCAAGCAAAGTTTGCGGAGTAGCACGTGTGGGTGGTGCGGAGGCCCGTACCCCCACGATCCAACCTGCCCTGCCAGTGGCAAAACCTGCAGTTCGTGTGGCAAGCTGAACCATTTCTCCACAGTGTTTCACTCCTCACAAAGACGACGGCCCAAAGGCCCACAGAAGCAAGTGCACGCAATCGAACCACTCCGTGTTAGCTCCTCCAGCAATGACATGGATGAAGATGACGTAGCCACTGTTCACGTGGGGAGGATGTTGAATACGCTCACGGCTGCCCGACCGACAGCGCTGATTTGCAAGATCGGAGTGCAAGACCACTCCGTTGCCGGGCTCATCGACACCGGAGCCACCATCAATCTCATGGCTGCTAACATCTACCACAGCCTACCCAGCGCCAGCGCTCCGCAGCACCAACATGCAAGTGTACGCATTCAGCAACCGCTCACCGCTGAAGCTGTGTGGCGTCTTTCAGGCAGATCTCTCTCATGACACTACACATCAACGTGCCAAAGTCTATGTGTCCCAGGAAGGGTCGGGGTTCCTACTCAGCTGTCGCACCGCTCAAGACCTCAACCTGATCAAGTTCACATTAGATGTGCCCGCGCACGACCTGGATCGACTACTACAAGATTGCACGCCAATGTTTGAGGGTATTGGGGGTTTGAAAGGACCAGCTGTCCAGTTACACGTCGACAAATCGGTGGCTCCAATAGCCCTCAGTCACTGAAGAATCGCCTTCCATCTCTGGCCGAAAGTGAAGGCCGAGCTCCGACTCCTAGAGAGATCAGGCATCATCGAGCGGGTGCGTGGTCCAACGCCGTGGGTGTCCCCATTCGTCGCGGCGAAGAAGCCTAAATTGCCTGACGCCGTGCGCATCTGTGTGGACATGAGAGTCCCAAATTTAGCAATCAAATGAGAACACCATCTTACACCAACTGTGGATGACATCATCAGTGAACTGGCAGGATTCAAGTGGTTCTCCAAGATGGATCTCCGGTCTGACTACCATCAAATACCTCTCCACCCAGGCTCCCGCCCCATCACCACTTTCTCGACTCACGCAGGACTCTGGAGGTACACCCGGCTCAACTTTGGGATCTCTAGTGCTGCTGAGGTCTTCCAAAACATCATCAAAAATGTCCTCCATGGACTGAAAGGAGTGCTCAACATGAGCAACGACATCCTGGTACATGCTCCCACGTTGGAAGAACACCTCCTTCGTCTTCAAGCTGTCTTTTCCTGCCTCAGAGAAAGTGGGCTCACACTACACTGAGAAAAGTGCGATTTCCTACAAAAAGACATCAGTTTCTTCGGCTATCGGTTCTCGGATAAAGGCATCGGTCCTGACTCTGACAAGGTGAAAGACATCCAGGAAGCATCAGCCCCGTCATCAGTGTCCGGAGTTCGCAGTTTCTTGGGTATGGTAACCTACTGCAGACGGTTCATCAAGAACCTGTCAGACTTAACCGGCCCGGTCAGAGACCTAACCAAAGCCACCAGTCTGTGGAAGTGGGAATCCGAGCAGGAAGAAGCATTCCAGCAAACCAAAGCGGCCCTGTCTGCAGACACCACACTGGTGTACTTCGACTCCAAGAGGGAATCCCAACTCGTGGTAGATGCCAGCCCCACTGGCCTGAGCGCAGTCCTAACTCAACGACAAGAGTGTGGAGAATGGGCTCCAGTAGCCTACGCCAGCCGAACGCTCACACCAAAAGAGCAACTGTATTCACAGATTGAGAAAGAAGCTATCGCAATCCTGTGGGGCTGTCGACATTTCTACATATACCTGTATGGCCGCCCGTTCACTGTCATCACTGACCACAAGCCTCTAATCCCGCTATTCCAAGGATCCTCATCACGGCCCCCCCCCCCTCCAAGGATTGAGAAATGGATTCCGCAGCTGCAAGATTTTCAATTCACTGTCGAATACAAACCTGGCACCCAAAACCCGGCCGACTTCCTGTCAAGGCATGCTCGGCCGGTCACACTGCCCGAAGCCGCAGAAGCGGCGGCCACAGAAGACTATGTGAGAATGATTGCAGAAAGATCCAGGCCCCTTCCAATCTCCCTTGAAGATGTCATAGAAGCCACAAAGAAGGATGACTGCCTCAGATCTCCATCCAAGCAGTCACCTCAGGGGATTGGAAGCACTGCAATGCCTATTGCCACTCTGTACGGAGACAGCCCAGTCAATCCTGAAAGCTCTATATCATGTCCACCAAGAACTATCCGTGACTACTGTTCGCTGCCTCCTCAGAGGCCCGCGCCTTGTTCTACCGGAAAGCCTGACCCAGAAAGCGGCTCTCCTAGCACATGGAGCCCACGAAGGGATGGTTAAATCGAAAACCGACTCCGGAGTAATGTCTGGTTTTCCGGCCTAGACCAAAAGATAGAAACAATTGTAAGGCACTGTCCCGTCTGCCTAGCTACTGGTCCGCCGAATACACCCGCACTAATCATCACCGAAGCAGCTCGTGGTGAAGGAAGTGGCCCGATTCGGGTCACTCGGGTCACTAATGACCACCTCTCAGCCTTCCACTAAAATGAAGAGTTGGTCAGACAGTAGAGAATACAAACCAATATCTGTTTATTAAAGTACACTCAGAGCGGAGCCCAATCTGCCCAGTCGCTTAGGAGTGCTGCAAAGGGACTGGCATCAGCAAGCATAATGATACATTATGTACACTTCAAAACCAATGAAAGCACGCCCACCATGGAATTTTCCAGAGAGATGCAGCTGGACAGTAAATTACAAAGGAGTAAGTTTCGATTCTGAGGCCGGGCACAGACTATCTACTATTCAAGGTCACTCTGCCTGTACCCACCACTAGACAAGTGGGAGAAGGCTTACTTCTAAAGGAAAGGTTTGCACTAATAAGAACAGTGCATTCATTAGCATAGCAAAACTCAGCTCCGAAGAAACATAACCTAGAGAAGGCCATTTCTCGGAAATGGCAAAGGATTGGTTTCGATCATGATACAAAATGGCGCCCATACACAAAATGGCGCCACGAATGCTAACTTACGTAAAACAATGCAAACGCATAATTTTTATTCCAACAGACCCTCCTTTTAGCATGAGCTAACCATTTTATATAAGAGCAGAAAGACATATAATTTAATAAATCATGAATAAATTGTTTTAAGAGCACTCTATTTTCAGCTTCAGGAAGGGAAACAGTAAGAAGGGAAGAAGTCTCAAAAATACCCTCATCTAGTTGCATGAGGTCTTCTACTTCTTTTTGAATCATAATTGTTGCATTAGTATCATGCATCGATATTCTTTTAGGGGCGAGAAGGGTGGTGCAATAAGAGCAACATAAGGGAAGACACTGGACCAGAACACAGCAAGAAATCAAGATCACAATGAAATAACGGTTTACCACGCCGTACTGGATCGCTCAAGGAGTACTCTCCATTCTACAGGTAAACTAGCATTGATACGGGCATTTATGGATATGGATAAGAAGATTGAAAGTAATTATAAGAAGATGACAAATTGACGGCTGGATTATTTTGGAATTGTTTGAGAGCACTGAAGTCGGTGATGAACACTTATCAAATCTAACGAAACACGTGTTGGCTGTGGCTATATGAAGAATATTGATGAAAGATTGTGGCTTCTGAAGACGAGAGGCTGTGGCTTCTGAAGAAGTCTGTTGGAAATAAACCTATCAGAAAACAAGAAGAATTGGACACACTTTTTCGTACATTTGCTGGTGCTCGGGACAATTTGTTGACTGTACAAGACTGGATGTTTCCAGCTCTTATGTGTGGGCGATAGTGGCAGCCCTCTTCGTTGGAGCACCAAAATAGAGACCATTGGTATTTGACGGTGGAGGAATAGAGGAGAGTTTGCGCAAGTGGCCCTGCCACGTTCTTGTTCAATTTCACAATGAAATAAATCACTTTTTCAAGGATCCAACCGCATCCACCAAAGAATGATCAACTCCAGTTCCCACTCTCCATTCCTTTAACATTTACTAGGATATCTAAAATGTGTTGGGTAATGTTCATTTCCATATTAGTGATCCCGACTACACACTGGTCTCCTACTACCGCGCACACACTACCACTCTTAGCTAGGATGAAATCAACAGCATATCTAGTTTGCTCGGAATATATCCGCATACTTTCCAATTGGGTGGTGATGTCATGCAGAGCCGCTACTGTGGAGTTAGACAGTATCTGCAGCTTACATCCAAAATATTCTCTAGCTTTTTCACCCATGGCCATTGCAGTACCACCAAAGGTAATAATGGAGGAAAGAATATACCCAAAGGTGACACCATTACTATAATTATTGACTTCAAGGTCTGTCACCCCTTCGCAAAATTCCTTTGTCAGTGTTCTTTTAACCCATCTGAACTTAGGCTTCACATGTTTGCAAGGCACACCTAGAGGCAAACCATCCCAAGGGCCACATCATTTGTACCATTATGCATATTGGAATAAGTCCCATTAAATAAAAAGAAAAAACCTGGGTGCGCATAAATAGGCCTATCATAATCTACAGCAGCATACCTGGAATTCCATCCAACGGTACGAGGGTCCTTTGGATCTACCATAGAGTACGTGCCCTTATGCAGAATTATCCCAGAGCAGTTAGCATACAGAATGAGGTCAGTAAAATTAACAATTGGGCAACATGCAGGGTAATAACCAGCCTCTCATGGAACTGTCAATTCTTTGTAATGCCAACCCGCCAGTGTTACATTCTGTTACTCCATATAGAAATTATCACAATAAGTATTGTTGTTACATCCTGGATAACCTATGCCTCGTGGCTTTCGATGATATAGACATGGGCCTGGATAACCAAACCCAAATACTCCCTGTACTTCTACGAAATCAGGGGGCCGAGTATAAGTGTAATTAACAAGTGACAATGGATATGCAGTCCATAAGCTAGTAACAGACTCAGTAGGGTAGCAAGCAGTACCTTCGCCAAAAAACCTTTTATGTGTGTCTAGAAACACGTTACTCAGGGCTGACCTTTTCGTGCAAACTTGAGAAACAACTTTATGGTTAATACATGACGGTGCATTCTGATCACATTCCAAAACCCAGGACACCCCACCCAGAATCAAGAGCAGTAATAGCACAAGAATAGCATATAATATATTTTTCTTGGTAGACCAAAATATGCGTGAATGAGCAAGGGGGAATCACTATCTGCTCTTCATCAGCAACCATTCTGCCAAAGGGGTGCATGGCAAATGATAAAGCAAGGTGGCAAAATGCCAGCAAGAAGAATGTACAAGTTCCCAGTGTCCATCAGAGCCTCACTGGTACAGGCTCTTATTGTCCATCAAAACGTTAGCGCTCTTGAGCACCGGCGGTGGAGCTTGCTCTGTCCTAAGCTCGGGTTCCCACGTCGACCAGGATAATGTACCCCCAAGGAGATACTTTCGATCTATCCTGTCTAATGTTCAAACAGTGCACAAATCTCACATCTCCCTAAACTAACTCCGTTGGTACTATAGCAAAGTACACCTAACTTACACAGTCCATCCCTGACTAATATGACTTCTCCTTTGGTGCAACATTCCTCAGCCGAGGGCGCAGATTATACCTAGTGACTCCAGGCACAGAGGGATCAATGAAAAGGGGCTCCTGGATAGCCCATATTTCCGGAGGTACTGCTGCATTCAGCATGTCATCATTTTCCTCATCCGTTTTGGTCCAGGTCAGCTTGGCGTCACTGAAGGGGACAAACTGAGGCACCGTCTCACACTCGGAGTCCCCTAATCCATCCTTCACCCATTGATCATAGGGCAGGGGTAGAGGTATCCTGCGACAATGAGTGGTGTGCACCCAGTTCTTTCGGCCAGCGACCTTGACAGCTATGCATGTAGCCAGGAGGACCTGCTCTGGCCCCTTCCACCGTGGCTCCAAACTCTTCTTCCGCTGGAAGTTTCATCCCAGCACAAAATCTCCAGGCTGGATGTCGTGTCCGGGCCCCTCTGGTGTAGCTGGCAGGGCTTCCCGGACCTGTCGGTGAATAGAACGCAAATTTTCAGTTAACTGAGCAAGATAGTCAATCAGCAGCGTATACTCAATATCTGAAAACCGCTGAGGTCGCGGGACGCCCCAGACATTTGCTGGGTGTCCGAACACGACCTCGTACGGTAACAATCCTGTCCTAGAATGTGCCGTTGTTCTTGTCAACAAAAGAGCTAATGGTAAAGCATCTGGCCACTGTAACCCTGTCGTCTCCTGACTCTTTGCCAATTTCAGTTTGATAGTACCATTGTACTTCTCAACCAAACCTGCTGACTGTGGGTGGTTGGCGGCATGGAACGTCTGCTTTATGTGCAAACCATCACAAATTAACTGAATTACTTGGGCATTAAAATGGCTTCCGTTATCACTCCAAATCAAATGGGGCAAGCCAAAACGAGGGAAGAACTCCTTCAGAAGTACCTTTGCAGTCGTAATGGCTGTATTATCTTTAGTGGGATAAGCCACAACCCATTTACTGAATGCACAGACAACCACCAGAACATACTTCAAATTATTGCATCTGTCTAGCTCGATATAATCCATCTGGAGGACCTCAAAAGGAAAAGTGGGTGGTGCAAAATTACCGGGTGGTGTAGGGGTACCTTTCCCAGGATTGTGCATCATGCACACCATGCAGGACTTCACTAAATGTGCAGCTGTTTTCAAAATGTTATTATTCTGCCATACAGGGTCTAACAACTTACAAATACCCTTAGCACTAATATGAGCTGGGCCATGGGCCATCGTAACTACAGGGAGAACATATACATCTGGCAACATCCATCTCTGCTTCCCTGATTTATCAATCCAACATCCTTCATCGTTCAATTGTGCTGTACTTTCTTGCCACACTACTAATTCCTCCATTGTGGCTTCATTTTGTATCTCTTTCACATTCCCAAGTGTACCCTCAAATATGGTAACTTCAGGCACCCACCTAGCGGGACCTGCTACGAACATTCTTTTCATTTTAGTCTGGGCTGTTTCCTTAGCTGTCTGATCTACAAAAGCATTTCCCCTACCTACATCATCAGTGACTTTCCGAAGGGAACTACACTTTACTATAGCCAATTTCTTAGGGAGTGTTAAAGCAGACAAAAGCCTCAATATAAGGTGCCCATGCTGAATTTTGGTGCCCTGTGAAGTAAGAAACCCTCATTCAGCCCAGAGTCGCCCAAAGTTATGTGCGACTCCAAAGGCGTGCTGGCTGTCAGTATAAATATTTGTGGTAAGTTGGCCTGGCATATGCTGTCCACTAATTATAGTGGGCACCTTGCCCCAGTCCAAACAACCCCTTATTGGAGATAGGTTAAAGACAACCTTATTGAAAGCTATCCTAGTGGTAGCTATGGAGAGCAGCCTTCAGGCTAAGTCTTGAAGGAATGTAAAGCAGCTTGTTTTACCAGTCTATAATCTCTTGAGTGACCAAATGAAAGAGCACCACACCAGGTATATATTCAAAATATATGTATTTATTGCTAAACACACCCCTCTAGTCTCTTTATGAGGCTAGAGTTCGAAGTACATAAGTTAGAAGTTATTTAAACACAGTAATAGCACAAATACACGTTTGGGCCCTAGGGGCGTACCAAACCATATACCAATAAAGTGGTATAAGAACCACGACTGAACTAGACACTAGGCCTAGAGCCTCTAGAAGTACTTGGACCACAAGGAACCACCCAAGGTAGTGACACAGGGGACCCACGGGAGACGCGTGCAGTGTAAATACACAACCGCGATACGCCGTTGACTTCTATGGAGAAAGTCGTGATCGGGAAATTAGAGAAAAGGGACACTTAAAAGAGGACTTGGACCAAACCCTTTGAGATCTAGGACTTTGAAGAGTCTCTACCCACGGGAGCACCGGAGTACTCGTGTTACCTCACCCAGGGAAGCCGGGTGCATAGGTGCCTTTCGGGGTCGGGTTTCGTCGTCGATTTGAATGGCGATCTGCTGCAAAGTGCTGCTGGCGACCAAGAGAAAAGTGTCCGGGTGGATCCAAGAGTGGATCGGAGTTCTTAAGAACCTGAAAGCAGAGGGGACAGAGTCTGGGTCACTAGCCAGTGACCAGGAAGGCGATGGACAGATGCCCACCGATGTCGAGTGCTTCAGGTGCGTTGACGGTCGTCTTGTCTCTTCAGCCACGAGGTCCAGGAGGCGTTGTCGGCAACCAGGAGCAGGATTCGGGCTGGTACACAATGTTTGTCGAGTACTGAGGTGTCGGCGACCGGATTGGACCCAACAAGCCTTGGCAACGGCAAGTCTTGGTGAAGATGTAGATCGTCGATGGTGCAGACCAGCAAGGTCTGGGGAACTCACTCTGCAAGGGTAAGTGAGGGCAGGCCTGGAGCAACCAGGATGCCAAGTTAGAAAAAGATTGGCCTTCGTTAAGGGCTACTAGCCAATGGGCTAGCAACCGCGAAGGAGCCTCGTGACGCCGCACGTGGATCTGGCTCACAAAACACTCGTGGAGTGGGGGCCAGTGATCTTCGGTGCAGGTGATGCTGGAGGCTAGGGATACTCGGAGCCCAAAGCACGACTTCTTGGGAGACCCAAAAGAGGATGCACTTGCAAATGTGCTTGGTGTCCAGGGGTCATGGTCTCAAGTCACCCACGATAGCCACGGGCCTCAGCTTTGCTGGGGACTCAGGGTAGCCTCGGGGAAGTCTGAGAATCCCCCTCTGGTGATGCGATGACTTCGGCGTCCGACGGGAGCTTCAGAAATGCGAACCGGACAGATGCTTCTTTGGTGCCTGCCAAGCAGGGGAGTCACTCCTTGACCCCAAGGGAGATTCTTCTGTCCTCTAATCGTGAGTAGAGCATCGAAGGTCCAGGATTCAGTTTCAGAGTTTCGTCCAGGGATAATCTAAAGTCCTAAGGACTGGGTTCCTATCTTTATACTAAAGATAGGGGTTGGACTACTCTGTGGCCCCACCTATGGGTGGGTCAGGGCAGAGGGGTGGCTACACCCCTTTCCTTTGTCCAGTTCACGCCAAAGCAGGGGCTGCAAGCCCCTGATCCGGTTTGAACTGGGGTATGCACAGGGACACCAAATGTGCCCCCAGTGCAGGACTTCAAAGCACCCGAAAGTGCTCCCGCCCAGCCCCAATACACATTATCCTGTCTGGGGAGGTGGTCACACCTCCCTGCGACAGGAAACCTATTGTCCAGGCCTCCCTGCCGGAGTTTCGTCCAGCAGCAGGAGGCCAGACTCGTGTCTGTGGCAGCAGCATCCATTTTGTGATGCCAGGGCTCTGGAAAGAAGTTACCGGACTAGTCAGAGTTAACATATCTTTCCCTCTAGAAGGGTGGAATGCTACCCCTGCCGCCAGGATTGGCGGGGGGGGTAGTATTCCAAGATGTTTGACACCAAACACAACATGTTTAGGTGCAGCCATTCCAAAGTTAGCATTTTACCGCGAGGATATAATGCGCTTAAGAGTATATGGTCAAGCTGCACTACAAACAGCATCAGAGATGGTCTCCGAACGCTGAAGAGGGGCCCTGCTCATGCAGGGGCACCCTCTCACATAGGAACCATGCACTCTGCCTTTAGGATTGATAAGGCCTGCCTTAGGAGTGACTTATAGGTTTATATGTGTGTATGTATTTAGTGATATAGGTAACCTATATCACAGTAAGGGGTGCATGCACCACCTTACCCAGGCTGCAGTAGCAGACCTGTGGTGTCAGTTTGGATGGCCTTCCAGGGGTGGCATAATACATGCTGCAGCCCCTGGCAGGCCTCTGAGGTACCTATGCCCTTGGTACATAGTATACCATATACTAGGGACTTATAAGGGCACTCCAGATCCCAATCAGTGATGTGCCTAAGGCACATGGAACCATTTTAGAGAGGAAGCAGCTAGGCTGGGGTTCTGATTAGCAGGGACCCAGCCAGACTAATGTCGAAAAACAGTGAAGCATCAGCAAAAAGTGGGGGTACCCATGTGAAGCAGATCCTACTCTCCTACAATATTGACAACCAGTCCCTCACTCAATTCACAAGCCCGTACTAAGGCAACATGCTCAGCAGCTTGGGTCCATTGATAAGGAACTCGTGAAGTCTCAACTACTGTACGCAGCGTGGTGGTAGCATAAGCAGCAGTTGTAGTGCCATCTGGTAATTTAAAACAAGAGTCATCGACATATAGTTCCCCTTGTGGGTCAGATAAGGGAACAGCAGTCAAGTCTACCCATCCTTTCGTCTCTTCTTCCGTCCGGAAGATACAGTCATGTTTATCAATCTCATCATTCTCAGAAGGGAGGGGCAGTAACGTGGCAGGATTGAGAGTGGCACACCTTTTGATCCTGATGTGTTAAGCAAACAATGTTAATTCATAGCCAGTCGGACTTGCACTTGTGAGGTGCTGTATCTTAGTCTTATTCAAAAGTGTATCCACAGCATGGGGTACCATGACTGTGAGGTCAGTATCAAGTACGAGTCCACCCGATTGTCTTATCGAGACGACCACAGCTGCAACCGCTCTTAAACAGCTCGGGAGGACTTGTGCGACAGGGTCAATAACAGCAGAGAAATAAGCACACGACTGTTGCTTATCTCCAAATTTTGGCGTTAAAACAGAAAGCGCGCAACCAGCCATCTCATGGATGAACAACACAAACGATTTGTTATAGTCAGGGGTGCCAAGTACTTGAGCTGAACAAAGCGCAGATTTCAATTGCTCAAAAGACTGCTGACATTCAGGCATCCAAGGCAAGGGCTCATGCACGTCTTTAGTGGTTAGCGCAAGCAAGGGTTTGATTAGTAATGAGTAGTTAGGTATCCACTGCAGGCAGTAGGAAGTGATACCTATAAAAGCGCGCACATCTTTCTGAGTTTGTGGAACGGGCATTTTAACAATGGTACTGATGCGCTCCGGGGTCAATCTCCTACCCTCCTTCGACAGTAGGTGACCTAAATAGGTGACCTCCTGTCGACAATATTGAAATTTAGAAAGAGACACCTTATGCCCATGTTGGGCCAAATGCAACAACAATTTAACTGTACTGTCTTTGCAACCTTGTTCTGTATCAGAAGCGATGAGCAAGTCATCAACATACTGCACCAATACATTACCTGAGGGAAGCGAAAGGGAATCCAAATGGCTCTTTAAAGCTTTACTATAAATATTCAGACTCTCAGTATAGCCCTGAGGAGCTCGACAGAACCTAAAGCTTCTGCCAGCTAGTGTAAACTCAAACAAGTACCTGCTATCTGGATGAATAGGAATACTGAAGAATGCATTTTTCAAGTCAATGACAGAGAAGAATTTAGCAGTAGAAGGAATCATTGTCAAAAGAGTAGTGATGTCAGGGACCACTGGAAACTGAGGAACCATTATTTTATTAACTTCGTGCAAATCAAACACGAAACGGTAAACATCCTCATGTTCATCAAGGGAACCTGAGGGTGTCCGTTTAAGAATTGGAAGGATAGGGCTATTACAAACATTAGCAGTCAACTCCTCAACCACTCCCTTCTTAATCAATTCCTGAATATTTGCAATAGGGCTTGCTCTCTTGCCTGTGGTATTTTATACTGAGGGATACGGGGCAAAATAGCACCATCCTTAACCTGTATCGAGACTGTAGGAATCTGCAGTAGTCCCACGTCTGTATCACCTGTTGCCCACAAAGTGGGTGGCACATCAGTAAATTCAACAGGAGGCGCCTCTTTGGACAAACACTGTTTAGCACGTACTACATCTGGTCCCATTGTCATATAAACACCTGCTGGGGAACAATAAATAGTAGCATGCAGTTTCTTCAACAAATCCAGACCCATCAAATTTTCACCACAGTTGGATGTCAGCAAAATTGGCGAATCCACAATGAAGGGACCAAAGGTCAACTCAAGGGGTCTTGAAATGGGGCTTACAGCTGGTGTGAGAAGGTGGCCTGGTATATGCTGTCTACTAATTATAGTGGGCACCTTGCACCAGTCCAAACAACCCCTTATTGATGATAGGTTAAAGACAACCTTTATTGAAAGCTATCCTAGTGGTAGCTATGGAGAGCAGCCTTCAGGCTAAGTCTTGAAGGAGTGTAAAGCTGTTTGTTTTACCAGTCTATAATCTCTTGAATGGCTAAATGAAAGGAGACCACACCAGGTATATATATAAAATATATGTATTTATTTCTAACCACACCCTACTAGTCTCTTTATGAGGCTAGAGGTCAAAGCACATATGTTACACTTCAAATATCACAGTAAATTAGCACAATATACGATAGGCCCTAGGGGCGAACCAAACCATATATTAAGAAAGTGGTATAAAAACCACGACTTGACTAGACACAAGGCCTAGAGCCTGTAGAATCGCTGGGACCCCAAGGAACCACCCAAGGTAGTGACACAGGGGACCCACAGGGGACGTGTGCAGTGTTTGAACACAGCCGCGAGCTCCGTTAGCTTCTATGGGGAAAGTCGCGGTTAGAGTTTTAAAGTTTAGGGACACTTCGGAGTGGACTAGGAACAAACCCTTTGGGACTTAGATGGTTCTAGGGCCAACACCCACGGGAGCACCAGAGTACTCGTGTTACCTCACCCAGGGAAGCCGGGTGCATAGGTGTCAAATGGTGTCGGGTCGCGTCGTCGTTTTCAATGGCAGCTTGCTGAAAAGTGCTGCTGTTGGGAAGATGAGAAGTGTCCGAAGAGATCCAAGCCTGGATCGAAGATGTGAAGAACCTGAAAGCAGAGGGGACAGAGTCTGGGTCACTAGCCAGTGACCAGGGGCACAATAGTCGAATGCCCACCGATGTCGGGTGCTTCAGGTGCAAAGAGGTGAAGCTTGACTCTTCAGCCACGAGGACCAGGAGCTGGATTCGAGCTGTCCCTCAAAGGATGTCGAGTGCTGCAGTATTGGTGCCCGGATTGGACACAACAAGCCTTGGCAACAGCAACCCATGCAGAAAGAAGAAAGATACTTCAGGACGGACCAGCAAGGTCCTGGGGACTCCCCAAGCAATGGAGAGTCAGGGCACGTCTGGAGCAACCAGGAAAGCCCAATCAAAGTAAAGTTGCCCTTCTCAGGGACCCACAAATTGACAGACAAGGGATCGCAAAGGGACCCTGAGAGGAATCACAAAATGGTGGCCCACGGGTCACTCAGAGTGGGTAGGCCAGCAATGTTCGGTGAATTCACTGCTCGGGGTCAGGGCTATAAGTAACCCAAAGCACAGCCTCAGGGATTGACGAAAAGCTTATGCACTTGTAAATGTGCACAGTGTCCAGGGGTTCCAGTTCCACAGTACCCACGAGGGCTACGGATCTCAGCTTTGCTGGGGACTCGGGTCAGCCTCTGGGAAGTCTGGAAACCCCCCTCCTGGGTTGCAGAGTTGTCGGCGTCCGGCAGGAGCTTCAGAGATGCAGACCGGACAGATGCGTCTTTGGTGCCTGCCAAGCAGGGGAGTAACTCCTTTACTCCAAGGGAGATTCTTCAGTCATCTGGCGTTGAACAGATTGTCGAAGGTCCAGGATTCAGTATCAGAGTTTCATCCAGGGAAATCTAAAGTCCTGTTGCCTGGGGTTCCTTACTTATACCCAAGGAAGGGGTTGGACATACTCTGGGGACCCACCTATGGGAGGGTTTGGAAAGTGGGGTGGCTACACCCATTTCCTTTGTCCAGTTTCGCACCAGAGCAGGGGCTGGTAGCCCCTGCAACCGGTTTGAACTGGGCTATGCACAGGGACACCAAACGTACCCCCAGTGCAGGACTTCAAAGCACTCTGAGAGTGCACCCACCCAGCCCCAATACACTAAAGCCTGTCTGGGAGGTGGTAACACCTCCCTGTGACAGGAAACCTATTGTCCAGGCCTCCCTTGCCGGAGTTTCGGTCAGCAGCAGGAGGCCAGACTCGTGTCTGTGGCTGCAGCATCCATTTTGTGATGCCAGGGCTCTGTTAGCTGGTACCGGGTATACCGGTGCAGTCATGTCTCTCCCTCTAGAAGGGTGGGATCATACTCCCACACCAGTTACTGGTGTGGGGGTATGATTCCAAGGTGTTTGACACCAAACACGACATGTTTCCGTGCAGCCATCCCAAAGTTAGCATTTACCACTAGGTTATAATGCACTTAAGAGTATATGGTCAGGCTGCATCACAGACAACCCCGGAGAATAGATTACGAAGGCTGCAGAGGGGCTCTGCTCATGCAGGGGCACCCTCTCACATAAAACCAAGCACACTGCCTTCAGGATTGATAAGGCCTGCCATAGGGGTGACTGATAGGTTTATATGTGCAGTGATAGGGTGAGATATAGTGAACCTATACCTCAGTAAGGGGTGCAGGCACCACCTCACTCAGGCTGCTGTAGCAGTCCTGTGGTGTCATTTTGGAAGGCTGCCCAGGGCTGGCATAATATCTGCTTCAGCCCCTGGTAGGCCTCTGGGGTACCTATGCCCTGGGTACATAGTATACCATATACTAGGGACTTATAAGGGCACCCCAGAATCCAATCTGTGGTGTACCTAAGGTACTAGGAATCCATTTTAAAGAGAAAGCAGATAAACTGGGGCCCTGAATAGCAGGGTCCCAGTCCAACTAAGTCGAAAACCAGCAAAACACCAGGAAAAAAGTGGGGGCAACCATGCAGTCAGATTCCACCTTCCTACAACTGGTACACCAGAAAAGCCTACCGAAACATTATTATGGCCAGACAGAGCCGCCCCAGGGACCATATTTTGAGAAACAGAACTTTTTGTCGCACCTGTGTCCACCAAAAATTCCTTAGTCGAACCTTGCAGTTCCGCTGTTACATAAGGACCACGCTGGTCTACAGGTATCGGAATTGGTCCCCCATCCTGTCCCTGGCTGTCCTAGCTGTAACTAGGAATTGGTGTAGCCCATGCACACCTAAATTATTCTACTAAAACCCGTGTTAAACGTGAAAATTTTGATCTGTGTGCTGAACCTCTCTTAGTGTTTACCTCACACCGTTATTCCAAGAAAAACTAGGGCCAGGGTTACATAATTGTAACATCAGCACTACCATTTGAGCTAATTCCCTCAAATGGTAGGGCTGATGTTACAATTATGTGTGTTTAAATGACATGAAAACTCAGTTGTTTGTTATATACAACAAGGTTGACATTTGTATAGTGTTATGTACTAATGTGAAATAACGCAACAATTTTCAGATTGAAATCAAGAAGGATTGTATTAAAAATCATGTGAGAAATGTCAAATTATTTGATTGTTAATTTGTGCTAAATGTTTGTATAGCCTTCAAGTAGTGCGAACCTTTGTCTAAGTAGCCAGTTGGCTGCTGGCCCTAGTTGTCCTAGCTGTAAGACATTCCTGTCACTTCCTCCACATCATAATCATCATGATAGTACTGTCCTTCACGAGGGTCATCAAAATAATTATTATCAGAACGACCCTGTGAGGCCACGGCATTCTGAGCCCTATCTGCCCCACCAGCTCCATGACTCTGTCCACGAGGACCTCGTCCTCTCGGGACCGCTACCTTCTGCAAAAGCACAGGACACTTGCTACGCCAATGTCCCTCCTCTTTACAATATGCAACCTGATTCGGAACCAAAGGCGTAGTTGTTGGCTGCCTACTAGTGCGTGGAAGCTGTCGGGCAGGACCACCACGTCCACTCCCATTCCCTCTAAAAGCCTGCTGTAACAACACCTTCGTCTTTAAATCCTTATGCCTCTTCTCTGTCCTCTCCTTTTCCTCATTATCCCTATGCTCATAATATTGTGCCATATTCAAAATGAGATAGGGGGAAGAGGTGGACCAAGTACTTTCAGAAGCCTGCAATCGAGTCGCAATTTCAGGAAGCAAATTAGAGACAAATCTATTAACAAACAACTGAACACCTCCCTCAATAGACAAATCCTGCCCACTGTAGTCCAAAAATGTACCTTCAAATCGGGTGAAGAAATCAGACACACTCATCTTTTTTTTGTCGACAAGCTGATGTCAGGGACTGTCTGGGACTATGTGGGGAACACAGTCAGGGACTTGGGCAAGGACTGGGAACTGGGTAGAAAACGTACATAGAAAGAGGAGTACAGCGCTGCCCAGGATCATACAGGGAGTCAGAGGAGAAAAAGGGATCCAAAGGGGAAGCCTGTACAAGTGAACAAGATGGGTAAGACTCAGAAAGGGAAGGGCACTCACAAGGCAATTTAGCATTCAGAATAACTACACCCAGGACGAATGTGCAAGACATATATATGAAACAACATTAACAATAAAGGGGAGTGTGGGGTAAAGCACTCAGGAGCTCCACACGGTAAGACTGAAGCTCAGTAAGTTTCTCACCCACAATTGCTGTTACAGATACTGACTGAAAATACCCACATATAGGATATGTATGCAAAGGCAGGGTCTGTGGAGCTTATACCTATGGTGATGTTATAACAGTAACTCAAAGACAATACTCACAGTGAACAAGAAACGCCACCTAGGTAGTCAGCTGTGCCCACGGATCCTGGCGATCAAACAGGAACACGCAAGGCAGTAACAGCAAAGGGGTAGAACTAAACACAAGCACAATAGACAAGGAGCTAGCAAGGAGGAGTGCTTAACAGGAAAGGAAGGAAATCACAGGGCATACTTGGCAGAAAGCAGGTAACAAACAAACAAGGTAACAGAAGCAAGACAGTAGAAATAGAAAGACCGCAAACTAGAACTGGAACCAAGGAAATGGGAAGAAAGGCAGGGACTGGAAAAGGATATACAGAAGGGGAGGCTACAAGGGCATACTAGAATAGTGCAGGTTCAGGAATCAAGAAAACAAAGTAGCATAGAAGGCAGTGCTGGGGCAGGAACAAGAATTGAGCAAAAGCTCAGGAGTCAAAGTAGCACTGCCGGTAGTGCTCGTTCAGGAGAAGGGAAACTGCTGCAGGTCAGGAACAAGGAATGCTAAGGCTCAGGAGTCAAGGTATTCAGGAGAAGGGAACCTGCTGCAGGTCAGGAACAAGGAATGCTAAGGCTCAGGAGTCAAGGTAGCACTGCAGGCAGTACTGGTTCAAGGAAACAGGAAATAGCTACAGCTCAGGAAACAAGGAGTCAAGAGAGCACTGCAAGCAGTGCAAATCAGGAACAAGAAATAGCTGAAGCCCAGGAACAGGAACAAAGAATAACTATAGCTCAGGAAACAAGGTAGCACTGCAGGCAGTGCTAATTCAGGTACAAGGAATAGCTATAGCTCAGGAACTCAGGAAACAAGGTAGCACTGCAGGCAGTGCTAATTCAGGTACAAGGAATAGCTATAGCTCAGGAACTCAGGAAACAAGGTAGCACTGCAGGCAGTGCTAATTCAGGTACAAGGAATAGCTATAGCTCAGGAATCAAGGAACAAGGATTAACTATAGCTAAGGAATCAAGGAAACCAAACAGCTCAGGAAACAAGGATCGGTCTTACCGGTATACAGCTACAATGACCAACACCGGGCTGAAGGGAGCTGGGGCTTAAAAGAGCTCACAGTAATCACATGCATCAGGTGTGAGCAGGCTAGCAGCAGCCAGCCACAGGTGAGCTGAATTCCTCCACCCATCCTTGGCCTGCAGGGGTGGAGACAAAGCAGTGAGCAGGGAATTCTAGGTAGTGGAGTTTCCAGCATGAGCAGGCTGGCTTCCACAAAACCCGGCATGGATTGGGAATGGATGTCAATTCCTAAATGATGTCCAAATGCCTGGAAGTCAGGATATGCATACAGGGGAGTGTCTGGAAGCATATTAGAATACTGGAAAGCCCCACAATTCGGCCCCTGGTGGTGGGAACGAGAGCACAGGGAGTGAATCGTGACAGTACACCCCCTCCAACAACCGGCTCCCGGAATCTGGGACTCGACTTAAAGCCTTTGCTGCTATGAAATAGGTCCATTTCCATCAGAGATGTAGAACAAGATACCAGAGGACTGTGGGAAAAATGTGATGGTCTGGAGGGTAGAATATTAGGCTGTAAATTAACAGGAGTATTGGAGGCAGAACCTGAAGCATCCAAAGCCAGTAACGGGGGCTTAGAACCCCGAATCAAAGGTGTTTGAAGTCCAGATGATGGCAGTCTAGAGTAGCACTCTAGAAACGAAGGCAGATTGACTGTAGGGTCAAAAACAGATAACGGATTGGCAGGAGGCACAGAGGTCAACGGCAAGGTGGCTGAAGTCAAAGGAGGTAACAGGAAGCAGACTCGAAGCTCTGGCCCTGGAGGAAAACATACAGAAGACTCACATGCAGGCGATGCTGGAAGCAGGTATGCAGGAGACCCAGGCCCTGGAGGCTGACATGTTGAGAGTTTTGTCTCTGCGGCTAGAAGTTCAGTCTCTGAAAGTATATGTGCTGAGACCTTTGGAGGCTGGCTAGCTGGAAGCACAGGGTCAAAAAGTTGGCTAGATAGAGGCTCAGGGTCGGAAGGCAGGGAGCCTGGAAGCTCTGGTGCTGAAGGCAGGGAGCCTGGAAGCTCTGGTGTGGAAGTCAGACAGGCTGGAAGCTCTGGTTCGGAAGTCAGACAGGCTGGAAGTTCTGGCTCTGAAGTCAGACAGGCTGGAAGTTCTGGCTCTGAAGTCAGACAGGCTGGAAGTTCTGGCTCTGAAGTCAGACAGGCTGGAAGTTCTGGCTCTGAAGTCAGACAGGCTGGAAGTTCTGGCTCTGAAGTCAGACAGGCTGGAAGTTCTGGCTCTGAAGTCAGACAGGCTGGAAGTTCTGGCTCTGAAGTCAGATAGGCTGGAAGTTCTGGCTCTGAAGTCAGATAGGCTGGAGGTTCTGGCTCTGAAGTCAGATAGGCTGGAGGTTCTGGCTCTGAAGTCAGTTAGGCTGGAGGTTCTGGCTCTGAAGTCAGACAGGCTGGAGCATCTGACTTAGTAGACAGGTGAGCTGAGGGCTTGGGCTCTGAATGCAGGCAGTCTGAAGGCTCCAGTTCTAATGGCCAGCAAGCTGCAGTTTCGGGCTGAGATGGCAGGCAGGCTGCAGGCTCAGGCTCAGATGGCAGGCAGGCTGCAGGCTCGGGCTCAGATGGCAGGCAGGCTACAGGCTCGGGCTCAGATGGCAGGCAGGCTGCAGGCTGAAGTTCAGGAGGCAGCAGGCCGGCTGAGGACTCTGGAAACTCTGAAAGCAGCAGGCCGGCTGAGGACTCTGGAAACTCTGAAAGCAGCAGGCCGGCTGAGGACTCTGGAAACTCTGAAAGCAGACTAGCTGATGGCAGAGAGGCACAAGGATGACAGACTTTAAATTCTGGGAATGGCAATAGCTCGTGAGCAGTAGATTCCCTGTTGTCAATAGTGAAATCTTCATAGTTCCTTGGCTCCTTAAAACACACTGAAGCGCTTTCTTTTGAATGGCTAAGATTACTGCTTATCTTAGAGTCTCTGATGACCAGACTCCCTTTACCATTTGGCAGTTCACATGTCTTAGTCAGAGGAAACATGTCAGAGATCACTTGGTCTTTGGACATTTTTTCATTTTCTTCTGCATTACTAGGTGGTAAAGGTGCATCAGAGCAGAAAGTATCATTTCGTGACTTTTCAATATGTGGTGTGCTTTAAGGCAAAACAGCAAACAAAGGGTCAGGATTTTGTTTCTTATCGGCGAGGAGGTTGACTTCAGTCACAGCAGTTAAATCAAGAGCGTGGTTTGAATCACAAGATATTGTCACATCAGGGATTATGTGGGGCACTGGTTCAGATTTTATCTGTATGTCAATGGCCTGTCTATGGGTTATCTCTGAGATAGAACTGACCTCACTACCAGGAAAAGAAAGCAAAGAGATGTTTTTTGTTTTGCCTGGCATTTGGGGTTCCTGAAAAGTGGAGGGACACATCTCAGATGTAACGCCTAGATGTAATTTAGCACTAGAAGACAAAACACCAGAGGAGTTAGAAAATTCAGACTTCAAACACATACTTTCATTAACTGCACTGTGAGACAAGGTACTATGGCTTTTCTGCATGGAATCCGAGTGATCAGTCACAGTATTATTCACACAATTGCTGGACCAGCTCTGAGGGGAACGCAAAAGAGAGCGCAAGGCTTCATTCTCCATTTCTAAGGAGGCTAACATCGAGGTGGAAAAGTTGTCTTGTACAGGGGTTTTAGATTCCCACTTGAACTCTGGGTTATAATTTTTTAACAGAGTATGAAACATTTTATTCTCTCGCTGTAGTTCAAGAATCTTAGATGAAAATATATCCTGTGAAGACTGCAGATCTTTCTCTACAAGGACAGTGGTAGACTTGGTAACTTCACAACAAGCAACAGAGCTATACCTTGGATTTTGTTCAAAGTGGCTATTAGCCGCCTGTGTTCTAGTAGGTCTTTTCTCTCTTTTGTTAAACTGATTATGGTTTACTTTGAAAGTGGTATTTAACAAGGTCCCTTCAGTATCCGGGACTGTGCTCTTTACTGGACTACAAGACTGGGTAACATTATTTGAATGGAGAACAGAGGTTATGAAATGAATCTGCTCTTTCTTTGGCTGCTGTGTGGTTAAACATGCTTTAACTGGGGTCATTGAACTACCAGTTTGGTAAGATGCTGATAAATACTGTGTCTGGAAATTGTCTTGACAGGGGGTCTCTGAGTTAAAACTTCAGAAAAATCTCCCCTAATAGTACCACTCTCTAAATTACTATTTTCTCTTTCTGCTGCTAACAAGGTTTGCAGAAATTCGTTTTCATCCTGTAGGTCACAGGCTGACATCAGGTGAGGATCAGGGTTACAGATGGAATGAAAATCTAACATAGAAGGATCAGCCAACCACAGGGAATAATATTCAGCACGTAAGAGTTTGTTTTGTTCCATGAATCGATCTCTAGAGTCTAAGGACTTTCTCATAGGTTGTACGGAACTGCGCTGCCTTGGCAATGGATGTCTGCCATCATACGCAGACTTTCTGATTCTGATGCTAAACATCTTGGCAAGAACTGACTGGGAGAGCTTTGAGAATAAAAAGTGGTAGCTAACTGAATGCAAAGAAACCTCACAAGTGACCCTGGAAATGTAGGTTGGTCATTCTGTCAGGGACTGTCCGGGGCTATGTGGGGAACACAGTCAGGGACTTGGGCAAGGACTGGGAACTGGGTAGAAAACGTACATAGAAAGAGGAGTACAGCGCTACCCAGGATCATACAGGGAGTCAGAGGAGAAAAAGGGATCCAAAGGGGAAGCCTGTACAAGTGAACAAGATGGGTAAGACTCAGAAAGGGAAGGGCACTCACAAGGCAATTTAGCATTCAGAATAACTACACCCAGGACGAATGTGCAAGACATATATATGAAACAACATTAACAATAAAGGGGAGTGTGGGGTAAAGCACTCAGGAGCTCCACACGGTAAGACTGAAGCTCAGTAAGTTTCTCACCCACAATTGCTGTTACAGATACTGACTGAAAATACCCACATATAGGATATGTATGCAAAGGCAGGGTCTGTGGAGCTTATACCTATGGTGATGTTATAACAGTAACTCAAAGACAATACTCACAGTGAACAAGAAACACCACCTAGGTAGTCAGCTGTGCCCACGGATCCTGGCGATCAAACAGGAACACGCAAGGCAGTAACAGCAAAGGGGTAGAACTAAACACAAGCACAATAGACAAGGAGCTAGCAAGGAGGAGTGCTTAACAGGAAAGGAAGGAAATCACAGGGCATACTTGGCAGAAAGCAGGTAACAAACAAACAAGGTAACAGAAGCAAGACAGTAGAAATAGAAAGACCGCAAACTAGAACTGGAACCAAGGAAATGGGAAGAAAGGCAGGGACTGGAAAAGGATATACAGAAGGGGAGGCTACAAGGGCATACTAGAATAGTGCAGGTTCAGGAATCAAGAAAACAAAGTAGCATAGAAGGCAGTGCTGGGGCAGGAACAAGAATTGAGCAAAAGTTCAGGAGTCAAAGTAGCACTGCCGGTAGTGCTCGTTCAGGAGAAGGGAAACTGCTGCAGGTCAGGAACAAGGAATGCTAAGGCTCAGGAGTCAAGGTATTCAGGAGAAGGGAACCTGCTGCAGGTCAGGAACAAGGAATGCTAAGGCTCAGGAGTCAAGGTAGCACTGCAGGCAGTACTGGTTCAAGGAAACAGGAAATAGCTACAGCTCAGGAAACAAGGAGTCAAGAGAGCACTGCAAGCAGTGCAAATCAGGAACAAGAAATAGCTGAAGCCCAGGAACAGGAACAAAGAATAACTATAGCTCAGGAAACAAGGTAGCACTGCAGGCAGTGCTAATTCAGGTACAAGGAATAGCTATAGCTCAGGAACTCAGGAAACAAGGTAGCACTGCAGGCAGTGCTAATTCAGGTACAAGGAATAGCTATAGCTCAGGAACTCAGGAAACAAGGTAGCACTGCAGGCAGTGCTAATTCAGGTACAAGGAATAGCTATTGCTCAGGAATCAAGGAACAAGGATTAACTATAGCTAAGGAATCAAGGAAACCAAACAGCTCAGGAAACAAGGATCGGTCTCACCGGTATACAGCTACAATGACCAACACCGGGCTGAAGGGAGCTGGGGCTTAAAAGAGCTCACAGTAATCACATGCATCAGGTGTGAGCAGGCTAACAGCAGCCAGCCACAGGTGAGCTGAATTCCTCCACCCATCCTTGGCCTGCAGGGGTGGAGACAAAGCAGTGAGCAGGGAATTCTAGGTAGTGGAGTTTCCAGCATGAGCAGGCTGGCTTCCACAAAACCCGGCATGGATTGGGAATGGATGTCAATTCCTAAATGATGTCCAAATGCCTGGAAGTCAGGATATGCATACAGGGGAGTGTCTGGAAGCATATTAGAATGCTGGAAAGCCCCACAATTCGGCCCCCTGGTGGTGGGAACGAGAGCACAGGGAGTGAATCGTGACAGCTGACAATTTATCCCAGTCCACCTTTCTCGGTGAAATAAGAGAATGCATGTATGTAATGATGCGGCCTGGCAAAGCAAGTATCTCTGCCCGAGGCTTATCACCTGGCTTTCTTTCCTGGTCCCATGCTTTAATTTGATCCCAAGTACCCCCCAACTCAGGACCATGGTCTTGGGTATGGACCTGTCTCCAAATATCAGCCGGAACAAGAAGACCAAAAAACATTTCAATATCAGCAAGAGTCATTACAGTGGAAGAGGCAGCTTCAGTCAATTCTTTATATTATTCAGTAGAATTTTTCCTAGGGTCAGGCAAATGAGTCTTAAGAGATAAAACCTCACTTCTTTTCCACGAAGTATAAGCCCATTGTTCTTGAAACTGGGCCGCCACTGCCGCTCGAGTAACATTACCTCGCCCATCCGTTAACTCTGGTATCTCTGGGTGATATATAGGAGGAACCTCTCTCATCGGAAACTGAGACACCGACCTGGGACTTTTCTCATGCCGTCTTCCCCTATAAGCTATTATCGTCGTAACATTAGCAAAGACTTGTTCTGGCCCCAGTTTGCTAATATACACTCGATCTCTAAAGTCATATAAAATTTGAGGTGCCTCTGCTTCAAAGTACTGTTGCCAAAGACCAATCAGAGTAGCAGACATGTGTATGAGGGCATGCTGCTGTATAAAAGGCTCAAAATCGCTCATAGTCGCCCAGACATCCTCTACACTATAAATAGGATTATGGGCCCACTGGGCAGCCTGATTGGCTATTACCTTTTTCTCTTCATCTCCCACATCAGATCGCACTAACAGTCCCATGCGCTCCTTAAATTTCGTCCAATCCCTATCCTCAAATCCACGCACCGGTGCCCACTTCTTACTAATGTTGGAGGATGAAAAACCACAGTGGGAGAAGCAACAGAAGCAACAGGCACTATCGTCGCTGGGGGTTGTGTCACGGGGGAAAGAGCTGGCGAAAGGGATAATGAGACAATAGGTATGACAGGAGTACTAACAGTCACAAGGGCCACAGACGGCAAAGGAACAGAAGAAAGAGGAGGAGGAGGAGCAGACGCCACAGCCGCTGACATAACAATGGTAGACACCGGGACAGAGACAGTGGACGCAACTGTAACGGGCGGCTGTGAGGGCACCGGAACAGTGGGATATATTCTTTGCGGGGCATATGGAGGCGGGGGTCGGGCATCCAACAATTCTTCCACAAAGTATCATCTTCTTCCTGAGCCACGCACAATTTATCAATTTGTAATCGAAACCTTCTGACTTCACGCTTAACACCCTTTTCCTGTTTTTCCCTATCATATGCTACGGCTTTCTGAGTCAATGTCTGCATTTTCCCCTTCCGGGCCTCTTTTTCTGCCTTCAATCGCCTCTGTCTAGCTACTTTCTGCCATGTTCTGAGGGAATCAAACATAGACTGCCTACTTCGTTTCTTAAACAACTGTTCTTATAAATATTCAATCTTTTGTTCATCAAAAGTGCCCGTCGACAGCCACTGCAACTCGGCATTGTCCCTCGTATATTTCTGCCATAACGTACTAAACATAATAGGGCCAAGACCATGCTTCACATACATATCAAAATTGGGAGTGCCTTCTGGAGGCGCCCACTGAGCGTCTTCCAATCGAGCATCTGCAGAACAACAGCGGCAGCACAAAGAGAACAATTTTGCTAACTCTGGGCATTTTCAAAACATTCACTATCTTATGCCTGGCAAAACAATTGTAAATGCTTTTGTCCAAAGACGGTCCTTAGACCGTTCCAAATACAAACCAAAATGGTGCCATATCCACAAAGAACCAAAACAAACTCACCTAATATAGGCAGGTCAAAGCAAATTAATTCTCCACTGCCGACTCTTCAGACCAAACGGTCAGATCCAAGGGTTTCGCCATTCAGGACTCCAGTTGGGATAACCACTGGGTGAGGCACCGTCCGGCCAGACAGAAGGGGCAGCTGTGAGTACCAGAAACTCTTCGTGCAGGGATCCCTGATCAGTCCGTCCGACCCGACAATAGCCTCGACCTCACCTCCCCCACCCCGCCCCCGTCCGCGGAAAGGGATGGGTCACTCACCCAAAGGAGTCCCTGTTCGGGCACCAGCTGAAGGAAGTGGCCCAATTCGGGTCACTCGGGTCACTAATCACCACCTCTCGGCCTTCCACTAAAATGAAGAGTCGGTCAGACAGTAGAGAATACAAACCAATATCTGTTTATTAAAGTACACTCAGAGCGGAGCCCAATCTGCCCAGTCGCTTAGGAGTGCTGCAGAGGGACTGGCATCAGCAAGCATAACAATACATTATGTACACTTCGAAACCAATGAAAGCACGCCCACCATGGAATTTTCCAGAGAGATGCTGGTGGACAGTAAATTACAAAGGAGTAAGTTTCGATTCTGAGGCCGGGCACACACTATCTACTATTCAAGGTCACTCTGCCTGTACCCGCCACTAGACATGTGGGAGAAGGCTTACATCTAAAGGAAAGGTTTGCGCTAATAAGAACAGTGCATTCATTAGCGTAGCAAAACTCAGCTCCGAAGAAACATAACCTAGAGAAGGCCGTTTCTCGGAAATTGTGAAAAAGTGGGTAAACCCAATAAACCCTTGGAGGCTTGGGCAATAAAGTCAAAAGTAAGTTGGGGAATGCCTACAAGGGATTTTGTTCACAATCTTAGTTGAATGAATTTTATAACACAATTGTTTTTGTTCACCCTTGTCAGTGATGAACTAGTGATTAAAGCACACTCGAGAAAAATTTCTATACTTTTGAATAAATCAATTATCATGCAGATATAAACTGTATAACAGACGGGGCAATCTTTTCTTCAAAAAAACATATATTTAATATATACATAAATGAAAACAAGGGAATTAAATTGAGAATCAACCAAACATATTGTTCAAGGTATTGTAATTTAACCTACAAAACAAATATGTGAACATCTATTCCAAAAATCAATTAAGGTAAACGATCTGACAAAACAGAAAACGGTTCCTTAAAATCAATGAAAGTTACAGAAAATAGATGTACTGTCGACGTTTCGGTCTATGTTGGCAGTGAGACCGTCAGACCTTCTTCAGGACGTGAAGTTGATTGTAAAACCACAACATATCCTTCTTAGATTTCTTATAGGAAGTGGCACGCTCAATAGAGTCAAGGTAAACAAAAAACGTTCTCCGTATGATAAAGAGGCTATCTGTAGCCAAATTAATGTTATTATCAAACAGATATCCGTTCAAAACTTGCGGACATCAACTGCCGAGTATAAATGCGGCGTCTTTAGGAAATCTAATCTTAATCCATGCGTTCTCAAATCGTGCAATCCATCGGTTAGGAGTTTCTCGGAAATGGCAAAGGATTGGTTTCGATCATGATACAAAATGGCGCCGCGAATGCTAACTTACGTAAAACAATGCGAAAGCATAATTTTTATGCCAACACTGGCGCCTCATGGGAAAGGGTGAGCGCGGACTTCGGCAGTCTACCCGGAGGAAAGTACATGCTAGTGGTAGTGGACGACTTCTCACGGTACCCCAAGGTAGAAATCATACTAACAACATCTACGGCAGAAGTAATCCCAAAGCTTGAAAAACTCATGGCAACACACGGACTCTTCAAAGAGATCCGCACCGACAACGGCCGCCATTCACCAGCACGGAATTAACAGACTACCTAGCGTCCCACTACGTCAAACACCGCCGGATAACCCCGCGATGGCCTCAGGCCAATGGCAAAGTGGAACTCCTGATGAGAACACTCAACAAAACAATCCAAATAGCTCTAGCAGAGTCGCAACCTGGAGCAAGCCCTGTACCAGTTCTTACGAGAATACCGGCTCACCCCACACTGCACCACAGGCATCTCTCCGAGCAAGCTATGTTTTGGTCGAACTGTGACAGACACCATCCCACATCACCCAGTGTGAGAAGAAACACCAAACCCCCGAATCAATCAGACTCCAGAAGAACTCATAACAACGACGAAGCCTCCCGAAAGAGGCATGCTTAAGAACACCCGGTCTTTGTGGGAGATCGTATGTTGGTACAAGACCGCCACCCTGGAGGGAAGTTTCGACTACCATTTGAATTAGACCCGTGGTAGAAGTCAAGGTCACCAAAATAACCGCTCGAAGAGGCCAAGAGAGTGTGACCCGCAACATCTCTCAATTCAAGAAAGTCCCGGAGGACAATACTGAAGAATTTCCAGTGGTTAATCCACCAAGAGAGACTGCCACCACCAGCCCTCCAGGTACTGGTGGAGAACGCAGTGACTCCCCAAATGGAACAACAGAGGATTTAAATGCGACACAGCTCCTTGGCAATTCTCAAGGCTCGAAGCTGGAGCTCCCTGACACCAGAGGTGAAAGTGCAAGGCCCAGAGAGAGCCATGACCCACCAACGTCGTCGCCGGCACCCTCAGTGCGAAGCAGCCAAGGTCGTTATAATTTGCGGTCACACCCAAAGCCTTCCCAGAAATACCGAGACTTTGTGCCCTGCTGATCCAAGACGACAGCCAAGCCATCTGCTGGAAGATGGTGCCGAGGTATCCTGTGACCAAGTAAGAACGTTCCATGCACATTATGTTATTATGGACAGTAACCTGTGAACTCAAAGTGTTCTACACTGTTCATTTTTCATTTGTTGAAGTGTTGGTTAATTGTTTTCATTTCCTGGTAAAGGAGGAATGTAGTGTTTCCAAGGTAAGGGCGAGACCACCCCTCCCTGTGATGTAGGGGAAGTTCAGTTGGGAACCCCTGCACGCCTGTAATAGCGGGCTGGACTGGGGTACGCCAGGCCAGCGTGAGGGACACAAATAAATAGCCCGGGGCTCCGGGCGTGGCTCAGTGATTAGCTGGCCACTAACGTAACCTCCGTGTCCCGCTTTTCATTGTGTCTCTGTGACCAGGCCTGGGGTGTTTCTGTGACCAGGCCTGGGGTTGCTCTGCGGCACACTACACTGCCCGTGACGCAGGTAGGACGGCCACCCAGCGGATGGCCTGTGAGTCTGTGACATATGGGAGCCTCTGGTGGGGCTTCTCCACGTTCTGTATGTAGCTTCGGGTCGGGTTGGGGATGTCCCCCGGAGCTAACGTTCATGATGAGATGGTTTATCTGTCAGAAAACTCTCAAATGTCGTTCATTGCCAGATGCCACGTTCGCAGGTTATTTATACCACGTATTGGTTTGTGTTATTTTAGTCAAATTAGAAATCGTAATTGTCTAACAAGAACCCCTGCATTTAAAATGTAAAATAATACGTTGCTTGGGGCAACCGTCTTTGACTTGTATACACTACAGCTTCAAAATAAGTTATTTGTCGTGCTTTATATTTATATTATGAAGCTGTACTGTCATCTTGTGGCCACATTGTATTACATCAGGGATATTTGTCACAGAACTTTCCTTGAGAATGCAGGAAGCCGTTTGTTCCCATTTTAGTTTATTGTAATAAATTCATGTGAACACTAGGGGATAATAATGTGAGATTAGTGTGTCAAAATATCATCTCTGTTAAACTTTTCATGATCCAAATACGTCTTGAAAAACTTTACGGTCGTCTTTAGAATCTGAGGTTCATTGACAGACTAAGCTTTGATTTGTGTAGGAAATTAGGTTTTAGTTGTTCAGGCTGTGAGGCTTGCCCACGTAATAGGTCCACAATTTCCCCTTTCTGGTACCCAAGAACCTCATAGTACCACTTGACTCTTTCAGGGTATATACTACAGGCAGATTACAAATACCTTAGATGATATTGCACAGTTTTCATTTTATTGTTTAATACTACTATGCATATTTTGCCTTAAGTCCTCGTATTTATATTCTACTCTTACATTTGACTAATAGTCTTTTGTATTCTAAAGCTTTAATAGGGTCTATTAGTAATATTCATCATTAGATTGGATAAATATTATTATTATTTAGAAGCTATTGATCTCAATTTCTTATATTTTAGACATATACTGTGTATGCTATTGTTATTGTATATACCAGTTTTATTAGGTTTTCTTCTCATCCTCCCTTTTTCTTTCTCCCTTCCTTTTTTCCCTTCTCATATGGGCTTGATAATTATTTATCTATTTACATATTTATATATTTATATATCTTATCCAATTTTAAAAATTTAAGTCATATTTGTTTATTATTTACTTATCTATTGTAAAATGAGACTGATGTTAATGTTTCTATATCATGAAATTCTATGAAAATTTTAATAAAGAATTATAACACACACAAAAATAGAGCATTGAAAAGAAGCAAAACATGTCTCTGTCTTTTTAATCCACTTTCAGTCCACATAAAATGAAGCCTCAGAACCAGCATCTTGAAGGCACTGCACTCCGAGCTGTAGAGCAAACGCTCCAGCCTTGGAAGTGTTTAAAAATATGAGAGAAAAACCTGGGGGGGGGGGATCATAATCTCGCACACCCCTCTCCCCCGCAAACAATGGGTCAGTTCTTTTCCAAAAGTCACTTGGGGTCTGCTGTGCCTCCCGAAGACCCCCACAATATCTTTCGTGGTGCTTGTTTCCATTTTGGGGCCCCAACATGCTGAAGAACGTTAGGCCAAATAGCCCCATAATGCACCATGGGGCTTTCCCCTGTGAGGAGCTTCTCTCCCGCTGTACCGGAGAGTGGTGCTTTTCCTTTTCTCAGTGCGTGGCTAATAAAAGCCAGAGTCTTGGGTCTTCAGGGTAGGCTTTAATCAATTGCAGCCACCGACAGAATACAGGTCTCAACAGCATCACCTCCAAAGCCAGAATGCCCCAAGACACTCCATGAGGTAACAGGGTTCTAATTCCATCACCAGACACGCAGTGCTCTACAGATCCCATAACAAAGCATGCAGTGAATTACAACACATCCCCCTTACAAAATTTTAAAGAAAACAGAATAGTAAAAGTCTCATAGCAATGGCCCAACATGAGGAACAAAAACAAAAGAACAATGAGAAAATTCCAACATAACAGTATATAAAATTGAACAACATAGAAAAAGATGGAAGACACTAAATTCTAATATAAAACATAATCCTTGAATCTCACAGGTACATGCCTGAGTCTAGTTGGACTATTATTACTTGCATCTCTATCCATGGAAACGCAACTGTGGTCACTGGCTGTACGATGAGTTGTCTCAGTGATTTTAACCAGTCTAGACATACTCCAGGTACAACCATTGTCCAAAGTTACCACGTTTTTCTTGATTGCGGTGATGACAAAAGGGCCAAGAAAATTAGACAAACCTTTGTGAACATGCTTGTTTCTTTTTACCAAAACACGATCACCCAGATTCCATTTCTTCACCCTCACTGACATCTTGTCATCATACCGGAGTTTGTATTTCTGCTGGTACTCGGCCAGTCTATTTTTCCTTAACTCCTCAGTCGCAACCTTGTTCTTCCCGACAGGGAGCCATACCGGATTCAACTTAGAACTCGCTATCCTCCCTCTCAAAGCTTCAAAAGGTGATTTTTGAGAAATAGCATTAGGAACGGTGCGGTGTGCCCACCAAGTTTCTCTCAACACATCACCAAGGGAAACTCCAGAATCTTGTGCCCGTTGAGCACAACTCTTGACCACCCTATTCATCCTTTCTGTGAGGCCATTGGCCTGTGGAGAATATAAAGCCGTTTTCTGATGAATTATGCCTAGACCTACAAGAAAAGCATGCATCTCATTGGAAGTGAACTGCACCCCATTGTCAGTGACTAAATATTTGGGAACACCTTCTGAGGCAAAGACATCTTTTAAAAACTCAATCACCGACCTCGAATTAACTGAACTTATGCACTTGGAAATCACCCACTTTGAGGTGTAGTCCACTAAAAGAACAACAAACTTCTCATGAGAAGGCATTAATTCAAAAGGACCCATTATATCCAAGCCCAGCTTGGTCCACACCGCATATGGCACCTCAACAGGAGAAAGAGGAGCATGACTAGTCACATGAGACTTATCATTAATAGCACACAAATGACAGTCTTTGACAACATTTTCTATCATTCGATCCATTCCTGGCCACCAATATCTTTCTCTGACCCGTGTTTTCGTAAGACTCCTTCCCAAATGTCCCTCATGAGCCAAGTTGATTACCTTACCCTTAAGCTCATCAGGTGGAACCATCCTATCACCTCTCATCAGATTTCCCTGGCAAAAGGTTAAATCATTCCTTACAGTCCAGAAGGGCTTCAAATCACAGTCAAGGTCTATGTAACTAGGCCACCCCTTTGAAATTACCTCTCTAAGAGAGGAGAATACCTTATCACTAGCAACGCAAGATGACCATTCTTCTTTTAACAACGAATGCTCCATCAACCAATTCACACACTCAACCTCCTCTCCTACATGTTCAGAGTCCAGTGGCAAGCGTGACAAGCAATCAGCAGACTTATTGCTCAGGCCTGATATGTACTGCACACGGAAATTAAATTCTTGCAGACCCTCACTCCATCTCTTAAGTCTAGGAGTCATGTGGTCACTGTGATGACACGAGAAAATCTGAACAAGAGGACGATGATCAGATTTCACTGTAAACGGAATCCCCCATAAGTAAAACTTGAAGTGTTGTATTGCCCAATACACACTCAGCGCTTCTCTTTCAATGCAGGAGTAGTTGACCTCGGCTTCTCTAAGAGCTCTGGAGGCAAAGGCTACTACTTTCTCTTCTCCATCAACAACTTGGGAGAGTACTGCCCCAAGTCCCTTGAGACTGGCATCAGTTGTAAGGATGGTCCTCAATTTGGTATCGAAGTGCCCCAAAGTTGGCATCTTCCCAATTTCACTTTTGACCAAATCAAAAGCCACCTCACATTCTGGTGTCCAGACAAAACGTGCCCCTTTTTTAGCAAGACTCTGATGGGCTCAACAACACTAGCAAAACTCCTCACAAACTTGGAATAGAACTCTGCCATCCCTAGAAAGGACCTAACTTGCTCTTTGTCTTCAGGTGCTGGGGCCTTGACCATGCTCTCTGCAAGTTGTAGCTTAGGCTGTATACCCTCACCAGAAATAACGTGACCGAGATAAGTGACAGACTTCAGTCCAATACGGCATTTATCCTTCTTGACCGTGAGTCCTTTTTCCTTCAATCTACCCAATACAGATCTCAAAACCTTCTCATGTTCACACTCATCCTTACCGTAAGCTAGAATATCGTCCTGAAAAAACAGGACATTAGGTAAGCTCCCCAGAATCATTTTCATTATTCTCTGAAAGCAGGCTGCCGCTGAAGCTAACCCGAAAGGCATTCTTAAAAATTGATACGCCCCCAAAGGAGTGACAAAGGACGTTAAATGCCTGGAATCTTTATGAAGCATGATTTGGTGATACGCGGACGAAAGGTCTAAAACACTAAAAATTTTAGCTCCTTTCAACAAACTAATAGACTCTGAGATATTTGGAAGGGGCTGTCGGTCTACCCAGATCCATTCGTTCAATCCACGTAAGTCCACACACATCCTCACAGCAGAACCACCATCCTTAGATGCTAAAACCACCGGACTTAACCATTCCGAGGCTTCAATCTCCTCGATTACTCCCAACTTCAGCAGCCTTTCAAGTTCAAGTCTCAACGGTTTAACCATCAAATTCGGCACTCTTCTTACTTTATGTACACAGGGTTTGGCTGAACTCTTTAAAATAATTCGATGTTCAAACCCTTTGAGACACCCAAGGGCATCAGAAAATACCTCAGGAAAATCTTTATAGTATTTACTTCCAACATCCATCACCTCAATTGACATAACTTGCTTATGTGGATTCTCACACACACTATCCATTAACATAACTTGATCATCTGGATTCTTGGCATTGGGATTAAGGATTATGCCCAAGTCACGTTGATGTCTCCAACCAAGAAGATTATCTCCTCTCACAGCCACATAAACTTTACCCACAGTCTCCCTCCCTTTGAATACAATCTTCGCTACTACATACCCAACAATATCCACACGGGATCCACTATAACTAAGTGGAGAAATGTCCGGAGGCAAAAGCTTCACATTTTCAAGTCCTACAACCTCATCCCATATCTTGTTCCCTATTACCGTAAAAGGGGAACCTGAATCGGCCATAACGCTGAATTCATTACCATCTACAGAAATGCTGCAAAATGGCATAATAATTCTTTCAGAGTCAATACTCCCCCCACCCTCAGAAATACTTGAAATAACCACAGTGCGGATAATGTCAGAATTGTTCTCCATCGCACGACCCTTCTTTGAGGATTTACAAACACGGGCATAATGTCCTTTGATCCCACAGTTAATACATGTGGCCTCCCTTGCATAACAATTAGGAAAACTAGAAGAGTGAGAAAAACTTCCACATCTGTAACACCGCACTCTTTGATTGTCACCACTACTTCTCTGATGATCAAAAGAACGTTGTTGGCGTAGATCACGTTCATTGCGAGGTTGAATATCTCTATTTGGAGTAATGTGATGTTGAGTGTCCTTCAAAACACTTTTATTCTTTGCTCCCAAAGACACTTTGGCAATGGTGTCAGAAAACTCATCACCCATGTCACTTTCCGACAAAGTGTGTACAGCACCTTGACTTTTCTTCGTGCCATCACCTTGAACTTGGTCACTATCCTCATGATTTTTCCTTATTTCCTTCACCCATGAGGAAGTGTTTTCAACACCTTCCACAATCGCAATGGCCTCAGACAACGTGGGATTTTTGGATAAAAGCTTTTCTTGCACTCTCGAGCTGTTAGTGCATCTTACCAGTTGATCTCTCACAAGAGAATCTGAGAGATCACCGAACTCACATGTACGTGCCAAAGTTTTGAGAGAAGCAACATAGGTTCCCACACGTTCAGTGGTACCTTGTATCCTCGTGAAAAACCTATGACGCTCCAAAACCACATTTATACGAGGTCCAAAATAACGTTCTAACATAGTCATGGACATCTCGTAAACATCTGTAGGCTCTCCTCTCCATTGCCAACAGTTATAAGGTCCATGCTGTCATAAATATTTCTGCCTTCTACACCTAAGTTATGTAGCAAGATGGCTTGCTTCCTGAAGGCTGAAAATGTTTCTCCCCAATTGCCACTATATACGAATCAAGTAAATTCCTCCATCTTTTCCATGGAAGAATCGGTTCCCCCTTTTCTGATAAAAACGCTGGAGGCTGAGACATGTTGGTAGAAGTGGCCATAGTTATGTTTCAACAAATGTGTAAAATAAAAAATAAAAATTCTCACCGTGAATAAATTTGTCGGAAAATCACAAAAGTGGTAAGGAAAATTATCACCTTTTCCTCGTAGTCATCTTAGTCCGAATCGTGCTGTTGAAAACGTGTAGAATCGCGCTATCAAAAATCGCGCTGTTTCAAATCCAACCTGACTTATGTAAAACCAATTGAGTGCAGCCCAATCCAAAATGGCCGTCACGTTGCGTGACCTGACGCGTGTGTTAGACGTCAGGGTCAGCAGCACGTCATAATGCAGGCACTCCGAGGCAGAATGGAGCTGGAAGCAAGAAGCTGGAACATGCAGGGCACGCTGCGGCACGCGATAGCAGAATTCAAAAGTAAGCTCTTAACTGTAACTTACTTTTCTTCCTATCGTGCCGATCCAAGTAAAATACCCATAAAATCGATGTTGTACTCCAGCGATGTTTCCAGTGCCCAGGATGTTGTTAAGGAGATATAAGTCCAAAATCTTCGTCCAAATCTTCGTCTTCGTCTAAAATCTTTCTCCACACGTTTGAAGGACGAAAAAAAATTGTAGTGGGTTCACAGGGGAATCGGTGGTTGCTTAGGCTTGTCCCCAATCAAGAGCTCCTCGTCGCCAGTAATAAAAGCCAGAGTCTTGGGTCTTCAGGGTAGGCTTTAATCAATTGCAGCCACCGACAGAATACAGGTCTCAACAGCATCACCTCCAAAGCCAGAATGCCCCAAGACACTCCATGAGGTAACAGGGTTCTAATTCCATCACCAGACACGCAGTGCTCTACAGATCCCATAACAAAGCATGCAGTAAATTACAACAGTGGCCTTGCAACACGCACCACCTTTTTGATGTATTTTCTTTTTTTCACTTTTGTGCCTGGTCACACTCTGGCACCCCGCGTTGCTTCCTGGTTAGGGGCAGTTCGGGTTGCACACCCTCGGCTGTCCAGCCCACTCCCTGCTCAAACAGCACTCCTCTTTGCGGGCACAGGAGCCGGGAGTGTGCTTCTCCCAAGCCCGCTCAGTGCGGGCAGGATGTTTTCTTCATGATGGCTGCCATGCTCCCGGCACAGCAGCTCTCCCCCTTCGTTTCTACTTTTGGGGGCTCAGAAATGGGTTCTGGGGCCCTTTTCTTTGTGTTGTGGGGTGCGCAACAGAGCGTCCCAGGCTTCTGTACATTAGTCCCCAGGGAGAAGGGTCCCTCAGGGGCAGCAATGAGTCACCGGGCCCCCATGCACAGCCCGTCCCTGGTTAGAGCTAACAAATTGGTCCACTCTGGTGGTCATTTCTCACTGGGCGGCAGAGCCCCATGCACTAGAAGATCCTTGCAGGGGGTCAAAGGTCATCAACCTGAAAAAAGCCAGAACTCGGTCCCCAATGGGCCTCACTTTACTCCTGGTGGGAAGCTCTAGCCACCAGGAGCAGTTCCAGCAGGCCCCCTGCCCTCAAAAGTGGTGCTCTTTGCAGGGAGCTGGTTCCACTGCCAGCCTACGCCAGCTTTCCTCCTTGCCTTTGTCTCTGGTACTCCTGTTCTCCTTCTGGGAGCAGAAGTCCAGATCTTTCTCCCAGATGGTCTTCAGGTAGTGTGAGGGGGCCAGCCTCACTGGCTCTTGGAGAGCCCCACTGGTCCTGGGGTCAACTGGGGCAGAGTCCTTAGTCCTTGGGTATCAGGGGTTTTCTCCTTCCAGTTGTCCATGGATGCCTACACCATCACATTTCCAGTGGAAAAGCCCAGCAAAAAGCACTCTCTCTTTCTTGTGCAAGAGTTCTAAAATGGGGGTGGAAGATTCTAGAAGCCAGGCACTACATCACCTCTCCACCTCTGTCCTAACACTCCTGCACTGCACAGCATGCTGGAACAGTACAATATGGCGCCATCTAGAAGTCACTAGTCACATCTCCACTGGGAGCCTCAGCTATGCTCCACGCTGACATCACTGCCAGGGCCTTTCCCACCACAAATTCAAAGAGGAGCCTCCACCTGTGTTGGCACAAGTTGTCTCAGCTTTCTCCTTTGTTTAGTGGGCCTGGGCTGTCCCGAGCCCTGGTACAGTGTGACAGCTAATTAACAGATGCATATTTTCTTCCCCATCCCTTTCTACTCAGGAGCTGAGAGAAGCATTGTTAATGACTTCTTTTGTGTGGGGAGGCCTTTGTTCAATCGGCTTGGAGAAATGTAAATAACGTGGCCCAGCAGGGTCACAAAAGGCCTGGGCACTGATCCTGAGCTGAACCAGAGAAATATGAAAATTCTGGATGACTCATTAAGTGTACATATAAGATCTTGGGACCTGCATATATGACTGGGGGCATACGTTCCACCCCAGTTTCATATCTCACAGGACATCGTAGGCCGAAGGTAAGCAAAGCTGCACTCTGAGGCAGATTTCCCCCTATGTGTATAATAAAGTGTCACTGCAGACAAAGCAGTAAACCATACTGACTTTGCCTATGAATGCCCACTAATATTATAAGGCCTACCCCAGGTCAATATCTAACTCTGCAGAGTCCCCTCTGTGCCATGCTACCTGTGCACAGTTACCGGACTGTGCACAACAGTAGTCTCACACACGTGTGTTCATGTGTAACCAGCCAAGTGCCCCTTACCCTAGCTGTGTCGCAGTGGCCTTATCTTAAAAGGGGGATACTGACAGTAAACATGCACAGTCCTTTTGATATGTTATTACTGTGGGTGAGACACATGTAGTGAGACTCACCGACAGTAAAAAGTCCTAAAGCGAGTGATCAAAAAGCAAAAAATCTAGGCATACTGAATGGGAGGAACCCATTTTGCTACACTTAGTATTTAATTATTTATTTATTATGTCATCTTCTAAAGTGCTTTGTGCCTCCTTACTGTTACTTCAGAGTGCTAGGGTTATGGCGGAACGTCTCCTGCTTTGAGTGATGTAGGAAATTAGAGCCTGATCAGTTGAGTTGTGACGCAAGTTTATGGTGTAGTACAACTGTCCAATTTTTGCAGAATTGTCCCAGATTTAGGTAGTCGGACTAATTGTCTGTACGTAGCTGGTGTGGGATGCAAACTACCCCCCTTTTTGCTACTCAGAGTTAACTGCGTGATGGGACACCTCCAGTGGCCATGCCAGGGTGTCCTCCTCCCACTATTTCAGCCCTCAGTGAGCTGTGAAACAGGCGCCTGTCTGTGGCTGGACAGGAGCAGCTTCAGAGTTGCTAATAAGGAATGTGGAGAACTGCAGTTAAAGTCCCCGAAATGCATGCATGAAAACCATACTCGGGCCACATGCTAGGAATGTGCCCTTAGTGTTTATTTCTATCATTAATCGTACTTCAAGGTGCACCCATACTGTCAAACTAAAAATCTAAAATCTAAATCCGTATTTGTAAAGCGCGAACTACTCACCCTTACGGGTCTCAAGGCGCTGGGGGCCGTCGTGGAAATTAAGTGAGCTATTGCCCAGAGTCACATGGTGCTGAGCTGAGCTGCCGCCGGAGCCGGGGATCGAACCGTGAGCCCTGTGCTCCGAAGTCAGCTGCCCTGGCCGCTGCACCACACCTCTCCAGGGGACATAGGCACAGGGAAAATATGATTATGATTTACCTAAGATCTACCAGTTAAGTAAACTAGAGATCCAAGATTGTAATGCATTATTGCTTGTTCAAAGGCTATTACTTATCACCATAATACATTTTGGTGACTTGACCATGAGTGCGGGCACTGTTCATACATCCACACAAACTCCTAAAAATGAGAGATGTCTAATTAAGCAGCAAATACAATTTAATATAATGTAAATTCTTGCACAAGTTATACCATACACCGCTACCGATTAGAAAATTTGACCTAAATAACAGTGGTCAAGGTTAACCATGCAGGAAAGCTGATGCAGACTTCCACTCCTTGGTTTTGAGTTGTTCCATTATACAGAGTGTTTGGGACCAGGTATCGTGAGGGTTAGATAAAGTGGTGGAAGGGACTTTACCATTGACCCTATTGTTTGTACCACTGGGCAATGTTGTGGATCTACCACATGCCCACAGAAAATTTGTGACCACTGCATTGTCACTAAACCAATTACAGGCTAACAGTACATTAGTAAGAAGGGTCTCCACCCAAACTGAAAGACTTGTTTTATGATTTATCACGCTAAAAGGATCTAGCAGAGAATAATACAATATGTCCCATGCCAATGCCAATGCCAAAGGATCTATAGGCCACCTAAAAACTATACATGAGTAGCCAAGGGTCAGTGGTTAAAATAAGTGGAAAGCTACAGCAGAGGGTATAGGGGTATATTAATACCGACATTGTGTCTCGATGTTTCATGTGACAGTAGAGTTTTTACTTAGAAAAACAAATAGCTTGAGTAGTCTATGTGTTGATGCCTCTCTCTTTGATTGTCATGCAAATTGATACTATGTAATTGTGAAGCACTCTGATACCCATTGGTTCATGTTCACGCTATATGAAACACTAAGGGCCTTATTTATGAGGCCTTGCAACAGTTTTGCGCTGCCGTTGCTTCACTTTTTGTGACGCATAGGTGGCGGAAAACATGCCCCCTGTTGCACCCTATTTACAAAGTGACGCATCTAAGCAGATGCGTCACTTTGTAAACCCCTGCGCTACATTATACCTGCATCGGGTATAATGTATGCAGGGGGGCGTTCCCACGTAAGTAAGCCTTGTAGAAGTGACGCAGTGAAATCTATCAGATTTCACTGCGCCACTTCTAGGAGGCAAATGCGTCAAAACCTTATATCCATAGCCCTCTCCCCTGCATTTCTGGAGTTGCTTCATGCTTTCGACACAACTCCAGCAATTGGTCATTTTTGTGCCGACAGATATGTCAGAAAACTGACGTATCTGTCATTCCTTGCGACATGATGCGTCATACAGTAAATATGACGCATCCATCATGTTGCAAGGAGGGCGCAATGAAAAGTGATGCATCGCTGTTTTCACGCAGCGATGCGTCACTTTTCATACATGAGGCCCTGAATAAACAAAAAAAATAAGAGCCTCATATAAGATATGTAGATGGGAAATGTGAAAATAGAAAAGTTGTGGGAAATAGCATGCAATTGAGTGGCAAGGACATTACTGCTATTAATGGTAGTCCAACTCCAAGCATGAACGGAACAACACCTGCTGAGGGCTCCAATCTGGAGGAAAAAACAGCAACTTATGGCACATGTCGCACTTGATATGTAACTGTCATATGATATTGCTTTGGGTTCTTTACAGATGCCTCTGTGATCTTGGATACTTGTATCTTTATTGCTACTACTCCATCAGCTCCTTTAAAGAATATAGAACTTTAGAATTCAGAATAAACAAAATCTCAGAACCCCTAAAACACAGCCTTCTTTTTTGCTGCTGCTCCTGCAGATAAGTACTGTGTGAATATTGTGAGGATAAAAATATAGAAAATAGATTGTTTACTCTTGGGTGGTTAGATAAAATGTAATTATTTATTTAAAACTGCGGAAATATTTCTTTATATGTATGAATGGAGGTATATATATTTTAGTTTATTATTTTCATATGATTATGATTCGAAATCTTTAAATCCTGTATCTTTTCGTAAGGTTATTTACTTAACGCCGAATGCAAGTTGTTACTGGGCAAACATTCCTAAAATTTGGATATGATTTATCTTACCAGTTTTGGGGCCGTTTGTGTGACAGTTGAATCTGGTGGCCTCTTCGCGCACCGGGAGCTCGGGCCGGCCACGCAAGGCGGGGTGCGTGGTCTGTTTGCACATGCTTCCTTAGGTTCTTCTTCGTCACGTGGGAGGTGACTGTGTATGGGCTTGTGCACCTTCACAAGCATTTAGTTCGTGCATGGGCTCACGCACCCATGTAAGCTTTTAGTTCTGAGGGAAATGTCACTCTATTGTAAGCCCTGCCTAGATATGGAATTCAGTGTTTCTTTCCAGCATATTTAGGCACAATGATGATAGAGGAGGAAAATTCAGCTTAAAAATCTACTAATTGAGCTGATAATTTGCCTTAGGCTTAAACATGAAAAGTGCACTTTTAAAATTACACACACATTGTGCAAAATACGCAATTCATTCATTTTCAATGCCAGGCCTTAACTAGAGTTTTTTCATTAATAAATAATGTTCTTTAGGAAATGCTGAAACATGCACAAAATGTATTTGATAGTTTGACCTTAATGTGATTGACTTAGATTTTGTCCTAACTGGAGAAAATGCTTTAACTAAACTTACAATAATTAAACATGTGCAGAAATAACTTGCAGTTTGTATTAAAATAAAATGTAGACATACTTGTTAAATGGAAATCTTGAACATGCTTTAAACAGCTTGCTAAAATAATGGTTTAATAAAAAGTGCAAGGACGTGCAGGCCTGAAAATCTGCGCTCAGCTTAGCCTTGTGATTGATTGAAACTCTAAACGGTTTCAGATTAACACAGAAATGAATGTGTCTTTCGTTTTGTGAATTAAGACACTCTACCTAAATTACAGCATGTAACTGAACTTTCTCAATAATATCATATAATTTGTTGCTGGTAAATGTTATCGTTCACACAGAAAACCATTCATAATTGACTAAAGAGAAAAAAGGAAGAACAAGCAGCTGGGTCATAGATGACTGCACCACCAGATCTAGTCACAAATTGTAAGAAATATTGCCCACCTCAAATGGTTTGCTGCTTGTAGACCATAAATATAGCTATCTACATTGGTTGGATGAGAGGCAATATATAGACACAAAACAGTCTAATACACACAAGCACATCAATAACAGTCAGTTTGCAATTATTTGTTTCTGGTCTTTTTTATTCTCTGATGTGCTTCTTAAAAATAGAACCAGCCAACGCGTTTCACCCAAACATGGGCTTCTTCAGGGCTGTAATATCATACAACATAAGTGTATTTTAGAATATTACAAAAAACATCATAAACATATAAGAAAAAAGTATATTTAAAAGATAATAAAAAGGAATGAAAAGAAACGGAGCCAAGGAAAGAAATAACAAAGCGTTAATAAAAGTAAGAGTAACCAGGGGGGAAGGTCGTGTGTGTTTAAGAAGAACAGGAAAAATAGTGCAATCACCAATATGTGAAAGAGTGTGCATTACTTAAAACCAAAGAGATATCAACAATATAATAAGTGTAATTGTTCAAAAAGTAATAACATGTGCAAGGCTACTTCTAAACCTGTGCATATTATTTAAAGAAATATGATGTAGCTAGATGGAAACTAGCTTACCAATAGGGTAGAGGAATAATATGTATCCTCAGATGCTGAGTCAGGAAAGATAAAAGCGAGTCCTAAAAAATGACAAGAAAGTAGAATGAACGTGTCTACAACCAGACTAATAAACCAAAGCGATAGTGAGAAAGAAAATTAAGGCGCGTCATACCTAGGGCGCATAGGTGAAGCTCATGGTAAAGCGATGTCCTATGAGTATAAATAATATGAAGTATCTGCAAAGCAAAATGATTAATGGATTATACATGTGGAGAAACTCCAACGTTATAGCAAACCACATGTACTCTGTAGATTAGAGAAATAGGCCCAAAGACCTCCATATTCAAAAGTCTAATAATATTACAAAAGGGGCTAAAGTGTATTAAAAGAAAATTTGAAATAATAATAAAACAGCAGCCTAAGGTAAATAACAAATTGCTAGGCCCGTATAGCATAAGGCACATAGGTGATGGTATAAACCAAAACTCTGACAAATGATGTACAGAGCACTTGGACAGAAGTACAGGCCACAATTGAATTCATGTATAAGCAGCTTGCAGAAAAACAAAGCAAACCAAATCGATCGGTAAATATACCGGGTGTGAAATGCGGCACTACATGGCTGTGGTTATGGAGTAAAGTGCACGCTACAAACGTAAACGATTTAAAAGACAGTGCACTAGAACCAAAACCCTATATTGGAACAAGTGAGGCTTGTTACGCATCTATAAGGTACAAAAAACTCAATTACTCAGCTTGAAGGGTAATTAACGAACTATGGATTAACGTGGTAGAGTGAACGGTACGCTGGAACCAGTACCCCGCATGTAAACAAAATGAGCTAATGAAACGCTGGAATTGATGCTCCACGCGGAAACAGATAGAACAGGATACGCCAATAGATTTAAAAACGTAAAGCACCGGAAAAGAGTATAAACAAACAGGGATAGAACCAGTACTTCACGTAGAAACATAATGAATAAGTGACGCGCCGGAATTCGTTCACCGCGTAAAAACAGATTACATAGGATACAAATAGAATTATACTCCAAACAGCGCTGGAAAGAGATGTAACAAAACAGTGGTAATCACTTACTTCAAATGATAAGAACCCTGTATATTCGAGGAGCCGTGTCCGGAAAACGTCCTGTGACCAGCAGGATAGTGAGAAACTAGAACAAGCCCGCAGATGCTCTTAAGTAGCATCCATCAATTACCGGTGGGCTGAAAAGCTAGACTGTGCCACAGGAAGTGAAATGTGTACTCACTTCCGGTATCGAAAAACGGCGCGAAAAATCGTGACCCGTACAAACTAGACCGCGCCACTTGAAGAGAGATACCATACTCACTTCCGGTATAGGGCTCAGTACGAAAACGTCATAAAATGAAAAAAATCTAAAGTGCAAAGCTTTTGAGTAAACCCTTACGCAAGTACTAGAAAACGGTTGTAGACACTGGGCTAATAAGAGAAAAACCAATTAGATAGACTGAGAAATAACGTGCTGAGTGTCCTAAAATTAGGAGCAGTACCAGAAATACTTGCAATGCGGTAACAACTCTAAAATTCTACTAGGATAGATCAGACCAAACAGAGTGATTGCCTAGTGATGAGAGATGCAATCCTTAAATATTTAAAACAGGTGACAATACATTGAGAACAATTCAAAATACCTAATTATAATGCATCAACGTATAACTGATGCGCAGTGCATAATCGTGATTAGAAAGTCAGAGAATAAACAGAAAAGGCAAAGAATGAACAAAAGAAGAATCTGTAAGAATATTCAGTACATCTAAACTAATGGTAATCAGATTACAGACAGATACATTGAGCTTTGAAGTGTAAGTAGCAATATGGTTACAAAGCCACTAACAGGTAACAATGAAGGTGTCCAGACTGCATAATGTGGCGAAACTGCTTGGAGCCATGTTCCATCAAATGCTTAAGTCAAGGCTCACCCCACATGGGGTCCCACTAGAGGTAACCCTAACGTTGTACATTATCCAATTGAATGCCAGGACGAGGTCAGTGCAGCATGATAGGAACACAAACAGTAAAAGCATTATTTCCTAAAATCGGAATTCAAAATAAATTTTACGTTTGAGTACGCCGTAAAATGAGAGGGACAGCTTTTACATATACATTGTTACAGAAGGGACATGAGACCGTACAGAAATGAAATGGAACCGTACGACACTTATTGCTGCACTTATTGCTTATTGCTGCACAAGATGTTACTGAAAGAAAAACAAAAAACAAGGGCAAGAGGAGAATGGGGAAACCTGGAGATCAATCATACATTTGCGACAACTATGAGAATAAGGAAACACATTTAATGCTGGCAGTCTGACAAACACGGTTAGTCATTAGAGACAGTTGGCCATACCGTTTAGAGAAAGTAGTGTAACTCCCTGTCTGTGTTAAGGCCTAGGATTGAGGAGCGTAGCTTGCAAATCCATCTGGCTTCTAGTTGTCTCAGCAAGAGAGCCCTGTTACCACCCCGTGTACTGCTAGTGACTGTGTCTATGCCATGGAATCGAAAACAGGCCCGGTCAACACCCACTCTACACTTGTGTGAAACAAGAGCATATGAAGTGTCCCCATTTAGGGCCGCTCTGCAATGTTCTTGAATGCGAACTTTAAGTTGTCTGGTTGTGCTGCCAACATAGATCTTATCACAACCGCAAATGATGACAGACAACAAAACTGGTAAGACAGTTAATAAAATGCTGAATCTTATGTTGGGCGATGGTGTTGTAGCTGAACGTCATCGTTCTGTTGCAACCCAGCTGACATATGTTGCAGGTGCTACATGTATAGAAACCTTTAGGTTTAGTAAGCCATGTACCTTGTTTGATTTGTTCTGTAGGGTGTAACTAGGGCATATAGCATCCCTAATGGTCTTGCTTCTCCTAAATGTCATAGATGGTCTTTCAGTGATCATGCTGTTAATTCCAGGTACCCCTTTCAGTAAGGCCCAGTGTTTGCCTAGAGACTTAAATACCCCATGGTTTAGTATGGAGTAGGTGGTAATGAATGAAAGTCTCTGCACTTCCTAATTACGTCTCTTTATATTGCCTTTCAACGTGTCCTCTCTCTTAATGGTCTGAACCTTAATACCAGCGGCGTTAAGTATGTGTTGGTCATAGCCTCTCCTTTAGAGTCTGTCTGTAGCCAGAGTAGACTGTGTAGCAAAGTTTGTCTCCTCACTGCAGTTCCTGCGGATACGCAGTAGCTCACCATAAGGGATGGCTTTCTTGGTGGAGGGAGGATGTGAGCTAGTGTAGTGCAAGATACTGTTGACAGCTGTTTCTTTCCTATGCAAGGTGCTATGAATGGTACCTCCTTGTACATACAACTCTAAATCTAGAAAGTTGATTTTAGTTTGAGACATTTCCATAATAAAGGAGACATTGAGAGTGTTGTTGTTAAGAAAATTGTAGTATTCCTTCAATTCAAAGCCAGTACCAGTCCAGATGATGATGATATCATCAATGTAGCGGCCCCAGAATTGGATATGTTTAGTCCAATCTGAGGCCGCTCTGGACCACACATGGGTGCGCTCTACCCACCCCATAAAGAGGTTGGCGTAGGAAGGTGCAAATTTCGAACCCATGGCGGTCCCCTGCTCTTGTTTGTACCACGAGGTGTTAAACATGAAGAAGTTATTATCTAAGATGAGGACTATCATCTCCAATTGCATAAATATACTTTTTTCTTATATGTTTATGATGTTTTTTGTAATATTCTAAAATACACTTATGTTGTATGATATTACAGCCCTGAAGAAGCCCATGTTTGGGTGAAACGCGTTGGCTGGTTCTATTTTTAAGAAGCACATCAGAGAATAAAAAAGACCAGAAACAAATAATTGCAAACTGACTGTTATTGATGTGCTTGTGTGTATTAGACTGTTTTGTGTCTATATATTGCCTCTCATCCAACCAATGTAGATAATTGACTAAAGCTTTATTTTACTTGCTGAGAAAAGCAGAAAAAACGAATATAACCTTAATTCTCTTTTAACAGTGTCAATGGATTTCCTTCTTAATAACATCTTTTCGTGCAGCCAACGTAATGTTTTACACATAATATTGTGCAAGTTAAAATACATTTGACTTTATTAGAAGGTTAGGAAATGTAGTGAAGTCATGGAAAACAAAGACTTGAGCTAAGGAATGTGCCATGTGGAGATAGACTTATTGTTGCAACGTAGAAGGTTTCAGGTTTGAGTTTAGAACATTCTACAGTCTGAAACCCTGGAGACTCAACGAGCTGCCTCTATGTTTAAGTACTGTTTCTATTTCTTCTGTTTTGTTTATTATGTGAACACTCACTATGTGTAGCCATGTGCGTCCATACTTTAATTATTGTGCAAAGGTTTATAGCATACCACCGAATGATAAATCTCTTAATGCTTCATGGAATGCTACTGCCCATTTTAGAAAAACATTGCAGACTTACTTTTCACTTGGGTATAAATAGATTGCAAGGTTTCATGCATCTTTATGGAGTGGTAATCCAGTGAGGACTTTCATAGAGGTGAAAGTGGTAGATGCAGCGGAGCCTGAAGAGCCAACATCGAGTACAAACTGAGGAACAACCAAGAATGACAAACTGATCAAAAAACTGACAGCTCCTCAGAAGGTCCACCATGAGGCTCTCATTGTCTGGCACATCCTTCTAATATTTGCGAATTGTTAAATGGGTACCCACTGTGCACATAAAGATGGAGATAAAAGAATAACAAATTAGCAAACAATCTAGCACAATAAAAGGCTCACAAGAAGAAGGTGCATATATTAAGATCCACCTGTGAAAGTGGAACTAAGCAACCATAAGTCTTGGAGCTATGGCCCTGGAGAAAATGGAGAAAAGAAAAATATGAATAACAATTTTCACTTAAAGACAATGGTGGCAGCCTTTAACATTAAAGTTAATAGGAGGCAATGTAAGATAACAATGCTTGAAAAATGGTCTCTCTGGGTTATAATACTGAAACAAACTGAGGTGAAGCCGATCTGTGAATCCAGGTAGGGTATGAGGACCTCATTTGCACCAATAGTGACGCTTAGATCTAAGACATAATACTTAGCCAAGCACCGCATTGTTTATATTTTTAACTAGGGTAGGAGACCCACTGATTAAAAATTGTCTTCACGGATACTCCTAACCTTATTTTAAATCACACACATACATCTACACAGTTCTGGCCCCTCACCCCCACTTCACCATACGGCTATTGGAAAAAGATCTCCGCCAAAGTGCCCCTACTTTAGGGAGCCCGTTGGGTATTGCACTGCCGACCCGACGAGGAGCAGCCCAGCTGATGAAGCATGACACCCGATTGGGTGTGTGAGGGCATTACAATCCAATAAATGGACTCCCAACTCTGAACCCAAACGTTCAGGGTGGTGTCAATTTCCCTTGCTCGTACACTCTTGAGGAACAGCATAACCTTCTTCTTCTAAAGGGTATGAGGGCTTGCATAATGACAGAAGTACTGTGTTTTATAGTGCTCAAACCTCACATCTGGAGAGTGTCTTGAAGGAACATGCGATGAGGGCTGCTTGAGGTCAGTTAGGGCAGGATGAAGGAGCATTCAAGAGATTTATGAGCAAGAAGGTGCCTCTTTATGGGAAATGTTGGATACAAAGTGTAGTGGCGTGGCATGTTTGTGATGCGTGTGTTGAGTGTGGATGCTGTGAGATTGTGATGACACATCGAATGTTGGCATCTGACTGATGGGCAAAGCCCATCAGTTAATTACAGCTGGTGAGAGGACTGAGCCCTAATAGCCCTACTAGGAGCTACTACTCCTATGGCTGTAACATAAGGATCTAATATGGAATAAAGAACGTACTTCCTGCCTGGGTGGCTGCAGACTTTACTTTTCTATGAAGACATTACTATCCAGCTACAATAGTTTGGTGATGATATTTTAAAAATAACCTGCAGAGACATGCAGGACTACTCTCAGGGTACAGATGAGCTTTCCCAGAGAGAGAAGGAAAGCTGTGATTTACGTACTTTTTTGTACATCTTACACGTGGTTACATTAGAGTGACTGGCTAGTGCAACTGGGTGTTAAGTGTGGTGGATTGTGGGGTCTGCACTACTGAGTGTGAAAGAGCATGTCTGTGTATACTGCCTTTATATGCATGTGTGTGTTGCTTATTAAAGGTGAAGTGGGCCTGATCTATTTTTTGGCAAACGGCCCATCCTCCCCTAGGGTGATGGAGTAAATTACTCCATCACCCTAATGAAGGTGCTGCCGCCAAATTTTTAAATGCCGCTCCACCTAGAAAAAAATTCAAGCATTGACAGGAACCGCCATCAAAGACATAATGTCCTAGATATGACTGTTATTTATATGATAATTTACTTACATTATATTCTTATGTATTCTGCTGAATTTTCTAAACATGTCCGAGATATGGAAAACATATTCTCCTGACTAAGGAAACAAAAGCTGTATGCTATTGTTGAGGATTTATGTTTGTTTAAGTTTGTGTGCATCATTAACAACGTGTAGTAAGTATTTTAAAACTTGATTACACATGTACATACTGATATAGTACTTTTATCTTTGAAACAAATTCTCTATGATGTGTAGAAGTGTGCTTTTCTGACCCTTGTTATTTAGGCCTACATTTGGGCCTAATCACCATTTTTTCAAAATGGATGTCACACTTGTCTTCTCCTGCACATCTCACTGCCTGTCGTTTCTGGAGCAAGTAATCGAGTAAAATATTATTTGCTTATTTAAATTGTCATTGTTCATGCGGTCTTCGATTAACTTTCCCTGGCTCATTCATAAAACTGTAACTATTTCTTTAAGATCTTTCCACTAGATCACTGTGCCCCATTCATTCTTATAACACACTGTTGCTTATATATCTAATTTGTTCTAGCATCTCCATATGATATTAACATAGAAGGTGCAGCGTTATTATTCGTGTAATGGGATAGTGTTTAAGTGGGAAGGTAATTTGATGTTTGATAAACCTGTGCTCTCCTGGGTGGATTTTGCATGGAACCTGTATGAATAGTATGAATAGGGTAGAATGATTCTGGTGTTTGGAGTGCTTTTGGTGTATTATTGAGGTATTTATATATATTTGGTGCATGATGGATTGTTATATTGTATGTGAGGCTTTTGGTTATGTGATTTTGATTCTGGGTTCCATTGGTGGTTTAATTACTGGACTCTGATGTACTATTCTTGTTTGTGATTTAAGTCTTAAGAGTTTTTTTATTATTATTGGTTGGTTCGGTTAATGGGTACGTTGAAATCCCAAATCTCAAGATATTGTTGTTTAACTTGTCTGCACAAAGGTATTTGGGTTTTGCGAAGTGCCACATGTGCACACACAAAAGGTTTCCTGAATTAATACGTTTTCCTTTCCAGAAGTTTGCATTTTAACTAGGTTGGTGTCTGTTGGACCTGGCCATTTTGCAGGGTTATCCCCAAACGTTTTGCCTTCCACCTGTATTTTTGCTGACCTGTTTTTGTTGGCTTTAGGACTCTGGGCACTTTACCACTGCAATTCAATGCTAAAGTGCATTTGCTCTCTGTTTTACACATGGTACAATTGGCCTACACCTGTTTGGCATATTTAATTTACCTGTAAGTCCCTTGTACAGTGGTATCTCATATACCCAGGGCCCATAAATGAAATGCTACTAGCGGGCCTGTAGCGCTGCTTACACCACCTACAGAAGCAGTCTTCCGAACCTGTCTCAGACCTGCCACTGCAGGGCGTTGGCATTTAAAGTTACTTTAAAAGTCTGGAACTCCCTTTTTACTACATATAGGTCACCCCTAAGGTAGGCCCTAAGTACTCCTATGGGCAGGGTGCTCTGTATATTAAAAGGTAGGACATGTGCCTTCATTTGTGGTATGTCCTGGTAGTGACTTACAGCCTATTTGGTTCCTCACTGCTGTGAGACCTGTTCCTCTCATAGGTTTGCATTGGGAATTGCCTGATATGTGTTTCAGTTGTAATTTCTGATCTGAAAGGAGTAGCATTGCCATGTTTGGAATAGTGGTGATAAATCTTGCTTATTGGTGTACATGGAATTTTCATTACTATTTTAGAAATGCCACTTTTAGAAAGTGGGCATTTTTATGTGCTTATGACTCTTTGCGCTTTGCATCCTGACTCTAATCCATGTCTAGGGTAGAGTGACAGCTGGGCTTGCGCATACTTCCATACAGCCATCACACAGGAATGCTTCGGTGTAACAGGGTTGCATCTGCATTCATCTCCATACTGGATAGTCTTCCTGGGCTGGGAGAGACACACTTACATGTGTATACTCTGTGTATAAGTTGTGTCTTGCACTCACACAGAGGGTTTGTTTTCCCCCTACAGATGTCTGGAGCCAGAGCTGGGATTGAATGCGGGTGTTGTGCACTTCTAAAGTACTTTTAAAGCTACCTCCACATCAAAGACATTTTGAATATAAGTACAGGGACGCTGACCCCATGTTTTTAGATACTGCGTGGACTTGTAACCAGATGCTGCTGGTTTTACATTCTGTACCAGGGGAATGCTGTTCTGCTTGGTGGAACCCCCATTTTGGACTTTGCTTTGCTGTGCTGTCCTGCTTGCCTGCTAGGATGCTGAAGGGACTACCACTCTGACAAGTGACCCTGTGTGCTGGCCTGCCTGCCTACCACCCCCCTGAGTGTCCCCCATTTGTTCTCCAGGGACTGGGTGGTTTGCCCCCTACCTGTTTCTGCCATAATTTTATGCTCAGCGGGTGTTGGGAAACTTACTGGAGCCAGACTCCATTGATGGCAGCCTGAAACCGGCAATGGACATCCGCTTACTTAGAGCGTGGTAAGCGCTTCAAGGTTCCTTGGATCAGTGGCCAAACACTAGCACAGGGCGAGCACTGCAGTCTTCCCTGTGTTCCACTGTCACAACTAGCGCGTCGTTCGGTGAAGAATAAGAAGGGCTGGCGCTCATGTTTACATAGTGCATGTAGAGCCCTGTTGTTTGCTCTCAGTGAGACCGGCAAACCTGTTCTGGCTGCTCTCCTGGGCCCAGTGCCCGGCTGTGGAGCTGCTCCCCACTGGGGAGGCCTATCACTGGCTGCTGAGGAGGCACATAGCATCGGGGGAGGCCCGCCGACATCCTGATCTGAACAGAGTAACGACCGCACTTCGCACAACAGGGACTGTCCCCTTCCTTTGTGGTGACATTGTGCTTCGTGGGCAGCCCGGAGAGACCAAGGGAGGTCTCCTGTGCCCGCAGTACGACCACAACTCTGATGACTGCAGCAGCTAACCAGCCAAACCAGGTCACCCACTCGTTTCTGCGGCACAGTGTGTGACCCTCCCCTGTGTTGGCACATACTTTTGGGAAATACTTTTAGAGTCTGGCTATACGTGGGGGACCCGCTGTACTGGTGTGTGTTCACCCCCCTCTCCATGTGACATGCCTTTGGGGGCATTTGGACTTCGGCTCTCAGGACAGGAAGGAATCCTCGACGGAGGCCCATCCCTGCTGAAGCTGTCAGTCCCTGTATTACCACGAATATAAGCGCATGAGCTTCTGTACCCTGTGTAGGGGTTGCTCAAAAGCAAATTACAGTAATACATGTAGTAGGCGCACTGGTGTTCCTGTGGCCTACGGTTTATAACTGCATTACCAGCAAAGTATTTAGGGTTCTATGGTGATTTAGGTGTTTTGTCTCCGAACAAGGTTGCCTTATTTGACTAATGTGGCATTCCTGTGTTATTGTTAAACCGAGCTGCTTTTCATGACCTGATATTATGATGTATGTCGTGTTTATGCCTATTATGGTCAAGATAATGAGTACCTGCTCAGGACGTGCATAGTATGCACGGAAATTATTTTTTGGTGACATGTGCACATAGAAAACTCTCTTTTATTGAACGCATTGTGATGTTATGGCAATTGCCTAGTTGGCAAAGTGATTATTGGTCTATGTTATGTGCACAATATATTCAGCATTTTTTAAATCATCCTGTGTGGTGTATTTATTGTGTCACTGGTGTGAGTGTGTTGCGGAAACGCTTTAAACATTAACTCTGGGACAAGTCTCTCACTGCTCTGGCCAAACTACCAAGGGGGTGAGCAGGGGTTATCTTGGGTGTGTAACTCCCTTAGCCTGACTAGAGTGGTGGGTTCTGTCTGGCTTTGGTGCATACCCAAGCCAACCAGAAACCCCATTTCTAACAGTGTCCTTTGCTCCTCAGTGCACAGGAGTAAATACATCAACCAAAGGTGGATTACCGCTGGACGGAAGTCTGCTTGGTCTGAATTGGGGTTGACAAGTGCTGTGAAGGTTCCATTCTTGTTTCTGTTGTTTGTGATACTTGTCTTATTCTAACCTGCTATTTTTCCTCCTATTTAGGTTAAGCACACAAGATTTATATTGGTTTATTTAGTGTGTGGCTATTGAGAAAATGTATAAGTTGGTTTCATAGTCAGCCAAGGAGTTGCGATGGTATTCATTGTTATTCACTAGCTTTGTAGTTTTTGGATTATCTTGAGTGAAAATAGTGGGTGCTGTATTGAAAAGCCTAAACATCCTAGCGTACAAGCGATGGAGAAACAAAAATTACCTGCCGAGGGAACGCTTGCATATGAAATGATGATGGACATTGGTTTTATACATGTGGAACTTGATTTCTGAATAGTATGAATATACCACTTCTGACAAGGACTTTCAGTTTCCCTTGTAGGTACCTCCAGCATTAGAAATGTAGGGGCCTCATTTGTGAAAAGTATCGCTGAGGAAAAACAGCGATGCTACACTTTTCATTGCGCCCTCCTTGCGACACCATGGATGCGCGGTATTTACACTATGGTGCTCCATGTCGCAAAGATTGACCAAATACGTCGGGAATCCTGACGTATCTGGTGGCGCAGTAATGACGCATTGCTGGAGTGTGTCGGTCAACTGATGCAACTCCAGCAATGGTGTCAGTACAAATGGGCGAGTCCCATGTGAAAGGCCCTTCTTCACTCCTTACGCCTGCTTAAAGCAGACGTAAGGATTTGACACAGTCATGTCATAGAAGCGGCGCAGTGAAATCTCATAGATTTCACTGCACCACTTCTACAAGTATTTTTTATGCTTGAACGCCCACCCTGCATACATTATACCTAACGCAGGTATAATGTGTCGCAGCCATTTACAAAGTGACGCATCTGCCTAGATGCGTCACTTTGTAAATAGCGCACAGTATGCCGCATTGATTACACCGCCGCAGCGTCACTGAAAAGGGATGCAACGGCGGCATAAGACCTTCATAAATAAGGCCCTAGTTTTTTTGAGACAAACCTTGAATGATAGAAACCTGTTACTTAGACCTACACAGTTTGAGGCATTGAACAAGTGGGATCGCTGGCTACAGAGAAGAAAAGTAAGAAAGAAAAGAGGCAGGTGAAAGGTTCATTTAAACAATGGTTGGAAGGCAAGTGGGATTGACAAGAGAAATGTTGATGGGTGGATATGATGGCGGGAAGGAGAGTTTTCCCTGGAATAGCCAAAGAGACAACAGACAAAAAGAAAACAGATGAGGAAGAGAAACAAACCTCAGAACAAGACTCAGATGAGGAGGATAACTTTTTAAATGATCTTTTGAATTCCAGGCCACCTCCATTTATATAGATGGAATGCAAAGACAGGGGCAGATTCCCATAGTACCTGATTTGGGTACAATGGAAGATGGTATGGGTGTACAAACACAGGGATTGACCACGCTTACAGTTGTGAGTACATCTGAGAGTGCTCCACCGGAGAATGCAAGGATGGCTTTTCTGAGCACTAGTAGACATACTAAAGTTGTTTCTCCAGTTTCAAATGACATACCTGTTACCAATGTTGTTATTGAAGAATCTCCTAACGAAACGGATATTAATGTTGAGCCTTTTTTTAAATTGAATTTGAGGAAATGTTAGAGATAACAATTGATTTAAACAGATCATTGACACACAAAGTGAATGAAATGAAATACATGTTCAAAGACACAGCAAGATGTGCAGACATGGCACATGATAAGCTTGAGGAAGCACGTGAAGGGGTCAACTAGTGATTCAGAGCTGGGGGCAGTTTCAGAATTTCTCTTGAAGTGCAGGGAATTAACTATGGGCATGTGCCTTGGACAAGAGGTGATCTTTCTGCTTCTATGACAAATTTCCCAAAATTGTGAAAGGGACCAGAGAAGTGGTACAAAGAGGTTCATAGATTGACAGCAATTTAAAAAATGCTTTGGACTGATTTGAATGCATTGTTTGAGATTGTTGTTCCCAGGGATTAGGGGTCCAAGTGTAAAATTGCTGTTGCTTGGCCAACTGAGGAGCGACTTATTTTTTCACCTAATTATGTTCCTCCTGCAGTGATTGCTGCAAAATACAATGAAATAGAACATTTGAAAACAAAGGTGCGAGAGAAGGAAATTACCTAGTCAAAGATTTTGAGATCCACTTAAGAGTCGAAAGAATCAGTGTATGCCTATTATGAGAGGCTCATGCAGATTTTTAAGAAGCACAGTAGAGTAGAAGATTCCGAAAAAAGATGGTGCAAGTGGTTTCATGTATGTTTTTGTTATGGGCTTGTGTTCTGAAATCAGTTCATGTATTCAACAGAGTGTGATGTACTGGCAGAAAAAGGGTACAGATGAAATTCTAAAGTATTTTGAGTACAGTAGTGATTGGTTTGATGTGAAGCAGAAAACGATCATGGAGAAGTTCATGGTTGCCCCAACAAAACAGCTCCAGAGAAATGGCAGGAATCAATTGACTGGTTCTGATTTGGGTTTTGTGTTGTCTGACAATGTTGAAATGAATTTGTACTGGCAGACAAAAGGTACAGTTGAAATTCTAAAGTATTTTGAGTACAGTAGTGATTGGTTTGATGTGAATCAGAAAACGATCATGGAGAAGTTCATGGCTGCCCCAACAAAACAGCTCCAGAGAAATGGCAGGAATCAATTGACTGGTTCTGATTTGGGTTTTGTGCTGTCTGACAATGTTGAACTGAATTTGATGTCTTCAATGCAAGGTGGGAAGATGGGAAATGAGATGGTGCAGATGCAAGGGCATGGAAGAGGGGTTGTGAATTATTTTGGAATTAATACAAATATTGATCTGCTAAAGAAGAGCACCCATTTCTTCAGTAAGGTTTGCCACTGGAAGCGGGAATGTGAACAAAATCCAGATCACATCCAGAATGATTTCGTTATCCTGATGCAGCAGAATGTGAATAAGATGCAAGCACAGTCATTATCCCCAGCCCAATCAGCTCCTATGCAGAATCAGGCAGAATTTTGCATGAATGTGCCGATAGCCCCTGAGTTGGTACAAAATATGGAAAACTAAATACCATATAATCCAGAGTACAAACACAATCCATGGATTCTGATTAATGATTTTCCTAAATTTTCTCCAGAAAATAATTCCAAATGATAGTGCCTGAGACGGGAGGAGGATTGCTTACTTGGAGCAGCCCTGGAGGCAGACCAGAGTGCCCATACATTGACAGTAAAGTCAATGACCACCCCATTTCTATCTTGATTGATATGTGGGGATACCTGCTTTACAGTTCATTCTGTGGAGGTTTCTTACCTACCGCTCTTGGGAAGAGGAGTCCCAGTTGTAGGCATCAGCAATTAACAGATTATTAACCAGGTTAATAGGGTCAATGGAGAATAATCATCGGTTCATATTGTGTGATTCCAGCCCTGTCAATTTGTTAGGCAGGGACTTGCTTTGCAAAATAAACTGCGTGATTTATTGTACAACGGATGGTCTTGCAATTGAAACCCAAGACTGAGATTCCGTTTTAAAAATGTTATCACATGATTCAAGAGTTCAACTGTTTCCAGTTTTAACTAAAGATGATTTGCATCTGGATTTAAGACATACTGTCAAAGAAGAAATATGGAATTTCTCTGGTAAAGAGGAAGTGTTAATTAAAAATGCAAAGCCTGCCAATATAAATGTAAAAACCCAAATGCAGTTTTCCCTTGAATTAAACAGTACACACTTTCAAGAGAAGCAGAAGAAGGGATTAAGCCTGGAATTGAAAAAATGATTGAAAAGGGAATTCTTTGGGAAGTGCATGTTAGCCCTTGCAAGTCTCCCATGAGGGGGCATTAAAAATTCAAGTGGCAACTGGAGAATTGTGCAGGACTTGTAAAAACATAAATAAAGCAGTAATTGTCCAGTGGTACCAAATCCAGCAGTAATTTTGTTCCAGATTCTCACACATGCAGAATAATATACAGTCCCTGGCTTCTTCCAAGCATTCTTCTCCATTCCACTGCATGAAGACAGCCAGTATTTACTTACGTTCCAATTAAAGAATGAAGTTCTCATTTGGTGTTGAATTCCACAGGGGTATGCTGAAAGTACTTCGATTTCTAGTCACATCATAAAGAAAGATTTGGAAAATTTTCAGTTGCCCTGTAACTCAGTCCTGGTGCAGTATATAGGTGACCTAATGGTGGCATCTAGGACAAAATAAGATTGTAAACTTGACACAGTTGTACTGCTGAATCACTTAACTGACAATGGTCATAAGGTTTCCTCCACAAAAATACAGTATTATAGAAAAAGAAATAAGTTAGCTTGGCCATCACATTGAAAAAGGAGTATGAAAAGTATATAAAAAAAACACATTTATGCAATTCTGAATATGATTCCCCTTACGACCCAAGGGAGGTAAGAATTTTCCTAGGAATTATTGACTACTGTCGTTAGTGGATCCAAAACCTTTCCTTGATTGCAAAGCCTTTAATAAGACGTGCCAATAGTGATATCAAAGAACCGGTACCATTTCCTGACGAATGTTTAGAGGCTTTCCAGGTGTTGAGGTAAAATTTGTGTAAAACACCCGCTCTTAGAACACCTGACTATAACATGGAATTTTTTCTTTATTGTCATGGTATAGGCGGTGTGGTCTTTCTGTACTTACACAGAAACATGGAGGGGCCATGAGGCAGTGGCCTATCTGTCAGCTGTGTTGGATCCATGAGCTGTATGTCCTCCTGGTTGTTTTAAAGTGACAGTGCTTAATTTGAGCCAGTGGCTTCCTGTGCTGGGCACCGACACTTAGTGGTCAACATCAGCACTTTTGACACCTCGTTACATAGTGGTGCTGTTTCCAATTTTGTGAAGAGCACTTCAACAGATGTTTAGCAATTCAACATACATTGAAAATGACTATAAGAATAGCTTAGGTGGTCAGGTATTAGTTTTCAGTGGCCTGGCAGGGACAATGGGTTGTGCAAGCATCCGTGACCTCTTGATGAGGGCACAGGCACTTATTATTTTACAAATTAAGCACTGGTTGTAGCTGTTTGCATTGCAACTGAACAAAGTGAGGGAATCGCGATGGGACATACTTCATATGTGTTGCTCCACATTCTGTTGAGATTTTGCTGACCCATACCTGGACTTAACACATTACAGTCGTCTGACTAGATATAAACAAATTATACTGGCAGCGGAAACTATCTCCATCAAAAGATGTAATTTCTTAATTTTTGCAACACTGCTTCTTGTTCCAAACAATAATGAAGCTAAAAACAGGTGTGATGGTAGTGATGATGATGATGGTCCTGAGCCTGCATTAGTGTCACTGAGTTATGTACCAAACCAAGAACAGGCATTAAAACAATTCTCCTTGAAATGGCTGATCTGATTTTGTTTAAGAGACCAAATTGAGCACTGAAAGCTGCCTATGCAGTATGTACCATTTCTGAAAGTCTTGAAGCATCATACTTACCGAATGTAACTTCAGCACAAGTGGCAGAATTGGGTGCATTTCATAAGCAAAAATAATGTATAAAAAAAACTCAATTTTGAGGGTGAGCTGGAGAGTTTCCTGTTCTACTAGGGATGCAGTTCATATCTCTCCCAATTTTGCTTCCCACTTTGGACTTAGACTAATTTTTTATTTTGCAGTTCTCTGTATAGCCCTATTTATTGAGAGCCTTCATGGCATTGAATCTGTATCATCTTTCTTCTAATAAAACCCTTTAACTACCTCACTGATATAAACTCAGTTATTAAGGGGCCTTTTTAATTCATTGACTGTAGTTCTGATATGGCTGATGCATTGGGAGGTGCCTTAATGCGGGGACCGATTGCCTCATGAAACTGAGGCTTAACACAGTCTCCAATTCATCAAATTCTGAGCATACTGTTTTAGATAACTTTCGGGGTGTTTAAAATTATGGGGCCCCAGTCCACACTTTGATTACAAGAGTTTTGTAGAAAGTAGTGTTCTTTTTGGAGTACATCCTTTACCATGAGATAAAGAAATCAATTAGCTGAAATTCAAAATATTTAAAACTGGCCAACCATATCATACAGTTTGAAACTTGGTGGGTTGGCTTCATCAATTGCTATTCTTGCAAGTATATTAATCTCACATACAACAATTTACATATTCATTTACGAAATGTGTGCCTTATAAGTGTGATATTGAGACAGGATTTTTTCATACACAAAAGGAAGTCAACACATCAAACTAATGTGAAGTTAAAGTATATGGTGTATGCAGAAGCCTTAAACATAACAAATGATGTACAATTCGTGAACAATAATCACTATTGTAGTTAACTATAACATTCATGAAAAAGAGCTAATTTCATTTAGAGATGAGTTTGGTATGTGACACCACTATTTGGAAAGTGCATGACATTTTGCTATTATGATGTATGTCCATAAAAGAACTGTTGAGCCAATTTTTCTAGCATTGGCTTTGCAATCCATTTTAAACAGAGATATCAGAATACTAAAGGACATTCTTTATCTAAGGGAAATAAAAAGCGAGATGACGAAAAATATAATATTTCTACTATAAAAAGTTTAGAGAAGGTATAGGATCTCACTAGTATTTATGTTGAGGTTTATCTAAATGAGATATGGAAATTATATGATGAACATACAACATATTTTTGAATGATCAACCAGTGCATAAAAACCCACTAGATTTGTTTTATTTTTTAACATGCCATATTTCGATCTCGTAATGCATCATAGCAACAGGTACGTTTTAATGTCATAATGATCAGCCTGCATTTTGACATGCAGATATAGTAAAATCCCCAGAAATGGCTCATGGATATGCATGGTAAAATTAAGTGAGATGTTGATGACTATGTTGGTGATTGTGAAATGTGCGTGTTAAGTCTAGTCATTAGAAAACTACAGGGTTATTTTTTCCAATTCCAGTACCTGCAAACCAACGGCAGCCAAATTTAGATGACTTTGTAAAATAATCACCTCTATTACAAGGATTCATAGTAATGTTGATGATAAATATGTCAACTAAAATGGTCCATCTGCTTACTTTCAGTACTGTCCCATAGGAGACACATTAAGCACACAAGCATAAAAGAGTAGGTAATCAGATTAAAAGGATAGAGGACCACTGGGCATGCTTAGTTAACCCATAATGGAAAGCCACATGAAGCAGACGGATGATGCTGGAGAGTAGATATTGACAAAAATACAAAATAACAAGATTCATGATTTGAATCTGAAGTGCAAAACTGTAGTCTCTAAAAAAGCAGCAGTACTGGGGTCTCTGCCTAATCTTGCTAATGAAACAGGTAAATGAGGCCTTATTTCAAGACCCATACTATATGTTTTGGCTATATCAGACTGCTTGATGCACTTGGTGCAATATATATATAACAAAGTAACCGATTTGAGCAAAAACATTGGATGTGCGCCACGTACTGTTGATTGAACGGATTTGAGTGAATTTGGGAGGCGGTTCAAAGAAACAGACTCACCAGGATGGATATATATATATATATATGTATATATATATATATATATATATATGTCCAAAACACCAGGTTGCCCTGCTCAGGTTGCCCTGCATAGAAACGCCAACACAGATGGAAATTCTCCTTCATTTATTGTGGGCAGCAGGCACAGCGCATTCACCCCTCCATCAGAAGCGCCATACGCGTTTCGGGCTCCATGCCCTTGATCACTGGCTGTATGCTCAAAGTCCCAGCAGCTGTGTGGACTAAATACTATTCTGCCCCGCCCTATTGGGACTTCATGCAACAATGCTTTCTGGGTCAGGTAGTCCGTAACTTTTCCAAAGTGGGTGCTTTACGGGGCTTTGTGCAAGAAACTGTTTTCCCCAAGTGGGTACTGTGGAGGGAAACACCAAAGTACCTGCAAATGTCCTTTTCCCACAATACCGGCTCTCCATCTCCTCATAGCGCCAATATTTACAGGCGCTGTGGTCCGCTGAATATGCGGCGGGGCGTTTCCGCGGCGAGGCGTGCCGCAATTTAATGTCCAAAACACCAGGTTGCCCTGCTCAGGTTGCCCTGCATAGAAACGCCAACACAGATGGAAATTCTCCTTCATTTATTGTGGGCAGCGCCTCGCCGCGGAAACGCCCCGCCGCATATTCAGCGGACCACAGCGCCTGTAAATATTGGCGCTATGAGGAGATGGAGAGCCGGTATTGTGGGAAAAGGACATTTGCAGGTACTTTGGTGTTTCCCCTTCACAGTACCCACTTGGGGAAAACAGTTTCTTGCACAAAGCCCCGTAAAGCACCCACTTTGGAAAAGTTACGGACTACCTGACCCAGAAAGCATTGTTGCATGAAGTCCCAATAGGGCGGGGCAGAATAGTATTTAGTCCACACAGCTGCTGGGACTTTGAGCATACAGCCAGTGATCAAGGGCATGGAGCCCGAAACGCGTATGGCGCTTCTGATGGAGGGGTAAATGCGCTGTGCCTGCTGCCCACAATAAATGAAGGAGAATTTCCATCTGTGTTGGCGTTTCTATGCAGGGCAACCTGAGCAGGGCAACCTGGTGTTTTGGACATATATATATATATATATATATATATATCTATCCAAGTAATTCTGAAATAAAGCGCACTCTTGAAAGGTCTCTGTGCAGTAAGCAGTAAAGTTCTTTATTTCTCAAACGTTACGCGTATCGACAAGTTAATGTCTTGGTCACACGTGTCACATCGCGTAACGTTTGAGAAATAAAGAACTTTACTGCTTACTGCACAGAGACCTTTCAAGAGTGCGCTTTATTTCAGAATTACTTGGATTACGAAGTCCGGTTTTAGGTCTACCGGCACCGCGCACCACTTGACTATGGGCTCGATCCCGGAAGGACCTGCTCTCTTTTGATGTGTGTGTATATATATATATATATATATATATATATATATATATATATATATATATATATATATATATATATATATATACACCAAATTTGGCAGAAAGTTAGATCTTGGTTCAGAAAGTGTGCTTTTTGTGATTTGGTGTAAATCCTTTCAGTAGTTTTTGAGATAATAAAGGAAAAACAAATTTGTATATCTCGGGACATGTACCCTCGGGGGCGGTTCACGAATCCACACTGCTACAGCAATGCCATGATTGGCTGAAGTACAAAGTTGTGGCCGCCGTGTTTGAAATTGGAGGATGATCCCCGGCTGCCAGAATTCTTATATAATGTAGTAGAAGGGGGCAGGGTAGAGGATGCCTGACCCTATGGTGTAATTTAGGGGACTGTGAGGGACTCTTGATGGGATGAAAATGTCCCCACATGATTTCTTCCCCCACATGTGCAACTTCATGGATCCGCCGCGCCATGCATGACTCCGCGGATGCTCCACGATGCGCTCCACCAATTTATATATCAGGGAATGGTTCTGGGTGTGAAATTTGGAAAGAAATGTAATAGAAGGGATCAGGATAGGGGTACCCTGACCCGATAGGTGTAATATAGGGGTCTGTGAGGGGAAGAAAATGCCCTCAAATGAATTTATTTTCACTTGCGAGGATCCGCCGTGACTGCTGAAAACAATATACACTCACATGCTCACTTGGAGACTAATGTACCCACTCACAAATCCACTCAGACACTCTCACAGCCACTAACAGACCCACACAGACACACTCACACACCCATTTAGACACTCCTTCACCTACTCACACACCCACTCAGACACTCATGTACCCACTTTCAAACCCACTCACACTTTCACACCCACTGAAAGATACCGACAGACACTCATGCACCCACTTACAGAGCAATTCAGGCACCCAGTCACAAAACCACTCAGATACTCTTACACCCACTTACAGATCCACTCAGACACTCATCCACCCACTCACAAACCCACTCAAACACTCATGCAGACGTTCACAGACACTCACACACCCACTCACATACCCACTCAGACACTCATGCACCCACTCACAGACCCACTGAGACACTGATGCATCCACTCACTGACTCAATCAGACACTGACACACCCAATGGAAGATCCACTCGGACACTCTCATACCCACTTACAGAGCCACTGAGACATTCATGTACCCACTCAGTGACCCACCCAGAAACTCTTACACCCACGAACACACCCACTCATGGACCCTCATACCCACTCACAGGCTGACTCAGACGCTTATGCCCCCACTCACAGACCCACTCACACACTCATTTACCCACTCACAGACCCACTCAGACAATCTTACATCCACTCACAGGCCCAGTCAGAAACTCACCTGTTCACAGACCCAGTGAGACACTCATGCACCCACTCATAGACCCACTTAGACACTCACATACCGACTGAAAGACGTACTCAGGCACACAGTCACACAGTCATTGACACATGCAGAGAGTCACTCACACAGTTACAAATCCTAAATATGCTGCTGTGTATTGAATGTGTGCTTTTGGTTTGTGGATTTGCAGCAGATTTGTAAATTTGAATGCGAGATAAAAAAGGTTTTAAAAATTAAATGAACTAGTGTTTGGGAAATGGGTGGCTCTGAGAAGAGCCTTTGTGTTTATTGAGTGTAGATGATAACTACACATAAAACAGTATGCAGTCTTTTAGGTTGTTGAGGAACACCTTGTTGCCTTTCTCTGGAAATGACCTCCATCACTTCTATAGATACCATCCATTTCAAAGCATAAATTGTTGTGGTATATAGAGCCCATGTTATGATCTCTGAGGAATGCAGAAACAGTTTTATTGACATGTTTCCTGCCTTTGTCTATCTGTGGACAGAATTTGTTTGACCACTTCCATTTCTGCCTTTGGCAAATGTTGGAGAACACCAAGGCAGTGTGAGAGAAAAGTGCCATTAATTGACCAAAGGTATCCTTCATTAGTATTTTCAGCCCTACCCCAGTAAGTGTGCCTAGGTCATGAAGTCTTGATGTTGGCAATCCACAATGTTTTCAACCAAAGACAGCAATTGATGCCATTTTAACCCTCTGTGGCCAACTCAAGTAATGTCCACATTAGGCAGGCTCAAGTCCCTATCAATGTCACTCTTTCTAACACACAATCTGGCCCAAAACACAAAGCTATGACCCACAATCCACACTCTAACCATTTTGAAGGCAAGGAGGAGTAGCACATGGGAGAAAGCTGGAGCTAAATGAGGCAGTTTTCAAAATGAAAGGCAGTTAAAATGGAGGACAGCACCTAATTTAATAAAGAACACATTTGATTGGATGATGTAAACGTACAGATAACTTAAATGAGGTAGTGATTTTGAGCAAAAAGTAAGTAGATCTGTGATTGACTCTAGAAAAAAAAGTAGTGCTATTTTGGATATGCTTCAAAGTAGCTTGAATCCAGTGGCACAGTGAGCAAGGGATCAACATCTGGGCATACCTATCCCACTTATGGCGAAAAGTGCTACTATGCAAGCAAATGATGGACGGAATGCTGAATAAATCATACATTCACCCCAGTCAAGAGATCTGGGTTAAATCCATCATTCTGTTGCTCACCATGACACCCCAGTTTAAACCCAGTCATATGCAAATCAGTGTTGACCCTGCTCCTCATGGGAACAGTCCAGCTCGAACTCCCAGGCCAGGTTCTCTCTGGACCGAAACAAGCATCCGGGGACTGGTTTTCAGGGTATTACCCTCATCAACCATGCTAGCTTGAATCCAGTGGCACAGTGAGCAAGGGCCCCATGTCTGGGCATACCCATCCCACTTAGGGCGAAAAGTGCTATTACGCAAACAAAAGATGGACAGAATACTAAATAAATCATACATCCACCCCCAGTCAAGAGATTTGGGTTAAATCCATCATTCATTTGCTCACCATGCCACCGCAGTTTAGACCCAGCCATATGCAAATCAGTCTTGACCCTGCTCCTCATGAAAGCAGTCCAGCCCGAATTGCCAAACCAGGTCCTCCCTGGACCGGAAGCAAGCATCCTGGGACCAGTTTCGGGGTATTACCCCTCATCAGCCAGGCTAGCTTGAATCCAGTGGCACAGTGAGGAAGGGGTTCCAGGATGCTTGTTTCAAGTCCAGGAAGGGCCCGGCTTGGCAGTTTGGGCTGGACTGTTCCCATGAGGAGCAGGGTCAAGACATCCCATCCCAGCACATCACCTGGAACTAGGAATGATATGGCATTGCTGACCTCCAAAACATAAACAGTAGTCCATTTCAAAATAGTCAACCACACCTGCTACAAGTGAGTTTAAAGCTAGTATGCTGCTTACAGAAAATATTGTGAACTTTTGACTTACTGGTACAAGAGAGTGTTGCAAAGGTGGCTGCTATGGAAACTGAGCTAACAGAGTGTGGGGGAAGGGTTCCAAAGAGACTGTAATTCGGAAGTTAAAAGAAGAGTGGTTTAGACAATATGCTTATTATGGAGTACTTATTTTCTAATTCAGTACTATTTTATAAAGTAAAATGTAGATTATTATTATCAGCATTTATAAAGCGCATTTATAAAGCGCAACTAACACCCTACGGGTACCCTACAGTACAATGCTAAATGCTTTAATGGGCTACCATATAAATTCACTAATCTGTCACAATGTTACTCGGGGTTCATGCTGAGCATCACGGCAGAGTCGCGAATCCGCCCACAAACATTACCAGATTGGGCTTCTTCACAAGAGACTAAGAAAGGGTTAAATACGTGTAGAATAACAAAAAGAATTAATGGAAGGTTATGATTCAATAAGTACATCAGAATCACTGAAAAAAGAGTGGGAAGCATTGCCATTATCTGTTGTATTGTACTGAGAGTGGTATACTATTCTTGTACTTTAGATGTGACATTTTGCCTCAGAAAAGATTTCAAGTGATACTGACTTAAAAATTGGAGTACAGCAAAGAGATTTCACAGGCATGTTAATAACAGTATACTTTTAAAAAGTATATGTATATCTCGAGTTATGAGTGCAAGTAAAGTGAAAGAGAGTGTGAAGGTTACTTACATATCCAGACATATAACCAAGGAGGCACTGATATACTCAGTAACATATGTAGTCAAGTACGGACGCAAGTAGCCACCCACCATTAGTACAGTAACTGATATATTCACGTATACAGTCAGTTATATACCCATTTGACAATGAAACAGTCAGGTAGAATTAGGAGATTGTAAGGTTTGTTAGCAGTAGAAAGTGGTGAAGGGATTGTTCTTGTCCCTTAACTATGGTTTTAATTACTTATCCCAAATTGTAATATTTAATTTATTTGTGTAAGTCCTTAGTTCACTCCTCTACTTATGCCCAGGGTCTGTAAATTAAATAGTAGTTGTGGGATGTCTCGGGCCTGCGACTGCGGAGCCTGTGGGTGAAGTTTTACTGCCAGGCCGACTTGCCATTTAATACTCCTTACCAAGCCTTAAACTCCCCTTTTTCTACACCTAAGTCACCACTGAGGTAGGCTGTAGGTAGCCCATAGGGCAGGGTGCTATGTGCTTAAATGGTAAGAGATGCACTTTGAAATTTCAGTGAGTTACATAGGCACTTTGAGACCAATACGCCCAGTTATGCATCCAGTCTCCCACCCATACTATAACTCACATACCAATGTACAAACGCACGGAGCCACTAACACACCCAGTCAGACAGTGACAGAGGCACTTCAACATTCACTCACACACCCACTTAGCACTTATGTATCCAGCAGTAACTAAGCTTGTTGCACAGATACCACAACCACCAATTCCATGACCACCAATACCACCACCACCAATCCAATACCACCACCAATACCAATACCACCACCAATACCAATACCACCACCAATACCACCACCATCACAACCACCAATACCACCATCACCACCAATATCACCACCACCAATACCACCATCCCCACCAACACCACCACCACCAATACCACCACCCATACCACCAATACCACCAATACCACCACCAATACTACCACCGCCACCAATACCACCACAATACCACCATCAATACCACCACCACAAATACCACCACAAATACCACCACCACCAATGCCACCACCACCAATACCAATACCACCACCACCAATACCAATACCAATACCACCAACACCAATACCACCACCACCAATACCACCACCAATACCAATACCACCACCACCAATACCACCACCACCAATACCACTAGCACGACCAATACCACCAATACCACCACCAATACCAGTACCACCACCAGTACCACCACCAATACCACCAATGCCGCCACCACCACCAATACCACCACCACCACCACCAATACCAACTCCACCAATACCACCACCACCAATACCAATACCACCACCTCAGTGCCTCTTGCTCACTAGTAATAGCAGGGGCAGTATACAAGGCCAGAGCTGCAGCCGAGACCATCCCTTCCTCCCTCCATGCCTGCCATAAAGCACAGCCTGCCCTGCACCAGGAGGTGAAGCCAGGGCCCTACTACATCTGGAGTGTTTTTTATTAGGCTAAATATAGCAATGACATTACGCAGTGCCACACTGCACACTCAAATCACGGAGAGGGCAGGAAATAGCCCCCCCTCCCACTCTTTCTCCTGAGCTGCGACAGTGTAATCACAGAGCGAAAGGTGTTGGAGCGCTTTGTTAGTGTTTATAACTCAGATCATATGTAACTCTCACTTCACACTTTGTGTCTGTGTAATTTACAACACTTACACATCTTCTTCACTGCACTATTTATCACTACTTTGAAGATGTCGCCGGTTGGTCTCTTTCTCCGATATTTACAATCTAACAAGCGGTCGAGAAGGCCCTTTATTGCAATGCAATAGGTCTTGCATTTGCGAGCGTTTAAGCTATTAGTATTGTAAATGACAATGCCTTTTATTTATGTTTTAAAACCCAAAACATAAATAAAGGCATTGTCATTTACAATCCCAATAGCTCAAACTCGCGTGAATATAAGACCTATTGCATTGCAAATGCTTGTTCTACATAAAGGTGATTCCTAGGGTAGGTCATAGGTAGCCCATAGGGTAGGGTGGCATGTGCTTAAAAGATAAGTTTATACTTTGAAGTTTCAGTGAGTTACACACATACTTACAGACCCATATGCTCAGTTATGCATGCAGTCTCTCACCTATATTGTGAGTCACATACATATCGAAAAAGTATACAGCCACTCACTCACCCAGTCAGCAACAGTCACGCTTACACACGCACTCATACACTCACACAGTACTTATGTATCCAGTAGTAAATGAGCCAGTTGCATACACAGTTATAAACCCCAACAGTCCCATACACATTAAGAGACCAAAACAGTTAGTAAGAGAGGCACTCTTCATATACTAATATAGTTACTTAGACATCTAGTGACAGACACAGAGAGGTACTGAATCACTCACTCAGATATGTACTCAAGTACTGGCACAACCAATTCACCCCTCCAGACAAGTAGCCCTTTAAACATGTCTGTGCCCTGCTACTGCAGAGTCTGCCCGTACAGTTTAGTTTTACTACCAGGTCGACTTGACATTTAACACCCCTTTGCTAAGGCTTAAACTCCCCTTTTTCTACATATACATCACCCCCAAGGTTGGCTGTAGGTAGCCCGTAGGGCAGGGTGGTATGTGCTTAAAAGGTAAGTCGGACTTTGAAGATACAGCAAGTTAAATGCGCACTTACAGACCCATATGACCACTTATACATGCAGTCTCTCAGCTAAACTACCAGTTACATACCTACTAAGAAAGCATGGAGCCACTCACACACTCAGTCAGCCAGTGACAGAGGCACTTATACATTCACTCATACACCCACACAGCAGTTAAATCCATCCGTAACTAAGCCACTGGCACACAGTTACATACCCCAAGATTCACTAACACCGGCAGTAAGCAATACATATAGCCAGTTGCATACACATTTAGACACCCATAGAATTACTAAGAGAACCACTCATATACCAATATAGTTACTTAGACATCCAGTGACACACACAGATGGACTGATACACTCACTCAGATATGTACTCAAGTACCCACACAACCAAGTCACCCATCCAGACAAGTAGCCCTATAAACATGTCAGTACAGTTTTACTGCAAGGTCGACTAGACATTTAACACCACTTTTCCAAGGCTTAATCTCCCCTTTTTCTACATAAAAGTGATTCCTTGGGGAGGTCATAGGTAGCCCATAGGTTAGGGTGGTATGTGCTTAAAAGGTAAGATGTACTTTTAAGATACAGTGAGTTACAATCGCACTTACAGACCCATATGACTAGATATACATGCAGTCGCTCAGCTAAACTCTGAGTTGCATACCTACTTGGAAAGCATAGAGCTACGAACACACCCAGTTGGTCAGTGACAGAGGCACTTGCACATTCACTCATATACCCACACAGCTCTTATATATCTAGCAATGACTGAGCCAGTTGCACAGAGAGTTACATTCCCTAAGATTCACTAACACAGCCAGTAAGCAATCCATGCAGCCATTCACATACACATTTAGAGACCCATAGAGTTACTAAGAGAACCAGTCATATAACGATGTAGTTGCGTGCACATAAGGTGATACACCCATATAGGGACTGATACACTCACTCACATATCTACTCAAGTACTGACACAACCAAGGCACCCATTCAGTTACGAAGCTCTTTAAACATGTTTCAGGCCTGCTACTGCAGAGGATGTATGTGCAGTTGTAGTGCCAGGTCGACCTGGCATTAAAAAGCCCTTGCCAAGCTTTAAACTCCCCTTTTCTACATATGACTGATTCCTAGGGTAGGCCGTAGGTAGTCGATACGGCAAGGTGCTATGTGTTTAGAAGTAAGATAAGCAGTTTGAGAGGGAGTACTCCTGTTCCATTTAATACCTCTAGAATGGAATGAAACACCGATAGACTGAATTATATAAGCATTTAGTTTTTTGAGGAATAGAATGTAATAGTATTCAATGTAAAGTGAAATGTGTACTGCATTTGGTTATCAGATATCTAGTTGTGTTCAAAGAGTATAATTTACAATGGCAAGAAATGAACGGAGGAGAAAAAACAATCCTACCTGCCAAAAATATGCGAACAAAAAAGGAGATGATGGAAAGAACATAGTGGGGGGAAAAACTGCTGGTATTAGAACTAAGGAGTTTCTTAAAACAGTATTTAGAAAAATTAAAAATGTAGAAAATTATGTCAATAAAAAAGGAGCTTTAACAACAACTTAGAAATGAAATAGAGTAAGTCATGTTCAAAGTAGAAAATGTCTTAAGAAAACAGCTCATCAGACAGCAAGGCAGAAATAATTCCAAGAAATTAGAAGAAGAATGTTTAGAAGTAGGGTAGTACAAAATTTGGTAGGAAACAAAGCAGTATAAGAGAAGAACAGACGCATTTAAGCAAAAAGAACACAGAGTTTAGAAGATTAAGCATTTGCCTTGAAGCATAAATTATTTATCTTGATAGAAAATAGAATGAGAACACTGTAAAAACAGTGTTGTCTATGAAGAAAAGATGACAAAAAGAAATATTATCCCCTTCCGCGCTGCGCAAATTTTCGCGCTGTGCGGGACCTTTTAATGAGTGGGCGGGGTTCGGACGGCCCCCGGCCGTCCTCCGCACACGCCCACTGTGACGTCGGACGGCCAGGGGCCGTCTGAAGCACACAAGGAGTTAATAGAAGAAACTTTTGCCAAATTTTCAAAGGAGAATGGAAATATACATCTAGTACTGAGCCTTTTTTTTAATGAAGAAAGCTACTTCCAAGAGAACACATTAGTGTATGCAATTGAAACAACTGGACGATGCTATGCGGTAAAAGATGGAACATTTATTGTAAAAAAGGAGATGGTTTGTAGAAATGTAGAGGAGGAGATAGCTCAAGAAGGACAAGGAAGGTGTAGACATGCTCCTGTGTATAAATGGGACTGTAGTAGTATTTGCAGTGTTCGCCAGCAGTCAATTGATATATTAAGAGGTTTTCTATGGAAATTTCCAAGTAAAAGAATGAAACAGAAAATTGCACTCTTGCAAGGTTTATATCCATGTAAAGTGAGGAAATGCACTAATTTACCAGGACACTCATTGGTGTGTCTATCCAAAAAAGTGTCCACAAGCACCTTTCATTATTTTCGAATGTTGGCTGTTCAACATCCAATAATGTGACATTTGGTTAGAAGACTTTACTATGTAAAAACTCCTGCATTGTGCTTAGAATAATTAAACAAAGCACTTTTGTATGGTACAGTATCAGTGGTTGAAAATATTTGTGGCGATATTCAATTTCATTTTTTTGGTCCTGAAGTAGAGTCTGGGAAAAATGAGGAGTTGGTATGTCCAGGTGTAGAGGAACAGAACACATATATCAGTACTGATAAGTTTGCTCAAGAAATAACAAAGTTTAATGTAGTTTCTACACAGAAACCAAACTTTGTTTGTATATGCTGTTGACACACTCACTACAACAGCCAAATTCTAAAAGTAGATTTGTACTCAAAATCTCAGCTAGAAAACAGAGATAAGTTGCTAGAATTTGCTGTGTATTTCTTTGTGGAGGTGGAACAATTTGATTTGTGCACACATCATATGTAACTATTGCTATGACAAATTAGAGGAGAACAAAATGCTAGCGAGAGCAATACATAATAAGTTAGAGTTGGTTCTAATTCAAGAGGAACTTTGTCATCTAAATGTTTTATGAAAGATTACTGACACAATCTGTACACCCATTTCAAGCAAAAGTTTGTATGAAACCGAAGACTGGAAACTTGCCACTGACTGAACTACAGAAAGGACTTAAAGGTAGAGGTGTGCACTTACTTTTAGATTTTAAACATAATTATGAAACTGTGGGTGTAGAGAGAGAGAGATATAGATCAACCACTTAATATTCTAGTGAATGATGTGTCCACAAAATACAAAAAAATCTGGCAAGAACTAGTGGATGTGAGTAAGGTGAAGAATACTACATTCTACCTGAAACAAAATAATGTGTATTACAAAGATGAAGATGTTCTCACAGATGTAAATTGCATGGAGGAAGAAATGTTACCTTCAAGTGGACAGTTTGAAAATGTGGATAGAACTAAAACTGAAGAAATATATGAGTACTACAGTATCCATCCACTGCATTGGAAAGAAGTTATGGGAGATGCTGTTGAACTATACCAGATGAAACAGGCAAAAGGAGCTCCAATGAGTGTCTGGGAGTAAAGTTTAGAGGCTTGCTGTTTACCACAACTATTTCCAACTGGAGTAGTCGGACGGTATGATGACCGCCCAGTGCAAATACCAGCAGCTGACTATGGATCGACCCGATTATATTTCGAGGACCCTAGATTTTGTCAAAGTGTTCCGTATATATTCCACCTTTTATTTGAATGTGCTTTGTCTGGATTATCGAACGCTGTTAAGGATGAGAAGTTGGAATACAATTTGATACATTTTATGGCATGCTAATGTGGCACCAATGAATATTGATATCATCGACATGGTGAACTGAAATGTGTGTTACAAAATTTAGGTTCAGCAACTTGGTTTGTGACCCTCAGTTGTGCAGAGTATGCATGGGACTACTTACATGACTTTTTGAGAGAAGCGAACTATAATATTAAGGACATCAATCTGAAGACATCAGGAGAACTTTGCCCTTTGGATCCTGCAAAAGTTTGTAGGTATTTTAATCACCGATTTCAAGCCATGCTTGTATTTAGCAAGAAAAAAAAATACACCTCTTGAAGAAGTCACTGATTTCTTTTGGCATAAAGAGTGTCAAGCAAGCAAGAGGTGCTCCTCATATTCATATATTATTGTGGATAAAAGATGCACCAAAATCTGGAACAGACACATATGAGTCTGAACTTTCTTTCATAGAGCAATATGTTACATGTTTCATCCTAAAAGACATTGATGAAAAAACCTATAACAGCAAGTTCAGCATTTTCAAACACATAGATGTGGAAAGTACCTTTGGCAGAAGTACAGAACAAAAGGAACATTTTAAACCAAATGTCATTTTGCATCTCCCAAGCATTTTATTTCCAAAGGAAGAGTCAAGTTTTTTTGTCTCGGAGGAAGAATATGCCAAATATTCAGTGGTATTCAGGAGAATAATTCTCAAAGTCCAAGCTTCTTTTAGGGCATGGTGTGCCGTTTTAATTCAATGATGCAATCAATCGATCTGTATCCCGCAGGACCGCAGAGACGCCTTTATCCTGATGATACAGATCTATTGACTGCAGAAGCTATTTTGATTATTTGACAGCTGAAACTCTCTTGCCTTGAAAAAGCCCTCGGCCAATGAGCCACCGGGTGAAACACGCGTCGGCTTCGTTTTCGTGTCTTTTGAATTGCATCATTGAATTAAAACGGCACACCATGCCCTAAAAGAAGCTTGGACTTTGAGAATTATTTTCGTGAATACCACTGAATATTTGGCATATTCTTCCTCCCAAACCTATTTCCGTATTTCAATTTTGGTGGCTCATGGGTGTAGCCATCTGGGAGAAGTTTGCCAACTAAAACGTAATTTGGGTCTTGACTCTTTGGTGTGAACCCTAGCACCCTCTAATCCACCCAGTTCCTACCCAACCTAAGTTTTTTGTCTGCAGTTAGACATACAATTACTCGAAAATCACCCAAAAACACCTACAATTTTAGGAGAACATAAGCTTCAAAATATATTAATGACTACAATCCTGTCATTCTGAAGATGTAGAATGACAATATGGATATTCAGGTGTGTGGCTGCTACTCGTTATGTTACTTCATACATAAAATCTGAAAAGACGGAGATGAAGGAGATGTGGGGACAGATTATGGCTGAAAAGCCTTTAATCAAGAAACTGTACCGCTTCACTTTGAAAATGCTTTCACATAGGGAAATTGCATCCTATGAATGCTATGATTGGTTGAGTTCAGCTAATTTATACTCTATGTCGAGAGAATTTGTTTTAGTGTGTTAGGCCTTGCATGCACTGCGAAATAGAATGTTGAAGTATTTTCCTGAAATTCAATACCTTGCAGAATTTGACCCAGAAAGTACAGATATTGTCAAAACAAACATGCTGGACACCTACTATCCAAAAAGGAGAGTCCACATCTTGAAAATCTATGTTTTTATGAAATACTTCAAAACTACAGATACAGAAACAACATGACAGAAAAGGTAGATGAAGGTAAATTCGCAGTAGTTGGGTGTAAAGGTTGTTTGGCACTGCTCACAAAAGGCAGTCTAATTAATCATAGAAAACAGAGTTGTCAAAATCTTGAAAAAAGAGAGTTCTTCTATTTAGCACTTCTACAGCTATTTAAGCCTTGGCACTCTCAATCAGAATTACTCAATGACTTTGACTCCTATGAAGACTGTTTCAATGCTGTAAAGGATACAATTGAGCGCTCGGTATTTCCTATCTATTTGAAAATGTTTAATGATCAGATTGAACAGGAACAAACAATGGCTGCTGTGATAGCTAAAGACAGTTCACAAAGGGGCCAAAGTTCAAGTCCTCTAAGTCAAGATCCTCTTGGGCAGCCAAAAATTGAAAATGAAGCTGCCATTGCTATGAATGAGGTGGAGACAGCACTGCAACAAGCAAGACAGGAAACTATTAATTTGGAAGAGTTTGTTGCACAACTAAATGATGAGCAAAAAGAAATATAAATAGAGGTGAAAGACAGAGTTCAGCATGGATTCCTCCATGACAAGAAAGAGTGTACATGCACATCATTTAAGCCAATACTCTTTTATGTCAGCGGTCAAGCTGGCACCAGCAAAAGCTTTTTAATACAAGTTCTCACTGCTTTCTTACAGAAGAATACAGAGTGTAATTTGTCGTGTGTAGTAACAGCACCAACTGGATGAGCTGCACACAACAATTAAAGGAATTACATTACATTGACTTCTCATGCTGCCTGTGGAACATGACAACAAACTGGAGTACCAAAAGTTATCCAGTGAAGCTTATTATGAAGGGTCAAGAGTACTGAAGATGTTAAAACCTTTAATCATTGATGAGGTGAGCATGGTCTCAAACGTAATGCTTGCTTTTGTACACTTAAGAATGCAACAGATTCTAAGGACAGGCTATCATGAGCTATTTGGAGGAAAATACTTGATTGTGTTCAATGATCCACTACAACTTACACCAGTCAAAGGACAGCCTGTGTTCAAAACATTGTTCCACGATGAAACTCGGATTTCCTTGAGAAGTATTGGAAATGTCAATATTTGGTTAAACTTTGAAGAACTATACAAAGAATTACTTCATAATATGCGACAACTATCTGTCATTGAATATGGGAATATCCTGAAGGATATTAGAGTTGGGGTTCTTTTGAACAAGGGAAAGGGTCTGCTACAAAGTCATCTTCTTAAAAAAAACTGTTTCCAATGAACAAGACACCAGGAAAGATAATGCTCACTTTTATTCAAAAAGGAAATCCAATTGTGTGCCTAATGCCTACACTAGCGGAGTGCGCCTCTTTCAGCAAATAATTGCTGGAGTTAGAGAAAGAAGACATTTTTGGACCTGACAGCAATAGACAAAATGGAACACCAGGGCGTCACAGTATTGCTAAATGAAAGATTGCAAATAAAATTGGATTCATTGGAAAAATCTATTAGGAAAATTGCAGTATTGGAGAAATGTTTAAGTGTTTGCAAGAAATTTTGCGTTGAAATCCAATGGTGTCATCGGTAAAGTTATTCATTTCATTAGCTTTTCTAATAGGAGTGAGATAGAGTCCCTAACAATTAAATTTGATCATATTGAGAGCGTAAAGCTTATTGGAAGGGCCACTGTACGTTTGTTGCTTCTGAAAGACTGATATGTACAAAGTAAACAGTTTCCAGTTTCTCTGGCATATGCTGTAAGTATTTATAAATCTCAAGGTTGAAGTGTAGATTCAGCAATGGTTAATGTTGGGCGTACAGTTTTTAAGAAAGGAATGTCACTTGTAGCCTTATCTCGAGTTAGAACATTGTCTGGTGTGCATTTGATGACAGCAAAGTAAGTGCTGATCCAAGTTGTGTTAAAGAGTACAATCGATTAAGAAGTGTTTTTGCTGCTCATTTAGGACAGTATCCTAGTTATGAAACACGCACAATCTGTCCAAAATGAGAACTAACAGAGGAGTGGATTACTGTTGTGAAAGTGATAGTGTATTTGTTGTACATCCATTGTCAGTAGGTATGGCATCATTCAGCGTACAAGGGGTGATGTCTTTTTAATGCTTATCATATGCTGCTGTGCCTTATATATCTATTAGTACTTCTGATAATGAGGGTCCTTTTTCAGCATAAAGTTTCTCAAATTCGTAGTGGAATTATAGGTAAATTAATCGTTCAGAAAAATTTGTAGTGAGTGCAATACACAGTGTTGCTTAATTACGACATAGGGACTTATGAGTACGGCGGTCCATAGTACTTCCGCACTGGCAGTGGTGATCCAACCACCACCACACTGCGTGCCTGCCCGCAGTATTACGACTGGGGCACAGGACCGCTGTGTCCACCAGCGATCCAGGATCCCACAGCAGTCAGGAGCAGGAATATGCTGGTGGCAGCGCCAAGCATATTCTGTGTTGCCCAAAGGGCAGTGAGCCTGCCATGAAATGGGTGGCGGAGAGGCAATTAAGGGGGCCCTAACAGGGCCACTGTGCTGCTGCTGGGACTGGGGGTACACATGTTGTGCCCCCCTGGAATTGCACCCCTGTTCCTGCACGGTGTGGCATGCATGCCACATTGTGCAGGAATGTGCTGCATGCCCTGTCATGGTGATGGGCTGCATGTTAGTCTCTCCTATGAGCCTAACAGCCCACAGCCGCGAGACCGCCGCAGCCCCACCCGCCCAACCAAGATTAAACTCCTAATCAGGTGGGCGGGCACACCACGGCTTTGGTGGTCCTCCAGAAGAGGGCATTGTGGTGGCCCCAATGGAGGACTGCTAAAGTCGTAATAAGGCCCATAGTGTGCAGTTTTGCATTTTTTTCTACAATCTTTGATTGTTTTTCCCCACTGTTCAATGATGATTCTTTCAAGAATACATCATTAATGGTGTATGAGTATTGAAACTAAGAACAGTAAAAGAGGGAAAATGAAATGCTTAATTTTAATGTAACATAGCATTACTGCATAAGACATTAACAGTAATTTGTTTGTTATTGTGAAGTTATGCATTATTGAAATTGTAACTATGCTGTGTAATTTCATAAATTGTAATACTACCTCATATTTCAGTTTTTCTTATTTTCAGACAGATGTATGCCATCATCTATTGAAGTAATGTATTGTACCAATTACATTTTTTAGCATTGTTTCATAAGATTGCATTCTCAGGGTATTCATCCAGGTAGACACTAACACAGCCACTCAAACACTCATGCACACACTGATACAGCCATTGACATACCTAGCCACACACTGATACAACCTCTGACACAGCCAGGCACACATTGTTACAAAAACTGATGCACTCAGCCAGTCACTGATACAGCCAATGACACACCCAGCCACACTCTGATACAGTCACTGACACACCCAGGTACAGATTGATAGAGACACTGGCAGATCCAGGCACACACCGATACAACCACTAACACACCCAGGCACCCACCAACACACCTACACTGATACAGCTCTCAAACACCAATGCACACCCTGATAAAGGCACTGAAACACCCATCCACCCACGAAACAGGCACTGACATACCCAGCCACACTCCGATACAGTTACTGACACACCCAGGTTTACACCGATGGAGCCACTGACAGATCCAGGCACACATTGGTACAACCACTAACACACCCAGATACACACCAATACATCCACTGACACACCCAGGTAAACACCGGTACAGCCTCTGAAACTCCCATGCACACCCTGACACACTAACACACCCAGCCACACACTGAAACAGACACTCACACACCTAGGTACACACCAATACAGCCACTAACACAACCAGGCACACACCGATACAGACACTGATATACCCTGCTAAATACTAATACAGCCACTGGCACACCCAGGTACACACTACTATAGCCAATCACACAGCGACTAATACACCAATACACCACTTACACACCCAGTCAAACACCGATACACACACTAACATACCCACCCAAACACCACTACAGGCTCTCAAACACCCATATACACACAAATATAGACAATCACACAACCAGGCACACACCGATAGAGCAACTGATGCAGCCAAGCACACACCGATGCAGACACTGACATTACCAGGCATACACCGATGCTGACACAGATACCCAGGTATACAGTGATGCAGAAACTGGCACAGACAATCAAACACTAATGCATCCAATAAGACACCCAGGCACACACTGACACATATAGAGACAGACCAAGGGACATACCAATACAGACACTGACACACCCTGGCATACAGCATTGCAGACACTGACACACCCAGGCATACACTAATGCATCCAATAACACATACATGCATGCACTGACTCATGCACTGACATTCCCAGACACATACCAATACAGATACTAACACATCAAGGCGTACAGCAATTGAGACAGAGAAACACCCAGCCAAACATAAATGCATCTAATAACACATCCAGGCACACAGTGATGCATGCAATAACACACCCAGGGACATACCAATGCAGACACTAACACACCCAGACATACAGCAATGCCCACTCAGTGACCCATACAGCTGCTCACATACCTAGTGACCGATACAGCCATTCACACACCCACTTACTCACACATACAGCCACTCACACACACACTCACTCATACAGCCACTCATATACCCCCTCATCCATACAGCCAGTGACTCACCCACACAGCAACCTACACAACTACTCACTCAGCCATACAGGCACTCACCCACCCAGTCATTTACACATACAGCCACTCACACACTCAGACACTTACTCATACAGCCACTCACACACCCACTCACTCACATATAGCCACTCACTCTCCCATACACCTACTCACACAACCTCTCACTCACCCATACAGCCACTGAGACACTGATACAGCCACTCACCAACTACTTACACACCCATACAGTCACTTACACATTCATTTACACCCACTGACATACCCAGACATACACTGATACAGCCACTGACACATCCCAAGGCACACACTCACAAACCCACTCACACACCCAGACACACACTGATACAACCACCAACACACCCAGGCACACAACAATACAGACAATGATACACCCAGGCACACAATGATATACCCACAAACACACCCAGGCACACATCTATGCACCCACTGACACACCCAAGCACATACCAATGCAGGGACTCACAGTCAGGTAGACACTGATACAAACATGACACACCAAGTCAAACACTAACACAGCCAATGACACACCCACTCACCCATACAGCCACTCACACACCCATTCACTCAGCTATACAACCACTTACACACCCACTCACTCACTCATACACCACTCACACACCCACTAACACACCCATACAACCACTCACACACCCACTCACACACACACAACCACTAACACACCCATACAACCACTGAGACACCCACTCACACTCATACAGCCACTTACACACCCACTAACACACCCATACAACCACTGAGACACCCACTCACACTCATACAGCCACTTACACACCCACTCACACACCCAAGGTTATTCAAACACTGTCACACACTGATACAATTACTTATACAACTGACACGCCCATTCACACATCCATACAACCAACACACCCATACAACAACTAACATATCCACTCACACACCCATACAACTATTGACACAGCCACTCACACACCCAAATCACCAGTCAGTCGCCCATTGACAGATGTATACACCCACTGACAGACCTATACAGACACAAACACACTGACAGACCTATACATCTACTCACAAACCCACTTATACATCTATACAGCCCCTCGCATACCCAGTCCCACATCCATAAAGCCACTAACACACCCACTAACACCCACTAACACACTGATACAGAAAGTGATATAGCCACTCAGATGACATATGTTAGAAATAGTATCACTTAGTAGTATAGAACAAATAGCAATCTAACTTATGCAGTAGTTTAGTATATATCTTTAAGTCTCAGAAACTTTAATGAAACACTAACTGGATGATGTAATTTGATATGTCATCAGTGATGTCACTAACCATGTCATGAGCAATGTTCCCTCTAATTTTTTTCCTCTGTGTGCGGCAGTGTAGGGTCTCTGTGCGCTGCAACCATGGCTATGTGCGCCAGGAACCAGACCGCGTGTGTGTGCAGCGCCAAATATTACTCCAAACTTTTGCTTGAAAAACCAATCACCCCGCAGCCCAGCTCTGTTAAGAAAAGAAATTGTATTCCTCTGTCTGATGTAACATTTCCTATACATTGATTCAGTGTCTGTGTAACGTGTATGCAATGTAAAGTGCTTAACACCTTTCACTGGTATGAGTGGCGCTAATAACAAAATAAATATGAAAGAGAGTGGGGTTATGGAGACTTGAGGGGCACTGTTTAAGGTTGGTAATGAGTATCCATGGCGGAGGTGGTCATTGGGGCGCCAACAAACATTGTCACACCAGGCGCCACCAGCACTAAAGCCGGCCCTGTTCAATTGGCACTAATAATTACAGTGAAATTATGAAAACGTCCCACATTGCAATTTGAAACCTTGGCAGCTATGTTGCCTCATTTCTTTTCTTAATAGGGGTGATTGTGTGCATTTGTTAAGGTTTTCGTGTTAATTGCAGCTCATGATGGGTGCTGCGATTAACATGAAAACTTTAACTAAAGGCACAGGGATATCTTAAGGATTTTGAGGGCCCTGGGCCAAACTTATTCCTGGGGCCCTGATCAGAACAGCTTTTGATTTATGATCCAATTTCAGCTTTTTATGTCCTTTTTAGCCAGGTCACCGACACTGCAGAGGCACGCTGGTCCAAATTCTAAATGTGGATTCCATCTAATATTCAGGGATAGTAATATGTGTTTTCAAAATTGTAACATACCAGCCAGAAGGAAACGAGAGGATACTAGTGAGAAATAGGATTTAGTGGCGGAGAAAGGGGAGAGAGGAACAAAGGAGAAAAAAGTCATGGCGCAAAGATGAGAAATGGAGAAGGGGGTAATGGAGAAATTGGTAAGAGAGGGACGGAACGAGAAGGGCAGCCAGAGGGTCTGGAGAACTGGGAGGGAGAACAGAGAATGGAAAACCGGTAAGAGAGAAAGCAAAGAACAGGCAGCGAGACGGAAATGGAGACAAGAATGGGATGGGGGAGAAGGGGAAAGTGGGTAAATGTGCAGTGGGACAGATATGAGGAAGAGGAAAAAGATGAGAAGGAAACAGCGAGAGCAGCTGAGGAGTGGAAGAAAAAAGGACAAAAGATATGTCAGAGAAGACAGCAAGTGTGATATGGCAAGGCTTCAGAAGTAGCATCTCTGCATTTCGACGTTGGGGTTCTAAAGGAGACTTTTTCGCCATCTTGTCATTTCTAAACGCTCGCTCTATGTAACCGTGCTCACTTGAATGAACTAAGAAGGGTGGAAGGCTGGTTAGGCCTTGCCAAGATTTTGAATCTTTCCAAAATGCATGTCTGAGCAGATGGCAGCTGCAAGTGTGTAAATGACTGATACATCTGTCGGGAGTATTCTCTTCACTAACACTTGCTCATTTCCTACAACACTCTCCAAACCACTTCCTGCAGGCACGAGCTCGGGCTCCGGGTGCTATGAATGGACTAGTCTTGCACTGGCACGGAGGATATCCAGAGTGACCCCCTGCATGGAAGACCCAACGCTTCCCGCAGCTTTTGGCTTCCACCGAGAAAGCTCCCTTGTTCGTGACATTTCCTCCTGGTAGTCTCCAAATCTCACATGTAGTGACAGGTCTCATGTGCTTACTGGCAGATTTAGACTCTTAGTTAATCAGCACCTAAAGTGCCCTTTCTCACATTCTGATTGTGTGATGTTCCTAGCTGACAGTGGTTGACTTATGATGGACACTACGTTCAGGGCTCTAAGTGGGCCGGGTCTCACCGGTGCTGAGCACCTGCAGTTTTTTAAAGGGGCTTGAAACGGGTCTCTATCGGGCTCTGTTTTGTGCCCTGGCACAGACGGTCCATTTTTTTCCGGACTGCAGTGACAGCAGTGAGCGTGCTCACACTGCTCACTGCTCACTTCTCACTAGTGGAGAAGTTACGGCATGACGTCATGCCAGGTGAGCGTTGTAGGGGAAGGGAAATCCTTCAAAGAGAGTCTTTTTCTCTCTGGATTTCCCTTCTCTTTTGAAACTCAGGAGCAGCAACATTGTCATGGTGTCACCAGGGCTTTAAGTGGAAGCTTTTTCAATATTATATACAAGCCATAGTTGCTGCTTATTTATCTTATGCAACTAACCAACCACTGACAAAGCCAATAGTCCAACTTGTTGTAGGTATGATGTTACTTGTTGTATCATAAATCTGGATGCAATGACAGAAACAGCAAAATACAAGTCAAGTGGCATACTATGCCCAGCACAGAAAAGTTTAATAACAGTCACACAATCACCCCCAAGCTGCGCTCTATTAAGAAGAGAAATTCAGCAAGTCTACAAACAGGGGTGTGCTTTACATGCCAAGTTTGTAGAGTTGCTACATATCTTTTCTTAATAGTGCTGGGCAGCGGGGTGATTGTGTGACTTAGCTAAAGTTTTCAGGTTAATCGCAGCGCCCGTCAGGAGCTGCAATTAACAAGAAAACTTTAACAAAGTCACACAATCACCCCGCAGCCAGAGCTTAATTTGTGCCGGTGGTTTCCGGTGCTCAGCACCGGCACGTAATTCACAGGGCCGGGACGATGCATGCTTCCTTCTCACTACAGAAAGCTCGCCATCACCCTGGTACCAGAAGCTGCCTGTGCCCCAGTATTGGCACTCCAGCGGGTTCATCATAACCCCGATGCCAGCTACTGTGTGTGTCTCAATACTGGCTCCCCGTCTGCTGGAGGTTACCATGCGCAGGTGGGGAATTCCCGCCAGAGCTGGACCTGGGCCTGCACCTGGCTGTCCGACTGCCTGCTGGCACCAAGAGGCCTGGCTGTATGTAAGCACAAGCACCTGCCCCCTCATGCATCCCATGTGTGCCCCTTTCCCTTCCAGCCCTTCCAGCCTGGCACCACCCAGCGCTGGCCGGCTGCTTGTCACGCTTTTGCGGGTACTGCTGTGAATGCAGTTTCTCTGTCCTGTGTGTGACACTACTTCTTGCCCTGGGCAGTCTTTACAGGTCTCAGTTTTACCTATACGATGTGAAGCGCCCTCCAGTCCGTGGTGTGAAGAAGTGATTCCTCCCACGTGCCCGCTAGGAGAAAATTCCCAATATTCAAACTGTGTGAAACTACATGTTCTTGCTGTCTTGTCGCTTCAGTCAGTGGCCATGTTTGGCATGATATCATAATGAAGGTATGGTTCAACGACGTCCACCCCGGTTTTCACAAGTGTGCATTCGTATATCACATGATTCACTTGCCGAAGTTAACAAATTTACATTCCGGTCGCCTGCCTCTGGTAATCAAATACAAATAGGCGCAAAACAGCATTGGTAGTGCTTGTGAGCTGAGCGCAAATTGTGTGTGCTTACATACTGCACCTTTTAGCTCTTAGGTGGTAGTGAAAACGCCCAGCAAACATAAAATGCAAAATAAAAGGACGCCATGAATACCATTTTCACATTTGTGCCCGTTTTTGGCACCTATCTATGTAAATAGAGTTGAATGTGCGTAGGGGACACAAATGTTATGTGCCCTGGGTGTTCTTGCACTGCATGTATCACACCAGTATCAGATTGAGCCAGCATGTATCACAGCACCCACTGTTACTCTTCTGCTGACTCCTGTGTGGATGGGAGTTGTGCACACATCTTTACAAATCCGTTCTGGATATCATCCGATGCCTCTGTCTGGTTCAAAATAAATATATCTAGCTGGGTGACTGCGTGGCATGCTTCCACTGACTGGCCCACCCTGGTTTAAGCATGATGAATGTGTATTGTTCATCATCCTAGTGATGTTATCATGCCTTAATGTCACAGCCCTGTGCAATCACTAAATAATTGTGCCCTGCTCTCTAATCTATCACCTGGCCTGCTTTAGACAGCGTGTCTGCGCCCCGTTAAATAATTGCATCAGGCGGCTGGCTCCTTATTGAATTGAGCGAGGTACGCTGTGAAAGCACAGGACAGATTTTGAACGCTTTCGGAAGTCCATTTAAACAGTGGTCACGACAATGGTACAATTGAGTGGTGGCAGGAATATAGTTGGGCGGACAACTGGAAGAAGTGGCTGCTGCCTCCTAAGAAATAGGTGAGCACCGGGACTTAATTTTTACAAATTAAGTACTGCCCGCAGCCCAACTCTGTTAAGAGGAGAAATTCAGCAAGTCTACAAACAGGGGTGTGCTTCACACGCCGTGTTTGTAGAGTTGCTGCATATCTTTTCTTAATAGAGCTGGGCAGCGGGTGATTGTATGACTTAGCTAAAGTTTTCAGGTTAATTGCAGCGCCCGTCAGGAGTTGCAATTAACAAGAAAACTTTAACAAAGTCACACTATCACCCCGCAGCCCAGCTCTGTTAAGAGGAGAAATTCAGCAAGTCTACAAACACTGTGTGAGCTTTACACGCTGTGTTTGTAGACTTGAGAATTTCTTTTGTTACAAAGCGCTGCTGTGGGCAGATTGTGAGCTTTTGTTTAACGTATTCATGTTAATCGCAGCTCGTGATGGGCGCTGCAATTAACATGAATACTTAAACAAAAGCACACAATATGCCCTGCAGCGCTCTAAATACAAAAGAATAAAGCAAGTGCCCTCCATAATCCCCCAGGCTGCCGCAAGACTTACCTGCCGCTCCCTCGTCGTCTTTTCAAATTAGTCTATTCCGCCCAGGAAATACTCGTTTTTCGCGCCGCTCGCTTTATTAAAAGCAGCGGCGCGAAAGCTCTTGCGGGATCATGTGCTGTGTGCGCGCTCCACACACGGCACTGCGCGCTCATGGCAACAGAGGTGCGCGGGCGCGCATGCGCGCAGCTTATTGGGAACAGTGGTCATGAGTGTTGTAATATGTGCGGTCATTAGCAGTGCATTGCGGGGCCGTAAGTTACAGTTAGCTCATGTAAATATGACTACTTAATTTCTATTGGTTTGTACATGTGCAATCTGAGTCTAACAATGACGTCCCTGTAACCTTTGTTTTTTAAGTGAATATATATATTGCATTACCTAGTAGCAGTCGCCACTAGGTAGGTATAGCTATGTCTCCTTTTCCATAGAAAGAGCATTTTTTGTTTTGCTAATAACGTTAGCCCCATTTGAAAAATCTTCACAAAACTTTCCACAAAGAAAGTTCATCCACCTCAGCTCCTTCCCGATTAGTTTCAGGATGATATGTCAAGCAGGGGCTGAGAAAAAAGGGGGATCTCAAAACACAAAATCCACATCCATAGACTTCTTTAAGATGGACTACAGCAAAAATTGCTCAACAGAATTAAACTAAATTTTGCAGGCAGCTAAGTCTTGGTCCATAGATTGTGCATTTTGTATTTGGTATAAATCCATTCAGTAGTTTTTGAGAAATTTAGGGTAAAATATAACTGTATTTAAAAAAACAGCATTCTGATTGGCACACAGAGCTGTGTTTCCCTTGGCCCATATCATTCCCACGGGAGTCAGATTCAGCGAACCGACACAGATGTCATCAATGATGTCATTTGAGACGTCCTCAGTGATGTCATAAATAATGCCATAGAACATGTCATGAGTGATGTCATATGTGAAGTCATAAGCAGTCCATGGCGGGGGCACAAGTTATAGATAGTGCTGCTAACTATAACTGATGAATTTCTGCATCATATTTGGTTCAAAATGATAGTATTGGCATTGACAAATTCACCTAACTATAATGCTACTTTAACCTTTGTTTTTTTCTGTGACACATATATATATCATAACTATGTGACTCATTAGACTTTCTGAACAGAATAAATGATCTACCATGAAAGTCTATTTATTACATGGCAATGGTAGACGTAGTCTCCTTGTATACATCCATCCAACACACTAATGGAATTGAGGCATGTAAATATTTTCTGCAGACTCGCTCTGCCTCACTCCTGGAACACTCTACAATGCTAACAGAAATGATTGAATTCTGCCTCCACTACAATGTTTTCTTATTTAACAAAAAGTGCTATCTGCAGGTGCAGGGAACTGCCATGGGCACTTAATTTGCACCAACCTACGCTAATCAAACTAATGGGGTGGTGGGAGGCGGAGATAGCATGGAGTGAGGAAAACAAATTGAATATGGAGCATATAGTCTTGTGAGTTTGTTTTATAGACAACCTATTTTTAATTTGGGATGGTGAAAAATCTGACTTGGAGTGTTTTCTGAAATCGTTGGATAACAACAAACTGAATCTCAAATTTACTTTTAATATTCAAGATAAAGAGATCATAAATTTTTTTAATTGCCCCGGGGACCGCCACCTCTATGGAGCAATTAAAAAAATGTATGCAGGCAGGCCCACTGCACCCACCTGTGTCCCGGGGACTGCCACCTCCCCGGGGAAAATTATGTTTAAAGTAATGCGGGGTGCTGCAAGGCAGCTCACAACCCTGGGGACCGCCACCTCCCCGGGGCTGAAATAAATGAATGTAGGGGGTCCGTCATGGACCCCCGGCCCGTGGGGACCATCACCTCCCTGGAGCTAAATTGTAAGATGGAGGGGGACCACACGGCTCCCTTGTGGAGCCATGGATGGCCCTGAGGACCACCAGGGCTGGCTCCTGCAACCTCCCAATGTCCCCACCCTTGTGAGGTAGCCGTTTGCTTTTGCTTGGTGGAAGTTGACAGTTCCCACCAAACAAGAGAAAACATAACTTTGCTTTCTTCAAGCCAGAGCTGTCAAACAGCTCCGGCTTTCAGAAAGCGGAGTTTTCATCTGTTTCTCTGTACGCAAATATGCATGCAGGGTAACAGATGAAAACATTTGCTCTGACAGACAGGGAGCTGCCTTTCAGCAGCCTCCTGTCTGTCAGAACAATGTCGGCTCCCACAGGAGGCAAGGAGCCGGCAGGGACTGCGGGGGCCTTGAGGCTCCCCTGGGGTCCCCAACAGAGGTCACTGGGTGCCCTGGGGGCACCCAGAATAAAGAGGCTGAGCCCCGGGGTATGGGGTCCCCACAGCTGAAGTCAGCCCAAGGAGGGGGGACATACGGCACCCTCCCCTAATAAAAATAAATTTAAAAAAAGAGACCGGCCCGGGGAAGTAGTCAGAGGCCCCGCCCCCTTTCTCAATCACTCTGCAAAGGGGCCTCCTGGCGCACAAATGGTTGGGGGACGAAATCTCCTTGGCTGCTAAGGGTCCTTGGGGGCCAACAACCCCTCCTGTTACCTCCAGTAAGTCCCACACAGCGGGATTGTGGAGAAAGTGGGCAGGGCCTCGGATGATCTATCAACCACTCTGCAAACGTGCCTCCTGGTGCACTACTGGTTGGGGGATTAAGTCCCCTCGGGTCCTTGGGGGGCAACAACCCCTGCTGTTAACTCCAGTACGTCCCAAACAGCGGGATTGCTGAGAACTGATCCGAGGCCCTGCCCCCTTTCTCCACCACTCAGCAAACACTCCTCCTGGCACACTACTGGTCAGGGAATGACATCCCCTTGGATGCTGAGGGTGCTTAGGGGCTAAGAACCCCTCCTGTTACCTCCAGTAAGTCCCACACAGCGAGATGTCTGAGAGCTCATGGGAGGCCCTCCCCCTTTCTCCATTAGTTAGGAAATAGAATTAAAAAACCTTAGAAATTCACTGAAAAAAACCAAAGGTTACAGGAAGGTTATAGTTAGCAATTGACATTAAAAAACCTTAAAAATTCCCTGAAAAAAACAAAGGTACAGGGATGTTATAGTTAGGACACAGAATTTAAAAAACCTTAGAAATTCAATGGAAAAAAACGAAGGTTGCAGGGACGTTAAAGTTAGGCTCACATTTCACTCGTACAGAACAGAAATTCAGCAGTTATAGTTAGCTGAGTGAACTATAACTTACGTCCCCAATTCACTTCTTATGACCTCACATATATCACTCATGACATGGTCAGTGACATCACTCATGACATCACTGATGACATCTCAAAGGACATCACTGATGATATCACTGACACAGTCCCAGTCATACACCCAGTTACATACCCAAACAATATCTCATACACCCACACAACCACTGACATTCCCATTCACAGAACCATACAGTAACATACCTACTCACTGTTCCACAGAGCCACTAACACATCAACTCACACACACAGCCACTAACACAACCACTAACTCACATATACAGCCACTCATAGACCTACTCACTGACCAATACAGCCACTTACACATCCACTCATACAGACATACAGACACTTACACACCCACTCATACAGCCATTTTCATACTGAATCAGTCACCCATACAGATACTCACCTACCTACTCACTCACCCATACAGTCACTCACACATCCACTGACTCCCCCATAAAGTTACTCACACATCCCCGCAATTACTCATAGATATACTAACACATATACTCACTCACCTATACAGTCACTGAGACAAGCACATATTTTCCCATACAACCTCTCCCATACTCACTCATACAGTCTCTCACACACCCATTAACCACCCATACAGCCACTCACACACCCACACTCACCCATAGTGCCACTTACACACCCATTCATGCACCCATACAGTCACTCATGCACCATGTTATTTACTCATACAGACACTTATGTACCTGCTCACTCACCCATTCAGCTACTCATGCACCCTCTCCATCATTTACAGCCACTGACACACCCACTTGCTCATCCATACAAAATCTCACACAGCTACTCACTCATGTATACAGTCTCTCATATACCCACTCACTCTTTTATACACCACTTACATACCCACTCACTCACTCATATGGGCACTCCCACAGCCACTTACCTTAGCATATTTGTTTAACACTCAGGAACTTTTAGAAAGCACTCAGAATCCCTGGATGATGTCATCAGTGATGTATTTTGAGATGTCATCAGTGAGTGATGTCATGTCAGATAGCATCAGTGATGTCATGAGTGATGTCACGGACCATGTCATGAGTGATGTAATATGTGAGGTCATAAACAGTGCATTGCGGGGGAGTAAGTTATAGTTAGCTCATCTGACTATAACTGTTGAATTTCTCTGGTTTTCTACGCATGAAATAGGAGCCTAACTATAACATCCCTGTAATCTTCGTTTTTTCCAGTGAATATATGCTTCACCTGTGACTATGTTGTTTCAGCAATAAACAAATGTATTGTGACACCGAGCATGCCAGAGCCTGTTCTTACCTGTGGGATAGACATTTGGAGAATATATATATATCTATATATATATCTATATATTACCTTCTGGTGGTAGCCAGTAGATAGGTATAGTTAGGATCTAGTTTCCATTGACAGAGCGTTTTTGTTTTGCTAATAACTTTGGTACCATTTGACGAATCTTCACGAAAGTTTTAAAACTAGTTTGCCACTCACTCCAGCTGCTGTCTGGAAAGTTTCGGGTTGATTGGTCAAGCGGGGGCTGAGAAAAAGGGGGTGTCATGGTTCTGGTCCTACCAACACCTGTTAGACTAATGTAGTGGTGCACGCTAGAATTCTCCCCTTCCTTCCTCGGGTTGTTTGTTGTAGGGAATCTCTGCTTCCTGAGATGTCTTTCTCCTTTGTTTTTCGTCTTGTCCTGTGTTTGTGTTGACTGTATCTATTGGTGTTGCAGAGGTCTCATGAGACCTTGATGAGACACGACAGCCGTATTGGAGGTGGCACGCAGAGTTTGCTTTAGAACTCGTGTCCATGGCTCCAAAGCCGCTTTACCATATGAAGTCCCAGCGGGAACGGTCTCTCGGCGCCCAAAAAAAAGGACCTGGTTTCCTCCACGTATCCGGAAAGGCAGACTTGTTGTTGCTTGTTTCCAGCATTTCAGACGTATATCTCTGCATCAGGAATCCAGCGTCTGTGGAGGTACCGCATTGGAAAAGCCTGCTACCACGCAAGCAAGTACTGGTTCTCTGCTTAACAACACCTGCAATCATTGGCCTCATGTATTCTGAGCATGCTAAGACTGTGAACTAAATAAATGTGGTTTTGCACACCTCTCTGCGAACCTGTACTCCAATAAATAGAACAAACTTAACTAGTATGCGTGCACACTAGAGAGAGGTTGCCTGCCCCTCGGATATACAAAATGTATGCGAGTGACTCTTCACTCGATATCTGGTTGCACAGCGTAAATATAATTAATCACATTATCAAAGTCGTGCGTAAAGATGCACAATGCATCACAATTTTTATACAATTGCTGAGTTGCTCATTTTTGCATGTCCTCAAACATTTATTTGACCAATCAAAAACTGAAATTCAACAGTCGTAAACTCTTTTAACAATCTGTTACAGAACTGTATGTAACATCAACCTAACAATATTCTTGGTTACAAAATTATTCTTGAACATCCAAAAGTTGGCGTTGCCCAATGCATTTCGGGATCATCAATCCCTTCCTCAGAGGCCTCTGTAAGAAATAATAATGAAATACTCTTGATAAAACACAATGTTATTACATATTAATATACAGGGATAGCTACCTGATCACCAAGAATACACACAGACATGGCATTGCAGAAACATTAACTCATGAAAAATGAGTGCCATCCACCGAAGATAAACCATGTGAAACCTCTACATGGAAATATGTGACGAAAACTAAAGTGAGAGGGTGATAAAACCGTGACCATGTTCACACCACCAACCATGGTCTCAAACCAATGAACCACCAACATATGTCAACCTAAAAGTGCAAACACATATCCAAAAAAGTGAGAATCAGTGATGTGACCAAAGAATACATGCCCACAACCAATATTACCGAGTAAATACTGAAAAGTGCAAAAATTGTAAGCTTACTGGATGTCTGTCAATAACTAACAATCACAGCAGAGATACTCTAGTTTGTGTGTGTTGAATCTGCAAAATGTACGAAATGTAAAGACATCATGAGTGCTAAATTTATGCTGCCTAAAGAATTTGACAAAAGAACCACACACCGATCCTTGCTCTGTGTGGGCCACTTAAGTGATAAAATGCGTCCTTATTCAAACGACACCTTGAAACTGCAGATGGAACACCTTCATAACCACTAATGCAGTCGAGAGATACTAAACTGCCTGCCTGGTTAAAAAGATAACCAAGAATGAATCCTCTGATGTGGACTTTGAAGATATATTTATATTTGAACTACCTGCTGCCTCGCAGAAAACAATCAGACTGAGTGTACCACTTGTAAAATGTGGGTTTCTGATGAAAAAAAACAACAAATTTCAAAAGTCACAAATTGTTTAAGCCAATGTCATGTCTTAAATATCCAATGCGCTAACTAATATGGTATCATACACCGGCCTCTCCGTATCTCGAATCCTATGAATACCAGCCTCCCTGCCGACTAAGCCAACAACGAGAGCGTTGAAACGCGCCAGGATTTGAAACAAGTTCAACACTGAAAACGGACTAGCGTCTCCACAGCAGTGTGGCCGCCATATTAGAATGATCTCTCTACTATCTGAATAACTCTGAATGTGCTTGATGTCAATAAACAGATGCACCATTAGTGTACGCATGACTTTGATAATGTGATTAGTTATATTTACTCTGTGCAACCAGATATTGAGTGAAGTCACTCGTATACATTTTGTCATGCTAAGACTGCGCCTCAATGATTGCACATTTTTGATACATCGTACCCTAAAAGTGCATGCTGATACACATTGCCTTGAATTCGTAGCGCATGCTAAAGACTTTTCTAATCCTAATGTTACTCTGCCTATGCTACACATACGCTAAACGTTTGACACACATCCCCTTAAGGAAACTTGGCACCAGTGAAACTATAACTGGGTTTTTTGGCATTTTATGTTGAACTGGAGGTGGCATACTAATGCCAGAGAGAGTGTGACAAACAACATTCTCCCTAATGATTATATGTTTGCACGTGACGAAGAGTCCTTCTACTACATTACAGTAGTGATACTAAAGGTTACTATCTATGTTTGCTTTCCTATAGATTGTGTGTTTTTGGATGTTCTCTGTGCTTACCTTGTGTGTCTTTGTTATAGGATACACTCTTCCTGGGCTGTGTCCGAGCCTGTTAGTCTACACCACATTGTCCCTCCGATAGTGGATGCCCAAGGGAAAAACAGGTAGGCATTGTAGCATTCAGGGTGGGGTGCTTACACAGGGTAGGAAAGCACGCTTCTACAGCAACTTTATTTTTCAAAGGTTTACAATGATACATATAGAGGGATTCCTCTCTGAACATCCAGGACCTTCTCCCGGTGCTCTATCTCCTCTTCCTTGTCCAGTATATATATGCGCAGGCAAAAAGGTAGGAAACTGTGGAGTTGGCCACATCATCTCAGCGAGGTCACACCATGGGCTCAAGGTAAGGCTTGTGAGTCTGATGGGGGGGCCAAAATGCTTTTCCCCCCCATGCAATTTCTCATAGAGATTTTAGATACCACTACAGCTCAAACCGCTAAACGGATTTACATCAAATTCGGCAGAAAGCTAGATATTGGTCCAGAAAGAATGCTTTTTGTAATTTGGTGTAAATATTTTCAGTAGTTTTGGAGTTAACAAAGAAAAAAGATTTATGTAGCTAGAGACGCAAATCCACTATGAAGAATCCGCGGGTCCATGAGCCGACAGCAATGCTGTGATTGGCTCATCAGAACCTGGGAGAAAAGTTGTGGCCGGCATTTTGTGTATCGGGACACGGTTCCTGGGGAGAGAGGAGGGCAGAATAAATTATAAATAGGATATAAGGGGTAACGATAGAGGTATCCTGACCTTATGGGACTGATGGAGGGGGTCTTTGAGGGACCTCTCATGGGCAAGAAATTGTCCAAAAACTTTCCAGACCCCAATTAAAAAACACATGCACCCATCACAGACCCACTCACACACTCGTACACACCCACACAACTACTCACACATCCACTCACACATCCATTCCCCTACTCACTCACCCTCTCTTACACCAATACAGTTACTGATGCATCCACTCACAGACCCAGAGAAGCACTCAAACACCCACTCACAGACCCCCACAGGCACTCACACAGCAATGTACATACCCATACAGCCACTTACACACCCACTCACAGACCCACACAGTCATTCACACACCCATACAGTAAAACCACTGACACAGCCACTCACACACCCATACAGCCCATCAAACACCACTCAGAGACCCACACACCCAGTCATACACTCACCCATCACACACTCACATGCTAACTTACTCACCCACCCAACCACTTGCACACCCATTCACACACCCATAGAGCCACTCACATACCCAGAGACCCAGAAAACCCCTTACACACACCCATACAGCTAGTCATTCAACCATACAGCCACTTACACACCCATACACTGACACATACACTCAGAGACTTAAAGAACCACTCACATACCCACTACAGACCCACACAGGCACTCACACACCCACTTACACATTCACACACCTACTCACACACTCATACAACCACTCACACACTCGCTCATAGACCCCCTGTATTAAATGTGTTGTTGTTTTGTATTTAATGTGTGCTTTTGGTTGGGAATGGATCTGCAGATCCGTCACTGATCCACCTGCAGCACAGCCAGTAGACCCCTTTTTTGGCCAAGGATCCACGGTGGATCCGAGTGAGAAATTAGAAAAAAGGATTTGAAAACAAAAAAACTGTGTTTTGTAAAAGGGTTGGCTCTGAAAAGAGCCTTTGTGTTTATGGTGTGTAGATCATAACCACACATAGAACAGGATGCAGTCTTTTGAGCTGTTGAGGAACACCCTGTTGCCTGTATCTGTGAAATGAACTCCATCTTTTTTATATATTCCGTCCATGTTGAAGCGTAAGTTGCGAAGCGTAAGTTATATATAGAGCTCATGTTGTGGTCTCAGAGAAATGCAGAAACATCTTTATTAACATGTTTACTGGTTTTCTCTATCTGCGGACAAAATTGGGTTGACCTCTGCCACTTTTGGTCTTTGACAAATGTTGGAGAACACCAATGCTGTATGTGGGAAAGGTGTCATTAATTTACCAAAGGTATCCTTTATTAGGATTTCCAGTCCTACCCCTAGGTCATTGCCACCACAATGTACAATCATGAGGTCTGGATTTTGGCAATCCGCAATGCTTTCTACCGAAGGCAGTATTTGATGCCAGTTTAAACCTCACTGTACAACCCAAGTAATGGCTACATTCGATAAACATAGGCCCCTGTCAATGCCACTCTTTCTAGCACTCTCTCTGGCCCAGAACAGAAAACCATGGCCCACAATCCAGACTCTGGCCATTTTGGAGACAAGTAGGAGTAGCATACAGGAAAAGACTGCAGCAGAATGAGGCAGTTTTGAAGATGAAAGGCAGCTAAAATGGTAAAATATAAAAGAGCATATTTGATGGGATGGTGGAGATATGCAGGGAACTAAAATTAGGTAGTAACTTTAACAAAAAAGTAACTAACTCAGCAATTGGCTTTAGAAAAATAAAATGAAAAGTTATGCTGTTTGGGATAAGCCTGAAATTACTAAGAGTCAACCACACCTGCTACAGTTAATATGAAGCTAGTATGCGGTTTCGAGAAATTCTTGTGAACTTTTCACCAACTGGTTGGCAGAGACTACCGAAAATATGGTTACTATGGAAATGGAGATAAATCAGTGTGGGGGAAGGGAACAAAAGACTGCAGTGTGAAACTGAAAAGCAGACTGGTGTACATAAATTGCTCAGCAGGGAGTATTTGTCTTGTAATTTACAAAATGAAACAAATGAAAAGCATTAACAGCAGCTTGTTGAATTCTTTTAAGGGCTTCTGTGTGGATCTGCGGATCCACTGCAGATTTACACCAGGGGCTGCACTGAGCCCCATGGTGGATCCATGAAAAACCTACCAAATTGGGCTTCTTCACAGGAAACTTGGAAAGGGTTAAAACATAGTGACCATTTAGGAGTGGTATAACAAAAATAAAAGATGAAAGGAAGTCTGTGATTTGCTAAGTACAGGAGTATGAGTAAGAGCATTTTAGGTACTTTTCTACGGAGAGTGGAGGAGGATTGCCATAGTTCTGACTTTAGACTTGCAGTGGAAGACAGATGTTTACAGATATTACAATAAAAGTTGGACAACAGCAAATAGATTTTACAGGTATTGTAATTAGGTTGTACTATAAAAAAAGTATATTTAAAAAAAGAACGTGAGTGTTTATAAGCTGAAAGAAAATGTGTAGCTTCTAGACACTACAGTAAAAGGCAAAATAGAAGGAAGCTTAGATGAGAACATTAAATACAACTATTGTGAGCAGCAAAGGAGGAAGAGGAATTGCTATACTGAAACTATAGTTATTTTATTAAGCCAGTTTGAATGAATGTGTTAGAAATGAGATGTGGGTCCTTGCTTATACTATGTGATTTAATAGTATGTAATTTGCATGCACTCACGCAATCAGGCAGGCACTTACACACCCAGTTCCACTACCACAAAAGCACTTATGTACCCACCACTCAAATAACCAGACAGTGACTGACACACTTAGTCACACACCCATAAAACCATTCACATATTATATACTCACATATACATCCACTTATATAGACATTCAAACAACCATACAGGCACTGTCATACACGGCCACGCACCTTTACACCCATTTAAGTACCCAAAACTCAGACAGTCAGTTACACATGCACTTACACATCCATACACCCACTTATACACCCAGTCACCCACCCATACAGCCCCTCACATACCTATTAACAAAACCATACAGCCACTCAAACACCCAGTCAGCTAGAGACAGAGGCACATACATTCACACACCAACACAGCACTTATGTCTCCACCACTAATACAGCCACTTGCACACACAGTTACACACGCAAACACCCACTAACACGCCCAGTTACCAATCTATACAGCCACTTACAAAACCATTTAGAAACCCATACAGTCACTAACACACTCAGTCACACACCAACACAGCAACTTACACATCCAGTGACACACCCGCAGAGGCACATATCTACTCAACTGCTCACACACCCAGTCACCCACCCATAAAGTCACTAGTACACCCATTTATACACCCATACACAGACACTTTCCACAGCCTTTTACACCCGGAGATAAACACTTATGAGCTAATCACTTGCTCATAGTGTGTAATCTAATTGTATGTAATCTCAAGGTAAATGTATTCATTATATGCTTTTCAATATCTACTTGTGTTTAAAGAGTAATGAAAAATAGAAGGATGAGGTGAAAAAAATATTAAGAATGATGCTTCTTAACAGCATCCATACACTGGGCAACAAATGACATATTTAATTCAACTGACATATGGAGTTTGGCACAATAAGTGACCATGTCTTGCAGTTTCAGTGAAACAACTTGGATAGTAAATATCTGGTCAGGTGATAAGGGTTCCACAAATGGTCCAAATCCTGATGATAATGCACTACCTTCCCTCTCTCTGATCATACTCTGATACGTCCTTGTATGTATGGTTTTCAGGTGTTTCGAAACAGAGGATGTGCCATGTGAACACTTCTTCACAGTATTTCTTGACAGTTTTTTCCTGCATAGATTGCATTGGGCAAATATTGCACAGACATTTTTTCCTCAATGATAGAGAAACATTTCCAAACATCAGAGGAATTCTTTGGAGGCAAGTCTTCTTCTTTGTCCTGCTCTTTCCGTTCTCTTCTATCTTCAGCCAAAGAGGTCTTAACTTTGAAACTCTCTTATTTTGAAGGAAAGGCTATATAGTCAATGGAGCTGTGTTTACGAGACTGTGTCCAGATAGATGTGAAACCGAAATAATGAAATTTGGGTATGGTTTTCAATGGGGAGAGGATGTAGCCTTACAGCTAGAGCAGTCGACCTCGAAGTTGGGGAACCAGGTTCGAGTCGCGGCATCGACGCTCAACATCTTGTAATTATGGGCAAATCACTTAATGTCCCAGTGCCTAACAAAAATGAATGTGTCCTTGTGCAACATAACTGGTGCTCATGTAAAGCGCTCTGATACCTCATATCTTAGGGTCTAGTTTGTGCTATATAGAACACTAAAAAAAAGATAAAAAAATATGTTGATGGGTGGACACACTGTGGTGGCATAGCAGTGGATCCGTGGAATCATAAAATGAATAGAAAACAGAGAAAGACTGTTTTGTATTTGTAAAAAGATTAATAATTACTGGTATGTTCATTTGTTAATTATTAGTTTCAAAATGAATAATAATAAAAGATGTAAATAAAATGTATTTATAAACTTGTAAAAGTGTATATTACTAAATTGAACTTATAGGTGAAATTATAGTGCTATTTATATTTATAAAAACTGTGAAATTCACCAAAAACCAAAGGTTACAGGGACGTTATAGTTAGGAAATAGCATTAAAAAAACCATAGAAATCACTGAAAAATACAAAGGTTACAGGGATTTTATAGCTAGGAAATACATTTACAAAAACCTTAGAAATTCACTGAAAAAAACAAACAGGGATGTTATAGTCCGGTTCAGAATTTACACACACAAAACCATAGAAATTCAGCAGTTATATTTACCTAAGCTTACTATAATCTTACGCCCCTGCAATGCAATGTTTATGACCTCCCATATTACATCACTCTTGGCATGATCAATGACATCACTGATGACATCTCAAATTACATCACTAAGGACATCACTGATTACATCATCTAGCAAAGTAAACTACAATATACTTCATAAAATATCATTTAATTTTTTTTAAATAAGAAGACAGAGGTGAGAGATATACAGCAGAGAGCCCATTGTAACCTTATCATCTACTACACTCCCTTATCACGTAAGAGATAGTTCTCATCAGATAGTCCTGTGTGTTCTAAACCACTACTGTAAACACTAATGACCAAAGTAAATGTCTATCTGTATAGGCTAGTCTATTGCAAACCACAAAAACACCATTCGTGAACCTGGAAAAAGGTTTTAGTGCAAATGTCAGATTTACACAAACCACTGCAACATACAACCAGTAGGGAGGTCTTAGCGGACAGGCCACTGTGTCACAAACCACTAGTAAAATGTTTCTTTATCCTGGTGAAAGGTGTGAGCAGAGAGGCGAGTCTTAGTGAACAGATGAATTTATTGTAATCTGCTACTACAGTCATCCATCACAAAGGAGACAGGTCTAAGGAAACTGGTCGGTATGTCATAAATCAGACCTATACTCAGCCATCACTGTGGAGTGAAGTCTCAATTAACAACTTAGACTGTCACAAAGCACAATACACAGCAGGGCACATGTCAGTGTAGAGGCTAGTTTACTGGTAAATAGTACACCAGTTTTAAAAATGGGATTATAGATCAGATGGCATATGCTAGAAATAGTATCACTCAGTAGTACAGAAAGAATAGTAATTTAACTTAAGCAGTAGCCTAGTATCCTTAAGTCTCAGAAACCTTTACAAAACACTTACACTCACTGGATGATGTCATCAGTGATGCCATTTGAGAAGTCATCAGTGATGTCACTGACCATGACACGAGTGATTTAATATGTAGGGTCATAAGCAGTACACTGTGGGCGTAAGTTATAGTTAGCTTAGGTAACTATAACTGCTGAATTGCTAAAGTTTTGTGTGTGTAAAATCTGAACTTAACTATAACGTCCCTGTAACCTTTGGTCTTTCCAATGAATTTCTTTATATAAATAAATATATATATATGTGTGTGTGTAAAGTCTATGTGTGACTAAACATACTTCTCTGAAAATAATTTAATGCTCAGTTAATAGCAAAATTTAAAAACCATTGAGGACCAAAAAGTAGGAAATACGGAATGCTAGTTGAATAAAAAGAAGAATCATATGTCATGTGCAATGCCTAAGAAAATTAATAGTTAATACATTCATATTACTACAGAGAATTAAACTTACTTCATGAAACTCAAATGCTTACTGCAGAAATAAATTCATAAAAAACTCAAAAAGAGTAGGAATTCATCTCATAACTAGTTAAGGCAGGAACAATGTCCCAATTTCACATTAACATTGATTGTAACAATGTGATAATACAAGATATTTACACATTGGTATATTGTGTCACCCACAGATCCTACATATTGAGAAAGATATAAAACCCACATATTTCTGTTATGAAATTTGTACAATTTTATTCGGGCCTCAAAATGCTAACTTCCTGAAAAGGTTGCTTAAAGTTCAATTATAAGTGGGGCTGCATACAAGTGTGGCTAATAACAATAGTTTCCTGCCACATCAGGATTACAAGTGATGCAGAAATATCGTGGCACTCATGTCTTCACCCAGTCATATCCTCTGCTAAAACAAGATGAAATGCCTGAATAAAAAAGGGCCTGAAAATAGAGAATAAAATGAGGGAATCCGTGTTGATTAATCTCCCTAGATAAATCCTAAAGTTATTATTGTTTCAGAACTAATCACATAGAACCACTGAAGAGTCTTCCATGATGAGGTACTGACACAACTGAAGCTGATGAAAAGTTACTAATAAAACAAAGATTGAAACGTGGCATTATTACTTGACTATGAATATCCCAGATGGCATTCTCTTTTAATTAGTGGTAGTCTGAATAAATCAAACCGACATATCAAGAAGGTTCAATCATTCATGTTTTTCAGGTAGAGTGGAGGATAAATGGATAAGAGATAAGTGGATTATACATCTGCTAATTGTCTTAGTATGTTTAGCTAAAACACCAGAACATGATTTGTTTGTGTTTTGCATCCTCTTAGGTTCTGTACCCATTCTTAATCTTCTGTCCTCAAAGTCTGTAATTGACTACAATTTATAGGTTGAAGCCTACCAGACAGCACAGCTGTCTGATTTGCTAAAGACATCTTGGGGACATTCAGAAAGCTGACCTAGGAATGCATTCTGTAAATTGTTTACTATTGGCTTTGTGGTTTGTTACTCACATTTTCTAGTTTTCTACTTGCTGGCTTTATTTGCTTTAAGCTGTCCAGCTTGTGTTTGTCCCTCCGAGTGCCCAAAACTTGTTTACTATATTCTTCCACAGACTCACTTTCTGTAAACAGGCCTTTAAATCTTGTTCTTATCTTGCCACATTAGCTGTGCATTCTAAGACAGAGGTCAAGTGTCAGGCTCTCTCTTCCAGGGAGCTTGGTGTTTATTTTTCTTTCTCTGATTTCAAAGTGAGAGAATTTATGTGACAATCCTGCTGAGTACCCATGTAAGAAGAAAGGGTGCAGGATGCTTTTTTTCTAGCACACAACAGAATAAAATGAACTGTGCTGATGTTTCAGAATATATCAGAATGAATCACATTATGTTTTGTAATTCTGAAGTGTGGTGGAAACAAATATTTGAATACGATTAAAACACATCAATACAGTAGGTGAACGCATTTGCACACACTGGGGTCCATTTGCGAGCTGGTTTGCGTCGCTCTTGCACCATGCAATGTGGTTCAAGAGTGGCACAAACCTTAAGTCAGATTTATGAAGCCATGTAAGGCCACTTTGCGTGGCCCTGAGTGGCTCCATAAATCTGGAGTAAGGCAACCCAGCTTCAATTGCTGTGTTGCCGTACTCTGCCCTGGGAAGGCATTCCATGGACGTTGTGTGGGGTTTCCCACGCAACTCCCATGGTTTTTGATACATCCCCAGATTTCCCAGGAAAGACATAATGAGGCAAAATATCTTTAGTTATCCTCTGTACTTACTCATTTTATGTGCACTGCATGCTGCAGCACACACAGAGGAATATGCCTTCCAGTTTTTATGCTGGAAGGTGTCCCTTCCTAAACAAAATAAATCCTGCATGGAATGTAGGCACCTTTGCACTATGGTGCAAGGGTGCTTGCATTGGCGCTAGGCTGACAAAAGGGCGCCAGCGCAGAGGAGAAGGCAGGAATGCACCGTATTGCCTTAAATTCAGTCCTTTTCATAAATAAGCCCCATTATCTTTTGTGTGCAGTAAAACCGTATTTCAGTGCAAATGTAATGGTCATTTCAAATGAAAATGTGTTGTCTGTAATAGCAGTGTGCTACCATACCATGCATACTCCACACTATTCCACTCCACGCCCCTCCACTCTAAGACACTTTGAGACATGCCATGCCACTCGATTCCACGCCAATTTACGCCACTCACTCCATGACACAACACACCACTCCATTCCCCTCCACACATCCCACTCCACTCTATCCCACTCCACACCAATGTACCTCAATCTACCCCACTTCACTAAAATCTACCCCAATCGACACCACTCCAATCTACTCCACTCCACCCAATCTATCCCACTCCACTCTAATCTACTCCACTTCAATCTACCCCACCCTACTCCACCCCACCCCAATCTACCCCCACCACTCCAATATATCCCACTTCAATCTACCCCACTCCACTCTAATATACCCCAATCCACTCCACTATGATCCAATCTATCCCACTACACTCCAATCGCCCTCTCGCCAATCTACCCCACTCCACTTCACTCCAAACTACTCCACTCTACCACAGTCTTCCCTACTCCACTCAACCTAACCCAATCAGCCCCACCATACTTTAATCAACCACAATCTACTGTACTCCACTGAAATCTACCCCACTCTGCTCCAATCAACCCCAGTCTACCCAACTCCACTCCAATCTACCCCACTTCAATGCATCCCAATTCACCCCACTCTTAATATACCCCAATCCAAACCCACTCCAATCTACCCAACTCCACTCCAATCTACGCCACTCCACTCTACCCCACTCCAATCTACCCAGTACAATTTACCCCACTCCATTCGAATTTACCCCACTTCACTCCAAACTCCACTGCAATCTATCCAACTTCTCTCCACTCTAATCTAACCCACTCCACCACAATCTACCACACTCCAGTCTACCACAATCTACCCCACTCCAATCTACCATAATCTACCTCACTCCACTCCAATCTACCACAGTCCAATCTACCATAATCTACTTCACTCCACTCCAATCTACCACACTCCAATCTACCACACTCCACTCTTCCAAAATCTGCCCCACTCCGACCTACCACACTCCACTCAAATCTACCCCACTCCAATCTAACCAATTCCACCCTAATTCACCTTACTCCAATCTACCTCACCGACTCCACCCCAGTCTACCCTACCCCAGTCTACCCCCAATTCTACCTCCCTCACCATGAACCGACAGGTTAACGCTGTATCTTCCATGTGCTTCAACACCCTCTGCATACGCCGCAAGACCTTCAAGTGGATCCCCCCCGAATCCAGGAAGACCGTCACCCACGCACTCATAACAAGCAGACTGGACTACGGGAACGCCCTCTACGCCGAAATCAACAAATCTCTACTCATCAAACTCCAGACCGTCCAGAAGACTCGTCCTCAGCACCCCACGACAAGACCACATGACCCACCATCTACGAGACCTCCACTGGCTCCCCGTCGAAAAGAGAGTGACCTTCAAGCTGCTCACTCATGCCTACCAATCCCTCCACAACACTGGACCCCAAGACCTCAACGAAGGAATCTCCTTGCACGCCCCCAAGAGAAACCTCCGCTCCGCCGACCTCGCCCTGGCCGAAATCCCTCACATCCGGAGAGCTAGAACGGGAGGAACAGCCTTCTCCTACATCGCGGCCAAGACCTGGAACGAACTCCCCCTCAGCATCAGATGAACCCCCACACTGCAAGCATTCAAGACCTGGATTTTCGGATGACTCAGAGCTGCCCAATATCCCCCCACAGCGCCTTGAGACCCTCCCGGGTGAGTAGTGCGCTTAACAAATCCCTGATTGATTGATTGATTCTAACCAACCCCACTCTACCACACTCAATCTACTCCTATCTACTACACTCCAATCTACCCCACTATATCTCAGTCTACACCACTTCCCGCACCCCACTGTTATCTACCACACCCCACTCCAATCTACAACAATCCACTCAAATCTACCCCACTCCAATCTAACCAATTCCACCCCACTCACCCTACTCCAATCTACCCCTCCCCAATCTAACCAACCCCACTCTACCACACTCCAATCTACCCCTATCTACACCACTCCAATCTACCCCACTCTATCCCAGTCTACACCACTTCACCCCAGTCCACTCCACCCCACTGCAATGTACCTCACCCTACTCCAATCGACCCCACTCCAATCATCCCTCTTTAATCTACCCCACTCCATTCCGATCTACTCTAATTCACCCAATCTATCCCACTCCACTCCAATCTACCCCAATCTGCTATTCCCCAATCTATCTCACTCCACTCTAATCTCACCTCCAAGCTATCCAACTTCACTCCACTCCTATCTACCCTTCTCTAACCTACCCACTCCACTCTACCCCATCTACCCCACTCCACTTCACTCCAATCTACCACACGCCACTCAAATCTACCCCACTCCAGCCCAATCTAACCCACTCCACCCCAATCTACCCTACCTCACTCCACTCCAAACTACCCTACCTTATCCAATCTACCTTATCCAATCTACCTTATCCAATCTGCCCACTCCAATCCACCCCACCTCATTGCAATCTATCCCACAACACTCTAACCATCTAACTCCACTCCAATCTACTCCACTCCAATCAACCCCACTCCACTCCACCCCACTTCACTCCAATCTACCTACCATAATCCACCCAAACTATCCCACTCAAATCTACCCTACTCCAATCTACCCCACTCCACTCCAATCTACCCCAATCCACTGCACTCCACTCCACTCTTCCCCAATCTACCCCACTCCACTCTACACCAATATATCCCACTCCCCTCTACCCCAATCTACCCCAATTCAATCTACCCCACTCCCGCACTCCAATCTTCCGCAATCTACTGCACTCTACCTCACTCTACCCCAATCTACCCCACTCCACTCCACCCCTATCTAGCCCTCCCCAATGTACCCCACCCCAATGTTCCCTATCTAATCCACTCTATCCCACTGCAATATACCCCACTCCACCCCATTCTACCCCACTTCACTCTAATCTACCCCACTCCAAACTATCCCACTTCCATCTACCCTACTCCATTCCAATCTACCCTACTCTAACCCACCCTACCTACCCCCATTCCCCCTAATCTACCTCACTCCACTCTACCCAAATCTGCCTCACTCTAATCTACCAACTCCAATTCACCCAATCTACCCTACTACACTCTACCCCAATCTACCACACTCCATTCTACTCTACCTAATCTACCCCATTCCACTTCACTCCATACTACCACATGACACTCAACTCTACCCCACTCCAGTCCATAACTAACCCACTCCACCCCAATCCACCCTATCCTACTCTACCCCAAACTACACTACTCCAATGTACCCCATCAAATTCCCCCACTCAAATCTTCCCCAATCTACCCCACTCCAATCAACCCCACCCTAACCCAATCTATGCCACTCCAATCTACCCCATCCCAGTCTACACCACACTACTCTGTCCAACTCCACTCCAACCTACTCCACCCAATCTATCCCACTCCACTCCAATCTACCCCACTCCTAACTACCACACTCCTATCTCCAATCTACACCATTCCACTCCAATCTACCCCACTTCACTCCAATCTATGCTGCCATAATCCACCAAATCTATCCCGCTACAATTTACCCCACTCTAACCCACTCCACCCTAATCTATCCCAATCCACTCCACTTCAATCTACTCCACTCCATTCCAGTCCACCCCAACCCACTGCACTCCATTCTTCCTCAATCTACCCCACTCTAATAAGCCCCACTCCACCTCAATCTACTCCACTCCTCCCCAATCTATTCCAATTCAATCTATCCCACTCCAATATACACCACTCCAATCAACCCCAATCTAGTCCTTTTCACTCAAATCTATCCCACTCCACTCCAGTCTATTCCACCATCCCAGTCTACCCCACCACTCCAATCCACCCCATTCCCCAAATCTATCCCACTCATATGTGCCTCAAATATTAGTTATTGTTGCAGTGCAATATCTCAATCTACAACACCGGTACAGAGGCACAGGAGAACAAGTTACTTACCTTCAGTAACACTCTTTCTGGTGGATACTCTAACTGTAGATTACTCACCTTTAGAATATGCCCAGGTGCCAGAGTGTATCTGGAAATCTTCTCAGCAGTCCTCCCGCACACCGCTAGGTGGTGCCGTGTACCTCCACGTTGGCTTTGTTCCACCCTGGAAGTGATGGAGCAGAGCCACATATGAGCGCCACCCCTGCACACCAACATCAGTTTTTTGCTTGACTCTTTCCTCACACTCAAATGCAACTCAAAATTTGTCTGTACTAGTGTACAGATCTCTGACTTTGGACCTTTTTAGATGATAAAAGGAGTCCACTCCAGAGAATGGGGAGGTGGGAGGCAAGTGAAGAATCTGCAGTTAATATCTACCAGAAAGAGTGCTATTGAAGATAAGTAACTAGTTCTTCTGATGGAGACTACATATTCCTCAACTTTAGAACAGATACCAAAGCAGTACCTCCCAAAGTTGGAGGTTCTGCGGACTGGGCACTGACTAAAAAGTCCTGCTGGTCCGCACAAGCAAAATGCCCATAATGTCAGATCTGGCTGTCAAGGCAGTAGTGCTTCATGAACGTGTGCACTAAGGCCAACATTGCTGCCTGATAGATGTCCAAGACAGGTACTCCATGTGCCAACACAGTGGTGGATGCATTAGTCATGGTGAAATGCCTCTGAGGCCTTACGGAGACTGCTTTTTGGCTAATGTATAGCAGATCTTAATGTTGAGGACTAACCACCTCAACAAGGTTCTTTTTTTCTCTGCCTTGCCTTTGCCCTAGAGAACCACAAAAAGTAGATCATCCACCTAATAGTCTTTGGTGTGATTGATGCAAAAGTATAATGCTCTTTTGGGTTTCAGCCGATTGAGCCTCCTGTCCTCTTTTGGGGAGTAAGGTACGGCAAAGAACACTGGCAGCTGGCTCTCTATATACTATACCAAAATAGAACTGATGTCGGCATTCAAGGGAGGCTTTTATATGCAGCTCTGTCCCATCACTTTAGAGGCGGAACAAAGTCAACGCGAGCTGCATGGCGCCACCTAGCAGCAAGAGGGAGCACTGCTAAGAAAATTTCTATATCCTATCTGATGCCTGATGATATTCTAAAGGTGAGGAATCTGCATTCGAAGGATCCATCAGAATGGGTTGTGCATACTGATGTGTTGTCAGAAAACTATGGATACTATCAGCAGAATGAGGAGGAGACAATAGTGTAATATTCTTCAATTGTGTTCAATCCATTTGTAATGCTATCACAATTAAGAATCCATCTACATTCAACTTTGTTCAGTAATAATTAGAAATGGTTCACTGACAGAAAAACATAGATGAAAAAAATATTGAGGTAAAAATATTGAATGCAAAAATATCGACTCCCTATACTTAAACAGGTAAGTACAAAAATATCAAGAAAAAAATATCGGTGTCAAAAATATAGTTCTACAAAATATCGATTTTTACATATAAAATAAAATAATAAATATTAAATATATTAAATAATAAAATTAATTTTTAAAAAATTAATTAGATTTAATATACATTTTAACAAATCTAACAAATAAACTTAATTAAAAATGTTAAACACATACATAATAATTCATATATATATATGTGTACTTTAGAACTATTAATAAACTTAATTTTAATTTATTTTATAATTTTCAAATTATATAACATTTACAAATAAATATGTATATATCAATTACATAAAATCAAATAAACATTCTACTATAAATTAAAACATTAAACTATTAAAAAATCTTTAAACTTAAATTTACCACTACAGTCAGTGCAACATTGGGAAAGTGTTGGATAGCGGAGGGGTAAAAATTACTATTCCCACTCCAATAAGAGCAACAGTAGAGAAAGTGTTGGATAGTGGAGGGGTAAAAATTACTATTCCCACTCCATTGAGTTCAACAGAAGGAAAAGTGTTGGATAGCCGACGGGTAAAAATTACTATCCCCACTCCAATCAGTGCAACAGTAGGGAAAGTATTGGTGAGCGGAGGGGTAAAAAATACTATTACCACTCCAGTGAGTGCAACAGTAGGGAAAGTGTTGGATAGGGGAAGGGTAAAAATTACTATTCCCACTCCAGTGAGTGCAACAGTAGGGAAAGTGTTGGATAGCGGAGGGGTTAAAATTACTATTCCCACTCCAGTGAGTGCAACAGAAGGGAAAGTGTTGGATAGCGGAGGGGTAAAATTTACTATTCCCACTCCAGTCAGTGCAACAGTAGGGAATGTGTTGGATAGCGGAGGGGTAAAAATTACTATTCCCACTCCAGTAAGTGCAACAGTAGGGAAAGTGTTGGATAGCGGAGGGATAAAATTGACTATTCCCACTCCAGTCAGTGCAACAGTAGGGAAAGTATAGGATGGCAAAGGGGTAACAATTAATATTTCCAATCCAGTCAGTTCAAAATTAAAAACAAACAAAATATTAACAAAGAAATATTTAAAAAACAAAATAAATAAAAAATATATAAATATGTTAAAAATTAAAATATAAATACATTTAATATTAAAAAAAACTAAAATAAAAACATATTGTATTGTTAAATACATTTGACAAATCCCTACAAATATTATATTAAATAAACTAAAAAATAATTTTCAAACAAATATTTTCAATTAGAAAATATTTAGAAGCAAAAACATTAATTACATAAATTTTGCTTTTTTATTTCCTACCCTATAACACCACACAATTCACAACCCACATCTAAATTTAAAAAGTACTTCAGTAATTAACATAATTAATTACAAATTAAAGAAATATTATTAAATAAAAAACAAATTAAAACTCATAAAAATTTATAAACTTCCCACATTTTACCCCTATAATCCCCACAACCCACAGCTGAAATGAAACTGTAAAAATGTAATTACACAATTAAAACTTTTTTCAATTAAAAAACTAATAGTATTTAACAACCAATTATAAAGTAAGTAAAATTAATTTACTCCCCACCCTTTACCACTATAAAAGTAAAACCCACACACAAAAAATAAACAATTACCTGAATTAAATATCAATTAATATTAATGATCAAATTATTAATAATTAAACATAAATTACTTCCCAACCTTTACCCCTATAAACCCTACAACCCACACCTAAAATTAATTACACAATTTCCATATTTAATTTTCAATTAATTCATTAATATTAATTAACAACTAATTATCAATTAATTAAACAAATTACTTCCCACCCTTTACCCCTAATAAACTCCACAAATCGCACCTAAAATTAATTATATCACATAAGCTTTGTTTTGACAACTAGTGTCATAAAAGCAAAGAAACAAACAGACGTATGATGTGATTAAGAGTTATTAAAAAATAGACGATTCATAAAACACGTCACGATATACATGCTAATCCTCCCTTGTACTGAAACATGGCCTGTGCAACACTGTTGAGTGATTATCATAACCAGGTCCATCATGCAGTGACCGCTTGGATCGCTCAGTGCTAATACCAAGACCGGCTAAAGATTAAGTTCAGTCCGGTTTGTATGCCTTAAGGTACTACCGTTCCCCTCTGACAGGATCAAGTTAAAAATTATTTATCATCCAAATACAATGTTACAATAAAAAAAGTTAACATTCATAAAAATTGAGGTTACACCAATAAGGGAAAATTAGGAAGAAGGAAGAAAAGAACAATCTAGGTATTTGAATAGTTAAAATGAGCTACAAAAATAAAGTGCACAGCAATCATGAATCATAATGTTTTGCCCTATGGGCCCTCTTGTTGTAAGGCTGATGTAATAGCCAACTATCAAATGTATGCAGTAAGTGCTTGTGCGTCACCTCTAATAAAACAGAGGTTTCCGTAGATAGTGGTGCTTGGAGCCCGGGACCAGCTAGGTGCTGGGGGCCGACCCGCTGCCTTCTGCAGTTCTTCTCTCTTGGGCCTTTCTCCTAATGCCCCACATGTAACTTAGAAACTTAGCAACTGCACAGGCTAAGTGAGGTCTAGTGTCCGATTTAAGGATACGCAAGGCATCCCGGTAGTTGCGTATGCCCATTTGCTGACAAATCGGTTTTATCCATTTTGATCTTAGGTGCGCGTAAACTGGACATGCGAACAGCACATGGGCAACGGACTCCACGGGTGCCTTGCATCCTAGGCAATTGCTTGGACTCGGTTCGTTAGTATGCCACTTAGTTGTTACCTCATTAACAGGGAGGGTGCCAAACCTAAATTGAATGTAGAGTGTCCTATCCTGGGGGCCTGGATTAGATCGAGGTAAGGTTCCAGGAATCTGACCGATTTGTGCAGTAGGAATTACGTTGTAAGTTTCCACTGGTCAGGCCTACTGGACTCTTGTTGCGCAACCCATTCCCAATAGTGTCGCTTTACTATGTCTTTTTGGAGCAGGGGTGAGTCAGATTTTTCCCATGCATCCCAAAGCCCTACATCAGACACCAGCTTTCTTACGTTACTTATCCACCCCACATTATTACAAGTATCCAGATGGATAACCTCTGACAGGGCTTCAGCATAAGGTAGTAGCTCTGGGTCCTCCGAATTCTAGCCCAAAACAACAATGGGCGGAGCTTAGCAATGTTGCTTATGGAGCACTGGCCCATGTCTAGCATTAGAGGGGTAAGCGGGGTGCTTTGGGGCAGCATCACTAGGTTCCTTAGGAAGTTGTGTTCTGATCTGCTGAGCTCAGTTGACTTGTCAAATCCCCATAGCTCTGCCCCATACAATAGAGAGCTAACTGCTTTTGAGTCATAGTAGACCTATTGCTGCTGCCCTGCAGGTCTATGAGAGGAGCGGTGTTCTTTCCCAAGTGCCCCCGTAGCACGCTTGTGGCTCAATAACATCTTTGTGAAGTGGGGCTTCCAGGTCATTTTTTCTGAGAGTCTGACTCCTAGGTAATCGAAGGTACTAACTCTTTCCAGGGGAGTCCCTCCTAAAGTTGGTTTACCTTTATGTCTTGTGGGGATTAAAAGCCATAAATTTGGTTTTGGAGGTATTCATTACCAAGCCCCTGATGTCGCAAAAGAGTTTGAATCTATTAAGTAATGACTGTAGCCCCGCTGGGGTTTTTGACACCAGCAGGGTGTCGTCTGCGAATAAGAGGGTTACTACCTTTTCCCCCCTAGGGATGGAGCATCAGCAGATTCTTGTGATAAGAAACTGACCACTCCATTCATATACAGGGAAAAGAGAGTAGGGGCCAGGACACAACCTTTGCGAACTCCCCTGCTAACTGGAATACGCTCTGTGAGTTGCCCCTGCGAACCCCATCTTATCCGAGTGTAATTGTCTTCATGCAATCGGACAACCAGGTTAAGAATAAGTGGCGGGATGCCCATGTCTTTAAGCATGTGCCATAGCTTCTGCCTGGGGACTAAATCGAAGGCAGTCTTTAAGTTAATAAAAGCTAAATATAGGCTGCCCTGGCCAATCACTACGACTTTCAAGTAAAGAAGCAGGAGGCGGAACACCTGATCGATTGTCCCTGTCTTTTCCTTGAAGCCAGCTTGATATTGTGATAAGATTACATTGTCTTTCGCCCATGTCTCGATCTTCGATATGAGAGCTCTGCAAAAGACCTTTTTATAGCGCATCTTTCAGACTAATAGGCATGTGGTTATAAAGCTCTTCTCTGTCACCTTTTTTATAATAGGGACCACCTCTGCCCCCTTCCACGACCCTGGGACTGGAGCGCCATTCGCTATGGCATTTGAGAGAAGTAAAACATAGGCAGCCCAGTTTGAGATGCCAGTTAGAAATATATCCCAGGGATATGATCAGGCCCTGGGGCTTTAGACTGTACTATATGGCCGATGGAACCCTCGATCTCACTCAAGGTAAAAAAGTTGCCATTCGGGGGCTGGATAGGGAAAATGGTTTCCTCCGTCGGGGGCAGGTCAGCAGAATCTGAATAGAGCTTTCCAAAGTGGCCTTGCGCTGTGATGTAGTTTGGGGGGTTGGGCCCCTGATTCGTCGCCCCAGGTAAATAAAGACCAAAAGATTGTGAAATCTTTGTCCGCACAGGCTTCTTTGAGTTGTTGCCAATGGGACTCGTCCCACGCCCTTTTCGCATGATGCAGGGTTGCCTTATAACGCTTTCTCGAGGCTCTAATTAAGGCACTATCTTTAGCTTTGATGGCTGAGGCTAGAATTAGACGCTCAGATCTACAGTCCCTTGTGTACCAAGAGGCTGTCCCCCCTTTGATTTGGTGGCCTTTGAGTTTCTTCCGGGTGCAATGAAATAGGAGAGTGTTCGGTCGAAGAGACGAGAGTGGACAGTGTCTACTTCGACTGTTTCACCTGTACTTGCAACCAGGGACTGTAGTTCAAGTATGCCTACGGCCAAACCTTGCTGCATGCACTTAATGTTATCTTCATGCAGAGCTACTTTCGCCACTTTAATCTTTGCCTGTCGTTGGATGGAAAAACTTCCTTAGTAATGCTCGGGGATGGAGTTCCAATGAAATTAGAATAGCCACCCCACAGTGGCTTCATGCTTAGACAGAGTGGATTGTGGTCTCTATCAGCTGTAACGCCCACGCTCATGTTGACTACTCTTCTCCAGAGCCTCAGGTCTAGTAAGATGTAGTCAATGCGAGATGGGCCACTAATCCTATTGAAAGTGTTTGCACCCAGTCTGTCTGAATTCATTCTCCTAATCACAGCCCTTATCCCATGTTCTAGGTTTAGGGCATTTACTTGGACTGCGTCCATTTCTTGAATGGGGGGGATCCAAGGGAGGAACAGCCCACTTCAGGTCATCTTCACATGTGCCCGCTATATCTTCTTTGTCTAACGGTTCAAATGTGGTATTAAGGTCGCCTGCTATTATTAGTCTTGATTGTGTGGGGCTCTTATCTAGTAGCTCCTCCAGTTGCATAAGTGTGGCGGAAGTTCTGCCCCCCTGCTCTCCCTCACATATATATTAAATAAGTTGATGGGATTCCCGGGGGGCCCTCGATGTGGATCCCCAAAATATCTGGGCTGTTGATTAGAACAGGGGTGATTTGGCTTCCCAATGCGATCTTGACCCAAATTATCAGTCCCCCTGCCAGTCGTCCTATCCCCTTGGTAGTTGCTGGTGAGCAGTAGCAGGCATACCCAGGCTTATATAAGGGAGCCAAGCTCCAAGTCTCCTGGAAAATGCAAATGTCAAATCATTCTATAAAATTATTCCAATGAGGACGAGACATTTTGCTGCTGAGCCCCGCCACGTTCCAGGATACTATGTTGAGCTGACGGGCTGGGGCTCAATGCGGCACTCGGTCTAACTAGGCAGTAGCTAATGGGAGCCTGGATCATTACTTTAGAACCAGTAATCACGCCAGCATCTGCCCCCCTGTTTGTTGTCGCTGGCCCACACCCTTCAGCTTCTTTCACCTTACCATCCCCCCTCTTATGAGTTAGTATCTGGAAACCCTCTAGACTGGCACTGGCAATGGGTTTTTTAAAATGGGTGAGGGGATACCTGTCCTGCTGATGGTCCTCCCCCAGAAGTCAGTCATTAGCCTCCAGATGGGAACTACAAATTGTCCCATTGGAGGTGGAAGGGACATTAGTTTTTGACTGAGCTTGGGGGATATGACGTTTAAGTTGGATAAGGGATGAATCGGGGGGCAACTTCGCAATTCTAGGGCTAGGAGATTTTCAGCTAGCTCATCCCCTTTGAGGGTTAATTCGATGCAGTCAGTGAGCTGGTCGGGGATTGTACATCTTCTTGCCCTTACGATATCGTCACGAATCACGGAACAGCAACCCCTAACATGGCGAATCCAATGGATCGCTTTATTTGTCAAGGAGTCTTCCCCCTATACCCCTTTCTCCCTCCAAGTTTGGGGACATTTACCATATAGATTTTCCATACAGGCAACAGTCGGGGGGCAACTCGTGGTGGTGTCTGCATCCTGCCTTGTTTTGACAGGGCTGCCCCCGATGCATGTTATTATTTGTAATCCCGAAGTTGTAGGAAAGACTATTCCCTGCCATTAAGTTTGGAGAGAAATTGGTTTTGGGGGCGTCAATTTCAGATAATACTTGACTGCGTGAGATGGCAATGGGATGAGATGGAAGGCGGCTGTGTGAGGGGGGGGTCCGTTTTAGGCGTGCAGGGCGGATGTGGAGTTGGTCGGGCATAACTAGGTTGGCTGGCTGCCCTCGGGGCAGACTCAGTAGGGAGAAGAGGTCGTGGGCTGCTCTGCAATATTTGCTTTAGTAACGATGTAAGACCATCAATCATAGATCTCATAGCCCCCACTTCTGCCCTTAAATCGTTAATAAGCTGGTAGGTGCTCTGATCCTGGTAGGGAGTGTTAGGTGCTGGTTCCTGTAACGCATCTGATGGCTGGTAGGAGTTATCGTCCTTCGGGTCATCTATTAAGTCTAGGAGGGGAGTGAACCTATTGCTACATTGAAGCGCTGGATCAGACTGACTCAAACAATGGGTATCAATAGGGGGTGAGTGGACCCTCGCGATGTGTGATGCAACCCCCCGTTCGCTTTGGATAGCGCCCTTGTTAACTGGTCTTTTAAACATGACCGGAATGACCGGTGTACTACTGGGGCTAGTGATGCTTGGGGGGGGTGGGTTGGCTAGACACAGGGCATAAAGTGAATGTTGGTTCAGAGTCTAAAATACCTTCGCATTGTTCTAACAGGCCGTCAATGCGATCTAAGACGCAATTGTTGCCAGCATGTTTCACCGATTTCTTGGCTTTATTCCCCTTCCCCGCTGCCCCACCTCCTGTGCCCTCCACAGCTTTCCTTTTCCCCATCACTTGGTGTGGCCCGATCCAACCCGACAACAAACAATAAGAGAAAACAAGGCCTTACGGCCGCGCTACTAGTCACAAGTGGTTGTCAACACTGTAAAACGGTCCCGGAAATCTTGTCTCGCTGGAAGGCCTTGGCCCGTCCAGCAGAGCAGTGGTGAGTACACCAGGCAGATTAGACCTCCAGTGATCTTGCATATAGGGCGCAGAAATTAGACCTCTCCAGGCTGGCAAACTATCGATGCTTGTAAATGAAATGTTTGAAAGCAGTGAGCTGGAGTAGCCGGGATGTGTTCGGCAGTCCTCACACCGCCCAGGGTAGTCAGTCATGAGAGACAAATTGAGACGTAGCCACAATATGATTAATGTGGCGAGACTGTGGTCTCAAGCCCTAGCCCAACAGAGCAAGTGTAAAGTTACTGTACCTCGTGGAGTGGCGGCTGGCCCCCAGGGACCTCTGGAGCATAAGACGTAAGGGAGGTGGCCCTGTCCTGCCTCTTCCTGGCAAAGACAGGCAAGGACAGGCCCACCCTTGGCCTGGGCTTTGCCTGAGCGCAACCCGCACCGCGGGGGTGAGGCAGCGCTATGAGCATGTTGGAGGCGCCTCCCCCTAGTCAGCGGTGGTGGCTGCAAGACGCAGGTTGCACCCTGGGACTTGAGGTCACCAGGGTGAGAGGCAAGCTTCCGGCGGGTCCAACAAAGGCGAAGGTTGCACACTGGGACAGAGGTCCCACCAGGGTGTGAGGGAAGCAAAGTTAGTGCCCCCAGCCAGCCCCAACAGATCAACGCAATTCCCATAATTAATTTTCAATAAATGAATTATTATCAATTAACAAATAATTATTAATTAATCAAAAATAAATTACTTCCCACCCTTTACCCCTATAAACCCCACAGCCCGCACCTAAAATTACTCACACAATTTCCATATTTAATTTTCAATTAGTTAACATTAATTAACAACTTTTTATTAATTAATTAAAAATAAATTACTTCTCACCCTTTAACCCTATAAACCCCATAACCCGCACCTAAAAATTTACACAATTGCCATAATTAATAACCAATTAATTCATATTAATTAACAATCAATTAATTAATTAATAAATTACTTCCCACAATTAACACTATAGAATCCCAATTAAATAAATATTAATGAATAAAAAATAATCATTAATTTATTATAATTAAATTACTTCCCACCCTATTCCCCTATAAACCCACAACCCGCTACGGAACTAAAAAACACAAAATGTAATTAAAATAAAATTGATAACTACTAAAAATTAAACATGTATTAAAAAACAAAATTCTTATACAAAAAAAATACATTACATGCATTTAAAATATATACTAAAATACATAACAGTAATAAAAAAATCGATATTTTAAGCAATTATATTTTTGCAAATGATATTAATGACTTCTATATTTTTTAATTCGATATTCGATATTCTTGACGATATTCTTGCACTCGATATTTCCACTCCACAATATTTCCAACTTGATATTCATGTAGTTAAACATTTTTGACCTCGATATTCTGTCTACTTACCTTAGAAAATACGAACTGTGGCTGGTTTAACTACAAGTTAAAAAACTAGCCAATAAACGTTGTTCTCTGGTTGATTTAGCTTTACAAAATGGGCACCCAAGGAGGCAGACATGATTTTGCACTTAATTCTGCTGCAATGTTGGCACAGTAGATTTTTTGTGTGTTTTGTCCAATGTAGATTAAATGGCAAAGGAACCAAATAGCATAAATTAGATTGCTAGAAAAAAAAATTGTAAACGTCCAAAGAGTGTGTCTGATAAACCCATGCAGGAATTCCTTATTATTCTCAGTGAATTGGCATAATACACAATTACCACAGCAGTAGTGACCAACAGAGCCATAATGACCAGGTATTTTGTTTTGTCTCCACAATCCAACTAAGCCTGTTGGTTTACATTTCTGAACACTAGCATGAATGACCCCTCAAATTCCTCCTTTTCATAAATGAAAACGTACGGAGATCATTGGTCATACCAAATGACTGGATTAGTGACCATTTTTTTTATGATTCTAACTAATATGCTGCTATGTATGCAGAAAGTAGTAACACAAAAAAATCCGGTCAGAATTTTTTTTCTTCCTGCGGGTTAACAAATATCCACGGGGGGAGCACCAGGCTCTTTTAATGATCTCCCTATTAGTTTCCTTGGGTAATCTCTACGTAGGAGTTTGTTACTTAATATCTCTGCTTCTCTGAAATAGTTAAGTCATAACAATATTTTTATCCTTCTCCTCTTTCATGTTTGTAGACTCCTGCTTATGTTCAATATACTCTTGTCCTGTTGATGACCTTTTAAACTATTATTGGTTAAAACGCCACTGACACTGTAGGCAATTTGACTTTCCCCGTTTATAGTCTATTGCCTCTCTTGTATTATACACACCCTTCTATGCTTCATGGTGTTCGCCACTGTGTGATCACCTAGGCACTAAGCACTGTGCTTGTTATATACTACTGTTCATTACACAGTCTTTGGTTCTACTGTTTTGATTACTGTTGGTAACTGACACTAATCTTTGTTATGATACACTTATTGATTGATTGATCAATTAATCATTTCCCAAGAATACCACAAGGAACATTTGCTCTTTATTTTCTAGATTGCCCCTGGTTTAATGGCAACCTCTGTTGTAGATCTATTATTGTTGATTATTTTTAAGTATGTATGTGATGGTCGTGATATCCAGAAAGAGTCAGCTATGAATATGGGCACATTAAATATATATGCTTAATTATCAAAGAGTGGAATTTTGAAAATTGAACAGCCGCACAGAATGTTTAATTTGCTCCCTAAGCAGTGTACTGCTGCCTGTTCCATATTTCATGCATCACTGGTGGGTTTGTGTTGCCCATTTTTTACCCTCTCCTGGTACGGTTTGCTGCTCATTGTCCAGTACCTTGTGATAAGGCAGTGCAGCTTCCTCTCAGCCATCTGCACTCTTCTCTGAGATGTGGGGTGATGTCAGAAAATTGTGACTGGGGTCAAGCAGCTCAATTCACACAGTCTGGAGTCAAAAGAAAGCAAGTTTGACCCTGAGGCATGAGGATGACAGGCAATGGACACAGCAGGATGAAGGAAACAATGCATTAGGCATACTTCGTGCCAATATGGGGGAAAGGAATATGGGTAACTGATGAGGAGTGACAGGACACAGGGTGACTGAGGAAATGAAGTGGCCCCTAACACCAGCAATGAGGAAAAACAGCAACAGAAAGTGATTTGTCAGCCAGTGTGGTGGGTTGCATTTTTGAGCCGCGGCAAGGTACCAGACATGGAGGAAACAATGGGATGAAACACTACAGCATCAAGGAAGTAAAGCAGCAGGAGCTGCTCTGTTGGGCAATACAGGCTGTGGTAGCTCTTTTTGTGTGCTAGCTAGAGAATGATAATATGATTATTGCCCTGTGGTATGAGCAATAACAGCTGTTACTTACCCACTCCCTCTTTATGAGTTCTTTCCGGTGACTTGAGCAAATAACTGTGGTATTATGTATACAGTACAACAATTGAATATATATTTAATAAATATTTAATAAGTCACAGTTCGAAATATAAATGAAATCTGTTTTTACAGCCTTAGTATGATTCATCTTGGCATTACCCACAGCTATTTTCGTTCAGATCTACTCAAAATAACTGTCCAATCCATTGTTTATAGTTCAATAAACGTTTTAAAAAATGGACTAGTCAGGCAAAGCACAAGTTAATGAAATATTTTAATCTGTACATACAGAATACCAATCTTTCAAACGGTTACATCGTATTTAAATTAACAACTTTTTGCAAAATATTAATTACAATTTTTCAAAATATTTTATAAAGGCAAAAATAAAATTCTTTTATTTTGGCAAAAACGTTATGAAATTGACACTGGCAGTGTTGAGTTAGTTAAAAATAGACTGCATTTTCTAAATATATATATGTATATATTTTAAAGAATGTTTTATCCAAATATAGACAAAATACAATATGAATTTTCAGCTCAAACCCTTTTTAAGTGTTATCCTTCATTTAAACTATTTTTGATGCACCAAAAAGAAAAATCAACATTTCACAAAACACTGCAACATATTAGAATTTCACTCTACATCTGGGGCTGTAATCTCAAAAAAAGACATTACCGTACATGCTATTATTGATGTTAGCAGTGCCTCACTTTAATAAATTGGAAATAACTTTCAAATAGCAGCGCAGAAGAACTGTTCAGCTAGGCAAACCAAGATTTATCCCATCTCTGCTCTGTATAACTGGCAAGCACTAGATCTGTATTTATTGAAAGCACCTAGAAGCAGACTATTTTGCTTGCAGTGGTATACAGACCAAGGGATTCATTCGATGTTAAATGTGAAAGGCATATTGCAGGACATGCTTAAAGTGCATGTCTCTAACATTCTCAAAAGTAACAGCTCTCTTTTAGTGGAATTATATGGGGTGGGCACACAGTACAGGTGCAAGGCATGGACATGAATGAAAAACTGGTTTCCACTCTCCTACATGAAGTGCAGCCAATATAAAAAGACCACTGTAACACCGTTTTTGGGTTACTATATCTATTGTGCCTTAAGAATGGAACTATTTAAGTAACTTTCTTTAGAGTCACTTTTTTCAAAACATCGTATAATGTGCCATTTATTTTAGAGTCAGTGTAAATGACCACTTGCTTTATTTTAACATGCATCTCAGTTTTCTTCTATAAGTTCCTAGAAAAACTATTTTTTTAACAAATAATTCTGCATTACCCCTATTCATTTATCAACTGTATCAAGCCCAATACTTTTAATATGTTACGCATTATTGCTGCATATAAATCCAAAAAGCTGCAATGCCTTTGTTCTATTACTGCCTTTTTGCAGTATTTTAAAAGGAAACAGCCAGCTCATGTGAGCGAGTGATTGGGAATTTAGCAACCATCAGAATGTATTGTTCATTTATCCTGTGCAGGAACAAAAATGCTTGAAAGAGGATCTAAGAGGAGAAACAGAGCAGTCATCCTTCCAAAACAATATCTTCTTTCCTCCAAAGAGCTTGTATTTGCATAGGAACCCTTGAATCCACATAATGCAGAGATGTCAGAGGCAATCGTACCTTGCAGGTTTTTGAAGGTATTACTGATATGGTGACCATCAGAGTATACGTGGCAGACTGTAATCACTTGAGGCAATCTGTCCTGACACACATTAGGTGCCACAATGTACCCTGTCATTTTAAACAAAATAAACACCTGATAAATTGTACTTTACTCATCAATGTTGCCCGATCCTTGAAAGGGAGTTTTGAAAACTGAATAATCTTGTCAGCAATGTGTAATACCTCAGTAGCGTGCGAGTAGAGGTAAATCCTAGGTGGAAAGGAAGAAAAATGTGTTCTTGGACAATTTGATGTCTAGAGCTCATAACAATTAAAATGTTTCTCACCCACGTTTCTACTGCTAAGTGTCTTCGAGATATATTTTAGGGAACATTTTAACATATGTGTTTTTGATGAAGTAGGCTTGATGTTAGCAGAATACCAGCAAGGCAGGGACCTAATTTAAAACCCAAGAATAAATTTAACATGTTCAACTCCTGTGTACATTGAAAGATCAGGAGGTAAAGGAATAACAAGATTCATTTTCTTCAACCAACAGAGCTCCTGTCTGGCTCCTCCCGAATATGTGTCACTCAACCTGTGACCAACATTTACATCTTTCCATAATACACTATTGTAGCACTTGTTGTGCTTTATTGTAAACATCCTTATGCAGTTTAGTGCATGTTTTCTACCACATATTTTGTGATAGTTGTTTTACATATAGAACATTTACTCTATCTCCCACAGCAAATCATCTGTGTTATACAATTACAGTGTACTTTGGATTCAAAGAGCGCTCTGCAAATAAAAAGCAATGCTTCTAGATGGTTAATGAAAGTATGAAAAACAATATTATTGTTGCATGATGTTACCCTTATGAAATGCATATGTATGAATGGAAAAAAGAAACAATGACAGAAAAACATTCATGTATATAATGTTTGCTTATTCTTACAGTGGTATGAAAATCCACAGGAATTACACAATTCTTGTGAATTGTATCTTTCCAGTTTCTCAACCATTAAGCACTGTATAATAACATTTTTGAATCCAATATAAAGGACAATGGTTCACAACATGGAGCATAGTATCATCTTGAGGTTCTGGTGAAATGTACCTATGACTAGCCTTCATCTTTGCGATTTATCACCAAATAACCTCTCTGGTGTTATTGAACTGTGATACTTATAAAGTATATATTTGTGTTGCATTCCTATTGGTTCTAAATATATGATTCAGAGGAGTGACGTCATTCAGTGCTACCCCTTGCATTACAGATTTTGAAAAAGCTGTGTTTGTGCCAGCCACATAAAATCTACTAGTAAATGTATATGTACAGATTTAAAAACATTAGTCCCTGTTTTAAGAGCTTCTGCACTGTTGTATAAAAAAAACTGTGAAAGAATGTTATGTAGGATATACCTCTTCACTCACTATTATATAAATATATGTACATAAAGCGACTTGCATGAATAAGAACTACCTGAAAACGTTGTAATGCCAAATATTTTTATGAAACTAGTCCTTGGATACCAAACAAATAAACCTAAACTACACTCTCTTTTAAAAATGCAATGTCAGTATTTTACATGATGTAATAAAAGTGCATCTGCATATATAAAAGTCAAAACTAAAATAAGTGTCAAAATCATCAATAATAATAATGCACATGAAATGAATTATATCAGTGTAGAAAATCCGGTCTTTTCTTGCATCTTTGTTGTGGTCACATGTGAAAATCTGCTGATAATTGAAAATAGCTAGTGAAAAGCTGGTTAGGCGAGTTCTTCTACAAGAGAGAAAAGCTGATGTCGTGCTGGCTGGAAATCAGTGTTCGTACACAGCTTTGGCTGAGAATAAAAAGAAAAGAAAACAAGTGTCACTAAACCAATGCAATCCAATCCAATCCCAAAAAATAGTGCATAGGACAAAACTTTCATGTGTTAGTTACCCAGGCCAAACTTAAGCTAGACAGACCATTCAAACAAATATGAATGATGACATAGAGCAGTGATGGAAGAGTTTTTTCCCCAGTTCCTATCTTACGGAGACATTAACAAACAAAAAGCCTGGTTGTACAGTTAATGTTCTCCAATTTTTTGAAAAAAAAGGATTGTCCTTACTCTCGTTCCTGCCTTGTACACACACTTGACCTGTATTTTTTTAGGGGTGCATGGAGGGCCACTATCTGCAAAACCACAGTGGTCACGCAAACGTCCAGAAAGAGGGCGTTTTAGACCTCAGTACGTTATTGTGTGCCCATCCGGGAATCCAAATTCTGTGAATAATGATTTCCACTTTAGAGGCAGATCTCCATATTCTACAGCAGGTGAAAGTTTAAGGAACAAGAATGTCTATTTGATCCACAGACACAGTATTGGACCCACACGTTGAATTACAATTCATTTTATTATTTATTTTTGTAGCTCAAAACACATTTTTTTTTTGTTTTTTTTTTGTTATTAAATATTCAACTGTAAAATGAGGAGGTACTACACTTAACCAATTGTTTATGTATATGGGTACTACGAGAGCTATGGGTAGTTAGAGTGAATTGTAAATTGCATTACTGCCAGGAGTTTTGAATAACTGAAACAATTGATTAACATGTGAGGAGGGACATCACCCCAACTCTGGCAAAGGTGATCCCAACAGTCCGGTCTCACCACACATCTCTTCTATCCGTCACTGTTGCATAACCAAGAATTCCATATGGAATTCGGTTCCACCTGACTCTTAACCAGGTCCTATATGTTCTTGCTCAAACGTAGCACGTTTTTAAATCTATGTATATAATTTCTTTTTGAGCTGGTTTATAACAAAATATCAATGTAAAATGCCCTGTAAGACCGATATAATTGTCCATCGAACCAGCGCGTGCAAATAGGAGTTCAACCTGTCAAAGGGGGCCATTTCATACTGTAATCATTGTTAGGCTAAACGTTTTCTTATGACATGACAATCGCTGTATCACCCTCTATATTTCTCACTCAGTTGAAATGGTTTACTGCTATAGATTAAAAAAATGAATACTATCCTGTTTTTGAAGTAATGATTCTGTGCCTCTTCTTGCCTAATAAACGCATAGTGTGACAAGCAGAGTAAGTGCATTCTTATTTTTTAGGGACCATCATGACGGGACACTGTAAAATGCTCAGAAATGAAACTTCCAAAACTGCCTGGTTTAGTCAAAAGGATAAAAAAGGCACATTTTGAAATCCCGCAGCAAACTGCCTTTCAACAGATATACAGGAAAGAAACATGCCACCAAAACCTAAAGAATCTTTTTGGATTAGATCCCCATAATCATACCCAATAAAATTACTTCAGTTTGAGAAAGCAGATGTTTGCAGAATACACAATGTGCAATTTGCACAGTAAAAACATATTTACTACCTTGGACACGATTATGTGTATGGTGGACTTCAATGTGGAGTTTCCACCTGCCAGACTCACCATTACTGGCTTGAATCTCCATTTGGAATTCCTGCATTTACGATTTAAACTCCTTGGAATGGAGAATAAGTGTGTGGACCAGAATTACCAGGCAGAATTCTACCCAGTATTTCCTATTACAAGGGGTTTAATGCACACATTTACTGCCTGCTCTGATAAAGTGGGAAATTAATGTGGAGGGGGCAGGTGTGAGGCAGGGTGAAGAGAGCAGGATCAGCGTGTTGGGTGAGGGAAGTAGAAGAAGCCACACGGAAGGAGTGAGCATTTCATGCTCCTGCTTTACTGTAGAAGGAGGTTGACATCTGGCAGTCCAAAATTAAAGCAATTTTGCTGGTGTTTTTTTCCAGTGGGTAAAATTGGGTCCAGTGTTCCTGCACCAGGGGAAACTCTGTGCATGAAAGGTGGACCGGTCATGATCAGTGTTAGAAATGAGGGTCTCTAGTTGGCAGTGGCTTGCACCCTGTCCAAGTAGGGACCCTTCCTTCTAGTCAGGATAAGGGAGTTACACACCCAGATAACCCCTGCTTACCCCCTTGGTATCTTGGCACAAGTAGACAGGCTTAACTCAGAGGCAATGTGTATAGCATTTGTACAAAACACAAACAGTAACACAGTGAAAACACTACAAATGGACATCACACCAGTTTAGAAAAATCTTTATCTAAACCAAACAAGACCAAAATGACAAAACTCACACATACACATTTCAAAATATGATTTTCAAAAGGTTTATGATGCGAGATTTTTACACGAAGTACCTCAAATGCGTCAAAATTTACAAGGCAAAACAGCGGCAGAGGAGGGAAGCATCAGAAGGCACAGCAATGCGTCAGTTTCGGAGTCCTTGTGGAGATGATGCGACAGTTCTGCTGCACGCAGGAGAAGTGATGCGTCAAATCCGGACTGTAGGGGGAAGGTATGTGTCAATTCCAAGACAGTTCTGATCAGCGGGTGCTGCGTCAGAAAAAACTTTGTGCACAGGTGGGATGCGTCACATTTTGGGACACGCTGGAGGTCGATGTGGTGGTGGCAAGCAGGCACTGCATCAATTTCTTCAGCCGCGGTCCCACAATGCGCTGTTTCTTTTAGTTGCAGAGCAGGGCCTGCGTCGGAGTCGGTGCGGGGGTCTCAGACTTCGGAGACCGGTGCTTCAAACTCGGTGTGCGGCGGTTCTTCAGGCCGCTGACAGGCGAAGCGTTGGTTTCTTCGGCTGCACGGGACATGCATCGGGAGTTTCTCCCACATGGCGGTGCTGCGTCGGAAAATACAGCAGCAAAAAGGGCGAAGCATCGATTTTGCAGGTTTCTTCAGTTCTTTGTGGTTCTTCACAGCAGGAACAACCTCCAAGGGCCCAGAGCTGGATTTGGCACAACAAGGCAGGTCAGAACTCCCAACAGTGGAGATCAAGGATGCTGCAGGTGAAGTTTTGTGTCCCTGAGACTTCTTAACAGGAGCCAAGATCTACTTCAAGCCCTTGGAGAATCTTCTTAAGCAGAATACCACAGCAAGGCAAAAGTCCAGTCCTTTCCACTGGCCACAGACAGAAGCAGCAACTGCAGGACAAACCAACAAAGCAATACACAGCAAAGGGGCTGTGCTCCTCCTGGCAGATCTTCAGCTCTTCTTCTTGGCAGGTTCCTCTTAGTCCATTAGTAATCTAAAAATCTCGGGTTTTAGGTCTAATACTTATACTCCTTTCCCCCTTTGATGTCTTTGTAAGAAAAGTCTATCTTGCTCAGTAAAGCTAGTTCTGTCCTCCCTGGTCCAGCCACACTACAGGAGGTGGAGACAGCATTGTGCAGGCAGCCACAGCCTATTCAAGTGTTAGTGACAACTCTTCCCACCACTCTAGCCCAGGATGACCCATCAGCATATGCAGGGCACACCTCAGCTCCCTTTGTGTGAGTGTCTGGAGTGAATGCACAAACAAGCCCCTGTCAGTCTAAACCAGATGTTGATTCCACAGGTTGGCAGAGCACAAGATGGTTAAACAAGAAAATGCCCACTTTCTACAAGTGGCATTTTCAACCACACAATTTAAAAACCACTTTTTTTTAAACAAGTGTTATTAAATTCTGAGCTCAGGAAGCCCAAACTCCAAATCTCTAGCTGTTCCCTATTGAAAGTTACATTTGCAAAATGTTACAAGGCAGCTCCAATGATAGCCTATGGGAGAGCTAGTCCTTGCAATAGTGAAAAACGAAATACACAGTATTTCACTATCAGGACATGTCCCTGCCCATGGGGGTATCTTGGGCCAACCTTAGGGGTGCCCTCCATGTAAGAAGGGGAAGGTTAGGGCCTGTCAAGTTGGTGAACTTGCCAGGTTGACATGGGAGTTAAAAACGGTGTGCGCAGACACTGCAGTGGCAGGTCTGAGACACATTTGAAAGGCTACTTGTGTGGGTAGCACAATCAGTGCTGCAGGCTCACTAGTAGCATTTGATTTACAGGCTCTGGGCACACAAAGAGCACTTTACTAGGGACTTACCAGTAAATCAAATATGCCAATCAAGGAGAACCATTCAGAATTACAATTTACACATGGAGCACTTGCACTTGGGCACTTATCAGCAGTGGCTAAGTGCGCAGAGTAACTGAACCAGCAAAAACAAAATGCAGCACACAGTCAAAAAATACAGGTGTTAGAGGCATAAAGACAAGGGAAACCACACCAATCAATCAACCAGGCCTTGGCTACGAGGTAGGAGAAGGACTTTTCTCCTGTTGTGGTTTTGTAGGTGCGTGGGACAGAGGCCAGAGCGAGGTTGGCTGATCGGAGGTGTCTTTTGGGTCATGTGAAGCAGGGTCCAGTTTTACCATATAGTGCCTCAGCTATTGTTCTCCACACCTGAAGCATGACAGTCCTGAATGTCCCTGTTAGTCAATAGGTAAGGGTGTGCTAAATTTTCCATACTGCCTCAAGCATTCACTGGAACAGTAGGCCTTATGCCTATCTAAAAATATTACAGCTATCTATCCGGCGAAGGCCACGAACCTCAGTTCCCTGCTTTTCTGATAAACAAGTCACCATGCCCCTACTCTTCGCCACTGTCCTCTGTGTGCACATCTTTCTGAACAGCACGAAGATGTAGCAATAACAGGATGCATCTGTCATCTAGAAGAACAAGATGGGGTAAGAGTAGGGGCGGGGGCTAACTGTAACTTTCCATACCTTCTCACCTGATGTTTTGCTTGTCTTTAAAACTTTGACAGCCACATGCCTTAAAGCGACAATAACTTTTCTAAGCGGTATGTACCACATAAGGAGCTTCCGCCTTAAAGCTTCCGAGAGGTGACACAAAGTGTTTTGATAAAATGTAAAAAAAATTGTTATGTTCTGGGGTCAGGCACCTGCCAAAGTTACATCTTGTGGTCAACGGTCCCTCATTAAAAGAGTATAAAAGGGCTGCTCATCGGCCCATTCGTTGACCACCTCATGCAGTGTATTTTTCACGCCGATGGTGTTCCCGGTTAACCGATTGATTTAGCTCTTTATCGAGGTTGTAATGCTTCATTGTACTTAGATATTCATTTTCTCTCTCTCTCTCTTTTTCTTTGGATTACCGTGATTTTAAACTTAATAGATTGCATGTTTTTGCTCATGATCTGCGATGTGTCTTTGACACTTGTGACTTGCTAGATTGCATGGTGTTATTTTTGATTAATGACATGTTTTTGACATTTATTGTCTAAATTGTTTGAATAAACAGTGTCACTCCTGACTCAATTCCTGCATTTTGAGACGTGTGTCTTGTTATTTCAGATAGCACATTTCCGTGCTAAACTATGTGGTAAAAGCCACACTCGAACATTTGGCGACCACGAAGGGACGTGCATAAGACTTTCCAGACTGTAAGAAGGGAGACTTGCGGCCGGAGTTTGCCCCTCGCTGGCTCTTCCTGACCGAACCACAAAGACACACACGGGTAAGTCAAAGAGCATTTTGCTTTTTCTCCTTGACTTGCCTCTGTGTAGTGTCTGGGTGTGGTTGGTTGTGGGCTTGCAGGTGTAGCACTGCCCAGGCCACAGTTCCTTGCAGACTAGTGTCTTGCCACGACAAAACACTCTCTTTAAAATACAGCACGTGAGCAGGCACTGAGCCAGGATTTATTGTACAACTTCGATGTTTGAGGTTGTGGTTTTTGGGTTTCCCGTGCACGGTTTTAATATTGTGTATTTTTCTTCATATTGCCTGTCTAACAAGATAGGGATCGCTTGTCTCACGTCTGTCCGTGGGACATGTAGATAGGGCAGAAAGAGCCAAATCTCTCATGCGCCTAGGGGCATGCTACTGTATTTTCTTCAATACCTGATGCGAGAAGTCATGCACCTATTTAATTAGTATAAATAGGGAAAGGGAAGTTGCGTCTTGCTCTCTCAGCTCTTGCGGGTTCTAGAAGGTTCTAGAACCCCTAGAAGTGTTTGTCAGTCCATGTCTGGTGACTGGTAAGGGAGGTTTAGTGCTAAAAGAATTTAAAATCTCTAGCTTATGCAGACCCAAAGAGTTTAAAAAAAATTAACGACTGATAGACAAAATAAATAGCTTTGTGAAAGGGTGCCCAGCTAGCTTCTCATATTTTCTCATTAAAAAAATAAAGGTTTCTTACTGCGTAGCAAAATAAGAGGAAGTACTTCACTTTCAAAACTAGTTCCCTTCTCGGCTTCCTGCTTTCTCCGTCTAAGAGAAAAATAAATTATTCTTATTAACATTTCTTACAATGTACGAATCCGTCTTCTCATTCTGTTTTCTGGCAAAGGAGTGCACATTCTTGGCTTTTAACTAATTGTGAAGGAATTGTTGACTTTTTGAAGAAAAAAAAACTTGCCTTTTTCCCTGGGTAGCTCATGGTTTTTCTATCTCCACGTTTTCAAGTGACTCTGTTGTGGTTCCTTCTCAGATCGGTATCTGGTACAACGACTCAGTGTTGCATTCTTTGTATTGGAATTTTTGTTTTATTTACTAGCGAGACAAAATCTACATGTATAAATTTTAATATATATATGTTGGGTGGATTTTGGAGTGCTCCATTCTGTTAAGTATATGTGTACCCAGTTAGTACCCTGTTAGTTTGAGCTCAAAATACCCTTTTTTGTCCCCTGCCCATTATATCCTGTTGGTAGAATATAAACATTTAAAAGTGCATCATTACATCTAGCTTAAAAACACCGGCTTAACTTCCTGTTAATGAAGCCTTTAGAAAAAGATAAAAATAGGCTCACTAATTAACGTATTAGACTGTGAATAAAATAAAATCTTATTTCTCTCTCTCATAAAAAGACAACAATAAAAAGTACCCTGGGTAACAACTAATGCTTATCCCCTGTACCTATTTACCACAAATAAAAGTAGGAAGGCGACGTCTACTGTTCTCTCTAAAAACAAAGAGGTTTAGAGCGTGGCTGAGCCTAAGGCAGTGGATAAAATAAAGTGATTGTCCAATTAGGTGGCAGATAGCGTTGGGAGGGGGAACCTAGCGGAGAACTCTAGAGCAGAAGCGACGGGCTTGTGACTTGTGGCATGACTGGAACCAAGCTGTAATCGCCAAAGCTCCAAGAGGGCACCCGCCACAGGGAACACTAAGTGGACAGAACAGGCCTACGACTTCTGGCATGTCCGGGACCAGGCTGAAACTCTGGAAGCTTGTGGGCACCCAGACTGAGATAAGAAGAGGGGTCCTTGTGAAAAATGTTCTACATTTTTACAGCCACATTAAATTTTAAAAAGTAAACAGGGAAGAGGACTGTTGCTTCATTAATAAACTTGACACTTTTAGCCCACTACTTCTAGCAGAGGAACTTCTGCTAAAAGACACATTTCTGGCAAACACTAGAAAAATTCACACGCGTAATGAGTAATGAAGGTAGAGAATGAACAGAAGTAATTCTCCTGCATAATAGACCAGTTGCCGTATTTAACAGTCGAAACGACACAATAACCCCAATCACTGCACACCAAAGTGACATTCTGTCGACAGCTTGGGACATACTGGGAATAGATATAACTGCAACACAAGAAGTAAGGGTGTCCCTACTGACTTTGACAGGGCTTCACTTCTGTGCAGTGGCCATACATATTCCAGGACTAGCCCAGCATTTCCAGATTCTACCCGCCCAGATCTAGTCTGCCCAAGTTGCTGACAGGAGTCCTCCGCTGCTGAAAGCTTGCAGTATACACACTCTTCGCATTCACCTGTCTCCCCTGTAGAGTCTGTAAATTGGTGAGACTCTCCAACAGGTTCCCTCTACTCTGTGGGGTCCATAGAGGGAGCCCACCACTCAGATATCACGTCCCCAGACACGCCAACATCATCCACATATAACTCTGATAATACAATAGAACAAATGGACTCTAAGGAGTCCAACTCACCAGGCTTCGGGGGTCAACTACAAGGAGGGGAACACGTATTCATCCCAGAAATAGACTACACCTACCCAGAAAGCCTAATTAACTATCTCACCTCATGCCCTCTAACGTCACCTGCAGAGCAGAACGCAGTGCGCGGCATAGAGGCAGCCTTACATCTCCTGAGAGACTAGGGAATGAACGTGACATCAGCAGGGTCCCTACCACCACAAATTGTCGCGTACCTCATTAACGACCAAGTCATAGGTCTCTCAGAAGGTGACCCTTCCTCATTCATTCCAGCAACACCTCTAACTAGTGCTGTCCTCCTGACCGTGTTCCAGGATTTAGGCATCGATATTAGACAGGAGCAGCAGGTAAGGCTGACAATAGTCCTTGCCTACGTCTCCCAGTTACATACAAGAACAACCCTATAAATAAAGGTCAGCATGGCTACTCCATTACAACATGTACTCATGAACTTAACAGGGCAAGAGCAGCGTATAATTAAACACTGCAGGGAACTGCACAAGCACACAAAGAATTTAACACACCCCTGGCCACCTGAAGGCACCTTTGACCGTGCTACACTGGACCATGCAACTACTTTCCTAGAGGCTAAGTACTCAGGCAGCAAGCTTCAAAAGCGCAAGGACACCCTAGCGTTGTGGCGTATCTTCAAAGAAAATACTGAGCCAATATCCCTACCCACGGCCCCACCTGCGTATCATGTAAGCAGCATGTACCCCAATCTTGTCGCATCCTCAGACTTGGCTCTAACTTCAAACGACATGACAACCGTTGGCTACTCTGAAATACCAGATGACCCTCTTCCACCACCTCCCCCAATGAACAATGACATAATGGACCAAATTCAAGAACTGCAATCTCTTAGTGGCCCCAGCCCAGTGGTAGAAGCTGTAGTTCAAGGGCTGCCAGGCCAAATAGATGTACAGTTAACCCTGAAGCTTACACCAGTATAAAATAGTGTTACACAACAGCACAAGGAAGATGAAGAATGTGACAACACCTCCCACATATCACAGACAACAGCTGGCTCCACCGCTTCCTTCACTGGCGAACAGCAACTTCTTCCAAGCCAGTGCCGCTACTCCCACGAGCAGTTGCCACCGAGCACTGCCATGTCCCAGCATGAGGATAGGACAGCCATCCTGGACCGCCCGATAACACCCCGGCGATTCAGGAGCTGCGAACAAGAATTCCCAGGGTCCTTTGCCCCCTCAGACTTAGGTAAAAGGGCACGCAGCTGAGTTAAGTAAGAGCAAGGATAGCATAACACATGAAGGCTTAGACAATGACTTGTTTCAAAAGGTGCAGTCACCCAGCCCCAAAGACAACATTGCAGCTGTCCGTCGTCTGTCAATGAAAATAGAGCACATACAAGATACACTTAGTGAAATGCTCAGTAACATAGACATCCTATCAAACAGAAAAGAGGCAAGGACAGACATCTCACTAAAAGAGGCACCGCCGCAACACATCCCCAATACATGAGAGGGTGTGGGAATGTCACAAAATTATGAGGCCACTGTCTCGGGTATGCCCCTTGCAGCCACCCCTAACAATGACACACGCTATGGGCCCACCACCTGGGTCCACGCATGCTTTCATACACACCACACCAGAGAGGGATCATCGAGACCAGGGTGAACAAAAACCTAAGAAACAGAGAAAGACTGAGATTGAATGACTGGCGGTGTTGGGAACACATGGACGACCCAACGACAAGTCCTATGATGTCTCAGGAATAGCCCTAATGCGTTCCACTAGGCAGAAAAATTTATATAACATGATGCTCAGCAAACAAAAAGCATCACAGGGCAACGACCTAACGCCCAATGAAATAGTTACCCGCGGGGAGGGTTCAGACTTCTATGTCAATCCCTTAACTGATGACTTGGCAGGCTGGACAGAAAGTCTTGCACCACAAATGATCCCGTGGCTATGAGTTGGGTCCTTTGATACACAGAATATGGCCACAGCAGAAGACTGTATCTTACACGGGGAGGGCGACGAAGACTGGGACTACCCTTACATGAGGGCAAATTTAAAGGTCTGGCAGAAATATGCACGTAAATTTGACCCCACACAACCCACAGCAGAAAAACCGGCAGTAACACACCAGATGCCCCTACTGTTCAAAAACGCTAATGACCCCCCTCTGTGTGTCCCATGGCCCCAAATGGACAAAGACAATTTGAAAAAACAACTCCTGCCACTGACAGAGGGTGCTGGCAAATGGATGGCACCCCTAGAAAAACACACTGCTGGTGTCAAACTTGCAGTAGGTGACATCAAGTGTCTGCTCACTTCCCTAATCGGAGAAGAAGCAGAAGATGTACTAAAAAACATCAATAAAAAAATTACGCTCACTGAAACAGAGTATGATAGTGTTCCATCCAACAAAATACGAGCCTGCATATGGTATCAGTTGCGCCGCAAATTCCCTGATGTCCCAGACATAGGGACCCTAATGTCACAGACAATGCAACAGAATGAAGACCCAGCACCGTACATTTCACGACTAAAAGAAAAATTGCATTTGGAGTTGGGAGAGAAATGGAATGAAACAGGAGGGAGCTGTAGGTTCTTCTATCCCACAGTGAAGAAGGGACTGCCCACTGACGTGCAGGAAAAGTTAGATGGGCTAGTAGCGATGGAATGCAAACCGTGGCCTGAAATACAAGACCACATCATGCACTTCTGTAAAAAGAAACAAGAACAGGAAGGGAACAGACAGCTAGCAATTGAAAATGCAGCTGCCAAACTAGTCCAGCAGAAACTAAATAAGAAAAAAGACGCACTAGACACAGCCATGCTCGCAGCACCAGTTAACCAGATGACTGCTGTTACAGGATTTCCTCATAATGCCATGAATGCATTGGCAGGCAACATGCAGGGAGTTACACCCCACATGCAGCCACAGCCCACTTATAACACTGAGCCACCGCAGCCATTCTATGACGGCCAGCAAAACAGGGCTAGGAACTCAGGAATGCAGGGCAGAGGAAGAGGCCTTGGACAACAAAGGGCCAGAGAGCAGTCAGGACTCCCTGTATGCTATTATTGTCAGAAAATTGGCCACATTCAAAGAGACTGTCACACCAAAATGCGGAGTGAGGGAAGGGCAGTGCTTACAGGGCCTCCACAACGGACCCCTACCCAGTCCCTCCCAGCCGCAGCCAATTCAGCCCCAAATAATATACTCCTACCTACCACCAATACAACAGCAGCCCATGCAGCAACAAGTACCACACCTCCAGGCATCCACAGTAGCCTAATTACAGGCACCCACTCAGCAGGTGCAGGCACCAGTGCAACATCAGCAGACACCCGTGTACCAGATGATGCCCCAAGCACCAACACTTCAGATGACATCACAGCAACTTGCACCTCAAGGGGGCACGCTGATTCCTTCCAGCAACCCGTTTGCGCAGGGCACCATCCAGCCAATACCAGACAGAAGGGTATAGTTGTTAGGACAGCCCTCAGACAACTCTTGTGTGCTCAGTTTTGTCGTGTACAACCAATGTTGAGGAGGACCCCACTGTCTTTGTCACGATAAACAACAAGACTTACAGCTTTGTCATTGGCACAGGTGCTACTTACTCCTGTATTACACAAGGAACACTACCCATTTCAGATCAGATCGCGGACACACAGGGATTCTCTGGGGCAACAGCTAGGGTCCCTTTCACCGAGCCAGTACCAATACAGATAGGAGGTTGCTCTGTGGAGCAAAGTCTGCTCCACTCACCACGGTCTCCAGTAAATCTCCTGGGACGTGACCTCATGGCTAAACTTAAGATGACCATCCACTTTGATGACGGCGGTACCATGACCTGCTCCATTCCAGACACGCCTTGGCCTAGGATGATGGCAGTGACTGTGTATTCCTCCTTGAGCAATCAGATAAGGGCCCGCCTGGTGGATGAACAAGCGTTCTCTGCTGCGGTGCACATCATTGTTGCCACAACACCGGAACTAAAAGGCCATACTGTCCACCTACCAAAACAGTTCCTCTTTCAGACACAGTCGCAGGATTCCCAAATGCCCAACAAACAGATGATCTTAGACACCCACATACGGAGTCTTCCAAGCATTTGATGACAGCGCCCGCACATGGGCCTGCGTCATTTTCATTGAACCGGGAAGGTTAGTGAGGGGTATTTTAGATGACCAACTGTTTGGACCTCCTGAACATTATTCAAGAAGTGAGATTGTCTATCAAAATGCAATATCCCTCTCAGTGACAGTAGAAATAAGAACACCAACTCCTGACAAACCAATTGACTCCATACGTGACACTGATTTGGCTCAAGTACTTGACAACCTTTGGACCACCAGCCCAAATGATGTAGGCCTCATTCACCCTGATGCCCCATTCAGAATAACACTCAAACAGGGAGCCATACTACCCAGAGTGCACCAGTACCCCTTGTCCAAGGAAGCAGAGGAGGGTATTGCCCCCACCATACAAGCATTACTGGATCAGGGAGTCATATACCCCTGCACATCTCCATGCAACACCTGTCTGTTTCCTGTGTGCAAGGCAAAGACTAATCAATGGCGTTTGGTTCATGATCTATGCCCCCTTAACAACATCGTGATACCAGAATTTCTGATTGTCCCAGATCCATCAGTGATTCTCACGAGTATTCCCCCAGACACAGAGTATTTCCCCGTCATTGACTTACAGAATGCCTTTTTCAGTGTCCTCCTGCATCCAGACAGCCACTATCTGACCAGTTTCACATTTCGTGGCACCCAAATGAATTACTCGAGGTTACCACAAGGGTATTGTGAGTCCCCTAGTGTTTTTAACAGAGTTGTGAAGGCTGATTTGTCCAATTTTTAATGTGACAGCACCCTGCTGCAATATGTCGACAACATTCTGATTTGCAGCCCCACAGAACAGCAATGCAGAAAAGACACCACTGCCCTGTTGACAACTTTAGCCCACAGAGGATACAAAGTAGACAAAGGGAAGCTTCAGTACTGTCAAACAGAAGTACACTACCTTGGCTAATTGCTCTCGGCATCAGGAAGGAGAGTCACCCCAGATAGAATTGAGGCAATAAAATGCAACCCCCTGAACCACAGACAGTCAAAGAAATGCAGAAATTCCTCGGTTTAGTTAACTATGTCCGTCAGTGGGTCTTTAATTTTTCAACTATCACTGCCCCACTGCTGAAAGCTGTGAAAAAGGCCAAGGACAGACATGATTAACTAGATTGGACACCTGAAATGAGGACAGCCTTCACACAGCTAAAGAATGAATTTACAAATGTACCAGTGTTGGGATCTCCTGACTACACCAAAGAATTTCACCTGTTCACTCACTGCGATGGCCACGTCATGACAGCAGTCCTTACCCAAAAATACCCCATGGGCCACAAGCCCATTTCCTACTTCAGTGGTATGCTAGATTCTGTAATGAAAGGACACTACCCTTGCGAAGAAGTCCTAGTGACTGCAGCATTCACTGTTGAGAAAAGCACCCCCATAGTCATAGGTTCCCCATTAACACTGTACACTGAGCATGCTGTGTTTGCAATAATCCAGAAAGCTAAGACCACTCTTACCACACAAAGAGTATCAGGCTACGAAGTCATACTATCATTACCATCCCTAAAGGTTGTTAAATGTCCCACAGTCAACCCAGCAACATTCTTCGTCCATCCCATTGCCACCACGGATGATGACCCTCATGGTTGATCCACATACTCAACAGACGAGTCAGGCAGGAGCAGCAAAAGAGGACCCATTGCCAGACAGTACAATATACTTTGTTGATGGGTCTTCTACCATTGATCAAGAAACAGGGATCAGGTATGCAGGAGCTGCAGTAGTTAGAGTACAACAAAATGACTCCTCTGACTCCCTAGACATTGTACAGCAGAATATATTACCTTCACACTACTCAGCCCAAGCAGCAGAATTAGTGGCGTTGACTGCCGCCTTGAAGAGTGGGGCGGACGAACGCATCACTGTTTATTCAGACTCTGCATATGTCACAACGACGACACATTCCAGCATTCTATGCTGGAAAAGGCGCGGCTTCCTCAAATCAGATGGTACACCTGTCATGCACAGACACTTACTCGAGGAACTAATTGATGCACTGACCCTACCAGCTGAGGTAGCCGTAGTCAAATGTGCTGCCCACACAAATGGCCAAGACTTTGTCTCCAGAGATAATGCTCTGGCAGACTAGGCAGCTAAAGCCGCTGCCAGGGGGCCCCTGCCTGCAGCACCACCAGAATGTCAGCATGCCCCCTTCCTGCTTGCCCAGAATATACCCACAACAGAACAACAGAGTGAAAAAGGTGCAGAGGAAAATATGCCTGATTTCTTACTTCCATACAGTATTGATGATACACAGCCATATGATCACAATGCACAATTACACCTCAGAGAAATACAGGAAAGTGCACCAGATCAAGAGAAAGAGCTATGGAAGAAGAGGGGAGTACAACAAGATCCCTCAGATTTTATCTATAAACAAACCATGACAGGAAAACCTGTCATGCCACCGGCCTTATTGCAAGTGGCACTAGATAAGTTAAACCTTCCCACACATGTTTCACAAGATAATATGTCTACCACCATACAAACTGACTGGTTCGTTCCAAATGCCCAGGAACGAATACAACTTTTTGTTAACAAATGCCTCATTTGTCAACAATACTCACCAAACCAGACTATGAAAACCGTTGCCTCCACAATTCCGAAACCAAAAGGCCCCTTTAAAGAACTCCATATTGACTTTGTCGACATGATCGATAGATGTCAGAATTACCGATACCTCATTGTAGTGGTCTGTCCATTTTCACGATGGATTGAAGCTGGACCATGTATCCACTGTGATGCCAAAGCAGCAGCCAATTTCCTGCTCTGAGAGGTCATTTCTCGCTGGGGCCTGCCGGACGCGATCCGGTCAGACAACAGCAGCCATTTTTCAAACGCCATTTTTTCCTTTCTAACGACCATGTTGGGGATTAAACATAAATTAACATCAGCGTACCACCCACAAAGCAATGGCATCTGTGAACGCCTTAATGGCCTGCTCAAAAATAAAATAAGCAAGATAAGTGCCACAATTGGAAAAAAATGGCTTTATTGCCTACCAATTGCCCTGTTTGCACTCAGAAATTCTCCAAGTTCTGACCACCACCTAACGCCACATCAGCTTGTCACTGGACGATCGATAAATATGTCAGTTCCATCAACTAGACCTAAAACTGATACTGAAAGTTCTTCTGAAATTATGAAAGCTGAAATGTATGAGTATCTGTGTGAATTAACCTGCGCTGCGCAGTTCCTTTCTACTCAGATATCCAAGCGAAAGGAGAAGGGCCCCATCGATCCTGAGCTCCCACCTATCCGTACCGGAACACAGATCTTTGTCCAGAAGGCTGTCCGACGGTGCAAAGATCCAAAGTTTGAAGGACCTTTTAAAGTCACAGACTCCTCACCCACAGCTGTCCGCATCGCCGAAAGGAAGGCATGGATCCACCGGAGCGACATCAGGGTTGACCCTGCACCACCTCAGCACTAAATGATGAACAAGAGGAGGGCAACTTGTTCCCATTGACTATCCAAGAAGAAGAAGATGATCATTTGATGGTCTATGGATTCAGCCGCTGCCAACACACCCGCAGCACAGAAGTGTCTTATGCGAAGTTATGTACTTGTATTTTGTTATTCGATATTATTGTCGGAGTGGCACTAGCAATGTTTAACTGGTTTGCTGTTATTTCTCATTGTGTTGATAAAAAGCTTGTATTCCTCAAACTGTTAAAGCTGTCCGCACCACTATGCACCCCATATACTTTTCCCCTTTTTCCTGCTGAAAAATGTAGTGGGGTAATGACCACCTTAATAACGCAACAGGTTCCAATACATCTACCAGTAACATCAGCGCCCCAAATACCTATGTACACCCCGCATCCCCATCTCCTTCCCCCGTTGAAAATTATACTGAATGGGACGGTACCCTTGATGTCACACTAAGTCCCCCACTATTGTCTCGTCATCGTAGGGATGCTCCAGTAGACAGGCAACTAAGTGTCCATGAATCTCTCCGCGACAATATGTGGTACAGTGAAATAGCCATGGTTGGGAGACAGAGGACTAATGAATCATGTTACGTGTGCTCATACATTGCCCATGCAGTAGGCGCAGACAGACTGATTTTCCCTAGGGAAGTACCACCACACACTGCCAAGTGTCTGCTACACCTGTTCTTCTGTCGCATCCAAGGACAAGTCCAGATAATTAAGGCTGACATTTTTAACGTGGTAGTGAAGGTCACAATATGGGACCACGCCCCCATAACACACCAGGTTATCCCCAACGCGGGTCGATGTTGAGGAGGAGATAACGAAGATGTATAAAAGAAGACTTCTTAACATGGACGTTAGGGCAGCTCTCACTAGGAAGCATGGATTCATAACAGAATCATCACCTCCAGCAGTATGCGATGAATCCATACCCCACGGCCGACCATGCCCATGCCAAAAGAGGACTGTGCTACGCCTATTGTCACAAATTTATGTTCATGACAAATGGAGTGTCCCAGGCTACTTTGTGTGTATAGCAGCATCCTTAGGCACACCTTGGGTAGACTCAGATTATGAAGATGGGATTGACTGGGAAGTTGAGGATGAGTGCGAACAAATATGGTCTCAGGAGGGTGGAAGGTACACTTGGGGTGGAGAGAAAATGTCCGAACCTAAAAAGCTCTTCTCTGTTTCCTAGAAAATGGCACAGTGCCTGTTGGACACAACTCGGGATGCAATAGCACACTTTTCAATTTGGACATGTAATATGGCACCTCCAGCCTAATGGACTTCTACTGGGCTTGTGGAAAACATCTCTATCTCCAACTGCCTCCTCGATGGAATGGGCTGTGTACCCTGGTGACCATGCATAAGGTTCACCTGGTCGTTCTAGAAGCCACTATCTCCCACCTCCATGCCAATCCAATGACGGGCTCTGTCACCTTGCTCCACCGACATCGACGGTATGCTGAGTACTTCGCCAACACAGCCTTTGATGACATGCCCCAGGAATTCTGGTATTTAACGGCACCCAACTCTTTTTCGGGAGACTCATCCCAATGTTCCAGATCAAAGCGAATGCATGCTGGCTCCCGGTGACCCGCTATGAAGTCATGCGGGCCCTCAACAGTACCAGGGATGGGCTAAACGCTATCAAGGAAGAACTACGTCCCCTGAGACTCATGGTTCTGCAGCACCGGTACATCCTGGACATGCTAACAGCCATGGCAGGTGGAGTTTGTCACAAGATCGGGAGCTCCTGCTGCACGATCGTGCCTGCAAATGATGCAGAGAATGGGTCCATCAGGACTTAAGCAATATAGGGAAGAAAATGGTTGCTGAAGAAGTTGCCTGGGCAGAAATAGCCACAGGCTGGTTGGACTTTAGCTGGATGCCTTCATGGCTGTCTGCCCTCCTAAACATTCTATTGCCGGATTTCGGTGTGCTGTTGCTCCTTTGTTGTGCCGTACAGATACTCTGTCATTGTGTAAAAAATGCTGGTAACAAATTAGTGGGTATGAATTATGCGAGAAGAAGAACGTTCAGAAGGCCTATACACATAAAGAAGGGTAGAACAGGGAGTGTGGATAACTTAGCACTCTTAGAAGTAGTAGAGCTCACTATGCCAGGACTACACTCAACGCAGCCTGTTACTATTGCCCAGGGCCAGGTCAGTAGCCCCCAACTCCCTCTGGCGGATACCAACTGAGAGAGGATCTAATTGCAGATGCACCATCACCGACAGCCTATACATCCCTCGTTGACATACCTGAGGGAGACTATGTGGAGTTAAGGAAGCCACAGGACAGCCAATGTTCCTATGTAAACGACATCCCTTGGATACCCCAGGTAGAAGGAGGGCCTGCAAAATACGCTGTAAGAGTTTTGTTCAAGAATGAACAAGAGGAGGGAAATGAAGCAGGATCCAGTTTTACCATATAGTGCCTCAGCTATTGTTCTCCACACCTGAAGCATGAGAGTCTTGAATGTCCGTTAGTCAATAGGTAAGGGTGTGCTAAATTGTCCATACAGCCTCAAGCATTCTCTGAAACAGTAGGCCTTATGCCTATCTAAAAAGATTACAGCTATCTCTCCTACGAAGGCCACAAACCTCAGTTCACTGCTTTTCTGATAAACAAATCACCAGGCCCCCACTCTCCGCCAGTGTCCTCTGTGTGCACCTCTTTCTGAACATCACGAAAGTGTAGCAATAACAGGATGCATCTGTCATCTAGAAGAACAAGATGGGGTAAGAGTAGGGACGGGGGCTAACTGTAACTTTCTATATCTTCTCACCTGATGTTTTGCTTGCCTTTGAAACTACGACAGCCACATGCCTTAAAGCGACAATAACCTTTCTATGCGCTATGTACCATATAAGGAGCTTCCGCCTTAAAGCTTCCGAGAGGTGATGCAAAATGTTCAATTTTTGTTATGTTCTGCGGTCAGGCACCTGCCAAAGTTATATCTTGTGGTCAATGGTTCCTCATTAAAAGAGTATAAAAGGGCTGCTCATCGGCCCATTCACTGACCACCTCGTGCAGTGTATTTTTCACGCCGATTGTGTTCCCAGTTAACCGATTGATTTAGCTCTTTATCGAAGTTGAAATGCTTCATTGTACTTTGATATTCATTTTCTCTCTCTCTCTCTTTTTCTTTGGATTGCCGTGATTTTAAACTTATTAGATTGCATGTTTTTGCTCATGATCTGTGATGTGTCTTTGACACTTGTTACTTGCTAGATTGCATGGTGTTATTTTTGATTAATGACATGTTTTTGACATTTATTGTCTAAACTGTTTGAATAAACAGTGTCACTCCTGACTCAATTCCTGCATTTTGAGACGTGTGTCTTGTTATTTCGGATAGCACACTTCTGTGCTAAATTATGTGGTAAAAACCACATTCGAACATGTGGAAGGAGAGGCGGTTGTTCAGGTATATTGGCCTTGTGTGCGTGGGTGAGGAGTTTGAAGGTTATTCTTCTTTCGACTGGGAGCCAGTGGAGATCATGGAGGTGTTGGGTGATGTGATTGCGATGGGGGATGTCGAGGATCAGTCTGGCTGCTGCATTCTGGATGGTCTGGCGTTTGCGAAGGAGTTTCTTGTTGATTCCGGTGTAGAGGGCGTTGCCGTAGTCCAGACTGCTGCTGATGAGAGCGTGCATGACAGTTTTTCTGGATTTGGATGGGATCCATCTCAACATCTTTCGAAGCATACGGAGGGTGTTGAAGCAGGTCAAGAATACAGCGTTGATATGGTGGTTCACTGTGAGCGATGAGGGGGTGGAGCCAAAGATGAGGACTTCTGTTTTCTCAGAGTTGAGTTTCAGGCAGCTGTTCTTCATCCAGGTGGCGACAGCTTTCATTCCATCTTAGAAGTTGTGTTTGTTGATGTTGGGTTCGTTGGTGAGGGAGAGGATGAGCTAGGTGTCGTTGGAATAGGAGATGATGTTGAGCCTGTTGCTCCTGACGATGGTTGCGATGGGGGCCATGTAGATGTTGAAGAGGGTGGGGCTGAGGGAGGAGCCCTGGGGCACACTACAGGTGGTTCTGAGAGGTAGGGAGGGAGTCTGACCTGCTGAATTCTACCAGTGAGGAATGAGCATATCCGGTCGAGGGCCTTGCCGCGGATGCCAGCGTCAAGAAGTCTGGTGGCTAGGGTGTGGTGGGAGACAGTGTTGAAGGCAGCCGAGAGGTCCAGGAGGATGAGGGTTGCTGTTTCGCCCTGGTCGAGGAGGGAGTGGATGTCGGCGGTGAGTAGAGCGGTCTCGGTGCTGTGGTTGCAGCAGAATCCGGATTGGGTGTTGTCCAGGACGTTGTTAGCTTCGATGAAGTTTGCTAGCTGGGTATTGATGGCCTTTTCGATGACCTTATCTGCGAATGGAAGCAGGGAGATGAGCCTGAAGTCTTTGAGGTCTGTCGGGTCTGCAGGGGGTTTTTTCAGGAGGGGGTTGACTTCGGCGTGTTTCCAGTCGTTGGGGAAGGTGGTGGTCTCGAAGGAGCAGTTGATCGTCTGATGTAGTTCGGGTGCGATGGCCGAGGCAGCTATGTGGAAGATGTAAAGTGGGCAGGGGTCTGAGGGTGCTCCGGTGTGGATGCCTTTCATGGTCTTCAAGGAATCTTCTGTCATGAGTAGGGTCCATTTGAGCAGGGTCTGTTGTGTGACGTCGCATGGAGGGGGAGCTGGAGCGGTACGGAGGTCTTGGTTGTCAAAGTTGTCATAGATCATCTTAATCTTGTGGTGGAAGAAGGTGCTGAGTCTGTTGCAGAGGTCTTGGGAGGGTGGGGCGTCTGTTGTTTTGCTGCAGGGTTTGGTGAATTCCTTGATGATGGAGAAGAGTTCTTTGGTTTTGTGAGCATTGGGGAGGATTCTGTCTTGGAGGGATTTCTTCCTTGTGGATTTGATGAGATGGTGGTGTGCGGTGGTGGCTGCTTTGTAGGCGGCGCGTGTTTCTGGGGTTTTGTTGTTCCTCCATGTCTTTTCAAGTCGTCTGCAGGAGCGTCTGGATTCTTGGAGTGCAGGGGTGAACCAGCTTGCTTTCTTGATGAGTCTTCCTGTGGATTGCTTGAGGGGGGCCAGTGTATCGGCGCAGTTCGTGACCCAGCGGTGGAGGTTGCGTGCTGCGGAGTTTGCATCTGGCGTAGTTGGTGGAGGGCTGTTGATGAGGTCGGAGGTGAGCTGGTCTTCGGTAACTTTGTTCCAGCTTCTGTGGGGGGAGGGCGGTGGGCGCGCTTGGGTACAGTGTGTTTTTTGAAGGAGAAGTGTATGCAGTGGTGATCTGTCCAGATGAGTTTCGTGGTGTGGCTGTAGGAGATGCTGTTTCCTTCAGCGAAGACAGGGGCAAGTGTGTCTCCCGTTGTGTGAGTGGGGGCAGTGACTAGTTGCTTCAGTCCTATGTTGGCGAGGTTCTCTAGGAGGGAGGCGGTGTTTGAGTCACTGTGGTTGTCCAGGTGGAAATGTAGGTCTCCGAGTAGGATGTAGTCTGTGGAGGCGAGGGCGTGGGGTGCGATGAGGTCGGTGATGGCATCGGTAAAGAGAGCGTGGGCCCAGGCGGCCTGTAGATGAGGGTTCTGCGGAGAGTTGTTTTAGGGTTGGTCTGGACATAGAAGTGGAGGTGCTCCATCAGGGTCATTGTGTCATACGGGGCGGTGGTCGTCATGCGGAGGGCGCTTTTGTGAATGATGGCGATGCCTCCTCCTGGGAGGATGGCACTGTCCTTGCACAGGATCTTGTATCCGTCAGGAATGGCGGTGGCGATGTCGGGTGCAGAGTTGCTCCAGGTTTCTGTGAGGAAGGCAACGTCGGGCGAGTAGGTGTTGAGGAGGTCCCAGATTTCTATGGCGTGCTTGTGCAGGGAACATACGTTGAGGAGGATGCAGTTGAGTGGTTTGTGAGTGGTGGAGTCCGGTAGGCTCGGGGATGCTGAAGGGGTACGGAGGTGGGTGAAGGTGCGGCGACAGTGTAGACAGGCGAGGGGGCCTTGGGTGTTGTTCGGCATTGAGAGCTGGCAGTTGTTGTTGAGTCTGGGGTTGAGAGCATGGAGGGTGCTGAAGTCGCAGCGGAGGCAGGTCAGAGGACCCTGGTGCTGGTCGCAGTCGGGTCACGGACGGACACAGACGGGCTTGCCTTTGAGGTGCAGGCACGGATGCGCAGCGGCCGCCATTGTGTAGGGATCAGGGGGAGGGCAGGTCAGCTGGGAGGTGGGAAGGAAAGACTGGAGGGGGGAGCGGCCACAAGGCAGCAGTGTCAGGGGAAAAGTGCAGGGAAAAACGGCACAAGCAAAGGAAAAAGAAACAGAAGGAAGAGAAAAAGAGGGCACAGAGGAAAGAGGCAGATAAGGAAAGATAAAAAGAGGCAAGAGAGGCAGAACAGCAGAAGAGCAGAGTGCTCTCTCACTGGACCACCAGGAATGAGGCACAGGCAGGAGCCTGCGGGTGGAGGAGGGCCTTGAACACCCTGCAACAGAGCTCTCAGGGCTCACGGGGCAGAACTCAGTGGTGGAGCTGACCGGAAGAGAGCAGTAACACTGACCAGGTCAGTGGTCTTGCTCTTCTTGCCGCGCAGCGGCCGCCATTAAGTAGGGATGGGGGAGCGCGGGTCAGCTGCGAGGTGGGAAGGACACACTGGAGGGGGAGGGGCCATGGGGCGGCGGGGGAAAAGCGCAGGGAAAAATGGCACAAGCAAAAGAAAGAGAAACAGAAGGAAGAGAAAAAGAGAACACAGAGGAAAGAGGCAGATAAGGAAAGATAAAAAGAGGAAAGAGGCAAGAGAGGCAGAAGAGCAGAGTGCTCTCCCACTGGACCACCAGGGATGGAAGAGGGCCTCGAACACCCTGCAACAGGGCACTCAGGGCGCTCAGGGCTCAAAGTGCAGTACTCAGTCGGGGGGAGAGCAGTCGTATTGACCAGGTCAGTGGTCTTGCTCTACTTGCCGCGCAGCAGGTGCCATTAATTAGGGATCGAGGGGAGGGCGGGTCAGCTGCAAGGTGGGAAGGACACTACCCTTGCGAAGAAGTCCTAGTGACTGCAGCATTCACTGTTGAGAAAAGCACCCCCATAGTTATAGGTTCCCCATTAACACTGTACACTGAGCATGCTGTGTTTGCAATAATACAGAAAGCTAAGACCACTCTTACCACACAAAGAGTATCAGGCTACGAAGTCATACTATCATTACCATCCCTAAAGGTTGTTAAATGTCCCACAGTCAACCCAGCAACATTCTTCGTCCATCCCATTGCCACCACGGATGATGACCCTCATGGTTGATCCACATACTCAACAGACGAGTCAGGCAGGAGCAGCAAAAGAGGACCCATTGCCAGACAGTACAATATACTTTGTTGATGGGTCTTCTACCATTGATCAAGAAACAGGGATCAGGTATGCAGGAGCTGCAGTAGTTAGAGTACAACAAAATGACTCCTCTGACTCCTAGACATTGTACAGCAGAATATATTACCTTCACACTACTCAGCCCAAGCAGCAGAATTAGTGGCGTTGACTGCCGCCTTGAAGAGTGGGGCGGACGAACGCATCACTGTTTATTCAGACTCTGCATATGTCACAACGACGACACATTCCAGCATTCTATGCTGGAAAAGTCGCGGCTTCCTCAAATCAGATGGTACACCTGTCATGCACAGACACTTACTCGAGGAACTAATTGATGCACTGACCCTACCAGCTGAGGTAGCCGTAGTCAAATGTGCTGCCCACACAAATGGCCAAGACTTTGTCTCCAGAGGTAATGCTCTGGCAGACTAGGCAGCTAAAGCCGCTGCCAGGGGGCCCCTGCCTGCAGCACCACCAGAATGTCAGCATGCCCCCTTCCTGCTTGCCCAGAATATACCCACAACAGAACAACAGAGTGAAAAAGGTGCAGAGGAAAATATGCCTGATTTCTTACTTCCATACAGTATTGATGATACACAGCCATATGATCACAATGCACAATTACACCTCAGAGAAATACAGGAAAGTGCACCAGATCAAGAGAAAGAGCTATGGAAGAAGAGGGGAGTACAACAAGATCCCTCAGATTTTATCTATAAACAAACCATGACAGGAAAACCTGTCATGCCACCGGCCTTATTGCAAGTGGCACTAGATAAGTTAAACCTTCCCACACATGTTTCACAAGATAATATGTCTACCACCATACAAACTGACTGGTTCGTTCCAAATGCCCAGGAACGAATACAACTTTTTGTTAACAAATGCCTCATTTGTCAACAATACTCACCAAACCAGACTATGAAAACCGTTGCCTCCACAATTCCGAAACCAAAAGGCCCCTTTAAAGAACTCCATATTGACTTTGTCGACATGATCGATAGATGTCAGAATTACCGATACCTCATTGTAGTGGTCTGTCCATTTTCACGATGGATTGAAGCTGGACCATGTATCCACTGTGATGCCAAAGCAGCAGCCAATTTCCTGCTCTGAGAGGTCATTTCTCGCTGGGGCCTGCCGGACGCGATCCGGTCAGACAACAGCAGCCATTTTTCAAACGCCATTTTTTCCTTTCTAACGACCATGTTGGGGATTAAACATAAATTAACATCAGCGTACCACCCACAAAGCAATGGCATCTGTGAACGCCTTAATGGCCTGCTCAAAAATAAAATAAGCAAGATAAGTGCCACAATTGGAAAAAAATGGCTTTATTGCCTACCAATTGCCCTGTTTGCACTCAGAAATTCTCCAAGTTCTGACCACCACCTAACGCCACATCAGCTTGTCACTGGACGATCGATAAATATGTCAGTTCCATCAACTAGACCTAAAACTGATACTGAAAGTTCTTCTGAAATTATGAAAGCTGAAATGTATGAGTATCTGTGTGAATTAACCTGCGCTGCGCAGTTCCTTTCTACTCAGATATCCAAGCGAAAGGAGAAGGGCCCCATCGATCCTGAGCTCCCACCTATCCATACCGGAACACAGATCTTTGTCCAGAAGGCTGTCCGACGGTGCAAAGATCCAAAGTTTGAAGGACCTTTTAAAGTCACAGACTCCTCACCCACAGCTGTCCGCATCGCCGAAAGGAAGGCATGGATCCACCGGAGCGACATCAGGGTTGACCCTGCACCACCTCAGCACTAAATGATGAACAAGAGGAGGGCAACTTGTTCCCATTGACTATCCAAGAAGAAGAAGATGATCATTTGATGGTCTATGGATTCAGCCGCTGCCAACACACCCGCAGCACAGAAGTGTCTTATGCGAAGTTATGTACTTGTATTTTGTTATTCGATATTATTGTCGGAGTGGCACTAGCAATGTTTAACTGGTTTGCTGTTATTTCTCATTGTGTTGATAAAAAAGCTTGTATTCCTCAAACTGTTAAAGCTGTCCGCACCACTATGCACCCCATATACTTTTCCCCTTTTTCCTGCTGAAAAATGTAGTGGGGTAATGACCACCTTAATAACGCAACAGGTTCCAATACATCTACCAGTAACATCAGCGCCCCAAATACCTATGTACACCCCGCATCCCCATCTCCTTCCCCCGTTGAAAATTATACTGAATGGGACGGTACCCTTGATGTCACACTAAGTCCCCCACTATTGTCTCGTCATCGTAGGGATGCTCCAGTAGACAGGCAACTAAGTGTCCATGAATCTCTCCGCGACAATATGTGGTACAGTGAAATAGCCATGGTTGGGAGACAGAGGACTAATGAATCATGTTACGTGTGCTCATACATTGCCCATGCAGTAGGCGCAGACAGACTGATTTTCCCTAGGGAAGTACCACCACACACTGCCAAGTGTCTGCTACACCTGTTCTTCTGTCGCATCCAAGGACAAGTCCAGATAATTAAGGCTGACATTTTTAACGTGGTAGTGAAGGTCACAATATGGGACCACGCCCCATAACACACCAGGTTATCCCCAACGCGGGTCGATGTTGAGGAGGAGATAACGAAGATGTATAAAAGAAGACTTCTTAACATGGACGTTAGGGCAGCTCTCACTAGGAAGCATGGATTCATAACAGAATCATCACCTCCAGCAGTATGCGATGAATCCATACCCCACGGCCGACCATGCCCATGCCAAAAGAGGACTGTGCTACGCCTATTGTCACAAATTTATGTTCATGACAAATGGAGTGTCCCAGGCTACTTTGTGTGTATAGCAGCATCCTTAGGCACACCTTGGGTAGACTCAGATTATGAAGATGGGATTGACTGGGAAGTTGAGGATGAGTGCGAACAAATATGGTCTCAGGAGGGTGGAAGGTACACTTGGGGTGGAGAGAAAATGTCCGAACCTAAAAAAGCTCTTCTCTGTTTCCTAGAAAATGGCACAGTGCCTGTTGGACACAACTCGGGATGCAATAGCACACTTTTCAATTTGGACATGTAATATGGCACCTCCAGCCTTGTGGACTTCTACTGGGCTTGTGGAAAACATCTCTATCTCCAACTGCCTCCTCGATGGAATGGGCTGTGTACCCTGGTGACCATGCATAAGGTTCACCTGGTCGTTCTAGAAGCCACTATCTCCCACCTCCATGCCAATCCAATGACGGGCTCTGTCACCTTGCTCCACCGACATCGACGGTATGCTGAGTACTTCGCCAACACAGCCTTTGATGACATGCCCCAGGAATTCTGGTATTTAACGGCACCCAACTCTTTTTCGGGAGACTCATCCCAATGTTCCAGATCAAAGCGAATGCATGCTGGCTCCCGGTGACCCGCTATGAAGTCATGCGGGCCCTCAACAGTACCAGGGATGGGCTAAACGCTATCAAGGAAGAACTACGTCCCCTGAGACTCATGGTTCTGCAGCACCGGTACATCCTGGACATGCTAACAGCCATGGCAGGTGGAGTTTGTCACAAGATCGGGAGCTCCTGCTGCACGTTCGTGCCTGCAAATGATGCAGAGAATGGGTCCATCAGGACTTAAGCAATATAGGGAAGAAAATGGTTGCTGAAGAAGTTGCCTGGGCAGAAATAGCCACAGGCTGGTTGGACTTTAGCTGGATGCCTTCATGGCTGTCTGCCCTCCTAAACATTCTATTGCCGGATTTCGGTGTGCTGTTGCTCCTTTGTTGTGCCGTACAGATACTCTGTCATTGTGTAAAAAATGCTGGTAACAAATTAGTGGGTATGAATTATGCGAGAAGAAGAACGTTCAGAAGGCCTATACACATAAAGAAGGGTAGAACAGGGAGTGTGGATAACTTAGCACTCTTAGAAGTAGTAGAGCTCACTATGCCAGGACTACACTCAACGCAGCCTGTTACTATTGCCCAGGGCCAGGTCAGTAGCCCCCCAACTCCCCCCTGGCGGATACCAACTGAGAGAGGATCTAATTGCAGATGCACCATCACCGACACCCTATACATCCCTCGTTGACATACCTGAGGGAGACTATGTGGAGTTAAGGAAGCCACAGGACAGCCAATGTTCCTATGTAAACGACATCCCTTGGATACCCCAGGTAGAAGGAGGGCCTGCAAAATACGCTGTAAGAGTTTTGTTCAAGAATGAACAAGAGGAGGGAAATGAAGCAGGATCCAGTTTTACCATATAGTGCCTCAGCTATTGTTCTCCACACCTGAAGCATGAGAGTCTTGAATGTCCGTTAGTCAATAGGTAAGGGTGTGCTAAATTGTCCATACAGCCTCAAGCATTCTCTGAAACAGTAGGCCTTATGCCTATCTAAAAAGATTACAGCTATCTCTCCTACGAAGGCCACAAACCTCAGTTCACTGCCTTTCTGATAAACAAGTCACCAGGCCCCCACTCTCCGCCAGTGTCCTCTGTGTGCACCTCTTTCTGAACATCACGAAAATGTAGCAATAACAGGATGCATCTGTCATCTAGAAGAACAAGATGGGGTAAGAGTAGGGACGGGGGCTAACTGTAACTTTCTATATCTTCTCACCTGATGTTTTGCTTGCCTTTGAAACTACGACAGCCACATGCCTTAAAGCGACAATAACCTTTCTATGCGCTATGTACCATATAAGGAGCTTCCGCCTTAAAGCTTCCGAGAGGTGATGCAAAATGTTCAATTTTTGTTATGTTCTGCGGTCAGGCACCTGCCAAAGTTATATCTTGTGGTCAATGGTTCCTCATTAAAAGAGTATAAAAGGGCTGCTCATCGGCCCATTCGCTGACCACCTCGTGCAGTGTATTTTTCACGCCGATTGTGTTCCCAGTTAACCGATTGATTTAGCTCTTTATCGAAGTTGAAATGCTTCATTGTATTTTGATATTCATTTTCTCTCTCTCTCTCTTTTTCTTTGGATTGCCGTGATTTTAAACTTATTAGATTGCATGTTTTTGCTCATGATCTGTGATGTGTCTTTGACACTTGTTACTTGCTAGATTGCATGGTGTTATTTTTGATTAATGACATGTTTTTGACATTTATTGTCTAAACTGTTTGAATAAACAGTGTCACTCCTGACTCAATTCCTGCATTTTGAGACGTGTGTCTTGTTATTTCGGATAGCACACTTCTGTGCTAAATTATGTGGTAAAAACCACATTCGAACATGTGGAAGGAGAGGCGGTTGTTCAGGTATATTGACCTTGTGTGCGTGGGTGAGGAGTTTGAAGGTTATTCTTCTTTCGACTGGGAGCCAGTGGAGATCATGGAGGTGTTGGGTGATGTGATTGCGATGGGGGATGTCGAGGATCAGTCTGGCTGCTGCATTCTGGACGGTCTGGAGTTTGCGAAGGAGTTTCTTGTTGATTCCGGTGTAGAGGGCGTTGCCGTAGTCCAGACTGCTGCTGATGAGAGCGTGCATGACAGTTTTTCTGGATTTGGATGGGATCCATCTCAACATCTTTCGAAGCATACGGAGGGTGTTGAAGCAGGTCAAGAATACAGCGTTGATATGGTGGTTCACTGTGAGCGATGAGGGGGTGGAGCCAAAGATGAGGACTTCTGTTTTCTCAGAGTTGAGTTTCAGGCAGCTGTTCTTCATCCAGGTGGCGACAGCTTTCATTCCATCTTAGAAGTTGTGTTTGTTGATGTTGGGTTCGTTGGTGAGGGAGAGGATGAGCTAGGTGTCGTTGGAATAGGAGATGATGTTGAGCCTGTTGCTCCTGACGATGGTTGCGATGGGGGCCATGTAGATGTTGAAGAGGGTTAAGCTGAGGGAGGAGCCCTGGGGCACACTACAGGTGGTTCTGAGAGGTAGGGAGGGAGTCTGACCTGCTGAATTCTACCAGTGAGGAATGAGCATATCCGGTCGAGGGCCTTGCCGCGGATGCCAGCGTCAAGAAGTCTGGTGGCTAGGGTGTGGTGGGAGACAGTGTTGAAGGCAGCCGAGAGGTCCAGGAGGATGAGGGTTGCTGTTTCGCCCTGGTCGAGGAGGGAGTGGATGTCGGCGGTGAGTAGAGCGGTCTCGGTGCTGTGGTTGCAGCAGAATCCGGATTGGGTGTTGTCCAGGACGTTGTTAGCTTCGATGAAGTTTGCTAGCTGGGTATTGATGGCCTTTTCGATGACCTTATCTGCGAATGGAAGCAGGGAGATGAGCCTGAAGTCTTTGAGGTCTGTCGGGTCTGCAGGGGGTTTTTCAGGAGGGGGTTGACTTCGGCGTGTTTCCAGTCGTTGGGGAAGGTGGTGGTCTCGAAGGAGCAGTTGATCGTCTGATGTAGTTCGGGTGCGATGGCCGAGGCAGCTATGTGGAAGATGTAAAGTGGGCAGGGGTCTGAGGGTGCTCCGGTGTGGATGCCTTTCATGGTCTTCAAGGAATCTTCTGTCATGAGTAGGGTCCATTTGAGCAGGGTCTGTTGTGTGACGTCGCATGGAGGGGGAGCTGGAGCGGTACGGAGGTCTTGGTTGTCAAAGTTGTCATAGATCATCTTAATCTTGTGGTGGAAGAAGGTGCTGAGTCTGTTGCAGAGGTCTTGGGAGGGTGGGGCGTCTGTTGTTTTGCTGCAGGGTTTGGTGAATTCCTTGATGATGGAGAAGAGTTCTTTGGTTTTGTGAGCATTGGGGAGGATTCTGTCTTGGAGGGATTTCTTCCTTGTGGATTTGATGAGATGGTGGTGTGCGGTGGTGGCTGCTTTGTAGGCGGCGCTTGTTTCTGGGGTTTTGTTGTTCCTCCATGTCTTTTCAAGTCGTCTGCAGGAGCGTCTGGATTCTTGGAGTGCAGGGGTGAACCAGCTTGCTTTCTTGATGAGTCTTCCTGTGGATTGCTTGAGGGGGGCCAGTGTATCGGCGCAGTTCGTGACCCAGCGGTGGAGGTTGCGTGCTGCGGAGTTTGCATCTGGCGTAGTTGGTGGAGGGCTGTTGATGAGGTCGGAGGTGAGCTGGTCTTCGGTAACTTTGTTCCGGCTTCTGTGGGGGGAGGGCGGTGGGCGCGCTTGGGTACAGTGTGTTTTTTGAAGGAGAAGTGTATGCAGTGGTGATCTGTCCAGATGAGTTTCGTGGTGTGGCTGTAGGAGATGCTGTTTCCTTCAGCGAAGACAGGGGCAAGTGTGTCTCCCGTTGTGTGAGTGGGGGCAGTGACTAGTTGCTTCAGTCCTATGTTGGCGAGGTTCTCTAGGAGGGAGGCGGTGTTTGAGTCACTGTGGTTGTCCAGGTGGAAATGTAGGTCTCCGAGTAGGATGTAGTCTGTGGAGGCGAGGGCGTGGGGTGCGATGAGGTCGGTGATGGCATCGGTAAAGAGAGCGCGGGCCCAGGCGGCCTGTAGATGAGGGTTCTGCGGAGAGTTGTTTTAGGGTTGGTCTGGACATAGAAGTGGAGGTGCTCCATCAGGGTCATTGTGTCATACGGGGCGGTGGTCGTCATGCGGAGGGCGCTTTTGTGAATGATGGCGATGCCTCCTCCTGGGAGGATGGCACTGTCCTTGCACAGGATCTTGTATCCGTCAGGAATGGCGGTGGCGATGTCGGGTGCAGAGTTGCTCCAGGTTTCTGTGAGGAAGGCAACGTCGGGCGAGTAGGTGTTGAGGAGGTCCCAGATTTCTATGGCGTGCTTGTGCAGGGAACATACGTTGAGGAGGATGCAGTTGAGTGGTTTGTGAGTGGTGGAGTCCGGTAGGCTCGGGGGATGCTGAAGGGGTACGGAGGTGGGTGAAGGTGCGGCGACAGTGTAGACAGGCGAGGGGGCCTTGGGTGTTGTTCGGCATTGAGAGCTGGCAGTTGTTGTTGAGTCTGGGGTTGAGAGCATGGAGGGTCCTGAAGTCGCAGCGGAGGCAGGTCAGAGGACCCTGGTGCTGGTCGCAGTCGGGTCACGGACGGACACAGACGGGCTTGCCTTTGAGGTGCAGGCACGGATGCACAGCGGCCGCCATTGTGTAGGGATCAGGGGAGGGCAGGTCAGCTGGGAGGTGGGAAGGAAAGACTGGAGGGGGAGCGGCCACAAGGCAGCAGTGTCAGGGAAAAGTGCAGGGAAAAACGGCACAAGCAAAGGAAAAAGAAACAGAAGGAAGAGAAAAAGAGGGCACAGAGGAAAGAGGCAGATAAGGAAAGATAAAAAGAGGCAAGAGAGGCAGAACAGCAGAAGAGCAGAGTGCTCTCTCACTGGACCACCAGGAATGAGGCACAGGCAGGAGCCTGCGGGTGGAGGAGGGCCTTGAACACCCTGCAACAGAGCTCTCAGGGCTCACGGGGCAGAACTCAGTGGTGGAGCTGACCGGAAGAGAGCAGTAACACTGACCAGGTCAGTGGTCTTGCTCTTCTTGCCGCGCAGCGGCCGCCATTAAGTAGGGATGGGGGAGCGCGGGTCAGCTGCGAGGTGGGAAGGACACACTGGAGGGGGGAGGGGCCATGGGGGCGGCGGGGGAAAAGCGCAGGGAAAAATGGCACAAGCAAAGGAAAGAGAAACAGAAGGAAGAGAAAAAGAGAACACAGAGGAAAGAGGCAGATAAGGAAAGATAAAAAGAGGAAAGAGGCAAGAGAGGCAGAAGAGCAGAGTGCTCTTGTTGTAAAGGATGGTACAGAGTCCAGCTGTATAAATAGAGTAATCCTTTATTGTAGCTTGGTTCCAGGATAGGTGAGTAGGATAAGATAGAAGGTATAGATGCAGCCCCACCAGGAGCAGGCTCCTAGCCGCTCAGCCTGGGTTAACCAACTGACACTCTAAACACAGAGAGGCACTCAGGCATTCTATGATGTCATGGTGCATTCCAACAGAGCAGTACAGTGGGTAATGGTAGAGAAGTAGTTTACCACACATCCTCCTTCCTTGGGGAACAACAGTAGAAATAAGGAGAAAGACAAATGAGATACCTCAGAAATAACATGAGCATGAAATGAACACATTGAGATGCAAATATCTAATGGTGTAGTACAGGAGGTATCGGGAATAACACAGGCATGAAAAGAAATGCATTAAAATGCAAAACATCATTGAATGTATTAAAATTGCAAATATCATTAATACACGCCCCATCCCCCTCCCTTAGGGAAAATAAAGCAAGGCTTAGATGAAAAAACCAATGCAACAGAGAAGGGTGGTCACACCCACTACCTCCCCATACGCGGGTACACCACAGGGTAGACACCCTGGTAAACAAAAGTGGGTGTTGACCCTGACCCTTGGGAGAAAAACAACATCCCCAAGAAAAAGTACAATAGGGGAAATATTCACTCTAGATAACCAGAAGAGTGCAACCTCCACAAGAAAGATACACCAGAGAGAAAACGCTCTGGAAAGGACAAAGATTCCCCTAATTAGGGTAGAAGGCATGCTGACACTTGAAAACTAGGATAAAAGGTCTGTTAAGGGTAACGGAAGAGGTCTAAACACTAGAGAAAAGCTTCTCACTCAAAGTCCTACGAACATGAAACCCTTGGCCACGAGTTCCAAGCAGGTGGACTTCGACCGGAGCATAATGTCAACATGAAAAGATGCCCCATGGGTAGTAACCCTAGGAGCTGACCAAACAACATCCACCAAAAATAGGGAACAACGCAGGGTACTGACCCTGGAAAATTAGAAACGAAAAATTGGGCATAGACTGGCCCCACAACCTCCCCAATGAAGGGTACACCAGAGGGTAAAACAACACCCTAGGAAACAAAAACTGGGCATTGACTGGCCCAACAACCTCCCCAATGAAGGGTACACCATAGGGTAAAACAACACCCTAGGAAACAAAAACTGGGCATTGACTGGCCCAACAACCTCCCCAATGAAGGGTACACCGTAGGGTAAAGCATCACCCTAGGAAACAAAAATTGGGCATTGACTGGCCCAACAACCTCCCCAATAAAGGGTACACCGTAGGGTAACACAACACCCTAGGAAACCAAAAATAATTGGGCATTGACTGGCCCAACAACCTCCCCAATGAGAGTACACCGTAGGGTATACAGCACCCTAAAAACTACATTGGAGCATTTGACTAGCCCCACAACCTACCAAAACAGGTACATTCTACACTAACAAAAAACTAGACTTGAGCACTCACCGCTCGCACAACCTGCCCATACATGGGTACACCGCAGGGTATCCGTCACCCTAGAGAATAGAATCAAGTCACTGACTGTCCCCTCAACCACCCCATTATAAGGTACACTAGACCCCCAAACTAGCACATAAATGGGTACACACAGGACCACCCACTAAGCCTCCTCATGACAGGGTAAACCACCCCGATAGCCTCCCCAATAAAGGGTACACAGTGCAGTAGTAAACTGGATGGGAATTGCCTTACACCTGTTAAGAGTCCTAGGAACAAAACACGACCATAAACGCACACACCCAAAACAGGACAAGCATAATAATGGCAAGCAATATAATGAAATGAAAGTCTTGAGCTCCGGTGAGCGGTCTCTCACCCGAGGTTATCTGACCAACGTGAAGTCCTTATTACACAGTTCAGTGGCTCATGGCTGAAGGAGGAAGTGGCCTCAGGGCACCACGCAGGGGCAGAGCTTGGTGAGGGGAAACAAACGAAACTCTTGGCTGAGGGAGAACACCGCGCTGAAGTAAGACGCCGCCTCAGAGCACCTTCGTTCGAGCAAACTTTATTGTCCCGCCATGGACAAAACGTGGTTGGCAGTGGGAAACTCCAAGTAAAAAGATTCAAAGTTGATGTGCTGTAGCCAAGCACAAGATGGCGGCACGCTTCTTGACGCGGCGCCGGGTGGCTTATGGCACGTATGCACTGCAAAGCGTCCATGAGCAGCTGACGTGGGAACGTCAGGAAAGTGTCACTATGGGACTTCAGGGAATTGTGACGGAGGTAAGAGCGCGCGTGCTGGTGCTTTCAATGAGCTCGCGGCGCACATACAAATATTCAAAATTGCGCGCAGAATGGCAAACGGCCAACCATCAAACTGTCTCACCTCAGAAATTGTATTTCACAGCAGAGCCATTTAGGGTACACACGCAGCTTCAACAGATGGTAGTCAATTAAGAACGATCTGCTCTATGTTGCACACGGCTCCCAGTAAATTTAAACTAACAGTCACCGATCCAATGGCTTACGCTGCGTTACTCCAAACAAACACAGTAACTGCCGATTTCCTCACAAGTTGAATAGAAGTTGCTCACCGTAAGATGCTCAGACTGTCACGATGCACCACAGAGTAATATACTAAAACGACAGTTCTCACCAATGGCTGTTGGCTTCTAAGTTTGAAGGCTGTAAAACTTTGCTTCATGAAACACAACTCGCTGTCAACACACGTCGCTGGTGCTAATTCCCACACACCAGTTGCTGCTGGCAATCAAACTCAGAAGGGTGACTAACGACTGTAGTAAGGCCAGCAGGTAACATTTCCCAGATAACGGGATGGCAGCAATCACCACAGTACCTGCACGAATACCGGCAATAAAAGGTCAAACGCCCTGGGCTGCAGGCTGTCCAGATGATGAGGGACACTGGTGGGGCTGTCCAGGGCGCTTCTCTGAATTTCAATTGACGTTTTGAAAGTCTTTAATGTCTGTCCTTCGGTTCCTTAGTTGCTTATGTCCTTAATCCTTACTCCACGCGTAGGTTCAAGATCGTCGCCAAAATGTTGTAAAGGATGGTACAGAGTCCAGCTGTATAAATAGAGTAATCCTTTATTGTAGCTTGGTTCCAGGATAGGTGAGTAGGATAAGATAGAAGGTATAGATGCAGCCCCACCAGGAGCAGGCTCCTAGCCGCTCAGCCTGGGTTAACCAACTGACACTCTAAACACAAAGAGGCACTCAGGCATTCTATGATGTCATGGTGCATTCCAACAGAGCAGTACAGTGGGGTAATGGTAGAGAAGTAGTTTACCACAGCTCTCCCACTGGACCACCAGGGATGAGGCCCATGTAGGAGCCTGTGGGTGGAAGAGGGCCTCGAACACCCTGCAACAGGGCACTCAGGGCTCAAAGTGCAGTACTCAGTCGGGGGGAGAGCAGTCGTATTGACCAGGTCAGTGGTCTTGCTCTACTTGCCGCGCAGCAGGTGCCATTAATTAGGGATCAAGGGGAGGGCGGGTCAGCTGCAAGGTGGGAAGGACACACTTGAGGGGGAGAGGCAGCAGCGGCAGGGGAAAAGTAAGGGAAAAAACGGCACAAGCAAAGGAAAAAGAAACAGAAGGAAGAGAAAAAGAGAGCACAGAGGAAAGAGGCAGATAAGGAAAGATAAAAAGAGGAAAGAGGCATAACAGCAGAAGAGAGAAGTGCTCTCCCACTGGACCACTAGGGATGAGGCGCAGCAGGAGCCTGTTGGTGGAGAACGGCCTTGAACACCCTGCAAAAGAGCGCTCAGGGCTCAAGGGGCAGTACTCAGTGGAAGAGCTGACTGGGGGGAGAACAGTTACACTGACCAGGTCAGTGGTCTTGCTCTTCTTGCCGCACAGCGGCCGCCACTAAGTAGGAATCGGAGGGAGGACGGGTCAGCTGCGAGGCAGGAAGGACACACTGGAGGGGGGAGGGGCCGTGGGGGCAGCAGCAGCGGGGGAAAAGCGCAGGGAAAAATGGCACAAGCAAAGGAAAGAGAAACAGAAGGAAGAGAAAAAGAGAACAAGAGGGCACAGAGGAATGAGGTAGATAAGTAAAGATAAAAAGAGGAAAAAGGCAAGAGAGGCAGAACAGCAGAACAGCAGAAGACCAGAGCGCTCTCCCACTGGACCACCAGGGATGAGGTGCAGGCAGGACCCTGTGGGTGTAAGAGGGCCTTGAACACCCTGCAACAGTGCGCTCAGGGCTCAAGGTGCAGAACTCAGGGTTGGAGCAGTGCGGGGGGAGAGCAGGCGCATTGACCAGGTCAGTGGTCTTGCTCTTCTTGCCGCACACCGGCCGCCATTAATTAGGGATCTGTGGGAGGGTGGGTGCAAGGTGGAAGAACACACTTTAGGGAAGAGGGGCTGCGGGGGCAGCAGCTGCAGGGAAAATCAAGGGGAAAAACGGCACAAGCAAAGGAAAAAGAAACAGAAAGAAGAGAAAAAGAGGGCACAGAGGAAAGAGGCAGATAAGGAAAGATAAAAAGAGGAAAGAGGCAAGAGAGGCAGAACAGCAGAAGAGCAGAGTGCTCTCCCACTGGACCACCAGGGATGAGGCGCAGGCAGGAGCCTGCAGGTGGAGGAGGGCCTTGAACAACCTGCAACAGAGAGCTCAGGGCTCAAGGGGCAGTACTCAGTGGTGGAGCTGACCGGGGGAGAGAAGTTACACTGACCAGGACAGTGGTCTTGCTCTTCTTGCTGTGCAGCGGCCGCCATTAATTAGGGATCGGGGGAGGGTGGGTAAGCTGCGAGGCAGGGAGGACACCCTGGAGGGGCCGTGGGGGCAGCAGCGGCGGGGGAAGCGCAGGGAAAAACGGCACAAGCAAAGGAAAGAGAAACAGAAGGAAGAGAAAAAGAGAACAAGAGGGCACAGAGGAAGAGGCAGATAAGGAAAGATAAAAAGAGGAAAGAGGCAAGAGAGGCAGAAGAGCAGAGCACTCTCCCACTGGACCACCAGGGATAAGGCACAGGCAGGAGCCTGCGGGTGGAGGAGGGCCTCGAACACCCTGCAACAGAGCGCTCAGGGCTCAAGGGCCAGTACTCAGGGGTGGAGCTGACCAGGGGGAGAGCAGTTACACTGACCAGGTCAGTGGTCTTGCTCTTCTTGCCGCGCAGCGGCCGCCATTATGTTGGGGTCAGGGAAAGGCGGTTCAGCTGGGAGGCAGGAAGGACACACTGGAGGGGGGAGGAGCTGCGGGGGCAGCAGCGGCGGGGGAAAAGTGCAGGGGGAAAAATGGCACAAGCAAAGGAAAGAGAAACAGAAGGAAGAGAAAAAGAGGGCACAGAGGAAAGAGGCAGATAAGGAAAGATAAAAAGAGGAAAAAGGCAAGAGAGGTAGAACAGCAGAAGGCTGGAGCCTGCGGATGGAGGAGGGCCTCGAACACCCTGCCAGGATGTCAGGTCTAACAATCAGGCAGAGCAGTATCCACCCGACTAGTAATTGGGCCCTTTGTGTTTCCAGAAATCGCTTGAGGTCTGTCCAAGAAAAGCAGCCCTCACTTCAATTTAATTAAGTTCAGGTGACACTGGCACATCTCTCTTAGTTAAGAGCAGGAAAGTTAGTTCCAACAAATAGGATGTTGTCATTACCAATTTAGATTTTATCCTTTCTATATTTTATGACCACGCCCAAAAATACAGGTCTCCTTTTTCCGTGCTTTACCGAATGTTGTGACGATCATGACTGAACACTCCATTAGACCATGACTCCTCATCGATAGTACAGATTTGCCATTACTATTAGAACATGTTCTAAATGAGAGATATTAATAATGTCGGCATGGGCCAAAAAGATGTTATCTACAGGAATTCCAAGAATGAGCTAAACAGGTTGTGGGCTAAGATTGTGAAGCGGGAAGAACACTGTGTACTTCCCTTAACTTAACATGAGACGCAACATTGTGTTTTTTTCTTTTTGTCACACCAAATAATTCTCCTGGCAAATTTTTACGTAAAAATTACTGTTTAGTTCAGGTGTCTTGCTGTTGGCTCAGTGTGACAGATGTCCAAAGAAGTCCAAAGGCTTATTATTTTACCACTTGGTTAATTAAAGTGAGGAGAGTTTCGGAAAGCAAATTCTGTGCTAACTTGAAATAAATCAGTAGGGACAAAGCTTGCCATATCAAACCCTTGTCAGCATATAAGTAGGAGATTCGTTTTTAACATAGGTTAAGCCCAAAGTCTCACACATACTCTCATCATGAGTTTCATGAAGTGGAAATACAAATATATTTTCCTGTATACTATAATAAATATTGTTAATCATTGTAACCATTAAGTCCACTTCATTAATAAGGTTGCACACTCCCATTGCATTTGTCCAATAAGCTCATTTATATCACTAATGTACAAAACATGCCAAATGACTACAATAACACAACTAATGGCATTTTGTATGGTCGTACTTTATCAAAGTTATTTAAAAAAAATTAAAACCTGAAAGGACAAGACGAGGCAAACACAACAAGAAAATATCAGTTAGTCCTTACTTTCATAGGTGCTTAGACAAATGTGTAGTGAACTCCATTGCTTAGGGGGGGTTGAGGTGTCTGTGACACAGGAGGTAAGGGTGCATTAGATGGGAAGGCCAGCTGTTGCGCTAGAAGGGATCACATACACGATTTTTAGTAAACACAATTAGACATGCACATTTAACACAAAAGATAGTCGCTAACAGATCTGCATTAGCCCCAAAGTAAAACGCTAAAATTAGTTTAGGCAATTTAGCAAAAGTTTGGTGATTTTTTAAGATTGTTGAAATATTCATTGACTTATGAGTTGTTTCTGCATGATTTTGAAGGATAACTGTGTGATAATAGAAAGACAGAAGAGCACATTGTAAAAGTAGACTAGAGTTATTTATATAAAGAAGCCTACCAGCACACAGGGCACGTCTGCACCTCACAGAGGAGCACCGGGCCCAGGGGCAATCATCTGAATCATCGGTGGTGTAGTTGGTGAAGTCCTAATGTATGCCAATCCTGATACCTTGTATGAAGTCATGAGCAGTGAAGTAGGGCTGGGAACGTGTGACTGGACAGCTAATAATAACCAGTGAAGTTCAGCATTTCAAAGGAATTTTTGATGCAGGTTTATATTTTACCTTAGTAGAGAAGCATAAGGTCCAAAGTTTCTTTAATTTATGTTTTGTTTTTTAATAATATACTTTGTCTGTTGTGAGTAGTGCACACACTGCATGACCAATGGCCATAACCTGTAGCTACATTAGGCCTGGCCCTTAATCATCATCCCATACCCACTAACCTTATATTTAGTGCCCACGCTTGATCATCCACGACCATTTCTGGCTGGTACTGGGCACAGGGCATTGCGTGTAGCCATGCCTTCTATCCATTAACAATGTCACAAAGTCGCCATGGCCTACCCCCTAACCTCAATCTCATCAGGGCAGAAATGTAGTCATGCAAGGGGAGCTGGGAACATGGTATAGCTTTAGGCAATGCCCTTTCCCCAGAACCCATGCCATCATGTCAAGCAGGTACTACGCAGACATCACCACTTTTGGCCATACCCTGTGCCCACTACCTATTCTCTTTACACATATTTTTGAGCTCATGGACCAAATCTCGGTCTACAGATCTCTGATTATTTTGTGTACCCTAAATATGGTAGAGAGGTTAAGAATGTAACTATCAGATCAGTTTATGACTACATCGGTTTGCAAACCATGGATCCCAAAAATTAATTTTTTTGTTGTGGTCTTTTTTTGTACCTCCCACGTTTATGCCCTGGTCTGCAGAGATGGTAGAATGAACAGAGGCGGATGCTCCATTAGAGCGGAGGAGCGCCGTCCCCTTGCCACCACCAGCAAATAAAACAATAATAAAACGGGTTTTAAACCCGTTTTATTTTAATCTGCTGGACCTGCCCCCAGGACTCTGACGAGTGTTAGGGGGTGGGTCCAAGGGATGACACTGCTGGTAGGGGAGTGCTGGACACTCCCTTCACTGCGTATAAGGGTTTGGCTCCCAGTCTGCCTGGCAGAACAAGTTGCAGGTGCTCAGGCCAATCCCGATGCTGCTTTCATGTAGCGTCAGGATTGGCCACAGTGCATTATGGGAACCTGTGCCCAGAAGACAGATGAGTGTGATGCGGCTGGAGACGGCGGCAGCGATCAGGTAAGTTTTTTTTGTTTATTTACCCGAACCCTCCCCCCGCCTCACCTCCCTCCTCCGGCCTAGCCCACCCCATCACTTTGGCAGGGGACAGGCCGCTATTGAGAATGAAGCACCTCTACCCCCACGTGGTCCCACAAAATTCTGATTACAAATGAGGTTTGCAAACCAAACCATAATTTAGTAGACCTTAAAATGGCTACCACCACATACATAATCAGCTCCTGGAAGCCAAACAAATGGAGAGATAAAATTTAAAAAATTGTTTCGTGAATCAGTTAGCAAACCTAACAGCAACCTATTTCTACATTTTCTGCCCCTCGATTTTTTTGTGATTTTTCAAAAAACAATGAAAGAATTGAAGTTACACCAATAAAAGAATGTAAATTGAGTCAAACGTGATCTACAAGTCCAAATTTTGGCTCAATACATTCAGGCTCTGTTGCGGGTTGTTCAATAACAGTTCCTTTAAGAATTTTAAAAGGGAAAATAGAACTTTGGACTCCATCCAGACCCATATTCTCAGCCTTTAAAAAAAAATCTACATTTTATGTAGGTGCACTTTTTGGAACGTTAAGCGCAGATTCATCAAAAGGGGCCAGAGTAAGTATTGTAAGTGATATAAACAGCTTTTCCCTTTGGACTCATCAATTCAACCATAAAGGAGCGTGTGCACGTAAAATAAAGGAAGCTGAAACGATGTATTACCTGCAACCTGCTTGCTACGTTGGGATGCCTCGGAAGCCAAAGCATATGATATAGTAATAATGCGTTCTTGCTCCTGAAGCTGGGTACCTGCGTCCTGATAGCTCTGCTCATCCGGAGAAACCACATGCTGCAGATTGTGCATACTAGAAAAACAGGAAAACTTTAATTACATTTAGAGAAATGAATGGACGTCTTCTTTGAAAGGATCACTCAGAATGTCTCAAATCCCTCCCTGCCCCTCCCTCAATAAATCATTTTCTTGGAAACAATAACGCGTTAATTTCGTACACAACACATTGTGAAATCAGTCATGTCCTTCATCCCTTTTATTTAAATAAATGGGTGAAGTACATTTTAGAATAATTTGCTTGAAGGATTGTTTCTGAACCAAGGCAAATCCAAATATCTCCCCTAACTCCACAGTACCAGTAGTGGATAGATTTTGTTGAGGATCAACATGCTTGCGGACTTAGTATATATCCCTCTTATAGCTTATATCTTTGTTTTTATATAAAGGTATATTTTAGCGATGGTCTGAACTTTGCGTATTCCTGTCCTCTTTCTAACACAAAGTTTGTCATACGCTGGCTTTCTTTTTCTATCAATGAATGGGATTCGGAGTGTGGCCAAGATGGCAGCCGCAACAGATGCTTAGTAAACAAGATCTGTGCTGGGCCCGGTTACGATCTTGCCCCCCCCCCCCCCCCCGGCGACAACTGCCTGGCAACGAACACCCCGGCCCTCCCAGCCTCCAGTAAATTCCCCCGCAGCCGGACCTGTCAACAGCCCCTGGAAAGCGCAGTGGGGACGAAGGATTGGAGGTACGGGCGTGCCTAGACTGCGGCACTCCCACCTGCTGTGGACACCTAGGTGGAGCTGGAGGGGCCCTGCAGCAGAGTGGGAGTGTGACTGGAATGCGGCTGCGATGGGTCCAGAGGCTGAGAGCTCTGCCGGCTGCGAAGTTATCAACAGAAGACTGGAACAGCATGGGAGGAGGAGAGGCCCAGTAGAGTAGGCTGCCCTGCCCCTCAGCGGTGCAGCATTCTGCCCTCTCTTAGACTGGCTATGGCCCCTAGGTGATGTGCCGAGGGAGACATCACGCCGGTGGCTCAACATTGCTCCCGGACCTGCCAGGGTGCTCCCGACTGCTGTGCGGCTGCTGAGTCCCCTTCCTTTTCTCACGGGCAGCAACCTGCGGGATTCTTCGCGGCTGCGGCCTGCCCGGAAGGACTGCTCTGGTACAATTGAGATACGCCATCCATGGTGCGGCTGTTTAAACCCCCGGCGCACCCTGAAGACTGCTGGCTGCTCTCGGCAGCCCTGGTTGCTCTGAAAGGGCTTGGAAGAGGGAGACGGGCCCTGTGGCTATCATGTGGGGCTGAAGCCAGAGACCAGGGAAGGGCCTAACTCCCCAAATACAGGGAACACTAGAAGCTGGTGATCCTGCCGTCAAAGGACACTGAGTGGCACCTCTGGGGCGTGGTGCCTGTGGCAAGCTGCTGGGTCATTGCTTTGACCTCAGGTACTAGGTTGCGGCTGGTTAACATACCGGCATCGACCTGCCTTGCCCTGCCATGATCCTGTGGGCACGAGGGAGCCTCCGGCGTGCCGGGATGGTCTACTGGGAAGCCACGGTGAGTGGATTGGTGGAGGGTGGCCCTCTTGCATTCTTTGTCCCCCCTAGGCATCCCACACACCCTGCAGAGTGGGGGTTCTCCCTTCCCTGCGGTGTGGCATCGTTGAGAATGCACCCACGCCCTGGCCATCGGTCTGAAGCCCTCACACCGTGCCGCACTAAAGATTGGAAAGCGCTGTGCTGCGCCAACTGGGGCCTTCAATAATTACCCACTGCTCTGGTCTTTTGAGCTGTTTGACTTTCCTCTAAATTGCTCTACTAGGGGCGTGGCCAAGATGGCGAGCGGGTAGGACGTGCATTGCTTCGTCTCCCCGCTCCCGTGTGCCCAATTCTGCCCCAAAGTGCGTTTTCTCTCCCCTCTGTAGCACACAACCGAGGGAAAATCGTACCTCCAGCCTGGTTGACGCTTTGAAGCGGTGTGGGACGCTGCTGGGGGACGGAGATCTCGTCCGCTTCTCCGGCGAGGGGCCATAGCGCGGAGCCGAAGAAATGGCGCCCGGAGCCATTTTGTCTCACCGGAGGGGAGTGTATCGCCTGCACTAGCGCCCCTGAGGCAGACTTCCCGCTGAGAGTGTGGCGGAGCTAGCGCGCTCTCATCGAGTCAAGTGCAGCGGTGGGGAAAGCAGAGACCGGCTGCCGAGGAGCGACCGAGGGAGCCTGTGAGGCCTGCGGCGGGCGGGGCAGGGCCGAGACGGAGTGGGAGAAGCCGACGGAGGTGGGGCCTCGACCAGAGACATCGGCTGGTATTGCCCCCGCGCAGGCACCATCGTCCCACCACCGGCATCGAGACCCAGCGACCCAGGGGCCGAGCTGTGGCGGACACACGCACCTCCGGAGTGGCGGTAAGAGGGACGCTGGGGAGCCCAGCAGGGGAACAGCGTGCAACAGGAAGGCATCGGCCAGACGGCTCGGCTGGCGCTCGTGCGGGAGAGCGGAGTACCTACAGTTCCCTGCCTGCTTTTTTCACGTGGTGGCGAGGGCTGCGTCCATCTGGTGCAACCTGCGTGGGGTGGTCTGGGGCCTGGCCGTTCGCGCAGACAGTGGAGGTCTGGGAGGCTCTCCCCCACATAACAGGGCCGCGACCGCAGTGAAAGGGCCAGGGGAGCCATACCGCATTTCCACGCAGTGGGAAGCTTTGGCCAGAGTAATCGACTGGGGCCTGGAGTGGAGGTGGAGGCAGCTGGTGGCGCACACCCTGGACAAGGCTGACGTCCATCACAGCACAGAGCGGTTGGAGTGGAGCGGTGGTGGCATCACAGATAGTGCATTGAGGTACACTGCCGCAGTGGGGGACCAGAGGAAGCGAACACCAGGAGCCCGGCAGGGACGGGTCAAGGTGAGGCGAGGAGAGGAACGGCCCGGGCGCGGAGGCGTCCTCAGACGGGGCAACAGCACGAGCGTGGCCCACACCAGCGCTGCATTGGAGGGTGACCACAGGGTAGGAGTCCGGAGCCGGGGGACTACACGGGGCACCTTCAGGGAACATAGGTGCCGACCGGGCTGGCTGCTGGGTGACCGCACTGAACACTCACCTAAAGTGGTTCGCTACCGCTCACGTTAGAGTGCTGGGGGGTCCCATCACCGCAGGGGCATAGACGACGCCACGTGGAGCAAGCTGATGGAGCGGGGCCCACGGCGGTGACCAGGAGGGGTGGCACGGCTGAACGACCCGAGGCGCGAGCCCCCAACGTTGGAAGGGATCCCTGCCGGAGCAACACACATTTAGCTCTTCAACTACCGGGACAGTGTCGTGGGCCTCGCGGGGGAAGTGGGTTGCCCACAGACAAGCGAAAGATAGGGAGTCAGCGCACCTGCCGCCGCACCGAGGCTCCGGAGTTGCCGGAATCCGAATCGGCCCTTGTATCGCAACGCGGGGGGGCACCTGGACTGCACCTTACGCCACTTGCACCAACATGGCAGCGCCAAGGACCAAAAAGGACCGTACTTTAAAAGATATGCTTATTAAACCAACACTGCCGAGCTCTAGCACTGAAGAGAGGGAGGCCCCAATCACTAGGGAGTTCCTAGAGACGCTCTTCAACACCCTTCGGGAGGACTTCCACACCCTGAAGAGCGAAGTGGCAGGGGAAGTGCGAGAGATTCGGAGGGACGTAGATACGCTAGGTGACTGAGTGGCGGCGATTGAGGATCAAGATCAAGCCAGGGAGGAGGAGATAACGCAACTCCAGCAGGAAGTGATCCGTTTGAAAGAACAGCAAATCGACCTCCAGAGTCACACGGAAGACCTCGAGAACCGCTCGAGGCGGAACAACGTCCGAGTGCGGGGGGTTCCATCAAACGCGGAAGGGACGGACATGGTTAGCTACCTGCAGGGCATGTTTCGGGAGGTCCTGGGGGAGGCGCCGGACTTTGAGATCCGCATTGATAGGGCCCACAGGGTCGGGCTCCGTAGGAGGGCCCCGGCGCCCCCGCCAGACATCCTTGCCTTCCTGCCAGACTACCCCCTCAAGGAACGTATCCTCCGAGAGGCCCGAGCGAAACAACCAATACAACACCAGGGCCACACTATAGCGCTGTATCAAGATCTAGCAGCTATCACACTACAGAAAAGACGGACCTTCCGAGAAGTGACAACTCATCTGCATGACAAAGGAGTGGCATATTCTTGGGGTCACCCTTTCCGGATCATATTCAAATGGGAAGGACGGCTGCACCAGATTCGATCATTACAGGAGGCCTGTAAGTTACTGAGCTTGCCTGCTCCAGACTCCGACGAGAAGAGCACCGCCAGCCAGCGGGTGCTGCAAGGGCGATGGCAGACGGCGGGACGGAGGCGCCATTCGGGATCACCCATGGGGCCTGACCTCGCAGCGATGGCACAGGAACGTCAGGCGGCGGTGGACACGGTCCTTAAGGACACAGCGTCTCAAGACAGCTCATGATTACAGAGGGGACTAATTTAGTATAGCACGCAGAGAGGGGTGGGGGGGCGCATGGGGGCGGTGGGGGTGGGTTTCCCTGCCAGGCCACGGGATGCTCCAATTTACTTTTTTTTCCAGAGACGCGCGAACAAGCCCAGCGGGCTCTGGACATTTGGGGGGGCTGGGGAAGTTCGGTTGGGGTTAGGGAGGGGGGGGAGGGGAACTGGTGTGCTACTAGTGGGTTCACGTAAACCTCGACGACAAAAGGGTCTCAAGCTAGGACAGAAGGAGTGGGGCACAGATTTATCCCAAGGGAAGGTTTTTAGATGGCCGCGATTACTGACTCCCTTCCCTTTAACATGACACACTCAGAGTTACGCATTCTCACCCTGAATGTGCGAGGCCTGAATAGCCCCAGTAAACGGAAGTCGATTTTATCCTACCTTGAGCATTCGGGGGCTGATGTGTGCCTCCTCCAGGAGACTCACCTCTTATCAAAGGATTGGCATCGGATGAGGTCCAGAGCATTTCCCCAACAGTTTTTCTCCTCCACATAGGATAAGAAAGCGGGAGTAGCTATACTGGTGGGCAGACGCTTTACGGGGAGGGTGGGTGACAAGGTAGCGGAAATTAAGGGACGCCTGTTAGCTCATACTCTATGGGTGGGGGCTCCCCTATGGTAGTAGGGTCCCTCTATGTGCCCAATGCCGGACAAGAGAAGTTCCTCAAGGCAGCATTGGCAGATGTCCTCAGTGCACAACAACGTTGGCTAATTGTTGGGGGGGATCTGAATTTAGTGATGGAAACGACCGCAGACAGGTCCAGCTCTCGGTATACTCAGACAGGGGCAATATCCACGGAGGGCCGACAGTGGTTACGGGACAATGGGATCATGGACATTTGGAGGGAGGCTCACCCCCACACTTCACAGTTCTCCTATTACTCTCATGCTCACCATACATATGCCCGTCTGGACCACTTGCTGGGTACGACAGAACAAAACACATTAGTGAGGGACGTTTCCATTACACCGGCGGCTCTGTCTGATCACGATGCAGTCCAAGCAACCCTGTGGGTGCCCCAGCCACGTAAGAGGGGGGGGGCTGGAGATTGCGTGAGGGCCTGTTACACAAGCCAGCGGTGAGGGAGCAGGTACTTAAATGTATCACAGACTACCTTGACACGAATGACACCCCCGACATCTCCGTGTCCACACTATGGGGGGCTCTTAAAGCGGTGGTGCGTGGGGAACTGATAGCAATCTCTGCGGCCGATAACCGGGAGCGCAAGACCAAACGGGAGGAGCTCACGACCCAGGTCCTGGAGTTGGAGAGGGTGCATAGTAGGACAGGAGCGCCACGGGTGTGGCGCCAACTGAAAGCGGCACGCGCCCAGCTGGCAGGGCTGGACCTAGATAGGGCAGAATATGCAGCGCTTCGTCTCAAACACTCCTACTATATAGGAGGGGACAGAACGGGGCGTATGCTTGCGAATAAGCTGCGGACCCGCACGCTACGGTCGAAGGTGAGCTCTATTCGACAGGCGTCGGGGACTATGGCTGAAACAGACGAAGAGATCGCACAGGCTTTCCAAACATTTTACGCGGAGCTTTATCATAGGGAGACTCCTGTACCTTCTCAAATTGATACTTACCTACAAGGAGCCCACGTTACCACCCTCGATTCAGCTCATGCAGAGTCGTTAGATTCGCCCATATGCATAGAGGAAGTAATAGGAGCGATCTCGCGTCTCAAACCACTGAAGTCCCCGGGACCGGACGGGTTCTCGGCCGGGTTTTATAAAACATACTGCACAGTTTTAGCTCCACTATTGACTAAACTTTTTAACTCTTTCACAGGACCGGGGGCGATCCCCGCGGACATGCTCGGGGCCTCTATCACAGTACTACCGAAACCAGGCAAAGATAAATCCCTCTGCAGTTCTTATCGGCCAATATCGCTGCTCAATGTAGATTTAAAGCTGTTCACAGGCATTTTGGCAGCGAGGTTGGGTCCCCACATGCCGGGTATTATTGAGCCTGACCAGTCCGGTTTTATTCAAAATCGGCAAAGCAGTGACAACACCAAACGCATACTGCACCTCATCGATAAGGCCCATCGTACCGATATGGATGCCCTCCTTTTATCGATCGACGCCGAGAAGGCATTCGATCGTGTCGACTGGGATTTTTTAGATAAAGTTTTAACTCATTTTGGCATTGGGGAGAGGCTTAGAGCTTGGGTAGCGAGTTGCTATAACAGACCAACAGCGACTGTCAGGGTGAATGGGGTGGATTCTGAGCCATTTGAGATTCAGAGGGGGACACGGCAGGGATGCCCGCTTTCGCCTCTTCTTTTTGCCCTCTATATAGAACCGCTCGCTCAGAGGATTAGGGAGAACCCAGAAATACTGGGTATCCCGTTCGGGGGAGAGAGACATACACTGAGTCTTTATGCGGATGACATTATCGCCTCCCTCGAGACTCCAACGACATCGGTCCCGGCCTTTTTGCGGGAATTAGAGAACTTCGGTCAGGTCTCGGGCTTCCGAGCTAATGTCGGGAAATCTATGGTCCTCTGGCTGAACCAGGCTGGACAGCCACCTGCACCTGGGGGAACCACATACGAAGGTATACCGGTGATGGCCTCTCTCCCATATTTAGGCATTGAGCTGGCTCCGTCGGTGGCTCAGATGGTCACTCTTAACTACTCTAAGCTGTCATCTCAAATAACACATGACCTGCATCGGTGGAGACACCATCAGTTATCCCTATTGGGTAGGGTAGCGGCGGTCAAGATGTCGACCCTCCCTAAGGCACTCTACCTCTTCCAGACACTGCCGATCGGGCCTCCACTCGTTACTCTCCAGAAAATACAGCAGGCGCTCCATCAGTTTATTTGGGCGGGAGCGAGACCCCGCTTACGGAGAGAATTGGGCTATTTACGGACTGAGGAAGGGGGCCTGGGAATCCTGAATGTCCTTGAGTATTTTAGAGCGGCTCAGCTCCGATATCTGGTGGAGTGGAACAGACCTGAATCACTCTGGAAGGTCCCATTCCTTAAAAAAGAAGACCGACCCCCTAATCTCAGGGGATCTCCTATCACTCACACTTTGCTAAGGGTTTGGGAGGGAGTCGCGGTTAGAAAAGGATTATCCTCTTTCCCGTCACCTCTGACTCCCATTCTCGACAACAAGGAATTTTCCCCGGGTGCGAATGAAAGAGCGTTCCCGCGTTGGAGGGAGTCTGAGTGCAAGTCAGCGGGACATTTGTTTGACCTGGAGGGGATTCTTTCTTTCCGGGATCTTCGGACAGAATATGGTCTCCCGGAATCCGAACGGTTCCGCTACATGCAAATAAGACATTGGCTACACCACACGGAAGTACTCCCCGGGGTCTCTCGGAAGCTAACGAAATTTGAAAAATGGCTGTACACAAAAAACACAGACAAGAAGATGATCTCAGAGCTTTACGAGATGTTACGCCCTCAGGCCCCAAGGTACCCTACGGCGGGACAGCGACGGTGGGCGGGGGAGCTGGGGAGGGAATTCACGACGAAAGACTGGTCGGACATCTACTATCGTGCGGCCCACACAGCGCGAAACACGGCGAGCAGAGAGACAGCAGTTAAGATAGCCATGTATTGGTATTTGACCCCGGTCCGCCTTCATAGGGGGAACCCTGACCGAAGCCCCACCTGTTGGCGGGGTTGTGGAGAGGACGGAACACTGACACACCTGTTATGGGACTGCAAAGAACTGGGGAACTATTGGCCGGGGATATTAGACGATGTAGATCGCCAATTCGACACACAGATTCCGCGATTTCCGGCATATGTGGTGCTGGGGTTGCCGAATCCATTGATGTATCCACTGAGATCTCACAGAGGCAAACAAATGGGGCTAGCATTGGGAGCGGCTCTCCAAAACATCTTATCGCATTGGGGGACACGTATGAAACCGACGCATCTGGGGTGGCTACATAGGTTATGGTACATTATGGGAATGGAACGCATCCAGGCTTCCCTGACCAACTCCATGACTAGCTTCAATGAAATTTGGCAGCCGCTACTTTCCCTTTTGTCCACTGAGATGAATGAGATTACGTGTCCCAGATACCTTCGTTTGCTCCGTCTCACGACCTCTGAAACGCAGTCCTAATGAGGCTCCACTGTATCTGTTCACAGGACAAATTGTTGATTGTTGATTAGCTCAACCGCACCCTAGCACACCAGTTCGAGGGAGGTTGGGGAGGGGGTAGGGAGTGGGTAGGGAGCTGTCTTCCTTTTTTTTTTTTTTTCCTCTCCTTTTCTTTTCTCTTGTTTTTCTAATAAATGGCATTGTAAGACAGGATTTGCAGATGGCTCTCCGGAAATGGGGATACCCTAGAGACACAAAAGTTCGGCCCTAGGGGGCGTGTCTGGGGACATATGTCCCTAGTTTATAAAGAACGATTGGGTATCGTGTCAGGATCCGCGCAGTGGACACATTGTACAGAGCTCTGGAGATGTATGTTGTATTATTGCTGAATGCCAATAAAAACAAAGTTAAACCTAAATTGCTCTACTACACTCTCAAAACACCTGCATGACCATAGGACACGATCGGTCGCATATCCCACCCTTGGCTCTCAGGTAAACGTCTGCCTGCAACGCTATGGACGAACTGAGTTGGGGTGCGCTGGACCTCCCTATAGCTCAGACCATCCTGCTCCTCATCTACTGCCGCAGAGATGGGGAAACCCAGAAGCAAGTTGATGAAGGCCCCGTCTGAAACTACTGACCACCCCCACAATCTCTCTAGAGAAGATACTGATGCCACCCAAGCTATATACCCCATAAGTCTTCAGCTTGACAAGATACTAGGGGCCATAGCGGATACTAAGGCCACCATTCAGCAGGACATTCCCACAGTATCAATGGGCCTTGGCTTGTTGCAGGCAGAACACCACAAGCTAGCTGACTGAATCAAGGAGATGGAAACTTCTGTACAAGAACTCAGTCCAGAATGCTCAACACTCACTGGCCAGGTAGTCGAACTGCGGGATAGGGTCCAGCTCCTTGAACGTCACACAGAGGATGCAGGAGGACTCAATCAGCGCACCAACATACGAGTGGTTGGCCTTCCTGAGGGAGTGGAGAATGGTGATATGGTAGCCTACCTGGAGAGCTGGCTGAGGTCAGAGGTGGCCCAGGATTTACTTACCCCCTTCTTTGCACTAGAACAAGCTCATCGCGTCTCTGCGCGCCCACCGGCCTCGGGCATGCCTCCGAGGCCAGTTGTGGCCAGGCTACTACAGGACCGGGATAGAGACATAATACTGCAGAGGGCACGCTCAGAGGGCCCCTTCACAGTGGACTATAGCAGGGTCTCGATCTTCCCAGACTTTACAGCAGTGGTACAGATCAAGAGGGACTCCTTTCTGGAGGTTAAGAAGGCACTACGTGATAATGGCGTACAATAATCTCTGATGTTTCCCTCCAAACTCCGGATTACCTTTGAGGGAACCACACACTTCTGCGAGGTCCCGGAGTCGCGTGGGCCTGGCTGGAGGCAAAAAAGGTAGGGACTACCCTCCACAAAGCACGCTCAAGATCAGCGGTGTCCCGACCGAGTGTGAGAAAACGCCCATGCAGGACACTAAGGGGCGGCTCTAGGAGTGGCCCGTCTCCCTCACAGACTGAACTGGAGTGAGCAGCGGCCCTCCAGGCGGTAGCAGACATCGTGATGACACACAAACCAACCTCAGGGGCTGGGACCCTTCTGAACAGAAATCCGTGCTGTTTGACTTAGTGTCCTCTCACGGCAAAGATACTGGACTCCCTGTGGTGACCCCTCAGACAGTGGAAGAACTGATTTGATATTGTTGGACTTGGCCCTTTTTGGCTAAAGTTCCCTAAACTTTTTGCCTTCCCGCAAGACCTTTTTTCTGACATGGTGTTGCCAACTTAGATGCTTTGGGCACTTTGCCACTGCTGATCAGTGTCAAAGTGCAAGTGCTCCCTGTATAAAGTGTAATGGTATATTTGTCTTACTAAGGAAGTCCCTAGTAAAATGCACTATGTGTGCCAGGGCTGGTAATGCAAATGCTACTAGTGGGCCTGCAGCACTAATTGTGCCACCCACACAAGTAGCCCTAAAGAGAGAACTCAGGCCTGCCACTGCAGTGCCTGCGCACAGTTGCTAAAACTGCCATGTTGTCCTGACAAGTCCACCCACTTGCCAGGCCTGACTCTTCCCTTTTTATGCACATCAGACACCCCTATGGTAGGCCCAAGGTACACCCCTGGGCAGGGTGCAGTGTATGTGAAAGGTAGGACATTTACTGAGGTTTGTACCATGTCCTGACAGTGAAATACTCTCCATTTCGTTTTTCACTGTTGAAAGGCCATCTTGACCATAGGACAATGGGGAGGCTGTGTAATATGTATCCAGCCTATCTTCCCATAGGCTTAAGATGTAGGGGTGAAGTTTAGTGTGCCTGAACTCACAATTTAAAAACCCCATCTTTTTGTGAAGGTGGTTTTTGCATTGTGTGTTTAGAAACCACACTTTTAGAAGTAGCTGGTTTTTTGTGCTCTAACAATTCTGTGTGTCTCTGCCTGGTTGTGGACTGACTGTCTGGATTTAAAAGTGATAGGATCTGGAGAATGTCTTGACCCAGGGGAGGAGGTGAGACAGCAACAGGCTGACCTGCATCTGGAGTGTAGGGGGGAGGAGTAGCCCCTGGAGGTGAAGAGGCCTGGGCTGCCGCCATAAAACAAGGGCTCCATCTCCTGCTGAGTGATTGACGATTCAGACCTTCACTATCAAAGGGAGACACCCAGAACTGGTTTGGACAGGGCTCAGTGCCCCCCTGAACACAAAGACTTCAAAGACATTTAGGGGTATAACTATGAGAGCTGAAACCCCTGAAGCTAGGACTGATCAAGACTGTAAAGGATTGAAACTACTTTGTGGTCAAGAGGAACCTCTGCCAAGGAAGAAACAGCTGAAGAGACTGAAGGAAAGGACTGACCTTTGCTGTGTGCTCTGGGGCTGGCCTGCAGTTTGCTGATTTAACCAAGGAGAGGCGAAGGGACTTTGCTGTGTGCTGTGTCCCCCTGCTTGAAAGGACTTTGCTGTGTGCTGTGTCCTGAAGTAACTTGTCCCCAAGGGCCCGAGGAGAGCTGGCTCCCTGTTGTGGAAACTCAGGAACACAAAAGTTTCCAGAGGAGTGTCTCAGCGACGCTGGGTGCGTGTGCTTTTTGCAGCCTGAGACCTTCGTAAGAACTGCCCCGTGATCGTGTGCACCCGGAGTCCAAGTGAGTCTCAGCGACGCTGTGTGCGTGTGCTTTGTGCAGCCTGAGACCTTCGTGAGGATTGTCCTGTGATCTTGTACACCCGGAATCCAAGTGAGTCTCAGCGACGCTGTGTGCGTGTGCTTCGTGCAGCCTGAGACCTTCGTGAGGATTTCCCTGTGATCGTGGGCACCTGGAGTCCAAGTGAGTCTCAGCGATGCTGTGTGTGTGTACTTCGTGCAGCCTGAGACCTTCGTGAAGATTGCCCTGTGATCGTGGGCACCTGGAGTCCAAGTGAGTCTCAGCGACGCTGTGTGCGTGTGCTTCGTGCAGCCTGAGACCTTCGTGAAGATTGCCCTGTGATCGTGGGCACCTGGAGTCCACGTGAGTCTCAGCGACCCTGTGTGCGTGTGCTTCGTGCAGTCTGAGACCTTCGTGAGGATTGTCCTGTGACCGTGTACACCCGAAGCTCAAGTGAGTTTCAGCGACACTGTGTGCGTGTGCTTCATGCAACCTGAGACCTTAGTGAGGATTGTCCTGTGACCGTGTACATCCGAAGCTCAAGAGAGTCTCAGCGACGCTGTGTGCGTCTGCTTCGTGCAGTCTGAGACCTTCGTGAGGATTGCCCTGTGATCGTGTACACCCGAAGCTCAAGTGAGTCTCAGCGACGCTGTGTGCGTGTGCCCTGTTGCAGCCTGAGACCTTCGACTTTGCCATCGGCTCGGACCGGCAACCTCAGAGGAGCGGTGCCGCCGGCCCCAGCCTGCCTTTGCCAAGAAGAGACCTCGAACCATCACGTCGGGAGTCCGTGTTCCACTGCCCGAGATCAACGAAGTCGCCCTGGAGGCCCAAGCCGAGAGGAGAGCGAGATCGCCCCCCCCAGGTAACGCTCAGCGAGCGTGCGTGTGTCGCCGCCTGGGGCGGGGTGCGGTCTCGGAGAGAAACGCTCTCGGCCTTTCCCATCCTTGCAGCGCGAGCCCCCGCTCAAGTTAGAATCGCGGCCCATACTTGCCGAGGAGTGGCAGTACCGGGGCAGGAGTGTCGAGCTGCACTTTGTTTACACCAGACCAGTGTTGGGGGCATATGTTGGCAGTAGCTGACCGCGAGTCAGTACGAGTGGCATCGAGTCCGTCCTGAGCACCGTGAACGGTGCTGAAGTACATTGTTGTTGGAATTACGAACTGCCTGATTGTTGCATTACGCAGTACATTCTTTTTGCATTACGAACTGCCTGATTGTTGCCTTACGCATTGCATTGTTGTTGGCGTTACGAACTGCCTGATTGTTGCATTACGCATTGCATTATTTTTGCATTACGAACTGCCTGATTGTTGCATTACGCATTGCATTATTTTTGCATTACGAACTGCCTGATTGTTGCATTACGCATTGCATTATTTTGGCATAACGAACTGCATTATTTTTACATCACGAAGTGCCTGATTCTTGCATTACGAACTGCATAGCATTGCATTAGGACTGCATTTGGATCATTGAGAATTGCTCATTAATACAGCAAGAACCTACAAGGGCTTGCTGGCCTAATAACCGGCCAGATGAAATATTACAAATACGCATATGTTGGATTTTTATCGTGTGGTCTCATCGTATATCTTTTTATATAAACTTATACTTGTTTTTTTATGAAACTCGTGTGGAGTCCCTTTGTGGTGTCATCATTGGGTTACTGAGAGTGGGATTGCAAATACTTTACACATTGCCTTGGAGATAAGCCTGGCTGCTCGTGCCAAGCTACCGAGGGGGTGAGAAGGGGCTATCTGAGAAGGTATCCTTCCTTTCCCTGACTTAGAAGCAAGGGTCCCTATTTGGGCTAAGGTACCTACCTCAGCCAACTGGGGACCCCCAATTCTAACCTTGGGTAGCAACGGGTGGGGATTTGAACCCTCCCCGTTCTAACTCCGTTGGTCAGCGGTGTGGGATTGGAACGTGTATTTGCAAATCCACTCACAGTGATTGGTGTACATCACTAGTTTAGCGCAGACCACGACGCAACCACATTGTGTTTTGATTTTTGGTTCTATTTTTGAGTGACCTTTAAGCCACACATCATGTCTCAGAGGAGTCAAGTAGCCAGTGAGGTTGCAGAATTGGAGTTCGACATTGGAGCATTGCTTACCTACAAAGTTGATCAATTGAGGCAATTCTGCAGAGCTATGGGATGTCCCATGAAAAGTAGCGCCAAGAAGGAGGAGCTGCAAACGGCCTTGAGGGCCTGGTGGGAAGCCAAAGAGACTCAGGGGACAGGTGATGTTGAGGTGGATGAGGATGACCCAGGGAATGGATTTGGTCCACAGGATTTGCCAGTGGAAGGACCAGCCTCAGGGGCTGGTAGTAACCATTCAGGGAGGAGTTTTTCCCCAGAGGAGCTGGAGGAAAACCAAAGGGTCAGAGAGCATGAGTTGGAGGTTTTAAAACAAAGCTCAAGCAGAAGAGAAAAAGCTGCTCATTGAAAGTGAAAAGCGAGCAGAGGAGAGCAAGAACGCTCTCGCCTTGGAAGAGAAGAAGATTCTCTTAGCTCATGAGTTAAGCATGAGGGAACTGGACATTAAGGCTAAACAGGTGGGGTCCAGTACAAATGGTGGCAGCGCACAGCCAGTGCCAAGTGTGGATGAGTACAAGCGTGCACTGGATGATTGGGTGTTGGTTAGTCTGGCAAATGATTTGAAGGGGTTGCTCAATTTGGCCCCCAGGGAGCCTAGGCTCAGTAATTATTTTCCAGGAGTGCGCCAACCCTTGTTAGGGTGCAAGCTCTTTGATTCCCGGGAGCTTGCACAAGAGCCCGACCCCTGGTCATGGGTCCAAGGAGGCATTAGAGAGGGAAGAGAAGCAAAGTAGAGCTGTTAGGTCCCAGAGTAGTGGGGGGGGCATGCGGACTAGCACCCTGTCTCAAAGGAGAGGGAGGGAGTGTGAGCAGCGACCCCAGGGGTTCACCACCCCACCTCAGAGACTGGAGGGTTCCTTAGAGGAGCACCAGGTTGGATGCCTAGCGCCTACCTGCCAGCAGTGTGAGGAAGAACACCTAGCGTCAGGAGGTCGGGGGGCGCCTGTAACCAGAGCTCCCGCGGTCCTGAAGTTTGTGGGTGCCATTCCTAAATGGCAGGCACAAAAATCTAAATGGAAGGTTAAGGGAGGAAAGTGTCCCCCCGGGGACCGTGCCCAGCCAGTAGGGCTAGGTCCCCTAGATGTGACCAGGGTAAACCCACCTCTAACCTGAAGGGCAGGATGACTGGAGACAGTATCCTGACCGATGGGTCTTCCAGGGGTACCGCTTGGTGACTTGGTTCTACCGATCCCTCTCGGCAATGGTCCGTGGTCCTCTGTCTACTCTGCGGAAAAGATGGGAGGGGATCCTGCAGCATGAGCTAACAGACCCAGAATGGTGTAAGATATTGTCCTCCTCCGCCGCATAAAATCCAGGTGGTCTACGGGGGTGAGCCTCTCCCCTGTCCGAGATGCAGACACTTGGAAGGTGACTTTGCTCATATGGTTTGATATTGCCCCCGGTTACGTCCTTTCTGGGAAAAGGTGATTGCCGCCCTGAACTTCACGCTGGGGCACTCCCTTCCCTGCTCCTTGGAGACTTGTATTTTAGAGCTACTTCCAAGGCCGAACGCACGGTAGGGGGGGCACAAGGTTTGTAGATTTGACTCTCGCGTTGGCTAAAAGGCATATTGCCATGGCCTGAAAATCTTTGTTGGGACCAGGGGTTAGTACCCGGGGATCTGATGTGGCCCAGTGGCCAAGAGCAGAGGAGCGGACATTGGTCAGGGAGGAGGCCAGGGGGGTGAATAGACGCCCCATAGCGGACCTATGGACAGAGGTGTTGGTGTCTTGGGAACACCCAGAGTACGAATTGAGATGAGGCCCAGAGGGTAGTGATAGTTCGCCAGAGGGAGGGGGGAGTGAGGATACACTGGGGGACCAGGTGGGAGGGACCAATGAATGTTGAATTGGGAAGAGTCCTGGTAGCCCCTGCCCCGGATACCTGTCCTGGCGCTGTGAACAGGGGAGTGCAGATTCTTTCGCCTTTTCAGCAGGATTGGAGATAAGGTCCTGAATGGTGTGGTCATTTGTCCCATTGTCCAAGGAGAGCTACACGGTGGCGGGCTCCTCACCCACCCCCACCCACCCACTTAATAACCAGTATTTCTACTCATCTGCTCTAATGACTGGCAGCGCAAGCCCAGTTGGGTCACTCACTTGTGCCTATATGTTTGTTTTTTTCTCTGCTCTTTCTTTCTACCCCCACCTTTGTTATACCATTGGATACCTTTATGATCGTAACACATATCTTTGCATTGCACTGCTTGATGACCCCCCCTTCGTAAAAGCAAGGGGATATCTCCTGTGAACAGCAAACATGTGGATTTAATGTTATAACAGACAGAACTTGAGTAACTTATGAAATACAGAAGATAAGTCTTTATTGCTTCTTAAACAGTCTGTTGATGTATTGTGCAATGCTGTACATTGTAAAAGTTTTTTTAAATGCCAATAAACAGAAGTTAAAAAATCAATCAATGAATGGGATTCTGTAAATTGCAGATATTAGCTTCCAACCATGTTGGCCTCATGCATAATTGCTTTGTTAGTTTTGTTTAATAAACTCACTGGCTTGTGCGTTATTTGGTATGAGAGGCACGGACTACAGATTCTGAATTAATCAAATAGTATAGCACAACACAACCAATCTATTTCCTGCTGTTCCATCCTGAGAAGGCAAGTTAGAGATAGAGCGAAAAGCCCTACAAGATCCAGGGATTATTCCTTGTTAAGACCAGAAGGCGTCTCCACACTATATGCTGAAGTCCACTTAGTACTTCAGTAGACCTCAGATCCCAAAGGCCATGAGTTCAAGACATCCCAGGCCCCCAACGTGGCTGGAGCCTCCATAACACCCTGCGAGTGGGAGTTTTTATGTCTGGTGCCTGGAGAGACCACGCAAAAAGAGCAAGTAACTCGACCCCAGATACAAACCAACACAAATGCTAAAAAGTACTGTTGGGGGGGCTCTTCTCTTTAGGGACATGCTCTATAGGTGACTTTGACAAAATGCAACAAGTGTAGGTCCACTAAAAATAAAGATAGATAGATAGATAGATAGATAGATAGATAGATGGATAGATGGATAGATAGATGGATAGAAGCCACCTGTGCTAAGAACCATTTTTCCTAACAGTCCCTTTTATGGCTAAGTCGATGGCTAGGTTGGGGTGGATTTGATCCTCATCACTTTGACAATACTAGCTCGCTCCTATGCATCAACGTTAGAGCCACAGTTAAGTCTTGCAAAAGGAAGGTGAGTAACCTTTGGGGAGATGCAAACATTTTCTAATATGGATGGAACCCATCCACTCAAAACATGCTGAGAGATAAATATTAATTACATGCATTTACACTCACATAAACATTGCATTAAATAGAAATTTCTATTTATTCAGAATGATTGTTGTATTTCAGAATTGAAGGGGCCCTTTCCAGCATCCAGAGGTTTATCTCGTTAGAATTGCATGTTTTTCGGTTCCCACATTTGTTCACTATTTTTAATTTTTACCAAATAAAGAATGCTTGAAGACATAGGAACCAAACAATGACTATGATGCAAATGTGATTTGTTACTAGGTAATGCTTTTTTCTAGCTCTATGTTTTTTCACTTCCAAAATGCAGCTTGAAAAAGCGCTTTGAAGATACCCGTGAGAACTAGACTCCTACCTGGAACGAGCAAGGAGGTGCTTTATCTTCTCCACTTTCCTGTGCCTGGCCTCCAGCTCCTCGTTGCTGAGGGGTTCTTCCGGCTCCATTTCAACGTAACGTTCTGGAATCGCAACCTTATCCGGTTTTGACAACTGAGGGAACAGAGGCAATTTGGTATTAAAACTCTGCATACAATACAACTATACATATAAAGTGTAAATGAGTTATTGATTGGTTTGCGGGGGGTATTTCTTTTACTGGAAATGCGTGTGTAGAGTGAACTGCTGATGCACTGAGTTTAGACTGAAAGTCACACTGTTTTCAGAATTCCTGGGACTAACACTCCATCACTGTCTCCTTTAAAATGACATATTGCGCCCTCCCGCGCCCAATATACCATCCTTACACTTCTGAAAGCGGCTACTGATGATGTAAAACCCTCTGCAATGCGGAGAGCAGGACATTCAAACCCAAGCGGTCCCTTCAAGAGATACCAAGCAAAAACAAGCCTCAACAAACCACGACACAACATACAGACCATCCTAAAATCACCCCAGGCATCTAGCAAAAACGTTTCATCGAGACCAACACAAGAGAGCAAATGTCGTGGTAGCCATACAGGATGACAACCTGGCCACGACGGATTCTAAGTGCCTAGCCTTGCTCACCTTCCTAAGCCGCTCTACTGTGTTCACCATTACAGGCCCACATCACCCTCATTTTGAGATTACAGGGCCTTTTTTTTTACGAAGTTTTATATAGCGCGAATTTGATCCGAAGGTATCGGGTATCAGAGCGCTTTACATAGCACCAGTTGCGTTACATGAGGACACATTCATTAGGTCTCGTCTACGCAGCGCGCATGCGCTGCATAGGAAAAAGACCTATAGTAATCGCTTTGTCTTTTCAGCCAAAAACGTGCACGCATTGCATTGCTTTCAATGGCAATGCGTGCACGTTTGGCGATTCCCTTGCGGGAGCGAGCTTTGGCATCATATGTTTGCTCGCTCCCGCAAGGGAATCGCTGTGTGTTCTCTCGCACTCCCCCTACCCCTCGCACTTGCTAGCCCAGTAGTTTCACTTTCGCTGCCGAGGGGCCGCGTTTGTGTTTCAGCGCTTGTTTTGTTTGTTTGTGTTTTCTGAAGGGAGTGTCGCAGGGTAACTTGTATGGAGCATGGAAGCCCTCGGCATACGCAATCTCTGGTAAGTACGCATTTTTGGGCAGTCAGAATTAAAGTTTATTCGCGCGCCTTCCATTATGCGGTCACTCGAGAAATGCTGCGTTCCGCCAGGAGGGTGAAGTGAAATGATGGCTTTAACATCTTTCGGGACTATAACCAAATGATGATAAAACTTAACGCTGATCACTTTAAACGGACTTGTGTTGCTCGTGTGTTTGTTAAAACCCGGGTTTGATGGCGGTTTTTTCTCTTACAGGAGTAGATTTTCGTACGAAGTGGCATATCCGTGAAAGCTGAACATTCAGGTAATTCCTAGCTCTTTATTGTGGAGGTGTGAGGCGTGTCCACTGATGGCAAAATATGTTGAATGGTCCTGACCCAGAAACTATAAATAAAAGCGGCGTTGAGCACAGCTGTGGGGTCTCTACATGTCACAAGGCCTGTAACCCGTAGCAGTGAAATTACATACCACACAAAACTTGAAATGGGGACTTTTACGGCAAGCTCAACTACAGGGTGGTACAACACGTGAAAGCAGGGCAAAGTGAAATGATGGCTTTAACATCTTTCGGGACAGACCACCAAATGGTGATAAAACGTAACGCTGATCACTTTTGGGCCTGCCCCCCTTTTTCCAGGTAACGCATCATACCGAACATGTTGTAATTGAGTGGTGGTGAAGTAGGCATTTCACGTGAGCAATGCATATGGAGTGAATATTTTAGTGTGAACAACTGCAGTGGCTTTCCCGTTCTTAATCTGAACTGTCTGAGCACACGGTATGTCTGCACAATGAATACTTCATCAAAGAAATGAGCTGTTCTCTGTCGTAACTTTCCCTTACAACAGTTACTGTGCCCTGTATTGACCTAAACGTGGATAGCAATGGCCTGTGGCTTTATTGGCAAGCCTCCAAAGCTAATTTCTGGAAAAAGTGTGAAATTGATCGGCATTACATTATGGGGTGTTGCAGTTTTCCGACGTTGAACTGCTCCTAATATGAAGTAGTTGCTTAATGGTACCAGTGCAGATAAACTGTTCATCCCAGATCTGCAGCAGCCACACAAGCTTGGTTTATTTAATTGAATCCCATCCGTAGTTTTTTATACACCTAGTGTAAATAAAGGGGCAGTGTTTTGCGCTTCACTCTTGCTAGGTAGCTCCTTCGACTAGACAGACATTTGCCAGCTCCAGAATTTGCACGTTCTTCATACTGTGTATATGGTGTGTAGCAACGCAATTTATAATTGGCTATTTAGCGCATCGGAATATCCTTTAAACGAGCTTCGTGTTTTTGGTAATTCTGTGGTAGTGATTGAATAACGGGCCTTCTCCAAGCCTGAGTGGTTTTCATACTTTTTCAATAACTTCTACTTTAAGAGAAGTTTCGGGTTCAGTTTGGAAGGCAGGTGTCCAATCGTGGAGATATGTGCTCTCAGTAATACTCCTGGGTAATTTCCCAGTTGCTAATAGTGGGCGTTATTATTTCATAAGGTATTGCAGCTCTGTGCAGCCTCACTTGAACCACATTTTTCCTATTTATTTCCATCTGCTGTTGCTAGTTCCCCTTTAGCAGAACTCTTGTTCTCAAACATACATTTTCTCCCACGAAATTCACGTGGATTGTTGGCTTCCCAACAAGAGGGAGGGCTTCAGGGTCAATGGCCCTGGGGAACAGACTCCTTCTTTTCATACTTACTTTGGGGCGTGGGTTTACATTTTTAAAAACCCATTTTATCTTAATGACGGGGCACAGTCAGACTGGCGCTGCACAGATGATGATGGAACAAAGACCATCCAGGACACTCTGGAAGGTAGTTGATAATTATCAGACCATTTTCATATAATTATTTTGGTTTTTCTGACACATTGGCTATTCTGATAAATTGTTGCATGGCTAAACACTTATAAGGTCCCAACGGCGAGACCTATTGGCTATGCCAATGCTTGTTTTTGTTAGGCACGGGGAGATTAAGTGATTTGCCCAGAATCACAGGATGTTCAGCGTCATTGCCGAGACTCGAACCCGGTTTCCCAGATTCGAGGTCGTGCGCCCTAGCCGTTAGGCCAACTCCTCTCCCCTAGCATAAGTCTAGGCTAGGTCTGTCTGCTCCTCAATGAAAATTAAAATAAAAAAAAAACATCTTCATCTAGGATACCACACCGCAACTTGGGAAACACCTTTAGGGTGTCCTCTCCACCCAACCTTTTCAATATGTATATGTTATGACCTAATCAGCTAATCTCCTTCTCTCATACCAGCCAGATGAATCCCAAAGACATGTAGGACCACTTCGCCCACACTACCAACTACCTAGCCGGTCATGAGGAGTGAATGGGAAGAGACAGGCACAGGAATAGGGTCTTTTCAATGCACCAGTCACTGGGATGTCCTTGGGCAAAATCATCAGCAGCTCCCTTAAAGCAGATCTTAAAACAAGCCCTGTCAACCGGGCAGCATCCGACCTAATAATGACTCCATTACAGACTTCATCGACCTCAGACCCCAAACCTGATGGTGCAGTTGCCCTACGTGCAGATGTCATTAAATACCAACACTCGAAACTCCAGGAGTCGAAAATTGTGACAATGAATGAAGACAGGTATCCCAAAGGACCGCCACATCCTCAGTCCTACAGGAACTTCAGCGATGCCTCGTTGGAGGCTGGAGCCCAGTTCAAATTACAGGCCCCCAGCCCTGCCGGATCTACACGACTAACGCCACCCATACCAGCAAGGACAAACGCACACACTATATACAGAAGTGTATGTTGGCAGGGCAGAAGCTGCAATGCCGTGCCACATAATGACCTCTGCCACTTCCAGCATGTCTGCCTGTCAAGGTCAAGCAGGGTTCACGTGTTTCTTTAAGGATCGTGGGCACAGGGGCTGTGTTTCAATAGAGCATCGCTGAATCCTCTTCAGTCCAGTGTTAACCCTTGCCCCGCTCTACACATCATCTTCCTAATGTTCAATATTCTCAGAATGGGGAGGTCAACCGCAAAAGAAAATATATTTGTTTTTTAGAGGCTCTAGGCACATAAACAGATAAATAAACCATTGTCAAAATAGAAACCCTGCCTTTCCAGTGACAGCTTCCAGAGATCTAACAAACCAGGCAAGCATTAAGAACAGAAGTCATCCTTAAGTTGGATGCAAGGGCAGCGTGTGATCTGGAGAGACCCACATCCAATCTCCAGAAATCTGGACAAAAGTGTGGGTGAAGTTATGTCCTGAAGATATCGCCCCACGCTGTAAAAGACAGGCCCTGGTTCGTACCAGGTACAATGGAGCAGGGCCTGCCTGATGCGGGTGCGCAGCCTGGGCGTCTGAAACTGTGCTTGGCAGTTGTGGAGTCTACGAGGACAAAAGGACCAGAAGTCAAAGTTCTGAGTTCAGGAGCTCACAGCTCTGTTCCCAGTTTTCACAACGACAAATGGACCACAGTGAAAGAATTTTCGCACGGTTGTAATGCAGACGTGTGTTGTATGCTTCTCTTGCACTGCGCATTTTTTTCCTTCATTTTCTGCTGTCAAATCATTTCACAATTTATGCGAAACATTCCGTGTCCAGAAGATGGCAGTAGCGCCATACAAATGCCCGCGCACCTGGCCAATGCGGCACTAAAGCATATTTTGTCACCTTCACCTACCTAGCCATTCGTCTCCCTTATCTCCCCCATGGCAGACCCTTTGTCATCCCTATAATGAGCGCCGTCCATCTCGCCGCGGGTGAAAAGAAGTGAAAACAATACCGCTCGGGCAGCCGCATTACGGCACCACTGTCTCTTTGTCACTGAAGAGTCGGCAACGTTTTAGTAATGTTTGCATTTAAAACGTCAATACCCATTAATCGAATCTGATGGGGCCACCTAGGGTAACTCAGACTAATTGTGACGGAGAGCCCTTTCGACGATACACACTCCTGAATAGGTTGACAGCATACAGACCCCGAATGGCTCTAAGACTGCGGCTAGCCCCCAGGGTAAAATTAAGTATTTATTTATTTTTATTTATTTATTTATTTATGCGTTTTTATATAGCGCGGACTTTACCCGAGGGTGTCAGAGCGCTTCACAACAGGATCAGCAACATTACATAAGGAGGAGGATACAAATGAGCATAATACAAAGACACGCGTTACATTGCATGAGGAAAAAGTGACAATTGTGCAAAAACAAACAAACCAAATACAAAAAGAGGAATAAGTTCCAATAGGAAAAAGTGACAGATGTGCATGAAACATGGGATACCAAATACAAATGGAGGTATAATAAGTAAGAAAGAATTGAACCGGTTATGCTTTACTCCGTTGAGCAGCACACGCATCCACGCCTGACGCTTCAGTGCTTCACCCCGGGGACTGGAAGAGGGTGACATGAAAACCTGCCCGCGCGGTTTCAGTCGAAGAAGCGCACTCGTTTTCGCACTCCCATCTCATCACTAGATCAAGGACACCGAGGACTGGACGAGCCCCCTTCCTTAACAGAGGTATGACCCCAGGCTAGCAGGCCCAGCATGGCGACGCTGAAGAGATTCACCTCCAGTGCTGGTGCGTTAGGTTAGCTGGAGGACAAGGCAGCGTAGCGTGGGGTGCCACTGCCAGCGACCGGGGCAAGGCAAGTGTCCTTCCATTTTTCTTTTAAAAATTTGCGCCCCTATTAAAATGTTGCACCCCTAAGAATGCCCCTAAGAATTTTGCGCCTGGGGCAACCGCCCCTGTGGCCCCGCCTACGCGGTCCCTCTTACTTCTAGCATAATGTTATGTGAAGTAGCTTATACACCGCCTTACTCACAGGTTTATGTTTAGTAGGAGATAAGCTGCCTTTCCCCTGGTCTTATCCTATGTTATGATGAAGACAAGAACGCCGTAGTCTTAGTATTATGGGATGCTTGTCTGTGGAAGAAACGGAGCCTTGCCTCAAGTGTTATGCTGGGTGACGTAGAAGATCGAACAGAACCCCCCTCGCCCCCTACGGCTGCAAATCCTCATTTTCGTAAGAAAAGGATGTAACAGTATTTCCGGACAGATGCACGTCACTGAGGGGTAGCTTGATTCAGACTTTTATAAAAGAGGCTGTTACCCAGATGGCGGCCTGGAATCTCACCATAGCACTCTAAGGGGCATATTCTCAAGGAGCTATCGCCGAGTTAACGGCACTTTATCGCAGCCAAAGTCGAGATAAATGTATCGCAACATTCACAAGCTAGTGCTAACAGCCGATAACACCAGTTTACCTGCGAAAGAATCCTCAAAAAACATTGCCACAGATGACCCCTGCAACTATCGCTAATGAGATGCAGAGTAGGCGTTCCCGTGCAAAAATCCGCGACAACACCACACCTCAACATTCTCAACAACCAGCCCGATCAGCGATAAGACCACAAAACAGGCGATAAGGTGCGTTAGCAGCAGTAATCTAACACCTGCTCTGACCTGTTGCAAAGTCGGACCACAGCCTGCACCACAAAATGGAGCCCAGCCCAGAGCCACACCTGAAGGGCAACAGATGCCATAGAGCCACTGAACATGCGTGCCGGACACCCAAGAGGGGCACAACACCCACCGCCACCACCCTCCCCCCCCCCCGGACCAACACTGAGGCAGCGCAGACAAAGACAGCGACCCTCCCAAAATGCACCAAGCCCACAGACCCAACACCAGAGAATGTCATTGCCCACTATATGCCCAAAGGGACAACCCTCCTCCGCATCCTGACCACCATAGCCCACAGGCTGACGGTACCAACACAGCGGACAATTAACATCCCACCGCAGACAAAGCTGCTGGCCGTGCTGCACGTGTTGGCCTCTGGTACCCTCCAACCAACCTCCGCCTGAGACGGAGGAGTCACACAGAATGGCCAATCCAAGTCCCCCACAACGGTCATGGATGACACCATCAGCTTGGTACCCCACTATCCATACCTCACACACACTGCGCAGGAACAGCCGGAGACCAAGCAAGGCGTGTACGCCACAGCTGGCTTTCCGCACGTGTCAGGGGGCAAGTGACTGCACACATGTCCTACTAGTGGGCCCTGGCGACACTGCACACAATAAGCGCAACAGAAAGCGCACGGATCCCACCAATGTGCAGGCAATAGTGGACCACCGTGGAATCTCCGCCAACGACGTCGCCAACCACCCAGGTATCATGCACACTTCGTGCATGATACCTAAACCTCCCGACAGTCCATCATCGACCTGCGCCACCAGGATGGCACGCACGGAAATGCACTGCCCTTTGGTCAATACCAAATGCTCACACCACACACCTCAACTCCACAATCATGCAACACACAACACAGGAAATGCACACGTCATGAGCTCACATACAACATGCACACCCACCAGACACGACAGCACAACTCACTGTGGGAACCTGGCCCAGCCATGTACTGCGAAGGAGGCAAGGGACTGATGAATGAGAATGTACACAATGCCAAGTGTGGCGTGGATGTGCTGGCCAGACTGCAGTATGCAGACCACACACATATCCATATCGACACACACCGCTGGTGTCTGGAGTGTAGTGGACAGTGGACGCAACCATGTCACCCCAGCCAGTGGGGAAGTCGCGGAAATGTAGCTTGTGACGTCCCCCCCGTAAGCGGAGTGTGCTGGCCCGGCGTACGCCAGGCCAGCCTAGGGGTGTGAATAAAAGGCACGTAACCCTGGGCGTGGTCCTCTTCCGGAATGCCCAATGTCTCTGCAGGGCGGCGCCCCTCACCCCGCCACGAGGCCGACGCCGTGAGCGATGTTGCCAGCGATCCTGTGCGCCTGCTGCATCCCCGAACGCTGGTCCCCGAATCAGTCCTGCCCGCCCCTGCGCACCCAGGCCTCAATGCCCACCTTCCGACACTGGCGTGTGTCGATGAGGGCCCACCACGTGCAATCTCCAAGCCCGAAGCCTGCGACCTTGGCAGCCTGCTCAGACCATCACGGCCTCCGCAACACAGGCCCGCAGTATTCCTTTCACGTTGACGTACTCCACCGGCATGCACAGCGGACAAGTAGGTCACACATTTGGAACTGAGTCTTGATTACACCATGGCAGAGCACATAAATCATGGCTGAGTGTATGTCACTATACACCCTTCGATGTGGTGCCAACAGGTCTTAGTGTTACATCACAGCCGCAAGATTCTGTGGGCCCACGCGGACTACTGCTCTCGGCCTACGCTGCGCTCGAGTAGCTCACAGAATTGGAACTGAACATCGATTATTCAAAGGCAGAGTACGAATCAATGCACGCAAGGAGAGGCATAAGAGGATGACGCGTTGCATTTGGGAGGAAAAAAGGATCATCATTACGGAGGTGATCGAACACTACCGACAACTGCCCTGATGTCACTAACTCTGTGCATCGCGAGCCTACGACACATGGCTGTGGCCCACTGCTGACCGCTGCCTCCGGCCTACACTGCGGTCCAGTAGGTCACAGAGTCTTGAATCGTCAATGCCGGAGTTCATATGAGTGTACCGGCATCATCGCAGACTGCATCCCCCCTCAGCCCCGGTGCCACTAAGTCTGTTTCCCGACATTCATGGACACTCTCTGGTAGTACATTGGTGGCGTTTGAGTCTATGGACTAGGGGGTAGTTTTCATCCTCATGCAGCTGATACCGAATTGGTGGTGGCAACGAGGCAGTTGCTTTCCACTCCTCCATTTGCTGCTTCCGGATAGCTTCTGCCCTCTGCATCATGCCCTGGAAGAACACCTTCCACTGTCCCCCGAAACACTCCACGACATTCACCTCCGACATCGACGAGGACCCGCTCAGTCTGCGTGGCCCTACCTCATTGGACCGCAAGTCACCGTCCCGTGGCGGTGTGCCTGTGCCTGCAGATGTGCACCCGGGGCCACTGACTCTGTGCAGCTCAAGTCCGGGACCCTGTCTGAATGAATATTGGATGACCTCTGTGACGGTGGTCTTGGGGTCATCGACGCCATGTGCATGTGGCCCTGCGCTGTCCGCTGCCTCCGGCCTCAACTGCAGACCACCAGGGCTCACACATCAAATCGAGTCCTGACCGTCCCGGACGTCGCATCACCGCAGGAGGCACACGCCACCATCGCCAGGGCCAACTCCAACCACCATCTGCCAGAGTCGAGACAGTGGTACTGGCAGACTGACGGAGTTGCTCAGACCTGTTGTGGATGCCATCATCTGCCTGATCCCCTGCTCAGCACTCCAGGTGCCACTGACTCAGTGCACCGCAACCAATGGACCGTTACTGGTTGAGTTTTGTGATGTGGAGATGTTGGGCAGCAATGTCACCTCAGGCAGTGTGGGAGACCTGGGACGTTGATGAGGAAGTTGCTGCAGGTCTGACACACCCCACTGCATCTGCATCAGGAATATCCCGAATGGACACAATCCAAGTTATTTTCATCACATGAGCGCGCACAGCTCTAGTGTCCCCACCTCAGTGCACTGCAACTCACGGACACTTCTGTTTGTATGTTGGGTGACCTCTGTACTTGCTCCGGCTCCCTCCATGTTGCTCAGCAGTTGACTCTGTTATGCATGTGTCTTCTGTTTCCATTGCACTGGTGTCCACTGTTCATGTTCTTGCCAGCACCGAGCACTCCGTGCGGGCTGGCTTATGCTCACCCCACACACATCCAGCACAGGCGTCACTGTACATGTGGCCCTGCCAATAAAGGGGCCGGGCGCACGTGCCCGTAGCCAGCTCAACATAATATCTGCGTGTGTCTCTATGGCAGTGTGGGTCTCCTTTGTGGGGTGTAGGTGGTCCCTGAAGGGTAATTGACACCCACACATGTGATCTAGTTCGCCTTCCATGGGTTCGGACCACACCCACACAAGTTCGGCCACCTCCTTTTGGAGTTCTGACACCTGGCAATGGGGTGCCATGTGTGGGTCGGTGAAGTGTTGTGGGCCAGCCGTGCTTGCGTGTGCTTCATGCTGTGTGGTCTGTTGCAGGGGCTGGGTTCTCCTCTATGTGGCTTGTCTGCCCTGGTCCTGGTGGTGGGTTGCGTGGGATGTCCATGGGCTGTTGTAGGGCGTCGGTGTCGAAGGTGTGTTGGTCGTGTCCTGAATTACTGATGGGTTGTCTGGTTTGACCTGCTGGAGGTGTTGTTTGTCCCTCTGCAATGTGTAGGGGAGATGCATGTTGACATTGTGTTGACATTTATGTTGGCGCATTGTTCTTGTAGACATGCAGACTGTGTGACAATGTACATTGTGACTGTTTGGGCGGTGCTGGCAATTTGAGGGGGACAGTGGACATTTGGACTACATGACTGTTGTGAGGTTGTACCCGTACATATGCATCTCACAGTTCCCTGCTCTGTCAGATGTGATTGGCCTGTTTCTGCGCATGGGCGGACCCAGTTGTGTCCCCTGTTCTGCAGTGTTGGTGTTGCAATTGTGCCACATTGTCATGGGATGTGCTGTGATTGCCATGTGTGTGTGCTGCAGTGTGCCATGGGGATGGGTTATTGTGGGTGTGCAGTGTGCTACACGTCGTTGTGCATGTGTGCCATTGTGCACCTCTCCCCCTGTCCCCCCGTGGACCTGTTAGTTACTCACCCTGTTGTTGTTGTGTCAGGTCCTCTCGTGCTGTGTCCGTACTCCCACCTCCTTGCACCGTCTCCACACTGATGGCTGGCCTCCATTTCCTCCAGCTCCTCCTGTGGCGCAGGACTCCCACCTCCTGTCGCCGTAGCTGCCTTCCTGTTGGCAGCGTCTTTGGGCCTGGTTTAGGTTTTCACGTCATGCCAGCGCCTCTGGGCCTCCTCCATTGGCCTCCTCGGCACTCTGGCTGCATTCAAGGTGGTCTGAATGTGGGTCAGTTGCTGGTAGTGTTCTGTCACATCCGTGAGGCTGGTCTTGTTTTCCTACGGACTGCACCCAGTCTTCCTCTCCCTCTTCTCCTTCGCCTTCCCCGACCCCGTTGGTCCTTGCTGGTGGTCTGTGGGGCTTGTGGGGTTCGCGTTGGCCTCTGCGCTGGGTCAGGGTGCATCCATGTTGCTACGCACTTTGGATTGTTTCTGGTGTGTTGTTTTTGTTGCTTCCATGGTGCATTTTCCCACCAGGCGCGTGGGATTTACAGGCCTGCCGCTGGTTTTCGCTGCTTTTTGTATCGCGCTTGGCCTCATCGCAGCTTTTTTTGCGTTCGTGTTTCGCATTTTTGAGGCGTGGCGTTGATTTCAACGCGGACAGTTGTCGGGTTATCTGGGGACTATCGCATGATACCGCCGTGTTGTGAATACTTGGTTAACACGGCGTACATTTCCCGCAATGGACTGCGATGTTGAAGGTTGCGTTAAGTAACTTCTGCGATGGTTATCGCCCGTTCTTGTGAATATGCCCCCAAGTATCAGTGGCAGCAGCATGGGCACGTCACGGGCATGGCCAGTGATTACTCATGCACCCTCGGTTCATGGGGCTTAGGCGGATGTGGTCACAAGGGAACGTACTATCTGTATCCCAGATGCTTCCTAGTGGACCATATGTGCCTTTGATGGTATTGGGATATCCTAGTGCAATATGATCCTTCTCATGGGCATAGTGTGGAAGCATCTGGACACATTCTGGAGTCACGTGCAGCTGAATGATGGGACCAGGTTACAAGAATTATACAAATGAAATCAAAACTGAGGACTGCCAGTTCAGCTACGCTGTGTAATGGAGCCCTATATCCATAACACAGAAGGTGGATATTATAAATTGCGGTGTCAACTTAGTGAATGGACTTGTTTACCTCTTTGCTGATGTCCAAATCGTAGTCCTGGGGTTCCAGGTCAAGCTCCATCACTGGAACAGCAGTAACTTTCAGCCAATCAGAGTCCTCTTTCTCCTTATCTTCTATTCCACGTGCTGCTCGCTCAAGTAACTGCAAATCAAACTCTTGCTCACGTTTCCACTGGTGACAAAGAACAATGTTAGAGGGCACATGCTTGGAAAAATGACTCTTTGCAACAGCTTGGGCTAGGTGTATGAAAAGAAGAGCAAAGCTACCTGCTTGCTCCCTCTACGCACCAATGTGGATATATTTCACAAAGCGGACCCCATCATAACTTATCATTCTTAATTTGATAGAACACAATAAAAGCTACTAATTAGGCCACTTCTGCCACAACAATGTTTTTCATCAGAAGGTCACCCACATATCTGCATTGGGTAACGAATTCCATACCTACACGCACCGCAGGTTAACAAGATATCAAATGCTATTGTATCGTGTGTGAAATAAGATTGCTGTTTCAGCACTTTGGAAATATTGACACTGACACCATTTGGCATCTGGAGCACCTGCATTAAAATGCTACTGAAGGCGTTTTGTGAGGGCTATCCTGCTCTGGCAGGTTCATCTTGGGAGGCAGGCAGTTTGAATTCTGATTATTAATAAGCAGGCACAGCAAGATAAGCTCCTGGAAATGAATGAATATTCACTTCCGGAGGCATGCTATGCAGTCCAAGAGGCCCTCACTACTAACATTCCAAAATAACGGGGAATTAAACATTTTTCAATGACAAAGACAGTGCCACCAATGTATAAGTCATGTGACTGACTGCCTCAGCACACCTAATGTGGTAGTAATGTTATGCCCAGATTTTCGATCTAAAAAAGACTTTAGGAAAACCAAATGTTTTCGAGTTAAGGGCGAGGTATAACTAGTTGAATTTTCTTTTTGATTTGATGCACAATGCATTTGGCCCGATTCTTTAAAAAGTCAGAAATCTGCACCAGGTTTTCAACCTTGGGTCGGGCCAGATTTCAAATAGTTTCGAATTCATATAACGTAAGAAAACATGCGCCACTTACAGCTTTCGTAGGCGTAATCCTGAAAGCGTTTCCTGAATTCCTTTTTCAGATGCCAAATTATGCACATATGTTTTTGCATGCGAAAAAACAGCAGAGGAAGTACAAACACTCTTGCTAATTGTTTCTTTATCCATGAGGAAAATTTGGGAAATAGTATTTTTCCTCATGAAGAAACTCCTTTAGCTACCCCCCTTCTAGTTTAGTGAAGTGTTGTTCCTTTCCCAGCTTTGAAAGGGAATTGTTTATATCTGCCTTTGACAGGAGTAAATCCCCGACCTTTCAAGGGTAGGCCGGCTGGGAAAAAGGTTTGTGAGTAAATGTTTATATTTGTGGGTGTTCACAAACTTCCAGAGGGAACTAGAATCCCGACTTTCCAACCACTGGAGGTGAGTTACTACTGGAGAAACCTCCGAGTGAGTAAATCATTTCACAATTACGAAACTATTTTTCGCAGACAGTCTCAGCAATGAGGCCCATTGTGGTTGATTTGGCATCTCCTGCATTATATATCTTGAAGTAAAAACACAGTGACTGGAATTAACACTCATTAAGCACAGAACTTAATAAAGAGTCATTTTCAGCATGTTCATGCTTAATTATGAACTGTGCATAAAGTGCATTTTCAGTTTCCTCTTGCGTTTTATGCCTTTAGATTTCTGCAGAGCTCTAGCCATTTTGTGGGAGGTTTGTTTGTGCTTATTTAATGCCCTGAAGTCTAGCTTAACCAGTGGTGGGTACACCAGTAATACATCCAAGAGGGGCTTAGGATGGTTTTTCTTCCTAAAACCTCTATTTTGGAGACAGTCTGCTTTTTTGCTGGAAACATCAAGTGAAATTAAAATAGACTACGAGTGTCTCGGCTGTTCATTTTTATTACATTTGTGATATTCTACATTACTTTAATGGGTACAAAACATGCCAAATTAGGAATTGGTTAAAGTTTGAGAGTGAGATGTCAGGAGACCTACTGGATATGAATCTGGGAAATACACCAAATTCAATAAAACAACCTTCCCTCTTTTCATAACACCAAATGAATAATAGGAGTACCTTTCTATAGAATAAAAAGTTGAATGGTTACATTTCAGAACTAGTCTAACAAGCAGTTAAGTGAATAAAGGGTAAGTGGTCTGATTTCCAAGTGTAAAAAAAATGGAAGTGACGCTTTCACTGCGATGATAATACAGTAATTTGGTGAAAAATCAAGGCGATCATGTTACTGTTTAGCCGAGTATATTTTATGGTGCTAGGCCAATAGTAAGTCAATGTCAAAGTAATTTAACCGGATCAATAATACCAAAAGTTTATGTCCACAACACAGCCACAGGACAAATGTGGCAGTGAATCTTTGAAGAATTCTCAATAAATGTCTAAAGGTTTCGATTTTGTCTATGAAGATTTTGCTGGGAGTAGTTCTCAGCATAGTGGGAAAATTACAGTCCCACTTAAACAGCATAAAGAGATTTCCACATGGCATGAAGGGGACTTCCATTTCAAAAATATATATACCTAATTTAAAAAGTTTAGAATCTAGAGAAACCTGGGACAACAGTTTATCATGTCATGTAGTAAATATTCTATTATGTGTAGTCTGTCTGTCCGTACCCTTTAAGTTCAGCATAAATACCGTGAAGATCACTTACATACTTTTTAATTCCATTCTGTAAAACCCTGGTTTGTTCTTTCTGCGGCCTGACTACTCCAGTTTAATGGTACTCTGTGAGATCTGAGTCCCTTGTGTCTTTGAGGGATACATCCATGCACACATTGCCCACTGCATGCCCAGGGTTGTGAATCATGCAGTAATACAGAGAAGGTATCCATCTCACACTCTTTGACAATATATATTTGCTACAGTAAACGTCTGTTTGTGCCACCATCCCGAATGTAAAAGATCCCATGTGTACCAGGCCAAACTGCTTGGGTTAGACTTCTTAAAAGGGTAAATCAAAATTTGCTTAAATATGTAAAATCTCGATATCAGTTCGTCTTCAAATCCACCCTTCATGTACACTGTATAAATTAACCAAATGCAATGTGCTGGTCACGTTCTGTACAATTTTCCAAAACAATGTACGAATACTGCAGGCCTAGACAATTCCAAGTGTAAGTCCAACTTATGCATGGAAAAAGGTGAAAATTATGCACTGAAAATCTATGTATGATTCATAAATGCATGGATTTATACATATGCGTTTGATGTATGTGCGAAAATAAACTCATGTGTAAGATATGCACAAGTACTTTTTTTTGCCTACATTATACTTATGGGTGCTACAATCGGTGTCTGCCATATATATGGTCAAACAAGCCCTATTCAGAAAATGTTAATGCCCACTCTGTCCACACTTTGTTCACAACACTGTGCATTGGTTAAGTAAGGAACACTGTTTCTGTAAATCTCAGGATTCTCAAAGCTAATGGGCCCAGAAACGGCTACACTCATTTTCTCGCGAGAAGTAAGATTCTGGTGGTGAAAATAACATTATTCCAAACCACTGCCTGTCAAATTCTTCAAGCTGCTGGGTCCATGGTTTTGAGGCAGTGCCAACACGTCTTATTTCCGGGTCACAAACTTCATTGCAGAGGGACTGATAGGTAAGCTATTATCACTCAGATATCCCAAGTACTACACATTGCCAACTTCAGTGAACAAAAGACTCTACCTTAGCTGCTAGAAGGGTGTAATGGGCCAGCCAAACTAATCTTTGCACAAGCTGATGTTGCTCTTGGAATGTTCAAGCCGTTACAAACGAGGACTTTTAGGAAAATATAAATAAGTTGCTGACAAAGACCCAGAAAGGATGCAACATGTATTCCCCAAACTTGGCACAATTATACATAATGGAACTTCAGAACTGGAAGAGGTTTCAATATCCCTAAACTGAAGCGAACCCTCCTTGACATGGGAGACATATAAATAACAATTGCCAAAGAAGCCTCCCACCATTCAATGGGTTTGCCTTACCGGGTTGCTGGTGTAGCTATGGCAACTAGGTTTGGGACTTGTAGTGTTACAGGACACTCATGGAGAAACCCACTAGCTGAAGAGAGTATTACTGACCAGATCAGTCAAGAGCCTAGACATCATCAAGGACAAATTAATATTTTAGGTTACAACTTTCATAAAGAAGTTTCTGGTCTCACTGTAGAATGTAAATCACTCTGCAATTGTCAGAGCACGAGTTGGGCCTTTGCTATGCACCTGCCAGTTGTATCTTTACCCTCGCAATATTGCATTGGATCTAACCCAAAAACGTACATTTGATGGTTGTGTCATATGACAAAGGTAATAATATCTTAGTGCCTTACTCTTCATTGTATTAACAAAATTGTAACAAATACACACCTCATTTGTTGTTACCCATTTGGGATACATTAATGTCCCTAAATAAGTATTTTCACATCAAGAAAGCTACTAAACATAATTCTCTTATTTAACTACAAAAATACGGACATATACTACATTGGGTGATTGTTTTAGGCAAAACACCCTTTCTTTATGTAGCTTTTTTAAAGTATGAATTAATCAACAAAATACGAAAACATTTCCCATTAAAATCATATTAAAAATAGGGCAGTAGGTTTCATTCACAGTATTATGTTTTTTGCCAACAGAACGTTGCCTAACAGTGCCTAACAAAAATGAATGTGTCCGTCCGTAACAAAACTGGTGCTCATGTAAAGCACTCTGATACCTGATATCTTCAGGTCGAGTTTGTGCTCTATAAAACTAAAAGACAACAAAAAAACATTACAGGACCTACAAATACGAAACTTAGGCAAAGTTGCCCATACTTTCTTAACTATTAGACATTGGCATTATTTTTCAAATTGAGACATAAACCCCTCACACTCATTTAGGTGCCCTTTGTAGCTTAAAGTGTCTCCTTCAGGACCACAACCAATTAAGCAGTATCCTTCCTCAGGACAAGTAGTGGTAATTCTGTGGCTGATCATCAATCACAATTTCGCTAATATATCTGCTGTACTTCTGTAAGGACAAAAGGCCCTTTCAGGTCCGTTTATCTCAGTCCTCACACATAATGGCTGCAAGGGTAAAATATTCTAGTTGGTTTCTTAATGCTAACTTTTTCCATATATATCACTAACTGCATTTAGGGATCTGGCGTAAGGCTCAACTGTGAAAATACTGCCTAGAAGAGTCCCTTCACTGTAGACCACAGGCCACTGTTATCATCCTTTTTAACATCCCCAAGGGTGTAAAGTTCATAAACCTCATTTTTCAGTTGCTGGAAATGGCCCCTCAGTCCACAATATCAGTCACCATTGCCACATGGTGTAGAGTCCTCAATGTTGGGTTACTTGCCATCATTGAGGACTCTACATCATACGAAGATGGTGTGGACAAAATAAAGAAAGGAGTGTTTTTTAAATAATCCCCCTTTTAGTATATCTACATATTTTTGCAGCTATACAAGAGAATTGTGTTTATTTGCTCTCCTGAGGTGAAAATATTTAATTAGGGCGTTGATGTGTCACAAACGGGTAAGAAATGAGGTGTGCATTTGTTCTTCGACTATTAAGGCAAATAATATAAACTGTGGCTGATATAATTTAAACATTTAAGTGTCAATCGTAATGAAGTTTATGATACCACATTTAGATGCAGGTAATTTTGAAGTCATGTCGCCACTTTGACAATTATGTAGTGATAATTGTCATAAAGAAAAGTATACTTTTTATTTTTCTTATAGTATAAAGGTGGCACACCCACTGTAGAGAGGCAAATACTTTTGGGTTAATGTCACTAGCCCCAAAACATTTTAATACATCAGAATACATGACTCAGAATAGCTGAAATATCTAGAAACAAATAGCCAAAGACAAGAAATTCTTGGGACTTCATCTCACAATCACCTGAAATTACCCACAGATGTTTAAATTGTATGGCAATAAAACATCCACCTAAAGCATTGTGCATAATGATTTCATAATGAAAGAGAATAGTGAAGCAATGTCAACAATAAGGTAGCACTGGGCCCTTATGGCTTTAGAGAAATGCTTTAAAATTTAGTTTCCTTCTAAATGCAAAGATCTTCCCAATACATCAAAGTGAAAGTAATACAGCATTTCCACTCACTGAATTAAGTTGAAGCTTCTATGCAAATGTAGTAAATGCAGGGACGAGAATATATTCGGCCGTAATTATAACATTTACAGACGTTCTCAGTTTAAACCAGGCTTTGTTGCTAATTAGAAAAGAGGTTCTACTTAATGATACTTGTCAAAAAGAGAAACAGGAATATTTTATGCTCAACAATGTATTTATTGGTGTTGGTACTGAGACTTTCACAATAGAAAGCATTACTCTACAGTAAGAACGTTCAAAAGTTTGAAGTACAAATTTAAAATCATATAATCTAGAAATAAAAGAAAAATCCAATTTAATGCTGCAATGCCCCAGACATATGTTTAAATACAAATCTGTTTCTATTGCAGGTGCTGGTTACGATTTTTCACAAATTCAATCTAACTTCATTTAAATCTATATTTGTTCTGACGACATTCAGGTAAATGCTGATATCTATCCAGCATACACAGCCAAACAGTTAAAATGTGAGATCATGTTTAAACTAGTTTATCAGATGCTATACATTCATCAAAAATATATTTATTAAAATCGTTAAATAGGAGGAATAATACGTTTTACACATGTATTACAATATTGTGACATAAAAGCCCACATTTCATGATTTGAGGAACATGTGGCACATAGATTACGTTTTAAGCTCACCACATACTAAGCGTGACCTTGATTATTTATTACTGAGGCACTGGTATGTTATCAGGTGGTAGTAGGTAATATGCACTGATTTTATGGTAGAGCCATGGAAAAAGTGCTGCTACACGAGAGTTAAGGGATTCTTTACAAGGAGAATGAAGAAGCGTAAGTTATTAGGAGGAAGTAATGCATGGCTACAGATGTGCACCTAAGCCTGGTAAAAACTCAGTAGTCTAGTAGCAAGTACTTCAAATGATTAGAAGCTTCTGTGTACCACACAGGAAAGAGTTAGAGTGGACAAGCGACAGGAATCTAGAAGCAAGAGTGCTTGTACTACGAAACGCCAGCGGCGCAGACAACCAAGGTCTAACCTTCACCCAACATCTTGGAATTATACCACGAGCGACGGGTTAGTTACTTCATTAGAACACTAATGGTTAGTGCGATGGAAAGGTATTGTTACACGTTTATAAGTACCACCCAAAAAAGTCACACCCTTTTTCAAGCAATTCTCCAATGAGAGAATGAGCAATACCAGACATACCACTGATTCAGTTCTACATGGCCTACTTAATACAGCAGTATCAGGATGCGCAGGAGATCCCACTAACGTACTTTTTCAATATTATAACAGAATGCTTGGTGCACTTATAAATAAGTGCCTAGCGTTCTTCTATGCCAGGAGCAGTCTATCGTTAAACACTGGTCATTAACTTGTCAAACAGCCCCACTCCTACCTGCATATGTTCATGACATTCTTTACACCTTCTAAATTAGGTTCAATATATCACTTCTGTCTTTGTAAAACCAAAACACTAGCTTTCTTCGCCCACCATTCACCACCTGCACAGCCTGCCAACTGAACTCCACAATTTACAGCCTGCACTGCAGATCTACCATAATCTGGGCTCATGAAACTGCGACCACCCTTGAGAACTAGGACTCCCACTGAATGAAGGTGCGACATGCCTCCTACAAGCCACACATGTGAAAAATCCTCTGAAAGAGTTTCTAACATACTGAGCCTACGTCTGTCGAAACGGGTCGGGCTACTGGTCGGACAGGGACGGAGTGCCTCTCTCCTTGGCTCAGGGTCCTCTTCCGCTCTCGAACCAAGGCCTTCTGGTGCCGCTTCATCCTCTCGAGCTGCTCCTCGGCACTCATCTTCCCTCTCTGCTGGTCCCCAGAATACAAGCGCTCCAGGGCGCTCTTCGGCCGGTCCTGCACAGGGAGGAAACACCACAGCAGCCGGAATTGTTGTATAGATAAATAAAAAACTGCAGTAAGGAAAGCAAAGAAATGTAACATCTTGAGACTCCTACCAGAAGCCTCAAACTAACGACACGCTGTGCAAATGGCACGGTCATGTCAGCAAACACAGTGTCATGTTTTCTAAACTATTGGATACAGCTACTTTTAGTTGCACAAAATTGTATGGGCTGACTATCCAGAGTGGTGCCTATTGTTATGTTTTTTAATAATACTGAGCAACATATTGATTTCAAATCCGACAGTTATAAAAACGACTCTTCAGGGTTGTTTTACAATGTAATTTTTTGCAACAAAGAAAAGTAATTATTTACTGATAATAAACAGTAGCTTTGTACGGTATAAAAAGTTTGGTACGTATTGTGAACGTTATATATATCCACTCTGCAGAGTATGAGCTGCAAGTTTTTCTTTTTTTTGCCATGCTCTGGTGGGAGCAGCTGCTGCAGGCAATCACACGTGTAGGGAATTAGGGAGAGTGGCCAAAGTCTGGACACCCACACTTTCCAAATAGAAGGTTCCAAGAGATAAACAGGTTTTCATAAAGGTAACTCTTGCCTCACCATGGCTGACTGTGCCTGAGGAACAGGGATATCTTGGGAGAAAGTCTGTGACATGTAATGTTCAACAAACCAAGCAAAGAACAAGACAGTCAACAGAGCACTGTTCTTAAAAGTCTAAATAATATATAGCGCAAATAAAGCATATAATGAGACAAATGTTGCAAAAGTATAAATAGACGAATAGTTGAAAAGCTATGCATAAAGGAAAATGCCCCTGTTGAATTAAAATCAATGGAAGACAAAAATAGTGACATATTAACTAAGAGCCCTCTAGAGAGTTGACAGGGGTCTAGTCACTTCACATAGCTGACCCATGACTGCACGTAGTTTGATATAAGCTGGAGTATGTGCATATGAAAAATGTAATCTTTGCACATAGAAAAACTGTGTAGGGCTAAAAATATTCAATGGGACTAATTGGGAGGCTCTAACAGAACTAGTCTCCAGGAGGTAAGAAAAGTTAATTGCCTTCAAGCTGTGTGTAAATCATGTTTTTTTTAGTTTCCTAACCTCCTTTGATTCCTTCTCTCCCACTCCCCCTGCCTTCTCCCTCAGCCCCCTCCCAGGACTCTGACATCCAGTTCAGCAACTGAATAGGTGACTAAGGTGAGGGGACAACATGCAAATCTGTGTTCATAGGCCGGCCACTGCTCTGAAGTATTCAGCTAAGACATGACCTCTGAGCACAAAAGGACCACCCACTAGGATCACCAACAGGAGGGGGCAGATGGGGAAGGAGTGAAGGACGACAATGAGGATAGGCACCAAATGTAGTATCACCAAGGACGCTGTCTGAGGAAAGGCCGGCCCTAGTCCACAATGTATTATGACCTTTGTATTCTTGCATGCAAACCATGAAACATACTTTCCAAGTTCTGGACCAATACCTTGGTGCAGGCACTAAAGAAAGAGGCAAACATAGCTCTTCAAATGATTCTCTGCAGTTCGTTAGAGATTCTGGAAAACCACAGAAGCAGCTGTAATAGTCATTTAAATGTATCTCTGCAGGTCGTTAAAGGTTCTGCAAAGCCGTGGACATTGCTGGAAATAAATTTTAAAATCAAACGAGACTTGCATAACTGTATTAGAATTTCACTTTAGAATTCAGCTAAACTCTGCTATGAACTGCATACAAAAAACACACAAAGAGAAAATGTGCTTGCTTAAAACATGTGGGGAAACTAATGTTAAGTGCAAAATGCAGTAGGCTGTAATTCGAAATGTGCTTCTGTAACTAGGCCCAAACCATATTTTGACTCTTGCTTACAGCTAAATAGACGTTTCTTTAGAATATTTTGCCTACTAGCATCCTACCGAAGAATGTGCTGACTATATATTCTTTTGCATCACACCACATTAGCTCTCCCTGCTTTGACAGTGACTCTTAAACTTAGCATTTCAAATTCTTCTTTGAAGTGCCCTGCTTACTCTCATGGACAGAGGGTAGCATTTCTAATCTAGAAACTTGAATGATAGGTAACTATAATCAATCTCTGATTTGCATAATTATCTTGCAAATGATTTTCTCTTCTTTTGTCTCTCTACCTATCCACACTCTTATTGCGCTGTTCATGAGATGTATACTGATATGATTAAATCTGAATGTTCTTTTGTGTAAGTAACTCTGATTTGAGCTGTATTGTACTTGATGAGCATCACATTACTTTAGATAAAGATGATTATTATTAACGGAAAGGTGTCTGTTGTTATTATGGTATGGTATTAATTCATGGTAAAAATTCGGATTATTATTTACCAATCCCTGCCCTGTTAAAAAAGCTCCATCATTTAGAAGTGATGCATAAATTGGTAAGTTTGGTCTAAACTCATACAGCATGGAGGGAACTACTGAATTGGGTCCAGGTTATAAATAATTTTCTCGGAGTTCCCGAAACGCTGCATCCGTTTTTGGTAGCAGAGATTGATGGTTTAAAGGATTAAATTGGTAAATTAATAGGTTTGAATTAATGATTTTGGTGATTAACAGGTCATACCATAAGTTGTATGTAGTGGTCCGTCGTTGACCTTAAACTCAGGCACGGAGTGGCCTAAGATCCCAGGATATTATTAGCTTAATGGGCAGAGGAATTAGTGTGGCATACACTACAGAAGTGTTTTGTCTGCTGGTGTGATATTAGGCAACGAAGGAGGTTGTTAATATTACATAGGGAACTTTGATGTTAGTAAAGTGGAGATTTATTTGGGTACCTTTAGAAAGCGCAGCTGAAGAAGTACCGAGAATCTTTCACTTGAGAGAGGGTGGAATAACGCTGGTCGATATTCTGCTAGCAGCGAAAGAATTCTTTGTGTATTTGTATCTATCTTTTTTAGTGCGGCAGACAAAGCAGGATTGTTTTATGTTGTTTCTAACATTTGTTTCTTTTAAAAAAGAGTTTCAGAAACTTTACCGTAAAGATTTTGTAAAGGGAGGGTCAGTTGTAGGAGTTATACTGACGTCACAGTGTGCCGCGCTGGCATTGGTCAGCTAGTGTGAAGTGTCATTGAGAGTCGCGCTGGCATTGGTCAGCTATAGTGAAACGTCACAGTGAGTGTTGCGCAACGATTGGTTGGCAGGTGTGAGATGCGCTGGCATTGGTTGAAGTATACGAATAACATCTGAAGATTTACGAAATAATTTTGTGTTTGTTTATTTAGAATTAGCGTAGTGAGTTGAAAAGAAATACAATTGTTAAAAATGATGAGGACATTGTTTAGAAAGGATGAACCAATTGAAATCAGAACAGGAGTCCCGGTGCTGAAAGATGGTACGCCAGCTGCTTTCATGACTTTGGAACGTGGTTATCATACGTGCACATGGTTAGAGAACTGGGTGAAATATACCGAAGAAGATGGTGATTTGGCTTTTCCAGGGAATGGTACTTTTAATGTGAGAATTTTAGAAAATTTAAGGTATCAAATGAACAGGTTGAGACCTAATCCTAGGCCGATGCAGTATGAGGCGCTTGAGGCATGGGAACATGAAGCGCATCAGAGAGAGAGAAACAGGACAGAGAATAGATACAGAAATACAGTGAATAGATATTCAGAGGCAAAATGGGATACACAAATGAAGAGATGGAGGAGAGATGTGAGAGAAAGTGAAGGTTTATATCCAGTTATGGTTGCGGAAGATCAGACAGCAGAAAAATGTAAAGATAAAAAGAAGAATGTAGAAAGTGCAGAATCAAATCCCAATAAAATTGATGATGAATTATTGGATGAGCTTTTATTAAATAGTCCTCCGCCATATCAGGAAGAACAAGGGAGGGTTACTCCTAGCGCACCATTAATTGAAGTTGAGGTTCCTCAGTCCTCTCAAATAAGAAATGTTAATAACTCAAGGCAAGTAAAAAATGATTTGGCACAAAAGATTAATCAATTCAATTTGAATGCAGAAGCTTTATCGGTTCCAGTGACAATCGATCCAATAGTTCTGCTGTATAGTGAAGGTCAAAATATATCTCAGGTGCACGCTTTGACGGTGCCAGTTAATGATAACAGAGTTTGTAGAAGTGCTGGAGCGAGTGTAGTGGAACCATTGATTGATATTTCAGAGAGACCTGTAGAAACTCTAAAACGTAATACGCAGATAGAACTAAGGAGATTGTTACAGAATTTGGGAGAAGCAACACCAACATCGGGCGGTTCAATAGAACCATCTCCAGAAGAGTTGGATGAATGGATTAGAGGAATGGTGTCAAACAAAGTGAATGTCAATGTGGATGTAGGTAGATTAAAAGCGGATTTGGAAGAAATGATTCTAGGTACGATAAGTCCAGAAAGATTGAGCAAATATCAGGAAGAGTTGTTATTTTTGTGTAAGAATATCACAATGAGAGCCACGCTCTTCATGAGAAATTTGCTGAAGTAGCACAGACATATGGAGTGGATATTGAGAAGTCAAAGGCTCTACAAAAGACATATCTATTGGACTTTAGTGACAAAGATTTAGAGAGTTTGAATGCTTCTGAGAAACGATTGCAAATTAAAGAGCTAATTAATACATTAAAGCGTTGGGGTGAGTTAGAACGATGGAAGGGCAGATGGGCTAAAAAGAAAGAAGACATGCTTGTAAATGCAGGAGCAACATCATCAATGTATCCGGTGAGGGAAACAGATAAAGAGACAGTGACTACTGAAATGATATACCCAATGAGAGAGGTACCAGGTGGTGGATATGTCCATGTGCCATGGAATAGACAGGATATTTTGTCTTTTACAAATGACTTTCCAAAACTGAGGGGAAAAACCAGTTGAATGGTATAGACAAGTGGAAAGATTTGTAAAAGTGTCAAACGTTTTGCTAAAAGATCTGGATGGTTTGTTTGATATTGTGGTTCCAGCATATTTGTGGGTTGAGTGCAAGATTGCAACAGATTGGCCTAAGGAAGAGTACCCTAGAGATCCAAAAACAGGGGCACCATCAGATGAAGTAATGAAAAAATATAATCAAGTCATTACCTATTTGAAAGGGAAAGATTCACCAAAAGAGACAGATTGGGTTAAGATAGACAGGAGAACTCAAAAGTCAAAAGAAACAGTGCATGCATATTATGAGAGGCTTTTACAGGTGTTTAAACAATATAGTGGTATGGAGAATATCACTGAAAAAGAGATGGGACATTTTGTGTATAGGTTTGTGTTTGGACTGAAACCAGAAATTAGCAATATGATTCAGCAGCATTTGATATGTTGGCAAAGCAAAAGTATAGCTGAGATACTTCGTTATGCGAAATATTGTAGCGAGGACATTGACTCAAGGCACAAGAAATTAAAAGAGAAATTGATGTGGGCACAAATCAAAGCAGCACAGAAAGGTGGGAATTTATTTTGTAGATGGTTCTCAGACAGGTTTTCAGGGAAAAGGTCAGCATCAGAATATTCAAAATGGACAGTTTTCTAATATGGGAGGTGTTGTGATGAACGGAGGTGTTCAAACACAGGTGAAAGGCAGAGGTAGAGGTAATAAGGAAGACTTGAAAAAGAAGTATCCTTGTCATGCGTGTGGTAAGTTCGGGCATTGGAGGCGCGAGTGTAGGCTTGTTCTGGAAAACAATGGAACGGATCAGAATTTTAATCAGCAGATGCAAAGTGTAGTGAATAGTAATCAACAGCAACAACATCAGCAACAGCAAGAAGTGACTGAGGCACAGATACCACAAGCTCCGATGCCAGTAATGTGAATTCTCAAGTGCAAAAATACAGTGCAAATGTGGGTTTTCATTCAGGAGGACAAAATGGAAATAATCAAAATGTACCAATGTCTTCACAATATTGGCTGCAGTGTCAGGAGAGTGATTCAGATACATCTCAATGATGGTGCCTGAGAGGGGAGGAGGAGTGCGTGCTTGGCGCACCTCTTTTTTTTTTTTGTGGAGTTTCATATAGCACGAACTAGACCCGGGGGTATCAAAGCGCTTTACATGAGCACCAGTTACGTTACAGACACATTCATTTTTGTTAGGCACGGGGTTATCAAGTGATTTGCCCATAATCACAGAATGTTGAGCGTCTCTGCCGAGACTCGAACCTAGTTCCCCAGCTCCGAGGTCGACCGCCCTAGCCATTAGGCCACATTCTCTCCCCAGGTAGATCAATGTGGTCCCTTTGTGGATGGAGAAGTAGAAGGTAGACACTGGTGCTACCCGTTCCACAGTGAGAACTGCGGAAATTCCAAACCTACCCCTCTCGGGACAAACAATCCACGTTGTTGGCGTATCTAATAAGCGGATTAAAACTCCAGTGACAAAACCAATGAAGGTACACATTGGAGATTATCGAGACTCGCATCGTTTAGTGGTGTGAGATACGAGTCCAGTAAATTTGTTAGGTAGAGACTTGCTTTGCAAAATGAATTGCACCATTTACTGTACACCAGATGGAATAGCATTTCAGACGCCAGATGAAGATTTTGGTTTTAAATTAATGTTGGCAAGACAAGAGTCAGAAGTGAATGTTGAATTCCCTTTGTTTACTGGGAGGGATTTGCCAGTTGAATTGAGAGACAGAGTGATGATGGATGTTTGGGATTTTACAGGACAGGATATTGGGTTGATGAAAAGAGTTGACCCAATTCAAGTTTCAGTGAAACAAGGATCCGAATTTCCAAAAATCCTGCAATACAAAATGAGTCCTGAGACCATTGCAGGAGTAACGCCTGTAATTGCCAAATGATTGAACAAGGCATTTAAAAAAAAATACTGGGAAGTGCTAGTAATTCACCTATTATGGGTATTAAAAAACAGAGCGGAAAATATAGGATTGTACAGGATTTGAGGTAGGTGAACAAAATAGTGATACCTTGTTGTCCAATTATACCGAACCCAGCAGTAATACTTTATCAAATCCCATGTGATGCAGAGTGGTTCACTGTGATTGATTTGTGTCAAGCATTTTTCTCAATACCCTTACACCCGGATAGCCAATATTTATTTGCTTTCCGGTTCGGAGATCGTGTTTTGGCATGGTGCGGAGTTCCTCAAGGGTATACAGAGAGTCCTTCAATTTTCAATCAGATATTGAAAAAGTGTTTGGAGTCATTGGTAATGCCAGAAGATTCTGTACTGGTGCAATATATAGATGACTTACTTGTTGCATCAAAAACGAAGGAAGCTTGTGTGACAAATACTATTGCTCTACTGAACCATTTGGCAGAAGGAGGGCATAATGTGTCACCAGCTAAATAACAATTTTGTAAAAAGGAAGTTTTGTATTTGGGACACAAAATTGAAAAAGGAGTCAGGAAAGTATCACAAGATCGAATAAATGTGATCTTGCAAATGAGTCCTCCCAGAACACAGAAAGAAATTTGAATGTTTCTGGGCATGGTTGGATATTGCAGACAATGGATCAGTGGTTTTTCACTGACTGCCAAGGCCTTACAAAGACTGACACACAAAGATGTGATCAATCCAATTGATTTGGATGAAGAATGCATGAAGGCATTTATAGAGTTGCGAGACAGTCTTTGTCGAGCACCTGCATTAGGAATGCCTGATTACAGCAAGAATTTTGCATTATTCTGCTGTGAAAGAGATGATTGCGCACTTTCAGTTTTGACGCAAACACAAGGAACAATACGTCGACCAGTGGCATATTTTTCTGCTACATTGGATGCTGTGGCACCAGCATTACCAGGTTGTTTGAAAACGGTGGCTGTTACATGTGTGAGTTTGAAGCAGAGTGAGTCCATTGTTATGGGCTATCCTTTAAGACTGTACATGCCTCATTCTGTGGAGATTCTATTGACCAGAACACAGCATCTCACTAGCAGTCGTCTGACTAAATATGAGAAAGTGATTCTGGGTGCAGAGAATGTAACAGTGACAAGATGTACAAACCCTGAATCCAGCCACACTGTTACCGAGTCCAAGCTGTGAAGAAGTGGTGGATGAAGCAGAACATGATGTTGTATTCCTCTTAGGGTGTCCGTATATAGGTTTTCCTGTATCATGTCCTTATATAGGCACAATTCGCCCTGCCCTTATATAGGCATAAAATCCCAGTCCTTATTTAGGCATTAAACCGTGCACTCCAAATACAGGCATGGTCTCCGACATCCGTCCACCCTAACGTCACAACGAGTTCTTGAAGAACAGACCCTTAGGCTTCGGGAGTTTCCCTAGCACAGGACTATTGATTTCTTCAAGGACTCATCTATTATGCATGAACCGTAATACCTTAGGGGTTCATTCATGACGTCTTCCGCTGTCCGATTCACGTCAATGCTAACATTGTGAGGTACCTCTCAGGTATAAATATACCTTCCTAGCCCTTGTAAACTAGAGGAGACCTCGACTTCAGAGGAGCCCGTTTCCCGGCCTGACGCACTGAGAAGACGCTGTCATCCCTGCACGCAGAGAGTCCAGCTTCCAGTGATCTGACTTCCCTCGCGGGGTGTTGGAGTTCGAGATTGGCAAGAGATTCCCACCTCTTTCATTCTTAAGGTATGGAGCTGACTAGAACCTAGAGGGACTCTTGGCATACTAGGCGTAACACACTCTTAGTATACCATAGTAAGGAATACTTCACCTACTTCATACCTCTCCCTACACCTAGGTTAGGTACATTGGGGTAGAATTAGCTTAGAACCGCATCGTATGAGTACTCGCATTTTTAGTCTATGTTATTTATGAAAATGAATATCTGCTAAAGATCATGCTAGCGCAGTATTATTTATTTCTACTGCTTACGCTGTACATTATTTATCTTGCATACTGTCTTGTGATCGTAACAGCATATTTAACTTACACGAGAAACAAGACTGTTCAATAAATCTTTTATTGAAACGCCCGTCTATTCTTTCTGTGTAACTTTGAGGAAAACTAAGTATGCACGATTGAGCTGAGTGAAATAGTTATCTATTGTTTCCACGACTCTGGGACACGTTCTGATTCTAAAGGGAAACAAAGTAGTCATGTTTTGCGGCTGCCAGAAACTACTCCCTTCTTGTTTATCAAGGAGTTTCTAGTGGCCTCTTAGCTGGCTGGCACAAGTAATTAAGTTTAATATACTCGATAGGGACATACCGACCTCAGTCCTATGTCAAACCTATAGGATATATTATTCCAATGCGCAGAGCCTATTAGGGAAATAGGAGCTACACTACATGGCGCCCAACGTTTGGTAAGGCGGTAATTCAACGCTAGATACTGAGTAACTCAGCCGTGCTTTTTTCTCTCAGAGACCCCTACCCATATACTCCAAAAGACGTCTGGAGTGGGCAGGGTTAAGTATCCGCCACGGCTACATAGGGAAGTACCCTATATACTAGCTGTTTGGTTTGCTCAACGTTGAAGGATACAGTGTTCCAAAATATTGTGCACCTTATCTTTGTTTCCTTGAAACTTGTTCTACATTTTTTCAAAAAACAAAATGCCTGACTCCGACACTGAGACCGGAAACGGTGAAGTTGCGGGTCACCCAGCTGTAACAGCTTATAACATCACAGGTTTTATTGAAACCGAGGAGGGTGTTATAGACATCCCTCAAAACTGAAGAAGAGCCATCACTCTAAAACTCATAAAACATGGCCTACCACCAAGAGGCAGTAGAGCAGTTTTCGTGATAGAGGCACACGAATCCTTTCAGACGGAGGTATTCTATTCATGGGTAACATTTCCTGAATCGAATCCAGTATCACACATGTTTCACTTCTACAAAGAAGATGATCCAACAGAGGAATATATCCCTTTCGAGGATATTGAAATTCCACTAACATACCAGGAGCATCAGCTCAGGTTTAAAGGCGCCCTAGAACATCACAAAAACATTACCAGGCTCGGTCCACTAGGTAGACCAGGAGCAACATGGCCGATTCTAGCCGGCTACACACCTCATCCTGACATTGAAGAGATGTCAGACGAGGAATTACTTACTCAACTCACAGAGTTAATAAAAATCTACAGACAATTGGTCCAATATGACATGCAGACTTTCACAGTCCAACCACCATTAACCATTCCAAATCAGACCCCTCAATCGGGGAGTACACTAAAAATTACACCACAGACTCTATACGCAGTCATGGGTAAAATGCCCACAAAACGTGAGCAAATTCCATTTTGGATAGCTCAAAAAATTACTCAAATCGAAGCAGTATTTCCAAATACTAGCCCGTATGAGAAACACAGAATACTAACAATCAGTTTACCGATGGGGATCACACCACAACTGGAAGACTGCACCACTTGGGGCTCAGTCTTTGTTGCCATCTATACTAAAACACATGGTATTCCATCAATTGCGGTAATACCTGATGTCCTGAAACAAATTCAAAATGAATACGGGGCAGAGCCTGCTCTAAATTTAGGTATGAAATTACTGAAAAATTTCGACCAGGTCTCAACAATAATATTGTCTAATATTAAAGGGGAGGCAGCAGCAGTGGCGACCCGCCAAAAATTAAGGGAATTTGATGTTACAGAACATCAAACTGAGCTACCCAGAATTATAGAACAATCCTATGCAGAGTTAGGCAGAGATAGTTTGGGTGGAAGACCAGTGAAGCCAAAACTATCTGAAAGTCCTGAGAAGGACTCTATTAAACAAACTCCTACATCTTCTAAAAAGAAGTGGGAGACTAATAAACAAAATTCAAACGAGAAACGTTCTCAATCCCGAGGTAGGTCTCCTCAAAAGGAGCCCTCTGAAAGGAGGTATAACCTCAGGAATAGGGATAATTTGAGAAAACCTGACAGGTATCAAGATACTGATACACGTTCCTCTCGTACCTTTCAGATCTCGTCACAGACTTCGGAAAGAAGAGGACGGTCAGAACACAGAGAAGAACGCGTGAAATCCAAGGAAGAAAAGCACGCTCCAAAAAATAAAACAAAACCTCAATTCTCCAAAAGAAAGTAGCAGGTCTGAAGATCAGACATGCCGAGAATACTGAGAACACAACTCAAGAACGGAGAATGGGCTCAGACAATGCTGGACAGTGCAGCAGAAGTCACAATAGCTACGCCAGAACCTGAAGGAACTTCTGGAGATAGTGGACTTGAATGAGTACATTACAGTCGAGACTGTAGACACCAGGGTTAGTACTCCGCAAAAGTTATATGAAATAACACTCCGGATGGAGGGAGACATACCTAGACAGGTGAAAGCACTCTTTGGGAAAAACTTTCAAGGGGCTATGACATACTTCTAGCGGAAAAAGACTGGCCACCACAATTTGTCAGGGAATGCCCACACGGCGAGGACATTATTATGCCTGCCTTCTCCAACCATATTCCAATTCATCTAAAATATACATATGCCAGGAAATGGGCAGTAGCCCAGGCCCCAGCATTATATAAAAATCATGTAGGATGGGATGAGGACTCACCTCACCATAAAATACATCTGAAGCATGAACCCACTGCACAAAGGCAGTATCCAATAAAGCAAGAAGCTAAAAACAGGTCAGGGAGATCTTAGATCAACTTGAATACCAAGGGGTGATTGAAACATGCACCTCCTCAATAAACAATCCTTTGTTTCCTGTCTCCAAACCAGACAACACCTATCGTCTAGTTTTGGATTACAGACACTTAAACACTTGTTCTAAAACTTTTGCAGTGCAAAATGCACATAGCACAGCATTAATGAATAACATTGTGCGTAAAAAATATAAAACCACATTAGATATCTCAAATGGTTTCTTTTGTCAAAACATAGCACCTGAAAGCAGATACTTAACAGCTTTCTCAATAATGGGGACCCAGCGTCAATTTTGTCGACTCCCACAAGGGTTCAAGAACAGCCCAGGTTTATTCTCAGCGAGGGTAACGGAGTTACTACAAATTTATGACAACGAGGCATTGTCCTATGTCGATGACATCTATCTGACAGACGATGACCTGGACAAACACTTGAACAGGGTGAGCACCATTATACTGGGATTCGCCTCTGAGGGCTATAAATTCAACTTCAAAAAGTCCAGAATTGCCCATCTCAATGTCCTCTTTTTAGGATATGAGCTTTCAAGTGAAGGCAAGAGCTTGGCAGCTAACTTTCTAGAAAAATGTGCGCTGCTCCAACATCCAAAAACGCAAAAAAACTTACAATCCATCCTGGGTTTCCTAAATTTTGGAAGAACATACATTCTAAATGACGCAGAAAGGGTTAAGGTACGCATTAATCAAACCTGATTTTTCAATCAAGAATTGGACACAAGAACACACAGAAATTTTGCGTTCACTACAGGCTAACATGTTAGCAACAAATCACTTACAAACACGCGTAAGTCAACGCAATTTGGTGATCCGAATAATTTTGGGTCATGCGGATTCACCTACTTAACCTTCAATGAGGGTGAGAAAATACCAATCGCATACAAATCTCATTTGTACACACAAGCGGAAATGCGCTTCACTTCAACTGAAAAAATTCTGACAGCAGTTCGAACCGCTGTAGCAAAAGAAAGAGCCTTAGCCCAAGGGAAACGCATTATTGTCGTAACCCCAGTACCGGCTTTAGAAGCGGTCACAATAGCAAGCATTCCAAATGCTAAAGCATTACATCCAAGATGCATACAGTGGGTTAATTCTCTTGCTGCAACAGATGTTGAATATGTTTTTGATCCCGATTTAAAAACACATGCATTCCTGCAATATGAACAAGAATGTCCTCTGCCCACTGAAATTCTGCCTCTCGATCAGTACAAATTCATAATTTACACTGACGGATCCGCACAACCCGCAACAGGGGGTAAGCAAGCTTACAGTGCAGCATGTGCAATCGTTAAAGGTCGCATGCGACATGGCATCTTCAGACCTATAGTCACAAACACTCAATCTCTAGGAGATTGTACAGCTCAGCGAGCTGAACTACAAGCATTCAAACTGGCACTTGAAAGTACAGATCGAGAATTCCCCACACTAATAGTGTGCGATTCCATTTACTGTGTTCAGTCGTATAATGAATATATACAAAACTGGCTTGAAAATGGATTCAAAGATGCGAAAGGTGGCCCAATAAAGCACAAAACGCTTTGGGAACAAGTAGTTCAGTTGAAAAACGAACTACCAAAGGCTCACGTGATCCACACACTGAGTCATCAACGTGATGGCGTTCACGTTGCAGGGAATTCATTGGCTGACGAAGCCGCAAAGGGGGCTTTTCAGACGGCTTCCGTAGCTGGGATCACTCGTTCAAAAACAAAAATAGACAGTGAGATAATGTTGGCTGTCAATGCTACAAGCAAAGGCAGTGGTGCAGCGTTACCAAAAAAGTTTCCACTCAAGTACTCTTATGTAATTGATGCGAACAGCGTTCCTTTTGCTCGAATCCCTGGAGCGGGGAATAGGGTAATTCCAAACATGGAACGTAGAGCAGCTTTGATTTATGAAGCACATTTGGGGGAGGGTCTGTCACATCAAGGGATCTCTAAAACAAACTTGACATTAAAAGAGATGTACTGGTGGCCTGGGATGAATACAGAAATCCACATCTTCATCAATAACTGCATAGACTGTAAATTACAGCGAGAAAGCCACCAGACACCGTGCTACAAATGTAGCTGCCCAGTACAGACACCATTATTAGACAGCATTAGACTATCTACGCGCATGCTTCCTTCTGGACAAATGCAATCCCACAAATACTGAATCAAGGTTCCTCTGGATATGGCCTCAGCGCTCGGCTGACGCTCGAACTGTTATAAAAGATTTGCGAGTCTTTATCGGCACATACGCAATAGGCACGCTACATTCTGACCTGGGCCCTGCGTTTAGCTCTCGGGCTTACAAAGAAGCCATGGCCAGTCTGGGAGTTACATTGCGGTACTCCTCTCCATTCCTTCCTGAGGGAAATTCGGTTGTGGAAAGGAAAAACCGGGACATAAAGCAATCTATAACAGCTAGGGTATTAGGCTCGGGTGATGGGTGGGTCAAACATCTTTATGGGGTCCAACGCTCATTAAATAACCTGCCAAGAAGTTCTCTAGGGGGGGTCACTCCATATGAGGTCCTATTTGGGACAAGAATGTGGGTACCAGACCTCGATCATGTAGGCACAGTGGTGGAAAATAAACCGTTTGATATCAAAGATCGTTTGGCTGTTTTACATGAACTGAATGAGTTAAGAACGAAACAAAGCAACGTATTCCTACAGCCAACCACCACTCTGGAAAAACCGGCGGTCACAGCAAGGCCTGTCTGGATTCCAAAAGTTGGGGATCTAGTCAGAGAAAAAATTGCGGACAAGAAGGAATTTGGACCTTCTTACAGACAACCAGTACCTGTCCTAGCAGTTCAAGGAACAAGAACAGTACTTCTGCCGCCCCTTGCTGGAAGAAAGGAGAAAAGATTTGTGTCAATCGACCTCATCAAACCACAATATGTGGCCAATACTAAATAGTAGGCCTTGTGGACTCCGACCTAGTAGCAGACGCACTCCTCTCGCTACTATCCAAGAGGTTCAGACTGAAAGACTGATAACAATCGAGAATTCGGCTGTAACAGATGAAGGACTAGGCAACAATGCAATGGAACTCATCCCTCTTGAAAATCAAGTAACAGTTCGTCCAAATACACCTGTCTACACCAATGTAGCAAGTGATCGACTGGTTCCAGCGATTTCTACAAATCCTGATTCAATTCCAACAATTGACAGAACTGCTTCTGGCTATTTCATTAACTTTGATATGTTCTCAGAAGATCCAAGTGAACCTGAAACGACGCCAGCATCATTAAAACTCAAGCAGCAAGTACAAGACTTTCTTCACTTTCTGAAAAAGACTTATCTGGTTTCCCCATGGATTAAGCTCTGGATTATATCTGGACTATTTGTTTTCCTGCTTTGGCTAGCTTTGGTTACAACTGTGAGCGTGCTTATAAGTGGCAGATACATCCATGTGAACACTGAAGGAAAAGATGTGAACGTACTTTTGAAACCACATAAATCTTCTCATCGTGAAGCAAGAGACTTGTCAACAGTGAACATCACAGCCGTTCCTATACAGGATGGTATAGTGTGGGACAAAACAGATTTTGATATCTTCGGCCCAACGGAACAATTGAACATTCCACATTTGTTTAAAATTTCACTAAGTGATCTAATTTCGTCCAGTGCCTATTCTGATGATTGGGACTTTGAGACTGTAAACGACATAATGTTTGACCTAGAAAAATCTGCTGCATTTTCTAAAAATGAATATTTAGAGAGTTCATCAGACTATGAACAGCTGTATTGCTATAACCACTATGGTCATCATTATTTGCATAAATCTGCATACCCTAGAAATGTGTTTATGTTTAACCAATGGGAGCATTGTCCTACACCACCACAAGGTAGTTCAAAAACATTTGCTAGCAAGTTTCTATATTTTTCAGGTTACAATACATCTGATCCAGAAACGTTTTACTATAAAAATATAAACAAGACAGGACTGAAAATTATGTTAATAAATACAAAACAGATTTACTCTGCAACATTTATTGCCCAACTGTCTAGACAAGGTTTCGACTTATGGAAAGACACAATAGACTCAAAAACTGTCTGGGGTACTAAAGATTGGCAAGTGCAGGGGATAGAAGCTTTATTTAGAGCCTGTATCATCCCTGAACAAATAATGTTTTTGAATGAAACTGTCCAACAAACATCTTGTCTTGGACTAGCCAAGATCAACGAGATGAAAACACCTTCTGTACTAACACCTGCAAGTGATAACAATACACAGGCAGCGGTGACAGTTGACAATGTACTACAACTCAACAGATCTAATCCTGATTGGAGAAAATGGTTGATCTGGCCCACAGACACGAACAACTGTCAGGAAAGATTCCTGAATAAAACTCAGGGCTTTACTATTCATAGGCCAGACCCAAGATACGTCCAAAGACAGCATCCGGGGGTAGTAACAACATACAGTGTAGGAAAATTATGCCTCGATTGGCTGCAGAAATCTACACTACAGGATGTGAAACAACACTTATCCTTACTTAAAGAAGACGCAGACCTTAGGGAATTCTTGCTTGGACCAAGAAAACCGCGTCAAAAACGTTTCATATATGCCGGCATCTATGCTGCTTATAATGAAGCATGGAAAGTGTCACAGATGGAGGCCGCAGAACGAATATGTGAACTTGATCGTATTAATTTAGAGAAAACACTCACTGTGGTCGACAATGGGTTAACAACTTTGTCCTCCAGAATATATTCATTGGATGGCATTGTATCCTCTGCTATCGACATACTGGAACAAGATTTGGCGATGTTACAGCAAGGCCAATCACAATTACGTTCTATTGTGTTATTAAGCTGGACGCTGCAATCTTTGCGTGCGGGCTATGTGCCTTGGCGTTTTATCAACACGTCAGCTCTGTTTGCAGAATACAATCTAACTGATAAACAGATCGAACTGGCACAAAGAGGAGCAAAGTATACAGTGCTGAGCATTGAAAAACTGGAAAAGTTACCATTCACAGTGGCAGAAAAACCAGCTACTGAATGGCTCATTCATGGCAAAATAACACTACCTGTGACTACTTTTCAGTTTCAGTATTGCCTCAGACAGATGCAAGCGGGCAAATATGAAAGGTTGGGTAAGGAATACATTAAGACATCTTGGACTTTACCGTATACATATAGATGTTGGAGTGGGGATCGTGAAGTGTTTTTGAGCGGTACACACTGTAAAAGTGCACTGAGCGGTTCACTTATATGTCAGGACATTTCTTTACACGGGGCTTGTAATGGTTCTGTGGCAAATTTGTCTTGCCATCAGCAGGGTACACCAGCTGCTGTGATTAATCCAGCGTTTGGACAACTTTCTAATGGGAGTTACCTCGTGTTGAATGATCAAAGTTGCTGCGGTATGTTGCCAGGCATCCCTTATCTAGTAACGGTCAACTCCAGGGTCACTTGCTGTATGCAAGTATTGTTTGCCCCAATAGACACAGTCAGGGAGTCGCCTTTGTGGCCTTCGCTGAACGTCTCTTTTATAAGATTTGATACTTTAAGCAGAATGAAAGCCATGCTTTTACAGCAAACAGTGCCTTTGACCTCGGCCAAAGAAACCTATGATCTACAAGTAGCAAGGACTTCGGCTGAGATACAGACTTTAATACATACAAATTGCCCTATACATTTCGTGGAAATGATAGGACGGATCTTTAACATGTCTGATACAAGCGCAATTGTACATGTATTTAAGAGCATCTGTTCCGGTCTGTTAGCACCTTTCCAGGCAATACTCGGAATCATCCCTAACTTTGCACATTCGGTTTTTGGTGGCATACCATTAATTCTAGCACTTGTTGCCGGAATTCTATTTCTCTTCCTGCTATTACGCTATGGCCAGCCTATTCGCAGACATCACTCCGAGCGAAATGGAGAAAGCTCTCCTTGAACGAAAGTGCCGTGAGCGAATAGTACAGCTTTTGGGCATGACTCGTCTACGGGACCTGAATACCACGTGGTTCCTGTCATTCAGACCAATCTGGCAAGATTGCATCTTACCTGTTCTACGATGCCTGCTATGCGGAGAAGAATGCGTGTTAGACACCTGTCTAACATTTCCATCAGCAACGCCAACGGATGTCGATACTCTGCTGGTCCCGATAACGGCCCATGCTCTGTGTTGTCCCCAGAGGCTTCCCATCCTGATGACAGCATTCATTGAGATCTCACAGTCGCTTCCAGCTGCTGCTGAGGTACGAGATGGATCTACAGGCACACAGGTAACAACGGACGCGAACATTGCTGCGGCGTTCTATGCTGAGAGCGATGCTTCCCATCTCTGTGCAATTAATCTCCTCCACGAGGTGTTCCAACTGACGCCAACTTCAGTGGACGATATTTTGTCTACAGAAATAGATGATCTCATGTTTTCACCAGACCCGTACACTGAATCTGATTTCACCAACAGTGTACCAGAGACGCAGTAAAATTTGGCCTTCATATTTTCAAAAACTTGGAACGCTTCCCAAAGTGAACTTTTTTCCATTTTTTCGAACTAAAATGGCAATTCAATCTGCTTGAAGTAGAACTAGCCTTATAGTACAGACTTCGCGGTACTTCCTCAGACTCTTCGTCATCTTATTTGTCTAATAACAATAATTAATTTTCATGACATGAAATGACTTTGATTTTTGAACAACTTATCGATCATTTTCTGTCAAATGTAAATATTACTGCTTATTTTCATTTAAATTGCATTTACTTTCCAAATATATGCCTGAAATGAAAAGCAATGCTTAATATGTACAGTACCTTTTGCATTTTTAATGTTTTTTACCGCTTTTAAGAAATATTTTTTAAATATGCGGTACTCCATTTAATGTTTAGCATTTTGAATGTTTAGCATTTTAGTATTATCATACACACGAAAGTGGAGTGGGTGTTGTATTCCTCTTAGGGTGTCCGTATATAGGCTTTCCTGTATCATGTCCATATATAGGCACAATTCGCCCTGCCCTTATATAGGCATAAAATCCCAGTCCTTATTTAGGCATTAAACCGTGCACTCCAAATACAGGCATGGTCTCCGACATCCGTCCACCCTAACGTCACAACGAGTTCTTGAAGAACAGACCCTTAGGCTTCGGGAGTTTCCCTAGCACAGGACTATTTATTTCTTCAAGGACTCATCTATTATGCATGAACCGTTATACCTTAGGGGTTCATTCATGACGTCTTCCGCTGTCCGATTCACGTCAATGCTAACATTGTGAGGTACCTCTCAGGTATAAATATACCTTCCCTCGCCCTTGTAAACTAGAGGAGACCTCGACTTCAGAGGAGCCCGTTTCCCGGCCTAACGCACTGAGAAGACGCTGTCATCCCTGCACGCAGAGAGTCCAGCTTCCAGTGATCTGACTTCCCTCGCGGGGTGTTGGAGTTCGAGTCTGGCAAGAGATTCCCAGCTCTCTCATTCTTAAGGTATGGAGCTGACTAGAACCTAGAGGGACTCTTGGCATACTAGGCATACTAGGCGTAACAGACTCTTAGTATACCATAGTAAGGAATACTTCACCTACTTCATACCTCTCCCTACACCTAGGTTAGGTACATTGGGGTAGAATTAGCTTAGAACCGCATCGTATGAGTACTCGCATTTTTAGTCTATGCTATTTATGAAAATGAATATCTGCTAAAGATCATGCTAGCGCAGTATTATTTATTTCTACTGCTTACGCTGTACATTATTTATCTTGCATACTGTCTTGTGATCGTAACAGCATATTTAACTTACACGAGAAACAAGACTGTTCAATAAATCTTTTATTGAAACGCCCGTCTATTCTTTCTGTGTAACTTTGAGGAAAACTAAGTATGCACGATTGAGCTGAGTGAAATAGTTATCTATTGTTTCCACGACTCTGGGACACGTTCTGATTCTAAAGGGAAACAAAGTGGTCATGTTTTGCGGCTGCCAGAAACTACTCCCTTCTTGTCTATCAAGGAGTTTCTAGTGGCCTCTGAGCTAGCTGGCACAAGTAATTAAGTTTAATATACTCGATAGGGACATACCGACCTCAGGCCTATGTCAAACCTATAGGATATATTATTCAATGCGCTGAGCCTATTAGGGAAATAGGAGCTACACTACAATGATTGCCTGAAAGTGACTGAATTGTGTACAAAACCAAGGCCAGATATTAAGGATGCACCTTTATCTGAATCAGATTGTGTGATGTTTGTGGATGGATCATGCATAAGAGATGAAAAGGGTTCTTTGCGTGCTGCATATGCAGTTTGTACAGTGGCAATGGTTCTTGAAGCTTCATGCTTGAAGGGAACAGTTTCAGCACAAATTTCGGAACTTGTTGCACTAACAAGAGCATGTATAATTGGGACAAATCTAAGAGTAATCATATTCACTGATAGTCAACATGATTTTGGGGTTGTTCATGATTTTGGACAACTGTGGATGCATCGTGGATTTTTAACTTCATCAGGTTCACCAATTCAGAATAGTAATTTTGTAAAAGATTTATTGGTTGCATTACAGTTGCCCAAAGAAATTGGAGTATTAAAGTGGTCTGCACATAAATCTGGAAACGATTACATTACGGTTGGTAATAAATATGCTGACCAGGTTGCACGATTCTGTGCACAAAATTCAGTCTCAATAAACAAAAGTACCCAGAAATCTGATACAAATTGACATCTAATGTTTTCTTCTGTTAAAACTTGGGACGAAATTAGACAATTGCAGGTAGAAGCTAGTGATGAAGAAAAAGAATTATGGATTAAGTCAGGTTGCACACGTAGGGAAGAAGACGAGGTGTGGGTATGCAGTGATGGAAGACGAATAAGGCCAGATAGCTTGCTGTCACAGATGGCAAGAATATATCATGGCGTAACACACATAGGTAGGGATGCCATGATCAGACTTTTTAAGCAGACATGGTGTAATCCCAAATTCAGGGTCATTGCAGAAAGTCTTTGCCAGAGATGTGTGACGTGTCAGCAACAAAATGCAGGGAGGAAAACAGTTGTCAGTTGGGGACGAATTGGGAAAGCAGCAGGCCCATTTACAAGATTACAGGCTGACTTCATTGAACTACCCCCTTTTAATGGACTAAAATATGTGTTGGTGGTGGTTTGTCTGTTCTCTCGTTGGGTGAAGGCTTACCCAACAAAACGAAATGATAGTCTAACAGTGGCTAAATTACTTCTGAGAGATAATACCTAGATTTGGATTTCCAGTCTCTTTAGAAACAGATAGAGGGACACATTTTAATAATGAAATAATTTGGATGATCTGTGCAGCTTTGCAAATTGAACAAAAATTACATTGTGCCTATCGACCAGAAGCCTCAGGTGTGGTCGAACAAATTAATGGCACTATCAAATCCAGATTGGCAAAGGTATGTGCATCCACAGCACTCAAATGGCCAGATGCTTTACCCCTAGTTCTGATGAGTCTGAGAAGTATTCCCGATAAAAAGACTGGATTATCGCCTCATGAAGTGCTTATGAGGAGAGCAATGAGACAGCCAATAGTTCCAGCGAATCAATTGATGACAATAACTGATGATCTAGTGCTCGATTATTGCAAAGGACTGGCTGATGTGAAGTTGTAACCACAACACAGCAAGAACAAGCACATGACCTAAGTCCAGGTGAGTGGATCCTGGTGAAGAAACATGTGAGAAAGTCGTGCTTGGAACCACGTTGGCATGGGCCATATCAAGTGATACCGGTAACAACAACAGCAGTGAAGTGTGGTGGCTTACCAAATTGGATACATGCAAGCCACACAAGAAGAGTCCCAAGTCCACTAGAAACGAATGAAAGAGATTAAGAACAGGCTGAAAATAACAGAGAGTCTGAAAGTGATCGGATAGAGTGGGCATCAGCTACTGGGTTCCAAGAAGCTGCTGAGACTATTGTCAAAGAAGAAGGAGAACAAATTCCAGTTCAAGAACAGGTTCAAAAGAAAGGATTGACCAAAAGAAGTTTTGAGAATTGTCTTGAATCTGGTGATTCTGTGCAAGTGAAAAAGGCAAGAAAAGGAGATGTATGGCCAAAAGGAGTAAAAAGACTGAAATATACTCTGAAAAACAGGGTTCCAAATCCAATAATAGAAGTATCGAGCCAAACAGAATAGAGTGATTCAGAGGATGAGACAGTTCAGAGAGCAAAGAGAGTAAAAGTACCGAACAAAAAGTATACAGCACCTGAATGGACATATGTGGTGACTGAAAAGGTCGAGCAAAAGAATCAAAGTCAAGAAGAAGCTGTTGCAGGATCGAGTCGTAAGCATTGTCATGAGCCACTCTAAATGAACTGTCGAATAAATTAAGGTTGCAGAAGATTGAAAAGAACATTCTAAAGGGTGTAGAAAATTGAGCTGGAACTGAAGTCAAGAGCTGTGAAATAAAAAAAATTTAAAATAGAGGGTGAAGAAGCAGGCTTAAGTAGTGCTTGGATACACTATATTCTCAAAATTTCTCGATTTTTTTAGTTTAGCTTTTTTTTAGTTTTTGAATTTTTTCCATTAGAAATGGCAGAAATAAAACATCATGAGACTGGATATCAAAATCAGGGTCGTAAACGTAGATGTGTTAAGGCTTGTTTCATAAGTATCTTACTACTAATGCTTGTCTGGTTAACACTGATTGTTGTAGTACCTTATTTTATGTATCCCACTAAAGGTAATATTACTAATGATGGAGTGAATGAGAAGATAGATGTGGGAAATCTTAAAGAAGAACCACAAACCAACTTAGAGAAACTAACAGATGATAACATGCATCATCGTGATAATTCAATTAATGACTTTTCGTTAAATGTTTTTACTAAATTATTGTATGAATATGTGGACACTATGGATGTGAGAGATTGCTATGTGTGCATGCAATTACCTTCGTCTGTGTCCGAGGGAGTGACCTATCATCACTTACCTCTAACGTATGGTGTCTCATGTAGTGTCTTAACAAGCCTATTTTACGAGAAGGGTAGTTTACAGTATTATTACTCTAACTACGATTTAGTATTTTCTGAATTACCTATTAGAAAGAATATGAATGGAGTGAGTAGTGCAAAAGATGCAGAGTATTTTGGGGATTTCTTCCAAACAACTAATACAATTGACACGGTACACGCACATCGTAACAACTTAACATGTAGATTACGTCATGAAGACATTCGATTCATAGATTTAGTGGAAGATAGAAGACAACGTTTTAAAGAAAAGGCTGCCAAACAAAAGTCTCATATACCTCCATGGGCTTATAGGGAAGGATATTATAAGAAAGGTGAGACGTTTGCTGCAATGACTCTGGATTGTCAAAAGGGAAAGCTTTGTTTACTTAGGCATAAAACAGATTTTAATAACTATTTCATTGGTTCTAGCGAATGTGATCATGTTTTCTTAATTACTGGTGGATGGGGGTTAAAATGTGGTACTGACCCAGTCTTTCCAGGAATTTATTATGTGTGTGGTAAAAATGCCTACTATAGGTTGCCTGCACATTGGTATGGGTGTTGTTATATGGGAATAGTCTTTCCAAAGGTGTACCATACGGATAAAAATCATGGAACCAATGAAAAGAAGGTTGGACTAACACAATAAAAGGGGAGCTAGTTTTGCGAAAATTGTGGGTGATATATTTGGAGCATTGATACCTTCAGTTGGTGTTATCCTTAATTCACACAAAATTCGAAAATTGTCCACAGTGGTTGATCGTTTATCAATGGATACTGCTGGAGGATTCTTTATGAATGATACTGAAATGGTTGCTATGTGGTCTATGGTTTTGCAAAATAGACGTGCTCTTGATGTAATATTGGCAAAAGAGGGCAGAGTCTATACTATGCTGAAAATTCAACAGTGTTGTACCTATATCCCAGACAAAAGAAAGAGTCTAGAGGGATATATTAAGAATATTACTCATTTACATGAGGATTTGGCTGAACTGAAGGTTGATGGTGCTTGGGAGAAACTTGGTAAGGGTTTCTCTTCGGTAGGTAGTTGGTTTTCTAACTTTAGTAATAGCTTGTTGGTGCAAATACTAACACCAAAAATTGCGGTGGCTACAGGAATGCTAATATTGATAATAGTATATAAGTGTTGTAGATGCAAGAAAGTAACATTGGACATTAGACGTAGAGCTAAGAAAAGAAAAGAGAAGATATTGAACTAGAAGAAAGAAAAATATATTACTATGAAATATTAAAGGATATAGATGAAATAATAATGAAACAAAAGAAAACGACCGCTTTTTAAATAAAAATATGATGACAATCAGAGTTTTGGGTTAGTTTTTGATGGCTCAAATCACCATCAAAGGGGGATTGATGGAGCAGGGTTTTCATGAAACAAAACCTTCGCGGATTGAACCTCTCATTGTGCAATAATAATCATTAAAAAGTTAACTGTGTGTTACTAACCGCATTTGAATTTAACTGCGCATGCGTAAATGAGAACGTGTTAGAGAAAATCTGGGGTAGGCCGCAAGCCTGCACATGACTAATGCAGAAACTAACGACTAAAGGGCTGCAAGTTTAATGATCATATTAATCCTTTTTGATCTTGTGCAAACCATTAATATTGATAAGCAAAACACCTTTTGAGAATAAACTCATGCAAAAATATGATATTCACGTTGTATTTGTCTTTTCCTAGAAAATGGCTTTTTCTGTGCTGGAGAGAAAGGCCTCAGAAAATCTAGTTTGAAATATTAAACCATGGTGTGAGGAAGGGAGCGTGCTTAATCAGTTTTCCGTGTGTCTTCGGTGATGGCCAAGGTTATGTATAGGAAACAATGAGCCTCTGAAAGCGAGTTCCTCTGGAAGCGGACATGCAGACAGAAAGAGATAAATTAAACGTGAACGAAATGTGAACATGCTGCGGAAGAGAAAGATACAGAAGCCTGAAAATGACGTATTGAGTTTGTACAATAGTGTGTTTGAAAATCGGAACTTGCTCAGAGTGGTGTGACCGAGACACCCCTTGTTTTAGCCAATTAGAATATTTAGTTAGGTGGGATGGATAGAGATGGGGTTGGACTCGCGTGAATTTGGGGTATAATTATACCTAGGGAGTAGGTGGGGTTGGCGGCGTATTCCTAACTTTGCGAGAGGAGAGAGCTGTGACGCTGTTTCCTAAATCTTGTGGACTGGCTGATGATCTGCTGTTCCTGACTCTTAAACTTTGCAATTGAAATTCTTCTTTGAAGTGCCCTGCTTACTCTCATGGACAGAGGGTAGCATTTCTAATCTAGAAACTTGAATGATAGGCAACTATAATCAATCTCTGATTTGCATAATTATCTTGCAAATGATTTTCTCTTCTTCTGTCTCTCTAACGATCCACTCTTATTGCGCTGCTCATGAGATGTACACTGATATGATTAAATCTGAATGTTCTTTTGTGTGAGTAACTCTGATTTGAGCTGTATTGTACTTGATGAGCATCACCTTACTTTAGATTAAGATTATTATTAACGGAAAGGTGGCTGTTGTTATTATGGTATAGTATTAATTCGGATTATTATTTACCAATCCCTGCCCTCTTAAAAAAGGTCAATCATTTAGAAGTGATGCATAAATTGGTAAGTTTGGTCTAAACTCATACAGTGTGGCGGGAACTACTGAATTGGGTCCAGGTTATAAATAATTTTCTCTGAGTTCCCGAAATGCTGCATCACATGCATATGCTTAACCAGGACGTTGTCGAAATAATTGTTGCATTACAATTGACTAACCCTTTGTCTTCACAAAGGGACCTTGGAAGCAGCTAACAACTTAGGTATGAAAGTTTTCATGAGAACTTTCTCCCACGTATCTAAAACTGCAACATTTCTTAAACTATGCACCGGCGTGAATGTTTACCGTGGGAATCCAGAGGGGAAGCAATGGATGACGACAACACCATCGGATGAGTGGTTTCCATTGGCTAAAGTTGACCTTATCCTCCCAAATTTCGCTACATGATTTATGAATTTATATTATAATCGAGTGTTCCTAGCTAGAGAGGAGAGAAGACCCTTTACCTTGCACGATGCTTAAGGCGTTCTGTTATTATTATTGAAAGCTACTTCTGACAGTGACTTACCCTCATTTTACTCTGACTCTTTGTGCAGGAGGAATGTCTTCTTGCATTTGATCAATACTACAGCAGCAATCATTTTCTCTATCACTAACTTTATTTTATTGGTTTCTACTGCAGCTGTGGGGAACTCAGCTGAGTTTTTCCAGAACAACCCTTTATGGGAAGTTCGAGACTATATCCATGCTCCAAAAATGTTCTTTTCTAGAAGAGACTCTTCATGGGTTTCTATAGCGTAGGTTAGGCTCTTTAGATAGATAGGGACTGATTCTTTTATGGAAAACACGGTTTGATTTATGCTGTCACTAATCAACCCTTTCTCAATAATTCTGCAATTGGACTAATCCGAATAAAAACGACAAAAGCTATACTAACCCCTTAAAGATAAGTAAAGGTTTTAGAAGCATCTTCAACCTCTCATCATTGACTGATAATTAAGAACCTGACAGTTGAATATAAATGACTTGTACTTTTATTTTAGCTCCATTCCAACAAGGTGGCAGAGCTCTGTCAACCTAGCGCAAAGCGCCACAGGATTTCGAGGATCCCAGTTGTAAGTTTGGGGTGATTGATTTAAAACCCAATTTGAGCAATCCTTTGGGCGCTAACAAATCATCCTTTTTTTGTCCAGATCTGAATCTCGACCTGAGGAACAGTGGCTATGCAGAACTATTTACAAAGCCTATGCAAGTTTCCCCATTCATTTCTCCGATTATTACGACAGTATGATGCAGTTCCTGTCCTGGGACACTGTCTTATGGCAACTCCAATGCAAAATGGAGGCAAATATTCAACATGGTGGTATTTCCAAAAAGTAAGGCAATACTCTCTCTAAAGCCTGATTCAGGCTTTTGCTCTTCTCATAAAAAACAGGCTGACCTTCCAAGAGATAAAATAATTCTCTTATCCATCTGAATCGAATAGAGAGTTACTCCCATAGAGCACTGGCAGCTGTGTGGCCTCGATTGCTGCCCTTCTAAAAGAAAATGCACAAATGACTAATACACAGCTACCTGGAAGAGGCAGCATAATGTTTGGCAACTCTCATCCTCATCCCACATTTTGTCCAAAGCGTTAATTTGGAGAATTTTATTGGCAGAGATTGTATCAGGAATATTAGCACTAACCACAGAGATATAACTCCAGCCCCAAGAAAATGCAATTACCAGTGGGAGTTACATCTAGGTAGGAAAAATAGAAACATCAAACCCCTAAGTCAAACAAGTATTGAAAATCAGTCTTTTGCTTTGTGTTTTTTTTGTTAAAATGACCTACACCCTGTCACTTTTATCTTAGCCTGTAGTGTTACATTGTAGGTAACAGAGAGACATTTATAGACTGTGGATATTTAATTCATGTTTCACAGTCCCATAACTAGACGTATATGAACACTTGGTTCTTTTCTATGTAAGCATAATTACTAATTTTACACCTCCCCTAAGTGTCACCTAGTCTTGTGATGTCATTCCTAGACTAGCAAGGGCTGAAATGGGAGTAAAAGAAAATGTCACTTTACAAAACAAATAGTGACAGAGGCATAATTTGCAGATTAGTGAACCAGGCAAACACCACAGAGTATATGCTTGAGCACAGGTGATCACACTTGTTGATTACTGCAGTGTGAAGTACACCAGGCTCTCCAAAAAAAGTCAGACAGGCTTCAATATGTTCAAAAGAATGCAGTAAGAGTAACCCTTAACCTGGACCCCTACAAACCTACCCTAAAGTTCATCCAATGTCTCATAGTGGTAGTTAGGATTACATTTGAATCCTTTTGTATCAGATATAAGACCTACTGGAGAAAAGGTCCATGATAAACTCAGATGCAGACTCACTGCTGCATACCACCCGTGAACTCAGGTCATCCAAAACATTCTTGATCAATCCATCATACAACCAGGCAGCCATCTTGCAAGGATAAAACATTTTTTTCAGGCTTTCAAGATGCCTCCCCGGTTGCATCATCACGTTTTATAACTCGCTATGCTGCCATCTTCAAGCTACAGAGAACAATGTTTTCTATACTTCTAAGCTAGCTGTTCGCCACTCTTGACTATGCCAATGTCGGACAATTTTAAAAGCATCCAGAACTAGCAAAGCCAAAAGCCAAACGAATAGCACTGGCAAAGAGAGACCGATAGGTCCTCTAGACTGTTGAAGGTCCTGAGTTGGAATATAGAGGGGGTCCAGGGCAAATCAGGGGATCCTGATTTAATAAGCTATCTCAAATCCCACAACAACATTAATCTACAGGAGACGTGGGATTATAAAGGAGGAACTTTCTCTAGAGAGAGACGCATCCTTTAGTATAAAAGGTATTCCATCTTCAAGCAGTCAAGCTTGAGGAGGCCTTGTTACACTTGTGAAATTAGGTCTGGTTTGTAACTGCAAGATGATTCCCACCAATTCCCCCCACTTGTTATCTGTCTTACTGATCTTTGACCATCATCTAACCATTCTCTGCTTTAACATCTATAATCCTATTCATGGAAGAAAAAAAATCAGAGACTTTGGAGGAAGTGAGCAGGTTTTTAGAAGTGTTATTTCTCTCTCCACCCTCCTAACAGATTAAGTGGATTGTGTCTGGGGACTTCAATTTACACCAGTGAAGGGATTACTTTCTATATGACCCCAAGGCCTCAGATGTTTTTCCTGTTGATCAGGTTCATGGTAAGCACTCCACCCAAGGGAATACCCTAAATGACCTGGCTGCTAATTTTAATCCATTTAACCTATTCTCTATGCAAGCACTTAAGCAGCAGGAGGGTGTCCCCACTTTTAAGGGCCCTGGAGCGTAGACAGTTATTGACTCTATTTTCTTATCTGGAGGCTTATTTCTTCTTGTCAAGTTTTTCCCCAGAATGGAACCCGAACAGTGACCATAATCCCCTGATTGCTACCTTTGTATGGAAGAATAAGACCTGGTGCATAAGTGGTCTCTATAAAACTTTAGTCACGACCAAAGATTGAGGACGTAGGATTAAATGGGGAGATATTATTCCTGGGGAATTTTATGCTAATGTGTTGTTGTCATGCCAGGAGGAGTTCAGAATCTGCCTTGATGTTGAGGTCTCAGATGTTCACACTCTCAAAGCTCTTGGCTCCATTTGCAAGTATATTAACCAGACACTCACTAACCCAGGACCAGCAGACCCACCCAAACCTTGCAGGTGGTTTGACAAAAATTGCACTAGGGCAAAGGAGCTTTTGATAGCTCTCAAAAGTACCTCACAAGATAGGGTTGAGGTTAAAAGGCGTAGATCCGCTTAAAAAGCAGCTGTTGCTTGTAGGAAGCTGCAGCTCAAGAACGATTTATGGAGGGAGCTCGTAGCACCTGGCACATCAAAGGATAGTACCAAGTTTTGGGGGGTCCTGAATCACCCCTTTCTTAAGGAAGAACAGTTGCCAGATCAGGTGGTCTCTGTCCCGGCTCAGGCCTGGGTAAATCATTTTTCAACCCTATGCGACTGTGATGTATCTGAGCCTTTGCACCACTCTATCACTAATACTGATATACTCACTATATACTGGCCAGAAGTTAAAGAGACAATTCTATCTTTACTCCAGGGTAAGGCCCCCGTTGCTAACGGGGTTCCAGGCAACTTGTTAAAATCGCTAGTTGATCTCTGGGCCCCTGTTTAGCTCTCCATATAAATGCGGCCATCAGAGGTCCGCATCCAGAGGCCTGGAAGCGGTCAGTAATAGTCCCTATATTTAAAAAAGGAGAGAGAGAGAGAGCAGATCCCACATGCTATAGGCCAGTTTCCCTAGTCGACATTGAAGTGAAGATCATAGGAAAAGTGATTCTGGAGAGACTCACTTACTGGGCTAATGATAAGGTAATCCTCTTTGACCTACAACATGGGTTTAAGACCCGGGAGAGGTACAGTTGAGCAGAACTTAAAGCTTTTGACTGTGTCAACAGATATAAACTCTAGACTGAGTTGGGGTCCTTAGGGGTGGATCAGGCACTTGTTTCGTTCATGAGAGACCTACATAGCAGCCTCACTGGGGTGGTTAGATACAGACCTCACGACGAATGCATGCAGCCCTTTGAACTTAAAAAAGGTGCTCACCAGGGCTGCTTTCTTGCCCCCTTTTTATTTATCATGGCTCATACTTCAGGACTATTTGCTCTTAGATAATGCAGCCTAAATCCCTCTGCTATAATACGTTAAGAAATCTTTTTATGAACTAGTTCGACCTGTTTTATTTACAAACCCCAGGGGCATTGTAAAAAGTGATCTGGTGTGGGTCAAACAGGCTTTCTCCCAGAGGGCAGCAGCCGAACGGGAGAATTCTGCTTTATTAAAGCAGACCATGCACAAGTATGTCCTGCTCAAATCTGTTAGTGGGATTAAGCCCCATCTCCTCCTAAAAATGCCCAATCGGCAACATTGTTTCTTGACATTCTTGAGGCTGGACATTATTCACCAGCTCCTGTTCAAGAAGGTTTGATATAAACCATCCAACTTGCCAGCTCGTATTTGTGACAACAGCTTAATTTGTGATACAATGCATGTATTGCTTGTTGTCCGATGTTTTCCAATCTCTGTCACAAATATATCCCCTCTTCTGGTTTCTGAACATTTCAGACAGATAAGACCTGAATATCTTTACTTGAAGCTGCTAGCGACGCCTAAAATGTGTTTCTTTGTTACTTGCTTCCTTTCTGGTGTCCTATCTGCAAGTTAATAAGTATTGAACTTTTATGATCTAGTTTTTCTAGGACAATGATGGCAATTTCATTCTCTATTTTATTATCAAGTATCTGTTTTCATGCATTATTGTAAGCTTTTCTCAAATTTTAATTCGATGTATTTTTAAACCGATGAAAGTTTATTGTGATATATTGCTGCTGCTTAATGAGATCCACACTTTTATGATTTTATTAAAAATCGAATAAAGTTTAATGATCTGAACTGACAGACGTTGCGATTGCTTGTTTGCTTTAAGGCAAAGAAAATATATTTTCAGATCTGAGTAGAGTGAGCTTAAGTCTTTGCAAGAAATCTGAAATCTATGTGTGAAGGTTAGATATTGCACCATTAAGACATTGGCATCTCATCATTGAAGCGCTATGTAATGGAGCTGAAAGTTATGTTGGCGACCTTAGCTGGTGCAATAATTTACTTCATGTACTAAATATGGCAGAGTCAGGTTCAACCATGGCCACCCTATGAGACCAGTGAATATGTACCCATTGTCCTTGTGGAGTACTAGGTTAGAAGCTACATGCACTATGCTTCCCGTGCACAGTCCTCACTATGCAGTGATGCTGCTGTAACCGAATATGGAACTGCTGGTTGATGACATGACACACTTCCTGCTCTGCCACTGTTCCCCAGAGTTGACTGCTCTTGGGCTGTTCCCTTCAGAGTTTCACTTCTTGCAACAGCCCAGACTTTTCTAGTGCGAATAAGAGTTAGCCACATGACTTTCACTGGCAGCCAACAAAGTCAGCCCAGCTCAACTAACAGGAGTCATCCACATGCTTGTTGTCGCTTGGCAGTTGCAGCTAACTCTCGAGTTGGAATAGTCGGTTGCCCTCTACTGACTCTATACTCTGCTTCCATTCTGCCTTTTCCACTGACACCAGGCACTCAATGTGGGTCTGCCTGCTGGGTCGAATTGCTAATTTGCATAGTCTCCCTCAATACCTGATGCAAATAGAATTTCACTGTGACCCACTTCTGAGTGAACAACACTACAGAGCTGCAGAGTGGAACCTTAATGTCTGGTACACAAGGGCATATATATATTGCATGAGGTGCAGGACACGAGTTGGGGGTACACGCAGGTACACGGCGTCCACCCACTCTTTTCACAGGGTGGACGCCGTCCCCCCTGCCAAGAAGTCAGGCCCCACAGAAATATGCTCAACGTGTCCCGGTGTAAGACACCGGGACACGTTCAGCAGTGCCTGTACGTTGTCTGCTTTCCATCCCAGCAGCAACGTGCAGGCAGCGAGGGAGCCGTTTTTCACTTCCAGCTGGGTCAAAGTTAAGGGGCCATCCGGCCTCCTTTTGTTTGTATACACTGACTGGGGGCCGCCTGGAACCTCACACTTAAATGGAAATGCCACAGAGGGAAACAAAGGCACACAGCTTGCCTTCTCTTCACAGGCCCTTAAGAGAGGCAGCTTTTGCCTTTGTTCTGGCCCTGTATATAAATGTAGACACTGTAAGACTGTCAGAAGGGTTGGTCTGTCCCAGTTTTTCCACAAATAATTTAAATAGCGCTATTTTATTTCTTTTATAGCGCTACGTCGTGACGTCATGACGTCATTTGCATACTGTCTTACTTGGTCAGTCCCCCTCACTGCTTTTTATAGGACTTGTGCCCTGATGAGGTGTAAGGTACATTTCTACTGGATATACATACCTTAGTGATTCTGAAACAGTTTGAAAATAATTAGGCGGGGACTGGAGAATCAATGCTAACCAATGTAACATTTCCCTGCCAGCTTTAAGAAAAGAAACTACAGCTACTGGTGCAAATAATTCGCTTTCAGTAAAAAGCGAGTAGAAATAGTGTCGTTCATTTAACTTCGTATGAACATTGCTTAGTTTTAGTAATGTGCCTTTTCCTGCGTGTCTCCAGTAGCTACTGACATTCCTGCTCGCTGTGCGCCCATCTACCTTAAATATCACAAACAGATCACAAAAGCAGCGCACTGAAGTTACCGTGGGGCCATCTGCCGCTAACCCCCGTCGAAGCGTCACGAAAGAAGCCACGGTTGATGACTGGTGCAATCTTGACGTCGAGCCAGATAGACCTGTTTAAAAAAAGGAAAACAAATCACACTGTTCACTTGTACTTGAGTCGACCTATTTAGACACTGAATACAGTAATCATTGGACACCATTTAATAGATCAATAGAATGGTTTGCCAACGATGTTCTGCAGATGCCCTGGTAAGAAATCAAACCATCCTATCGTTCATTCTCAGATTTTGAAGAATGTTCCTGCTGTTAACAGACCCGTGTCTTTCTTGTTCAAAACTAGTTGATGTGCTGTAAGCAAGACTGGTTTTAAGCTCATTAATTCACAGATAGGGAATGACTGGAAAACAGCAGGGCATTTCCTCATGGGAGAGGACAGTAAGCGTATGTCCTGTTGGTCACGTGATCACTGTGCCACTGGAACCAAACTGCACCCGCCTGAAGAGACGCAACTAGGCCGAAGCCGATCTTGAGTTACTTGTGTGCCGGTTCGAAGAGAACCTGGTTTGTCAGTTCGGTCTGAACTCTTCCTATAGGAGCAGGACCAAGGCTAATCTGCATATGGCTGGGTCTAATCTGAGGTAGCACAGTGGGCAAAAGAACGATGGAATGGAATGCTACCCCACGTAAATACAAGTGGTTACACTATTTGTATGCATTCCTCCCATCACCTTTTGTGTGCTTCACAGGAGAGAAAGGAGCACTTACTAAGGCATCCCCTACACACTGTCACTCAAGTCTTCTGCGCCTAACATTTATGACGGAAATTCTGAATTGATGACAGATGTCCTCCCTGGATGTAATTTTGTCACTGGTTAATGACAAAGGTAAAGAGATAAGATAGCGCAGCAACATTTGAGTAACTTTTTAGGAGCTTGAGGCTTAACTCTCTAAATTTCTGAAACATTTATTTTTTCACGTGCCTTGTTTTAGGTGCCACATTGCATAATTGCAGCGTACATGTCACGTGTGAAGATTGTGCCCTCTATAGAAACAGACATAACAAAGTGTGGGTAAACTCTTCGTCTTTATAAAGGTGTACAAGTCAGCAATTATTACTGAGAGCCAAGCTCTCTCGTTTGGTTTGTTTCTGAGAGGCAAAGCACGAGCCGAGCCATCAAAATATTTGGAATATAAATGACACAACAAAGGTAGTGTATAAATGTGTTTAAAAGTTTACACCTAAAAAAATGTTTCATATATTTATAACCTGGCAGCGAACATAAACTTAACCCAATAACATATTATTTCGAGCAATTGTGCAAATAACACACGTTCAGACAGTTATTGATACAATGCAAAGTTAAAATCTCAGTTTCTTTCCGCAATACAGCAAAAGTGACATGAGTGGATGTGGCTAATACTTAACACATATAAAGAACTCTACTAATATTTATGATAAACTCTTAACTATGATTTTACCTTGCTACATAAATGTAACCCCTTGCATCCTGGGTTTGGTTAAATACGTTTGCTGAAACAAATGCACATGAAAAAATGCCATTGCATAACCAGATATATGCATATGCAAAGAGAATATTACACTATTTATTACCATTGGTGACGGAGGGGAAGGGCATCATGACTCTCTCTAGGTTTACTTTTCGTGAGTCAAGGCCCTTACCTACAGTCAGCAATAGTAATAAATATCATATTACACTCTACAGACACACACACACACATATATATATCAATGAACTCGGTCACCATTTTTTCATAGCGTGTAGTGCTGTACATTCACTTGCTCTCCATACTCTTGCCATCTAGTGTTGGGTCCTGGACTTTTGCAATTTGCTTTTCTTCAAAGAGGTTTGAGTCACAAGACCTGTTGTGACTCCACCCATCATCCAAAATGCACCCCTACACTGGCTCCATCCTAAACAGTTTTTTGCTCAGTGGGTGAGTAGTGTAATTGGAGTGCAGTGTCAAAGACTGAGTGTGGTGTTCATTTGAACATGGAAATATTAGTGACTATCACATGCTTCTAGGGAGGAGGGTGGGAGCATGTGAATCTACAGCATTGCACACTACAAACAGATGGTTACAGGGTAAGTAACATTTTTCATTCATAACATGTGTGGCTATTGCTATTCATGCTCTGCATATACTATAAAGAAGTCCCTCTCCAAACCAGCAGCTAACAGCAGATGATGTAGATGTTTGAAACAGTGTTGGTAAGACTACTTGTCCAAGTAAAGTCTGTTGATATGCCAGAAAATCAACACAATAATGCTTGGTTAAGGATTGTGGCACTGAACAAGTAGTAGCCTTGCATTTATCCGTTAAAGAGCTAAGATTGTAGTCTTTTTGCATGTGGAGTGGGCTCGAGGGGCAAAGGGAATGTGAGTTTAGCCTTGGCATAGCAAGTCCGAATGCACTTTACTATCCATGTCTAAATGCACAGCCCCTTGTGGGGATTTATGAAGGCTGCACAAAGTTGAGTCGACTTTTTAAAGGGCTTAGTTCTGTCAATGTAGCACATAAAGCTTTACTGACATCCACAGTGTGGACTCTTTCTGCTACAGACTGTCGTAGAAAGAAGACAGGCAGCTCAACCGCCTGTTTCAACCCTGGGCGGAAATCTGGGATTGGTACACAGAACTACCCTGTCCTCAGTGCTTAATTTGTAAAAAAAAAATAGGTGCAGAGACCAAAACGTTTGCTCAGAAGATGCCAGAAGCACTGCAGAAGTTTGTAGTGCTGAATAATAAGACTGCAAAGTCTTCATTCAACCTCATGAATCTTTAATCCATCACCCGACATTCCATGCTCCTTTAGTTCAATCCTGCACATTCTCGTTTTGTCACTGTTTTTCTGTATTTCTCTTCCTCATTTTTTCCCCCTTTCGTGTTTTTCTCTCTCTTGTTGTGAGCCAAAGCCTGATGACGAAAAAAAAATGTGGGGGCCCAAAAATGAGTGCAGGTGGACCCCACCTGCAGCCACCAACTCAAAGTAAGTGCTGCCTGTCTTTGTGAACCTGAATAAATGGGTCTTCGACTGTAAGAGCTAAGAGCTTGCTAATGCATCCGAGGGAGGTGACTGAAATTAAGACAGCCACCTTCCATGACAAAAATGTAGTTGACATGAGTGTAGGGGTTCCAAAGGTGGTCTCATGAGTCATGTGACGACTATATTGAAGTTCCAGAAAGGTGTCAGAGACCTGTTTGGGGGTTTGCCCTCTCTAGACCCTCCATGAAGGCTTTAATGACTGGCATTTTAAATAGGGTAGTGTGTTGTCAGCTCTGAAGGTAGGCCACCACTGTTGTAATGCACAGAAGCATAGGCAAGGACAGCCTTGTGTAAGTGTAGGGGTTGGGCCGAAACTTTAAAAGGATTAGAAACAGTAATGCATGAACCTTTTCCACTTAGCGGCATAACAGTTGTCAGTAGTAGGCTTTAGTGTCTCCCGCAGTATAATCATGCATTCCTCTGGCAAATTAAGGTAGCGAAGCTCTAGGAATTTAGGTGACAGATTGCTAGGTATAACTGTTTGGGATCTGGGCATCTCAGCTGACCGTGATGCTGAGTGAGTAGATCTGGTGTGTGTGGAAGCTTCTCTTGAGGATGACTTACATCTCTAAGAGCATTGAATACCAGGGCTCCCTACACCAGGTTGGTGCTTCTAGGTTGAGGGTCATGGACACGTGCCTCAGCATCATCACCACATATGGGATGAGCGGAGAGGAAGAAAAGCATATCCCAGACCAGCCCATCCACAGTGCGTTGGCCATGGACTGTTGGTGCAGGCACCTGGAGGTGAGATTTTGGCATTTTGCTATTTCGGGAGTGCCAAACAGGTCTACTGAAGGAGTTCCAATATTTGGAGGTACCTGTGAAGCACGTGGGTGGGGCTGCCACTCGGTGACGAGATGATTTATCCTGCTAGGCAGGTCCGCAAAGTCATTCTCCATTCCTGGCAAATGCTCCACCAACAAGTAAAAGTTGTTGCAAGATGCACACAGCCAAATCTCCCATTCTAGCTTGGAGGAATGGGTACCGCCCTGCTTCTGGATAGATCATGGCTGTCATGTTGTCTGTCTCTATTTAGTAGTGTTTTCCCCACGCAGAATTGAATGCTTTGAGTGCTAATCTGATGGCTTGAAGCTCCATGTAGTTTATGTGCACCCCTGGTTCGGAGTGGTCCAGGGCCTTGGACAGTAATGCTGCCGAGGTGATCTCTCGACCCCATGGTCATCTTAGGAAGGGGACGCTAGAAAGGGCCTGCAAAGCAAAAGGTGTTTGCTGTTCACCAAAGCAGAGTGTTGGGCCCTGGTTGTTACCAACACTAGATCCTCCCAATGTCTTTCCACTTGTGCCCACTGCCCTGACAGACAATCTTGTAGTGCACTCTTGGGCATCCTGCCATATGGTACAATTGCTATGTATTAAGCCATCATCCCCAACAGTTTCATGACAGTTCGAACAGTAATGGCATGAAATGTCTGAAACAGATGCAGCAACTGTTTGCATGCCATCACCCTCTGTTTGTTGGGATATGCTTTGACTGGCACCACATTTAAGACTTAGCTGAGTTACGCCTGAACCTGCTGAAAATTCACTTTTATTGCACTGATGATGAAACCTAGGCTGTGAAGTAAGGATCCTAATCAGCCATTCGTCTAAGTATGGAAAAACATGTATGGTGTTTATGTGCAGGTGTGCTGCAACTACAGCTAGAAAGAACCCGTGTGTTACTACGCCAATCCTGGAGCAGTGTTACTGAACATCCGAACACAAAGGTGGAAGGATACAATCAGAGGTGGAGCCAGTGCATAGATGCATTGTGGACCAAGAGTGGAGTCACAACAGGTCGTGTGACTCAAACTTTGCAAACACCCTTGGAACTATGATGACTTTGATGGGTACCACCTTGACCTAGTAGTGTCATTCACTTACTACGAACTGAAGGCATTGGTAAAGTGCTGGGTGTTCAGGATGTGAAAGTACTGATCTCTCTGATCCAGCATTAACATGACGCTGCATTGGCATAGCAGCAGAATGACATCTTGTAGAGAGATACCATGTAATAGTATTCAGAAAGGATGAAGCGGATTAATGGTCAGAGGCCAAAGATTGGCCAGAAGGAGCAGTCCTTTTTGAGGACTAAAAAGGAAAGGCAGTACACCCATGCTTTTGTGCAGGTAATGGTTCTACTGGGCTCTTTTGCAAATGCTCCTGAAGCTCTTCCTTGTAAAGGTGGTCTGAACTCAGTACATGATGGCAGGCTGGGATGTTGGGAGGGGCTGTGTGAAATTCGAGGCTGTATCCTTTCCACACAATGGAGAGCATCTATTGATCTGAGGTGCTGTTTTCCTACTGAGAGCAGAAGTGCCCCAGTATCCCTTCATCTGAGGTGCTGTTTTCCTACTGAGAGCAGAAGTGCCTCAGTATGCCTCCAACAGGTGTGATGTGATCGGTGGGGGAATCACTGTTTGAAAGCAGAAGCAGAGAATGCCTTGCAGAGCCACCTCTCCTGTCCCACAACCCTTTCCCATATAAGCCCCTCTCTGAAATGTCCTTAGGTTGGTGGGGGTCCTGAAAGGACTGTTGATACGGATGGTAAGGGGGTCTCTGACCTGAGCCCACTGGTTTTGCACCTCCCCCATTTTGTGGCTTATGAAAGGAAGATTTGGGACTGGGAAAGTATAGGGCAGCCATGGATTGTCGATGTCCATATCCTTTTTAAATTTTTACGAGCATCAGGTTATCCTGAGGGCCAAACAGATGCTTCCAATCAAATGGGATCTTCAAGAAGTACTATTGCATCTCAAGCCTAAACCTTGGCACCTTGAGCCAGGCATGCTGGCAGAGGAGGATGCTGGTATTAGTACCCCCTTGTGGCCCTATCGGGCGCATCTTACATTGTAACTGATGATAGTTTTCCAACTCTTGTCCTCTTTTACGATGAACCTCTGGTATGTGCTTTAAAAGCTCATACATCTCATCCCAGTGATACCGGTTGAACCTGGAGAGGAGGCACCTGAATAGGCAATGCACCAGTGTGTGGCTGTCATCATACGGGTTTTCGATGTAGAAGGGCTACCTGTTTCTAAGTCAATGTTGTATGGCTCAAGTGGAGGAGAGTGTGGGTGTAGTGGTGGTGATGGAGGAGGTGCATGTGGGTGACAGTGATGGGAATGGGTAGGGCTGGTGGCCAAATCCCTGACCCTTTTAGGACTCGAGTGTGGATAATTTGAGTTTTGGTTCTCCCTTGAAGGCCTGCCAGCATTTGTGGGGGATTCAGGGGAGTCCTAGAGCTGGAGGTTTGGCATGTATTTTGCACATGTCGGGGGGTGGGGGATTTAAGGAGTTCTACTGCATTGCATCCACAACTTTCGAGAGTTTCTGAATGATGGACCTCTCTGGAATGTCTAACTTTAGTGTCTAGGGGGGCTTCGATGCCAGCCTCAATGGTGGTTGCTCAAAGTTCTCAGTGTCGACTCTGACACCAAATATGGCCTCTCAGAACCTCATGTGGAGGTGATTTTGTAGCTTACTGTGGTTTTTTGGTGCTTTGGTGCTGAGAAAACATGGAGGCATGGTGTGGTTTAATGCCCTTGGAGGTCTTTAAAGGCATTGACACAGCCTCTCGAGTCCGGGGCAACCCTGCTGGAGGAGCAGTACCTGAATGTTTGTGCTGTTTCGGGCTCAACACCCAACTCCTTCAATGTGAGTTTGGGGGCTCGAGATTGACACCGAGTTGCAGTAGATATGCATGGCGTCACCCGAGGCTGTGCTGCACAACTGTTTGAGGAACTTGACCGACTCGACGATGCTGGAGGCCTCGGAGATAACAGCCTCTGGACTCTCCTCTGCATGACAAAATGCCAGAGGGCCCGGCTTCCTCTTGCTCTGCACCCAGCAGTTATTCAGCTCCAAATCTGTGGCATTTCCAAGGAGGCTTGTCTCTGCATCAAGTGATCAGTGATGCACGCGCCTTCTTTACCTCTGGCACCTTAAGGTTTTTTTTTTCCAGCGGACTTATATATTGTTCTTATGAATTAAGTAATTTGAAATAAACATATATAAATACACAGAAACACAAACATCTTTAATTTTTAGCTAATGGTTTTTCTAACACACTTAGATGTAAGAGGTATTTTTTTTTAATTCAACTATAAACTAAACCTAGCCAATCTTTGATATTCTTCTTATTTCAGTATTCTAGCTTACCTCTCCCAGGTAATGTTTGGTACCCACTGTCAAAACCTACAAAATCAACAGAAGGCTGGCTCAGGTCTCCACCGATTGTTGCAAGTTGAGGCTCACTCATATATGATCGCAGTTCTACCTGTAGGCAAAAATTTATTTGCAATTACAGACAAGCAAAGTCACCCTAACAGTTTCAAAGTTTGTAACAGTTTTCATGGTTGTTAAACCAAGCCAACAATTTGCAACTATAAAACATGTTAAAAGCCAAATTTGTCAAAAAATAAAATATTCTCGCCTTGTGATCTCCGTTCACATACTGTCCAACCTCACGGTCTCTCTTCCTCTCGTCTGACTGCCGCTTTAAACCCCGCACTGATGTGTGCCTGATCACAGAGGAATCCTTTGGGAGAGGGGGTACTGCTGGTGCCTGATCATCAGGGCTGTACATTTCAGGAAGAGGTGGCCTGGGGGGTGCATCATCTTCCTGTAGGAGTGCAATTAAAAGTAATGGGTAAAACAAATTCTATATGAAAGAGTCCACCATTCATGCTCGTAGGCCGAAACAGATTTGTAAGTAGAATGAAACTGGAAGTAGCTACCTTCTGAACATGTTAATATGCTCAATTCAAGCTTATGTTTTAGCAAGAGAATACACAAGGAAAATTCAGTAAAACAATGTGATGTCAAGCAAGTTGACAACAGTCAGAGTGTCGCCCCACTGCTTTCTCGCAGTGCGAGAAGCAGAAACGTAAAATGGTATAAATACCATTTTACGTTTCTGCTTCTCGTACTGCGAGAAAGCAGAAGAAGGGTATGCCTGGTTGGGGGAAGGTGGGTGTCGGGGAGGAGTGGCTAGCCCAATGTTATGGGCACTGACTGTTTGGTCGGCCCCAGGGCCTCCCCGTAGATGCCTGTAAGGACGCCGTCCTAGCCAATCACAACGCTGCCATTGCAGCGTTGTGATTGGCTTAGGGGAAGAGAGGGAGGCTGCCTGCTTCTGCTTCCTGTGAGCAGAGAGCAGGAGACGCGACGCGGGAGTCCGGGACCAGAGGCGAAGGTAAGTTTTTTTAAAATTAAATTTTATTAAATTAACCCCCCACCTCCTCCCCGCGCGACCTCCATCCTCCCCCACCCCCAATTCATGCCGGCCGCGACTGCAGTCATTGTCATATTATTGTTACTGTACACCTTAAACAACTGGTATCAAATTTGTATAGATCACTCAAATATTTTTGCCAAGTATGTATATAGTCAGTCAAGGAGATCCATAATTGCATCAGTGTCTGAAAATCTACTGGAAATTTGTCAAGCAGTCAGAGCATACTCAACTTTGCACCATTAGAGGAATGTTGAATTTCCCTTTTGGAGTTTTGGAGAAATTCACAAAACAGAATTGTACAAAGAATTGAGATATAGGAGAAGATTATTTACAATTACAGGTCCAGGATCTGCAGTCTGTGGTCAAAATTCAAATACCTAATTAAGTAACACAATGGCTCAGACCTCTTGGAAATTTTGGCATATGACACATAAGCGAGTCTACACATTTCTGTACAGGCTTCGAAATTCTCGCAGCAAAAAAAAATACGCAACATTATTCTTAAGATAAGTTGTCATGTTGTGGCGCCACGCTGTACCAGAAAAAGTGTTTTGATTAGGGTCATGAGAATGTAGTGTAGGTTTAAAGCAAAATTGTAAAACATTTATGCTTCAGTTGGTGAATCTGTTACTCCTGGTTGTTCAATTAAGCATCAGAAAAGTCGACAATATTGAATAGTGAGATATATGTGCTCAAATAACACAAACACATTTAAACACATGCCACTAATCAGTATCCTGAGAACGCGCACACTCCTAAACTTACAATTGCATTCCTTGCCCTCTAGCATACAAATTCCACACCAACAACTTTCCCCATTTTGATGCTTTCCACACAACAGATGCTCCACCTTTAGTGTCTTCATTTACCCGGTCTTGCAGACCCATGATGTCATTGATATTTTGGGCACATTAATCTTTAAATGCACTTTTTAGTACTATTTTGTCCGCTCATTCAACTTCAATGCCCTAAGGCCACACCATCCTGCAGTAGCCTAATGGTTTCACTGCTCTCCTCAACCAATGTAACATTTCTCAGCATTGTGATGTCCCAGCCTTCCATGTCATAGCTTGATGCCTCCATCCCCTTAAACACCCTTGAGCCACTACTCATCAGTACTCTAAATCCAGTAGACCCTTTCTTCAAAACTACTATCCCTACCCCTTTTCCACATGCTAAATCCTGTATCTGCTTAGGCAGCATAATGTCCTAAGCTTCAGCACACTAATGCCCCCATTCACCACTCACAACTTAATGTTGTCAATTCCACTTGAGTCATCACAGGCACTACTGCTGTTCAGCGCCAGAGATTGCTGTAAACATAGTACATGCTGCCAACAACGCCATTAGCACTCGAATGATGCCAAACCTGATCAGCGCCTTATTGACCTCTTGGGCACCATGATTTGGCTAACCCACTTTCTGCGCTGTAAAGCCACCCAACCCATTCAGCACCTTTTTGTCCCCAATCACACTAAACCAAACAATGATGCCACATGATTCAGCACAGATTCCCTCTTTGTGTGCCCTCAGGCCCATCTTCTTTCTCTTTTCTGATCCACTCCACTCCCTATTTTAACTTAGTAAATGCTCATCTCTTTGCACACAGATGTCCTCTCCAATCTCCTCGCAGTCCATTATTCTCCAGACCTCTTCAGTGTTATGAGTGTTCATCCTATCAGCTTTTCTAGAGCCATAAGGTAGACTCATAGATTGCCATTGATGACTGCCACTGGCCCACCCAACATTTGTTTTGCGCAGTTCCCTGAAGCATGGGCCAAATGCAAAAGTCACACTTTCTTACCAAATATATCCAAGAACTAAAGACGTCCGAGGCAGACTACAGTCCATATTTAACAATCAAGTGCATAAATTGGTTGTATGCGAAAATATAGAAATACAAAATGTAGAAACGAAAAATGTTGAAAATATTACATGTAAAATCAAAGCCTTTTTTTTTTTTACACATTTTTGTTGGAGGGGGTATCACTCACTTTTATATTTTTCATGGCAGGGGTATCCTACATAGTTCCAAAAAGGCAAAAACTGTTTACTAGGTAAATTATTTATATTCATTTTATATAAATGTATTTTAATTGGACAAAAACTTGGCAAGGTCAGGTACCCGGGATCGCATGTGTCAGGACTCAGCACACATGAAATTAAAGAGGACCTGGGAAGATGAAAACTCATTTAAACTGCCCAGACCACGCACAAAAGCGATCAAAGTTCCAGGAGTAAGATTAGGGCATGGGTTTCTCTGAATTGGAAGCTATTACAAAACAGATCTACTGAGGAAATTGGGGAAGTGGAGTGAATGGGTGGTATGTAAGAACTTACAGACCAGGCTATGGCTGGCAAAACCCCATGGGATGTTATCCAGTTAGAAAAACACAGCAAATGTACTACAGTCAGACCACTGACTTAACACTACTTCTTTTGACTTGAAGTTGCAAGAGAGGCGGTCTCCTAATCATTTCCAGGACCCTCCCAAACAGCTAGGCTTCAATCACAATGGGCAAGAATTAGATTGGAGCCTGTCAGATGGGAAATTAGCTTACCTAAATAGGGGGGTGGCCCCAGACCTGAAGAAAGACGTGCCTGCTTGCAGATGTGTTTACCATACTGAAGCATGGGCTTCTGTGTCATTTTACAGTAAGGCAGACAGGAAGTGCTGCTTTGCGGGATGCTCTTGTCCCGGCGTCCTGGAAGTAGCAAAAATCCTCCCCCTCCTTAAGAAGCCGTCCCTGGACCCATTGACTCCCGGAAATTACCGCCCTATCTCGCTTTTGCCGAGCCTGGCCAAGGTTTGTGAAAAGGTGGTTACAATTCAACTCACCGAGTACGTCGAAGCCTCAGGTTTGCTCCACCCGGCTCAATCTGGCTTCCGGGCCTCGTATAGCACAGAGTCAGCATTGCTGGAGGTGTCAGAAGCGATCCGTGAGTGTCTGGATGCCGGCGGGAGGGCAGCATTGGTTAGGCTGGACCTCTTGGCGGCATTCGATACGGTGCCCCATTCCTTGCTTCTTGGTCGCCTCTCGGAGATTGGTGTATCTGGGTCTGTCTGGGGTTGGATCAGGTCCTTCTTGGAGGGTCGTTCGCAGCAGGTCTGGCTTCCACCCTGTGCCTCTGCTCCCCAACCAGTGGCCACGGGTGTCCCGCAGGGGTCATCCCTTAGTCCCCTTCTTTTTAACATCTATGTCACCCCGCTGGTTTATTTAGCGGAGGCATTAGGGGCTAAGGTGATGGCCTATGCTGATGACACCCAGCTTCTGTTCTCTTGGGGATGAGACGAGGATTTAGTCCTCTCTGCTCAACATTGTTTGTCTTCTGTCTTTCACTTGCTTGCTCAGGCACAGCTTAAGTGCAATGAGGAGAAATCAGAGATCCTCTTGTACGGCACATTTCCTGCCAACTTCAGAGAGAAGCTGTGGCCCCCAAGTTTCCCCTTATCTAGTTCAAAGGGAGACTCTGTCAAGAATCTGGGGGTTTGGTTCAATGAAAACTTGACTTTCTCATCTCAGGTCAAGAAGCTGGCTGGTACCTGTTTCAGCATCCTGAAAACTCTGAGGAAGTTTCTTCTTCTCCTTCCAAGATCTGCAAAGGAAACTGTTGTCCGTGCTCTGATTCTTTCTCGTTTAGATTATGCCAACGCACTGTATGCTGGCATTCCGGGTTACCTCTTGAACAAACTGCAGGTGATACAAAACTCGGCTGCCAGACTCCTGCTGGGTCTTTCCAGCAGGTGCAGTGTGCGCTCTCATTTGCGATCTCTGCACTGGCTCCCGGCGGAGGCTCGAATAAAATTTAAAATTTTGTCTATTGCCCACAGAGCTCTCCATGGTCTGGGACCCATCTACCTACAGAAAAGGTTCGCTTTTTACACTCCGGTGAGACAGTTGCGTTCTTCCTCCCAACTTTTGGCGCATACCCCTCGGTTCAACCGCCAAAGGCTTGGTGGGAACTCCTTTGCCCGGATAGCTGCTCTGGCATGGAATGCATTGCCATTGGCCTTGCGCGGCATCCAAGATTCTGCGATTTTTAGGAAAAAGTTGAAAACCTTTCTCTTCTAGCTCTGCCTTTTGACTCTGACCCCTCTTCAGGTTCGCGCCGGGATACACCTTGGAGTATCTGTGCGCGTTATAAGTTCATATAACATAACAAAGGCGGTGTGGGGGGGCAGATGGGAGGTTAGCTCAACTAAATACTTGGGTCACCACGGACCTGATGAAAGGCGTGCCTGATTGCAGATGGGTTGTGCTGTATTGAAGCAGGGCTCTTGTGTAATTTTACAGTACATCAGACATGAAGTACAGCTAAAGGTGGTGGGAGAGGGGCTGCAAAACAAATTGTTAGTTTTGTGTAGCAGAATTTCTTTTTACACTGACTGTGCACGTGATAAATTAAGTACCTCGACCCCACTTCCTAAGAACATTCCTGGACCTGGAAAGAGTCCACCTGAAGAAGGCCAGCAGAAGTAGACTCCTGACTCCAACAGGAATGTTAGAACTGACTCAAGGATTCCTAACTCAGGAACTGGCATTGATCTACAAGGGTCAAGCGGTTGGCCTTTTGTTTGCCTGCTTTTGGGACATAAAAACCAGAAAGGCTTCTGACTACATGAGGGTCATGCTCACGAAAGAAGACCGGACCCTGCATGAGAGCTGACTGGAGAGAGACCTGGTACCTAGAAGCCTGCCTTGAGGAGCTAGAGGCTGCAGGAAGGACCAGAAGGAACTTTTACAGCAGAAGGATAAAAGTGGGACTTAGTCAGTACTCCCCCTTCAGATGAACGGAACAAGTGCTGAAGTTTATCCAGGAAGGTTGCACCCTATGTTGAAAAGAAACCAAAATTCATCCCTTATGGAGCTTTTTTCTGGGCTGTAAACAAGTTCAGCTGTACCTAAACTTGTAACCTTGCCAGACTACAGCATCCAGCCCTGCCCTGTTGGAGAATTTTGACTTCCAAAAAAACGATTAAATCCTAAGGTAAAACCATGGACCGGAACAAGGTCGAAAATGTATACGAATGACAGAGTAGCCTTAGCAGCCCCAAAATCCAACTTGATCCTGCTGGGAAACGACCTTAACAATGCGGTCAAAACACAGCAGTACATTTAGATCGCTGCTTTTACAACGCAAGTCGTTACCACGACTTGCACTGGAGGGCGCTCTAGACTAAGGAATAGTGTGATTTACTATTCCAACACCTTCCTTACTGTACGTAGGCTGGAGTTGGAATAGTAAATCATACTATTCCTAAGTCCAGCGCCCTACAGCGCAAGTCGTAGTAACGACTTGCGTTGTAAAGACAGCGATGTAATGTACCGCGATCTAATTGATCGCGTTGTTACATCATACATCCATCCTGCTCAGACCTTTTCATATCAAAACGAAAGGCTTTAGCAAGAGCTTGATAATGAAGTCTCCAACTTCAAGGGACCCTCTTGGGTCACAGCCTTAGATCTTGCCTTGATTGAAGATTTTGACCACCATCAGAGAAGGTAAAGACTTTGACTGGGACAACCCGCCTGGTATATCTGACCTCTGCTCCATCACAGTCAGTCTTAAATAGCCCGAAATAGCTCCAAACTCCTGGTCAACCATAAGTTGCACTTTACTTTTTTTAGGCACTTTATGTCTCAAAAGTTTAAAAATTAATATCTCCGGTTTCATTATTCTATCATTTTTAATGGTCTTGGTGTCTTTTTGCTCATTATATTGTTCTCTATTCTTTTATATTGCGTTGGGATAGTTATTGTGTTATTACTTTACTTTCAGATTGTTGGTACTGCTTGAAAGTAACACACTTCTCTAGGGCTTGCCTGCTCAGCCATCATCCCAACTTTTCATGGATGTCCAACAAGCTAGAAATAGGAGAAAAAACAGAACTATGAGATTCAGGAGTAACAAGTGGTGCTGGAACTTAAAATTGACTATCAATTTCTTTCTTTCAAAGAAAACGCTTCAATTATCTTAATGCATTTGTGAATTCTGTTCAGCAGTGTTACCTAATGTGACCTGGGGGTTCAATGGAACTGTGCACATTTTGGACCTTTTTTGTAATACAAAGAGACAGACAAAGTTTGCGTATCTCCTCCTGTAATACATATAGCTCTGGCACACATGTAGCAGCGGTGCAGTTTTTAAAGGGCATTCCCTCATTTGCATGGGGGTGTGGCCCTTTGTAAATTAGGGAAACACTTGGCCTCTGCTCCTGTGCTGTATTATGGACACGGGCAAAGAGACCACTAGAAGGCACACTGACTGTGTGTCACAAAGAGGTGGCGCACAGTAAGTGCACACGGGAAGGGTAACTCCAGAAAGGGTGACAAGAGGGTCCCATGGAACCCCCAGAAGTCCCCCTGCAGTGACTGAAATTACTTACTGCACCCCCATGCAGGGAGATCACTGTCCCCCACTTGTAAATCAGGCCGCGAGCCACTTGTACTGTGAAAGACAGAGCAGCTGCTACAAACAGTCGCTCCGCCTTTCACTAAGTTGTTGCCCCAATGGGCAGCTGCGAGTTTGCATCTGCCCTGAGGACAGCGCATTTTGTGTAATAAATAGGGTGCACTGTCCCTGGCGAACCTAGTCAAGGTGGTGCTCCTGTGCAAACAGAGGCAGTGCACCATTCATATAATGCGGCCCATGGTGCCTTGTTTCTCCTAGGTTCTCCGACAATGCTACCAGGAACAACAAAGGCTCAACGGCTGAAACAAATGAACAAGTTACTTACCTTCAGTAACGATATATCTGTAAGAAACATACGTTAGTTGTAGATTCCTTACCTTAGAATTACCCCCAGGCGTCAGACTGGATCTAAAGAATTTTTCGTCAGCAGTACCCCTGTGCGTCGAAAGGTGGCGTCGGTCGGCTCCGCGTTCGTCGTTGGCGTCGTGGTCGCCGGGATGACGTCGTGGTAGCTACTTAGACGCCGCCCTCGTGCGCTGACGTCAGTTCTTTTACACGACATTCCACGCCAGAAGCGCAGGGCCATGCAAGACACTGACCACTGGTGCACAAAACTAGGGCCCTGAAAGAGATTCCCTGACCCTAGAAATCAGTTCGCAGAACGGGGAGGATGGGTGGGGCGGTAAGGAATCTATACCTAACCTATGTTTCTTACAAATATATCGTTACCGAAGGTAAGTAACTTGTTCATCTGAAAGAAACAGTTAGTTATAGATTTGTTACCTTTGAATAGATACCCCAGCAATACCAACCCCGGAGGTGGGTCTGCGAACCAAGTTCACACCAGAAAGTCCTGGAGAACAGAACGGCCAAAGAAGCCATCTCTCTGGACTTGGCTGTCCAGGCAGTAGTGTCTAGTGAACGTGTGCAGAGATGCCTGACAGATGTCATTCAGCGGGACTCCTCGTCCCAAAGCAGTAGTAGCTGCCGTCGCCCTGGTGGAATGGGCGCGCAGCCCCACTGGAGGCTCCTTCTTTGCCAAGGAATAGCAAGCCTTAATGCGCAAAACGACCCACCTGCACGGCCCGACCTTTCTTAGCGCCCACGTAGCCCACAAAGAGCTGGTCATCCACCCAGAATTGTTTGGCGCGATTCAAATAAACGGAAAGCGCCCGTTTTGGATCCAGACGGTGGAGGCTCTCTTCTTCTTTTGAAGGATGCGGAGGCGGGAAGAAGGTGGGCAAAGTGATGGTTTGGCCAATGTGGAAAGAAGTAACCACCTTGGGAAGAAAGGAAGGTCTGGTTCTTAGTACAACCTTGTCCGGATGAACAGCCAGGTAAGGAGGTTTCGAAGAAAGAGCTTGGAGCTCACTCACCCTGCGAGAAGAGGTGATGGCAACCAGAAAAGCAGTCTTTTATGTAAGAAGACAAAGAGGAAAGTTATGAAGTGGCTCAAAGGGAGCGCACATAAGGTAAGTCAGAACCAAATTCAAGTCCCACTGAGGCATTACGAAGGGAATAGGAGGAAAAAGATGAGTAATGCCCTTTAGGAAGCGATTTACAACAGGGGACTTGAAAAGAGAAGGCTGATCAGGAAGCCTAAGAAAGGCTGAAATGGCCGAGAGGTAGCCCTTAAGAGTGCCCAGAGCAGAGCCCTGCTGGGCCAAAGAAAGAAGAAACAAGAGAACCTCAGAAAGAGGGGCAGAAAGGGGATCCACAGCCTTTGCTGCGCACCATGCCATAAATTTGTTCCATCTACAGGCGTAAACCGTCTTAGTGGAGGGACGCCTGGCTGCCAAGATGACATCACAGACTTCGGGAGGCAGGTCAAACGACGTCAACTGCCGCTGCTCAATCTCCACGCAAGGAGGTGGAGGCTGGACAGGTTCGGGTGGAGGACCGACCCCTGCTGCTGCGACAGAAGATCCTCCCGAAGAGGCAGTCTGATCGGAGGATCGATGGCCATGTGTAGCAGCTCAGGATACCAGACTCTTTGTGCTCAATCCGGAGCCATAAGAATGACTTGGGCCCGGTGGCGCTTGATCTTCTTTAGCACTCTGGGCAGAAGTGGTATAGGCGGAAAGGCGTATAGAAGACCGCAACTCCACTCGTGACCAAAAGCGTCGCCTAGCGAGTGCCGCCTTGGAAATTCTAACGCGCAGAATTGCTGACATTGCGCGTTCTCTTCGGTGGCGAATAGATCTAACCAAGGCTCTCCCCACTGCTGAAAGTGGGGAGAGCCTTTCGCCTCCGAGTGAAGACGCCATTCGTGAGCCACATTGCATCTGTGGCTGAGTTCGTCCGCTCTGGCGTTCAGTGAACCTGCCAGGTGTTGAACCACCAGGGTAAGCCCTGATGTTCCAGCCATGTCCAGAGACGGAGAGCCTCTTGACATAGGGTCCACGACCCCACCCCGCCCTGTTTGTTGCAGTACCACATGGCGGTGGTGTTGTCTGTGAACTCCTGCACTACTCTTCCCCGAACATAGGGAAGGAATGCCTTCAGTGCAAGACGGATCGCCCGAAGCTCCAGAAGGTTGATGTGGAGCCCGGACTCCGCCGGAGACCATAGGCCTCTGATCTCCGCCTCCCCCATGTGGCCGCCCCATCCCAGAAGTGATGCATCGTCACCACTGTGAACTCTGGTTGGGGAAGGGAGAGTGATCTGCGGTCGATCCAATCCTGGTTTGTTAGCCATCACTGCAATTGGTGTGCAGTGCCCTCCGAGATCTGGACGCAATCGGACAGGTTCCCTTGATGTTGTGCCCACTGGAACTTCAGGTCCCACTGCAGAGCCCGCATATGCCATCTGGCATGGTCCACCAGCAGGATGCAGGAGGCCATCAGTCCCAGTAGCCTGAGGGTCATCCTGACCGAAACCCGGGATAGAGGCTGAAAGATCGGAATCATAGCCCGAGTATCCCGGACTCGCTGTTCGGGAGGATAGACCCAAAACTGCGTTGTGTCCAGAACCGCTCCGATGAAGAGGAGCTTCTGAGAGGGAGTCAGGTGTGACTTTGGCACGTTGATGGAGAACCCCAGTGAATGCAGGAGGTTGGCCGTAGTCTGGAGGTGGGAGACAACAGCCTGGGGCAAGCCCGCCTTCAACAGCCAGTCGTCGAGATAGGCTGAAGACTGGAACCCCTGATCTGTGCAGATGAGCTGCGACCACCGCCATCACTTTCGTGAACACCCGAGGGGCGCTGGTAAGGCCAAAGGGGAGCACGGTAAACAAAGTGCTCGTGGCCTACCATGAACCGCAGGTAACGCCGGTGGGCCGGCAGGACGGGGATGTGAAAATAAGCGTCCTGCAAGTCCAACGCTACCATCCAGTCTCCAGGGTCGAAGGCAGACAGGACCTGAGCTAGCGTCAACATCTTGAACTTCTCCTTCCGGAGGAAGCGGTTGACGTTCCTGAGATCCAAGATAGGACGCAGGCCTTTGTCCTTCTTGGGCCCCAGAAAGTAGTGGGAATAGCAACCACGACCTACTTCTGGGACAGGAACTCGCTCGATGGCCGAAACTTCCTTTTGGAGAAGGGCCAGATGATCCTCCGACATGCGATGGTACTGAGGTGGCATGGATGGAGGGGTAGTCTCGAAGGGGAGGGAGTAGCCCCTTCGGACTATTTGCAAAACCCACCTGTCCGACATGATGGTGCACCAGTGGGGGAGGTGATGGCGAATCCTGCCGCCCACTGGCGTTTGGTGGCACTGAAAGGTCAGACTAGGAGGGTTTGGAGGCTGCTGCAGAGGGGGCTGTGGTGAACTGGCCCACCCGCTGGCTCCCAGAACCACGGCGGTGGTTCCCACGTCCCCGGCCGCGCAGGGGCTGAACAGCTTGCGCTGGCCTGTGGCTCTGGGCGGGACGCGGCGGGGCACCCCTTCCGTAGCCACGAAAGGGGCGAGTGGGAGACTGCGCAGGGCGAGTGGTGGAGAGGCCCAAGGACCTGGCCATAGCCCGAGAGTCCTCAGAGCGCCCCAGCGCGTTCTCTGCCTTGTCGCCGAATAGGCGACGGCCATCAAAGGGCATGTCCATAAGAGTGGATTGGACATCCCCTGAAAAACCAGTCGACCTCAACCAGGCGTAGCGTCGAAGGGCTACCGACATGGAAATCGTCCTGCCTAGTGAGTCGGCAGTATCCAGCCCACAGCGGATGGTAAACTTTGCTGCGTCTCTCCCTTCGGCAACTGCACGGAAGAGTATGGCCCGGGCCTCCTCTGGGCACTGGGGAAGCACTTGCGCCACCGTATGCCACACGGAGTGGGTGTAACGGCCCAACAGACATGCAGTGTTTACCGACCGCAGTCCCAAGCTGGAGGAAGAAAACATCTTCTTCCCAAGATGGTCCAGCTTTTTTGGATTCCCTATCAGGTGGTGCGTTAGGGAATGCGCCTTTGCGCCAAGCTCTCAGGGGTGGGGTGTTGGGAGAGGAAAGTGGGGTCACCCGGAGCCGGGCAGTGGCGTCGGGCAACCATCCTATCCACAGGAGCCCCTGTGTTGGGCCTGGACCAAGTGCCCAAAAGGATGTCGGTAAGGGCTTCATTAAACGGCAGCAGGGGCTCCGAAGAGGTCGCTGCCGGTTGAAGCACCTCTGTCAGGAGGTTAGTTCTGACTGCCACCGTAGGTAGCTCGAGGTTGAGAGCCTCGGCCGCCCTACGCAACACCACAGCGTCAGACGCTCCCTCCTCCATAGCCACGGTAGGAGAAGACAACATGCCGAGGTCTGGTGAGGTATCCAGACCACTGGCTTCCCCCAGTTCCTCTCTCCAGTCCGGTTCATAGCTCAACTGGTCGGTTAAAGGGTCTCCAGACCCCTCCCAGTCCTCCTCACCCTCCTCTGACTGCCAATCTGGTCTAAAAGAGCCAGGGTAGAACAAGGGCACAAAAGTACCGGTGGAATCGGCGCCGGGGGAAGTGTAATGAGGTCGACCGGCGCCGATCCGGATCCAGGCCTGGATCCGAGGGGACCCTGCGGTGCCGGAGCCGCCGGCATCGAAGACCCAGGGCCCCCAGCCGAGCCCGCGGGGCCCGAAGGCACGCCGGCGGAGACTGCCTGCCCAAAGATTTATTTATTTGAAAGTTTTATATAGCGCGAACCAGACCCTTGCGGGTATCAGAGCGCTTAACAAGATAAGTGACTTAGTTACATAGGTGCACTGTAAATAATAAAGTTCGATGCTAGACGACGAAAGTGTAGCTATCTTTCCGTAAAGAAGAATGTACATGGTAAATCACAAAATCTTTCCTGTGGATCAAACAAAATATAGATACAGTAACTAGGATACCTGGCTGTCGAGTGGACAATAAATAGATCCGTGTAGCACCTACGTTGGGTCGCCTGGTGCAAGTAGTCCTGCTCAAGTGAGTTTAGCCATAAGAAGCGCTTTCACTTCTTTTTTGAAGGATGCAGTAGAGGGATTAAGTCTAGTTTCTGGGGGTAGTGCATTCCAAATTCTAGGCGCAAACCCTGAGAAGGTTCGGTTGTATGTCTTCTTCTTGTTGAATCTTTGTGGTTTCAGTAGGAGGGTTTTAGCACTTCTTGAGGATCTGAATCCACATGAGGGCGCCAGTTTCTGTGCAAGATAGCTTGGTGTGTTGTGATGTATGGCTTTATGTGTCATACATGCTATTTTCAGATGAATTCTGTCTTCAAAAGGTAGCCAATTTAGGGATTTTAAGTCAGGGGATATGTGGGAGCTTTTTTTGGAGCCAGTGATAAGTCTCGCTGCGGCGTTGATTGAGGCTCTTAGAGGGGCCGTTGCAGCTCTGGGCAGGCCACATAGGGAGACACTCCCGTATTCCACCCTCGGGATGACTAGAGCTTGTACTGCCAGCTTGAAGTCATTTTCAGGAAGGAAAGGTTTCAATTTTCTCAGTGTGTTTATCTGAAAGTTTGCTCCTTTTGTTGCGTTGCTGATGTGTTTTTGCATATTGAGGTTTCTGTCCAGTGTTATTCCCAGCGATTTCGCGGAGTCAACCATGATAGGTTGGCAGTTGAGTGCCGTAAGGTGTTTGATCCAGTCTTGCATTACGGGTACTTGTGCAGGAGGAGCGATTAGGAGGAATTCAGTTTTTAGGGCATTCAGTTTTAAGTGGTTTTCTGCCAGCCAGGTCTGAGTTTTTCCGAGAGTTGTGTTGAGCGACTTGATGTCTTCTAGGGTGTGTATCTTAAGGTATAGTTGTGTGTCGTCAGCATACATGTGAAATTGAATGTTAGACGAGTGGAGAATTTCAGTGAGTGGTTCCATGAATAGATTGAATAGTGTTGGAGATAGAGAGGATCCTTGTGGAACTCCGAGAGTGACTGGGACAGATTTGGACACGGAATGGTTGACCTTGAATCGTTGCGATCTGTTTTGGAGGAACGAAGTAAACCAGTTTAGAACTGATCCCGAGAGTCCCATTCTGTGTTGCAAAAGGTCTATCAGGTTATTGTGTTTGACGGTATCAAAGGCCGAAGAAAGGTCAAGCAGGATGAGTAAGCAGACTCCGTTCTGATCTAGGATTTGTAGCGCATCGTCAATTATATGGGTCATGGCAGATTCAGTGCTGTGCCCTGCACGGAAGCCTGATTGGTATTCGTTGAGTAAGTTAAAACGGTCTATGTGCCTTACCAACTGGAGCTGTACGCATTTTTCTAAGAGTTTGGCCAGGGTGGGGATGTTGGATATAGGGCGGTAATTGTTTAAGTCCGTAGGATCAGCATTAGGTTTCTTTAGAATGGGGGATACCTGCCCGGCTTTGAGGGTGTCAGGGATGCATCCTTGGCGTAGGGAGTTGTTAATGATCTAGGTCCAGAGCGGTAACAGCAGTGGGGTGAAGTCTTTTACTAGGTTTGCTGGGAGAGGATCAGTGAAGTGATTAGCCGGATTAAGGGCCGTAAGCATTTTGCGAATAGATTCTTCGTTGTAGGTATTGAAGGATGATCAAGATGCGTTATTTTTTAGGTCGAACTTTGATGAGTTGCGGTGTGGGACGTTTAGAAGGGATGGTGAGGGGTTTGTATGTGCGACCGTGTGTGTGATTAGATCGTTGAGAAGGTCCTTCTTTATGCTCTCGGTCTTCTGAGTGAAGAAGGAAGCAAATTCTTCACAGTTGGGTCGCGGGCCTAAGCTATCTTGGGGTCGGTGAGGAGCATCCTTAGATTGCGTTTTTATTAGCTCGAAAAGTTTTTTGGGACGATTTTTTGCCTGGTTTAATTGGTGGCTAAAGAAGTCTGCTTTTGTGCGCTTGATCTTTCTGTAGTATTCGTTTCTCTTCTTTCTTAGCGTCTTGAGGTGATTGGCGGATGGAGCTGATCTCCATCTGCGTTCAGATATTCTTAGGGATCGTCTGTCCTCGTTGAGTCTTCCATCGAACCAGGGCTTAAGACTCTTTAGTGGAGACTCTCTTTAGTTGAGGAGGGGCTACCTCGTTTAGTATTATGTTGATGGAATTGAAGTAGTGGTTGGTGAGATCCTGGACATCAGCTATCCCTTCAGGGGGAAGAAGTAGGTTGGAGCTGCAAGTTGGGATTATGTTAAGGTCAATGTTTTTCAGATCCCTCTTCCATACTTTAGGTCTTGTGGGTTGCGCCGTGTTAAGTTTCACTGATTCATTGAAGAAAAAGGCGATAATATGATGATCAGACCAATCACAAGGAAGGATCTTTTCTAGCTGAATGGAGTCAGCCTTAGAGATTACTAAATCCAAGATTGATCCTTTGTCGTGGGTAGCACTGTTGCAAATTTGGGTGAGGTCAAGGTCTACGAGGAAGTTTTTGAGACTATTGACCACTGCATCGTTGGGGTCATTCCAGTGTAGATTGAGGTCTCCGAGAAATATTTGGGTAATCTGATGACCGGCATTAGTGGAGACTATGTCCATGAAATGCTCCGTAAAGGTGAGATTATCACCTGGTGGATGATATAGAGTGTGTAAGAAGCATACCGGTTTGCCATTGCTGGTGATGTTGAGGCATATGTATTCACAAGAAGGGAAAACAGGGGATGGGGATCTGTGTACTGAGATATTATTCCGGTGTATGCAGGCGATACCACCCCCAGTCTTCACAATTCTATCCAGTCTAATGATGTCATAGTTAGGGGGTACAAGTATATCAATGATGGGTGTAGAGGATTCCTTTAACCAAGTTTCGGTTAGAATTAGCAAATCCAGTTCTTGTGTGAGAATGAGGTCAGCTATATCGGCTGCGTGTCTTGAGGCCGATCTACAATTTAATAGTATTCACTTAAGACGGGGCGTGGTGTGGGATGTATTGGGTTCCTGGGTGAGTGGAACCTGTCTAAGGTTGTTATCATTGATGCCTCTAGGGTTGTGTTTAGTGGACCTGTGGGTGTTGGAAAGTATAGTTGGGATTGGAACCATTTTGGGCGGGTTATCTAAGGGCATGGTGTTGTGATTCCAGTGTGGTGGCTCATATGAATGGAGTAGAGAAAGTAGATCTTTCTCCGATAGCGGATTAGTCCTGCGGTTTGGGCGGGTTAAATTGTTGTGGAGAGGAACTGAATTCCACCTGGGGGTCGAATATTTTGCAGTAACTACTGAGCGGGTTAAATGAAAGTTTGATTTGGTCTGTCATGCCGATCTAGTGTTCCAACGTTGACTTAAGAGAATCTCCGATACCACTTGAAGTTCTTCTTTGATTTGCCTTAACGTGAGTATGATTTCGTCAAGTCTTGGGTCTGGTGATGGTGCAAAGAACAAGATGGCATGTTAAGTTAAGATGGCATGCATCGCTTCGTAAAATTGGCGAAGCTGGGCAGGGGTCACTCCAGGTCCCGGGAAGGGAGAGAAACCCAGAGTCGACCCTATGGGCTCCGCACGCAGAGCCGCGGGAGGGGCACCACCCGCATCCCTCATCACGTCGGCCGACGGACGGGGAGAACTCGAAGAGCGACGATGCTTCTTTGACTTCTTCTTGTGCTTCGACTTACCTGACCCAGAGTGCAAAGACTTGGAAGAAGAATGATGGTGATGACTCCGCGACCGGTCCCTCGACCTCCCACGCGACCTTGAACGGCGCGGAGCCGACAGCCGGGCCTCGAGAAGCTTTTGGGACCGCTCCCGCAAAGACTTGGGATTCATGGTCCGGCAGTCAGAGCACAACTTGGGGTCATGGTCGCGCTCCAGGCAGAACAGGCACATGCAGTGAGGATCAGTCACCGACATCAGTCGGCTACAGGAACCGCAAGCCTTTAAGCCGGGCATCCCTGGCGTGCACCAGGAGTCGAAGACTCGAAAACAGTGTCAACAAAAGTCGGCAAAAAAGTCAGTCAAACAGTGACTGGAGGTACCGCTCTCTCCGGATCTGCGCTGGCTGGCACGGAAAAAGAAAGAACTGACGTCAGCGCGCGAGGGCGGCATCGAAGTAGCTACCGCGACGTCATCCCGGCGACCACGACGCCAACGACGAACGCGGAGCCGACCGACGCCACCTTTCGACGCGCAGGGGAACTGCTGACGAAAAAGTCTCCGGATCCAGTCTGACGCTTGGGGGTAATTCTAAGGTAAGGAATCTATAACTAACTGTTTCTTTCAGATACATCTTTCTACTCATGAAGATCAGGGTTTGACAAAGTAAAAGGCTGATGATGTAGAATGAGGAGATCTCCGCATAATAAGCAATTTTGTCTAAAATTGTGCAGAAGGCTCAGGCATACTGAAAATGGCAGCAGTACAAATAGGTCCTTTTATATTTACACTGCCAAGTACTACTGGCCTGACTTTTAATATACACAGAGGACTTGGCATTAAGATTGAATCGCAGCTTCATGAGAAATAAAAGCAATAATTGATTCCTCAAGTGCTGCATCGCAGAACTACCTTCAGCACGCTTGTATGCAGCACACCTGCGTGTTGGCTCTTTCGATCATTTGAGGAATGGAGCATACCATATGTTCTCACAAGGTGTATGTGAATTTTGTTTTGCAATTGGCTATCTTATATTATACACCTTGGGTTTTTAACGGCTTCCATTTTGTGCACTCTACTTTATTTGTAATTTACTGTTTTTTGAAAGCAGCACACTCACTTGCTTTCAGAATAACACTACTCTATTAAATGAGACTGATTTGAAACACCAGCCGAAGCTGATACCACACTGAACACAGTCTTCCCAAATCGCTTGAACTGAAACAAAATTGAGGCGATTAAAATAGAATACTGGATGAATACGACTTGCTGAATTTCTTCATATATATTTACAATAACTTCTGGTTTAAGAGCAGCAACTTCTATCAACAACTTGTCGTTTGATACTGAATAAAATGATGTTATCAGCATTATTTGCATTTCCACGAATTTATCACAGAAGTCAATCGACATGACTACATACATCCTTCGAAAGCACTTACAACTTTCAGCTGCAGTTTGGTTGGCGAGTGGAGCTGAGGTTCAGTCTTCCTCAGCGGTGGCGGCTGAGGTCTGAGCTGGGTGGAGGGCTGCAGCTGCTGGAAGAGTCGGGCCTCCGCCGCTGGCTTGACAGGGCTGGGAGGGGGGCTTCTTGGAGTATTCGTGCGGCTGTCATTAGAGACCACAGAAAAGGCTCCTGAAGGCACGTAGGCGTGTGAAAATAAAGGCACCGTTTTTCTTTCTGGGTTAAAAGAAAAATAAACCATCAACAAAAACACCGAGTGTCCAACTTAATAATAAATATTAACAATAATAATGTGTACAGTAATGCGCACATAGTAGGCTGAACTGATTGAGACTAAATTAATTCAAACACTAGTTGCATTATTATGTAAATAAAAAACACAAACATATTTCTCTACTTTAAACGTTGTTCCCGTATCTAGATATGGTTACTAGTAAAAGCACAAATAGCCTTTAAATGCTTAAGATATTTTTTATTTGTATTTGTAACAAAGGACACAGGGTCATCTGCATCCAAAAGCCGGTGAAGGAGAATTAACATCACCACAAAAGGTGTCAAAACATTACCAATTATTAGAAGCTTTGTAGTAATGAGGTCCACGCAGGTAGCATGTAGTACATTAAGTTTTATTGAAGATAGTTACATGTAGATAGTTCCAGTACAGCAGGTAGATAAGTTCTGTAGAGCAGCCCCACCAGGAGCAGCCTGCTTGCTGCTGCTCAGCCCATTCTCAACTGTCACTTCCAACCTCTCAGGCACCCAACATTCCAATCGCATCATCACTCCAACATTCCATGCAGCACACACACAGACACACTGGCTGAGCAGGGGATGTAAAGGGCATAACAAGAACATGAGTAGGATACTACAAGCTTCCTATCCCATCCTTCCTATCTCAAGTCCACTCAAATGCAAATCTTGCTGCCATGTTGGTTGTTGTGCCTCAGTTTCCGTTCGACACTCGTTATAGCCCTCGCCAAATCTTTCCCTATCTTTGCTTTCAATGTACAGGCTGCAGTTTCACTCCTTTTCAGTGGCGGCTCGGGGGTGGTGGAGCGAAAAAAAAATGAAAAGACTCTTACCTGTGAACGCCGCCACTGCCTCTCCTCCATCCTCTTCTCTCAGTCCTCTTCTCTCTGCACTGGTAGCACGGAACTGAAGCACCCAGGCTCTCCCAGCCAATCACGATGCTGCGGTCACCATGACGGCAGCATCGTGATTGGTCTGAGCTCCGGACAGGGGCTGGAGGGCTGTGAATGTTCTCCACCAGGCTGCATTATAGCCCGGTGGATAACATGCAAAGTGTGCATGATAGTTTTCCGGCCCAAGAGGGCCAGCCAAACTGTCATGCGCACTTAGAGTGTACAAACCACTCCTCCCTCTGCTCTGGCCAGCCCAGCCCCGCATCGCCCTAACCTGGCTCTGAGTCCGCACTGAAAAATAAAATGATAATAACGTCATGTTATTATCATTTTATTTTTATTTGTTTGCACTGCTAAAAGAGCAGTGGGCAGACGCTTCTCTGCCTTAGCGGAGGAGCCGCCACTGCTCCTTTCCCCTCATTTACATACATTGTTCAGACAGAGCAAAGCGTATCAATGTACACCAGATATTTGTGTAGCCCGTCCTCCTATATATGCCTTTCAGTTCCCTCAGCTGGGCTTCCAAACGTCCCCTCACTCCTCTTTCTCTCTATTTAATCTAGCTCAGGGCAAGATCCAGCAAGCTTTTATCACTGCCTCAGGGGCGTCCATTGAGGCATTAGCTGTCACATCTCCCTAGTTATTCTCAGCTATATATTCACCAAAACAGTCTTAGTCTCCATCACCTTTTGGGATGTGATCTTGTTGAAGCATGACATGCTAGTGGGACGGTGGAAAGGTCCGCTGTATTACAATAACTGTTCTAAATCTTGGACAGCACTGCATCAGTAACAAGAAGTGATGCAGCCTAGTGTAAGGGCGATGAGCTGCTGAGAATAAAGTGAAATTTAAGAAGTCGGTGCTGAGAATAAAGTGAAATTTAAGAAGTCGGAAGATGTGCTCGCCATCTGTCAATTAGTGTGCCTATCCCGACCTCGAGGAGGAATCTTTGATGCTATCCATGACTAAGTTAAAGTCCTCACTGATAATCTTATGACCTTCTGCAATAGTGCTTCTAAGATGCACCTCTCGAGACAAATCTCAGGTATATATATTTGCTGCTGCAAATGTGAACATGCCTCTCCGAAGTATTAGTGTCAGTGGTCTTCCTAAGTCTTTTGCCACTACTCACAAGACATCATTGGAACAGTATCTACAGAAAGGTATACCACTTCCTCTGTTTTCAAAGGACCAGAAGCAAAAACATCGCTGCAGGAACCACTTTGATTTTTTTAAATATATGTATTTCTAGAATAAGACATGTCTCCCCCAGATTCATGAAAAACATTGAGCATCGCCAGGGGTTTGATGGAGAGTTCAGCCATTTTTAGCTAAAACTGACAAGTTTAAGCAGGTGTATATATGGTCAATATGTGAGGTAATCTATCTGTACACTTCACATTGTAATCTGGATCGTCCTCCCTTTCAGTCTGTTAATTTCCACCTGCACGAATCGACTTCCCCTAATACTCCCCTAGTACTCCCAAACTGTAACACCAAAAAACTACATGCACGCTAAATTAAGAAAAATTAAATCCCTACCACATTAATTATCAATAAATGCCTTCCCCACCTATGGCCCGAATTTAAATTATACTTGACGGTAAGAAATTGGAGTATTAACTGAGGGGGATGAGGACCCTCCTAAAATAATAATCACAATCCTTGTCAGGGTGAACCACAAAAGTCACTAATTAACCTGTGCTTAACCCTCTTGCACCTTAGCTGAAAGCAGTGAGGCTTAAATGAGGCAATGTGTGGGAAGTCTGCGCCCAGGAAGGTCTCGACATTGATAGGTTGCTGCTCTGTGTCGGTCCCAATGAACTCTATGTGGGTCTTCTGATGATGTGCAGCTACAAAGCACCTAGCTTTTTATGTTCTTAACATCAGCCTATCTGGGAAGACCTCTGTTGTGTATTTGTTTCCTTAAGATATATTTTAAAGATTTTCTTGTTTCAGTTGAATTTCTTTCCTCATATCTGCTGCTGCTTCTTTGATCTTTTATCGACTCTAAATGCCATTCACTCTAGCCTCAAGGAGTGCCAAATCATACTTGGGCTATTTGAAGCAGTAAGTCGGCCTATATTGTATTCACTTCTGATTTAATTTCACTGAAAAATTACTGCAAGATGTTTTGAGCGATTTTGATCTGCTCTGGAAATGATTGGCAATCTTAGGGGACTGACTCAATGTGAGAACTTGCTAAAGTCCTTGTCTTTTTTGTAGCATTAGATGTTATTAAATCTTTAACCAAGGGTTCGCTCGATGGCCTGCTATTGACCAGTGCTAAGATAGATTCCAAACTTCTTGTATTCCAGGCTCTGGGACTCTTTCCTTCTAGAAACCAGGACATAATATTATTTATCTACACTGAGAAATCTTACCAAGTCATGGGTTGTTGGCATCTAACTGTGCCTCTTTGAATGCTCCATCACTAAATCATTGGCACCAACATTCAGTTACCTTCTATGCATCGAATATATGATTAATCACATGATTTGATTTCCATTGGAAAACAAAGAAAAAATATCATGGTGATGAAGGCTGATTTCACTTCTAAAAGATGTGTGTGACAGGTTAACAAAGGCCCCATTGCCAAACTACAAGGAGACGACCATAATGTCTTTCAGGGATTTCACTTCTGATGATCATTTGGTTCATCCGATAAGCCTCCTAAATCTAATTCATATTCTTCACTAAGCCTGAAATTTAGCAATGTTTTATTTGATGGCAACATTGTTCTTCTCTCTCATGTCCCTCAGTGGAAAACATGCAGATTAAGAAAGGTTCTAAGAACATACTTCTGCTGTTTGACAGATAAACCCATGAATTAAAGAGTGCCTAAGGAATTGAGAACACTGCATAATGCCAGGATAAACATGTGCTGCTCATCAACCATTCATTCCCTATACCACTGAAAACATGTCTAGGAAGCATAGACCAAATACTACCAAAGCAAGATTTTTTTTTTAATGCTAGGACAACAGTGAGACCAACAGTCATCGTTGTTTTGGATGCCGCTCAATACCAAGGTCTTCTAAACAAACTTTCCTTCACCCATACTGAAATAAGACCAGAATAGAGGCTACTAGAGGACTGAGAACCATAGAGATAGCTAGATCATGGGAAGTCCTATTGCATGAACTAAGACACCCTTATCCTGAGGCCGCAGAGGGAGCGCCTGAGGACCCAGAATTAACACCATCAACATGAAGCACTCACACTGGCAGTGACACCCACACATCCCCTTCACAATCACGATCTAGAGGCCCTGACATTACCTTACTACCCAGCTGCCCTTCGACCACACCTAGCATAGCTGACAAACACACTTTTCTATGATCCATGTATACAATAATGTAGCGCTGACTCGCGGGGAGGGGGGGTGAGTTAAACCTTTAGCCACAACTCCTGAAGCCATGATGACAGGCCAGCTTGACATAACGAGAATGAGATCCACATGAGCAAACTTACACTGTCTATTATAACTGAAATGATAATCTATTACTGTATTGGTGGCACTGGAATTAATACAATTTGTTTAAAAAAATTAATAAATAAAATACAGTTCACATACTACGCACACATACATCAAAAAAGCATTAGGGCTTGGTCCTCAGTTTGAACAGGCGATATGATTTACTCAATGCAGGTTCTACTCTGCACTTTTTCCAAGGAAACAAACAAATAAAAATGAGTTGCAAAGTTTGATGAGATATCAGAGCTGTACAAGATGTGGCATCAGTTGTGTCATGCCTATCTTTCTAAAAAAATAAGAGAAGCATTTTTGCACACACATTGCAGAACAGGATTAAGACTTATTTAAATCATGCACATATTCTTATATTGTTCACTGCTCAACAATACTTTCCTGATTTGTTACTTGTGTGGGAAAATGCCAAATCACTGGCAGGCAAAACAGAGGTTTCTTACCGGGATTCTTGATGGATTCCACTAGGGCTTTGTAGTTTGTTTTATTAGTGCTAAGTCCAGCTGTGACATCTTCAATTCTCCATAATTCCTTCTGCATTTGTGTTTTCTCCTAATGTTCAGTCACAGGGAAAAACCATGACAAGGATGTTACATTTTATCAAAACAAAAGAACATCTTTCTAAATCCTATTACATTTCATTATCAAATTTCATCAGTAAAAAACAGCATGATCAGACCTACTGTAGGCATTGGATACATGTCATTGTTCATCATCATTGGCGTAATGTTTTCACTGTGCATAATAAACGCTTTGAAACATGAGTAGGGAGAAGCCATTGGAAACTCAAAGAGACCCACTAGGCGAAGTTCCCTCTCAAAAATTCCCAAATTCTAATTTTCAGTGGCAGAAACTTCCCTGATTAGGTGATTTTACAGTCTATTACAGACCACCAAACCAGGTTTACAAAACCTTCTTTAATATGCTTGTTTTTAGAATTAATGAATTCTTATCTTCCTAAATACTGAAGCTGAAGACCTGCTAAGGTTTCACCAAGAATATAGTATCTTAAGCAGATAAGCTCTGTTGAACAGATTCCATCTGTTCAATAGCCACCCTGCATGGGACACCCTAGGTCATCTACAGCATCTATGGGAAAGATCAGGCATGCGTCTTGAACAAAAACAATGCATTTTTGAAGAGGTTTGGGGTCTTTCAATGCTGATTCATTACCTTTTGAAATTTAATCTCCAAGAAGCGGTGCAAAGATCCCCATAGACCATGGTACTAAACAAAGTTGGCGGAGCATCAGTGGTCATGTGGAGTTACACTTCCTTCAACATTCTTTGGGTTACAAGTGAGCAAAGTCTTAATTCAAAAGAGGAAACAATCCAGAGCGCAGAACTCTATCAGACATTTACTTGAGTCAAATTGTTCTCTTTTAGCAACATGCATACGTGAGAGCTATTAAGGAATTGGGAGTGAGTACTGACAACTTTTATTACTGATGCATTAGAATAGTCCTAACAAATGGGCTTCATGCCACAAAACGTACCAGCTTGGCAATCTAAAAGCAACTCTATTGGTTAACGGAAACTGCTTTGAGCATTTCTGACACAACACACTTTGCAATCTCCTGCAGTCACTATTGGCTGAAGAAGAAACATCCCATTTGTATTGCAATCCCCGCTTCATAACCTTGTGGCCATGGTTGTTAAATAATCCCAAAATTCGGCGGAGCATTTCATGTTTTGTTGAATCTTAACAAATCATCACATTCTTTACTTTGTTAGATGTTGAACCTTCAAACTGATAATACAGAGATATGTACAGTGAAAGAATGGTGCAAATATCTGTGGCATAGGACTCCCATAGGAAGTGTGCAGGGGTAATACTTTATTTAACAAAAAAAGTCCCCTAAGTGACTTTTTCTTTTTTTTTTTGCAGTTTCATTAACCGCAAACTCGGTTTGAAGGTATTGGAGCGCTTTACATGAGTACCAATTACATTACACAAGGTCACATTAATTCGTTTTTTAGGCGGTGGGACATGAAATGATTTGCCCAGTTTCACAGGATGTTGAGCAGACGCCAAGACTTGAACCAGGTTTCCCAGCTCCAAAGTTGGCAGCTCTAGCTGTAATGCCACATTCTCTCCCAGTGAAGTTTTTGTACAGAATTAATGAATTGAAACATGCATCAGAATCATCAGATGAGCTTGTAATATTGGCCCACCTGAATTCCTAAAGCAATAATATCTTCAAACCATCAAAACGATATGATCTAGCCCTGGGTTTATGTGTAGTACTTGACTCAGCATATGTTTGATGCTGTTACTCCAAATTTAACACAATTTATGTGTCAAAACCACTGTTTGAAATTCCTGGAACATCAGTACTGCAATGGAAGGACAGAGGAGAACCTGCTATCCCTGCCATGTTTTACCACCTCATTGTTTCCTTCTCCATTGTCTTATTTACTTTTGAAATTGAGATTCCTTTAAGGCTTCGAGACATCCACATAGACATGTTCGGAAACTATACATGTGTAAAGTGAGCCTATGTATTGGCTTGGGTATCCAACCCGAATGGAACTTCACTCCAAGGTAAGCCAAGGAAATGAAGGTCCTACTCCCAGATAGGTTGGACCTATTGAGTACAGCACATTACAGGCATACAATTTCTCTTCAACTTAAAGAAGGCAACTATGGAGGCTGTGATTAGGAAGTGCGCCAGTATATACGGCAGAAAGGGCTGAACTATTTCTAATATTACTTGCAGACCTTCACGCAGTATTCACTTCTTGGCACACTAATTTGGGGAATAACTGGCAGAAATATTGTTTCCGATTCTTAGCACTGAAAAGTTCCAGGAAATGCACCAACCTAACAGAGCCTCCCCATTAATACCTCAACCTCTCTAGCTTATGCTGGATATATTTTCTTAATGCAGCAGAATGGAAAACATTTCTGACAAACTGATTATTTTTCTGCACTGCACCAGGATCACCTTGCTCTAAACAATAGGGCTTGTATTTACCCTCTTCGAAGTAACAACCTGGAATTGCATTTAACGGAAAGGGCAAACCTTTATTCAATATTCCCTAGACCACCCTTATATGACATTGCATAATTAGAAGGGATATGTCCTGTCTGAGTGTGGTTCTAAAGAGGATGGTCGAAGGGACAGTAGGATATTTAAGCACTAAGAATGGTAGTCGACTCTAAACTGACTTAGCAGAGAACCTCTTCCGGAGCACGTGCAACTCCAAATACCCTTATTTACCAATCTCTCATTTACTCAAATGGCTGATGAAGATGCCTAACTTCCCCACTGCACAATTACTTTTTTCTGTAGTGTTGGGTTGCATTATGTATAGTGTCAACCGTGAACTGATAAGTCTTTGTTTGGCACACAATTTTACTTTTGTGCCTACCAAGATATAAACATACAAGGTCATATAACAAAAAAACTAACCTGAGAATAGAACGACCTGCTCATTTGTTCATGTAAGGCTTCTTTGAGCTGGTTAACATCATTTTCAAGTTTCAGATATTCATTCCAGGCATTTTCCATTTCCTGTCAACATAAAGTTTTCACATTACTAATGAATTATTGGCCCACGATCAATGACTTCACAACAACAGCATAAGAGGTGATCCAATGATTTCTGCAGAAGGTGTTGTTGTAAACCTTCAGGCCCCCATTCACCGTTTATGCTTGCCAGGAATTCACGAAAGGATACTCAGAAGGTGCAAATGAGCTCTACTACTGAGTAATTGCATACCACACCTGTCTTCAATTACGTATCCCATGCAAGGGGTGGGAAATGGGCGGATCAAAGTGTGGCTTGCCTTGAGAGTTTGTGAAGGCACACAAACTTATGGTTCCATGGCCATTCGCAAACAGAACATCCCAAACTTTGTGGGTTGGAGGGGAAGAAGTTTCTCCACCGGGATAAATGCTGAGAAAAAAAATAAAAATGTGCAGTTGCACAAAGGGGCTGCATTTTCCCAGTGCAAAATTGCACTGTGTATTATTATTGCTTAGTATGGAAATAACAACCTGAAAAAATGTCACTTGGCATTCCCAGTAGCATGCCTGGATACCTGCGAATGCTGCAGCTTTCTAGGCATACTACTAGAAATGTTTTAATTGCTTACTGATATCTCCATCCTTCCTGCTTCTAGTCACTCCTCAAAGAGGTGCATCCACCTTGTAAATACAGGTTTATGAAGCTGTAAACAGTAATCAAACTATAAACATTTAGGCTGCCTTACTTCCTACGGGCGTATAACAAGACTGCCTACCGCCAGCACATGCTGACTCCTGACATAGTTTAGCTCACAAACAAACATCCTTTCATGCCAATAAATCGGACCAGCTAACCAAACCTTCTTCTCCTACCTCGGCTGTGAAGACCTGGAACTCCCTGCCTCTTCATCTAAGGCAATCACTGTCGCTGCCCCAATTCAGGAAGGACCTCAAGACCTGGTACTTCGACTGAACCGCAGATTCACCCACCCACCCCCAAAATCGGCACCTTGAGACACTAACGGGTGAGTAGTCGCACTGTAGAAGAAGCCAGATTGATTGATAGAACCAATCAAGGGGAGGTTGAGAGTAATGACTAGAATGAGGAATACTTGGCTCAGAATGATTTTTCGGGTAACTAAAACACTACTGTATAGCGGGGAGAACCTTCAATTCAATCACCTTCAGACTGAATCCACATGTTGAAGTCTGAAATGCTTGACAACAGTGGAAGGAGAGGCACAAGTAGCTTCTTTACAAATCTTGATGAAAGATGCACCCTGTGACTCTGCCCACGAAGCAGGGACACGTCCAGTAGATATTCCCTGAATCCCTAACTTCCTGGATGTGGGAGGTCTTAATAATCAAGAATTTGACCCCGTTACTCAAAATCTTAGTAGTAGGCTTATACACCCTTTATGCAGGGCCAGAATTAACAAAAAGTGTATATAATCCTCTAAAGCAAGACACTCTCTCAATATAAAGTGTTTCCTTGACATCAAATGTTTGGAAATCAACTTCTTCAGAAGAAGGGAGCAGACAAAATTCAGGTAGAATAATCTCTTTTTCCAAACAAAAAGATTAAGAAACTTTAGAAATAAAAGAAGGTCCCAAGACTGATATATCAGGAAACATTCCGAAAAAAGGATATTTAAAAAACAGGGAGTCTAATTTCCGGGCACTGCTGACTGCTACCAGAAAGAATGTTGAAAGTTAGCTGTCTAAAATTAACATCTTGTAAGGGTTCAAGCAGTGGTTTCTTCAAAACTTCAAGAAAGCATAATAGATCTTAGTGAGGTACACATGGTCTAAAGCAACAATGTGCATTAGAAAACCCCTCGAAGAGATGTAATGCAAAGTGCTGCATGCTCCATGAAACACCAGCAGCCATTCTGGCTGTTTTACTTTACAGTTCCAACATGGCTAATGGCCATTCTAGAATAATAAAGTAGCAGTGCCAAAACAACTATGTTGATGTTCACCTTTTAAAGGCAAGGCTAACTGATGTTGCCAATGCTTGCTGTTCAGAGACTTTCTTTTGTGCAGTCCTAAATGTATTTGTCCACCAGAAGGTGCTTTTGGTCTGTATTGTGCCAGTTAGCTTCAACACGTGTGCATGCTAGGAGTTAACATTAGCAGAAGTATAATAATGCATTAACATTTTGGAAGGCCTTCTAGCTAGGACAATCTAACAAAATGCCAATTGGGAGCAATCAAGGCAGTTGAACTTCAACAGTCTGACATACAATACTCAAGGACTGTTATGAGTTACAGGGACTTTTTTCGATTGTCTGGAATTCTTGCAATCTCACGAGAAATTGAGTTATGATGGATTGTTTATGTAAATCCTTGGAGTTAAGAGGACATGCTTAAAAAAAAAAAAAAAAAAAATCAAAGTCATGAGGCCCATGCTATATGCTGCAACCTTGGCTCAGGGATTTTTAATACAGGATTACACGAGTGGGAGGAGATGCGTAGTTATTTGGAGTGTTTCTGTTGCAAGAAAAACTCTGGATTATATTTAGGCATGAACAACATGAACAGAACTTGTTGTCTTTCTTCCTCCCACACATAACACATGGTGTATGCGAAGGGGGCTACATCTGCTAACTGTATTTCTTCCTGCGAGAAGCATTGAACTCATTTCAGGAAGCATTCCAACTCCATTAAATAAGTGGGCGGGGAGGTGCTTTGATCTCCTTGTTTTAGTTCATGTTAAACACAACACCCCACTCCACGGTGAAGATTTGGGGGGTATTCTAGATCCTGTCTAGCATGCATGCACACCTGAAGAAAACGACAAGTAGAATGATTTCCTGTCTGATATGGACATCTGAAATCGTTCTTAGAAAAAAGACTGATGGAAGCCTAGGACCCTGCCTAGGACTGTGCTCATCTCTGTAAAGGGAAGGCCTGGTGGTGCACCACACATCTGGCATAAATGACAGCTGCTAGAACAGGAAATGCAAGCGACATTCCCTCCTACGTCACAGCCAGCGTAAGTCTCAAGACAACTACGTCTGAGAGGGGAAGTGCGACCTTCGATTGCACATGCCACGCAATTCGAGTAGATGATTAGGGCAGACAATGAGGCAATGAAAGATGAGATGTCTTGAATAGGGAAACCCAAACATCAGGGGGCACTGCAGGTGTTTCAATATGGTTGACATGATCATCAACAATGTGGCAAAGTGGAATATCATGTAATCTCTCTGGGTGCATTGTACCAGAATCTATCAAGCACTTTTCACTTATTTATAAACAGGTAGCTGTTTTTAATACTGCTCTCTTTATCAAAACTCACTATTTAAAATATCTATATTTTTCACAACAGACTTGTCAGAGTCATTGTCATTTTTCCTTCAAAACTTCCTCTCCCCTTGTGTGTGAATATGGAAGGGGGTTGTTGGAGGGTGTGGGACTTAGATAAGAGACCAATTATCTTCCAACCAAAAGGAGCGAATTTAGGTTTCTTTCAAAACTTATAAGGTGAGTCAAAACTATTTATTACTCCGCTTTAAATAGTTGATGATCCGTGAGCAGCGAAGACATGACACTTAACATTTGAGGTAAACATAATACCAAAGTTCAAATTCTGTTTATTGCAGAAACCTGGCTTAATTATTTTTTCCAATTCCACTGTGATTCCACCAGAATATACAATAATTCCTGCTGAAAGAACTCTAAAAAGAGGTGTAGGTGAGGCTGTTATCTTCAATCAACAACTCCTCATCAAGAGGGCTAATACACATATTGAAAAGGGTGTAAGTGGCTGCTCTGGGAAGCATCTGTCAAATATGCAATAAAATGAATTATGATTTATCAGTCACCAGGCTACGATGCTGCTTTCCACTTCCCTGATAGAAAAACCAGGCAAATAACTAAATACTGATTGAGCAGTTTGTTTCTGGGTGATTCTAAAATCTCACTCACTACCCGCTTGCTTTTATTAACAATTAACCTTAAAATCACACACAGTTTTCTCAAACTGTAGTTGCTCATCAGAAATGCACAGCCTCTGTTTATGAAATTGCACCATTGTATGATAGATATTGATAATTTTAATTGTAAAGGAACTCTTACCCATTTCCTAAAAATCGGAACAAAGGTTCTAAATTATCTTGCTCAGCTTAGTACCAGTAGAGAAGAGACCCATAGAAATAGTTATTTTACTTCAGAATTAAAGAGGATGAAATGTAAGGTACAATACTTGAGAGAAAATGGAGAATGAACGTGTGCCCATGGTTGAGGACATCTTAAAATTCACCATAGGTTTGATATAACTAAGCAACATTGGTACATCTGGGAAAAGATTGGTCTCTATGTGCTACAAAGATACTTTAGTTCCCCAGACCTTAATCAGGTTGTGTGTATATGCCCTCAAGCTCTGGTATATGTGCAATATGAATCTGTACTCCCTGTGCTCTGCCTTATGAAATAAACTACCAGTGAAGTTAAGAAGACCTCCTAATTTTGAGACTTTCAAAACCACGATGAAGGAATTGTGTTTTTAGCAATCTATATGCTTCCTCCACGGTGGCAATGAGGTGGTTTATTTGGCAGTACAGTGCCTAGAGGCAACTCTAAATGTTCGAGTCATTCCTTCGCATACGAGCTACAGATTAGAGTCCCTTCAAGCAGTTAATGCCTTTCACATGAGACTCCTCATTACATCAGGTACAAACCCGTATGAGTGCGGTGAACACTTCAGATATACCCTACTGCAAGCGGAGTTTGTAATTTGACCACCGCTATAGGTGCTTAGCCAGTAGTGAGGCAACTGGGTGAAGTTTAGTGGATGGTACAGACTCTTCGGTCTTTAAAGCTGTAATGGTTCACTAGAAGATACATGAATGTTTTTATTATCAAAAAATCAGTGGCCCTGTGAATAGCGATTGCACCTTGGTTTAGATATCCAGCCCAGGCTCCACTTTCTGAAGAAGCTAGTCTCCAGGGCAGTTGTATTGGCAACATAAGGGGAAGCTGAATCAGCCTTTACACTCAAGTATTATTATTATGAACATGCAGAGTAACATATACCAGATTATATTGTTTACTTGAACTGTGAACTTTAAAAGATGACATCTACAAGATACCAAATTATTAGACTGTCCTGTACATTTACTTTCTGAATAAAAGCTAGTGAGTGTAATATTACATAGATCAATTTTACCACTATGGTCCTGATTTAATGCTCAGACAAAGGAGTAATGGAGAAGCCATGCAATATATGGCCCCTCCTCCCTATCCCAAATGTGAAAAATGCTTTACCTGCCACACTTAACCAACCCTATAGCCTTTCCTGTCTTCTTTCCCTCTCCTACAGCTGTGGATTCTGCTTTCAGTCAAAGCAGACAAGCAACGCTGCACTGACAGGCTCTCAGACACCGCTGTTAGCCTGGTCTGGAACTCCATTCCAATGTAAAAACAGTGGTTAATGAGTTTTGCTACAAAATATTGCTAAATCATAGCTATGAATTACCAGATTTAGAATCTCGTGTAAACAACAGTTGTTCCATAGATGGCAAGCATAACATATAGAATTATAGATAGGTAAAAGTAAATAGCTGGGATGTTTTTCACAGAGCAGTTCAAAGTGACATCAAATAGAAAACAAGAGTGAAGCTGTAGTTGTCAGCGAGAACACTGAGGTGAAAACCGTACCCATTATTCACTTCTTACACATCTTTGATTTTGTTTTGTTTGACCCCCCCAGATAATCTGCTCCTGCTTTCAACATCTACATAAGAGTAGAAGAGTAATGGGCGAGAACTACATTACACAGCCTCCCCACCCCTTCTAAAGACAAAAATATAAAATTCCTGGCTTCTCGCCACCAACGCTCTCAACATTTTTCTTTCTTCCCACCCAAACTGAAAACAAAAATTCCTAGCCTCCTGCCACTCATTCAACCACCCTCTACATTTAACGGCCCTAACCCAAATGGAAGAAAAATATATACCTGGCCTCCTGCCAACCACCCCACTGCCCTCTATTATTTACCCTCAACACTCTCCACTACCCTCTACATTCACCCTCCCCTTCCCACCCAAATATAAAAAAATATAACTGACCTTCTGCCATTTGGTGCTTTCCCTCTCCTTGTCTATCCAAAACCACAATATCCACTCTCACGTGAAATCTTGACAGCGGGGTCCTGTCTGACCCCAGTGACATGATTTCAACTTAATGGTGCCATTCAGAGAGAGCCCATTCGACTATCAAGTAATGGACAAGAGAGCGGTTCATTCATTCAGGAAATGGGCACTCACTGCTGCAGCAACTTACAAGTAAGTCTCAATAACATACACTGTGTAGGGATAACATTAGCAGAACAAGTGCTCCCCAGATTTGTACCAGAGAAAACAATCTGGTTTATGATTTAACCCTAAAATATTTTTAGCCAATAATGTGAAAAAAACACTTACAGTTGACACTTTGGAGATCTCAGCACGGATTTGAACCAGATCCTCTTGTAGTAACCTCTGCTGGCCTGCAATCTTTTCTACGTGCAGTGGCTGATCTCTGTACTGCTCCATTTGTCTGTGCAAAACCTCCAAAACAGTCTCAAGCTTATCCTAAAAGAATAAGAAAAAAATACACATAACATGTGTTCTCTTTAATATGCTGGCTACAATATGGCTTAACTCTAAGAACACTCTGACGTGTGAACTTCTTTCAGGCCGTTACTTCTGGAATTAGTCAATGTGTTAGCTGATCATAGAACCTCTGTCACAGTTTCTAAAAGAAGATCAGTCTCAACTCCAGGGTAAATGTACAGATGTATAAAATGTTTCCTCTGCCGCAAAAACAACCTGAATTTTGAAACATTGTCTACTGCCAAACATAACAAGCATTTGCAATGCAATAGGTCTCACATTTATGAGAGTTTGAGCTATTGGCAATGCAGTAGCTTGAACTCTGGAAAAGGCAAGACCTATTGCATTGCAAATTACTAGTGCCCATGCAGCGCTTTCACATTTATGGAGGCCGCGCCCCTTTCTTTAGACAAACCACGACTAAAGAAAGGAGCGTGGCCGACATTAAAGTGAAACCGCAGCATGGGGCGCTTTGACAAAAAAGCATTTGTTTGTCAAGTTGACAAACAGATTTTTTTTGTAAAAGCGCCCATGCTGTGCTTTCACTTTAATAGTGGCCGCGCACCTTTCTTTAGACGTGGCTTGTCTAAAGAAAGGGGAGCGACCTCCATGAATGTGAAAGCGCCGCATGGGCACTAGTAAACAAAAAATAAATAAATAAATAAATAAAATTAGTAAGCGCAGCCGCTATACTTAAAGCGGACAGCGCTGCTAAAAACAAAAATAAACGCGGCCACTATAGTTAAAGCGGGCGGCGTAGTGGGTGGTATAGGGCAAATCATTAAACAAATTAGTGCTCACAGCCAAGATAAAGCAGACCGTGTAACAAGAAAAGTAAAAGGTCCAGTCGTTCTGGGAGGTAACAAATGCAGACAAGGCGGTACCAAAGAGGGACTAACAAGCCTAATAACGACTCAGAAGCCAGTGTTTAAAAAGGACAATGACACAAGCCAATTAAAAATATGGGCGGAGAGTGGGCGGGGCTTCAAAGCCATACTCTGATACTGCATGCCTCGCAGCAGCGCATGCGCTGCCCAGGCTCGACCTAAAAACATGTGCTGACCAGTCTCACTATAACCACATTGCTTACAAATGGCCTTTAGGTGCACATTGTAGATGGGGTCCCACTGTGTACTTCCTTAACCAACAGTTGCAATGACCTCGGGTGAAAGTAGCTCTCACTCCTCCCTACAAGTAGTCATCACCAGACTTGAGCAGAAGGATATAGAAAGCGGTCTTGTTGAGAACTGGCAGCTTTCTCTATTAGAAGTAGCAAAGTGATCATAAATACTCCATATATGCAAACAATATTTGTTGAATTTGTAAATCAGGCCATGCATGTTTGTAAATAAATACTCTGCTAAGCACTAGACTGAAGAAGCGAACCCAGAGTTTTATACTAAAAAGGGCTCATGGCATCAGCATAATGTAATTGCCATGTTTTTTCCAACGTTTGCACCTTTTCAGAAAAAAAGCGTGGCAACAAAAAACTATATTTACTTTATTGTCTTTCAGAATTCTCATTTTGTCTTCCAAGTCCTGCAAAATCCGATCCTGCTCGCAGAGGATACTCAGCTTGGCCTAAAACACAGAAGGACATTCACATGAGGTAAAACACAGACGGCACACTCGTTTCACAATTTTGTTAAGATTAATATCCAGAATCATAATGGAAAAGAAACAGCAACTCGACATTGTAAAATACATACGTCAACATCACTTTCGGCAACACGAAAAGGTTTCGAAGATCGAGCTTTCATGGACTCTCGGCCTGTGACCTTGCAACAAAGGAAATGTTAAAAAAAAATATATAAGAAAACACTGAATGAGCGACAGCTCGTCTGTAAAGAACAGGTACAGCTGACTGACGAAGCTGAACACTGGCATGCTGAGGTCAAATTATAACTTGTGCGAATTAAGTAATGTTCAAATTAAAGGGACCTTTCCAAGTGACATATTTCAAATGCTTCACAAACAATTGAATACTCTTTAATTGCAGACATATTTTACGAAAAGAGGCCTTTATACATATGGGAAACATGAATTGAAATTCTGGAGCACTAAATACACCTCTCTACTAAAACCCGATTGGACAAAGGAACAACTAATCAGCTGAAAATAGCAAGTGTCCCACGAAGTGTGAGACCCTTTCTGAGTGGTCACTAAAGACAACATTATAACACTTCAAATAAAGCAACCCCATGCAGTTGTACAGTCCCTGCCACCATGTGTGAAGTTTTCCAGCAAAATGTATGGCTCGAACAAGTAGGCTTTTTAAATAACTCTCTTAAAACGTCAAGTGAAGCAGGTGGGTGATGTTTAAATACGCACGGTCATGTTGTATGTGCCTGAGCAGGGAATCAAAGGAGAAGCAGAGGATTAGCCCTTATTAGCAGAAAATGTTACACAGGTAGTAGTAAGTAATGTAACGCACATAACTAGCTCCGGTGCTCCAGGAAAAATTACATTTCCCTATTGGGCACTCACCTTCAATTAAATAAAGCGTTTCTTTAAATCTGGCACCTTCTTGTGGCAATCTCATCGCAGCTGCATACAGTGCACTTAGTATCAGTTCTCCCCCATGCCTAAAAATGCCTTTCTACCACTGTGCGCGAGTCCCACTAGAGCTTTTTTAGAAGTCTTTAACAAATTGCTTGATGCGAATTATGTTTGACTATTAAGTGATTTGAATATCCAGCTAGATTCTTGCAAAAATGTTCCACCAGAGGTCGCAGTCATTTCCTGGTGGCTCAGGATATGCACTCTTTAAACAGACTTGACATTTTATTATAAAGGCCGTTATTTCGGACTAGATTGTCCAAGAAGTGTTTATTTGAAGTGCACTTTGACAATTTCCTTACTATGGGATAAAACAGATGAACATAAAACATATTGGCAAATTATGGTTGCCAAGTAACTATTGTCTAAGGGCTTTATTATGAGTCTGGCGGTACACGGACCGCCAGACTCGCGGGGGCGGTCTTCCAACCGCCCCATTATGACCAGGTCGGTCGGGCTGCCCTGGGGCCACTGCAACCGGCAGAGATCAGACATCTCTGGCGGTGGCGCGGCGGTATTGAGGTCGCAATATGCTTGGCAGGGCCGCTGCAGCCCGCCAAGCATATTACGAGTTTCCTCACCGCCACACTTTTCATGGCGGTGCGACCTCCATGAAAAGTATTGTGGTGAGGAAACAGAAGGGGCCCTACAGGGCCCCCTTGTGCCTCACGACATGTGGATGCACACAGGGGGGAACAACATGTGCCCCCCCTGTGTGCATGCACACCAGTACCTGCACGGCATGGACTGCAGCAGTCCATGCGGTGCAGGGAGTCTTTGACGTTCCCATTGCAGTGCCTATTTCACAGGCATCGCCCTGGGAACGCCAATGAAGCGTCCACCAGACAGGATAAAACTCCTGATCTGGCGGTTGGTGTGTACATGGGTTTGGCGATGAGGAAGCAGGGCGGTGCCGCTCCCGCACTGCCAAACTCTTAATTAGGTCCTAAAGCACGGGTCTCCAAAGTCAGTCCTGGAGGGCCTGATCGATGCAGGATTTTTAGCATATCCCCATTTAGATAAATGTAGTTATCTTACAAATCTGGCGTAGATCTGGCCCTCCAGGACCGACTTTGGAGAACCCTGGTCTAAAGAGTTAAAAAAAAAAAGTTATTTATGAAATGAATCCTTTATTACATGGAATTATTAATAATGGGCATAGAAAATTTGTAAGCAAATTAGATGCTGTTTTACATCAAGTCTGGGCATTTACGTTTCTGTCCATCAAGGAATAACTTGATCTAACATTTAACAGACACTGGCAAAGTCAATATGTCTGGTGTTGACCGCCTGCTTTTTGGCTTTGTCAATGTTGGTTTTGTTTTTCATGTGTTTTGCAAAACTTTGTTATTGGGGAAACTGCCAGTCCCTCATCAATCGAAAAAAAAAAGAATAAATATTGGCTAAAGACAAAACTATTTGATCCCAAAAAGCACACATTGACGTAGTGGTCCCTGTCAATTAGGGAGATGCTTCTTCTGCCACTCACAGTGAAATAAGACAATGGCTGAAGTAGGCTGACTCATTCATTATCCCATGTATATATGTATATGGCATTTCTATAACGCAAACCTAACCAAAAGGCAGCAGAGTGTTGTAGAGGGTCAAACCTAAGCATAAAGTCAACGAGTAAGAGGAGATGGAACTGGGCTGCTGATGGTTAAAGCACAGTGATGTAGTGTTCTTTAAAGAGGTGGGTTTTCACCTCTTTCCTAAATCGGAGCAGCACTGGGGCGGTTCTGATGGATATGAAGATGTTGTTCTAGATTCTAGATCCCGAGTGCATAGATGGAAAAAGCCTGCTGGTTTGTTTTTTCATTCTTACATTTCCTAGTCCGCAGTCTGATGGTATCCTGGCTGAGGGTGTGCCAAGATCCACCAGAGAAGGGGAGCTTGACTGCAAGATAAACAGGGGTGCTGGTCATGATAGCTTTGCAAATGATGTAGCTGGCTTTGAAGATGACATGGACCGGCAAGGGGAGCCAATGGACTTCCATCAGGATGGGATGAAGTGATCATATTTCTTCAGCCCCTGGATGAGACGTGCTGCAGCATGCAAGATGCACGTAAGGGGTGCCAGTGTGGTGTCAGCCATGCTGTATGCCATAATGGACTGAAGAAAAATGTGAAGTGCTTAAAGTCCCTGTAAGTATATTATACACAATTAAATTAAAATCAAAATGTCTTGGCTAACACCAGACCTTAAAGTGGTTAAAAACTTTGCTACTTGGTATGAGGAAAATGTGTCCTCATGCATTAGAAAGTACATGGTGCAAACGGCACACTCCAGGCGGAATCAGAGATTTGTTAGCTGCACTTAAAATGTATTAAACAAATCAAGGTTTGAAGCCATAAAGGTGATCTGAAAATTGTAGGAAGCTGGCTCTTTGTATAGTTGACCAAAACGAGGTATACTATGTAAAGAGTCCCGGCAACCCTTATTGGTTTATAGAGGCAAAAATGATAACACTAAATGCTCTCTTTTGTGGAAGTGTTGGCGAAAAGTTTAGGTTTATCAGAGGGTAGTGCTAAGCATTTGTTGTACTCACAGAGGCAATAAATATACACACACTCAAGAATAAATCTGAGATCAATTTAGAAAAATAAGTCCTATTTTGATATAAAGTTTGATGCCAAGGACTTTGTTATCAAATAAGTACTTTTTTAAATATTGAATTTTACAGGTAAGTAAAAAGTTCTCTTAAATGCGCTTTTACGCAGCAATGCTTCCCTATGGGAGAAAGGCATATGTTGCATACCGTTATTTATGGTCGGTTTCCATGGATCTCCTTTAGGACTTAGGGTAGTAGGGGGCCAAGGTCCAAAACACCACCAGCAGTTACTCGTTACCTGCCCTGGGCTCTGGTCGGTTTGGTAGCATTGCGCTATACGCAGGTGGAAAGGGGGGCACTTAGAAACAGGCTGCAGAGGGACATTGGGGGACAAGTCTGGGAGCTCCCAATGGGGGTCCCAGGTCACAAGGGTCCTGGGATCAAGGGGGCACATCTGGTTCATTGATAACCAGCCTGGGGCGCTCTGGTGCAGAGTGGAAAGGTAGGCTGGGCACTGTGTGTCCTACGGCCTTGCGGTTGTCGGTCTTGCCGGTTGAGCGTGCAAAAATCAGGACTGCTGGTCATTCGGGAAGTGGTTCCCTGCGGTGCTGATGTACCCTGACAACTGTTCAGTCTCGGTGCTGTTGGAGTCCCGACTGGACTTAAACAGGCCTTGACTGCTGCAAGGAATTCATTGTCATGGATATTGGTCCTGTACAGCTCCGGTTACTCCTGGTGTCCTCTCACTCAGTGGAGGGACAGATCATATCTTCAGGAGCACAAGTACCTCTTCCTGGGGGCTGCTGCGTCGGGCTGGCTGGGGAGCGGCAACACAGTAAGCCAGACTCTGCTTCTTCAGTGCCTGCGAACTGCAGGAGAGTAGCTCCTCTACTCCAAGGGAGATTGCTGGCAATTTGCGAAGTGCTGGCAGTCTACCGGGGTTCTTTGTAGTTGCACAGCTGCAGGACGAGTCACTCGGTCACGACTACGGAGACGGGTGCAGGCAGGGCTTGGTACCAACAGTCCACAGCAGGCTTCAGTTCTCGCTGTCTCATGACTCTTCTTCTTCTGGATCCGTTGAATCTGAATTCCTAGTATCATGAAGTGCCCTTAAATACTCAATTTAGGGGTGTTAAAGGGAATGACAGATAGTAATCAATGTGTTACTTACTTTTAGGGTGTCTACACCCACTATAGGACCACTTCCTGTGGGGAGTGGGCATATCCCTGACCCAGTAAGCCTAATTCCGCCAAAACCAAGATGGTGGAATTCTAGGTTTTGTGCTCATATCAGGTAGCACACCTTAGATGTGGAACTAGCCTGAGGGGGGAACACGCCTCCTGAATAGCTAATTTTCCCACCTGTCTTGGTGTCAAATGGGCCTGGGGCAGGGGGTGACAATTACCCTGTCTAGGGAAGCCTGGGGTCGCATATCAAAGGCGGTAGATTCCTTTGAAGCCTCCTGCCTGGATATGCTGATTACTTAGCCATCCTGCTTGGAGGAGGTGACAACACCTCCTACAAGAGCAGGCACGGTTTCTGCCCTCAGAGAGCACGGGCTCTCACCTGCAGGGCGTCAGAAACCTGTCTGTGGTGGCAGGCGGGTCTAGACCAGTCAGTCAGACAGTACACTAGTAGTTGGTAGGTTTTCAAGGGGTACCTCTAAGGTGCCCTCTGGCTGCATGTACTAATAAATCCATCACTGGAATCAGTGTGGGTTTATTAATATGAGATGTTTGATACCAAACATCTCTAGTTTCAGTGAAGCCATCATGTAGCCGAAGAGCTCGTAATTACCAGTGTCCAGCACATGTACTTAAAATGGCTTCCCTGTTCATTTGTAATATCTAAGAATTGACAGACATCACAGGGCCATATCTACTCATGCAGCTATGTCCACACATGTAGTATATGGCACCCTGCCTTAGGGCTGTAAGACCTGCTGTAGGGGTGGCTTACCTAAACTGCCTGGAGAAATGGCACACAGGGGGTGTGCCAAGTCGTGTCTTCACTTTTCTCTGCACCGTGACATACAGCCTGTTGATGGCAGTTTGCACAATGGTGCTGAGGAGTCCCTTAGGGAGGCACAATACATGCTGCAATCCTTAGGGACCCTCTTTAGCCTCCTTGCCCTAGGTACCATGGGTACCACTTACTAGGGACTTACAGGGAGAGCTAAAGGTATTGCCAATTGGGGGAACAATTGTACAGTTTTAGGGAAAGAGATCTGGCACTGGGGACCTGGACAGCAGGAGCCCAGTGCACTCCTGTCAAATTTGCTTCTGATGCCAGGCAAAAAATGGGGGTGACCATGTAAAAAAGGGACACTTTCCATAGAAATTCAAATTGAATCACCACTTAAAGCCTCCTAAGTGTTTAAAACCATTCAACCAAAAAGTCTAGAATGACATCCCATTAAGTATCAGGCATGACCCATCTTTCAAAAATAGAATTTGAAAAAAGCACACTGGTTAAACCATCTATTTGGCTAAATACTTAAACCCTGGAAATCTTCACTACACTGGTTACTAGGCTTTCCTCCAGTTTAACCTGTTCATATCGTGCTTAAATGTCTTATATGTGCAATCCTTCCCTGTGCCAAGCTGAAGCCTTCGTCAGAAGCAAACGAAGCTGCATATCATTGTTTATTTTTCGTACTTTCTGCAAGATGGATATCTAATATCCCTGAGTTCCTGTTTACTGCTTGACTGCTTGTGATGTGATCACGTGTTCCATACTGACCTCGCAAGCAAGTGTTCTCGCGGTTAATAGCATCTGAGGTAAAAGGTGAATCTATGGGTGATTCTCCTGTTTTAGTCACAATGCCAGTGGGCCAGTAACCCTTGTTATCTTGTAAGGTATATACTCCGAAAACCCTAATTCAGCTAAAGAAACCTGTGGCCACACTCTTGAGTGCCAGCACCTCATGAAAATATAATTTGTCTTGCTAAATCTTGTCAGCGCCCTACAGTGTAATTTACCATTTGCCTAATAATAAGTTGTAATTTACTATTTGCCTAATAATGAGTCTTGAAATGCTTTGTTTGCTAACTAGTCATCTATGCACATACATGATATTACTGCATGTACTCTATCAGACACAGTAATGGCACTACATGAAGAATGTAGCAGATCATTTGATACTTGGACCCGGGGGAAAAAGTGGCATGGCATCTGCACGTGGAACTTCTTGCATTCACTCCCAGATTACTAGAACATAGACTACAAGGTTCTATGCTTGGCTTTCAAGTGTTTGCATGGTTTCGGACCATCATACTTGGAAGTACAGATCAAGCCATGTTAACTCAACTTATCTCTAGGCCGGTAACCTAACCTGCACGATGGCCCTCTTTTCGATGTACAAATAGGAAAATGGACAAGAGAATGTATATTATGGGATGAACTTCTGGAATAGTCGTCCACTTGAGAAATACTACCTTCCAGCTGTTGTGAAGTTTTGAAAGGGCCAAAAATGTTCCTATTTTAGTAGGCTTTTGGATCTTTTGATAGTCAAAACGTATGCTTTTATGTTTCCAGCTCGCAATTTTACATGTAAAATACGAGTACAACTAAAAACAGTAAAATCTGTGTGATTAGCAATAAAAAATATTGAGCTAAAATACCCGAGTAGTTTAGGTTGAAGTAATTTGCTCATTTTCAAAATATCCAATTGACAAAAAGGCAGAATAATCAAAAGAGCAAGTAGAAAATAAAACAGCAAAAAATATAAAGAATTTGGGAATAGACGCCTCACTTGGCTGAAGCGGCTGTGAGGATTTTCTTTGGAACCATTGTCAAAAAATAACGTCAATAGATACTGCGCAAACATGTCTTCCTACTGTGCAGGGGAGAGCACAGCTCTCTACAGGAAGTCTTTATGCTTTTCATTGCAGGTGCAAGTCAGGCCAAGGATGAACAGGCAGAGGTGTGGGAAGAACCCAGCAAGAGAAGCAGGGTCATGAAAACTGAGCTACATATTGAATGAAGGGGAGGGAGAGTTCCATGAAGAGTGATTGAGGGAGAAGAGGGACTATCCATAGAAAACGGAGCCTGGAAGAGAGGTAAAGAGAGCCAGCGGGGAGGAAAGACACGATTACAAGCATCTGGGGATGCAGGAGCCTGAAGAAAACAATAGTTGGGCAGTACTGAAACAAGCATTTTAAACACCAATAGGTGGTCGCCATTTGTCTGAAGTAAAAATTGTAAAATTAAGAAATATTCATCAATATCACTGTGGTGCTAGTGATGTTTAATATAAATAAACTTTTATTTATATATTTATTATTATGTGTGAAGGAGGCAAGACGATATTACCACTTAAACAAGCAATCAAATCGCATACAGCTAAAATGTTACAATGTCACTTAAATACTTTTTAACACCAACGTTAAAAATAAGCCAGAAAATAAATCACCGTCTAACTGAGCACCCAAAATGCAGACTGCCACTACAGAGAGCTAGTATTTCAAGACAATATAAATGAATGCATAAATAAATAAAATAAAGCCCACATCGAACTAGGTTTGTCACTGAAGAGAAAGGAACTACTTTTAGGTGAATATAAAAATGTGCACAGGGTTTGTGCAGTCATTCAAAGTGAATGGAGCCACTTAGGAAAGTGGGCATATTTAATTTTTAACTTTTTATTTGTTCAGCATATATTTGCAATAAAAATTAAAAGGCAACAATTTACCATTGCACCAGCTTGCGAAAGCCAGATTCATGGGCCTGCTTAAATTCTGTTAGATTATGCTATGTTCATGTCTTTTTATGCAAACAATGAACTAAATCATAAGCCGTAGCATACAACTAACTCAGTATAGTGGAAACAGTAGCCAATAACCCGACTGAAATCGATGCAAAACTGTGTTCGGGAGAATGATGAAGCTAGTTCAAGTCCACTGCATTCCCTACATGGCTGACTGAACGGAGAACCGTCTATTCTCCCTCTCAATAGTTCCAACACATAGGTGCTGGCAGGAGAGGTTCAGCAGCTAGAAAGCGTGTGCTTGGTATAGATGTGGTAATTTTTGCACATTTAGTTACACACAGGATTATAAAGCTAGTCATAGTTTTTTTTAGCCATACAATTAAGTTGATATCCTCTCTACAAATAATGGATTTTCGAACTTTGGCAGAATGCATCACTTCACTAGAAAGAATGGTCCTGGGGCTGCTCAAAGCACCATTTATGATTAGATGAACAAGAAGTACAGTTAAAAAATCCCCTTAAACCAAGCACCATCTTCCTAGTTCCTCCCATAGTCACTATCAACATGTATCTTTATGGTTGATATTAAATAACAAATCGGACACCATTCAGTCTTTACTGCATGACAAATGCTATTTCCAAGTTGTTCTACTCATGGTATGATAATATTTATGAGTATTGATACCTCTTAACTATCACTACATATTTTTACCAGGTTTTTCGCACAGTATATTCAAAATGTCAATATACAAATGAATTTATTTTTAATGATTCCGTTTTTTGTTTTATGCAATTTAACAGACTTGAAAACACATTTTCCTTTACATTTGAAATATGTCTTTATCGAAATTTTTTAATGAATCGTATGTAATAAACCACTAGTACTGATTCAACCTTTGCAATGGAATCAATCAAGGTTTTAATTATTCACTTAATTTGAAGTATCAACTGTCTTTATATTACGTCTTAAAATGACACACAGAGTTAATGGTTCAGGCGACGGAAAATCAATGGGGTTGATGCATGCTCCACAAAAACAATGCCTCTCTGGGTAACTGGTCTGTGAAAAATTGGGTTCTTGGCTCAGTGTGGTGGAAGCCCCACTCAGGTAACAAACACAATCTTTGTCAGGGTGAATCACAAAAAGTCACAAATCAACCTGTGCTTAACGCTCTGGCAGCTTGGCACAAAAGCAGTCAGCCTTGACTTAGCAGCAATGTATAAAATATTTATGCAGCCCACAAACACTAATAAAGCAAAAACACCACAGAAGAAAAATCACAAACCAATTTAGAAATATAGAGTCATTTTTAATACATAAAAATGATACTATAAAGACAAAAAAAAGAAAATCAGTAGAACCAGAGATATTCAATTTTAAAGTTTTTTTAGTGAAAATAGTAAAAGCACAAAGCGCCACTTATGGTCATCTGGCCGCGCTAGACTATGAGAAAGTCACAACTTCAAGCCAACCGCGATGGAGCACGGGTCGAATATAGAGACCTCATTAGTCCTGTTGAAGAGTTACTTTCTCAAGTCCAGCGCAAAGAGTTCAGTTCATGTTGGAGAGGGCCGTGAAGAGGAGGCTTTTAGAGTGAACATTAGGTCGAGCGTCGCAGGTGGTCATTGCTGTAGCGTTGCAGATGGTCGTTGCTGTAGCATGAAGATTTGGTCATCACGGGAGCCTCACATTTGTTGGCATTGTGGGCTGTCATCATGGACTGTTGTCACTGTAGTTCGAAATGCAGGTCTCACGTTGCCAGTCGTCAGGCACAGTCACTGTCGGCGCAAAGAGCAGTTCTCACCGGAGCTTCGCACTGGTGTTCATCGCAGTCGGCAGAGTTTCAGCACGAATGGGCCTGTTCACGGTCGTGAGCAACGCAAACTTCATAATTTTCACCTTTCCAACTTAGGAGGAGCTCTCACTGATGCCAGCCAAGGGTCCAGGACCTGGGGTCTCCTCTTGAGGATCAAGACTCACTCCAGCAGAGGCCAACAGCAGGGCTCATGGAGGTCCAATTGCAGCTGTCAGCTGGGCTACTGTATAAATGCCTCTGGAAGATTGTTGTATCCCTGTAGCATACAAGGAGGCCAGTCCACTGACCCTTGGAGTAACTCTGAGTAGCCTGGGATCAAGGCAAGCGGGTTTAGTCTTTCTTCCTCAGACAGCAAGTCAGTCGTTCAAGCAGCAAGGTAGTCCTTCTGAATCTTCCACAGAACCAGAGGTGTTCTGCTGAGAGGTTCTGAAGGACCCCCATTTTGATACCTGGTGCAAGCCTTTGTGTGGTGGAATTTCCTGACCGACTTCCAAAACTGGTTCTGCTCAGTACTTTGCATTCTCCTGGTCCTGGATCCAGTCTGTCTAGGGTGCCAAATGCCAGGGCAGGCCTGGTGTTAGTTTCCTTTGGGTGTGCTGTGGGTAAGGTCCTTTCAAATGTAATCAGGGCAAGGTATCGCGTCCCCAGCTATCCTACCAGGAAGACCCTCTCCCAGCTACACTCAGGTCCCTTTGTTCACTGTCAGACCTCAATACAAAATCTTGATGGGGGGAGCACTAACAGACCCAGTCAGCTGGAAACTCCTAGAAAGGCCTCAAAAACTTTGAGCAGCAAAATGCCAATTTTGTAAAAGTGTTATTTTGTCAATTTTAGTCTAAAATCCGACTTTACAATTAAAGAGGATTTTAAATTACAATTCATTTGAGTGCAAACTTAATTTCTCTATCTGCACCCAATATGAAGTTAACACTTATTAATTGAAATAAGGTAACCCACTGTTAGCATATGGGAGAGATAGGCCTTACAACAGTGAAAAACTACTTTAGGAGTGTTTCACTGTCAGGACATGTAAAACTTGTTCACACATGACCTAATTTTTAAATACTGTGCACCTTCCCCCATTAGCTTTTAGGGTTTATCTTAGGGGTAACTTATAAGTATTAAAAAGGAAGGCTTCGGCCTGGCAAAAGTGTTATTTTGACAGGTCAAATGCAGTTTAAAACTGCACTACAGACGGAGTACCAGGCCTAAGACATGTTTTAATAGACTACTTCAGTGGGTGGTACAGTGAGAGCTGATGCTCACTAGCAGCATTTAATTTACAGGCCCTGGGTAGATGTAGTACTGGGTAGATGTAGGACCATATACTAGGGACTTAAGAGTAAATTAAATGTATCAATCAGGTGTAGGGCACTTTTGCCATGTTTTAGGGAGAAAGCACAAGCACTTTTCCCACTGTTAAGCAGAGAAACATGCACAGAGTCCTAAAAGCCATCAAAAAAGGGTTCAGCAAAGCAAGGCAGAGGAAGGCAAAGAACTGGAATTAGCCTGCAGAAAATATAAAACACCAGAAACAAATGAATACATAGTTAAGGCTACAATAATGAGATTATATTTGCAAATTGGCAGGACATCTACAACTGGGACCTTTTAATTGAATATGCACTGAAAAGACAAATGTATTGAAGCAATTCTAAAGAAAAGTTACAATATACCAAGAAAGAAAGACCATATTCATATAATTCCAAGGAAAGTTAAACAAGCATTGGCAAGGGCATTAGGTCTGGTTCATGTGCTAACACATGTAAACACAGGCATTCACAAACGCTGTTTACATGTGTTACATGTGCAGTACTGTTTATCACATTAAAGCTTGCCCTACTGGCATTGCCAATGATGGGAGAGGTGCGAAGTAGTAAAAAAGGAGTGATTTCTGTAATGAGTGCACATAGGAGAAAAAGAATAGAATGGGACAAACGACGCAATGACTGAGTGTACTTTTCAGTTGTAAAATAGTCCTACATGCATTTCAATTGAAGCACTTCCTGGAAGATGGAAAGGCAAATGAAATAGCTAGTAGCATGAGGTGAGAAACTAATATTCCTCTAGGTAACACCAAAGCCCACTCTATGTTATATTTCTAGAACAGGTAACAATGTGTTCTGCTGACAAAAGTGCTGTCAAGCCAGACTGAAAATTCCTCTTTGAGAAAAACACAAACTCTTTTAAGATCCAAACTCTAATTTCTGATATACCACAGAGTAATGTATGAATCCAAAACACACTGGTAAGTTTCTGTTATACCATACCGTAAGGAAGACATCATTGTGAGCTACTGAAATGTACCAACTGGATTAAAGTGGATTTTAGCGCAGTTTCGCTTAAACACTGACTTTCAGGATAGGTGTCAATCAATATGGGTCCTCCTTCAGTGACAAATGGATTAAAAAAAGATGGTTCTATTTAAGTGAAAATGTCTATGGCATAGGTCCCAACAAGCCAGTTTTCAAGAATACCTGCTCTTTTACCTTGCAGAAACAATACTTTTTTAAATGATTCTCAAAATAGAAATAGTTACTTTTGTAAAACATTAAAAATAATAGGAACATGCTTCAAGGATTAGCATGCTTATATGTTATACGTTTACGGAACAACTACTTAGAAGCAACATCATTATCACATACGAGCAAACATATGGTTTGATGGTGCAAACTGCGGTTGAGCCAGCCAAACCTTAAAGCACAACCTTAAAACAATCTAAATAGCATACACACGATGTCACAAGAAACATTAGCTAATTTCATAAAACATGACGTGTTGTATGCATTTGTAGCATTTCCACCAGTCGCTACTGCGCATGTACAAAGCGATGGAATGGTCACACTTTGATACAAGCGGTCTTACGTTTAGGCTGGTCCGTAACCTTGGCGTCGAGCTCATTAGCAAATACTGAACCAGGCTGATGAGAGGTTCATTATATTTAATCTGTTTCAAACAAGAGTTCAAACATGTTATTACTAGCCCTGACATCGTATAATCATATTAAAGGGCATGCGGCAGAGACCAGTGATTTCACATTTTTGCATAAGGTGAAAAAAGTAATTTAACTACTCTACAGCTTATCAGGTAGACCTATTTACCATGTCAGAAAACATTGACAACTGTTTTCTGTAAACATGTTTATACCAAGCTAACTATCTTCTTAAAATACATGGGAGCCTGCGATCCCAGTATAAATAAGTGTCTCTAATTTCCTTATTACAGTCAAGTTTTGACATTTCTAGTCATGTGTAAAGAGAAAATGACGTAGCTGGTCAACTGTAATATTTTATTATAGTTGAGTTGTGATGTCGTAATGTCTTATTTCAGAGACAGCAGCTAATGTGAAAGACAAGTCAAGGAACACCATTGAAGCTGCAGTTTAAACAATGGAAAGAATAAGTGGCATTTCGTTCTTCAGATCTATGCATTCGGTCATCTTGATATCCATACCATATAAATGAACTGCGCATTTGGCCTCGGTTTTCTATATTGTCGTAGAACTCCGAGGTGACTTGCAATACCCTCATATTTTACAGCATGGAATACTTTATTCAATAAATTATGTAAACATGAATTCTCAAGTATTACTACTGACTGTGCGATAAGGACATATAGTGTACACATTTTTATGCAGTTGCCTCATTTTGACAATCCCTCCATCCACTCTTAAGACTTGTCTCAATAATGTACTGTTGGCTGAGACAAGCGTACACGTGGCTAAAGCTTCAATTGATAACTGTGGATACAATTGAACCTGACAACCAACAGCTGACTTTGAGGAGTTTAAACCCAAATTAATATGAAAGCAAAGCTAAAACTCCAATAATTAACTAGGGTTTACTGATGGCTATGCACTAAACGCTTTGGGCCCGTAACATTGTCAATTACAATAAATAACATTTCCAAGTTACACATATGCAATTACAAATAGATTGTGCATGCAGAGCATAGTTTCTGAGTGATGGAGTGTGGCTAAATTAAGCTCTCGTGAATTCCAAATCCATATACATAATGGGTCAGAATTTGCTCACAAATTAGTGAAATCTCAGCAAATGGTAACTTTTGGGTTATTCACAAGACTTCTGAAATGCATTTACTACACTTATTTCAGCATCTAACTCACATTAGGTCTGGGTGAAATTTTAATTATGGTGGCGAAAATTGCAAGATTACTTGAATCACTTGAATATTTGTGTGGCTCATTTTTCAAGCGAGTGTGGATCGCATCGTGAAAGATACCAGGTAAATTGGCTCGCCCAGAAAAGGTCTTGCTGAGAGACATTTTCTGCTCATTGAAACCTGACAATATTCCACAAAACAATTTTATGCAAAGGGCTTGTTCCCTTAAAAAAAAGTCACACAAATTATGGACAAGCAACATTTTACTCTTAAAACGTAATTTCATGTAATTTCCATTAAAATTCAGGAAAAACTAATGCAATTTTACACAGCCTTAGGTAACACACAAATAAATCAATAACAAGTGTGCAGATGGAGCTCTAGCAATTCTCCAACCTGTGCAGGCTTTGCACGCTATGGGGACAAAAAGGTGGCTTTCCCCACCGCAGTAAACAGTAAACAATTTAATAATGCGCTATTTATTTGTAACACTGTAAGTGCATCTTCAACTGAATGCAAACATTATGCACATTTAGGGTGAGGGCAAAGGTGTAAATTGCCTATCATTTACCATGAAGATTTACACTAATAATACAAAATTACAGTTTAGAAGGGTCTGATGAAAAGGTCTGTAAATATCTGAACAGTTATAGATGACATACATGCATAAGCATACAGCACATAGGAAGCAACTTATACATGTTTTGTTAATTGGCCCGTTTTATTTAAAGAGCAGCCATTATGACCTTTTCAAGATAATCCGGAGCAGATTTACTCTTCTAACAATAAATGCGGGTATTGAGTAGGTTAAATAAGTATAAAAAAAAGAGGGACAACAGAAGGCATCAGCACCAGCAGAAGAAATATTGTGAAGATCAAAGTCAGTGTGAAGACACTTTTACAAAGGTTTCTAACCTAACTTCTTGGGATTTGCTATAACTACCATGGCTGATGGGAAATGTCCTTCCTAAATCTGTGTGCTCCTTGCACATCAAAGAACTCTAATTGGGAAATTAAATTTTTGAAAGTATATATTTGTGTAACACGGTGCTCTGTAACCCTAATTCAGTTGAAAACCTCTTCACTTACATCACATATGGCCCAACCACGCCTAGCAAAATGTGAAATGTCACCAAATGGCGAGGCGGTTCTGTAGCAACGGCGCCAACGTATCATGATACCATGTGCATGCCCAGCCAATAACAGGATGTCCCATGCACTGGCAGACAACCTAAGATGAGGCTTTGGGTGTTCCAGTTCCATAGTGTCCTCGATACCTAGTCCCGGCAAATGGTGATGTGAAGATGTTGTAAGACCCCATACGAGCAAGATCTTTGATTATCATCATGTACATTATAAGATCATTGCTATGGCTGCAAGGCTACAATACTTCAACTCCAAGCACCGAGACTAGTACATGAGGACCATAAAAATACCTTGTGTACATAGGACTGAATTCTAACTATATTGAACCATCTACTCTTTTCACAGTGAGACCGGTCACTTTCGCATGAAGACTCAAATCACAAGGTTCTGGCCTATTCCATTTGTGACAATCTTGGTCTCAAGAACTACCAGAATGTATAGTAACAAATTCTCAGAGTGATGTATCTCAAAATATTACTTGTTTGGAAGACAATCTTGTTATTGTTATGTTATTAAAATGTATACAGCGCACGAATACCAAGCGGTGTTTTGACGCTAACAGTCTAGAAGCGAGCTGGAGCACTATTCATTGAACAACCAGGTCTTAATGGCCTTCCTGAAAGATGTCAAAGAAGGGAGACTTCTGATGGTAATGGGGAGGGAATTCTTCAAATTAAATTAGGCCTCTCCATCAACTTAGTGAAATATGTGCCCTACAAAGTATTTAACAGATTAGGTCTATTGTGGCCCAGGACTAGTGGAAGTTTATCCACCGGCAATGAAAATTAAAAGGGCCCATTACAGGAATGTGGATACTATAACAGTCTAGTAGTTTCACATGGCAGTGTAATCGACAATGCCCTAATTCAACTGATTTTGAAAGGTTCACCTTTACATAATTCTGATTGAATGGTCCTCCCTGGAGTCAGACCATTAGAACAAAATCACAACTGCACCAGACACATGCAGAAAATACCTAACCTCAGGCATGGCACAACCTTTTCACTCTCCCAGTTTTTCAGCTGAATCAAAGTTAAGGCCCATGAAAAGTATTCTCTGACCCTTATATAGCATGGCCTGAACTCATGACTTAAACAAAGCAACAATCAAAGACTCAAGTAAGAAATGCAATCAAAAGAATAAACAATTTAAAGTTAAAATCAAGATCAGGAAACGGAAATCGATCTTTAAACTACCACTACAAGAAAAGAAAACCAATAAAAGGAAACTGGAGAATCACAAGTTTAATCATTTCAAATATGTCAAATGGCGAGGCCACAAACAATATAGTGTATGGAAACCTAAGTAAACAAATTAATAAAATAATTCAGGTATTTAGGAATTCAAACAACTAATGACATTTTGCAATTGTATGAACTTCATTACAACTAAGGCTCCCTGTTTTCCGTTTTTACGGATTTTTACAGATAAATACAGACAGAAAACAATGTGTTTTCTGTTTGCATTTATTTTTAAAAGTGGATAAATACAGAAAATTGTACTTCTTTTAAGTGACTCTCTGTGCTGTCTTTCATGAATTGTAGGCCAGCAGCTGAGCAGATGGACAGCATGGGAAATTGAAAAACAGGATGAAATTTCTTTAAATAACTGCATATGTTAACATACATTTATGGTATAATGCTAGCATTTACCAGTGGATGTATTGGTGTGTAATATTTGACATCTTAAAAAGCTAAAATATGACAGACATCAAAGTATAATTGCGCGTCTGTCAGTTAAATAGATATGGAATTGTACAGTTTTACAACTTCATTTATACGCAAAACACAAAATAAATATGGATAAATACAGATAAAATGGGCAAAAAATAAATATGGATAAATACAGACGGAAATGGGCAAAAAATAAATACCATAAAACCGGGAGCCCTAATTACAACCCATTATAAAAAAAGACTGCTTACCAGCTACAAAGTTGGCATAAGATGTTTTCTTTAATTTGACGGTTTAAGTTGATTAAAATGACAACATTTCTCAAACGTTTATTTTTGTTTCAATCATTTCCTTGATGTATAACTTCTAATTTTTGAGGATCTTAAACAATCACTTAGTAGCTTTATTAGGTCCCAGAAAAAGAACAAAGATTAACACATGAAATGAAGTCGAGCAATTTTAAATAGTGGCTGGACTTAACCGGATTAAAATAAATATTATATCTTAGAATCATTGGCTAATTTGAGGTTGATTGATACTAAACTATGTTTTGGGCTGATAAATTGATTGGATAAAATAAGGGTTCTACAGTAAAGAATCTAGAAGCTAATGGTTTATGTTTAAATATTCCCATCCTAAACCTTAAAAGAGAACTTGAGTTAAGATTATGGTCTAGAAAAGGGTAACTAAAATTGGAGACCCAATTTAATGGGTGGCATCATTCACCCAAAATCAACAACAATTTGATTTACTAGCTATAGGGACTTTCTTTAAATATCTTCCACTTGAAAATGGATTAAAAAGCATAAATATGGAAGTATAACAAATATTGGTGGCTCGAATGAACTATGTAAACTACAAAATAATTACACCAATGTATACAGACTATCGGGCTGATTATGATGTTGGCGGTAAGGGAACTGCAGACGCTTTTTGGCGGTCTGACCGCCGGATGACAAACAGGGCGGGGGGACTGCCTCATAACCACTGCCACCGCGTACATGTCTGCTACCGCAGCTGCAGAGTCAAAGGCGGCCCACAGAGGCTTCCCGGCATTGTATCCGGAGGGAAAATCATGAACTACCTTTCTGTTCACTTATTCATGGAGGGGGACATCTCCATGCGAAAGTTGGCGGAAAGGCAGTTCAAGTAGCCAAATATTGAGCGGAGGATAATTGTGCCCATGTGAAATGTCACTGGTGCACATGGGATGCACTACAGTACCTTTATGTCAGGTCATGCAATGCCAAAAAGCAGGAGGAATTTAAAAGCACACATACGCCTGACTGACTGAGATCATGTTCTGGGTGTCTCCGGCTCGTTTCCTCCGCCAAGGGTACCGCCATCATTACTCTGCTGCCGTTCACCTGCCAGCCCAGCGGGAAACTCCTAAAACTGGAGGAGGGGAGGCCGGGTGCTTAGTCCCGCTGCCAAGGCAGGACCGAAGTAACACCACCAAACTCATAATCAGGACCTACGTGGGCAATCGCTGGTTATGAAGAATTACAGAACAAGAACTAAAGCAAAGCTGTGAGAAAATTTAAAGGATTAATTTGGGGCACAAATTATAACTATATTATACTCCTATGAAGCTTAAAGAATGATTACTAAATGCTAACCTGAAATGCCTGAGATGTGAGAGAATCAGGACTTGGAAACACATGTTTACGGAATGTCAATTTCTTCAAGATTAATGGTGTTCAATTCAAATATATTTAGCTAACCTAATAAAGGTGACAGAACCTAACTATAAAACAGCTTTGACTGGTCTCCCCCGAGAGAACACATTTTATATGGACCCTGAGTGAAAATATTCTTTACATTGGTAGCCAAGAAGTTGATTGCAAAAAAGTGGACAGATGATACATGTCCCGTGATCAGAAAATGGAAAAAGCATATGGGAAAACATTTATTTTATCAACGAGCCGGTGTCCCAGGGAAAAACAGAAACTCTGAGGTTGTTGTAAGACTGAACTTATTACATGAAAATAGTGATGTAAATTTAATGTATAGCAGGAGCTAAGTTGATGCTGTATGTTATTGTGCAATTTGTATTAATGTAAATGCATACTCATTTAAGAATACAGATTGCAGAGATGATTGTATTATTTATGCCCCCCTGACTCAAATGAAGAAAAAAAAATAAAAAGACAAACACATTGGAGTCTCTGTGGATGTTTTCAGTAGCCACTTAAGAGAAAGTTAGGCCATGTTACACCTGCACATGGTAAAATAATGCTTGGAGGTTTGGTCTGGTGATCAACAGTACTTTAGTATCTTGTCATCTTTATAGCATACATACTTTCCCAGTAAAGACAGTGGACAAGAGCTCCACGAGGTTAAATACGCTGATTGGGTCACCACAGTGAAGCTGAGGAAAGAAGAGGTTAAAAGCTTCAGAGAGTCTTAGCTGCCTTTTGAAGGACAATGCAAGGTTGTTGGATGCACTGGCTGACTTTTTTTAGGTCTTTGTTATCGGGAAGTATAGGGCTGGCAGCCTGTGACAAAAACGAGAAACGTGATAGACAGGTTTGAATGTAAAAAGGTTTATTGAGATGGACTACACTCGGGATTGAGGTACTGACAAAGCCCGGTGAAGTTGCATCTCCTCCAGCTCAATACTGAGACGTGACCCTGCATTTTCTGGGAATTGTAAATACTAAATAAGGTTGGCTAGAAATACGCTTTTTAGGTTTTGCATGCATGCATGCATTGCAACCTTCAGGCAAAAGTCTTTCTCACTTCTCCTCTATATAGCCAGTCTCAGGGCATCACTCAAACAGGCTTCCATTGACAAGATGTGGTTGGAATATTAGAAGAGCGGGTGCGGACACTAGAGAAGGAACTGCTCAATCCAAGAATAAGCCAGGGGGACCGGGAAGTGTCACTAGCAGAAGTAACCGAAGCAAAATTAAAGTTAACCACTGTTCTACAAGATAGGGTTAGGAAGAGATGGGAGGTCAGTCGGTTGGCCCACTTTGAATATGGCGAACGATGCAGTAAGTTACTTGCATGGAAAGCCAAAAACGAAACAGGTGAGAAACAGGGTAAAACAGGTTTGGTGTGAGCAAACAGGGACTCCTTTAGGAGATAATAAGGGGATTGAGCAAGTCTTTTTTAGGTATTTCCAAAAGGTCTACAAGGAAGAGCTGGAAATATCAGAAGAAGAGGCGATGGCCTGGCTGAAGCAGGATTGTGTTGAAGCCCTAACGGATAATAAAGTAAGCAGCTGAATGAAAAGTTAAATCTGAGGGAAGTAGAACAGGCTATTGGAGAGGGCAGGAAAGGGAAGGCGCCCGGACCAGATGGCCTGCCTCATGAAGTGTATAAAGCTCTGGCTAGCACTTTAACTCCCATTCTAGTCGAAATCTTCAATGAGCTGTTTATGACAGGAGCTAAAATGCCTGAATCATGGAAAGAGGCTGTTATCACCATCTTAAAGCCAGGGAAATGCCCCAAGAACTGTGACTCCTATAGGCCGATATCGCTTTTAAACTGCGATTACAAGATCTTCGTGAAAATTATGGCTGGAAGACTCAATGGGGTTATATCCGAGCTCGTGCATGAGGACCAAAAGGGGTTTATACGGGGAAGATCTCTGAGGGAGCTAACTTATACTCTTATAGGCTCTATAGATTTAGCCACAGCATATGAGCTCCGACTTGCGGTTGTGGCTATAGATGCTACTAAGGCATTCGACCAAGTGAACTAGGTCTTCTTACAAGTCTCTCAATCTGGGGTCAAATTTTTGCAAGGCCCTGGTGGGAATTTATGATGAACCAGAAGCCAGGGTACTGGTCAATGGCCTCCTGACAGATTCCGTTCGGATCACCACGGGCACGAGGCAAGGATGCCCCCTGTCGCCACTACTGTTCGACCTATATATCGAACCACTAGCAAGGAAAATTAGAAACGACCCGGAAATTGCACCATTCCAATTTGAAGGCTGGGGAAAGAAACTAGGGTTATATGCGGACGACCTTCTAATCTACACTACTCATCTGCAAAGAACTATGGGTCGTGTGTTGGCATTAACTGCGGACTTTGGGAAGATCTCTGGCTAGTACATCAATGAAGGGAAGACAGAGATAATGGCTTGGAACACAGAGGTAGGGGGCGAGAAGGTTAAGAGCGAAATTAGATACTTAGGGATTAAGATCACTCAAGATATCACCAAGCTGTCTAAGGAAAACTTTGATAAAACTAGGAAGGAAGTTAGTGCATAGTTGAGAAACTGGTCACATCTCCCGCTCACTTTATTCGGCCGAGTTAACTTGGTTAAGATGATGGTCCTTCCTAAGTTTACCTTCCTATTTGACTCAATTCCTTTACCTTTTAAGAAGGAGTGGTTTGCAAAGCTGCAAAGCCAGATTAGTAGCTTTATTTAGTTGTCCAAAGGGCCGCGGATATCATGGAAGAAGTTGAGAAGGAGGGTGGAAAAAGGGGGGCTAGCACTTCCAGACCTGCTATTTTATTCTTGGGCATTCTTGTTAAAGAACGGGAAAATGTTGTTAGACAGACCCACAAGCTCAGAGATCGTGAGGATACTGGTGGTGATGCTAAAGGAGGAAGACGGAGGGGAATGTGACTTTATGTATAAAATATGCCCACCCTAAATACTTCAAAAAGAAGGTCAGGCTGAACATTTTAAGGGGTATGGCTGAGACTTGGCACAAGATTAAAAAAATTCTAAAACTTCCGTACTACAGTCATCTAGCCCCCATTTGGGGCTCTCCGGGCTCTCTAGAATGAACAAAGGATATGTTGGCGATTTCGCTGCGTGAGGCTGGTATAACAAGATGGGAACATTTACTCCATGAGGGAAACTTGATAACTTGGGAGATGTGCAAACAAAAGACGGATCATAATGTCTCCAGATTCAAGTTCCTTCAGATACAGAGCTGGTACCAATCTCGGGGTGTAACTATAGGTGTTCGGAATGAATTTGAAGAGGGATTGATGTCGGAAACTGTGAGGAAGAAAGAAACGGCTGTTTGGTACTGGTTGATGATCGAGTTGGAAGACGGAGAATTCACCTTGCTGGTGGAGTTGTGGGAAGGATGCTTGCCGGAGACTTCGCTGGAGTACCAATGGCAAGTATCTATGTCTATGATGTACAAAATAGTAAAACCTGCCTATTTAAGAAGACACCATTTTTTCACCATCCATAGGGCGTATTGGACCCCACAAAGGCTCTCAAAATTTGGAAAAGGAGGTGAGGTGGCATGCCCGAAATGCGGTAGCATGAAAGAAGATGATGCGCATATGTTTGTACATTGTCCAAAGATCCAGACATTTTGGGAGGGCGTGAGTAGAGCCTTGTCTGATTCTCTGAAGATCCAAATGAAGGTAAGCGTTTTGCTGCTTATTTTTGGATGTCTGGACTCGCAACAAATAATTGGCAAAAATTATGAGAAGTTGATATTCTATTCAATATTACTGGCACGCAGAGAAATTTGCAAGCAATGGGTGGCCCAGACCCCTCCTCGATACACGGATTGGCTACTTTCGGTAAAGAGCATCGCTAGGCTGGACATGTCGGTGGGGGGGTCATAGAAGGTATGAGTTCTGGTTACCCTTATTAAGGTGGATTGAGCTACATGATGGCAGGTCGGATTAGGGGTCCAATGATTAAGCCTACTCCGCCTCGGCTGGCACTTTTTCTAAGGAGCAGGGTTGCTCACAGAATCTGTGCTTTGTAGAAGGGGTCTTCACAATCCGAGGGTGGTACCTATTGAACCCTCTTTCTTACATTTCCCAGCAAAAGGGCAGGACACTCCACACAAGGTGCAAGTGGAATGTTGTTTTTGAGGCATAATGAGGACAAAACAAACAGCAGTTGTCAATTAAGACAGGTCACTGTCATTTTGGGTTACAACATAAGTCAGCGCAAGACAAAGGCATGAGGAATGTGTAGGGGACTTCACTTCTCCAACAGTGTAGGCAAGGTGAGTCCAACTAGGACTTTGGTTCAAGAATCAAGACCATCCTTTGACATCTAAAAATCTTATACAATCGATGAGCCCCACAATTGCATTTTAAAGATAAAAGCTATATCCTTTTAGATAGCATGTTAGTGCTACACTACAGTGCACAACCATGCACATGGCGATTAAGGAAAGGATGAGAAAATGTATATATCACGGTGCTGGATGAGATCTTACTAGACATAAAAACAGGTTAAGAAGAGGATTAGAACTGACCTTCTAAGCTACAGAGCAAAAAATAACATACAGCTATAAAGTAACTATGTGCATTTTTGACTGCCTAAAGCATGGCGTGCTTATCAACTAAATGATATTCACCTATAATGCTTACAGATTCTAGTTGAGGAACGTCATTCAACATATGACACAATGTGTACCAAAGGAAGCTATAGGTTCTCTCCACTTATAAGAAATGAGCTGTGGAGTCACTAAGGTACGGCAATATATTCCATGAAGAGTCCCATTAGCTCTATAGATTCCCCATATCAATTACTACCAAAGAACCCATAATCTTTTCTAATCTCCCTCGATACTGTAACGGAAGCATTGTGAAACAGAACAGGTCCGTACCATATGCTCACAATTGCCAACTTCTTTCGTATCACTATTAGACAAATAACTCATTTTGAGTATTTCACAGGAGTGTAATACATCTGGAGGATGAAGAAAAATTGACAATGTTATAGGGCTGCCCTTAGCACTAATGAATGTATCTGCTTATAAAACTATCTAAAGACCTCAGGAAAATAATCGGTTCATGCATTTGCTGACCACACAGACAGAGTCTGCAAAGCTGTCTGTAGTCAATATAGATGCATACCAACAAATAGTGGAAATCTTGCGTCCTATTTTCAAATAGATTTCCACTGTCACTTAACTCTTCAAACACACTCATACTTAAACCTATTCCATTTATGAGGGATATCAAACTCTATTTGCAATGTGTAGAATGAATTCCCCTATTATTCAAGAATTAAATGCTCCATCTCGCTGTAAATGTAAAAATATTGTGGAAGACCCGTAATCCACATGCCTTAACGACATTAGCCAATTGCTCGTTACAGACAAAATTGCTCCTCATTTACATGCCAGTAAACATGACCTCTCTTAGTGGTTGTTCTTTTTATTAATATGTGGATTGTTGATAAGTGAGTGGGTGATCCATTTTAAATAAACACATGAGGTCCAAGGCTGCATCACGTCTTAGTCCTCAATATTGTAATCACGGTGCAGATAAAGCAGAATGGTTTTTTAGGGGGGATTAAGGCCCTTTGGATCCTTATAACTATATTGGGTGCACAATATGAGATCTGTAAAATTTCTGTGGACTATGCCATTAAGCACATTTTGCATTGTTTGTTGTAAATGTCTCTGTTGGCATTCAAAACAGGGCAAGTGCTATTTAAATTTTAGCCGTAGAATGAATACAAAATACCTGCAAATGTGAAAATAAAAAAAGAAGATGGGGAAGACTATGACAACGAAAAATCATTTCACTACCACAAATCCAAGCAATCTTTCTACAGGAAGTAGAAAAGCATCACTAGTAGACTATCCTTTCTATTTTCACATATCCTCTGGAAAAATATTTGTGAAAATGCTTGTGTTTGGCCCATTATATCTGCTTAATAATTAGGCTTAGCATGATTCCACTTTAGGTGAGTATACGCCTGACAACACAGGAGTATGAGTGATGGTGAAAATTATTTTTTTCTGTGATTGCATAGATTCTTAAAAAAATTTACTTTCCTGATTAATTTGCTTTTAAGCATCAAAGATTTGAACACATGAACCTCTAGGCTCTAGAAGACCTTTCAGCAGACATAAATAGGTTTAGACCTGCTTCAATGTCGTAAATAACCTACTTTTCCCATTAAGGAGTAGGCTTTGTGCCAGGATTCAGATCCCACCTCCCAGATCGGATTCTGAAAGACCATCTATGGGCCTCTCTACCTACTGACAGACAATGAAAAGTTAGGTGTAACCTCTTGCATGTGAAGCAGCTAAGAGAAATATTTGCATGAGATCATAATGTTTTTTACACTGGATAGTAGATTATTTGCATATTTGATGTCAACACCAGAAAGGTGTAAACTATATATTCTCTAAGCATCAATATGGTGACCTTATGCACTAACAATTACATCAGATGTGTCAATGAGTTACTACATGTTAATTTGTACATAGTATGCATACATAGATCACACCTGAAGGTATGTGTGATACAACCAGACAATACATGAAAGAGTAAATGAAATGCCTCTGTAATTCCACAGTAACCCGATAAGGAGAAAGCAATAGAGGCATAGCAGGGGAAGGGGCAGCTTATGGTCCCAACAACCGTAAATGGTCACTCAGTGTAATGACACACAAGTAGCTATTGTTAAAAGTTATTGATCTGAGGATATCAATGTGTGCATAGGTTATACTAAAATAAAGAAACAGAATATTGGGTAATTAGACACACTGTGTAAAGTATTTAATAAACTATGCCATGACAGGAGCGATTTATCCATGTCTGTTCACTCTGTTTATTATGACGACAACATGTAGGCACTATAAGGATATTAACTAAATGTTAAGGAGGTTCACTGATCCAAAAGGGGCACAGTAAAGCACAAAGTAATATTATTGCCAGGTATTTAGTTTCCTGTTACAAATCGTGATGAACTCAGATCAGTTGACCTTCAAAGTTATAAGAAAGTGAACCCCTCTTTTCTGTTTATCATCACAGCACCATCGCATGGTAGAACATGTATACACTACAGTTGATAAGCTATCCTCGAACTTCCTTTGGGCCAACAAGAAACTCAGAATGAGCCTGAAGAAGCTCAGACTGCCATGCTCGATGGGAAGGGGCAGTCTTTCCAATTGGTAGAACTATCAAATGGCCTTTCTCACTGCACGTGGTGCGTGTTGGTTTGATACTCATTCCATTATAACAGTCCCTTGGCACATGGTGGACGTCATCTCATCTTATCTTACTCTCTGCCAGTTGCGATGACAATGTCTACTTTGGTGCTATCTCACTCCACTCGTATCAATCTTAATACAATTCGTGCTCTCGAGATGTTAGCTAAACCTTTGCCTCCCACTTTACCCAAATCTTCGTCCCTCTCTCTATGAAATAACTCTAAAACAGTAACAACTGTCTCAGTCGAAGTTGGTCCTGTGCGGGCGTTAAAAGGCACCAACGGGGGGCGTGGTCGGGAAAGATGGCCGAGCGGACGTAATCCGTCTCGGCTCCCGGACCGCGGGCGACTTCGGAGCGGATTGCCAAGTGCTCCAGGGATCATAAGAGCTGCAAACGACCCACCTCTGCAGCGGAAGGTGTGGGGGCTCAGCTGGTGCCTTCACGGAGGCCAGAGTGCGCTGGTGGAGGCGAAGCACGAGACTAATGTGAGCGGCGGGGGGCCCGGCAAAATGGCGGCCGCTAGGTGAAGATGAGTTGCGACGACGTCTGAGCACTGTGGCGACTACGGCGGGGACCGCATTGACCCAGCGTGAGCCCCAGCAGTAAGGAGGCCTGAGGGGGATTGGTGGCGGTCCAGTTCGCCGAGCGAATGGGAAGCCTGAAGCGGCGTGAGTCCCGGCCGTGATCTGCCTGACTCTAAAATGGCGGAGAAGAAGACGCAATAGCTGGCGGAGGCTGAGCAGACCCGTTCATGTGCGGCAGTGATCATCCCAGGTACTCCGGAGGCGCCAAGCATGTGGGACCGGAGCCCCCACTCGCCTGGTGAGCGCTCGGCGGCCTCCTGGGGTTGGGGGTCCCCCGTGGCAGAATAAGACAGGGACCTCGACCCACTGAATGCGTGGGGCCCAGGCGCGCAGCAGCAAGAAGAGTTGAGGCAGTGGCGTCCCGTTGGATGCTCCCTTCTGAGCCCTCTGGCATGGTGGACCACGAGTTGGGGAGGCTAGTGACGACCGCTATTTCGGTTCACCCCCTAAGATGAGTAGGTGTATGGACTGGGGCGGGGAGGCCCGATAGAGGGATCGGCAGCGAGCTCCTGTCGCCTGTAGACGCTGTGGCCTATCAGGGTAAATACCGGATGCTGGCTAACCCACCCTAGGGGGCAAGTTGCTGTCTACTGGGGTGCCTGCTCTTAGCCCCGGCGGAACGGGGAGCTACTGCAGGGCCGAGTGGAAGAAACCAAGAAGAGCGCAGGGGAACCTGCAGTGACGGTCAGGGGGCCCCGGCAAACGAGGGGTGGCCGCAGGAGAGGCGCGCAGACCATTTGCCCATCCTGGGGTCGAGGCTTGCTGACATTGCGCTGCGGAGATTCGGAGCTGAGTTCTTGCTGGGGGTGCATTGCGGGCCGCAGCGGTGCGGCTGCAGGAGGAGGCTGGGGCGGGACCATATGCCTCCCAAGAAGGGGACGTCCAGAGCGTCTGCAAAAGTCTCCGACTTCTTTACAATCTCGGAAAAACGCACCCCTGAGACCACCGAAGACACGACTACCGGAATGGCGATCACGAAGACTGAGCTGGTGGCAATGTTCAAGGACTTCAAATCCGACTTGAGGAAAGATCTGGGCCAGGACATTAAGGCATCTATGAAGCAGTTAAGGTCATATCTCACAGAGAAATTAACCTCCATGCAACAAGATGTGGACTCAGTAGGTACGCGGGTGCTCGATCTCGAGGCCCACCAACAAGACCAGGAGAAACAAACGGCGGAGCTGCACGAAGATGTGCAGATGCTTAAGGAACAGCTCCATCAAACTCAACTTAAGGCAGAGGACTTAGAAAACAGGGCCCGGAGGGACAACATTCGTATCCGGGACCTGGAGGAGGGAGCGGAGGGGCCGGATTTAATTGCGTTCTTGGAGGGGCTCTTCGCGGAGATCTTGGGCCCTCAACCTCTCAAGATTAAGTTGGAACGAGCGCATCGTGTGGGGCCCTCCCCACAGGGGGACAAGAGGAGGCCCCGAGATGTCCTGGCCAAGTTCCACTCCTTTCGAGTGAAGGAGGCAGTGCTTACAGCAGCCAAGGATACGGTTTCCTTTCAGAATCACGCATGTGCGCTCTATCAGGATCTTGCCCCCGCAACACTAGCTCGGAGACAGACGTTCAGACCTATCACTACTAGACTGCGCAGCGACAAGATTCGATACAGGTGGACTTATCCATTTGGGCTCAGCTTCGAACTTAACAATAAACAACGCCATGTCACGGATCTCCAGATGGGATTGGACATGCTGGGCCTTCCTGCTGCAGACGTGGAACCACCCACAGACAAATCCTCTCGGGGAGGGGAGCGAAATGCATCCACATGGGCCATGGGGCCACGTAGAGGACGCCGATGATGTCTTGTTAAAACTCTCTAGGATGGCTGGTTATTGCCATTGATGCTGGAACTGATGAGCGTCCAGTCTGTAAGTCTTCAGAGCCTACCCGGGCGGACACCGGCGATCAGCTGTTGAGCTGTAGAGGGACACATAGTGGGAAGCACAGCGACCCGTGCACGATGAGGAGGGGACAGTGGGCCTGCATGCTGTGGTTATGTAAGGACCCTGCCTTAGGCAGTCGAACCCAGATGCCCTGGGGTATAGGGGCACAGCAGAAGGGCCTCGGCTTTAATTGTGAGGGGCAGGTGGGTCACCTTATATGGAACCCTGGAAGTACTTCTTAAAGGTATTCGATCTGTTGATGCTCCAGGTGGCGGCGGACGGGGACCTTGGCCCCCACCGCCCTCCCGCATTTATGGGGGGTTTGTACTCCCATGTTGGGGTAATGTCATTATTCATTATTGTTCTTAGTTGGATTTTCGTTAGTTGTTTCTGGGGTTGTGTTGGGGGGTTGGGTGTGGGGGGTAGGGGGGGACATGGTGGTGGCTTTTTAAATTTTAGGGTGGTAGGTTCACTGCAACAATGCAAGTCAACTCAATGCGAGGGGAGAGAGGGAGGCCGGAGGGGCCTTCGGACAGAGGGTGGGGTGACTAGTAATAGAGCGATGGGCGATATGAGCGGATCCATCCCCTGGGTGCTATGACAGTTACTATCGGCACTTGGAATGTAAAGGGCCTTAACTCCCCACAGAAGCGCAAGCGGGTCTGGAAATACATAATAGACCACACGTTAGATATCGTGGCCCTGCAGGAAACTCACCTAACCAGAACAGACGATACACGGCTACAACACAAGTTCTATCCGATGATATATAGGTCCTCGGCATCCACAAAACAGAGGGGGGTGGCACTTCTCTTCCGCTCGACGACACAATTTCAACCTTTAGATGTACAACACGACAAGGACGGACGTTGGATCATGGTGAAGGGGCACTTACAGGGACGCCTTAGCACATTCGTCGCGGTCTACGCCCCCAACACGGGCCAGGCCGCTTTCTTACAGCACCTTTTGGGAAGATTGTTAGACTTTGCGGAGGGGCCCTTAGTTCTTATGGGTGACTTTAACTTAACATGGCAAGGGGACCTGGACAGTACTCACTCCCACCGGTCAGGAATGGGTTCGTTCTCTCCGGAAACGCAACAGAAGATTTTGGATATGGGCCTATTAGACGCATGGCGCACTCTGTACCCTACCTCTCGTGATTATACTTTTTATTCTCACGTCCATAGGACGTATTCTCGCTTGGATTATGTGTTTCTGAGCCAATCACTACAAGGCGGACTGCAGAACGCGAAAATCTTTCCCCTCTTGGTCTCCGACCATAGTCTACTGGCAGTGTAGTTGAAATGGGGGATTGGACGATGGTATTTTCCGCCCGCTCTCTCATGGGATAAAGACACGTGCTTAAAACTCCGGGAAAGTATTAAAGACTTTTTCTCTCTGAACCAGCCTGCTGATACCTCTGACTATACTAATTGGGACGCCTTTAAGGCCGTCTTTCGTGGACAATGCATCTCATTAAACTCAGCGCTGAATTCGCAAAGAGCACAGGAAAGGGTTAAATTAGAGACGGAATTATCAGCCGTCGAGCAGGACCATAAAGCACATCCCACACGACAGACGTTGCGCACCCTAACGGCATTGCGGGGGAAGCTCCGCTCTATATATTCCAACCGGGCGGAATTTACATTGCTCAAGCTGCGCCAACTCCCTTACTCGCAAGGCAATAAAATTGGCAAGCATTTAGCGCAACAGCTTAAGGATAAGCGGGTTAGGGAATATGTGGGGGGTATACGGGGAGCGCAGGGCGTCCTCACTCATGATGACGAGGATAAAGCGGCTCTCTTTGGCGATTTTTATAATAAATTGTACTCCGGGGACCGATTAGACCCCACCGCTCAGCGGGAATATCTTAGGAGTCTTCAGCTACCACAGGTCTCAGTTGAGCACAACGAATGCCTGATGGCGCCTATTTCTATTGAGGAGGTCACCGCGGCCATTAAAGCACTCAAGCCGCATAAAGCACCGGGACCGGACGGCCTCACTGCCCTTTTCTACAAAACGTTTGCACCGGACATTACCCCACACTTGACGCGACTTTTTAATAAAATGGCAACAGAGGGGTTGACTACAGGGTCGCTATCAGAGGCGGTGATTACAGTTATACCCAAACCGGGAAAGGACCCGCAGTCGTGCTCCTCCTACCGACCCATAGCACTGCTAAACCTTGACGCAAAACTCTACTCCTCAATTCTGGCTGGACGGTTGAATGACATCTTGCCTGACCTTATCCACCCGGATCATTCTGGGTTTATAAAGGGACGTCAGACCCATGACAACACTCGCCGCATCGTCCATTTAATAGAAAAAGCTCATAAACGTCGAATCCCTGCGATCCTGGTGGGATTAGATGCGGAAAAGGCATTCAACAGGGTGGACTGGTCCTTTCTCTTCAGCACCCTGGAGGCCTTTGGCTTCGCCCCTGATTTTCTTACCATGTTGCGGGCCAACTATCAGCAACCTCGATCCCGAGTGATGGTTAATGGTATGGCTTTGGCATCTATTTTACATTCCAGGGGTACCAGGTAGGGCTGTCCACTCTCGCCGTTGCTTTTCGCTCTTAGCATCGAGCCACTAGCCGCCGCGATTAGAGCACACCCGGTGATTCAGGGGATCCCCTTCACTGGGGAACAGCATAAAATCTCACTTTTTGCGGACGACGTCCTGCTATCGCTTACAGACCCAGCTACTTCTCTGCCTCCCCTACAGGAGGAGCTATCACGATTCGAGGCTGTGGCGGGGTTTAAGGTTAATATGGATAAGTCACAGATACTTAATCTCACCTTATCTGGAGCAGAGGTTGACAGACTGAGGCCTCTCACAGCACTCCAATGGGCCACATCCTCATTGGTGTATTTGGGGGTACAGATCACAGCAAATGCAAATGCAAATGCGTGACGCTGCTACTAGACCCCTCACGAAATTTGAAGCCTTTCTCACTAAAACCAAGACAATGAGAGGCGCGATTTCCTTCCTTTATCGCTTCCTGCTTACCACCCTGCATTCCCCGCGTCCACGTTATATGGCATTGTGGGAGGGACTCCTACAGAGATATATTACAGAGGACAAATGGTCCCATTTATGGTCGGACATAGGGAAATTTAACCACTCCATAGCGCTTAGGGAGGCACATCTTAAGACCATGATGGATTGGTATTTACATACCTCGAGACTCAAACAGATTTTCCCTAATACGTCCGATCGATGCTGGAGGGGCTGTGGGCTGTTGGGAGACTTTCGCCATATTTGGTGGGACTGTCCGCATATTCGACCATTCTGGGAAGAAATCTTGGCTCAGATTAAGGGGATGTTGGGATACCCTATCCCGACCACTATGGAGGGCATCCTACTAGGTGTGCGTGACACCTCCCTGGAACATCAGACCAGAGCAGACAAGGCGATCATGTGGCTCTGTGTGGGTGCCGCGAAGATCACGCTAGCGGCGGCATGGAAACAGAAAGAGGCCCCGGCGCTGTCTCTATGGCACTCCAGATTATGGCATTTACTCAGTATGGAGCGCATGTTCGAGGTGTCTGGGGATACTCTTAAAAACTTTGAGTACCGGTGGGGCCCGTTGGTTTCCTTTCTCTCCCAGGGCCTTCCATCTGCAGTATGTCCGGCCTCTATTAGAGCGTTACACCTGTTTCAGATCTAGACCCGATCCTCTATCTGATCGCAGGAACCCGTAAAGCTACACTTAGATGCTGCCACCATGTTGGGAGGGTGGGAGGGGGGAGGGAAGGGATGGGGTTTCCCTTTGGTTCATTGTATGTTGTTTTCTTTGCTCCACAGTTGGGGGCAATTTATTATACACAACAGACATTTTGATCCTTGGCTTCCTGGCGAGAAGGGCAACAGGGAGAGCCTTCCTGACGACAGAAGGGCAGTGCGTTTTCTTTTATTGCTATGACAAACAATGTACGGGCAAGAGGGGACTGTCAATCACCCGGTTACTTAAGACACTGTATTTTTCTCTTGCTTCTGGTTGAGAAAGGGTGGGAGGCGGTGGTTGTCTGCATGTTTGCTTCGTACAAACTCTAGCAGCACTGATCCGGCACTAGCACGGAGGTGGAACTTTTGATGCAATGTTATATGTTGTATTTTGTGAAAATTGCAATAAAAATACCTTTGACAAAAAAAAAAAGGCACCAACATGGTATCCGACTTGCTATCAGATGACCTCTCACTTACCTTTACCTCACTTCAACAGAAATACTCACAATTCAATATGAATTTCTACAGCTTTTTAAAAATCAAGGCAAAACTCGCTAAATTAAGACATACTGCCTCCTTCAGGTCTATCTCAGTTTATTCAGCAAGCGAGTAAAGGTGGCCACTTAGAGTCAAAAATCGACAAAGTATTACATAGCTCGCAAGTCACATCTTTTTCACCCAGTGAGAAATGCTGGTTTAAGTATCTTCAAAGTTGGAACCTCCTTCCCATTCCAGAATCTAGCTGGCCACAAATCTTTTAAATCTACTCAGAAATAAACTGTTCTCGTCTTTGACTCAGACACGGTTCTATGCTTCACACTTCTTATATTGGACATCAAATAAAATGTTTAAGTTGTATTTGACTGAATCAGATCTTTGCTGGTCCTGCAAAAAAGCTAATGGTAATCTTGATCATGTTTCTGACAGCAAGCCCCTATACACTTATTGGGCTGAGGTTCACGGGCGGCTCACCACCGTTTTCAATATGAGCGTTCCCTTTGCCTTGTCTCTTGTAATGTTGGGCCCACATGCACTAAGCCCCTCTCTGGACTTACCTGAAAAAGATCTGGCGCTATTGGATCTATTGGCGACGGTGGCCATCAAAGTCATCTTATTAGAATGGAAAGCGCTAAATAACATTTCTTTTCACACATGGTGGGCATGGGTCACTTACCTCAGAAGCACATATAAAAATGTGATGCTCTCTTCTAGGACCGCTGCCCCTTCCCAATCTATTTGGCGCACTCTTGACAGATTTATGTCCAAAACCTAGCAGCCTCTCTCTCACCATTTGACTCCAATACACGCAAGCTGGCTTACTGATTCTTGACATATCATGAATCCCCTTATGGCGTACACCCCACCTCCCTTGTCCCTCACCCCCTTGATTCACTCTTCTCTACCCTCTATCTTCTTTCCTATTGCTTTGTAGATTTCACCCTGTTGGCCCAAAAGACCTTCTTTGCTGCCTCTATTTAACAAGACTTCTCCTCTTGTATTCAACCCATCTTATGATCTGACTATTTTAGCATTTAGGTTTAAGCAAAATTTCTCACTACTACACACATTGTTATAATATATACTTAGAATATTATGGCAGTATGACGTTTGTCTGTTATGTCTCCCGACATATGCATTATGGCAACTTTTGGTCAGTCTAGCACCTATTCTTCTAGTAGTCTACCATTGACATCAGTCATTGGGTCTGTCATCCTTGTACCATGTTGAGTCTCAGATATTTGTAATGTGTTCAAATATTCAATGTTTTCTGTATTCTCTAAAATGTAATAAAATATTTGGAACAAAACACATATATTGAGTCACCTACCAATAGAATATTTCAGTAAATGGGCCATAAATATAGACAGTGATAAATAGTTCTATGGAGAGGTTATGAGCACAAGTCTACAGGTTAAGAGGGGGTGCAGTGTTTCTATCCACATCATAGTTGCACAGTCTTTAATGGAATATGTTGTTTCACTGCATGATTAGTGTAAAAGGTAAGCAGGAGAGAGGTTCAGTGCCTGTGGGAAGCCAAGGCTGAGAGTGAGACAGGGTCTCTTGGGAATTAATTGGTCACCAGTACAACAATTGAATACGTTTATTGTTCAGTTAATTAAAACCACAACAATTTATACATATTGGTCACCAGTAGGCCCAGCACTGTCTGTGGATGGTAATGATTTCTACATTGTATGTATAAGGTCACACAATTGGCTGCATGAAGATTCACTTGAACAAGTAATAAAGCAGGATGGCCACATTTATTACATATAAGGCACAATGTAGTTTAAAAGGAGAGAATGTCCAGGAAAATGAATCTTTTCTGATTCAACCTAAACTAACTTTGGAGATGCAAAAACTCCATTGCATTCCAACTGTCAAGTTTTCCCTATCTCATGACTCGACACTGTGTTGTTCTGTTGTAATTCTATGTCAGGACCAGAGGTGAGGATTATGCTTTAAGCTTTCTCCACTTTATTCACAGCAACCCTTTTTATTTCAGTCAAACACGAACCACATTTCCCATGGAACACTCGGAATGGTAAAAACAAACAATGGACAATGCAGTCCCACAATCCAACAGGTGCCCAATCACAGGGCAGAGTCTGCATCATAGTCCTTCTCTCTGTTCACAATGCCTCTTTCTTCACTGCTCGTAGCCCAGATAAGTGGCATTTGCTTTCCTCTCTTACCTTATGTGCATTGTTGACAATTCTGATACTCCGTATGAGTATATAGACAGCGTCGCAGGACAGCTTTGCCCTCCTATGCGACTGCATTACATTTCTAGTGACTGCAGAGTGAGGCGGAGTCCTCCCTTCACTAGGTGGCGCTGTGGTAGTACCGTTTTTCTATGGTTTCGCGTTGCGCGATTTTGAAATTCTTGTCAGTGAAGGGAGCCAAAATCGCACGCAGCTTGCCTGAGGCTCTGCTGCCCATGGAGAGTGACGATTCTAGCTTGGGGTCTGTACAGGCTTACAAGCCTGAAAATTGCTGAGATTGTATGTCCTTCATGCTTGAGGGCCAGTAGTGAGTGCTATTCCACGAAGCCCTACAGAGGTCTGTACCAGTGTATAAGGCTGTGAAAGTCTTGAGGGAATACGCTCGCAGGCAGCTGTTTTCACCCCACTTTTCCAGATATAACACCAGGAGGGTAGTGTCTTCCCCGGGGCTTGCACCCCTTCAAACGTGAGGCTCTTCCCACTATTGACCTGCTGGGACACCAGCACCAGAATTGTTAGCGCTTCGAGCTGAATCCCCCCTTTCACGCACTCCAATAGCGCTGTGCATAGGCATTCATTCAAGGCAGTACACCTGCCCTTGCCTGTCATTGTCTACTCCAGTCTGGCCAGTCGCCATGGAAGATGAGGGAGATATCCATTTTGAAGGGGACCCCCGGGGCTTCCCTCCAATCAGATGAGGAGTTTTATGGTGCCGTAGGCGCCTTGATATATATCGGGCGGTGGAAGAAGTCATGGCGCCCATGGAACAGCATTTATTATCAGCAAATTGCGCACAAATTCCTGAAACTGCCCAATTCCCAGTGTCCTTCAGCCCATAACCCCCCCCCCCTCCTGCCCAGTCTGCAGATACTGATCCAGTCCTGGCCAAACGTCCCCGTGAGGCGGGGGTTGACCATGACGCCTTTGAGCGACTCAGGAAAGCTTTCCTGGAGCAAACCCAACAGACCCAGTCTTTTCCCCCTCCTCCGGATGATGATACTCACAGGGACACTGATGATGGTGCCGGCCCTTCCTGGTCTTGGCGCCCCTCTCCTACACCCCCAGCCATTAGCCCTACTGCTCTTGATGACAGGTCAGACATGCTTGGAACAGAAAAACTCCTCGATCCCCATTTTTCATACAGATTGCACATACTCAGGTGCAGAACCCTGTTCTGCTGCTGCGAGAGCCGGTCCTCCTGAAGCCGTAGCCTGATCAGAGAACAGATGCTCATGCCCAGGAGTTCCAGGTACTACACTCTCCTGGCCAAATTAGGAGCAACTAGGATAACTTGGGCACAGTCATCCCTGATCATCTTCAGAACTCTGGGCAGGAGAGGGAGAAGTGGAAAGGCATACATGAGTCTTGTGCTCCACTCTAGCAGAAATGAGTCTCCTAGAGAAAGCTTTCTTGGCAACTCCATTTTCAGATTTTCAATGATAGTAAAAAGATTCAACCAAGAGAGGAGGGACAGGGGCAGATAAAGGTCCAGCAAAAGTGCCCCCATAGATAATGTGCCAACAAAGGGTATGCAGTTCCTGTAAAGAGAGAAGGTGAAAGGCTGCCCTGATGTCAGGTGGGGGGATATGCTTCCTTAGGAGCAAGGGCCCTCACACACCCCAAGGGGTGTCATGCTTCATCATCGGGCAGCTCCTCGTTGAGCCGACACTGCAATGCCTAATGGGCCCCGCAGGGGGGCTCTTTGCCAGAGATCTTTTTTTTGTGCCGATGTGAAGGGTGAGGTGTGATGGAGCGTGTGAGAAATGTGAGTAGATCGGTCAAAGAAATATACAGTAAAAATTACTAAAAGAACCCAAAATATTAATTAATGGCTGGGGTCCTATGTTATGGTTTAAAAATATAAAGTCTGGCTAGAGATGGATATAATGATCCCCTCCAGAACTAGGTGGTGTTTTTACCTTTCACTTTCTTTATATAAGACATCTCACCCTTCACATCGGCAAATACAAAAGAATATCCCCCCCCCCCCCCACCTGCCCTCAGGGCAGCCTTTTACCTTCTCTCTTGACAGAAACTGCATACCCTTTGTTGGTAAAAAGATCCACTGTTGGAAGAAGCTTTGTGCGACCTCAGGGTTGGTCACAAAACCACCATTCATGATCCACCAAGAGTTTGCCTGCTCTGACTTTTAATGATCCAGCTTGGTGGTTCACGATTAGGGAGATGCCCTTATGCTCCAAACAACTTCAGATGTGCAGTGCCTTTTGGCACAGGACCGTAGACTCCACTCAGTCCTTCTTAATGCAGTACCACATGGCGTGGTGGTGTCCGTAAGAACTTGCACCAGCCTCCCCTTGAGGGATGGCAGGAAGGCCTTCAGTGCCAGGCCGATGGTCCGCAACTCCAACAGAATGATTTGGAGCTGGATTTCCACCAGATACCAGAGTCCTCTGTTCTCCATCTCCCCTAGATAAACTCCTCAAACCAGGTGGTCCCCAACTGACTGTGGTGAGCACACCTTCTATAGCCTGTCATCAAGTTAAGGGAAAACTGGGACCCCCGCCAGCCTCCGAAAATGGTGGTGACCACTGCCATAACTTGTATGAACACCCGAGTGGGGCTGGTGAAACCAAAGGGGAGCACAGCAAGCAGCAAAAGTTCCTGGCCTACCATGAACTGCAAGTAATGTCTGGGAGACCGCAAGATGGGTGACAGCTCCACCAGTCACCAGGATCTAATGCAGACAGAATCCAGGCCAGCGTGAGCATTTTGAATCTGTCCGTCTGCAGAAAGGCATTTAGAGAGTGAAGATCTAAAATAGCGATGGAGGCCTCCATTGTTCTTCAGCAGAAATCCATAGTGGGAGTAACAACCTGTCTCTATCTCTGTGTTGGGAACTCTCTCATGGCCACTTCTGAAAGTGGAGCTGTCACCTCTTACACAAAAATCGAAAGGTGCTCCTCTGAGAGCTGCTCTAATATAGGAAGCAGCTATGGTGAGTTGGAAAGGAATGGAAGGGCATAGCCCTGCTGGATGATCTGGAGGACCCATCTTTCGAATGTGATTGATTGCCATCTTGAAAAAAGGTTTTGGATCCTGCCTCCTACTAGATGGGTATGCGCCGTTAAGGGCAAACTAAAGCAGTTTGGATCCTGATATCACAGAGGAAGGGACTGGGAAAATCTGTGCCCTAGGAGACTTGCACGGTGCCTCCTTGAACCCTGTTCCTAGCCATACAAAGATTGGGGTTACTGCTGTGGGGATGGGGGAGCCTGGTGCTGCCTTAACTTCACACCTCTTGAGTAGTCCTGGAAAGGCCGAAACTGGTGCAGGAACTGTCTGGCAGGGGTTAAGAGGCCTAAAGAATGTGCCGCAGGGCAGCTTCTCATTAAAATATTCCAAGGTGGAGTCAACTTTTTCGCCAAATAAGCGGAATGCACCAAAAGGCAATTCATAAGGGAAGGCTGACCATCTCCTGAGAAGCCCATAGATTGCATCAACACATGGCGACAGAGCACCACACTAGTGTTGATCGCTCACCCTAAAAAATGTGTAATAGGCCAGCACTGATTACTTACTTGGCTGCATCTTGACAGGTTTGAGCCAAGGACGCCATAAATAATTCCTTGACCTCTGACAAGATCTCACTGGCCATGGCCCAGAGGGTGTAGTTGTAGCAGCCTAACAGGCAAACAGCTTTAACCAACTTCAAGGATAGGTTGGCCAAAGAAAACATTTGTTTCCCTGAATGCCTAAGTCCTCTTTGATTCCCTATTTGGGGAGGGGTGCGGATCATATGGTATAAATTGAGTTCTCCTTGCTGGTGGAAGCCAAGGATACCAAACTCTCTGGAAAAGGATGCTGTGTAATAGAATCAGGGTCACAGGCACCTGCCTGTTGTATCTGGTGACCTGCAAGTTCACTGGTGGGCAAGAGCAAGGCTTAGACCAAGTATTTATCAGTTAGGGCTTCAGTAAGGGTGCAAAGGACGCACACCCGGGGAGCTGCATTTCTGTAAGGATATTTATTTTAATTTCCACAGAAAGCAGTTGTAGATCGGGCACGTTGGCAGTATGTCAAATTAGAATAGAAAAGAAAGCACTGAGGGCCCAAGGGAGGGAAATAACCCTGTACCTGGTGAAGCCTCAAACCCACTTATCTACTGTAGGTCTATATATAAAATTTCCATTGTCAAAATGCAGGGTGTAAACCATCCCCTAAATCATCACTGTCCTTTCCAGGATGTAGACTGTAACCTGAATCAGAACCAAAAAGATGAGGAAGCCTCTGAGGATGGTCTGCACTGATGGTGGTATAAGGTCAGAATCAGGCTGTATAGGAATCGGATACACTGGGGCATTGTTGGAGCACGATCCCGGTCAGGGTCGAGATGGATTCAGCTCAGAGTCAGGCACTGTATTCCCTTCTGGCACCAGTGAGATAGGTATTTTCGCAGGTTTCAAAGCTGTAATGGAAGTTGGCACCAGAGTTGGTGCAGAACCCAAGAAAGGTTTGAGGAGTTCAGACAATACCAAGGGCGGATCTGTCAGCAGTAATCCGACTGGAGCAACCTCCGGATCCTTGGGGCCCGGAGGCACCTCAGAAGGAGCCAACATAGACAGCATAGCATTCTTAGAGGCCTCAACTTGCTGTGGTGTCACTGATGGCCCGGGGAACTTGGGGCGCATTGGGATTAGTTGCAGACTCAGCTCCTCAAACAGGGATCAGGAGTGAGATTGACTGGGACCTTGATCTGCTTGTTACTTCTCCTCCAAAAGAGTGGTGGACTGTAGTTGAGTCCCACTTTACCTTCTTATGTTTCCTTTTTGAGTTGGACTTCGAAATACCTGATGATTTTGACCATGATGAACATCTGTCCCAGGATCGACCTTGAGAGTGGGAGCAGGTCCAAGCCCTCAACTTGGAGTGGGAGATAGACTTACGTGAGGTCCATGATTTCTTTTGATGTTCAGCAATATACAGCTTTACTTCACAGTTCTGGATTGCCTTTAGGTGCATGAGAGCACACTCATTGCACAATTTGGAGATTTGCCCTGAGCCCAGATACCAAAGGCACGCCGTGAATCATAGCACAGTTTAAACATAGTAGTTTTAGGTGAGGACATAGTACCCCTGTATACTAGCTTCAAATTGAAAACTCATCAAAAACTTATAAAGAAAGCAGTGGAGCCCTGAATTCGCGTTTTAAGGCGCACGAAGAAAGGAACTGAAATCAGCGAACCGAGGTGGCGCTTACTTGTGGCTCCACTAAGTCACTTCCAGAGTGGAACTATGCCAACTCGGAGTGCACAGCTCCGGCTAGCAGCACACTGGAGCATTGCTTAAAAAAAAGTTCGGGATCCAGTCTGGTGCTTGGGGATATTCTAGAGGTGAGGAATCGGCAGTTCGAAATATCCATCAGAAAGGAAATAATTTATATTTAAAATAAGGTTTTCTATAATGGCATTATATTTTTTTATAAAAAGATTTTTCACTGTCTTTGCTGGACTCAGGTGATCGGACCAAGATGGAGGCCAGTAGGTAAATATGCCTGCACTCTGTAATTCTGGTTCTCTACGAGGACACTAACTGCTAATTACGCACTACACAAAAGTCCAACATAAACGTATAAATAATTTGTAGATGAAGACTACTTTTATATGCCATGGTTTCAAAGTGTTTTTCAATTGCAGGTTTTTTTTGGTTGTTAACTCAATGACAGAGTTTGACAGAACCTTTTATATCAATTTAAAAGACTGTTTTTCACCATTTTGAGTTCCCTAGTGCTGGTATTATCACCTCTCAACAAAACACCTCTAGAGAGTTCCACATGTAAACTGTCACAAATTTATGGTCACCACAAAGACAGCATCAAATTGTGTGTGGGTAAGTACATTTGTTGAGACCACTTCCACAAGATTAACAAACATGTACAAAGCTAATAGGTCTTGTCTTTGCGACCTATTGGCTTTGCCAATGATTTGTGCCATGCTGCACAGCATCCCCAATGGTTTGGTGCATGGCTAAAGAATCTTTTTGAAAAAAAGCTTTTGATGTGGTGGCTGCTTTTTTTTTTCTGTTACCAATTCAAGTTGAACCGGTAACTAAACAGAAAAAAACGCATGAAAGTGTTGTTTATTTTTAGTGGTGGGGAGAAGGGATGCTGGGGAGGGAACCAACAAAGGGCGTGAATTGTGGGGAAGCAACACAGGGAAAGAGGGGCAGAAGCAAACATAGAAGTTTTTGGTGGGGGGGGAGCAACATGAGGGGTGTTGGTGTGGAAAGAAATACACAGGTGCAGGTAGGGGAAACAAATTAAAGACAGCAACGCGGAGCTGGCAGGTAAAAGGACACAGGCTAGAAGACAATGTGGGTGAGAAAAAACAAGAGTGAGAGAGATGAACACAGGGTGGGGCGGAGAGGGGAGAGAAGCAAATGAGGGGACAGTTGGAAAAAGTAGTGCCTAAAAAAGCAAACAATGGAAGGACACAGTAATGCTTCCATGCTCCAGGGGAGAGGAAAACATAAGAACAGGAAGGAAAGCCCACATAAGCTAAGAATAAGAAGCAAGCAAATTAGTGCAATATTGAATCCAACCAATGGTGAGCAATGGGCGGGCTCTAAGCCCACTATAAACTAACAGTATGTATCGCAACAGACAGCACATGTGCTGACTTAGGCAAGAGTTAAAAAACAGAGGGTATAATTATTAACGCTTCTTGTCATGTTCACATGTTTCTTGACCTCTTAGTGTCCATTTGGGCCAAACGCATACATGAGGACTGCGGTCCAGGTGATCAACAGCTCTTCAATAAGTCAGTATATCCTTGGAAGAACTTGTTGCGCAGCCTTGTATAAATGTGGGCTGCATGATCTAAATATACAGAAGCAGTGTCAGCTTGTCTCTGGATCAGGCAACCACTGTGGTCTCACAGCTCCAAAACCGTCTGTGCTAGATGCACAAAATTAAACTCAAATGCAAATTTGAGAGGGAGGATCCTTGAGGTATCTTAATACATACTCTTTTCTGGAAAAATTTAGAAGGCCTAATGCTGTTATATTTATAATGGTTTAGGAGAAAAACTTGCATTTGCTCATCGACGATGCTTGAAATATTCCAATTTGCTCTCTCAGCCACTAAAGAAATAGAGTGTGGTCTACCATGCAATGCCTGTTGAGGAGAATGGAATACCAGAGTGGCATTGTGGTCATTTTCTAAGGAAATGAGGTCATTGCTGATTCCACAAATTTAGTCGCAGTTCCTCCAACTTGTGGGCTTCATCCCTTGATGTCAGTTGTGCAGTAGTCTGTGGTGCTTCTCGTATTCCAAGAGAAGTGTGCTTATGTCAAGTCATAGGATTTTGCTGGAGTATGATGGATAAAGGTGTACTCTGTTCATCTTTTCTCTAATCCTCTCAAAGAATACCAGCATCACACTGAGGGACCCTAAACATGGCTGTGATTGTAAAGAATATTTGATGGGTGTCTCTCGTTTGCCTAAAAAGTCATGCTTATAGTGAACTGGTTATTGATTGCAAATTCATCCTGAGATTGGCTAATCATGGGAAATGCATCCTTTCAAGTGAATATTTAAATTCAAAATAAAATGTAATGACTAAATTCAGTATTTTTTGGTTTTCCTCAGGGTTTCTTCATACAGTATGGTCATACATGTCTCCGCTCTACACGTCTGGCCTTAACTCTTATTTTTCTTTCTTTTATCCATACATATTGTGATATTTCTACAGAAGGCATAATAATAGGTCACAGCTCAATCAATCAATCAATCAATCAGGGTTCTTATAGAGCCCGACTACTCACCCGTAAGGCTTTCAAGGTGCTGGGCTAAGCAAAAACATTGACAAGCAAACTCATGATAAATATGTATCTCTTGTCTGGGATCGGACAGCAGCTGGTAACAGGAAACTTTGCAAAGTTAAAATAAAAGAACTATCTATGTTTATATTTTAACAGTGAATGCCAGTTTATTTTTATTCCTATTCAAAATCATGTTCAACACAATTCGGCACAAATAAAACCAGAAAAAACAAAAAGGTTTGAGATCAATAAATAGATGTCCTACCTTTAGATCGAGGTACTCCAAATCTTTCTTCAGTTGGACGTAGGTGTCATCAGCCTTCACAAATAAAGGAACAGCATTAAACATAATACTTTCCAATACAATGCTTTCAATATAATAGCACGGATGCGTTTACTGTCTCGTAAAGGTGCTAAGCGATGTAGCTGCAGGATGATGCTCCACTGAATACAAATATATTAAATGCAATACAAAAGAACATTTGTTTAACTAAAAACTGGTTTGAAACATGATAATTACATTTCTGGAATTCAACTGGTAGACTTTTTTTATAAACAATGTTATTTAATCAAAAATATGGAAGAGGGGTGCAGAGCTTGGCAAAACACAATTTCTTGAAGATTATGTATGGAAAGATAACCTGTACTGTATGTTAGAAGGTTGCGAAGACCACTGAGTGGTTTCCTGACTATACCTAGGTAACAGACAAGGAAGAAATTCGAGTTCCACTGGAAGGTCAAGAACTCGGAGGTAATTTTTAGGTCTGGCTTTACAGCGCAGGTGTCTGACACAAATACTGTCACCAATTCTTTAAATTACAGGTAAGTGGTTTTGCTTCCATCCAATGGAATGTTACTGTCACACCTCATGCTATTGGCTGTTTACTGTATCTTTCCACCTTGCAGGAGTTGCTTCCATTGGAATACACAAGATTGTTTTACATATGAAAATCACACGTAATCATTGACCTTCGCTAAAGAGGAGGAGCGTCGCCCTACAGCTTCTGAGCAGTGCGAAAAAGAAAATGATAATAACAGCACGTTATTATCATTTTATTTTTCTGCACTGGCTCAGTTTGCGTCATTTTAGGTGTGGGGCGGGGCTAATCTGTCCAGGGCAGGGGAGGAGCGGTTGGTGCACCATGTAAGTGTGCATGACGGTTTGGTTGGCTGTCTTGGGCCGGCCAAACAGTCATGCGCACCTAATATGTTCTCCACTTGGCTGTATTGCACAGCCTGGGTGGAGAACATGCACATGCTATCAGTCCCTGTCTAAGTGCCAAACCACGGCACTCAGACCAATCACAACGCTGCTGTCATGCTGGTGACAGCAGCATTGTGATTGGATGGGGGATTCTGGGAGCCTGTGTGCTTCCGGGACTCGGAGTCAGGAAGAGACAGAGGACGGAAGAGAGATGGCGTCCCAATACATGTAAGTGAATTTTTTTATCCCCTTGCCCCGCCACCCCCGTTCCATAGCAGTCTCCACTGCCTATTTTTTACATTCAGTTATTTCTTTTTATATGCATTCTATGCAGAAAGCAACCATTTTTGCAACTTTTCTCCCAACATTGGCAAAACCAGTAGAGCAAATTTTAATATGATAAATAGCATTTGTGCATGCAACACATTTAACAGCATTTGTGAATTTCGCTAAATTAGGGAAGAAACTCAAAGAGATGACCACCATATACAAGTTGAAATATCTATTGGTGGCATCATATGGAGCTGGTTTGTGGGGATATACAAACACAAGCAGCATACAGAAGGCGGAGAACAACTTTTTACGAAGGCTTCTCTCATTCCTGCAGGGTGTTCCACACATATCTGACACACTGAACTTGGGGTCCATACCTGGAGGACGTAATTAAAATGTGTCCTTTACTCCTGTGAGTCTTAATATGGGCAAAACCAGTGGCAAGCTTTACAAGGCTAATTATCAAGGATTGCCTGTCCCTGGATAATGTGGCACTTATCCAGCGGAGTCTTTAAATCAAACAAACTTTTAGTTTATTTTATTGGGCATCCCATAGACCTGAGTTAATCAATGCTGCCTCAAAGGAAATGGTTAAGTAGATGTTTTCAGCAGATCTCTTTTAATCACTGGAGCTCTATCTTCTACTTGCAGGTAACCCCCAACATAAACGTTATCTGACCCGCTTTAGACTAAATACTGTGAATTGCCTGGGTCATTCCCTAAGCCTGTCAGATCCGTTGAAATCCCCAGTTGCCTGTGCGATGAGCAATCCGCACAAAGCACGCTATGCTCTTCTGTACATTTTATGCTGCCCGAGAAAACATTATTTATTACCACTACTGCGTTCTTTTATCACAGCTCAGTGCAGACTGCCTGTCATTGCTTTTACTACAACAGCTTACATCTGAGGCAGCCTGCATTGCTCTAATAAAAATTATGCAGAGTGCAATTAAAAACAGGAAAGAGTACAATGAATGTCTTGCAATGCCTTCAGGAAGAAAGGTTTATATGTTGTTTTAGACGATTATGTATTGTATTTTACGTTTGCAGTTTTATTGATTGCTGTTTTATGAGATGATGAATTGTAGCCCTGTACATATGTTTAAGGGGCACTTGTAAGGTAACATGTAAAAGCCTGTTGTATTCTAAAATCCAGCAGCGCATTCAGAGTCAAAACAAACTAAATACATCAATCGGTGGTTCCTTTATTAGCTCGTAGTTATGGTCTGTCAGATAAATGTCTGATGAAAGGAATTTTCAAAAGAGAGCGACAGAATTTTCGAGTTTAAGTGGCAGCTGCCCTTTTCGGAAATGTTCTATAAACACTCTTTGCGAAATGCCTTGTGGAATCAGACATCAAGGACCTGATGTGGTATGAAAACGATTTGCTGAATCACAGGCATTGCCACCAAAAATGTATGTGGCATCCTACAAAGGACAGCATGTCCTCCGCTCATTGCTATTTGGTACGAGAAGAGGGTGTGAAATGGTAGTGATCCTTCCGTAGTGAATCACAGTAGCATAGCGCACCGAAGTCATTCACTGATTGCAATTTTTTTTCGTGTTTTTTTAAAACAATCCCTACCCTTTTTTAAGGGACTTAGTACTTTTGTAAATAGCAGGAGTCTTCTGCCTCTCGCACGCCTCCGTCCCTGGATTTGCAGGGAGTTGCTAAAGAACTCCTGCCTCATAAATGCAAAAACACTGACTGCATTGCTAGCCCATTTCAGAAATCAGCAACCAACTGTGATAAGTTGACACGGGCTGTGTCAGACATTTAGAAGCCTATTTTAATTTGTTACAAGCTAATCAAGGCGTAATATGAAAACTGGGGTAGGAATCTCATCATTCCTTTGCTTATTATAATATTACAAAAGTAATTACTAGAAATATATTGGCAGTCTTTTTAATTGCTTGCTTGGTTCTAACATGTTCAAAATCATAAGTGAATTCCTCATTAAGTGGATCAATTAGACCATAAATCTTAGCAAGGTCTTCATTAGGGCAGACCAAATGTGCCCTCTCCTCTTCGAGACTCATCCCTTCCTAAGAGCATCTTTATTTAGTTCACTTTCAACTGTACAATTTCGAAGAGCGGTGTCCATAAAGAACCCTTAATGCAGCTAAACATCTAGTTCCGACTTAAATTATTTTCTGATGTGTCTAGTCTTCTTCTCTGTTCATTGCTTTGTCTCTGTTTACCCCTGCACTCCTCTTCAGTCAGTATCCCGTTGATCAATTTGTTTTCTTTTTAAATTCCTAATTTCTTTAAACATCTCTTTGCATCTGACATCACTTTATTGGCTTCCTTTTCACTTTCCCCATAGTTCCATTGCATAGCTCATATTCACTACTTATCTTTTCCCCTCCAGTTGTTTTTTCCTCCGGGGGTCATTCATTTTTTTCACAAATCCGTCCCCCGGCGTGTATTCCATTCAGAGTTTATATGATTTTCTGTACATGTGCCAATGTACTGGAATGAACTTCCATCTGTGGTTTGCTCTTTCACCACTCTTTGCAATTCTCACGTTTGACTAAACAAAAAATCATTCCTTTCTCGACAGCTTTCCATTTTTTCTAAATGGTTGCCATATTTCAATTTACATTGATTTAGGCTGTGTGTTTAATTGATCCTTTTAATAAGTTTTATAATGCATTTGCATTTTGTAGAGCAATTAGGCACAAGTGCTCAAGAAATAAAATAAAGTCAACTGGCAAGTGGAAGATAAACAGGCATAATGAACAACTATGGATGATCTTAAGGGGTCTAACATTACAACTAGCCCAACTAGTTAGTTGCATTTTAATTTTAACAGTGCAACGAGTCCAATATTTAACACAGTGATTGATTTAGGAAACTCTTTGAAGGTCTTGTAATCTGAAGAGTGATGTTTGATCTTTCAAAACATAAAGCCGATATTTGACAAGGCAGTTACTCCAGTAGATGAATAATTAATTTCAGAACAAAAAAAACTTTTATTTGAGAAAAAGGCTGGATTATATGATTCATGCTACTGTCTATGATTCCTATTATGGTAACCCATTGATGAAGAGTTATGTTCATCTGTTCTGTCTTCATAGAACATCCTTATCAAACTCCTCACAACAGTGGCTGCATGCAGGCTTCTGACCGCGCTACATAAGTTCACTAGTTTGAACAAATTGAACAGTAGACATAATTAATGGCATTCGTTTGCTTTGTTTTTTTAAGACATACCTAAAGGACAAAGGGCTTCATGTGTGAAGCTAGGCATACTGCAGTAGTCTGGGTTAAATTATTATTTTTCTCCTTTGAATAAGATAATAAGTGATAATCCAAAATACGTTTGAAAACTTTTACTCGGTTTTACAAGCACAGATTGAGTGATATGCAAATAGAGGCATCACAAAATGCTCACGATGATAAGTCGAACATTAACTTATGCCAGCAATACCTTATAAGAAACCATAAAATTTTACATGTTGCAGTAACAAACTTACATCCACTTATTCAAAGACCTTGAGTATATCTTCCAGCTGTTTTGGTACAAATAACAACCAACTTCCACTACAACCCACACCGAACGGTGAACATTCTCACAATGCTTCCATAGATATCCGTAAAATCGTAAGTCCCCTCATCAATGAGCATAGGTATAAAACATCTACCCTAGCGTGTCCCCGGGGTAGTAACATGGCAAGTCGTGCCCTATCAGGATGTTTGGGACGTCAACAGCAAATTGAAGAATTGATTTCAAATGGCTTTGAATATCGTCAGCTGATTGTTAAGTTGTGGATCTTTCTTTCGTATAAACCTAGCATACTCATTGTCTCCGCAAACTCCACTACCATCGGCACAACTGTTGTTTTCCACTTTCATAGGATACAGTATTTCACTGCTGCTAGGGAAGACGCTAACAATCTCTTGCCATTTGAGGATAAGTCTTCTATTTTATCAAAATTATGTAAGATTGCTAAGTCCATGGATGGCTGAATGTGTGTCACTCCGATCTGGTTTAAAGAGTTCCATGTATCAGTCCATAAGGCAGATAGTCTGGGACAGAACTAAATGATGTGCATAGTGTCTCCTCCTGCTTGATTGATTCGATCATACAATATTTTGAAATGGCGGAATTTCAAACATGCTTCTCGTAAGTACCTGTCATGGGTCAGTAAGAGCTCTGACAATGCGTCCTCCTCAAATTCCATTTGCCATTTGGTAGGCTAGACTCTTTGTAGGAATCTTTTATTTGTTTAGAGTTCACCAATTATTAAGGAGTAAAGGCCACTTAGTTACCCCATTTTGTTAGGAAATCATGCACTAAACAGGGTGTAAATGAACCTGAGAGGTTGTTGGCAAAGTTATTTCGAAGGCAGCTTTTTAACTGTTGACACTTCCAAAACTGGTCTGGTGTAAGATCATATTCACGTTGTAAATCAGGAAACAATTTTACAATTTTACAGTGTCCCCTTGAAAAAGGTGACCAATCTGCTGGATATCTTTGGATGCTCATAATTTCCAGTAAATAGGTGAATCATCGATCCAAATGTAAGCATTATGCCAGATCAGGACCAATGTATTTAAAAAACCATCAGGTTTTATTGCTTTGTGTATTGACTTTCAAACCTTCAAGGAACATTGAAGCACTGGCTAATTGGGTGTGTGAAGATCTGCGTAGTTGTTTATACAGCACTTGTGAGCCTATGGTCTCATCTGGATCTTATTGCTCTATGACAGCCCAATCTGGAGTTTCCAGGTCCTTTTGAAAGTGATAGGAGAGCTGCAATAGCTGGTGGGCTGTGTAGTGTCATCCAGTGTTAGGGAGGCGGAAGCCACTCGAATCAGAGTCGACGTACAATTTAGACATGGCTAGCAGAGGTCTGCCATGATCCCAGACATAGGTCTCTACATCCTTGTCTACACTTTGCAGGGTTTCATGCTGTCTCAATAGAGGGATCATGCCTCCTATACAATTGAAGTCACTAGAATAAAAGAGGCATCCCAGGGACCTGGGCTGGATGCTTTTTAAATGAGAAAGTAGCCCCTAGGGGGGAAATGTAGTCATTGACTTCCACAGCAATAGTGTTATACCAGGGATAGAAGAAAACTCCTCTAATGAGTAAGTTTCAGTTATGCGTTTAGTGCATTTATTTATACACATCTCATTTAAGACTATATGAATGTATTCAACAGTATAGTATACTACTTATACAAGGTGCTCCTAAAAGGTGATGGCACAGTGAAAGTGATAAATGGTGAATAAAAAGTACATATGTGATATGTACAAAAATATATACATGTGGCTGATAGGGACAATAGAATTGTTTAAGTCAGCACACGTAAAATGAGTATTGACATCCACCATCAAATTCTTAATGACACACTCCACATATGTTATTTGTCGATGTTTTGACCCTTGAGCATTGATATTTAAAGAAGGGTCATCTTCAGAACGCAAAATATATATCAGAATCACCAATCAAGCAAATGTCAGACAATATATCCTGGAGCAACTTCAAAATGAATATTGGCATGCCACGGATTTGTAGCAAAAAAAAGAATCCTATACATGTAAAAGTGTCACAAATTACTTCCAAGGACAACTTCAAAAATGGATTATCGCACATAGGGGCATCTCAAAGGTAAACCTAGATAAATCAGTCCACCATGGATTCTCTTAAAATTGGAATGCAAACCAGTATGTTAAACTGCTGCATTAGTCATCTGAAACAATGCCATAAGCCTTTTGTCAAGAAGCTTTCTCACCCACGGTCTGGAGGCCTTACTCAGTGTGAGGAAAACGAGGGTTAATAGTAGCAGTAAGTGATAGGTAGGGATGCCGACCCCACACTCTGGAACTTGAAGATGCCCCCTAGATGGCAACATTCACATAATAAGGCCACTACCCCTGGTCATTGCAGCAAAATAGGCGACGGAGCATAGGAGCTGTTTAGAATTCGACCTTCTCGCTAGCACAAAGCTGCATAATCCAAACTAAATGAATTAATATATTTCACTTAATTTTGCAGAAACAATTAGAATTTGTCAAACATCTTTAAATGTGAAAAAACGTGGATTGTTTTATTTCATGGCAAATTAATTTAAATATGTTTCAACTGAACACGGAATTTCACTTATTTTCACGTATCAAGATAAAAACAAACAACAGTTTCTAATAAAATACGTGAAATATCATCAATAAGGCACTTAGAATCTCGTTTCATAATTAGACAATGAACAAAGACTTTCTCTAAAATAGTGGTCTTCAAAAAACTGTATATGCCGAGCCCCATCAACAGTATGAATAAAAAATGTCTTTGCGACGTAATATGCTGTAACATTTCTCAAAATTTTAAATGTTTGAAGGATTTTGTGCTAGCTTTACCAGTGTAATTCAGCAGAGTATTTTAATTTACATTAATAAACACACATTGTAAAAGTCCCTTACTGGTCACTTAGTGGGCATCTTGAAGGCAAAGTTTAAAACTTTGTTCAACCTTGTTTTTACTCTTATAACAAATACAGCACATGAAATACAAATATATTTCGTACGGTCGGTGAAAGTTATATTTACTGTCCAAGGCCAAAAGAATATTGTCCATTGTCAATTTTAGTTTTCGCATTAAAGCATATAACTTTTGAAAGTTTGTGAAGGGTTATTTGTTCCATATTATATGTTTTGCATTTTTTTACATTAATATGGAAACATCTGAATTTATCGACTGAGTATTATTCAGGTTTAGGATGACCATAGCTAATGTAGGCCTGTATTTTAGAATGACTAACATCTGGTTGCCATCTTGCTTCATAAATGTGAATGAATTATTTCTAGGAAGCTGAAGCAAAAATTAACGAACACGATGTGTCTTTGCTTTCTTCCTCATGTGAAATATTTTCCTTTATGTGATAACTGTAGAATGTCCTAATTAATTGCAACAGTACACATGTAGAGCATAGGCTGGTCCAATTTATCTTGTTTTGTTGCACATAACTAAGTTTGAAGGACGTTTAGAGAAGCTGTATTGTGGAGGATCCTGAGAAACTAATGTGCTCTAGTCTAGATTCTATCTTTATGCCTTAACCTAACTGGAGCGTTTTATGGTATCTGTGGGTAGGTTTTGCAAATGTTTGAATTGTGTGAGTTAAGCCAGTGCAATGTAGAGGAGAGTTCAGAACTTTTGCAGACATGCTTTGTCCACTTTTGTGACAGCTTAGAGTAGAGTACTCTCTGTATGGGAGAATTTATTTTACCAAGCTGTTCCTTTTGAGGAGACTTTGTGATAATTTGTCCTCTGACTAGTATGACTTTTATTTGATCTTCATATTTAACTAATGCATTCATGAATTGATTAGTGATTGACACCAATTTGATGATTTATATATGTACATGATTTTTTACCTTTAGTAAATCTTTATGGTTTGAAAATGTAACCACTCACTGACTTTTTGTGGAGGTTAATGTGCTTCACATTATTTAAATGCATTGATTTGATGACTAGCCTCAGTCGTGGATATTTGGGCCCCAAATTTGAAAGAAAAAAAAATCACTAATGTTTGCAATGATATTCAGTTTTCCTTTTACAAAGCACATTTGTCAAGTACACAGCCAAAACACCTGTGTTTTCCATAGATGCTTGAGGTGTGGGTGAGAAAGCTCCAGCCCTCCTGCATGTCACAGCCTGCCAGTTTCTTAGCATCCTACATCTCAAAGTTTGCAGACTGCTTCTCTAAAGGAAAATGCCAAAATGGGTCTTACGTCAAAAAAGAGACCCCAGATTGTCCAAAATAACATCTGTGTCACTGATTCTCTTCTGTGTTCCACTTTGCATTCTAGGGCTTGTAGTCAAGCACTCCCTATGTCCAAAAAAAGAAGTATCAGTCAGAAGAGAAGAGAAAAGCAAAGCTACTGACAGCAACATTGAACGGTGTGAATGTCATCCTAAACATATGTATATATGTGGTATCTGTATAGCACAAAGCTATTTCACAGTCGGCAGATTACTGCACAGGGAATTATAATGTAATATGACTCATATTTTCTACCAAACCTTCATTACGAGTGGGATGGTAATTTAGATGGTGCTGTAACAGGGCCCATTGGAATTATGAAACCTGCGGAAACACCACAGACTTGACTTGTGTCCCCTGGCGCTTTCAGCTGTTCAAACAGCTAAAAATTCTCTTGGAAACTGTGGGAAGGAATGGTGAATTACTGAGGGTATCAGACCTGCAATTACTAATTCACAATGTAATTCCTATTTCTCAATGGAACGTTGGGGTTCCACGTAGAATACCCAATAATTCTGCACCTCAGTGTTAAGGGTTCCCCATAACATTAATTCCAGGGGGTGAAGAGTTACTTGTTGGGGGTCTGGGGCACTCGTAACTAGGCCTTAAATAGGATAAAATGTCCATAACCAGTAAAGGCAGAAGGTAATTAAAATGTTGAAGCTGGAAGTGTAGCTTGCCATTAAAGATGGCAGATGTGAGCAAAGTGAGCTATGTGCAGCACTTTGGAAACCAACATAATCCTGTCCAAGAAATTAGAAAAATCCTGCAACACTACAACGGAATTGGCTCAGAGACTCTCCCCCCTTGCCTATCACATAGTTGAAATAGCCAGAGGTGAACCCGCACCAGAGATTTGACGCATGGCTAGACGGGGCCTTAGCGGCTGGCAGCTTTGCACAGGGGAAAGGAGTCAACGGACCTCTGAACTGGAGCTGAGGTTGAACTAGAGGCCTACAAAGGGTCATTGCCCTGATGAGAGGTAAGCATAGGAGTGCAAGGCAGACAGAGGTGACGAGACCACTTTTCTAAAAGAGAGGGACCCCAGAAAAGGTGAAAGAGACCAAGGAATGAACCACTGATGGGCCTTGATACCAGCCAGTGGGGAGAAAGATCGCAGGGGCACCCTGGTAATGGAAAGGTGTTCCGCCCACTTTTCCCCCCAAGCCGCAATGTTGCTGTGGCATAGCAAAACAATGGTCTGAATCAGCTCCAGGAGAAGAAGAAGAGGGTGAGGACATCTCTGGCAAGCGACTATATCCGGGGTAGCAAAATTCCATGTGGCCTGAAAGAGACCCAAAGCATAACTAAGAGTTGTCAACATGTGGTTACAAATGCTATCTCATAGCCCATGGGACCCCCTCCTAAACTACAACCCCTGGCACATCTAAGTGATGGGTTAGGGGAAAGAAAGATGTTCCATGACCTTGCTCAAGGATACTACTGAAACACCCTAGAGATACTCTGGGCTTCTTGATAAATGCTGGCTAGAATATAATTGGTGCCCTGTTCAGGAGGGGGCCTCCTCCAGGATTAGTAGGGAGCTGCATCCAACTGCGCTGCTGAAGGCTTTCAACATGCAGATAACCTCTCTGGACGCAACAAACAAGATGTGCATGGTATATCTCTGCAGCCTTATGGCTGAGCTTCATGTGGAAATGAGATAGAGAGAAAATAGAGGGATGCCAGTCTTTGAAGGGATCAATGACTGTCTTCCCTTGAAAATCTCCATTCTCCTCCTCGTTCATCCTTCCTGCAGTTCTTGGCGAGGATATATGCCTCAAAAACCAGCTAGCCAGAAAAGACAATTTGACAAACTCCTTGATAAATCCAAACACATCGAGCAGGCGGCTCTTATCGCAAGTGACAGTGGTGTTGTGTGGATTGTAGTGGACAATATCTGGCACGCTGCTACACCGGACTGCTCATGCTGCCTATTAAACATTATCTGCAATATAATTACTGAGGGCCAGCGGGTTCACTGCACATACGCTCCTCCAAATCATCATTGAAATCTGCTAACTTCTGAGGAGGGCGACCATCCGGCTGATGATGATGACACAGACAAACATGGTGAAAGAAAAGCAAGGGCACAGTGAATAAATAAAAAAAACAATGCACCTGAAAACAATGAAAATCCACTTGCACAGACCCTGGGGTCACTCAGGGCACAACTATGATCTTACTAGCTATCCAGTCCTCAAAAGAAAACCTAGAAGAGGTGGGACTTGGTGTCTCGCTGTTAAAACAAGAGCTAAAAATAAAACAGTTGACAATAACTGAAAGAGAAGAACAGGTGGTGGAGCTGAAAGATACTGTGAAAAAACTGCATCACAAATTTACAAATGTCTACAAAGCTGCTGAAGGAATGAGCCAAAGACGCAAAAGGCCACACTCAAAGAAACAACCTTTGATTAGTCAGCTTTTCAAAAAATGCAGAGCAAACTCCACTGGAACAAGTCCTAGAACAATGTATCCGTACCTTCCTACCTAAAGAGAATCTGTCACCATGCTTCCTCATTTAGCGAGCCCATCAGTCACTTAGACAAAAACGCCACAGGGAGCTCATAACTGCCCACTTTCTTAATTATAAAGATAAAAGGATGAGATCTTTAAAGTTGACTGTGAGAAAGGTAAACTGTGGAATGAGATGCAGCATATTATGAAATTCCTGAATTGTACTCAACAAGAGCAATATCTAAGGCAGCGTTTCAAAAAAGTGAAGAAGAAACTGCATGCAATGATCCCCCGCTAGATGCTGTTTATACTATTACTTGAACAAATACACAAAGACACATTCTAAGGGTCAATGCTTCCAGTCTCAATAGTTGGGCAAATTGCTGTTATCAAAAGGATACTGCACACATGTATGCACTTTAGAACTACCATTTCACCTACAAAACAAAATTTTCTAAAAGCTAGTCCAACAGCTAAGAACATTCATCCGGTCGGGAGAGTGCCCAATAGTTGCCTTTGCTAAATGATGCAAGTACACATACAATGGTAGACTGAGAATGGTAGATCGAATATCATACTACAGAGCAGCACACCTACTTGTGGTTAATGATTGGATATATGGACGGGCAACAGATTCAGCATGCAGAGTAGAACTATGAGCATTGGAAGTAACCCCCGCCCCTCCCCAGAGTACATCTACAGGGGCAAACTTCCCCACAAGACCACATTGTATCCCAGGTGGTCATCAATTCTTAGCGGGTATCATTCACATAAATACAATGGGCCAAGAAAAACACAGACAAACCTCAATTAAGGCTTTGGAACTGCAACACTGTAGTTTGTGTGTGATTGCAGAAAAGCTATGTCCACTTGACAGAACCCTGTAGCTGGACCTCATACTCTGTATAGTGTTCCATTTAGTTGTGTCATTAAAGTACTTCGCATATCACTAAGATAGACACTGGACAGGGCAGTAAATTACTGTGGCTGTTTGACTGACTCAAGTTTTTACCTTCTAACTCCTACACCAGAGGCTCTTAAGGTTTGACTTCTGTGGACCCCCTCCTAATCATTACAGGAACCCGGGGACCTCCACTGAATCATTATTGGAATGGGGGGAACCACACTGGCTCATTATTGAAAGCTGGCGGCCGCAGCCTAAGAATTTACGAAGATTTGAACCACAAAGCAATACAATACAAATACAAAATAAGCATTCAACAAACAGATACACAAATGATAAAATATTTTAGTTAATTCAAATACAAATATTTAAAAAATCTAAATTTTTATTTCAATAGAAAGGTTGGAGCTTTTCAACTCAATTAAGGCCACTCATCATCCCTGCACTTCTCCAACAAATCAATCTGATACTAACTTAATTTTTAGCCTCCAATTCAAATTTGTCCACATTTACGGAACGTTTTAATTTATTAAATTTTTATTAATAGTTTTTAATTTTCTCAGGAGTCTCTGACCCTCCTGAACAGCCTTCGCAGCCCCCCAGGAGTCGCCTGACCACAGGTCAAGAATCACTGCCCTACACTACTTCCCTGAGAAACCATGGACTGCTTGTCCTCGCTACCCTGAGAGTAATGTGAGGAATGAGTGTACTTGGACCCGTTCGCAGATTCTAGCAGGATGGACGCCAGGACACGGGAGGTGAAAGGTCCCAACCAACACAATTGCGGCCCAGTAAGAGCTGACTACCCTGTGGGCCTCCCCCACCCCAAACGGGATATGACAGTAAAACGGTGCAGTTTGGAAAATGAATATTTGGTCATATAAGAGCAAAAGAGGGCTCAAAAGTTAAAAGGTAAGGGTAGGCAACTGGTATTGGGATGCTAGTAGTTGGACTGTGGTTAAGGATGCCGTGCATCACCAAGTATTTGGTATGAAGGTAAAACTTTCAATAGGCAAAACATAGGAGGGATCTAAGAGCACGCAAGGTTTAGCTAGAAGGTGTGACTTAGGCTGCCAAAGGCACATTCTCCTTAAATAGAAGGTTTTGAAGAGGGATTTCAAGGTTTGAAAAGAGGGGACGTTTTTAGCATGGAGAGGAAGAAGTTCCATAGTCTAGGGGCTTTGCTGGAAACAAATCTGTGTATTGTGCATTTTCTTCTTGAAGGGAGGAGTTGAGAGAGATTTCTGGTGCACACAGTAGCATCACTTTGCTCTGAAGATACTGAAAGCAATTTTTTCTGTCCCTTCAAAGGTCGACCATTACGTGGGTTAGGCTTTACCAATAATATCAATATATCAATATACATAAAAGTATGTGTGGCTCATTAACAATATACAGAAGGAGTCTACAATTATGATGTAATCAGCAAGCTCATGTTCACAAACTGGTCACTGCTCTACTGACACTGTCCAAAGGCTTAAAATAGAGGATGAAACATCTAAATACAGTTCACATAAAATTCTAGTTCAAATAAAAATGTGCTTAACATGTCATGAAGGTGCTATAAAATATGCCATATTCTTCAAAGACTGTCTATCTTTTGCAAGTCAGCCTGGGAGCACCTTTGCATCAATATGTCTTTGAATTCCATTGTCCATTTAATAAGTCACAGGTTTACTTTCTGCTCTCAGAAGGGGTGAACTGAAGCTGTAAGTTCAATTATACTTTCTTGAAAAAAAACTACATTGTCTAAGACCGAAGAACAGAAGAATCTGAAAGTATCCAAGCAATAAAGCATATAAGTTCAACTAGAACAGGGGCCTCTTATAGGTGTAAAAGATTCCGTTCTTTTACATATATGAACAAGCACTCGTGTTTCACAGCACACATTGCTTAGCATCATTATTCTCAAAATTAACGTTTTGACACACTCTTAAGAATTCCCTAAAAATGAAACAGGTGAAACCTTAAGTCAAGTTTATATGGTACACTACTATCCCCACCACAATGAAGTTCTTCTGTGACAAAATATAAAGGATGATAGTTTGCAAAGACATTATTCTACGCCAACTATAGGATCATAATTTAACATTGTAAGACTAGCACCTTTGAGCTAAGTTAGAAGGTTTATCTGTTAACCCCCCCAAAGAAGGGTTTTGTAGGAAGACAATATAAACTCTGGTGTATAAGCAAACATTTAAGAAGTCTACATTAATTCTATGGATGCTGTTAGGAGGAATCAACTGCTCACAATGCATCCTTTAAATACTAATATTCTCTAGGGATCACTAAATTATTGATGGTGAGAACTATAACACTGCATAGTGGTATTAGATGACGAGTTGGCACTCTGCAACATGTTAGCAATGGATCACTAAGTAGTTTTCAGATGTTATTGAGAATTAGAGTGCTCTAAATGCACACTTTAATATGCATTAGGAACACCTGGTTAAAGTGAAGAGCGACAGGAAGCCAGGAATCATTTCATTCCCTCACAACCTTGCTAAAGGGGATATGAACCCAGCACCATGGCTGCAAAGTTTTGGGTCTTTGCAGTAGCCAAGATACACAACCTTTACAACACTGGTGGTGAATTATTTTTTGGACGACTTGACATGGAAATCAGAAATGTATTCTAACTATATGGTCAGGCTTTTATTTATTTTACTCAAATATTTTAATTATGTGGTCAGGCTTTTTCAAGAGTGCAATATCTCTACTTCAAAGTCCTATAAACAGATGGATCATGATACCCATTACAATGAAGGTGTCACTAAGACAGATCACAGGAAAGTTATAAATCCACAACAAAGAAGGGACGAGAGATTTTGCCTTCCCTCGTTCTCCCACCAAATCTATATAACTCACTTTACGAGAAGGACCTCTACATCGGGGTAACGAAAGGTAAAATAAGTCCCACACTTTAAGGATGGGCCAGTTGGTCCCACATGGATTAGAAGAAAAAAGAGAGAAAACGGTAAAAAAAAAAAAAAGCCCTGGTAGGGGGACGAAAACACAGGAAAGTGCTTGGTCAGTAAAGTATGTTTGTAATCCACAGAGGCCACCCTGACTCTGCCACCTAGCTGGGATGATGGTGGTTTAATTACATATAATGTAACAAATAAAAAAATAAAAATTATCACCTCCCACTTGATATTCAAGTTGGACACTTCCTCGTGACAGTTTTTATGCTGAGAAAATTAAGCTGTGCGCATCTGTGATTTTTATTTGTCCTCAATTTAACATTACTGCTTCAAAATTAATCTTTATCTAACGGATAGTGTGAGAAGAAGCTTGTTCGTTTCCCTCAAACAGAGCTGATGGCTTACAGACACAAAGTCAGTGCACCAAAAAACAGTAAACTGCAGTGTGCAAAATATAATGCCCAATAGTAACGGAAATGTCTTCTGCAGCACAGCAAGAGGTTCAGGGGCATCTACATAGTACTGTGCAAAGCTGTACAGCCACCTACCCAATCACATAAAAGAATACTAGTGTGCCTGATTCTACAGCTGAAAGTGCATTCCAAAGAAGGAGTTTTAAAGGTTAAACTGTCTTCTCAATGGAATCGACTGGCGATTCATCAACTCACTGGTCAATGATGTCCTCTCAGACAAATGAATGATCTACCCTGGGCAATGTTGGAAATGTTTTGTCGAATCCACCTAACTGGTAAAAGCTTTTGAGCATTCTGGAAACTGACTAAAGCGTCCCCATGTATTTGCATGTGTTGACATCTTAGACTACATTATGCAGTGAATAATGAAATCAGGATTTAATGTCCAGCTATTAATGGAAGAAATCCATATCTTTCTGTGAATCAACATGCATCTACAAAATGTTAGTTTGTGTTATGGAAAAGGCCACTGAGATCGTTTCTTTGAAATACTCCTCCTCTAGCATCTACATGTTCTGAGTCTGCTTGAAAAGTCACTTGCAAAAGAGTGGGTGGTTAACAACAAGTGATATGATTTTGGTTGAACTCCTGGATTCTTTAAGTGATTTACAGAACTAACACACTATATCTATGTATTTATGTATGCAATATGTCAGTGGAATATTTTAATTGTGCATACCAAACTATAAAGCAATGGAGCTCTGTATTTGGCAGGAACGGGTAAAAACTTCATTATGATATTAAAGTGAGGGGTTGTTCTTCAAAACATGTCTGAATCTAGTAATTAACAATATGTTATGTTTTGCTGGGGAGATCTTGCTTAAAAAGCTGCATCATTAGTTACTTTCGAAGTGAGAGAGAGTAATGGTGTTAATTAAATCTTCATTGGAGGCTGTTACACTTCCTTTCCCAGGGGCCACAAAGTTTAGTCTGTGATGTGACCGAGGGTCGATTTGATGCCAGCAGGTTGGCGGGCGGGCGGATGGCGGTAAAGTGGGTGTACTATCTGAATTGCACAATTTGAAAACAGAATCTTGGGAATAATCTCGGCTTCTCCACCTCACTCCTCCTAGTCAATTGTTTTATTTCACTTTCCCCCTTTTTCTTTATCATCACATATGAGGACCTCAAAATACATGACTTGAGGATGTGTGTTGTACAAAACCTTCTTCTGTGATTGCTTTCATAAACTATAATGCTGTTTATGTATAATAGAAACCAATGCCACCCAAAGAGAGCACATAACAACTGACTTACCTCTTAGTCCAATATTGACATTGTTTCAGGGTGGGAGGAAGAATGAATGTTTCTAAATTCATGTCTGAAAACTCTTACTTTAAAAAAAAATACTTCTCAACACACTGATACAAACTGATGAACTAAGGTGAAACAGTTCTGCATGTGAATACACACTTTTTTAACAGACTTTAACATACTTTTGCTTCAAGATGTCTTTAAAAATGAAGGTATTTCTGAAGTTAAGCGGTGCAGGACACCACAGATACTTTGTTTCTTTAACCTTTAAATAAATGGTTGACTGTTTATCATCTTTTTAATATTAGTGCAGAGTGGAGTAAACAGCAGCCCAGTGCTGATGTTGAGGAGGGAGGGCACATGTAAAGGTCAGTAGGGTCGCATGCGCCCCTCAGGCCGTACTTTGAGTATCACTGTTCTAGACTATCTCAAGGAACCAGTCACATAAAAACCTTTCCTATTCCATCTGAAGAAGGTTGGGGATTTCCATGGGAAGCATGCATTTTTAAATCGTATGTATAATAACATCAAGTACGACTGTCACATGACATAGCCATCAACAAAATATCTGTAGAAAATAATAACATTTATGAAACATGCTTCGAGAGCAGAAATAAGAATAAAAATACACACAGTAGCTAACCAACAAACATGATTTTCTCAAAACAAAAAAGTAAATTGTTTAATCTTTACAGTTGTCAAAAACTGTTACAAAATATTATAAGATATTTTTGTGGAGGAAACAATTGTTAAAATGGGTCAAATATATTCCTCTAAAATGAACATGCTTTTTTAACTACAAAAGCACCTCTAAAATATAATAAAAAATATAGATATAGTACACCAACATTTTGAGACCACGAAATATGACAGCAATAACCACCTGAGGACTGAAAAACATAAAGAGACAGATGTCACTATGTGTAGATGGAAGAGTATGTCAACCTCACCAGGTTACTATTGTTTAACAAATTGTACTCTAATTTGTTATAAAGAATCTTAGTCTAGTGGAAAATAGCTAAAGACTCTGAAATGACAGAAGCATCAATATTTAACTATACTTCTCAGGCATTTACCTGTGTATGTCAGAGTGAGACAGAAGGTCTGTGGATACCCCTTCGCTGATGTGGTGCATGTGATGTCTGTATGTTCCTTGTCTGTTTCCTAAGTCACCTAGAGCCATATTTGCTCCTTCAGCTGAACTATACTATCACCTGATTGGTCATTGATCTACTGTCTGCTTATAACCTGAGATAGCATGTAATGAACAAGCTATATGTGGATACCTCCAGTCTTCTATACATAACACAAACTTAAAGATCATCAGGTATATTCTCCAACTTACCCTAAAATATATATATCAGCTGTTAATTATGGGAAGTGATCACTGCAGAGTAAAAATCATCTTGAATATATCCTATACCATATTGTCCCCATCCTTCGATGTAGCCGCCAAGAAATGCATTTCTCATGCAAGGCAAGTGCAAGGATGTTGTGAACGCAAACAAGATGAGCGAGCGTGTATGATTTTTTGACATTTCAAAACTGTCTGGGTAAAAATATCCCAAGAAAGCACTGCTACCAAGCCATACAAATCCATTAACATACTAGTTAGTTAAAACAAAAATATGCGAACTTAAAGTAAAAAATTATATCCCCTTATTGTGCGTCTAGAACAGGAAATTGCCACTTAATGACCTCAAACATTTATTCACAACATGATAACACTGTAAATTCAATACTGACCTTTAAAGCATGATCTTTATTCCCTTCAGAATTATGCTAAGCTGCCTTAAATTATACACTAGTGTTCAGATTAAAACGACCTCCTAGCAATACATTCACTGAAGCTGTATAACATCAAATGAAAAGCCAAAAAAAGGTCAAACATGGTTTGAAGTCTACTCTGTTCTAAAGCCAAGTTCTACACTACATTTAAATAAGGTACTAGAAAGTGCAGGAAGTCTGAATTCTGAAGACCTGACTGGCACATTACATTAGAAAATATATGGCCCTGCCTGAATCCACGAAGCCACCACGAAGTAGCTCAGAACCCTCCTAATGTTGCCAGCTTATGCTAGATAGCTCTCTTTCAGCCGAAAGTGGACTTCATGCCACACTAAAAAGTGGATGAAAAATCAAGGATAAAACCTAAGCTTTTGGTTGAACAGCCATGCATTTACAGCTTTGCTTATCTTAGCATAGTATTCTCCGAAGTGAACATTGATATGACCAGAGTTCTAAAGGAAAGAGTTTTCTTAAAAGCAAGGGATTGGTGTTTGATACTTGTGCTTGCTTGTCACAATGACTTGATAACTGGTAGTACTTCTTTAGCTTCAGTAGAAGACTGGTCGCCAGGTTTTGAATACAATGAAGGTGTCAACTACCTACTGGAAAAGACTTAGGACTTCCAAAAGTTTAATCCAGAGGAAACAGAGGAGTTCATTGCTCTTACTTAGTGTATCAAGCAGCTACGTTGGGATCGAACAGCCTGCAATTTGTGATCTGGAAATGACTTTTGGAAGTGGTTTTTGAAAGAGGTTGCAAAACAGAAGGATTTCTAGCCTGCAAGATGACTCCAATGGTTATAAAAACCACTGATTGCAGATTCTCTTGAGAACGTATACCATCCACTTCAAGGACGAGCTCTGAAAACTAGCTTCAGCATTGCATTGTAAAAGAATTGGATGGTAGTATCAGGAAGTCTGAAGGATCGGTGTTTGATCCTACAATATAGTCCTCTTACAAGGGATGTAAGAAGAGGATATCAGAATACCTACTAGGTACAGGACCAATATTATCAATTGGTATTCATGCCCTATGGTTAAATAGAGAGTAAGCGAGGCATGTTTTTGTTGAAACAAAACTGGCCAACACCAGTAGCTAGCTGTTGGAGCTGGCCCTTTCTGCAGGGTGACCCTCAAACATTTAGCCTTCCTCCTCCCATTTTGCTGAATTCGTTTTTGTTGGCTTTAGGACTCTGGGCACTTTATCACTGCTAACCAGTGCCAAAGTGCATGTGCTCTCTACTTAAAACATGGTAACACTGGCTTACATATAAGTCCCTAGTAAAGTGCGCTGCGTGTGCCCAGGGCCTGTAAATTAGATGTTACTAGTGGGCCTGCAGTACTGATTGTGCCACCCACTCCAGTAGCCCTCTAAACATGACTCAGGCCTGTCATTGCAGAGCCTGTGTGTGCAGTTTTAAACTGCAATGTTGACTTGGCAAATTAACCATCTTGCCAGGCCCAAACCTTCCTTTTTAATACATTGAAGTCAACCCTAAGGTAGGCCCTAGGCAGCCCCAAGGGCAGGGTGCAGTATTTTTAAAAAGTTGGACATGTACTTTTAAGTTTTACGTGTCCAGGTAGTGAAAAACATCTTAAATTCGTTTTTCGCTACTGCAAGGTCTATCTCTCCGATAGGTTAACATTGGGATTACCTTATTACATTTTAGTAAACTTTCCAATTGGAAAAAGATGGATATTTCGAGTTTGGTATCTCTAGGCTCACAATTTAACATCACAACATATATGGTAAAGTTGGATTTTAAGTAGCCAGTCTGAAAATGCCACTTTTAGAAAGTTAGCATTTTCTTACTTTAACCATTCTGTGCCTTCTGCCTATCTCTGAATATACTTCTGGGGTGGGTGACAGCTGGGCTTTGTGCATTCCCTTGGAACAGCCACACACAATGGCAGCTTAGGTGTGACTTGATGGGCCACTAACTGGCTTGATGAGGGAGAGGGGTGGAGGTAAGCACAGCTCCACTCTATCCGAATAAGCTGTGCCCTGTCTCCACACAATAGGCTTAATGACCCTGTATTATCACTCCAGCCAGCTTGGAGCCAGGGGAGGAAGGGGATTCCCTGCATTTCACAGCCACTGTCTAGAAGCTTCTCCCACCTTCCAGAATCAGGGTACCAAAGTTTAAATTCTGACCCTCAGACACCACTACTTCAGTACACTTCTGGACCTGCCAGGAAATACTGCTGTTCTGCTGAAAGGACTGTCACTCTGCTGGACTCCTGATTTGCTGTGCTGGCCTGCTGCCCTGCTTGCCTGGTAATGAAAAGGACTGGAGCTGCATCTCTCCAACCCAGAACCAAAGTGACTCTGAGGGCTTGCCTCCTGATTTCTGGAGTCTCAGGGACACAAAATAATTCCAACTCACCTGCTACAGTACCTGGACTCTGACACCTGTGAGTCTACCCTGCCAAGTGGTTCCACCCCAGTCCTAGACCCTTGGAAGTGTGCCTAAGGTGCTCTGCCTTCTGTGGTTCATCTCAGAACCGACGACGGACAATGCAAAGCAACACCGCACACCAAGATTTAAGTACTGAGTTCAGCTGGTGCAGCTGGATCCCTGTAGTCGGCCCATGCTCCATCCAGATCGGCCTAAACTTGTCACTTTGTCCCAGTCTGGCGCAACCAGATAACCACAGTTGGTGCTTTGCGTTTTTATGCATTATTTTCAACTATATCTTTAATACTACATATCTCAGGATCTATGTATTGGATTTTTGGTTGTTTTGGTCTTGTTTTGCTCATTAAATTAAGCTGTTTTCACAGTTTTATCGTTTTAAGTGTTGCACAAATACTTTACACATTGCCTCTTAAATTAAGCACGACTGCTCTGTGCCAAGCTACCAGAGGGTGAGCACAGATTAATTTAGGGTGTGTATCTGACTTACCCTGACTAGGATTGAGGTTCCTGCTTGGGCAGGGTATATATCTCTGCCAACCAGAAACCCAATTTCTATTAATAGCCAAGTTTGTTTAAGGAATTCTCTAATTTCCAACAGACCACAGTGTATAATAATACTGTGCAAGTGTAACATAGGGGTTTGAAAATATGAAGGTCCACACCAGAGAGAATTGTTTCAAAGAGCATCTCACATCTGAAAAATCGAAATGTAGACCTACTACCAATCAACCTCCACCCCCAAAATGATTCATATTCTATAAATTCAATAGCTGTCCAAAGCCTGAGCCTCAGATAAAAGCAACTATACATTTTCCAACTCGGGTGCAAAACTATGACACACACGTGGTTTTCTGCTGATGATGACCACAGTTTCACTACCAATTTCAAGGTATGTAGTCTGTTCTGCAAGTAGCAGAAGTTGGTAAGAAAAGAGAAGGGGGAGTTCTGCTATTTCAAGCCATACTCATCCGGGTCACATACATTGGACCTACTGCATCATAATTTGACCTGTGACCGCACATTTTGTTATGTCTCAAAATCAAGCAATGCATCTTACACATATTTTCAGACTCCCTTGATGAGTGTTTTTTTTTATTTCAGCTAACTAATATGGTCACGTCCTTCCTGCTGAAAAACGTTCTTGTGAATTCAATGGGGAACTTCAACAAATGTGCTGATGAGCAAGACCGTGCTGCAATGTCATGCCTTTTTGACAATACAAGGATCATTGGCATTAAATAATTGGCACACCTGGACCAGGACGTGTTCATGGAAAAACACTTGATCTGCTTTTGAAAAATTAGAGGTCTATGGAAGATCTGCCTTTTAAAGTTCTCTTTTGGAAATTAAAAGCAGTCTCATCAGTGGGCCTGATTCACAAAGAAAGTAGTCAATATGCACTCACAGGTTTACAACTACGTGGGAGTATAAATTTACTACTTTGTGAAATGTATAAATACTCAGAGGAATATGTATGGAAAGCTGCATCAGGTGGTAAGGGGGAATGAGAGGAGTTTGTGAATGGCAACAAATGTCCATGTTTGTGGGCATTCACAACCTTCCAAGGCTAACCATGCCCGGAAATCCCAACTTAACACCCATGAGTCAATTGTACATGTGCGAGGAACTCTGCACTAATGGAAGAGATCTCTGAATAAGTAAATCAGCTTATATCTGCCAGAACACCTTTGTGAGATCCTGGCAGGCTTAAAAAAGAAGATTAATTCAGTCGTAAAAGCTATGTTTACAACAGAATATACCTTTGTGAACAGGCCCCTTTGTCTTTGGGACTTTGAAAGACCGTGCCTTGTATGACAACACAGAACACTGTTCCACTTCCACGTCCATCAAATTTGATGACCCAACCAAGAAAGCGGAAAAAGGAACACAGTTCTTATACTCCAAAATGAAATTGCTCTTGCCTCATGATCTCTGTCCCAAGCTGAATAGTATGTGCAAATCCAAGAATACCTGGAAACTCTTCATTATCAGTGATCAAGATTTATTTAAAACCATCATGAAAACTAAGCCATGCAACTACTTTGTGGACCCGAATCTGAATAACATTGCCAAAGGTGTTTACACACTCATGCTTCTACTGGACTAGGTTGATAAATCTCACAATCAGTCAAGGAATATTTCCTGACTGTCTCAAGACTGAACAAGTTGACTCACTCCTCAAAAAACACTCTGCTTATGTGAAGGAACTCCGATATTTTCACCCTGTATTCAACCTCGCTTTCCTGGCAAAAATAATTGAAAAATGTGTATCAGATCAACTCAACCAACATGTCAAAGACAACAATCTCCTAGATGAACACCATTCTGGGTTAAATCAAGACTGAAGCACAGAAACAGCACTGTTCCAGGTGATTGATGATGTGCTTTGAATTCTAGACTACGGCAACTCCTTCTGATTCTTCCGGACCCATCAGCAGCCTTTGATACAGTAAATCACAATATATTCTTCAACACCCGTGAAAATTGAATGGTAATTGATGAGGTGGTACTTAGATGGTTCAAATCATTCCTCTTGGGCAGGTCACAGAGGGTACAAATCGATAACTCTTTTGCAAAACCGGTGACTGTAGATTAAGGGGTCCATCAGGGACCACTCCTAGCTCGGACGCTTTTCAATCTCTATATCGAGCCTCTTGGAGTCTTACTGAGGAGATCAATTATGTTTTATCATCAATATGCAGATTACACTAAGCTGTACTTAAAGGTCTCCTCCCTCAACAACATCTTGCACTTTGCCAACCCACTAAATGCCATTCAAGACTGGATGAATTCCCATCACTTAAAATGTAACCCTTCCAAAACTGAATTCCTCCTTATCTCCTCATCAAAATCATCACTGGCGGTAGAATCCTAGATGGACACACTAAAAACATCATCGTTGATCATACCAAATCCTAAGAATACACCTAGATAAAAGTCTAATCGTAGATCAACACCATTGCCAGAAATGCACCGCTATCAACTGCACCTTCTCCGGGGAATGCGCTGCTAGATTCCTGAACAAGATCTAAAAATTCCCATGCAATCTCTGGTGCTATCTAGAATCAATTACTGTAACTTTTTCTTGACTGGTCTCCCCAAGACACACATTACCCCTCTGAAATCAACTCTACACTCTGCAGCACACTTTGTCTATGGAGCCAAAATAGCCAACTACATTTGACCAATACTGATCACTCTGCACTGGCTGCCCATAGAAGCCAGGCCTATATACAAGACAACGTTCATCACTCACAAAGCCCTACACACATCCACTCCACATTACCTGGCTGACAAACTCATACTATCTGAAGGCACTCAATCATTACGTAATGCTGAGGCACTAATGCGAAGGCCCCTGACATTTAAAAAGGAATGACTTATGGCAAAATTCTTCTTTAGAAGCGTGGCCAGAATATGGAACTCCTTACCATCGGACTTACACACTACCACTTCAATTGCTGTCTTTAAAAGTAAACTCAAAGCCCTTCTCTTTCAAAGACATTTTAACAAACCCCTGTTCCCCAGTTTCAATCAATAACTGTACTTCTAATAGCTATTGTTCTACCTCACTTTCAATTGACTCCAACATGGATTTGACTCCAGTCGAAATCCTGTTGGGTCTAGGACTGCTGTTATTAATACTTTAATACTATTACCATGCTTGTTGCCTTATGTAACTCTTTGTCCTATGTAATGATAATCATGACCTTATGCAATATTCCTATGTCCTATATAATCATGCACCTTAAGTAATACTACTTTTCTGTTGTGCTATAACGCCTTTGTGTAATGTCTGCGTTGTATATAAAAATGCATAAATAAATAAGACACCAATTAGTTATAGAGAATTGCAAGCTGGAAAGAGCACTCCATCAGGGTCACACACCTGCCGGATGCTTGGACTTTGGCACAAAATTCCTAACATATCTTTCTTTCCTGGCTGAGGTAAACAATTTAATTAGTGATCATAACGATAGTGGGACTATAAAGAGGGGGTTGCATGAATTAACATCAATATCAGAATGTAAGAAAGAACACTAGAACATGTTGGCTACGTGAAGCTGAGAATCTTATTTCCTCAGAAATCTATGAGTTGTATGCGCATCTGATTTTCCTCTCATATCAACACAGCTATTAAAATACGCAGGTCAGCATTTGTGAGGCTTACATGTATTCTCTGTAGTTTAAAAAAATCCAATTGCTCTGTAAAACTGATCTTTTCAAAGGTGACATCTCATGTACAGTGCAGAATCAGCTTTAAAATATAACTTTGCTTCCCTATAATAAACCTTTGGTTGTTTCAATGATAATGCAGTCAAAGAAAATTGCTGAATTCAGAAAGTCATATCAAGATATTAGTTGCGGCGGCGATGTTGAGGATGAGTCTGGGAGAGGCGTTTTTGATGTTTTGCAGCTTCCTTTGCAGTTTTTGAGTGGTGCCGGCGTAGAGTGCATTGCAGTAGTCGAGTCTGCTGCTGACGAGTGCGTGGGTGACCATTTTCCTGGACTTGGTGGGGATTCACTTGAAGGTTTTCAGGAGCAGGCGGAGCATATGGAAGCAGGAGGATGAGACGGCGTTGATCTGGCGGTTCATTGAGAGCGAGGAGTGCAGGATGATTCTGAGGTTTCGAGCCTGGTCCGTGGGTGTGGGGGGGTTCCGAGCGCTGCAGGCCACCAGGAGTCATTCCAGGTGGAGGGGGTGGGGCCCAGGATGAGGACTTCAGTCTTGTCTGTGTTGAGCTTGAGACAGCTGTCCTTTATCCAGGTGGCTACTGCCTTCATTCCACTGTGGAAGTTGTTCTTGGGGGCTTTGGGTTCGTCGGTGAGGGAGAGAATCAGCTTGGTGTCGTCAGCATAGGAGATAATGTTGAGTCCGTGGTTTCTGACGATGGTTGCAAGCAGGGTATGTCGATGTCGATGTTGAAGAGGAAGGAGCCCTGTGGGACTCTGCAGCTGATTTCTGTCGGTTCTGAGAGAAAAGGCGAAACTCTGACTCTCTCTGTTCGGCCGGTGAGGAATGAGCGGGTCCAGTCAAGCGCTTTGATGCGGATGCTGGCATCATGAAGTCTAGCACAGAGGGTGTTGTGGGAGAAGGTGTCGAAGATGGCCGAAAGGTCCAGGAGGATGAGGGCTGTGGTCTCGCCTCTGTCAAGGAGGATGCAGATGTCGTCTGTGGTGGCGAGGAGAGCGGTCTCAGTGCTGTGGTTGCTACTGAATACAGATTGGGAGTGGTCCAGGATGTTGTTCATTTTGCAAGGGTGTGATGTGCGATGAAGTTGACTAGGGATTTACTGAAAGGGGGACATCATTTACCGGCGCTGAAGAAGCACTTTCTATTTGTCAGAAATGTGTCAAGAGAATCCTTGTATTGTGTAATATTGATTCAATCTTTACAGATATATCAGAAGCCTGAAGGCGTACTTAGCATCCGGGATAGACGATTTGTCGGATGTCCTGTCTCCAGATGCGAAATTCACAGAAGCGATTACAAAGGGATATGAAAGTTGGTGGAACTGTGCAATTTGTGAAAGGAAAGGAAAATACAAGGATTCTCTTGCTATATTCTAACAAATAGAAAGTGCTTCTTCAGCGCCAAAGAGTAGATGAAGGACAAGGAAAGTGTACTTTTACACTGATCTCTGTGCTTAAAGATCTGAATAATAGTACTATCCCCCATTGTCCACCCATTGAAGTAGCCCTAGCTTTTGTGTGGTCCTGAAGAATCTGCTTGGACAAAATTATTTCTCACACCGAAACATGCGTTGACCGTTTTGAGGAATAACTCCAGCTCACAACACTACAACGGTTGAAATTGAACATCTTTCCCCATTGTAACTTGTTTTGTGTATCTGTGGAGAGGCTGAGTCTTAGTATGTATGAAGGGATAGCATGATAGGTGGCGTTCTTTTAATTAATGTAGGAGTGAGTTGAAAACAATTTTATCTGTACTCAAAGTTGCTCATGAAAAGATATGTTAAATAATGTGAAATAATTTTGGATAGGTCATTGATGTACTCACTGGAGATATGAAGTAATGTAAAAAACAATAAAAATAAATAAATATTTATGATATACATGTGTCTTGTGTAGAGATTTCTGGATCAGAGCCATAAGCACTCCCCAGGCATAGAGGAAGAAATACAGGTAAAGTTGGAAGTATTTCGTGTATTTCACCATTCTGAGGGGAGCAGAACTCCCGGAGATGTGGAAAAGGGCAGAAATAGTCCCATTTACAAAAAAAGAAGCAAGGGCATGGCAGTGAATTACAAGCTTATTAGTTTGATAGATAATCTTCAAAAAATCTTCTGCTAGATTTTGGATTGATTACAGGAATGGATGAGGGAGTCCTGCCTTCTATCCAATTTCCAAGCAGCATTAAGAAGTAAGTTTAGCATAATAATTCAGATCTTGCATCTTGTACTATTACATTAGATATATGTGAAGCTGAAAAAAGAACATCTGTGCCTGGCTGTATCGATCTAAGATCCGCCTTTGACCTGGTACACAGAGCAAAGAGGAGGGACATTTTCATACATATTGCTGTACCAGATAATATCCTGTCTATTATAACACATCTGCATTTTCATAATTATGTATAAGTGAGATGAGGTAGGAACGGGGAGCTGACTGACTGCATCCATGTAGAGAAGTGTGATAAACAAGGATGTGCATTGGCACAAACTATGTTTTCATTCAATATTAATGATGTGATTTATCATTTAACTGAGTGTAACAATAATTACCCAAAATTGCTAGAAGTGAAAACTCCAGCTTTACTGTTTGTTGATGATACCATTCTGATCTCCAATATACCTATGGGTTTACAGACACTCCATAATATGTTGTTAGGGTTTTGTGAGCAATGAGGTTTAGATATCAATACGGCAAAGATAAAGTTTATGGTCTTAAATGCCCATAGGTTATTTAAAGGGGCTGTGACACTGAGGGGACCGTCGCTTGAGAGATATTCGATTACTTGGGGGATAATTAGCCAAAACATTATGCTGGTCCCCACAAATTATGAAGAGTTCCTTGATAGTGCAACACAGAGTAGTGGCTGTTCTGAAATTGTAGAGACTGACAACTTGCAGGCCGGTGTCAACAGCCTTACAAATTTACCGTGTAAAGGCTCAGAAAGTCGTACTCTATGGAGCAGAGATTTGGGGTAATTGCAAAATGGATACTCTGACTAGAGTAGAGAACAAGTTTGTGAGGCCATTGAGTACCTTGTCACAGAGCACTCCTACACTCCTACTGTTTCTTGATCTAGGGCTCAGAAAGATAGCCCATTCAGCTAACCTTATACCTTTACTTTATTGCTTAGTCTCTGGTCCGCTCTCAAACTCAAGTTGTGTAAGGATGAATTTGTGGAGTGGAGAGCCCTGGATAAAAATGTTATCATACCATGGCTTAGATATGTAAACTGGCCCCATTCATTGAACTTAGGAGCAATAAGAAATGACCCATCTTCTATCCCTACTAGGGCTGCTGCACAGAGCCTGCTAAAAGTATTAGTTCTATGTATTGCATTTGTGACGTAGAACAGCCCCCCGTGGAGGCCTGGCAGAATAATTTCTAGCCATAGAGTTGTCCCTATCTTCGAGGATTATCTTAAAAACATCATGCCGCCAGTAGCCAAATCCCTAAATGTAAAATTCAGACTGGGGACTTTACTCATCAACAGCTTAGGCTCAAGGTAGCTGTCAAATGATAATAGTTCTGATCTATGTCCAGCGTGTAAACTAGTAGCAGAACTTTCCTGCAACGCTTATGACAACATCAGGAAAAAATGAATTCTGCCAGTCTGTAGATTCCTGTGAGTTAGGAAATATCCCATAGCATTGAGGATCCTCAAGTCAGACAACAGTGACATTGTTTTTGGCCTGACCAAATTTTTGTTTTCTGCTTAGAGTCTTAAGTCAATTTCTGAGAAACAAAGTGAGGGACATAGTATTGCATATAAAGGATTCATAATGTAAACACCTTAGCCGATTTATTAAAAATTCAAGTGTGATACTAAGAGATGCTTTTTAGTTGATGGAACCAAAAATCTTTTGTGAAAACTTTTTATATCGGTATTTTAAATGATGCATTTTGTACATAGAGTATAAATTGTATATACATTTTATCACTGGTATTTGCATATGTTTATTATCATGGCAACTATACACTCAATTTTATTGTAAGTTGTATGTGGAAATCTCTGAAATAAACTTGATTGAAGATGATGATACACAATTAAAATATATATCATCATCCTGGTTGTTTGTGAAGGGCTCCAACCAAGAACTTTGTGCCAACAGAGCAGTAGCTGTTCCAGAGCTCTTCCGACAGCTGTGGTGTTTTAATTCTATCCTGACTGTCAACAGCTAATTCAATCAAAATACATATTGTACTGGATTCCTTCAAGAAACAATCAGCCTCCAAATTCCATGATCGGTTTAAGTATAGTGGATACGAGGATTCATCTTCAAACGCCTGGCCGCCGCTAACTTTCAAGAACGTCCTCATATTCAAGGCCATCGGATGCCATCAGTGAGCTTTGTCATCAATGCTAGCATCTCACACCTTTCCATAAGAAATGAAAATATCCTACATGCAACCACCCATCAAGAAGACCAGCTTTGACCCAGCAGAGCTGCAGAGAATATTCTCAAATAAGTTGGTCCTTACACAACTGATAACAAGAGAAACATTCACTCAGACTTGCGACTTATTTGAAGAAAACAACTTTCTCGCTGCTAACAAACCAGATTCTGCCATGGAAGAGGTATGGATTCCACTTCGGTTTCTATTTGGGATGACCTAAAGACCATGATTGACATAAAAAAGCATTCTTGTACTTATGTTTTTCGAACCTGTCTGCCACATTCAACACAGTCCACACCAATTTCTTTAGAGTGAGATTACAGGAACTTGCATAAAAGATTTTTGCTTTTCTGGATCTCCTCTAACTGTTCCAACAGATCAAGCATCATCTTGCTTCGAACTTTAAAACTTTTTAGGAGTACGGCAGGCGCACCACCCAAAGGATCAGTCACCCTCCCAGTTCTCTGCAATGCCTACCTCAGCCCACTACTCCATTTAACCATCAAATCCTTCAACCTGACATGCTACAACAAAACCAATCCACCCACAATCCAGACTCCTGACATGCTACAACAAAACCAATAACACTCAGCTAATACTAATACTGGAGAGCCTAAAGGGCCTAGATATTTCAGGGTAAGCCACTGTTTCTGAGTCACTGACAAAGATCTTGACATGAGGAGACTGGAAGAATTGCCATCGTTTATCCGTCTGGCTCCAGGTACTTGGAACACTGACAGAGATATCTACACAAATCAGAAACCTGGAAGTGATTATGTATTTCAGCGTTACCTTAGTAAACCACATCAGAGGCGATAATTCGACATACGTATGATGCCCTATCAGACACTGAACCAATCCACACACAATCCAGGCTCTGGTCATTTGACAATAAAACTTGTCTATGATCTGAAATGTGCTCATGGAGTGCTGGCCACACAATTTTATTTGCTTAATGTTCACTTGAATTGAATACATTTCAACTAGATCTGCTCTACAAAAAGAGCACCACCAGTGTAAAATGTTTTTGCTGTATACCTGCTATCATGGTATCTAATCTATTTTAAGTCCAAATAAATTATTAAATTACACATATAATTTGATCTGTTAGTGTGGTGAACAACTCCACTGGCACAAAGTGTATCTGGTTATACTTCTAGTACTAGGCCTGATTTATTTGTTGGCAGTCGGAACGGTCTTGCTGTCCTCCGCCAAGACAACAGAGTATTTCACTCCACTGCCCTGACGGAAGGCCCGACTGACAAATTTATAAATGTCCATCGGGCCTGCAGACATTTATTGTATTGCCAGGAACCGCCATCAAGGCAGTTCCTATCAATGCATTGTAACTTTACTATACGGCAAAGTTATTTTTCTTTTAATCTCAAAAACAAAACCCCAAAGTGGGATTTTGTCTTTGAAAATGAAAAAAAAAAACCCTAACCGTGGGAGTTATCTCCCATGCTAAGGGGGGCATTTTGCAGATTTTACTGCCCTTTACCACTAGGGTTTTCCTGGTAGAGACAGGACGTGAAAAATTACCTGCAAGTCCGCCCATTTAAATTTGGTGGGTGGACATACAGGTAAACCTCTGAAGGCACTTAAACGTTGGTCCGTCTGAGGGGTCTAACCACAGCGGAGATGGAGTAGCCTCTCCGTCATTACGCCAAAGGTCCACCCGCTATTAAATCTGGCAGGCGTACCATTATGTTGATTGGAAGGGTACTCTATCGACGTTGCAACAGAGAACCCTTTCCACCAACATATAAATCAGGTCCTAAATCATTAATCTGTTTATGCTCAGTCTGAATTGAAATGTAATTTTGGACTGCTCTTATTTATGCCTCGGTGCTGATGACACTATTTAATCTCTTTTAAGACTCACTTGAATTATCTTGCTTCTGAAATGAGTAACAATGTTCTCAAATGTAATTGCTGTACTACTGTTAATTATAATAATTAATCTATTCACAGTCCACCAGAAATGCAATATATTTGATCTGCGGATGTTTGTGTAAGCAACACGACTAAGTGTAATTTGCTCTACTAGGATTCGTACATTATTTAATCCACTAGAGATTCAAGTAAATTGAAATGTAATATTGGATTGCCTGTGTTCGAGAACAGTGCTAGTGGCATAAAGGGTAATGTGCACTACTGCTGGAACTACATGGTCCATCACAGGTGCCAGGGCACCATGCTTCCTCGGACTGTACTACTCTTTCACAATCATCCTTTGGATTTTCAATCAGTCACTAGTGGACTTAGCCTCATAAAACATGCCATGACTGGTTGCCTAATGACCATTACTATCAGCTGCTCTTTCTCACTCATGAGTGGGCTCATCATGACCGACTGGAAGTTAAATTGTATTCCCAATCTGCCTACATTTGTGTGAACAGCAGCAATTGCATGAAGTCTAATTTGCTCTACTACTATGATGCTATTTAATCTTGTAAAGACTCACCTGAACTGAAATGTACTCTTTCATTTCCAGTGCTTTTGTGTACAAAGTTCCACTGCCATGAAGGGTATCTACGGTATTGCTGGGAGTATCAGTGCCTGTAAGGCATGCTTACTTGCCATTGCCACTCACTCTAAATCTTCTCTTGTAATGCACACCTGCCTCTCCTGAACTAACCCTGATAAAACATGCCATAACTGGTCATGTAATGCCCAATGCCAATCATTATTGACCAATCTGTGTCATACATACGATGAGGCATCAAGGCATATGTCTTGCCAGCCCTACAATAAATGGTCTTCTCCCACACCACAATTGACCTATCAGAGCACACAATATGGGTGATGTAATGCCTATTCCTATGAGTTGATCAGTGAATCCTCAGCTGATATGGCATGACCAGTTGCAAAATGTCCATTCTCATGGGTTGCTCCTCTGCCATCCTGGGGTGTATTTCAAAGCATATACTATACTTGATTCCATTTGGTACCTCACAAGGCACCATAGTTTGTTAGCACAAACTATTTGTCACACACCTCTCCAAAGATGCAGGTATACACTTGCACGACCCATGTGCAGGTACAGCTACTGACAAAGTACTTGTCACATTGGTCATAAAGCTCTCACATACTTCCTGTCTTTCCAGACACTAGCACTTAACACTTAAATGTTTTATCGCTCACTCTTAATTTTGAGTAAGATGCAAACATAGTCTCAGTAACAAAACCACAATAAGAGCAGAACGCTAATCCTCGTGCATATCATGCACTACCTATATAGTCCACTTGATAATCATACATTCTTCCATCCACACCACTGCCACGGAGTATCCTGCTACCCATTCGCAAAAGCTGTTTGGCACTTTATCGTGGGCAAGAGGCAACCTATAAATAGAATTACAAGACAGTAGACCTGACCACATGGTGGAGGTATCTGACTATTTCTAATACAGGATATGAGAACAGTGGATTTCAGTTCAATATATATTAAATATTCTTAGGTGACATGGAATAGTCCATAGTTGACTTTTGTTCAAGTGTGATGACATTTAGCAGCGCTGTGAGGGGCACTAGTTGGTGCAATCTGCAGTGACCTCCTGTAAAATATCCTGGGCTCTGGCACTTATTTTTCTACAAGTAATCTAATTTTGCCCGAAAACTTGTTCAAGCAACTTTCCCTCTGCTGTCTAGAACTAAAAGAGGACTACTTTGTCTCAGCAATTTCAGATTTTAATTAGCTGCAGGCAGTACTGAATTCCTCAGGCCACCCAGTGACATACATTCATCAACAATTCTGCTCAAAGGCTTTACTTTATGTGTTACTGTGCTTATTGTCTCAACAAACATGAACAGAAATGTTTATCTCCCAAACTTTCTTCTCCTGGGTTAGACCCTTCTAACAAAAACTCTATCTTCTCAGTATTTAAGCTAGGCCAGTTCTAAATCATCCTTCGCTGCATGTTGAGCAATATGTTAATAACTATCTCCTAATCTTTCTTAAAATCCGAAAGACAATGTGGTTGTCAGTGGAATGACACCTTGCCATGACAGAGAAGCACGGTTGAAGGTTAGCTATAAACACAAAAGAAGATGGGAAGACACAAGATCCCAGCAGAACTGCAAACTAAATTGGCTGAAGCGAAGGGCATTATCACTTTTTAATCAAGCCTATCAACCAGACAGAAAGGGTGGAAACCACTATCTGCAGGCTTCTACACCCCAGACACACAGTGCAATCTTTGCATTAGTATCCAGTGGCCTGGGGAGTCAAAAGCAGAGGCTAGATTTAACAACATCAACAGAGACAGCTGATCTTCATGAATGTTGTCTTGGCGTCCAGCAGCATCATCTCAATTCCTCTGTTAGCTCTAAAGCCAGACTGCCATTCTCCTAAACTCTTATTGATTTCTAGAATGTCTTGCATTTGTAATGTGGTAACTTTCTCCACAACTTTCAGCAGAAAGGGTATGCTTGACATTGGCCTGAATGTTATTTTTCAAACGTAGAAAATTTAACAATGCATTTATTAGTTGAGTGAGCCAGGATTTTTTTAATTAGCACCAATAAATCCACTTTTGAAATATTAATTTAACAATTGAGCAATAAAAGGGGCCATTTTAGATCTCTGTGATCTAAAAACTAGCAATGGGTACAGATCCACCAAGCCCTGTCAGACTGATGTTAATTTCAAACTCTTTGATTTCTTCAGAGAAGACTTCCTAAAGGAACTCTTATTTAAAGCTTGCACTTTATTTTGATGGAATTCTACATTATTGCTCTTTGGATTTCTCTTTTTAGCGTGAGCAATAAGTTTCTTTTTATCAATGATTTTGTTAGCACAATCTTACATTCTTCAGTCCACCATGGAAAAGTTTGCTAGGTCTGCAATGAACTTGTCAAAACAGTGACTAGAAAATGGAAAATGTTTCAGCATAAATCGCATTGGTCTGAGTGACAACTAAAAAGGGGAGTTTGGGGATCTCTCTCTCTCGCCACAGTCCCCCGCATCCGGAAAACGACTGCCGGCGGCAGATCCTTCTCCCACCTCGCCGCCAAGACCTGGAACACCCTCCCCACCAACCTCCGACAGACCCAAGACCTACTGGCCTTCAGAAGACTCCTCAAGACCTGGCTCTTCGATCAGTAGCAGCACCACCCCCCTCTTCCCCCAGCGCCTTGAGACCCTCGCGGGTATGTAGTGCGCTTTATAAGTGACATGATTGATTGATTGATTGAAAAAACCTTTCAAAATAGTAGTGCAATATGGTGCATCTGTAAGTAGCATTACAAGTCTGTTACAATGGTCAAAAGTAAAGGGGGAAGGGAGCTTTCTGCACCTGCAATCAGTTCCCTCAGATGCTAACACTTACCTCAGAAAATGGTGAAAAGTGGATAGGTTTGAAAGACAATTAGAAGGGGTCTTTGGGTATCGCTCCAAAGAAACATTTCCTTAAAAGCAACAAGAAAATGGTGCATTTTTAGGTAGGAATCTGCAGCCTCAGAGCCTGTTGAGGGCTCCCTCTCTCACAAGTCAGTATAAAGGACATCAAGTTTGACACAGACAGTGCCGCTCAAAAGTGCTGAGCACAAACATCATAGCCGGGAGAGATGCAAACTGGCTTTGTGGAGTGCTTCCAGCATCATGTACTGATGCAACTGCAAGTAGCTGAACTCGGGCTCCTTGGCAGCACTCCCAGCCACTGTCACAAACAAGACCATGGATACTATTTTCAAATTCCAACGACCTCATGGAACACAAGCACCCGAACCCACAGTTTCTGAATCTCTGCAACTCTCAGCAATATCTTGCAACTCTGCTCAGAAGATCTGCTTCAAAAAACTATGCCTCAGTTCCTTGTGGCCAGTAAAAAGCAGCCACAACCACATTCTCAGCACCCCAGTATCAAAGGCAGAATGCACCCAGGACATTTACATCTGCACCGGCTACTAAGCAGCACACAGACTTGTGGAACCTTATATTTGACAGTGCACCCAGGACACTAACCTGAGTAAACGAGAAACTGGATGCTGTAAAATCTACCATGCAAAACTCTCTGTCCCTGTAATCCTAATGATCCATTCACTCCCCAAGTAATAGAGGTGTCTTTTGCCATTTTGGATTCAGCTGTCAGCCTCAAAATTTCTGATGTCACCAGAAACCCCTGATGAAAATCTGGGACCCTTGAATGGCGATATAGTGCCGCACTGCGGGATTACCCAGTGTAGGTTTAGATGTGCACAAACACAAACAAAATACATACACACATACATATCTACTCAAAAAAAGTCCTAGTTCAAGGGAATGACCCAATTACCTTCAACTAAAGTCCTTAAATACATATTTATATATGACCCAAAGGCAAAACATTGTAAAAGAATAAAGAATTGAAGGAAAGTCTTGCATAAACCTAGCATCAGTAAATATTGCAAAAGAAAAGAAGGGACCTTAATCATTGAATGCTGCTGTGCAACATTGTAACTGTATAGTACAAAAAAACAAATCACTGAAAGTTTCCAAAGTGTAGGAATTCCCACATCTAGCACCAAGTAGTGAAAACTCATACTTCAAGCGGCTTGTGAAGACTCATCTAGCAAGAGACACAAATATACAGCTGTGGATACATTTTCGCATCTGATTGGGGAATTGCCAGGTTAGAGTCACACGTCAGAGTAGGACCCGGACCACCAGAAAGTACCTCCACGCGTTTAAATGTCTTCCAGGAAAACAGAAGTTTAGATATGAAATGTATCGGTGACAAGAAAACGAAAACTACATGTTTGCAAAACTGATTTAAAAAATTGATAGAGAAGGAAGAGTTTAGTTTTTACAATACACAACTAAAAAGAGACGTTTATTAGAGACCATTTCGATTGCTATGAATTCACTTTGATAATGTTCATTAGTGAGACATCATGATTTTATTTTCCTTAATTTCAAAACAATAAAATAATGTATGTCGTGCATGATTAGAAATGCACAACAGGACATCATTTAAACAAAACCACCTCTTTGGTATGTGGTCCTTTCTCACACATAACTAAGATGAGAAAGGATCTCATGAGGCATCTTTCCACAAGCACACGTTGTAACACACAAATGTAACTCAGACAATGAACCTTAACGTAACGCCACAAAGGAATGGTCAAAATGGCACACCAAGTCAAGCATACCAACATGAATCCAGTGGATTTGGTGAAATGGCACGAAGCACAAATGAGCCATTCAGTGGCTGACCTGGTAGCTGGGATTAGTTGGCTCATACTGCTGTAATTGGGCGATTGTGTATTTTCGTGCACTAGCCAACTTAGCCTGATGTCTCCTTAATCGAATGAGAAGCAATGTTAGCTCTTCCGGCTGCAGGTATTCAGACATATTGCAAAGAGGAAATTAGCAGTCTTAGTTGAACTGTAATAACATTCCCACACAGTGCCCACACAATACATATTGGACTAAGCAATTGCTGTATATCGATGCCTTTAGGTCAAAATACTACAAACAAGAGAATGATTACAACAATTGTAGATACATTGAGATACAGTGTATGTATACATTGGATGTGCGATTTCGAATGATATAAAGTGGAGAAGCAGAACAATGATAGGATATTCCAATACCACCATATTATAAAACAAATGTGTTATATTGTATGTAGACTATTGACATTAACGTGTTAATCACTGAGAGTTCATAAGAGTTACATCATCATCATTAACTTTATTTACGATCTCAAAGATCCCAAAAAGTACATCACAATATAAAAATTTTTAAAAAACCAATTAAAATTGACCATGTTTAAAAGACTAAAGAAAATATAAAAGAGAAAAACCATCATAAATTTTGGGCTGGGCATTATACAGCATTTCATTTCATTTCCACCATTGACATATTAGCTGGAAGAGGATCACTTCATTAGCTTCCCCCGCCTTATCCACACAGCATGGAGAAATCGGGAGATGCCAAAGGCTATTAGTCTGCTTGTATCTGTTGACAGTTGCCTCAGAATTTCTAGGTAATGTCCCGGACCAATAGCTTTACATAGGGGTACAATCCATCTTTTTGTCTGTATTATATAATAAGGACAGAAAAAGAGTAAATGAACAATTGATTCTTGGGAAGATTTACACATAGGACACAGATCATCAGCCGGTATACTCGTGCGCCACCTTGAACAAAAGAGTTTGGTAGGTAAGGTCTTATACCTAAACTGTAGGAACAGCTTTCGGGCCAGTGGTGCTGTAATTTCCTCAATTGTTACTTCAAACCATGGAGTGCATTTATGAGATAAAAAAAACTTTTGTCAATCCTGAGGACTGTTCTACTTGGTCCAGGTGTAGTATTTTTTCCCAATACATTTTTTTCAGTTCCACCCTTGAGGTACCAATCATAGTTTCTGGGCTCAACCAAAAGCTTTCCATCCCTACTCTCCCTAATAGAGCACATAAACAAGCAAACCACTTTAAAGATTCTGCCTGAGGGAATCTTAAGAGATCCTTTAAGGCCTCACGGTAAGGCTCCAGCTCAATTACCGTCCAGATTCTGTACCAGAATGATAACATTTAAAAATTTACTATGTGTTTTACTTGTTTATGTGCCAAATCCAAGTAAAAAGGGACCAGGGGTGTACTAGCCGGGAGGCCAACCAATGATCTAAGGAACCGATTTTCTACTGTTGATAGCGCGGCTTGGGAAGTACAACCCCACAGCTCCGCACCATAGAGTACCCCACCCAGGACTTTGGTGTTATAAATCTCAAGGGCGGGAGCAATCTGCCTACAGACTGTCCTCTTATGGATTTTACTTATGTGTGCGGACTGATGGATAAGTTGTAATTTTGATTTTTCAACCTGGAGACTCCAGTTAATTGATGGGGTAAGCCGGATACCCAGATAATCAAATTCTTCAACTTGCTCTAGGATTGTACTACCAGCCCACATCGGTCTAGTCTTCACTGCTCCTCTACCCTTATTAAAAACCATAAATTTGGTTTTTGTTTCATTTAAACTAAGCCCTCTATCCTTACAAAACTTTAAAAAGTCATTTAAAAGTTGTTGAAGCCCTTGTGGTGATTTCGAGATTAACAGGGTATCGTCGGCAAAGAGTAATGCCGGGACTCTTCGTGACCCTATTTTTGGTGCATCGCAGCCATCCCTATCTAAACACTCAACTACACCATTTATAAAAGAGTAAAAAGAGTGGGTGCCAACACGCATCCCTGTCTTACCCCGCGTTTGACTGGGAAGGTTTCTGTTACTTGGTTGTTGGGACCCCATCTCACCTGTGCAGAATTCTCTGAGTGTAAATAAATTAGAATGTTTAAAATATTTATCGGGATGCCCATCTAACGGAGCACCCTCCAAAGTTTTTCTCGTGAGACTAGGTCGAATGCTGTGCGCAAATCGACAAATGCTACATAGAGCTTACCACCCTTCACAGCCACTTCTTTCCAGTAAATACAGATTAGGCGAAACACCTGGTCCAGTGTACTAATTTTAGAGCGAAAACCCGCCTGCAGATCGCTCAAAATATTATCTTCCTTTATCCAATTCTGGACCCTGCCTAAGACCTGCTTACAGAAATTTCTTGGGAGCGAATCAATAAGACTTATGGGCCTATAACTCAAGGGTGAGGATCTATCCCCCTTTTTAAAAACAGGAACTATTTCTGCTATCCTCCAGGAAGGTGGAATAGGAGCGCCTTGCAAAATCAGATTGGACATCAAGTTTATATATTGGCTCCACAGCATTCTGTCTTCCCTATACAAATCATTGGGTATTCTGTCTGGGCCGGGGGCACGAGATGGCACACAAGATGAAATTGCTGTTAATGTTTCTTCAAGAGTGATAACCAGGTTTCCCTCATCGTGAGCCCGAGGTAGGGCCCACTCCTCCAGGGCTTCCCTAGCTATACAGGAGTCATCTCCATAGAGAGAGCCAAAATGCGCAACCCACTCCTCTGGTTGGACTGTGTATTCGAGGGTGGGGCGTTCCCCCCTAAGCCAACATGCAGCATTCTTCCAGAACCCTTTGGAATCTCGATCTACTAAAGCAGTATGCAGAGAGGTCCAGAGCGAGTCCTCCCACTCCTTTTTAGCACCATCAGTGGCTCTTTTATACTCCACTCTACAGGTTGAAATTTCTGCTTGAATCCCTCGCTTAAGCGCACCAATAAGCGCCCCCTTTGTCTTCCTACAGTGTGAATTAAACCAGGGGCTCTTGGTGCCATGCTTACTACCACTACATTGGCCCCCTTTACCACTTGGGTTTTTGGATTGACTCAGTAAGTCTCTTACCTCACTAAAGAACAAATCATGGGAGGGCCCTAGGTTTGTAATGGCTTCATTTGAACAAAAAGCACTCAAGTCATTAATAACTTGCCTTGCTTTGGCCTTTACTATTTCTAGGGTTTCCGGATGTCTCTCAACCCATGCCCATCTCAGGGCTTTCTGATCGTTAGCACTAGTAAGTATACCTACTTCAGGATTTGTCAGAGTGTTTGATTTAAGTGGGCCCTCTATAGACAAGCTAATAGCGAGAGGATGGTGGTCACTCTCCGATCTTTTCACTACTTCCATGTCAACCAGTAGAGGCCAGAGATTAGTGGTAATTGAACAGTAATCAATTCTACTGGTTTTACCCGGCCTATTGTAGGTATGTTCCCCATTGGGGTCTGACTTTGACCTACCATTAATAGCTCTAAGCTCATGCTGGAGAGTTAGCGCAAGCACTTGGGCTGCTCGCTTCGACCATCTTACTGTTGGGAGATCCAAGGGGGGAATAGACCATAAACGATCCCAATCCTCCATTAGGTCATGTGGAGTTGAGGTAAGAGGTTCAAAGGTACAGTTAAAATCTCCTGCTACTATGGTTGGGATATTATCAGAATAATTCGACAAGATATCGTCTACCTTGTAAATTGTGTCTGTGTCGTCATTTGGGACACCTACTCTGTTATAGACATTAAAAATTCTAACCTTCCACCCACTAAACAGGATTAATTCAAGAGCCAAGATATCCTGCGAATCCACGTTTAGTATCTTTACTTTAGCCCCTAAATTAGTTTTAACCCAGATTGCAAGACCTCCAAAAGGTCTACCCTGTTTTTTCCTCTTTGCATCAATTGCATAAACTGAGTAACCATCTCTATAGGGGGTAGCCAAGCTCCAAGTTTCCTGGAAGAGGATTAAATCATAGGAATCCACGAAACTACACCAATCAGCTCCGATTGAAGTTTCTGGAACCCAGCAACATTCCACACTAGGATCTGAAAACCAAAAACAGAGATAATCCCCTCATCCAGATCGAAATCATTAACCGGAACACAATCTAGACTAACTGCATACGTATCAGTAGCCAAGGGGAAAGTTACCTTTGGAAATTCATTTTCCGTGCTTCGGTTTGTGCTAATATCATCAGGCCCATCAACGTAAAGGTCCGTGTTCGGTATAGAATTTGCTAATAACGAGGGGTTTTAAAGGGGAGAAAAAGGATCCTGCCGGAAATCTGATAGCATATCCTTATCTGATTTCAGTCAATGTTGGCTACTTTTTATCCCACTAGGGCCGGGACAGAAATCTTCCCTATGCAATCTGGGCGATGTTGTTCCTTCTTTGAGTGGGTATTGATATCTGATCTCGATGAAGGTGTTAGGAGGAGGGAGGGTACGGGCATCAATTGACAAAAGCCCAGAGACCATGGTTTTGTCAAAGAAACTAACTACAATTGTGTCTTTTTTTTCCCCCGGGGTAGATAGTCTACTAACACATCTAATGTCATCCCTTATGATGGAATAGCAGTGGCGAGATGACCTAAACCAGTGGATAACCTTATTTGTTAGGGAGCTATGATCCTCATGGCCTCTATCTGAGAGTTTTGGAACATTTATGAGATAGATTGTGCCTTGACTGCCCTTACCCTCCGGCCTCCTATACACTCCATCCCTTACCACCCCCAAACCATGTGAGGCTTCATGGAATGGCCTACGTATACAACCCTCATCCAGTGTCACCTCCCCTCTATCCAGGTATTTGTATCCTGGACCCCCACAGGCAACTCCCTGGGGGGACAATTTAATACTCTCTGGTTCCAGCACTTTGAGAGGGGTAACTCTTCAGGTAATAGGGTTTGGGGAAGGAATTTGGCGATGGAGCTCTAGTGTATTTCTCTACCTGCCCATGGTGTAATTGCTTCACGCAACTATCGTTTTCTACAGACGGTATTGCTAGTATACTATTAGGGGGTAAGAAACTTGCTTCTCTCCCAATACCATTGATGACTCCCTGAGAGAGACTCCGAACCTCCCCTCTGAGAGCAACCACTTCTTCTCTTAGGGACTCAAGCAAGGACCTAAGCACAGCCAATTCATTAGAAGAGGCACCTCTGTCTTTGGTGGAATTTGGCTCACAGGATTCGAGGTCATCGGCCTCTAGTACATCAAATCTGTTGTGACAATCTACCTGAACAACATAGGGTATAGAGGAAGGCCCACTAGGTGTATCCCGGGGTTTGTCTATTGACAAGTCTAACTCCTTCCCCTTCTCCTTAGACAATCCCTTTTTTTTATTACCTTTCAATTTAGGATGAAACATACGTGGGATTGTCTTGTCCGGGATAAGCTTGTGTTTCACGATTTGTGCAGTAGGGGGCGGGGGTGGGCCCGATAGCCCAGCCCCAAGATCAGCGACCAGCTCATCAGGCAAGTCTTCAACCGCAATGGAGGTATTTATTTGAGACTCTGCTATCTCCTGGCACTCTGATAAAATTAATTCAATACGATCCATGGTCTCATGACAGACTGTGCCAGGGGATTTTCTCTTTTTTTTAGCATTTGCAGGGCCACTAACCCGCTCCTGACCTTTCCTTTTACCCATCTGTCACAAATACCCAGATAGATATTTTACCAAACAGCAAAAAATTAATCAATTTGCAGTTTGGCTAGAAAGAGGTATTCAAAAGTATATGTTGGAGACAAAGCAAAACAATAGTCTATAGAGAGTCTAGCAAACCACCTTACATTCCCCATAGGCTACAACAGCTAAGATACAATAACATACAGTACCATAAAAAAAAAACTCAAGGGTAAAAAAGCTAGCAAACTAAAAACTCAAAAGACTTGCCCCACACATTAAGACCTCAAAATAGTCAATAATCAAGGCCAGTAAAAACAGCTCCAGGGAAAAAACCCCGCCAAATAAGTTTCTTTAGACAGCACAGTACCTCCAGTTCACAAGTAGATTAGAAGATCAGAGCCATAACCTGCGCTGCAGAAAATCACAAGAGGAAAATCAAGGGGGGTGGCCCTGCCCTGCCTCTTCCTGGCAATGAAGGGCAAGGACGGGCCCGCCCTTGGCCCGGGCTTTGCCCGGGCGCATCCCGCGCCGCGATGGTGACTCGCGCTTTTAGCGCGTTTGGCAGCAACACTCCTCCCCTCCCGGGAGGGATCCTGGGACAGGTAGTCCCCAGCAGCAGCAAGTGGCAGCAAGCGGCAGGCGTCCCGCGCCGCGATGGTGACTCGCGCTTTTAGCGCGTTTGGCAGCAACACTCCTCCCCTCCAGGGAGGGATCCTGGGACAGGTAGTCCCCAGCAGCAGCAAGTGGCAGCAAGTGGCAGCAAGTGGCAGCAAGTGGCAGCAAGCGGCAGGCGTCCCGCGCCGCGATGGTGACTCGCGCTTTTAGCGCGTTTGGCAGCAACACTCCTCCCCTCCAGGGAGGGATCCTGGGACAGGTAGTCCCCAGCAGCAGCAAGTGGCAACAAGTGGCAGCAAGCGGCAAGTTACAGTCGCACACTCAAAGGCTGATATCTTCTGTGTTTTTTTACAGAAATGAAATATCAATACTATTTACTAACCTGAAATCCAATTCACATCTTTTTCTCAATGTATCTACTTGATCTATATTTTCTAGCCTTAGGAGTCACAAAAAACGAAACTTTTCTTTGCTGTGTTTATAACTTATGCAAAGGAAAAACAAGTTTTACTGTTCTTGTGTGAATCAATAATTTCTATTTGTAATATTCATGTATCTATGTTTACGTATGTATAGTAAATACCCTTTGTTAAAAGCAGGGTGTCTCAAACTTTACCATGATATATTCCGTGAATAACCCAGGATTGACAATTTCATAATCGGATGTCTCATATTTTAAATTTCACAAAGTTAGGCACAAATGTATTTACCAACAGGGAGTCTAAACATGCAAATTTCAGTGACCACCTAAACTGAAAGAGGTTTATACAAAATGGGAGTCTTATTTCCATTGCCAATTTTCAGAATTGATGGATTTCTTTTAAAAAGAAAACCCTTGATATGTAAAGCAAAGGTTCTGAGGTGGATAGATTGCGATATATTTGTAAAACAGTTGGAACCTCAATACACATCGTGTTTAGAATATTAATTTAATGCATCATAGCCTCACATTACCTGATCAGATGCAATATTCATTGATAATCATTTCAGCTTAACGTTGTCATATACTGTACAAGTGATAAGATATTTTTCATAACAAATCGGCAATTTCCAAATCACAAAAATATTTAACGTGTTAAAAGTATCAAATGGCTACTTTCACCAAACCCATTTAAAACCTCCTCAATATTATCATACTTCAGCCACGAGAAACTAAAGACCCCATTAAAATTAGGATCAAATCCAATTCCGTCCATTTTTTATTCCTGTAATTATTGCGAAAATATGCGGCTAATTCAATTTCTACTAGGCCAAAGACATTCTTCACACAATACTCTCTAGAAAAAAATAAACCATTGATAATGTATCTTAATTGGGAGCTCCACGATTCCCAGATCACATTAATTGATTTTCACAGCAGCTAAGGTGGGCATATGCAGCTCCTGTCTGCTCCCTGCCTGATTAAAAGAACAGAGTTGTGCAAGGAACGAATTTTAAAACCAATTTCTACTTGCAGACCATGTTTGAATTGCACTTTAGAATGCGCTTAAACCAAGGAGAAATATTTTCACATGGAAAAAAGCAAAAATGTGTTGCTTTACAATGTGTAGGAATTCTTTATAATGCATTTTAATTCTGCTTAACCCCTTCCCTGATCATGACGAGCTCAGCTCATCATGCTGCGCGGGCGGGCTGTGCGCATGACGAGCTGAGCTCGTCACGACCACGCCCGCGATCGGAATGTCCAGCACCTGGGCGGAATTCCGATCGCAGCGAAGGCGTTAAAGAATACATAAATAAATCGCAAGTAGGGAAAATATGCTTTCTTAAACGTAAATGAAAATAACGTGAAGAAATGTCTTTTTTTACTAGGCATCATTCTTAAATGTGCCCCTTTTCTTTTGACTCTGCTCATTGCTAAATAAATGTATATTTAGGACACTTTGCCTAGCACGAGCATCTTACTAAAGAATATGCTGACATCAAGATTATGTTCTTTTGCTTTATCACGCCATATTAGATCACTTTTAATATAACAATGAACCTTACTGTCAATTCATAATGAATAGAATACTAGAATGAATAATGATTTAGATATATTTTATGTTTGCTTATCTAGGATATTATTGATAGATTTGTTTCAGTGACTAGCCTTTTGTATTCACAATATGATATTGAACTCAGCTCTTAGCTTAAGAAGGTTCTCATGAGAACTTTCCTCCATGTTTCTAGTAGTTGTAACAGTGTTGTACTATGTACCGGCATGAATGTTTACTGTGGGAATCAGGAGAAGCAACGATGTTGACGACACCTTCGGGTGAGCGGTTTCCACTGAACGAAAGACTTTGACACCTATTAATTTTCGTTACTTTATTGTGTGATTTTATATATTATATTACATGTTCCTAGTTAAAGAGATCCCTTATGACTCTACTCTGGGAGAGTCACTCTTTTACATCCTTGCTCTGTGCTACTGACAGCTATTGCTAAATGAGACTTTTTATTCTATTTCCTTATTCAGATTTTTCTTTGATCAACGCTATTGCAACGATAATTCCTCTATCGCTAATATTATAACAGTACTATAGCTGTGGGGAACTCGGCTGTGTTCCCAGAAAGACTCTTTGTGGGAAGTTCTAGTCTTTATCTATGCTCCGAAAATCTTGCTCTTTTCTGGAAGAGACACTTCACGGGTCCTACCTTGGGGTAGATTAGGTCCTTTAGCTAGTTTAGTGACAATTTCCTTAATGGAAATCGCTGTATTGATTTGTGCTGTCAGTAATCAACCTTTCATTTGTTATTTCTGTAAACTGGACTAATCCGAATAAAGATGAACAAAGCTACTAAATCCTAAAGATAATAAAGGTTTTAAAAACTTCTTCAACCTCTCATCATTGACTGAATATTAAGGCTCTGGCAGTTGATGATATATGTCTGACCTGCGTTTTTGTTCCAGATCCATTCGCAATAGGGTGGGCAAAGGTCCATCCGACCTGTCAAGTGCCATGTGGATTTCCAAGGGTCAAACTGTAAGTAGGGGTGCTTAATCTAAGAGACCACTTTGGCCATTCCTTTAGGCGCTAACAGTTGACACCGCAGAGTGTTACAATAGATGTTCCCTAACTGTCCTGCTTATTGTCACAGCTGAACACTTCATGTTCTATTCTTATGAGTCAAGCCCTTATAATGAGTTGACAAAATGCCTTTGCTCTTTTACACTAGAAGTCCCCCGTGAATAGGTATCTAGAAGTCCGCAGTGAATAGGTATAAAAATAGAGCATAAATGTCCCTCTCACTGCAAGACCAACCTCAACAATGGGGAGTTCATTTAGCATGGTGCAAAGGTTTTCTGAATTTTGTCAAAACATTGACAACCCAGAACTTTTAGTAGCACTGGTTTTGTCAAAGAATCAATGGAAGGTGTACATAAAACCCCCAAAAATCTATTGGATCTTTAAAAAAGAAACACAACATTCCTCTCCAAACTCCTCTTAAGAAACAGTCCTCAATCTGTGGATGGAACTACTTTGCTATAAGAAAAAGAAAAATGAAAAGATCCTCAAGAATGTGAGAACCACAGAGAGTGTGTAAAGAAACAACATTTCGAGACTAAACAAGTATTTTGTAGAAAAACAGGTCTCTGTTAAGCCAAAATATTTGCTCCAAACTAAAGCAATTCACAAAGCTTTGTTTAATAAACCATTTTATTTTCATATTTTGTTCATTCAAACTAATAAGACATCCATCATGCATTTCCTTAAGTATGAACCTAACCTTGTACTATAACAGACATATATCATTCAAGCCTTCTTGGTAATTCTCCCTCTTAGAAAACACTGTTTAGGTTTATATTTTGACTTTGAATTATTCTTGTCAAGGATGTTTATGCATTTTCAAGGGGAAGTCTAAAATAGACATTCCAGACAAATACAACAGATATATGCTTCCATTATGCAAATTACAATAGCCAAACTACTTAGAAATATTTATCTCCAGACCTGTGAATGAAAAATAAATGAAAAATGGACCCGAATTGACAAAATGTTCAGAGGCCTGGTGGTGATGATTTGAATAAACCAGAAAAAGATACTAAGAGCGGACTCCCAATTCAAGCAGAGAACCATCTAAGTGAAAAGCATCCATCTACCAGGGACAACCTATTTTTCCCACTCGGGTGCCTGCTTTCTGGTAATATCTTTAAGCATAAGGATTAATATAAATCCTGACCTGATTTAATAGACATTGGATAACTTACCAAGCCACATGGAGATCCTATTTTAAGGAGTACTGCCAATCTACCCATTCTCAACATTAATGTTGAGAATAGTCAACATATTTCTAACTGGGAGTAGAGTTATTGTTCTAATTCGGAGTATTAGGATGCCATACAGTTACCTTTGGAGAATGAAATAGTAACAATAATAACTATCAACATGCAATTCAAAGGGTGATTATCCAGTTAATGTTAGTTCAGTGAGACAAAAATGAAGCTCATACTTATCAGTCACCCTACATCTTAAAAGGTGTTTCCCATAAGCTCTTGTGATGTGTGTATATTCTTTTTTCAAATGACACAAATTTCAAAGGGTTACTATTAGTTAAAAAGGGCATCTGTAATGTTTGGTCAAGGTCTGTGCAAACTTGTAACAACATGTCTGGCAAAGGAGAGTTCTGACTATCCAGTAGTCAAGGGCTTACTCTTTTCTTTCATTAACCAATACTTGAGGATCCGCTGTCATTAACCAATACTTGAGGATCCGCTGTGTCCATGTGGAATTTAATGGTAGTCATGTAAAGGCACATGTCAAATGGCAGTTCAACACAAGACAATTGCAGCTCTACGAAGTACAAGGCAATTTAGTATGGAGTCCAGGTTGTGAGATCTTTCAGTAATTTAAACTTAAAAGACTGTAGCAAACTCTTATACATGGCAATTGCAAACATACACATCCAGACAGAGACTAGAGAGTGAGGACTTGTGAGCATGCCTGATTTTTTTTAAAGGACAACCAGTGGCCTAGGATATTTCAAACTTTGCTTCTAGTGTGTAAGAGGATTAGTTACAAAGTTCTGTGCCTGACATACAACATACCACAACTCGCAATTCTAATTTTTGCCAGTTCAGAAATAATTGGATCAGTAAATTCTGGACCTGATAATTCAACTTCAGGAGATTCTGGATTCTTTCAGATGTTGCAGGGGCAGGAGCAGCAGACAAAATCATTGCCTGGCCACTGTTCATCCCATGCGTTGGTCTACCCTAAATCCCCCAATTAATCCCCCCCTACCCGTCCTCCTGTTGACACTTTCCTCCTGCTCATAGCAGGTGAAAAACGTCTATAGGGTAAAGAATCCGGTATCTCTATGTTTGCGTGTTTATTCCCTGTTCTGAGAAGAAAACATGGAATAGTCGGAATTTGGTGCAGGGAGACCAGCCAGAATTGGGCAGTTGGCTCATCTAGTATTCTTGCACCTAATTAAGGCCAACTCCTAATGCGGGCCATAGGACGGAAAAAACGGGGGCAGGTGATAGCTGAGTCAACAGAGGTTTTATATTTATAAAATTTTAAAAAACATGGAGTAGACCCAAGGAATTAATGTGACAAAGCAATGCACAACATAGCACCACAATAACAAGTTAGAGCGAATAGAACACTTGTGTCCCACAGCGAGGTGCATTGATAGAAAACATGCAATGAATAATACTTTTGTTGGAAAATGGCATATTACACAAATGTGTAAAACTGACTTCGATTATAAGTTTGCCGGATTCATATACGAGGATACCATGTGGCTGGAAATTACGTTTCTGGCTGGTATTCCCACACATATATTCTGCTATTACAAAATAGTTTTTCTTGGAATGGGGACTTACACGCAGAACTAAGGGGCTCATTACAATGGCGGGCGGACTTGGTCCGCCCGCCACCGTAGCAGTGTTTGGGACCGCCCGCCAGACATGCGGCGGTCCCACCACTGCGATTAGGATGCGCCCGCCATACTTGCGGGCGCATCCTGGGCCTTTAACATTGTGGGCGGTGCTGCTGGCTGCAGCACTGTCCACAATGTTAAAGGTACTTGCACTGCATTTCCCTGCACCACGTGGCAGGCACCACGCGGTGCCTGCCACTTGGTGCATGGAAATGCAGAGGGGTACAATGGGTACCCCCCAGTGCAGCAACACCCCCCCACAAGGGTGTCCCGCAACGGGCCCCCAAACGCAATCCCCGCCGCCTTTCCATGGCGACGTCGCCGCCATGGAAAGGCCTCTTCAGAGCCACATCCTAATATGGCTGACGGTGCCTGCTAGGCACCACCATCATATTAGTGGCCCTGCTCCGCCCACCAGGCAATCGGTGCGATTGCCACCAGTGGAAAAGCGGCAGACGGACTTTGCGTCCGCCTCGATACCCACCGCCATCCTAATATGGCGGTGGGTAAATCTCAATATGATGGCGGAACGATCGCCACCGCCGGCGGCGATCGCCCTGCCATCGTAATGAGCCCCTAAATTACCTGCTTCAAAACTATATGAGGTGTCTGCATTCCAGGAAGCAGTGGGGCCAGTGCAAGGGAACGGTGAAGGACCGGTGATAGGTTATGGAGTATTGCCTAGTGGCACGCAGGTAGACATCCTGGTGGGGTGGAGTGTGAGAGTTCTCAGTCAAATGTCTCTGCATCTTGCCCAGGTCTGGGATGTCTTCATTTTGGCCAGGGCTAAAAAGGTTGCTGGAGTTGTGTGTGTGTGTGGGGGGGGGTAGGTTGGGTCAGGAGCCCTTAAAGGGTCAAGTGGGGTAGCTGTGTGCCCTAGGCCTATACTTTTGGCACATAATGGTCATGAAGGGGGGTGGGATCAGAAAGTGAGGATAACTGTCAGTGCCTATGCCCCAAGGCTGATTTTGCTTCTAGGTGGCAGGTGGGTTGAAGGAGCTGGGGGTGTGGAAAGATTGCAGTGTCAGGGGTGAGGAAAGCAAGGACAGAACCCCTTGGTGCTGCAAGGAGTTATTAGGGGCCTGGCAGTGCTCCTGCCCGAGGCAACTGCTCTCTACCCAGCCAGCTAAATTTCACCAGGTGCAGAATCACGCCCAGTAAAATCAAACCGTGTGTTAGAGGACAAAGAAGCAACCAAGTGCAGTCAAGTTATACATACCCATTAATCCAAGATGCGGGAATATTGCCCCACTATAAATGGCACAGACAGGTATCCCTAAAGTGGATACGATCCAGGACGCGTGTAATGAGAGCCTCAGTGTTCAAAACAGCTCAGCGCTTTTCTAAGAGGCATTATTAAGTAGAACTTGACTCCCCACTTTAAAACAAGCATCTGATGAAGGCAACACAGGCAATGTCAAAAGTGATCAACTTACCTTATCCTTGCTCGTCAAAACAAATATCGTACTAACTACAGCTACAGAATCAACTTTTTTGACAAAATGAATGATCACAGATTAAATATTCCATCAGGCACATTTGAAATTCTCAAGAGTTTCTCAGCAGATCTGATTTAATAGTTCACCAAAAGGTACAACGTGACTTCCTAACTGTAAATGACTTCCACAATCCAATCATTAATGTTTTATCATCAATCATCAAGTGTCTTTTCTGAAAACAATTGCTGCTTTTTATGGCAGTGTAGATGTCATGCTGATTCCCAGAATTATGTGCATAGTTTTAGGAAGTGGAAACTACTCTGCATCAATGTCCCCTCATAAGATGCACTTTGTGTGGCAACACTGAACATTAGAATTACCATAAAAAGGCATGCATATAAATGGAAACACGTTCAATGTTAGTATTTTTGTGTAAAGAACAAATTATCTTTCTACATTTGAAACACCGTATTAAGGGCTACATGTACAAACCTTGTTGCCAGTCGCAAGCGGGCCGATTTGCAGAATCGGCCTGTTTCAAAACTCAAAAAGGCTTTTTGGGGTTTAGAAAGCCCTGTTTGTGATTCGGGAACCTTTTACAGAATCGCAAATTGAGTTTGCGATTCGGTATTTGGAAGAAGCGTGTTCAAGGAGTCCTTTCCTAATACCGAATCACAGTGGTATGTGTGAATGTTTTGCGACCGAAATGGGGTCGCAAAACATTTGCAATTTACCAGCAATTTTGAATTGGTGGTAACGAAATCGCAAATTGGAAGGGGTCCGCAAGGGACCCCTTCCCCTTTGTGAATGCATGCAGAATATTTTTTTAAGAGCAGGCAGTGTTCTCATGGACCACTGCCTGCTCTTAAAAAAATTAAAAGAAAACTTCATGAGGTAGATCTATTTTCAACCCAATATGAATCGCAAATAAAACTCAAAAGAGTTTCATACATTTGAAATCGCGTTTTCCTAATTGCGATTCTCAGGAAATCGCAATTAGGAACTCGCTATTTCAAAGTTTTGTACACGTGGTCCAAGGTCACCTGCTCATACTCAGCTTGCATGGCCTCTCTCCCCTGTTGGAAAGAGTCTATGGCAATTTAAAGGACTGTGGATGTCCTTTTAAAGACCTGCTGACTCTTTCTGCCTCTCCATCATTCACCATGATTTATCTGCAGGGCTCTTGTGCTGTATTTCAGTTTCCACAAAAACTGAAAAAAGTAAAACTGCAGAATGAATTGCTTGGGTTTGAGGTTCCATGCTAGCAACTTTGTAGGAGGTCAGCTAATCTCCTTCACAGTATGCTTGTATAGGGTTGAAAACACATTAAAAGATGTGGTCTAACCTGACCTAACAGATCCTGAATCTGAATAAGGAGCATGGATTCTCCTCCTATTTATCCTTTTCTACCCTTTGTCAGGGGCTAGAAATGACAACAAAATACAGGAACCCATTCAGAGACTCTTTAGGCTTTTCTTCTTCAAAAGAAAGGCAAAAGAAAGCAACCTCTGGTTACAAGACGAAGGACGAAGGACTGCATCCCCTGCTCACTTTTATTAGCGCTCTCTGCGGGCTATTAAAAACTAGCCCACATAAGTGATATGGTGCACCTTCTGAAACCCCACTGCCTTCAGTTCATTTTAGGTTTTCGCTCCAGTAAGGAGGGCCTAATTAGTTCTCCAGACAATGCTACAGACCCAAGACATCATGTTTAGGGCTAGATATATAGCCAGCCTCTAAATTAATCACGTTTTGATAGCTATCACTACTTTGTCACATTGTGTTCAAACATCTAACAATTAAGTTCAGCTTATATTGAACTGTTCAAGTATGCTATTTCTTTCTTTGTTATTTAAATAACCATTCCCAGGGTGAAAGAAAAGAAAAATCCATTTGAAAGGAATTGAGTTAGCCCAGTAAGCTAAGCGTATTCTACTGAAAGCTGATTTGAATGTAAAAGACACAGGATCAAATCCGGTCATGGCTGACTCAACCCTTCATCCATTCAAGGTTGATAAAATGACCCTCATTGAACTGGGTAATTTTAAGAGCTGTTATTAACAGATCTACTAAAATATAAAACTGTGGTAGCAGATAATAAATCAAAAAAGAAGTTATTATTACTGTATCCAGAATGCTCAGTGTGACCACATAATTAACCTGAATGGAATGCTAGCTGGTCACAATCGTAAACAGTATGTTTACAAGTTTTCAAATTGTTCATCTTGAACTATGTTAGATCAACATTGTACTTGCATAAATGTCTTTCTGGCTCCTTAAATATAATTCTTCAATGGACTTGCCACCTCTAACCCCCCAGCACATGGACACAAGGTACCTCTCATTACAATACTACACACAGTGGGCTCATTGCTCCTGGGCTTGCGTGCACAGAGATGCACAGAGATCCTTCATTGATGCACACAGTGGAAACAAATTATAGAGAACATTGCTCTGCATTTATCTACACACACAGTGCAAGACTCGCCAATGGCCTGTTCACAAAATTGAGATTGGTGCTTTGTGCGAGGTTTTGCTAAGGTATCAGCAGCCCATAATGAATATGTAGGAGCAAAGCATGCTGTAGACTATTACATATTCAATACATCCAGTGCTATGGACTGGACAGCAATGTGCTGGTGACAGGTTGCCCAATTGATATTCTATCAGTAGAAAAGGGCCTAAATTACCTGGAATCTGGGTTTCTGGGAAGGAATAGTTTTTATTTTACCCCTCTGTCAGTGGTAAAAATAAATACTGTACAGATGCACTCATGATGGGCATGGGATTAGCTGAACCTGTGGACTAAATTATATTCATGGCCAGGACTAATCTTCGCCCAGGGTTCGTAATTTGTGCTAACCTTGAAATATCATTAAGTGAAAGGAGGCACGAAAGCAGCAGGAAGGCATGCAGCCATTTGTGAATTAGCGATGCTCTGCCATATTATCTGACCATCCTTTCAGCTCTGCTCATTTGCATGAAAATATTGATATCTGCGACCTTGCATATGTGTCTCTTTAGTTGTGCAGATGTAAAAGAATCTCTCAAAAATATAACATTCTTATGTGGGTATGCTTTGAAAAAATTACATCTATTAATTCTAAAAAAAATTATCAATTATGTAACAAATTTTAAAAAGCAGCATTCAAATTACAAACTTACAAAATCTACATCTCGCACTAACAAATTCCATCTCATCACATTCAATACTGTTTTAAAGCTGCATCATATTGAATAGAAGCATCTTCCCTATCATGTTATCACATATACTTTCCATTAAAACACACCTCTATCACAAAATTAACAGTTTCACTTAGTTAAAAAACATAATTCTATAGTTACATATTTCAAATGCCATTTACTCTATCATATTCTGTAACTAAATTAAATTAAAAAATAGATCAACAGTTTTGTTCTCATGCTTAAAAATGTCACACTACAATTTTATCTTTCCATGACCCCTACAGATTCCACATAATCTAAGGTTTAAAAGATAAACTGCCCTCAGCTAGTGCAGTCTAGCATTTAAAAATCTCCTGAAGGTATGCAACAATATATATGTAAAAAAATACAGGATTCTGTAAGAAATTGGGTTATTGGTTGAGAAGGGTGCAAGCCCTACTCAGACAACAACCACAATTCTTGTCAGGGTGAACAACAAATATCGCTAAATTAACCTGTGCTTAATCCTCTGGTAGCTTGGCACAAAATGAACAAACTATGTACGCAGCACTCAAGCAGTAATAAAGTAGAATTTAAAAAAGTAGAGTACATTTTAATTAATAATATGATACCAGAACAACAAAATTCAAATCAGTAGACCCAGAGTCACACGATTTTAAAGTTTTAGGGAAAATAGTGCCTAAAAGCACAAAGCGCCACTCGAGGTCATCTGGTAGTGCTAGACTGGGGGAAAGTAATAAGTTGAGGCTGACCGCATTGAAGTGCGGGATAGATAGAGGGAGCAGGTTAGGCCCGCATAAAAGTTACCTTCTAATTCCGGAGCGAAGAGTTCTTCTGGCATTGGAAGAGGCCGCAAGGAGTAGGCTGAGAATCGCAGATGGTTGTAATAGCACGAAGAGCAGCATGGTTGTCGCTATAGCTCGAAGAACCAGTCAAGCGTTGTGGACGGTCATTGCTGAAGCTTCGCATTTACAGTTGGCGCGGGTTGTTGTTGCTGTAGCGCGAAGTGTGTCTCTCTCATTGCTGGTCACCGCTGGCGGTTGCTGTTGACGATAAGAGCTGGTCGCACCTAAGCTTCGCATTGGTGGTTGTCGAAGGCGGCAGACTCTTGGTGTGACCAGGTCCGCTCGTGGTCGCGAGGAGCCCAAACTTCATGATTTTCACCTTCTCTTTAAAAGGAGCACACTCTGATGACGGCCAAGCTGCCAGGACCTGGGGAGGGCGGTCCTCCTTCTGCACCTTCCACAGGTCCTGGAGTGTTCTGGAAGATTGGCTCTGGAGGTTTAATAATTATACCTGGTGCCAGTCTGTGTGTGGAGAGACTCCTTGTCCTACTGCCACATCTAGTTCTGAAAACTATTTCCCCTTCTGTCTGGGGGTTACAAAAGGCAGGGCAGGGCTGGTATCAGGTTACTTTTGTGTTTGTGTAAGAGGCAAAGCCCTTTAAAGTGTAAGTGGGGCTGGGTACAGCTCCACCCCCAGTCATCCTGCCAGGATGGCCCATTCTGCCCACACCTAAGCCCCCTTTGTGTTACTGTCTGGAAGCAATGCACAAAACCCAATAGCAGAGCCATTCAGAGAAAACTGACCCAAGACACTGGCAGAAGGCACAAACTGTTGGGACAAGAATATGACAACTTACTGAACGTGGCATTACGATTAAAGAGGATTTACACTACAATTAATCTGAGCGTATCTCTATCCGCTACCAATCCAAAGTTAGCACTCATTGAATGTAATAGGGTAACCCAGTGTTAGTCAATGGGAGAGATAGGCCTTACAACAATGAAATCCAAGTTTTAGGGGTTTTCACTGGCAGGACATGTCAAACTTAAGTACATGTCTTAATTTTTAAATACAATGCACCCTGCCCTATAAGCCTTTAAGGCCTACCGTAGGGGTGTCTTATAAATATTCAAATGGAAGGTCAAGGCCTGGAAAAAGGGTGCACAGACAGAATATCGATTCAAAAATATCGACTTGCACAAATATCGAATTGCAAATATCGTGGGTCAGAAATATAGACATAGATTCTAGTGGTCAAGAATATCGATTTTAGGTAAGTAATTTCAATGTTAAAAATATCAAAGTGTTTAATATCGTTTGCCAAAATATAGTTCTTAAAAATATCGTTTGTTTATTAATGTTATGTATTTTAGTATTTATTTTATATGTATGTGTTGTATGTTTTTTTGTATAAGAATTGTTTGTATTTTTGATATATGTGCTACATTTTTATTAGTTATTAAATTTTTTTTTTTAATTTTGCGTTTTTAGTTCCGTAGCGGGTTGTGGGTTTATAGGGGAATAGGGTGAGAAGTAATTTAATTATATTAAATGTATTGATTATTTTTTATTTATTAATATTTGTTTAATTGAGATGTTATAGTGTTAAGTGTGTAAAGTAATTTATTAATTAATTAATAATTGGTTGTTAATTAATTTAAATTAATTGGTAAATAATTATGGTAATTGTGTAATTAATTTTAGGTGTGTGCTGTGGTGTTTATAGGTGTTAAGGGTGGGATGTATTTTTTTAATTGATGAATTAATAATTGGCTGTTAATTTTAATTAATTAATTATGGTAATTGTGTAATTAATTTTAGGTGTTTGTTTTAGTGTTTATAGGAGTAAAGGGTGGGAAGTAATTTGTATTTAATTAATATATAGTTAATTAATGTTAATTATTTGATATGTATTTTGGGTAATTGTTTAATTGTTTGCCTTTTTGCCTATTGTTTTTACTTTTAAAGGGGTAAAGGGTGGGTATTAAATACATTTTAATTACTTTATTATTAGTTGTTAATAGTAATAGTTTTTAATTTATAAATAAGTTTTAATTGTTTTATTTCTAGAGTTTAATTTAGGTGTGTGATGTGGATATCACAGTGTTAAATGTTAAAGTGTCTGTAGTCAATTAATGTTTATTTTTCTATTATTAATATTTTTTTATTCATTATTAATTTTGGAAAAAATGTAATTAGAAATGTTGAAGTGTTTTGTTATTGGTTTGGTGCTATTGGGTAGGAAATACAATAAATACATTTATGTATTAATTAAGTTAGTTGTTTGTAAATATTTCCTAGTTTAAAAGAATCTTATTTTATAAATGTATTTAATATTTTATATTATATATCATTTGTAGGTTTTTTATATGCAAATAATATAATATTTTTAATTTTTTATATTTTTAATATATTTGATTTTTTATTTCTAAATATTGTTTGTTTAATGATTTTTATAATTTTTAATGTTTTTTATTTTTGTTTTAACTGTTTGAGTTTGAATAGTAATTTTTGTCTCTAACTATCCAACACTTTTGCTACTGTTGCACTCACTGGAGTGGGAATAGTAATTTTACCCCTTCCCTATCAAACACTTTCCCTACTGTTGCACTCACTGGAGTGGGAATAGGAATTTTTACCTCTCCGCTATCCAACACTTTCCCTACTGTTGCATTCACTGGAGTGGGAATAAAAAGTTTTACCCCTCTGCTATCCAACAGTTATTCTACTGTTGCATTCAGTGGAGTGGGAATAGTAATTTTTACCCCTCCGTTATCCAACACTTTCTCTACTGTTGCACTCTTTGGAGTGGGAATAGTAATTTTTTCCCTCCCCTATCCAACACTTTCCCTCATGTTGCTCTCACTGGAGTGGGAATAGTAATTTTTACCCCTCTGCTATCCAACACTTTCCCTACTGTTGCACTGTTTGGAGTGGGAATAGTAATTTTTACCCCTCTGCTATCCAACACTTTCCCTAGTGTTGCACTCTTTGGAGTGGGAATGGTAATTTTTTCCCCTCCGCTACCCAACCCTTTCCCTACTGTTGCTCTCACTGCAATGGGAATAGGAATTTTTACCCCTCCGCTATCCAACACTTTCCCTACTGTTGCACTCACTGGAGTTGGAATAGTAAATTTAATTATTTTGCTATCCAACACTTACCCTACTGTTGCACTGATTGTATTGGGAAATGTAAGTTGATATATTTACTAATAGTTTAATGTTTTAAATTATTGTAGAATTTATTTTTATATTTTAAATTATTAAAATATATATATAATTTTTATAGAATTTTAAAGTTTTAAAATAAATTAAAGATAGTCTATTCATTATTTTACAGTAAATTTATATATATATAAATTATTATGTTTGTGTATTTATTTTTTAATTAAGTTTATTTGTTATATTTTGTTAAAATGTATATTACATTTAATTTATTTTGTTAAAATTAATATTATTTTATTTTATATATATACATTTAAATCGATAGTTTTTACATCTATATTTTTTACATCAATATTTTTGATTCAATATTTTTGTACTTACCTGTGTAGATATGGGAGTCAATATTTTTGTACTCTATATTTATTCCTGATATTTTTAACAACAATGTTTTTGTCATCGATATTCTATAAGTGAACCTGGAAAAAGGTTTATTTTGCAAGATTTAAATGGTAGTTTAAAACTGTGCTACAGACTGCAGTGGCAGGCCTGAGATTTTTGAAAAGGCTAGATTAGTGGGTGGCACAAGGAGTACTCCAGGCCCAATAGTAGCATATAATCTACAGCCCTGGGTATATGTAGTTCCTTTTACTAGGACCTTAAAAGTAAATTAAAAGCGCCCTTTAGGTGTAGTCTAATTTCACCATGTTTGAAGGAGAGAGCACAATCACTTTAGCACTGGTTAGCAGTAGTAAAGTATAGATGGTCCTAAAGCCAACAGGAGCAAATTCAGCAAAACAGGAGGGTTGATGGCAAAACGTTTGTGGGAATACCACACCAAGGATGTCAGGTCTAACAGGTTTATTTTAAGTTAGTCTTGATCAACATTCTTACTCCATGCCAAAATTCTCTGGCTCATTAAAGATTTTGGAATAGGCTTTTCAATTTCATATTTTAACCACAGTGAATGTACCCACATTTTATTTATTTATTTATTCCCAAACTACAAAGGAACGGCAGTGAGTATATGTACATTTGCAAAGGCTTAACAAAATGTGCACTATTAAAACGGCTTCATTAAAACTCCAAATAGTCATATGCTGCTAAGACTGTGCTGCTGAGTGTGTGTGGAAGAGGTTATATGCACATACCTGTGCTGTGGAGCCTCATAGGAGTATGACCAGGCAAACCATACAGCTTGCATGCTCCAACAATTATATGCTGCATGGCTGCAAGACCCTGAACCTTGAGCTGGAACAAGTGCAACCTTTTAGGAGATGAGTACAGGTACAGGTGAAGAGGATGAGATTGGCTTGAAATGAGCTGGGTGCATCCGAGGAGGAGGAGTGGGTGCAAAGCCAAGCCAAATAAAGAAGAAAAACAGATTATATGTGCAGTGTACTGGTGTTGTTTGGGTGCCCTTCTGCCTTTTCACATTTAGATCCTTGCATTGTATATGAGCTCTGCCATTCTCTGAGATCTAAGATTTTGTGAGTATTTCTAGTCCTAGCTCCTTTCTATGGCGTGCAGCAATCTGCATAGTTGCCTCTAGAGTAGTATTTGCTTGCCAGATTGTCTGCCACCTTCTATCAGTTGTCAAATGCTGACCCTTGTTCACAACTGTCATACTTACAATGAAGATGTACATGCGGGAGTTCTGGAAGGGCATTTGAGGGGCAACTTTGGTGACTAAAAGGCAGCAACAAAGAAAAAGAGACTGCCAGGTATGAAATAAAGTTCATGATGGGGGTTTCAAATATGCAGGAGACACTTGTGAATGCCAAAATGAGGGCTTTTGCCAATGATGCAAATGAATCAAACAAACAGAGAGGGAGTTTCCTATGATGCTGTTATGACATCATCTCAAGCCCCTACACTGACAGGGTGGGGTGGCAGGCACTACCTTCATTTCGAGGTAGATAACTGGTGTGGTTAGTTGGGTGGGATGATAGTTTATTGAATGCTTACCAGTGTGCTGGGAGAGAATACCGAAATTGGGTGCTGTAGCTCATTTTTATCCTCATCCGTGAGCAACTCCAGACTAACCTCATTCATAAAGGCATTAATCATATCTTGAGTAGAGTCATTATCTTTTCGAAAGAGTGCTTGATATAATTCCTTTAAAACCGTAACAATTCCCTCATGTCCATATAAGTGTTTGCATTTATCAAATATGGCATCTATGGTGCTCCTTCCCTCTTTCTGATGAGTTTTGAAAGATAATGTTGTCCCTACAGTACTGCTATATTCATAGTCACACGCCTCATGTTTTCTGGTGGGCCTTTCTATAAACAATCTATGTATTTTGGCCTTAGCAGCTGCATATTTCTTTTGGACAATCTCAACCTTGTGCTCTGTCTCTAATTTTGTGCTCATAAATTCTCTTTCTAATCCGGTCAATTCCACATAAAGTTCACCAATCATATTAGCCTTTTGTTTCCCTCTATTAAAAGTACAGCTCATAATTTCACCCCTGATGCCAGCCTGAAATGTATCTAATGTAACATCCAACATTGCACTGTCACTATTCCTGTCATAAAACATTGGGATACACTGGTTTATGAGGTTAACACAGTCTGCAATAGGGCTCTCTCAAATGTCCACTTAAATCTAGGAGTTTTGACTTGAAGAGTATCGAGGAGGAGTAGAAAGTATAGCCAGTGTCTGGACTAGTCAGCTGCCATCATACATCCACTAAACTGTGTCCTTATTTAGCTCACAGAGGGCACTATACAGCTTTGGCTTCTCACAGGAATAAGTAGAGGAATACATAGAGGATTCATATACTCATATAGCAGTTCAGGTCTCCACAGATTATCATTGGGGTTCGCCGTTGTGCTTTCAACAGCAAAAATTCAAAGATAATTGCATTATCTGCATTAGGGCCATAAATAGAGCACATGGTATATCTTTCATATGAAACTTGAAATTCAGCAATTGCCCACCTACCAAGCTTGTCAGAGGCCTTTGTTTTGATCTCATAGTGATTTCCCTTTGTTAAAATAGCTACTCCCTTGGGTGTAGAGCCTTGTCTAGTATAGAGCTGCATGTGCTATCCCCTCATATCCAGTAAATGTCTTTTTTTCATTTGGAATATGCGTTTCTTGCAGACAAATTAGCTCAGATTTAAACCGTTTTAGTTCTTTACCCACAACAAAAAACTCAACAGAAAATAAATGACAGACTTTAAGGTCTTGTTTAAACTACTCACATGGAGTATTAATGGTTCAAGGAACAGACTTAAATGTAGGGTGTTGGCACGTATGCTGCAGAGAAACAAGCCATAGATCACATTTTTGCAGGACACTCACTTGGTGAGCAACAAGTGTGAATTCATTGGAAGGTGTAGGTACACACAACTAGAACATGAAGAACATAAAGAGGGTCTCATGGGGTTGCAGTCCTACTAAGAAAGAATGGTCCATTTGCTGTGGACAGATGCTGAAGAGAAATGTTCTATTATGAAATGTTCTATTATGGAGCCATGTACTGCACTGAGAATGGGGAGACAGTGCTTTTGACAACATATGCATCTCCTAGGCTGCAGGGCCTGCTTCTGGAGAAGTTGGTGGTGCTAATATTACTTTCCTGAAGGAGCCCTGGTGATGGGGGTAACTTCAATCTGATCATGGAGATTACAATGTATAGTCTCTTCATACAGTAGAAGGATTAAAGGGATGGAACTGATCTATTCATGTTAACTCAGTGGCCTAAGAAATCAACCTCTTGAAGGCATACAAACTGTACTAAGAAGTCAGGCAATCTCCAGGGTGCTGCAGAACAGAAAGGAAAAAAACAGATAGGGTAATTGAAGAGGACTCGTTTTCACTGGAAGCAAGGGATGTAGAAGGGGCAGACACTGTAGTAAGGAGCATAAAGGTCAGAAGAGAGGACTAGTGCAGCCTAGTTGAACAAAATGCTATATAACAATGCCTGGTTATAAAGGAGGCTATAAAGTGCAGGAAACAAAGCCAGAAAATTGATTGCATGGCTGAGTGGGCAAGAAGATTGCAATCAAAGGCAGATAGAGAGCTTTAGAACCATAGAGAACTTCAGTTGCTGCTGAACTCTATGCAAATTATAATTTGGAATTTATACGAACCTTGCATGAAGGGTAATGACATGGGCCTGGTGCGAGATCGCGAGAGACCGGCCTTGCTGCAGCTCCATTCAGAAGACAGGCCGTCTAGGAAAAAGACGTTTTTGAGGATGGTGGTCTCGGAAGGCCTCAGGTTCGATGAACATCTGGTGTTCTCTTTCAAAAAGTGTCTAATGAGATGGTAAAACACATGCTGAGCATGTTGTCGGACCCTAGATCAAAGGGCTTACTACTAACTGACCTGAGGACAGCTAAAGTAGTCCTGATGGTGGAAACTGGAAATAAGTGTATATCGTACCACCCTATATCTTTATCGAAAAATAGAGAGTAAAATCTTGGCAAAGGTTATGGTAAATAAGCATTTGAAATTCAAAAGTGGCCTTGTACATCTTGACCAATCGGGATTGATGCCCAATACATCAATCTTATTTGAACTTGTGTGCAATATTTACAGACTGTGGCTGAACCAATAGCAATAATATTACTTGATGCTAAAAAGATACTGGGCTCACCTTTTGTCATATGGGTGTCTATGTTTTAGGTCCTGGAAAGGAAGAGCCAGAGCCAGCACTTCCGATAGTGCTTCAGACTGCTGTACACAGAGCCGCTAGGGTTAATGGGGTGCTGTCCAGGACATTTCATCTTAGCAAAGGCACGAAGCAATGTTGCCCAATCTGCCACAGATTGTTGCTCTCTCCTTGGAATCCCTAGTGTGCTGGATCCAAGTAAATTCCTTAATTAGGGGACTCTGGTGCATCACTGACTGAGATTGTTTATATTGCTAAATACAGCAGACACTCAGCTTTATGTGGCCAGTCAAGGGGACGAGATTGACAGGTTATGCTGGGTGCTTAGAACCTGTGAATCACAATCTCTACATTTCCAGATTTAGATTTTCCATTGGTGGGCAGTATTATCCCCAAATGCCCTTTTCAGTTAGTAAGCAATACATTTAAATACTTGGTTTTCACAGTAATGAAAGAAAGGAAGCATTCTATGACCTACAAATCCTAATATGTGGCCTCAGATATGATATTCCAACATTCAACGAAACTTTAGCTGTCCCTACCACGTAGTTTAGGACTATTGACAATGAGAGCACTCCCAAAATGAGTTTATGTTCTGAGAGCAGCCTTTTCAGGGCCCATAAATATTTATATCAAAAACAGTCAAAATACTGCGGGTGCTGCTCTGGACCACCAAGGAGATGCATGAAGATGCTCTGCAGGAGCCTGTGAGAAAGTGCGCAAGTACTCATGGGCATCACAGGTGACAATGACTGGGCAATCATTCTCCATGATGTATCCTCATTCCAGACTGTTAAACATGCTTTGTGCATCAATCTATACCTTCATGTATGCTATTGTGAACAAAGGAATCCCTCATGACCTGAGCCCAATAAACTCTGTGTTTCAGGTATGGACAACTGGTTGGAAAACTCTTCAGAACTTGGAGGCCCAGTGTGGGAGGATAATAAGACACAAGAAGTGAAGGAACTGAGGGGTCTGACACTTGGTTTGATGGAAAGAGGCAAGATAATAGGGATATGGGAACAACCTGGCATGAATTCTACTGAAACACTGCAGAAGGAGTATGATTTTAATATTTCATCATTTAAAAAATCATATTTACAACTTAGACATGAAATTCCTACATTGATAATTATGTGGGGATGAATAAGATGCCAACAAACTGTTCACTCTCCGAAAACACAGTAGGAACTTCTATCGCTTATCTACAAAATGCTGATAATTTCCATGTTAAACTGTTGAAGATGAGAGAGAAATGGGAGAAAGTTGTAGGCCCCCTAGATGATGTTGAGTGGACACATGTCCTGATACACCACAAGGAGGATGCTGTCATGGTGGGACTAGAGCTGCTTCAATTTAAAATCCTTCATAGGATATCGTATTCTAGAGTCATCTTGGTAGGCTTACCAACTCCGATTGCCTCAGGGGATATGGCCAAGAGGGCACTTTTCTTCACACCCACACTATGTGGGAATACCCAGTAGTCATGGTATTGTGGCAAAGGATTAAGGACCCATTGATTATAATACCAGGTAGAAATGTTGTCATATCAGTTACGCTGGCCATTCTTGGAGTATGGTGGGGATCATGCCCTCACTAGATATCAAAAAGCCTTTGGAACCTTGATGCTGGCGGTAGCACACATTGATGTTCCTCATAAATGAGGTACTCCAGGATGGCTGGTGTACAAATATGAAATAGTGCACGTAATGGGTGCAGGTGGTTTTCTCCCAAGCAAAGGGTTGCCGCAGAATATACAAAGAGATATGGGCAACATGGATGAAGCATTTTGGAATGTGTTAGGCTCTCCACCACTGCCCCCTAACTGCATCAGGCTACAAATGTTCTGAACTATGTGGATGAGGATTGTTCACAAGGAAAGCATTACATGATAAGCATGTTTCAGGCAGTGGCTTGCCTGGGTACTGATTTCTTCTTTATACTTTTAAACATGCTTGGTGTTATAAAAATGCACAATATAGAAAGCCGAATTTAAAAAAGATCCAGAATTTAAAACACACGAAAGCTTTGAGATGACAAGCCTCGCTTATTGGAAGGTCTTAACAGAGCAATGTGAGATTTGCAGATGCTTATGCTGTCCTTAGACTTAGCTGGTGGAGAGGATAGGCTTGACGGATATGAAAAGGCAATAAATCCTCAAAAGCAGCCAGCTGTGATTTTTAAAGTGAAAGAATCCTGGTCCCAGAAATGTGGGTCAAAGGCAAGAGCATCACAGCAATGCGTACACAATCAATTTCTTCCAGAAGTGAAATAATTCATGTTTGATCCATTCAACCTGAAATTATTGAAAAGAGAGATCTTCCTCAGCCTGCTTCCTCTGCCAGAACCTAAAATATCATACTAGACTTATCTACACTTTTCCCCAGCTGTTCTTGCTACATAAACAGAAGCCTTCATGCTATCCAAGTCTTTAGTCCTGTAATCGCAACTTCCTATTGAAGTGCATGGTCCTGAAAGGTACACAATTAAATTGATCAAGGAACACTGGCGAACTGGCGAACACTGAATTGAGTTTTCCCGAAAGAGCCCTTTCTGAAATTAAGATCTTGCATGACACCAAAAATTGAAAAAAGAACTTTGACTTCGGTAATAGATGTGTCTGACATAGCAACAACGGAGCCCTCAGATGCTCTTTGGATAAATCCCTTTCATAGTTAAACAATAAGGAGCAATATGATTATGTATGGCCACAGAACCCGAAATTAATAAAAGGAATATGTGTAGCTGAGTGTGATCAATCAATTAAATGCATCATAGTAGGCTGCAAGCATAATAGTTTAGAGAATCTTCCAAGAAGAAGTCATAGTTGCCTTCTATTTATACCACTTGTGCCAAAACAGCAACATAAAAAATCATATTGCATTAAAAGGCAGGAACTGTAGCTGTATGGGCAAAACACCATTTATGTCTCATGCACCTTTGTATGATTACAAGTCCTGACTTATATTCAACCCAGTTAATTTAATTTTAAAATGTTACCTCTGTCTTCCTATGTTTTGCCAAACAAATGACCAGAAAATCCCATCATGTTATTCTGCAGCTCGTTTGGTATAATGTCCATCTTTCCCTTCTTATTTGCTTTCTCACTTATTGTTCTTTTATTTTGTCAAATTGACATGGCATATTTTGGTGTAACTTCTAACTTTGTCTTTTCCATCAACTCAACGTGCATGGCGAAAGTGCTAATAAAATTGAATATCTGCGTTCTCCTGATAATAGCAGCAAAGGACAGATTGCTCTCTCTTAATCTGTTGTACTAATTTTCTAGTCATTATAAAACGAGGAGATTCTCTGAACCTGGAACTCTCTCTTTATTTCGGCTTTATTGCACTCTAGTAGGGACAACCCAGCTCCCTATAGCCCAAAGGTAGGTGACAGCCTTCTACAAAGCTGGCCGTTATCCATCCGCCACTTCCTTCAACTACAGATTGTTGAGAGCCTGGGGTCTGCCATGCTCCGTTTCACCTTCCAGACACCTATATATTTTGGAGTGAGGTCTTTTCCTGTCTGTTTTCTTTGCACACAATAGAATCTACACAGTAGGATGATTTCAAGCTGTCCTGTGGCGTTCAATGGACTGCAACAAGAAAGAGGTGGATGGACAAAACAATGAGAAGAGCTACACCACCCCACAGCCTGATGCAGACGCCACATTATCAGGCTGAAACAATACTGTTTCATGTTTACTCTTTGCTAGAAATCCCTATATTAAGGAGGAAATATTAAAATAAAAAGTGCAACTGAAGGGAGCAGTGTCTAGGACAAAAAAAAAATGAGTGCGTACTTGATGCTGAGGACGGACTATAAGCCAGCTAATTTGAGGTAACCTTATAACAAAGACTTCCTCCCATCAGAATGAAATGAACAAAAATTCAAATTAACATGAAGATTTAAAAAAAATTGATGCGTATGGTGAAAGTATAGGTAGTCTGGAATAAGTGTATTAATAACTTTAACTGAGTCCCATGGTCCTAATACATCATTACTCTTACTTCCCATGGTTACTATTAAGAGAATAATTCAGTGAAAAATAAATCTCTCACGATGCTAGCAATTTAACTATAGAATGATCGCAACATTACTGAAATGGTGTTGTTTATGGCCATTTATTTTACCTATTTAACTCAGACCATACAACAGGACAACCCCGGTACAGAAGGTACTTCCAATGACCTGTAAGTCAAAAGACCCTTTCTAGTACAGCAGCAATTATCAGAATCGCCAACCACGCAATATTTTTTCCCAAGGCCTTTCTTTATACGTTAGGCCTTCTTAAGAGACTTAAAAAAATATTTAAGACTCTCTACTGAGCTTTACCCTCCTAATGTGGGTTGTTCCTGCCAACATTCTGTGAATAAAAAAATGTTGCATCGCTGTCTACACTGAGAACCAAATGGGTAGGGTATTTTGTATGCACAAAACATACGGGTTGCAAAAATATTACAATTAATGAAGCTGCTTTGTAGCGCAGATGACACTGACTTTGTACATTATGATACTGCCTGTATATTAGGGATAAGCTGCTAATTGTTTGGTTCAATGAACTTAGGGGGTCATTACGATGGCGGTGAAACCGCCACCGGCAGGCTGCCATCGCTAATCACTTCTCCGCCCACCATATAATGATGGCGGGCGGTGTGCTGGCGGACGCAAAGTCCGCCCGCCATGGGTCTGCCAAAGGCAATCGTTCCGATTGCCTGGTGGACCCGGCCAGCATCCATAAACTGGTGGCGGTGCCTAGCAGGCACCGCCCGCCAGATTAGGATGCTACAATCTGCAAGCCTTTGAATGGCGGTTCCTCCGCCATTCAAAGGTTGGCAGAGATTGACTTTGGGGACCCGTTGCGGGCCCCCCTTGTGCAGGGGCACTTTCGTTTTGTGCTTGGGGGGCACCCGTGGTGCCCCCCTACATTTCCCTGCACCAGGTGGCAGGCACCGCGCGGTGCCTGCCACGTAGTGCAGGGAAAAACAAAACGTGCACTTTTAACATTGGGGAAGGTGCTGCAGCCAGCAGCACCCGCCGCAATGTTAAAACTGAATTTTGCGGCCGCCATGGTGGCGGCCGCATTGTAATTAGTAGTGCGGGACCGCCGCCATATAGGCAGGCGGTCCCTATCCCCGGGACGATGGCAATCGTAATGACCCCCTAAGTTCTAAAAGCTATTTGATCTGACAGACTCGTCCATTAATTAATGCTAAGTGAACTGATTACCACATTTTCCGGTGTTTCCCTTTCTCAAGCTAGCAGTCACCATTTTCAAAAGAGAAAACATAGAATGGTCAATGTATCCTTTCCTAAATTCAGTGTACACGGGAAGACCCTCATCCCTTAGTGTTGACTGTCTCATCTGTGGGTTTAAGGACAGGTGTATAGTATGCGTTCAATGATTTAATGTATTTTTTGGTTTTGGAGCTCAGAAGACAATTTCATGTCTACGTGAATCAGAACGGCTCTTGGGTCTGTGAAAGGGTTGTGTAAGGGTTTAAAAAATGCTATCATGACTGTAAGGTGTTTTGGGTCTCATGTATTGGCAAAATATTTAACTTCCAAGGCGTGCATCTAATCTCTAAATGGAGCAGCTAGAGGACATGACACTGTTTTACTTTCACTATTACTCAATAGCGGCCTTCTGTTTACACTTTCCATAAAGACCACCAGTATTACCAAGGCAGACATATTTCAATAGTTTTTACATGTTTATCATGCTGGGATCAAAGTAAAACAAAAGGTGTTATTGCACTACACCTCCTTCATTACAATTGTATGGCATCTCCCTGATAAGGATTAAGAATATAGTCCAAGATCAATGTGGTTCCCATGGTGTAATTTTAGTCCGTCATCAGTGTATATTGCCTGTCTCCCTCGTAAGCAAAAGCATGGAGAAATGCATGTCCCAACTGATTGGGATTCCAACACTTACCCTATCTACAAACAACAGGCCACAGGTCTTCAAGGAAGGCACTAACTGTATTGCACTGAAATATGGTGAATTACCTCTATCAGACTGGCTTTGCTGAGACATTTTCTATTGTGGTGTCCTGCAGCATGTGAACCTCAAAGTAGCTTAGGCTTTATTGAATTTACCTACCTATCCAAGGAGAAACTGAAGTCAAAGCAGCTCCAGACTCCCAGCACTGGTGAAAAAGCATCAATGCATTCAGCATGGGCACTATTTGTTACAAGGTCCGGCAGGGGGCTACAATCTATTTGAATTCTCTGGGAGAAGGGCTTGCAATATGCCAGGAATGCATTTAAGGATTCAGGAAAAGCAGCTGCACGCATTTTCCTTCATAGTGGAGAGTCAGCTGCCACAAACCAAGCATAGTGAGCTAAAGAATTAAAGTCATATAGTCATATAGTCATAAGTCGTGGACATAAATGCCCCAAAATGTATAGTCTGATCAGGATGTCAAAGTTTGCACAGGCAGTTTTCCCCTAGACAACAGTCGGTCCAGACATCTATGCAGTCTGCCGGAGGAGGATGGAAACACATTCCAAAGTTCCATCAGTGATGTGTTAATATATTTTTCCATTTTAATAGAAGCAATTTATTCCTCACTAATGCATAGGAACATGCAAGTGTATGCTACGGCTAACTATCAAGAATATGCACTGGCCACTGTGAAGATCATTCAATCACAAATGTTATATATATCCAAATACAAATGACCACTGAATTCAAGGTACTACTATATAAAAGCTAACTTTTCCATTCAGGAGTGGTGCAGCGGCCAGGGCAGCTGACTTCGGAGCACAGGGCTCACGGCTCGATCCCCGGCTCCGGCGGCAGCTCAGCTCAGCACCATGTGACTCTGGGCAATAGCTCACTTAATTTCCCCGACGGCCCCCAGCGCCTTGAGACCCGTAAGGGTGAGTAGTTCGCGCTTTACAAATACGGATTTACATATATTTACATTGCTTTTCAAATTAGAAGTAAAAACTTTAATGAGGTTCTTTGTACAGTGGCAGATTATCTAGTCTTTTCTCTTTTTTTCAATCCACCCACTTCTAACATGGGGATTGCTTTAGGATAAAAGGGAGATTTACTCTTTAATTTTTTTTTAAGTTTACTGCTAATGATTAGAAATTCATCCAATGTTAATATAATGTTGGGAGCAATGCTCAGAGATACATGACATCAAAGCAGAAAGCTTACCGACTTTCCATGCAAACTGGGTGCACTTACAGTCTGCGTCACATATCCCATCGATGGCATGGAACGTCTGTCAAAATGAGCAGCAGTCTGTAATCAATTAAACAGAATCAAGTTATCATCAAGAACATTTCAGTCAATTAGAAAAAAACTTCAGGGAAATTAGTGGGAATTTTTAAAGTGCTTTTCAATAATAACATTATATCAGTCTGGCACTTCCATAGTGCTTGGTCATATCTGATAACTAGAAACTATATTGGTCAACTATCCTTAGGTGCCTTTGCCAAAAGGGATGGTCAGTTCTTCTCTATGAACTGGAGAGTTCCTGTGCAACCTGAAAAATCATCTATTGAACCCATCATGGACTTAACCAGTCAGACATGGCAAACTACAGACGAATGTTGTTGCTGATGGCAATGTGCTGTGCATGGTATACAGTGGTTTTCCCCTGCACTGAGTGCCTGACTGCGTGTATCTGGTATCATGATTTTTAAAATCTGGCCCTAGCCTCACACTAATCTACTGTGTGCCCACTGACAATGGACTATTGTCCCTGTCATGGGGGTGGCACAGAGAGCAGTTGTGGCAGAATACCAGTGTTTTTTTGTGAATCCATATTTGTAGCCAGACATTTTTATCTCTTACACTGGTGTTGAGTCTTTCTGGCCCAGTCATGTTAAGTGCCACTTCTATATGTTTACACACAGCATAGCGCTAACATCCCAAGTGTATGTGAACCATTGGGTACCCAAAACGAGACCTGCTGCACAGGATGGAGGAGAGGCTATTTTCCCAGAAAGTGGAAACGTACTGCTGGCATTCCTGAAGCTGGAGGTAGGAGACCTAGACATTGAAGTGAAGGAAGAGGAGACAAGGTTCTTTCAGAAATTCAATTTGGCCTTTTGCAGAGCACTCAGCTGCTGATTAGTCTTCCTGAATCACGGCCATTTGGGAGATTGTGGGGTAAAGGATGGGAATGCACAGTCTGTTGTGCAAGGTGAAGGGAACCCCTTCAGTGAGGCCCAGCCTTTTGTCTTTCCTGATCACACTTCTCAGTTTAACTGATGACAGCCAGATGCAGAAACCCAAAACCCCTTTGTGCCTATAATGGGAGTGCTCCAGAATGCAGACAACCCTGCTGTCCGAAGCATTTCTCTACACAAAGGATGTAACTGGAGAGCAGCCTGGAAAGGACACTTGAAAAGAGAACCACCTCAGACGCTGCTGAACATGCAGTTTATCCACATCTCCTGTCTCCTCTTACTGTATAAAATTGAGACCCAAAAACCCACTTGTCCAGAGGACTGTTGTGCAACCAGAGCTGGTGTCTGCCTGACAGCTAGCTTCCCAGATGTGAGGAGACATGACCCGAGTCTACCTCTTGCTATGTGAGCTGTTTACCTGTTTGGGCATTTCTAGAAGTCAGCCTACTTACTAAGAAAGGAAAGGAGCCTGCCAATTCTGCAGGAAGAGTGACTGTCTAGGAGGAGCAAGCTGCAGCAGACCCCGCCATTGTGGGGTCTACCAGAAGAGGAAGACTGAGGAGAACAGTCTGTGTGTCCCAGTTTCAGCTAGCAACAGTTTCTTCCCATTGTGAAGTGCAATCAGTGATCACAGAAACTCAGTTAGTGCCAGCAAAGAAGTTGTGGCATGGCCTGAATCACAATCATGAGAGAGTGAGTCCTGTGCTGGGCCTCGCCATCTGATCGAGGACAGACTGTGCTGGACTGCAGCATACCAAGACCAGCCTGTGCGTGGCTGCACCACTCCAGACTCGATTCATCCTCAGTGAGGCTGTGCTAATCTTAGTGCACCAGAATCTCCTTGAACAGCTACCGCTGCCTGTGAGGAGCTGTCCTAGTCACAGGAAGAGGTGGAGCAGTTGCCTCACTGGAGACAGGACCACCCAAACAGGCCGTGACAAGAACTGCCAGCTCACTCTCTCTGAGAAGTTGGAGAGTCTGAAAGAAGTGGAGGAGACGGTTGGCTGTCCAAGTTTACCAACCCAAACACAGGTTAGGAAACCTCACTTGGTGAGGATAAAGAGAACTGTGAGAGAGACTGCGTATATTGTGAGAGTACAGGGATAATCTACACCTAAACCTAATGACACTGGATACTGACCTGGAGAGAGAACAGCCTGGATGATAATGGAGGGAGAACAGGAGATAATAGCAGGAAACGCAACAGACTACCTCAAGCTCACAGGACGATATGCTACATCTTGCTCATGCTGTGTGTATAGTATTTAGTTGAAAGTAAAGCACTGGAGAGGAAAATTATGCTAATGTGTATTTGTTTAGTGCTAAGCTTGCACACTCCCACACTACTTGCCTGAGAAGCCTGTAACATCGCCTGTACCATCACTATCATTGAAAGTCAAGTATTCAAGTGGTCATACTTGGTCCATTTTGCAGGGCAAAATAGAATAGGAGCCCATGACATCGGAAGCAAACAACTTCAACACCTCACGCTTGCGACCAAGAAGTCCATGACAAAAATATAAACTCCTTGAAAATGCAGCTTTTTCCCCAGTTCGATAACTTCAATCAAACAAAACAAACTGTCAGGCCGGGAAGAAGCACTGAATTGGCATTCTTCACCATCTAGTATAACTTCAAAAACTTTGTTGATGGTAATGGAGTCACCAGATCTCTGACTCTATCTTTCATCAGACTTTTACACTACAGATCACCAGCTATTTGCCCTCTGACTATATGACATGGGAGTGAAGGCACAATCCACAAATAGACAAACTCCAACCTCAAAGACAGATCGCAAACTGCCCATTTCTTCTAATCATCTCTTCACCATTCACCTATCGGAAGATGTCCTCCAGAGCTCAATTATCGCACCTTATTTTCAATGTTTTCCTAACACCACTTCATGATCTCGTAAACTACTTCAAGATTTCCTACTTCAACTATGCTGATGACTCTCAGATCACCATATAGATAGAAATACTATTGGACCTCAAGCCTCGGTAAATGCCTTTTGGCAGCTGAACAGTATGTACTAAAGAATTATTTTAAATGTAATTCCTCCAATGCAGAAACACTACTCAGTGGATCTTGGCAAAATTATGACTGTTCATTCACCTGACCTCTGGCAATAGGATTGTCATTAGTCAGATTGAGGTGAAAATCAACTGTGTGATGACAGATTCTAACCTCTCATTCCAAATTCAAATAAAGAAAGTGTCAAGGATGCATTCTACAGAATTAGAACACTACAGCAAATTCCTTTACTTGATCCTTTCTCGCAGGATAGAACAATCTCTAGCCCTAGTGCTGCAATGTCCTAAACTAAATCAATGGGCTCGAGGTCAGACTCTTTAGACATGTAATCAAGGACCTACAATGACTCCAGGCTCTACACTGGTTATAAGTCACAAAAGTAATCTCAACCAAAGCTTTATGCATTTTACACTGGGTGGTCTATGAGGCTGGACCAATTGTGTTACAATCTAAATTTAAACTCCACAGTCAAAGGAAAAACTAAATCTGTAAAGTCTCCACCCCGCCATCTTCCTTTAAAAAAACAACAAGGGGAGCTCTTTCACCATACAGACATGCAAGCTGTAAAATATGAGTCCAAAAGAAGGTCATTTGGAATTCCTAAAAGCACGGCTCAATTGCCTCACTGACTATAAGTCAGACCGGTATGGATATGCTGCACAAAACTATCCTTTTTGCTTACTTCACTTGCCACTCCATATGCAATATGCCTCTACATGCTGCCGCACGCAGTCTGAAGCAAATTCTCCATGACTCGAGCACAACAAAGAAACATCCAAAATATAGGACAAATCAACTAATATCCTTCTCTAACCATGCACTTGAAATGGAATAGCTACTTATTGACCACTTGGAACTGTGGGCATCTTCATTCTGTCTGGACCTCAGGGGGTTGGGATTGGCAGGTTCATCTTTCATTCTATTTCCCTGTCATTTTGAAGGTCTGGCAATATTCATGATGGGAAGTCATCCTTTTGGAGCGATTTTTTCCAAGTGCCACTCCCCAGCTTGACAGTACTTTGTAGCCCATTACCTTTATGTAAGGCAAATGAAGGAAAGCTATTTTCGCCAAGGCCCATCCAACTACTTCAGCACACCAGGACCCTATAGTAGCTGCATGTGTGGCTTCCACCTCATGGCTATTTTCCTCTTGGTCAGGAAGAGTTTGGGGAGAAAGAACTTACATTTATACTTAGACTTGCCGGAATGTGTGAACGCACCCAAAAAGCATCTTTCTTGGGTCAGATTTAGGGGTCCACCCATTATCAAGTTTAAGGGCCTGACCTAGAGTACAGCGGAAAGGGTACTCTGTAATTCAGAGTGGGGCGGACCTTCAGTATGTCAGCAGCAGAGACTACTCTATCTCCCCCGCTGACATACACCTCCAATGTCCAGACAGAGTAAGGGCCGTCGTAGGTTGTGCCATTTGTCCACCTGCCCTATTCAGAGTGGGCAAACAAATGGTAAGTTTTTACTTTCACTTACTGCCATCCAAAATGTGGTAGTAAGTGAAAGTAAAAACATTTTTGATGTCCCCCCCCATGCCATGGGAGAAAACGTCCATGGCGAGGTGGTCATTGCTTTTTTTTATATTTATAAAGAAAATCTCACTTTGGGACTTTAGTTTTTTAAATAAAAAAAGTAATTGAAAGCGTGAAATACAGCTCTGTGACAGCACACTTTCAATGCACTGACAGGAACCACCATGACAGGGGTTCCAGCTAATGTAAGACATGTCCACTGGGGCAGCGGACATCTGTGAATTTGGAGCACGGTTACTCCGTTAGGGCGAATTTGTAATCAAGTGTAGGTGCATGGCAGCCTAGTCCAGTTTTAAATATGGCACAGCTGGGCCGTAGTGAAATAAGTCTGGTATACATAATTAAACTAAATCAGTTTGAGCCTATAATTTCTCAATACTCTGGTCACTCATGCGTCATCCCATCCGATTCCCCATCTGCTATTTTCCCGCCCAAACTTCTTTCCCACTTGGATCTCAGACCTGACAGTTGTCTAATTGTGGTGCATATTAAAGATTTGTATAGCGTCTCATCTTTGCCTATTGTCAACAGCGCATTTAGTACTGTGTTAAAGGCAGTTTCTCTCGTAGCCTAATTTCATAGCTAGGAATTGGCCAGGTCAGATGCAATAGTCTCTAATCACATTCTCAAATGTTTGACGTGGGTTCATTTGGACCATGTCACCAACTTTATCAAAGATGTGATTTCTTAAGAGGTCAGCTTCAAACCCGAGAAATAACCTTGCCAGCCATTTCAAACTGCTAACCAGCCAATCAGGAAAGTACACCAGCCTTGTAGCTCATCAAGGTATCGCCACCAGCAATGTTTGGCCATTCTTACCACTTTAGGGGAATGATTTTATTTTTGTTTTCATGTTTGCTGAACAAGGCTTCCAAGGGCAATACTAGTTCAATCAATCTGATATTATTTGATTTTCTGACGCTTGATATCTGGGTCCTAAATGACAAAATGGGGCTGAGCTGCAAAATAATATAACAAAGTTTTGGCCTCCCTTGTATAAGCAGAGATTGCCGTCTTCACAGCGCACCATTGTGCCTTCAGTCATTCCACACCAGTCCAGTCATTCTAATGTTCAAGTCTCTGAAAAATGTGCATGGTAGGACCATCAGGATATTCATGAATAAATCTACAAACCTGAAAGAATCACCATCTTATGTGGAGAACTCCTCCCCATTATTGAAAGAGGAAAGCTATTCCAGAACTGTACAGAGCTGCTGCGCACCACACTCATAGCTTGACTTGCGCTTCCTGTGAAAAGGTCTGAGTCTAGGTGATAACTCTGTATGCCAGGTATCACTGGCTCATTTTAATGGTGTTGGCTCCACAATAGGAGTTAAAGTGTAATAGTGGGGTGAGTAGTTGCACAACTATTCCCCAGTGAAATGTATTAATCTAATTTCCTTGCACCTGTATGAATAGTTGCTCTGTTAGACCGTGAGGTATGAGGCAAATCAAAGCTATAACACTGGAGATGTATTTATGTATATGTATTAATGTATAAGATTTATAGAGCACAACTGTTACTCCAAGGAGTGTCCTGGCGCTAATGCAGAAGAAGGGTCAACCGAGGTAGAATGAGGGGAAGAATTAGGAAAGAGCCAAGTTTTGAGCTTTTTCCAAAATAAGGGGGTAGCCTCGATGCATCGGAGTTCCAGTGGAAGTTTATTACACAGAGAGGGGCCCAGGAGAGAGAAAGATCTGCCCCCCGGACCTTGCCTGGCAAGAGAGAGGTTGACAGAGGGCAGGTTTCTCCAGAGGGTAAAGAACTTAATTCTAGCTTGTAAGTAGCCCGGGTCAGTTCCGTATAAGGATTTCTGGGTAAGAAGCAAAATTTTAAAACTGTTCCTTTTCCTGTTCGGGAGCCAATGAAGATCATGAAGAAGCCGTAATGCATGGGAATTGCAGGGCAGCCCGTAAATCGTTCGCGCAGCTGCATTCTGAACCAGCTGCAGCCTATCAATCAGGTATTCAGGTAGGCCTAAGTAGAGTCCCTTCCCATAGTCCAAACGCGCTGTGATTAGGGCTTGGATCACTTGTTGTCTAGCCATAAAGTACAGAAGATACAAAACCTTTTGCAGCATACGTAGTAAGGTAAAACAAGGACCCACCACTGAGTTGACTTAGGTGCGAAACAACAGTTGTCCATAAAATTTAATTCCTACGTTTTTCACAGATGAGTTTTCAGTAATCAGGGGCGGGGGGGGGCATCAGTTGGCCAGAAAGACTGCCAAGATACCTTTGCTTCCTGACCAAAGAGGAGGAGCTCGGTCTTCCCAGCATTGCATTTGAGTTGATTTAAAGAGAGCCACCGAAAGACTGTATTAAGGCAATTTTGGATTTTCTCACCCGGAAATGCCTCATTGTTCTGTCAAGAGCACAACAGTTGGGTGTCATCAGCATATGACACAATTTTTGCCCCTAGTGATTCTGCCAGGGCTGCCAAGGGGTTGAGATACACATTAAATAGTGTTGGGCTCAATACCGAGCCCTGTGGCACTCCCACCCTCAATTTACGAGAGTTGGCTGAGAAAGGGGGGCACCATACCACTTGTCCTCTCCCCTCAAGAAAGGATGCTAGCCAATTCCAGGCCTGCCCTCTAATTCCAATCGAACTGAGATGGGCCAATAAGATGTGGTGAAAGATAGTATTGAATGCGGCTGATAAATCTAGCATAACCAGCAGCACCCTATCACCTGCATCCAGGCTAAGTCTGATGAAATCGACTACCTCCAGCAATGCTGTCTCAGTACTACAGTTGGGACGAAACCCCGATTGCCTAGCATGTAGCTAGAGAGGCAAGTCCTTCCTCATCCCTCATGGATAATCACTAAAATTAACTTAAATCTAATACTGAAGTTGGTCTATTGTCTTATTATTATTATTGTAATAACTGTTCCAACATAAAGCACACGAAGCACCTTACCCACCTTCTGGTTAATGTATGGTTGAATAATGTCAATCTAGGCCTGTTGCAGATTCATAAATAGTTAATGTAATTATTCTAGATATGTTTGATAACAGGATAATAGTGTGCTGTAGGTGCAAAAGAAAGTGGTAGCACTCCCTTCCACCATTCACACAGCAATAAAAAATGTGTTGTGACCTTAGTGAAAAAAGACAAACACAGTCCACAACGAATACTAGATAATGGGAAAGAGACTATTTAAGTGTTACAACTTGGCTCTTATTTGGGCCAAAGCAATTTGATCTTGAATGGAACAAATACGGCGTCATTTTGAGCTTGACAGATGGGGTAAGCCGTCAAAATGTGGAGGATGCCCTATCCGTCATATTCAGATTACCATTGACTATAATGCAATTGTAAAACAGGACATCTGCAACGCTTCTGATAGAGTGCCCGGCCTGCCCTCCTCTTGCTCTAGCTGTCTCAAGTCATTTATCTGGCCCACTTGTCTGGTCCAGTCTCTTGCATCTCAGAAACCGGGAGATACATAAGAGTGCCAAATGGAGCTGCAGCAGCCAGGCGGTTCACACTGCACAGGGCAAGACAAACTCATGCTTGTCCTTCTCAAGGACTTGAAAAGCCCTCACACCTCTACTGCCTGCTCACCTGATAGCCAAGTAAGATTTTAGAAACAAGGGCGGGGCCTACTGCTCCTAGCCAAACTGTAGGCCTGTGAGCGAAAATAACTGGATGGAATGCTTACTATTGTCACAAATCAGACAGGAGAAGTGCATCTAGTTCCTGTTTCTTTGCATCATGCATCTTGTAGTTTGCATTTTTAAAACTGAAAACCAAACTATTAGTCACAGAACGCAATAAAAAAGCAGGAGCAAAATAGCTTCTTACTGGGAGCAGGTACCTTTGGGATTGGTATCAGATTGGAACAAGGAGCACTACCCTGTTAATAAAAAGAATATTGTATCCCCAACTCGGTATTAAAAAGTATATTGGTTGGAGTTTTGTGATCTGATAAAGGCACTCAGCCTGTAGCATCGTGCCTCTATACCATCATGGTGGTACTCAGTGCCTTGTAATATCCCTATAATATGCAGTTGGTGGTACGTTATTCCATATATCATAGAGATATCCTAATTGTTCACGTTTCTTGAAATTTATTTTTACAGTTGCGCAAATTATATTCAGAATGGGATATGTGTTTAAAGTGGGCAGCCTCAATGTGTCTTTGTTGATTGACCCAATCCGTTTTGTCCTGAATTTGTTTATTTTTCTAAAGTTGGTTATTAATAGGGCTAATATTTCTGCTAATAAATGTCTCAAATAATCGCATATTATTTTAAAATCTTAGTGATTTCCATTATTAACAAAAAATCTCATACTTGTCCAATGATAATTTCCAGAAAATGAAGATCTTTTTTGATGCAAGACCTTCACAAGAAATAAGTCCTCAATTGTCACTTAACTGGTAAGCAAGTACCCTGTTGTAGCACTTGACTCTCTCAGGGTAACGATGCAGAGCAGTTCGCGGCCTATTCTGGGGATGTTGTGTGGGTTGGTAACCTCAGTTTGCTAGTACATAATAACAACACTCAATAAGTTATTGTCCAGTTAGTGCTTTTTCATATAAAAGGAAAAATATTTTTATCACACACACACTACTAATTGCCACACATTAAAGTACAAATATATATAATCAGGTGGATGAAATGCCTGGTTCCTGAACCCTATAAGCACAATACCCTCCACCTATACTAGATGCCATATCACAGTTTAAGGGGGTGTTATTATCAATAAGGCAGACCTACAGGCTTTGTCAGGATGTCACATTAATAAAAGCAGAAAACATGTTATACTTTAGCAGTGGAACACCACTAAAATTAACAGGAACTGTACCAATAGGCAATACATGTTATAATCTGTGTTAGGTGTAACGCATTAAGTGGACAAGCGTATGCCCAGACCTGGGTCCTAGTCTCACTGTACCACTGGAACCAAGCTACACCCAACTGAAGAGCCCAAGCAGGGTGAATCTGGTCTTGGGTTGCTCATGTTCCAGTTCAGGGAGGGCCTGACCTGGCAGTTCAGCTGGATTCTTCTTGTTAGAGCGATGGCAAGAATGGTTTGCATATCGCTGGTCCAAACTGAGGTGGCATGGTGGACGAAAGTACGATGGGTTGGAAAGCTACCCCAAGTGACTGCCAGTGGTTTAACTTATTGAAAGCATTCCTTCCATCACCTATTGATTGTTAAATACATGTTATAGCCCACCATTGAAGTTAATTGGGGTAGCACCAACACTCAATACCATTCGTTATATTTTAACACTTGGCATGGTCATCCATCAGCAGTGTAAATAAAACATGTGTCCTGGAAACATGTGTCCCAGAGTTTTTCCTTTACTTCTACTAAGTGATAGTGTAGCTCTAGGACCAACCAGCAGGGCTCCCTGCACTCCAGAACCCGAGAGGAAAACCTTCATCTCACAGAAAGTTTGAATATAGGGCAAACCTCACCCAGGATCAGAATTTCACATTTATAGGGCAGCTAGCCTTTTATGAAGTGTGGGAAGCGTGGGGCGCTCACTCCCATGCTATCTGGTTCCCACGACTTCCAACACAGGAGCTGGCATATTTATTCTCCATGCCTGCTGCCAGGTAGGATAGAGTTGTGTGCATCAGCTCCCACCAGACATGAGCATGGGGAGCCGGTGGCACGCATTCCTGTTCTAGAAGCACAGTGGTGCTACTTTTGGTACACTGCTGGCCCGGGGAGTTGGGTTCCCCAGGGCAGGTTCCTTTTTCATCAGGCACCAGGGGATGAGGTCCCTTGGCCCAAAGGTTGGTTCAGGGAGGGGTCCCCATGCTCGCCCCTACCTAGGAGAAGAATATTAAGCAGACTGTGCCGACCCCCAGGGGGTTGGTCCTCCCCAATGGTATTGTAGAAATATGCTGTGAAGAGCCATTCATTTCATTCTCTGCTCAGACCCTGGAAGACTAAGCTTTAAATGCTGAAAGCTGGTGCCCCATAGGGCTGATCTTGATGGTCATGGGCTCGTTCTGCTCCTGGTGACCAGCCCTAGCACCAGGAGGCATTTCCTGCAGGACTCCCGGCCTCTAAAATGGTGCTTTTCACAGGGAGTCTGATTTTAGTGCTCCAAGTGCCAGACTTGTCCTATGCCTGCACTCCTAAGGCTCTAGCCAGCTTGGCTGGCAACTTCCACAACCAGCAAGCAGAACACCCTCCTGCTTCACTCACTAGGCTCGATGGCCTCCTGGTGATCTTGCAGGGCACGTGTGTGTCGGCCGCGGAGTTAGGGGACAGTCTGCAGAAGCCCCAGGTGAATACACCAGGGCACCCCAAGCAGATCCAATCTCCCACCTGTTCCTCAGGAGGCATTAAGGGTCCAGCACCACTGATCTTGGAAAACCCTTCACAGTCATGCTGGTCAGCTAGAGTTAAGTTTTCAGTCTATCATTGCAGGGGTATCACATGACTTCTCCTTACAGTTTGGCATTCTTTCGCCGTCATCGCTCTCAGGTCCAATGTCTTCTCGCCCATCTCTCCCATTTGCACAGGTTTTTAAGCGGGGGTGGAATGTTTTAGTAGCCAGGCACCCTTGGACAGTCCTAGGGTGCCACATCACTCCAACCCTCCTGCACAGCATTCTGGGGTGTTCCAATATTGCGACTTTAAGCTGTCTGTGGAAAGAACTTCCCTCAGAGCCTCAGTTCTGCCTCTAGCTGACACAGCTGCCTGATCCCTTCCCACCAAAAATTCAAAGGTAAGACCCTCCTGTGTTTGGCTCTCGAGGTCTGACCCTTCCCCTTTGTTTCTGTGGACCTAGGCTGTCCCAACCCGGGTGTAGTGTGACAAGCTAATTAACAGATGCAGAATTCCTCCCCACTCTTCCTTACCCAGCAGCTGGGTCAAGCACTCAATGATCTCCAACTGGAGAGCAGAGTGATTAACTTGGCCCTGTGGGGCGGATAAAGGGCTGGAATCGGATTTTGACCTGAGCCAGGGAAATATGACCGTTCTTAAAGTTTCATAAGGAGTGTAGATATGGTTTTAGTTACTGTAAGTCTACACTTGGGGTGCATGTTTACCCCTAGATTGTTACATCACTGGACCCATAAGCATAACTAGGGAGAAACTGTATTTTAATGCAGATTTACCTGTAATATTGTGGAACAGACATGTGACCTAATGCTAACTTTCCAATAGATGCCAAATTCTTAGCTCCAAAAATGCTGTGTCCTCCAATGGGTTTTTCTTGGTCAGTTCTTTAGAGAGTGTTTCTTTTTCTTGACAGATATGTTGTTCCTTGGAGTGCTGCTTTCAATTGGACATGATTTTGAAGAAATACAAGTACCTCTTTACTTTTAGATACATCTATTTTAACTGTCATTGTGTTTCCACTGCATCATAATAATACTGGTTAGGCTATTGTTTACATATGTTTATCTTCATGGATTTTGAAGCAAAGCAGTTTCTTACTCAGCTGAAAATTACAAAGTAAAGAATATTCAGACAACAAAGTGTGGCCTTTGGGTTTTACTTGAATGGTACTTGGAATCTTCATTGAAAGATGTCATGCTCTAAGACATCATAGAATCTACACTATTAGCTTCATAATAAATGCACATATATCTCTCACCCCCATCTAATGCAAGTGTTAAATAAACTAAATGTCCTTTCCCCATTTTTCATGTTGTCAACTTTGGCACTCAGTCTTTTTAATTAACTCTTTCTATGCTTTAATTTGATGAATTCTTCACATCATCCTGTGGTTGAAACATCCCATTCTACAAATTAAGGTATATGCTGTTTTTTCTTCAATATAGAATTGACTCCATTGCTTAGATTTCTTTATTAACATTTTACAATAATTTTCCTGTAGTTTGCATCATTTGAAAATGTAAAACTAATTTAAACATGAGTGTTCTTGTTAGATGCAAAATAAACAAGTGTGAGGCATCAAATCAGGTAATCTGGGAAACTATATTGTACTTAAAAAGTTGGAAAAGTTATTTAGGTTTGATTTTTTCTTCACGCTTCAGCCTCGACATATGACTGTGTAGATCTTATCTGTTATTAAGATACTGCTGCCACTTGAAACATTGGAAGTGTTCATTATCATTTTGTCTGTGAACTTATTAAACATATTCTTAGTAAGGCTAGTGGTATATAGGTACCGGAGAAGCACAAGTTGATCTTGCACACATTTATGATCTGTGGTTATCCAAGTGCTGCACTCTCTGCAGTCAGACAAAGACAGCATAATTTACCTTAGAATATCACAGAATTATTTTGTGATCTGATGTATTCTTTCTGTGTGTTGTTTGATTATGAGCTAAATACGGTATTCACCAAGTGCTTCACAAATACAGTCAGGGTGTTGCGTGTCAAATTAGTTGTACTTGCTCTAAGAGCTCATATAGCAATTTAGGTATTATGTTGACTGGAGTTTGGCAGTCCGATTTTCCAGATTCTCATACTCTTCACTTCTCCCTACTACTTCTGGTTCTTGTATATTGTTGCACACAGACACCCTGGTATATTATTCTGTTTATTCTCTTTTTTCTCTGCCTTTGTTTTCCACTGGCTGGGTCTGGGAATGTGGGGTCAAAAGAATTTGCAAACTGCAGCTGCTCATAATTTAAGGAGCTTCAACACAAAACACTGACACCACTGTTTGGGTTGGATAGCCACTGTTTGGGTAGGATATGGTCTTCTTCTCCTGACCTACACCCAACAAATTCTTCTAATCATATGATCAAGCTGTTATTCCAGTAGTCGTTCTTGTTCATCATGTTTGGCTATGTTTTTATTGGACATTTGGTCTGCTTTACTTCTTCTGTTGTATGAGCCTTAATAGTTAATTAGTGCTAGACGTCTGCTGTTCTGTTGATACCCCTCTAATTTCACTGTCATTGGGAGGTGATGTAGAATTGTGTACTTGGTAAGAAGGCTGTGCTTTGAAAAGGCTCTGTTTTAATACCTCTTCTTGATTGGAATATTTCCTGTACTCAAAAATAACATTTACATGAAAGCCAATAGAGTGGCCACTTTGTGTGAGCTGTGCAGTGGTCTTCATACACCTAGAGATCTCAGTCAAATGCTGATAGAACAAGACATATGGTACAATGGAAGATGGACAATACATTAGCTACTTCTAAGAAATCTGAGAATAAGTCACTGGGCCTACATTTGAAAAAAATCGCAATTTCAGAATCTGTACAGTGATATGGATCACATTCAAGTTCAATATTATTGGCTGCTGTAATAGCTTATACCTTGAAGGTAAAAGCAACAACAAGGTCCATACAGATAATTTAGATCTGTCCATAGGAAACAACTGAAGCAATACTTAATCAACTTCATGAGAAAAGAAATTCCTGGAGGCTACAGTAGGAGATACTTGAAACATGTATGTATGGATGATGAGTGTACGAAGAAGAAGAGAGTGCTTTGCAATTATTATCCTTGCAATATTATGCTTCAAGGAATGCCAGACTGAAAATCTGGTATTGTCAGTATGTAAACTCAGTTACAGGTTTCTCCATACTGAAATTAAACAGTTAAATGCTTCCTCTGATATTCTGCAAACCTACACGAGGAAGACTGAACAACTACCCTTTTCTTATGAATCTGCTTTCCTGCTTTCAAATTGTAATATAATTGGTGAAGGCGACTTAAGAAATTAATTTACAATGCAAAGCTCTTTTAATACTGTTGGACTTGACATCCTTGGTGTGGTTTCCCCCATCATTTTGCTTCCAACCTCCTGTTTTTGCTGGCTTTAGGACTCTGCACACTTTACCACTTCCAACCAGTGCTATAGTGCTTGTGCCCTCTCCTTTAAACATGGCAAAATTGTCTTCCACCAAATATGGCTATTTAATTTTAAGTCCCTAGTAGTAGTAGTGGAAATTAAATGCTACTAGTGAGCCAGCAGCATGGATTCTACCTCCCACTTAAGTAAGCCTTTAAACTTGTCTAAGCATGCCATTGCAGCCCGTGTGTGCAGTTTTAAACTGTTACCTTGGCCTGGCAAAGTAAACCTCTTAAACACAAAAAGAGGACCAACAGAGAGACAACAGGACACTGGAGCGCCCTCCACTCAAACCTAACTAAAGAAAAACAAAGCCCTTGTGTCACACACTCCTCACAAAAATGATTAATTTGACAGGTAAGATGAATACTAACATAAATGGGACAAGTGATAGAAAATGCAATAAAGATTCAGAGCAGTACTTCCGAAGATGCTATGGCAAAGAGCCTACAAATGTGTCAAGATTAATAAAGTCACTCAAACAACAAAAATAGTACGAGAAACATTTAAATTATGTTTCTACGAGTGACATATTTGTTATAAACAGCATATAGAAGAGTAATACTTTAAATGTAATTCATATAGAGTGATCTAGATTGAATCTGTAATGTGCAAAGGTGACATTTGAAACAAATTCAGGCATAACATGTTTTCCTGATCTGGCTAAATTAATGCACACTTAAGTTTAAAAACAGGCTTTAGGATTCGTTTTGATTACCTGAATTTTATCTATAAGCCATAAGACTGTGGAAAATGAAAGTATGTCGTTTTGTACTGTATATTTCTGACCCTTGTCTTACATTCTCAAAAACTATGTCCAAAGGCACCATTTCCTCTACTTCAGGAAACATCTACATACATGTGTATGGTTCTATTGATTCCATATATAACTTCTTCCTACTGACATGAAAGAAGGCTCATCCATTAAATTAAATTCGTTTGAGAGATTTTTTCAAAGTAAATGTTTATATCATAGTTTTAATTTACAGTGAAATAGACATCTCTAATAACAAGAACATTATTTACAAAATCTAAGAGTCTTCAGCAAATCAGTATATACTGAGGTTCAGCCATAAACACTCGTGTGAGCCTTACAGCTTGTTAAAATGAGCTTATAATATATATTTTGGTGCTGCACAAAAGTCACTCATTTTGGAAAAGGGCTACGGAATATATTTCTTTATTTTGAAAAGGATTGCCAGAGGCTCTTATAGGCTTATCATTCTGGACGTGGATGATACAATTGGGATGCTTTGGAAGCTTGAGAGGAATTTCATTCAGAATGTCATTTGTGTAGGTAAAAGAATGACATTAAAACATGAAAGAGCAAACTCTGACCATGTATTGATAATTTGATCCTTAGCCTGCTTTCTTAGTAAACCAGCCACTTTATTTCTACATATAAGAAGTCCTGCTTTTTCCTTCGTTCTCTGATCTATCTTCCTTCCTTCAGGTTGATTCAAAACTTTGCAGGTTTTGTTTCTAATTTATACACGTTTAACATTTTTGCATGATATGTATACAAATATTTATCTTTTTTGCATGATACATATAGAGAGCATTTGATAGTTACATACAGGTTTAACTTTTCTGATTTTTCCTGGTTTTAAGAAGTGAAGCAATAGAATTTGTTTTTAAAACTACATCAAAATCAAAGTTTTGATGGAGTGATAAGTGCAGAACAGTGATGGCATTGTAAAAAAGACAAAACCGTAAATGTAGTACAATATTGGGTGTTACTCACTTCACATTAAAACAAATGTTTCAGGAAGTAAAGAAAACAAGTACATCTATAGAGGTGATCTAAAAAGCCACGTAGTAATATGAGATAATGGACTATATGGAACATCTGGGGCTTCTTATAGCACACAAAAGTGGCAAATATGTATCGAAAATGACAAAAGTTAGAATAATGGTCAAGTACAAAACATAACGGGTAAGCCCAGGTGGGGTGCATTTAGACACCTATAAAAAAAAATTAAATTATCTTATTTTTGTGAACTTGTATAATTATGTCCTAAGAGGGAAAACCGATATCAGTATGTGAGGAACAGGAAAATATGTTGATTTTAATGATGCTAGATAGCAACTAATGACACTGTCATTTGTAGGAGTTCTTCTTTAAAGTTATTTCCAAACAAAAGCGATATATGAGGGATGACTCACAAATCTATAATATGCCGCTATTTAATAATAAATGATGTTGGAAGGGCGTCTGAAGTGTCACATGGAAATTCAAATGGGGGGATTTGAAATAGATGGGCTTTGGAGGGGTATTAATTCAATGAATAAATGTGGTATTTACAGATATCTGTACAAATGTTGCAGTCACCAGGGGGTTTGAAAGCTGTTTGAATTTCAGAGGGAAGCTAAAAAAGTCGTTCCCATACCTGTTTGTAAGTAAATATCTTTATTGAGTCCATGGTATATTTCTTTAGGAACCCTGAAGGCTAGAGCTCCTGCTCAGACTCCTGAGTGGGAAACATTCTGAAGTCTAAATATGGGCTTGTGCGCAGATAGACACATATTTTATATATCCTGAAACTATGATGATAAATGGGAATAAGCTCTGAAAAAAGAAAGGGCAAGATCTATTGAGAACAAATGGGAAAAAGAAGAGAATAAGTGCATTAGAATTGGCAGATTGTATGTGATATTATTAGGGAATGAAGGTGAACAAAGGATAAAATCTAATGCTACCTTCCAATAGGTCATATAGATTGTGAGTGCTAGGCAAAGTGAGTTATTTCCATAAATTATTGTGCTTGTTTAACTTTGGCTTTTCAGATTTATTATGTAAGTTAAGTTATAGACAATCTAGTCCTTATGTCAGAGTGGTCATATATCTAGTGATATATATATATATATATATATGAGAGTACCATTCAGTAGTGGGCTTCTACCATTGTGGGAGACAACCATCTTGGAGATTATATATAAAGATTGATTTAGCGTTCCATTCAAAAAGGTTGGGCTAAGGGCAAAGGAAGACTTCTTAAAAGAGGATAAGTTGTATCCATTTGGAACACTAATCCTGACATTGCGCAAAAAAAGAACTAGATTTGAGAGCATGCAAATGGAGATTTCTTAAGAACACTTCAATATCCAAACAGTAACATGAAACAGACCCTTTGATACTACAACCAAGACAAGCCAAGAGGGGGCACAAAAATACTTATTGGCCCTACGCGAAGATTGACACATTAATTGTGTGAGCCACTAGAACTTGAAATCTGCAGCAGCCCGAAAGGCTTCTCTGCAATACATTTTTGCCAGAAAACATCATCAAACAGCACCATTTATGACTCTTATTTTATAGAGAGCCAGAAGCTAAGCCAATGAATCATAAGACCGGAGCTTTCATGAAGTGTGGGACTTTGCATGCCATTTATGGATGCATAGTTGTCAATTGCTAAAGACTGTTCATGCTTTACGGAACGCCAATAGAAGTAGCGGTTATGTGCAATAAGTCCATTACTGTTGGTAAGTATTATAAATAGTATATTTGTAATAAAAGAGATAGAAGAGGATCTTATTTGGGGTGAATATTAAAGTATATAGTAGAAAATTGGGCATCCTTCGTGATAAAACTTCAACAGCAAAGTATACTAATGAGCTAATCTGAATGAACAGTGCAGGGACAATTATTGTTTATTTTGATAAAACAGCTTGAAGATTATGAATGTAGTGCAGTAGTATGGAAGACCACTGGCTCTACCTGATACAATGCAAAGTATGAGGGGTAAACCATAAAAGATTAACGAAAAATAAATAAAATAGAATAGGGGTTAGCCATTTCAAATTGGGCGGACCGCCGAAAACTTCTTTCAAATACACACATTCATATCCTTCTGACTGGAAGGCTCAAAATAGTGGTGACACATTTTAGTTTTTGGTTGCATCAGTTCTAATTCCCGTTGTATTGCTGACGTGGACTTGTGTCTCTAAATACTGTGAGTGCTGTGTAGACTCTACACTTGAGACGATAAGCTTCCTCTGTACCTCATCTTTGGTTTCAACAATTGCTCTAATGCATGTTCAACTTACTAGTTCCTTAAGTTTGTGGTTGGGTGAGAGTCCGACAGAGCATAAAAAAATTGTAAGAAAGCAGAAGCTAACAACATGCACCTCTGACCAGCTAAGGGGATCGTTCACTGTATGCACCAGCTCCAAAGGCCAACATTTGTGCATGGGCCTTAGTCACACATCTGGTTTCCTAAAAGATGTTTATGTCATCCTCATCTTCAGGGCAGGTGAGAAGGGATGTTAAGAAAAATGAGGCACGTATTTCACTGCGCTGTGGTGTGTTCACATCAATCTTTAACATGTGGAGTGAGCCCAGAATGTCCCAACATAAACCTCCCCCGCCTCATAATAAATTAAAGAGTGGAACTGACACTGTCAGACTCCTCTCTCTAACTTTCATCTCTGTCAGCATATCTGCATGAGCACATCACAGAGAAATCTTTACAATGCATTAACTGGTCAGCTTATGTGAGCAATACTTTGATGCCCTCTCTCGTGGATCGGTGAAAACAGTATATCTGGTTCATTCAATTGTGACTTTGGAGATGTATTTAATTTATTCGTGAAACTAAGGGTTACTATTTTTGACCAGATCAACACATTTGTGATTCCTTTTGCTAATCTTTGATATATTTCAGGACGTCTTAAGTTATGGTTAGTGGGCAAAAAGTTAAATCTTTCAATTTCAGGCCTCTGAAACATATCCACGACACGCAATAAATAAATTGTTTATTTTTCTAAGCAAAGCTAGAAACATACAAGAAGATGAGTGAACTTCATCTGATGCATACTTTTTCAGTAAACCGTTGATTGCTTCAATTGCCAAATCTATTAAACATTGGTGTTTTTTGGAAAATGTACTCGCAGCTTCTGTGGTTTCTTGTCTGTCCATCAATAAGATACTTTGCTTCCCTATTCGAGGAAGTAAACTTAGACTTTCCTTCAAAAATACATAAAAAGGAGTTTTTGCATATGTGTTCAATGCAAAAGGCATCATTGTCGTAGCATTTTATTTTCATCCATTTTATGTAAATGCTTGATACAAAGGAAGGCCCACATAGTAACTGTGTGCTCCATGGTGATCTTCTTGGCAAAGGGACTCAATAATGACCTGAGCGCTTACGATGGCTGAGATGATAGGGACATTCCCGCACATTAGCAGGAGCGTCCAATGCAGGTCCAGATCTGCCCCAGAGTTTCAGCATTACTATTGACAATGTAAACGAGTCCCTCGTATAGCCCTGAACCTGTGGGCACAACTGCTCATGCACTGTTTCTCTGTGACTGTTATTCTCCATCGTGAAATAGCACTAAGACCTGAGGAATGGGATAAAGAGCAGATATGATCAAAGCTAATGGCCCTTTTTTCTATAAACTACTGATCACCACTTCGAATGTAATGACTCCACTCTCAACAATTTTTCATAGTTGATCATTTACAAGCATTGTTCATAAACAAGCATGCATGGTTTGCCTCGTCTGGTAATTTTTTCTCAAGAGAGGGTCACAATTATGCCCTTGGGAATCTTGCATATTTCTATCTATCTGTTTTTGCTTTGATTAATTTCTGACTATTGTAAATCATTCTTTCTTTCTTAATTACTTCCTTTGAATTTCCCTTCTGCACAGTTCATTTTCGAGACGTCAATGTTAGGTTTGTTAATTATAGAATTTATGGGTTCACATTTTGATTAGTTTCATTTCCGCTTGTGGGTATGGATTACTGAATATGGATTAATTTGGATACATTATTGCAAAATTGTAAAAGCATGAAAAAGAAAACAAAGAAGCATTAGGACATTAACAAAGTCACATTCAATTTAATTTAAGAAAAAAAGATTTCTTTATATCGTCATGTGTACGATATGTTAGATTAACCATGGTAACCACACTGCCCACCTTCATCCTTTATCCGGGGGTTTCAACACAGAATCAAGGCCCAATAACGAAAACAGTCGGAATACAAATACGCAAATAGGTTTTAGTTGGAGATTCATCGTTTCTACTCAAACTAAGTCGCAGTCTCCCAATAGTGTCTATAAAACCACTAGTCTCTTCATACACCCAATAAAGATTTATTTTTAGTACGATTTATTTATGTGCAACATGATTGATTATGTAAAGCCCAGTGCTTTTCCGGGTTTCCTCATACCTCAAAAATCTCCATTCAAACAATGAAGATTTGTTCCAAAGCCAAATTAAAAAAAACTGCCATTTAATTAAAATAATGTCTACTGTCAGAAAGATGTGATTGTGTACAAGAAGGTGAATAGAAGCCTCTCAGTTGAAGGACTCTGTTAATGGAACATGCTTCTCTTACAATCTACACCAAAATCATCAAACGTAAGAGAAGCACAGGCACACGTTTAAGAACAGGAGGTGCACCTACTCATTTAGCCAATATGTGACTTGAAGTGTCTTACTTTGCAATTACATTATATTCATGTATCTGTTAAGAAGACAATGCCAGATCCTATCCAATTCATGTTCAAATGCTCATAATATGGCAGAATCAGGAAAATAAACACGGCAGGTCTTCTAAAATGATGAACCAGCAAATGTCATTTAATAGCCATAATCTTACCCAAGTCCCAGTGTTATAGGAAATGTGTCTCAATACGTACGCACAGAGAGAAAAGCCAAGGTAGCTAAACCAGGAACATTCGAAAAGTCATTAAAAACAAACAGACACCCCCTAAATTGTAGATGCCTACACGCAACTATGCACTAGTTACAGAACTGCTAGTGAGGCCTTCTAGTAGCAAGCAAATAGGATAGGAAGCGACTGCAGCCCATCCTAATGGGCTGAGGGGCCACGCCCCCTCACCTTTTGGCCACCACAAAGAGTATCTGTCAGGCTGAGCAAAGGTCAGCCAGACAGACACTCTTTATTTTCAGCTCAGGTAGCCAGAAGATAGACATGCGCTAAATGCGCAGGTTCCTGGCTGGCTGAGCTGGTTTGCCCGGTTGAAGAAGTCACAGCTCCTGTGGGCGTGACCTCTTCAGCCTGGCAAAGCACCTGGAGGCCATCCCCCTCATAATAAGGAGGATCGTCACTGAGTTCTAAGCCCTAAAGAGCCCAGGGCCGAGTGTCAATCACTGACACCTCATCACAGAGTGGGATCTGTCAGCAGTCTCAATGAACTCATCCCACTCCGTGACGAGTGAGGGACAGTTGCCTTCCCTCATTGGCTTACCTTAGGTTAGCCAATGAAGGAAGGCAGCAGTCCCAACCCTCCTGGGATCTCCGAGGCAGAGCTGTGCAGGTAAGTATGATTTTATTTTTAATGTTTGGTGCGTGCATGAATATTTGGGAATGAGTGTTGTGAATGGATTTGTGTGCGTGCGTGCGTGCGAGCGTGTGTGAATGCATGAGTGTGAGTGAGTGTCTATGTGTGCGTCGCCCCGCTCCTGGTCAAAGTACAGGCCGCCACCGATAGGAAGCAGAAAAGGTTGGCATGGCATCAGCCAGGGAAAGACTATAAACATTGCAGCACTTTTGAGAAGTAAAAAACTGGAATTGTTCTTTTAAATTCCCTTTTTGTGCCATGTTTTTCGCACAACGTTTTGATGGTGTATTACAGGAAAGGTCATGCAGCCAAAAGTGATCAATAAACTACGAAGACACACTTGCTCTTGAAATACGACGACGTCAGCTAAAGATGAGCATCTCTAACAGACATATCAAATATTTTTCACACTTTATAGAGCGTCAGCATAATATGGTTGCCATTCCCTCAAAGTAATAAAGATGAGAGTGTAACATTTCAAGTGAAACTAGCTTAGAGGACAACATTATCACAAGCTCATTTTTCTAAGTTCCGGATTTTGTTGGTTATAAAGGAAATGACAATTGGAAAAACGCTTTGGGCATTATTATTATCTTTTAAATTCACAAAGAGCCTTTTTTACATAAAACACGAGAAAGAACATTTCCATCAAATGTATTCTAAAATATGCAATTTTTCTAAACATAACTTTGGTAATTGGTGCGCTCTGGAAAGTATAACATTTTTTACGCCCATCTCCCCAACATGATTAATAATGTATTACTAGCTAAAATAGTAAACCTGTCTGGTGTTGCTTGTGTTCCCATCTAGAAGGGACCTGATGTGGCAGTTTGAGCTGGACTGTTCCAACTGAAGCAGAAGCCTGATTTGTACATGTCTTATCTTTTTCCAGAGTGGCACAATGGCAAAAAAGATTGACTAGGATGTGACCCAAGTGATTGCCAGTGGACTGAGATTAATTGCCTAATTAAATAGCACTGCAGTCGCATGTAAGGAAATTCCTGTCAACAGGTTGGAAAGGGCAGTAAGGGTATGTGGGGGGCATCCCCGTTAAAAAAAGAAAAAGAAAGAAAATAGCAATCACAGGGGCGTGGCTTGGACGGAGACTACGCGCTGAGTTTCCAGTGTAACTGGGACCGTGAACAGCCTAGAAAACCAGGCTCCTGATCCGGTTGTCGCGCTGCTCCTGTGGATGCCACCGGTGATCGAGGAAATGCCTTGTTTATAACCTAATCAACGCCCGTAACTCTACTGAGCGAGTACTGCGTCAGCCCAAAATGGCGAATGCGGTGTAGCTCCAACGGCGATAACGATGAGGGGTTATAAGCGCGCCCGATTGCCCTCCCGAGCGCTTGATCCTTGATGTTCTATCCGGTCTCAATCTCCGCTGAGGTACTTTATTTGCTACAGCTCCATAATACCGCTTTTTTTACACTTGCGGTGATCTTGACGCGGCCTGACTCCATAATGGCGGCGGTTAGCGCGATACTGAGAGCGGTTCACCTTTCTCTTACGGGGATGCGGTGCAGAGAATGATTATCTGGGCAAATACTGGCTGAGTGTAATACCGCTGAATATTAGGAGCGTTAACATGCACAAGGATATTGTTATTGCGGTGACTCACAATGCGTGTGGCCTGACCTTAAGATGGCGCCCGTGTTAACTATCTCTGCAGCTATGATGAGCCCGATTTAATTGAGGTCAACTACACCACGCTGGGGGACACATGCCCAACAGGATCAGCCTTCCATCAGTTTGCCCTGCAATGCGTCAGTGCCCTCGATAATTTGAATTGTGCCCAGTTTATAGGGAGATGGTTGTTATGTGCCTATACTGCAAACACTAAACATTACAGTTTTCACTGGACTGCCAACCAAACATCTGTGGAGCTTCATTGCTGGTTATGGGACAAAATCAACTTTACATGCCTACAATTGCTCTGAACACTTATGTTATATTTCCTGGCTTGTCTGCCCTTGCTGCTGGCTCTAGATAGGAAGGGTCTTTTAAGGGTAGCGAGGCTTTGTACACGCTATATAAACAGTACAACCAACTGGCAAAGACGACTACGTAGACAACCACACGCCATTGTACGTACACAGGCAACAAGTTGACCACCTAAGGGTCAGCCTTTCCTACCGCAATAATTAATAACAAGCCTGCGGGCAATCTCACTATGGACGTTTGATTCAAGACGGATATTGCCAATTCCTTTATACGAAACAAATCAAGGGGGTCTATATTCTCCCATATACTCTGAATAATAGCGACGACCTGCTCTTAACACCAGTACTAGCATCAGCTGTAGCAACATCACAAGGATCTCACCCTATCCCAATAAGTCTCTCACTATGGCAGAAAAGGAGTCTAAAATTCAGTACAAAAAAACAAAGGCGTCTGACTCTCCCATCAAAGCCAAAGCAGGTATAAACAGTACAATGGAAACGATTCTTAAAAAGCTGGCCGATGTTCATGATCTAGCTAAATCTACCAAACAGAACACGGACGCTATGCAACTGACTGCCATATGGGCGGATATGAATACAATCAAATCTAAAATAGAAATCGCAGAACAAAGAATTAGTGATATTGAGGGCTCTTCACTTCATGCCAATAAAGAATTAAAATCTCTTATAGATATTACCACCACCCTAAAGAGACAAGCAGCCGAACTTGAAGATCGGAACAGAAGAGGCAACATTAGAATTCTTGGTATTCCGGAGGGCTCAGAGGACTCCGCGGAATCATGCATTGCCTTTCTGGAGAACTGGATCCCTCAGATCACGGGCATAAAATTTCCTAATAACCTGGAGCTGGACCGTGCACACAGAATTCCGGCATTTAACTCCTCTTCAAGGCAAACAACTCGTCCTATCATCTGTAAACCGTTGAGATACCAACATACAGAAGCCATCCTCAATTTTGCCCGTAAAAATCGACAGATCACTTGGAACTGCCAAAAGATAATCTTCACACAGGACTACTCTAAACCCACAGTGGATACAAGAAAAGGTTTCCTTCTTCTAAGAGACAAATTAAGAGACAGAAATATTCAATTTTCTTTCACTGGTCCTGCAAAATTTAGAATCACGGAGAATGGCAGAAACCGTTATTTTACGGATCCTAAAGAACTGTCAAAACTTCTAGACGGGCCGACTACTCAAGACATGGACCTCACTAACTCTTTTTCTAACAAGAGGAAGTCGTGATATCCTTTTTCATATCCTATTTAGATATATTACTCCAGTCTCCTTTGTACGTTCATGCAATTTTCATATGTTCTTACTACATATTGAACAATAAGCTTGTTTTTGCTGTTATTTGTCTTCAGTTAGATGATTCATCTTCTGTCGCATTGTTGGTTAACATTTATTTGCCTAGGCTTACCATGCCGCTTATTGGGCGATCTTTATTCATGTGTACTGTTAGACACATACAAACTCAAATGTGTATAAGTATGTTTAAGTAGTTGAGATTATGTCTCTCTCTGGGATATATATGCGTGCAAGTGTCGCATAAGTAATTATGCCATGTTTTCTTTTAGCGTACTTACGCCTTCAGTTATTATATATGCTTAGAATTGCCCTACAACACATAACCTAGTTGTTATCATGATATACTCTGGAAGGTTAGTTTACAAATGTTAAATATTCTCCGATGACAGATTGACGCTCCTGCCGTCGCACCTCCGACATTCGAGGTATGCAGGTTTGGGTGGAGGGAGTGGGGAGGGCTTTTGGGGATCCTCAAGTATTGCGAAGAAGAATTGGGGGTTTTTCGGATTGTTTCTTGGGTGTTCTCAGTTGTTTATTATCTTTATTTTTTCTATCTCTATTTTTTTCTTTTCTTTTACTATCGTTTCAGCGATGCTTTTTACTGTACTTATTGCTACATACTTTATATACTCAAGAGTTCCTGAATATTGCTCATTTCATTTATGCTCTCAACGTTAATATATTATCTGCATTTCATACAAGTACTCAGCATACATCTAAGACTCAGTTAGAGACCATTTTCCAGCTATGCTTTTTACTCAAAGTAATATATATTATCTGTATGGGACCAAGTCAAATTATCTTCGATTACATAGATAATGGCTCAAACTAAGACCTATAATATCACAGATGACCTTCACGTAGTCTCCCTAAATGTGAAAGGACTTAACCATCCGATTAAACGCGGGAAAGGTTTTTGATTGTTTAGCCAAATCTAAAGGGGATATTATACTACTACAAGAAACGAAGCTGTCTGGAGAAGATGCAGCCTTTATTAAACATAATTGGATATCACACGTCTCATGCTCTCCAGCGGACCATAAAAAGAAGGGAGTAATCACCCTAATAGCGAAGAAAGCTAACATATCCCTTGAATCACAATCACATGACGATGAAGGTAGAATATTGGTTACGCACTTAAAGAAAGGGGAAGACTCCATACATGTTGTAAACATATACGGTCCTAACACGGACGAACCTAACTTTTGGGAAGGTATTTCAAACACCATAGGAAATCTCCCCCAGGACGATCTTATCATAGTTGGCGGTGACTTCAATATCCCATTAGATCCTATCATTGATCACCAATCCACCTGTAAGTATCACGTTACAAGATCTCACGGCATAGTAAAAAAAATATGTGCTAAGTTTAACCTCAAAGACTCTTGGCGTCTGCAACATCCTGACTCTAGGGATTACACTTTTTACTCTGCCCCACATAATTCATACACTAGGATTGACTACATACTTATTTCCGGATCATTTACACACCTAATTGATCAAACAGACATTTCCCCTAAGTTAGTGTCCGACCACTCATACGTATCAGTGTTAAATTGGCTGGCAGACATAATAAACCCTCGTCCAAAAGATGGCGCTTTAATAATGAGGTACTATTAGACCCTGAAGATAAAAGGAAAATAGAAGAGGCAATTAATGATTATCTTCAGCATAATGATCTTCCTGAGATAAACGTAAATACCCTCTGGGATGCATTGAAGGCAACCATTAGGGGGGGTATTATTGAAATTAAAACAAAAATCAATAAAAAACGTAATAGTGAGTTAGTTAAATTAGAACATGAAATAAAACTCCTAGAGACCTCACACGCCAATTCTTTAAATAATAATAATATTCTTAACCTCCTAACACAAAAGAAATATGAATACAATAAAATTCTGAGTAAAAGAGCAGGGGTATGGATAAACAAATTTAAGGCTCTCAAATTATGTGAAGCCAATAGAGCCGGTAAAATGCTAGCTTCTTATCTTAAACACAAACAGAACCAAAATGTTATATCGTCAATCAAAGATAATAATGGACAAACGCATACTAAACAAAAAGACATTTTAAAATACCTTTAAATCCTTTTATGAGGACTTATATAGGAACGACCGGAAATTTAACTTAGATGAATGCACTCAATACTTGAACAAACTGAACTTACCCCATCTGAAAGAAACTGACAAATTGGCTTTAGGGGAACCAATAAGTGTACTAGAAGTGACAAACTCTATTAAATCCCTGAAAGAAAATAAGGCCCGGGGACCAGACGGTTTCACAGCCACATTTTATAAGACATTTGCAGATGTACTACAACCAACCATGTTAAAAGTATTTAACAATATAGCAAATAAAGGACGAACGACAAACTCCATGACAGAGGCCAACATTATAGTTATCCCTAAAGAGGGGAAGGACCCTCTACTACCCAAAAATTATAGACCAATATCTCTCATCAATGTTGATAGTAAAATCTATGCAAAAATTTAAGCCACAAGACTCAATACAGTCCTACCACATGTGATAAGCAACTCACAAGTGGGTTTTCTCAAAAACTGTATGTCAAACGATAACACCCATCTGTTATGTCATGTACTTGAAAATGTATCCATTAATATGGATCCTTCAATAGCAATTACCTTGGACGCTGAAAAGGCGTTTGACAGGGTTTCGTGTCATTTTTAAAGCAATGCATGTATTCTTTTAACTTAGGAGATCCCTACATAAATATGGTCATGGCCCTTTATCAGACACCTATGGCACGTATTGCAATTAATGGTTCACTTTCGGATTCTTTCACTTTACAACAAGGCACAAGACAAGGCTGCCCACTTTCACCATCCCTTTTCCTATTAGCGCTAGAGCCCTTAATAGAAGATATTAAATTGAATACAGACATAAAAGGAGTAGGGTTTAATAAAATCCAGGTAAAATTAGCCGCTTATGCGGACGATATCCTAATAGTAACTGAAGATCCGGGTCCTTCAATTAATGCTCTGATGTTAACGATAGAGAAATACTCTATACACTCCGGTTACAAGCTAAATAGGGACAAATCTGAGGTAAAACCCCTAAATGTTCACTGAACCAGAGATCTTAGGCAAATCAGGTCTTGCGTGGCATCAGGGTTATATAAAATATTTAGGTATAGAATTCGGTAGCAACACAATAGATACACTACATCACAATGAAAACAGAACATTGGAAAAAATAAAAAAACTTCTAGACGCATGGTCTCCAAAATGTATTACTTGGTGGGGGAGAATTGAAACAATAAAGATGATGATTACGCCACTAATTAATTATCTAATCAATATGCTTCCTCTTACCCTAACAGAAGACTTTCACCATAAACTTGATGTCCTCCTTTCAAAATTCAGATGGCAGGGAAAGAAAGCTAGAATTGGACTTAAAAAACTAAGACTGGACATTTCCCTAGGTGGAGTCAATTTAGCAGATTTTAAAACTTATCAAACAGCCTTCCTAGCAAAACAGGGCTCTTATTGGATAAAGCCTCCCGTCAATTACACTCCCGTATGGTTAGAAGTTGAAAAAGCCATACTTGATAATCTCGATCCTCTCACCCTGCTCACCTCTAACCAGACGAAATCAATCAGATCTAAGTCTATTTTTAAAAATACGAAAGCGGCGCTCTTAAAGTTAGACAAGAAACTTGACTCAAGCATTAAGCGTTCCAAGTCGGAATCCATATGGAACAATCGTAATATTTTATATAAAGGGAAAACTTTACATAACGATACTTGGATTAATAAGGGGATATTTTTCCCCCACCAATTAGAAAACTATTCATACCCAATTACGTTTAAGGAACTACAATCTAGATACAACTTAGACAACATCGAATTTTACAACTTTCTAAAAGTTAGAGCAGCCTTGTCAAAAGCCAAACTACACAACTCAATTCCATCCCTACCACATTTTGTGATAAAGATCAATAAGTTAGGCCATCAAGTATCACATATTTACAAACTTCTCCGACCTAAAAACTCGAATCTTAATAAAAAACTTATCGACTTCTAGGAGATACATTCCTCTAACCCATGCCTGAATCTAAATGGCCTCTAATATGGAGTTCCACTACCCGGAATAAAATATCTCGGGTCTATCTCAAACAAAACTATGGCTCCTATATAAAGCCTTCTGGACACCTGCTCGTTTGCACTCACAACATCTTCGCAATGACCCTGTTAGTTGGAATTGTAAAGAAAAAACAGGCGATTTAGTCAATCTTATACTATACTGTAAAGTTGTATCGTCTTTTTGGGATAGCGTATTTGATTTTTTGTCTCAACTATTCAAATGTAAGCTAAAAAGAGAATTCTCCACACTGACAACTGGTTTTTTAGATGATGACACATTAAACTGTGCAGACAAAACCCTATTAGATCTTTTATTTACGTCAGCAATAAAAATGGTCCTAAACAATTGGAAAGACACACATAAGACTTCATATAAAGAATGGATGAATTGGATTATTCGTCTCAGGGGCGCAGAGAATATTGCTCTTCAAAACTCTCCCTGGAAATCGCCTACCAGATACATGTGGGATACACTGGATATCTATTTCTCCACACACAAACCACCATGAACATACAGGCGTTATTTTTTCTTTATGTGACTCTCTCTCTTCATATTCTCCTAACCATAACCGATATCCGAAGATGTATAATATTCTGATTGGACTCTTGGATGTATTAACCTACAGGACTCTTTTCTTTAAAAACATGTATTTAGATATTATAACTACCTGAAGTATGTGCAGATTTTATTATGGTTCTGATTCGCATTACTTTCTTTATTCTTTTTTAGTACTAGTAGTTTCTTTCTTAGTATTTAGTTTTTTCTTCCTTCTCTTCTCCTTTTCATTTTGTGGTTTGTTCGACGTTTACCTATTAGTGTACAATATTTGATATCAGCTGGCACCTTGCTCTTACGACTCTGGTATATTGATGGAGATAATTTTTCTTGTTTTTCCTACTGATAAGTTTAATGCTTTTCCCCAGCTGTGGTATTGCGCTAAATGTTGCATTTTTGTATACTATACGAAATATGTAGTCATTTGTGTTTTTGTTTTTTATGAAAATATCTAATAAAATTATTTGAAGTAAAAAAAAAAGAAAGAAAATAGCAATCACCGTGAGGCAGACACTGGTGTCAAGAGTGAGTCATGTGTTTGCCAGACGCTGAAATGTCTGCAAATTATTGCCCTAGACCCTACAAAATTGTGGGAACTAAACATGACACCCCTGTTAGAAGGGATAGAGAGATACACAGAGCAGGAGTAGGCTATACATCATTTTATTGGAAGGATAGCTTTATAAAAAATGATTCTACTCCCAAAGATTCTTTAGATGTGCCAAAATTACCCATACAAAATCCTCTTGGTAAACAAGTCCCACAGGATCGTCTTTGATAAATGTACCCATTCAGTGTATGAAGAGGGTAGGGAAATGGAAGACATGCACCTTTATTATTGGCCACTCAATTGATCAGTGTTGTAAACTATTGGTTATGTTGGGATGTTGACTTCTGTGCTAAATGTGACCTGTTGGAAGAAATTTCTCTATGATCCCCCATAAGGACCCTCCCGCTTTCAACCATAATTTCGGGGGTTAGCTGATGAAGGCCCCTTGTTGGATGAACTGGAAAGACATGATCATGCAGGACACGCCACTATGACAGAGTGTACTTAGCGCATACAGCGCAATTGGATGGCTGTGGGATCATAGTGGGATATCCTGGGTGGGCAGAAATTATATGAATTGTGTTGCCATGCTCATGGGGGAATAAATCATAAAGAAGCCACAGAGCTTCCAGGAGACAAAGTACGTCTGTACCACAATTATACAATAGAAAAACTATGCAATAGAAAAATAGTGCAAACACAAAAAATTCAAAGAAATTGAAATTGTTATTGAAATAATTATTTGTTAAAAATTATATCACAATATACAGACAAAAAATTTGTGATCAAAATGTTACACTAAACAATCACATATAAAAAGTATACAGTGTAAACATAAACAAAAACAATGGCTGGGGGTTTTTGAAATCGATGAAATGGTCCGAACAAGATGGAACCTATCGCAACCAATGCTTCTTCCCTAACTTGCCAATGATTCGCCGACAATGTTTTGACCCTTACAGTTTACTATGTCATCATCAGGACATAACATGTTTTGAGCAGAAAGAACATAAATGTTAATGAGCACTGAACAAAACACCTAACCACCTGATTAAACATCACAAGGGAATCTTCATTGCAAATTACGACTGAATCATTTATAGCATGTGTATCCCCTAAGACTGGAAGACCAATAGGTCCAAGGGCCCAGTATCAATTATATTCCTCTTTAGGCCCGTTCAGTAACCAAGAATTTAAATTAAGCCCATTCTGACAAAAATGAAAGTTCAGGGCAATAACGATTACCAAATTACACAACTCAATTCTCCTCAGAGGGTCCGCCTTAAGAATCACTGTCGGCATACAGGCAGCTTACAACGGTCTTCCAGTCTTAGGGGATACATACGCTACAAGTAATTCAATCGTAATTTGCAAGGAGGATTCCCTTGTGATGCTTAATCTAGTGGTTAGGTGTTTTGTTCAGTGGTCATCAACATTTATGTTCTTTTCTGCTCAAAACATTTTCTGATGCATCATTGGCAAATTGGGGAAGAAGCATTGGTTGCAATAGTTTTCATCTGGTTCGGACCATTGCAACTATTAAAAAAATCAAACCATTGTTTTGGTTAATGTTTACACTGTATATTGTTTGTATGTGATTGTTTAGTGTAACATGTTGAGCACAAATTGTTTGTATATTGTATTATGATATATTTTTGGCAAAAAATTATTTAAATAATTATTTCAATTTCTTTGAATTCTTTGTGTGGGCACTGTTTTTTTATTGTATAGTTTTTCTATTGTATAATTGTGGTACAGGCATACTTTATCTCCTGGAATCTCTGCGACTCCTATATGGTTTGACTGTCCCTGGGTCTAGGTCAGTAGTGCTGCCCATGTTGTTGTAATACCAGGGGAAATAAAAGCAACATAAATCCAAGTTTTATAGATACTTTCAACTAAGGCACATACTTGAGATTTATTGACCACAGTTGATGACCCCCCTCCCCCCAGTACAGCCCCCTAGCAGCACAACTTACAATTGAAAACTTGAGTAAGAAGATAATCTCAAAATTTACCATTATCGGAACAGCAACTACACAAATTACCTGCCAGCATTGAGGTCACTCTGGGAAGAAAACCTGGGCATCTTGGACAAATACGATTGGAGGGATGCACTACACACATGCCACCAGTGCTTCATTTGAGCTGGTGGTTGCTGGTGAGAGGTACCAGCACCTATTTTTGGGGACCGGTACTTATTTTTCTGCATCTCATATTTCCAGAGTGTAAGAGAGGGAAAAATCACAAACGGGAAAGAAGGAGCGAGACAAAGATGGAAAACCATCAAAAAGGGAGAAAAGGGAACCTGCAAGAGAGAGAAAAGGGGCAGGGAGTGTCTGGTAGTGGATTAAAGACTACCAGCCTTGGTATTCTGTGCGCAGATGTTTAATTGCATCTGCCGCCGGCTTCTGAGCAAAACTTCGGGCACCAACGCTATTTCTTTCACAAATTAAGCACTGCACCCCACAATTTGGATATTTCTGCTAGATTTCTGTAATACATCTGTACAGGATTTACTTTTCCCCCGTAGACAGGTCTGGAAACAAAGGGGAGATTACAATCTACCTATCGTTCAAGATATCAGGTGGGCATTTTAAACACATAGTATAAATGTCTGAACATTGAAGCCTTCTCGCGCAAAGTTATACACACATTGTCCACTGTGTTGGGAAGACCGATCTGTGTTGGAAAGACTCATAGATTTCCCACTTAGAATTATATTATTGGGGGCTGCAAAAGAGATTGGAAGACTGCGGTGAGAATGGTTTCTGGTGGACTTAGGCATGCTGTTGATTAAGAGAGACATTGCAGGGAACTGGTGATCGGACACTGCTCCTACACATGAAGGGTGGCTTGGATCTATGACTTGTGCTAAAAAAATATGAGTTCCCTGGTGGGATCACTTTCAATTGCTCACAGATTTAGTTCTCAGTGCTGAATAGTGTGGGTCAATAAATATAAAATAATACATTGATGCAAGGAATTGGCATTGATTTATCCTTGTGATGTGATATGTATTAACACTCTTGTTGATTATTATCAAATGTCAATAAAAAGAGCTTTATAAACAAGAAACACATTATTCATACAATATGTGTGGGGTTTAGGGACAGAAATATATTTTATTCAGTCTCCATATTTGCAATCTTTAAGCAAGTTTAGCATCATTTTCTGATGATAATGTCAAAACTAGGAGGCAAATGTCAAAAGTAAATTTGCAGGAGAGAACAATGTGATTCACAAAAACACAGGGCTACACAGTACTAAAGTTCTTTTACGAGTTGGAAATGTTTCAAGCTGTACTTCACTGAGAACCTAAATTGGTTGGAACAGATCGGGGGATACCTCCGTTCCTATCTGGAGGAGCTTAGGCTTGGGCAGGTAGTTCAGGATGAACTGTTCCTACTACAATAGGATCTAGTCCAATTAGCATATGGCTGGTCTTGGTCTAGAATGGCATAGTGGGTGAAAAATAATGGACTCGAATGTGGCCAGAGCAATAAAAAGCTTAACAATGAAGCCAGGGACCCTAATACAAGCAAACACAATGCGCCACTCATACCCTGATTAGGTACCAAAAGGCAGCCATAATTGAGGTCCCCTGTGACCTTGGTGCCATTGTACCTCCTGCACTTTTTATAGCAATAGCCAGTGGCTGAAGTTAATTCAATCATTTCTTGAATCCCTTTGTTTGTTGCTATTAGTATATAGGTAGGATAGCAAATTGCATTCTCATTTATAAATGCAAAAACAACAATTGATGGACAGAATGCAGAACAATGTCGTACATTCACCCCAGTACAGAGATCTGGGCCTAAATCCATCGTTTTTTTGCTCACCATGCCATTCCAGTTTGGACCCAGCCATATGCAAATCAGTCTTGACCCTGCGCCCAATGGGAACAGTCCAGCCCAAACTGCCAGGCCAGGTCTTCCCTGGACTGGAAACACGCATCTTAGGACCGGTTTCGGGCTTTCAGCCCTCATCAGCCTGGATAGCTCGACTCCAGTGGCATGGAGAGCACGGGACCCACGTCTGGGCATACCCGTCCCACTCGGGGTGACAAATGCAAAAACAACAATTGATGGACAGAATGCAGAACAATGTCGTACATTCACCCCAGTACAGAGATCCGGGCCTAAATCCATCGTTTTTTTGCTCACCATGCCATTCCAGTTTGGACCCAATTTATAAACCAGTCAGTGTGCAAATTGCAAATCGTTGGCTTGCGATTGGAAACAGTACATCATGCACTCAGAATCTGCATACCACTGTGGATGACCGTTACTTTACATTTAATTAGGCATAGTAAAAAAAAAATATGTTGAGCCATTCTTTCTAATTATACGATGAGTAGATTGCTTATATTTTTAAGTGAAACATGAAAATGTTCTTTACAGAAATAATAAATATTACCTTAACAGCATGCCTGCCAGTCTTTCTTGGTGATCCCGTGAAAACCATATCCACAGACTTCCTTTCATTTGTAGGTTTAACACTGACTCTTTCCGCAGGGGTATGAGGTCTTCTTGGAGGAAAAGCATTTGAATGTCCTGTTAGAGGGATATCACAGGGAGAAGGTGGGACAGAGACTGATCTTGGAACTTCCAAAGAATTTTTTACTTTTGGTTTGTCATTAAAGTCTGGAAAATCCACATACAATTGCCCCGTTGGACTTCCATGTTTAAAATGCTGCCTCTGCTGCCACTCATACAATTGCCACACTGTGCCTTCCTTTGTTGATACTCGATCTTGGTTGGACATCCTTAAGTGGCTGACTCTATCTTGTGCATATTTATAGTCACTTGGCAAATTGCGGTTTGTTGGTGGTGAGGATCCTGAAGGCTGCCTGGAGGTCTTTGGCAACGTTTGATAGCTTTCTGTGTAAGATGCAGATTGACTGGGAACACGATGCATTACGGCATGATCAGGAGCAACACTGAAATGATACAAAACGCGCAAATTAGTATACATCTCATCAATATTATCAAACTAACATATGTTTCAATCTAGAATTCTTCTGTATGTTATTGTGAAATAGTTCATTTGATTGACATAGGAAATCACTATGCGAGTAAGGGTTCCGTCTATAAAGTACAAAATGATATCACCATTAATCTATTCACATACAAATTGTTAGAAAACAAGGCAATATTTGCATGAATCTAGTTTCTGTTTTCATTGATCTATAGGAACATCAGCACAATTTGAATTGTATTTTGAATATACTATTTCCAAAATCTGAAATAAAGCTAGACTACAAATATGAAAGAGTATATTAACAAGTATTTATGCATGGCTGTTCAAACACACTTGTCTAAATTTCACACTCACAATTGGGCATCTCTGTAAAGGGATCCTTAAATAGTTTTTCTCACTTATTTTAGTCTACTCAGAGATAATTAGAATCTAAACATAGGGGCATCGGAGAGGTTGTAGAAAAAGGCAGGAGGGCAGAACTGTGAACTAGCAGAGAAGGCTCAAAATAACTGTTTTGAAACTGCAAAGGGTGAAAATACAAGTGTTAGTCGGAATAAGAAAGGGCATCTGAAATCCTCAACATTTACTTTAATAGTTCCACCAAAGCAGAATTAACCAAACATGTTTATAAGGGTAATATTTCGAGGGGCAGACATTGTTTCTGCCCTCTTCCTAGGACTCACTCACTTACTCAAGCTAAATAGGACGAATCCATGTAAGACAGACAACACTTCTTTCCTTAGAATAAAACATGGTGCCTTAATTAGAGTCTGGTGCAAGAGATAATCCTTTAAAATGTGGAAGATATCCAGGCCGCCGTATGACAAGTGGCACAGGCTTTAATGCACTTGTAACATGGCCAACAGCACATTTGCCACGTTTGTGATGGAGTATCCCATCTGACAGAATCGGTTATATTCTGTGCGACAGCTGAATTTGTATGCTGCATCTATAAGCTAAACTTCTTCAGATATTGAGGGACTCATTTCCACGACGATGCCAACTTCTGTGAATCAAGGCAGGGCACTCCTGAAACAAGCATTCATTCCATGCTAAACCACTTTTTTACACAGCATTTAAGGATAAACAGAAGGGTGTGCAGGCTTTACTTGACATTGAATATCTCAAACATTTTCCTGTATGCTGTAAAACCTCAGATGAATCCAACCCTGTGATTTTTAATAAAAGGCTCTTGTTGAACTACAGGAATGCATGTACAAGAATTCAGATCTGCTTAATAGGTCAGATTTTGATTTCACATGTGTAATGTTCTGGCTTCCAAAAGTAGACATCTATATCCCTTTTATCAACTACATTATATAAGTATGAGGTACTTGGAAGGCATAAAATACCAACGTGTATCCCAGTGCTCGACGTGGGGTGAAGGTAATCTAAAAAGAATTATGTACCTTAACTTAGTCAACCCCAAAGAATTAAGATACACATCTCATTAAAAGCTTGCTGGAAGGGACAGTTAAGGTCCAGTTGCTAAATTATGAGATACTGTGTATCCTTGACCATTCAAATTGGATTGCACCCCGGCATGAGGACTGAACTGAGAGGTATTTCATTATTATCCAATCCTAGGATTTCGAGTGGTGTCAGCAGTGTCTGTGCCCTCATCCTTTTGAATCTTGGCTCAGCACTCAAAATCCTTGACTACTCACATCACATACTTTATCTCTAAAAAGTTGTCAGAAATAATGTGCTTACAAGCATAGTCTTTTTTAAGTCTCCAGATTTCGCAGTGCAGCACTTTATTCTTACAAATTAGCCAGAGAGCAGAGATTCTAAGCTACGAGCTGCTCTGGGCATGAATAAAGTTTTTGCACTGATGACACTCAACTGATCCTTAATATAAAAGAATGCAAGGAAGAAGTTGTCAATCTATATCACCTTCATGCCACTATCTTTTGGGGAAGTCTGAGATATAAAACTTCTTAGAACAATTCATTGGTGAGAGCTCCATTGAAGAGAATAGAGTAGTACAGGGTCCGTAATTGCTGATACAGACCTTCTGAGCCAGTATATCACTGACAGACTTTCTTTTTCTCCTTGTTTGATATAGAATTTTTTACCCTCAGAGGGTGAATGTTCTATTAGCGTAATAGCTCTCTGGTTTGGGCTTTGCCAGTTGTGAAAAAATCTCTTCCCTATGGACCATCAATTACAGTTTGGTCCTCTAACTCAGACAGAAGTTCTGTAACAACCGGTAAAGTCCTCAATAGTGGGTTTTAAGTCTAGAATATGGCTAGTACCCTCAAATACCGCATGCAAGATTGCCCACAGAGAAGTAAGAATCACTGGCAAAGCTAAAAGGTCTGTCTTTAATTTGCTTTAGCAGGCAAATACAGACATGCACAAATGTTGATTGCATGTATTGCGTGAAAAAATGCTTTTTTGCACATTAAACACAGTAGCCCCGTGAGACTCAAAAGTAATACCTTCTAGTATCATTCAAAAGTAATTGGATGAATCCTGTGTGCAAATCACCTCACCAAGTTAATCATAAACAACAAAAAATCAATTTAATGAAAATAAATCAAATGACAACCACTTTCCTCTGTTGCTCAGATTTATAACTATTTTAACACAGGGGCAATATGTACAGTGAAGAAAAGTACAGGCGAAACAGTGCTCATATGTTTATACAAGAGTGTGCCGAAACATGGAACAGACCAAGGTTCCTACCATGTGGGGTAGGGGAGGGCAATGTTTCTACATGATGCCATTTAACAGGTTTCATCAGGACATTGTAATCAGGCTAATGCACCTAGATATAAAAACAGAAAAAGGGGCTCTTATTCTGTGATATTTAGAGCATAATTACCGCTCCACTGAAAGTCCAAATCTACAACAGTAAGCACTTGCCACTATGGTTATTATATGGCTACGTACCATAAATCCAGAAGTATTTTCTATTGAATAGGTAGATGCTTTAACAAACAACATGGTCTGAATCCAGGTGACCAGTAAAAAGTCAGAAAAGTAATATGCAGCATCACAAAAGTGAATGGGTCGTGTTGCGCCACCTATCAGAAATTGGGTATCTGTTTTGCAGAAACCACAATCCTTGTCTGGGTAAGCTAGATACACACTAAAAGATAACCTGTGCTCACCCTCTGGTAGCTTGGCACAGAGCAGTCAGGCTCATCTAAAGAGGCAATGTGTAAAGTATTTGTCCCACACACACATATACACACACACACACACAGTAACACAATGAAAACACCACAAAAAGACTCCACACCAGATTAGAAAAATAGATTCTGATTTTATAAATAAATCAAGACCCAAACGACAAATATCTAATACGTAGAAGTTGAGATATGAATTTGTAAAGAATATAAAGAGTTCTAGCACTTAGAAGCAATGAGCTCCAATGGGGGTTATCTGGTCGCACTGGACATGGGGCAAAGTAAACAGTTTAGGCCAACCGCGATGGAGGATAGGCCAGGCTGGAGGTTGATGCGTCAATCTTCTCCACACACTGGTTGCAATGCGTTGGTTCCGAAGCGAAGGTTCTCCGGGCAATGTGTTGGTTCCGAGTGCAATTCACCAATTCTGCTCCCGCAACAAGGTCGATGCACGGGTTCTGCTACCCGCAGACTGGAGATGCATCGATTTCTCTGGCGCAAGTATCTGGGTACACTTCCAGTGAACCAGGCACAGGAGCAGGGGTAGAGACTTTGATAGCCCTAAGTCTCAAGCAACAGGAGGCAAGCCAACAAGCATTTGGAGATCACTTCAGTTGCAAGGTAGAGTCCAGCTCTCCCTCAGCAGGGTCAGAGAGCAGCAGGCAGCACAGCAGCACAGCAGAAAAGCAGACCTTCCAGATCAGCAGTCCAGCATATTATCAGTCCTTGATGCAGCACAGCAGTTCTTCTGACAGAGTTCAGTTACAGGCCCATAAGTGTCTGTTCTGGTGGAGTCAGAGACCCAGTACTTATACCCAGCTGTGCCTTTGAAGAAGAGGTGACTTCAAAGAAGGGTCTTTGAAGTGCACAATGGTCCTTTCTTCCCAGATCTGGCTCCAGACTATGAGTAGGGGGTAATCACCCCTTAGTGTGAGGACAGGGCACTGCCTATTCAGGTGTGTCAGCCCCTCCCTCCCTGCCCAGAAAGTCATTGGTATGCAGATGAGTACTCAGATACACCTAACCTTCCTGTGTTTGGAGTTGTCTAGAGGGAAGGCCCAAAGTGTAGCTGTCACTCACCCCAGATGTGTTCTGGAGACAGGCTACAGGCACACAGAGCTGAAAAGCAGAGAATGTCCACTTTCTAAAAGTGGCATTTCTAAAATAGTAATGTGCAGTCCAACTTTACTAGCAAAGAGGATGTATTATTACTATTCCAATGATATGAAACATAACACAGCTACTCCTTTCTAATCAGGAATTACAACGTAAAAGTGTTTAGGCCTCACAGTAGTGAAAAACGAATTTAGGTGTTTTCACTACCAGGACATGCAAAACTTAAAGCACATACCCTACCTTTTACTTACACAGCCCCCTGTCCTATGAGATATTTAAGGCCTACTTTAGGGGTGACATGTGTAATTAAAAAGAAGTTTAAGGCTTGGCAAAGTGTTTTAAATGACAAGTCGAAGTGGCAGTAAAAATGCACAGACAGGCTATGCAGTGGCAGGCCTGAGACAAGTTTTAAGGCTACTTGTTTGGGTGGAACAATCAGTGCTGCAGGCCCACTAGCAGCATTTAACTTACAGGCCCTGGGTATATGGTATAACACTTTACAAGTGACGTACAAGTAAATTAAATATGCCAATTATGTATACAACAATGTCACCATGTTTAGGGGACAATCACATGCACTTTAGCACTGATTACCAGTGGTAAAGTGCTCATAATCATAAGGCCAACAAAAAGAATCAGCAAAAAGATGAAGAATGGCAAAACGTTTGCGGGACGACCACCGTAAGGCAGACAAGTCTAACCCCACCATATCAAGTCTGGTGTGCACGGGTGCTCAATAGAACACCAAGGATCGAACCAGTAGACCTAAAGAGTCACCCGTGTGTGATTCCATGTGTTAAAAATCACACGAGTCCATTCATCAACATCACATACATTGTAAGAATTCTAAATTGTATGATCATTATATTGCTGAGACAAAACCGAATGAAGTGCAGTGAGAGGTACGAGGGGAGACCATGACATACACTTACACCCATGTCAATTTCATAGCAAAGTTTACTAACCTGTAACACTGTGGAAAGTAAAAAACATAATGAATATCCGAAATTCTCACAAATCAGTCTAACAAACAAGACCAAAAATGTGCTGCATTCAATAGTTACAAATACCTGGAATAGATATAGTCCAAGATCCCTTTACGGACACTAACTGGGACACCACACAAATGACATCTGCTAAAACATGTGGTGTGTTCTGCACATAGTGTGTAGGTATGCAGTGGACACCCAATGGTCAAAGTGAAACATGCATAACCAGATACATACAGATAAAGACGCGTAGCTTGCAGAAGTGTCCTCATGTCGATCAATGAAATGACTGAAAACTGTGAATCTGGTGCCGAATTAGACACGTAAAGTGTTCAAACGTCAACAATCCACACTCATACGGCAGTGAGGCATGCATATCCTGTTACATTCAGAAAGAAGCACACAGTGATGTGCATGCTAACAATAATCCAATCAATGAACAGACCATGATCAAGCGTATTGTGGCCAGTGGCGTAATTGTGAATATAGGTGAGAGGCATGAAGTAGGGCCACTGATTCACTAACTGTCTTGTGAGTTATGAGCATCATGTATCCTGACCTACACCACTCAAAACACTGTCCACAATCCAATCTGGATCGCTAACTTCACATTGAGGGCAGATATAAGAAATTGGGTTTTTGATTGAGTAAGGGGAAAACCCTACTCAAGCAACAACCACAATCTTGGTCAGGGTGAACCACAAAAGTCACTAAATTAACCTGTACTTAACCCTCTGGTAACTTGGCACAAAAGCAGTCACCCTTCACTTAGAGGCTCTTTGTTAAGTATTTATGCAGGACATAAACAAAAATAAAGTGAATACACAACACAAAAAACACCCATACCAGTTTATAAAAATAGAGACAATTTTAATGAATTAAATGACACAACAATTAATTTTTAAAGTTTTTATTGAAAACTAGCGCCTAAAATATCAAAGCGCCAATTGCGGGTATCTGGTCACTCAAGACTGGGGCAGAGTCAAAAGCTAAGGGCAACCGCAATGGGGCGCGATTCAGATACACGAGGTGGATTGGGCCCGGTCTCAGCTTACCATCGGACTTAGAAGAAATTCTGAGCAAAATTCCAGGAGAGAAGGTAGAGTTCAGACGGGCAAGGCAGGAGGCTGTGTCAGAGGAGTCGTCGTCATTGTCGGGGAGAGATGGACAAAGTCCCGGTGAAGCCATCAATGATGGCGGGAAAAAGCTCAGAGCAGGAGAAGCCGGATTTCCCTGCTGAGGAGGCCATCAACGTCATCAATGGGAAGCCTCTCGGGCATCGAGCTTAGTGACAAATTTTACCTTCGGGCTTGGACAACTTTTTGGAAGTCAAAAACCTCCAGTGGAACAAAGCTGCAAGATGTAGCCGAAGAGGGGTCCAAGAGGTCAGACACCGACGCTCAGAGGTCCCACTGAACAGGAACTGCTGCTGTGGAGATGAACATAGCGGGAGGTACAGTGAAGTCAGGCCAACCGGCGATGCACCTAGGGAGGATCGGCTGGCAGGTAGGTGACAGTTTTCTGTCTGTTCTTCTTTTTGATGAAAATTATTCTAATTACCATCTTTTAGGGTTAGGTAGGTGCACCACTTCCAAGGGTTCAGGGACTAGGGGCCATCACTTGGGAGGTTAGGACTCACTCCAGTTGAGTCCAGGTGCAGGGTTCAAGGACTCTGGAGCTTGTTATGTCCTTGTAGCTCACACAGTAAGCCAACCAACTAGCCCTTGAAGTCACTCTGGTAGTCCTGACGTGGTCTTCTCTCCTTCAAACAGTAAGGCAGGCCTAAAGCAACAGGGCAGTCCTCCAGAGTACAAGTCAGTCCTTCTGAAGCCTTACACAGATCCAGGAGTGTATTGAAGAGGTGATTCAGGAGATCTAATATGTATATCCACTGCCAGTCTTTGAAATGGGGGTGACATCCTGGCTACCCTCACATCTGGTTCTGGAAAGTTCTCCCGTTCCCCTCCCAAGGCTCTAAAATGTCTGGGATAACAAAAGACTGGTGAGAGGTTCTTTTGTGTGTGTGCTGGAGGCAGCCCATTGAAATGTGAGTGGGACAGGAACAGCTCGACTCACCCATCCTGGCAGGATAGCCCAATCAATCAATCTTAATCCCTATTTGTCTCACTGTCTGGGAAAATACACAATGAATAACTGTTAAGCTACTCACAGTCATGTGACCCAGGTCAGAGGCACCATATGGGTAGGATACGAAAATGCCAACTTTACAATTGAAGAGGATGTTAAAATACAATTTGAGTTCAGAATTTACCTCCCAAATTGTTCCCAATCAAATATTTAGCACTTATTAAATATAATAAGGTAACCCAATGTTATCCAATGGGGGGTTGGTGGGAGGGCAGATAGGCCTTATAGTAGTGAAAAACAAATTTAGGAGTTTTTCGCTACCATGACATTTAAAACTTTAAAGCACGTCCTACTTTTTTAAATACAAAGCACCCTGCCCTATGGGCTGTTAGGGCCTACCTTAGGGAAGACTTATATGTTTAAAAAAGGAAGGTTTAGGCCTGGGAAAAGGTCTATATTGCTAGGGTGAATTGGCAGTTTTAATACTGCACTACAGGCTGCACTGGCAGGCCTGAGACCTGTTTTAAAGTGCTACTTAAGTGGGTGGCATAATGAGTACTGCAGGCCCACTGGTAGCATTTAATTTACCGGCCCTGGGTACATGTACAACCATGTACTAAGGACTTATAAGTAAATAAAATATGCCAATCAGGTCAAAGCCAATAGTACCATGTTTTAAGGAGAGAGCACAAGCACCTTAGCACTGGTTAGCAGTGGTACAATGCACAGAATCCTAATGCCAACAAAAACAAAATTCTGAAAACAGGAGGTAGAAGGAAAAAGTTTGGGGAAGACAACACAAAGGATGACCGGTCTAACAGCAGCCATATTGGAATATGGTGATTACTTCAATATACTGCAACCAGTGATCAGATGGCACAAAGATACTTCAACAGGACTTATCACACATCAGCAGAACTTCAATGCGACCTATTTGGTAAGTTATGTTCTAGAAACTATAACTGGCATAAACAAAACAATCTGACAAAATGGTTCAATAATCCTAACACCAACGGTGCATTCGATATGCTGGGTCCAAATGAATAACATCAATATGGTGCTAGCTAATTCTGTCTATTCATGGTACAAGTACAATGCCCAAAGCGCACACGTCTTGTATTCGAATGGATCTATTGTTATACCTATCAGTGCTGGAACCAAACATGTCACTGTTCATACATACATGTGTATGTTTATCATGAACATTACACACCTAACATAAAAACACAAATCCGTATGTGAGGTCAGTCACACATAAAAAGGATACTTAAAATCAGGAACAATCGAGTGAGAAGAACAGGAGTCATACACTCAAAACAGAAAGATGGTATAAGTCATATATATCATTGAGACCCCTTGTGGTTCTCTCCAAGTAAGACCAGCCATCTACACTATCTAGTGTCCAGCAGTACTGTGGTGTTTCCTCCTCACTTGATTTGGCAAATGTGCTACTTCACAATCTGTTACGTTTGTCCCACGCAGGATAAATCACAACTACAATTAATAGCATAAATCACATTTTGAGTTTTGCAGTTTGAAAAAGATTTAAATGTATAAGTTCTTGAATTGCCAACTAATACATTTGTGTTGGTGGTGTATTTACAAGCTAGGTAGTTGCCACATTCATAGTGTGCTAAAACACTTGAGAGTCTCCACATGGTCCTAATGTCACTACAAATGTTACTATTTCTGTGGGCTTGGGCTACAAAGTCCCTAACATTTCTGCTACATTTGAACACAAATAGTGGTTTCTCTGTACATGTCTCCTCAATAAAGGGTCAGTTTATCTTGATGATCTTCTGCTCACATTGCATAGTGGGTTGATGGCACTAACCATTACAATCCGGTCTTATTTTTTGTCTCTAACTTTTGGTATGATAAGGGTCACTCTAGGACAAAAGCAAGCCCTTTCAGTGCTCTAGAGATAATCTTACTGGAGTAGCCCCTTTCCAATAATCTAGATTTTAGTTGCTCAGCTTCATTAAAATAGTAAATGTTAAAGAAACAACTCCTCTGCCTCAGAAACTGGCCGAATGGCAGGTTGTCCCTGAGGGCAATTGGATGATGAGAACTGTACCTTTGAAGGGGATTGATATCTGTTGGTTTTTGGTATAAAGTTGTGATCAATGCTCCGTCCCTATGCCACACTAAAAGATCCAAGTAGTTTATCTCATTCTTGTTATAATTGGTTGTAAAGGTCAGGCCACTGGTCATTCAGCCAATAAATTAAAGAGGGAAGCACCAACTTGCAGGCATGCCTTGCCAAAGAAATTTATCAAAATATCTCTTCAATGAGCAAACGTGCTCTAAATGGCTTGTCAACATGAAAGACCGTACTTGCTTCAAAGTCTGCAATAAACAAGTTAGCTACAATCGGAGCAAATCAAGCTTCCATCGCCACAACTTTGATCTGCTCATAAATTTATTTTCTAAACATAAAATAGTTCTTTTCCAGAGCTATTTCTGTAAGATTTAAAATGAATTCAGTTAGTGATTCAGTTGTCCTACTTCATGACCCTCTCCTATACACACGATTTCAGCACTGGCCACAACACGCCTATTCATGGCATATTAATTGATGGGATTATGGTGTATGCACACCATTTTGTGCCTCTTTCTGCATGCAACAGGACGTGCAGACCTAGCTGGCATATGAGCATGGACTATTGATGGTCCCACACTTCATGTGTCGAATTGGTTGTATGAGGAGCCATCTACACTCTACATGTCGTTATCGGCATGTATCTGGTTATGCATGTTTCATTTGAACCACTGGGAGTCCATGGAGAACCTACATGCTATTTGCAGAACGTGCCACACATGATTCATCAGAGGCCGGTTTTGGTTTGAAGTCATTTGTGTGATATCCCAGTCAACGTTCATAAATGGATCATAGACCATGTGCATCCTAGGTATGTGTAACCACTGAATGCAGCATATTTAAGTCCTGTTTTTAGATTGATTTGTGAGATTTTAAGATGTTCATTACATGTGGACTTTTCACAGTGTTACAGGTTAGTTAACTTTGCTTTGAAATTGAAGTGGGTGTGAGTGTATCCGGATTCTTGCCCCCGTACCTCTGACTGAGCTTTATCCAGCACTATAAGGGTCATGCTGTTTAGAATTATTACAGTTTATATGAGGTTGACCATAGACTCATGTGTGTTTTTTATAATCGTGGAATTACACACAGGTGCTTCTTTGTGTCTACTGGTGCAATTCTTGTGGGTCCATTGAGTATACTTGCACACCGTGATATGGTGGTGCAACATGACCCCTTCACTTTTGGGGTGTGTTGGTGACAACCAACGACATGTGGTGCCACGTATTTCTTTTCTGACTTTTTGCCGGTGATCAGGATTTAGATATGTTGTTTGCTGCAGTATCTATCTATTCAATTGACAGTACCTCTGGAACTATGGTCCGTAGTCATACAATCCCCTTGTAGTGGTGAGTGCTTACTGTTGTATATTTAGACTTCCAGTGGAGAAAAATTGCACTCTTAATATCACAAAATAGGAGCTCCTTTCTCTCTTTATTTCTAGGTGCATTAGACAGAGGACAATGCCCTGATGAGACCTGTTAAATGGCATCGGGTCAAAAAGTTGACACCTCTCCACCCCCTACATGGTTGATTTTTGATTAATTCCTATTGGATTTACTGACATAAATTTTGCACAGATCCCAAAGACTTTCTGTAAATTATTTGAACCTTTGATTCTGTTCAGTGTTTTGCCACACTTGTCTGCACTTTTGTCACTGTACCTATTGCACCTGTATTGATATCAAAATAATTATAATTCTGAGCAACAGAGGAAAGTGGCTGACATTTGATAAATTTCCATTGAATTGCACATTTTTGTAGTATGTGATTAATCTGGTGAGATGATTTACACACAGGATTCGTGGGCAGATAGGGTCAGTCATTATTATAATGTACAATTTTTGCACATTGAAGACAAACTTACTGGCTTTGCCAACATTGGGAAAAAGTTGCAAAATTATTGCTTTCTGTATATAATGCTTATACCAGATGAAGAGCTAAACATGACAAACAGTATGACATTGATTGTACTTTTCATATGTAAAATAGTACCTAAAGCATTCCAATGGAAGTACTTCCTAGGAGACATAATAATATGCTTAACAGCCAACTGTATTAGATGATAAAGAAATACTTTTGCGAATGGAGCTGAAGTTCACTGTATGTATATTTTAAAGAATTGGCAAGGTTAGGTATTACAGACAGATGCCCTTTCAAACTAGACCTAACATAGGCAGCAATATAGTACATTTCTATCACCATATTTTATTTAATAATTGTTGATAACTACTGTGACATCTCACTGTAACTACAAGCTACTGTTACAGCGGCTAAAGGTTGATGGATAAGAAATTGCGAAAGATGCAGTAATCACACTATAACATGTTTATCCTCATCTTTTCTCCAAATCCTCTAAAGGAAGCAATATTTCCATTACTGCTGCAGGGAATTACATAATAATTTAATGCTATAGTTTAAATGAGGAATCATGTCAAAAATTCTACATTCATATATGGAATCCCCTAGCAGGAAAAAAGATTATGATTTAATGAGTCAATGTAACCCTCATACTAAATGTGATTAGTAATTTGGTTTACACAGATCTCTTCGGGACTTGCAGCTAAATATTGTTACACCCTGCTGTGGCATTTTAGAAACGTAATACTTTTTCAGGATATGGAGTGCATAGTTGCCAACATTTGGGAAAAAAATCCACGGACACTTTGCAGCACAGCTATCAATTACTTACTTGAAATTTACTGCACCCACTGCCCCAAAGCTATGCCCACTCCGCCCAACCCACTAATTAGCATAAATTAACTCCGCCTACTTGAACATTGGGTTCTGTGATATGCATGTTACACATTCTTTGCAGCATGCACGATTAACCCTCTGTGCTACTGGTGAGTCAAAACTTGCACTATATCTTTGAATGGACTTTAAAGCGCTTAACCCACAGTTATATATTTTTTGCATTATTGTTTTATTTTGTTGCTAGTGCCGATCACGTGCATCCTCGCATGTACTTTTTACATTTCTCGCGTGCCCCTGGCTGTCCCGTGCTCTCGCCTGTGTGGACATCACAGAGGTATTCTTTGTGTGCAGGCCATGTGCCTCCACCTGTCCCGTGCTCCTTGTGTGAATGTCGCAAGCCTTCTCCACAAGGCCGCATGCAGGCCATAGCGCTCAGCTGGGTGCCATGCTACGAACGGCGAATACGAAAGGCCACATCAAGGCCAGTGCTTTGGAAGAATGACTCATCGGAATGACTAATTAACGTACAGAAGCGTTAACAGGAAACAAGGCACAAGTTATACCAGGAAGGGGAGTAGCCAACCATTACAGAACTGTCTAGACCGCTAATCTAAAAATATAGAACAATGCCATCAGCCAATGGATGCAGTACTATAGAGTACTTACTTGTTTTTGGAGTGGCCAACCATATGCAAAGCTAGAGCGCTAACCAGTTTTTGGAGTAAATACAATTTGGAATGGAGAAATATATCATTACCCTGAATTTGGGTGTATGGGGTGCATAAATTTAAAAAAAAGGAAAAAAGACTTCAAGTCTCTATAAACACTGCTACCTCCCAGTCTGATTTCCAGCACAGTCAAGCATTTCTACAGTGACTTAAAATGCGTTACTAGCGCAAGATGTGTCAAAGTTTGCAGGCCTGGAAGTGCAATTGCTGGATAGTGAATTCCCTGGGACAGTCTCCAACTTGCCAGGACTGTCCCAGCAAAAACGGGACAGTTGGCAGCTATGAGTATTAGCGGTTAATGTCTTTCTATCTTCCCCCTTGGAGTAAATCAATGGGACATAGCTCAATCTGCCTCACTATGCTACAGACAGACTGCAACATGAGCAGAAAGTCGCTGTCAGACTTGTTCTGAGATTAAAAAAATGTGATCATGTCTTTAAGGTTATTCACTCACTGCGCATAAGTAGCAATCCACTTGCGCTTTGAACTTCTCAATTCCTTGCCAAAAGTCCATACAGATGCACATAAGTGTACAGACAGCTCTAGTCTGTAGCAAGGGATTCCCAGGCCTAAGAAGAGAAGCTGTGTGTCTTCAGTTTCAGCCTAAGTTGTTAAAATATGTGCACACTATAAAGGATCTCATGCATGCTTTAAATTAAAGTGTTTTGTTTTGATGAGAGTTAGCAGTGTTTGGGGATCGGATCCTAAACTATATAGTTTCAATCACATTGTTTTCTGTCCTCTTCTTACTAATCACATTTCTTTGTCACTGATAGGATAAGGGTATATCAATTACCAAGGTATATCAAATATACTTAATAATACCATTATTAAAAAGTTGTGGGACAGGAGTCTTAGATCAAGTTAGCAAAGAGTTGATCTCGACTTGATGTTTAGCATGGCTTGAATAGCACACGCAACTAATAGCTTGAAAGAAATATGATTTACCTTGTTTCCCTTCCTGACATGGTAATTCCACTGCTTATTTGTGGGGAGGGGAACTAGGAGAGCAGACAAAGCTGCTTCTGTTGGACCCATTTTAGGTCTGGCTCGGCAATGCACCTGTAGCCAGACGTTATGTGATTCACCTAAAAAGGGGCATTAAGAGGCAATACCAGGAGACAGGCTTTAGTTCTGTCCATATGTTGGTAGCCAGGAGTATATGCTTTGATTGGGCAGATGTTGTGTACTTCATCAAAAAGTGCTTGCCCTCCATGCAGCTGTGATCATTTTGTTCATTTATCCTGTTGCCTGAGTCAGCAGCAGTATGATTGCTTGAGTTTGAACTTTCGGGAGTACACGCATGACACTAATGCTATAAAAGTGTCTTAGATAACAGGATAATTTGTGTGCTAGTTTTCCTCAGGTAGAAAGACTGAGTTGGTCATGGTAGCAAGCCGAGGATCCTGGCTATAGGGCTGATCTGTTTATTGTGAAATGTTATGATAAAGGCTCTAGGCCTGGCTTATTTTTTGTGAAAAGCTATTATAAAAGTCGACAGGCATTTAAATGGCAATTGCTATTACTTTATATGAAAGCCAATAAATACATATTTTGCTACATGATATCGCATAGATTACCACAGTAGACAATGTTTTTGGTGTTGGTCACCCAGTGTGATAAACCGTATGGTCTGTGAGAATCCTTGCTAGGCCATTTTAAGAGCGATAGAATTTTGCTTAGCCAACTGAAATTGTGTATACTTTTCTAATTTTAAGGCTGTATGTTTGATTGTTGACTTATGGTAAAGCTCATGCCAAAAATGTGGGTCTAATTTAGTTATGGTAACAAGCTATATGCCTGGCACAGGCAACGTTATGTCGGATGCCATAGGTCTGATCTGCTTATTATGAAACATTATGACATAGGCAGTTGGTCTAGCTTATCTATTGTGAAAGGCATTTGTTAAAGCCAGTAATTTGTTTTTAATAGGTAGTTGTTATCACACTGTGTTACAGGCAACATCCAGGTATTCTGTTACATGTAATCTCACAAATTATCATAGTAAGCAAGGGTTTTGGCTTTGGCAACCCACTCTGTCAAACCCTGGGGGGTTTTCACTGTGAGAAGTCTTGTTAGGCCCTTTTGGGAGGGGTTGCATGTTGTTTTGGAGATGTATTTTGTATACTTCTAATCTTATAACTGTATGCGTGATGGCTGCCAGTTTATGTGCACTTGAGTACAGTGCTTAATTTGTAAAATATTAAGTGCCAGGGCTCTGACCAGGAGGCAACTGCAGCTTGCACCACCCATCACCCTTATCATTGCTGCCAAAACAACTACTAACCATCTCTCTCGCATGTAAATGCGACGGTTCAGATTATGCCAGGTTCCCAAAGCTAAAGGAATGGCTGGGAAGGCAGGTATTAGCAATTTTTTAACGTATATTGTTTTCCTAAACAACTGTTATACTGCTCATCTCTAAATTACATGAGCAGCGCCACCATGTGGTAGACTGTCCTAAGTGTGGTGTGGACAATTAGGTGCCGGTGCCGAGCACCGGAAACCAATTAAGTGCCGGTGCTCAGCACCGGAAAGCACTGGCTCAAAATAAGAACTGCTTGAGTAGAACTGTGTTGGGTAAACTGTAAAGCCAATGTTAAAAGCTTCATCAGTTAATCGGGAAAAGTCATGCCATTTCATTCATACGTTTGATCTGTTTTTATCAAACGTTATGACAAAGCCAGTAGGCCTAACCTACTCATTGTGAAAGGCATGCAAGAAAACAGTAGGTTTTAAGGATGGATTGTTATTACACTGTGCTAAATCCTGTAGGCAGGTATTTTGTTACATATATTTTCACAGATTAATGTAGTAGGCAAGGGTTTTGATTTTCATGATTCACCCGAATATACAGTGGGGATAGAAGATATGCAGTACAATAATCCTTCTTAGGCTCTCTTAGGAGAGATATTATTGTGATTTGCTAACTATAGCTTTGCATGCATTTGTACTTTTATGACTCTATGCCGGATGGTTGCCTTGTGGAAAGCTTAAGCTTAGTACAATAGGCTTGAGTTGATTATGGTGACAAGCCAATGATAAAGGCTATATGAGTCAATGAGAATGGCTATAGTCCTGATTATTTATAATGAAAAGTTATGATCAAGGCAGAAGGCCTGACATATTGATTGAGAAAATCACATGTTGAAGTCAACTGACATTGAAGGATAGATTGTTATTACGCTGTATTAAAGCTATAGATAGGCATTTTGTTACATGGAATCTCACAGATTACCACCGTAAGCAAATGTTTTGGTGATGGTTACCCCTCGGCCAAACCATGGGAGTGGAAGATCTGCACTGTGAGAGTCCTTGCTAGGCGCTCTTAGAAGAGATAGTGTTTTGCTTTGCCAAATCTAATTTTCTATACTATGCAATTTTAAGACTGTACGCCTAATGGCTGCCTTGTTGGAAAGCTTAAACTCAGTAGAAGAGGCCTCAATTGGTTATGGTGAAAAGCCAGTGATAACAGCTGTCTGCCTGATTGATTGACTGAGAAAAAATATTTCTCTTGCTCTAATCTGTTTATTATGAAAAGGTAAGATAAACACATTAGGCCTGACATGTTGATTGTGAAAAGAATATGATACAATCAGTATGCATTTAATGGTGGTTTGTTATTTCTCTGTATTAAAGCCTACAAACAGGTATTTTATTACATGAAATGTCACAGATTGCCTTTGTAGGGAATGATTTGGTGATAGTTACTGCCTCTGGCAAACCCTAGGGGAGAAGGTTTGCACTGTAATGATTCTTACTTGAATCTCTTCTTAGCCGTCTACGAGGATCTTGTAATAAAAAAATCATTAAATAATACACCATCCATACATATGAATATATATCCGTAAAGATACATAGAGGGCCTTTGGGATAGCTCTTTTCGGTTATTGTTCTGTCTAAGTGTCATTTACACTCTGCTTCGATCCATGATAGGAGCTGCTTGGGGTAATGGTTCTGTCCACATCAGTCACTGGATCTCTTGCCCAATGAATGACTGCATTTTTGAATTACATATGTACATCCACCTGAAAATTAGAGGTCGTTATTCTCAGGGCAGATTGGCCAGTTCTTTTGTTTTTACTTTTCTCTTTTTTTAATTCCCCTTTAATTTTTTTACTTATCCTCTTTTTAATTTAATGTTTCCTAATAGGATGCTACAGCTCTCCAGAAAGTGTTAAAGGATCACTTGCTTGATGCTCATTTCATCTGCAGTGTACCGCATCCCACATGGTGACTTCCTCTAAACAAGAAGATGTTATGGAATGCATTTGTCCCTTGAAAATTACTGTTTTGCCATTCCAAGATGGCCAACACATTGGATCTAAATGTGGTGGCCATGCCTGAACTTTAAAACAACAATGACTATTTACAAAACCTTTGCAAGACAGGCACCCGTTGCTATGTTTAGCTTCATCATTGCAAGCATATGCCCTGTCATGTTAAGACGGCAGAGTGTTTTCTTTTTTCTACACTTATTCTATTAATGGATCTTGCATATGCTGTTGAGTTTATCTGTATTTTATTGCGGTTGTGTCTGAGGGTGAATGAAAGAATGAGTCAGTGGGTGGATGGAAGCATGCATGAGTGCAACAATGAGTGAAACAGTGCCAGTCTGAGGACTTATTGAGTAGATAAACCCATCAATGACTTAAAAGACACTTTCCTTCATAACCCAGACCTACTGGCATTGTCACTGTTTGTTTTCTCCAGTGGAGAGTAAAGCAAGCTGATATAGTCTCCGGATGCACAGAGGAAAGGCTCCCAATTTTGATATTCATTTTATGGCCACTGGACAAAGGTGAGCTGGAGTTGTGCTAATCTCTGCAATTTACTGGCTGGGAACTTTGAAGCCTGAATTATCCTTTTGAGGAGAAAATTGTTGCCTTCCTCACTATCAATGACTACCATAATCCTATTTACGAAGGCTGAAGATATCAATTCAGGATAAGTACAACTGTACTTGCTCAATGTAAAGTCACCACATGAAGCTCCTTAGCTGGTATCCATGAAGCAGTGGTCTCCAACAGGGACCTTTGAGGCTTTTGTTTTTAGAGATACTTCCCCATTAAGCTTTCCATGGTGGTGCTTTCAGAAACAACAGGAATATTTGATTACAGTTTGTTCCTGTAGGAGGAGGGGATCCAGGATGCAATATATATTCCTTTTCTTCTGCGCTATGTGCTATACAGAATATGTTAACTGGTGGGTGACATCAAGGAGAAAAGCTTCTGGATACGGCTTGTGGGATGGTGAGTTTGAAAATTAGTCTCTCTTCTGGGGTTAGAGGATCGTGGATGTCTATGAAAAGCCACCTTCCAGGAATATGCGTATTTCAACACATGAGTATTAATGAGCTACGGGAAGTATCAGAAGCGGATCCTTCCATGGCTCTTTTTATCCATTCGTATACTATTGATCAAATCAGCACCCACTTTTTAGCCCCTACCAGACCCACCAAGTCTGTAACACATCTAAGGAGTGCGCACTCCTGGTTTAACAAGGACTGTAGACTCAAGAAGAGGGCCCTGGCAGCGGCCATAAGGACAAAGAACAGCACAGCCATTAGACTCTCAAGGAGAGCATATAAAGATGCTCAGAGCCAAGCAAAGGTAGATTGGGACGAGATCAGATGGCAAGACCTCAAAAACGCGACCTTAGCAAGGGACACCAAACTTTTCTGGACCTTGATCAGACGGACAAGCAAGGGTGAAACAGACCAGCTCGCTAATCACATTCCGTCGCAATCTTGGTTCGATCACTTCAGTACACTGTATTCTGGGCCATGCGATGTAGGCATGGATGGATACCACGGCTTCCTATCACTCCACTCTGAGGACCCCGCTGGTGACACTTTTACCCTGGTGGAAGTTTCATCTGCCATAAACAGGCTAGTGCCCGCGAAGGCTCCGGGCCCAGATGGTCTCCCCGGTGACCTGTTCTTGGCTGACCAGGATAAATGGGCTGAATACGTCCTCCTCCTTATTAACTCTATCGTAAGAGGATGCCCAGTCCCAGAGTCATGGAAGGGTGCAGAGGTTGTTCCAATCTTTAAGGGGGATAGAGCGGCACCCTCGAATTATAGACCAATTAGTCTTATTGATAGCATGCAGAAGTTAGTTGGCAGGGTCATTCTACAAAGAATTCAATCCTGGGCTGAGGAGAAGGACATTCTCTCCCACCTCCAGGCGGGGTTCCGAGCCAATACTGGCACGATGGACCAGGTCTTTAGACTGTTTCTGTTATATTGGAAGGTGGTAGTCTTAGGCAAAGGCAGTCTTTATCTCGCTTTTATTGACTTAAGGACTGCCTTTGACCTGGTTCCCAGGAATAGGCTGTGGGAAACACTGCAAGGCATGGGCATGCCCCCAATGATTCTTAACCTATTAGTGAGGCTTCACGAGGGTAATTACGCCCAGGTACGATGGGGGTCCCAGGGGCAGCTTACCGAAAAGATCGCAGTAAACAGGGGAGTTCGCCAAGGCTGTGTGATGGCACCCATCCTGTTCTCCTTGTATATGAATGGGGTGGTCAGCTTCTTACAAGAAGTACCATCTGATGCCCCGGCCCTGGCTGGCAGCAAGGTGCCCACTCTCCTGTTTGCTGACGACACACTGTTGATTTCCAAGACCCCGATAGGACTCCAAAAACTCTTGAACAGGTTTCAAACCTTTTGCGACAAGCGGGGGCTCGTTATTAATACATCGAAAACAAAATTCATGACCTGCAAGCCCCACAAATCGTTCAAAAACAATATTCTATTAGACGGGTCACCCCTAGAGAGAGTCACCATGTTTGATTACCTGGGGGTACGGCTCTCAGACAATATGCGTTGGAGACCCCATCTCAATAAAATGCTCCTGAACCACAAACGAGCTGCGGGGCACTAAGTAGAGAACATCGCTCCTCATTTACGAGACCCGTTGCCCCGGCGCTCATTGTGTACGGAGCAAAGGTAGTGAACTCGGCTATGTACGGTGCCGAGCTTTGGGGTTTCGACAATTTGGACGAAATCTGTAGATCTGAACACAAGTTCCTAAGGGAACTGACTATGTTGCCCCAGGGTACCCCTCTAACCCCACTGTTACACGACTTCGGCAGGCGTCACTTTAAGGACCAGGCAAAGCTCCACCCGTTACTCTACAGGGCCCGCCTTAGGAACACCCCAGAGCTTTCTAACTACGCGGAAGCCTTTGCGGAAGTACTCCGCCTGGATGTCAATAAGGGCATCAATTGGATCTCTAACCTTAGGGCCCTAATGACATCACTTGGCCTTAAGGACTTATGGGACGCCCAAACCCCACCAAGTAAATCCGATCTTAAAAGGATCTATTGGGACTGGGTAGATGCCAGAGATTTTAGTAACCCTAACATGGGCAGACTTACTGAAGACTTTTTCCAGTTCAAACACACTAGCGGCCTCGAACCCTACTTGGACGTAGTCCAGGTCCCTAGAGACAGGGCACTATTCATGCAATTCAGGTTTGGCACACTTCCAGTCCGGGCATTCACTGCAAAGTGGTGTCCCCCATACCATACGACCGAAGAGTGCCCTTCTTGTGGGTCCACAAAGGAGAGTGTCGCACACTTGATGTTCGTTTGCCCAGGGTATGCCACAGCAAGGTCCAGGTGGCTTGTGCCCATTTGTAAACAACTTGGCACCCTGGACAACCAAGTGGCTTTACGCATACTAAAATCGGATTCAAGAACACTCTTTGTCTGTGGCATCGCAAAATTCCTGGGCTGCGCCTGGAAGATCAGATATAAGGCCTTACAAAGCTTAGCCCGTTTAAGATCCTGATTTCCTTTTGGCATGTAAAGTAGTTTGAAGGGCTATTCTACTGGTGTTTTAAATTCTCAGTCCTATGGATCAATATGCATTGTCTGTTTCTATGTTTTAATCTTTTTAATGCACTATTTTAGCTTGTAATGAGATGCTTTTAGGAGTATATAGCTTTGTTTCGATTGCTATTGTGTTCTTACCACTTTTAGCCAATATTTTTATGGTATTGATGCACTGTTTTACGCTTTTATGATATTTATATCGAAATAAAGCTATACTGACTGACTGACGTATTTCAATACAGAAGCTATGGTTTAAACTGATCCTTAATCTTAACCAGTCGCAGAAGATCTGGAAAACAGTGATGGTTCTCTGACACACCCTTCTCTGAGAGAGGTGCCTGACCTATATTTCTAATATTTAGTGTTTCCTGATCAATGTATTTAAATGGCTCCAGAACCAAGTTAAGAGTGTCTGTATTCAGAGGAACAAAAACAAAGTAGCCACAATGCATCAGTGGGCACAAAAGCTATTACTGCTAGGAGGGATCAGCTACCAACATATTTGATTTATTAGAAAAGCACATGCCGCTTGCAGACAGCAAAAACTGATGTACAAGGTGAGGAAACTGCTACATTGAGTGCAACTGTAAGTAAACCTGTATTTTAGATAATCTGTGGACTGTGCTTTCCCTCACATTGCTTAGGAGAATCGTACTAACAACTCTTCTTACATTTCCCCATTGCCAGCCCGGCATTTGCCCCATTTGTAGAAAGTACAGCAATTCAAACTTACCAATATCACAAGATAAGATGAATAATGCACTCACATTTCAGAGATGTCACCCTGAATTGTTTGAAAATGCTGCTTCACAAGTGGATCTTGAAAACGATACACATCCCTTTCTATTCCAGAGAATGAAAATCTGTGAACACGTCAGGTAGTCCAGTTTTTTAAATATCCTTATGGTAAAACAATACCCACGCTCCTTTAAAATTAGGTGGATAACACTGACTTCCCAAATCTGCTTTTTCAAATATAACTTAAAATCAATAATACAACCACAAAAACGTTTTCATTAAAGAAAATGGAATGGAACTGGCCTGGAAGTTCAAAGTTACAATTAACAAAGTCTGTGCATATTGTGCACACTCACTGCATCCATGCTTACCTCCACACTCAACTTTTTATTTGCTTAAGCTTTTGAGCGTTTGTCTAGTTTTTACAACATTTTATGTGGTGCCAAAATGGGTTCAAATATACAATGCAAAACAAACGCATTTCATGACAAAATTTGTGGTATATATTATTTACATATGCACTGCCTCCTTTTCACTGCAATTAAAATATATCTTGTTCCCTATCTTTAAAAAAATGTAGCAGTATAATATACTTTCAAAATATTGGCGTTACCACGACAATTGGTATGACTGCTTCACTGGCACTCTAAGATAATTTTGTAAGCATCTCCAGGGTTGCTGCTTTCCTACTGTTCTTCAGAAGTACTTTGTTTTAGGTGAACCTGTACTATGTAATAATGATGTGCTCCTGAGGGTATGATCTGCATTACATGAACAACAGTCGACCCACTGCCAGTTAACTATGACCTACCAGACGGCATCTGAGGAAATGTCAGGAAAACCGGAAATCGATCCCTTTTGACTTAAGCTATTGTCATCACCTCCTTTTTAATCAGTGTTCAATTGCAACTTTTTATTTATTTTTAAACAAATTTTATTATGTCAAAAGTCATATACAGTGCAGTGCTCCTTAACCCAGGAAACACCTGCCACATCAGGCATTGCAGATTGTCTTTGACAATTAGTTTATACATTATTATCATCATAGTCATGAAATGCAATATAACGTAAACACATTGAACCCCCCCCCATTGCACTAACACATTGCTGCGTTTCGGTTGCCACCACATCCCCCATTCCAGCAAATCAATTCCCCCACCAAGTGTCCGGGCCCTTACCTTAGGGGCCCGCATATCAAGGTAGAAACAGATGCATCCACCGGGGGCACCGGGTCTAAATCCAGTCCTCAATAATCTGCCCATCGTTTCCAGATTTTGGGGTGCTTTTGTGGGCAGCCCCTAGCTTTGAATATCGGGATCTCTCACCCCATGCTAAAATCCAGCCCAATTTTCCATGCAGTGAGAGAAGGGGGGGCCGTCGCCTTACACAGCCTTGCTATATCTCTTTTAGCCAAGGTCAGCCCCAGCAGTAGTAGATGCCTCTTGTATATGTTACCTCCTATACCCTCCATGATATGCAGAATTGCCAATCTCGGTGAGGAGGGGAGCTCCCATCCCAACACCTCCGCCAAGCAGGCCAACACCCCTCTCCAAATATTTGTGAGTGCTGTACAGTGCAAAATGGTATGAATTAGGGAACCCTCCTCCCGACCACAATGCAGACACATCGGGGATGTCACCAGACCCGCCCTCCACAGCCTGAGCCTGGTATAATAAACCTGGTGAAGGTATTTAAATTGAATGAGACGCAACCGCATTGCTATCGCTGCTCCCCTAGGAGAGGCCAGTGCGTCCATCCAATCATCTCCATCTAATTGGCCAACATCCCCAGCCCAAGCCTCTCTGAGTTTATCCAGTGTAGTGGAGCTATGGGTCACCAATGATTGATAGATCTTTGATATTTTATGATCCTGCAAATCACCCATGAAGACCTTGGCCTCAATCGGACTGACTTCAGGGAGAGCCTCTAACCCCGAGATACTCAGATAAATAGCATGCCAAAATTGGAGGTATTTATAAAACTGGGTTCTTGGCATCTGGTACTCTTGCTGAAGATCTTGAAATGATTTGAGCACCGGGCCCCGCATTACATCCCCTAATGTGGAAATTCCTATATTATCCCACCCTCGAAATCCAGATAACGCCGCCAGCTGCGGCAGACGACCATTATGCCACAGTGGGGTTTCCCTAGTCAGCTTATTCCACCATCCCATCCTGCGGAGGGACTGTTTCCACACCCAAAATACCACCCGGGTGGCCGGCGGTAGAGAATTACGTAACGCTGCTGAGTAAAAAATGATATGCAGGGTGGACTCCCCCATACACCTCCGCTCCGCTCCACTGCGTAAGCGGGGTCTTCCCGGTCTCCATACCACCATTCATTCAGCACCAGGAGATGCGAAGCCATGTAGTACGATTGGACATCTGACGTGGCCAGCCCCCGCAATATGTTGACTGAAAGCAAGTCCGCAATGCCACTCTGGAAGCCCCCCCTGCCCACAGGAATTGTCCCAGTGCCGCATTTATCTGGCGAAACCATGAAAGGGGTACCGGGTATGGATGGTTCTGCAGTTGATAGAGCAGGCGCGGCAATTACACCATTTTAAAAATTGCAGATCTGCCATAGATAGAAAGGGGCATGCGCGACCAAGTTTTCATTTCCTCCCTTACCCGTGTCCATATTGGTACAAAATTTCTGACCCACGCTACTCTCGGCAGATCTGATAGAAAAACTCCCAGATATTTCACTCCCTCTGTCGTCACCCGTACTGCTGTGGCCCAAGACCCCAGTTCCGCAGTTCCCCCCAGCACCCACAGAGTGGATTTACTCAGGTTCATAAACAGTCCCGATGATTCACCAAAAATTTGCATAATGCGGAGTAGCCTTGGCCCCGTCCTATTCATGTCCGTTCAGAAGAAGAGGACATCATCCGCATACAAGGCAATGCGGTCCGAGAGCCCATGATCCCACTCAAATCCCACCACTTGCGCATCCATTCGCACCCACGCCGCCAAGGGCTCCATTGCTAGAGCAAAGAGATATGGCGACAGAGGACACCCCTGGTGGGTGCCTCTGCCAATTGAAAACGTAAAGGATATGGATACCGCAACCCGCACCGACGCCATGAGATCCGTATATAACAGTTTTAGATATGACAAGAATCGCGGGCCTTTATTAAGACGGTCTAGAAGTGCGAACAAGTAAACCCAACTGAGGGAGTCAAACGCCCTATCCATGTCAGCCAGCAAAAGGGCAGCCGGCACTCCTCTTCCCTGGATGTTAGCTATAGCGTTGTGCGCACGTTCGGATATTGTGATGCGTAGCCCGCTGAGGCATAAAGCCAGCCTGATCTGGATGAAACAAGGTAGTTATGTGAGATTGAAGGCGATTAGCCAACATTTTGGCCAGAATTTTTGCCTCGACATTTAGTAGTGAGATGTGGCGATATGAGACGTGTTGGTCCGGAGGCCGGCCTGGCTTATGAAATACAACAACTTCCGCGTGTCTCCAATCCCGCGGCAGGCAGCCCCGATCTCTAGCTTCGTTGATAACTTGAAGATAGTGCGGCCCTAATTTGGAGAAATATTTCTTAAAGAATTCGCATGGGAACCCATTCGGACCCGGAGTCTTTCCCGAATTCAATTGTCCCAGCGCAGTGCAAATCTCCTCCTCAGTGAACGGAAGTTCAAGGTCTGCTCGTACGTCATCTGAAAGGGCGCGAGGCGGTAAGTCGGCTATAAAGCAATGGATCACGTCTTCCTGCAGGAGTTCCCTAGGGGTATAGAGTTCTGCAAAATAATGTGCGAAACTCTCAGCTATGAGGAGGGGTCACTCAGAACCTGTCCATCTGTACCTGGTATGCTTGGGAGAACCTGGGGCTGCAAGGCCCCTTCGCATAGTCTATGCAGTAGTTTACTGGATTTGTCGCCCCATTGGTAAATTCTGCTATGAACGCTAGCCACGAGAGGCGGGCCTAATCCATCAGGGTATCTGCATACGATTGTCGCACCAACACCAACTGTCGGCGCACCAGATTCCCTCCCTCCCCCCTACTACTCTGCTCTAATTCCATTAAATGGGCCTCTGACCGCAGAAGAGATTCCCGCCGGGTGCGACGTGCTGCCGGGCAGAATGAAATGTCCACCCCCCGTAGGGTGGACTTCATGGCCTCCCACAAAGTCGCGGCCTCGGCCACCGTTCCCGCATTCGTATCCAGATAGTGTTCAATTGCCTGCCCCATATGCTCCCGATATTTCTCGTCCTGTAGATGCCATGGGGAAAGACGCCAACGAAAGGGCGGTTTCTCAGGACCCAACTGCGCCGTCAGAACCACTGGAGAGTGGTCGGACAGACCCCTTGGGAGAATCTCCACGGCCCTCACCCTCCCGACAGCTCTTAGGGGCACAAAAATATGATCAAGACGGGAGTACGACTCATGAGATGTCGAGAAATACGTGTAACCTAGTTCCGCTCCATGCAGCTGCCACCATGAATCTACCCATCCCAGACCCGTCGCTAAGGAGATCAGTTTGGTACTATGGTGACCAGTGGAATATCCCCCTGCCCTCCATCTGTCTACGGCCGAGTCCATTACGTTGTTCCAATCTCTCCCTATTATTGCCAACCTCTCCGGTATATCGGCCCACAGGGTCGTGAGACGCTCAACTAACGCCCATTGTAGCGGCGGGGGGGGCATAAACACAACCCAGTACCACCTGTTCCTCGTATATGGTACCCTCAATAAATACGTATCTCCCCTGAGTATCTGTCCATGTCTTGATATGTTTGTATGGGACCCTACGATGAAGCAAAATTGCAACTCCTTGAGACCCCCTGGTGAAGCCAGAATGAAACACTTGAATATAACCATAGCGGAGGAGACACAATGCTTTAGTACCCATTAAATGCGTCTCCTGAAGCATCAGGACATCCGCTCGGTACCGTTTGGCCTGTTGGAGTATAGCCCCTCCTTTGACTTTAGCCACAGCCCCTCCGACATTCCAGCTCACTATTCGAAGATCTCCCGTGTGGAGTCGCGCCCTATCTGTGTGGCTTGCCATCGAAGGGTCTCTGGGCCTCGGTGTGTGGGACAACTATAAGACAGTGTGCGAACGGTGACCATGTGTGGCAAAAGCGCAGTGCAAACATATAACATGTGTACCACAACTTTCCCCAACCCCCCCATACCTCAAAACAGCTGAAGTATCTGTCGCGGCGGAGGTGGCTTGCGGACCCCAACGGGGGCCCTCCGCCCGCTCCCCCAGTGGATCCCCAATAACCTGCCCATAATCAACGGACGTTCCCTTTAACTATTGAGATTCGAACAGAGGTACTAGCCCCTGCTCACGTTTCGTCGGGCTAAACATAGGACACCATCAGTCCCCCATCCGAGAACGTCCTGACGCGGCTATGATGCCACAGACCCCTGCCGGGGTACCAATGTAGATCTGTTAGGATCACTTCAGGATTTGGAGTGGCGTCTCGATCTTGACCTCCTAGAACCTTTGATCTAGAGTTTGGGTGGCCTGCGGACAACCTCACTGGACGAGGAGTCGGACTCCAACCTGGGCGGCGTGCGGAGCCGAATCTTCACAGTTTCATCTGTCCAGTTGAAAACGTCCACTGGCGATTCGAAGAAGAGACTACGGGATTGGTACACCACCCCCAGCTTGGCGGGATACAGCAATGCGTACGGAAGTTTCAGCTCACGGAGGCGGGCCTTGGCTGCCATAAACGATTTTCGTTTCTGCTGGACTAGTCTTGTATAGTCCGGGAATATGAGGATGCGAGTGTTTTCGTATAGCACAGGATCCTTGAGTCTAGCCTGTTTTAAGATCACATCCCTGTCATGGTAATTTAGAATCTTAGCAATGACAGGTCTCGGTCTGGCACCCAGAGGCGGTTTCTGCATCAGGGCCCTGTGTGCCCTTTCAACTACAAAGCAACAGGACAGCGACTCCGGAGGGAGCCAGCTCACCAGCCACCCAGTTAGGAACTGTTCCATGTCCCCCCTTCACATCCTTCGGGGAAACCAACAAAGGGTAGGTTGTTTCTCCTGGCCCTAACCTCTGCCTCCTCCACCCGCGAGGCCAAGCCTCTGGTGATCGACTCCAGCGACGTGACCTTTTTCTGCAAGGTGGCGACCGAGTCCTCCACTCCCGAGACTCTGGTTTCAGCCTCCGTAATGCGCTCCACTGCATTTCGAAGATCTTGTCTTAGGAGCGTAACGTCGGAGCCCACCTCTCCAATCTTTGCTTCCAAGGCGGCCCTAGACTGTGTGATGGCTGCCATAAGTGCAGCATTGTCTGGTATGCCCCCCTGTGCACCTCCCTGGTCCGTAGTAGAGGCCCCCGGTCCGGCAAAGCGGTCCAAAGTGCTCTGCTTGGCAGATCCTCCCGCTCTTTTGTCCTTCGTCATGATGACATTCGGATGCCTGTCCCCCGAGTTGGCAGTTCAGTAGCCCCCTAGTCAGGCCTCCAGCACAAATCACTGTGGCACTGCACGTGGCACGCCGATCTCCACTCTCGCGGTCTCAACTGGCAATATCCTTTACCGCTCCAGGCCTCTTGAAGTGCAGGACACCTGTGGAAACCTCCTGCCCACAAGCTGCACCGGGTACTAACCCGGCCGCTTCCGCGGACAGTCGTGTCCCCCCCCCCCTATTGGGTGTCCCCTCGTCTTCTCATGTGCCACCTCCAGGCGACCAGGGAAGCAAATCTGACCCCAGCACCGGGCTCCACTGTGAGTGTGACGTCTGGGCCAAACTCATCACAGAAAAAGAGCAGCAGCCTTGGCATGGTCCAACTATCTCAGGTCAGCCCCCTCACCGCACATCCACTAGTATCCACCAACAAAAGAACTGCAAATGGCCGTGCAGGGCCACCTAGTGCTGCACAGGGCTCTCCACTGCCCATAAAGCGCGCATCTGCCTGGGGCCCACGCTCGGCGCTGCCTCTCAGCCTCTCCAATGGCTCACTACTCCTGCTGTCGGGGGCGATTCAGCATCGGGCTCAGGCCGTAGCGCTATTGAGTGCCAGAAGGATCGCTGCTTCTCTGCCCCGGAATGGCTACACAGGGCTCATGTGGCCCAACGGCATTTGTCCCGCCCGAACTCCGCAGGCTCCAATTCTGCAGCCGCCCGGGAGACAGGGCCTCATACGCCGACCCCCAGCCCTCCAATCAGGCCTCAGCGCCACTTCAATAACCCCGTGATCTGCTGTCTGGGCCCCCGCTGTCCCGACAAGTGACTCCGGTCCTCAGTGAGCCCTCAGACGCCCCCTCCACGCGGCCCGAACCGACCGCCGAAGTCTATCGGGGGGGACGAGGGAGGGGGACGAGCGAGGGCACTCACCGGGTCTCCACCGGGGACCTTCCCGCCGCACAGATACTGCGGCCGCCACAGTCCACACTCCGGGCCAGCCACCAGGGATCGATCTCGCCCAGTCCTTGCAGTCTTCCGTGCAATCCGGCACGACCACACACGTAGTCCCTCGCCGCCGTCTAGAAGACTCCGCCACAGGTCCGCCCACAAGGCCTCTTCGGGCCGCACCTAACTATTGCTGCCGCGATCTCCTCGGATCCAGCTAGTCTCCGGGCCGGGATACCATCTCTCGGGTCCCCACCACTGCAGGGGGCTTTGACGAGAAAAGCGTCCGACGAAACAGGATAATTGCAGGATTTTAACGATGGGCTGAGCGGAGCTCGCCTAACTCACGTCCACCATGCTGGATCGCTAGGCCACGCCCCCCCAATTGCACCTTTTTTCATCAGCACTCAACTCCATCTGCTTCAGTTGTGTCTTCAGGCATGCCACTTGAAGCTGACTTGAAGGGTACCTCCAGTTCTGGGTGACACTCTTCGGGTTGAAGAAGGCGTCTGCCACCTTTCAGAGGTTGGTCAACTAGGTTCTAGCTGGATTGGAGAACTTTAGTGCCGCCTATCTAAACAACATTGTGGTCTTCAGTTCTAGCTGGGAGGACCACCTGAGCCACTTCAGGGAAGTGGTTCAGGCTCTGCAGAGGGCAAGACTGACTATCAAGGGCAGTAAGTACCAGATAGGGCAGGGTTCAGTGGTCTACTTAGGATACCACTCCAGGCCACGAATGAGACCATGCTGGCTTGGGAATCCCCCAAGACCCAGACCCAGACAGAGATGAGAGCCTTCTTTGGCCTCACTGGTTCTTACTGAAGATTTGTCAAGGGGGTATGGCACCATTGTTGCACACTTGTCAGAGTTGACTTGTAAAACGCAGCCCAGACGGGTGATCTGGATGGAGGCGTGCCAGAACACTTTTGATACCTTGAAGGAGGAAATGTGCACACCACCCGTGCTCAAGGCCCCTGACTTCTCCAAGGAATTCCTTGTCCATGTGGATGCCTCCCAGGATGGCATAGAGGCTGTGCTCTCAACTGACAGAAGAGGGCCTGGTTCAACCTATTTCCCTGGGAACAGAGGTGTAGTGAAATAGAGAGGGAAGCCTTTGCAGCAGTCTGGGCACTGAAGAAGCTAAGACCATACCTTTTTGGTGCTCACTTCTGGGTTCAGATAGACCACAGACCCCCCCAGATGGCTAATGCAGATGAAGGGTAAGAATCCCAAACTGTTGAGGTGGTCTTTCTCCCTACAGGGAATGGACGTTACAGTGGAACACCGCCCTGGAACTGCCAAGGAGTTGGGTAGTTCTCCCCACTTTCAACCAGGGGGACACGAGTTAGACATGGCATCCTTGGCATGGTTTACCCCCCAACGTTTTGTCTTCTACACTTCTGTTTGCTGACTTTGTTTTTGATGGCTTTAGGACTCTGCACACTTTACCACTACTAACCAGTGCTAAAATGCTATGCTCTTGCCTTAAAAAATTATAGAATTGGCTTACACACAAGTGGCATATTTAAGTTACTTGTAAGTCCCTAGTAAAGTGGCACTACCTGTGCCCAGGGCCAATAAATTAAATGATACTAGTGGGCACTTTAAACCTGTCTCAGGCTTGCCATTGCAGCCTGCCAGTGTGCAGTTTTAAACTGAAGTTTCGACCTAGCAAAAGAAACCTTTTACAAGGTCCAAACCTTCCTTTTTAATACATGTAAGTAACCCATAGGGTAGACCCTGGACTACCCAGAGAGCAGGATGCAATGTATTGAAAAGCAGGAAATGCTGAGAAAACCTTCAGTGTCCCCATTCCTACATCGAAATCTGTATGGTAATTCACAGTACTCGTGTATGCACCCTTCTCCTAGCACTTTATACCTACCTACCTGGTGATACTGGAGACAGCATTGAAATTGGAATGTTGTGACTGGCAGTGGCCATCTCCAGTGACTGACATTGTGGGAGGGAGTAGTAAGGAAAAGAGATAACGTTTTGTACAATGTGGGAAACTATAACCCTTTAAGCCTGAACAAACCTACAGCCAATACATAGGATATACCTACTCAGCTGAGGCGGGTTTACCTCCCCACTCCAGACGTCTCTGGTTAAATGTGAGAAGGGGTCTCTGAGAAAGCACGACTGAACTACCCAGATTTGACCGTTATATAGGAACCAAACCAACGTTGTCAACGCCATGTCGTGTAGTTCCTAAAAATACATAGGATCTGCGTGTTTGTTGGACAACATAAACGGAGGGATTGGTGTCTAGACTGATTCCGGACACCCCCACAGGATATGTCGGCCTATAGACCAGCTAGCTCACAGTGCCACTATAAGCACCCTAACCTTACCAAGGAGCGAATAGTTTCTGGCAACCATTGAATATGACACCCCTTGACCCTTCAGGGATCGTGGAAACTGTACAGTACTTTTCGCTCACTTACTCTGAGAGAGATACACAGAATAAACGTTGGGGACGTTTTCAATAAGCATTTATTGAACCAGCATCATTCTAGTTTAAAACATGTTTGCTGCTACAATCATTAGACAGAAACAAATGTAAAAGATTACAAGCACCAACAGAGCAAATAAAAGGTAGAATTCTACCATGGTGCTAAAACAGTGAATATATGCAGGCATGACAGTAATCAAGCATACTCCTACGATGTGGACCCTACCCAAGTGTACCTAGTATGTATGTGGGTGTGAAGCCAAGAATCCCCTAGGAAAGAGCCAACTCCATTACCTGATGGGAGAGAATGAAGGACCCCTTCTTGGTCCAGAGTTGGACACCACGCAAGGGATGTCGGACCGCTGTGTGTTGAAGCTTCAGCGTGCAGGGACCTCAGTGTCTTGTGTCAGCGTCTCCTCTAGTTACCTAGTGAAGGTGTGGTTCTTTTATACCACAAAGATAGCCTCGAGGTTCCTACCACAATCAATATGTTGTGAGGATGAATATGTAAATGAGCCTAAATCAATAATTGTGATTATGCAAAGTAGCTCTGTCGCCCTAGGATGAAGATAGCGATGACTTTTGTACAGAGTATGTTAATCCTGTTATGTACGTCTTGTGCAAAGGATTTTCCTAAGAATCCTCAAGGAAACCAATCGACATTTATTCAGCACATAACTGAGTAAAAGGTCAGTGTTATGCAGAGCAAGCTAGGACAAATGTAGGAGAAAGGTTGCTTTGCTACTTAGGCCTACGTTGGGGAACATAACACCCACTCATCATCTGAAGGTTGACAAGGTCAACTGATGCTAAAATAAGCCCACTAAAAAGCATAAAAACGTTGTCATAAAACCAATGTCTAAAAACATGTTATATGTAAAAAGGATGAAAATTCAAAAGCTCTACAAGTCCACTAAAGAGTCAATATATGATTAGACTGAATGAGCACATCGAAAGCCATGGTGCTCAGTGAGAGCAGAAGAAAAATAAAAACAAAATGATGTTTCTCATTCCAAGATGGCTTGTTTTGGAAAAAAGTTGAATTGTTCCCATCACACGGAAAGCCAAATGTTTGTGTGTTCTGTGTGGGAATGCAACATCACCGTTGCTCGCATTCACAGACGACTGTCCCTGTAACACCTCTTGTATCAAGTCAATGGAGCAAAGGTGATCTTCTCCAGTTCCCACAGCAGCTGCTGAGGAAACATTCAACACCTGTGAGCCTGTCGTAAAGCCGTTGTCCGTTCGGCCAGGGGCTGAAACATCCTGTGGAGGTTCTAAGAATGCAGTCATCAACATGGGAATATGCTCAGGACATTGATACACCTAGGCCTTTAAGGGGTCCAGTAGTACGTCTATGTCCTGTGGCACAACCGATGCAAGGGTCAGACACAAGTCCAGCACGCATTCGTATCCGCAAAACAGGCAGCGGAACACAGGCAAGATGCATTCAAACCAGACGGGTGTGAACAATAGGAACAAATGCTCGCTTAGATCCCGAAGCCGAGGTGTACCCAGATGAAGCACCATGCGTTCACGACAACGTTGCACAAGCAGTGCTTTTTCCATCTCTCAATGAACTGGGACATCCATTGCGAAGCAGGAAAACTAAAATCAGGATGCCCACTACAAGTACTAGGAGCGGAAGCCCTCCAAAAACACTTCCCAATGTGGAGTGTATGAATGCTGGAATGACTCTGAAGATTGTCTGAAAGGTGCTCAATAGCCCAGACACTATACATTTAAATAGGTGCACGATCCCCCTCGTATTAGACATGTTAAAGACACAATGAACCAATTCCCGGAAACGGAGCGGGAAGTTCGTATGGACGTGCGCCTGTATCTCAGATGAAGACCTTGCAACCTGGAGAACAAAAGTCTCTCGGGCTGAGGTTAAGGCCACATCCTTCTGAAAAAACATGGCTTTCAGTCTGCTCAGAGAATCAAACCCTATACAGGAAACATTCAATTTAGGCCATAGCGTTGCCTCCCTAACTGTGGGGGCCAGTGGAAACAATACTTGCATACAATAAGTAACCCTGGAACTTACTGTGACCAGATATGCGATGCCTGGTACCATTCCACAACAGCCTTGATCATTCAGCATCAAATAGCTCCCATTCGAGAGCAGCTTGAACACCCGATGAATCACGGCAGCTGGGGAACCCTCAAGTGACAGGACAAGTTAGCAACCGAAGCATTAAAGGCTCCGTGAAGCGAGATGTCTTTGCAAACAAAGGACCCACTTAAAGCACTTTCACAGTTTGAACCGCTGAGAAAAACTTCAGTGTCCCCATTCCTACATCGAAATCTGTACAGTCATTCCTAGTACTTGTGTATGCACCCTTCTCCTAGCTCTTCATACCTGCCTACCTGGTGATACTGGAGACAGAATTGAAATTGGAATGTCATGCCTGGCAGTGGCCATCTCCAGTGAGTGACATTGTGGAAGGGAGTAATAAGGAAAAGAGATAAGGTTTTACACAATGTGGGGAACTATAATCCTTCAAGCCTGAACAAACACACAGCCAATACATAGGATATACCTACTCAGCTGAGGCGGGTTTCTCTTCCCACTCCAGACGTCTCTGGTTAAATGTGAGTAGGGGTCTCTGAGAAAGCACGACTGAACTACCCAGATTTGACCGTTAAATAAGAACCAAACCAACGCTGGCAGCACCATGTCGTGTAGTTCCTAAAAATACATAGGGTCTGCGTGTTTGTTGGGCAACATAAACTGAGGGATTGGTGTCCAGACTGATTCCGGACAGCCCCACAGGATATGTCAGCCTATAAACCAGCTAGCTCACACTGCCACCATAAGCCCCCCAAACTTACCAAGGAGCGAATAGTTTCTGGCAACCATCGAACATGACAACCCTTGACCCTTCAGGGATCGTGGAAACAGTACAGTAATTTTCGCTCAGTCAATCGTGCTCACTTAGTCTCAGAGAGATACACAGAATAAACGTGGGGGACGTTTTCAATAAGCATTTGTTGAACTAGCGTCAATCTAGTATAAAACATGTTTGCTGCGATAATCATTACACAGAAGCAAATGTAAAAGATTACAAGCACCAACAGAGTAAATAGAAGGTAGAATTCTACCATGTTGCTAAAACAGTGAATATATGCGGGCATATAAACATGACAGTAATCAAGTGTACTCCTACGATGTGGACCCTACCTAAGTGTACCTAGCATGTATGTGGGTGTAAAGCTAAGAATCCCCTAGGAAAAAGCCAACCCCATTACCTGATGGGAGAGAATGAAGGACCCCGTCTTGGCCACGAGTGGACACCCTGCAAGGGATGTCGGACCGCTGCGTTTTGAAGATTCAGCATGCAGGGACCTCAGTGTCATGTGTCAGCGTGTAAGCGTCTCCTCTAGTTACCTAGTGAAGGTGTGGTTCTTTTATACCACAAAGATAGCCTCGGGTTCCTACCACAATCAATATGTTGTGAATATGATTATGTAAATGAGCCTAAATCAATAATTGTGATTATGCAAAGTAGCTCTGTCGCCCTAGGATGAAGATAGCAATGAATTTTGTACAGAGTAAGTTAATCCTGTTATGTACGTCATGTGTAGGGGATTTTACTAAGAATCCTCATGCATAATAAATTAGGCTAGTTTCAAGGAAACCAATCGATATTTATTCAGCACATAACTGGGTAAAAGGTCAGTGTTAGAACCGTTATGAAGAGCAAGCTAGGACAAATGTAGGTGAAAGGTCGCTTTGCTACTTAGGCCTAAGCTGGGGAACATAACAAAACTTTTAAGTTTTAAATTTCGGTAGTGAAAAACTGTTAAATTCATTTTTCACAACTGCAAAGCCTACCTCTCCCATAGGATAGCACTGGAAATACCTTATTACCTATATTAAGCTGTAATTTCCTAATGGAAGCAGGGAACCAGTTCATGTTTGCTGTCTTTGGAATTGTAATGAAAAATCCTATCTTAGGATGAAGTCAGATTTTACATTACAATTTGAAAATGCCACTTTTAGAAAGTTATTTCAAAAACAAGAGCAGCCCAACTCAACAAGAACAATGGCATAAATTATATTGTGTAAACAATGGTTCTCATTAGAGATATATTGAAGTAACAAATAAAACAAAGCACAGTTGAGACTATTAAGGTGTCTCCACATTCTATTGTTCCTGATGGAGTAGAGCACCCTTGGGGGCCAGGAGCATAGGATGGTGTGGTGCTATTGCAAAATGTCACATTGATGCAGCATCGTAATTATCGCTGCAAGTAAAGTGACTTGACTGAGGATTCAGGGGTGCCTTCTCTCACAAACTCCGTCACTGGTAAGGTGTGGCACTGATTCAACGCTGTGTCTGCGCATGAGTGGGAGCCGGAAGCCACTGAGCTAAGCGACATTCCAAAGCAGCCATTTTTAAGGTCTTTTGGTGTTGGCACGTCGTAAAACAAGCCCAACATGCACTGGAAAATTCATTCACGGCACGTTCAGTGGCCATTTTGAGATATTGGGAAGGTAACATCAGGAGAATGCATGAATAGGTGCTGGTGGCAGGGAGAGACCATTGATGAATGTATGACTACAAGGCTTCCCTCATCCCAATCCTCCATGAAGTTTATCTGTCCCAAAATTAGGGGCCCTTTCATTGACCTTGACCAGCCATTATGAACTGGTATAGTATGTTTGTGTGTGCAGTGAGTGGGTGTCGATGCTTGTGAAAGGGAATTATAAAGGGACATACAGGATCCTAGTCCTGAAGAAAGCCCCGGACACATCTGCGGGTCCTTGTTGGGCTGAAATATGCTGATTTAGATAGGACACAAGTTGCATAATTGCGTCTCAAGTGTCCGATACTTATTTTTAATCACCCCTAGACACCCATTAATAAATGACATAATTTGAACATGGGTAGGTGCAGGAGGTTTTTTATTTATTAGGATCCCCTACTCTTCATGAGCATCTCCGAACAGTCCCTCTATATACAACGAGGGTCGCCCTCCACTAGAGCATTCTCTGGCGAGCGCTGGATGACCAATGATGAAGCATCACACCCAGGGGGTCTGTAAGGCCATCCCGTTCATTTTTGGAAATCTCCCCCACGGGGTCCTCACTCCAGTCAGTGGGACACAAATTATCCTAAAGTGAGTAAAAAGGCTCATTAATGTGGATGTCTGGTTCCCATATTTGAGAGGCTTACCAGGGTACGTTTGCTTTATTGTGGTTATAAGATTGGGAAGGTTCCCATTTAAAATTATTAATGATGTGGTCCCGTTTCGAGTGGAACTGATGTGTCTTCTTGAGATAACTGCTGTACGGTGCAGGTACACCTGAAGCTGATTATTGAACTTTGCATGTTTTTCAATATGCGATCCTTGTGTTGGCATTATGGTGAGAGGCACACCGGAAGCTGGGTATTAAAATTTGCCTGTCCACTGAGCTTCGCCTGGTTATGGTGACAGAATTACCAGGATTTCAGTGACATGCACACTATCAGAATGCATTTACAACAATAAATTGTGGGAAAATAATAAGTAAAAACAATGTGCAACAATACGGTGCGTTCATTTGCGGCGATGCACTCACCTCTTCTTTAGGTTGTTGTCATCTTGCCAGGGTCGTCCTCATTTTTGTGTGTACGGTTCTAGGAAGTGGGTCATCCCTAATGCATTTTTGCTTTAGAATTTTCGTTACGATGAAAGGGTTAATAGCACCATCGTCATTACCGAATTTACCAGGAGAACTGAATGTCATTTGGGATGCTTGGAAGGAAGGTTTTCAAGCATATGTGGAAGCTGTAGGTGGTGAGGACTTTACAGCAACACGAATATTGGCCATGCTCAAACCTTGTTTGGGGGGCGGAAGGAAGAAACATTTTAAAACATTTGCCTTTATTACCTGATGAAGGTGATAAAGATTCAGAAGGAGATGATTATGAGGTGGCAATGCAAAAATTAGATCAAAATTTCAGGAAGTAAAAAAATGAGGTGGTGGAGTGGTATAATTTTTTTTGTTAAACGCAGTTGCTGGGACAGTCAGTGGACAGATTTGTTTCTGCGCTTACAATGTTGGTTTCTACCTGCAACTACAAGGGATTTCTGGATGAAGTGTTGAGAGACCAGTTAGTGCAAATGTTGAGAGACAAGATGGTTCAAGAAAGGTTGTTGAACACGGAGGGTTTAACTTTACAGAAAGCGATTGAAATAGAAAAAAGGACCGAAAGCATGGAAGAAGGGATGAATGAAATGGTGACTAGTGATGTGAAGAAAATGGATGGATGTCAAGCTGTGGTGTATAAAACACTCAGAGAGTAGAAGTATAAGACGGATTCCACAAGGAAAAACACTTGGGGGTGGAGAACAATGATTTGCTACAAATGCGGATGGAGGGGGCATATAGCAACTGATCCTACTTGCCCAGCTGTGGGTCAAGTTTGTAGGAAGTGTAAAATGAAGGAACATTTTGCAAGAGTTTGTAAAGCAAAGAGGGTGCCTCAGGCCAATGTATCTGCAGACAAGAGAAGTATTTATGTATTGTGTGATGGAAGTGAAGTGCAGGATTTGCAGGAAGAATTTCTGCTGGAAGTGAGTGAAGTGGGAGATTCTGGAGTGAGAGATCAACCGTTTTGTGGTATCACCATTGACAGAGTGGAAGTGCGCATTATGGCCGATTAAAGGGCGTGCTACACTTTAGTTGAAGAAAAATTGGGAGGAAAAGTTCCTGGAAAAGAATTAAATGCTCCCGACATCGAGCTAGTGACATACCGGAACAAGCTCATTGACTTGGTGGGTTATTGGATGGGTACACTGGAGTTTCAAGGTGAAAAAACATTGCCCAAAGTGTATTTGGCCAAGTACAGATCAAATTTGTTGGGTTGGCCACAGAAGAGAGAACTTAAAATCAAATTGGACCTTAATCATCCTGACCAGGTGTTGGGGGCATTAACCAATGTGAATGTGGTTGAGGAGACCAAGTGGGAGAGTGAATTTCCTGTGGTCATCGAGGAGAAACTAGGCTTGTTGATGGGGTTTGTACACAAAATTATCTTGAAGGAGGGTGCATGCCCCATTGCACATAAGCCTCGGGGAGAACCGTTAGTGATGAGAGAACCTTTGCAGAAGGAATTGCAGAGGTTATGCCAAGAAGATATCATTGAGGAAATACAAGCTTTGGAGTAGTTTGCACCAGTAGTTTTAGCAAAGAAAAGTAAAGGACACTTGCGGATGTGTGTGCATCTGAGTGATTTAAACAAATCTATCCTGATAGATCGGCATCCTCTTCCCATAATTGGTGATGTGTTGATGACAGTCAAAGGTGCTAGGTTTTTCTCTACACTAGATCTGTCATCAGCATATCACCAGATTGCACTGCATCCAGAGTCAAGGCCACTCACTTCTTTTGTCTCTACTGAGTGAGCATAAGAGTTCAAATGCATGGCTCTTAATCTGGCATCCGTTGCAGCGGTATTTCAAAGGGCAATGCACCAACTGTTTAAGAAAGAAGACAAGGTGACTTATATTCAAGATGACATACTGGTGTTTGGGAAAGACATGGAAGAGCACGACAGGATGTTGAGGAGAGTGCTGGAACTTTGCAGGAGTGTGCACTGACCATCAAGCATGAAATATGCAAAACTGAGGTGGAAGGTGTGGAATACTTAGGTAATTGGCTGAGTGAGCAAGGAGTGGCGCCCACATTGAAATTGGTGAGGGCCATTGAGGAAGCACCAGTTCCTCTGAACAAAGATCAGTTGAGGTCATTTTTAGGTTTGGCAGAGTACTATTCATGATTTGTTCTGATGATTGTGGACAAGTCAGTATGTATGAGAAAACTTAGGACAAGAAATGTCAAATTTGAATAGAGTGTGGAAAGCCAGAAGGAATTTGTTTTGATTAAAAAATGCATTGCATTTGACACAAGAAATAGATGTATAATTTGCACTGTTGCTAGTAGTGTATGTTTGGGGGCTGTTTTGATGCAACACAGGGATGGAAAGGAGGTAACCACAGCTTATGCCTAAGGACCTTTGAGAGGTGAAGAATTGTCCTATTCTGCTATTGAAAGAGAAGGGTTGGCATGTTGTTGGTGTGTATATCATTTTGGGAAGTTTGCGTGGGGAATGGACATTGTGATTCATATGGATCATCGACCTTTGGTGAATGTGTTTAGCATGAAAGGTACAAGTCAGGTTTCATCTAGGATTACCAAGTGGGTTTGGGGATTGATGGAATACACTTTCAGAATAGAATATGTGCCAGGGAAGAAAAATGTTTGACAAGTTTACCAGTGAAAAGTGGGGATGGAGAGATTGAAGAAGAGGAGCAATGGCTTGTGGCGAATGTGGGTAAACTTATCAGGAGTCGGATACCTCATGAGGAATAGGTACAGGTGGTCAGTGAGGATACCACATTGCAAGAAGTGAAGGAGCATATGATGAAGGGATGGCTTGCAAAGGGTAAACCTTCTGATTAAGCAGAGCCATTCAGGAATGTTGACACAGAGTTATCCGTCACTTGTGAAGTATTTTTCAGGGACGAGCTGCTGGTTGTATCGAAGGTATTGAGGAATCGAATAGTAAGATTGGCACACAAGGGTCATGCTGGCATGAGTGCAACCAAGCGCAGGGTGAGGTCGGAGTACTGGTGGCTGGGGTTAGACAAAGATGTGGAAAGGGCAATAAGGGATTGTTTGCCAACTGCATGGAGTGACAAGTCACAAAAGACAGTGGAGTATCCACCAGTGGAAGTGGACATAAGGGATGCACCTTGGAAGAAGTTGGGTATGGATATCTCTGGTCCATACCGAGTATTGGGTTCATGTCCTAAATTTGCCCTGGTAGCCATAAATTATTATTCATGGTGCCCTGAGGTGAAATTTACTGATCATTTCGATGTCTCAGGATGTGATACAATTCCTGGAAAAATTATGGCATAGAGAAGGGATATCTGAGCAGATGGTTACAGATAATGGTGTGCAGTTCGTTTCACAGGAAAAGAAGGATTCTTTTGGAATGTATGGGGTTGAGCACATCTGGGGCCGTATTATAGTAAGTGACCTGGGGGCACAACGGGCGTTTGAGCCCGCTTTGCGCGCCCCCGGGGCACTTTGATATTACAGAAGGGGCGCAGACGATTGTGGGTCCCCTTCAGTAATACCGATGGCGCTGGCGCACTTAAAGCACCAGTGCTACCTTCAGGGGGTGTTCCCTCATTTGCACAGGGGTGTGCCCTATGCAAATGAGGGAATTCCTTTGCCTGTGCGCCCGCGCCATATTACAGATGCAGGCGCAGAGGCAAAGATGCTCTCAGGGGGGGGCACTCACAGTGAGTGTGCCCCCTGAGAGCAGCCCTCTGCAAGGGATCTCTAATACGCTTCAAAAGTGCAGGCGGATTGCCGCCAGCACTGTGAAAACATGGAGCGGCTGCAAGCACCCGCTCCGTGTTTTCACATGAATGTGCTGCCCCCAGGGCAGCACGAGTTCGCGGCTGTCCTGGGGCAGCGTATTCATTGCAATAGGGCGCGGTTTCATGGTCTGCACCCGGCGCACCTTTTAAAAGGTGCGCCTGGCGCAAACAATGAAAATGCACAATACGGCCCGAGATCTTCAGTCTATTATCCACAGAGCAATGGGCTTGAGGAAAGGTGGAATAGAACTTTAAAGGAGGGTTTACAACTGGCGTTGAGCCAAGGTTACCAATCGAAGAGGGGAGTGGAAAAATTGATGTGGGCTTATCGCACTACGCCCAACAGGGTTACTGGAAAAGTGCAGATCAAAGTTATGCGAGGAAGAAAAGTGACAGGGGAGAAGTCCAAAGGAGTGGAAGAAGGAAATGGGAAGGGAAGACTGAAGGACTAGGTTGTGGTTTCAAAACTGGAGAATGAGTGTGTGTAAGGAAAGGACGTAAAGAGGACAAAGGGTAGGCTAAATTTTCTGATCCTTTACAGGTTAAGAAGGTGTATCCATACACCATGTTGTTGAGTGATAGCATTGTGTGGAATTGTAAAAAAGTGTTGAAGATTGCAGACTGTTTATTGAAAGGTGAAATGGAAGATGGTATTCATGAAGATGAAAAACACTGTGTGTGGGATGAGGGAAGGCCAACAGGACAAAGAGATGAATTACAGAGTGACTGTGATCTTACTCATCTGTGTAGAGGAAGGGGTGGAAGCTCTAAAAGGGTCAGACAGGAGCCAGCTTGGCATGGAGATTATGTTGTGGGGTGAGGCAACACATGTTGGTATAAAGTTTGTGGCCATGTTGTATTTTATATGTTCTAGTTTCATTTGAATGTATAGTTATACTTGAGAAAGATACTCATGTTTTATCATTTTGTTGTTTTATTATTTTGTTGTTATGTTGTTGTTTACAGTCTTACTAAGATGTGTTGATTGATATAAGGAGGGATATGTGTTGTATTTAGTCTCTTAAGAGTCTACCTCACGTGACACGCAGTGCGAGGCAATGCTACGCACTGCATGTGTTGTGAAGATTCTAAAGTAAACGGGAGATGTTCAACCATTGAGGAGCTGGCTGTCAGCTCCCTCCTGATGTTCCAGATACTTAATAAAATAACTTACTTGCTCATTGTGGATCAGCCCATCTTTTCAGTTGCTAGAATGAGATGTGGGCTATTATGAACTGAACATTTGTGGGCTGGAAGCAGGATGGGCTTCAAAAGATGTGGGGTCACTAACAAGGAGGATCAATCAGATAAGATACAACCTCATAGTGGAAGCAGGGCATAGTGGCAATTGTGATTTGGCATTACACAAATGCCAAGTCATTTGAGGGATACCAGGCAAGACTGCCTTGCAGGAAAATATATGGTCATGTGGCAAAAAGCAATACAGAGCAGCTGTGGGCTGTTGTCCTTGCATGCACGCTCTTGCTGATTCATAAACCTATTAAAATGATAATATATTTTAAAACTCAAAAGTGTATGATTCTTATAAAGAAAGAAAAAAGAAAAGCACAATTGTCTTCAGGAACAAACCCATCAGAAAATCATATTAAACAATTTTTCACTAACCTTTTGGCATCTCCTTTCTGCACCTTCACCCAGTGCTCAACTTGGACTAAGTTGTTTTTCCTTTGTGCTTGTTTTTCAGGATGTATCCTTGAATCAAACCCTCTTGTATAGAAACCAGTACCATTTACTTCAGCTGGCTCAACACTCATGCTCTTTGAGCTGGGAAGAGTTCCATTTCTTTCAACTGACTTAGGTTGAGACGTGTGCGACCGAGGTAAACTTGCAAATTCTGTGAACCCTTTGTGAGCACTTGCTGCTGTGTGTGGATATGGTGACTTTCCTTGATTTGCTTCTGATGTGTCTCTTTTGAAAATATAACGATCTTCACCTTCGTTCCCCTTCTTTGTATCCTCACGTTTGTCCTTGACAAAGATTTCTTCTGTTCTTTGGAAATCTTCTTGTGTTTGCACCATCTCTGATTTTCCACAATTTTTGCAGGAATCTATGTGGTTGGTTTCAGGTACCGACTGCCAATCCATTTTTTCTGGTTCTCTATTTGGAATAAAAAATATTTAATTAAAATACATGGCCGACATGAAGATTAGAATGTGTATATAGTTATGCAACATTATTTCGAGCAATTTTTTTATTTATGATGTATTGTATAAGGTTTTGTAACTACTGCAATCGGATTAAAACAAAGACAAGTATTTGTATATGGGCCAACAGATTCTCCAAAAAGTTGCTTACCAATATCAGTGATGCATAAGCCACAGATGCAGTCAATTGCTTTGAACACCCAGGGTTATGGAGAGAATCCTATAAAGACTTTGTTTTGACACTCTTTTCATTCTGTGTCGCCTGTTATACTCAATCTGAATCAAGCCCCTAGAGTCTCTTAAACCCACCCATTAGATTTCTTTGTTAAGATTCAGAGTAAACCCTACTGAAGATACCCAAGTGGCAGACCATGTGTTACACATTAATAACATTTCCATCCAAAAGATGTGCTCCTCAATAAAATAGTTTAAATTGAACAGGTTTGCAAGTAGTACCTGAAACAGGCAGATCTGAAGCAACGGAAGTAGGTAATTTTGAGGGATTTTGGGACAGTCTGCCACGCTAGTCTTCAGTGCTAAAATCCAAGACCAAACAATAATGTTTGCAGACGCTCCATAGCACTTTATTAAAAAGCTACCTTTTCATATATTGGAAAGTTGGTGTGTCCAAGAGAAGGGGTGTGGGAATATCATTCTTTAAGGTTCAGTTTAAGAACTGGTTTTCTAAGTATTAACAGATTGTATCTTAGGATGTAATACTTTGAATTTCATGACTGAACCAAACAACATCAAAAGCCTCTGTACCCACTGGACATCGTCAATTCTGTCAAAGTCATATCGGCATTTCGTTCGGAACCACTAGCATGCACAAATCAGTCTTGTTAACTGGAGCGTAAAGAATGGAGAATAGAGTAATTCACTGGGTAAAATAAATCTGCCGTTCTAACGTGTGCTAGACCTATGACAAAGAGTTATCTGTGCATCGAAAAACAGGGGAGATTCAGTATAGGCCATACAAGACTTACTGGCACAGGCCTTGGGTAGTGAGCTCTTTGTGGAGGAGAAAATAGAAAATATGCTCAAAGCTACCAAGAAATCAGCCATTTGGAACACTTAGGTTGTCAGAGAAACCATCATTTATAAACAGGATGGTAAAGGAACCATGGCTAATGCCTTTAAAGAAAATATTTACAATCTCTTAATTTAGCGATTCATTAGGTGTGGCTACTATCACCACATTATCTAATCATTTACCATAGATACCTGGTATGTACCCACCATAGCCCAGCGGCAAAGAGATAATTATTTAGTGGTAACAAAAGATAACACAGAATTCACATGCTTTGTTATATTCGGGATGTACTCATAAAACACAGTGTATCTAACAGTATGCTAAAGATTCCGCCTCTCAGCCTTCATTGCAGGGCCTGACAGAGCTATTGTCCCTTGAACATGCACTGCGACTGCCACAGATTGCAGATTCGGTCTACAGCTTGGCCTGAAGTACATTGGTCAGACCATGCAAGCATAACTACTCCTCGGTAGCTGTCACTATGGCAAGGTATAGGAAGCATGTTCAACAGAAAACAATAATATATATGGCATGGATGTCGGTCTCAAATACATGCTGCATAAGATGGCGATCGGATGGAAGAGTTACTTAGACCAAATGGCATCATCACACGACTATTACTAAGTGCATCAAATTTAGCTCGTTAACATAGCGCCTCATAAAGATAATGGAGAGATGTACAGCGCCATAATGGTCAGACAAGTAGCACGCATAACTTGCCTCCTGGATGATGAACATGTTTGCATAAGAGCGGACTGATTCATTGCTCTGATCCAGCCATTCATATCCTCCTGGGTATCTGCACTGAAGAAGTAGGTCCTCACCCCTGAATTCTCCCCTTGAGATCCGATGATAGAACTTTTATCGTGAATGTATGCGCGCATTCCTGTATGAACAGCCTGCAAAATACAAAATAAAAGAAACTACTCTTAATATCTACCTCCAGCCATCCAAAGCCTTCATTAGAAATGTGTTTAATAGCCAGAGTAATTTACCTAGACTCTAGACAATAAAGCCAGGCTGCATATTTCCTTTTTCATACCATTACCCCTTGCTAAAAGGCACACTGAGATTGTAAAATCATTTACTTTAATTAAAAAAGTTTCATGCATGCACACCCAAGCACGGGCAATAACGATAAGCAATAGAAACTCCATTCCCAAGGCACACAATCGAAAATTATGTTCATTCACATCTTAAATAGAAAAATTGAGAAAGACAAAAGTTGTACAGAAACATTCACAAGGAATTGAAAACATGGAAGTGGAAATTAAAGCAATGCTCTTCATCCTAGGAGTTGTGCTTTTTTAGATATATTTATCAGAGTTTTTTACATAAAGAAATGGCTTTTATAGTATTCTAGAAATCCATTATCCACATTCACAAGATGACAAAAGGTATTGCTGTGACCAGAGTCGTCTCCAAATGTTGATTGGTCGCCATACACATAGATTATCAGCTCTTCCTAGTCAACATTTTAACAATATAAGGGCCTTCCCAATTTCTCCTCGTCATACCTGCGCCCGACAACATGCCTGTGCCTGACAACCTTAATGCTGCATAAAACATTTCTACAAGGCTGCGTGAGCATTCAAGATTCGGGGGGCCTTGTGTCGTTCCTGTTTCCCAGATTTACTAGAAATTTGTAACATCCCGTTTTTGGGACATGCACCCACCTTTGTCCAGGGGCCCTAGACATTGCCTTCCTCTCGGAGTCCCCCCATCTAGTGAGCTGCCTAAGCCAATGGGTGACCTGTGGAGTATTTTCATTTTTCCAGGACATACCTAAATGCAGCTTGCTCAGCACCAGAGACCGGTCGGCAAATTTGCGTGTCATTTTATTTTGCTGGGATCTCTTCAACAATCCTGATATGCATGTCCTGCGATTCTGGTGGATCATGATGCCCGCAGTCGAGTTGTGTGAGATAACAGCTTTCCAATATGCATGTGCGGTGTAGTAAAAATATAACAGGCCAAGCAGCTGGGACACACCTCCGGGACTGCAGGCTGTGCACGCGATGCAGTGTCCGAGAGGTGCGATGAAGTATATTATGCGGAATCAATTCAAATAGAACGTTCATGGAAACCAGCGTTGGATATTCCAAAACCCATCGCCAGATTCCATCCTTATGTCTTCTCCCACGACCACCACCCATCACATTCTCAATGACGTCAGGCCTACCTTGGTCATGCCTAGCAGTGCCTAACAGTAGAATCAGGGCTTTCCTGTCATTACCCAGCATCCACATCAGTGACAGCACTGCATATTGTATCATTATTACTGCATATTATATTATTATTACTGAATATTGCTCAGCTAAACCCAGCGGGGTGTCCCACGTTTGTTTGAAACTGTTTCTCTACGCTTGATTGTAAGGCGCTGCCCGGCGTGGACGTCATGTACCTGTCGAGGACTCTGAAAGGAGTGCAGCACATTTACATTAACCAGATCCCACACCTTCCCCAGGTCTGCACATTAGTCCGCCTAGCCAATTTCACAAAGGAGGGCAGCACCCACATTGGTAAGTACACCACCCTCACGCCAGTGTGTCAGAGACATCTACCTACACGAGATGCCTCCTGCCACTTCCATCAGCGAGAGGAGAGGGTCATGACAGCTCTGTACGGCAATCATGAATGCCCGGGTGCCTGGGGTCACATCACTCATGTATCTAATCTCGTGACTACCCTGTATCCCACACACACTGAAACTGGGCAGTGAGATAACACTGCTCCCTTTCCAGGGCATGCAGACCACCTTCAGAAATACGGAACTGTAAGAGGTCCTGGGTCTGCTCCCTCCACAGATGAAGTCAAATATCAAACTGTTTATTTTGATGTAGAGGTTACCAGGCAAGCACAACAGGTGTACTGAAAAAGAGTAAAGCAAGCAAGGCAGGATTAGCTAAGGTTATTCTGTCCATTGCCAATACGGGTAGATGTTTTCAAAACGTTGACAATTCACAGATATTTACTACTGACTTTGTTACATTGCCTGCCACTAGCTCTGCCTCAGAGTGGCAAATTTGAACAACTAGATAGCGAAATGTGTCCAGGGAGAGATAATTCACTTAAATCTTTCACCATCCATCCATTCGCTGCTGTCACCGACACTCACAAGATTTTGCCTTATTGATCTTCAAGCTTGATATTTCTCCAGAACCATACAATATTAGTAGGGCCCTCTCAGAGCTACACTCGCATTCCTGATGTGACAACTGGATGCAGTGGTCGCACTTCTTCACTCAGTGAAGTTGCCAGAAGTAAGGGCAACTCCTTCCTGTATCCATTGTGTTGCTTAACACTTAGCACCAGGTGTCTCCTTGAAGGGTTACTAATTGGAGGAAAAGGCCATGATTGAAGGGAAAAATATCAAGGCAGACAACATTTCAAAAGTAGAGAATTGTTGACGCACCTGGAACTCACAAAACCTAGACTGGAGCAGATGATAACTGGATCCAAAAGGCCTATGATTCCAGAAAAAGGAGCAAGGTTCCAGGAGATGATGCAAGATTCCAGGAAATGAAACACGATTTTCAGAAAATGAAACAGGATTCCTGGAGATAGAGCAGGGATCCAGGAGTAAATAACCAGGACGGAAAACCACCACCCCAGTACTGAATCATTGCTTGGGACTTAGAGCTCTAGCTCATTTTATTGGGTGAAACAGATAGTAGGTGAAAAAGGAGCAGGAAGTGGAAAATAGGAAGTAGTGCCAGTATGATTATTTGGGCTGTGACAACTTTACAGACCGCAGGGGTGACCATGTTGGTTTGGGAGGAACCAAAAGTGTCACTTCCTGTTTTTTTAGGGAAAGTCTGAATAAGAGCCATCTTTCACAGACAATGGCTGAAAATGAAATTCAGATAAAGTTTTGGGAAGTGGATTAGCAATTAAGGGCCTACTAATGTCGTCATTGTTTAGAGGTGGAAGAATGTGCAAGAGTGGCTTCCAAAGAGAGCAGTGTCCACGTGCTAGGACAAACATATGAGTCTGCCTCCTGAATTATGCCAAAATGGCAGGGTCACTGCTGCAATCGTGAGACCACAGCCAGAGTGAGATCTGCATTGACTGGGCGGCCTAACAAGAGGAAATGCAGGGCATTGTCTGCATACAGAGAAACCACGTATCTAAGATCCGATCATGATTCCCCCATCACCCACCCTGCCTTTGGAGCTCTGTTACTAGGAGCTCCATTACCACGACAAAACAGGAGTGGAGAGAGGGGAAATCCTAGCTCATGCCCCTAAGCATAGTCCACAATTCAGAAACAACTATCCATTTTAACACGTTGCATTGGGTGTTAGCAAAGTAATGTGACCCAACTCAGGAATGCATTACCAAAACGTGTCTTCCAGCACAGCAAAAAAATACTCAGAGTTCAGCATGTGAAACGCCCTCTCCATTTTAATGGAGGTGACCACCAGCATCTCCGCAGTCAGTGGGGATTCTTTAAGAATGCACACGAGGCTTCTAATGCTCACTGCTGTATTTCGAGATAGCACAAAACCTGACACATCTGCATGGACTAACGTAGTAAAGAGTACAGAACTCCTGCTAGCCAGTAACTTGTCCAGAATTTTCTGTCTAGATTTAGTATGGACCAGCGAAATATGACATCAATCTAGGTAAATTGCGATGTGGCTTGGGCAGTTCCACTATCATAGCCTGTCTAGTGGAGTCCAGAAAGAAACTTTGTTTATGTGCTGCCATGTACACTGCCAACAATGCAAAGCTCAGGAATGCACTAAAGGTCTTACGGAACACAGTGAGGAGTCCGTCACTTCCGGGGTTTACCCAATGCTAAGTCATTTATCACTTGTCTAACTTCTAACACGATCGGCTTCTCCACCACATTTGATTGCAGCAAGTTAAGCTTACTTAAGTCCACTGAGCGCATAAGCTCAGTGTGTCAGCTCATTAAAGAGGGCAGAGAGATGGCGCGTAGTGCTTTATTATAATTCAACATCTCGTTGATCGATATCTGTTGATTAACTATCAGTCCTCCCAGGGATCTAAGCATTTAACTGGAAGTTGGGAAGTCAGTTATGTGTGCCAGTGAGGTCAAAAAGCATCCTGATGTATCCCCTTCAGCATGTTCTCTGGCCATATGCTGAATGAAATCAAACAGTCAAAGTCAGTCTACACATTCCCTAAGCTCGGCCCTGCTGTTCCTAGGATCATCTAACATCTAATTGTTCCTTGTCCGTTCCAATTCCAATACTGTTAGTCTATTTTCAAGTGCAACAATATCCTCTGTGAGACACATGCCACATATGTACACTTTAAAGGGGTCCCACTTCATCAAAGTGTCCCCAGTCGAACCAGCATTAATCTCAAAATACTCTCCTAAGTGTCCCCAATTGTGTCTTCAGAGGGTACGCCTGTCAACAAAGCAGCCTTCATCTGGGTATGTGAGTGACCAGTGTCCCCCAGTGTAAATGCAGCAGTATGGACAGTCATTAGACAATGCCCAAGCTAGATGGACTATTCTTCCATGCAAGTGTTCAGATTGTAGCTCCAAATCTAGCCTGGAATGCAGATTGTGTACACCATATTAACGCAAACATTACACCGAATTGGAGGTTAACTAGTGCCATGCATTAGTCAAATGCCAGAGGTATAACTAGTTCAAACAGTGCTGACGATGACAGCATCAGTGTTGGACAACTGAGGGAATCATCTATCTACATCCAAGTCTCCCACATAACTGAAATTCAGTTTCCACACAATAGGATATTAAATGTGAGATGTTCAATGTGTCTGCAGTGCAGCAAGAAAGTTTGCCTCTGAGGAGCTGGGTGGTATATATACAAAATATTATGAACCCGGCTGCCGTCTACCAACCCTTTCACTATAACATACCTCCCCTTCTTCATATCTTTTAACAGACTTATCAACAAATTGTACTCCAAAACTGACCCACACAAGCATCCCTTTACCATATGAGTACAAAGTGTAAAACAACTGTTCCCTCCATTCTTGATGGAGCCTAGAGCCATCTGACAGGGGCAAGTGTGTCACCTGCAAACATGCAATGTCTACACCTCATCTTTTCAAATAAGCATGTATCTTATATCACTTTATCTATTCCCTTCACGTTCCAAGTCACAAATGTATATGCCCAAATACTAGGCATAAGAATGCAACTCTCTCACCACCCAGGACAAATAACTGCCCCACTAAACCATGAGACACAGCCTCTCACTTCTTTGGACAAATACTCTGCGCCAAAGGATCTGTTAGTTTCTCCTGTCTTTGCAAAAGCATGTCGATCCAGCCACATAGCAAGAAGTCTGATAAACAAAAGAACGAACGCTACAACAACCAATAAACTCCCCCCTATAGCCCGATTTAACAAGCAACTGAGTATCACATAGCAAGCATTATCAAACTGCTTTTGGGCTTTTGAGTGCATGGGGGATGTCTATTGTGCGGTGCATGTGCCAATTCCCCCTATTTTTTCAAGAGTTACTTATCGAATGCATGACTTCCATGGCCATCTTCGAGTTCCACTACTGCCTTACCATTTAACCTACATGCCACCGATTCCCTTGCTGATGTTGTATGGTTAACCCAAGCCTTCAAATTCTCCGAGGCTGAAAGACATCAGGCAACAACATAGACAACCAATCTAATGTTAATCCAAAGGGGTACTGAAGGATACTTTACAGAAAGTCTGAGCTAATGTTGTCTTATGCCATGGGAATTTTTGTTGGTAAAGGCATCATGTCTGAGTTTTCATTTTCTCTGTCAGTGACAGAACCTGCCATGGAGTTTGCGGCATCCGATGAGTGATCGAGGTTTTCTGATTCAGTCTTTCACCATTTAACCATGTCTTCACATTTTTCTAATGATCTGATCTGTACTGTTCTGCAGTCAGTCTGTGCTCATTCCTCCACCTCCTTCTTTTGTTACATTGCCATCTCCGCCAAGATAAGTCTGATGGGTCCTTAAAAGTAACCAGGTGTTCTGCTGACCATCTTTCCATCCAACTTCTCACTGCTGTCAGAATTGTATTCATTCCAATTGATGATCTTCAGCTTTGCTTGTGACAAGGAGAATTTATTTCACTCCACACTCCCTTAGGTTACATTTGATCACAATAAGGGAGTTCTGAAGGTGCTATACTGTGGCTGTGTAGTTAAGGAACAGCAGTGCTTTGCTGTTTTCTACTTGATAAGGGTTATTTTAGCACACCAGCTGGAGTTATCACAATCTCTGTAATAAAGTAATCGCACTATCATCGAGTGAGGGGGAGCCTCTGGTCTTGGCGGGATTCTCTGCACTCTATGTGTACGTCCCACTGAAAAGAACTCGTGTTTTTGATGGGCCCTGCAAGGAAAGACAGTCCCCTAGGTAAAGCTCCACACCTGGTCCCTCAATTCTTTCTGGAAGGCCTGCAATTTGAATGTTACTTCTCCAGAAACACCCCTCAAAAACATCTAATCTATACTCCAAAAATCATTTGTTCCTGCAAATAAGCCACAATCTTCTAAAGCTCTTGGGCTGTTGGGCGGATTGTGGCCAGTATGAATTCAGTCTCCAAGACCCTGTCCAAAAGCTTAGTCGGATTGACTCTCAAGAGATCGAGGTTCAGAGCCAAAACTTCAATTTTAAGTTCCAGGACCTCTCTTGCATCAATTATCAGATTCAGGATAATCTTCTAAAGCCAGATTGTCTTTGCTAGAATCGTGTGACTGTGGGCACAAATGCACCAGTGCCCTAATACCTCGGGCATCCCAGCTGGTATGCTTATTTACTGTACGGACTTGGGCTTAATGATTTTCTCTTGATTTCTCTTCACTAGTCACTTTCAGTAATGGTCACAGAGATAACATGAAGGGGAACAGGGAGGCACGGCGCCTTCACTGTCCATTGTGGTCAGTCTATGGCTTTACATCTGATCTCCCGGGGGGGCTGGCTGCCACACTGTTTTGAGGATCAGGCGCCATGCAGCATTCCCAAAGGACCCTGATCAGATGAACGTGTGGACCCACACAACAGCTCACCTGCAATGCACTAATGGAAGCCCACAAGCCAGATAGGTGATTCAGGGTAGCATCTCCACTCGCGGCCTGCCAAGCAGCCCAGGCCTCCGGCTGTACATTGTGCTTTGTTATTATGTGCCCCTGGAGCCCTTTGCCTTGCCTGTGGTACTCTGGAGGCTTTCTGCTCCAGTGTTCCACTCTACGGCATTAGCCACTACTCAGCCTTTCCGTCAGTCCTGCCGCTGTACTCTTCACGGCATCTGCCAGCACTAAGAAGCCTCAGCACTCCCTATTTGTGGTGGTACCCCTGCTATTGTGGCTGTCTTCAAAGTCAATGGTGGTAATTAGTCTCAGACCTGGGTGACCAGATTCTAGTCCTCACACCCACCGACAGGTCGCGTCCCAATCCTCTGCCTGCTCCTATGTCCCAAAACTGAATAGGAACTCATGGTCTGCGTTGCATCCCAGCCACGCCCTCTCAATCACTCGACCCCGGGCACTCAAGCTCCCAGTAACGCCCATTCTGACAGGCTGCGCCTTAATCTTCGGCTTTTCATTGCTGCCTTGCTTCATCCTTGGGGGTTATCTTATCCTTCGAGAACCCTTTCGATGGTTGCAGCCCAACTCTATGTAAGTACACTTAATGCAATAATGCAATTCATTTGAGCTAAATCTTGGAATTGGCAAATCATTTACAAAGAAGAGAGTTATAGCAAAAAACACAGGCAACCAGTACGACATATGTGTTTCCTGCATTACCCAGTGCGATTAGAGACAGAACAATCCCAAACATATGTCTTTCTTTCTTTAGAACATTTTTTTAATTATAATTTAACGAAGTATAAATGAGATTATATAACGAACAATAAAAGCGTTATTCAAAAGCAGAAAAGCAAAAAGAAAACTGGCAGGGAGGGATGACAGCAAGAGTGAGGGAAAGGATTTAAAAGAAAAAAGAAGGGCCAGATAAACAAGATAGGTTCGGATTTACACAATACGCGCTCTCCTTCCGACATGTACTTCCATCTATATCCCGACAACGTAATAACTGTTTAACAATTTTCTAAATGTTTTAGGCAGACAACATGCTCTTCAGATGCATTCTTCGGTCCATTAAAAAAATAAAGAATTAAACGTTGTCAACATCTCTAAAGAAACCGAGGAAATGGCTTTTCCTCTGGAAGACATTGTTTTAGAAAAGAATATTGCATGTAAAAATGAGCCAATCCAGCGTCTGGGTAGAATGCTAACATTTAATTGTTAACCTTGATACTGTCTTTCCAAGATGTCGATGTATTGCCTTTTCCACAGAACTAAAACAGTTTAAATACAAAATACTTCACCTCGCCCGCACAGAAAAATAAATATTTTAAGCATAATGAGTTTGCACTTACCCCTTGCACACTGGTGTGCATACTTCGCTCCCACACTCTCTTGTGGCTCCATCTGATACTAAGCAACTTCTGTTACTGTTCGAATGTGCTGCAGAGGCAGACAACAGCAACTAATCTGTTTTTTCAAAATTGAGCTAACAAGATCTGACAGCCAATTAGTGGTCAGCGTTTTTTTCGGATTCTCTAGGGCTGTTAGTGCTTTACTAGCAATCTATTCATACTTTTGAAGAGTCCCTTATAATGATCCTATAAGTAATTTTGTTTCATTTCTGATGAATAAAAATGGCATTATATATCTTAAAACAACTGAAGTTGATGTCTCTGGAGCTCTGTAGTAAGGGCTGGCTTTTCGTTCATATTGTTAAAAGCTTCAAAAAGAGAGCAGTGCAGTGGGAGCAAGTGTGTCAATCAGTTTGCATGGAGAAACTACAGTTCAGAGCGTTCCATCCACAGAACTTCCTACTGTCAAAGTTTGCCATATCTTTTCATGTGTATTATAATTCAGTTTTTAGCATTTGTTGAAAAGGCTTCCCACAATGATACATCAATGTGTGGACGCTGAGTGCTTAATCCTGGGTGACGCGACGAGCATTATGTTGTCTGTGACTTTCAAAACTGCTGACTTAGTAAGCCAATTGCAGTATAAAACAAACTTGTTCAATGACATTGTTTTGGATTAAACATATAAATAGCTTTATCCATATTAGCTCACTGTTAGTTAGAGGCAAGCACGTTGAAGTCAAGGGGGTAGCTATTAGTGATCAAGAGGCACCGGGACATAGCAGGCGAAGGGACTGCATCGTCCCTTTCATTTTTAGAAGACTATTTAACTGGTTCGCTTTTTTTTTTTTAGGTCTGCCTTGAGTGTGCAGATGTCCGCATGACGTATTGTTACTATTTCTTTAAAATGTACATAAGGTGGAACTTGGTTCAGCCCAGAAGACCATTACTCACTCATCTCTTGCTATTGGCTATTTGGTGTATCGTTCTGCCTTCCATAAAGTGCTTCCGCTGGAATGCGTTTGGGCCAATTTTACATTTGAAAAGAGCACTCAATCATCAAGTTGTCTGTCACATTTAATTCTTTATCTCCTATGTACATTCTATACAGAAAGCAATCCTTATTTTTTCACAGCATTGGCAAAGCCAAAAGGACAGGTTTTAAAGTGATAAAAACATTTGTGAACGCATGGCCTTTAAACAGCATTTGTGAATGCCTCTGTTATGTGTTAGCACATTAAAGACACACCTCTAGGGTTTGCCGGTGCTCGTTTCACAAGACAAGGTATCAAGTTGGGAGAAAAGGGGAAGAAGAAAGAAGAAAAAAAGGAGGAGAGAACTATGGGGAAGTGGAGAGATGAAAGGGAGAAAAAAAGAGTGTGTGGAAGATAAGAAGGAAAGGGAAAAGTAAAAAAGGGAAGGCCTGGTACGAGCTCCCAGTTAACATCAGACGATCCCCTACTCTGCACACGTTCAGGAAGAGCCTCAAGACCTGGCTTTTCGGCTGACCCGAAGACCCCCCCACCAGCGCCTTGAGACCCTCACGGGTGAGTAACGCGCTTTAAAAGCCCCTATTGATTGATTGATTGAAGTCAATATGGACGAGAAAGAGAAAGGAGATATGATGAAGACAAAAGGTAAACAAGAGCACCAAATAGGATGTGGGTGAGATAAAGAGACAGGAAATAGGAAAGATTGATAGAGAGAAATGGGAGATGGGAAAGAGAAGGGGGATGAAGTGCGTAAAGAGGACAGAGATTATAAGGAGGTTGGGACGGACGCCAACAGAGTGGCAAACAACCTCCACCACTGGATCACCAACTGTGCCAAGACTCTCGCTCCCCTACAGAACACCACGAGACAACACAACAAGAAAGCCAACTGGTTCACCACGGAGCTCCGAGAATCCAAATGCTACTGCTGATGACTGGAGAAGACGCGGAGAAACAGCAAAACCCCGGAAGCACGCTCCGCCTACAAAACAGTCATCACAGCACACCACCAACTCATCAAATCAACTAAGAAAAACTTCATCCAAGACAGAATCCTCTCCAACGCCCACAACTCCAAGGAACTCTTCGCCATCATACAGGAATTCGCCAAGCCCAACAACGAAACAACCGACGTCCCTCCCTCCCAAGCCCTCTGCAACAAACTCAGCTCCTTCTTTCACCTCAAGATCAAGACGCTCTATAACAACTTCGATGGTCAAGACCATGACACCGCCTCAACTCCCAACGCCCACGACGCCACCCACCAGACCCTCCTCACCTGGACCCCTCTCACCACAGAAGACACCTTAAAGACAATGAAGAGCATCCACGCCTGAGCACCTTCTGACCCCTGCCCACCACACATCTTCCACAGGGCCGCCACCGTCATCGCACCCAAGCTACGCCGAACTATCAACTGCTCCCTCGAGACCTCCACATTCCCCGACAGCTGGAAGCACGCCGAAGTCAACCCCCTCCTAAAGAAGCCCTCCGCAGACCCAACGGACCGCAAGAACTTCAGGCCCATCTCACTGCTTCCTTTTGCTGCCAAAGTCATTGAAAAGGCCGTCAACACCCAGTTAGCACACTTCATAGAAACCAACAGCATCCTAGACACCTCTCAATCCGGATTCAGCAGCAACCACAGCACCGAGACCGCCCTCCTCGCCGCTACCGATGACATCCGCACCCTCCTCGACCAAGGCCACACAGCAGCCCTCAACCTCCTGGACCTATCAGCAGCCTTCAACACCATCTAGCCACCAGACTCAACGAAGCCGGCATCCAAGGAAAAGCCTTAGACTGCATATGATCTTTCCTCTCAGGCAGAACACAGAGAATAAGACTTCTGCCCTTCCTCTCAGAACCGACAGAGATCAGATGCGGAGTACCCCAAGGATCCTCCCTCAGCTCCACCCTCTTCAATGTTTACATGGCCCCCCTCGCAACCATCGTCAGAAACCACGGGCCCAACATCATCTCCTACGTCGAAGACACCCAGCTCATCCTCTCCCTCACCATGGAACCCGACATCACCAGGCGATACTTCCAGGCAGGGATGAAAGCCGTCGCGACCTGGATGAGCAACAGCTGCCTGAAGCTAAACTTGGAGAAAACAGAAGCACTCATCCTCGGCTCCACCCCTTCCGCATGGGACAACACCTGGTAGCTTCCCACCCTAGGAAACACTCCCACCACAACAGACCATGCACGCAACCTAGGCATCATACTCGACTCTTCACTCACCATGAATTGTCTGATCAACGCTGTATCCTGCGCATGCTTCAGCACCCTCCGCATACTTCGCAAGACATTCAAGTGGATCCCCCCCGACTCCAGGAAAACCATCCCCCATGCACTCATCAGCAGCAGACTGGACTACGGCAACACCCTCTACGCCGGAATCGACAAAAAACTCCCCCCAAACTCCAGACCATCCAGAACGCCGCAGCCAGACTTATCCTCGATATCCCACGACACGACCACATCACCAAACACCTGCATGACCTCCACTGGCTCCCCGTCGAAAGAAGAATAACCTTCAAGCTGCTCAGAACACACCTACAAAGCCCTCCATAACACCGGACCCCAATACCTCAACAACCGAATCTCCTTCCACGCCCCCAAGAGAAACCTCTGCTCAGCCGACCTCTCCCTAGCCGCTGTCACTCATTTCTACAGGACCAGAGCAGGTGTAAGATCCTTCCCCTACCTCGCATCCAAGACCTGGAAATAACTCCCCCTTCACCTCCGACGAAGCCTGACACTGCACCAGTACAGAAAGTACCTCAAGACCTGGCTCTTTGGATGACCCCAACGGAGCTGCTCACAACCCCCCCCCCCCCCCCAAGCGCCTTGAGACCCTCAAGGGTGAGTAGCGTGCTTCACAAAACCCTGATTGATTGATTGATTGATTGGGAAGAGAGAATGGTAGGATGTAGAAGAGAGAGAGCATGTTGAGAGAGAATAAAGGAGAGAGGAGCAGGGGAAAGATAAATGAGAGGTAATTAGGGGCTAGGAGGAGAAAGCATGAAAGAGGAGAAGAAAGTGTGAAACAGTAGAAGGAGATAAGCATATGTGAGAAAGGTGGCAGAGAGAGAGAGCGCGTAAAAGAACAGAGGCGACAATATGAAAGAGGAAATAAAGGAGAGGAGAGAAGAATTGAGATACTGAGGAGGGGCAGGAAAGACAAGTGGAATGAGACATAAAAGAATTGGTGTAGCTATTTGTGCAGCTGCACTGTTACCTGGTTCTACTCTCCAATTATGGCTATCTTTTAATATCACCAAAGGGTAAAGGAGGCCCATTTTTCGCATGCGGTTCGAAAAAGCACTTACCGGGTGGAGGGGGGGGAGAGGCCGTGCTGTGCAGTTAACAGTTTTTGATTCAAACTTTTCAATGCATTTTTCACGGCTTTAACATCAGTCATAGCTATTTTGTGTGCAATGACTGCAGGGTGTCTTCACGTAAGGCAATATGACGTAATAACATGTAATGTCCGGAAGTTAAAGGAGAATGATTGCCCTGACATGTATGAATGTCTTGAAAAGGATAAACTGCCTTCAAGATCTCTGCCGAGATAGGTTGCAAGAAAGGGTACACAGCGATTAAAAAGTACCGTCACCAATTAACAAAAGTGTGGTTGAGAGATCTTTCAGGTCTCCGATCCATGCTGTGAAACAGTAGCGTTGAAGCATGTTCTTTCCAAAAACAAGAAAAGAGTTCCATGCCTTATCGATTAGGACAGTAACTCAGAGTGGTCTCATGATGGTATAATACTGAATTACGCAAGAAGATCCCACCCGGTATTTTCTAGAGAGAGAAAAGAAGAAGGGCTGTCTCGAGGGGGGAGCAGAGGGTGCATTATACTTCAGCCCCATGCATCAACATTTGTTTATATATCTTAACACAAGCCTGTACTGTTTATTAGTGAAGAGGCAACTATAGGGATAATACCACTAGGTGGAGCCAAATGCTGGCTCTGCTTTTTCGCTTAAACTCCAGAACATGTGCTTTTTTAAACCTAGAAAAAAGTCCTCTTCCTATGGGGGCCTCCCCAGAAGTTGGTGACAAAGGCCTCGGAAAAACATATGTCATGGCTCTGTAGAACAAAGATAAGGGCTAACAATATCTCTCAGTGCTTATGTGGAGTGACTGTCTCCTTCGACTGGACTTACTTTACACCTGAACTTAAGCATGGTCTGTCCTCATTGAAATGGATAGCAAAAGTGCACAAGCTAAGGGGCTAACCGTGTCCTGAGATATTGATCATTTAGCTGTTGCTCACTCTGCTTACTTTTCCTTTCTCCCCTCCCGCAACACTTTTTTGTTACAATTGTTTAATGAGGCACACATGTGTTTCTCTAGTCTTGATTCTGGCTTTTTTTCCTCAGAGTTGAGTCCATGAGCCTTGTAGTCATCCTACTTGTGACTGGCTAGTTGTGTTTTGTTTGACTGGCAATAAAATGATTTCAACTAAAATTAAAGAAAGCTTTAATTATGTTAAAACAGTAGGGGCGAGATTGCGGGAGTTCTGGCATGTGTGTACTCTTGTTGCTCCCTTCCATATTACAGAAGGCCTGCAGACACTTGTTCAGCTCGTTCAGTTGACCCTTTTGCATAGGTGCACAAATTACATGTGTGTGTAATGTCAAAAGGGATTACCTAATTTATTGGGATATGGCCCTATGAAAAGAAGCCAACACCTCTGCCCGTTCAGACATGCCATGTTATCGACTTGAAATACTGAAGCATTGGGTCGAATTGAAATCAATAGTCACCCCGGAACAAGGTGGCTTCAAAGAGGGTCACTCCACAATTAACCACTGCTTTGCCCTCTGGTCCATTTCAAGGAAGTTGGTCGAGCAGAGAGGGAGGATGTTCTGCTGCTTCGTAGACTTCCATGCTGCCTTTGATTTGGTGGGCCGGGATCGTTTTAGGGGAACCATGATAAATTATGATATCCCAAAGGGAATCTTGGGCAATACAGGAGTTACACAAACACAATTGGGCCCAAGTTATTATCGATATAGAGGGGTCATTGACGCAAAATTGAAATTAATAATGGACTAAGGGTGTGTGCTGGCCCCACTGCTTTTTTCCATATTTGTCGCCGACCTCCCCAAGACACTGGTAAGGGCAAAAGGCGCTAGCCCTAGAATGGATGGTAAACTTACATTGTTCAGGGCAGTGAGGAAAGGTCCAGAGATCGTGATTCTGGATATTAATACCTATGATGCTGGAGAAACTTTGCTCGAGGCTCTGGACCCTTTCAGCCTCGTATTGACAAGTATGAATAGGGGTGTGATCGTATGTTCCTCCCTTCCAGGGAATCTATTTTAACCAAATGGATAATTCCTTTTTCTAATACAGAACAATAGTCCAGATTGGTTTGAATAGAGATAGTCATTTTATTTGGATTCACCGCTTTGTAGATCCATTGTACATAGTTTCACTCTTTTTTTGGCTCTTGTTTAGAGCGTGATTTTTAAAAAAAAAAGGAGAACAGCCGACACGTGTTTCGCCCTATGTGGCAAGTTTAGCCAGGGCTTTCTCAAGGCTAATCATGGTGTTACACCGCGGGAACGCCACGCTATCGGGATTATCCTGGGACCTCGCTCAGAGTGCACAGACTGATTTGGGATATCTTTTACTTTGGATGTTATTACCCGTTATTCTGAAGCAAACTGGAATTTACCATTGTTATCTTTTGAATTTATGAATATTGAACACCATGATTAGCCTTGAGAAAGCCCTGGTTAAACTTGCCACATAGGGCGAAACACGTGTCGGCTGTTCTCCTTTTTTTTTAAAATCACGCTCTAAACAAGAGCCAAAAAAAGAGTGAAACTATGTACAATGGATCTACAAAGCGGTGAATCCAAATAAAATGACTCTCTCTATTCAAACCAATCTGGACTATTGTTCTGTATTAGAAAATGGAATTATCCATTTGGTTAAAATAGATTCCCTGGAAGGGAGGAACATACGCTCACACCCCTATTCATATTTGTAAACTTATATTGTGCCTTCTGTATGCAGATGACCCAGTAATTTTAGACCAGACAGAGATGGGTTTACAGAGAAAGTTGGATATATTCAGGGATTACTGAACAAGTGACTTTAATAAGATTTTGGAAAAAACTGGGTCAGTAAGAGGAACAGAAAATCCCCCACTGGTGCAAAAATGAGATCCAGTATAGTGAACTAAAATAGGCCAAAGGGGTCAGAAATAATCTGACATCTGTTTGTAGCAGTGCTTAATTTGTAAAATATTAAGTGCCAGGGCTCTGGCCAGGAGGCCACTGCAGCTTGCACCACCCATCGCCTTTGTCATCGCTTCCAAAACAACTACTAACCATCTCTCTCACATGTAAATGAGACAGTTCAGATTATTCCAGGTCCCCAAAGCTAAAGGAATGGTTGGGGAGGCAGGTAACAGCAACTTTAATGTTTAAACTACCGTTGTTCTGCTCATCTCTAAATTAGATGATCAGCGCCACCATGTGGTGGACTGTTCTAAGTATGGTGTTGACAATTAGGTGCCGAGCACTGGAAACTAATTAAGTGCCGGTGCTGACCACCAGAAAGCACCGGCTCAAATTAAGCACTGGTTTGTAGGGACATAAAGGTGAGCTTTTGCCATGAAACCCTTCAAGTTGAGTCTCTAAGGGGAGCTGAGGTCTATAGGAAAAGTACTATCCTGGGAAAGGGGTCAGCAGTGTTTGAGAGGGAAAAAAATTAGTTGAATTTATGCTAAACTCGTGGCAGAAGGGAGCTTGGTTCCCTTACCTTGACATTTTACCAAATCGCTGATTGAGGTGCGAAGTACTATGAACTACGATAGGTGTTAATCCTTACTATGCAAATGGGAAAATAAAAGCAGAAATGATCCAACCTGATGGTAATTGCACATGGGAGCTACACACAAAATGTGATATTCTGCACATATTGGTGGATTACTTACAGGTGTTGCCCTTGCGGAAATTGATATTACGTCCACTATTTTTTAAATATGTAATAGTAAACCGAACACAGGCTGTAGAGTCTATTATGGATATGCGCCATTTGGACACTGCAATTGCTATTGGAACATTTATGACTGCAGTTAAGAAGCCATGCATGGATGAATAAAATGAATAAGGTGTCTTGATGAAATATCTTTAGCAGTTACAATACGATATAAAATGTAATATATATAATTGGAAGTTTAAATGTCATTGTTTGTATTTTGGTTTTAAATGAGAAACTCCAGAGGCGCTAACCTTACACAATAAAATGAAAATTCATTCTTCAAACAAAATGATTAGTGAGGCAGCTAAGAATGATCAGGCTCAAGTACCCACTTTTTAAAATTAGGAACCCTGTTAAGTTTGTAGAAATTTTATAATTACAGGAGTATGAAGGGGTATCTAATATTATGGCCTTTTACATATTTTAACTTGAACGGCTGGCATATGAAATTTTGATGCTGGAATTTTAAATATTGTAATAATTATTAAATAATTTACTAAATATTTAGATAAGGTGACTCTGTGTGCTTTATGTTGTTTAAAGACCATCAGTCTAAATAAACATTACTTTTGACTTGACTTGGGCACAGGGGTAAAGAAGCTCTCAAGAGGTGTACTAACCATGTGCCATCTAGAATATAGTGCACAAGTATTGCACCCAGATAGTACTCTATGAGAGACAGTACAGATTGCAACATAAAGATGTAGTCACATGTTCCTATATCCCTTAGAGGGGTCTATTTACTTCTTTAAAAGGTAGTGATATATGGAGCGTCATCTCAGTGGCGTAGCATGGGCGGGCCACAGGGGCGGTTGCCCCGGGAGCAAAATTTTTAAGGGATTCAAAACTCTAAAAGAAAAAAAGTTCATACTACAATTTCTTTTTCTTTTAGAATTTTGCGCCAGGAAGTGCTAACGGTCCACAGGTTAGGGGGCGCAATACTTGCCATGCCCCGAGTGCTGGCAACCCACCCTACGCCGCTGCGCCATCTTTAAGCCACTGTTTTGTATTTTCCTGCTAGGCACTCTTTAGCTTAAACACAGTCTTAAAAAGAGATATTTTTTTTTCTCCAGACACACCAGCACTGTGCATCCCGTTTATTAGGTTGAGCATGGGCAGCGCATGCGCTGCAAGTTATGCTGTATTAGAGTATGGACTTGAAGCTCCGCCCACTCTACGCCCATATTTTTCATTGGCTTGTGTCACTGTCCTTTGTAAATGCTGACTTCTGATTCGTTAACAGGCTTGTTAGTCCCTCCTTAGTACTGCCTTGTCTTCATTTGTAACCTCCCATGATGACTGGCCCTTCTACTTCTGTTATTTATTATGTAAGCACTATTTTCTTTAATGAGTTTCTCCTACTGCAGGCACGACATGCTTTCCTGCAACATTCAGCGCACCATGCGCGCTTTCACTTTCCAAGCGGGCCGGGGCCATGGCGGCCGCTTATTTGAAATGAAATAGGTGTCGCATTTACAAGAGTTTGAGCTATTGGCATTGTAAATGACAATGCTTTTTATTTATGTGTTAAAAGGCATTGTCATCTGCAATGCCAATAGCTTAAACTCTCGCAAATGCGAGACCTATTGCATTGCAAATACTTGTATACTGAGGCACCAGACAGGAATAGCCGCAAATTCTTTCATGGTATTTGCATACATGTATAATCCATTGCAGAGAATCACTGGATAATCATCATTTACAAGAACATGTGCATAAACAGGAAAGACTATGGAAATTAATTATTATTTGGCACGGAATTAGTGTGTGAAAAGCATTCCTAATTACCTGCAATTGTCTTATATTTGCTGCTAATCCCACAGACGTTGCATTTTATAAAAATCCATATCACTTGCTTGCAGCTATCAGCAAATTGAAGACCAGCTTTTAAATATTTTAAAATCACTCCGTGAAGAGGATTAAACTGCAGAATTGACGGCACCCTATCATTAGGCGATGCACAACCCACTAGCTATGAGGGATAATGGGAAACTTTATAACGAGGCAAAAACTCCGACTGGAAAACAATGAAGAGGAAAGGATGCATCCTCAAGGCTGCTCAAACTTCCAGTGATCAAGAACATACTCTAGTATTGTTGTGCCTTATCCGAAGAGTACCTTTTAATCTTAAAAATATACCTTTTCATTTTTGTAAATGTCAAACTGCAGCAAAAGCATGGATTATAGCTAAATTACCTGTGGTTTCAAATTGAAGATTATCTTTCATACATGCTTAAAGTCCTGCATGAGAAACTATGAAACCTTATCTGAAATCCTGGGGATGTACTCATATATAAAAAATATAAGGTGCACATGCGGTATGAACTGTATAGTTTGTCCAGGTGAACAAAAACCACAGAGATGTGTGCACAGCAATGTTGGTCAAGCATGTGTTGCACTATTATATTTTACATGTCAACATTTACTTTACTCTTCAGCAATTTCAAATGGAAATGGTTTGTTTTATTTATGATCCTGCTTATAACTATAAACGAGAGGTGACAAAAACAGTGAATTTGTTTGTGTTTCATTTCATTGACGCATGTATACCTTTTCCGAATAACATGTCAGAAGTACACTACAGAATGTAAAAAGTATTCCATACAATATCATTTCAACTGCTTATCAACTTTTTCAAAGAGAATTATTCTGATTGGTGTGCAACAGCCATATTCAGACTCGGGTCTCCTGGTTACAAAGCAGATGCCCAACCATGAGACCACATCTCTATAAATCCTAGATTGAATTACTCTCTGGATACACATAGAAACCATATAAAAATAATTTTAAAAAGCTGCAAAAGGAAATTATGCCGTATTGGTTTCTCCTCTGTACAACTTCATAACATACTTGCCTAAAGAAAATAGCAGACACAATAGCAACCTGGGACTTTCAAATATTAACTATGTTCAATTTGCTTTTAATTATTTTTTAGAAATGACTCAAATCAGAAATTATAACCTAAAAATAGAAACTTTTTTCCTCTTTAAAATTTCAAAGTTTCATATATAACAATGCAGGAATGACAATTGCTAATTTCCTCAATTAGGTTGTATCACATAGGGTATTGGGATTACGAAACACATGGAAAAGTAATTCCTTAATTAACTAGTTGGCGAGGGCCGATTAATACCTCAATACCACTGTATCACCTTTTACTTAAAAACTTTCTCCTTTCATGTTCTAATCATATTGATCTATTTTGAAGAATGCATCATATAGCAAGTATAGCTTTCAGAAGCTTAAATGCTGCATATTAAGAACGGGTATTAGAGGAATGCAATGACAGTTATGAACTCAGTCACATTTATATTACATATTAATTAGTTTGAAAAGTATTAACATAAGTTTAGAAATTTAATTGTAAATGTAAGTATCGGTATGCAAACATTAGAGATGCACTTGAAGCCAAGATTGATGAATGCCTCAGCTAAAAAAAAACTCCAGAACAAACTTCATCATCAAAGGAGAGGAAATATTTTCCTCAAAAAAGACAAAAGTACATTTACAGGAAAGGATGATTAAACATTCAGTGTACTGCACATTTTTCAATAAAATACTCCAGTACCAGCATCATCCTATTTTGAGTCTCCTTAGTAACTGGTCTACTAACTCACACAGACTGCCCTATGAAATTTTCCTAAGAGATTCCATTTGCACCTGAACTACAACCTAACATCCTCTCTCAAATTTACAACTGGGCTGCTTTGGGTAATGGGCAATAAACTACGTTTCTGATGTTGTTCTCCACTGTAGATGGTAATTAAGAGATTTAAATTAAAACAAATACACACTCAGCAACATAACCACAATGTGGAACTCATTTGATATATGCATCAATTCTTTACATTATCTGAGATACATGCGTGCAGTATTATGGCAAGAAGTATTTCAACAAAACAACTGGGAAATACAAGCATTATCTGCTGGCAAAGGCTGCCTTTCTTTAGAAGATAAAATAATCCCTCCGGGTATTTTAACTACAGGGTGAGGCAACATTACATCAATGCCACTGCAAAGGTAACAACAGAATAACTGAAATACGGAAACAAATTCTGCACATTAAATAGAACAAATGTATTCTAGTTTGGTTAGTGTACCTTAAAAGAATATTTCCGATTAATGCGATCTTCAAGACCAACCGGAGAGATTACATACCCAGGCAATGGTATGCTACCCAAAACTGCCTCTTCACGGCTGTCTGTTTAATTAAATAAAAAACAGAACAATTATTAAACTAGGAGGTAGAATAATAAAGTAAACATAATCTGGAAACAGTTTTAACACTAGACGTGACATATATGCTAAAATAGGTCAATGTAAGATCCCAAATTTCAAAAGGCTGCAACCTGGAAATAATAGGCTTGATTAATATTTTCATTTTAAAAAGAAAAAGTATTCAAGGCGTTAACAAATTGATCCACAACAATTTAATATTTATAAAAATACTGCTAAAAAAGTAACACATTTCTCCTATTCTCAGGAATGCAGATATTGTTTAATTAAGGTCACTGCAGTTTAAAAACAGTCACAATAATGACGTTTCTGCCAAATATCTACAAGGTGTCAGTCCCGAAACCATCTTTTGCTAGTGCATTTCGCATCAACAACATTTGTGAAATCTTAAAAAAATTCCAGGACTACATGCTTGTAACCTTTGACAGTTTAAGCTTTCCAGGAGTACTCAAATGAGTCAGAGCTTATAAGTGAGTATATGAAGGGGTGTGCATTAATTCAGCCATAAATTATTTAGAAAAAAGCATGATTGCAAGTTAATATACTTTTCTGTTTTTCTCCAAAAAGAAGTATTTCTTCCCACAAAGAAAGCTTTTCCAGAATGCCATCACCTTTGTCTTTCTGAGACTTGATACAAATTTAATTTTGACCGGATTAAAACCTGTAATCTGGGTAGGAAAGCATGTTACACATGTTTGTAAATAACTCAAAACTCGCATGATTGTTGGTATTCACCAACTTTTCAAAGTACTGGAGGACTGGACCACCCAGATCCCACCCAAATGAAATATAATCACATATAAAATTACAAGATTCTTGAATAATTTTCCAAGTGAGCAAATTTATTTGCAAAGTGTACATTCACACTGTCTGAATACCAGAGGTGAATATAGCCAAAACTCAAATAATGTGTACTCCTAAATTCAACTTAGGTGTGCAAATAGGTTAGTAACTCAGGCGAGAGAGAAAAGGCAATGGATAGAAGAAGAAACAGCAGTAGCGACAACTTGAAGAGAGATAAAACATGCATAGTATCATGGATATAAGGTAATTTACTCATGCAATATACTCATGCAGGCAAGAAGGAGTGAACTAAGAAAGGTGAATGATTTTTGAAGGTGGGATGGCATCCGAACAGTATGATGTTAAGAAACAGAAAGTAAAGTAAAGATTATATTAACAGTGTCCACAAAGTGTTTTAGAGTAGGGGGAAGAATAGATAACTCAAATTAGCCAGCAATAAATGTAAGAAAAGCAGCAGCAGCATTATTAAATAAATATTTATTAACTCGTGCATCAAGACCAGGGGTGCTTTTAGCAGAAAAAAAGGAAGAAATAATTGCCTTAAGATCTTCACAGAATGAGAGAAGGGGGCCCGAATGATGGATCATTTGAAGACAGCAAACTGAGAAAACTAAACTAAAGTGAAACTCAAAACATGTTGTGATAAAGGTAAAAGTAGGTAGCAAGGTATTCAATGAGGTTGGAACATTATGCTTACATGGCTCCTCCTCAACAAGATAGAAAGGGTAGTTAGAAAAACCTGAGGCAGAGAACAATAATTCAACAAACACTGAAGTGTTGTTATGGGACAACCTGGTATCAGAAATTAAATGAATAAGAACAGCAATAAAACAATCGTCAAGTAAAGTAACTTTTTGGTCAAGTGATCTTGCATTTTATATTCTGACCAAGTCTAATGAAATATGGGGGAACATTCTAAATTGCTCAAATGATGAGGGGCCATAGTTCTCAGGATAAAACAATATGATTGTTTATTATATGAGGTGTAGTATTGATGAATGGAGCCTTAAATCTAGAAGAACAAACAACACATAAGGCATGATTGTTAAAGAAAATGCAAAGGCAAATTTAACTCAAGTGCACTGTAACAGGAACAGTTCTGTTCTTGTAGGGGCTGAAAGGGGCAGAAAGACAATATCATTAACTCATTTTCCCTTTGTATGGATGATCCATTAAAGACACAATGTTAATGAGTTTTTAGAGAAGAGGTGGCCTATTGGCCAAGACATCATTATGCCCTTGCTAATCTGCTGTTCTCCCCACATTGTTACTACACAAGAGAACCTGACACTGTGGAACTGGCCTAGAGGAAAGCAGCAACTAGTGGAATGGGCCCCATCACTCATGGGTGCTGCACAGTCAGTGGAACAGCAAACAGATATCCTGTTGAAGGACCACCATTGAGCAGTTCAGAGTACAATTGGGAATAAGGTTGGGGTTAGCAGAGGGGTCTTTGAGCTAGGTTAATGCTAGCATTTAAGTAACACCTATAGGTTTATAGTTAGAGTAAGGATTAGGATTACTATGGGTGAAGAGTTTGAAATGCATTTTCCCTCTAAAGGATTTCTTAACTGAATGTATGTGTTGTAATCAGTGGCGGCTCACATAGGGCGTGCTGCGGGGCGGTGGGGCAGGGGAGGAGCAGGGTAGGGGGGTAGTAAACTCGGACATACGGAGGAACGTAATAATTACTTTCCTCCGTTCCGTCGTATGTCTGAGTTTACGATCCCCCCACCCTGCCCCTCCCCCGCCCCGCAGCACGCCCTATGCGAGCCGCCACTGGTTGTAATGCAACTATTAATGGACATTTTGTTCATTAGGATTCATCATAATAAGTATCAGAAAATGGCATCTGTTTCTAAAAGCAATAATCTTTCCATCATACATACCCGTCAGCAGAGAGATGATAGGAGAAGTTGAATGAGGATGTACTAGACACTGGAGCTGTATTACAGAGTGAAAAGATAAGGGAATCCAGGCTTGAGCACTGTGGAATTCCAACATGCAACTGAGTTCGTGGAGAGACTTAGGAGCATCAGGAGACAGAAAACGGACGAAAAGAGAAGCAGGAGACGAACCAATTTAGATTCGTTAAAAAGATGCCAAGTGAGGGAGCCAAGATTTTTCTGTGGTATTTCCGTTCATTAAAGAAAGCTGTCCACTTGGCATAACAACATGAGGCAAAAGCAAGAAGGGAATGTGAAAGGAGAGAGAAATGTGTTGGAAAAGAGGAAGAGGCACGGAGGATAAAAAACACCAATTGCTTTCTTGCCCAACATGCTCATAAATGTTCAACCAGCCGTCAGAAAGTAAACTGGATCTCCCCAAGATGTGATTTTGTAAAATGGTTTAGAGCACTTCTCAGTGTCCTTAAAATCATATTTTCAGGCTGACTTTAATTCCTTGAATGCTTGAAAAGGAAGAGTATGCACGCTTTAACGTGTTAGCAGACCTCTTTCAAAACAACGCAGATGCTACTGGATTACAGCTCTATTAGTTATCCACTAATTGAATATAAAGCTACTACACTATGGACCTGATTACAACTTGCACATTACTGGGGCAACAATAAAACTGCATGCAGTTTTCTGTTACAGTACGGCAACCAGAACCAATACCATGCAATTATGAGTAAAGCCCCAAGGGACAGAATTGGGAATTACCATATGGGACAGATTTTTCTGGCCATTGTAACAGAGAATTGCCAATTCCTTGGGCTTGAAACACATACATTTACCAACTTCTCTGAGCTGGTGGTAGATATTTGTGTAGACCTGTGCGCAGGGTGAAAGCTGACGAAGGGGAAGATTCTTTCTGACAGGAGGTAACACTGCATGCCCTCTCTGTAAAAAAAAAAAAAAGGAGGTGGGGGAATGAGGCTTAGCTGCTGTTGCAGGCAAAATCTTGTGATTTTTCCAGCTAGAATTGCTGGCGGAAAAAATCAGATACAGTTCGTCCACACCTGGAAAAATTGGGTGTTGAAAAACCTACCCCCTCTGAATTAGTTGGAGTGAAATTGCATGTGGTAAATTTGCTCTGCCTGACTTAGAATCAGGGCCTATGTAGAAACGCGAACAGAATTAACACCTTAAGAAGGATTTAAAGACTATACTGGGAATCAAAGTGCTTTGATTTCTTTCTCATTTGAAACCGGATTTCATAGTCTGCATTATTGACTCACCTTTATAGTAAAACAAACAGTAATCAGCCAGCACAAACCATCGTCTTTTCCACAAGCGCATGCCGGAACTATCCTAAAAATGGAAACAAACAAAGGTGTTCACTTTTTTTTTATATCAGTAAATCTGGCTAGATTGCATTCCTGACAGAATGTTAACGTCAAAGCAATTTCTGTATCTGGCTTAGCACAGCCCTCAGTGTAAAAATGTTTAAAAAAAATTACTGTTCATTTGAAAAAAATATATACATACACATACCCCACTACGTTAACCTGTTGGTACGATTGTAGTTTAGTTTGTATTGTACGGTATATAAATGAGCATTATTTTTGTGCTGTAATTATCATCTTCATTCTCACCTAAGGAACACCCACCCAGTTGGTCTCATAGTCCATCTAAAAATCATCTTGTTATTTGCAACAAACGTGATGAAAACAATCTAAATGTAAATGCTTCAGAAGCAGCCTATAGAATATAGATGGGTAACAGTCAATTAAGTGGATATTTTTCACCAAGGGGGTTCTGAGTGACATTAGATATTGTCTATGATGTCACTTAGAACTTTCAAGTAAAAAACATCCTCCTAATTCACTTTTCACTCATCTATAATTTTATGTTCTGTTTGGCCCCCAAAATCATCTGACCCTGCTTTTAACCCCTTCCCTGCTAGGCCTTTTCCGCCCCTGTGCTAAACCTTTTTTTGGCTATTTAGGGTGATTCGCGCTTGGGCCCCCATAACTTTATGTCCCCATAAGGTATCCATGCCAAATTTGTTTCCTTATTTTCCAACATCCTGAGGATTCTAAAGGTACCCAAGATTCCCCTAGAGGTGACTGAGAAATTAGCCAAAATACAGCTAAATTTTGTTTTTGGGGGAAAAATGGGAAAACAGTGTTGCAGAAGAAAGCGTCTGTTTTTTCCCATGCAAATAGTATCAACGAAGGGTTTGCGGTGCGCTAAAATCATCACCCACACTAGTGGGGTATCATTTTTATCGTGAGACCAAGGGGAACTCTGGGTGGGAGGAAATTTGTGCAGGCGCGGTAATACTAAACAGAAATGTGAGGAAAATATGATTTTTTAGCGAAATGTGAAGTTTGCAGGGGATTCTGGGTAAGAAAACGTGGGGGGACCCATGCTAGCCACATCTCCCTGGACTTCCCCAGGTGTCTAGTTTTCTGAAATGTCTGGGTTTGGTAGGTTTCCCTGGATGGCCACCAAGCAAGGTACCAAAAACGCAGGTGCCCCCTTGCAAAACCAGGTTGTTTTGTGATTGATAATTTTGATGCCTCCACAATACGTTTTGGGCCCTTCCCTGTCGCAGGCACTTTTCCCACCCACACAAGTGAGGTAGAATTTTTATCAGGAGACCTGGGGGAACGCTGGGTGGTAGGAAATTTGTGGCGGCGCAGTGATCCTAAAACTTTCCCACGCAGAAATGTGAGAAAAAGTGATTCATCTAAATTTGAAGTTTGCAGGGGATTCCGGGTGAGAAAACATTGGGGGATCCACACAAGCCACACCTCCCTGGACTCCGCCAGGTGTCTAGTTTTTAGAAATGTCTGGGTTTGTTAGGTTTCCCTAGATAGCTACTGAGCCCGGGACCAAAAACGCTGGCTACCCCCTTGCAAAACCAGGTCGTATTGTAATGGCAAATTTTGATGCCTCCACAATACGTTTAGGACCCTTCCCTGTCGCGGGCACTTGGCCCACCCACACAAGTGAGGTAGCATTTTTATCAAGAGACCTGGGGGAATGCTGGGTGGTAGAAAATTTGTGCCGGCCCAGTGATCCCACAACTTTCACACACAAATGTGAGGAAAATGCGATCGTTTTAGCTGACTTTGAGGTCTGCAGGGGAGTCTGGATAAGAAAAGGTTGAGGGATCCACACAAGTCACACCTCACTGGACTCCCCCGGGTGTCTAGTTTTCAGAAATGTCTGGGTTTGGTAGGTTTCCCTAGATGGCCGCTGAGCCCGGGACCAAAACTCAGGAGCATCCTTCGCAAAAACAGGTTGCTTTAAGATAGATGGGTTTTTGTCCCTGGGCTTGGCAGGTAGATAAGGGGATATTGCCCCCATATGCCCTCCAGGAGGGGCAGAAAGACTGCTCATGCCCATAAAGGTTTGGGGGGAGCAAAGGTCCTTGCCTAATGGCTGCTTCCCCCTCTATGGTGTCTAGTAGTTGATCCCTGCTTGGTGATCGCCCTCCTGCAGCGATTTCAAAGCAGGGATCCAATAGGAAAGGGTACCACTGGAAAGGGGCGATTCTCCCCTTTCCAATGATACATCTCCGGTGTGTTTCGGTGCTCGGGCGCTGAGATAGCTACACAAGCACCGAAGCAGTGAAAATGAAATGAGCCGATTGGCTCATTTAATTTTCAATGTAATGACATCAGGGCGCCATGCACACCGATCGTCATTACACTGAATAAAAGAAAATGCCTCAGGCATCTGGGGAAGCTCTTCCTCAGCTCCAGAGGCTGATAAACAAAAAAGGAAACCCCTCTTCTGTAAACAGAAGAGGGATTTCCTGGTCGTATGCAGAGGAGGGAACGGTTCCATCCCCAGCACACGACCACCGTGGCTGAGGACGGAACTGTTCAGTTCTCAGCACCGAACCGGTTAACTGCTACGCAGGGGCAGAGGAGTGATGAAGGAGCCATACAGAACATAACATACATAATGCCCATCCCCACCACTCCATGCCTTCTCTCCTCTCCAGGAACTGCGCTCCCTACTTTCCATTGCTGCTCTGATAGGCTCTCAGAGAGCCCAGCATTGCATTATGTCTGTAGCCTCAGTGGTTAACAAGTTCTGTCACCCTCCGTTGTTACATCATAGCAGTGAATTACTGGATTCAGAATCCACTCGTACATGCCAATGGCTCTCTATGAGACACATGCATAACAAAATTATCATGAATGTTCTCTAGCTTGAAGCAGTAGAGCATGACTTAATCTAGTATACTGCCTCAATCCAAGCCAAATTGATCTGCACAAATTACTCTGATAACACCCAATTAATCAGACCACTTACAAAAGCCCTTGTACTATTGAAACCTCTCCAGCACTCAGCCAGACTCTGGATGCTAAATGTATGGCCACTTTACTCCAGTACTGAAAGAACTTTAATGGCTACACCTGGAGACAAGAACTCAACTCAAGCTAGAACATCCCATATTTAAAGCTCTTAAAAATCAACATCCTACATACCTAAAGTTCACCTTAAATGTATTGGAGCAACCAAAAAACACAAGTGCAATGATGATTAAATAAATGATGCTAACATATTATATTCCCGCAATGCTGAGACAAAATCCTTTTCTGGTATGCTACAAAGGGAACTGAGATTTCAAGAAAACTAATTCTCAATTTGAAAAAAAGTGAATATTCTGTTATTTAGTTTTTAATTTATCATGCAATTCATCTTTCCCCTCTCCTTCCCTCATTAGTGCCTGCTAATTATCTAATTGCACTTTTCCTTAAGCCAACTAGCAGTTTTAACTTGTTTCTCCATTTCCCTTTGTCCTGGTCTTCATCTTTTTCATGTAGCAGGTACCTTAAAATGAATTTAATTTTTACTCTTCTTCCTTCTTTGTTCTATGTATTTTTCAGAGACCACTGTCTTGTCTTATCAACAAACTTTATTTGGTTTTATAAAAGAAAAACCATAAAAGTCATTCAAACATCATTAAAACATCTTCCAGGACTCAAGTTGACAAATATAATACGACCAAGTTAATCTAAACAGAAATACATGAATCACAGTACAAAAATTAATCGCAACTTGACCTGAGTCTAACAGCGACCCGTAAAAAATTAAGCGTATACAGAACAGTGTCGTTAGAAAGGAGTTGTAAAAAAAGCTGGTCTTACCTTCCTAAAACCCGCCTTTTTAAGAATGGGGATAATAAATAACTTACTAGGAACAGCATAAAAACTACAAAACATTAAAAAGTGCATCATGTCCTGAGGAGACTTACCGTCGCAGCCACAGGGCATGAGGCACTGACCTCTGTGGGAGCCACGAGGGTGTGCCAAGAGAAGATGGTAAAGGTCAAGCCGAAACCGCGTCAGTAAAAAGCGATCATGGATGCTTTTAAGCCCTAAAAGATATGGCTCGGTGGTTGGCACAGTTTTTAACACAATGTACTTACACACACTGGGCTTGCACAGCTCCACTTCCTCGCTTTCACAGCGGCTCCTTCTTAAAAAAACACTCTTTGGCCCAGGCAAGGTCCCCCTTACATATGCGCTCAGGATTTGCAAATAATTATGCTCTGCCTAAACTGGAGAGGCCTACTCTTATATACTGGAGCCATCGGATACGCGAGACGTGGTCAAGGGAAAGGCAATCCTGTAGGACGTCTTTACTAAGTGTATTTTCTTGCTTAGCCCAAATCTTAAGCCACAAAGCCAGGGGACAGAAAGCCAATTCGTCTGAAAGGAAAGACAACCCCAACTCTTCATGCACAACATAGGACGGGATGCTTTGTGGAACAGAAAGGACCCGTCGCAGGAAAGAGTTTTCAGCGCTTTGCAGGGCCCCTACCCCAATGTGGCCCCATATCTCGCTCCCGTAACTGACCTTTGAGGTACATTTCGTTTGATAGATCTTCAGAAGAGCCCCTATTGGTTTCCCTCCCACTCTGCTAGCAAAGTTAAAAACGGCTGCAGAAGCTTTCACTAAATCCCCTTTCTTCCGGGCAAGCAAAGGGCACCAACTCAAGGAGTCGTCAAACACTACTCCCAAGTAGGAAAAAGCATTTGTCTTGGGTATTAACGAGAATCCAAGTTTAAAAGTAAACTGCTTAGCTTGACGAGGTCCCACCTGCATAATGAACGACTTGGAATGATTAACCGACAAATCCAAGTCCTCCATAAAGAGGGCAAAAGAATTCAGTAACAGTTGTAAACCCCTGGCTGTCCTCGCCAAGAGGACGACGTCGTCCGCATATAGGAGGACCGGCAGGCTACGCTTGCCTACCTGGGGACAATCAGCTTTTGTGGCCAAGAGGGCCTTCCCTAAGGAATTAATATAATAAATTAAAAAGAAAGGGTGCTAATATGAACCCCTGGCGCACCCCTCTCTTAATATCAAACTGCCGGGACACTTTCAGATCCTTTGAGTAACGAACAGCCGCCCTTGTTTCGCGGTGAAGGTCCCTCAAAAATAAAATGTTATTACTATCAATGCCAATGGAGGACATCAGCTGCCACAACTTGGGCCTATTGACACAGTCGAATGCTGACGAGAGGTCCATGAAGGCTAGATATATTGGGCCGGAACGAGCCACAGTGTACTTGTTCAAAACGATGTACAGATTTAGACATTGTTCCACAGTGGAACGGCCTGGTCGAAAACCATATTGAACCTCGGCTAAAAAGTTGTTTTCGTCAGCCCAGGATGCAAGTCTATCCAGCACCATGCGATCCACCACCTTGAGTCCAGAAGAGAAATGGGCCTATAACAAAGCGTACTGTCCCGATCTCCCTTTTTGAATACCGGGACTATAATCGATAAGGCCCAGGAATCTGGGCGGCCAACCTTGACTGTAGCATTAATAACAGCTGTTAGGACAGGCACCCAGGTCTCCACATGGGCAATGTAGAGATCAGGCGGGATCCAGTCTGGCCCAGGGGCCTTGTTTTTAGAAGGTCCCAAAATGCCGGCTCTCACCTCTTGTGTGGAGAAAACAAGATCCGCCTTGCCTTCTACCCTTTCCTGCCCCTCGGTTAACAAGACATCCGACTGGAAGATACTCTCAAAGTGGTGTACCCAGTCGTCCTCTGTAATATGGGCATCCAGTAGGTTAACATCATCTCCAGATAGGAGTGGGCTATTAATGATGCCCCAGAACTTGGAGCTGTTACGCAGTGTGCTTGCCTCCACCAAATCACTCCAGGCCTCCTCCTTCAGGGCGGACTTACTAGAGCAGCCTTGTACGCTCTTCGTAGGACTTTGACCGCCACCGGATCTCGGGGCTTAACACCCAGGGCCTGTCTCAGTTTCCTAGAGGCCTGGGAGCACGCCGAGTCAAACCACCTAGGACCTAGTTGCTTACGCTCCCCACCCGGGGCCCGCAGCAATTTCCCTATGGCGGTGGACATTTTTCCGAATGCACCCACTATATCCGAGGCACTTGCCTCACCATTGAGACAGATGGCAAACTCTCTGCGACACTGAGTTAAGAGGGACTCGTGAATCAGCTCTGGGACAATACATCCCCACTTTATACTCCTACCCGCTTCCACTACTTTAAGAGGGGCTCCCACCCCCCCTCCCTCCTTAATGTGACCATATGCTCGGGACCATCCTGTTGTTACACAAATGGGGTTGTGGTCACTAAATACGCTCGCCTGGATAGAAAAATCAGTAACCAAAGAATAAAATGGGGTGGATACAAAAGTGAAATCAATAAAGGTCTCACACCCTCTCCCAATAAATGTGGGGGTAATATCGGTTTTCCCAGGGGGCAGCTTATTCATGACAGATGTTAGATCAAATTCAAGTAGGATGGAGTTAAGTTCGATACCCTGTGGAGTATGTTCCAAATGCAAGCCCGCTTGTTGGGCACAGCCCATAGCTTCCACTCCTCCTTGTCTGATGTCCCCACACATATGGATATTAAAATCCCCGGTTAAAAAGATATGGTAGTAGCTCTGACCATTCAAGGTACTGTCCCGAAGTACAGACCCCAGCTGAGTTATGTTGTCCTCAACCAGATGTGTAGCCCCCGCGTTATAAAAATTAACCAGAAGTAGCTTACCCTTTCCACTAGACAGCAACATCGCATGTAAGTTGGGAGAAACGTGTAGTGAGGTAACAGAGATGCCGAGGACAGCTAGTGAAACAAAAGTCATAAGCCCCCCCTTAGCTCTCCCGAGCCTGGACGGGGTTGCTGGTACGAAGAGGGTTTTATAACCATCCAGGTGATTGGTATTCTCTACAGCCCAAGTTTCCTGGAGGCATATCACATCGAAACTCTTAACAAAGGACAACCATTCTGGGTTCTCAATCTTGCTCGCCAACCCCGCGATGTTCCAAGAAAGAAATGTACACCCTCCATTCACCCTCGATACCTTTTCCGGGGGCCGTACATTTCCCTGTGGTACAGGTGGCGCAGGCTCCAAGGAGCCCACGCAACGTCAATCGCAATCTTCCAGTGAGCTCAGAGGGGTAAACCTATTTACTGTACTTACCCCTGTGAATCCCTCTGTAATGCCCCTGTGGCCCACCTCTTGAAATCGCTCACGCTGGGACCCTTGTTGGTAATGATTTGGTCTATAAAAGTATCCCAGCGGGAGTGCCAAGATTGCTGAGTTCCAACACCTGTAGTTAGACTGCGCGACCCTGCTTAAAATACGGTTTACCATAACAGGATTATTGAAGTTAATGATAACGCAGTCCCCCGACCAGGATTTATTGGCGCTACCCACCCACTGTGTCCGGCGTACCATAAGTATTTGGTTTTCCACCCTAGAACCGGGGACAATGTTGGAGTTAAGCCAGTGCACCACCTTATTCTTCAACTGAAAAAATTCTTCATTAGTCCCGGGATCGAGGCGCGGTACATTGGCTAACACCACAACAAGCGGAGTGGACTCGGGTGGGAGGTGAACAGAGCCCAGACTATGGGAGTAGTTATTCATATCCCCAGAGGGCGTGACTTCGCACCTTTCGCACCTATTATCAGAACTGTACAATTCACCCGCTTTAGAGCCCTGCGGTTGGCGAGGCTGAGAAGAGACTTGGTTCAAGGTACTCTCCCCCCTAGGGTTAGCTTGTCGATTGGCTGGTCGATCCTGAAAGTCATTCCTGGTCGTAGTTGGTGCCGTTGTGTCTGCTGCCACATGACAGGACTGCTGCGTAGTAGGCACTGCTCTGACTCCAGCCCCAATCCCACCGCAGATGGGGCTGCGAGTAGTAATCAAGGTCGTAGGCTTTGTTGAAGGGAGACTTGTGGCGGGAGGGGCGCAATCCCTTTGCAGAGAAGCTATCAGTGCGGTCAGGTTTTTTCCAGCTCAGAAAGACGAGTTAAAATGGGGTCCAATTTAATATCAAGAGCTGACAACAGGGCTACTTTGAGCATAGCTAACGAGATAACATCCTGGTTAGGCATTACTGGCTGTACTGCTGGAATTGACTGTGATCCAGTATTCTTTCTACATTTACAAGGGCCACCGCTGAGGGACGCTTCCTCTTAGCGCCTTCTGTGGCCAGCCCAATGCCCGGAGTCACGCCAGAACCTGACCTAAGGGCTGGAGACTGGGCTCTGACCCGTATGGCGACACCTGGCGAGAAGGGAACAATACACCCTGCCTAGTCTTGAGATCTGTCCACCAAGCCTACTTGAGGTGACTGTGGCTGGGCTTGAAAATCAGTTTGTGAAACAGCAGAGGGAACCAATGGGGGAGGGTGGGAAGGAGAGCGAGATAAACGCCTGACAGCCAATTCAATCTCCTTATCCAGGACCCCAACAGCACGCTGCAGGAAATCGTCCATGGTACTGACCCTATTTGAGGGATCTTCACTAGCAGGGCCAGCCACCTCCCTACGTTTACCCATAGTTCAACCACTAGGTCACTAAGATCCGAATCACCCAGGTCAGCCCAGCAGTCACCCACAACAGTCAGGATGACTTATTAAAAATAGCAAAATTGTTAAAATGTGGAGGTCAACGCAAACCACGGGGACAAGCAGAGCTTTCAAGCTGGGTTAGGGGTGCGGAAGATGAAAAAAATAGGTCCGATGAGAACAGCACAAAATTCCCCAGGTTGCAGGGCGGAAGAGTAGGGAGAGCAGAAAACAAAACTCTCTTACCTAGAATGAGTGAGTCCTATTCCACCCTGATGCGTCAGCAGGCTCTGAAGTCCTGGGGCAAAAAGATCAGGCTTAGTGACACGGACCAGGTCCTGGAGGTAAAATAGAAGGAGAGCAAACCAAGAGGGTGGGTCCAGCCCAGCCTCATCCGGGCTTTGACGGGCGCGGACGGGCCCGCCCTTGGTCCGGGCTTTGCCCGGGCGCAGCACGCGCTGCGGTAGCTGCAGCTGGACTTTATGCGCCTCCAGGCGCAGTGGCTGTGGCGGCGGCGCCGGGGAGTCTGGGGAATGGAGTCCTCACTCCTTACTCCACTCCCGCTGGATCTGGCGCTGGTGCTGTGCTCTACTGGAGAGCAGAAGGCAAGAGTTGATGGCAGGGATCCAGGGAAAAACGAGGCACAGGTATCCGGGCTTCTTATAATTTATTAACTGTGAAGGGCACTCATACCCCAGAGTAATATTTGCCTTGACAGCATAGCTAAACACAGGGTGGAAGGGTGTCCAATTCAGAACAGGGAGGTCATTTATGAGATAATTATGCTGTAGTATAGCGGTTCTTAACATTGTGACTCCTGTGGACCCTCACTTAATCATTACTGCAACTCAGGGACCACCATTAGATCATTATTGAAATCCGGGGACCCCCACAGAGTCATTACTGGAAGCAGGCGGCCCTGGCCTAAGCATTTTCGATGATTTGATCCTCAAAACAACAATAAATACAGAAACTAACATTTATCAAACAAATACACAAATGATGAAACATTTTATTTTATTTGTAAATAAATAGAAAATATAAATAGGAAATATATCATTTTAATAGGAAGTTTGAGGAGTTTCTAAATTCAATTGAGGCCACTCACCAGCATACTATATTCTGTTTGATGCACTTGCACTGCTCCCAAGAATCATTACTCCTTACTCATAATCTTCCTTTACCACTACCCACCCCTAAATACTAAAAATATCCTTACCACCCTTTACTACTACCCGCTCCATAACCCTAAATGTACCCTTACCATGCATGATAAAGGCATTGCGTGGTAAATACAATGCGTTGTAAAGGCTATTTCCTGTGGCTGTCACGACTGAATATCAGACCAGCCATTACCAAAAATTCTTTTTGGGATTTCTAGCCGCGCGTAACTGCATATTTTTTTGTGAGCAGCAGATTTATAGAGCTGGGCATTCTGGCCTGAATCCAAGGATGTATCAAGGGTCATTAATTCCAGCACGTGCAGTTTAGAACTATTTTTTATATCTTTTCTGAGAATCCATCTGACAATGCTCTGTTAGGAGGAAAGCATAGGGGCACGCAAAAGTTGGATCTGAAATGTCAGATGTTCAATGGAGCAGATGCTGCCAACTATCTAAATGTGATGATCATTGTTAACATAAGCCACGCACAGCTAAATGATGGAGCAAAGTGTGTTAATAACTCAACACCTTTAATGTCAAAGGGTACAAGAGCGATGCTTTTCGAGTCTCAGTCTGCGAACAACATAAAAAATGAGCAGGCATATTTGGATTGTTACCCGGCAAGCACTTTCACTGGTTAAGGGGAGACTTTATTCGGTGAACTTATTGGCTAGTCTACCAGCAATAAAAGCACCATGGATATGACGTAAGTGGAGTAACAGAATACACCAGTGTAGGGAAGAGAGATATGCGTCAGATGTATGTACGTGACCCATGAAACACACACACTGGATAACGAGTAGAGGGATAGATTTGTGACAAGATGATCAATGAGTTAACTCTCACAGCTGACATCTGCAGTGATCTGCAGATCACAAGGTCGAAATGGGCAAAGGCAAGTCAGCCAGGGGCGAGATGGCCATCGCTCTACCACCCTGGGAGAGTAGCAGATGGGTGAGAAGAAACTCTGAGCAGCCAGCAAAAAAATGTACTTGCTGCTTGGTGACAAAGATGTGTAAATCAGTGTTTTTTTTTAGGGGGGGTGGGGAGGATGACCCTTGGCCCTGCACATCCGTTGGCTGCGCAAGGTTTTCCTCGACCTGAAGGCATAAATCAGGGCAGTGACGACACACTGGTGGTTGCGCTGTATGTGTTACTGTCGAGAATAGACTTTTACGTTGGACGTTGACATGGCCCAGGGACGAGTTGGAAGATATCCATTAATCTCAATGGCTGGGGGCAGGGCTGGCCATCTGAGACAATGTAAGAGTGGGTGTGTCAGTGGCCTCTGCCTCTTCCACTGAGACCCAGCAACTTCTGTTGATTTTGTTAGGATAGGTGGGCCGAGGTCTGGGGCAGGAGTCCAGCATCTTCCTTCCAGGTTCTTCTACAGTGTGGGTTAATAGTTCATGCCACTGCAGGGCAGTCACCAGGCCCTGGGAGAATAAGTACGTAGGTGAGTGAGTTTTGTGTTAAGGTTTGTTTTGGCCTGCTGTGGTTCACCCTGCCTTCCCTCACGTGAAGCCCTCTCGTTCTTAGTCCTACAGTAGACGCACACAAGGCATCTAGCACGTGTTATTGTAGAACCTGGCACACTGGCTAGGCCTCAAGCTTCTTCACCTACTGGCTTTGCCATTGCATGTTGTGTTTAGAAATGGGGAGATTAAGTGATTTATTCATAGTCACAAAATGTGGAACTGAGGCCGAGGCTAGGGAGATGATATGGCATCCTTTTGGTAGAAGATGTGGTGTAAGGACCAGAGCTGCCGACTATGGAGCTGGTAAACAGGGTTTGAGTTTCGGTATTGCCTTCACATCCTTGATTTTGGGCAAATCACTTAATTTCGCCGTGCCTACAAAAATGAATGTGTCCTTCTGTAAAGAAACTGATGCTAATGTAAAGCACTCCGGTACCTTTGGTTGGTGTTGGCGCTGCATAAAACTGCACCAAAAAAAATGTGAAAAGCAGAGTCGGCGGAGGAGGGGATCTGTGCAACGGAGTTCAGTGGGCAAGCAGCGATGGGGGGAGAGGGACGGGGACAGGCAGCCAACAGCAAATACAGGCTGCCACGGGGAGATTAAGGACCTAATTAGGACCACAGCGGTCCACCGGACCGCCATAGTTGTGGTGGCGGTCCAATCGCCGTATTACAAATTTGGCGGTTGGACCGCCACAAAAATCAGGATCCCTGATCCTGCGGCGGTGGCGCAGTGGTCTGAGGTAGCAATATGCCGGCGGTGCCGCTGCAGCACCGCTGAGCATATTATGAGTTGCCTCACCGCAACCCTATCCATGGTGGTGAGTCCGCCACGGAAAGGGTGGCGGTGAGGTAACTCACAGGGCCCGCTGTCGCCTCTGTGCATAGGGGTGCATGTTGAGCCCGCTTGTATTTCTGCATGGGAAGAAATGCACAACATGGTGTATTTCTTCCCAAGCAGGAACGTGCTTCGGTGGTCCCATGGTGCTGCCTTTCTATGGCTCTCCTTTGAGCCTTAGAAAGGCACCGTCCGTGGGACCACCGCAGCACAAATCGCCTGCCAAGATTCAACTCGTAATCTGGCTTTGAGTTTGGCAGGCCCTAAGGGATTTGGCTGTAATCACAAAATGTGGAACTGAGGCTGAGGCTAGGGAGAGGATGTGGCGTTGTATTGGGAGAGGATGTGGCGTGAGGGCCACAGCTGCCGACTATGGAACTGGGAAACCTGGCTTGGCTTTCGGCGTCGGCTTAACATTCTTCATTCTGGGCAAACGACAACCTCCCCGTGCCTACAAAAATTAATGTGCCCTTGTGTAAAAAAAGCTGGTGCTAATGTAAAGTGCTCCAATACCTTCGTTGGTGTTGGTGCTATATAAAACTGCATAAAACAAGTAACTGGTGCTAATGTAAAGTACTCCACTACCTTCGGGTGGTGTTGGTGCTATATAAAACTGAACCAAAAAATGTGAAAAGCAGAGTCGGGGGAGGAGGGGATCTGTGCAATGGAGTTCAGCGGGGCAAGCAGCAATGGGTGGGAAGTGGACGGGTAACCAACAGCAAATGCGGGCTGCCACGAGTAGATTAAGTGATTTGGCTGTAATCACAAAATGTGGAACTGAGGCCAAGGCTAGGGAGACCATGTGGGGTCCTCTTGGGAGAGGATGTAGCCTAAAGGCCACAGCTGCCTACTATGGAGCTGGGAGTTTCGGCGTCAGCTTAACATCTTTGATTCTAGGCTAATAACTTAATCTCCATGTGCCTACAAAAATGAATGTGTCCTTGTGTCAAGGAACTGGTGCTAATGTAAACGCTCCAATACCTTCGGGTGGTGTTGGCAATATAAAACTGCACCACAAAAAATGTGAAAAGCAGAGTCGGGGAAGGAGGGGATCTGTGCAACAGAGTTCAGTGGGGCAAGCAGTGATGGGCGCGAGGTGGACGGGCAACCAACAGTAAATGCAACGCGATTGGGCAAATTATTTTCTTGTTTCTAATGTTTTCTTCACACTTGTGCTTTAAAATGCTATTTTTGGATCTCCTTTTTCCAACAATGTGCAGTAAATATGTGGTGTAAAATCCACCATTTGAATCCATTTTTTCAAACTTTTCTTGCAGGGGGCGAACCCCCATGCACCCTCCCTTTGCACTTTGGGCTCGCTCATTATACTCCATTAGAAAATTCTGCCCCACCACTTTGAAAATCCACGAGCCGTCATTGAAGTCAGACTTCCGTACTTCAATAAGTGATAAACTGACTAACATTACATTAAATGTATTATTTACAACGAATACAAATGGAAGAGATATGTTATGAAACACTGCATAAAGAAGTCATTGATGATATTATGAAGTTAAATAAAGGGGAATGTTCTCATCATGGGTATAGTGTTAATTCAACAGAAGAACAATGGCAGTGTTTGAAGAAGCAGTGACGTATGTGCACAGTTCAAAAACACCTGTCATTGTATGTAATTATATTTAAATAAAACTTCTCAAACTATAATAAATATAAACCACAGTATTTTCTGTGGTTTATTCATAACTGATGCAGTTCATATCCAATTATTTTATCATGACAAAATAATATTTCTGGAAGAGAATTTTCTATGTGCAAATTGTATGCATAAAAGTTTAAGAACATATTAATTTCCCTACCTCCCCTGGGGGCAACAGAATATTGCGCCAAATTTTCACAGCAAGAAAACTCCTAAAAGATTTTGCCGCACTCAGTTTTATATTCATCCTAGGTGTCAATTTCAAGGGAAATCCCATAGCTAGGAATCTTGCCACAGCTTATGTAGCTCCCTCCAGTGTTCACGTGTAACGTAACACTGATACTATGCGCATACCCCCATGGTTTGCTGTCTGCAGAATCCCAAAAAAAGAGGATGTGTAGATCATGGAAGTAGTCTTAATGAAACACTTGACTGCATATATGTACTTATTTTACCGCGCCATGCACCATATCTGCTCCACTGTGGAATCCCAGTGAACAATTCACTTACAGTGTTCATGCTACTGAGGGGCACACTGATGACCATGACAAGGCTGAGGCACATTTTTATCCACACTCAACCTAGGTTATGAATGATTTATATTGGAACAGGCCTAGCAACATTAAGAGGACTTGTTAAAAAATGTGTATTCTTGTCTCAGGTAGTTGGCCGGAGAATGAGCCGTTGGCTTGAATAATCCAGGGTTGTAATCTTCCACACTCTAGAAACTATTCCTATATGAATCCAGAATGTATCTAGACAACGTTATCATGCTATGTAGGTCAGATGAACTGTCTCACCTCTATGTCACCAAAATGGAGACGGCGCTAGCACAAATAACAATCAATACCAATCCAAACAGAAACATAAGACTGCCATATTTCCCAGGTGAAGAACATCAACAGAATCAAAGAGAGTGGATGATTATGGAATGAACTTCACAGAAGAAAACAATAGAAAACATCCTAGAAGAATTGTGGCCTTTCCTGCAATCAAAGCCACCTTACAGCTATGTGTTCAACATGCGGAAGGGCGATTCACTTTGCCAAAAGCGTGCTGGAGTACTCACCCATTGGACAGGACCTTGCTATTTTGTCATGCAGCAAAAGTGTGCAGAGTGTCAAAAGCGGATGATGATTGGAACCTGAAACCACTTTCTCAACCCCATCATGAAGAGGACAATTGTATTTATCTCGTTCGTGGAGCAGACTGCAAAGTCAACAAGCATTTGCAATGCAATAGGTCTCGCATTTACGCGAATTTGAGCTTTTGTCATTGTAAATAACAATGCCTTTTATTTTTGTTTTTAAAACATAAATAAAAGGCATTGTCATTTACAATGCCAATAGTTTACACTCGCATAAATGCGAGACCTATTGCATTGCAAATGATAGTCAGTCACAGGACTTTTACAAACACCTGTCTCTCCGACAGGCTGGCATGGGGTTACCCACGGGTCACGCCAGAGGCAAGAATCTTTGAAAGGCCAGTAGGGCATTGGCAGGGTCTGTCACAATGCTTGCACGGAGAATGGTGTTACTGAAAGGTTGGAAAGGAGCCACGCGTCGGGCAAGGCCAGTCGCTTTGAAAGGCCAGTTGGATATATGTGCAGGCATGTTTCTTTCAAAGGCTGGGAAAGGGAACGTTACAGGACAGGAAAGAAATTGGCAGGTTCTAATTCAGGAAGGCTGGGCAGAGTCGGCTGCACATCACTGATAGCTTGGAAATGTTTTAAAATGTATATTTTAATTTTATTTCGGTGTAGAAAACATGCAAAAATCACTTAATATAAAAACACTGCTTTGCATTATTGCACAGAAATCACCATTTAAGCAGACAATAGTTATGATAATAATCAACAACTGACATGATTAAGTTCCCTCTGAACTGTAAACTCTATTGGTCACCACAACTAGCTGCAAATAAGCATCTAACATCACATTGGCTCTCAATAACCTCTCAACTCTAACTACAACACTCAACTGCTGCTAAGTAAACTTTTAATTGGAAGATGCGGTTTCCCGGCTCTTTTGGCCTGTCTGTAAAATAACCACTTCCTGCAGGTTTACCAGTCACTCCCACCCCTCCACTGATCGTCTCACCCTCCCCTCTCCTACCACCCTCTGCAGGACCAGAAGCGGTGGTAAGACCGGGGAGCCCAGAGTCCCTGCAGCCGGCCCCTCCCCATCCAACCCGGACATTGGCGACTACTCCGGGGTGATTCTTACTATAAGGAAATACATTAAAAACACGCGATATTCAGTGGTGATGAATTAGGAAATGAAAAAGGCAAGGGAGAAAGAGGGAGGGACAGGGCAGGAGATGGAAGAGAAAGTGAGGCGGGAAAACAGGACCAGAGACAAAAAGTGCCCATCATCTGCACCGGCACACCTGTGCTGTCACAAAAATACACGTTACAGGACAAACATTAACTGCAACCTACGTGTCTGATATGCACACCTAAAAAGGCACACCTTCACTGCTAACTCCAACGTGGCAGCCGACACATAAATCACGTATAGATGCGCCATTTCAGGTATACGTAGTAGCCTTTTCTTAACGCCACCGCACCTTCACACTCGTGCAACTCTCCAGGCGGGCACCAACCCTTGCTCACTTCGTGTAGCTTTGCTTGTGGAAAATTGAGAAATACAAATCGTATGTACTGGCACCAAGTTCGCACCTGTGGTGAAAGTGCACGAGGTGCACTTCACGTGAGCTACGTAATAACAAACGGGGCAGTATGTGTGCACTAAATACAGTCACAGAAAGCCCAGCAACTGCGTCAAGCTGCATGTAAATACAACAAGCACGGAATCGAAACCTGTGGTGGGCGCGCACCACAGAGGAGCCGAACGCGGGAATCGAAACCAGTGGTGCGCGCGCACCACAGAGGAGCGGGGGGGCGAGGGAGCCTGTCATCTGTGCCGCGCGCTGATGCGCGTCCTAGACACGGACGGGAATGGGCGGAGCAAAGGCGGACCATGCGCCCGCCTTTGCCCAATTGCGTGCCGTTTTAAACAAAAAAAAAGCTCGCTACAGCCAATGCCAGCCTGCGAAAGCAAAACCACACGCACGAGCGTGTGGTTAGCTTTCTGAAGCCCATACAAGAGGTCTTGCGCTGCGCGAGCAGTGCTGCGCACTGCAACGCTAGGCGCGAGACCTAAAAATGTCACAGAAGAAATGTCAGGAAACAGCTCAAGGGTAATACATCATCCAACTCACAGGGGTTTGCTTCTGCGAACATCATGGCTGGACAACAATTTGTTCAGTTGAAGCCAGGCCGTTGGAGACTCATAAAAAAAAAACATTAAAATCTGCACAAGCACAATCTTCTTTCTTTGAAAGAAACAAACAATAATAAACTAGAACTGTAAAAGTAAGTTTCTATATGGCAGTGAATGGTAGCCTCATAGGTTGCAGCACAGCCAAGGCCAGGGCTGTTGCGTAGACAAGAAATTTTTAGACCTGGGACATCTTACGATCTGCCCAGTGCACTTGTTCATCGACGACTAGCAACAGTGCAACCTGTGGCACTTGAGCATCACCTCATTCCATTTTACACTGGTGCACACGTTGAAGCCAAAATGACAAAGCTGATGACATCACTGAAAAAGTGCTGGACCTACCCTTCGTGTATCCCAAACAGACCTTATTCAATTCAATTCAATTCATAACATTATAGAGCGCACAGCTGCCTTGAAGGAGACGTCCCGGCGCTATCGGACAGCTCATAAGTAAGAGAGGTAAAAAAAACTAAAATATGCACCCATAGTTCAGTTTAAGACAGCTTCCCTCCATCCAGTCCACCACTGCCTTCAAACAGAGCTTGAAGGAGCTCAGGGTCACTGGTGTGTTTTAATGGAGGAGCTGGGTGTCATCCGCATAGGAGACCACCTGCTCCCCTCAGGACTCCACCAGTTTTGCCAGTGTTTCAAGGTAGATATTAAAGAGGGTGGGGCTGAGCGCTGAAACCTGAGGGAAGCCACAAGACAGAGGTTTGGAGGAAGAGGTGAAAGGAGGAAGTAAGATTGCTTGGGTGCGATCGGACAGGAACGATTATAGCCAGAGCAAAGCCTGGCCTCATACCAATTCTCTCAATTCGGTCAAGTAGGATGGTATGGGAAACAGTATCAAAGGCCGAAGACAAACCCAAAAGCATGACCATCACCGGAGAGCTCAGATCAACCTTTCCCTTAATGAATTCTGATACCTCGTGTAGGGTGGTCTTGGTACCAAAGCCCGCATGAAATCCCAATTGGGAGTCATGCAACAGGAGGTTAGAATCTAGAAAGAAAGACAACTGCTTGTTGACCCTTTTCTCTTAAAGGTTGGTAACAGTAGGAATGAAAATGGGTCTAAAATTACTGAGAACCTTATCATCGGCCAACGGAGTTTCCAGCAGGGGCAACAGTAACATACGTGTCCAGCATACAGGAACCACACCTGATTCTAGGGAGTTATTCAACAGCTTATTGATGGCGGGGTTAACCACCTCAGAGGCCAGGTTTAGAAAAGCTGGGGGGCAGGGGTCCAGAGGCTATCCCAACTTGCCCCTAGCCAATTCTGATGCTGAGTCTTCTAAGGAAATAGGATCAAACCTCGTGAGGAAAGGACCTGACTGAGTGAGAGCAGGGGTGCCCATGTCAGGTGTAGTCGGCAATATGAATTGATCATAGAGGTTTTTAATTTTTGTATAGAAGAAGTTGGAGAGATCTTGACAGAGTTGAAGCGAAAGAGAGAGAACATTTTCTTTAGCCGAGGGGGAAAGGAAACTTTTAAAAATGTTAAAGAGTTTGCGAGGCTTATTGTCTGCCTCAAAATAGATGCAGCAATGAAAGATTTCTGGGCTTTCCGGATGGCAGAGTGATAGCATTTAGACGTGGTAAAATAAATTACTTTCGCCTCATTATCATATGCCTTCCTCCATTTCCGTTATAAACAATCTGAACAGCATAAGGTGTTATGGATTTGCATTGATATGTGAATCCCCAACAAGACCATAAAGGAAAAACACAACTCCAACATCTCCAATTAAAGACAGCCTACTTCGCAGATTTCAATGGAGCCAAGTGATGCTTAGTTGGAGCTCAGTGCAGGACACCATCAGCAGTAACTTGAAGAGGAAACAAGATAAAAGTACTCTCAGACCAGTCAGCCTTAGGATGGTATTCCCCCAAATGTGTTGCCTTCCTCCCCCATTTTTGCTGATCTCGTTTTTGCTGGCCTTGGGATCTGTGCACTTTATCAATGATAACCAATGCTAAAGTGCATGTGATCACTCCTTAAAACATGGTAACATTGGCTTATCCCCAATTGTCATATTAAGTTTACTTGGAAATGCCTAGTAAAGTGGCACAAAATGTGCCCAGGGCCTGTACATTAAATGGTACTAGTGGGTCCGCAGCACTGATTGTGCCACCCACTTAAGTAGCCTTTTAAACATGTCTCAGGCCTACCATTGCAGCCTGTGGGTGCAGTTTAAACTACCATGTCGACATGGCAAAGTACACCTTTTGCCAGGCCCAAACCTTCCCTTTTTGTACATATCAGTCACCCATAGGGTAAGCCCTGGACAACCCGGAGGGAATGGTGCAATGTATTTAAAAGGTGGGTCATATATGTATTTAAAAGGTAGGTTATATGTCCTAGTATTGAAAAACTCTTAAATTCGTTTTTCACTACTGCAAGGCCTACCTCTTCCACAGACTAAAAACAGAGCTACCTTATTACATCAAATAAGCAGTAATTTCCAAATGAGACCAGTTCATGTTTGGTGTCTTGGATATTGGAATGAAAAATCCTAACTTATGGTGAAGTTAAATTTTACATTACAATTTTGAAATGCCACTTTTAGAAAGCTGCAAAAAGAATAATTGATGGACAGAATGCTGCACAATGTCAAACATTCACCCCAGTACAGAGATCTGGGCCTAAATCCATTGTTTTTTGCTCCCCATGCCATTCCAGTTTAGACCCACACATATGCAAATCAGTCTTGACCCTGTTCGCCATGGGAACAGTTCAGCCCAAACTACCAAGCCAGGTCCTCCCTGGACTGGAAACAAGCATCCTGGGACCGGTTTCGGGGCATCACCCTTCATCAGCCAGCCTAGCTTGACTCCAGTGGCATGGAGAGCACGGGACCCACGTATGGGCATACCTGTCCCACTCGGGGTGACAGATTCAAAAAGAACAAAGTTTGTAAGCTGGCATTTTCCTGCCTTAGCAAGTAGGTGACTCTAGCCTGTACCTGGGTTACATGCCTGGGTGTAGCTGACAGTTGGGCTTTGTATATTCTCCCTAGACAACCACACACAATAAGGAGCTTAGGTGTGCCTGGATGGGCCATCACTGGCAGGATGAGAGATAGCAGCTGGGCACAGGCCCACTTAAACTTGAATAGGCTGTGTCCTGCCCCCATACAAAGGGCTGAATACCCCCCATAGTAAGTCAGGAGCCAGGGCAGAGAAGGCAGGATGTCTGAGAACTTCAAAGGGCAACCTCTATAAATTTCTCGCTCTTCTTCAAAGGCACCACTGGGTATAAATACTAGACCTTAAACACCAACTCTTTACTACACTTATGGACCTGTGGATATTCTGCCAGGAAGAAGGAGTGTTGGCTGCTGAAGGACTGACACTCTGCTGGACTGCACTCCTCTGGACTACTGCCTTGCTGAGCTGCTGCCTTGCTGTGCTGACCTGCTACCCTCCTGCTTAGGTGAGAAGGACTGGACCTGCATCTCTTGAACCCAGGAGCCCAGAGTGACTCCACGGGCTAGTTGGCTGGCCTCCTGACTTGAGCCTTAGGGACAGAAGGCTCCAACAACCTTGCACCTGCACCTGGACTCTCCCATCTGTGAATCTATCCTGCCAAGTGGTGCCTCCCCAGTCCTGGACCCTTGGAAGTGGGCCTAAGGTGCTCTGCCAGCCTCTGTGGATAGTATGGAACCGACGCATCTCCTCAACTGCGTGTCGCAAACCCGAGCCGAACCTATGAATCACTGCACTGCGTGGATCGGAAAGACCCATATTGCAGCTCGACGATGCATTGGAACCACCCCTGAGTTACACATCCTTAGTGCAGGCCCTCGAATCCCTCATCAACGGCAGCCTTGACGACTGACTCTTCATCGCAGCCTCCCAGCTGTTCAGAACCGACACATCTCCCTGACTGCACAACGCATCCCCGACTAAGGACTTCTCATCGCAAGCCTTCGTCGCCAACACAACCGGACCTCACACCGCAGCTTTGCTGCATCTCGGAACATAATGGAATGCTCCAGCTGCATGACGCATCTTTGACACGGATCCTTGCAGAGCTCTGCAAACCAGAATTGAAGGACCTTTGTTCAACTAGCCTGACGGGGTCCCTGTGACCGACCCAAGCTCCATCATGGTCAGCCTGAACTCGTGACTTTGTCACGCTTTGGCACTACCAGATATACACAGTTGGCGCTTTAAGGCTTTTTGGCGCTATTTTTACAAAAATCTTTAAAATTGAATAGCTCTGGGGCTACCGATTGGATTTTTGTCAATTTGGTCATGTTTTATTTGTTAAAATGTTGCTAACTCTGTTGTGGACTCTTTTGTGGTGAGTTTTCACTGTGTTACTGTTTGAAGTGTTGCACAAATGATTTACACATTGTCTCTGAGTTAAGCTTGACTGCTCTGTGCCAAGCTACCCAAGGGCTGAGCACCGGCTAATTTAAGGTTTGTGTCGGCACGCTGAGATAAATTGTGGTTGCTTCTTGAGAAGGGTTTCACCCCCTCAACCAGTAACCCAATTTCTCACAAGTGCACACAATACAAATTAAGTGACATATTTTATTCTTATATGTCTCTTGGGAACCCTTATATATTGGGTCTTTGATTAAGACTTAAGCCATATAAGTCGTTATCTATTTGCAATAGTTGATGTATTTATTTTTATTGCTGTGCAACAACATATTATTTTTATCACAGATTTCACTAGTAGGCTTATAGTTTGTATATTCAAATACTGATTGCAATAGTTGGCCATTAGGAAAAGGCATAATGGTTTTAGCCTTTTACATGGGTGTGAAAGTGAATTCTCAGGTTATTTTTCCCACCAGACATCACAGTTGCAAAGTTTAAAGCTTTAAAAATAACAGTGTCGATTTCTTGTGTCTGAGCACTTATGTCAAAAGATGGTTAGAATCCACAACAATAAATCAAAATGGCTGACTGTCTCTGATGGGTTTGTTAAGTACCCAAACGGACATGCTCCCCAGCTCAGTTTGGGAGAATGTTTGGCATAGCTTGTCCACTGCTTCCTCTCAAGCTGGTAAGTTGGTCCATGCTGGTGCTTGCCTGATTGCCATACTGCAAACTCTAGTGGAACTAATAGTAGTGACTAATATAAATGATGATATTCTCATATACACCACCAGGTACTAAGCATCATGACAGATTTAAAGCTGTGCTGGAAAGACTTTCCAAGTGCAGACTGACACTCTACAAAAAGAAATGCACATTTTTCAAAGATGGATTGTGTAGTAAATAACTACAAATACACGTAAGTAGCTTCGTAGACTTATTGACAAGCACAGTGACTGTGCAGCAGCAAGCACAAACCGTAACTGCTTCAATCCAACTGTCACTGTAAGCCTCCCACACATAACATTCTATTGTGTCATTTGCTGATATCATCAAGGCCTCCAACCATTCTACTAGGTGACTAAAACATCAACTCAGTACTAACCACTACATTATCCCTTCCCTCTAGTATTTTAAACAACACAAGAATGAAAGACACAAAGGATTCCAGAGCCATGCACTCAAGGTGCTATAAATCATAAAGCAAAAATAACAGAATATAATATATTAATAATAGTACACCTAACCGTATACAAAGCGAACACAAATATTAATCATGTAAATACACCTAACCTTATACAAAGCAAACACAAAAAATAATCATGTATATTCATCTCCATTGATTACAATCTCTTTATAATTGTGAATGAAATAAAAATAATCAAAGTAACAAGACAAAACAGATTACAATATGGTTTGAACACAGAAATCAAACATGACCACTTCAGCGATACCTTACTTGAACTGAACGGTGTTGTTTACTCCTGTGAGGCTCCATTGGTACCCCATCGCTTCTGATATCTGATTTGAAGGACTCAGAGTTGTGGGTTTTATTCATCTGATTAAGATTACTCATGTTACCTTCTTTCCTGACCCTCTGGTGATTTTCCATCTTAACCACTCTTGCAATATTACACCAATATTTGTAGTTTACGCTAATGGCATTTCCACATCGACCACCATTTGTTCTATATATTTCATGTTACCTTTCTTAGTATGAACAGGCACTTTTACACATACCACATCTCCCACTTTAACATGTTGTTGTACAACTCTTTTCCTAGAATCAAAATATTTCTTGTGCCACTCTTGTGCCTTACCAACATTCTGTTAGACAACCTCATCCACACCTTCCATGACATTCAATTTCACCCACCTTGACATCCAACCAGGACAAATCTTGGATAATGGTTTTCTCCCCCTCAATAACTCGAAAGGTGAAACATTAGTGGAAGAATGTGGAGTGGTGTGGTAGAACCAAAGCATCGAACGCACAGCATTTTGTACCACACGCTTACTTGCAATGGCCCACTGAACACAATTGTTCAACACTCTATTCATACGTTCTACTACAAGTCTGTTCATTTGTGGATGATACAACAAACTTTTACAATGTTCAATTCCTCCTTGTTGTAGAAATTTTTGAAATTCTAAACTGACAAATTGCACCCCGTTGTCCGAGACAATGGAAGAAGGGAGACCCTCTCTTAAGAAGATATTTTTTTTTAAATCTATGAACCTGTTGGAAGTCGGTTCAGCTAAGAAACGGACTTATGGCCACTTAGAATAGTAGTCAATGACCACAACTGCAAATCTGGATGAAGGAGGCAATGAGTTGAACGGACCAACTAGGTCAATGTCCACTTGTTCCTATAGTCTGGTAGGGTATTCTATTGGTTGCATGGGCGGAGTTTTTACTTTGAACCCCTTTTCAGCATTGCTACACACCACACAGACAAAATCACTCACTCCTTTATCCATGAGAGGCCAGCAGAAAGCTTAACAAACCCTATGTTTTGTCAACGTCTTGCCCAAATATCCTTCATGTGCTCCACACATTATTCTTGATTTTAAACGTTCGGGGGTATCAATCTACCACCATGCATCAAAATACCATTTTCAACAGAGAGTTCCAAGGAAACTTTCACAAAAGTTTGGAACTGGTACGTTACATTTTTCTCTTTGGGCCATCCATTTTTCATGAATTTCATGACTTGAGCAAGTAACTCGCCCCTGGCTAGCTCTCTCCTCCACTCCATTTCACTTGTAGCACACATGCTCTCCACATCAATGAAAGCTATAAAACAGTTGCCATGTTCTTCATCTTCAATTAACCCCACATCAGCTCCAACAGCAGGGAATCTAGACAAGTAGTCAGCCCTGCCATTCTTGTTGCTTGGTGGACAACCTGGCGATCCTTGAGGTATGCTCTTTGATCTTATCACCTGAAAGAATAGAGACTAAGGGACTGTGATCTGTGCGCTGGATAAAATGATTTCCCCAGATAGAAGGATGGAACTTCCTGATTGCCCACCAAGAGGCCAGCAGTTCTTTCTCAATTGCAGATAAATTCATTTCAGCCCCTCTTAATACCCTCAAGGCATAGCTCAATGTGTTTTCCATACCATCCTTGTTCTGTGTGAGGATTGCACCAAGTCCAAAACCACTGGCATCTACAGTGATAGCGCTTTTGATCATAGGATCAAAAGGTTTCAAACTTTTGGGCCCACCTAACTGGGACTTAACCCCTTCAAACACTTCCTGGCAATTTTTGTCCCTTTCAAATGGTACATTTTTTTTTTTAACATGTGGTGAGAGGCTTCCCTTTGGACACATGATCTGGCACAAATCTCAAACATAATTCATAAAATCCAATTAAGGGTTTCAACCCAACCTTGTCAACTGGTGCAGTGGCATCTACAATGGCTTATACTAAACCTGGTCTAATCTCAACCGCATGTTTTGATGCCACGTGGGCCAAATATTACACCTTTTCTTTTAGGAAGAGACACTTCTCACTCTTAAGTACAACCCCTTTTGAATTTTCAAAACCTGCATTAATGTGTTGTCCTGTTTCTCCCTGGTTGCTCCATATATCAGCATATCATCTGGGAATACTGCAACGCCACTGACCCCTTTCAACATGTGACACATGATCCTGTTAAAAACTGCTGCACCTGATGCCAGCCCAAACAGCATTCTGCAATCTTGGTAAGTACCAATGGGAGACACAAACGCTGTAAGGTGGCTGGAAGATGGGTCCAATACAACCTGGTGGTAGGCTGAGGCCAGATCTAATTTTATAAACCATTTGGACCCATTGATCACAATCAGCAACTCAGAAATTTTGGGTAGTGGATGGGAATCAACCCAAATATTTTTATTCAAGCTACGTAATTCCACACAAACACGCAGATCCCCATTTTTCTTCCTCTCTACAACCAAGGGTGAAAGCCACAAGGAAGTCTTAATTGGTTCAACTACGCCCTCGTCATATAAATCATTTAGTTCTTGCTCCAACCGCTCCCTTACACTAAAAGGTACACTTCTAAGCCAGTGTTTGACTGGTATGGCATTGTCTTTTCCCTTTATCTGGTGAGTAAAACCTTTAATCATCCCTAACCGATCACTGAAAATGGTGGGAAACTGTTTGAGAATGCTTTCTGTGATATCTGTAGAATAAACAACAGAAACTAGTTCCTTGCTTCCAGGCCTAAGGACCATTTGAAATAAACCTTGGTGAAACCACCCAAGGATTGACAAACCCTTAATGGTGACATACACTTTACCAAGTATTTTTCTGGCTTTGAACTCTAGGAGATCTTTGAAGAACCAAGCCAGTTCTATTTTTTGCCCCTCTTAAGAGACATGTGCCCTGTCTGGAGGTTCCAAGGGTCGACCACCCCACATTTCCTCAAACATTTCCTGAGTGATCATATTTATCCTTGCTCCGGAGTTCACTAGAAAATAAATTTACTTTTTTGTATCCAATACCAATCTCTACATAGGGATCCACACATGCATCTTGTATATTTTGGATATTTTCTGCATCATCATGAACCGTTTCCGATACATTTGCAATGCCAGAGCTATTAATATAACTTCTGTTCAACTGAGCACTCCCCCCCACGTTTGCCACTTTGGCATACTTTAGTAAAATGTCCAATTTTGCCACAACCCCAGCACATCACACTTTTTGCAGGACATCTAGTACTGCCACTGACATGAGTGGCATTATCACACCTAAAACGATGTTAGCTTGCCTAAAAAAATGGTTTGCTTTGAGTTTGTGAAACAACATTAGACTTGAACTCTCTGACCCTGACTGCCCCAACAGCTTCATTGGATTTGTCCTCCAATTCTTTCACTGACACTTTGGACAGCTCAATACTCTTCGTTGTGTGAATTGTTTCTTCTATAGATGGATTACCCATTGACAGTAACTTTTGCTGGATAGTTTTATCTGAGCATTTACAGATATATTAATCTCTGTCCAGTGGTTCTGTGAAACCCTCAAATTGACAGTCTGCACTCAATTTCCTGAGTGCTGATACAAAAGCATCCACATTTGCCCCTGACTCCTGTTCTCTTTTTTAAAAAAACTTATGTCTGATGACAACCAGACTTGCCTGAATATCAAAACATAACTCCAACTTTTTCACTGTTTCAACATACTCATCAATATCCTCCTCTCTTTGGTCTCTCACCAATGGTGGCAAATGTTTGAACACTGATCTGCCTTTAAACCCCAGTGAATGGAGTAACAGAAATGCTTTCCTCTCCACTCTGTACCATGACGCCCCTATTGCTCCAAGATATGTCACAAAAGCATTGTACCAGTTCTTCCATGCAATAGGTGGAGTACCAGGAACCTCCAGGAAAGGTGGTGGTGGAGCTACAGACTGCATGTTGTATTTGCTATGTGTGACTATTTAATTTATAGTGCAAAAACCTTGGCCCGGACAATAGATAACCTGCTGACAATAGCCAGCTGACTATAGATATGAACCTATGAACAACATGACCACTGAATGACACTTGTTCCACTCAAACATTGCTAAAACGTACAGTAAAACCATGTTGGTAAGATAGAAACAAGGCTTAAGAAAAGCTTTTGCACATACATTGATTCTATTTTGGTGAGCTTTAAGGGTCACACTCCCCACAGTCGCTACCTACCACCAGAGCTGAAGTGAGTGAGTGGTGGTGGCATTGTTATAATGACGGAGTCAGCAAGAGAAGGCAAACCCACTATACCCTTATCAAAATTGAAGCTCATACTTTTGGTTCAGGACCGGCATGATCAACCTTACTTGGCACCAAAGTACAAGATATTGTAAGGATAAGCAGGACCCGGTTGCCCCTCACCCTTAAATAAAACACTAAGCCTGTGCTGGTCAGTCTTCTTCAGGATATCAGCAAAAGAAAAATCCTTTAAAATGGATGTGGAGGGAGCCTGCAGACACAGATATTTCCGGGTCAAACAATTGCAATTTTCTCTGGGAAAATATTGATTTATAAGAGCAAAGGTCTTAGATTCAATTAAGCACCTAGGAACACAGGAACTGAATCAAGTATGGGTGATCCCATACTGATTCTAGTACAGTAGATGTTGGCTCGTTTAATGCATGGTACACATAAAGCGGTTTGCCTGCTGAGATGGACTGAGTAAGATGTTACTGAATGCTAACACCTAGAACAGTGGAAATGGAGCCAAGAAGAGAGAAAATGGCAGTGTGATCTATTGGAGAACAAAGAGTGGATCTTGTATGCAATAGAGGGACATGTTGTATGGTCCAGTCTCACACCTGATTATAAGTCAACAGTTTTCAGTCCTTCCAATAGAAAAATAAAAGTGGGGTACTGAAGAAGGAGAACATTTAGGAGCAATGCACAGCATACAATTCTGGTCAATTGCAAAGAGCAAACCATATGTTCTAGATATGTTATGTTATGTTATATATATTTGTATCGCGCTCAGCTACTCAGCAGAGTGTCCTGGCGCGTGCAGAGGTAAAGGAAAAAAAAGTAGCAGGAAGACAACTAAAAGAGGAAAGTTTTTTACTTTTTCTTAAAGATCACGTGATCCTGAATGCACCGCAGCGCCAAGGGCAGAGCATTCCAAGCCAGACTAGCTTTCCTGACAAGTGAACAGCCACCCAGCCTTTGGCGGTTGAATCTAGGGGTCTGCATCAGAAGTTGAGAAGAGGAACGCAACTGTCTCACTGGATTAGAGAAGGCAAATCTCTTCTGAAGGTAGGTGGGGCCCCTGCCATAGAGAGCCCTATGTGCAATAGCCAGCATTTTGAATTGGATTCGGGACTCCACTGGGAGCCAATGCAGGGAGCGCAAATGAACATGCACACTGCACCTGTTTGACAAGCCTAACAGGAGTCTGGCAGCGGAGTTTTGGACTACCTGCAGTTTCTTTAGGAGGTAGCCAGGAATGCCAGATACTGAAATCTGCTCTTACAAAACGGAGAGCTTTGAGGTACAAAACATGAAAGATTATAAATACACACATCTCTGCATACAATTACCAAGGCGTTCTATTTCAAAATTATAGACAACGCAAGGAAATAGACTTATTTTTACCAGTATTGAGCAGAATTGTTAAAAATGTGTGAACCTGCAAGTCGTAAAGCTCTATTGCAATGTTCAGCTTCTCAATGGATTACAAAATGAGTATCACGAAAGACAAACCTTGGCCACTCTGAGGTAGTATTCAACAAGTTTGTGACGGAAGAGAGATTTCAAACCAACTCTACTGCAGCACAAAGACACAAAAGTCCCTGGAAACCTGAGGGGGTATCATTGTATTTATGCACTCTGTAATGCACTGAAAGTGTCATGTTTCGCCTGCATGTTGGCCTACTGTCGCTTAAAGGACAAGTTTGTACATACAGCAAGAATGCTTGTCTGGTGTCCACCAATTCATTTGGCATTAAGATTTTTCTTAATGTCTTTATAGTGTAAGATGCAGTTTGTGGTAAATATTACTATTGACATTGAAAGAAATAAAGTGCATACTTTAACAAAAAGATCAATTAACAACAGCTTCATTCATTTTCCTGTTATTTTATTTATGGGCTGAGCTATTTACCACAACACTTAGGGCCTGATTTAGATCTTGGTGGACGGGGTACTCCCTTACAACGGTGACGGATATCCCATTTACCAAAATATAAATCTCATTATATCCTATGGGATTTATATTTCGGAGGATGGGATATCCATCACCATTGTGACAGAGTTACACGTCCGCCAAGATCTAAATCAGGCCCTTAGTACTTATAGGATCAGAAATATTTGGCATACCTTCCATGATGGCATAACACAGGCCCAGACCCATCCACTATTTAGAGTTTCAAGAGTGAGAGCCGGACAGTAGTGTATTGAACTTGTCTACTGGCGAACAAAATACAGATACATCTTTAAAAAAGCCACTCCCACTGCCCATTACAAAGTGATAAATGCTTTAATTTTTTATATTTGCAAAGAAAGATGCATTGTATTATGTAAGACTCCTCTCAAATGACAGAGCACATCTATTCCCTTATCAAACAACTTCCAATAAGAGAATTCTGAACAAAACAACAAAACACTGTAACTAAAACACAAATGTTGACATAAGAGGCATCAAGTTAAGGGAGATAATATTGAGAGGACACACTAAAATCTGTGTTAATACCGCAACTAGAATGATAGACAATGTATACAATAAGGATGAGAAAGTACCTGCTTATGAAGCCAGCCTCTCACAACAACAGGGATATTAGGGTTTCTTTTGACGGAATGATCCCTCTTTCCAAAGCTGTGAACCTTGTCAGGCTTTTGAATCTAAAAAAAAAATACATTTATGTTTATTTTCGTAGTTCTGAAGAAATAACCCACAGCGTAATGAGTATGCATCATAACTAATACATCCTGGGTTGTTTCATTGATTGTGTAAACATATTACATATTTCTACCAAAGTTTCCAGCCTGTAAATAGGGCAGCAGAAAGCACAAACTAGTGTACCCATGGACTAATGCATCCACTCCACCAGGGATCTAATTTTTATCTCATTGTCACAGGTTTGAATCCCAGTGGATCACTAAGCATTTCATCCTTCAGAGGTCGATAAAATGAGTTTAGGTAACAAATCACATCTGTTATCTTGGTATGCCAAGAGACCGAAGATTTGGGTGAACGTGCGCCTAACAAAAACACAGGTTGATTAAACATTCTCTTGTTCGATAGTAAGATGTGATTGAACGTTTTTATTACCAAAAACGTCCCATCACAAACGGCAGTCACTAACACCACCATCCAACATTCATCCTCCTATGGCCCAGGCTTTTTTTGTTTATTAAAAAGCTCTCCTGCTGAGCCTCTCCAGGTATGCTTGCTTATCATAGGATATAACCCTCAGTTTTGCTGCCTACAACTGGTGTACCCTTCAAAAGTCCCAGCCATCATTCACATCCATACAAAGCTTGGTTGCCTCATTTTACAAAATGGTCCTCACAAAAATGATTCTCCTTATATTTAAGGCAGATCTTGCTACAACCTAATATCTCAGTTTCCACAGACCATCCTGATCTATGCTCCCAGTTGTCCCACTGGCCTCCCAAATCTATATGATCTATATGACTATACCAACCCAAGCCTTCACGAGCCTCCTCCTGGTGTGATCCTTCTCCTCTCCCATCAACTGGAAAATAGACCTCCTCTCAATCAATGAGTTGAAGCCTCCCTTTGTCACTTAATCCCACTGCTAAAATAAAACACTTATAATACATGACAATTTCCACATACACAATGCTAACCCTTTTCACTGCCATCCGCTCCCCACCCCTCCATCATGACGATAACCAGTGTTGTTCCTCTGCAGGGTTGTATGACAATACAGCGCATGGTAGGTATATGGTAAGGTAAGTAAAACCAATACACACACACATATATATACATACACACACACGCACACACACACACTGTAAAAAAAACAAAGCTTAAAGTAATGTTGTAGTTAGATGATTTTGTCAGTGATAACATTAACGTTTTAAACTTAAAAAACACAGATATTCACCAGTTATAGTTAGCAGAGCTAACTATAACGTGCACCCCTGCCAAGCACTGCTTATGACCTCACACATTACATCACTCATGACATCCTTTAAGACATCAATGATGATCTCAAATTTCTCTATGCAGTTTTTAATGAAGAAAGCTATTGATTTCATGGATTCAGGGCCCATGAGCAGTATGTCAGTCTTTAAGAGACTTGTATTGGAAACCAGATTGTTAATAAAAAAGAACCCTATCAGTTTTTAAGCCATAGGCCATACAAGATATGTGCACTGTATCATCAGTATAGAGTACGACTGAAATTGTTTAACTGTCTACATGACGGGTTTCCTGAACCTGCCTTCTGAAAGAATCCTCCAACTCATTCACAGAAAAAGGAGCGGTGTCAGAACATACCCAAGACAATCTCCCCTCACCAGATCACAGCTATTGGTGCATTATCTCCAAGGCCCATATCTACCTTGTGCAGTGAGACTTGTTAGGACTTTACTTAGAAACTCTATGATATCATTATCTACACCCATGCTAGCATGGATGGTCCATAACTTTGAACTATTTACAAGAGCAAAGGTCGAACTGAGCTCCATGAAGGCTAGATTTGCAGAACCTCCTAGGACAACAATATATTTCCTAATAAAAATATGCAGATTAAGACATTGATAAAACATTTCCCAAGCGCCTCTACAACCATACTGAGTATTGCAGAGAATGCCCTTTTCTTGATCCCAAATGCAAACCCCATTCATGATGACTGCCAGCAACCCTAGCAATGGATTTGACCAAACAGACTGGGTGATAGCAGCGTGGAAGCCCTTTGTCCCCTTTCTTAGAGATCGGTACGATAACAGACTGGAACCAGGACACTGGAAAAACAGGACAGCTGGTAAAATTAAGAAGCCTACATACTATGATGCCCAAAATCTCAAATTATGTTTTGAAAATTGTGCTTGGGGACACAATCTGGAACTGGCACTTTGCCTGTAGGGCTAACTCGAATTGCTTCTGTAACCCTGTGGGCACTAAAAAACAATTTTGTATCCCTAATGCTAGTCCCCACAGAATTATTTGCTGAGTGACCTGACGATATATATTTCTGATGCGACATACCCAGAACCTCAGCATTGTTATATGCATCCAGAGTAGTACTGTCACTTTTTTGGGGAAAAAGACCTATTCACAATACTGCAAAAGGCATTTGAGTGTTTTTTGTTTTTTAAGGTCAAAGTCTACCAAACAAAGCAGCTGTTTGGTTGAATGGTTGCAAATAAATATTGGGGACATGCTGAAAGCTTCCCTAGGAATGCACTCAGCCCATTGCTTACCATTGGCTATTTGTAACTCACATTTGATTTTTTTCTATTCGCTGGCTTTATATATTTTAGGCTGTCCAGCATGTCTTTGTCCTTCATGTGGAGCATAGCCTATTTACCACACCTCTCTGGCTCTTTGTATTCTTAAACGAGTGCTCACTTTCTAGAACTCTTATTGTTCTTTTTCATTAGACAATTCACGAAGGTACATGTGTTTTCAGTAGTCTCCCATGTATGCCAGTTCACAGCAGTAAACGTGCTGTATTTCTTTGCAATGCTTTCCTGCCTCCTATCTGTCTTCTTGACTGTTTCTACTCAACTCTGCCACTACCAGTTCATCAATCTTGCATGCCTGTGAGGAACAATATTCTGTCTACTAGCTTATTTACTGTGGTCAGTGTTCTTTAATAACAACTCTCTTCCTCAATTTTACGCCCATGCCATAGGCCTGGAAGCAGAGGAGTGGAGAATGGGGGGCAGGGGTGTGGAATTTAATAAAATATCTACTTGTCCATGGGGCAGGTTGCTTCATAAATCTACTTGTCCTGTAACAAAATCCACTTGTCCCTTTGGTGCCATGTAGTGTGGCGACAAATTATGGCAGCAATCTCATTATATAAGAGCTCTGATGTTGCCTCACTGATTATGCCAGGGCTTATACCATAGTCTTGTTTGAATACTTACAATCCACTTAAGTTGCCATGTTTCCGCAGATCTACATACGGGGTCTGAAGGTAGTGGTAAGCAATAGTTCCAGGGTTAGAATGCCCTTTTGAGTCTCTGCAAACCTGCTGACTTGCATGTTTTAAGGGTTTTCAACAACTCTTCTCTAATCTTTTCCCATACTGAGAAATGTTGGAAATTTACTCCTGACAATGGCAGACTTAAACCTTCTTCCAGAGTTGGGAAAAAAATGGTTGGAGGGAAAGTGAACTTGCAAACACTCAGATTTTCACATGAGCAAATCTACACATGCATGTTTGTTCATGCTAAAATGCAGTTCACAAATATTTTCTAGGAGTACTATTTCTTGTCCTACTTCTGTAATTTCTTGGGAATTCATGAAAGCCGTATAGCTGCACTTAATGCAAGGACATATACTTTTGAGACTTTCTTTAATAATTGGGCCCATAATTTGGTCTGGCGTTGACCATGACCTTTTGCGTTTATTAAAATTCAGTCTCTCTCTCTCTCTGTATCATTTGGCTTAACTGTGAGTGACAGCATTCTGCTCTTCCACAAGGAGCATATTGGCACACAAGTAGTTTTGTTCAGTGCCAGTAACTACTGTGGCAGTGTGTGCTTTTTGAGACCAAAAACAATTTTTGCTTTTGCCAATGTTTGTTATAATGGCGAGGGCCCGGCAGCATCCACACCAATAAGGTTTTACAAAAACTATGCCAAAACAAGTAACACATTGACAAAACTAAAAAGCTGACCACCAATTTCAGACCTACTGGCTTTGCCAATGCTCGTTTACTTTTGTTTCCCATAATCTTATTGAAACTGGTTATACTGATTTTCCATTATGAATATTTTTGGGAAATAATAGTATGTTATCAACACATGTTACTAAATGATGCTGCAAAGAAATGGTACCTGAAATTTACAGTAGTTTAGCGAAATGTTTTTTTCCTGCTTTCATTTTTTCATGAACATTTTATTTTGAAAGCAAAGAATCATCAATCTTGCTTTTAAGCTTCTGCAAATATTTGCATCAAATCAGAGAGCATTCTGGGGGCATTATACATAGCCTTATATTGCTAAACTTTGAAAACATGTGTACACATTTTTATTTTGGAACCACTGACAGTAGTGCTCATCATAATAATAAAGGCTTTCAATTATTGAACCATAAATTCAAGTTTGAAGAACATTAACATATGGACAAAAATATTACCTTAACTGCAGTCAGTGCCCTTCCCTGATCCATAATGTGGTACTGCAAACTGGCAGCCAAAGGGTTTGTGCTGCAGGGGGTTGGGCCTACTTGTCTCAAGGACAAAATACGCATGAAAACTTGTTGCCCTTGACCCCAAACAATATGTCCTGGGTGTCGGGCTATAGGAATTCCACATCCCTGGGAGGGGTGCCTAAGCACCCCCAAAATAACCATGCTGGAGTTCAGAAGGGCATGAACAATAAACAGGCCTTTAAATTTAGTTTTTATCTGGTCACATTTGCTGTGCATTCGAAGACAGAGGTCAAATGTTAGGCTCTGTCTTCTGAGGGAGGTTGGTGTTTACGTTTTTTTCACTTACTGCAAAGTGAGAGGATTTATGTGATAATCTTTCTGGGTACAGGGGGTGTGAAAGGAAAGGCTGTAGAATGTTATTTTTTTTTCTAGCACACAACAAAATTTAAATGCCAGTATATTACCTGTAAAAATATTTCAGAATATATCAGAATTTGGAAAGCAAAAATGAAGCAAATCTTTTATAATTCTGAGGTGTGGTGGAAACAAATATTTTAATATAATCAAAACAAATCAATACACAAGGTGATGCCGATTTCCACATATCGTTTGTAAACTGTATAGTTTTATCAGTAAAACGTTGTGCAAATGCAATGACCATTTCAACTGAAAATGTGTTGTCTAAACTCTATGTCACTCCACACTATGACACTCTACTCCACTCTATGCCACTCTATGCCTCTCCACTCTACAGCTCTCTACATCAAACCACTCCACTCTACGCCACTCCATGCCACTTTACTCCACTCTAAGCAAATCCACTCTATGCCTCTCTACTCTACGACACTTTATGACATTCAGATCTGCACCACTCCACGACACTTCACTCTATGACACTATGCACCACTCCACTCTATGACACTCTACACCACTCCACTCTATGACACACTACTCCATTGTATGCCACTCCACTTTACGACACTTTACTCCACTCCACTCTATGGCATTATTCCATTCCATGCCACTTTACACAACTCCACGACACTCAACTCCACTCAATGCCCCTTCACGACACTACTCCACTCCACACTAAGCCACTTCAATCTACACCACTTCATTCTATGCTACTCTGCTCTACTTCACCCCACTCTACTCCACTCCATGACATTTTACTCCACTCCAAGCTATTCCACTCCCCTTTGCGATACTCCACTTTACAACCCTCTCTACGCCACTCCACACTACAATACTCTACTCAACACCACCCTACTCCTCTCTATGCCACTCCAATTTAGGACAATACACTCTATGCCACTCCACTCGATGCCACTCCACCCTAAGACACTCCACTCCACTTCACTCCACATCACGACACTCTATGCCACTACTCCACACTAAGCCACTCCACACCACTCTACGACACTCCACTACATCACTAGCTTTTAACCATGCTGAACAGCAGGTGTACAATATGGCTAAAACACATTGGCAAAGCCTACATCTCTCGCACAGGCAAGACCTATTGGCTTTGCCAATGCTTGTTTGCTCTGGCTAAGGCTTTTTCCCCGAATTCAGTTTTACGATTTTCAGCAATCATTTTGTATGCACCTCTTCAAAAAAGTAACTTCCTCCTTATCAAAGGGATGATTCCTCTGGGCTCGAAGTAAATTATAGTTAGCCAGGTAGCAAAAGCAATAAGACCATTTGAATTTCTTAATAATGGTCATCTTTGGCCGTGCAACACTAAGTACATTATGTACAGTACAACATATACTATTGTTTGAGCAGTGCTATTGGAGTCATTGAGACATTGGACAATATCCTGGAATGTTGCCACCCCCAGATTTGCCAGAACAATGTCACTGTCTATCCATTGCCAACGTAGTCTTGGGCCACCATTATTAGTCACCACGTTTTACTGGACAACATTTGTGAGATTTTTGTCTTATTATGGACACTGACGTCAAAGTGTCAATGAATTATGATTTCTGTAAACACTAGAAAATACAGAGCTGGCACATTTATGCAACTGATAAAACTTGAGCAGCCCCTGGCAGTGTATGTGGGAAGCCACCTTACTCCCGTTCAGGAGGAAACTTAAGACCATCCTGTTTACTGAGGCTTTCGGATAATCCATCTCTTTGTGCCACTGGATTCAAGCAAGCCTGGCTGATGACGGCTGAAATGCCAGAAACCGGTCCTAGGATGCTTGTTTCTGGTCCAGGGAAGACATGGCTTGGCAGTTCGGGCTGGACTGTTCCCATGAGGCACAGGGTCAGACTGATTTGCATATGGCCATGTCTGAACTGGGGTGGTGGAGTGAGCTAAAGAATGATGATGGATTAAACCCAGATCAGTTGACTGGGGGTGAGTGTTTGATTGGCTCAAGCGTTCCGTCCATCATCCCCTTTTGTATCGCTTTGGTCGCCCTAAGTTGGCGGGGGTATGCCCAGACGTGGGTCCCTTGCTCACTTTGCCACTGGATTCAAGCAAGCCTGGCTGATGACGGCTGAAATGCCAGAAACCGGTCCTAGGATGCTTGTTTCCGGTCCAGGGAAGACATGGCTTGGCAGTTCGGGCTGGACTGTTCCCATGAGGCACAGGGTCAGACTGATTTGCATATGGCCATGTCTGAACTGGGGTGGTGGAGTGAGCTAAAGAATGATGATGGATTAAACCCAGATCAGTTGACTGGGGGTGAGTGTTTGATTGGCTCAAGCGTTCCGTCCATCATCCCCTTTTGTATCGCTTTGGTCACCCTAAGTTGGCGGGGGTATGCCCAGACGTGGGTCCCTTGCTCACTTTGCCACTGGATTCAAGCAAGCCTGGCTGATGACGGCTGAAATGCCAGAAACCGGTCCTAGGATGCTTGTTTCCGGTCCAGGGAAGACATGGCTTGGCAGTTCGGGCTGGACTGTTCCCATGAGGCACAGGGTCAGACTGATTTGCATATGGCCATGTCTGAACTGGGGTGGTGGAGTGAGCTAAAGAATGATGATGGATTAAACCCAGATCAGTTGACTGGGGGTGAGTGTTTGATTGGCTCAAGCGTTCCGTCCATCATCCCCTTTTGTATCACCATGCTGAACAGCAGGTGTACAATATGGCTAAAACACATTGGCAAAGCCTACAGCTCTCGCACAGGCAAGACCATTATTAGTCACCACGTTTTACTGGACAACATTTGTGAGATTTTTGTCTTATTATGGACACTGACGTCAAAGTGTCAATGAATTATGATTTCTGTAAACACTAGAAAATACAGAGCTGGAACATTTATGCAACTGATAAAACTTGAGCAGCCCCTGGCAGTGTATGTGGGAAGCCACCTTACTCCCGTTCAGGAGGAAACTTAAGACCATCCTGTTTACTGAGGCTTTCGGATAATCCATCTCTTTGTGTGCTGAGTATCAGCGGGATTAAGGGATCCCCGGGTTCTTGGTCTATGCTGCTAGCGCCTAGAGACCTTTTGGTGATTTGGCGCTCTACAAATATAAATTAACAATAACAATAACAACCAGGGGCCAGAGGGAGCCGCAATCACCTTAACATTCGAAAGATTCCACTTAGCAGGTAACTCATGTACAGACTCACCTTGAATGTCTGATTTAAACAAGAACATAGTCATCTGTGATTGAATCGCAATTAGGAATTTCTTCAAGCTAAGGGTAACATCTGACCACTTCTGCATTATAATCACCTGCATCAATAATGGAGGGTCCTCCATCACTCACGGGCGTATTGTGAGCAACTGACTTCCATATGACATATGATAATCTTCCATCATCATCATATTCTTTATTTCGGCTCAACGGCCATAAACGAGCTTGGTTAAAACACAATACATGAATGGCGGCCCAGGCTAGTGTTCCCCCACTGGGAGTAGTAACATGGAACGTTAGGGGGCTACTCAACAAAATCAAACGGGGTGCCATCCTTCGCCAGGCCAAGCGTTATGACGCTGACATTCTCATTCTGCAGGAGACCCACTTATTGGGTACCAAGGCCCCTTGCCTGGCCAGGTTTGGATACCAGTTGATCTTCCATGCGGGGTTTTCGCAGGGTTCCCGGGGGACAGCTATACTCATTCATCGCCGTATCCCGTTCCTCCCCGTAAAGCAATGGGCGAATCCCGGGGGGAGATATATTCTGGTATCCGGAACTCTGTATGGTGAACACATCAGCATTGGCAGTATTTATTGCCCCCCCCCCTTTGGGCTCTGCCTTTGTTGACAAACTTACACGTCTATGGGGTGAGCTTCCAGATGGCCTGACCCTTTTGGGGGGGACTGGAACGACGTTATGTCATCATTGGACAGAAAGCGCAGGCTTGGTTCTTGACTCCCAACGGAGGCCTCCAAATTATTCCATTTAGCTAGAACTTTGGGATGGTTCGACGTATGGCGGGAATATCACCCTGCAGAGGCAGGTTACACCTATGTGTCCGCTGTTCATGGTTCCTTATCCAGGCTGAACTATCTATTTACACCACGTAGGTACATCCACAAATTCTCGCAGGTCTCTCACCTCCCCAGGGGACTGTCAGACCACTCCCCGGTTCTTGTTCAGCTCCATTTACATTTCCGCAAGCCTCCCTTTAGGTGGCGAATGTCCCCATGGCATCTTCGGGATCCCGAGTATCAAGAGACACTCGCCGGGACGATTCGGGAATACCTAGATATAAACGCTGCCTCCGCCTCATCCAGGACAACCCTCTGGGAAGCCCTAAAACCCACTCTCCGGGGGGTGGATATCAGTTACCGCACAAATGAGAGACGGAAACACTGCCCTACGAGCGGAATTAGAAGCTCACCATATCTCCCTTGAGGCCCAATACCTACAAGATCCCAGTGCCTCCCTCCAGCGCAACTTACTCCAATCTCAACAGCAGTTACAGCAACATCTCATAGACGAAGTGAAGGACATTTGGTTGACGTCGCAGCACCGGATCTATCAATGGGGGGATAAGTCAAGCAAAATGCTACATAGGCTGTGTCAAGCAGGACGGTCCCCGGCCGCTATTCCGACCATCCGAGGACCTGACGGTGTCCTTCACTCCTCTCCCGGGGAGGTCGCCACTGAATTTGAGCGTTATTTCTCAGCATTATATACGCAGCAGGAACAGCTTTCGGAGGCTCTCATCGCAGAGTTCCTTCAGGATATCCCCCCTCCGCGACTCACTGATATAATGAGAGACCAACTTGATGCCCCCCATCACAATGGACGAATTAAATGCCGCTTTGGTGGTTCTGCACCCGGAGCGGGCCCCTGGCCCTAATGGATTCCCCATGGAATTTCTCCGGTCGCATATTACTACCCTGGGCCCTCACCTGTTGGGGGTTATACAAGATGCCCTCGAGCAACGCATGTTGCCACAGGATTGGCGGCAAGCGGAGATTGTCCTCTTTTTAAAACCAGGGCGTCCACTGGAGGACCCCTCCTCTTATCGCCCCATCTCCTTGATCAATTTTGAGCCCAAGCTCCTGGGCAAGGTCCTCGCCGACCGGTTGCAGGCCTGTATACAGGATTTGACCCATTTAGATCAGTCGGGCTTTATGCCACACTGGGCCACCCGTCACAACATCCGTCGGGTCCATAACGCCATGGCCTTGGCCCCAGAACTGGGTCGTCCCGCAGCCATACTCCTAGCCGATATTGATAAAGCATTTGACTCCCTTAGCTGGGAGTATCTCTTTCAACTGCTTGAAGCAATCAATTTTGGCCCACGCTTCCTCGCATGCGTTCGCTTACTATACACAGAACCGACGGCCTCGGTACGTATCGCCGGGCACCGTTTGGCCCCCTTCTCTATTGGTCGCGGCACAAGGCAGGGCTGCCCCTTGTCCCCTCTGTTATTTGCTCTTGCAATCGAACCCTTGGCGATATGGGTATGCAGGGATCAAAGTGCTCCAGGGTTTCGAATGGCCGCGGTCGCAATCTGACCGCATCGTGCTATATGCGGACGACATCCTCTTCTTTATGACAGACCCATGGATCTCAGGGCCGCGGATCCTGCAGATCCTCAGAGTCTTTAGACAGACTTCAGGGCTACACACCAACCCTGCGAAATCCGTGTTATTCCCGGAATGTGGCAATCAGGGCAGAGGTACATGGGCCGCCCAGTTGAAGCATGCGTCGGAGGGCTTTAAATATTTGGGTATTTTTATGTCTCCATGTCCACGGATCTCATGGACACATAACATAAATCCACTTCTAGCTGGACTCCGGGATGAAACAACTATATGGTCGTCGCTTCCCCTCTCAATATATGGGCGGGCAGCAATCTTTAAAATGGTTTCCTTACCCAGAATATTATACCGCCTGCAGAATTTCCCATATCACATAACACGGGTGTGGTTTGCGCAGATAAACGCTATACATAATAATTTCCTATGGAACGGAGGGGCAGTTCGTGTAGCGCTCCAAACCTGTGCACAATCAACGTATTGCGGTGGAATCGCGGCGGCGGACGTGTACCTTTTTACGCGGCTTCTCACTTATTAATGATTAATGAATGGTGGTACAGTACGCCTGCCGATCCAGCGTTCGCATTAGAACATGCAGCGATGGAGGGTACTCCCCTCCTACGGCTTATATAGTACCCAGAAACTCGATTTCCTCCCCCATGCAAGCAGAACAGTGATTAGGCTCGGGAGGTATATTGTGGGACAGATGGGGTGGCATGGGTGCCTGACCCAGGCAACTTCCCTATGGCACGGTACCCATTTGCGCCAGGTGGCAGCGTTACCGGGATTTCGTAAATGGGACCTCATAGGTATCTCCACTCTTGGAGACATTATGAAAGGCACCACGTTGAAATCCTTTCAACAGTTGCAGGCGGAATTCCAACTGCATAAAACCCAATTTTATAGGGATCTTCAACTATGCCATGCTCTTATGCCCCAGATCCTCACCCTGGACACCCTTCCAGAATTCCATCCCCTCGAGGGGCGCCTTCTCATGGGGGACCTAGGGTCCCATAAAATCCGACAAATATACCAGACCTTGACGACACACGCCAAAACGACACTACATAAGACCAGAGGGGCGTGGCAGGCAGACATTCCGGACTTAACCGACGATGATTGGGCCGAGGCCATAGCTAGCCCCCGGGAGGGCGGCCGTGTCTTGTCGATACCGCCTCATCCAATTCAAATACATACACCACGTGTACTACACTAGACTTCGTCTTTGGAAGATGGGGGTCATTCAATCTCCCCAGTACTTACATTGCAGGAGGGAAGAGGGGTCATTTATGCATACGGTCTGGGATTGCACAGCGATTCAGCCCTTCTGGCGTAGGGTCTTGTCTTGCTTGGGTGAAGTATTGTCCTGGGATCTCCTGTATGATCCCAAATTGTTCCTATTACATAGCACTGATGGGATCAGGGGGAATCGGTATACGCAGCACTTGCTTTTCCTGCCCCTCACTATTGCTAAACGCGTTATCGCTCAGCTGTGGAAGGGGACCCCCCCCCAACGTTAGGGAAATGGCAGACAGAGTTAGACAGATGCATGGGTGCAGAAATCGCGGTTTTCCAGGCGCGTGGTTGTCCCCTGAAACACAGGAAAATATGGTCCCGATGGCTACATATCGGGGCATAGATCTTCCCCCGCTTCCCTCTCAGACCCCCTGATGTGGGAACCCCCCCTTTCATTCTTAATCATAACATGTGAGACTAACTATCGTATCACTCCCGAGGTGGGCACTCGTATATACACACTTACATACTTGGATTGCGGGATTGTCTGCGCAAAGTTGTTGTTGTTATATATGCGTATTGTTATTAATTCTGTATACAAATGCGGTACTTTTACTTTATCCTTAATTTCAAATGTATATTCAGGGCTGCAGCCCTGATGGTACCATATAAAGCCAATAAAATGTGTTTAAAAAAAAAAAAAACAATACATGAAATGAATAAAACAATAAAATGATGTGCAATACAATCAATTCCTAAAACTTTCAGTCGAAAACTAGCACATTGCAGTTCATAAAAGATACAATTTTACACAATTTAAAACAACAACAGACTATGACCGCGGTCTAAAATTTTATAATAGCAGCATTAGGAGAAACAAAGTCCATCAGCTGGGCATCCTTTTCTGCCTAAGTATCCACATATACATCAAAATCTGTGAGACAGCAAATAAAATACTTTGCCTAGTATCGCTTCTTAATATTCTGAACACAGTGCTGAAATTCCTAAAGCCCAGGTTACGGCAGACTGTTAGGACCCACCTCCTTCTGCCACTTTGGTATAACGGACAAAAGAATACAACATGCTCAGCCGTTTCCACCACCTGAGGGCAAAAGGGGCAGAACCTGTCAGAGTCATGCTTCCATTTTGCCGTGAAAGAACGGAATGGCAACATCTCCATCAGCCGCGGCCTGTGCAGGTAAGAGAGGTGGGGCCCAGTGGTGGGGAGGGGATTTCGACGGACGATGACAAGGGAAAATTGTATAAAAAATTAAATTTCCCTCGTCGTCTGTCGAAATCCCCCGCCCCCCCAACCCCACGGGCCCCACCACCCCAATGCTCTTACCCGTAAGGGAGGGTGAGGTGTGTGTGGGGGGGATTTCAATCTCATCCAGGGAAGCCTCCAAGCAATTATTAACTTTAAACTCCACAAAGTAAACTTTAAGGGAGTCTGCCCTGGGGGAATATAAAATTAAATCATTAATATGACGCCAGTAGGCCCCTTTTAACTCTGATCTAGAAACTGTATTGGCATCTGCAGGGGACGACCAGAGTTTCTCATACCTGATCTGACACAATTGATCTTTGATGGACCGGATCAAAATAATCTTACAATCCTCGGGTTGCCCCAGGACATCTTCTAAGGCCCTAGGAAAAGGCATCAGCTCAGGAACCTTTGAATATCTGTGCGTCTTTGAGGAATAAAATTATCATTACGTTTATAAGAAGAAGCTGATGGTCATTTCTGAATGTAAGAATATGTCTGGGTATTAGGTGGCCCACTGTTTAAGGCCCTGATGTTCCACCCTAGGGATATTGGCACCCACATGGTGGGGATGGCAAAGTTGGCGCAGGTATGTCACTAATATTCTGTGGTTACCAATATCTTCTGAAAAAGACTGGTGTTATGGAGTTTAATATATTTATTACAATCTTCATTTGGCATTTTTGAATGAATGTCATCGATATTCCAGGAGGTCATTTATTTTCCTACAGACTGTATTATGGATAGGATCATCAAAAGCAGCTGGGTCAGCAGCAAGCAGCGTGTTGGGTCAGGAATGTCACTGCATGGTAAACGAGCATGTTCCCTTTCCCAAGTGCCCTACAGTGTGTATCTGAAATCTTGACTTCTTATTTTTGGCCTGGGAATTACGCGAATCTAGCTTGTGTGCAGAGGTTAGGTCTGTCCCTGACTAGAAGAGGTGCCCTATGACCTGGAGGGGTGCACCATGCATGTCCTGTTTTTTAGACAGAGGACTACTGTCCCTGCCACTTTCTTCACCATACCGAGTGGTGGCGGCGGCAGTATATCTTGCTTTATGGATCAGTACTGCAATCAAACCTTTTTATCTGGATCATTAGTGTGGAGGCCTACAGGCTCACTCATGTAAAGTTTATAGGTGCTTGTGCAGTCCCTTCTGCTAGCATCCCGAGAGTGTGTTAAGCATGTTGCTGTGTGTGGTCCGGGTTGTACATGCATGGTGTGTGGAAGCCACAGTAATAAAGACCAGTGGGATCCATTTTGGATACCGCTGTCCTGGCCGTGCACACGAGGGAATGTGAGGACTGTGCCCCTAGACAGTGGAAGTGTATTGCTGTAGCTGAAGGGAGTAAAACTATAAACCGAAGTGAGCGGATTGGAGACTTGGCTCCTTTGGACATTCTATGAGGTCTTTTTGTTAGCAAGGAGCTGCTGATTCGTCTAACACAACACTCCCATTTCATGGATGGTCAGGGGTGAGGGTGGGACTGCAGACTTTGTTGTAAAGGCAAGGAAGCCTTTAGGTGAGGTTTGCCCTTTTGTTTTTCACTGATTACTCTTTCATCTGGGCTGATGGCAGCCAGGTGCAGGAACCTCACATCTTTTTGTGCCTCTGTTGTTGGTGCTCTGAAAAGGAGACGACCCTGCATTGAGAAGCGTCAGTTTACACAAAGGCTGTACCTGGAGAACAGCCTAAAAAGGACACTTGATAGAAGAACCATCTCAAACCAGTTCCACAGTTTGAGAAAGAGATAGAAGAGATTCTGTCTACCAATTTTGCAAGATGTTGGATCCCAACTAACCCACTTGGTTCAAGATCCAAGTCCTCTATGGTCAAGGAAGAGAGTACTCCCCAGAGCAATCAGAGGGCTGTTGTGCAGTCAGGGCTGGTGTTTGCCTATCAGGTGGAAACCATGACTGCACAACAAAAAGGTCCAGTTGGGGCTGAGACTGCGTGCTGATAATCAGCCAATGCAAGGCTGCAAGAATCTGTCACTGGCCTATGAGTGGCTGCATCTGTTTAATTCCTGATCAGCCCCTGTGAATCCATGACTGGGTCCGGCCAGACTGCAAGAATCCATGACTGGGCCCTGCCAGGCTGCAATGACTCCAGTGTTGACTGCTTTGTTGGAGGCTATGCCTATTTTCCACCCAGCCACTGTGCAGGCGTAAATGTCAACTGCAAGGACCTTGAGGGACTATACTTACACCAACAGGCCGGATGGGACCACAACATCTTAGGACCACTGATCTTCAGGTGAGCATAAAGAAGCTGAGCGGGAGCACTGCCAAACACAGCCCAACGCCCTGATGGAAAAAACTAAACAAAAGCTTGTCAGCACACCACTGCTCTTGCAAGCTTGCAGGCATGCTTTCTGAGTGGCCTGAAAGTGACCTGGAGAAAAACTCAATGCTCTTTATTTAGTTATCCCCTGAAGAAGTGATGCAAAGCCACAGTCTGATCCTGAGATCTATTATGGAGCCAATGTGGTCATGCACTGGATGCCAGTGCTACAATGCATTGATCTAACATTGAAAGGACAGTCTTTTATTATGACAATGCTGGACTTGGTACATTTTCACATAATACATGGATTGGCAAAAGGTGCACTATTGTGTGAGGATCTGTGAAAGAAATATATCAATGATCCAAAATAACTCCAGAAACCTGCATATGCCTGCACTTGTCCTAAAGCAGGCAAATAAAATGGAACCCCTTCACATTTCTCTTAATGAAGCACCCAGGCCCTTGCCAGTATCACTCAACCTACTCCAGCATAATCAGCTGCCTCCCCTTCTTTGATGCACACATACTTTATATTTCTTGGAGGCATGCATTTGGCATTGTCAATCTGCAGGCAGGTGTAAAAAGAACTGCACGGAACAGTGACTTGCACACAGATATGACAGGAGCCACATCTTTAGAGTGATCTGCACATTGGGTTGACGAGTGCAGTCTGTTTAAAGTGACATTAAGAGCTTGCCTATAGCTGTATTTGTACAATAATTTGCACAATTTGAAAGGAGAGGTATACCTAAAGAAGTGCCAGTCCCATAATACTGGTCATCTACCCTACAGACTAACAAGACTGGCATGAGCAAATTAGTGACCTAGACAAGAGTCGTTTATTGTTGTAGTTGAAACCTGCAGACTGTGTCTGACCGGTATACTTCAGCAGTGACTTGTACACAATGACAGTTTCCATCTCCCTGTCAACTCCGTGGAGAGAGGCCAAGGTCAGAATTAACAACGTTAGCTGGTATCCCCTTGACAAGTAAACAGGATCACGAGTTAAACTACCCAGAAAGGGGAATCCTGATTTACCAGGTCATTTTGCACACGTTTTGCTGGATTCCTGGAAGTTTAATGCTCCTTTTTACCACCAGTTCTGAACAGGTTTTGAATTAGTTTTGGGCAGAGATCCTAGGCTGACTTCAATGTCATGGGGCACTCTGTTTATCTCTCTCAAGAAGAATTTAAATCTTGCCTACTCCGTCTGCAGTATATGTTTCCTGATGGATATGGCTAACAAACTCTTTGCTATCCCCTCAAAGTATGAACAAGAGGCATTATTTATTAGCTTCCTTTTAAATTCCCAATCCAAAATCATTTTCTACAGTTTATACTTTCCTACAGTTGTCATGAAGGACACCCTGTCCTGTAATGAAGGCCTCCAGTTCTCCATCCTGGTAGCTCTTCTTGGGATATTTAAATCTCCCAGAAAATTGCTCCTGTGAAGAATCACCTCTATGCATTTCTCCCTGTAGTTCTTGGGAATCAGGGATGCTGTGCTCTTCTTCATAATGATTCTCACCCTGATACTGCACTTTGTTATACATATATATTTATATCAATTGAAAAATAAAAACGTTAAAGTGACGTTATGGTTGGGTGTTGAGGTGATATAGAATTCATGTTTAAAAAACGAACAACCACTTAAATTTGCGTGTTACAGTTAAGTGAACTTATTACAACTTACACCATCATCATGCACCGCTTATGGCTTCACAAATTATTTCACTCATGACATATTAAATGACATAATTGATGACTGCTGATGACATCTCAAATTACATCACTCATAACATTGTGACAGTGTGCTACGGGCACACTGGAATGGAAGTAATCCAACAGGCTGCACCTGTGCCCAATTTTCTACCACCAATCAAGTGATAACGGACATAGCCAAGGCACATTTCAGTGTGTGTTTTTTTGTTTCTAACTGTTAGTTATTAACTCGTCTCGACACCTAGCTATGATGTCACTTTAAACTTTAGCTTTTTCAGTGAATTTGTTTTTTAGGTCTCGGCCTGCACCAGCGCTTGCGCTGGTCTGGCCGAGAGTTTTAGTAAGCGGCTTTTGGAAGTGCAAACACTGGCTTTCGGCTGGCGACCAGCTCGAGTTCACGATGGCGTGCACGCGCAGCTGGCATCTGGGTTTCCTATCTCTTCCTCATTTCCTCGTCATGGCTCATTAACTCTCTGGACTCTGATGTTTCAATCGCAGCAGCAGCTCACATTACCAACTGAGGGCCCTGGACTACAGTCACATGAAAAACAACAGCGAGAAATGCAAGCTTTTTTTGTCTAGTTAGAAATATTGCTTCGGTGGGTTGATTTCACCTTATATCGCTATTTGTTTTATATTGGGAGTCACAGCCTAATTACCAGTATTTTTGTCTTTCACTGTTTTTTTATTAATATTTATTCGCGCAAAGCACAAAGCTATATTTAAGGTTACTTTTTCCGCGTCACTTCTTCACTCTATTTAAACTCCACACCCCCCACTCTTATTGTCTCTCTCCTTCTCTCTCTCTCCCCTCTCTAATTCTCTCTCTACTTAATTAACTCTCCCCTCTCTATCTTTTTTAGCCTTTCATTCTCTCTCACCCCTTTATCTGTTTCTCTTTCAAACTCCTTCATTCACTCTCTCTCCCCTTCTTTCTCTCTCTCTATCCCGCTCCACTCTTTATTCTATGCACACCCTTTCTCTCTCTTTCTCTCTCACCATTGGGCATTATATCTTCACTCTATCTCTCACTCGGCAACACCACAGCATCACTCAGCGCAAGCACAGCATCAATCAGAGCCAGCACAGCATCACTCAGCGCCACCACAACATCACTCCGCGCCACCACAGCATCACTCAGGGCCAACACTGCATCACTCAGGGCCAACACTGCATCACTCAGGGCCAACACTGCATCACTCAGGGCCAACACTGCATCACTCAGGGCCAACACTGCATCACTCAGGGCCAACACTGCATCACTCAGCACCACCACAGGATGACTCAGCACCACCACAGGATGACTCAGCACCACCACAGGATGACTCAGCACCACCACAGGATGACTCAGCACCACCACAGGATGGCTCAGCACCACCACAGGATGGCTCAGCACCACCACAGCATCGCTCAGCACCACCACAGCATCGCTCAGCACCACCACAGCATCGTTCAGCACCACCACAGCATCGCTCACCACAGCATCGCTCAGCGCCACCACAGCATCGCTCAGCGCCACCACAGCATCACTCAGCGCCACCACAGCATCACTCAGCGCCACCACAGCATCACTCAGCGCCACCACAGCATCACTCAGCGCCACCACAGCATCACTCAGCGCCACCACAGCATCACTAAGCGCCACCACAGCATCACTAAGCTCCGCCACTGCATCGCTCAGTGCCGCCACTGCATCGCTCAGCGCCGCCACTGCATCACTCAGCGCCGCCACAGCATCACTCAGCGCCGCCACAGCATCACTCAGCGCCGCCACAGCATCACTCAGCGTCGCCACAGCATCACTCAGCGCCGCCACAGCATCACTCAGCGCCGCCACAGCATCACTCAGCGCCGCCACAGCATCACTCAGCGCCGCCACAGCATCACTCAGTGCCAAGACAATATCACTCAGCACCACCACAGCATCACTCAGCGCCAAGACAATATCACTCAGCACCACCACAGCATCACTCAGCACCACAGCAGTATCACTCAGCAACACCTGAGTATCATTCAGCATCACCTCAGCATCGTCTCCGCAACAGTCACCACCACCACCACCACTACCACCTCAGCATCACTCAGCACCACCTCAGCCTGCTCTCGGAATCTGGAATCTGTTGATTCTCCCCTAGCGTCTGGCCGCTGCTAGTGTTATAATACAGGTACTAGTTCCCAACCTTCACCCTCCGATTGTTTATGCCCCCTCAAAAAAAAAGCTTTAACAAACAACCATTGCAATAGGCAGAAACAAGTTGCCAGCATTGCAAGAACAAAAGAAAACTGAGGACATTTTTTATTGTAAATACTTTTTTTAATATGGTCGTTCAGTTTTACATAATGCCTTCTTGGTCATATATAAAGTAACAAAAATGCTTCTGACACTTTTTTATTATAACTTTTCAGCATGCCGCCCAGCAGCCACACTTCTCTACAGCACAGCTTGAAGACATTGGCAAAGTCAATAGCTCTGGCTAAACACTTGTAAGGCCCCAAAGGCGAGACCTATTGTCTATGCCAATGCTTGTTTTATCATATTGATAGTAGAATATATGCCAACACTCCCTGCAGCCTACACCCCTGCTGTGCATAACATTCATTTAACAGTCACAAATATATTCCCTTGGAGACCTAAAATCACACACCTCAATTGCCAAAAAGCTTCTTCAATTACCACACATTCATACACCCAGTCTTGAAAGAGCAAAGAAACAAATATCTATTACCAAATTTAATACCAAATATATTCAATCAATTCGTCCAGAAAGTACAAATAAATCTAAAAACAAATACTGGAAAGTTCACATAGATACATAGGTTAAAAGGAGAGACAACACATTGGACAATCACATTTGTCATAAAATTATGTTAATTTGTAGGAATCCATAAAGGTGACACATTGTAAAAATTAATTTCTTTTCCCATGAGTGAAACTTTGGTCCTCAAATTTAACAAAAACTAGGCGTTGACACGTGTCGGTGGATAATGCAGGATAAAACCACCTTCTTCAGGACAACAAGAATATTTCCCTCCTAATTATTTGTGCAATAAATGCCGATACTAGCGCTTGAGTGAGGCGAAATAACCTTTGCTCAAAACATTGTAAAAAATGGAATTAAAACCTTAACCCTAATATCATATTGTACCGCTGCTGAAATTACTCTTCTGGACATGTAGCGGTAGTCAAAATTTCTAAGAAATCACTCGCTGTGCTTCATATCCATCCCATAAGGTTCAGGGAATCCCTATATTCATCTGGTTGCAGACGATGGGTAGGGAAGCTTAAAAGCCTTCCAATCAAGTACCTACTCGGCAGACAGCACCTTCAAAATGTCTGTCCCAGTCTCAAGAGGCACAAAAGCTCTCTGTGGTATGTCCTTCCTCCTGTATGGGTTGAAACCAAGTAAACATTCAGCCATACGTATTGAGGGGCTTGGCTATGTGGGGTGGTCTCTAGTCTGGCCCTGTACCCCCTGACCACCACAGGTGCGCAACACACAATGCGCATGGCTTTCCGCCATGTGCAGCCTGGGGTTGGATGCAGGGGCCAGGTCTTCAGTCAAGCCCTGCTTCCAACCCCCCACAGGCTCCCAATCCCTAGCTGTGCACAGCCTCCCGCAGGCCCTGCAGCTATCCCCCATGAGCAGTTAAAAACAATACAGAACATGACTTTTGGCTGTGTGCATCAGGCGGTAGGCAACAAGGCCTATCATCTTCAGTAAGGCTCTGCACCCAATCCCTCCTCCCCTGAGGGTACCCAGCTCCCGCGGCGCATGGCACTTTGGCCTTGCACATTGGGGTTTAGGTCGCATGACCTCACCTCCGGTCAGGCCCGTCACCCAATCCCATACAGGCTACCAACAGCCCCACTCAGCATGGCCTTTTACCGTGTGAAGAGGGCATTGGCCACAAGGCCTGGATTCTAGCAAGGCTCTTTGCCCAAACCCACACTGAACACCACCTTTGGCCACAGGGCCTCAAGCAAGACCATGCACCCTATCTGCCGTGGGCTACCAGTCATTCTGCTGTGAACGGTCTTTGGCTGTGTGCAGCCAGGTATTGGCAGCAGGACCTAGCCTTCAGCCAAGCCCTACGCCCCATGGGTACCTAACCCCCCGCTCTGCAGAGCCTTCAGCCATGCAAAGCACAGGGTTTCTGCATGGCTTGACCTCTAGCCAGGCCTTGTGCCCTTCCCCCTCACTACGAACAGTGGTGGACTGGCCCTGTGCCCAGCCACTGCATGCAGCCAATCCTCAGTGTGCATCGGCCACAGCCTGCACAATAGCGGATGGCTGCAGAGTCTGGTCTATGACCAGACCCTTGTAATTTTCCTTTAAATGTTTTTTGGTAATGCAGTACCACAGGTATAGCCTCATTGGGTACAGTGGTACAGAGTGAGTACTGGTACCACGGTACCGGTGCCCAGAAACATATCTGTTTTTAGTTTAACTTAAAGGAAGGTCCTTTGGGACCCACATGGCACTGAGAGTCAGGTTGTGCCCACTGTGCCCTCATATGTAGCATTTTGAAAAAGTTTCCAGGACTCGAAGACTGAGTCCGCGAGTCCTGTAATGGAAACATATTGTTCAGCGTTGCTGCCAGCAAAACAGATAAATTTGTGCCATCAACGAAAAGACCGATGGGAGGAAAACCTCTTTGGCCAAACAGAATGGCCTATTTTATTTGTTTTTTTTTAAAAATTGGAACCACAGATTTTTTCGGAAGTCCCGTAGGCCCAACCTTCCAGGCATACCTAACTTTTCCTCTGGTTAACCCCTTCGTGGCCAACCCAAACCCTTATTTAAATTCAAATTTCTCACAAACGGCTTAACGGATTTACACCAAAACACAAAGAGCATGCTTTCTGAGTAAAGTTCTACCTTAGTGCCAAGTCATGTAATGCCGTTGAGTCATTTTTTTCGGTATTGGAGACTACTGGTATTTATACCACGCAATTCTAGCTGGGAAGCAACAGACACTGTATATGGGAATATGTAATGATCCACAATCATATACATAAGTTGAACAAGTGAGGCATCATGGTTGAATAGCGTAGAGTAATTCAAATTGGAAAAAAATATTTCAAAGAAGAACAATAGTACTAAAATAAATCAACTAAAGTACAACATATTCTATTGAAACTGCATTGGACACCAGTGAAGATGTCAAACTTGCCCAAGTAGGCCAATGCTGACTATGTAGATGTTTTGAATGGGCATCAAATTAAAGAATGCAACAAGCCAAATGCCAGCTATTGGAATCAATTGATGTATTTGTAACTAAAATTAACACAAATGTAAGAAATCGATTGTGAATACTAATAACATTAGAGAAGCAACTGTGCCCAAGAATTGAAAATCTCAGCTTTTTCTAAGCCTGAACAACTGGACAAATGCACTTGTGAATGTTAATGAGTAATATTTCCACGTAAAGAACGTAATGAACAAGACAAAGACATCTGGAGTCCACGCCTGCTGTTACATGACACACATGAAATGTTCACTTTCAAAACCCATATTATTTAATATTCGTGTTTATATTATATATTATTACACCTCTCCTGCACATGTATCTCACATTCTGTTCTCATTCCTTTCTGCAACTCTGAATCCTCATTCTATGTCATAAATTGTAGGTGAACTGACAAGTTATAACAGGCACATTTATGTATTCCGGTACGCATTTTCTTTTATCATCACTATGCATTGGTTTAACCGGAACTCCCTTACCATCCTTGTTTTTCTTTACACTACTTCCCTTGTTAAAGTCTATTACAATTTATTAAAACGTTTTACTTCACTGGTGTTCGTGCCATTAAACCTTCAAACATGGTTATGGTCTGCTCCAGCCCATCAACTATGCCCACAATTCTGCAAAGCGGCATGTTGCAAGCAAGAACATTCAAGTTAAGGTAATAAGGTGGCAGAAGCTCATGCACCTTTTTCCTCTTAGAAAAGTGGTAAATATAGCACCTTGCAACAAGTTAAAAAAAAGTCAAGTCACAGTTTGCTAAAAGAAATGACTGCTGCTCATCCTTTGATGCTGTGCAACTGTGCGAGATGAGCAAAGATAATGTATTCAAATAGTGAAGATGGAAATGTGCAGAATAATAATCCTTTTCTCGCTCAGTATGTCTCCGGCGGAAGGGATGAAGAACTTTCTTGAGTCGAGAGGACTGCATAAACCACAATCGGCTGTGCTTGACAAGGAAAATATAAAAGCATTTCTATCTAATATTATTCACTTACGTACAGTATGAGAGACAGTAAATTCTCAATGTTTAAGCTCCAGCTTGCACTCACCATGTGGCTGAATGTATCACATACATTACAATGGCACTTTTAATTTTGCTGCACTCTAAGGGGCTCATTATCACAATCACAAAGAAGAAAGATTACACATCCAACGCAAATGAGTCCTGCTAAGACAGGAAGTGCAATTTGTTGGGACTGTGATAAACTAAGAAATTCTCAGTGGCTGCACTTCAAACTGATTAACCTCTTCCCATGCAGCAAACTTGAAATAAACAAGCAGCCATCTGTTGTTTTTATTATGGACTTACTGCAATCATTGATGTGCAAGGCATTAAGAAATATTTCGCAGTTTGATTCAGATAGTTCTAACCTTTATTAATCAACTCTTGTGTTCAGGCGAGAGAGAGGGAAAGAGAGGGAGAAAGGGGGAGAGGGAGAGAGGGGGGGAGAGGGAGAGAGGGGGAGAGAGAGCGAGAGGGAAAAAGAGGGGGAGGGAAAGGGAGAGAGAGGGGGACAGAGAGAGGGGGAGAGAGAGAGAGCGAGAGAGAGAAAGAGAGACCCTTAGCACTGAGAGACTCATGAATCTATTGCTGCGGCTGTCATTCAGTGCACCAATTATTATGCATGCTTGAGCGTTCTCCTATGAAGAGCAACTGTATACTAGGGATCAGATCTGTTCCAGAGATTGAATAAATGGACACACAGAGGTCCCTTGAATAACATACTAATGTCATTGGCAATGTTATAAAAGAAGTTAAATCAAACAATTTATTTCATGCAACAACTTTTATTTATACATAGATTACACAATCCGAAGTATTCTTAATCAGGAGGAAAATAGAAGTACTTTTGAAATTCTAAAAGCTGCAACACCACCCTGTGCATGCCCTAGTCCTACAAGTACGATTCACAAAAACAAAGCACCAAGTGAATAATTTCCATTTATTTACGTATCTATGGATCTTTATACAGCACTAAAATCTTTAGTGTCTACTTTAGAACACTCACCTCAGTTATGACAATCATGCAAGCCAATATGTCAGCCATCCACCCAGGATCTCGGTTACAGCTAAAAGGACAACATAATATCACCTGGCTCTCTTTCTGTTAATCATGGTTTACATGAACACCCCTCATGATCTAATGCACCTTTAGTCAGTCAAGGCAACAGCTGTGGTACCCTCGGAGCTTAGCTATGCCAAGTCACCTCTGCTCTGCTATCCGACATTACAATTATGATAGCAGAATCCGTAATACCAGCAAGGATATTTATTATATCAATTCAGATCGCAATCAAACAAGACTGCAGTGACCCAAGACATAAAGCATGCCAACCCGAACATTCAGATTTAACTACATCACCACACCTCTCTGGATTCCAAGTACATAGGCTCCGAAGACCAAGGCAAGGATGAACACGTGCAAGACAAGAAAAGGATGCTTTGGCTGTATGCCAAAGCATAGGCAGACCTTTGACCTGCAAGGTTGACCAACGCCATAGCAGGTTAATTAAAGAGGTGTCAGATTGGCATGGCATGCCTAGCTCCAAACTCCAAGGGTGAACACATTTTTAGCATCAAGCAGTGCTTCAGTAAGTGCTGTAAAGGTTTAGACAGCTGATGCTAGAGGTAGGAAGTGAGACAATGCAATATATCTACAATTAGGATAATAGAAGGGCCGGACTGGGAACCCAAAGCTGCCTTGGCAATTTTGTCAGACCAGCCCCTCGGGAAGCACTGCCTGGCTCCGGGAGGCTGGAAAAGCTTGCCTGCGGCTTTTGTTACTGGGGGCCGATATTGCAGCACTTCTGCAAAGCCGGCCCCCAGTAACAAAACCAGCCCCCACCCTTCCAGGATCTCGGGGAAACGTTTGATGCTCGGTTCGGCCAGTCTGGCCCGGGATAACAGAGGCTGTTGCACTGCAAACATAGCTCTTAATAAAGTTTGAAAGATTCAAGCATAATCTACGAGAACATTGCAACAACATGGGAACCTGTGGGTGTTCAGCTCAGCTAAAGCTTCAGAGGGTAAATAATTCCCAGAAACTACTATATCCTTAACTAACCCCCATTCAACCCATGTGAGGCAAGACATCTATGTGCTGTGATGCTTCCCTAAAATAAATTCAATCTTTCAACCTCTTTTCAATGACCCTTTCCTTCTATCGCAGCCTCTCCCTGTCTACCTGTTGGACTTGGACCTTTCTGTAGGGTCATCCCCAAACATTTTGCCTTCCTCCTATTTATGCTGAATTCGTTTTTGCTGGACTTAGGGCTCTGTGCACTCTACCACTGGTAAAGTGCTTGTGTTCTCTCCTTAAAACATGTTAGAATTGGCTTATCCCAAATTAGCATATTTAATTTACTGATAAGTCCCTGATAAAGTGCACTACATGTGCCCAGGGCCTGTAAATTAAAAGTCACTAGTGGGCCTGCAGCACTGATAGTGCCACCCACTTAAGTAGCACTTTAAACATGTCTCAGACCTGCCATTGCAGCCTGGGTGTGTGTAGTTTTATACTGCCATTTCGACCTGGCAAAATAAACCTTTTGCCAGGCCCAAATCTTCCTTTTTAATAGATATAAGTCACCCCTAAGGTAGTCCCTGGACAGCCCAAGGGCAGGGTGCAGTGAATTTAAAATGTTGGACATGTACTTTTAAGTTGTGCATATCCTGGTAGTGAAAACCTCTTAAATTCATTTTTCACTACTGCAAGGCCCGCCTCTCCTATAGGATAACATTGGAGCTGCCTTATTACATTTTATAAGTGTAATCTCCAAATAGGAATAGGTAACCAGGTCGTGTCTGCTGTCTCTAGAATCACAATTCAAAATCCTAACTTATGGTGATTTAGAAAGTTGGCATTTTCTTGCCTTAGCTATTTTGGTCTAAGGGTCACATTACAGGGTGTAGCTGACAATTGGACTTTGTGTATTCCTCCTATAAAAAACAGTCACACACACACAATGAGGAGCTAGTGTGTCTGGATGGGCCATCACTGGCAGGATGAGAGGGAGAAGCAGGGCCCAGCTCCACTTACACTTAAATAGGCTATGTGCCGTCTCCACACAAAAGGCTGCATACCCCCTGTAGCTAGTCTGCAGCCAGGGCCATGAAGGCAGACATCTGTGTACTTCAAAGGCATGCCTCTAGAAGCTACTCCTCACTTCAAAGGCACAACTGGGTATAAATACTGGATCTCAGACACCAGCTCTTCAGTACACTGAAGAGTACACTAGTGGAGAGGTGTGGTGCAGCGGCCAGGGCAGCTGACTTCGGAGCACAGGGTTCACGGTTCGATCCCCGGCTCCGGCGGCAGCTCAGCTCAGCACCATGTGACTCTGGGCAATAGCTCACTTAATTTCCACTACGGCCCCCAGCGCCTTGAGACCCGTAAGGGTGAGTAGCTGCGCTATATAAAAACGGACTTACATTTTTTTTTTTTACACTTCTGGGCCTTTGGATTCTCTGCCAGGAAGAAGGACTGCTGTGCTGTTGAAAAGACTGCCACTGTGCTGGACTGCTAGTCTGAACGAGCTACTTCCCTGCTGTACTGACCTGCTGCCTACTGTCCTCTTGCATTGGGAGGAAGAACTTGACCTGAAACCTCACCTTGAACCCAGGACCACAGACTGACTCCAAGGGCTAGTCTGCTGGCCTCCTGATCTGAGCCTCAGGGACATAAAAGACTCCCCAAACAGCTCCTGGAACCTGATGCAGCAAGTTAATGACTCCCAACTGATGCCTATAGGTCCTGGACCTTTGGTGTGGCTCACAAGCTCTTAAATCAAGCTTTTGGGCTCATTGGGACCACAAATGGGCCCGTTTGCACTGTGACCACTCTGCTCGAAGGGAAAATCAGCGCGAGCTGCCACCAGCCTGTTTCTTTGCACTGCAGCATCGACCGCTCGTGGGGGACCGCCACCGCAAAGCACCAGCCCGTCCGCAACTTCTGGCCTGCTCTTTGCGCCACGCCAATAGCCTCCCGCAATGCCCTCCTTGTGACCGTCTCCAACACGAACGGGAATCTTGGCACAAAATTCGAGAAGGTAAAACTTCAGTAGGTCTAATCTGGGACTGTATCCGACTGGCGCTCTATCGCGGTCGGCCTGAACTTTTGACTTTGACCTGGTCCAGTGGTACTAGATAGCTGCGGTTGGCGCTTTATGCTTTTAGGTGCTATTTTACACTTCATTCTTTAAAAATTCATAACTTCGGTTTCACTGATTGGAGTTTTGTCATTTTGGTCTGGTTTTATTCATTAGATTCAGCTCTATTTTTCTAACTTGTCGTGGGATCCTTTTTGTGTGGAGTTTTCACTCTGTTACTATTTGAAGTAATGCACAAATACTTTACACATTGCCTCTAAGTTACTCCTGAATGCTCTGTGCCAAGCTACCAAGGGGGTGAGCACAGGTTAATTTGGGGTTTGCCTGTGCCTTACCCAGTCAAGGATTGTGGTTGCTGCTTGACCAGGGCTCACACCCCTGTCAACCAGTAGCCCAATTTCTGACACTGCCGAACTGATAACTTTCTCTGCCATTAGAACATTAGATTTCTACAGAGAGGTTTGCGTACAGTAATATAATAATTACAGCCACCTAAGGAGCACTGCACAGTTTTATACCATGGGTTTATGCGTGTGGGCAGTATCACTAAAAAGCCTGAAGTGAACTCATTGCTAAAGGTCATTGCTGAAGGGATATTGCCCAGTTGAGCGTAAACAGTGAAAGTGGACAGAAGAATGGGGGGGAACATAATAAACAAAGAGGTGGTAAAAGTGAGATAAGGTATACATCCCTTAGTAAACACCAATTAAATCTCAAATGTGATGGAAGAAAAGCCAGAGAAGAGTTTTGCAATCAGAACGTGAAGGCAATGGAGCTTGCAAACTGTATATCAGCAAAAAATGCAGCAAGACCTTTGCGAGAGAAAGGGAGAAGAGCGGAGTAGAATTTTTGATAGAAATGTAAATTCATCTAAGCTGGTGACAATACCATGCAAAACAATTGAATACAATAAAAGGTCATATTATTATCTGGGAGGCATTTTTCATCTGAGGTTCATCATATCACTCCTCAACAGAGAATGTTTCCGAATTCTGGCAAAACATATTTCAATAAATGTAACAGGTTCCGCTTTACTGATGGCAATCGCTGAACAGCAAAACAAATACGCTGTTTAATAAATAAAAATCCATGAAAAGAATACTAGAAACCGTTTTTAAATACTGGAGTGTGCTAGTGGTTGAGTGTTTCAGTTGCATCTGAGCGCAGCACGCACCCTGAGGTTGGGAGCAGGCTCAGGTATAAATAAAACGGTGCCCTGCCACTCGAGGTAGAGTCCAAGTAGACAACCAGTGTGTTGGTGCTTTGCTGTTGCCCCCTTGTGCCCAGCTACTGCCTCATCCTGTTTCCTGGGGCTGCGCACTCTACATTGGCGATGAGGATAAAAGCTCCTCGGTGAAGCACCACCCCACACAGCCACCCTCCCACCCCAAATGGTCGTGGACCCAGACAACAGTGCTGCAGCATTCCGGTGGTCATGTTTTCCTCCTGCTGGTGAGGTGCAGATATTGGGAGAGGCCATCTGTCGCGACTGCTGCTGCAAGGCCCTAACGTCCTGGAATATCAGCACAGAGTGGCACGCTGTGCCTAAACATTACCCTATCAGCCCGATGGGCAGAGACCTACCAATGCCACCTGCTGGCACAGAATGTTCACTGCGCCATGAGGCCTGGAGTAGAATAACACCCAATGCGATCACACATCACCTCTCCCAGCGTAGGACTAAGACTCACAGCGGTGTTCCCACATGGGGTGCCCTCAACATTCTCCCACGTGCCACATCCAGGCCGCCATCCTGCTCCCCATCCTCAACTCTCCAGGAGCAGTCAGGTGTCCAATTATCCCCCAGATTCCTCATAGGGGTGAACCAGGTCTGATGACTACTAGAGAGAGGGGCTTGGCACATTTGCTTCCACCACTGACAACGGCCTCCGGAACTACCACAACACATTGCAGGGGTGTCTGTACACTTGCAGGTTCAGTCCCTGCCCCCCGTTCAGTGAGCTAGCAAACCCTGCAACAGTGGCACCCATTGAAAGATGAGGCTCAGACTCACAAACGTCTTCTGCGCCATGAGAGAGACGGACCCGGAGGTGAAACGAATGCTCCTCCTTCATTATGCTGGTGATGAGGTGTTCAAACTGTTTGAAAATCTTCCCAATACTGTGGGGGATGATGACTATGATGCAACGTTTGCTGTGCTCAATGCGCACTTTGACCCCCGATCAATTCTGACTTCGCAAGATTCAACCTCCACCAAGCCAGACAGTGGGAAGATAAGACCATCTATAGCTTCTATGCACAGCTGCGTGAGATGGTTACCACCTGCACAGAGGACTATCCCCAGAAGGAGGTGTGGGCCCAAAATATCCAAGACCGCAAGTCCAATGTGCTTCGCCATCTCACCCTACGATAACCAGGAATGAAGCTGGAAGAGATTCTTGTGCTGACGAGTTTACACAAACTGTCACATAGGTGAGACAAGTGCATGGAAGAGGCCTTGGCAAAGGTCAGCATCACCAGCCCGACAAACCAGAGAGTCAAGGTGAAGCAAGAATCGATCAACCAAGTCCGTAGAACCCAACGAGCACGGTCAGCCGCACAATCCCCACAGCAGGAGGCCATCTGTGACTACTGTGGTAGAGAACCCCACCTACAGTTCCAATTCCCAGTGTAAATAAAATTCTGCTCAAGGTGCGGTAAGAATAACCACTTTGCATGAGCCTACTGAGGCAAGGAGAGAAGCAGAGGCACGCAAGATGTTCCTCCATGTCTCCTTCAGAATGATTAACACAAGAGACCAATGGAAGGTAAAGAGAGGGGCAACATCTTACGTGACACAGAGGAGGATGAAGATGAAGAGCTGTTCCTCATATCCTGCATGAGAGCAAGTGTCAAAAAGGCCACACCCTGTCTGTGACATTCAAAATGGTGGCCAACTTATCTCGCCACTCCTTGACACACAGGCATCCATTAAAAAAAAGGACATGACCTAATACAAAAGAATTCGAACACAGCCCCCTCTAAGCCCCACAAAGACACAAATCTTTTTCTATGGAAGTGCCATCCGGCTACCCCTCCAGGAATGTTTCAAGACAGCATACGTCACCTGGAACAGGTGGTCAGAGTGAGATTCTATGTGATTCTATGTCACCACGAAGGACAGAGACACTCTCCTCAGCTGCCAAACTGATGGAGACCTAGGGATCGTGGCATTTGCAAGGCAAGTCTACACTCTCCAAGTGGAACTAGTCCTGCAAGAATTTGGAAATGTTTTTAAATACATGGGTTGCTTCAAAGATTACAACGTCAAGGTACACATTGATGACACCCTAAGACCGATCACTCTGAGGAACCAACGTGTCCTGTTTCGTCTACGAGAAAAAAGGGGTCGGGCACAACCCCATGGGTATTCCCAATGGTCATCACTCCAAAACGTAAACAACCAGGAGCAGTCTGGCTGCATCGATATGTGTCGCCCTAACCAGGCTTTTAAGCGAGAATGCCATATCACCCCCACTATGGATGACATTATAGCAGACCTCAAGTGGGCTAAATGGTTCACAAACGTTGACCTCAACTCAGAATATCACTAGCTAAGCCTGTATCTGTTGGGCAGGGATATAACCACCTTTTCAACTCATGGGTGATAAGCAAAATTACTTTGGAATATCCTCGGCGGCTGAGGTTTCTGAATGCGATTCGTGAAGCATTATCTGAACTCCCCAAACTAATCAACATCAGTGATGACGTGCTAATATAATTGAAATCCCGGAAAGATTATCTAAGGCACCCTCGAGCTGCAACACAGAGGATTTATGATCGAGGCCTTACGCTGAACAGTAACAAGTGTAAGTTCTTCAACAGGCAGGTCGGGTTCCACGGCTACATCTTTTTCTCTGAAGGCATCAGCGTGGACGTCCACAAGTCGGATGACATCGGAATGCTCTCACACCAATCTCAAGCATGGAAGAAAGAAGTTTTCTTGTGATGGACAATTACTGTGGGTGGTTCATCCCAAACCTAGCCACCATTGGAGGCCTAGCTAAGGACACTACACATAGATAAAGCATGATGTCAAGCCTGTACCTTTATGGAAGAAAGTTCAAGATGGTGTCGGACCACAAGTCGTTGGTTAATCTATTTCTAGGAAATTCTAAACACCCTGCTCTGCATTGACAAGTGGTTCAACCAGCTGCTGCAGTACCAAATTGATCTCATCTCTAAGTCGGATGCTGAAAACAAAACAAACTTCTTTTCCAGACACCCTCAATGGCAAACCATGGAAGTGGATGACCATGCAGCTGCCACTGAACAGTATGTCCAGCTCATCACCCAGGTGGCATGCCCTCAGGCTCTGTCATTAATGAAGCTCCTCCAGGTCTCCAATCAGGGCAGATGCCTAGAGTGAACCAGAGACGCCATCAGATACAACTGGGTGGACTTTCTGGCCAAGACTCAGCAACTAGAACGGAGTGTGAGACACACCCTCTAACAAATGTGGCGAGCCTGAACAGAATGCGTGATCAGAGGTGGCCTTGTCCTCTGGGATCAAAGACTCATAGTGCAGTGGGATATGCGGGACCTCGTTGTGAGATTAGCTCACCAAGGATGCCAAGCTGTGGCAAAGACAAAGGCGAGACTCCGCAAAAAACTGTGGTTGCAGGGGATGGACACCAGGGTGGAAGAGCAAGTAAGCCAGTTGCCTGCCCTACCAAGTAAACAGTGAGGTGGGGTGGCCTGCACTCATAATCATAGAAGCCCCTAGCACTGTCCCATGGACGCAGGAAACAATGGACCTCAGGAGTTTTTGCCCATGGATGCCACACCCTCGCCTTCATGGATGCCTACTCCGAGATCCCAGTAGTTGAACCTGTGAAATCTAGTGTGTTCTAACACGTAAGGGCCAAGATGGAGAAAATATTTACAACGTTTAGCCTACCAATGACAATTAGGTCGGACAATGGACCCCCATTCAACGAGCTGGATTTTCAAACGTACTTAAAGAGCCTTAACATAAAAATGGCAAATCATGCCGAGATGGCCCCAGGCTAATGGGGACATGGATAAGTTCATGTACGCATCATAAAGGCCCTCTGAACAAGGTGCAGTCCAAGAAGATGACCCCCTTCACTGTGTCATGTAATGGAATCTATCAGCAGTAATGTTCAGGAGGAAGATTACAGACGGTGCCAAAGTGGATAGTCCAAAGCCTTGAGGTCCAAGCAAGTCAGCGTAGGAGAAGGCATAACAATAACAAGTCCACTATGGCATGCCGAGCTACACAAAAAGAAAAGTCTGTGTGGGGGACAGTGTCATCCTTTGGGACTGATACCAAGAGTAGAGGTTTGAACCCCGTACATGAACGGAGTAAGGAAGACCAATGCACCATGATCACGGTGATAAGAGGAACTGAGGCAATGACTAACCCGGTATTTGTAAAGCGCGAACTAATCACCCCTAAGGGTCTCAAGGCACTGGGGGCTGTCGGGTAGATTAAGTGAGCTATTGCCCAGAGTCACATGGTGCTGGGCTGAGCTACCGCCGGCGATCGAACCGTGAGCCTTGGAGGCTCCGGAGACAGCCGCCCTGGCCGCTGCGCCACACCTCTCCCCTCAAGACTAGAAACATCTCTTGGTTTAAGAAAGAGTACTCAGAACTGTCCCCAGGATTGGGAACCCCAGAGAGTGGAGGAGATTGTTGGGATGAATCACCCGAGTGGGACATCTGGGAAGACAGAACTGTTACCTCAAAGGTACTACCCACAACTCCAGGAGATGCGGACCCAGACATACTGACAGCAGAGAGAGGAGGTCCCGTCTCATCAGGGATTCCCCAAGAACTCACTCTAAATGCTCCTGGGAGGGGCAGCAAATGATACTTCCGGAGGCCGCACCCTCAACCCAGTACCCAGCAGCAAGATTTCGTCAGTGACATCGTGGCCACAGTTTCATCATCTGCGGAGGCTCCCAACCATCAGTGAGGTGGCAGCTAAAGTTGGGAGGAATGCCTGGATCTAGTGGTTGAGAGCACCAGTTGTGTCTTAGCGGAGTTCACACCCTGACCCCGGGTGCAGCCTCGCGACCTGCCGCTCGAGGAAGTGTCCAAGTACATTGCAGTCACGCTATTGTGCCCGGCTCCTTTCTTCACCCTGTTTCCTGGAGCAGCGCACTCCATAAACACAATACAGATTAAAAGACTTCACAAAACAGACCATAGTGAATTAAACAGAAATGCCTATATCAAGATCAAACGTAATATGCGTTTTTGAAAACATTTATTATTCCTACTGCTCATGCTAGAAAAGGAAATGAGCAACATAATACTGGTAGCTTAGCACCACAGTAAGCAAGCGAGCCTCCTTAATTCCTCATTATGGAAAATTTGTTTAACCACTTTCTGCTCAGCAATACACAATGGAGACAAATGAGGGAAGAAAATGAGCAACAGACTAATATGATAATTCTGTGTGATACAGCTTCGGCATTACACTTTAATTGGTGGTAGGAACTAACCACAAATGCGTCAAACATAATGACATAAATACCTTTTTGATTGGTAGTATGTTCAGTTCATGTAGGTAGTTTTTACAGGCTACGTGTTTGGCTTGCAAAAAGTACATTATCATTAGTAAAGAATAAGCTTTTTCATACCACGCCTGGTATAGAGCACCTGGAGCTGTTTGTAGTGTCCTCACAACACACCTTCAAGCATTTCCCACAGATAACCCAGGTGCAGTAGTTTCTATTGTGTTTCACAATAGTTATGCCAAGGTACCCTAGAGGCAAGCAAACATGTCCAGGCCAAGACATTAGCAATAAAAACACTAGATTGATGGACAAGCCAAACAGTAATGAGGCGTAAATGACCAATGTTTAAAGGTCAACTCCACTCTAAAAGAAGTTGATAGTTTACCCAGACCAAGTGAAGGCTTCTAACAAAACAGTAAATGCCCTTACCAAGTGCATTTATATTGTCTAACCCCAAAGGATGTAGCTTCTACTGAATACGTATTCTAGATCTCAAAAGCAGCTCAAACAGCTTTGCGGCAAAATTATGGTCAAACGGCAATATGGCTCCAGAGGTCTGCAGAATAAGGGCTTTGTTTGTCACCTGCTGAGTGACCGTCTACATTTCTTGAACCTAATGCCTAGTTAGTCGAATAATTTAGTGATTATCACCAATATATTGCAACTAGACTTAAATTTCTGCTTGAGCAGATGTCAAAGACCCATGATCATAACCGTTGTTTTTGGAGCATTGATAGTCAACATTTTAATTTGAGCAAAATATGGGAAAGATAGCTATGAAATGGTGGTGCTCATTCACTATCACTTCCAAGACAATTGTGTCATTGTCAAAGAGAAAGCCGATTATGTCTCATTTAAGGCATTTCTGAACTAGCATCCTTTGTGGAATTAAGTACTTTTTAAACTTTATATCATATTTATTGATTAAAGCTAAGCAAACACATAAATGAGACCAGAAACCATGCATCATTCTGGAGGTACGTACCTCTAACAAGGTGCTGCCAACAATTACTCCTAACGGAATCTCCCAAAATTTCTGTATGTGAAGTTCCCTAAAGGGGGATAGGTACAGTGTAAACCTCCATAGAGGGTAAGAAGAAAATGGGAATGATAGTAGATGCAGAGTGGCAAAGAAAGAACAATTATCATACTGCCTCTCTGTAATATAGCATTTCCCTTATTTCTCCAAGGACAGCAAGCAATGAAAATTAAGGGTAAGATCTAAGGCACTCTGATTTCAGTAATATATTTACAAGGTGTGCTCTGACTGCCAAGTACAGATCAGTCTCACGGTTTCTTAATAACATCTAGCAAAGCAATGGTTGGAGACCTCTTGAGTCAAAACAAAGGTTTTCTTAGACTTTCTCAAGACTCACCCCATTTGGGGGCCTCCTTCTTTGATTCCACTGTGTGGATCACTGCTTTAAATACCCCAGTTGCAGTGTGTAGGTCAGAAGGAATAGAACTAAGAGATCTCATTAAAACAAATACTACTTTGGAGAATTTCTTTTCATCTGCAGTCTCCAGACCCTGTACCCTGTGGTGGGTGTCTGGGAGTGTGTAAGCACAGCTTTAAAAAGTCTCTGTTCCGGTGTCTACCTTTTTTTGTTTTTGAAACATAGTGACCTCTACTCACTGCCGCTTCAAAAGAAAGTATCTTACTTCACCAGTTGGTCTTCTCCACCTGATCTCCGTCTGTTGTTGCCATCACACTGGTACCCTGAGAATTAATCACTGCTCCTGCTGCTAGCGGTAATTCATTGGAATCTCCAAGTGGCTCAGTCTAAAATAAACCATTACCAATGCTCTGACATTCTGGATGCTCCTACAAAGCATCTTCAACATGTGATCACACCACTCCTCCCCAGTCTCCTAGCACATTTTTCAGTTGCTCGAGTGTCCTCTGTGTGCTCCTCAATAAAGAGCACCATCTTGCATATGCCATCTAGTATCTCTGTGGTATTATGGAGACTCGGGAGAAAAGAATGGGCTCTGACATCACATATGTGGCAATGAGAAATCAATCCCAACTAAGCTCATACCTACCAGAAAAGTATTCATGACATGTGGCATGGTCCTGCTATCTACACTGTCCCAGTGACAAGTTGACAGCTGTGTTGGTGGAGTTGTGCCACAGAGGCAATCACAAGAAAATCTATCATAGGGAAACTTCCTTGGATATTCAAGACACTGGCAGTGAGAAATTCCTAATGTTTTGCTTTTGCCCAGCTTCTTTCAATTCATCCGGGTCCTGTCAATAGTGTATATCTTCTTTTCAGATACAATAGCTTTCTACCTGGAGGTAAGGAGTGGGACATTATGCAAATGTACTTCTGGAGACAAAGATACTTCAGCCTTCCTTAATAACCTGTGAAAAAGATATATTTTTCATATAACATTCCTTGAAGAACCCCTGCTTCAAAAAACATCTTCAGAAATGTATAGGTTTACAAAAGATTCTGTTCACCCTGTAGCATTGTACTTAGAAAGGATTGTTGCAGGATCACGCTTTCCTTAAAGAATGATTTCCAAAATGATTAGCAGAAGGGAAGCTGCCACTTATGGTTCTCAACCACTTTTAACAACCCCAATATATACACAGCTTTCAAGCTGAGTTAATTTTATGCACAGAAGTTAACACTGGGGAAAATACAAAATTGAACGCAGTACAATGAATTTGAAAAGGGGAAGTGAAGGGCGAGGCAGGATTACATGCCTTAAAGAGACTGTGAAATAAAATTTAACAATTAGTAGACCATCTCCTGCCACATCTGCGAGTTATATTAAACAAGTCCATACCTATGCATTTGATTTCTCCTAAATTGAATATAAAGCATGTCAAGTCCATGTTTTGGATATCCTCTTTAAAATCAATTGAGAGCCATATTGTTACCCATCTATAGGTGTGCCCCTATTGTCCCAAATAGTGTGATACAGAAAAGGTGAAATCAACAAGACTAAGCAACTCATTCAAAAACTAAGTTTACTAGAACATATATGTACAATGTAGTCTATTCCAACCCCTAAATTGGCTCCCAATCCTGCGGTGTTCCAGTACGGCAGATACTAAATATCCATATCTCTCAACGGGAGATCAGCGGTAAGCACGTCTCACTGTCAATCAACAGCACCACCAGCCGGCCAGTAAAGATATAAGGGGAAGGTGACTCACAGATAACAAGAGGCCACAAACAGCATTAGCTTAAGCAACATATTTCTTCCAGCACTTGAACCACTATTGTTCAACTCAAAAAGACATACTTCTGTGGGAGCTATCTTTTAGATAATTTACACGATTGAAGCACCCAAAGTGTGGTCAGGGACAGTGTTGTCCTCAAGAATAGATCAGGTATTGAGTCCCTAAGGATAAGATTCAAAACAGCATTTCGAAATACAGTCAATAAATAAGACAGACATCAAAAAGGAAGTTTGAGATTAGTAATTTAGAAAAATCATGAGGGTTTATTGAAATTTTAAAGGCAGTACAGTAGGCAAAATGTAATAAGTCTCAATAAATCAGTCATAGGACATAAAAATCAATTGGCATAAAGGCTCTTTAGCATTTAGGATAGATGCAGCAATGAGAAAGTCTGGAAAATATACTAAGTCCAGCATGTGCAGCAAATCAAACAATATTCACCATAGAAAGCAAATGAAATTGCACAGTCAGCATGGAAGTGAGCAAATGTTCCAATACAACAACAAATCAAACTACAGCATTATAAAACATTATGTATTACCACCATGCTAGCACTATCCTCCTAAATGAATAATTATGAACAGTTCTGACCTGATGTCATTGGAGATGTGAGAACAAACTTGTTAAATGACCTACAGTGAGGGAGCAGGAAAGCATCTAAAGGCTTCCTCCGGAGTCCTTTGAGAACATTAGAATATAAAGCAACAGAGAACATTTTACTGCATGCTGATCTGAATGAGAAATATAAGCACACAATGAACATTATGATAAAGAAGCCATGCAAATACAAAATGGAGTTGAGGTCTAATTGAGGCCTAATTTTGCCAAGTTCAGGAAAACATAGCTCTGTACCTTACAGAATTATCGCTTTAATTGCAATAGATTGTTAATATACAAATGTGATTTCAATCACAAAATAGCTGTATCACTTAACTCACTGACTGACAAGGAAGCACAGGAGTACTTAAATCCTGTTGTAACGGATCTGGCAACGAGAATCCAAATTCCAGAATGAATACAATCTCATGCAGATGGTGCAGGCCCTTAAGATTTTAAATAATTACAGAGCCTCCTTGTAGAAGGGCCTTTTCATGCTATATTTTGGTGGGTGGCATGTATATATATCTATCTTTATCCCCTCTGGTTTTGTGGATTTCTGGCGTGCTTCCTAACCGCCGGTGTTGCAGGATAGAGGCATACCACGCATGTCTCTTTTAACTTCAAAGCAATTTCCCCACATAAAGAGAAGGCCTGCACTCGATCCTGTAGTGACATTTCATTTATTCACAAACAGCTTTTTGTTTCAGATAGGATAAAACAGGAACGCGTTTCGGCTGAACCTACTGACTTTATCAACCTTGAGGTAAAATGACTGTTTCCCAATTAATAAATGCTCTCCACAGGTGAGGACAGTCACATAAACATAGAAGAGATACTCCTTATCTTGTAGTTTTTCTTCGTAGTCTTTTCATATGTTAAAAATGTTTTCCGTTTTTATAAGGCACTCACTTGCAATAAAGTGCAATTAAAACCAACTATTTTCCTTTACAGTCATTCTCAGTATCTAACCTTCCAGCATTAAAAAACCATAAATCTCTCTTGTTGCTGGCTTAGTGAGTGCTGCGCTTTCCTTTATGTGTTCTTTTAGGGCTTCCTGGCTCCTTTCACCCAACAAAGTCTAATCGCTGGGAGTCAATTTAAATGTTTCAGCATTTCTTTTCGAGCTTTGAGTCAGTACTTGTACATCATTTTCAGAATGTTTACTGTCTGCCACTCATGATATTTAAAAAGGAAGCTTTTGGTTTGCCTGGGCTCTTTACAATAGTGCCCTGCAGCGCTCACCTTGATCGCTTTGTTTTCATCACTGCTGGAAGGTTTTTGAAACAAAATGCTGGAATGCAAATCTCCGTGTCCATAGAACCACTGCTCGACAGGTGCCATTAGCAGGGCCCGGCTCCGTTCATTACTATTTACAGAATGTTGGGGCTTCATGCAGAGGTCAAGGTAAAAAAAGCCGACGAGGAACAAGCATTGGTAAATGCAGGAGAATATGCTACAGCCAATAGAAATGGAGGAAAAGTAAGTAGCACACACAGGAACTAATGAGAAGGCAGGAAAGAGAGGAGGCTAAGTCCCTTTTAAGTTTATATTAAGAACAATAGATTTCTCAAGCACAGCCCAAGCGCTGTGCAGGCAAAACCTAACAAGTTATCGGGACAATGTTCCTTTCTGTGAAACGTACAGCACTAAGGTGGGCCAATGTAGTGTAGCAACTCATGACCTTTAAAGTATGAACATTCATCACCAAAGTAATTTCTTAACTAGTGTGATTTCATACAGGTTATTTCCGTTGGTATCAAACAGTTTGCTTTGTTCATGAAATGCATACCGATCATACACACCTATAATTGAAGTAGACGAGAAGGGACCACCTCAAATGTCTTGCCAACCAGCATTTAATCTATAGGTGAATAGCACTTAATCTAAAAGATTTTCATCTCAACCAGTCTTCTTCACAAAGAGAGTGTGGGCCTCATTTATGGTGAGGTGGGGCAGAAAGAGCTGCAACCATCGATCCTCCTCCCGTTTCCATACCCACCATTTGCCTCTCTATTTAAGAGTTAGGGAAATCACTGAATTACCATCAGAGAACCCTTTGTTGGCTCCAAAGACAGCAGGGCCAATCCCAGCACTCCATCACTACAGGACTGCTGGGCCACAGTGACGGTGGTCCCGCCCAATTTAAGGTGATAAAACAGTCACTCATTTACCCTGACACTGTGGAACTAGTTGTGAAAATGTTAAATTACATCATTGTGCAGGAAAAAAGCTCCCTGAACGTTGGGTCATTTACTTCTGTTCAGAAAAACAAATCCACATCTTGCGAGTTTGTATTTACAGAACAAAACAAAAAAAGTTGCTGAGGGGGCACTGTAAACATTGCACCTGCTTGGCAAATCTGAAGGGAGTAGGGGTGGGTGAAACTCGCGGAGTTTCACTCTACGGAAATCCGTGGAGTTACATAAAAACTATGTGAGATTCGCCAATGGGCAGAAATATGCATGTTGTGCTGCCCATGCTGCAATTTAGCACCAGTAACACGAGCAGCGCTGAAAAATCAGCAGGAACGGTACCATGTGGTGCGCAAGAGCGTGTGGCCATTCGAGTTCATTTTGCTGCCGCTTGAGTCAAAAATCTACTCAAGTGCCAGCAAATCTACTCGAGAAGCAGCCCTCTGATAGTGACCGCCCACACTACAAAATGTCACTAAGGGATACCACATCTCGCTCGCATTTCTGGAACCTCCTGGGAAAATATCCCCCACACGGCGATTGGCTGAATTTGGCTGGAACACTGCATCACAAGAGTAACGCAAAGTTGTCAACTTGTGCCAATTCCACAGGCACTCCTAGACGGGAGCCGCTGGGTCAGTGGCTCCCTTCACAGCATAGAGATCCTTGCCAGGAGGTGAGATCTCTAAATAAGCAGAATGGCTCTCTACCAGGATAGAGGAGATCATGGCTCATCCCCCTGGTGGACCGGAGGACTGTCTGAGGTCTAAATAAGGCCTTTATTCTGATCCTCTTTTTAAATTCAACTTCCCAAATTGTAATCAAGGTCAGAAACATACATCAGACATGATTTTCTGTGGTTCTGTTTCCTTCAAATACAAGGCGGACAAAGAATGGTTTCTGTCACTTGAAAATAACATGATTTCTGCATGAGCCTTATCTAAATTATAGTTCAAAAAGAAGTAATGAAATATCTTCAGTCTAAGCAATAAGTCTTTATGATGTGTTACCATTATTCTTCCATGTAAATAAGACCGATATCAAGTTTCAAAAGATTCATCTTAACGAGGTGCCCACCACATCTCAGGACCACTAGATAAGTGGTAGCTGGATAAATCCAACATCTTTAGGAAAACGAAAACATTCCTTTTGTGGTGTTATCCCATGGTGGTCCACCACAATGGTCAGCGAGTCCACCAGCCAAGGTGCATTTAAACAACAAAGAGTCCCAAGTCTTCAAAATGTGAAATTTGAAGTTAAAAAGAATGAATGTTCTTGTGTGAGCAATAGAGCTACTTATACTAACTTGTCAATCGTTCTTGTCATCAAACACATGAACAAATAATATTTTTGTTGAAGACAGCATAACTGTAATCAAATAAAATTGCAAATATTCCAATTGTCATCTTCTTACCTTTGAGATGGATTTAGCATCTGTTGTGGACGTGCCTGTAGTTATTGCTGTGGATGAGTCACTGACCATGCTGGAGGGTCTTTGGCTTATCTTTTGCTGGGACATTGGTGAATTACACCTAAATAAATACAAGTAATATTAGAAAAGCCTTGCTAACAGTAAAGGCCATACAAAGTTCTTGCAATGGCTTTCCAGAATCAAAGGAGTATTCTGGAATGCTGTTTCCCTCAGAAAGGGTTTGTAGCCAACCCGTACAATATGATGGATAACACAGCAGGAAATAAATTTGCAGTAAAAAAGATAAACTCCCTAGGTTAATCTGTACATCACACATTAGTCAAGACATTTTGTTATCAATAAAAATATATATACTCCTTATGGTTACTTACAGGACTATCAGTCAGCTTTCTTCATCCATTGGTCTGCTGTAGTGTCATTCATATTTTGCTTCCACACACCACCACAGTATAGAGTGTGGGAACAGGGTTAGCACACTTCAGCCATTGGCTTACCTGACTCTGCATATCCACACAATAAGTTGTTCTCTTCAGTGCCAGGACTACTGTTGCAATGTGTGTTTTTATATAATGAATGTCTTCATGCAAAAGTCGTTCACAAACCAAATAAGCATTTGCAAAGCCACAATGTCATCATCCAGCTAGACCAGTTGTCTTTGTCAATGCTTGGCTATTCCTTTTAGCTTGAGCTCAAAGCTCAGAATTACTATATTGTCTAAAGAGGGTGCCACCTTAGCCAATAGGTTTTCAGCTGGAGAATGGGATAACTCATAGTATAAACCTTTCATTGCAAGTTCCAATATTCTATCATTATATGGAGCACCAGCTGTTCTGTCATTTAGCCAGATTATCAGTTCTCTGCAGTTTCAATTCTACAGAACATTAATTATATGAAATGTATTGGATCCAAACTAGATTCTTAAAACTTTTACATTTTTACATTAAAGTATCGTTTAGTAAATGCATACCGTGAAGTGTGACATCTTGATATGCAGGTATGAAATTAACGTGTTACCTAAAGCAGATCATTCCTCTGGGGCCCAGTCGAACCCCTGCCCCCTCCAATGCTTTTATCAAGGAGCAATCGCTATCAGTGAGGCCAAAACCCCTATCCCCAACACACTCCAAAAGAAACCTTCAGCTGCCCCAACCAAACTCACCAATTACCGACTGATATCCCTCCGCCCCTACCCATCCAAAGTCCTTGTAAAAGCCATCAACAAGCACCTCTCTGACTACCTAGCCAATCACTAGCTTCTCAATACCACACAATCAATATTCAGACCCATTCGTAGCACAGAAACCTTATAGCAGCAGCATATGACATCTGGATGATCCTTGACGGGGGAAACCGCAACCCTCATACTTCTAGACCTATAAGAAGCATTCAACACTCCATCCCCATCCCAATCCAACAACTCCATGAAGCAGGCATCCAGAGGCTCACCCTCGAATAAATCTGCTCCATCGTGAAAGAACCCAAACCGTCAACACGCCGCCCTACACCTTTGAAGCACAAGATCTTATTTGCGGAGTCCCGCGGGGCTCCTTGCTCAGCCCAATGCTCTTTAACATCTACATGACCCCGCTGGCTGACATCATATGAGCTTACAACATAAAGATCCTCATTTACGTCAACGACATGCTACTGACACTGTTCCTCTTGGACAAAATACTCAACACCACAAACATGTTCAACACATGCATGACAGAAATAGCCATTAGGATGAAATCCAATTGCTTGAAACTGAACTCTGACAAGACAGAGGTGGTAGTCTTCAGGAAGAACACCTCATCATGGGACTCCACCTGGTGGATCATAGACCTTGGATCCGCCCCCAAGCCCTGCTTGAAAGCGAGAAACCTCGGAATCATCATAGATCACAACCTGGACATGAGCACACAAAAGCCAACACAGTGGTCTCAGGCTGCTTCAATACACTAAGGAGATACCAAAGGGGATGATGGACGGAGCGTTTGAGCTAATCAAACACTCACCCCCAGTCAACCGATCTGGGTTTAATCCATCATCATTCTTTAGCTCACTCCACCACCCCAGTTCAGACATGGCCATATGCAAATCAGTCTGACCCTGTGCCTCATGGGAATAGTCCAGCCCGAACTGCCAAGCCTTGTCTTCCCTGGACCGGAAACAAGCATCCTGGGACCGGTTTCTGGCTATTCAGCCGTCATCAGCCAGGCTAGCTTGAATCCAGTGGCAAAGTGAGCAAGGGACCCACGTCTGGGCATACCCTGCCAACTTAGGGCGAACAAAGCGATACCAAAGGGGATGCTCACTTTGCAACTGGATTCAAGCTAGCCTGGCTGATGACGGCTGAATAGCCAGAAACCGGTCCCAGGATGCTTGTTTCCGGTCCAGGGAAGACGTGGCTTGGCAGTTCGGGCTGGACTGTTCCCATGAGGCACAGGGTCAGACTGATTTGCATATGGCCATGTCTGAACTGGGGTGGTGGAGTGAGCTAAAGAATGATGATGGATTAAACCCAGATCAGTTGACTGGGGGTGAGTGTTTGATTTGCTCTAACGCTCTGTCCATCATCCCCTTTGGTATCGCTTTGTTCGCCCTAAGTTGGCAGGGTATGCCCAGACGTGGGTCCCTTGCTCACTTTGCCACTGGATTCAAGCTAGCCTGGCTGATGACGGCTGAATAGCCAGAACCGGTCCCAGGATGCTTGTTTCCGGTCCAGGGAAGACGTGGCTTGGCAGTTCGGGCTGGACTGTTCCCATGAGGCACAGGGTCAGACTGATTTGCATATGGCCATGTCTGAACTGGGGTGGTGGAGTGAGCTAAAGAATGATGATGGATTAAACCCAGATCAGTTGACTGGGGGTGAGTGTTTGATTTGCTCTAACGCTCCGTCCATCATCCCCTTTGGTATCGCTTTGTTCGCCCTAAGTTGGCAGGGTATGCCCAGACGTGGGTCCCTTGCTCACTTTGCCACTGGATTCAAGCTAGCCTGGCTGATGACGGCTGAATAGCCAGAAACCGGTCCCAGGATGCTTGTTTCCGGTCCAGGGAAGACGTGGCTTGGCAGTTCGGGCTGGACTGTTCCCATGAGGCACAGGGTCAGACTGATTTGCATATGGCCATGTCTGAACTGGGGTGGTGGAGTGAGCTAAAGAATGATGATGGATTAAACCCAGATCAGTTGACTGGGGGTGAGTGTTTGATTTGCTCTAACGCTCCGTCCATCATCCCCTTTGGTATCGCTTTGTTCGCCCTAAGTTGGCAGGGTATGCCCAGACGTGGGTCCCTTGCTCACTTTGCCACTGGATTCAAGCTAGCCTGGCTGATGACGGCTGAATAGCCAGAAACCGGTCCCAGGATGCTTGTTTCCGGTCCAGGGAAGACGTGGCTTGGCAGTTCGGGATGGACTGTTCCCATGAGGCACAGGGTCAGACTGATTTGCATATGGCCATGTCTGAACTGGGGTGGTGGAGTGAGCTAAAGAATGATGATGGATTAAACCCAGATCAGTTGACTGGGGGTGAGTGTTTGATTTGCTCTAACGCTCCGTCCATCATCCCCTTTGGTATTGCTTTGTTCGCCCTAAGTTGGCAGGGTATGCCCAGACGTGGATCCCTTGCTCACTTTGCCACTGGATTCAAGCTAGCCTGGCTGATGACGGCTGAATAGCCAGAAACCGGTCCCAGGATGCTTGTTTCCGGTCCAGGGAAGACGTGGCTTGGCAGTTCGGGCTGGACTGTTCCCATGAGGCACAGGGTCAGACTGATTTGCATATGGCCATGTCTGAACTGGGGTGGTGGAGTGAGCTAAAGAATGATGATGGATTAAACCCAGATCAGTTGACGGGGGTGAGTGTTTGATTTGCTCTAACGCTCCGTCCATCATCCCCTTTGGTATCGCTTTGTTCGCCCTAAGTTGGCAGGGTATGCCCAGACGTGGGTCCCTTGCTCACTTTGCCACTGGATTCAAGCTAGCCTGGCTGATGACGGCTGAATAGCCAGAAACCGGTCCCAGGATGCTTGTTTCCGGTCCAGGGAAGATGTGGCTTGGCAGTTCGGGCTGGACTGTTCCCATGAGGCACAGGGTCAGACTGATTTGCATATGGCCATGTCTGAACTGGGGTGGTGGAGTGAGCTAAAGAATGATGATGGATTAAACCCAGATCAGTTGACTGGGGGTGAGTGTTTGATTTGCTCTAACGCTCCGTCCATCATCCCCTTTGGTAACACTAAGGATGCTGAAAACAATTGTCAAGTGGCTACCAGACAACACCAGGAAAAAGATCATCCAGGCCCTCATCCCCAGCTAACTAGGCTATGGCAACACCTTGTACACATGGATTACCACAAAGGAACACACTTTAAACTCCTCACTCACACCTAAAAAGATCTCCACAACACTGGCCATACCAACCTGAACAGCCGCATTCACTTGCACCCACTTTTCAGACACCTCTGCTATGCTGGTCTCTTACTAACACACATCCCACACATACACAAATTCACAGCATGGGGCTGCGCCTTCTCATATCTGAACCCTAGAGCCAGGAACAACCTCTCACAACACATCCAAATCTCCTCCTCCTCTCTTCTTGACTTTCGCAAGAAGCTGAAGACATGGCTTTTCGAGTATCCCTTGGGTGGTAGTCCCCCAGACTTTTTGCCAGTACCCCTCCTGTTTTGCTGAATTTCTTTTTGTTGGCTTTAGAACTCTATGCATGTTACCATTGCTAACCAGTGCTAAAGTGCTTGTGCTCTCTCCTTTAAATGTGGTACAATGGCCTACTCCTAATTGGCACACAATTTACTTATAAGTTCCTAGTAAATGGTACTGCCTGGACCAAGGGCCTTTAAATTAAATGCTACTATTCCACTACAGCACTCATTGTGCCACCCACCAAAGTAGCCTTTTAAAACGTGTTTCAGGCCTTCCACTACAGCCTGTAGTGCGGTTTTAAACTGGTGTTTTGACCTGGCAAAATAAACCTTCTGCCAGATCTAAACATTCCTTTTTAATACATATAAGTCACCCCTAAGGTAGGCCTTAAAGGCTCATTGGGCAGGGTGCATTGTATTTAATAATAGGACATGTGGGTTTATGTTGTACATGTCCTGGTAGTGAAAACTCCTAAAGTAGTTTTTCACTATTGCAAGGCCTACTTCTCCCATAGGATAACACTGGGTTACCTTATTACACTTAATAAGTTTATAACCTAAGTTTGAAAGCAGATAGGAAAATGATGTTTACCTTCAAGTGAATTGTAATTCAAAACCCTCTTTAATAGTAAAGTAGGATTTTAAGTCAAAGTTCTGAAAAAGCCCCTTTTAGAAAGTTGCAGTTTTCTTGTCCTATCTGGTGCCTGCTGCATGTGTCCTGGGTCACATGACTATGAATAGCTGGCAGCTGGCCTTTGCGTATTCCTCCTGGACAGTGGGACGAATGGAAACTAGTTGTTGCAGGGTGGGCCAGGATGGTTGCAGCGGAGCGGTTACCTGCCCCACTTACATTTCGAAGGGATGGCAACACAACATCCCAGTCTTTTGTCAGTACAGACTACTTGGAGCCTTGACAGGGGTAGGAAGGGGTAGTGTAGGGAGTCCCCCCACTTCAAAGCCTGGCACCAGGTATAAACAGGTATTGGACCTTGTGTGCCACTCATCAGATCACTTCTGGACCAGTGGAAAACTCAAAAGGAGGACTACCCTGCTGCCAGAAGGACTGCCCTGCTGCCTGAGGACAGAAGCTTGGCCTGTTACTTGTAACCAGGGCCACCAGTCGGCTAGCTGACTGGACTCCTGTTCTGAGTTACAGGGATACAACATGCTCCAAAGGCCTCCCTGCAACAGCCCAGCTGTCGTGCTGCAACTGGACCTACCTGATCCTGCAAACAGACCTGCCTGAGCCCTGATGGCCCCTGCTAAAGTGAGTCCCTGATCCCAAAGAGCTGACTCCCCAGGTCCTGGACCCTCGGCTGGCATTAGAGTGCATTCCTTTTAAAGAAAAGGGAGAAATAATGACGTTTTGGGCTCTTTGTGATTGTGAACTGCTGCATTTGTGCCAAGACTCTGCTGCCCACAACGACAGCCAACGCAAAGCTCCTATGAACCCGATTCTTTGCGCTACAATGACGGCCAATGACAACTGGCAACGCAAGAGCTGCACTTCACGCTTCAGCATCGACAGCCCACAGTGACCGCCAACGTGAAACTAGCAATTACCGTCCACAATGCCCAACCGGATCTTTGCCCTACAACAACAACCATCGCAACGCCAAACATGCTCTTCGCGCTACAGCAATGACCATCCACTACACTCTCCCTGCTCCTCACGGCCTCCTTCACCACGAACAGAACTCTTCACGCTGGACTTTGAGAAGATAGCTTTTTAGCAGGACTAACCTGATCCCTGTATCTGGCCCATGCTCCATCACAGTTGGCGTGAACTTGTGACTTTCCCCCCGGTCTAGCATGACGGCACAAAGCACGTTCAAAAGAGACACGACCGGCTCTAGGAATGTTCTAAGATCTGACTACGTGAATGTAACAGCAAGGATTTGAGGAACAGTTGGAGAATATTAATCTGATTGTTAAAGATGTAGAAAAGAAATAGGAGTCTGGAAGGGTCGGTTTTGTCATACCATTTACTGCCCTTTCAGCCAATGGCAGAACTGTTTGAAAAATTACACCAGTAGTCCTTGTGTGAGCTGTGGATATTTATATGTACCCATTTACAGAAGCCTAAGTTGTTAGAATGCACAGGGCTCCTGACCCTGTAAGTACTGCTGTGCCTCATAAATATAAAAAATGAATAAATAAAACAAAGCTTCCCAACAAACAAATGAAGGAAACAACCGATGGTGCCACAGTCACCCTGTAAATGTGACAGTGAATGCGCTGCTGAATTCATAGTCTGGCAAAACAGAAACAGACCATTAAAGTGACGTTTGGGCTAGAAGACATTGTGCCTGTCAACACAATCAAAATCTCTGAGCATTAGCCTTACCAAAAAGTACTCCCTTTCATGATCGGAGCCTTTAAGGATACCTACTGGGTCAGCTCTTGCTAGCTTGCACTGGCTGCCGTTAAAGAAGAGAGTCTCTTTTAAAGCCACGGCCTTGTGTCACAAAATTCTTAATTACAGGGGCCCCCTTATCTGTCACCTATGGTGCAACCTTATTGTCCCAGCCGCAGTCTTAGATCCTCCAGAACCAAGTTGGCTATGGTCCCCTTTGTGAAAAGAAACAGAATGGGCGGATGGTTGCTCTTTTGGTTTCCGAGCGGCCAGGATATGGAACACCTTACCCCTCCATCTTAGGATGGAGTCTTCGGAAACAGCTTTCCATAAGATGCTCAAAACCTGGCTATTTCAGACGTAATAGGGACATTTGTGGAGTACCCCAGTTCAGTATGGTTTGTTAGTGATGTTAGTTTAAGTTTGGCTTTAGGTAGGAAGGCCAATCCCAGCACGGGACATGCCTCTGGGAGTAACGATACGCTTTAGAAATTAAACTATTATTACACCCTCTCTGGTCCACGCTCATCAGTTGTTCTGCTTCTAGCATGTTGTTCAGGCACAGCCTTCACTTTATAAACAAAATGGTTTATTCTTTAGTCAAGTTCCAAAAGTCTGCATCTTCGCCTCAACAGGGAGAAATCTTTTGAAAACTCAACTTCTAGTTTCACCATGTTGTACACTCTCTCTGTATCTGACCTGGATCTGCCTTTTTCCAGCTGAAAAATCAACTGTTATCCAAAGCAAACATTAATACAGTACAGCAAACTCAGAACCCTCATAGGTTATTTCACAGCGCTTGGGTCCCAAGCTGGCAGTTCATTTATCCTCCCCAATTCTCTCCAAGAAATTAATAAGAGGGTCAGTGTGAGGAAATGGCTTGCATGTTTTAATAGTGAAATGCTTTACAATTGTTTTGAATTTAGGTAGTGCTAGAGAAAAACTGCAGTTTTAGAGCGCATTTAAAAAAAATCATTGGGCAAGAATACTGTGCAAGGTCAGCAGGATTACTGGTGAACAATCAAATTTACAGAGGAAATTGTCCTTTTCACTACTTGGAGAAAAAAATAATCCTCAAAATGTTAGCTTTCCACACACTTCTAAATTTGTTGTGTGACTTCCTATCCCTATTATCTCATGCAAATACAGGTTTATTGCAGTTTTAACTGAGGTCAATATCTCTACACACACAGATACGCTACCTTTGCATGGATCAACACACAAAAGTGATCTCGCTTCGAACCTGGCTATTCCCATAATCACCTACTCAATGTTTAATGCTTAAACTGTGGCGCCAAGAAATCTACGGGAGATAGTGCACTGTACAAATTTCACATTCAAATTAAACACTCGATCAGTCCATTTTAAGGTTTGTTTATCAGTACTTTGTTTAAAATGTTTAAACTTGTTTCAAAGGGGATATCGTTCGATTGGCATCTATAGAGACTACCGATGGTGAAGGTGAAAGAGGAATAATTTCAGGACTTAACTTTGAAATTGCACAGATCATTGAACGTTGTGCATTTATGTTGAAAGTATGATTTTCCAATAGAAGAAAATGGATGATTCAATGAATGGTGTTATGCGACTTTCAAGAAAATCCCCTACAAAAACCCACATAGACAGGTGTGTCATAATAAAGAAAACTCAATTGTGAAACAAAATAAAGAAGCAATCTGTCATATTCAAGGAAGTGCTAAAACAAAATAGTGGGTCAGGTGACAGCAGAGTCTGCAAATAGGAAAGTAGCCAAACAGGTGGTGCTACATGGGCGATATCCAGCACCAGTCGGTAAATATCTAAAGAGCAATTGGGAACCAGTCACACAGATTTTTGCCATTGCACATGAATGTGGTACCAAGCAGCATTTCCCCTTCAATGCTTGGTTGAGTCCTGCAAATCCCCTTTAAATGTTTTACACTTAAAGAGATATTTTGCAAGCTAAAGCCCGGGCTGCAATAGGGAATGGATGCACTTGGGTTGGGCACCAGATGCAGACAGAATTAGGTTGAGGAGACAGAACACAGGTACAGGGGAATACAAGTGTAAAAGGGGTAGGGAGCATGCATGTGGTTAGTTACATTAAAACAGGTTTAATTTGCTTTACGGCATGAATGTTTTCATCAAGATTTGTTTGCAATAACAGAATGTATTATAATGGCATTTCTAGGTTTCATGTATGTCCTCCATATGTATGCTTCTCAATTACTTGCTCGCAATTTCCAAAATTAATAATCATTGAAAATCTTTTATTTTCGAACAACATGAAAAATGAATTATATTTATATGGAACTATTTTGGCTAAATCTTCAATGAGAGTGGTCAAGAAAGAGGCATGGGCGAACCTATTGTTACATAGAATCTCCAATGTATTTAACCCCTCTTATGTTGACCCTCAATGCTACAAATTTCTTATGGTAGCGACCCTTATTCACTAGAGGTCAAAGCCCCCCAGGTGTTTCAGATTGTTAGCAGGACTTGGTTTAAGTGAGAGAATTCAGAACGTGATGGTTGGGACTTAGTGATTATGGACACTCTTACAGTTTCCTAAGGGTAACTTCTGAAGACATGCAAGTGAGAATTGAGTCTGAAGTTGAAGATTACTTATTCTACATTTAAGATATATAATGGTAGAGATGCTCACTTCTATATATTAAATATACATGACAGAGCCAGTTCGGGGGGCCATGGGGCAAGCGGGGTGTCCTGGGTCTCAACCCTTGGGTGTTAGTTCTTTTGCCACTGATGTATAGGGGTCTGTCCTACTATTGCTCGGCAAACTAGACCAAGTACAACCCCTTCTGCACTTGACTCTCAGTAGAAGCAATGTGCAGAAGTCACAGACTTCTCATGAAGGTAGTACAAGCAGGGGCGGCCTGCATGGCTCGCAGGTGGCGGGCGGGTCATGCGTGCGGGGTGTTGCGCATATTCTTTTTGGGGAAAAAATTGAAATAAACTTACCGTTGCGCTGGGCCCCGTGTCTCTGCTGCTGCTCTTCTCCGGACGGGAGCACAGACAGGCCCCACTAACCAATCACAACGCTGCAATGCAGCATTGTGATTGGTAGAAACCCAGGCCCCCCAGACCAATCACAATGCTGCATACAGCGTTGTGATTGGTTTTGAGCGTCCTGGTTGGACGCTCAACCAGGGAATGGGAGCCTGGGCTTGTTCTCCATGCAGGCTGTATTGCAGCCTGCATGGAGAACGGGGGAAGTGCGCATGACTGGTTTGGGTCGCCCGAGAGCGCCGACCAAACAGTTGTTGCGCACTTAGGAGTGGGCAAACCACTCCTACCCTGCCCTGCTCCAAGAGCAGAGCAGCCCCGCCCACCTGCCTGCCAGAAAAGCATCAAATGATAATAACTCAAAGTTATTATCATTTGATGCTTCTTCTTTGCACTGCCTAAAAGAAGTGGGGGAGGGGATGTTCCTCCGCCATAGCGGAGGAGCCGCCACTGAGTACAAGGTGGGGAACAGTCGGAACACCGCGGTCTAAACCACGAGTGTTCCGGCTCCACAAGCCCTACCACGCATGCCTTACCACGCATATGCCTTAACCACACATGTGCATGTTTAAGGCAATGCGCGGTAGGGCTTGTGGACGGAAGCAGGAAGTAGGGAGAGATCTGCAGTGAGGTATGTGGGGCTGTGAGGGGTGAGTCGGGGTACTTTTGTGGGCTGGGGGTGGGTCTGGAATGTTTTGTGGGCTGGGGGTGAGTTGGGGTAGTTTTGTGGGCTGGGGGTGAGTCGGGGCAGTCTCGCTTTGGACGGTAGCAGGAAGATATCCGCAGTGAGGTAAGAAGGGCGGGGGGGTGGGCCAGGTTACTTTTGTGGACTGGGGGGGGTCGGGGTTGTTTTGTAGGCTGGGTCGGGGTTGTTTTAAGTGGGGCTGGGGGGTTGGTCGGGGGTATTTTTGTGGGCAGGGAGTCTGGGTAGTTTTGTGGGCTGGAAGTGGGTCGGGGGGAGTTTTCTGTGCTGGGGATCGGGGCTAGTCTTCAGGGCTGGGGGTTGGAGGTCGTTTTCAGGGCTGGGGGATTGGGGCTAGTTTTCAGGGCTGTGGGTGGGGCTAGTTTTCCGGGGTGGGGCAAGTTTTCAGGGCTGGGGGGGCCAGGGGTAGTTTTCAGGGCTGGGGAGGTCGGAGTAGTTTTTAGGGCTGGGGGAGTGTTTGGGTAGTTTTTTAAATTAGGGGTTAGGGTATTAGGCCTCAGGGCAGGAGGAGGGGAATAGGTAGTCTGAGTAGTTTTTAGGGCTTAGGGGAGGGCGGGGCAGTTCTTTGGGCTGGGTCTGGGCTGGACAGGGTCAGGTTATGGGACAGGGTTAAGGGACAGGGTTTTAGGCATTAGGGCAGGGGAAGGGCACAGCGTGGGGGCTGGGAGGGGGTAGGGGTATTTGCACCTCAGGGCGGGAGAGGGGTGGGAAGGAGTTAGTGCCTTAGGGCGGTGGGGAGGGGGTGGCGACCTTAGCCACGCATACCCCTTTACCATGCATGCCTTTACCATGAAAATTCGTGGTAAAGCAATGTGTGGTTAAGACGCGATAGGTATTCAGACCGCATTGTTTAGACATGCGGGGTTTGCGATTTCGTTGTTCCGTCATACAACCGTACAAGAAGGCTCCAGCTCAGAGCTCAACAATCACACAACACAATAATGAATGTGTAGCCCAGCTCTTATCTTTAAAAGAAAGAAAGATACTTTAAAACCCACTAGAACAAACACTATGTCAACAGAATGCAATTTAGTGCCTTCGGGTGCTATCCATACAGTGCCACGCAAATACCCGCTACTTCGCTATCTCCCCTCGATCCAGGCTTTCCCCCCCTGGGTTGCAGTGACCGATGTGGTTTATAAGTTAATATCACGAATATAGCTCAGGTGCAATTTATATTGCTCCCAAATTGGTGCACCCACTTCATAGTTCATAGTATTATCACTCGCAGTGGATCATTCCACAATGGATTGGTCCAGTCGGCTGGCTCTCTAGAATGCTCACACCCTCTCAATAGAAGAGGTTGTACGCCTACCGGCAGAGTCTTCTGATTCCTGCTACGTCCGCTCATTAGTGTATACAGTGGACGCAGCAGTCCTGGATCAGAGTAATCCTGATCAAACCAACTGTGAGTGTCTACAGTTAGGATCTTGGCAATGGGCACATGCCGGAGCCGGCAGTACCTGCTGGTCCCAAATCAGGCCGATGGCACTTGCAGGCACGTTTCTTCTGGCTTCAGCAGAAGTATCCCTGAGTAATCAACCCTTGCAATTCCTGCATGGGCTGATCACTGAGGAGAGTCACAGCCACACACAGCTGATCACAAAGCTGGAAAGTTGAGGCTACACGAAAGCCAGCCACAACACTGGGCATTTGCAGCTTCGCATAGGCCAATCAATTCAAAAAGGTACGGTCACACACAGTCCCAAATGGGCCTCATCAATTGGGGTCACGATTGCGGTTCTCACCAGCAAACAGTGCGGAGAGGCTGATGACCCACTGACACCGAGGTCCTCAGATAGCTCCCCTGTCTTTCACCTTGGCTGCTGTCTCTACCAGTTGGCCCTATGGCATCACAACAATTGAATTTTAATTTCTTATAACAGGTGACTAAAAAGTTCACAACTTGACTGCAATAAGGAAATGAGAGACTGTTTTTTATACTGGATTGCAGGCTTCCATGTATTAATGTGACAAACTAGCGATGATGGACAGAAAAAACAATAATGACATCGACAGGCTGGGAGAAGACTCCCCGGGTGTGGAGGTTATTAGTTTTTTTTGTTTTTAGAAAAAAAAATCCTATTTCGAGGGTTATTCTGAAAAACAAGCTTAAAAGTTTGGAAGACCGCCATCAAAATCAAATACGGCAGTCAACCAAACTTTTTGTAACTTGAAGGGAACTGCCGTGCTGGTGGTTCCTTTCACGGTACAAAGATGACTGATGGGCCAGTTGTTATTTCTAAATTTGGCCGATGGTACTGCTTCAGGGGTAATGTCATTGTATGGAGTACCATCCACCAAACCCTAAATCAGGCCATTACTCACAAGCCTCATCATTTGGGTTTACCTACAACATCATGGGCATGTGTAATAATAAACCACCCTCTTTAGTTTCAGTATTGGTGTGTTTGAAGGTTCCATGTCACTCTTCACGTCTATTGGGTGTGCTTGGTTAGGAACTGTTTTTTTGGAAGCATAGTAATGCTATTTTGTATGAAAGTAAATGAGAGTGAGATATGGTATAAAACTGCGTTGAAGTTGTTCTTTCGGCGTGTCTTGGTTTGACCTTAATGATGAAGTATTCATTTTGCCTTAATAATGATTGATTAAAAAAAGAGAACATGATACGAACCCAGAAAATGATTATCCTCGTTTCCCCCAAGAGCAGCTGTTCTGTAGATTGACTACTGCACCAACCTTCACAGTTGCTCTCGGCACTAACTTATTTCATCAACTTTTTTGTGGAAAGGAAACGTCTTATTGACGATGGAGTTGCATTTCATAAAACAAAGCTCCCAGTTTGTAGGGCAGATGGATGTGCGGAACATAACGTGCTTGGGCTGCAGCTCTACCCCAAAGAATTTGTGAATTTTATAATTCATAATTTGCCAATTCATGCGGAGAACGCCTTGCTCTCGTTGCTGGTACCGCGCAGCATTTCCAAAAAAGAAGGATCAAATTCGAATGCCCTTTTTCATATAAATTCATTAGAAACTAAAAATGTTTTATAACTTTGCAGACGAGAATGAAATTAATTTCTCTAATGTATTATAGAGGCCACGCTTAAAAATAGAATTTCGACTGCAGTTCATTAAAGTGAAACCTTTCTTCTGTGACATAGTTTGCAAAGACAAGCTTCTCTAGCTCATCAATTCTTTTTCCAATTTAGACCGAAAAGCAGGAAAGAAATAGCTCAAACAATTAAGTCACTTCAAAAACACTTTGACGTGTTCGATATGTCCCACTGTGAACTTTGCAAATAAAACACAAACTGCTAAGTGGGGTTTATGACCGACTTTTCATTTCATCATAAACTCGATTTCAAAATTAGCAGTTTTTGCAAGCAAGAAATTAAGAATGTAAAAGGTGATGTGAGTGTGAACTGTGTTTTTGCCTAGTAACCTGCAGCTCTTTCGTAAATTATCAGCTGGTAACCCTGACGGATCCATTGATATCGAGCATACCCAATAATTTCCTGTTTGCCGATTTAAATGATACATTTACTGTTTGTTGTTAAACACTGTTTTCTAGTTTCTGGATTCTCAAGATCAGAAGCAATCAGAATGCCATTTTTGGAAGGTGGGACAGTATGGAGGATAAAATTAAAATGTCTTGTTTGTAATTGGAGTTTGTCTGTACCCCATACCATTGGCTATAGCAGTCCCCCAGAGTGTGGCTCTAGTAAATACAAGGTTATGAGAGACCGTGTGTTACTCTATTTAGTCTGAAATTCCCCCTGTCCTTCTTCCTCACCTGCATAGTTCCCGCAAGTACTTTACCATGCATACTTATTCATTTGACAGATACACATTTGAGCTTCCTGATGTACTAAAATCCAAGTTTTTGTCACCAATATCTAAATAAAGTGGAGTACTACTTTGACGTAACGTTTATGAATGAAAGCATTTTTATATACGCTACCAAATAAATATTTTCTCTCCAGTACTGAAAGGAGACATTCACATCTTGTTATTGTTGATGGAGTTTTTTTGTGTTAGAATGTTAAAGATAAGTACACACAGATTCTATGGTCACAAGATTGCTTGCTTTGTTAAAGATTACAAAAAGGATGAATGCCCAAGATGGCTTTCATTCTTCCAGCTCGCCTGAATATGCTCTCTGATTCATCCCTAACAAAACCCACCCCTCTATGTTACATAATGCCCTCACCTTTTCTGTCTTGGTTATAAATAACTTTCAATATGGACAATCTTTCTGCTCCTTCCCCTGGTAAACTCATCTGCTGGTCCATATAATCTTTTTTTTACAGATCCTGTTCCAGGCTCGCTTCTAGTTTCTATTTACACCACATCCCCATCATGTCATTCTTCAGACTTTCCAGCCACATTTAAGTTGATAGTTTTCAGATCTTCATATGTTTTTTATCTCTCTCTGCTTAAGTGCACAAAGCTATCTCTGTGAGTTAATCTATTATTCCAGCTGAATGTCATCTTACTCACTTATTAAATCTGTTTGGGGTCTTACTCCCGAATAACCTGAAACAGTTTGCACATTGCAAATGCTTTTAACTTGGAGTGGAGACCGTCAGATGGTTTCTCACCTCTATAAATTTCTTCGGTCTACACACTTAGGGAACCTGTTAGACCTGGCACCATTGGTGTGGGTCTCCCTTCCATTTTTCGCTGTGGCCTCCTCTGTTTTTGATATGTTTTTGCTGGTTTAGATGCTTAGGGCACTGTGCCACTGCTATCCAGTGCCACAGTGCAAGTGCTCCCTATGGTAAATTGATGTATGAATTAGTGACTCCATGATTGGCTGATTGGTTTACCTGTCAGAAACTAGTACAGTGCACTACGTGTGCCCAGGGCTTGTAAATCCAATGCTGCTGGTGGGCTTGCAGCACTGGTTGTGCCACCCACAGAAGCAGCCTGTAAAATGTGTCTCAGGCCTGCCATTGCAGAGCCTGTGTGCAGTCTGGTACTGCCATGTCGACTTGGCAAGTGCACCCACTTGCCAGTCCCTAAACCTTCCCTTTCCTGCATATTAGTCACCCCTATGGTAGGCCCAAGGGCAGGGTGCATTGCAGGTATAAGGTAGGACATGCCCTGGTGTGTGTGGCATGTCCTAATAGTGAATTACAGCCATTTTCGTTTTTCACTATTGCAAGGCTACCTGTTCCCCATAGGCCAGAATGGGCAGTTTGATTATAACATCTTATAATCCTAATTGACCCAGGGAACATGGTAGAAAAACGAATTTAGTATGCCTGAACTCAGAATGATAAAATACATCTTTTAGTGAAGTTGGTTTTAACATTCTGTGTTTGAAAATACCACTTTTAGAAAGTAGGTATTTTCTTGCCTAAACCTTCCAGTGTGCTCTGCTGTTTTGTGTATTAGCTGTCTGGTTTTGGAGTGACAGGAGCAGTGGGCTGAATAGGAGGGTCTGCAGGTGAAGTAGGGGGGAGGAGTTTTCCTTTCACTCCCCTGAGCCACATAGAATATAGAGTATGGGGAGGAGTTGCACCTGGGACCTGAATAGGGCTGTGCCTTCCCTCCACAATGCTGGCTCCGGCCCCTGCGGTGTGTCTGATGGCACACCCCCCTCACTGACAAAGGAGAGGAGCAACCTTGTCAACAAAGTGCTCCAGGACTGCACAGAACTGGTTTGGACTGGGCACAGGCCCCTCTGCCCTCAGAGGACAAAGGATTTTGGGGTATAAGTATTGGGACCCTGATCCCAAGAATTTAGATCACTTCTGGAATTTCAAGACGAACCTCTGTCGCGGAGAGTAACCAAAGAAGCTGAAGGAACTTGACTGCCCTGAGCCAGTGTGCTATTTTATGGGGTGGGCCTGCAGGGGTTACTGATTGCCAAGGAGAGGGGAAAGGAACTGTGTGTGTACTTTCATACCTCTTGAAGAAGAATCTCCAAGGGCCTGATGAGAGCTGGCCTCCTGTTATTGGAAACTCAGAGCTACAAAAGTTTCCTTGCAACATCTTTCAAGCTGCTGTGAACCAGGGCCCAGCTGGTGTCTGTCACGGAGGCTGCTTTATCTGCACCTAAGCAACCCCACGAATCGCCCCTACGGTTCGGTGCGCGTGTCGGCGCACAGCTGTTGTCTGCCGTGAGGTCTAGTGTGCCAGCTGACTGAGATTCACCGCCGCCGGCCTGTGGGCTAGACAGCGCTGCGTGTGTCCCCGCTGCAGAGTGTGTGTCGAGAGGCGACGACGCGCTCTGATTAATTATTGCCGATCACCGCTCCGGCCCGAGTTCCAAGGAGAAGACCGCGTCACAAAGGAAGCCGTGCCGTTGCTAAGCGACCGAGGATGCCTCAGCGAGGGAGCACCAGCAGCGTTACACCCCGCCCAGCAGGACGTCAGAGGAGCTGCGTGGAAAGTCGGAAAGGCTGTCCCGATCCCCTCCGTGAGGCGCCGTCGAGGGAGGAGAAATCCCGTCTGCCGATCCCCCCGGCGGGGGCCGCAGGACCAGAACAGTTCCCCAGGTAAAGACCTTCCACCCGCGTTGCCGCTTTGCATTTCCTAAGCGGGTTGGAAGTTGGCGCGTCTGCCGAAGGGGAGCCCGTATGCGCAGGGATTGTGGTGAACACTTATTTTCACTGCGGGTCAGCCTAGGATCGTGCCAGCATTCCGCTAAAGCAAGCACCACGGCCTGTCCCTCTTGCTGGCATTTGGTTTCTTCCCTCCTTGGGAGCCGAATTCACCACGCACCGATAGCCCGTATCTGAGGGCTTGGGCTCGTGCGTTTGTGTTTACTCAGCTGAAACAGTCATCCCAAGAATCAGCTTGACTCACGGAGTACCGTATTCCTGATAAGATCATCTTTGCTTATGTTACTGACCCCATACGTCTGGGACAGTTGTTCATGGTGCACAAGGAATACAGAAGCCTGCAAGTTTGTTTTAATAAGGATTTTACTAAAGAAGAAGATTTGTGTATGTGGAGTTTTTGTCGTTGGTCTTGTCATAAGTCTATATAAAGATACTTATTTTTATACAACCTGGGTGGTGTCCATCTGTAGTGTTTTAACTGTGTTACTTTGTATGTTCACAAATGCTTTACACACTGCCTCTGAGATAAGCCTGTCTGCTCGTGCTACGTTACCACAGGGTGAGCAGGGGTTATCCAGGAGTGCAACTCCCTTGTCCTGACTAGAAGCAAGGGTCCCTATTTGGACAAAGGTACAAACCATTGCCAACTAGAGACCCCCAGTTCTAACAGAACCTCTCTGTTCTTCGGACTGGCTGGGAGCAGGATTTAGCAATAGTCCTCTCAGATATCAAATGGGCAAATTCATTAAAATATATGGGGAAAGGTTCTAGGAACGTACCTGTTTGAAATTTTATAATTTAATCAGTTCCATCACACATATTTATCCCCTACCATGTTACATAGAATATTTCCTTCAATCGCTGACAAGTGTCCTAGATGCACTGGTACTGATGCCACCTTCATTCATATGGTGTGGTGATGTATGGGTATTGGTAATTATTGGGTTAAAGTCACAGCTCTCCTCTCAGCTGAGACCTGTAAGTAACAACTGCTAGACCCTAAAATCTGTCTCCTGCGCCTTATGTCACGACCCAAACATGATCAAATGGACGTAAATTTCTTGATTTAGCACTTATGATAGCTAAAAGAGCTATTGCAATCAAATAGAAATTAAAACAAGCACTTGAAATTTACAAATAGAGGCCAGAACTCTACAGGCAGGCAAAAGCTGAAGATGTCACAATCCCTATTTTCCAGTGGAGAAGAATGATTGGGACACTAGTCTACTTCAGGTGGACCCGTAATCAGATTACAAAACGCGTTGATCAGAGCCATTTCCTGACATTTACTCTCGTTATAGGTTAGAATGTGGTTTTGAGATCTCCATCTTCGATTGACTCATCATCACAATTTGTTTCAGGCTTCTTCTTGTTCCTTCTACTTGTTTACTTACTCTTACTTGTTTACCTACTCTTGCAGCTGACCACCAGAGTGAGTACCATTATGTAGAAGTTCTCGCACCTGTTTATGTTAGTTATAGTAACAGGTTCATTTGATATCCTGATCATTATATGGCCCACTACATGTACTTTGTACTCCGCCTGAACCGCATCTTGTTGAATTTAAAAATAATAAAACTGATTTTTTTAAAACACGTCATATTGCCTACTTCATCCACCTTAGTTACCAAAAGAATAAAACACTTTCCTTTCCCATCATTCCTCCTTATGTCAGTCTCCACTTCCCCAAGGATCCTCTTGCTCTCTCTGCTACCACCTAAAATCCTAGTGCAAGATTTATTTCCCATTCCCTTCCTTTCCTCCCATTTACTTTGCCCCTGGCATATGTTATAACCTGCTGTACAGCATACTTCAAATCCACCTAACCGTAACTTCCCAGGCAGCATAAATCTAGTAGCCTCACTCTTCTTTTCTTCCATCTTGAGTATGCTGTACCCACATTTTCAGGCAGCCGGCGTAGTCTCTTAAGCCAAAGCAATATATCTTGTATTATTCCACTGTAGTCCTTTCAAGCTTTGCTACCCCACCTAGGCTACTCTACTCTAATTTCTTACTTTCTCTGCTGATTAATATCTATTGCACATCTCCAAATTTGATTTCTTTGTATTGTTCCCGATTCTTGTTCCCCAAGCTTCACTTTGCCTTGCCATCAGTGTACCACCCACCATGCCAGCCCACAATATTTCCATACAGTGCATGCTATTAACACTTATGTGGTGGTCGCACATTGAATGAGTGCACATGACAGGGAATTCTACTTTGAATGAGGAGGTTCTGACTTTACCGGCTCACCAAAAGTAGAAGGCAGCATGCAGTAAAGAGGTACATATTAGGGGACAAGCACATTTTGATGTACTGCGCACCACTGCTTTGATCTTGCTCCGTCATGTTGTGGATTGATGGGTGTCCAGAACAAGCTTGCCTCAGAACCCTGTAGCTAAAGACTGGTATTCCAAGCAACAATTATGTATGTGGGCCGTCAGAAGAAGAGATAAAGAGAGAGTCATACAGGGAACAAATGAGAGACAAATGCAGGGAGACTGACAGCTATAGATAGATAGATAGATAGATAGATAGATAGATAGACAGATAGATAGACCTATATATATTAGAGAGAGAGAAAGAGACATGCATTGCAACTGATAGAGAGGGAGGCATAAAATGAGAGACAGAGAAAGAAAAAGATGGGTGTTAGTCATCATAGAGGTACATTGCAGAAATGAAAGACACAGATAAGGAGGGTAGTGAGACACAGAAGACGAGCACTGCACAGGGGATAGTAAGAGGTTCATGGCAGTGATGATGAAAATGGAAAGTGGCTGGGAAGATACAGTGAAAAAGTGCAAGAGAAACAGGTAACAGAGACAGTGAGAGAGAAACTAGAGGTGAAAGGTGTCTTGAGACGGTGTGTCATGAATGACGAGAGAAAAGAATGGGGAAAATGAAAGCTTGCATAGGGATTGAATGAGAAATGGGAGAAGAGAGCCACAGAGCTAGGGAAAGAAGAGAGAGAAGAAACAGAAAACAGAGTGTAAATGGAAAGAGGCACGAGTAGTAAAGAAAGTTTACAATGGTGATAAGGAATACCGAAATGAAGGGAGAGTGAAAGGAAAGAAAAAGAAGCAGAAAATCAAGAGGAAAGAGGGCTAGATTGGCCATTGTGCCACCTTGGTATTTACCTAGTAAGCAGCTGGCTAGGGGAGTTTTATCAGAGCGGGTGTGCTCCCATTACCCAACCGAGCCTCCAAGGCTATATCCTAGTTGCAACTTCATGCAGTGTGAGGCTAGCTTGAATAGTTTTTCCCTTGGTTGATTTTGGTTTCCTGACCTGCCCAGAAGATCAATAAGGGTGAAAATGTATGCATTTTCCTTGGCTAACATGTATGTTAATTGTATCTTATAGGCATACATATCACATCCAGGGCAATCAGTTGGTCCTGAGAAAATCTAACTTTCTGAACATCATGATATTATGGGGAGGCCTACAGATCAATATAAGTCTTAACACGTGGGGTTTCAAGTATTAGCAGCATTTCAATGAACCATCCATGAATTAGTCTTGGAAACTGACCAAACAAGGTCACTCCATCTAGTTTTCTTAACATTTGGAATCTGTACCCAGTAATAATTTGCTGATCACAACACTTGCAATGGAAGATATCTTTTACAGCTATGTTAGGAAAAGCCTGGTTCTTTTCTATGCACTACCTTGTGGGCAAGGCTGAGTTAACTGTATCCTCTCCTTCACCAGGAACCAATGCAGACTGCTCTTAGCTGAAGAGACTGTATGCTATGGAGGCCACAAGTCATTTGCACTGCTGCGTTCTGAAGCTGTGCACTTAGTGATCCAAGGAATTACCAATTTCCAGAAAAACTCCATTTGAGAATTCGAGAAGTGAGATCATGACTTATAGAGTAACCAGCATTTTTGTGCAGGAAACTCAAGATCTTGAAAACTGTCTTAAGCAAATGTAGTTAAAAGAAGCCTGATCTCACTATAGTAGAAAGGTGCTCCTTCTTTGACAGTTTATTGTCCATAATCAAACCGAGGTTTTAAAATCTAATGGACAGGATCAGACGTTGCTCAATAGATGCTGTTCACATTTTCTCCAGACTTGTGTTTGAGAGAATGCAAATCACCATAATTTCTATGTTATTATAGTTTAGATTTTCATTTATCAACTTCCAGAAGCCAGCAACAAAACAGCTGTCTCGTCACCTGCTGAAGGCAAGAGCTTGATAATCAGTTGAGAATCATTGGCATAGTTGTAGCGAAGCGATATATGCCCGAAGGTTTAAACCATGAGTGGACAGAGAAATAGCTTAAAAAGGAGTGGCCAGAATGCTGCCTCCTGGGGCACACCACAGTTGATTGGGTTCGGCTTAGACGTAAAGGAACTAAGTCTAATAAACCGGTCAGCAAAAATTGACCTAAAAAATGACAGCACCACACCAGACAGTAGATACTCAGCTAATCTCTGCACAAAATTGTATGATGGATGGTGTCAAAGGCTGCAGACAGATCTACTAAAATCAGAGTTTTAACACCACCGCCACCCACCAAAAATCAGAGATCATCAATAATTACCATAGTCACACCCTCCGTTCCATGATGAGGGCGAAACTCAGCTTTCTAATCCTCAAAGACATTATTATCCTTAATGAATGCCTGAAATTGTACTCTCACTGTCTACGTTAGCAGCTTGAGAAGATGCATTTGATAAGAAATAGGTGTTACACATATCTGTAGGGTCGGGTAGGTGTTTTCAAGCATGTACATAACTACAGTATGTTTAAGGTCCTTGTGCACAGTACCACAATCTAAGGAATAATTTCTGCAGTCAGTGCTAGAGTGGCCGAAGGCAAGAACAAAATTTCTTTCCATTTTTACATTCTTTTTTTTTGCTGGGGTTATATCTAGTAGAAACACTGATATTTTGCATTTTTTAATTATAGCGAGTATATTTGCATTAGAGACCTGTAAAACTGATAAAAAACATGTTTTGTATTTACTTCTCTTTGGGGAAGTTCGGCTAACATAGTGCATTTGTCTCTAAAAATCATATTTTGCCATCTGCAAGTCCACCTGTTTAGGACTACACGCAGCGGGAATTTTGATGAATACGGAGTTAAAATATTCTGCAAACAGGTTTTTGGTAGGCTGTTCAGGGAAGACATATCACAACTCCAAAGGCTGTCCTTTTCCCTTTTTATTTTCAAGAACTCCTTCTCAGGATAGGATAATTAGCTAGCTAGTGTATAATCAAGCGCAAATGCAAAGGCACATGCCTCTCTAATATAATATGATTTATGGGCATTTTATCTGTTGCAAAATAATGTGCATATGCTAGTAAAACTATGAGTGTATTCCATGATACAATCAAAGGCATTTTCTTTATTAGCTTGATCTGCCTTACTTTTTTGGTGATTTTGAATATTTTTCAAGCGCATCAAAACAAAACAATTTTTGGGATGAGGTCCCTTGATCCAATAAATGGCAACATAAAAGAAAGGAGGCCCCACTGCATCATTTTAAAAGGGGGCCCTCATCCTCTTCAGCCTGCGCAGCTCTCTTGGTCTGTTAAAGGCAACCCTTTACTCCGTACTTTACTCACTCTTAATGATCATTTAACTTTCTCATCTTTTCCTCTTCCTAGTCATGACTTGCGATGAGTGATTTGTATTAATTACTCCCTTACTTTGTACTAGTTTTCAGTAGTTCTAAAGATTGTTTTCTAAATTATGAACAGGACTCGGGTAACATTGCTAAACAAACAAAAAATAAAATAAGTTCACTAAAGAAGATGAAATTTTTTAGACAATTTGAAATTAAATTAACCATTATCCAGATCACTAAATCTCAAGAGAAACTATGTTGCTTACAAAATATTCGGCTTTCATAGATAAAGGAAAACATGGGAACAGTTATATTTTTGTGAGGTTCTCAAATTTTACTCTGAATTTACAGCCGCAGAAGGTGACTGTTTTCAGTTAGTTACACTCATACTTTCACTCTTTTGCCATCTATAAAATCACTTACACTTTTACTGCCAATTCAATTACTTTTTTCTGGGGAACCTGCGCGCGAGCCTCGCATATGAGACTTGCACTAAAGCATGACCAGCAGACGACTGTAAACTCCTTAGGTACCTAGCTGGCAGGATCCTGATGCTGATCGCCCTCAGAGTCCAGTTAGCCGTCTTTGTACGGTTTTTGTGGTTTTTATATTGTACAGTAATTTTTTTAATATTGCTACATGAGGTGTATCAAACGATATTGTAAATGTTAAGTCTATGTTATAACAAGGAAGGCAACTGGAAGAAAACATTTTAGAAAATTCAAATTCAATATATTTCATTTGATTATTGCCTTAAGAATGTAATTAGTTTTTTTAAATGGTATGGTTTAAAACCAACAATAACTCGATTAAGTATTTTTACAGTATGAGTAGTACGCAGAAATTCGATTACATCTTAGCTCTCAAATTCTTACATGCTTTAGATGTTTTCAAAATCAAAAAGCAATCTTTAATTCAATATCGGATAAAGAAGGCAGGGAATATTTGCATGATAATCTCTGCTCAACAAAATTCAACTCTTTGAACTGCGATTTGAGACACATTTTCCACTTATATTTGTTTTAGTATAAAATGATTCACACATTACACGTTGCACAAATGATTAAATCTCCACTTACTCTTCTTGCAAAACAAATTCAAGATTTTCAGGGGATATCTGTCCAGTCACAGGATGTTTAAATGTGGTAGTCCTCTGGTTATGGCTGAAATGAAAAGAAAAAAAACCAAATTGAATGCTTTACCCAGCACAGTTGGTGTAAGGATAAAATGAACTTTAATAAAGTTGTACTGTTGAATGTTTTTGTTAAAACACAATTAACAAGACATGATTTTTAGAAACTCTTTTTCATATAATTGTGTAGACTCCATCATTAGAACATGACAAACTCGTGGATCTATGTTTCAAAGCGAACAGGCTGTCATGCTCACATTGACTAGGAAACTTGTATGAAATCAGAAGTTCAGAACCACTGGTTGAATCCTTTCACACGCCTTTCTGCCCCCTCCTGACTCGACAGGACTCCCCTGGTTTCCAGTTTTACAAACTCTCTCCTAGTACATTCCATTTATCTCTCCCAGAATTTTGGAATAAATTGATTGATGCTTTGCATCCTCACCAAGGATGTGTTCAGTGAAAGTTACCACGAGTCATCTCGGTTTCTGAACCACACTTTGGCCTCTAGTGCTGACAAATGTTTGTTTCCAATGTTTGTTTCCAATGTTTCCTTCCTGAACAAATTTGAATGTCTGAGTGAATGAGCTTTATTTTGCCAAGTGCACATTGTCAACTAAACTGCGGACAGGCAGCTATTATTCCAACACTCTGATATTAATAAAGAGGATACATTCTTGCACATGCACTCTAATTAATCTATGCCTAAGGCGGCTCGTATTTAACTCTCCCTGGAAATTCACATATTGCTACCCTTTCCATTAAACAAACTAATGATTTTAAGCTGACTCTCGAAATTGTATACATAATGATTTCATTGAAGTGAACAGTGTGAAGAGTTGAGTTATCGCTGCCACCAAGGGATCAGCGACTGCTGCTGGCATGGGTACCTTTTAATTTTTACAAACATGAACATCAGTGAGAGAGGACATAAGTTGTGACATAGAAAAGGGAATGGGATCGTACACTGATCAACATAAAAGCAGGATATTGCTATTACTTTCCTTGCAAGCATTCCTTCCACAGGACAGTGTTCTACCGCTTTGCAAATAGGTCCAAATTTATAATTCCCAAACATACAAACAGGAAGTAAACTAGCATATAGATGGCAATGACATCAATACAATTAAGCTGCAGTATGGCCGACAAAAGATCTCAAAAAAGAAGATAATTCTAAAAACCTTGTTAAGGAAAATACATTAGAAATAGGGAGCGGGACGGGGTAAAAACATGGCAAGCGCCTCTCTTGGTTGCTGCCATTGGGGATCCAGAAACTGAATAGTTATGTGCCCTCTTAGATGGACGTCCACTCCACAAACAGCATGGAGGATACTCTGCTCAAAGCTGAGAGATAATTTGAGTTTTTTACCCTTAAGAAAAGCACTCCCTTTTATTCAAGCCCATTCATTTTGTTATTCTTCCCAATAGTTGAAGTCATGGCTCTGAAAACTCCCAGCATTAGCATTTTCATGTGCTCTCAATAATTTAGAAGGGAAGGAACGAGCATGAATGTCAGAAAATCTGAAAACTGTGCCACCAATCACATAACTGATGGTGGGTGTGAGAAGGTGGCCTGGAATATGCTGTCCACTAATTAAAGTGGGCACCCTGTACCAGTCCACACGACCCTTATGATGTATGAGGTCAAAGATAACCTTTAGAAAGCTATCCTACTGGTAGCTGTGGAGAGCAGCCTTCAGGCTTAATCTTGAACGAATGTAAAGCAGCTTTTTTACCAGAATATTACCTCCTGAATGACTAAATGAAAGGAGAACCACACAGTAGTTATATAAAAATATATATTTATTAATATAACACTCTCTACTAGTCTCTACACGAGATTAGGGCACAAAGCACACAATACAGAATCAATAGAACATTCGTAAGTAGCACAATACACAGCGGGCTCCAGGGGGAGACCGAACCATATACTAAAAAAATGGTAAAACAATCACAACTTGACTAGACACAGTGCCTAGAGCACGTACAATCGCTGGGACCCCAAGGAACCACCCAAGGCAGTGACACAGGGCGCCCACGGAGGACGGGTGCAGTGAGGAAACACGACCGCGTGCTCCGTACAACTCTATGGGAAAGTCGCGGTTGTAAAGTTACAGTTTAAGGACACTTCTACGAGGACTTCGAGCAAACCCTTTGGAACATAGGAGGTTCTAAGGCCAACCCACCAGTGAGTACCGAGGTACCCGTGTTACCTATCCCAGAGGAGCCGGGTGCATAGGGGTCAAGTGGTGTCGGAAACCTTCGTCGTTTTCAATGGAGAGTTGCAAAGAAGTACTGCTGCCGGGAAGGCGAAGAGTGTCCGGTGGAATCCAAGACTGGATTCGAGGTGAGAGGAGCCTGAAAGCAGAGGGGACAGAGTCTGGGTCACTTCAGGTGACCAGGGGCTCGGTAGTCGAATGCCCACCAATGTCGGGTGCTTCAGGTGCGAAAAAGGGTTGCTTGACTCTGCAGCCACGGGGACCAGGAAATGTCGAGGACGACCAGGATCCAGAGGTGAGCTGTCCCACGAAGGATGTCAGGTGCTGAGGGGTCGATGTCCGGCTGGAGCACCAACAAGCCTTGGCAAATGCAACCCACGCGGGCAGAACAAACAGGTTACGGTGTGGACCAGCAAGGTCCAGGAGACTCTCCAAGCAATGGGGAGTCAGGGCACGTCTGGAGCAACCAGGGAAGCCCAAGAACAAACAAGGTGACCCTCACCAGGACCCACAGGCCAACGGACCAGGGATCGTGAGGAGACCTCGAGCGAATTCACAAAGCACCAGCCCACAGAGCACTCGGTGAGTGGAGGTCGTATATCTTCGGTGCAAATGCTGCTCGGGGTAAGGACTACACGGAGTCCAATGCACAAGCTCGGGGATCGCCAACTAGCATATGCACTTGCAAATGTACGCGGTGCACAGGGGTTCGGGTTGCACGCTCCCCACAAGGGATGCTGGTCTCAGAATCGCTGAGAGGGCAGATCAACCTCAGGGACCTTTGGGAACCCACCTCCTGTGTTGTTGAAATCTTCGGAGTCCGCAGGAGCTCTGGAGATGCAAGCCGGTCAGATGCGCTTAGGTGCCTGCTACTGCAGGGGAGTAACTCCTTTACTCCAAGGGAGATTCTTCAGTCGTGAAATCGTTGTGCAGGCAGTCAAAGTACTTGGTTTCTTCTTAGCAGAATCTTGTCCAGGTAAAATCTAAAGTCCTGTAGCCAGGTAACCCACTTTATACCCACGGGAAAGGGTTGGACAGATTCAGGGGACCCTCCTAGGGGAGGGGCAGGACAGAGGGGTGGCTACACCCATGTCCTTGTCCAGTTTCGCACCAGAGCAGGAGCCAATGGCTCCCAGAACTGGTTTGAGCTGGACTATGCACAGGGACACCAAATGTGCCCCCAGTGCAGACTTTCTGGCACTCTCAGAGTGCCCCCACCCAGCCCCAATACACTAAACCCGGTCTGGGAGGTGGTCACACCTCCCTGTGACAGGATGCCTATTGTCATGCCTTCCTATGCTCGAGCTTGGCTCAGCAGCAGGAGAGCAGAATCGTGTCTGTGGCTGGCAGTGTCCATCTTGTGCTGCCCGGGTCGAGAAAGCTAGTATTGGGTAGACCGGTGACCCACAGTAGTGGTTTCAGAAGGGTGGAATCCTACCTCCCACACCAGTTACTGGTGTGGAGGTATGATTCCAAGGTGTTTGACACCAAACACGAAATGTTTCTAAGGAGCCATTTTAAAGTTAGCATTTACCGCGAGGTTATAATGCACTTAGACCTATATGTCTGGCTGCATCACAGACAACCCCGGAGAATGGTCTCCGAAGGCTGCAGAGGGGCCCTACTCATGCAGGGGCACCTTCTCATGTAAAACCCAGCACCCTGCCTTCAGGATTGATAAGGCCGGCCATAGGGGTGACTGATAGGTTTTTAAGTGTAGTGATTTAGATAGATATAGTGAACCTATATCTAAGTAAGTGGTGCAAGCACCAGCTTACACAGGCTGCTGTAGCAGACCTGTTGTGTCATTTTGAATGGCCTCTCATGGGTGGCATAATACATGCTTCAGCCCATGGGAGGCCTCTGGGGTACCTATGCCCTGGGTACATGGTGTACCATATACTAGGGACTGATAAGGGTACCCCAGTATCCAATCTGGAGTGTACCTAAAGTACATACTTAACAATTTAAGGGAAAAAGCAGATAGACTGGGGTCCTGGATAGCAGGATCCTAGTCAGACTAGTCCAAAAACAGTGTGACATCAGCAAAAAGTGGGGGTAACCATAAGAAGCAGATACTACTTTCCTACAGTGGGCCCATCTCGAAGACTATTTGCTGAGTTCTTATATATACACTGCAACAAAACTTCCGAGTATGTATGTATGCTCTTTAGTGCGAACCTAGGCAAAAGGTAGCAGACGCCTGTGCATGGCCAAAGACCTGCAGACAGTCAATGAGTAATTGGAAAGGAAGCTGGGTTGTAAATGCATTGTGATGTAGTGTTTCTTAAAGAGGTGATTCTTCAACTCTTTCCTAAAGTGGAGCAGCGTTTGGGCAGGTCCTGATGGATACAGGGATGATGTTCCAGATCCTGGGTGCAAAGATGGAAAAAGCCTGTTGTCTTGGTTTTTCTTTTTTACACTTCTTAAGTCTGCAGTTTGATGGTGTCCCGGCTGCGCCTAGGGAGTGCCAGAGAGGAGTGTGGGAGGCCATGGAGTCCAGCATTACCATCATCCAGATGCGAGAATAAGAAGACTTAAACAGCAGTTCTGAAGTTGCTTCCTGGAAGAAATTTTTAGACTTTCTTTAGAAAGGAGAGCTGGTACCAGGACAGCATGTGTTACTTGAGGGTGAGGTTGGTGTGCGGGTGAATCCAAGTGACTTGGCATGAGAGAGTGAGTGTTCGCAGATGTTCATGTCATTGAGACAGGTTTGTATTTTATCTTGTTTGTTCATCTTGCCAAATAACAAGAATTCTGTCTTGGTTGGGTTGAAGCTTCAGGTACATGCCAGAAATCCACGTCAGGATGATAAGCAAACAATGTTTGACAAGCTGGATGTCTGAAGCAGAGAAGACTTTTGGTATATTGGTGAATCTTAATGCTGTTAACTATGAGTACAGCACCAAGCGGCTCCATGTAAAAGCTGAAGATGACAGGAGATTGTATGGAACCCCAAGGGACTCCACGGGTGATAGAATTCTTCGGTGCCCTAAAGGTACCTGTGTTTTTGCATTTACTGCAGATTAATGATTTGTACTGCAAGATGTCTGAACTTTAAAGACACTTAAAAACAGGAAAAGGCAGCAATGACTGAGTATGATAAACTGACATTTTATTATTGTGTATTAGAGGTTATTTTGTAATTTCTCAATTAATAGTGATAATAACTACTGAGTATGGTGTGAATAAACTAATAGGATGATGCTCACAACCAATAACTCAGAGACATTTGAGATACCAAACATTGTGGAAGGATTAGCAGTTCAGGGTCTACAACTGCTCAATTCACAGTCCCATCCTCTGCGGCATCTGTAGGTACCAAATCAAAGTGAAATCTGAAGTTGATCTTTCAAAGTCATCCATAAACTCAATAGTGTACATGTGTGACAATATCCCCACTCACCAGCCAACCAGGTAACTCAAATCCTCTGAAACAGGAAGACTAGTTCCATTAGTCTCAAAATGGTCAAATATGGAAGCAGCACACGCCCCAGAGAAACGGAACCGCCTGAAATCCTTAACCTGACAACAAGATCCCCGAACACATTCATAAACACACGCTGTTCATACATATTCTCCCATTTGTTTCTGGACTGAATGCATTGCTTGGGCTCTGGAGCATGCACATGTTTCAACTCAATATAATCAACTTTATTATTCCGCTTTTCTAATGTTTCTTTCTTCATTTTGTTGCTGTGGTTCCTTTGTTTACAGTACCATTCCGAATCCTTTTGCTTTACCCATGCACGCAAAACACCACTTGGGTATACCTAGTCCGCCAACCTCTCTTTCCATTGTAGCACTCGCCTCCCAACTTTGTCTCTAGTTTCACCCTGGTTATGCTCTTCTTTTCTTCTGCTTAGGAGCATTTTAGGTTCTTTGAAATTACTTTATTTCATTGTTTGTCAACCCACAGATAGCCGTTAGATGCATTTAGCACTGGGGAAGCTCCCACAAAATACCAACGCTGCTTTAAAACTTCCCACATATTTAAACTAAACATTTGTATTTTGGCTTTTTCAACTTGGAAAGCCAATAAGCACCATCACGCCAGGACTCGTTTAATGTGAAGCAAATGATGTACAGTAGCATTTCTGGTGAGAAATTTGGAGAACTGCCGAGCTACAAACAGGTCTTTCCACATCTTCTGTTAACAACACTATCGATAAAAACCTGTGACTGTTTGCCTCTGCGAGCACACAGGTTGCTGGGTTATTTCCTCACCTTGGGATACTACTGAGCATTGTATACAAGAGTGTGAAGACATGGAGTACACAGATTATTTACCATCTAGCAATGTGTCGCACCGAGGGAGATATTTTACCTTCATAAAATGCCATCATTGCTCTGGGCAACAGGCTTGACTGGCCCATGTTGTCTCCGGTGGCAATATAAAACAAGCATTTGCAATGCAATAGGACTCGCACTTACGCGAGTTTAAGCTATTGGCATTGTAAATGACAACGCCTTTTATTTATGTTTTAAAAACGAAAACAAAAATAGAAGGCATTGTTTTTTGCAATGTCAATAGCTCAAACTCGCGTAAATGCAAGACCTATTGCATTGCAAATGCTTGTTAGATTAGTGAGTAGAAACACTCCCTTTCGGCACGTGCGGCAAATTAATAAAATAAACAAGGGCGGCTGCTAAAATGAAAGCGGACCGCGCTGCAAATAAAAAAAAAAATAGTGCTTACCGACTTATGAAGGAGACCGTGTAACGCGCCACAAGTAAAAGATCCAGTCCTCATGGGAGGTAACAAATGGCGACAGGGCGGTAACAAGGAGGGACTAACAAGCCTCATTATCAATCGGAAGCCAGCATTTACCAAGGACAATGACACCAGCCAATCAAAAATATGGGCTGAGAGAAGGCGAGGCTTCCACAGCATACTTGACTACTGCATGCCTCGCAGAGCGAGCAGGGCATGCGCACTGCCGCTAGGCTCGACCTAAACATCTGATTTAGCATCACATTCTGGGTAATGCACTAAAATAGATGATCACACTTCTGATTTTAATATTTTTTCAAACTGTGTACGGATGTTGCCTGCCTGTATTTAAGAAATAATAAAAATCGTTTAAAAATATTTTTCTCAAAGGGTTCATGTTTTCTGATACCAGAGGAAAAAGTTTCAAATGTATGGATCCACGAACCTATACCAATCAGAGGCAGGGCAGGCTTTGCACAGCAAGTGGGTTTGCCTCAGTCGGCGTGCATGTTGGGATGCCCCACCCCCCGGGCGCTGATATGTAGTTTTAGCTTTTATTTTATATTATCACCTGTGGTGTTTGTTTTAGCGCAGCACAATGATCTCTTTGGTCAGGTACATGAGATTCTTAAGCCATTGCCTCCTTACTCTCCCCTCTCCTTCCCAGCCTGCCTCCTGGTTTTTTTTCACCATGTATGGTCATTCTGCCTTGCCCCACCCACCTTGCTATTAAATAGACGTTTAGTCCACCCTGTTAGTTCTGAGGATTTCTGATGTACCCTTTTGCCTGTTTTTGAAAAGCCCTAGAGCACAGTTCCCATTTTTTATAACAGCAAACAAATAAATGTGATAAATTCTCTCATGCCTCCCGTTAGAAATAGCTAGTAAGGTAAAATGTGAAATATGTTTCTGCCAAACATCTTTAATCAGGCAGGTGAAATCATTTGGAAGCCCTTCTTTCTGCTTATCGGGTATGGTTAGGATCAATTGTGCTTAGCACACATTCCTGTGCGTGTTCAGAGGCAACAATTAAGTGTAGCGAGCCCTGAGCTGTCAAGTCCTTCAAGGCGCACCATTTTTAAACGCATTTCGTTTTGATCATAATTAATAAGTCCCGATGCAATTCTGCTGTCTAATTACCAGACACTAAGTAGCTGGGCAATTCTAGAAAAAAGACTTGATAACAAAGTGTGGGCAGCCACGTGTTGCAAGATGAAATGTAAGCGAGGCCATATTTGATTCAGAAACAAAGGATGAATCTTATTAAAGCGGTTCCTTTGGCAGTGAGACTCAACATATGCAGTGAAATTCATTAGAAAGCTCTGGAATAAGTACTTGCAGAGATCCTGGACATTTTTATTTTCTGAGCACCCGGATGGAAACGCTTGCCTGCATTTCGCTGTAACCCAACCACTTCTCTACATCTACTTAAAAATAGTTAAGGACTGTTTCTGATGGGAAATGCAGGAAAGTAGCAAGTGTTACTGTTCCCAAATTAAATGGTGCTCACTTTGTCAGCTTCAGAAGAATTAAATGCCGAGTCAGCCCTGCTTGCATTGCAACCCACAAGGAGACAAATCGCTGCAGCTCGAGATAGGAAAGCGTTGGCAAAGCCAATAGCTCTCACCAAAGGTCCTGTCAATGGTTTTGTGTCATGCTATACAGTATCCCTCGATTACATGTAATTTTGTGTAATTTTGCATACTTTTAGCAGAAATGTTGCACAAATAAATGAAACATGTCCTAGTTACTTCAAACCTATATCCATTTCTAGAGCGCTAATCAGTAGACCGGGAGAGACAAGTGCGGTTTCATCAGTAGCCTGGAACTGCAAATCACATATTCAAATTCTGGGAGGGACAGCGTATCCTTTCATTCCTCCTACGTCGATACAGTAAGTACCACTAAAGTGGGGAATTATAGCACCTATTACTATTTAAGCATACATAAAGAATTTAATCTGTAGTGTACAATGTAGAAATAATCATTATCGTAAAGTTTTATGCTCCTATTGGCAAGTAGGGTTCAATTTTTTGGACAGATTGCCTAATATTTATAATAAGTGACAATTTATTTATATTTAGTTATATTTTGCTTAATGCTTGTGGGTAGCCATTATAAATACGCTACCATTTGGCATGAAATTAACCAATTTGCCAGAAAGTGAATTTGCTTGTAGAGGATCACACTACAATTTGTGCAAGCTGGGCAGTCAAGAAACATTTGTTTTCATTTGCTATGTGCAAAAAGGTGGTTGTCTCAAAACAAGAGCTTTTAAATTGATGTTTCCATGTCTTTTGCACAAACCACGTATGACACTTCCTGTTAGCACATTAAAGTAATAGCTGTTATTAACGCAACCACTAGACCACATCTCCTTCCTCATTGCGTAATTCTGCTGTGTGGTGTGATCTGTCACGTCCAGAGTCCTTCGGTAACTCACATTGGCCAGTCAAGAACAAGGGGGAGCTTTCTGTTAGACGAAAAGTACAAATGGTGGAAGTGCCATTGTTCATCATACGTGCTTCTTGAGTAGGAGGATGATGTTAACGATGGTACTGCTATGAAGTACTCCATAGTCGTGAAACATGGCTCATCGACTAGCAAGAGGAAGCTTCTTTGCCAGAGGGGTGCACCCAACAAATCCCAGATATCGTTGTAAAAAAGCCTACAACATGGTCACAAACCTTCGCAAGCAATGATCACATGTGAACACGAGGGCAGCGCTCATGTGTAACCTGGGTCCAGCCATTGGGTGCCACCATGTGCAACATAAAATAGCTTGTGAAATGGCTTCATTCTAAAGAAAGGGCTCTGTAACCCAAGGGCACATTACCCGATAGTGACACTACGGTTTAGATGCCACTGCAAAGAAAGTAAAAAAACAAACCAAGTGTTTGTTGTACCACTGCATAGTTTATAGAGAATGCCTACTTCAAAGTGTCTTTTCAAGTAGTGGAGCAGCCACGACAGGTGCAATGTAAGAGCTTTTAGACAAATTGTGACAGTGTATAGCCAAGGTCAGGTCATGGCTAGGGTTGCCACCTGACCGGTTTTCTATCGGCACCACCGGCAGAGTTCATGTTGTCCCGGCAGGCATGAAAATAAACACAATCGCCTAACGACGGTATTTTTAGCCCTTATCTGTACATGCTTCAAACAGCAATATAAATAGAACACACTCTTAAATGTGTCCTAGAGCTGAATTAATGATTCTTGACTAATAATTAAAGTAAACAAAGATAGAAAAAGTCATGTTACCAACGAATACATACAATTTTGTTTACATTCTTACTCTGAATCACATCTGGGCCTTTGCAGACTCTTAAAACAACAAATTGATGGTATTTTCTCATGGAAAGGAGGCAACCCCAGTCATGGCAAAGGGGTGAACTGCACTGATGTGTCTTTTACACGTGAAAACGTGTAAAGAAAATGGTGCGGTGAGACATTTGATGAAAATGAAATTGGCCCAATGAGTATATGTTTTGAACAAGTGCACGATTAAGCATGCTTTCACCCATTTATTGTGTAGTGCAAAAGTCATATCCCATGTTATCATCATAGCACATTCTAAGCAATGCAATAAAAGGTTCTGCTTGAGGCCTCACAACCTGCAACACGGAGTGAGCGGATGACGGTCTGCTCACAATAACTATCTGCAGGTTCTAAGAGGTCCCACGGATAAGCAGGACCACCGCTGGAGGAAGATCCTTCTCCTACCTCACTGCAAGGACCTGGAACTCCCTTCCTCTCCATCTCAGGCAATCACCATCACTGCCTCAATTCAGGAAGGACCTCAAGACCTGGCTCTTCAACTGAACAGCAGAGCCACCCTCACCCCTGCAGCGCTTTGAGACCCTTACGGGTGAGTAGGCACGCTCTACAAATCCCTGATTGATTGTTTAATTAAGAGGTGACAGTCCCACTCTGTACACCTCATGGCCTTTCCCCTTGCCAGCTCATCCTACCAACTCCTCCCCGCCATAGTGGCTTTTTCCCTTTATTTCTTTAGATAATGATTACCCAGAATGGGACCTGTGTTTCTTCTCTCTGCACTGTGTTGTTTTTTTAACAACTCTTGGCGGCAAGTGAGGGCACCCATAGGATAGTGGTAAGTGGCAAGCAATAGACAGGGGAAAGGGCAAGCAAAAAGGAGGAGGGAGGATAGGTATGTGCAAGCACACGGGTGAGGGAGGGTGGGATGTACATGGAGAGGGGAGGATAAACCAAGGGAGCCAGCTGAGAAAACAGGCCATCGTCATACACCAGGCGCCAAAGCAAGCTTTCTTTGTAGCAATGAAATTTTTTTACATTATCTCAAAACATAACTGCAGTTCACTATGAAACACTTTTTAAAAACGCAGTTACCCTGCAGGTTGTGCTAGAGCTTTGATAAAAGGAAACATGAGCCTGTGACACGCTGCCTTTGTAAAAAAACATGAGCAAGACGTGTTCACTAACACTTCCTCAAACAAAAAGTAGTTCCCACAAAAATAAAATTGAAAGGTCACATGTAATTCGGCCATGCTCCTGGGAGGGAACAAAACATGAAAAGGAGGGCAGTCTAATGGACGATGACCACATAAAAGCTAGTATTTCAAACTGACATTCAATACAACAAATAAGAAGCAAGGAGCAGGCTGTAAGCCCACTAACTGCAAACAAAATGTCTCGAAGCAACAGAGCATGCGCTGTCTATGCGAGACCTCAAAAGGTAACGTGGGTGGGGCTTGGCTACAGCGCCCTAGCAAAAACCGACATTTCCATTTAACCCTGGCTCTCTGACAGGTGAGGGTGAGGAGATTTAGGAGGGTGTACGCTCCAGTTAAGGGAGACCGTGATTACCTATCCCCGGAACACTCTAAACAGAGGACAATTCATATTTCAAAGTATGAAAGTGACAACACTAAGGCAGAACGCCTAAAGTACGTTTATCCTTTGCAGCTGCTTCATGTACGAGAATACAAAATGTATCTAATTTAATTGTTCCACCACCTGCAATTTAATGTATATAAAAATACCTAATTTTTAGTGTGGGGAACAAAATTGCTTTACCGCTTACTAAATAATGGACAGTGAAGAGAAAATCAATTGCTCCAACACTTAATCAATGGAAAAGAGAGAAAAAAACAGGAAAAACACACCAATCATGAATAAATCAAAAGAATGTATTAAACAATTAATTACTTTTTTACATTTTTTGTGGAATAGAAATGACATGGTAAGGCTGTTACAGGCAATAAATAAAGATATTTTGAAAACGGCGCAGGGGTGATTGAGTGACAAAAGTGCAAAAAAGTGCTGAATGTGAGTACAATATATACAGTGCGTGATGGATGACCTTTGTTGACCTTTGAATAACCATTTTAAACCATCTTTACAGCACTGTATAAATTGGGTTGTTTAAAATGGTTATCCTTACAGCACTCTATATATTTGTACCCGACAGAACCAACGTTACTTTACATTATATACACCCAGGTTGTGAGGAGCACTGAGTTACCCCATTATACTAGAGGTAATTTTTAATGTGAGCAAGGTTCGGGAAACGACTGTATTGTTCTCCTGCATTTGTGATTGAAGTGCAGAGAAACTCTAAAGCTTATGAGTACTCCCCTGCTTCTTGCTACCCCTCACCCCATTTACCCTCCCTCTCCCATCCTATCCCAACTGTTTAACTTGACTCTTTCTCCACCACTTCTTTTGCAGGATCATAACCATTCTCTTGTCAGCAAACCAATCATGTACCCTCTTTGCCCATTCAATCCCTCAATCCCAAACAGTTTTTACATCTGGCCTCCAGGTTTTTGTCCTATCAACCCACATTATTGAGTCACTCTCTCCAATCTCTAAACAGTCACAAATCTCCTGTCATTCTACCAATGTTATGAAAAAACATCCATCAACCCTTCGCACCCCTTCCCGAGCCTACTGTCCAGTCTCTCAAATTCCTTTCTTCACCAAGATACCGGAGTATCTTGTGTTCAATCGTCTTACATTCTGTTTCCATCCACCATATTCTCAACCTCCAAAAGTCTTGATAAGAAGCACTTCAATACACCGAGACGGCATTTGCATGTTTCAAACTTTGTAACTTCTGCACACCACATATACAGATTCCCCATGCGTATTGTTCTTGGCATACTTCGTGTCATTCACCCTAACCTCATTTCAACACTTACCAAAGCTTAAATTACTGAAATACTCCTGGAATTACTAAAACACTCCTCCCACATCTATGACTGATCCTTCTGCCACTTTTTGATCCTCACTCACCACAAAATCTCCTTTGCCTATAGGTGTTCCAAGATTTAATATGGGTCTTCTCCTAATATACCACTAATTTAGGCAACATCCTCTACTCTTTTGGCCTCTGTGACCAAGTGTATGCTGAAGACACTCAAATATTCCTCTCTTCCTGTTAACTTGCATTTCACACTGCTTAGCAGCCACTTGATTTTGGATTAATCGAATGAATTAATTTATGCTGAACTCCTCCAAATCAAAGATGAGCTAGTTGTCTGCATCTATAACACTACACCTTCTCCCATTCACTTCAATCCTTTTATACTGACTCCATCCCGATCCGCTAGGAATCTTGGCAGATCCTTTCACTGTAAAATGTGGCTAGAAGCTACCTCCACACCAGTCACAGCCATCAAGATTCAGGTACTGAACACAGACAAAGCCCACCCCTATCTTCCTTCCCGAAAAGCTAAAACTCTTAAGCAGAGCGGATTAATGAAACAGCCCCTTGGCCAACTTTCCCAGCATTTCGTTGCTCTTGTGTAACCCGATCTATCTACCACATTCGATACAGAGTCTCACACTATTCTGCTTTCTGAGTTAGCTGGAGTTGGTATCAGTGGCTATGCCTAAAGTGGTGCAGGTCCTACCTAAAAGATGGATGTTAGGGTGAGCATCTTCCACCTTTACTATCTCAGTTTAAGGCTTTGGGACAGGGTGTTGCTCAGGGCTCCGTCCTTAGTCCCACGCACTCTAACTTTTATATTCACCCCTTGGCTCGGTTTATTAGATCACATGGGGTGAACTATGTAGATGATACACAACTGCTCATCTCGATAGATTATACTGTGCCTCATCCTTTTGCTCTGTTCCATCAATGCATGATGGATGTCACTTCTTAAGTGGGACGAAATTCAATAAAATTCAATGGGGAGAACTCTGAGAACTTCTGCTGTACAAACATCAGTCCTCTATGGGTCCTACTTACTGAATTTTGTCTGAATTTATGGGACTCCATTCTTTGTCTGGCTGAGTCAGTCTGCAAACTTGGATTCTACATGGATGACAAACTACCAAGGATGGTTGGTGTTATTGAGTGAGAGGGATGCTACCCTGTCACTTTGGGTGAGTAACAAAAGGGTGAGAAGAAACAGAGAGCCGAGAGCAATAAATTGTGCTTGCTGCTCCATGACAAAGATGTGTAAATCTGTGGGGGGGGGGAGTGGGGGGGGGTTTGAGGGAGTGGGGGGAAGATGGCCCTGAACATGTGTTGGCTGGGCAAGGTTTTCCCCATCCTGGACACATAAGTCAGGGCAGGGACAACACACTGGTGGGCGCGGTGTGTGTTACTGCCAGGAATAGGCTTTCATCTTGGACATTAATTACATAGCCCTGGGCGGGGTCGGAAGACCTCCATTAATCTCAATGGCCAGGGGCAGGGCAGGCCCTTTGAAACAATGTAGGAGTGGGTGTGTTAGTGGCCGCTGCCTCCTCCACTGCCACCTAGCAACTCCTGTTGATTTTCTTCTGATAGGTATGCTGGGGCCCGGGGGACGAGTCCCGCAGCTTCCTTCCAGGTTTAGCTACAGCGTGGGTTAATAGTTCGTGCAAGTGCAGTCCAGTCACCAGGACTCGGGGAGAACAAGTTGGTGAGTCTTACCTGAAGTTTTCTTACATCATTCTGAATTCGTTTGCATTTATTTTGTGTGTATTTAGCTTATGTGCATTTTGGTGTTTCTTATGTTCATATAAACCCACAGAAGCATGTCTTGTTGTCCGTGAGTGCTGATAGCCTCGGAGGATGCACAGATCTCCAGCGGCACCGGGCTGGCACGCCTGGCTGACGGTCACTCGTTTAGGCCTCTCCACAAGCAACTAAGTTTTGTCTAAGTAACAATAAAGTGATGACGGCTGCATTTACCACAGCTCGTTTTCCTGTTAATTTATCTTACTGATGGGGGTTTATTCTTTCAACGTGACAGGAATGTGTGCACATGCAATGCCGTGTACACAAAAAAACGACCGCACACACAAAAACAAAACTACACACCAATTTACTGCCCAATGGTGTGTAATGCGCACAATAAAATATGTGCATATATAATCACAACTCTACATGTCTACACTAATGAAAGTAATAATTAATTATTTGGCAATGGCTCTCTCAACAGATAGATAGTTGGGTAAAAAACAAACGAAGAATAAATACAGAGCTGCTGAGAATTCCTGTTGTGGTGAAAAGCTAATTTTCCGTCCTCTGAGCCCGATCTTAATTCAAGTCTTGAAACAACATTCGACGAGCAGGTGCAAGTGTGGCGATTCTATGGCCCAAGAGGTGTTTATTCGGAATGTATAAGACTCTGATGTTTTCGAAAGTTGGAAGTCCACCACCAAAAATAAGACTTTGTAAAATGCATACTTATATTTTAAAATGCAATGGGTGCCCGGAGCACCTGACAAATCAAGGAGAGAAGGGGAATGATAGGGTGAAAGGAAGAAAGGGGAAGGAAAGCAAACAAAATCAGATCGGAGAAATTAGTAAGAGTGAGGGGAGAACTAGTGGTGAGAAAGAGAACAGGAGAAACGAAAAACCTACGTGAGCACACACCGAGAAAGAAGGAAGAAAAAAAGAGAAAACAGAAAGGAGATAGAGGGAGGGAGGGAAGGAAGGTGAGAGATGGGTGGATGACTGTAGGAAATAATGGAGGAATGACAGTGGAAGGACCGAAGAGGCATGGCGATATAGTAATAAAACAAGGAGTGGCGGAAGAAAGGAGGACAGGAATGAGGAGAGGAAGACAGGAATGAAAGGAATAACAAAGGGATAAAAAGGAAGGGAGGCAGAAGAGGTAGAAGGAAGGAAAGAAAGAAAAAATAAGAAAGAGGAAGACAGGACTGAATGGTGGAGAGGGTAAACGAACTGTTCATTCGCAGGGACGTTCCCAATTGTAAATTTGTTTGGGGGCCTAGGCCGTGCGATGATAAACTCATTAGTGACGCCATGAGGGCACCCTGTTTAGCGCCCCCACCTGGCTGTTCGGGGCTTGCCCTGCACTCATTTGGTACTTCTCTGGGTGGTTACTGTGAGGGCGTTACTGGGTTTCAATATAATTCAATTTTTTTTTATCATTCACCTGAAAGCACAGACAGGCCACCAGAGGCACTATTTCAGGGCTGTGCAATAAAGCATAGGTGGCTGCAAAGTGCCAAGCACACGTACAGTCAGGATAGAAACTCTATATCCACGCTCTCCTCACCCGCACCGCTGCGTCGGGAGAGTCGTTTGGATAACACGGGGGTGCTGGTGGAGGGGGGAGGGTTATATTCTTGAGTTATGGAGTTCAAACAATTGGAAGCTTCATGTATGATAGTTCAGTAGGACCATATAAAGGTTTGGCTGATGCATACGAACTTGCTAGGCAGATGAACAGACCGCATGTGGGTGGGGCCGGCCGCTAGGTTTGGATGAACGAGACCGGACCTCTGTTCACGGTTTTCCTATTACTCTACAATGTTTTCCACAAAACTCATATTTTCCACAGTACTAATTTCCCATCTCTGCCAAAATTAAAAGCACTAAGAAGCAGACTGTTAATGGGGTTTAATCACCCTAGTTACGCAACAAGTGAACGCACACAGTTTGTGATTGTTAAGGAAAACCCCTTGCGGGACACCTATTGTCAGTGCTTTAAATGGAAATATAACAAGCATTTGCAATGCAATCGGTCTCGCCTTTGGGACCTTATATGTATTTAGCTATGCAGCGCCATTAGCCTGGGTGCTGAAACATCTACTGTTCTTTAACATGGAGGGAAAGTAAGCACCAAACTGCGTGACACGCCAGGTATGGGAACACATGGAGAGAAATATTGCCTTTCAGTGGGAAATGGTATAGTCCAAAGCTCTGTTTTTAATATAAAATCAGGGCCTTCGGTGGTCATATCACTGAAAATACAAGATTTGAAAAAAATATTATTGTCTACGGGTGCTCGTGGAAGACAATTTCTATGGACTGGAATCTAGAGAATGCTAAAGTGATTCTGGTATTTTACTGACCTCTGCTGGTCATTTTCTATCAAGAGAGTTAAATAGAGGCAGTTGCCAGAAAAATTAAAAAAAGATAGTCCCTCAGCAGAAAGCAATTATGTTATTTTACTGACCTCTGCTGGTCGTTTTCTATCAAGACAGTTAAATAGAGGCAGTTGAACAGAGAAAAAAGTCCCTAAGCGGAAGCAAACAAGTCCCAGGGCTGATCTCCAGAGCCCACAAAGTACATACACATATAAGTATATTCTAAAGTATATACAACAGGTCTCGAATGCTCAACCTAAAAATACTAGTACTCACTGTCCAGAGCACCCGTTTGCTCTTGAGAAGTGTTAGTACTCTCCAGTTAAATGTATTGCAGCAGTGTGGAGAAGTGCTGGCACTCTCCCTTTCAAACGAAAGAAGTGCAGGCTCTCAGAGCACCTAATGCATATCTGAAGTATTCGTCTCTGAGACCAACAATGGAGCCAAGGGAGCAGCTGGGTTGTGCGGGATGTATGAGCTTTACTCTGTGTCTACCCTGTGTAAAACATGTTCTGCCTCAATTTGCGAGTGCACACAGAGCCTGATCTCCTCTCAGAGCCTTGTCTCTGTAAAGTGAGTCTAATGTGCTGTGCCTGGCCTCCGAGATATGTGCACATATGGCATGGTGCTTGCTAAAGGCAGCCGGCCCGGTTTGTGGTTTTAAGAGCAGGGCGTTCAGTGCATCCAGTGGGTTTAATTTTGAGGAATGGGACAAGGCGGACATAGTGCGCTGACACATAATTCATGTGATCAGGAAATTCACATGAAAAGTAACTTTTGCCTTACTGATACTGAAACATAGCAAGACTTAGATTTGATTTACAAATGTAATGTGTACTCAAAAGCGGTCTGATGCTCTCTCAGCATCACAACAACATAAAAAACACAAGCATATGTCTTAGAAGTTAACATTTTAAGAAAATGTCTATTTAGACTACCTGCTTATACTGCGCACAAACTGCAAAGTGCAAAGAGCAGATTGTCAGGAGTGGGGGGAGATGAGCATAATGTTGTCAACTCAGAGGAGTATACAATTTACGTTCACATTCTGAAGCATCTGCTTTTAGCGAGAAAGTTCCTCCCTGCTCTCCCTTGACAATCGCTCCGTGTTACCTTGCACTGCTGCTAAGCCTCAATAAATTCAACCAACACTTCTGCTTAGCAGTGTACCAGTACATTGATTAATCGGCCATTTGATGGAGACACTGCTGTGAAATCTAAACCATTTAATTATATTATGTACAGCACAATGTGCATTACAAAAGGTCCTGTAATTCGCTTTGTGTGTCCTCTCATATCACAGCTCAGTCGATAAACCCGCAGACATCAAAGGGTGGTGTGGGAGGCACTGGGTGTACCCCTCCACTCATACCCCATTGAGGTCTCACCACCTGTCTGGGCCTTGATGACTTAATCAGTGATTACAGTAAAAAGGCAGAGATGTGTTACAGGTAGGAAACAGTTGGTGTGCCTATTTCCATTGGTTGGATGTGATTGACTCTGGGGTCATTTTGCAAGCAGGCCATTTTTAGGCTTGGGGACATTTTTGACTTATTTCTAATGTTTTCTTCACACTTGTGCTTTAAAATGCTATATTTGGATCCCCTTTTAAAAAAAATAAAAAATTGCAGTAAATATGTGCTGTAAAATCCACCATTTGAACACATTTTTTTCAACATTTTCTTGTGGGGGGGAGAACCCACCACCCCCACTCCTTTTCCACTTCGGGTCACTCGCACATTATAATCGGGTATAAAATTTCCGCCCCACCACTTTTAAAATCCGCCATCTTCCACTGCAAACTACCCTTGACAAACCATGTTAAGCAGCTGCCTGCAGCCTCTTTCTCATTGCTGCTTGTCCTGAGGAAAATCTTACCCTTCTCCTGGTTTCCATGCCCCCTTTAGTGCTACAGTCAAACATTTTGAGACGTCTGGACTAATGTAATCCCTCTTTTTTTGGGCTCTCCTGTTGCCATTTTGAATCGGCTACAACAAATTCAAAATGCAGTTGCCATATTGGTGCTATAATGGCCTTAGTAGGCCTCTTCTTCTGCCGCCTTAAATGCACAACACTGTTTGCCAGTGTCTAAGAGGATTATGAGTAAATCTCTCTATTGTGTGCCCAAGGCCTTTTACAAAACAGGCACTCTTTATCTCTGGCATAGGTTTGAACATTATACACCTGTTAGTTTGTTGCACTCTTCTGAAGCAAATCTTGTTAGAACTCCAAAATTTAGACGCAAATGCTTTGGGGCCAGATCCTTTCAGTAAAGGCGGCCCAGACTCCTGTTTAGGAAACAGCATGCTCTACAAAATGATTAGCATAACCCAACTTAAATTCTAAAAGGAAATTAGGTCCCATTCCTTATGCCTCTGATGAGCAAAGAAGCTATTGCTCAAAGAAGTCCTGGTGAGCACGTCCCATTGAACCAACGGTTGCCTCTAAGATGATGTACACCACAGTGGTTTTTCCTACTAATTCAAACTGTTAAGAAGTTGGCTAGAAAGAAAATGACATGCAAACCTGGCATCTCAACGAAGGTTGGTCCATTTCATAAGGTAACTTGCGAAATAAAAGGAGCTTGAGAAAAAAAAAGATGTACAGCAGTCCGATTACTGCAGCTTTATCACGTTTCCAGGACATTCTGAATATGGCCTTTAATCGCTTTCACCATGAATTCTGACAGTTGACATAGCTGAGAACTCTGTATTGGTCTTTAAAACTGTATATTCTTGCACAGTCTTTAACATGCTTAACAGCTGTTTTTGGTTCATCTCTTCTGCAGAGTACTAGGTAGTCTGTCCCATGTTTCCTCAGACTACCTTCCATGTGTCAATTCTCATTTGCTCTTATCACCCGGTGACTCTTTTCAGTCCCCGACTAGTGACAGCTTCAGCTGTCTATACGCAGACCTATTCTTTTCAATACATAACATACTTAAACTGGGTTTTCGGTGAGCCCCTTGCTTATGTGATGGCATGGGTTCCTCGTCTATCTCAGTTGCCTGCTCTTGATTTGATGCTTTTCCTCCCTATTTTTCCAATAAATAACATGTACTTAAATTAGGCTTTGGGTCAGCTCCATGCCTACGATGGCATGGCTTAGTTGTTTATCATTTGATTTGATGGCTTTCCTTCCTATTCTTGAGTTTGTCCCACCCAGGAGCATTACGCTCGCACAGTGTTCTGACTCGATGATTGAATTTCTTACCATCATATTTGAAGGGTCTAGTTTTATTATTTGCTGCTGAAAGCTCCATGGGAGTGCATGTGTTTCCTTACTCTCTCCTCCCTGCACTCTCTTTTCACTCCCCCGCACTCTTTCCATTCTGCTCCTCCTCACACAGGTTTCTTTTTATGAGGGCGGCAGCTGCAAAGTGCTGCTGGGCCGCTCGCTTCCTTTTCCACTCTGTGTGCATTTCTTCCCCTTCCCATTGGCGCGCTCTTCTTGCTTCCCCAACCCCTTCTAGAAGCTCCTCGCTCTGCTCCCCATTTTCTATTTCTTTTTTTAATGCAGCCCCGGCAAAAGAGCTTTGAAGTTTCCAGGTCCATTCTGGAGTAGCTTATCCAGTTCATGTTTATTCTTTGTATATCGGAAATTGTAGTCCAGATTTTGTAATGAGATCAACAGGCTAACGAATCCCAGAATGCCAAGGCATATCCCTGGGCTGGATAAGCTCTTCATATATGGAACCCAAAAAACTACAGGCTCGGTGACCGCTTCCAAGTACCACCGAGCAGCTCACTCCCCACTCGACTTTTCATTTTTTAAACTTTTTATTTACCATTATACTATAGCCGTTTGCTATGCTATAATGATAAATTAAAAATGGCTGCCATGTGTGCCTGTCACAACAAACATGTGCACGGTTCATGACGCGTCACGATGCACGTGTGAATGAAAATGCATACTTTCGCTTTGGAGGCCATCATGGAATGGGTTTCTGTTAATAGACAACACATTCCAACATTGCCAGACATGGATGTGCATGCGTTTTGCCATATGCATTCACCGGCCAGTGCCAACAAGCATTGGCAAAGTCAATAGCGTGACCATTTCAAGACAAGTCCCATTTCCTTTGCCAGTGCTTGTTCCTTTATGCTACCATCAAAGCACCTGGACAGAGAAGTAACTAAAATCAGCCTGGGGTCGGCGGATGACCCTGATCCAAATGAACGGTTTGCTCAGCACCTAAATGTCACAAAAGTTTTTTGTCCTAAGTAAGCTCCGTAGTCCAAGTAAATGACATTTTCAATATACAATCCGGAACAATTGTTGTATTCTATTTTCATGAAAAGTGATCTCTGTACAATAAGTGCAAACGTTGACAAGAGCCAACAGACGATAGGGAACATAGTGTTCCTAGCTGTGATGAGATCATTCCTTCAAGACCCCAGCAGACGTGCTACGAAGTGGCCACTGTCACAAATCTGTGTGGCAGAAACCAAAAAAAATAAAAAATAAGGTAGCCCTCTACATATTCTGTAAGCAGAATGGAAATCCATTTTAGAATCCTTTTCTTTCTGAAATGTGCATGTACTTAATGGATACAGCCATGCTTATTGCAAGCACAAACGCAAATACAATCCTTCTGTAAAGTAGACTTGAGAAAAACAGCTAGACCCCAACTAGACAGAGGGAGTTGATTCACTCCTGAACTTTAACCTTGTAAGAAACCATAAGAGGATACTTAAGAGGAGTGAGTGGAAAAACTCTGGCGTACAAAAAGATAAGATAGGCAGCTAAATTCGCTCGGTTATCAACAAATGATTGAAATGGAAAAAAGATTCGAACTCCATGTGTATGCCAACCACGAAACATGAAAGAATGCAATAGTTTAGACTGGTCACAGACATCATGCGGGACATCGCACCCCCTTCAGAAGACAATCAATGTCCTGAAACACATTTCACGGCAGCCAACTAGCTGCGTCTGACATTACCGCTTCATCATGAAGAAGCCTGCTTCAGTGATAAATAAATCTATTAACAGTGGCAGCACGGGGCCGTGAAACGAGCTCCTGGGACAGCCCGGCATCCAGAAACCCACTGCTCATGCCACATTTAAATTATTTATAGGGATTATTATTTTTGAGATTTTTAAGAATTCGATTTTTTATGAGCGTTGTTCGACTCCTTACAGAACACTAATGGGTGATTAGATAATCCATACAGACTTTACTCTATTGTTTTTACGCTGAAAACTAGGTTTACAAACAAATAATGATTTTTCATCTGAATTACAATGCATTTTTCTGCAACTTTTATGTCCTGCTTTTTCAGGCAAAAAGGGATCCTCGGGTGGTTCAGAAGTTAGTCAACTTTCATATAAAATAAACAAGCTTTTACCTGCATCGTCACTAGAGCATAGGAAAACCAAACATTAATTAAGAAGAGTTATGCGGGACTATCAGATTTGATAATCACCATTTGCTCAAAGAGGAAATATCATCACTTGGGCTGCTGGACTTTCTATGCTATGTAGTGTTTTACACCAACTCCTCCCTAATGACCTGGCACCAGATTCCATCTACATTGCACTGCTGTGCTCTTCACATCAGCTGCCATTCAGCCTGGATGAATTTTCTTAGAATGTGCATTATTTATCTCCTAGAAAGGGCAAAGTTCCAAAGACTAATTAATGGTTCATAACTGTTTCTAAAGGGCTATTCATTAACTGTTTCCGTGGGAAAGAGACACGAATACGCTCAACATAAATCCAATGCAGCAATGAGCGTGCACAATATACATCACACTGCATTCCCGGGGGCACAGTAAACACAGAAACAAAACCTTGCACCAACAGGAAGCCACCTACTGATGAAATAATTCTCCTCTTCGACAAGCAGCTTAATGGCTTTATTCATGAATGATGTCTGGTTTGCCGGTAAAAACTAATCCTGCAAGGCATCATCTGACGTGCTTATTAATCTCTGGTTTCCAAAAGAGGAAGCAAACACATCTTACATTTTTAAAAGGCCACTGTAAAATGAGTTACTAACAAACACTTGTAGCTGCACCTCTCTATAACGCAATTAAACGCACACACAAAGAAAACGATTTTTACTCCACCAAACGACACAAATAGTTTGACTATTAGTAGGCTCCAGAACAAAATACATTAACGCATACACAATACTTACATTTGGAATAGATATACCATTCAGTCAAATACTCAAAACAATGAGGGAGACAGATTAGCCATTTCCAAATGCTGTCGAAGGTTTTAAAAATACGCATATGTGGCTTTAAAGATCCCCATATCAAAGTTCCTGTACTATTTTATAGGCTGGCATCATATCATTAAAGAGCAGGAGTACGTCAGCCCAAAATCTTTTACTTTTCACAAATTCATTATTCAGTCATGACTCGCCATCTTGCCAAAATATCAGACCACATATATGTTGGAATTCAGGATGTAACCATGGATGTCACAGAGAAAGACACAAAAACTGTCTCACCAACGAGAACTGATAAGATAAGCACAGTCTGGCAACAAAATTCAGCATAACACAGAGCGAAGAGACCTTTCAGGGTAGTGTGCCCTGCACGACACAAGCGTCATCAGTCTGACGGTTGGGTGCGTGATGGTCGAGAAAAGGTAGTATGACGGCTAGGGCAGGGGCGGTGCGTCCATTGGGGCGCTGGGGCGTTGCCCCACCTGGCCACATGGCCCCAAGTCGCACCGCACGCAAGCAAAATAGCAAACTTTAAAGTACTCGCGAGTCGCGACAGCTCAAGCAGGCATTCAATCGGCGCTGAAGGGGGTGGGGGCGGGGCTGGCTGCGGCAGCAAGGAGGGTGACTGACAGCAGCGCTTACTAAAGCGCAGCTGCAATTGTGCGCATGCTCGATTTTGGGCTGGTCATTTTTATGACCAGCCCGAACATGCGCTGCGCACTACAGCCACCTCCTAAGTAGGACCAGGAGAGCGAGGGAGGAGTCGGGACCCGAGAGGCCGAGGGTTGCTTCATGCAGCAACCCCCGGTCTCTAATGGGCGTGGCGTCTCCGTGCCCTAGCCAATCCTGGCGCTGCTAATGCAGAGCCAGGATTGGGTGCCTGAGACGCCTGGGCTGTTGTTCAGAAGGCGCGGGACAGAGCAGAACAGAAGGCGCCAAGCAGCCCCCAACGCAGGACTCCGGCCCAGGAACAGAGGCGGCGCAGACCAGGTAAGTTGTGTTTTTTTTTTTTTAAATTGTAAACTCCCCCGCTCTCTCCTCTCCCGGAACCAAATCTATCTCCGTGGGTCGCAACCAAGTGCAAAGAATACTCCTGCCGGGCCCTTGAACATTTCGACGGCACGGGACTCTTGCCTACGACAGTGCATACATTGAACTGAGTTACCGCCTAGGTGTCCTGTCGAATTCAGGTTGTGGGTGAAGGCAGTGGGAATTTCTTGCAGACGCTCCGAGCACATCATAAAAGTGTGCAGACTACAGGCATATCCAGCGGCGCTCTCATTTGTACCAACCGCATTTGTGTTTCTATGTTAAAGGTGTGAAGTGGTGCTCCACTGTGGAAATATTGACAGCACCAAAAGAAAAGAAAATGCATCCTTACAGGTGAGGGGAGGGTTACATGTGTGGGAGGGATGGGGAAGTGGGGGCGATAAAAGGACTTACGTGCAGGAGAGAATGAAAATGGTTCTGAAGAGGAAAGAGATATGTAGATAGAGTATTTCAGAGAGATGGAGGGGAGAAAAAGTATGATAGAGTGCTGTCTGTGAGGGCGGTTTAGAAGCTGTGGCTTCGAGGATGGTGTGGAAGAGTGAGGGGGGGGTAGCAGTGGTGTAAAAACTGTGGCCACGTAGTCGACATACTACTAGCAGTGGCACTGCATTTGTTGCTTGAGCTGTAACCGGGTGTGGGAATGTTTGTTCTTGTGATGGTGTGAGAGCGCAGGCTTTCGGAAGGGGTGAGAATGCTGGCTCTTGTGATGGTGTGAGAGCGCAGGCTTTGGGACGGTCTGGGAATGCTGGCTCTTGTGATGGTTTGAGAGCGCAGGCTTTCGACGGTCTGGGAATGCTGGCTCTTGTGATGGTTTGAGAGCGCAGGCTTTGAGACGGTCTGGGAATTATGGCTCTTTTGATGGTGTGCAGGCTTGGGGACGGTGTGAAAATGCTGGCTCTTGTGATGGTGTGAGAGCGTAGGCTTTAGGTTGTTCTGCGTATGATGGCTCTTGTGATGGTGTGAGAGTGCAGGCTTTGGGAAGGTCTGGGAACGCAGGCTCTTGTGATGGTGTGCAGGCTTGGGGACGGTGTGACAATGCTGGCTCTTGTGATAGTGTGAGAGCGCAGGCTTTGGGACGGGGTGAGAATGCTGGCTCTTGTGATGGTGTGAGAGCGCAGGCTTTGGGATGGTGTGAGAGCGCAGGCTTTGGGACGGGGTGAGAATGCTGGCTCTTGTGATGGTGTGAGAGCGCAGGCTTTGGGATGGTGTGAGAGCGCAGGCTTTGGGACGGGGTGAGAATGCCGGCTCTTGTGATGGTGTGAGAGCGCAGGCTTTGGGACAGTCTGGAAATGCTGGCTTTTGTGATGGTGTGAGAGCGCTGGCTTTTGTGACGGTGTGAGATCGCTGGCTCTTGTGATGGTGTGAGAGCGCAGGCTTTGGGACGGGGTGAGAATGCTGGCTCTTGTGATGGTGTGAGAGCGCAGGCTTTGGGATGGTGTGAGAGCGCAGGCTTTGGGACGGGGTGAGAATGCTGGCTCTTGTGATGGTGTGAGAGCGCAGGCTTTGGGATGGTGTGAGAGCGCAGGCTTTGGGACGGGGTGAGAATGCTGGCTCTTGTGATGGTGTGAGAGCGCAGGCTTTGGGATGGTGTGAGAGCGCAGGCTTTGGGACGGGGTGAGAATGCCGGCTCTTGTGATGGTGTGAGAGCGCAGGCTTTGGGACGGTCTGGAAATGCTGGCTTTTGTGATGGTGTGAGAGCGCTGGCTTTTGTGACGGTGTGAGATCGCTGGCTCTTGTGATGGTGTGAGAGCGCAGGCTTTGGGACGGGGTGAGAATGCTGGCTCTTGTGATGGTGTGAGAGCGCAGGCTTTGGGATGGTGTGAGAGCGCAGGCTTTGGGACGGGGTGAGAATGCTGGCTCTTGTGATGGTGTGAGAGCGCAGGCTTTGGGATGGTGTGAGAGCGCAGGCTTTGGGACGGGGTGAGAATGCCGGCTCTTGTGATGGTGTGAGAGTGCAGGCTTTGGGACGGTCTGGAAATGCTGGCTTTTGTGATGGTGTGAGAGCGCAGGCTTTGGGACGGTCTGGGATCGCTGGCTCTTGTGATGGTGTGAGAGCGCAGGCTTTGGGACGGTCTGGGATCGCTGGCTCTTGTGGTGGTGTAGGAGCTTTGGCTGCATAAATGCTTTAAGAGTTTTGGCTTTGAGGATGGTGCAAGAGCGTTTGCTTAAGGGCTGGTGCACATGCTCTGCCTTGGAGATGAGATAAATCATAAGAGTGCTAATTTTGTGGGGTGGGGTGGCAAGCCAGCCAGTGAATATGAAATAAAAGCCTTGACATTGATTGTTGTGAAAAGCACCGTGGATGGTATAACAGAAGTGCAGTATCTACGGAATGGTGTAGGGGGCTGACTCAGAGTGTGGCGTGAGAGGGCTGGATCTCATGCTGTAAGAGTGCACGTTCTTGGAATGTGTCAAAGCCTGGGGGTGGCGAAAGACCCACGGTTGCAACACGTCCGATGCGGTGGATGAAATAAATACTCTTAGGTTGTTAGGCGTTAGGTTCTCAGGACGGTGTGAGAGTGATGGCGTATGAATGGTGATGTAGGATCGCTAAATCGGAGGATACTGCGCGAGTAGTGGCCCTGTGGGATGATGCAAGAGCACCTGTGCCTCTGTGGGATGGTGTACGATCACGGACTCTCTAGTATGATGTAGGAGATCTGGCTCCGCGAGCGCAAGAGAGGGCTCTGCGGCCGGGGGCCTGCGGCGATGAACCTTCGGTTCTGCCAAGCATGGGGTTTTAAAGGGGAGCACCTATCAGGTTGTAATAAAACGGCCTTTTCTCACCTCTCGCCCCGGTGATGAATGGCAGCGTAATTACGCGATGTGGCATAATTATGGAAATTTCCCGCAACAAGTGTAACACAAAATTCCCCTATAATTTTAATGTTGTCTGGTCCTACTTACCATATTCACTGCTGACCGGTGTGTACCTACAGTGTCTGGTGAAAACACACCCAATGTGGCTATGGCATACTTTCCAAGTGTGACCAATTAGTACACAGCCAGTGTGATGGGCAACATGCCCGTGGCGCTGGTGGGGTGGGGAGTGACATACTCAGTGTGCCTGTTGGATATGTAAGGATGATACACACTCAGTATGACCGGAAAACATACCCTGTGCGCCCGAGACCCGTAGACACACCCGATGCCGGTGACCGCTGTTAGTTAAGAGATGGACACAGAGGGATACAGACCCGGAGGACCCAGAGCTGCGCATACTCACCTCGAGTGACTGGTCGGCTCCGGTAACGGGATGAAAAGGCCTCCCCTTTAAGCCCCTGGCCCACATCTACAGCTTAAATTAAATACCAGGGCTGGCTCAATAGGTGGCTGCTAGAATGACCCCAGCGCAGACCCCGACCCTGCGCATTGATTTGCTAAGCGCAGCCGGCCCTGTGCCGAGCATCCCCCGAAGGGAAGAAAGAGCCCTCGTCCTGCAGTGCACACATTTTTACTGGCCCCGTTCAGCACAAATTGTAGCCACACAGAATAAAACAACGTTGAAACTGGGGCGCCATCACCCCCATCCCCACCAGCCCCGAGTCTCCCTTCCCCCTCCTCAGAGGACCGAACAGGAGGTGTTAGAATGGGTGGACGGGGGGGGGGTGGTTAGTTAAATCGCTTCTTTGTCTTCAATTGTTTTCATTTACTACAGTTGCTATTTCAGGCCACAGAGTGGAAACACTTTTAGAATCTTTCATTTAACGCACCAGAGCATTCTGGGAGTTGTAGTCTTTTTTTTGTTGCTTCCATTTGATCATTTACACTCAAATATATGAAAACGTTCTGTTGTGTTGTTCGCCCAGAAGAAACCTTATGTTTACCAAGCACACAATAGATCTACTGCAGTTTGGGGTTTTCAGTCACAGACAATGTCTGCATATTTAGTAACTGTTCGCTGGTGCTGGGGGGCCTACAGGGCTTGCAGGTCCGGATTGGGACTACCAAGTGGATAAATAAACCAATAGGTAGTAAGTGGCCAGTTCTGTTAAGGTTTGTTTTTAGTGCTCTGGGTTACTGGAACAACGTGATAATTTTTTCATCATCCTGTATCACGGGCACCTGGCATTTAGTGGCGGGGGTCAAATTATGCTCAGAGTTAACTAAATTAGGTGGCAAGAAAAGGCAAATTATCTGGCGTAATGCAGCGCATCTTGTGACAGTATTCTTGCATTATTTTGTCTTTTTGCTACATGCTAACACTATATGGGTAAAGGTTCCGAAATATTAGTAACAGTTTAACACTCACATGCAGCAATAAGCAATTGAAATGTGATCAGTCAAACTTCTCAGGTAGGGCCTTCCTCTGGTGGCAACTCGCGCCCCCACATTTTTGGTAACTTTTGATCTGTTTGAGCTAGAACAATTATTTATTTTGGTAAATCTGTATATTATGCAGCAGATGGTGGATTATGTGGCAAATGAGGCAAATCTATAATTATGTTGAAAGCGCTGCATTCAAGGCTATAGAATCACATAATTCCGTGGCTCTGCATGCATTTTAGAACTGGCTAATCATAACCAGATTTTTTGACTCTGTTGGGATTATGGGGAATTTTGTGTATTGGGTTAGGAATACCGAGGTAACTTCAAATGGCCACAGCCCAAGGTATTTTGGTGACCTTTGGAAAAATGTGGCCTCCAGGGTTAAGGGAAACTTCAGTTTCTCTAGGGTGACAAATACGTTCAGAAACCTGATCTGGTACTTGACTACCTGCTGCTGGACCCTGGTTCCAAGTTGGGTAGTTCCAAGTTGGTTTGGGTTGAGTGTTTGAATGCCATCAAACCCAGCCCCAGCACATGAGACTAGGGCCACAGACTCGAGGTCAATGCCAAGAAGGCAGAATTGTGAACTTTTGTTATGATTGTGATGGACCCAGAGATTAACTAGGTCTTTTCTTGCTGCAGGGAAGTGAGTTCACCAGGTAGATTCATGGTTGCATGTGCTCACAGGTACACTATCATGGCACAAGTCAGATTTGGAAGCGGGTGTACAGAGTTCCCCAACTGTTTTTAGAAAGAGTACTCAGTAGTCCTTAGCCCAGTGCTCAGAGGTGTCACCTTGTACCCCAGCATTGCTGCTGCTTGCCTTTGCAAACACTTTGATGCATGTAACCTGGCCTCAAGGTCTTTGTAAGCCTCCATCCTGATTGCAGCTTCAAGTTCATTTGTGGCAATGGCCAAGGAGAGATCATCTTCGAATGTATTCTCTGAAAACTTGACAAAATTAACTGCTCTATTGCTTTACAAACTTTAATGTGCTTTGGAGCTGGATAAAGGATGCCAGCAGTAAACAAACACTCATCAACAGCAATTTTAATGTTTAAAAGATACACCTAGCACATTTAGTTTACCCACTTAAAGTAGTTCAAACATGTACTCTCCAAGGTCCACTTGTCTGTTTAAACATATTGTTGCTTTCAGCGATTTCTGAGCTTAGTTACAATCGGATATGTGTAAAAACATACGCTCTTGATGTATACAAAATAAAACCAAAAAATGTTGTTTTCACTTTTGTTATTGATACGTCGTCGTTTTTGTAAATAGGCCCTTGATCTTTTAAGAGACAATTATTATACCTACTTGTATCACTTCATGTAATGTCACTTTCTGCGACGTTATTGCGATTTCCATATGATAATCAGCCCCTCACTACTTTCCTTAGGACTTGTGTCCTGCACATTGTCCTTGTCTTCCTGGTCCGCTGGATCTGCTCCTCAGCCTCAGACTCTAAGAGGTTTCACGGGACCAGGGCAGGCATTCGCATTAACGCTGCCCTCAGCCCTCCAAGCCAAAGCTCCGCAGTAAATTGTCGTCAGGACACCCGAAACTGGGCCTGTGGGGACACAGCTCTTCATCGCTGCCTCACCGGCGGGTTAGGTTTGTTGCCCTTTTCCAACCCCTCTCCTGCACCCGGGGGAGAAGGCGGCCCAGAATCGGAGCCACGAAACTAAGACCGCTGCTGTGAGCGCCAGGACTGTAGCAACGATTCTACACAACAGCTGACTGACATTTACCCTTTCCAGCCACAAAAGCTCTTAGCCACGGCCACAAATCCTAGACCGAATCCTTCCAATGGTCCCTAGGCTCACATGCCCCAAGCACAGCCACTGTCAGAATAACTTTAAAGATGAAATGGCATGGAAATAAATCAGGCACTCACTTATCCAGCGATAGCAGTGTCCCCTCGCCTCCGCCTTTCCCAAACAGTGGGCACCACATTTAACCGGAGAAATTGGTATGGTTTTAACTTCCCAGAAAGAACAGGGCTGCGTGAGGAACCATCCCACCCCCAACTTGGAGACTAGAAGAGGTGCATAGTAATGACATCATACAGGGAAAGCACATTCTCACTGCACACAGGGAATCAGCCAGTGAGGAAGTGGGGAGTAAGTAGAACCCTTAAGTCCTCTGTGTTTTTCACTTACTAGCCACTCAAACCAGTGATGACTTCTAAAGCAAACAATGCAGTTGCTTTTTTATCTATCAAAACATAGAGAAAACTTTCGCCTGGAAAATATAAGGGGAGTTGGAATATGCAGAAGGGTTCAGGTTTGTGCAGTAGACTGTGATGAGTTTTCAACTTCCAGAGAAAATATAGAGAGGACATGAGATGAGAGAACTCTCTTAAGGGCATACTTTTTGAGGAGGCCCTCTGCTTTTGATTGCAGTGGCTCAGTTTATTTGGTGATTCACAATTCCAATCATGGGTAAAACATGGCTTGTTGAACATAGATGAGATGTACTTGCAAATTGTTTGATTGCACATTGCATTTCAGGTTTTCAATTTGACCAATCCTTTGACTTCTTACCAACGAAATATGAGTGTCTTCCTGGTCGAGGACCATACTGCTTTTTCTCTTATCTGTCTTGTATCAAGACCCTGCTGGACTATGGGGTGAAAGAAAGCTTGAATAAGCAGCTACCTATGTTATATGACATCTCTTTATTAATGTAATAACTGCACTTTCACAATTGCTTTATTAACCTTCCTGCATTCTCAAATTTGCTTGAAAATGCACCATTTGGCCACTCTTTTTCAAAATTTTCTCGGGGGGAGAACCCCCCCGAACCCTCCTTAGGTTGTTCGGGCTCGCTCGCTACGCTCGCTCGCTGCGGTGCAGTATGCCAATATTCTTACGCCCCACCACTTACAAATGTCACCAGCCACCACTGGGCTAGGGAGGTCGGGGATATTATACAGCTACCTCAGCACCAATACATTTGAAAAATACAGAATACTGTATCACACCATAGTCGAGAAGGACAAAGGTAGACTCAGATTAACACACTGAGTCTTGCTTTAGTGCAATGTACCCTATTCTTGTGGCTCTCTTGCAAGTTTTCCTCAACACCTGTAGAGCAACTTTGCAGGAATAGTGTCCTTCGTCTTGGAATTTCCTTACAAAACCCTCGATCATGTTTAAGTCTACAGCCTCTAGGGGCATGACCAGCCTGGGAAGATGGCAGAAGTGTGCTAGACTTGCTCCGTGCACAGACCCACGATCCGTCCATCGGCGCCACGATCCAGGCCGCCTCCATACACAGCAGAATGGTGCACGGGATCGTGGCGCTATCTCCTGATGTACATCAGGGTCGGTAGAACTAGGGATTCGGGCGGGCTGGATCGAGGTGGCCTGGCAACGTGGAGGAGGCAGCGACATGCAGACGGCCATCCCCCGAGCCTATGCTGATGGTCTCAGGAGTCTGACCGGCCTGTCCGGCAGGGGCGGCTCCTCCATGTGGGCGGAGGAGCGTCGCCACACTGCTTTCTCGCAGTGCAAGAAGCGAAAACATAAATGGTATTTTTAATACCATTTTATATTTCTGCTTTTCGCACTGCGAGAAAGCAGAAGGCAGGGCTTGGTTGGGGGTGGGCGGTCCTGCTCGAGTGCAGGGGAGGCGTGGCTTGCCCACTGTTGTGGGCGCTGACTGTTTGGTCAGCCCCAGGGCCGACCAAACCAGTCATACGCACTCTGCATTTTCTCTATGTAGGCTACAGCCTACATAGAGAAAATGGCCTCCCCATAGAGGCCTGTTGGGTCGGTGTCCCAGCCAATCACAACGCTGCCATAGCAGCATTGTGATTGGCTTAGGGGAGGAGAGGGAGGCTGCCTGCTTCCTGGGACTCGGAGCAGAGAGAGGAGACGCGACGCGGGTCGCAGGCGAAGGTAAGTTTTATTTTTTTATTTAACACCCCCCCCCCCTCGTGACCCCCTCCCTGCGCGACCCCCCGCCCCCCGTCATGCCGGCCGCGACTGAGTGATCTAGTGGACGGACGGACCCTTCTGTCCAGCACCGGAAAGATGGATTAATAACGGGACAGGGAGGGCAGTACTCGGGGTACGACCATCGCAGCCACCTTCCCACGCGTTCTCTTGGAAGCGGGCAGTAAGAGATGCGCTGAGCTGTGCAGAGAGGACGAACGAGGCGCCGCCGACAAGGCTGAGGCGTGGATTTTATTGCTCTGCTCCACCAGGACTTACGGGCCACACACACTGGGAGCTGAGGACGCACAGTAGGAGAGCGGGACCCGGAGACAGCAGCACTTCATGGCCGAGGGACGGGGTGAAGACACTGGAAGATGGGGACACCTGCATTCCGACACAGCTGGAGTGGAATATTTCAGGACTAAGAAACAGATCAATTTAGATATTAAGTGATCTGCCGCCAGTTGGTCCTGTGAATAGTGGGACTCGGGCACACTAAGGACAACGTGACTCGGGGGTACAGCAGGAGTCGGGCCCGGGGAACTGGAACAGCAGGACTCGGGGGACCGGCACTCGAGGGGCAGCAGGGCTTTAGGTGGTTGTGTCCGAGTATTCCTCTCCCTATTGGTGGTGTTGGCTACAACAGACCCGAGAACACTTTGAATTCTGAGGTAGACCACAGGCCCGGGAAAGGCGCTTAAACAGTCAGGCAGCTTTAAAAAAGTGCTGTGTGTCTAAGAAAACAAATACACAAATGATTTCTACGCTAGGTTCTCTTTGGTAGCAAGAAAAGTCCTCTCTTTATATGAAATCCAGATGAAAGAACATGCTTTAAAATAGTGCCACCTAGATTCTTGGTACAGCTTATAGTAAATAAACGCACCTGCGGTGTAATATAAGCCCCTTTAGGCCATGTCCTCCATTAGGGCCAGCTCACTTCGGGTTCTTGGACAGCTACATGCTGTAGGAGTATTAGGGCCTTCTTGTCTCCTCGCCATATTTTGTGGAGAGGCGGGGTGGCAGGGGAGTGAATTGCGTTACACCTTCCAATAACGTTGTAAAGATTTCAAAGGCAAACTTGCATTTTGCCTATGGAGCCTTCCGTGTGCACTAATAACTCACAATTTTCCGGCCTTTTGTTGTAATTTGATGGTCTCTGCTAACCCGCTTTTGGGCTGCATCCTCAACTCGTCTATAGAAGAACTGGCCCTGGCGCCACTGATCAGTACAAGCCATTTCAGAAAGAGTGCTGGTGGACGCCCAGGACTGGAGGGGGCAAGAGCCTTGGCTTGGCTAGGTTACCGCCTGCTGCTCTGCAGCAGAACACAGCAGTTACAATACAGAGGGTCACACTTTTTTTTTTTTTTTTTTTTAGACAAGGCGAGATTGTGGTTTGCCCAGAATCACAGGATGGTTAGCCCATGCCAAGACTCAAACCCAGTTTCCCAGTTGAAAAGTCGGCAGCACTGCCCTTAATGCCACAAACATCAGAGCGGGTTTGTGTCTGTGGCATTAGATGGAACACTGCACTGGACAGACACCTTAAAATGCATACCCATAGCCGGGACCCTGTGCGTGGGATGGGTGGTGCTGTGCATGTTTCAGAAGGTGTGCATCTCCTAGAAGGCAGCTTCTCCTCAAGCCAGCTACGCAAGTGATGGGAAGGATCTCCCAGGTACCTCCCCTTACAGAACAGGGGCAGATAAGCTGCATGACTCGGTGCGCTAGTACACAATGGGATACAGCGACCATTGGGGCACAACCAACTCTTGTCATCTCTTTGGTCTGATGCCGGAATGGACAGTGGGCACCCTACTGCAGCCTGAGGCGTCTTGAAAAGCGAGGAGATTTAATTTTTATGAATGCTTGGGAAGGCGCCTGGCACTGGCATTTGTCTGAACCCCGTCTGTTGTCACAACTGAAAGCCCTGAAAATTACTGGTTTTATTGTTGTGAAGACATACATTTTGAGCTGAAATGTTTGTTTCCCTGGTCACTGTTGCTGCTGGAATGTGTAGAGCAAAAGTAAACATAAATAATGCCACACAGTCTTGGAGTAGGGAAAGCTGGTCAGAATTGTAGACAGTGACATTCACATTTGAAGCAATTGAATTTGCCTCCTGTGGGTTTTCAGATTGCTTATCTGCAACATTTCCATAGTTTCAGTGTACTGTACAATTTGCACACGACAGTAACTGTTGAACATATTAAATGCAGTAAGATATGGGGCAGCTTTTAATGTGTTTAAATAGTTCAAGACTACACGTTCACAATTGCTTTATAAACCTCCTTCCTTTCTTAAATTTGCTTTGAAGTGCACCATTTGCCACTGTATTCCTCAACATTTTCTCTGGGGGAGAACCCCCAAACACCCTTTCTGTTGATCATGCCTGTGTGCTTCGCAAGCTCGCGATGTAAGACTCATACCCAACTTTTACGCCCCCCACTTTCAAATGTCACCAGCCACCACTGTTGTCCTGGGACCCCGGCGTCAGAGATTACGGCGGGGGTGTGCAGCACTGCAGCGGCGTCTTCCGATGCCCACAGCTGACAGCAGGGGCGGCTCCTCCATTAGGGAGGAGGAGTGTCACGCCATGGTATTTTAAATACCATTTTATGTTTCTGCTTCTTGCGCTGCGAGAAAGCAGAACGGTATGCCTGGTTGGGGGCGGGCGGGTGGGCGGGTTGGGGAGCCGTGGCTTGCCCAATGCTGTGGGCCCTGACTGTTTGGTCGGCCCTCTGGGGCCGACCAAACCAGTCATGCGCACTCTGCATTTTCTCTATGTAGGCTGCATGTAGCCTACATAGAGAAAATGGCCTCCCTACAGGCGCCCGGCTGGGCGCCGTCTGCACCAATCACAACGCTGCCATTGCAGCCTTGTGATTGGCTTAGGGGAGGGGAGGGAGGATGCCTGCTTCCTGCTCTCCTGAAGCAGCAGGAAAACGCGGGACCCGGCCAGGAGCGGAGGGGGCGCGGGACCCAGTGAGGCAAGTAATTTTTTTTTTTTTTAAATTCCCCTCCCCTGCGTGAAGCCCCCCACCCGCCCTCCCATCCGCGAGTCATGCGAGCCGCAACTGGCTCACAGCAGAGCCCGGACCTAGCGTGTCGGAGCGGGGTGGGCCTGGACACTCTAAGGAGGCCACGTCCTGCGGGCGCTGGCCCTCAAGACCGTGCTACGTGATGGGAGCCTGAATGAACTACGCTGCATTCCCCCGTCTGCGGGGATCGGGGTGCGGATGCGACCGCTGTTAACACAGGCGGGAGCAAAGGATAGCGGAGAGAACACGGCGGCCAGCGGCTACGATTGGGGACCCCAACGAGGATTGCTGCCCCCAGTGCCTGCACCGACCCGCGAGGGCCAAGTCGGCACTGGGGCTGCGCCCGGGGGGTAGCTGAGTCCTTTCCCCCACCTCACCGGATGCCTCCAGACTGAAGGGGAATTGCTGTGCATGATTTGAAGCAGGCAATAAGGGTCACTATGGGTGCGCAGCAGAACCAAATCAGCCCCCCCCCTTGCTGCCCTGGATTAGGCTGCCACTCCTCTCACCCGCTGGATTTCGGGGTGATGACACGTGATCTGGGAGCACCTAGGGGGCTGGGGGCCTGTGAAAGTGGCGTGCTGCATGCCCTCTCGACCTGCTGGTTTGCTTAAATGCCCCCTCTGAGACATTTCCCTCACCGAACACAGAGGGGTCTCGCCCTCCCACGGATCTTCGCCATCCACACCACATGAAACCCTTCTCTATGGTGCGGAGCTGTAAAATGGAGTGGACAGGGCTGAGGACCCCAGCTCACCCATGCACACTAATCCCCCGTACCCCCAACTGAGTTACGCAGGCTCTGTCAGATGGTGGTAGCCGGACTGCTCGTGCCCCCCTCGTGATCTGGTCTGAGCAAGTGAAAGGGGTGTGGCGGGTCCTGGCACGACTGTGGATCAGCCTCACTTGTGCATAGGAAAAGCATCACTCCCATCTGAGCAAGGGAACGTCTTAAACACCAGCATGGTCGGCTCTGCTGTTGCGGCAGAGGACTGGTGAGGGGAGAGGCTGGTGTGTGTTGTTCGAGGCCATCAAAACCTCTGGCGTGACTGCCCGTGCCGCCCCGGCCCCTGACCTACCAAGGTGCCTGGGGGCCTGGCGGGTCTCGCAGGTGGGAGAGAGTGGCTGAGACAGATCTCCTCTGCAGTCTTCACTCCAATGCACAAGACTGTCGCTCCGCTCCCGTGCGGAGCGTAGACCCAGTCACCATATGGGTCGACTCGGGGCAACCCCTGGGACGCCAGAAAACGGACAGCTCAGACTGCACCGATATGACACCTGGCCAGGATGCTTCAAAAGAGACCTCCAAGGAGGACAAGCTGGACAAGATCCTTGCAGAGATCGCAGATTCATGACAGGAGCTTCTGGGCGGGGTCGATGCTGTTGCACTTGAGGTGGCACTGCTCAAAAACAATCAGTGGAAACTCAGGACTCGTGTCGATAACGCGGAGACTGTCATCGCAGATTTGCAACCTAACATACGGGATTTTGAAAGTAAAGTTTGAACTCTCACCGCTAAAGCCCAGGAACTTGAGGGTAGGACAGAAGACACCAAGGGGGGGTCTCGTCACAACAACCTTCACATCTGGCTTCCCGGAGGGAGCGGAGGGGCAGACCAGGTAAGATTCTTCGAAGACTGGCTGTCAATGACAATAGCCCCCTCGAGACTGTTGTCATACTTCCTGCTTGTATGCACCTAGCGAGTCCCGTCCCGCAGGCCGCCCTTGGAAGCCCCACCCCAACCGGTGGTAGCGACAGTGATTAACTACAGAGACAAGGAAACCATCTTTCAGGAGGCAGGCCAAATCCTATATGAGAATACGCACATCTTCCTGTTCCCGGACTTTACAATAGCAGTACAACGCTGCAGAGCCTCCTTCCTCGGAGTGAAACAGAAGCTTCGACAGGTTGGCCTTCGCTAATCACTGCTGTTTCCCACTAAACTGAAGGTAATGGCCAATAACACCAGCTACTTTTTAACCAAACTCACTGATGCTTGGGACTGGGTGGAACAGCATGCTTCAAGCGCTCTGGCCTCGACCCCAGAGAGACTGCAAGCAGACGGACCCCAAAGAGGTAGCAGACGTCGGAATAGGGGTTGCGGGACTATGCACCTCAATGGAACCCCTACACTAGAACAGTCGAAGGAAGATCAGTCCCAAGCCTTGTCCACAGCAACCACAGGCTGGCGACAACATCTCCGAAACGAGCTTCCATGCTTCGGTGGACAGTGTGGACTCTGTGGCTCTTCCCGACATCATGCCGCGAACAGCCAACATGCTCATTTAAGCACATGAATACTTCCCAATCAAAACAGCCAAGAACAGTTCCATGATCTTCAGGACAAGAGTTCATAATTTTCTTGGCCACAGTACTGTCCCAATACGGTTCTCTGCCTGGCGGTCGGATATGCACTCCAGTCACAAAAGGTCTGTAGCATGACTGAGAGACGAGGCCGCGCCCAGTCTACCACTCAACAGCAATCCTATCAATGACTTATTACTCTTAACGGGAAGAAACGGGTCTAGAGTGTTCCTTCCGTATTCTTTCTGGCTTTCTCTTCTTTAGTTTGCTCTAATTACACTCAACTGGGAGAGACTTTCTTGGTGCACGATCTCCCTGAGGTGACCTCCTTCTCCTCCTAACTTGCAAAAGTTGTGGGTGAATAAGTGTGTGATTTAGAGACCCCCCACCCCCACTCTTGGGTCTTTTTGTTAACTGTTTGGGCGGCCTCATGTTTGGGGAGCGCCCTGGGTTGAGAGTTGTGGAATGTTATTTAACCATGTGTTAAACAGACTACACAGCGGACGAGGCCCTCTATGCTTAGATGTCCCGGTGCACGAGCACTCGCAAGCGGACGAGATAGGCGTAGCTCCCCCCGCCCCTACAACTAGAGCTGCATTGTCATTCCCTTGCCCCATCTCCTCATCCCATCCTCATCCTAGATTATGGCTAACGTGGGTAAACTGACCTGGAGTGAAAGAGGAATGGGGACAGCACAGAAAAGGCATGCAGTCCTGCAATACATACGGCAGAGAGGAGCGCAAATAACACTCCTTCAGGAAACTCACGTCGCCCACGGTGAGGAATGTCTCCTTCAGAAGTGCTGGCGGGGCAATGCTTTAGTACCACCTATTCAGGGTCCATTCGAGGGTCCCCTTCAGGTCCAACGCAGTAGAAATAGACCCTGAGGGTCATTATGCACTGGTGGAGGGCCAGCTTGATGGCAGGCTTTTGTTGGTGGGGAGTAAGTATGCACCAAATACGGGGCAGTCGGCTTTCTTAGCACACTTATCTTTAATACTAGCCCGCTGGTCTCATGTCTCCTAAATCCTAGGGGGAGACCAAGTATGTCCTTGACCCACAGATGGACCGCTCCCATCCTCGCCTGTGGGGGCAGCTGCCATGTGGCTTACACAATGGCTAACTCACTGGTCTCTACTTGATAGCTGGCGCTCCCTGCACCCTGGGGTTAGGGACTACTCCTATTATTTGGCCCCGCATGACCTGCATGTGAGGTTAAATCACATACTCTGCCATTCGGCTCTCCAAATACAAGTAAAAGGTGCCAAATATCTAGGGAAGATGCTCTCGGGCCATAACCCACTAAAGGTGCATATCGAGTAGGGAACGCTGAGGCCCCTAGTTCCCACACCTGACGGCTGCAGCCCGCGCTGATGGAAGACCAGTTATTCAGGGAAGAAAGGAGAAAAGCCATCGCCCAATATTTCAAGGTGAACTGGGGCATGGCCACCTCCAGATCACGTGAATGGGAGGTGCTTAAAGTGGTCCTCAGGGGGCAGTGCATCCGGTTGGTGATGGGGCAAGAGCGACGTTGCATCAGGATCTGCCCCAAACTGAAGCGCCATTGGGTCCACTAGAAAGGGCAGCTCGCCTAGACCCGGCAGAGCAACATACCCTGTCTCATGCTCTTGAGCACCATGCTCATCTAATCGAACAGTTGCATTGCATGGATTTTATTTTAAGGCCTATCAGGCCAGAATGCACACTGAGGTAGATAAGTCGAGCCGATTACTAGCGTGGCTCCTGTGCAGCGCAACACCCACAGCCCCCATCACCAGGGTCAGGACTTCCCTGACGCACGTGGCAGTTACTTTGTAGCACACTATCAGGCTCTATATAAGCCCCCCCCCCCACTGATCGATGGTACACATCGATGAGTTCCTGTACAACTTGGGATTGCCTGCCCTGGATCCTCTGGACAGGGAGGCCCTCAATGCTCTTCTCACACTTCAGGAACTCCGAGGGGCTATCGGCAAATCGACCACACAGAAGACCCCAGGCCTCGACGGGCTGCCAGCTGAATTTTACAAAGCCTATGAACCACTGTTAGCCCCCAAGTTGCTGGAGATGTATCAGGTCACGCTCACGGAGGGACGCCTCCCGGATTCTCTCAGTGAATCCCTGTTGGTGTCCTTACTCAAGCCTGAGAGGGACCCACTGGAAGTCAATTATTATTGTTTGTTATCCATGCTGGGAACGGACTACAAACTACTTAGTAAGGTCATAGCAGTCCGCCTCATGGAACACATGCCAAGCCTGGTGCACCCAGAATAGAATGGCTTCATTCCTGGGTGGTCTACCACTCTTAATGTTAGACTCTTGCACAGGGTAATGGAGGTGCCTCCAGCCTGATGGCCTGCCTGGTCTTAGATCTAGAGAAGGCATTTGACATTGTAGACTGGAGTTACCTCTTCTCTGTCCTGGACCTAGTAGGCATCACCGACAGGCTTCAGAGACTCATCTAGCTCTTCTACACAGAACCCATGGTTCACGTGAAAATTGGCCAACTCATTTCACCCCCATTTAGAGTGAGATGGGGAACACAGCAGGGATGTTCTCTCTCACCACTCCTGTTTGCCCTCGCGATGGAGCCATTGGCACAAAGAATGAGGGGGCGGAGAGTGGGGCATTCCTTTAGAGGGGGAAGTCCATGTAGTCTGCGATGTCCGGGATGGGATCTCTGGAATTGCAGAAACTCTTGAGGAGTTTTGCATGGCCTCGGGCTAGGAGTTAATTGGGCCCAATCATGCACATTCACGCTCCGAGCGAGCTGCCCCCAACAACAGCTTTTTGTGAGCGGCCATTTGCTGAAATGGGAACAGCATGCGTTCCGCTATCTGGGGATACGCATGTACCATGACACCCAGGATCTCATTGCCGGGAACCTTACAAGAGCTATAGCCTCCCTGCACCCTGAAATGACGTTCTGGTGCACCTTACCCCTAACAGTTCAAGGGTGAATATAACTAGCTAAAATGGTTATGCTCCCCTGCCTCCTTTACTTCTTCCACAACCTCCCAGTGCAGATCCCACGGGGCACCTTCTGGACCCTACATGTTATGCTAGGCACCTTCATATACAATAAGAGCAGGAGATGGGTAGCACTCAGGAAATTACAACTGCCCGTAGACAGGAGAGGACTGGGAGCGCCCAAATTTGAGCATTATTACCTGGCAGCGGCCCTCTGTCAAGTAGTGGCGCAGGTACTGACGGAGGTGACAGAGCGGGAGGGTTTTCTCACCATGGAAGAGGCGCTGTTGGGTACATTTAAACAGAACAAAGCACACATGGTGACCAGACGGTTTCTGGACTTGGGCCTTCTTATAGCCCGATGCTCCATAGCGATGCACTGGAAGTCGCACACCCTCCCGGCCCAACCAATACTGGTGTGCGGCAACCATCAAATGGGGTAGTGCTGAAGCAGAGGTGCTGCAACAGGAGGAGATCCATGGATTGCGCAGAGTCCCCATAGCTGCCTCATGGGACGGCTTGCTACATGTCCTTAAAACATTTAAGGATTCCCTGGTAACGTAGTAGGGATGCTTTCCACGCCCTGCACCAGTGCAACTACACACTGTCTTGCTGACCACATCCCTTATTCCTAGCATGGACATGCCATGAACATCTCTCTCCCTGGTTTACAGTGGTACACCTGCCCCTTGAGGGAGAGGATTGTGATTTGTGCTATATGTGGGAGGGGGGGGGCAACATGACACAATGCCTACACTCCTGCAACAGCTGAATCTCGTGGTGACACCAACACATCCGTTAGTACAGTCGTTCTTAATGTGAGTAGATGCGGGTTACCTCTCTCTGCTGAGATCTGTTGTTTAATGTTGTTATTGGTCAGTATTGATACTCATATACCAGCTGTTCATATTATCGTGCTGTATACCATACCTACGTGCTATCTCTTGAAATTATACTTTTTGTATGAGCGTGATGTATTGTACAGAAAACGAATAAAATTGGTTTAAAAAAGTGTACAGCCTCTACTTCAAAATGGATATTTGGAAACCTTAAATGTAATCACTGCCTTTAATTTGGGCAGAATGCACACTGAAGGAGTCCACAAAAACTCATAAAAAAGACATTTGGCAAATAAACTGACTGAATGTTGAAATATTGTTTTTCGTGTATATCGTTAGCTTGAGAATACTAAAAAAATGAAACAAAAACCAGTGTGACTCTGTAGTCACATGGGTCTTTGTTTCATTTTTTAGGTCGAGCATTCGAGACCTCTTGTATATACTTTAGTATATACTTATTATATACTTATATGTGTATGTACTTTGTGGGCTCTGGAGATCAGCCCTAGGACTTGTCTGCTTCCGCTTAGGAACTTTGTTTTCTGTTCAACTGCCTCTATTTAAGTGTCTTGATAGAAAAGGACCAGCAGAGGTCAGTAAAATACCAGAATTGCTTTCTGCTGAGGGACTTTCTTTTTTTATTTTTCTGGCAACTGCCTCTATTTAACTATCTTGATAGAAAACGACCAGCAGAGGTCAGTAAAATACCAGAATCACTTTAGCATACTCTAGATTCCAGTCCATAGAAATTGTCTTCGACGAGCACCCGTAGACAATAATATGTTTTTCAAATCTTGTATTTTCAGTGATATGACCACCAAAGGTCCTGATTTTATATTAAAAACAGAGCTTTGGACTATACCATTACCCGCTGAAAGGCAATATTTCTCTCCATGTGTTCCCATACCTGGCGTGTCATGCAGTTTGGTGCTTACTTTCCCTCCATGTTAAAGAACAGTAGATGTTTCAGCACCCAGTCTAATGTGCTGCATAGCTAAATACATATAAGGTCCCAAAGGCGAGACCGATTGCATTGCAAATGCTTGTTTTATATTTCTCTACATCGAACGTATTTTCAACACAACAGTATGAAATTGTTCAACCGATACACTTTTTCATCCAAGGTCAATCCCAAAGGACTGTGATGTTCTTCGAAGGTGCATAAAACGTTCACCATAAAGCACCGTCTCTGGCAACCTGAAAGGGTCTGTATTAAATAGCCTATCTGTCTATGATAGCTTGAATAACAATTGTGTTTAACATTACATTTATCAGATTGCTAATCGGTTCGATCATTGGAAATAAACATAAAACAACTATGAATTACAATATAAAAGCATAAACATAAGAAACAGATATACCACAATTTGCATTCTAAAACCCCATGCACTGGAAAACGATATTTCATTATACACAAACCTAGAAAGGTTAATTTCCTAAGTTATGCTCGACTTTTCTCCACAGACACTCTACATTTGTCTTTTTTAAAATCAAATTTAAACATACATGGCCCATTTACCTCAAAATTGCTAATGCTGCCGTGACGTTTCTTCATGGTCACTCGAGCATCTGCAATTGCTGACAAATGAGCAATATGTTTCCTAACATAGCCTTAAACACATCCGGGATAGCTCAGTATCCAGAACCAGATGTTCACAACATGAACTTGAAGCTCCTTAACACATGCAGTGTATCCCTTGGGGTTTCTGAGGATGAATACATGGTATAAAGTTGTGCATTGCTCTCTATGCGGAACTACTGAACGTTTTATTCTGTGCATATAGTCTCTCTCTCCTTTTCACTTTTGAACTGTCACATGAGTCCCTTCCTTAGCAAGCATATGGGCAATGAAGAGTTCAAAAGTAAAGTAAAAAAAAACAAAGACGAAATAGAGATGATCCCGTTTTCCCATCCATCACCCTTCACAAGACTTTCTCTACTCTCCTGAAAGTTATAAAGAGTGTGACACCGAAGAGTGGTATTTTGGTGACAGACTGTGAGGGCTGTAAAAGGCCTGGGGTGTTACAGGTTTTAGGCTACAGTCAACTCTTAAGTTATCATCTAAAGCCCATCTGACTTGCAATTTTTTTTAAGACGGCGGGCAAATTGTTTCACAGCTTGGCGGCCACCACTGAAAATATTTGCAACAGAATCTCAGTTTTCTGACTGAGAGTCCCATCCGCAGGACAAGGCACGAGGGTGAAACGGACCTTACTTTTTGAATAAGTACAGAAAATGAAATGATGAGTGGTAAAACAAGCATTTGCAATGCAATCGGTCTCGCCTTTGGGACCTTATATGTATTTAGCTATGCAGCACATTAGCCTGGGTGCTGAAACATCTACTGTTCTTTAACATGGAGGGAAAGTAAGCACCAAACTGCGTGACACGCCAGGTATGGGAACACATGGAGAGAAATATTGCCTTTCAGTGGGAAATGGTATAGTCTAAAGCTCTGTTTTTAATATAAAATCAGGGCCTTCTGTGGTCATATCACTGAAAATACAAGATTTGAAAAAAATATTATTGTCTACGGGTGCTCGTGGAAGACAATTTCTATGGACTGGAATCTAGAGAATGCTAAAGTGATTCTGGTATTTTACTGACCTCTGCTGGTCGTTTTCTATCAAGAAAGTTAAATAGAGGCAGTTGCCAGAAAAAATTAAAAAAAGAAAGTCCCTCAGCAGAAAACAATTCTGGAATTTTACTGACCTCTACTGGTTATTTTCTATCAAGACAGTTAAATAGAAGCAGTTGAACAGAAAAAAAGTCCCTAAGCGGAAGCAGACAAGTCCTAGGGCTGATCTCCAGAGCCCACAAAGTACATACACATATAAGTATATACTAAAGTATATACAAGAGGTCTCGAATGCTCGATCTAAAAAGGGGCTAACTGGACTCTTTTACTAACAATGTATGGATCACAGTGCAGAAGTGGTACACCTAACTACAGAATTTTACATTAGGCATATGTCTTGGAGATCCAGATAAAAGCGAATAAATGATGTTACCACAATAAAATATATGGGAAAGCAACTAAGCAGAGTACACTCATGTATATGAAGGTGAGTGAAGAATGAGTTGGTCAAGGTTTTGACCTACCGGTTTCAAGAGATGCTGATCCACTAAGACCCAGATAGATAACCAAATGAACAGTGCTAGGGAAGGTCAGGTGAAAAGGCTAGCATTCAACATAGATGGAGATCAAAAACATTCCTTCAGTTTTGGAAAAATGTACTAAAACCAGTTCTGGTTCATCCAGCATCAAACTGCATGGAACCGGACGTGTAATTGTTTGGTCATGTACTTATAAGGATGGTTTTCTGGCAGATATGGAATCTGGATACTACAGAAACATATTTAAACAGAAAATCCAAGTGAGTGTCACTCATTTAGGGCATAATTAACACCTATTATCAGTGCCTGGAGACCAGGCAGGCGGAAGAGTGCACAACATCAGTGCAGTATTTATTATTATTACTACATCATATTAGCCAGTTGCAGCAGCCAGATACTAAACAGGATCAGAGACATAGAGGATTCCTATGAAACCACTCAGGAGTCTATGGAATTGAAGCCAAACCAGATATAGCTAAATAGGTTGAGATGTATCATAAAAAAAACCATGGCACCATAAAGGGCAGAACCACAAATGCTGACATGCTCAATGACATTGAGGAGGCTGACATAGCCGACAGATGGAGCAGAACCAAACAATTGAGGATCAGCCAAAAACACTGATGCAGAGAATCTAATCGCAGCAAGGTAGAGGATTATGATGCCAATAAATGAATTGTATTATTGAAGCTGTGCATTCACTGAGCAATTTAGCTACGTTGGCATGATGAGCTCTAATGAGTGAGTCACTGTCAGCAATACTTATTTTGCATATTAAAAATCACTGAAATTCCACACATGCAAAGGCTTTGAAGCTATAGAAGAACTAGCATAGTGCTGTTGATGTGACCATCTCATATTAATAATTAACCAGAACAAATGGTTGAAAATTTCTTTGTAGTAATTAAGATGCCCAAAGCCTTATAACTACTAAACTAATAACTACCAAAACCTGGGTGGCAGGTGAAATCGCATTTAAATCATATGCACAGTGCTTAAACTATATTTCTAAGTGAACCTTACTCACGAGTCACTTACACGTTGTTATGAGTGGTATTTTTGTTTTCAAGCATCCTGTCAGGCAATGCATGTTAAAATAAAACTTTGTATACTTGGAGTTAATAAGCAGATTTCGACCTAGCTAACATACATCATATTTTTCCCTACTGAAAGATGAGTCCTCAACCCAAGTTTACTAAACGCAACATGGAACTAAGCCACCAGTACACATAACAGCTCTTTGTACCCGAAAGACGCAAAATTATAACTATTGATAAAACTGTAGTAAAGTAATCAGGCAGGCAATAAAGCCAGCTCAGTTCTCGCTTACTGATGAACTATTTCCCAACACATATGACAGTCTAGGTAATCTCATGTTCTTGACTCCACGCTGCATAAAAAGAGTTTAAAGCAGTCCTCCTGAATAAAAAAAATGATCACAGGACAAGCCCATCTCGTCTCCAGAAAGGGTAAACAGGACAATTTAAATCCAGACCACCCTCACCTACCTACTATGTGTCAACTGTCTGCTTGCTTTTCTAAGGGTCTTCACTTACAGACACTAATATAACTTTAGAAACCAGCCCCTTAAATTTTTGCAAGGGACTACTGTCCTCTATGAAGGAACATTTTAGCAGCGCCTTGAAATCCCAAAGACAAAAGTGCTAAGCCTTGGGAAGGATTCAAGAAGGGTTATTGTGACACAAACCTCTCTTTGATGGAAGCCAAACTTTGTTCCATATTTTGACAGCAGAGTCTGGTCACCCAGGACATGGTACACTGGCATCAAGAGAGCTAAAGCAGGTAGTGACATTCATCATGTCCAAGCATTTAATGGAGTTCAATGAAAGAAAATGACTGAGTATAGATCAATACATACAATTAATTCACAATTAAAAGTAAATTTGTAAAAACTAAATTCAACAAAGATTCTAACACTGCAAAACCATCATTGAATTATTGGAATTTTGACCATATTAAAAATTACTTTCCAATGCCTTATTTATAGTAAAGAAATTGACCACAGTCATTGACAAAATGCCCTGAGAAGATCTGCTGAAGAAGAGTTATGTTGAGTGCAGCACCATCTTGTTCTGATGTGAAGCTTCTCTTTCTAAGACTAGTTTTTTCAAAAATACGTGTGTTTACTGACCAAAGAAAATATTTGCCCGGACAAAATAGTAAACTGTCCATCTTTATTGAACCCTGGACAGGTTATTGTATTTAAAGACATTACTATTGCATATCAGACCCACAGCACCGGCTATCACTTGAAGAAAATTTAAGATAGTCTGAAGATGCCCTCAGCCCTGAGTAACCACATGTAATAAACTGTTCAACAGTTCAATAAACTGTTGATAAAAATGATCAAGTCTGAGGTGACCAATAGGCAATTTGTGAGTTGCTTATTTTTTGTCATCATTTATTTGGGATGTTACTGGTTGTGTTTAGCACAAGTAGTGTCTAGAAATTATTTTCTACTATGGTTGTATTTTCCTTTCACTGCCTCTCCAGTTACTTTACTGTCTCTATTGACCCCACAGCATCTTCACATTTTAACCTTCAAGTAAGCTGTAGAATTGGTTCATCTCTGTCAGCCTGTAAGTTGTATAAACTGTGCCAAAGCGTTCTGTGAGCTGGTGTTTAGTAGATGAATCCTTTATACATGATCTTACCGTTAACAGACCAGTGAATTCCTTAGAGAGTAGTAGGAGTATAACATTCGCTCTTCAGTAATGTATCATTATACCAGTTAAAAATAAGACATGACACTTCTGAATATGGGCAAAACCAATACCAATAATGTACTGAAGTAGTACAAACTAAACATCTTACAATGACAAGAGCTAGAACTTGTGTGGCATTGATATGATATCAAATATGCACATTTAAAGATGTCAAAAGAATCTAGGAAGGAAACATGATCCATATAGCTATACCCATTTTATCCTGTGGTTTGATACTATAACTTGCATAAGCCTTGTTAAATAACACTTGAACTCAACAATTAAGGGGACTTTTGTACTAAGCTACACAATTACAGCATTTGGCTTCTAGGACGGAAGGTGTGAGGTTGGTTGTTAAGTTGTTGGAAGATTTACAATTCACCTGAAATGCTGCTGTAAAATCAGTGTTGAACTTGATGGGGACTGTTTGGGAAATGTCAGATCTGATGTAGCTTTTGGATACTCTTTGCAATGGCTTTCGCGGATTTATCCTATTTGATGACTTATATGAGAAGAAGGCTTTTTCATTGTTTTAACAACTGAAGTGCGGTTACACTGGGGGATCTCTTTAAGGTCTCTTTTACAGCCCTTTGTTCAAATCACTTGACATTTTAGTGGCAACACACGGCTACAACCAATGGCACACTCAAATGTACAAACAACTTGGACATCTGCTTCATTCTGAGCTGTCTAAAATACAGTGCTTTATTACATGAAAAGAGTCACGGGACAAGGGTAGTAGTACAGCACTGTACAAGACACTTGTCACTGTGAAAGACAATGAAAAGTGGAATAACGATTTGGGTTTCCCTCACAACTTCACTGTGGGCAGATGTAATATGGTGAAAGCAATGTCATTTAATACTCATACAGGCACTATGTCACCACATTTATGTTGAATAAAATGGAGCCCTCCCTTAGAAATGAGTAGCCCACAGGCGCACATATTCTGTGCACCTTCATGCATACGGTAACTGACTGCTCACAAATGCCACATTTCAGGGCAGCAGCTTGTGGGAGGGTTACCTGGTTTATGGGCTGCAACATAGTTGGTACCTTTTGTATCTGAATGGTTTAATACAAAGGAATTTAACTTGCAAATGTGCTCAAAGTCCTCTCTGTTAAACAAGCTCAGAATTGCTATAGGTCTGTTGCATAAAGGAGCAGGGGCATAACACAAGCCACTGCAGCCTATGTGGTGCAGTGGGGCACCCAAGCCTTCAGGGGCCCTCCAAACCTTCATTGTGCCCTCATCCAGCCTAAAGCCAATGAATATCTGTGAGATATGGGAGGTTCAAGGGTCCCTTTTGAGATTCTGCTGGGGGGCCCATCATTTTGCTCTACGCCACTTTAAAGGAGCATCACAACTTCTACTGTGAGTGGGGGATTTAGAGGAAACATGGCACATTTGTCAAGGAATCTAGGCTAGGAGATGCTTAGTGGTCATCTATGGTTGGATCCTTTAGCTTAATTGTCTCCCCCAGTCCTACTTGTGTGTGCCACCAACATGCATATGGAAAACCAACAGTGCAGTCTTATCGCCTCAAGTAACAGCCACATACAGACAGCAAATAGATGGGTCAGACAATCCCCTAATTTAACCTGTTAATATCAATCCCCCAAAAATGTTGAGTGCCACTTCAGGGTGGTACTTTCCACACCTATAGACTGTTACAGTTTGCATTCATGTGTTTAATTTTTCGTAGGATGTACATTGTGCTTTATATGGTTGTTTGAGTCATGGTTGGACACCTATTCTGTGCAAGAAGATTAGGGTAAACTGCAGCAACCACGGTCCTCTATATATAATTTCACAAGTTCCTTGGCACATTGTGATGCCACATCCTTATCAAATAATACACAAAAGAATTTGCTATATTCTGACTATGTTTACACTGGAGAAAAATGCGCCTGAAGGATTGAAAATAATAGAAAAATTGCCACTCTGTTAAATTATTACCTGTGACTTAAGGCTTTAAAACTCTCAGTTGTTATTTTGTAATAGAAAACGTTTTACATGTATTTACATTCAAGAAATAATGTTCATTCTAAGCTTTAATTGTTTTATAAATAGCTAAATACCTACCAATTACTAGCAATTTCTACTCTCATCACTGTATAATAGTAAAAACCATAAGCGTTTGAAATGAACATTTAGGTGCATATTGTGAGTCGTCATAATTTGTCCATTTTGCTGTAAAAAAATGAAAATGTACGTGCATTTTATCTGAGGATTTGGCTGCATTGTGAATCATTATAGCTTCATATACTCATTTGGTTACCATGATTTCATTTTGTTTTCCTCTTCCTACTGTATACAATAAAAATTGGTATTTTATTTAGTGATAAACTACTGGATGCATATCTGCAGTGAATGTCTTTGTAACACAAGAAGATATTGTTATTTCATACTCCGTTTTAACATTTGCTAATCTGAAATGAACAAGAAATGTGCTCCAAGCATCTGGCTCTACAGAAACAGTTCCTCTTCATATACACAATGCACAGGCTGCAGTGAAGCTGTATTTGATATATGTTAGTCTATCTAGCACTTAAGTTCTACAAGGGTATTCAGGTGCAGTAAAGCACAATTTCATTATTATTCTGAAAGACAGATCCACAGTTGCCAACACAAATTCATAATTTGTCCTTGTAGAAAAATGTGTGTGCCTTTGTATCTGTGATTATTGGATTATCTATTTTTGTCTCCTATGTCACTGGCCTGCCTGTCCAGTTGATTGGCTTAGCTTCCATCCAATTAATCTACCCCACAGTGTTCTGTCCAAATGCCCAATTTTTTCGTGCTTTGTGCTTCTCCTTTTAATGCCAAGGGTTAACATGTATACAGAGTATATGTATGCCAGCTAAAGTCATGGTGTGCTCCGTCCTAATGAGTTAGAGATATTATATGAAGAATGTAAAATACAGTTTTTTTAAACACCATTTTATGATTTGTTTCCTTTACATGTGAGGATACGGTTTACATTTGCAATTATGACATCAGGTGAGCAGAGTGCCAAAAATAAGTCTTATGACAATTATTCATAGGGGATGACTAATGCTATGAAGGATATAAAAGAAGAATACGACATTCAAAGAGCATATTCCTAATTATACATGGTTCTAGGAATCCTAGTTTGATATGTTCGTCTTCCGTGTTTAGAAAATATTAAGGCATTTAAGGATTCACCTGAGATGCCGCTTTAAATCCCCCGAGGCCGTTCCGTGACCAGTGGCAGACACATCATTTCTGTACCATAACAAGACCCAACATCAAATTGCAATGGATGAAGAAGCTGATCTTCACTTAAAGTTTACAGATAACTATCCAATGGCCTGCAGGCATTAATTAAATGCAATTCTGAAGAGGCAGCATGAACAGCACTGAAATCAATATCACTAAGGATTGAGCAACAACCATGGGTAACACCTCTCTATAGGACTGTTAAGTATTTGTCCGCAATGATCAGAGCCAGATCCTTTCAGCAATGTTTGTGTTCATTAAATGTCAACCTCAACCTAACACCTGGGAATATGAAAGTACCACAGTATGTGGTATGGGTTTACCAGTAGGACATAAATAAATCAACAATGAACATGTTTAAAACTCTATAGTCATACTGAAATAAAGTAGGTACAGCTGCTCTGACTGAAGAATCCCTTGGTGTTATGAACTGTATCCACTGACAAAGTACTTACAAACAATTACATTTAATGTTGTTAGTAGAACCGTATCTCTGTGATCAATAGAGTGAAAAGGGTTCCTTCTTTTAGAGTTGTGAAATAATGGTGCTTATGGCTCAATTATGTCAACAGGTTGCACCCTGTGGTCTGCAGAGCCCCTGGAGCCCGAGACGCCGGCCCCGGGGGTCCACAATTGTTTAGAAAATTAAACATTTTTTGAAGATTAGTAAAGGATGCATAAATTTTTAAAAAGCAAAATTGAATATTTTAAAATGCTCTGTAAAAGGGAACGAATTTGAAATAAGAGACTAAAAAATGAAGTTGGTATCCTTAGCTTGATTCATGGAATCAGTGCAAGTACAATAATCACACTCAGTATGGACAGTTGTTAGCCTCAATTAAAGCACTGGTATGCACCAACAGAAAGATAGCATGCATCAGGAGCAAAAAGACAAAGTGATATGATAGATTACAGCATATATTTGGCTTTTAGAAATAAAATGAAATTTAGAAAAACTCCAACTTCCTTTAAAATGAAGAAGTTGGTATGTTTTTGCTCCTGAATTAAATACGATATTTAATAATTTGTGTATTTGTCTGATGTATATTCGTTTCTGTATTGTTTAGAGGTCCAATAAGAAATTGCCTAGGACAGGTCTCTGCTTTCATTAGTGATTCAATTGGTGTCCACTGAAGTCAAAAGATTAAAAACTACTGGATTATGCTTTTCTGGACCGACTGCTGGAGTCAAAGTACTTGGAGTCAGAGTTTATTTACCTAGGATTGGTTCTATGCACAACGACTCACGCAAACTTCACAAATAAGCTGGGTATCCCCTTCCTGCCACATATCAGGAAAGATGAAAACCTCTCCCGCGTCTCACAATCCTAACCATGATTCAGACTGCAGGACTCATTACTATCCCATCTGCCTTCGATGACATAATCCTAATTCGTGAGGTGAGCCCTCACCCAGGAAATTCTATTCCAAATAACAATTTTTTAAACTAGCTCCACTCCATCCCCCAAACCTCCCCAGGTGTAACTTCGTCCCTGACACCCCTAATTAAATTCTGGTAGCTCCCAAGCAAGAGACAAAAGGAGGAAAATTCAAGGCAAGTGGGAACAAAGCACTGTGTGAGGATCTCTGTCTTATAGTAATGAAAATTACCAGGTAGTAATTTGGAATATCACAGTTGTGTCATACTTATTGTTTTTGATACCACACTGACAGACGCATTCCCCTCTAACCTTAAAAAATAAAGTAGGAAGCCATGCATGGTTTTCTGGTTTCTAGAGCCAAGAATAACCATCAATTGTGGTTCACGCACTAAATACCTCAAATCCAATGATAAACAGGAAAGAGCTGGAAATGGAACAGAGTTCCTGCACGACCCACTGACTCAAAGAGGACACATTTATTAGCACAGCCAACTAACTTTCCCAATTGAAAGGTATATATTTACACTGTTGGAGATATTTTAGTGAGAATGAACGACAAAAAGCTAATTTCCTGGAAGAATTATGCATTATGAGAGTTGAGCGCCTGATATTAAGAGGGTGGGTTTAACCTTTCTAAGCATGCAAGTGATTTTGCCGTTTCAACTTTGTTGTTTTTTGTTGTTGTTTTTTTTAAGAGACCAAACATTTTCTGCTGGTCAAACACTTCAGCATAATCAGAGCTCCAGGGTTTATTTTTTCAGGCGTACACTACGTCATTCGAGTTTAAACCTGTTAGCTGGAAGGACATCTAGAAAACTCTGCTCTCCCTTTTCAAGGAAACATAACATTGAGCGCTAGGAATAGGCCAATCACATGACATTTTAATGACTCAATGACTTTGTACACGACTTGTAACTTCTTTATTTTGAATATGTTTGCAGCTCACAGGCGTGTGCCTTTTTTAAACTGCCTAATATTCGGGCAGTTTAAAATTTGCCAATGTCATTTGGAGGCAAGTAATAAACCCAGTATGCCCAAATGTATAGAACACAATGGGAATATATATATATATATATATTTATATATATATATATATATACACATATACACACTGCTTTTTGCCATACATATTAGAAAACTATTGAAAGCTAGCAGTGTTTGATTATCTTGGTTGGTATGTATGTAGACTTGTTTACTCCTGCTGCAGCCATAAGGCCATCACTTGTCACAGTACAAACACTTCATCCACTCACAAGCTGTGAACCTACACAAAGCAATGACTATATTAAGGAAAGACCTGCTCCTCCTTTCAACTGCCACGATGAGCAACCAGAGGAATGTGAAAATGTTTGAGGCACACAGATCATGCTACAAAATGGAAATACTTAGGAGTAATTAAATTCTACTGCTGTCCGGGGCCAGCCCTGAGAAACACCCTTCACAGGGTGAGAGGAAGGTCGTTTATTGCATGCAGAAATGTTTCACGTGTTACTGTGACTTTAAATTCTTAAATAATTAACAGCCCGTTTCCCCTGTTACCACAGCAAAGTAAATACATATGCATGCTTACTTGGAAAAATATTTGAAATTAAACACATTAACTCACAATGTCAAAACCAGTTTGAGTGACAACCGAACAGATATGCATAAATGTTTCGTAAAATCGTAAAGCTTCTGTTCGCTTAACGTCTTAAGTTGTTCAATATAACAATTAAAAGTAAATAAGTTACCGGTTAAAAAAATGGTAAAGAATATATACTGGCAAGCAGTTTTGACGGCATGTTCACGAGTTGTGCTTCTGACACCTCGCTGATACATTTCTAGAAGGCCTCCGTGTGCGGATGCTCACGACGCTATCATGCGTCGATGTTATGTGCCAGCGTACTGACAAAAGATGTATACATTTTTCATTAATTCTACTGAGCAAGAAACATATACGCACTCTTCAAAGTTTCAAACTAGAATCTAACATAAAGAAAGAGCTCTCTGTACAGTTGGTACACACAGAGGGTGGCCACCTCCCTCCAGGTCATGCACAATTTCCAGTCCTAAACTTTTGCATGAGAGCCAAATGCATTCTGGGTGTTGTAGTCTTATTTTGCTTCATTGAACTAATTCGACTCACATTATGCCTTACAGTGATGTGGTAACCCAAAGAGCGCAGCAATAGATTCCATGGAGTGAACTGGGATTATAAATGGGGAGCACGGGCCGAGTAATTTGATGATGGGGTGGAGCAGGGACCGCTCTAGGCACAAGACACTGGATAGGGGGACACCTGCTGAGGACCGCCATTGCCCTCAGCAGCTTTGACATGTGAGTAGCTTCCCTGCCTGGGCTGTGACCCAAACCTCCTTGTTTTTCTTGTGTGCCTGCTGCTCTGTGAACACGTTTATCTTCCAGCCAGCACAAGCATCCGAAGAACAGAGCTCTGGGGGTATTTTAAGTGCGGCTTCTTTGCACGTGCTAACCTCTGACTATTTTGGGAGCTTGTAATTATTTGACCTGACCTCATGTCCCTGACCCGGTTGCTTTTAGTCTTGCAGTGTATCAGGTGTTTGGCTAAACTGCAAGCTGGTTTACTGTCAGTCAGTTAAATTGTTATCATCGTGATGACTTCATTTACAGAAAGAGAAAAAACACTAATATTACCAATGTAACGAGTTCAGCACAAAAGGAATTTCAAAGTAAGCTATTTTCAAAATGATTCTTTTGCAACAGCATAGCGTACCTTGGTGCAATCAGCTTCAGGGGATACATGAAAGATTCCATCGTTTTCCAACAGAGTTCTATTTTAGTTCTAGAAACTCTAGAATGTTAAAAGCGGTGTACAAATATGTGTAAATGTAAACCAGAAGAAGATCAGATTCAGCGTTTACATTGCAGACAAGGAAATCAGGGCTGAAATCCTAGCCTCTGCTACTTCACCGCATTGTGTGGTCCTGGGCACATCACTTTCATCTCTGTGTCTCATTTACCTCATCTGACACAATGGAAACAGGCCTTCTCAAACCACAGAATGTGCACGTCATACAAACGCCCTAAATGTATGTTTCATTTAACAATAATGCTGTCTCATATAGAATAATATTGATACTTTGACAGGGCACAGCAGAAACTAAGCTGTCTCTTGCTACCCACATCACAGCGCCACAAGTGGGGGAACCGATTCTTATTCAATGTAAAGGTTTTTCTGATTGACTTTCGTCTTCAGTATAAAAGCAACATATACATGTAATCGATTTTACTTCAGTATGTTCCAGGGTGCATTGTAGGAGGGAGGTGATGAATGCTTTGCGCATTTGCCAAGAAATGTGAGTGTTGCACAAAATAAAAAATACTCCCATATGGAATAAAACATACCTCGAGACGGCCCTGGTGGAAAGCACAATCTGTGAAAGGGAAGTGAGCAAATCAAAAAACATTCTCCCTGCAGCTATTAACAATTTAAACCTCTCACTGGAATCCAGCTTTCACACTATTCCATATGTGACATTAAAATCTTTATTAATAAAGCACGGGCAACGATTATCCAAGGAAGCAGACTTAACAAAAATTCAAACCAGGCCTCGATTCAAGATGATCCGTGAATCATACCAGAAAGAACTGACGCAGTCCTACTTGAAAAAGGCTTCGAGCAGGCAATGTAGAAACCGATTTTGCTGCCAGAATCGTGGTTTTGCCACTTAAAGAGTACTGAACAGCTTGGGAAAATAAACAATCTGACACTGAGGGCTGCAGATTCTGCAACTACGTAAGAGAATCGATAGCTCACACAGTTTGCTGCTGCCCTGAATTTTTAACTACTCGCTGCGCTCTACTTCGGCCAATGTTTTTGAGCAACGCAGCCACAACTTGTGGAGGGGCGCTGGCACTGCTGCACCACACATGATACCCCGGAACTTGCACGGTTTGGAAAGTTTATAACAATTGTAAATAATGATTGAACTCAGCATTGCCTCATTCCGTGTTTAAGTAATATGAAGGATGACCGCTAATAACCCAAAAAATTGAGGAGTATAAGTATATTGTGATTTCAAAGAATGAAATCAATCAATCAATAATTACTTTATTGGATTGGCATCGGCAATCATAAAAGTACAATAAAAACAATCATAAGAAATATTAAGAACATCAGGTAATATCATTTCATGAAGTAAGTTCCATACAATTCAGTCTCAAGCATACGTATAAGCATAATACACAGCTATCCAAAATCTCGATACATACCAGCAAACAGTAAAACTATCTAAAAATTGTAGATATAAAAGAGCGGGTCTCACTTGATTGAAATTCAGATGTACAAGTAATGGGCGAATATATTTTTGACGCAGATTAGCCCATTTCGGGCACATTAGTACAGTGTGTAAAGTGTCCAGTGCAGAGAACTCATCACAAGAACATACGGGAGGGTCTTGTGGCCAATGCCATCCTGCTACAAGTTGCGGGAACATATTCAATCGAACATATGTTAAAATTCTTCTATGGTTCACCGGCATATCCAATGTTATATAAAATTCCATTTTATCAATAGATTTTACCATAGCATAATGTGTGCAGCAGAGTTTACACTGGGAGTCTTGCATTCTAACTTCTTGGGTATACTTGAAAAATGCTTTCTTAACTCCTACAATGACTGATTCAGTTATTTTCTCTGGCGAATTAAAAACATGCAATAGGCCCAGATTTGACAGGGTAGTTTTTATATAGCTCAACCATGGTATACGCAAGCTAAAATTCAAATTCAAGTAATCATTATTTTTTTACAAATAAAATTTGCTTTTCTTGTTTTACTAATGGTTATTTTGAACTGCATGTATTTATTGTAATGAATTCAATTAATCAAACCAAGAAAATGCATTCATTCATTAGAGTTCAATCTGGGAGGTGATTGCGTTGATTCTGCTGGAGATCAGTTTTTAACCCAGGGAGAGTTACTAACATTGTAGATCAATATTTGTATTGCAATGCTCCTGTGAAGTTAACTATGTTTTCTATTTTTTCTAATTACAGATGAATGCTAATGAATTAACGCGCAGCAGCTCTTCTTGGTTAATAATAACGTGCAATTAGTTAATGCTATGGCAACCCTACAAAAACAATATCAATGTACATCCAGGAAACCCTTGAGCTGTGACACAAAACACCTCTTGCTGCGGTGTCCACCATTTCGAAGGGAAGTTATGGAAAATAAGTTCCTGAAAGTGAAAAAAGCAGATTTATTTCCAGCACCATTCTGTTATGACTCACTGAGCGTGCACAAAGGCTAAAGGAAATCCTAAATTCAGCCAGCGCGATATTCAGTAGCAGAAGACTCACAGAAAAAAGAAAATTACACCGTGGAGAAAATTAGATCCTGTTTGACATTTGCTGCATAATACTCAGGGGATGTAACTAGATCAAGAATGGATGAATTCACTCTATAAAATTCCAGATGTCTGAATAAAAAAGCCCTAATCAGATCAAATTATGGTTTTCCTCCAAATGCAGATTTTATCACGAAAGATTTGGCTGATCATCACCTGTAACATGCAAGCGTTAAAGTAAAATTCATCGACTGTAGGTCTGGCTATGCTGTTCTGATTACACTGCAAGACCACTGACTAACATTGGCAGTTAGTGAACTTCAAAAGTGGTGGGGCACAAATAGTTGGTGCAAATTGCACTGAGCACTTGTCATCACGTATGACTACTCAACTAGAAACCATAGAAAGCTTACACAAGATTGACAACCCATTCTGCAGGTGCATGAATTGTCAGAAGAGGTCATCTCTAACGTGCCCTTTCTTGCATTCCCACGACTAGCCAATAGCAAAAGAATTATGTTAAGAAGCAAATTACGTGTCAATACAAAAGGTAAATAGAACTATGCCATGCAAGAAAAAGAAGCGTCTAACCTGACCCAAAATTCACACTTCTGATAAGGGCAAGCAAAATACTGCATTAGGGGAAGGGCTCCAAATAAACAGGAAATTCATCTGTGCCCCCAACAATGTATTATAATCATGTGTATGAAATGTGAAATGCTCACTAAAGACTTCTAAGTTGTAGAAACCGGCACAGAATTACATAGGTGAATGAATATCTACCAACAGAGCCTCAAGAGACAGACAACAAAGCAGATTTTAATGACCCACCCACAGTATCCAAGATCTAAATTTAGCATTACTCATAGGTAACATCAAGAAAGAAAGGGAAACTTATAAATATATAGGAATTCAACTATTCAAGACAAAAAAGAGGAGTGTACCCCTTTGTTAATTATAGTGACGGGGGTGATTAGACTAGAGAAAGAAGAGTCCCTAGCTAAAATGTGGATACAGTGTTGTTCTGTCAACATGTACACTCTTAGTGGGGTTGTAAAGCACATTTAGTTAGACACAACAGCAATTAACATAACGTATATCAATTTGTGCAGGGCAACACACTATTTTTATGCTAGTCTTACAGGACCCAATATAATAATGCCAACAAACAATGTCATAGAGATTGTATAAAATCAAATTTACATACATTTCACAGCAGCTTTGATCATAAATAAAAATAGATAAAAACAAGGTTAAAATTAGGCAAGAAAACTGTTTTTATCTATTTTTATTTATGATCAAAGCTGCTGTGAAATGTATGTAGAATGGTTTTAATAATATGATGAATAAAATTTGATTTTATACAATCTCTGACATTGTTTGTTGGCATTATTATATTGGGTCCTGTAAGACTAGCATAAAAAATAGTGTGTTGCCCTGCACAAATTGATACACGTTATGTTAATTGCTGCTGTGTCTAACTAAATGTGCTTTACAACCCCACTAAGAGTGTACATGCTGACAGAACAACACTGTATCCACATTTTAGCGAGGGACTCTCTTCTTTCTCTATTCAACTATTCAACACATTGAGAGGAGGTCTGACCAGTCACTACAGCTCCACGAGGCACTTTCCCAGCTGGCAAAGTTTAGCCCCACCGTGACACCCTCAAACATCCACAGGTTGTAACATTATATCCCGACATCTCTCATTCTATTTTCTGAGGCACTTATCCATCATGTGATTGACTTGGCCCCTGATGCGCTGGTCTGCAAAGACACTGGTCTGACGTGACTGAATTCACTCAAGCTCTTCCAGCGGCACCAATCTAAAAAGCAACTGACTCTACCCCAGGTCCTATTAAAAATAGAAATGTTCTGACCGGACATCCAAGTAACTAAACAGCCTCTCGCCCCAACATCTACTCATATTACCTTTGTCAGGACTGACCCAACAACAGACCTACTGACCTCCAATAATCAAAGGTGGGACAGGCGACTGGCTGTGACTAGCCCCGACGACTTATCAGTCATCAGCCTGGTGTGCTACTTGCTTTTACTTGCTTTGGCCTAGACTGACCAATGAAACCAATAGAGTTTGTGACTGGCTGCAATCCATTCTTTGCCCTTGAAGATGTACTGAGCAATATGTAATTAATGGTGAACTAACCCCACGTTGCACCCCAGAAGCATTTGCCTTACAAGTTGCTCACACAACCTCAACACAATTAGACACCCTGAAATGCTGGCGTACTAATAGATTAACTGGGTCCAAGGTCCACGGACATCAAAGTTGCATGGATTCCATCTAACACTAATCATGCTCCATAGCTACCAGCTTTTCTTAAAGCATGTAACTGACTGGACAATTGTACTACTGCTCTTTGAGGGCCCTTTGCTCAAAGGTGCTCCTTGCATGTGGAACCTGGAGGGGAGTCTAGCATGTAACATGACTTTGCCCCAGACCCACTTGAGAGGTGATGAGCAGGCATGACACCCTGACTCCACAGCAGGCATGCAGGCCTTCTAGAAGGAGCACCACAGGGCTCTGCACGTGTATACCTTGCAAAGCTTTTCAGTGGAAGGTATTAGTATTCAAAAGACGTATGATGGTTTGTGCGTGGGCATCAACGTGAATGGAATAAGAATGCATCTTAACATCTGGATTGCACGTGGGGAATAATGTGTTTCTGGGACAAATGCATTTGAACTTCTCACTAAAACAGAAATGACTATTCCGTGCTTCCAGAAGCCACATGGTTGTAGCAATAAACAGCAATCTATGTCGCACTGAGAGGAATGTGAGCTCCTATAAACTAGACCGTATGTGGAGATAATGAATGTTGTCAAGAAAGCGTGTAAATATATGAGTTTTAGCCAGATTAAGACATGAAATTGTTTAAATATTTGATATCTATTTTAAATGTAGAGTTGCCAACTCTAAGGTGTTTTAGACTGCATAATAATTGAGCCTCATTTAATCAGTTAAATGTGTGCCATCTATTCATGGTTGACTGAACAAGTAAGGTGGTAAGAACAAAGAATCCAAAACGACCATCTGCAATTCTACATGGTGTCTTTCACCTTCAAAAGATGTTCCTTGAAAATCATGTTTATCTGTACATTCAAGCTATCACAACGATGCAACAGTACAAATCTGTTCATCCTACTGTGTACAGGGAAATAGACAAGCACACAATCGATACAAACTCAGTTTCCTACTGTTTCACAAGACTGCGAAGCAATATGACTTTTGAAATGTGATAAATGCTAGTAAAGCAGACATTAATGAACTTTGCAGAGAGATAAAGAGGTAAAACAGCTGTGAAGCTGATATTTTGTCTCTTGAAAATACTGTTAAAGAAAATGCCAAAGTAAAGTAGATAAAAATCAGACTAAAGTACACGCTATTTATGTATTTGAGAAGCAACACAATTTCAATTAGAAATGCCGTACATATAATTATTTATGTGGTGAACCGAATGCAGTATGTCATGGTTTGAGGACAAACAGAGAATAACAAAATACATTTAAATGATATAAACGTATTTACATTATACGGGACTGCAGTGGCAGCTGGCATGTACGGGGGGGGGGGGGTAGGGGCACAACAACAAAAATAAATAAATGTCCCTTCCTTTCTTCGCCGTACGACGTCCTCCTCACTCCAGCGTCTTCTGTAAGCCCTGGAAGCAGGAAACTGCACTACCCAATCATGGCGCTGCTTGAACAGCATGAAAGCGGCACCAGGATTGGATAGAGCGGCCTCTCTCAGTGCACCTAAGGGCAATAGAGGCCTGCGCTTTCTCTAACCCAGCTGTGGAAGACAGCTGGGTTAGAGAACTTTAAAATGTGCTTTTCTGGTTGGCCGTCCCAAGATGGCCGGCCAAAGGGACATGCACATTTTAAAGGGCATTGCTCTCTGCTACTGCCACTCGGCAGCGCTGGCTCTGCCCCGTCCTGACACTTAGTTCAGGACAGGTTGCTGAAAAATAAAACAGTAATAAATAAGCTTTATTACCGTTTTATTTTTCAGCTGTGGGGCGGCGCTCCGCTCAAGTGGAGGAGCCGCACCTGCGGGACTGCAGAAGGAGTGAGAGAGTGGACGGAAGAGTTTAGCTGCAGGTAATCTATAATCTGATGATATGTTTCATATAGGTACCCCACTGAGGTGAGTCTTTAGGGCAGGTTTAAAAATTCAGAGGGAGGAGACAGAGTGTTCATTCAGTGGAAGTCTGTTACAATGGGGCAGCCCAACTAGATATACTGAACATAACGGAGGAGCTTCAAGAGAGACTAGTAGGTTTAGATTACTCAATCTAAGCTTGTGTGCAAGAACAGAGATCAAGTGAAAGAAACAGGGGATAAACTGTTAATTCTTTTGAAAACAAAAATAAGTAATGTGTGTACTGCTCAGTTTGTGCTGAGGAACCGCCACTAAGGTGAGGTGGGGGTGTGTCTGGTGAGATTGAAGAGAGTTCCAGTAGCAAAGACGGGGAACGACTTTGACTTGGTTCAGTAAGCAAGTTTACTAAGGTCTAGTGCAGACAGTATTGCTTTAGCCATGTGGAAGAGGGTGTGCAGATATTGACTGTTTGTTATCTAACAGCAGTGGTTGTGGTGGTAATAAAGTGTTGCAGGCACATGGCTGGGTTAATGGGTACACCAAGATTCTGGCATACGATGTTGGGAGAGTATTGGGGAAATACTATAGGAGTAAGAAGACGTGTGGGTGCAAAGATTCAAGAAAGCAATTTCAGTTTTAGATGAGTTGAGCATAAGGGAAGCAATGGCCTTTCAGTGTAGATGGCTGTACGGCACAGAGACTTTAGATTGAAGAACAGAGGTGAAAGTAGGGAATGAGAAAATATTTTTGCATGGTCAGCACAAAGATAATAAGTGAAACCAAAGGATGACAATGTTTATAAAGGGAAATGTATAAGGATAGAAAACAAGAGCTCATAGGACTAACCCTTGTGGGACTCCGACCACCACAATTGTGGATGTGGAGAGTGATGGACACCAACTGACAGAGACAGATTGATCTGAGCAAAAGCAGGAGAACCAGCTGAGTGTCTGGTTACTTATAACTCTGGTGATGAGAGTAGAAAGGAGAACAGAGTTATATTTAATAAACTGTAATTCACATGCATGTTTGTTTTTTTCAGGAGAACTGAGTGATCAACCCTACCATATGCAGAGGAGAGTTTGAGATGTATTAGAGTATATGAGATTTGGCCGTGGAGGGCCAACATCATAAAATTAGCTACATGACAGACAGCTGTTCTGTTTCTTTGGGGTGCAATGCTTGGAACCCAGACTGAAATAGATTAACGAGGTTATGAGTGATAAGGAATGCAGTGAAGCAGTTGAACACCAGGCATTCCAGGACCCTGAGAGAACTTAATTTGTGATTGGGGTTGGCAGTGTGCAAGCCTAGAAGTAGGTTCAGTATGTGTCTTTAGTAGGATTTGAATCATTGATGATGGATACCAGCACCCAGGGAGTGAAGTCAAATTACAATGCACTTGAGTGGGTTTTATGCATCGTATGATTTCCGTAGGGATTGTGAAAAAAAGTATTCAATACACCAAGGCCAAAAGTGGGAAAGTGGAGCCTGGCTCCACACAGCAATATACAGGTAGTGAAAACGCTACGAAAACCAAAATGTGAATTAATGCTAAAAAATAAATGCTGCATAACTTGTACAAATGTCACAGTTTGATATTAAAATCACAGAAAAGAAGTTGGAAGTTTCCTCCTGTAAGATTACTGCCACAGTTGGAGAAGTATTACAGGTTTTCAAGACTTTCCAAAGAATCCTTGCAATGCCTCTGAGAAATTTTAACTGTGCATTTTTCCCAATATACTGATAAGAGCAAAATTCATGCAGGCAGAATTTCTGTGGTAAATTCTGCATGCATATATCAAATGCAAATGTGCAACTACAAGAAGATGGGAGAATTGCTATAATAATTAGTACTTTAAAATCTGGAGGCCAAGATAGCCTTCTGGCAGTATGATTTAAAGCTGATCTAATTTGGTGGCCTGATGTTTTAAGCCCATTTTTAAAAGGGTCTCAACTACAGGGACAATATTTGATTCCTGGCGGGGAGCAATTATCAATGTTTCATTGCATGCTGTTTGTTGTAACCAAAAGTGCGAGAGGATATAACTGACAAAACATATTTTGCATAGAGGACAGTTCAAGGACAGAACACCTGAAAGTTTAATGTTGGCCTATTGATTTAACAACTATTTTCCGACATTACATTAGCCATTTAAATCCCTGAATACAAAGTAGCCTAATCATATTTTGTCATTGAGATTCATAGGCAGCTATTAGATTTCCAACTGCATTTTGTACACTGGTGTATTTGAGAAGTACTTGTGAGTACAAGGTTTCAGTATACCCATAGCAATAAAACTATGAACTTTAAATATATGGTAGCTATTATTCTGACAGCATTTGTATAGCTGTAACTACACAACCATAATATTTAAAAACGTTAAATCTTTCCTATAATTGCTCCCTCTTAAAAATCATGAGTATGCACAGGTGTATTGGTGTTTATACAGTGCAAACTTAGACAGGGGAACACAGTGCTGTACATCAAGAGGAATCCAAAGATTATTAGAGATTGTGTGCATCAAAATCAAAGGGGATAGACCTGGAGATGCCACTTTTTAGCTTGGTCCACAGTGAGGCAGAGGGCAAATCCTTCTTAATTTAATCTCCGGTTTCAATGGCCTCCATCTAAATTTTGGACAATTAATGGAAGAAATACTGTCTTAACAGTAACTGTGGCATATGATAAATACACTAACACTGTGAAGGAGTGAACACGCCTAGAAAATGTGACAATACCTCAATGTAGCGTCCGGGGGAAATCTGTTACTGGTAAACAGGGATGACGTCTGCTCACTCATTGCTAGACGCATTTTTCAAAATGTCATTTAGTAGGCAACGGCGGAGGACTCTTAGCTGCTCATCCCATAGCACAGGGTGAGCACAGAAAGGGAAAAGCAGTGTAAGGCGGCAACACCACTGGCCAAGGTTAAAGCAGTGAAAATGCTAGGAGTCAGACTGAAGGTAAGGACAGAAACACGAGTAGGTCCCTCAAGGTTGTATGTTGACCTTTTGTGAGTATTATACCAATGATAAGAAGTCCATGATGCTGTTTCTTTGTAACAGCTTTCCCTCTGGTGCGTCTGTGAGGTGTTTTCTCAGTTTTTATTCGGAGTGTTCAGTACTTTAACCTGATAATACATTTAGAACTTAACAAAATTAACAACAAGGCTGTAGAACCCGGAGCTGGGCAATCAAAACACTGTCACAAAGGAACAAGTAGGTTTTTGTGAGGCGTGGAAAAAAATACTATCATAATTGTTTGGTGAATGGCCTTGAATGAGGTATGAAAACCACTCCCAGAGCAGAGATAAAGGCAAGGGTGTGCAAAGGTGATTTTGTTCGTCTGGCAGGATGGGTGTTTGGGCTGTGCCCAGGAACTTAATTTTCTTCAAATGGGTCTCCCCTGTCACAAGCAGATGTTACATGACACCTGGACAGGCAGTTTCGTTTGTCCTTCCAGTCTGACGGGCATGAAATCCAGTGGGTGGAGAGGTGCCCCCAGAACTGGTTTAGAGTGATCAAAGAGGAGGGGCTGATCATAACCCAGGCCACACCACTGAGTGAGCACACAGGCTCTGGAGAAGAGGAGAAGGGTTTCACCATTTTGGATTTTAGGAGTGAGGGGCGTTGTGGGGTTGTTTGCAATAGGGCAGACAGGAACTGCTGCAATAGTGGGTAGGGTTAGCCCTAGGAACATTTACCCCACTGATTAGGGAGGGGTTAGGAGTCACCCCATCCACAAGCTAGTGCTGAACTTAAATGTGGCATCTCTTGGCACCCGCCTTAGAACACTACTGAATCTGAGGAAGAACAGAAAAGGATAGGAGCTGGTGTCTGTGACCTGAGAGGAGCCATAAAGTACTGGACCTCCTCCCTCTTGTATCTAGGACAAAGATGCGAACACCAGGGGTCAGAATGCTGACCTCCTGTTCAAGCAAGAAGGTCACAACAAGCTGCAAGAGGCTTTTCCTGGAGATTCCCAGATGACCACTTTCAATTGGAGCTGACCTGATCCCTGCTGGTGGACTCTGCTGGAGTAAGTCCTGACCCCCACATAAGGTTCCTGAGGTCCCGGAACCCTTGGCTGCATCTATCTGGTCTTCTCCTACCACTCGTAAAAACCTGAGACTTAGAAACTTTTCAACATTAAGACCTCAGGAGGACTAAGACAAATCTACCAAGCCGATATGTCCAAGGTCCTTTGCAGCTGGGCTGAAGAATCAAGTATCTCCCACTTGGAGTATCTCCACAGCAGCAAATACTATTCAGCTGGGCTTCACTGAGATGGTATCCAGCCTCATGGAGCCCTTGTCAGATAAAGCCATCAGCCTGGCCGCACTTGAGGATTCCGAGCTCCGATAAAGAGGCTAAGCTCGCAAGTGAATATCTTGACCATACGAAGACATCGAAAGTTTAGGATATGCGAGTAGTTCTTCCCTTGGAGCGAAATTCAAATTTCTCCTACTCTGAGCTTTTCTCCCCAAAACCAATGCCTTCACCGGGACTGCATTCAACAGCTATCTGACCTTGTGGAGGCCTCTTCCAGCACAGCCTGGTGCCTTGCCTCACTGAATGATTCTGAGTTCCATTTTTGATTCTAAGTTCCAGGTTAAACTAACAACCAGGTCGAGCGTGGTTGTTTCTGACCCATGCTTCATCAAGAATGGCCTTGAAACGTACCTATGTCCCAGTCTACTACGTCCATGGTGTACCATGAACGGTTCGCACTTCTGGTGCCATTTCTTTCACCTAAAACATTTTATAAAAGCTTGCCCTAATTGAATTTTTGTCATTGTGTCTGGATTTTTATTGCTTGGTGTTTTGAATGTATTACTGTTTTGGTGCTGCATAAATACTAAGTTAAGCCTGTCTGTTCTGTGCCATATCTATCAAGAGGTTGAGCTCAGACTAATTTAGGGCCTTAAGGGAGCACCCTAACAAGTGTTGTGATTATTCTTGAGATGGGCATTCACCCACCCCAATTAATAGTCCAATTTCTCACAGAGGAGAACTTGAAACTCCAGATTATTTTTATAGCCACAATCTTGAATGCATCTTACAATGCCGAACAATTACATCAGGTAGACTTTCTAAATCCAGGTTGATATGTCTTTAGCCTCCTTGCTCTCAACTTAGAAAGCTAAGAAAATAGGACCAGATGAAGGAAAGTAATTTCTTCTCTTCTAAATCACTCAGCTATACCAGGACCAAAAGTCAATACAAAGATGGCTAAGATATAAGAAATCATTGCTTAGTACCTAAGACCTGTCTAATGACACCACAAAATTACAGAAACCAAAGCTAAGCAGAACTCTGGAAGGGTAACGATCTTGTCACACCAACCACAGCTGAATGGAGACTATCTTCAGTAGCTTTAAAAAACCCTAACAGGCTGGAGCTTTGGGAGAGTGTCATTTAGGCTCAGTAAGGAGTGTAATTGGGGAAAGGGAAGAGATGTGGTCAGATAAGGGGGCCCATGAGGGTGTAGTAGGAAGGCAATGGGTTAAAAAAAGAAAGAGTGAGAAAAGTGTTCCAAGTGTTTATGTTTTTATTTTGCCTGGTCACGTTTAAATTACTTTGACTATAGAAGGTATTTAACATGGTATATGAAATGCCTAAAAGGTAAATCCAAACATCAGCAAGTAAGGAAGGAACTCAAAGCACAATTTCTACATATTGTCTGCCTAAAACAGACCTATCTCTATAAAGGTGAAGTTGCAAAGACCCTTGCCACAACAAGCTTTAATCATTATCTCTGCTTCAGCATCAACACATCTTTAAGTGGGGTAGTTATTGAAAGTCTCAATAGAAACTGGAGAAAGTCCAAGACATACATCACAAGAAAATGAGCTGTAGCCCACATCAAAAAAGGAGACAATATGGTGACGGTCTGTTTTTCCTGTGCACCAGATATTGACAATGAAAGACTTTGTCAAGAGATTGTAATAGAGTTAGCAAATTGGGGAACCTTGCTATTTGTCTGTGGTGATTTTAATTGTATATTAGATCCAACTAGTAACACTACCAAACCCGCTCACACAGGGAGGATGAAAAAGGCAATGGTAAACATCAAAGACATAATGGTTACATTAGGACTAGTAGAGGCTTGGCGGATAGAAAAATTATTTGACTACACTTTTTTTATTCCTCAAATGTAATATTTTAGATTAGATATGGTGGTAATAGCATCTTGTGAAGCTGCTAGTCAGTCAGCCAAAATACTTTATTTGGCTAACAAAGCCATAAAAAGACGACAAGATAACAACATGCAGGTAAAATAAAAGCAATACAAACAATACATCAATGGAACAAGAGATGCAATAAAAACTGTTCAGCGCTAACAATTCACCAGAGCCCTCGTGTATTTTCTAATCCTAAGGGAATGAGATATGTAAATAATTACAGAATGACAAATAAATTCAGTGTCCAGACACTGCAGGAGCTCAGTCTAACTGATCTAGATTTATTGATGCGTAAAATGGGCCGTACAAAATTGGTCTCTGGGGATTACGTAAAAACTACAGAAAAACATAAGATGCCTAGGAAATTGCTGGCTGCTGTTATTGCAAGGACAACAGGGCAGGGAAACTGCTAGTCAACTCCAAACTACAATATACCATGGTTAACTGAGATCACAATGCTTCTCAATTTATAGTCAATTGTTCAGGCAGCAGGCGGTGGACAGTTCCGAGATTTCTATAACTAAGAGAGGATTTCATCTTGCACCCAAGAACTTTAGTTAAAGGATTTATACAGAATAACAATGGGACAGCCTCCTACATAATCATATGGGATTGCACAAAAAGAATACATTTGGGAACTTGCAGTAGAATTTCAATCTAGATTAAACAACATCTTAGAAGACGGAGAAAATAGCTTAAGATGCAAGCAAGGTACTCTTCCTCTGGAACATTTTAAACTCATAAGTTCTACTAAGGAAACTGGCAATCACATTTACCAACAAACTTGCATCACCGAAACTCGAAACAAGGCAATATATCTAGCCAGAATAGATGGGCAGGCTCAATAACAGAAGACTTAAATCTTCAAAGCTGGCAAAAATCGGGTACTGTGCTTGCCAATGCACTCAAAGAATAAGCAGTGTAGGAGGAGATGTCTCTTCCAGTGAAAAACCAGTGTTGAAATGGTGAAGCCAATGTACCTGTACAGTCTTTAGCCTGTTTTTCAGAATCTTGAAATACATTTTAAGATCAATTTTTAAGAAGCATATTGATCAATAGGACTGACCATTGTGGGGATTGTTTGATTTAAAAAAAAAAAAAAAAGATTTTAATAAGAGACTCCTTCCATGAGTCTGCTAGCTTCCTTCCATCCACATTTTCAGTCAACATTTTATTAAATAAAGGTGTTTTCTTGCCTTTACAAACTTGTCTATCTTAACGTAGTTAGTTATGAGTTCAGTTTGTTCTGTTGATAGGTTGAATAAGTTGAAATTCTCTAAGCAGTTGCTTAAATCTCTTCTAGTATAAGATTGCGAAAAGATTTGATTGAGCTCCTCAGTGTTATTTTTGAGTTGGAATTAATCTTTGTGAATCACTTTGATCTTTTTGTGATGTACCGAATTAATTTAATAGTAATTTAATTATGCTTAACACGCTTGGTTACATTAATTTATTTAATGCAAAAAGGTTATTAAAATATTTAATAAATTAAATATGTACTATTTTAATACTTTTGCTACATTTAATTTATTTACATTTGTAACTATTCGAAATGATTTAATTTTAAATCATTTCATATGGGGTTTACCATTAAATCCCTGCCTCTGTTTTTTTCCATGGGAGGGTATTGCAGTACCAGGGGTTCGCCATGTGTGGTGTTAGACTTACTACTGTTTTTAGGTCTCGCCCTGAGCCAGCACTTGCGCTGGTCTGGGCGAGACATTTTGTCAGTGGGCTTTCAGAAATGCGACCACAGCTTTTTGTGTGGCATTCTGCGTGCGGTTACGCGCACAGGCACGAGCAGAGGCGCCATCTGACTTTCCTCTCGCTCTCCCGTGCGCGCCTCGCTCTGCCTCTGTCTTGCTCGCCCTTCCCCCTCCCCCACCAGAGCCGCCATCTGGCTTTCTCTGCATGCACCACTCGCGTGCTTGTCAACGGGCCACACTTTTTTTTTAAAGTTCATTTTCTGTGAAGCCATGCTCGAGGCGCTATCTGTTCTATGGCTGAACAAGCAGGAGGGCCGTACAAGCACGAGCGGAGGCGACATCGCGCGCGCGCACCACTCGCGTCCTTTTTTTTTTTTCTCAAGCATTGGCCGTGCGCGCACACAACTCCTGCTTCTCCCCCTCACCCACCACATATCGCGTCTCGCGCCCGCTCGCGCGCGCGGCCAATGCTTGTTTGTGCTGCTGTGTGTCTGGGCTACGCCTTCCAGTGCATCTAAACCTGAGATCCATTCCGCGGCCGACTCAAGTGCTGAGCTGCTCACCCGGCAAGCATGGCGATGGATTTCTTGGCTGACTGTGCAGGAGGTAAGGGCTTCGCTGCAGAGTTGTGCACTCGTCTATCTCCTATTGGTAGTAAAAGAAGACGTTTATGTACTATTCTGAAGGTGTGTTAGTATTTGCAGAGTTTGGCGCACTGTAAACATTCCGCAACACGTATTATGTACATTTGTTTTCTTTGATTTTATTTAAAGAATACATGGTGCGCTGACACTAACCAGGCCCTTTTTAATCGGGTATGATGTTGTTTAATCCTCTAGCTTTTTTATGCTATATATTGTGCTCCATTCTCCTTCGTTCCTCTTTTAGGACGCATAGCCATGGTTGCCGAGTTCGGCAAAAATCAGTATTACTGAAGAGAGGAAACCGCAGACCCACAACTGCCTCTTAAAACACTTCACTATTGTATTGGGTTATATGTGTATTTTTAATAGTTTATAACGCGTTGGACATTGTGTATTGTACTGAGCCACCTTGATTTTACTATTTATCAGCGTGGTGAAATGTTATGCTTAAACTGCTGACAAATGTTGTCCCCACTAATACCTTCTGAGCAGCATTATGTTTTTGTGCGAAATAGGCACCAGACCGGGGATAGTGGAAGTATACTTGGCTGTCCAGTAACAACATGATTACTTTAGGGAGTGGGAGGTAGTTCAGGACCCCAAGGAGACGAATCCGGGATTGAGAAGTTCATGATTCATTTCGTTGCTCGATTGCTGTTGGGGTATAAAAGCAAATATGCATTCACATTTGTAGCACAATCTTCACTTTTTGAAGCAGTGGTGTTATATTGCTGTACAATACTGCTTCTAGGCCTCCTCTCATCTACCAAACACATGGACACAGTTGTTCTACAGCTATGCACCTTTCAAAAATGACGGAGGTGTTTGGATGTTGCCACCCGTTGGTAAACTTAATAGGAAGTGGCCGATGATCCTCCATCTTAATGACCAACATTGGGGTCCAACTTCTGAGAGATAGGCCTTCTTCCATAGCACCACCCCGCTGGCGATACTCCAAAAGATGTATTCCCACCCTGTTAATAGGAGGACGCCGATCATGTGCCAACTTCTGAAAGATGGCTTTTATTCTTTTAATGAGTTGACGTAACTCTTTTGGGTGGTTTTCGGACTGCCACCCCCCTCAGACCCTTGAAAATTGCGGCAAAGCTGCCACCTACCTCACCAATCCACTGCATACAGCCATGGTCCTCCATCTACTTTGTCAAGAGCTTGATTGTGGAATTCAAACTCATGTTTGTATTACTAATCACTTGGGGACAGATGTGTGTTGTTTCAGTGCACCTTCTCAACCCCACTGGAGAGGTTGGCCCGCTCAACTCCTTGTCTAGCCGGGTGCCTGCATGGTGGGTTGCTATGTTAGTGTTCTGGAGTGGTTGGTAGCCTTCACTATACATTTTAAACATACAGGGGGTTTCTTGTTCACATCGATAATTGTTAGGTTAGAGCAAGTATGTTTTCATCCGTTTCCAAAACACTGCGGGATAGTTACTACTGCTTGCCACCATAGAATCTTCCGACGAGAAACCCAGTCTCTGGCTCCAAGCAATGCGTTCTTGTCCACAGCCTTCTAAGTCAGTGCGAAACCTTGGATTACTTCTAGATTCCAAGACTGCTCTGGGGCTTTCGGATCTCCGCAGTTTAAAGTGGTCACTTGTGCCAGCAGAGGATCCTGCAGCCTATTCTTTTAGTTCATTCTTCCTTGGTCTCACAAAGTGATTCATTTACTCCTGTCTCCACTGTGGAAATAGTATCATCTGGAAGCGTGATGAGCTTCACTGAGGGAATAGTATGTGTTTGGAAGCGTGATGAGCTTCACTGTGGATTTAGTATGTATCCGGAAGCGTGACAAGCTTCATTGTGGAAATAGTATGCATCTGGAAGCATGATGAGCTTCATTATAACAATAGTATGTTTTTGGAAGCGTGACAGGCTTTACTGTGGCAATAGTATGTATCTGGAAGCGTGATAAGCTTCATTATAGGATTAGTATGTATATGGAAGCGTCACAAGCTTCACTGTGGATTTAGTATGTATCTGGTAGCGTGATGAGTTTTTTCGAAGAATCGCCTCCAGCTATATCAAATCGGCACATTAAGGTTAGTTAGGGGGCTCTTTAAATGTAAGGATATTTGGCCAAAACTCGCCACTCGTCACTGGCTCCCAGCACCCAAGGAAATTAATTCTCCTGCAGTCCATGTCTACCCCTCTCTACCTCTCTCTACCGCTCTCTCTCTCTGCCCCCCTCTCTCTGCCCACCTCTCTCTGCCCACCTCTCTTTGCCCACCTCTCTCTGCCCACCTCTCTCTGCCCACCTCTCTCTACACACCTCTCTCTACACACCTCTCTCTCTCTCTCTCTGTCTACACACCTCTCTCTCTCTGTCTACACACCTCTCTCTCTCTCTCTCTCTCTCTCTCTCTCTCTCTCTCTCTCTCTCTCTCTCTCTCTCTCTCTACACACCTCTCTCTCTCTCTCTCTCCACACCTCTGTCTCTCTACCTCTAAGTGGCAGCCGGAGCCTGATAGCACTGCTTGTCCTTAAAAAAAAAAAAAACATTGGCATAGCCAATAGGTCTCGCCTTTGGGGCCTTATAAGTGTTTAACCATGCAACAGTTAATGTTGTTGCACCAAGGATATTGTGCTGCATAACTAAATACTTATAAGGTCCCAAAAGCGAGACCTATTGGCTATGCCAATGCTTGTTTTTAGTTGTAACCTACACTTGTAAGTTAGGCCCCACCCCTTTTTCAGAGGGTGGAGACATATACGTCTACACATTTGAGCAACTTTACAGTCAGATTTAGAGAACAGCAAAATGTAGTAAAGTTACTCAAAAGTGTACGAGTAAATTTACAATTGTAATTACTCACAAGTGAGACTTACCTTTGTGAATAACCCCAGCTGTGTTTCCGTCAGGCTACACCATAAACATCAAAGACTAAGATGTTCTTACATATGGAGAGCATGGGCGTGACAATAGGAGGGAAAGGCTCCCAACTAAATTTGAAGCAAAGTGTTTGCAATTTCTAGGGCAGGAATTGTAAACACTTTAAGCCTGATTCACAAAGGGCCTCCGCACTCATGGCGGAGGACTCGCAGTTGTGGCAGGGACCTCGCAATAGGTAACTGCAGTACAGAGGTCCTGCCATGATGGTGGGGCCTCCGCCGTCAGTGCATAGGCCCTTTGTGAAATGGGCTCTTTGTTCTCAAGTGCATACAATCTGTACGGTAAAGCAAAGTAAAAAAACAGGAAAAACATTCACTGCAAGGTACTCAACAAAAATTACATCTCCTATGTATACGCATGCCATTCCTCCTATTCCTTCTGCGTTTTATCGAGATAATTTGCCTCATAATCAAGGAATGTGGAGTAGTTATGTGGATACAAATGATTAATTAAAGAAAACATAACAATCGTTGCAGGGCCACCTTTATTTCTGAATCGTTTGAGTTGAGATTAACACTACATGAAACGTCAATTAAAATAGTTTAATGCAGTTTTTTTTAAAGTGATCTCTAAGAGCCTGTAAACACTGTGCAGTACTCACACAATTTAATGTTTACTTGTTTCCTTTAACCTTGTAATTCATCGAAAACTTTCTTTTCTTTTTCACTTTAAATTCAGACATCACTTCAAGGAACAGGTTTAAGCGGAGATTCATCACTGCATCCAAGATCAACCAGTCAAGTGAATTCTGTCTCAACCACCTAAAATATTAAGAGTTGGAGCTCAGCGTGAAAGGGCTGGGGGTCTGCTGCGAATGCTTTTAGTCTCTCTATGCACTGAGCAGACATACGACGTAATTTGTGGCTTATTCACTGCTAAATATAGACCAGCTTTTCAAGTTAGTTATCACTTCCTAACAAGAGTGGGAGTGGCATGCGTAACAAATACATGTTTGAATCTCTTCTTCTGGACTCACAATAACAAACTAGTATTGGAAAATCAAATAGGTCTGGGTTTAATGGGCTAATGTAAGTTAAGATATGCATGCACAAGAGTGCCTTTGTGCATGTTTTAGTAACAAGGAGCAAACAGAGGGAGAGGAAAGAATATGTAAAATAGTCCCTTGTGGATTGCTATGCATGCACTACATATAAGGCAGAAGGATACAAAGAATAGTATTAGGTGAGAGGAACACTCATGTGGGCTGAAACAAGATATGACTGATAAATTAACACGCCAATGTCTGAAAGAGGCTAGTTAAGAGAAAAAACAAGCATCTGCAATGCAATAGGGCTCGCATTTACGCAGTTTGAAGCTATTGGCATTGTAAATGACAATGCCTTTTATTTATGTTTTGGTTTTTAAAACATAAATAAACGGCATTGTCATTTACAATGCCAATAGCGTAAACTCTCGCAAATGCGAGACCTATTGCTTCCAAATGCTTGAAGACATCGCTGAGTTGCCCCCTTCTGTCTCCCATGGCCCCTGAAGTGCTACCTGTTTGCTTTGAGTTAAATAAACAAGCCGGTGGTCACAACTGCGCACAAGAGACCCTCCTGCAGTAAGAGAAACTCATTAAAGAAAATAGTGCTTACAAACTAAAGAAGATGTACCGTGTAAAAACCGAAGTAAAAGGGCCAGTCCTCGTTGGAGGTTACAAATAAAGAAAAGGCGGTACTAAGGAGGGACTAACAGGCCTAATAATTCAGAAGCCAGCATTTACGAAGGACAATGACACAAACCAATGACAAATATGGGCGGAGAGTGGCCGGAGCTTCAAGTACATACTCCAATACGGCATGGCTCGCAGAGCAGCGCATGCGCTGCCCAGGCTCGACCTAAAAAACACTGGATGATACAGCAGACCCAAATACCACCATATGTATATTGGAAACAACAGGTCAATTTAGACTGCTGCACTGTCAAACCCAGGCCTTAAATAAAGGGCAGAGAGGCTAATTATTACTTTTTCAACCATACACTGCACCGAACAAAATAGCGAAATTGGCCACACCACTCATTTCCTGGGCGCCTTTGCTCCCCTTCCTTCTGAAGGAGCAAGGGAATGAGAAGAAATAGCAATGCTGTTGGGCCCTTCAAAGACAAACCAATGCATTTTAGTATATTTAAATTCTTATAAATTTTGTAAGCCATGCTGATAACTTTGACAAAGCTGAAACAACACCCACGTAATTTTTGGCACTGTGAAAGGTGCCTCAGATAACGCATGTGGATATGGTATAAGACAAAGTCAGTAGACAAAATGTAGTAACTTCCAACCCCAGTCAGCTGCACTAATCATCTTGTTTTTTTCTTTCAAAAAATGGATTTTTCAGATAATGTTTCAAACTTCACGATAAATTAATTTACAAAAGTAATAGTAATAGCCAAAAAAGGTCGTTTTACGGAACACAATTTTAAAAAATTGTTCTCGTTTTATCACACAGATATCTAAATGCTGACCCATTGGCATTTGGGTTATCCATCTGAAATATTTTGGCACAATAAAAAAATATGTCTTTGCTATCGGTCAAACCACAACTAGGATGCCAATTTGGTGCATACATAAGACAACTTTCACTTCCTATTATTCAGTAACACACCAATCGTCTTGCCTACATGGTATTGCGCGGTTTATTCTTTATCTGGTATTGGCTTTCGGTCTGAACACTGAAATACACACACTTAACGGTGCACACAAGCTTCCCTTTTTGATATTTTCTAAAAAAAAATGGCAATCTATTTTCACCATTTCAAGATGTACATCCTCAGTGTAAACTCTTAAAAGCAAGTCAAAGAAGACATCTAAAAGTCATCATCAGTCTTCTAAAAGGTCTGGCCTAAAGCCTACTTTAGGTGTCTTGCCAGAGTTACGTAATCCAAAAAATAAATAAATAAAAATACTTGTGTATTCATAGAGCAGCTTTGGGTTAGCACTCTTCAGCCAATGGTCTGTCCAACTTTCATTTACATTTTGCTTCTGTACACCACAACATATAGCATGGGGCAATAGATCAAACCTCTTCAGCTTCTATGAATGATGGCATTTTCCTGACCACATTTGAATATATGCTGGTAAAGAAGTGCACCTTATTGCAAGGTCTTGTTGGCCATTGGTTTACTTTGCAAATGTTTCTTTTTCTTTCCATTCTTTATCCTTTTTAGAACTGGCTTGACAGTGTAGCGGTCTGAAAAATATTTCATTACTATGGGCCTGATTTCGAGTTTGGTAGATGGGTACTCCATCACAAAAGAGTTGGATGACTTGTTCGCCTTATTACAAATGCATTATATCTTTTTGCACTTGTAATAATGCAGACTGGATATTTGTCATATTTGTGACCAAGTGTCCATCCGCCAAACTCTGAATCAGGTCCTAAGTCTTCAAAATATACATAGACTCGGGCTTGGCTCCACCCAGGGGATTATTACCTTTTCACTTCATGCTATTTCCATTTTGGTGTATAATTCTCCCTTCCAGTAACTGCTCCTACTAGAATGCACAAGGGACTATTTTACATCTGAAATGTACAGTCAATATATTCTATGCAGAAAACAATCCATTTTTCTATTTTTCCCCAGCATTGACGAAGCCAACAGGAAAGGCTTTAATGTGATAAACAGCATGTAAGAATACTTGCGCTTATTTGGCTTGGGAAAATTAAAGCCAGGGTTATTGGGTTTGAAAATGCTTTTTTATTTTTTTTTATTTTCCTTGTGTGTTCAGTTACAGTAAGCCAACAGTATATGCTCTTTGTGCCAACAAGAATCATATTTTCATGTGGTGCACACTAGAAATAAAAAGAATTTTAATCCCCAGGTATGAAATGTTTTTAATCTCAACTCATAAAAAAGTACCAGCACTGTTCTATTAAAATTAAATGCCAAGGTTAATTTGTTTTATTTCATTTTTTTTATCGCAAGTATATGGCTGGCATACTTAGCAGAGTCTTCACTTTTTTTCTTCTTCTTCTTTGTGTGATTGAGACCTTGCAACATGTATAACAATATCTGCTATAACTTATCATCTCGAACTCTACTTATCGTATATGGCAGTCTCAAAACATGTTCCTGATTTTTTCCCCCCGAATGGAACCAGTTTTGACAAATTTGCCAACAAACACGTAAATTTAATATGAATGTACTGATCAAATATATAACCCAATGCCTGTAAGCAAATTGGCTACTTAATAACTACACACACAAACACGTTGAGCTCTTTAGTCTACCTTATTGCCAGCTTTTTCACGACATTTTTCATTGCTGCACTGAAGGCAGAATGAGAAAGGCCTTCGCTGACATTTCATCTGGCAGCAGTAGACAGAGCAATACTCTCCTAATCTTTTCTTCGTGGCACAGACAGCAGTCCTCCACTGGAGGCTGCACATTTCACGAAAGGTTACTCAGATGATGATGTGAAATTTCCAGCTTCATCGAGAAAAGAATCCATTGATTGTTGTCGTTGAAAATTGTTTTCGGCCGCAGACAATTATCGCAGATGCAACCGCTGCTCTCTTCATCAATGATTACAAACATGGATAAGAATGTCCAGAAAGAGAAACACTGCCTGGTAAACAAGTCTTGCATGTGGAATAGCAATGTTATCATATTCCGGTCAAGCAAGCCCGAACATGAGAAATGAATGCATGGGGCTGCACACATTTTAAAGGAGAATATGAAGGTTTTGTACACAGAATTCCTGTAGTATGTAATGTAAATGTTATACATTCAAGTAAAAGATTAATGTTGCACTGGCCATTGTCAAGAATGCATTCACCAGTGGGGATTGAACATTGCCCCCCTACAACTTTGAGTTGCATCATTGCAAGTGATTAAGGTCGTTTCTTCTTTAACACAGAGAGCCTCATTTTGAGTTTGAGGGAGCGAAAGAGCCTTCCACTCCCTAGACCTGTGGTTCCTCCGCCTCAGTTAGAGGTCGCAAAGCACCAGATTTTCAGCAGGAGAGACTCCGCTCACTCTGCCGACAGACACCAAGGCCTCATCGGTCAATGGTTGTCACAAGGACCTCCTTATTTTGGGTGCTGCATCTTTCCTGTTTGGGACCACCAAGAAAAGCCTGATGGACCCGACTAGGAAAAAAAACACAAATTAACCCTAGACATTCGGAGACAACTCACAGTTTGTCAGGGCCAGCTTTTTGTGTTTGGTTTTTTTTTCCCCCAGACTCGACACCTCATTGCAGGGGTTCAGATTTTGTAAACAAAAAGGTTTCCAGAGCTGGGTCAAAACAGCATGGCTCCAACTCACAAACAACTTTGCCAGTTTATCAGCTGTTGCATCCCCAGCTTGAAAACTATCAACTCAGATCGATGATTATTACAGATCAATGAAAAGGGCTATGCCCTACCTTTCATTTCACCCCCTCACATTCCTCCTCTACTAGGTAAAGTTAAGGCAGACTATGCAACTGTTGTATCTGTGGAAGCATAGAAGATAACAAGAGCACCACCAGGCACGCAAGGATCTCTTGAAAGAGTGGGTGGTTTTCTCATGATGGTGGAGGGAGGCAGGCTGGCTAAATGACCCTGCAAGTCATAGGATTAAATTGTTTTATTTAACATGACTTAAGACAAAAGCAATATTGACCTAAACTATGCATAACAAATACTGTGCAGCAGCAACCATCTGCCATGTAAAGAATGGTACTAAAAGAGTAATTTCTAATGGATCCATCTAACCGTAGAATCTACACTTATAGAATATTCCCAGGCGCCAGACTGGATCCGGAATTCTTTACAGCAATTGGTTCTCAACACCATCAGGTGATGGTGTCAGACTCCGATGACCTTGTGCCACCTCAGAAGTGACAAAGCAGAAGCACAGAAGCCATCCCAGTGTGCTGACATCAGTTTCTTTCTTTCCACGCTCTTCAATACAGATCCAGAGCTCCGTTTCAAACTTTGTAGGTCAGTCTTCCTATAATTTCAAACAGTGGGTCAGGGAAGAAATATTCCTATCCTCAAAATTACTGGATTCAAGAAGTGCAGTAACTGCATCGAAGAGATGCTGGTCACGGGTCCTCATAATGGGTCTCTGATCTCTGGTGATGATCATCGAGCAATAAGCAAAGTTAAAGGTAATAGACCAAAATAGGAGGGCACCTTTGAAGCAGCAGTCCTACTTCCTCTTCAAATCCTGGTGTTGCTCCGATTCCAGGTCATAAGGCTGTTTTCGCACCAAATCCCAGTTCCACTCAAAGACACCAGGTAAAAGAAAGTACAAGGCGCATCAGAAGCGCATGAAGGCCAAGTGTAATAAAGGCCTTCAAAGAAATCATGATGAAAATGTTCAAGATACTAATAACTCTGGAGTACCCGCAGACCCCCAGAAGTCACCGCAGTCATTGGTCTCTCCATGGAGTTGGCTGACACCCCACTGGACCTGCGCCTGGCCTTTTACTGGCACTGGTCCAGACTTCTAACCGGGATCCAAGGTCCCCGCCAGTCCTTTCCATGCCTGCACCACTGATGGATCCAATTACAACTCCAGTCTCTGATCTCAAGCCGACAACAGCAACTAACTATACTAGAACCCAACCCCCAGCATCCTCCACGATGCCCGACCTACTATGAATTCTGAGCAACTGGACCAAATGCCCTTTCTGCACTTGACTCCACAGTGGTAGCTGTGGACAAGCAGTCAAAAGCTCTCTCCGGGGGGAAGTGTAGAAACTGTTAAGTGAACACGACTCATAACTAAAAGAGCAAACTGTACAAACAAAAAATCAAGGTCCAGTCAAATACTCGCTTCTATATGAAAAAGAAGTATTTTATTTCTTACTCTGCACATGCAAAGGAATAAGACATTCATGACCAATAACACAGCCAAGACCTGGAACACCCTCCCCACCAACCTCCGACAGACCCAAGACCTACTGGCCTTCAGAAGACTCCTCAAGACCTGGCTCTTCGATCAGTAGCAGCACCACCCCCCTCTTCCCCCAGCGCCTTGAGACCCTCGCGGGTATGTAGTGCGCTTTATAAGTGACATGATTGATTGATTGATTGACTAGTCATTCTCAGGCAAATCCCTATCCCACCTTCCTTCTTATAACGAGGTTGGGGTTATTATCCATTCACTAGGGGCCACATCCAGGGAATGCTTACTAGTAGGCCGCACTTAGGGGTGTAGCTTGGTCAGTAACATTGGGGAGTGTGAACTTCAAATTTCCCAACAATCACACTGGCATTTCATGGTAAGATGCATTATTTGAGAAGCTGAGCTTGAAGGGGCTTAAGGGGCAGTGTAAAGGGCTAGCAGTGCAGAGTGTTAGGGTTACTTAAAAGACAATATGTTGTCAAATAACCAACAGTTTTAAGAACTTCAAAACAGGGTGTGTGTGTGTATTTTTTCTGTGTGTGCATGTAAAAATCCTTGATGAAATCCGACAGCCACTTCACCATACCCAACTGAAAGCACCTGTACCCAACTATTTACTAGAGAATGCATTCATTAGGGGGGTGTACCACACCAACCACGCCCCCCTCCCGAAGCTACGTCCCTGGCCACACTGAAGAGTTTCCCTTTGATTCCTCAGGAATTAGCCAAGTGTATATGATGCCCCTATGTAACGCAAATTCTTAATCACTCGCTGGATACTGCTGTGTTCCCAGATTCATGGAATTCATGGATTCTTGGAAACAAGCTATTGAATTCCCACTGGCAAAAAAAAGCAAGCATGGATGCCTCTAATCTTGCGAATTATAGACCAATTTCTCAACTTCCTTATCTGTAAAACGTTTTGGAGAGGTTGATCAATAAGCAATTAGTTGACTATCTAGAGACTAACGATCTCCTGGATCCTTCATAGACAGACTTTAGGGCTTTGAAAAGTACTGAGGCTACTTTACTAGCACTATTAGATTACATCAGATGACTGATGGACCAGGGTAAAGCTGCCGCTCTGATCCTTTTGGACTTGTTGGCGGCTTTCGATACCGTATCTCATGGCCTCCTGATGAACATCCTACATGAAAAAGGATTACACTCCAAAACTCTTCATTGGTTTAGCTCATTTTTACTTAACAGAACTCAAAGAGTACAAATGGGCTCCTTTTTTTCCAACCCAAAAATAATTAAGTGTGGTGTTCCGCAAGGAGCCTCTTTGAGCTCTACTCTTTTAAATGCTTATGTTTCCCCTTTGGCCATGATCGGTAAGAAATGGGGTTTTAATATCTGTTCCTACACGGATTATATGCAGCTGCTGATAGCTATAGAGGAAAGATATGAAGACACTAGGGGCAATTTGATTAACTGTCTCTCAGAAACTGCGAATTGGATGTCAGATCATTGCTTGAAGCTAAACGCAGAGAAATCCGAGATATTGCTCTTTGGAGGAGCACACCTAGTCTGGGACGCAACCTGGTAGCCCCAGTCACTAGGTACCGCTCCTAAGTCCAAACGGGATTCCTGGTAGAAAATGCCCTAACCATGCAAGATGAAGTCCGAGTACTGTGTGGTAAATGTTTTGTCATGCTGAAATTACTATGGAGACTTTTCATATGGATCCCTTTGAACTGGAGAAAAACCCTTACCCAGGCCCTATTGACCAGCAAACTGGACTATGGGAATGCGCTTTATGTTGGCATGGCCAACTACTTATTCTCTCATCTGCAAGTAATCCAGAATGCAGCAGCTAAACTGGTTCGCAACAAGAATAAGTACTGCTTGGCTTCAGAGAGATTGAAGGAGCTTCACTGGCCGCCTATGCGACAAAGGGCCAAGTTTAAACTATTGTGCTATGCGCATAGAGCTTTACATAAACTTGGCCCCAGAATCCTGCAGGACAAAGTTGAATTTTATGTTCCCTAGCCAGACTTGAGGTCTTGCAATCAAGCTCTGGCTAAAACTAGATGCGTAAAGAAGGTCAGAGCTGGGGGGTCACTCCTTCTCATATCTGGAGGACACACACTGGAATAAACTTCCTTTAGAGCTTCGCCTCACTGTCGACCTTATGAGGTTCAGGAAGAAGCTGAAAGCATGGCCATTTTTAGGACTCAATTGCTGACGCCTAGTGGTTGGCTGTTTAAGACCCAATTGCTGATGTTTCATATAACTAAACACCTCTAAAACAGGTTCTTGCTTTCTTAGCACCGTGATATCCCCTGGGATGAATGTTGCGCTCTACAAGTACAATAAAAAAAAAAAATACCACAGCACCGTTAGCAATGAGTCCACCGGGCCCAATGGGCCCATTTCAAGACTTACCCGCTCCTGCAGCATGAAATCAATCAGAGGTGTAGTGAGTGCCCTCAGCGTGAGCACCCACAAGTCCTGATCCTGCTCTTGATACAGTAAGTTGATTTTCCCCAGCAGAGATGGGGGGGAAATCCTTTCTTCAGCTCTTGATTGGAGCCCAGAGAGTGTGCAACATCGTCAGTGGCGTACTCAGCAGTTCGAGGGTTGGTCTGGGGCAGTTCTCTCTCTGTGAGGGCTCGACCCGCAGAATGCAGCATCAGTCTTGTACTCGGGCAATGGCCCGAAACATCTTGGTAATGTTGGTACCACCAGCCCCTCCTGGCCGCAGTACTTTACAGCACCGGCGCAGACTCCTCTGGTGGAAATGCCTCCATCACAGCAATTACGAGTCTCAGCACTCTCACAGTAGCAACTTTAACAGTGGCCCCTCCTGGAATACGGGGTCACCACAACATGGAGGTACGGGTTTGACAAGTCCTGCACAGCGCTATTTCATGGCTCAGTCTATGGCGGCCCTCTTCTGGCATATGGGGGTCACCAAACTAACACTCTTGCACATGGATTATGGCCTGATCGGTGCACAGTCGAATCCTCACATCTCGCACAGGGAGTCCTCACGGTATAGCTCCCCACTGCACCTCGCTCCCTCTAACACTCTTCTCTTCCTCCTTCCTTGTCTTGGCAAGCAGGCAGGCGCTGGTGCTCCAGGCTCCAAGGCAGGTGGTCTTCATTTTCTTGGGTGATGTCCCCTCACCAGGCAGGGAGACTAACAGTATTTTGACCCCAGTCTTGGTCAAGGGGCAGAAGTCATACAGTCCATCTGGCTGCCAAGCAGATGACAAAGTTTGAGGTCTCAACCTCACATTCTTATAGTCAATCTGCAGACACCAAAATGTAATTTAGGGACTGAGTCTTTGAAGTTTTATGTTAGGGTTCTGCTTCTTTTGAAGTGTCCACTTCTCTTTTTCGGCATGACTCCGAAGATGATTGACCCACAACACAATTCATGGGACTGACCAGAGTTCACACCTGGATGTTAGCCACAGTGATATGTACATCAAAAGGTTAATCCTAGGCTCCCAGCCAGTACTGATTGATTGACTACTCCTGTGCTGCGCAGCACTCCACATCTACCTGATGTAGTAGGCCAAGGGTGACTAAAGCACACAGCAGTGGAATGTTTAAAAAGGTGACTGAGCCTGTAGGCCTTACTCCAGTAACACAGAGTTAAAGAAGACTATACAATACAAGTTATGTGGATTGCCCATTTTCTGTGCGCCCCCAAGTCCAACAGAACTGGTCTCTGAAAGTTGGCTGGGCAAAATTCTCATAGAATCCCTATTGGAGAATCACACATGGCTGAGAACAGCGTTGTGGTCATGGAGCTCCCTTCTGCTGTCCTACACCACCCTCTTAAAAAGCATTCCAACAACTTTGGCTGGTACAGTCAAAGGAGAAGACACAGAGAGGCTGCTAAAGACTTTTTGTAAAATGCAGTCAATGGCAGTGGAATTCACTGGCAGTGGAATTCACTGGCAGGAAAACATTCATGGCAGCCATCCGGTGTCAATTCACACCCCGTCTGATGCATCTTGTGCATGTTTCCTTTCAAGATCCAGCCTAACAAGTGATCAGTCCAGGTCCTTAAGGCGTGTGAAAAGAAGTCTTCTAGTTAAGCCACATTGTTTCCCATTTCACTAGTGCCAAAACTAAAACAAGATTGAAAAGTTGATCTTTTGTGGCCAAATTATCTATTGGATTTGATTTTCATAACAATCACCACAAGCATGCTCTAAATAAAAAGTAATAATACATGTATATATTGAGCCTTATGAGACATGGGTCCAGCAGCATAGCTGTTAAGCAGCAGTTCAGCATTCTAACCTGCATGACAGTCACTTTAAATTATGGGGGATATCCTGCACCACAATTTCAGAAGTGCCAAAGGGGCAAAAAGCAAGGTAGTCTTCATTCGTACTGTTGCAGCACAATAGGGTAGTTACCAATACTTTATTATTATTCAGTGTCAGCATGAGGCACAGAGTCCACCAGTTCCATAGTAGCAGGCAGAACAAAGTCACTCCACTGTAACGGATCACATGTGGCAATAACCTGTTAGAGAGTCCACGGTTGGTCCATGCCATTTGTGTCACTGTCAGTAAGTAATAGCTTTTTTTAACCAGCAACACTTACATTCTATGACTTGTAATTTTGCATTTTCATTTTTGAGAATGACCTTACAAAGTGAGGTTGGCTAAAAAGACAGAACTATCTAAAGGTGTCACCCCTGCCACATAGCTAGGAACACCCCTTGACTGATATGTACAACCTACGTACTGCAATAGCATCTCTGTAGCTCTTTCAATTCCCATGTGCACATATGGCCGCCCCCTAACACTGCCACCAGCTAGCAGAACAGCAAATAAAGAAAACATGTTCAAACTACAGGCAGGTTCACCTTAGTTGAGAGCTGCAAATGTAAATGGAATCTACAGGGAAAGGCTCGAGTAAGCCACTCTGATATGGGGAAAGTGAGTATTCTGGTGCTCAATTAATGCTGGTCTTTTTGCACATACTATCGACATAATGTTCATTTCAAATACACTCATCCCCCTCCTTACCCTCATTTGTACAGTGTTCTTTAGCTTCACAGTTGGGTTGGCACTCTTCAGTACACCTACATGCATAAATCCATCTATCCTCCTTTGTCAATTTTTTAAAGGTAAGTAACTGTGCGTTGAACAAGAAATACTGTAGTGCGCGCATTTCCAAATGTAAACCCCCCTTGCCATTCGAACCAACAGAAGTATTCTTATATTAAACAACATATGATCAGAGACCCTATTTTCTTTCAACATTCACGTTTAATAGTTTCAGAAACTCATCAACTCCCTTTTCAACAGTGCTGATCTGGTATAACTTTTAGCTGATTCACCTGGCCCAACAAGACAATTTAATCGGTCCATCTGCCGACCCTGCTAGGATCCGGAAGCGGAAGTGTGCGCAAGAAACACTTGCTTTCAATTCATGACTGATTACATATGAAACTTCACTGAGCTCAGTTAATACACGTTCCAAGAATGGAAACACAATTTGGTGGCATGACATTTTTATACAAACATGGGAAAACCACATGTTTTTATAAAATGGTAAAGTTCAGTTCTTTAGCCACACCAGATATGCGTATGTGATTTTACCTTTTGGAAACCTCTGACAAAAATATGAAATGTCCAATGTATTGTTGTTAGAGTGCAACGTAAATTAACACATCTCAAAAAGCCTCGTTCTGCAAGCAAGCTTCACGTCCTGAGATTACAGAACAAATTTGCTAAATCGCTGTCATAAGAATTCCTGTGTTTATGGAAGAAATTAAAAACCAGCACACACTTGCATAGACAACCAAACAAAAGATTGCCTTTGCTTCTGACTACTTCAGCAGTACCACGCAAAAAGGATTACCTGTTCACTGAGCAGCAAAACAATCCGTTTTGGTATGGTGCAGCCAGCCCTGGATGGCTTAACCTGATCACATTTTCACTCTCCACTTGATTCTTCAGAGAAGCCTCAATAAAAATTCCTGGCTGTGATTAAATAACAGCTGCGAGTCAAGGTCCAGCCTTGCGGATCCTTTCATCCTCAGAGCAGCTAACTGCTTCTTGCCTGGCCGAATACATCTCCGCTAAATGCACGAACTACGCGGCTGCGGCGGATAACACTGATGTGATTAGTTTCTTGCTGGCTGGGCTCCTTTCGGTGCAGTTTTTTAAGCATTCGAGGGGAGCTATGGAGGTTCACTCCTTCACAATAGGGAAATCAATTTGTCGTACATGTGCGAGAATACTTCCAGCTCTTAGCAATGCTCAGCAGCCCGGGCAAATGTTGCCCTCCACAGGGTAAAGTGCGTGTGGCATGACTTGCCGAATTCTTCTTTGGCCAATATTAACTTCTGTCACTTAACCTGATTGATGAAGAGCGCCGGCCGCGTGCTGACCATCGTGAAAGAATCCACAAGAGAAACCTTTCCAAACAGGCCTCATCAGTGGGGAATGTTTCGCCTCTCTGATGAGTCAACCAGGTCTTATTTTGCTTTAGTGTTCCAAATCAAGACACGGGGGCTTATTTACAAGCCCCTTGCGCCACCCGTACGTCACTTTTCGCATGTTAAAAATGACGCAAAAGTGGCGCAAGGGACTTGTAAATAAGCCCCTCAATTTCTATAATAATTAGTTAACACTTTAAGTGGCGTCTAATTATTATATTTTCTAAACAATAGTGGTGTTTTTGCACAATTTCCATTTTGCTATTTGATATGTAGAAGTAATGAAATTTGTACCACAAGAGTCAAAATATTCTACCTTTAGGGTTCAAGGGAATAATACAATGACCCTAGATGTGCTACGCTACAATGTGCAACGCTTCTTTGCATCCTAGAAAAGCTGATACTCGGATCTAAGTGTCGTCACTAATCATTTTAGAACATATTTGAATGGGAGGTTATTTTGACTCATATGTATGTCTAGTGAAAGGAAAACACTTCTTGAGCCAGTATTTATAGACTCCCAGGAGGTGTATCAAATTCATTTTAAACCTTGTGTGGCAAAGTCACATTCAAATTCTATTGAGAACATCACAAACGGGTGCATAATGTCGTTTTACAAATACTTCTCTTACGCATCACCATTTACTATGTAAAGTACCATTCACACATCATGCCTGCTCTTACTTATGAAATGTATTCATACAGCACCGAAATACACTTTTGGGCAACAGGGCACGTTACAGTTTGCGCAGAGTCATATTTAGAGGAGAGTAAATATGGGAAAGACCACCAACAACATAAATGGGGGTGCAACCATGAGAGGTGGCCAGAAGAAGGGAACCCCTGATGCAAGAGAGGTGAAACGGCGTGCCTGCAACATGACAACTCCTTCAATCAGAGATAGGTAAAATGTCTCATTCTTCAAAATGTTTTTACCTTTGTCACATCAGGGGTGCTGATCCAGATGCTGACGGAGCAAGGCCAAGCCTTTCAGAACTGAGCCCGGGTGCTTCGCTGCATACGTCATTCTTCTGCTTGTAAAGCTCCAATGTGAGCTTGATACGACTTCCTAGCCATTGTAGGTGCTGCATTTATATATCATATATATTTGGGCAACCGTTGTCCTCTTTTCTGGTTTTAAAAGGGCAAGAAAGACTGTTCCAGCCTTAAGAAACTGAAATCCAACTTTGATCCAGTCCTAGGGGCACATACAAGAGCCAGAAGTGGGGCCTCTCCTTCAGCGCTGTTTAAACTTGTGCACTTCTAGCATACTGGAGAGCGGGAGGGACCGAGTCACACAGTGTGTGCTTCCGCCGGTTTCACAAAGGGCACGTTCGTCTCTGACTAGGAGAGGGGTTCTAACGCGCACTCACCTCTGTGAGGATGCATAAAATAGCGAACACGGAACACACGCTTGCAAACACCACACGGTATTCAGCATAGACAGTTCTTAAGTACTGAAAGCACAAGGCTAAAGTCGGGCATTCCTGAAAACCTACAACCCTGTGAAACTGCAACTCCCTACTCAAGAGCGAAAGATAAACACCTGCAGTGGAGTTTCACTTGAACATGCCTATGTGAGCTCAGCATCCTCACGTCTATAAATAAACGCACACGGAACTTGCATCTTATCCTTGAAATGCTCGCTGTAAGGTGAACGGCATTGCTGTCTGTGTAGTAACAACTTTTTGAAAAATAAACAGAATTCCTTGATCGGTAACAGTTCTAAGCACGCCCTTTAACAGGCATGCCTGGAAGACACCGCCTTCCAGAGACACGCCCCCTACAGGGATTGAAAGAAAGGAAACAAACGCAAACAGGTGCCTCTGCCAAGTCACACTGTATGGGCCGTGCACACCCCATTCACGACTAGTGCTTCCCACTGCCCGCCGTAGGCAGAATGGTCACGATTAGTAAGTAAATAATTCTCGAGGGGTTTCACAATTCGGAAAAGGACCCTGACACTCGCCAAAGTGCTTCTGCAGCAGAGCACACCATGCAAGAGCCTGCGCTCTGGATTTAGTGTAACCATTGATGCTTATAAGAAACGGAGTAAAGAAAAGCTTTCTCCTTTTAAATTTTTTTTTTTTTTTTTAAGTTTGCTTTTCATAGCAGTACAATATTCCAGAGCACACAGTAATGATATATACATGCATGGCCATTCTGCAAGTCAAAACATACAAAAACGGAACAGGGGAAGGACGGGGGGAGATGGCAAGAGCTCGATGCAAAGCCAAGCCCCAACATCACATCACAGCAAAGAAAGTGTGTTCAACGATAGACGGACAAAGATTAAATGCACGTACTGCACAAAGTATACAATAACATCCTAGTTATCAGGAACAACACAGTTTTGTGTCGATGAAAGCATTATTATCACCATATTGACAGCCGAGGTGTGTGCGAATGGTGTGCATGAGCTTTGTAGATAGCAGGGTGTCACAGGTGGGTTGGAAGGATCTGAGTTCCGTGTGCCGACCCACAACGTGAAAGGGGCCCAAATATCTTTGGGTCTAGACGCGGGTGGCCCAAATGCCCAAAACGTAGACAGTTGCTCTTGACAGAATGTAATGTCATGAATCCATGTGTCAATTGAGGGGGCGGAGCTTTTCCCCAATGTATGGCAACTGTTTGTTTCGCCAGTGGGAGCATCATAGCGAGGAGAAGTCGAACCGCAAGCGGGGCATCTTTAATGTAGCCAAGCAGGCCCATCAAGGGTGTGTATTCTAATTCTACCCCATCAATTTCATGGAGGATGTCAAAAACCTTGACCCAGAACTCAGCTATAGGAGGGCATTGCCATGCTAGATGTAGGAACATGGCTCGCGGCATATGACATCTCCAGCAATTGGCATCACACCTGAGACCCATCCAGTCTTTTTGCAGAGGGGTATGGTAGATGAGGTGGAGAAATTTAAAGTGGATGAGCCTCAGTTTGTAGTTGGGGAGAGGAATTCCAGCTGGCCGCAGCAGTAAAGCCACTGCTCGTCAGTGATGGGCGAGTTTAAATCTGAGCGCCAGCTTTCGTGTGCCTTAGATGCGGCCACCGGGGAGGTGCATTGTGTAGTATTGTAGAGGCGCGTGATAAGTTTATGCGGGGAGGGGTCGGTTAGCATGTGCTCAAATGCTGAGAGCGTGGGGGGGGCGGGAAAGTGTTGCTTTCTCCTTTCTTGATTGCTTACAATAGTAGCATCTGGGGAATGTCACATTCTTGATAACGCCTGGGGTGGGCACACTTGTCACTTGTAATAAATAGAACGGGTTTATTTAATGGGTATTTCTGTCACAATGGCAAAGGAGCCAAACGTGATTAGACAGCCTTGTGTTATCCTTCTGAAAAATATTAATGTTAATGTTAATTGTGATTTGTAAAGCGCCTAATACCGACAGGTCTCTAAGCGCTGTGAGAGAGTAGCCACAGCCCACCCCGATGAGTGAGGGTTAGCCCCAGGTCAGTGTCTACGTTATGTCCAGGCCTCTGTGAAGAGGAAGGTCTTCAGCTTTCTCCTGAAGGGAAGGAGGGCTTGTTCTGACCGGAGGTCTCCTGGTAGCTTGTTCCACAGCTGCGGGATCAAGACCGAAAAGGCTCGCCCCCCTTTAGTCGTGTTGTTAAACCGTGGACAGGCCAACTGGCCTCCCTCGGATGACCGAAGGGTGCGACCAGGGACATATCTCGCTAGGCGCTCCTTGATGTATCCTGGGGCCTGCCCATGAAGGGCCTTGTGGGCAATGCAGAGGCATATAAAATATAATTTTAAATCCCTCCTGACATTGAGGGGAAGGAGCTCCGGCTCCACTCTAGGTGCTTGATACCCATAGGAAACTGTCAGTTCAGTTTGAATACTACAACAGGGAAATACATACATTTTAGTTTATTGTAACACACTTCTTCGCAATAGACTTCTTACTGTTTGATAAAAAAAAAACCACTTACATGAGCATGGGAGTGTGCGAAGGTCATTTAATATGTAACAGCTTTTAAAGCGAACAGAAAAAGACAACCTTGCTTGTTCACATAAACTATCACTGCCTAGCTTTTCATTAGGGGTTTCCCTGCGACCTCTACCTTAGTGAGTGGGAAGAGAAAAGGGACTTTTTGATGGAGGGTCTGGTGACAGACTATGAATCTGACTTCTAGTAGCACTAGGAAAGCAAAGCCATTTGAAAAAGCTTCACTCCCAAACACACATGAGAGAGTATGGGTATGTTTAAGGCCTGTTCTCAATTTGGAAAGGACCAATCCTTAGCCATATGGTGGACGCTTGTGAAGAATTCTCATCAGACATATTTTAGGCTGAATTTATATAGCCTAAAGCTGGTAAAATATGATGAAGCATTAGAAAAGATTTGCCTAAATCCTCACAAACGCATGATATTTTTTATCATTGACAGCTGGCCCATGAATTGCAACATAAGCCATGTCACAGACGAAGTATGGTCTTACAGATGTCTTCACTATAAAGACCGAAACTTCGACAATCTGACCCATTTTCTTTGTCATTAGTGTCTCAGGAAAGGTTCATTGTATAGTCAATGATGTTGTTCCTATTCAATATGTGAAATGGGTTATGGCAAAAGTATTCATGATAGAAAAATTTTCATTTCAATTATTTTTGCCTCTTTGTGAATTGTAGTATGTACCCTTTTATATAATATAACTTTCTATATAAAGTCTACCTTTTAAACACCCTTGTTTAAAGTAAACACCCTTGTATTATTGTTTTCTTGACTGAATGTATTTCAGTTTCATGATTGATTTGTTGTTTAATGAACGAATTCATTTCTAAACATAATTGGGGCTTAAGGATAATTTATTTTGTTAAATTTTGTTTTGATATTGATTCCAAAAAGAATCCCTTGGAGGCATCATTACCTGATCGTTTAGATTACCCAAGCTTCCAAGGGTCTATTGGGTTGCCCATTTCTTTGTTTAGCTCTCTTCTCCTCAGCATCTTTTGGCTCTGTGCCTGTATCCTGGTAGGCTCTGGGTTTGTTACAGTCTCCATGAGCCAAATGAGAAGTAAGCTGCTAATGCCATTAATTCAAGTGTTGTGCATTTAGATATTTGTTTTATCACATTTTCTAAAGTCTGTGTACTCTGTTTTCTTTTGTCAAGATTACTGAGCGGTGGGTCGGTGATGATCTAAGGAAGCTGTTCGTGCCATTCCGAACCAGTGCCTCCAGTGACTTACCATTTTCCCAATTTTTCCCCTTGTTCCTAATTGAGATATTACTTATCAGCAGTTTGATTGGAATGTGAGGACTATTGGGACTGTTGGTGGTATACATTGGGGTTCTAATCCATACTACAATTCTTGACAGCTTTCCTTAATTTCCAACACTCAATTTACTGCAATAGTTTGATTAGTATGTGTAGATTTGAAAACCCTGAAATGTTGTCAGTAGTTAGTGTATATAAGAAGTTGCAAGTATTAGTCCAGGTGTGAAATTCTACCTGCACTAAAACAGGTTACATCTCAAAGACCTCCATCAGTGCATAAAATCTTCTGTAGAAGGCTTACAAGGCTTACATTGTTCTTTTTTTTGTGGTAGTATATAAAAAGCTTTTAATTCACAGTTTTTGTAATGCAGAACACATAGTTTTTTAGTCTGCTTTAAAGTGTTTTAAAATTTTAAAGTGAGAAGCATATCAGGAAAGACATTCAGACTAAATTGAAGAATAATCAGTCAGGGGTCCACTTGGGTGTAAGGTCCTACAGTGCAGGATTCTGGAAGATCTCCTTGTGTGTAGGTTATAGTCTTAGAAGTCTGATCTACCCACAGTGGGTGGTGTTGCTCATTTAACACAGAAGTATCATTAGTCTGTGATTGTTTTATGGGTCACACTGTAGAAGTGATCCTCTACTCCTCTGTGAGCATGAAGGGAGTCTGCTTTAATTCTTGGGTGCCAATGGATAGAGGCTCAGAGGGTTGGGCTTTAAACATATAGTAGCAGTCTTGCTCTAAAACCTCCAACACTTTTCTGTTTGTGCTGATGAAAAGACGTTTGAGAAAGGGAGAACATTTCAGATGGACCATTTTGTACAGAGCGAGCATCCTTGAAGCAGAAGCCACACAACAGATGGCAAAGGGCTTCTACACATTTACTACACATAGAGCTTTCAAATGTCATCTTTGTCTGATAGGAAGTCAAAGGGAGTGTTATGTGGTTAAAGCAGCATAGAATATGAACCGTGCCATATGTTATATGACCCTCTGCAGTTTGAAGAGTGTCATTGGGAGACTGGATCGATACTGCCGTAAATTAAACAGAAAATATCAACAAGGATCAAGGCAATTTTGAGACATGATTTGCAGAAGCAGGATGACCACTACAATCATGTAGAGAGGATGGAACACATTTTTGGGATCTTCGTTACTGGACTGTGAAGTATGGTTCTCAATCAAACAGTGGCACAAAGCTGTGAAAGGGATTCCAATGTGTATTGAATCAAAGAGGGAAAGTGACGTACCAATTGAGAGCAGAAGCCAAGTTTGCACAAGGTTAAAGCATAGCACACTTTAGTGCATCCACTGTTTAATGCATTCCAAGCACACGGCCACTGGGGAGGTCGTCCTCTGAACCCTACTAGAGGCTGAGATGGAGCCAGGTATCACCTGAATAAATATGAATTAGTGTTGTCAGATTCAAAGATGTGGGCCAGTTATGCATGTGCTAAAGGAGCAGCAAGAAAGCAAGTTTCTGTAAAATTATGGAGGTTAATGCTGGAGATTTTCGAATGTAAAGAAACCAGTTTTATGTTGTATTGTTTTGCAAGAAGGAAGTTAACAAAGTTAGGGCAATCTCTCCTATCCATGCGACCTTTGGTCATTCGGTATGGCATTATCAATGGTTCTGAAGACCATTGAGTGGTTCACTAATATAAGTGTGCATAGGAGGCCTTCATCTGGGGTGTTTGAGGGATCCTGGTCTCAGATCTTTCATTATCCTTCGCATTAGCCTTCTCAAACCTTCCCACCTGAAAGCAGCATTTCATGTTTTGGCCACTCTTTGTAAGGACTTTGCAATGTCCTATGGTGGTTGTCTCTCAATCGTCACTCACCCCTTCGAGTCAGTTCTTCATACCATGGCCAGCACCATCTTGGACCGCATCTCACAAATTCTCCTCAACCTCATCTAGCTTTCAACTGAGGCTAGGGAAAAAGCCAGGGTTACCTTTAAAGTCTGCTGCCTAATCAGAATCACTCATCAAAATAAACTTCAATATATATGGCCAATGTACCCACCAGACTAAAAAGTCTCATGTCGTTGACTATCATTGCCATCATCCTACCACCACAAGTTACAATTATGTATTACTAGTATGCTTTGTTAACTGTGAAAAAACACATATTTAAAGATGTTCTCAGATATTTAGAAGAGAGGATTGTGTTGCATGGTCTACAAGCGTGAGTAGTCCAACCAGATAATTGTTCTTTAGGTGCACAGGGAGTAAAGAGATTATCACTGTTTCAAAGTTTTTAACCATGCAATGTAGGCAGGATATACACCTGTAGTTGTCCAGCATATACTGTGTATACGTCCCTTTTTCAGGAGGCAATAAAGCTGTCATCTGTTGTTAAATAACTGCCCTAACTGTTATGTTAGATGGATTTGTAAAGCGTGACTAATCACCGAGGGGTATCCAGGCGCTGGAGCAGGTGTGAATGTCGTCTGTAGGGTCTTAGTTTAAAAGCCAGGTTTTCAGTTTTTTATCAGAATTCCGGAAGTGAAGAGGAGGCCCTTTATTGTAAAGGGAGGTATGAGAAGGCTATCTTGCCTGTACTGCCTCTGCGGTTACGGGGTGTGTATGCAAGAGAGAGAGAGAGGCAGAGCCAAGGTGTCTGGTGGGCTGGTGGAAGTGGAGAGGGAGTTGAGGTATGCTGGTCCAATATCGTGCAGTGCCTTGTATGCATGTGTGAGCAGTTAGAATTGACAGGATTTGTGTATCCGCAGCCAGTGGAGATCTCTGAGGTGAGGAGTGATGTGGGTGCACATTTTTTTTCAATATAGGACATATAAGGATGCTGAGTTGTGTTAGTACATAAAAGTACTACAACAATCTTACAAGAATAGTTTTTAACAATCATTGACATCTTAGACATAAGTTTCCACTTGAAATTAATTAAGCATGTTGCTGATGTCTTTAAACTTAAGACAAAACCGTGAGTCATCCGGGTCCATTTTGACACGCCAAGGTGTGTGGTTAAAATGAGCCCAGATACCCACTGTTTTTGTTATACGTTTACAGACTCTAATCTAGCATAGTAGTTAGTCCTGAAGCCTACAGAATAAAGATTGGCATAGCAAGTACAAATTACAGTGAGAAACGCAAATATGGACAGAAGTGTTATTAAGATGGTATAATGTCAATCAGTGAAGAGACAAGACTGACATTTTTCGGTGAAACTAATAAATCCTGAAATGAATGCAAATTAGTACATTTCTTGAAAAATTATTGTTTCATACGAAAAAAGGCTACAATGCATTGATAAGTCTAGATCCCAGCTTTCTCCAAATGTCACTAGTAAACGTTTCAGAATATACATTAACGACTTAATCTTTCGTTTTTGCAACAAAACGCGTGTCTTGCAGTATTGCACTGTGCAGTTTATAGTCAACGAAACGGACTTTGCAAGTGCATTGCCAGACAAGAGGCCCTTAAATGTATATATATTTTAATAGGAGGCTCCCTGTTAAGCCGTAGCGCACTAGAGACTGCACGTGGCTACGAAGTAAAGCCAGAAAACCACTGAATTCCTGTCCGTATAAATTATTATCTATTGCCACACTGTTGCAGTGTGAAATAGGTCTTCTTCAATTTTGTGCTTGCAGCCTCTAGCAAAGCCTCCAAAGCTAGGATGGATGATTTATTGCAGCAGTATGTCAAAAGGTTCTGAAAGTATGAAAGTACGGGTGAATGTCTCAGATGAGTTTTTCTGTGAAAATGAGTTCAATCTCCAAAGATAATTTTGGTCACTACTAGATACGTGTGTTATGGAAACTTTGAGAAACATTTGCCCCACCTGTGCTGTACCTTGTTCTACTCGCCCAGCCATGTAACATTTACTTGGAATGAGACAGAGGACATTTACTGTTTGAGCCCTAAACTCTGTTCGCCAAGTACCTTGCATTGTCAGCAGTCATTTAAAGGGTTCTTTAACACAACTTTAACTTTATATATGAAAGTAATCTAATGAAACTGAGGGATATAAAAAACACATCTGTTAATGACAATGCTTTCAGCATTGAGCAACAATAAGACGTAGAGAAGGAAGCAAAAAATGGGTATGATACTGCCACATTATTAGTGTATTGGTTCTCACAAAATGTATAAAACGGAGTAAGGGACATGACAAGTAAATTACACAGAGAGAAGTGGGTTAACTCTACCGACAAAATGTGACTTCTAAAATTGGACCTCTTATCTACAGTGCAGACTATTCCCTATGAATTCACAGACATGACAGTAAATCACTACAAGCCAAAACACTACAAACAATTACAAGTCCCTTGGAACCTGCAGCACTTCCCCACTGTCATTCCTGGCTTGAAGAACACCAGATCAATAGAAATATCTATTATTATTAATCTGTACACAGTAGATATGAAGGTTTCCTCTGATTATTGACATACCACTCGATCTCCTTCGCTTTTGCCTCACATATGAAAGTAATTTGCTATAATTATATTATTTTTTTACAATCACCTACAGCATAATGTTGTTCATGACATTTTCAAGCTTTGATGTTCAGTTAATCTCAGTCAACAGGGGCAAACGCTCTTTTGTTGTAGAGCACTTGTTTTCTAATGTAATCCCGCATAATGACAACAACTGCTATGGCACAATGACATTTGTATTACTGTTGCCCCTAGAGAGGATTGATGCACTCCCAAGAAAGAGGAAAAGCCGCCTGCAAAAATGTGGCGATGCATTCAGCTGCAATAGAGGAGATAATGGGTAGAGAAAAACAAAGTTACAGTCAAATAAGAACTGATCTTTGAAGTAAAGAGTAGTGAATATGGGCGAGTATAATGACTGGGTCAACACCCGCAGCAACCTAGATTTATCCTGAGCCAAGAAGGCCTGGTCTTCTGGCCGGCTATGTTACAGGACATCAGCATCAATGGCCTAGGGCTGGTGTTGGAAGATAATCTGTGCAGATAGATTTGATGGTGGACTGAACAGAAAACCTGTTTATGAATTGGAGGCAAAAATAAAGAACATGTTCCCCAGTTGGCCTTTAGGATACAATTAATAAATGTGACCCCTATCTGCCGCCAAATACTGTGCAAGTCCAAGCTCAAGCCTGACATCACAAGCACTATAGACTTGTAAAAGCATTATTGCATAAATCCCTCTTTTTAAATAGATCTCAAAGCAAAACGCCTCTCGATGTAAATGAAACAGGTTTGCTTTGGAGATTTGCTTGCATCTGTATCTGTATAAGCGACAGGAAATGCCATATTTCTAAAATTAAGAATATTAATGGTGGGATGGATTTTGGAAAGTTTATTCCTCCAGCTACACAACAGGTGGCTAACAACGTTATTATAATACAATTTCGTGGATGCCGGACATTCACAGCTAATCAGAGGTGGCTTCTTCGCTAAGTTGGAGGCCCGTCGCAGTTCAAAAGGGAAAAATAAAATGATAATAACGCATTGTTATTAGCATTTTATTTTTCTGTGGCTCAGCTGGTTAGGGGCGAGGCTGGGCTGTTAAAGAGGAGGAGGGGGAGGAGTGGTGAGCACGCTCTTAAGTGCGCATGGCGGTTTGGCCGGCCAAACTGTCATGCTCACTTAGCATGTTCTCCACCAGGCTGTATTGTACAGCCTGGTGGAGAACATGCACAGCTTCCCAGAATCTTCCCAGCCACTGTCTGAGTGCCGAACCACAGCGCTCAGACCAATCACAACGCTGCTGTAACGCAGTGTTGTGATTGGGTAGGGGATTCTGTGAGGCAGTGTGCTTCCTGCTGCCGGAGAAGAGAAGAGGACAGAGGAGAGACAGCGGACCTCGGTATCCAGGTAGGTGTTTGTAATTTTTTTATTCCCCCCACCCTACCACCCCCGTTTGGTAGCAGCCGCTACAGCAGCTAATCAGTTATTTTTGTCAACTATAGAGAGGTTCACCAGGCAATGCATAGAAAATACTTCCTTGTGTTTTCCAATAACATGTAGACATTCAGTTCAACAACGCTGTGTTCGAGGCCCCATTCTTTGAATTCACAAACATAATGCTTGATAACTTGACTGAGAGCTCACTACACACAAAGTAGAGTTTCATTACAATTATGTATACACAAAGCAGCTGCAAAACCAGGATCCTCAAAAACAGGCAGAGGCCGTTTCATTTATTTGAAATGCCTATGTAAGCAACATCTACCAGACTTCACAATTACATGCACACAACTCTGGTGAAAGGAAACAATTTGTACACATTTGTAGAGTCAGAAGTCAATTTTTTGCTAAGTGAATACAATTCAAGACAATAGTGATCATAAAAATGCTAAAAGGCTGCTAAGCACTGAAATTAAAAGGCAAAATGATGGTGTGTATGCCATCTTATTGAAATACTCTATGAGTACAGCATTGCTGTTTGGATTGTCAAGGGATGAGATATTACATTACCCTCTGTGATGTTATTGTAAAGAGACAGATAGGCAATAAATAAACGAAAGCATTACATTTGAGTCTCCATTAATGCAACATGCCAGAAAAGAATGGAAAGGGCTATGGAACTCCACAGCAAAGACAGTGCCTTCATCACTTTACCCTACTCAACATAATTGATAACTGAATGAACCTATCAGAATACACATTTTTTGCATGATGCATTTAGAGAAAGTAAACATCAGAGGAGCTTAGGCAGAGAGGTGGCATGGTGTGAAGTTAAGTGAACGAAAGCGGAAACAAATACATTTTTAACAATGAATATTGTTTCTCTTTGTAAAACTAGGAATATCTTAACTAGCTATGCAACCCTTTAGAACATATATTATTACAAAATCAATTAGTTCATAAAAAAAGAGGGAAAAGGATTACCAATACTCATTGTGACACTGGCCCGTACACAAATGCCCAAAAACGTCTTTCTGCCAGACAGGACCCTAAAAAGCTGGATGTGCGTATAAGAAATAAGCCAGAGCAACTACTGATGCAAAACAGGACTACTGCAATGCCCTAATGACTAGGAACATAGCCAAACTCCACTTTTTCCGAACCTCAGCAGTTACAGCAGTGGTTATGCATCATATTTCGTTAATACAAAGAGCCAGGCATTGATTACAGGTACATGAAAGGCTAAAAGGAAGTCACATTGACACACAGGGCTCCGTACGGTCAAGCACAGAAGTGTGTAAAGGGTTGCATTACACCATACTGGTCAAGCAGAGGACTTTGCTCCAGCCCAAGGAAACTCATGGCCCCATTATCTAACATGCACTGAGTAGGGATAGAAGTTAAGACATTCCCCACATGAATGGTCTACAGGAGCAGTTGGGTCTTACTGAGTAGGTCCTTCCTTCTATTAGATCAGCTCAAAATCTCCACTAAGATTATAGTACCCCATGTGTCAATCATTGCATACAAATCCTCGTGACAGAGGGGATACTGAAACGCTGTTATTACATATTGAAATATGTTAGGATGTATGTTGAATAAAACAACAAAATACATTTTAAACAATAATGAGTAGGTCCTACCATTTAGAAAGTTGCTACAGACACACGTCTCTCTTAAGAGTAGCAGGAATCAGCATTATGCACAATGCACATCAATGTTCAAGGGTTTTATCCCTATCTAGACAGTAGTAGCAGAAGTAGTAATTATATCAATAATGATAATAGTAACAATACTACTATTACTACTACTAATATTAATAATAATGTTGAATTAGGAAAGCTCTGTCATGAGCCAAGAAATACACAGCAATTTTGCAAAAAAATGCATTTGAATAATGATGCTCAATGCACCTGGTATGTGAAATAACTGGTTTGCATAAAGGTGTGTTATATGGCCGTTAGGGTCATTCCCGATATTGCTAAGTTAGCATGAGCTTTGCTGCCATGATGCTGCTTTTGCGTATGTTACTGCATGACTTTATTTTTGCAAGCCTCTGTTTGTGCCTTTCACATGAGAACTGTCTGCTTTTCGCGTTCTCTGCTGAGTTCCTGGAGTTTAGTCTGAACACGATGTGCAAGGTTGATAAACAATGCCCCTTGTTATTCTGTTCTGGTCAGTCCCTAGCACCTAGACATAACATGCTAAACACAGCTGCAATGCTGGAGACCCGGGCTTTGATATTACGGGGATGCATATTGATTTAACAGACACTTGGAGAGAGCCTTTTCCATGAAGAAGAGCTATGCTGTTCCTATGATGCAAACCTTGCATCTAGGCTTTAAAGTATGGGTCTGCTGACAAAGCCCAGCGATCTTCCTTTTTATAATAAACTTCTTCCAGTCAAGGGGAGGGTGGTTAGGCCTCATAGTTCTTTTTCTACTGTCTTTATATAATGACTTCCCCCTTTGTACTCTATGGAATTGTAACAATGCTAATTGTTTTCAGTTTATGCATTTTGCTGCTGGTAGTGGCTCGTATACTGTATTGTAGAGCACGATAGTTAAAATAAACATTTTGAACTATTACAGTGACTCTGCCAAATCTTGTTGTGGACAAGTACGAGTGAGCGAGCGAAAGGGTATGTCTTGCTACCGCGATTCCTGAGAGAGTCGGGAGTGTTGTGTTCTGGGTTGTCTAATCATTTGTAGCTCTGTGATTTTTGGAAGAGAACGAATGAGACACTATAGCTAGTCGGTTTTGAGATTTTGGGCACTAAGGTGGTAGGCTGGTACACCCCTATACACCGAGGTCCCGTTTTCCTGCGCATAGTTCTGTGTAGGTGCAGAATCCCCGCAACAGGTGAATTACCCTTTGTTATGTGGTCTATTGTTTATGTTAGTGATTCATCTTGATTTAGAGGATACAGTCCTTTATGTAGGACTGTTAACACAATAATCTATGCAACAATGTAGGTTTACAAGTACTTTCCGAATGTATACAATGACAAGTTTAACTAATTGCATTGTGGAGCCATAATCCTATTCTCGGTCAATATGCTGCTGAAGGTTTTTATGCATAAAACTCCTTGTATTCTCGCATACAAAATAATGCAACTAATCTTCACTCCAGAAGCATGAGTATTACATAAACACAGCAAAAAGAGCTCGGTTAGACCCTATTAAATTGTCTATCTAGCCCAAATAATGAATTAACTTTCACTTTCAATGTACATAATTAATATAAACTGCAATTTCGAACTTCTGGAACTTAGAATTTATTGAGAACAATTACTCTAATAGTGCAGTCACTCTAAAACCCAACAGCAACTAAATCATTATACAGGTCATCTATGCTGGAAAGGGAGAAATTAATGCACATATGATGTGGGATTTAATTACCTGTAGTTTAGTAAAGATAAAACACGTGTTTAGCACACCTAAAATGTTCAAAAAACAGCTAACTTGCAGGTCTCAAGTTTGTAGAAGGTTTATTTGGTGTGTAAGTAACTAAATCAAAGAACTTTCTCTATACCCTCATCTACAGAACAGGAAGTTATAAATATACCTTCCATACTCATAACTATTTATAGTCATTTCATGACTTGAATAAGATAACCCAGTAAGCAGTCACATAATCAAGTTAAAATGCACGATGTAGGATTATGATATAACACTGTAAGGTACCTAGATGAGACACAGCACATAATCCTGAAAAAACGTACCATCCTTAATTCAGGAACGAATACATATTATTGTCCATACCATGTAACATGTCTAAAAACCCAATAAACTTTGTGTTAAAAAAAAAAGCAGTCACATAATCTAACTTACAATTATGATGTTACTAAAATATACATTTTCCCTGCTTCAATTCATTATCACAATAAGTAGACCTGATTAGAATCACTGCTGCGGTATCAAAATGAAAGGGGTGTAAAATTGGCAATAAATAGTATAAACACAGATAGGGCTAAGCACTGGATTAAGCAACAAGATATGTCACAACGAGCAAGATGAAGAAAAACTCAAATTATTTAAAGAAGGCAAAAGAAATAAGATAGGGTAAGAAATGGAAGAACGTTTTCCAAGGAAAGCTTAGCCACATTGAAAACAATGGATCCTTTTTAGATAATTAAGTTAACATTCAACCCAAGAACTTATGGTGAGGAGAAAATACTCTTAATCAAAGTCAAACAAGACACCAGCCAGTAGACTTTGAAGAACAGGAGATTGACATCAGGATCCAAATCATGTTATTTTAAAAGTTAAGAATGATACAAAGGAAAAATATTGTATCCACATCTGTACTTTCCCTAAGCAAAATCAAGCCACAATTGCACAGAGATATGTAGATAACAAATAAATTGGACCTGCTAGAAACAACTTAACAATGCAAGTGTAGAAACAGAAATGAACTGAGACTACATTACATCAAATAACTCATAAATATATCAGCAAATGAACTCACTCCTAATAAGTACAAATGGTATAGATATACATTTTGTGTATTAGAAGAGACAATCATATGCAGATACACGCAGGAAAATACTCTCCAAATTCTAGAGTAGATATCAACAAAGGTAAAGATTATAAAATGCATAGACACACCAACAAAACTAAATAAAGAGGGTGAGTGCAGCATTGTATTTCAATTAAACCATTAATGGTGAATGACATTTTTGCCAATTGCAGTATTACATTGAAATACTTGTATGAGAGCATAGAAATAGCAGGTTAGGCAAAAACAAAGTAATAGGATGTTTAAAATAAACTTCTAAATGTTTTAAGAATGTGTCTGTTATATTTAATTTCAATTAGACAAATCAGAAATTTCCAGTAATTAATTGTCTACCAGTGTATTGTGCTGTAAACTTAAATCATTATTAATATTCATTTAAGTCAAAGAGGAGCAAAGGATGTAAGTCCTTAAGTGAAAGAAAACATCACTGTGCAAAAATAAAAAATATTTGGGAAATTTATATTAAAATATGAAAGCAGTATGTGCACATTTATGGTTTCTTGTTATTACTCATGTGGGGAAAAATAGAATGTCGCACCCCCTCCCCCCCAACTGAATCATCCCAGGCCAAACCTGACTGAAAAAAAGAACTACAACTTAGAGTTCTGAAAGGAATAAAACAATATATACTTGACGAGGACTTTAAAGTTACAGCCTAGGCTCTTGTTATCTCACGGTCAGACTGCAGAAACTCCATTCTTACTGGAATATACAAAGTATATCTCACCCTTCTCAAAGCAACACTCCATGCAGGTGCTTGATTAGTCTGAGGATTGTGGAAAGCCAACCACGTTTACCCCAGCTTGAGGTCACTGATCTGGCTCTCAACTAAAGCCAGAAGCATCTTCAAACTGTCCTACGTCACCCACAGACAGCTTGCAGGTAAACTCAAGCTTGGGCAGCCAACACTTACTACAGAGCACAGAGTCACTCTTCCTTAAAATTCTAAAACTGAATAAACCAAAATCCATGAAATAGTCCTTTTTTGGCAATACTCATAGAATCTGTATATCTATCAAACGGGAAATCTGGACAATAACCACTTAGAACCTATTGAAATGGAAACTGGAAAAAACGACTATTTGATCCACTTCTCGTCTTTTTGTTTTGACAACTGGGAATGACGTTCTAAATGGCCCCCTCCTTTCTGACTTGTTCAATACTTGCAGACCTCCAGAGCTAAACTTGCCTCCCGACAGAGCTTAATTTGAGCCGGTGGTTTCAACACCGGCACTTATGCCAGTCTGCCACATGGTGGTGCTGTCTGCGTAATTTAGAGACGAGCAGAACACAAGCTGTTTATTAATTCAATATAAATTAAAAACTATAAATTCCTACCGCCTAAGCCAGTCTTATAGTTTTGGGGGCCTGGAACAGTCTGAATTATCACACTTGTAGGAGTGGTATGGTTAATAGTTGCGTAGGTATTGTCGCTGGCAGCGCTGACAGGGACAATGGATGATTAAAGCTGCAGTGGCCTCCTGACAAGGGCCCTGGCACAAATTTTATTACAAATTAAGCACTGCCTCTTGAACGGAACCCTACCAAGCTACTCAATACCTCTCCTCTTCCTTCAAATTAGTTTTTATATCCTATACTTTTATAATATACTTTTTCCTATTAATTGCTTTATACAAATACATTTCGGTCTGTGCTACCTTTTGAACCGCTCAATATAAAGTGCTCTGACATGCCTTAGGGTCTGGTCATGCTACCAAAAACTGTCAGAGGAATAAATAAATTAAATATTTTGCAGGACTAAATGAAGAGTATATGTCGGGAAAATGATTGTGGAAAAGTGTTTTTGTTGATTTATTACTTGAGTATTCGTAACACATGTTATTGGAAAGGCCTTACTGATCACTTACAAGATTTGGAAATTGGAGGATACAGAATCAGTCTGAAACTACAGATGACTGACTGACAGCATTTATTTACAGCCCAGAACTCTTGGAAGGTTACTTGCCGCTCATCTTAAGATTGCCTAGCCAAACAGATTTCAGTTTTGCCTGAAGCCCAAAAGTGTGGTTTAGACCTTGATGTATAGCAATAGCGAGTACCATAACACATGTGGCTCTACTGAAAATGTAGTACCGTGTACATTAAAAGGGTGTTAGAAAGCAGATCGATTAGCCTCGTTTTCATGGCAATGTCTCAGCCAACCGCCACCCAGAAAAGGAAGGAGGGGGAAAGAACAACAGAGCCGGAGGGGGGAAGAAGACTACCCCCCTCTTTTCTCTGCCACCCACCCCCTCAACCCCCTATGTGCCCTAAGGGAAATGTCCCCAGTCACTAAATGCCCAATGCTTTTGCCAGAGCCAACTTCACCTGAAGCAGGTATAGCTCCATTCCCATAAACAACAGATGTACACCATCCCCTCTGAAGAATTCAGCATCCTCATTACGGAGATGATCTACCTGCCAATACCAGTGTCCCTTCAGAAAGCGAGCATCTCTTTATTTTATTTTTTCTGAGTCTTATCTATGGCAGATGGCTTGACATACTCTCCTGGGAATTAATGTGGTCCACATAGTGTGGCAACCAGCCCATAACCTATTGATTTCCTTCAGATCCACTTTCATGGCCTTGATAAGTGTCAAGCCTTTCTGAACTACCAGGCAATTTGCCCCTAAATGAAGAAGAAGCACATCTGGGCATTTTCCACCCACTAGAAGCCTGTTCAGACAGGGAATGAGCTCCCTCCACAGCATCCCCCCTTTTCCCACCCAAGTGATAGAATATCGTGAATTGTTAAACCCAAGATTCATGTCATGGCTGCTGTTCCTAGCTTTCCGCTACACCCACTTCACGAAGGAGTAGCCCACAATCCAGATGTTCATCCCTGCCTCCTGGGGTCCGGAAACAGAACCTGAAATAGAAAAAAGTTGACAACCTGAACGCTTACTTCCCCCACCTACTCCTGCTGACGTATCTACTAAAGCAATTTGATGGCAATCTACCCAGTTCTATGAGGCTCCCTTGGCCCCTACTCCGTCAACCCACTTCTGTTGATGCCCCAATCCTAAATGAGTGAGTCCCTAACCCGCTCAGATTCAAATGACCATAACGCCTTGCGCAAAACAGACAATTGGAAAGAAGTTATAGGCTTACCACCCTCATGCTTAAAGACCTTCCCCTCAATGGCTGCCCTCAGCTGCAGTGCTTTAGCTCAACGTACCAGGAAGATGCCTGCTGAAGGTTAATATCTCAGGAGCAAAGAAAACACAAAGAGATGATGGACGGAGAGCTGAAACTTTTCAGACACTCACCCCCAGTCACAGATCTGGGTTGAATCCATCATCGTTCTTTAGCTCACTTCGCCACCCCAGTTCAGACCCAGCCATATGCCAATCAGTCTTGACCCTGTTCCTCATGGGAACAGTCCAGCCCGAACTGCCAAGCCAGGTCTTCCCTGGACCGGAAACGAGCATCCTCATCAGTCAGGCTAGCCTGAATCCAGTGGCAAAGTGAGCAAGGGACCCACGTCTGGGAATACCCTGCCAACTTAGGGTGAACTAAGCAAACAGAAAGAGATGACTGGCTGGGTCTAAAATGGAATGGCATGGTGTGCGAAAAAACAATGGATTTAACCCAGATCTGTGACTGGAGTGAATGTTTGATTGATTCAGCATTCCGTCCATCAACTGTTCTTTTTGCATTTGTCACCCAAAGTGGGAAGGGTATGGGGACGTGGCTTGACGCCGATGGAGTGAGCAGCTCAATCCGGAGCTCCTTGCGGCCGGGCCCGATCATGCACCATCCTGCCCCTTACATACCTGTGAGGGCCCTGATTGTTAGATGAATACTGCTACAAAGAGATATACTTTATTACACGGAGCAGCCATAGCCAGGCGATCCTGAATCACGGTCAAGAACCGACTCGGCTGGCGGCCCTTGGAAACAAGATGGCGATGATGATCAAGAGCAGCTGAGGCTTGGGGGAGATTGCGACTCGGAGCAGCTGCCCGGAGCGAGACAGAGCCCTCGCCTTATGCTGGCCTGTTGCTGATAGTGAGAACCGAGGAGAGGCTGGGGCGACCCGCCCAACTGGACCTGTCCCGATCCCGCGGAAGGTGAGGACGAGGGCCGCTGCGGCTGAGGAGTGTGGATCCCATGTACAAATGAGGGCAGCGGACTGGAGTGGACCCGACTGGGCTGAGCTGTGCCCCTGAGGGTCGAGCAACGGCTTACCTGCGTGGAAGAGCCCCCGGAGCTGTAAAATGAGCTGCGAGCCAACCTCCACCATTGGAGATGAGAGCTGAGCCCTGAGCGGGACGAGACCTCCACGAAGGTAGGACCGGGGAGCCCCGATGACGGGACCGGGACGAGTACGACCCGAGCTGGGCGGGGCAGAGAACAGAGACCTGCAATACCACGGGGAGAGCTGGGGGGCTGTGCCTGTCCGTGAGAAGAGTAAAGGCCTACTAGGCCTGCCCCATATCGCCCCGGTGACGCCCTACTCCCCCAACACCCCACAGATAGGAGAAATTAGGACCACCTGGTGAGAGACCATGCCTCCTATTTATAAGCAGACAGCGGAAAGAGACTCCTGACCCGAGGGAGGGACCCACGGGGCCGCGCCTGCACCTCCCGCGCTGTACCTCATCGCCCCATAGAACAGAGGGTTGAGGTCCCCGGTTTACTTTTCTCCCTAGAGCCCGCCAGATGGGAATTGGGCGGCGGACGAGGACCCAACTGCGACCACCGCTTGAATGCGACGTGCGTCCTGCGCCGCAGGAGCTAATGCTTTGGCCCCAGGCTAGGTGAATGGCAGGAAGCCATTGAAGAGAGCACGACGAGGAACCTGCTGACCTAACCTAATAGGGAGGCGGAGAGGCTGACATGAATAGGGCAGGAGGGCCCTGATTCTGGAGCACCTGAGACACCTGAATTGCTCACAGGAGAGCTGCCAACACCATACCCACAGACCTCAGCGCTTGATACAAACCCACGCTCACCCAGAGCTAGATCCCAAAGACAATGGGCAAATCCTTCAGACGGAAGGACCTAGATCAAGACGAGGCGAGCGCGCCTGAACCTGCGACAATGGCTGCGCGCCAACAGCAAGACGGAGCAATGATCCTACCCTTCAGGACATATTGCAAGCCATTACTGCCACTAGAGAGGCCTTAGAATTTAAAATTGACACCATTGGTGTGGACCTTAACCTGCTCAGAGACAATCCCAGGAAGCTGGCTGAGAAGGTAACCAATAATGAGCGTGCACTAGCTGATCTCTCTTCAGACATGACTGAGATGCAAAAATGCCTTCAAATCATGGAATCTAAAGTGCGGATGCTGGAAAATAGAGCAGAAGATGCGGAAAGCCGCTCACGCCACAATAATATCTGCGTCATAGGAATGCCGGAGAAAATTGTGGGCGTAAACGCAGCACAATAGATGGAACTGGCTGTGAACCAGTGTTGCCCCTGAGGGCCTAACTACGTTCTTTGCTCTGGAAAGAGCACACCGAGTCCCAACCAGACCTCCTCTGCCAGGTGCTCCCCCACGGCCAATGATAGCGCGGCTTCTGCACTACAGAGATCGGGACCACATATTAGCCAAAGCAATTAAGAAAGGCGAGCTGAAGATCAACAATGCAACTGTGCGTATCTTCCCAGACTTCTCTAGGGAGGTCCAACAACAAAGAGCGTCCTACCAGGAAGTAAAAAAACTCAGACAGATGGAACTCCAATACTTCATGCTCTTTCCAGCATTATTTTGAGTGGTAACCCCAGACGGAACAACGTTTTCCAGTCTCCGCAAGAAGCGGAGGACTGGCTGGAAACTCAAGAAGGGCCAAAGTCCGATGCGGAGAACGGGAAATGTAAACGACCGCGCAAGAACCCCAGAAACACACGATTGCGGTGGAGTGTAGCAGTGCATTCCCACGCTGAGGCCAGACTGGGACGCTGAAGAGCGATGGAAGTTGTAGCCCAACTGAGTGGAGGGCAAACAGACCAGGAAATACCAGAACAGGAGTCCCTCCCACCGGACTTTGAGTCAGACCTGGAGTCCAATGCATCTGAGAGCACAAGTTTGGAGATGCCCATGGTCACACGGGGCACAGCTGACGACATCATATAAGACATTTGATACTCCCCAGAGAACATAGACGAACTGCACCTTTCCATGCTGGTGCCCCACTAACCTACAAAACGACAGCAGAGCCCTGAGCACCTACCCTGCGCAATGTAGTATACCAATGAATAAATATGCTGGATGAGGGCCCGGCGGCCTGAGGATTGCACGAGACACCCCCCCACACTCCAGAGTACTGTGGAAGTTCATCAACGAACGTTGACAAACACTAACATGGTTTTGACGAGCAGCGCATTGCTGCTTGTCCTTGAGAGGGGGAGTTGGGGCTGTTGCCTTTGAAATTGGGAATACGCGAGTCACGTAAACAATTCACACACTCTGATCTGGGACACACTGGACGAAGCGGGCGGGAACACTTGATGGGAATAGAAGGGTCTTATCCCCCACACCAAGAATACACATGACCAACAACCTGGTCTATAAGTGCCTGACGTGGAATGTAAGGGGCATGCATACCATGGCAAAAATATACAAGGTTTTTTCTTACCTACATAGGAGAGGGGCACATATTGCGCTCTTACAAGAAACGCATTTCACTGACAAAGAAGGCCAAGTATTGAGAAGGCGATGGCGGTGTCAGGCATATTTCACCACATACTCGGCATATGGATACAGGTGGGGGTCCCATTCCAGCTTACAGACACCATAGTTGATACTGAGGGTAGATATGTAGAAATATGAGGTCGGTTAGAGGGGAAGGAACTAACTTTGATAAGTATATATGCTCCCAACACTAAGCGGAGTGCCTTTTTTGCGACCCTATCCCGACGCTTTGCCCCATGGCTGACGACAACAACACTAATTGGTGGGGATTTTAATTATGTACCTGATACCCTGCTGGATCACTCGCACCCTCCCCTACGAGACTCTCCAACGACTCGCACGGCCAAAATGATATCGAACTGGCAGCAACAATGGGGCCTGATAGACTCCTGGAGACGCCAGAATCCACAATGCAGAGACGATTCCTTTTTCTCTGGCCTTCATGAAGTTCATGTCCGCCTAGATCGGTTTCTTACCACCCCTGATGTGCACAGCCTGATTGGCGCGATCAAATATCTGCCCCGTACTATATCGGACCATAACCCAGTGTTATTTACACCTGCTGTGGGCATATCCCAGATCCTCCATACCTTCCTGGAAGCTTAAACTTGAACTACTGGAAGACCAGGTCTTCCGCGAAACGATCAGGACCAAAATTACCCAGTATTTTGCTGAAAATGCTGGAACGGCATCCGTTCCCCAAATAGAATGGGATGCCTTCAAGTCTATGGCGCGAGGATACTGCAATGCCGAATCCAAGGGGATTAGGCAGACTCGAATGATAGATATAAAAAAGGTAGAAGACCGCTTAAGGGACATTGAAACTAGACGACCCGGAAACCCGGAGCTACAACCTGAACTCCTGACAGCTAAAGAGGAGGTAGCGACGCTGGTAGAGAGACTGCGATGTTTCGACTATAGGAACTATGTGGACAAGACGCACGCCGAGAGGGACAAATCGGGCTCCTTGCTTGCATGGCTGGCCAATCCAAGTAAACGGGGTTCACCCATCCTAGAATTAGAGACTGGGGAGGGAACCAGGGTGTATTCGCCAACAGAGATTAATGACGTATTTGTAGGTTACTACTCCGCCTTATATGCTAGCTCGGCTGAGCGCGACCTACAGCAAACAAGGACATATCTGTCCGACCTCCAGATCCCACGGATCACGGAGGAAGAAGCAGATGCCTTGGGGGTGGGGGGAGCATAACTACCCAGGAAATAGCTGCCACTATCAAACACATGGCACGTAATAAAACCCCAGGAACAGACTGGTTTCCAGTGGAATTTTATTTCACATATTCGGCTGAATTAATCCCTCATCTCCTGACGCTTCACGAGGTGGCCAACGAGACACGCGCCCTCTCAGACACTACGAGGGAGGCCATTATAGTCCCTATCCTAAAACCAAATAAAGCCGCCCAAGACAAATCGGCTTCTTGTCCGCTATCAATGCTCAACATTGATTATAAAATCCTAAGCTCAATTTTAGCCACCCGTCTCCTACCTCACAAGATCAGACTAGTGCACAAGGACCAGGAAGGGTTAATCCCATCACGCAATACAGCAGGGAATATTAGACAATTACTAACCATACTAGAGGCGAATGAGAGGGACCGAGAAAACGCATCAATTTTCGTGGTTGATATAGAGAAGGCTTTTGACAGCCTAGAATGGCCCTACTTGTACGAAGTAAGGACGAATATGGGATTAGGGGAGAGGTTTATTAACTAGACCAGACTCCTATATACCAGACCCATGGCCAGGGTGCGCACAGGAAGAACTATAGCGCGGAGCTGGCCGGTGGAGTGCGGCACTAAGCAGGGATGCTCACTCTCCCCCCTACTGTTTGCCCTTGCTATGGAGCCTCTTGCAACTGCAGCTAGAACAGGGCACTCATAGGAGGGACTGAGAGTGGGCCAGGTCTACCACCACATAGCGCTCTATGCTGATGATCTACTACTGTTTCTGAGTGGGGGACTTGACGGGAGCCCGCGCTCTGCTGGAGAGGTTTGGCTCTATGTCAGGGCTCAAGGTGAGTTGGCAGAAATCTAGACTTTTCCCGGTAATGAGGACGGGATGCCCCCGAGAGACCTAGCATGAATGGAATGGGAGCCTAATTGTCTGCCATATCTGGGAGTCCACATTTACAATACCTGGCCAGATCTATATGAGGGCGACATAGGGAGAGCCTTGTGAGGTCTGCAGATAGCTATGGACTTTTGGCAGACTCCCGCTCTCTGTGGCTGGCAGGATTGCGCTCCTTAAAATGGTCGCGCTCCCCCACCTGCTGTACTATTTTAAGGCGCTCCCACTATGGATCCCGTCAGCCTTTTTCAGGGACTTGGACTCCCAGATTCGGACCTTTATTTGGGGCTCAGGGTGACGCAGGGTAGCCCTCCCAACAATGCAACAACCTACAGCTCCGGGTGGGCTAGCGGCCCCGGACTTTGAGACTTATTACATAGCAGCTCAGCTGCAATGGCTAGTACAAAAAATAGCGATAGAGCGACGACAGGCCGAAGCACCTAGACAAGCCAAATCACCACTACATGAACAGCTGCAGATGTTTCTCAGGGTGGGCAGACCAGCAGGGAAGGATCCCAAGAACTTAAACTACAGGCCAAATGCTGGCGCCGAGGGCTGCAGAAAGTGGGAGATTGGGTTCCATACTCATCCCCCTGGATATGTTAAGAGCACTCCATCATGGGAGTAACTGGCGAGGCTTGGAGGCTTAGATAGAAGCTGGGGCGACAAAAAGGGGTGACCTATACAGGGATACAGAGCTATTACCGTTCGAGGAGTTTCGATCAGAGTTCGGACTACCCCAGGGACATTTTCTATTACACAGAACACTCACGGCAGCAATCCGCAAGCATTGGCAGACAGGAACCACAGAATCCCCAGCACAACAGAGCTGTTATTATATGGCCCTTGCCTGCTTGTACAGAGGGCTTCACACAGACGGACTGCACCCACTGGAGACACTGCGACTCCAATTGGAAGGGGACTTGGGCACACCAATCATAGCTAAGGACTGGAACAATATAATGGCTGAGATACCAAAAGTATCCAGAAATGTGCGCTTCAAGCTGATAAATTACTATGTCCTTCATAAGGCCTACCTGTCCCCCGAACGCATAAGCAGACATTTCCAGATACAAGAGGCAGCTTGCCCGCGCTGAAGTACGAGGACACATTCTGCAAATGTTCTGGGACTGCCCTCACCTGCGCCAGTTTTGGTAAGGAGTATTACAAACAACAGGCGAGGTCGTTGATAGGGAGCTCCCCTTTTCTCCTGCCCATTTTGCTGGGGTGGTGCCCCCACACAACGAAAACCAATGTCACTAGTAGATTCCAAGATGTGGCATTCGTACTAGCGAATCGCGAAATAACCAGAAACTGGAAAGCAAGGGGAGGCCCCAGACTATGCATCTGGAAGAAAGAACTCCTGAAGTGGGCGGGCTGTGAGGGGCGAATACTGATGCGGGAATCTAAGAGGGGTTTGCGAAAAATAGAGGTAGTCAGAGCCTGGGAAACCCTTGTACACGACCTGACGCACCTGGAACCAGAGACCCTAGATGGAGAGAGGGAAGATTTGTGAAGGAGGGCCCGGCACAGATATGCTAAAAATAACCTGCATATCCAAATGACTCCTATCTAGACAAGACCCTGAAAACTAACTCATTCAGTTTGCATCACACTACCCTACTTACACAATCTGATTGATTACTGAAACTCTGGTCCAGTGCCCCACACATAATCCACTGTCCTGGTGACTCACGGGGAAGTAGGGAGGGGGATAGTTATTGTTACAGTTTTTAATTTTATTCGACCTCTCAGGCGGATCCGAAATGTAATAAACAAATTAAAAACCAGGAGAAGGTCCATGTCAAACGATGGGACTTGAACTGCAGAAATGTAATGATATTATGTGATAGAAAGACCAATAAAATCCGTTTAAAAAAAAAAAGTGGGAATGGTATGCCCAGACGTGGGTCCCGTGCTTGCTTCGCCACCAGATTCAAGCTATCCAGGCTGATGAGGGGTGAAACCCCGAAACTGGTCCTAGGATACTTGTTTCTGGTCCAGGGAACAGGGTCAAGACTGATTTGCATGTGGCTGGTCTAAACTGTAATGGCGTGGTGTGCAAAAAAACCAATGGATTTAACGCAGATCTGTGACTGGGGGTGAATGTTTGATTGATACAGCATTTCGTCCATCATCTGTTCTTTTTCCAAATATCTCAGGATCACGCTTCTCCCCTCCTTCCTTTGGTCGGTCTTAGACTTGTACAACAAAACATGCAAACCATGTTCCCCATAACACACTTACTCCCACAGCAAACCACTTGCTAGCCCAGTACTTTCCTGCCCCATGCTGAACTAAGGAAAAATGAACGACAGAGCGAAAAAGCATGACAGCTTTTGGCAAAGCAAACACATTGCAAATGTCTGGTTCTTCACTCCTCCTCTCTCTTTTATCATGCAGACAAAGGTGCATAGCCCAATTTTGCAAGCATGCCGGTTGAGATTCAGAGGCCTGCGCCAGTGACAGGTTTTCTACAGTAACAGGAAGGTGATAGATGGAATGCTTGAATTGAACTGCCAAGCAAGGTCCTCCCTGAACCGGAAATACAAGCAACCCTGGCCTGGACGTTCAGGCTGGACTGTTCCCACTGGAGCAGGGTTAAGATTGATTAACTTATGGCTGGGTGCAAACTGAGGTGGCATGGTGTGCAAAATAACAATGGACTGGAATGCAGCCCTGAGTAATTACAGTGGCGGAGATTAAATCAAGCATCCCATCCATCACTTTTTGTATGCCTTGGGTTATCTAGGGTGTCAGAACTCCTGTTGTTACAATCAAACTCCGTCTGCGCCAGATGTTCTACTTTTCTTAACAGTAAAACAGACTAGTGAATTACAGACCATTTTCGGAATGGGGTTTCCCAATTAATCTCCCCTTTCGACACTTGGTTATAAAATATTTTGCTGAAATACAACCAAGTGTTTATCCACTGTTATTTTGCCTTGCAGTTACTAGCTGCTGAAAATGGAATTATCTCCTTAGCAATGGCCACCTGCCTACATTTGCTGGGAGTATTCCAGGGCAAATCTCCACTTGAGGACTCAAGGCTTCACCTAAACAGCAAACATTTGTAGGGCTGGTTTTAACAGTGCATCTGTCAAACAGACCTATCACTTGCAATATATACAGAGTGGACTTTGGGTCCTCCACTTTTAATCATTGGCTTTCTTCGACCAGCCTCATTCAGCCACTGGCAGAAGGCTTTAAAAATCACATCTTGTCTACGTTTCGCAGAGTAATAATCTCTCACTTAATGCTATTGCTGTTTTGATGTAGCCTTCCACCTTCACTTGAGTGCTTGCAGTGAACTACATAAGAGACTACTTTACAACTGTAACTCACTCTCTGCCTGCTACTGTTAGCTCCCTCCCATGTGTCTCGCTGTGCTCGCTGTGCTAACACTGCATGTGTTAGCACAGTAAACTCAAACCAATTTTCTTTCCATATGCTTGTTTTAATTCACATCTACTTGTCATTACAGAATATAAAAAAAACTGAAGACAAAATTCCATCGTCATAACATGGCAATATCTTACAATCCGGACAACCAAAATATGATCACTTATAAGAATCCCTCTTCCTCCCGGAATCATATGTAGTCTCTTTCATTTTCTTTCACCAAACTCCTCTTGCTTTTTTTTTTAAACATATTTTATTGAAGTTTTGCACGGTATGTAATACATTGCATTGAAGTCTCTATTCAGAAAATCCCAGTCAGTCTTTTCAGTGTCATTAATTTCTTCATTCAACAACAAACATTCCCCTACCCCCACCCCATGAGTAGTACTTAGGAGTGCATGTATGCGTGGTATATGTGCTGCCTAAGAGTGCTATTTTGAAACTGCCATGAGCGGGGATGGGGGGGTACAGCCGGTCGCACCCACATCTCTTGTCCGTCCGTCAGGCTTGGTTATAGTCAGCGGTGCCATATGGCGATCTGTAGTGGCAGGGTTATGCCGGCGTTCTGGCCGGTGAGGGCGCAGGGGTCTCGGAGTCTAGGGGATGTAAAGCTATCCACCAGGGTGTCCCAGGCTCAGGCCATATCTATTGTGCTCATCCCTCGATTGGCTTCTCTCTATAGCATCCTTCCCTTGTAGCTTGCCCATTTCTCCATCTCCCCAAGCCATGCAGCTAGCTGGGGCCTCCCGGAAATTTCCAGTTCCTCGCAATTTCCCGTTTAGCCAGTATGAATGCTAAGTTGTAAAATTTACTAGTGACCTTATTTTTAGATAAACAGTGGCCTGGGGAGACAGGGATCTCTTTCTCAATAACAGTCTCAACGGTGTCATGACTTCTTTCTGAAAACTGGCAAGTTTGGGGCAGGACAAAAACATATGAAAAATGGGGCACCTAGCTCCCGGCACCTTGGGCAGGCTGCCTCGGCCAGGTGAAAGTATTACATTATCCGCTCTGGGGTCAGGCACACTCTATGGAGGACATAGTAGTTGCTGAGCTTGAAGCAGATATTCCTAGATATGTCCAAGGTTTTTTCCAGGATATTGTCCCAGCTTTTAATTTTTAAGGAAGTTTACAGATCCTCCTCCCATCTCAGTCATAGCAGTTCCAGCGGGTGCCCAAGATCTCCCCGGATGGCCACGTACAGGCACGAGACAGCCTTTATGGTGCCCGCCGATATGGTCAAATACTGACAAATTTTGAGTGCGCATGGTTCTGCAGGGCCAGTACCCCAATGCTTCCTCAGTGCCGCCACGACTGCTTGATACGGCAGAAAATGGCCTCTCTGCAGATCAAATTCTTCATGAAATGTCTCAAATGGGATCAGTTCCGAGTCCCTGTATAAATCCTCCACCATCAATGCTCCGGCCTCTACCAAAGGCATTGAGCTCCCTCCAGCTCCAGCATTGGTTCCAGCATTTAGTAATCGCTCTGAATTTGTGCTTATCAATGGTAACCGTGTGTCGCACTCTAAGGAACACCCTATTGACAGAAAGGCTCGGCGATAATGGACTGTGGGGCTTAGCAGGGTCCGCCTGCCCACCATCCACTGCATCATTTATTGCAATTGTGCCGCAATATAATACACCTCAAAGTCAGGGACTGCCAGCCCGCCATCTATCGAGGAATGCTGCATCGTGGTCCGCGCCACCTGTCTGCGGCTTGCTCCCCAGAGGTAAGTAATTACTAAGGAATCGAGGTCTTTAAACAGTGCCCTTGGGATCCAAACTGGGAGGGTGTGAAAAAACTAGGGGGGCGAGGCAATGCCACCATCTTCAGCAGAGCTATTCGGCCTGCCACCGACAGCGGTAGCATTTTCCAGAAACCCATATGCGAACGAAGGGAGTGAATAGCCTGTCCCATGTTACCCTCTAGAAGATCCTGGCGATCGTGATAGACCTTGACCTCCAGGTATGTTAGGCATCGGGGCTCCCATTGCAGGCATCCTAGTCACTCAGGTGGGTACGCGCGGGGATCTACCGGGAAAAGCTTAGATCTTTGCCAATTCACTCGTAACCCCATATAGGACCCCGAAGGTGTGCAACATAGATCTAGCTCCCTCAAGGTCCTCTCCATTGTCGCGAAGACAGATCAAGAGGCCATCTGAGTACAGCGCAGTGATGCTGGGCTTGTATGGATAGTCCACGATATGCGTGGCCCCCTCTTGCGTAGCTGGCCAGAGGTTCCATGACCAGCACAAAAAGCAACAGGGAGAGGGGACATCCCTGCCTCATCCTGCCGCCCACAGGATATCTCTCTGATATGATCTTGCCCTTTATGTATGTTCCCTCAATTTGATTTAAGCTCTCATGCTCATTTCAATTGCCCCGTAATATGTGGCACCCTTATGTGATCGGGACATTTCACACACAATTTATAAAGGGGCAGCAACAACAATTTCTATGGCAGGGAAAGAAACCTACACCATCAGTCCTTAACTTGTAATGTGCCGAACCATGGAAGTCCGAGATACCTACTCAGGTGTCTGAGGGATCTAGAAATTAAATAATAGATTAAAAAAGTATATAAACATTAGAAGACAAAACATAAAATTTAAAAATGATCTGTAAATGTAAAAGGATTTGAAATTGAAGGCTAATACTTTAGCCTCTAAATTTTTTCCTCTCCTTTATTAAAAGAAAACTTGCACAAAAAAATTCTATTGCTCTTTTGGAGGAAGTGACGCAGGATTTTGAGCAGGTTTTAAAAAACAATAATAAACAAAACTGTCAACGCTCATCAAACTATATAATTTGCATGTGGAAATTATCATTTAGAAGCTCAAATGACTTTGCAAAGATGAGCTGTATTTGGCAAAACTTGCATCTGTTTAAGTATCAGGGTGCAAGGTTAAGAATCCCCTCTGCACTAATCAATCAATCAATATATCTTTATTTGGTCATTAAAAAATGGTCATGAAAGACAAATTACACACAGAATAAAATCAAGAAGTAGCATTAAAAAGAACCACAGCCACCTGCAAAAAGCAATCAGTACCAACATTACATTATAAAGTCATAATAGTGTATTAAAAAATGAAAAAGGATCACACAGACAAAGTGCTACGTTTACGAATAGCGAATTTCAGAAAGCAGCCTACATGGAAGCAGACAGTAAGCCTTTCCAGCATTCGTAAAAAGCACAAGGCATGCCTGTAGTTCCTAAAACCATAAAATTTAAGACCGGTTTGAAGTATTTTTTAGATACAGTTGCATAATGCTTACAAAGAAAAATGTTCCATGGTTTGAGCAGAAGACTCATCACATGGGCACATAAGAATGGTCTCTTTATCGTACTGCCCTAGTGGGAAACGGCACAATGATCTAATGGTTCCTAGCTGAAATTTGGCTAGGAGAGCTCTTTCCCAGAAGCTGGGGACCCAAGTCAGATAAGGTTTCCAAATAAGATATCGTTTGAACCACAGCATAGTCCTGTAACATCGGTTTCTTTAGTTCCTCTTGTTCTCTGCAGGCCACTTTCAGTTCCGTAGTTAGAGCTTTAACTGTGCAGATGTCTGCTTTTAAAATAGTAAGTGGGGAGTAAAACAAATCACTCCACCCAAAGGCTTTGGCAGTGATTTGCACATACTTAAGCCACGGTAGAGACATACCCTTTTCACAATTTAAGCAATCTAAAATAATCTCCATGTTAAGAGATGTTAGTCCGAACAGACACCCATAGCATTAAGGGGGCAACCTCGATCAGGTCTGAAACATAGTCCTGCCCCAGTTCCTCATGAATGAAGAAATGAGGTGTGGAGGGATTACCCCGAATTCCAGAGCTGTATGTCAAAACTGGTAGGCATTTCTGCTTATATACCTCAAGAAGTGGCTTATTGGTCTACTGCCTACACGTTGGGCAAGATCAAACAGGGCCACCACGGAGTTATTAAAACGCGCATGGCAGTTTTCTATACTAAGGGGGGAGCCAGGAACTTTTACAATCAAAGTGGATTCCAAGATAGGGAAAGCTAGCGACCTCCTCTATGCGCCTGCCCTTTACCTGAAATGGGACAGCCTCAGCCGGTTCAAGTTGCACACCATGTATTTAGTTTTGGCGATGTTTAAGTCCAGATCCAGGTTATCCATAGTCAACAAAACTGTTAATTAGTGCCCTTAACCCACTTGAAGTACAAGAGGTCAGGACGGCATCATCGGCATACAGCAGTGCCAGTACTGGAGTTCATAGGAAGATCCTTCCCGGTAATCTGCAAGCTTGCATTCAGACCACTTATATAAAGGAGAAATAATATAGGTGCAAGAACTTAATCTTGGGGGATGGCCTGTTGTGAGCTAAATATATCAGTACATTCGCCACCCTGCCCGTATCTTACAGAAGCATTTACCTCAGAGTGCACAGCCCGCAAGAAAAAAACAATATCATGATCCAGTCCTAAATCACGAAGGATCAACCACAGTTTCCTGCGGTTGACTATCAAAGGTGCCGCTTAGGTCCATAAAGGACACAAGCAGCACACCAAGCTTAGCAATGCTGACAATTAGATGAAGATTATGGTATTGTTCTACTGTGCCAAGGCCTTCTCAGAACCCACACTGAGCAGGGGAGAGCACATGATTGCTCACAATCCAGTCTTCATTTCTCCTTAGGACAATACGGCCAATGATTTTAACAGTTGAGACTAATAACGATATTTGACAGTAACATCGAAGACCTGATATGCAGCACTTTTTAAAGACATGAACTGTTACTGCTGAGTGCCATGAAGTGGAGGGTCACTCAATACTCCAGAAGTTATTACATTAGCTATAACGGGAGCCCAAACATCCAAGTTGGTCTTGTAAAGGTACATTAGGACCCCATCCGGCACTGGTGCTTTCCCCAAGGGGCTAAAGCTAATTGCCCCACTTACTTCGGCAAGGCCAAATCTGATGTTTAGGGGGTAGGCTTCAAATGACACCAAGGGAACACTGACTTGATCATTTGATCTAAATAATTTGCTTTAAAATGCTTGATTCATCAATCGGCGCTAATATTAGTCCCTGTCCCGTTGGTCATTTAGTCCTGTTGACAATTTTCCAGAACCCACAGGTATCTTTAGCATTCAAGGATGAGACTATGTTCTCCCATGTCTCCACTTTGAGGGTGCTTTACCCTTCAGCAATGGCTTTTCTGTAAACAGTGTGACAAGCAGCCAAATAGGGCCCGTCTCCAGGGGAGGCCTTTATGGCTGCGCACACCCGCCAATGGCGATCCTTCAAACGGAATCCTATTCTTACGCACAGGACCAAGACAGGGAAGTGTGTTCCTAATGCTAGTAGTTAAAGTGCAAAAAGCTGAGACAACGGAATTGCATGGGCAATCAATGGATAGCAGAGCCTCCAAAAAAAGTGAGAGATTTAATGTAACCAAAAGAGGAAGGTATTTGGAGAAATCGACACCACGCCACCTAAACCTTATTCCCTGAACATGGACAGCAACACCTGTAACTCCTCGATAAGCCGGGGCACACGTTGGCATGGTTGCTGTGGTCAGAGATCCCCAAGACTCTGATGGGCACCAAACGTGATAACGCAGGTTGCGTGAGAAACACTAAGGCGAACACTAACGAAGTGTTTGCTTAGTATTACAACGAGGCAAGGCAGATGGGTTTCCTGTGGAGTAGTACGTGACTTTTGGGGCCACCCTTGCTTCTCATCTACTAGAGATATACCAGGAAGCGCACCATCAGGGCGTCTTACTGAGGTCTCTTTGTGATGCTCTCGTAGTGGTGCATCCAAAGCTGGGCAGGGACCCCCTTGAGGTGAGTTCTTATCACCCATTATCAATGTTGAACATTGACTAGAAAATCCTGAGCAAATCCCTGGCCAATAGACTGCCCCCAATGCTTAGCTCCCTGGTTCACTCTGACAAATGTGGGTTCATGCTTCAAAGGGCGACAAACTCCAACTTTCAGCACTTGTGCCACATCATGGATGCATTGTCCAGGGAGGTTGACATTCTGGTGGTGGTCTCCCTGGATTTCGAAAAAGCATTCGACAAACTTATTTGGTCTTATTTGCTTCAGGTACTGAAGGAGCTTGGGATGGGTCCTAACTTCCTGAGTTGGGTCAAGCTCTTGTACACCGTTCTGGTGGTGCGGGTTCGCACCAGCCATCAAATCTTGCGGTCTTTCTCCATAGATAGAGTGACCTGCCAAATGTGCTCCTTATCGCCAGTGCTCTTCGCACTCACTATGGAGCCACTCGCTGCAATGCCGCACGCCAGCGGCCCTATCTGGTGTATCAGGGTGGGATTGGACTGTACACTGTTTCCTCATATGCAGATGACGTGTTAGTGTATCTAAGAGACCATACCCACTCACTACCGTTCCTCTATGACCTGCTTGATCTCTTTGGAGAGATGGCAGGCCTTAAGGTGAACTGGGTTAAACCATGTATCTTCCCTTTACGCTGGATTGAGCCGGAGCACATAAAAGAACCGGGAGCAAGGCACCTCCCCTGGAGTTCTGAATGCTTTTGTTACCTAGGCATAAATGTTTACCACAACCACAGGGACCTACTATATGGTAATCATGGTAAGGCCCAGACCTCGATTCACCATTTCATGCACTTTTGGACCCTATTACCCCTCTCGCCTAGGGGCAAGGCATCGGTGGCGAAGATGGTAGTTTTTCCGAGGCTCTTATATTTCTTTGCAGCTCTGCCAGTGATACTGGCCAGATCTTTTTTCAAGTCTCTGAGGCATCTGGAGTCTGAGCTTGTTTGGGGACCTGCTCGGAAGGGGGTCTCACTCCCCATGCTCCAGTGTCCAATACTTGAGGGGGGACTTGGGGTCCTGGAGCTATATTTCGCGGCGGCCCAACTGCAGTGCCCTATGCGCTGCCTGGCCGGAGATGGAACGGTGGAGGGTAGCATGGTTCGAGCAGCCCTTAGGGGCATGAACGTACTGGAATGGCTGTTCTCACTGGGAAGACCAGTCTGCCTGTGTCTGCTCACTCGAGTTGCCACGCTCATTTGGAAACTATATATACAACCCAGACAGGCACCAACCCCTTATACACAACAGCTCCCCTTTGGAGTGTGCCTACCTTGAAAACTGTGCTGTAAGACCATGATCCCTCTCCATAGCGAGAGGCCGGATCACCCAACTGGATGACCTGTACGGCGACGGTGCTCTGCTATCCTTCCAGGGCCTGCAGGACCTCTATGACCTTGGCGCAGGTCTCTTTCTTGCACAATGCAATTATGGCAGCATGGACGTCGATTCACCAAAATGCCAGAGGTAGCGGAACTGACATCATATACCTTTTGACCTTTATGATGTAACAGAAAGTGACATCATGTGACCTTTGACCCTGCATTGTTCCAAAAGGTGATGTCACATAACCTTAATCCTGATGACATCACAATACTTAACATTGCTGAAGATACATAATTGCATAATTAATATTATATATTCTTCTAGGGGAGAACAAAGGGTGGGAGTTTCTCTTCCCTGAAAACATTTTAAAAGAAATGGGCTTTACTAGTGCATTTCAATGCACAGTTTTAACATAAATTTTCTAGAAAGCCATAGGCTCTAACACTCACTAAATTCCTTTCAGGCTGTGTCAAGCTACTGAAATCTGACAGTTCCCATGAGTTCACCCAATTATGTTTTTAAAAAGTCCTATGGGTGCCCACTTATGTCAAAAATTACCTCCATTGTGAGGACCAGCATTTTGTCATGGTGGCCTCTTTTTGCCCAAACATTACATACAATATGCCAGTACTAGAATTTTCCTAATACTGCTTCTCTTGCACTATGGAGGTCCATTATGTCAACGGTTATGTCTAATATGTCAAGGACCACATTTTGTCATGGATGGCCACATGACCTTGCCACAGTTGTCTTCCCATATGCCAAGAATTTCCTTCAATGTACCATCATAAGCAATTTGCCACAGGTGCCACCTATGCCAAGCATTTCCTCCAGGAGGCCAGCACTGGCATTTTTTCATGGGTGCTCCATGACAAAATTTACCTGCAGAGTGCCAGCAGTAGCATTTTGCCAAGTGTATCCCATGTGCAAGTCTCCAGTATTCCAGTGCCAAAATTTGTCAAGGGGAATTTTTTAAGCCAAGAAGCATGCCAGGTCCAACAGCGGATCTGCAAGCATAACAACACATGCACACTTCCATTCCCTTATTCACACTCATTCTATCATTAGCACTGACTTGCACTCATTCATTTTCACCTACTCTTGTGCACTCACTCACCCTGAATCATTCATCCACACTCTCACTCACTCTTACTCTGACTCACTTATACTTACTCACTCATTTTGACACGCACACACATCAATGATCCCATATACAATCATACATGCTCACACATATACACGCTCTCTCACCCAAACTCACTCTCACCCACATGCATGCACACAACATACATTAAAACCATTAAAAATGTTCTTATCTAAGATACCAGTGAAGGTCTAGATCTTGCTGCTCCACATTAAAATTACACTTGCAGTGAATAATAAACTATTATTCACTATTTATGTAATAAAAATGAGCGGAAAACGAGGTTAGAGCCTGACTCTGATAATGCAAGACACCCCTGTGTTCTTGGCACTGATTCTGCCACCTCTGAGGCCAGGGGTCGCAAAGACACTGCCAGGGGTAGCAAGTGACAAGCTAGGGGTCGCAACTGGGACCCCTGACTATCCCTAAATGACATCCATGTTTGGCAGCAATTGGGGACACATGGACACCGGGGCAGGCTGAACCGCCCCTGTACTTGGGATTGCAGTGCTTCCTAACACGAAGGCTCAGCCACCGGGCGGTCTCTGCACTACATGGGGCACTGCAGGGGGGATGCAGGGAATTCTTAACCTGGGGCAAACCCAAATGGGAGGACTCCCTTGGCGCGGAATTAACTACTAAGCAATGCACCATGGCTTTGGAGCGGATGAAGCGCGTTTCACACAATGCATGTCTAAAATTCAGACAATTCAACGATTTGCATCAAACCTACCTCACTCCGCACCACCTCCACAAAATGTTCCCTGCGGTATGCCCTGCATGCTCGTGATGTAGGCACATGGATGCAATGTTTATACACATGGTCTGAGAATGCCCTCCGCTGCTGCGCACATGGGCCCAGGTGCTGGCACGTATCATCAGTGATTGATGTCCAACTACCACCGGACCCACTGCTGTGCCTTCTAGGTATCACACAACGCACTAAACACTACCCGAAGCTAGTTGATCTGGCATTAGCCCTCTTGAAGAGCCTAAATGCCATAACTTGAAAGCCTCTCACCTGCCCATGATCAAGTGCTGGCTTTAGGTGACTCATAAATGGGCTCTGGCAGAAGTGGACGCCATGAAACATGATCGCAGGTTGCGGGTAGGGGGTGGAGCAGCCACAATGTGGGACACTTATGCTCTCAAATTGTTTAACAGCCTGAATCCGCCCCTCCCCCCCCCCCAGGCTGCAGGACCCGCCGCGTGGTGCCGGATGGCTGACTATATTGACCCACTGGAAGACCCATTCGCCCACACACACGTTTATCAAACATCGAGGAAGGCCTGGCGTTCCCCCTGGACGGGAATACGTAGAGGTTCACCCTGCTCCCTTGTTCTCCATGGAGCGCCTGTTAGTTTACATCCCTCATGTTGTAACATGCTCCTGCCACTCACGTTTCCACAGTTCCCATTAGCTGCCTCAGGCAGCACCAGCCAGAAAGTTTCAGAAGTTACTGTTTTGTTCTATTTTGTGACATATACATTGGCTACTCCCTTACGAGAAAGGGTGACTAAGATCCTATCCTTTTCTTTTTCCTTTTGTCTGGTGCCGTGATATACCCTCCATAACATTGAATGATCTGCTACCAAACTATAATCAATGCCAATATACTGGGATCTGTCTGTCGATCCACTGTACAAATATGATTATTATTGTATCCTGTACAATGTGTGGAGATTCTTGATTAAATGGCAATAAAGACATTTTAATAAAATACGTGTAACTCCTTTGGGACAAAGGTATTACCATCAAGGGGGAGACCAATTGCCAACTCAAGCGGATTATGGTCACTGAAAGAATACATTGATACGGATGCAGAGAAGATGTAGCTGCCCAAGCACGGGGAGGTAAATATATAGTCTATAATGAAACCCGGCCCTCTACCCGTAAAGGTAGAAACTGCCCAGGCGATGTCACTCCGCAGTTCTGTTACATTTACCAACCCCAAATTCATTATGTACATGTATAACTTCTCTCCCCTAGCGTCTATGGTCCCAGGAATCAGATCATTCTGAATAATGTGGAAGGGTTGGAACATAGTAAGATTCAAGCCTAACTTAGTGTTAAAATCTCCACCAATTAGGATGTTTGAGCCAATGGCCAGGATAGAGGACCTTCCCAGCAAAGATTGTCCTACATATAAGAGATCATTTAGGCTACAAGAGCTAATAGGGCCAAGTGCATTATAAAAATTAATAATCCAAAAACTGAAATTATTTGGAAGGAGCACCCAAAGAATCAGAATGCCGGCATGTTTACAGGGACAGGGAAGACCTTGCAGCCTCTGATAATGCGAACAAACACCATTAGCCCCCCACTGGCCCTACCCCTATGTGCTTTAACTGCTGGCACACAGAATCTCTGATATCAATCCCGTGTAAGAGGCTCCGTGCACCAAGTTTCCTGTAACATAATAATGTCAAACTGTCCAACATAATTGAGCCAGCCCTCAACCCCCCATTTTGCCATCAGCCCAGCCACCTTCCAACAAATCAGTTTTAGAGAGTGATATTAAACGACCCCTTCCCTACCATGACTAGAAAAAACAATAGCATTATTATTAGCAATAGGCAAGTCAGAGCTAGCAGCAAGTGAGGCCTTGGAATGCTTTTGAGGAGGAATCTCTGTAACAACACTAGGAGGAGCATCTACACTCTGAATGGAAAAACTGGGGCTAGGGCCTTCTCTAGGAAAAATCAATTGCCCCATGTTATCTGCCAGCTTTGAAGCTCTATGACATACAGGAAATCGGTCCAGATCATTCAAATCCTTAAGTGGAGCAAAACGATTGTTGCAAGAGAATAGGCGGCCATTACAAAGGGAAAGCCCTTACGAGCACGAAGGAGCGGACAAGCTTTTGCTCTTCTGTAGGTGCCTATAGAAAAAGCCAAGGAGCAAGACACTGATACCATTAGCTGGCGAAGTAGTCTGGCAGTGCTGACTCAAAATCCGTCTTGCAGTGGCCAGACGTCTGAAGGTAATAATGACCAAGTCCCGGTGGACTGACTTTGCTAGGGGACCAATCCATGCCACTAATATGTTATCATAATCCTGGACATCAAAGCTAGAGTGAACAACTAGCCAATGACAATCTTTGTTTTTGAGCTGTGCAGTAGACTCTGAACTTGTGGCCGGCAGCTGTGGGACATTGCTAAGTACAACAACAAAGGGGTCAACATGCTGGTGGGAGGTTAAACTACGGCAGATTAGAACATAGAACTTTTGGGCGGGTGGACCAACTTGTCACAGTCAATGGGTGCCTCGTCTGAACTAGCAGCAGGAACAGCACCCTGAGTCGACAGGTCCACAGATATATGAGCAGTGCTCCTGGGTTCAATGGTTGAGGGTGGATAAGGCAATCGAGGGGAAAGAAGTGATTTAGATGGCTGCAAGACTGCACTCAAAGTCTCAGTACAAGAGCGCTCAAGATGGAGCTGGCACACCTTGTAGATGTAACCAATTTCCGGCTCCAACTTCTCCAATCTCTCCCTGCGCGGAGCCAAACAATCATTCAATACCATCAAAATTTTAGTCTGCAGCAAAGCCCAGACAGCCACTATGCGGGCCCAGGGAGTTAGAAAATGGAGTGTCCAAAGAACGAGGGGAAACTGGTGGTACGGAGACAGAAGGGATCCTGCATATGCAGTCGAGCGATGGCTGATGGATGCTATGCCGATACATATGATCCTATATTCCGGCCCGATGCTTAAAGGGCTGCCGCCTGCGACCAAGACAGTATTTATGACCTGGAAACAAATACTACGCACAATGGGATGGTGGGGTAAATTGACCAAAGAAACCCCTCTGTGGCATAACGGCCTGCTGCCACAGCTGGCGCAGCTGACCGGGTTTCGGGGCTGGGAGAGTATTGGGATCGACACAGTGGGGGTGGTCATTCACGGTCGAAACCTGACATCCTTTCAGGAACTCCAGACAGAATATGCCATGCCCCATTTGCAATTCTACAGGTACCTCCAGTTCCGGCATGTCTTCTCTCCATATCTAGCACAGCATGCAGACATACCCGACTTCAACCCAGTAGAAGCTAAGGTCTTTATGGGGGATTTGAGAGACCATAAAATAACTAAAATATATCGCACAATTCAAAATAACAGCCCCAATACACTAAACAAAACTAGATAAGTGTGGCAAATGGATCTTGGCCCACTGGATGAGGATGATTGGGTGGAGGCGTTGGAGTCCCCGTGCAGTGCGGTGATCGCGGCACGCTTGAGACTTATTCAATTTAAATATCTTCATCGGGTCTACTTTACTAGATATAGGCTTTGGCGTGCTGGGCTTGTCGCCTTTCCCCATTGCTTTCGTTGTGGGGCAGCTGAGGGCACCTTCATACAAACGGTATGGCAGTGTACGACTTTACTGAGGTGTTGGAGGGGGGTGACCACTTGCCTTTCAGAGGTCCTAGGATGGGATATCCCACTGTCACCACGTTTGACTATGCTTCACATTACTGAGGGAATAGGAGGCAATAGATACAAGCGTCACCTGTTGTTTCTGGGCCTTACATTAGCTAAACATGATATTGCCAGGGCGTGGAAGGATGAGTCCCAGCCTTCTGTTGCAATATGGAAAAAGGGCCTGGATTTTTCTAAGGGTCTGGAAATACCGGTTTTTAAGTCGAGGGGATGCCCCCAAAAACATCCTAAAATATGAAAGAGATGGGCAGACTATAGAGGGCTTTACCTAGAACCCATTCCTCCAGCTTCAGCTATTGAGGGACTGCCGATTTGACCGTACTGTATTGGGACCTAGATCTTGCGCATAACTGTCTTCATAGTGGAGGGCCTAGACCTGAGTATCTCAGATTTCTTTATTTTTTCTGTAAGCTTAACATGGCACGTTTGTTTGGTTTAAAAAGTTGTATTCAAACATTCATATATCAAAAATGGTGTAATTGTAATTATGAAAATGTTGATATCAGTATTATTAACAATCTTTGTGTGTTTCTGGCCCCTCTGGCGGAGCCAGATCTGTATCGGCTGTCAACAATAAAATATGTTGTGAAAAAAAAAGAGCGAGGGGAAGTAGAAAGGTTGGAAAGTGCGCTCTCAGCCGTGGGAGTAATGCCCTTTGTTTTTCCATTGCGCTTGGCAGCTGAGTGGCGTGTAGGAGACTGATGGGCTGCCAGGACCTTTGAGGTTCCAGAAAAACCAGAAACAGAGGATGTGACTGGGACCTGGCACCAAAGGCATAACCGGCCACTCCGAAGCCTCGAGGGCAACATTAGAAACAGAGGAGTGGATGGTTGAGCAGGCAAAGTCCAAGGATAGACGTCTTTCAGCCAGATCTGTTTCCCTGGATATAATGCCAACTGCTCCTGTTAGGAAGGAGTCGATAGTGTACTTGCGGCAGTCTGCTGTAGGTTTTGGATTTGGGCCGTTTTTTTTGCCCATAGCGATTAAAGCACTAAGAGTCTTCTGTACAGCTATACAAAAAGAGCAAAAATACAATCCAGGGCGCAAACAGGAAATAAAAGTTCCACTTACTCCAATATGCACAAGACCAGCAGGATTCAGATGGGTCAGAGTCAGGACAATAAAACAAGGTGCCAAAGAGACAGGGCCCGGTCCGGCCTCATCCAGACGCGGATGTGGGCAGACAGGCCCGCTCTTGGCCCGGTCTTTGCCCAGGCGCGCCACCCACTGCGGCAGAGCCTGATTGGCGCTACGGTCTTCTCTTGTCTCCGCCTCTCCAGACAAGCAGTACGGGGCTTGCAGTCCGCCCCTGGTCTCCACTATAATCCACGCTGCAGGAGGGAAGCAGCCTCCTTTCAAGCTCCTGATTGGCAGTATGGCGTTCTCCCGCCTCCGCCTCTCCAGACAAGCAGTATGGGGCTTGCAGTCTGCCCCTGGTCTCCACTGTAATCCATGTTGCAGTAGGGAAGCAGCCTCCTTTCAAGCGCCTGACGGGTGCTACGGCGTTCTCCCGCCTTTGCCTCTCCAGACAAGCAGTATGGGGCTTGCAGTCCGCCCCTGGTCTCCACTGTTGCACACTAGTCCATAAATAAAGCATGGAAATAAAGGTCAATAATGTACCTAAGACCTTTTTTTTAAAAAACAAAGTCACAGAAGTTCTACAAACTCTGATATAGGGGCATTGTAATCACCTGCAGTAGTATTAATTTACTTTCTTCAAGCTGAGCAAGTCTATCCATGTTCTCCACTACCAAGATGTCAGGCACAGTATGTTACCGTTACATCAGAGGTGTTACTTCGAGCGATGTTAAACTGCAAGTAAGTCCATCAGCATGGTCTTTAAATCGCAGGTAAGAACACCAGTAGCATTTACCTTGCATCAATGGTATTTAGGTTTTTACTTTGCAGGCCTTTACTTCACAGGTGAATGAGATTAGTGTGTGTGTGTGTATCTATATATATATATATATACATTCACTGGAAAAAACAACGGTTAAAGTAATGTTATAAGTTAGGTGGAATGTTCAGTAACAAAGTAACATTTTAAACTCTAAATAACACAGAAATTCACTGGTTATAGTAAAGGTTATCTCAAGTAACTATAACTCGTGCCCTAAGGTACCTATAAACTCGCGCCCCAACCATGCAAAGTTTTCTCATCAATAATTTAATTGCGAATGTTGCAGTGATATTATCAATTATGTCATTGAAGATGTCTTGAGTGATGTAATAAGTGGGGTAATTAGCAGTGCATGACGAGGGCTCCAGCTATTACCTTAGAACATAGTTATAGTTACTTGAGATAACTGTAACTATAACTGGTGAATTTGTGTGGTTTTTAGAATTTAAAACGTTAGGTTGTTACTGAACATTTCACCTAACTATAACGCTTTTTTAACTTTATATAGCCAACACCCCACCGCACACGGCTTTTGGCTGTGCGCAGCGGGGGTTTGGTTGCAGGGCCTGGTCACAAACCCTCTCCCTTCTCCCACCCAACACCATATATATAAAGCAGATCTACAATTTTTATTATATACTTAAAAAAATATTAATAAACTTATTATTACATTTTTGGGATGAAAATGTGAAAATAAGTAGTCAGCAATATATTATTTTTCCTCTTCCAATGTAGTAGTCTTCAATGTAACAGCTGAAATTCTCAGTGACTCTACGGGCTGTCCCCATCTGCTTCCTAAAACACGGCATTTCATATTTAATAATGCAATTCATCACGTCGCCAATGGGCCTCCATGTTAAACCTACAGTTTCTTATGTATAATAATCATTCAATGAACACTAGGCGCTACCGACAACTCCAACATGGCGACAGCAGCAAGCACTCCCAATCTTAGCAGTAAATCAATGTACAAGCTAACAATGAAGATCTAGGTGGTAGTATGTCGAGCTGCCATTCTGCCAAATACAATAATATTATTGCTCTGCCTGTTGAGACCTCATGCCGGGTACCACCCAGCCAGGCGAGGAGGGGCTAAATAAAGATGTCACCGATGTTAACATTGTTGTGAAATACTGAGCTCGTTGAACATCGATAGAGACTGTTTGTGTTTTTATATCGGGAGCTGATGTTAGAAGGAATACAATGTGTATCCTGTGGAGCAGTTGCTGGACCCATTCTGCCTTTGCAGAACAATTGATAAATCGGTGTATCCCAGCGGCTGCCTGTGAATGCACAATGAGTCCTGTGTCAGGCCCGCGGCCTTTTTTCTTTCTTGTGGAATTCAGCGTCTCAATCTCTTGCGAAGAAATGAACATGAAGGTGCTGCAGAAACAATAAAAGTGCACTCATCGATGCAAATTTCCCCTGTTGGGTGGCCTATAGAGCTGAAAGAAGAGATGCGTATTTTTCCACATGTGTACAGTTCACTGGCCTTCGCTCTCAGACACAGGAGAAAAGCACTCACAGAACCGGTGTCAAAACCAATTGTAATGAAAATTTCATAGGTAACAGGAGCAATCAACAATAAGCAGCGCCAGGCGCCCGCTGCTCGTCTGCTCTCAAAGAGGCACTTTCAGAACATGCACAAGTCGGTGGAAAAGTGCCATGGTAACACGGTTGCAGCTTTTTCTTTTCATTTGAAACAAAGGAATTAGATTGACCCGACCTCATTACAGGAAGAGTGGTGTGAAAAAAGGTAGGTGGCATTTGGGCACTTCTGCTGGTAATATTGCACTGCACATTTTTTTTTAAATTCAGTAAATTTTTTATTGATTGTTCGAAGCAAAACAATATATAATACATATAGTATAGCAAATAAATAAGAGCTAGATAAATAATAACTAAATGAATAATAATATACCGATTGCAAAAGGAGATACAGCACATTTCAAATCTTAGAAATCACAGATAGGGACAGAATAAGTGAATAAACCATCAGCACTGCGACAGCAGAATGACATGAGTGACGATAGTATAGATGGCACAAGGTACTTATCTTAAGGCAGAAACAGATAGCAGGGAAGGCTATTTCGTTTGGCATATGTCTAGTGGTTGCAAGACTTCCGGCTACTTCTCAGAACAGATATATCACCCCGCGCTAGATATGGGCGGCGATTAGAAGTTAGTGATCCTTGATGTGTGCTCCTCTAAGTGGTATGGTAAAGATGTCGGTCATGAAGGGTCTCCGTTTGGTATTATGTGAAAGCGTAGGGTAGTGTAAGAGACAGTTCACGGTGGTTTGTAGGATTCAAAGAAGAGATCAAGGGATTCCCACATGCCTCTATTGGGGGACTTCCACGGGGAGTTGTGAAGCGCTATATTATCAGCTCCTCGCAGGTTAGTGACCCAATTCAGCCAGTGTTTAAAGGATGATTTACGAGTATCCTTCCAATTATTGAGTATAATCTTAAAAGCTGCCGTGAGAAGTAGGTCAAGGAGTGCCTTGTCATTATCACCCAAGGAGTCTGCTCTAGTAGGAGCAAATAGTAGAGCCTGGAGGTCCCTGCTTGTATCTAGGGGGAAAAGTTTAGATATGAATTTAAGGACTTTATCCCAATAGGTAGTCACACACGGGCAAAGAGTCAGTAGGTGTTCTAAGTCTCCCACTGCTCCATTGCAGTTCCAACATATATCGTCTTCACGGATTTTGTGTTTGTGTAGTCGGGCTGGTGTCCAGTATACCCTGTGTAGTAGCCAGAATTTTGTGTGTGATAGCACCGGACTGATTTTATTTTTAAAAACTGCGTTCCATGTCCAGGACCAGTCTGAGTCTGAGATCGGGGTTTTGGAGTTCGATTCCCAAAAGGCTATGGCCTTCTCATTAAGTGTAGAGTGTTGGGGGCTTAGTAGTTTGTAGAATCGGGAGACCTGGTGACCCAACGCGTTTATTTTTGAGAGATACTGCGGGAGGGATGGTGTTAGGGCTGAGAGATTTGCCTTAGCTAGGGCATCTTTTATTTTTAAGAAATAATAGAATTCAATTGGCTCGAGTTGATATGTGGACTGTAGGTCCTTAAAGGATAAGGGTTGTGTGCCTGCGTAGAGTTGGTGGGGAAAATATATGCCCTTACTGATCCATGTTGCATTGTACAAGGTGCATTTTTTATATAGAATTTTGCTATTATACCAAATGGATTCTAAATTAGATTTCTTAACACTGATGTCTAGTAGTTTGTCTATTTTCAAGAGGGAGGATTTAGTGTTTTTGAGGATGGAGCTTGAGCATGTAATTCGATTCATATTCATGGTTAGGAGGGTTGCCGGGGGGATACCATCAAGGATATATTTCTCAATGTCAAGCCATACAGGTGTGTATCCTACTGGGGCTGTCAGCCAATGAGAGCCCTGTCTTGCGAGGAAAGCCGACTGGTAGCGTTTAAAATCAGCTAGATTAACCCCACCTAGCCTTTTAGGGAGCCTGAGTTTCTTCATGCTAATTCTTGCCTTCTTTCCTCTCCATAGGAAGTTCGAGAGAAGTTTGTTTAGTTTGTGATGGAAATCTTCAGATAAAACAAGGGGCAGCATTGTTATCAAATAATTTACTAGGGGGGAGACCATCATTTTTATGGTTTCAACTCTGCCCCACCAAGTTATGAATCTGGGTGACCAAGCATCCAATAATGTTTTGATTTTCTCCAGTGTTTTGGTCTCGTTATGTTGGAGTGTCTCTAGAATAGTGGAGCAGAATTCTATCCCCAGGTATTTGATGTGGTTCGGTTGCCATGTAAGTCCCGAGTTGCCTAGCATTTCACGCGTACTATGTACATTGAGTGGTTTGACCTCAGATTTATCGCGATTGAGTTTGTAACCAGAGTGTCTAGAGTATGTGTCTATCGTGTTCATCAGGCCTATGATGGAATCTTCCGGTTCTTCCGTGACGATCAATATGTCGTCCGCGTATGCGGCTAGTTTTACTCGCATGTCGCCAAAGAGAACCCCGGTGATGTCCTTATGGAGCTTAATGTCTTGGATCAGCGGCTCTAATGCTAGGAGGAAGAGAGCCGGAGAGAGGGGGCAGCCCTGTCTAGTTCCTTGTTCTAAATGGAATGATTCCGATAGGGTGCCATTAATGGCTATCCTGGCCGTCGGGTTAGCATATAAGGCCATTACCATGGAAATGAATGGTTCACCTAGGTTGAAAGTTTGCATACATTGTCTCAGAAACTGCCATGATACTCTATTGAACGCCTTTTCCGCGTCTAGCGTGATAGCAATTAGGGGTGCAGGAGCGTTCTTGGCCTTTTCTAAGATGTGACATAGAAGCCTAGTATTGTCATTAGACATACGATGTTTGAGAAACCCCACCTGTGAGTTGCTGATCAGAGAGGGAAGAAATTTATTTAATCTATTTGCTAGGATTTTGGCATAGATCTTACAGTCTACATTTATTAAGGAAATTGGCCGATAGTTTTTGGGTAGGAGCGGATCCTTGCCTTCTTTGGGTATGACAATGATGTTGGCTTCCCTCATTGAATTAGTAATGCTGCCCTCATGGGCTACAGAATTGAAAAGCCTATTTAGAGTCGGTTGGAGCGAAGTGCCAAATTCTTTATAGAAAGAGGCAGAAAAGCCGTCCGGCCCTGGAGCTTTGTTACTTTTAAGTGTTTTTATCGCCGATGATATCTCTAGATCCGAGATAGGTGCCCCCAGCTTTGAGCGATCTGTGCTTGAAAGTTTTGGGAGGTCTAATGAATGTAAGTATTGTTCGCAGGCATCTGAGTTGATTATTAAACTGTTACTATAGAGGTCCTTGTAAAACGTCTGGAAGGTATCCAGAATTTCGCTATGTTTGGTGTGGGTAATATTCTTGGTATCTTTAATTGAGGAAATCGTGAATTGTCTCTGTTTATGCTTGAGGTAGGAGGCCAATAATTTCCCCGCTTTGTTGCCCTCACAAAGTTGGAGCGCCTTGAATTTGTTGATCCAGACACCAGCCCTTCTGCTTATAATCGTATTATATTCGTATTTCTTTTTGGTTAGCGCGTTAAGGGTAGCCTGATCCTCCACTCGCTCCGAGTGTTTTGTTTCCAGAGTCTTAATCTCACTTTCTAGATTTTTAAGTTCTAGATTTAATTTTTTATTTATTTGGGCCTTAATTCCAATAATAGCGCCCCTAATGGTGGCTTTAAGAGCGTCCCAGAAGGTAGATGTGGGGATCTCTGGGAGATCGTTCGTCTCTATATATTCTTTAATCGCATTGTCAATTTTCACTTTGTTTTCAGGGTCTGACAATATTTCCTCGTTAAAGCGCCATCTCTTCGGGGGCGATGTGGGGTGAGTGCCTGCAAGTGTGGTGTGTATACATGAATGGTCGGATATGAGAATCGGGGCTATATCTGTTTGATCTAGATAGTGTGTAAATGTGGAGGATATTAAAATATAGTCTATTCTAGAATAGGAGTTGTGAGGGGCTGAATAAAATGTGTAATCTCTTGTATCAGGGTGCTGTAGGCGCCAGGTATCTTTCAAGTTGAATCTAGTGTAAATTCTACGCAGTATGTCGTGCGATCGAGACGGGTGAAATTTGCATTTTGATTGTCTATCCAGGAGGGGGTCTAGTGGCATGTTAAAGTCCCCACCTACCACCAGAAGGTCGTCCTGGGGTAGACTTCCTATGGTATTCGAGACTGTTTCCCAGAATTGGGGTTCATCAGAGTTTGGACCATATATATTGACCACATGAATAAGGTCCTCTCCCTTTGTAGATGTGTGACTAGCAATCTACCTTCGTCATCGTGTGTATGGGAAACAAGTGAAATGTTTGATTTTTGGCGATGAGGGTGATAACTCCTTTCCTTTTGTGGGTCGCCGGTGAGGAGGTCAAATGAGATATCCAATTGTATTTGATGAAACTTACGTCCTCTTTGGACAGTTTTGTTTCTTGGAGAAGAATAACGTCTCCCTTAGTTTTTGCTAAGTAATCGAATATTTTCCTACGTTTCATCGGGTGATTTAGGCCCTTAACATTCAGTGAAACGATGTTAAGATCCTCTGTGAAAGTTGTGTGCTGAGGCATCATATGGGCTGATGTATCGCTACAGTGTTGGTTAGAGCTATGATGCGGGAGTAATGGTATCGGGCAATATTTACGGACTCCGGTCTTAAGAATGTGCTAGTTGTGAGAACTCTGTGCCTTGGTGTGTTTCATGTGTGCTATGGTGTGTGTCTAATGTAGCAAAAAAGCATAGTTGAAGCAATAAGTATAGATATGAGCCTAAGCATAAGGATAAACATAAAAGGAAAATAAGCAAGCTAAGAACAACCATTTCAATTTCTACTTCCCCTCCTAAGTCCCCATCTACTCCCCCCCTCCCTCCCTTCCCCAAACAATTCGAGTGCAGGGGCTGCGACGACAGAACCGACTGTCGGCAGACCGGTAGGGGAATTGGATATTGAATACTTGAATACTTAAGTAAAATTGTAAATTATCTTGTCTACTAAAGCCTTTCCCAGCATGATTATTGCTGTGAAGATTTTAAAGAACATATATAACGTGGTTACAACGCTGTGCTGGAACCTAGTGATCTCAACGTAACCTCAACAAGACCCCACAGTTTTGGTCTTAACACTAAGTATGAAAGTAAATATGGCAAAATCAGACTCAGGTTTCCATCGTTTAAAGAACATATATAGCGTGGTTACAACGCTGTGCTGCGTTGTGCTGGAACCTAGTGGTCCCAACGTAACCTCAACAAGACCCCACAGATTTGGTCTTAACACTAAGTATGAAAGTAAATATGGCAGAATCAGACTCAGGTTTCCATCTTTGCGCATTACAACGCTGTGCTGGAACCTAGTGGTCACAACGTAACCTCAACAAGACCCCACAGATTTGGTCTTAACACTAAGTATGAAAGTAAATATGGCAGAATCAGACTCAGGTTTCCATCGTTTAAAGAACATATATAGCGTGGTTACAACGCTGTGCTGCGTTGTGCTGGAACCTAGTGGTCCCAATGTAACCTCAACAAGACCCCACAGGTTTGGTCATAACACTAAGTATGGAAGTATATATGGCAGAATCAGACTCAGGTTTCCATCTTTGCTCATTATAGTAACTGTCATGGTTAATGCTTGACATAGCTGAGGTGCCAACCCCCCGGCTAGGGTAGAAAAAGGATATCAAGTCTTCGTTTGTTGGAGAGTCTCATACAAACAAATACTACTGAGATGTGAATATCTAAATTAGGGTAAAAGGGGATATCAAGTCTTCCTCTTATTGGAGAGTCCTGTAGCGAGATCCATTTCTTGGGGCGGGGTCCCTTCAAGGTGTGACGCCAGTACCTGAGGATCTGTGAAGATCATCGCTCTGCCATTTTCCATAATTCGAAACTTCGAGGGACCAATGAATGAGAAAAGGATCTTCCTCTCCCTCAGTTTGTCGCGTAGCTGGAGAAACCCCTTACGTATGTCGACGGTGTCTTTAGAATAGTCCTGCGTGAAAGTGATCTTCCTGCCCTCCCAAGTCACTTGATGTGATTTCCTGGCATATGTTAGGATGGCTTCTGTGTGTTGGAAGCGGAGTGGTTTACATATCATCGGTCTGGTGCCAATTCTGTGCGGGTTGGTAAAAGTAGGAATTCTGTGCGCTCTATCCAGCTCCAAGCCGGGACTGAATTTTATCCCCGTTATCATGGGGATCCATGATTCCAGGAAGGCCACACAGGACCTCGCGTCTTCCTCCGATTTTTCTGGGATGCCAAAAATTCGTATGTTCCTTCTTCTATTTCTGTCTTCCAATTCTGCGTTCTGTTTTTTCAGAGAGTCGGTGATTTTATGGAGGTGCACCAATTCTTTACATGCCTGAGTCGTGATATCTTCCGTGGCACTTATCCTTTGTTCCGCATCTCCTAACCGCACATTCATTGTATTCATGTCAGCTCTAATTGCCGTGAGTTCCAACTGCATGGCGTCTGTGTTCTGTTTTGTAGATTTTGCTAGGTCGTGGACCTCCGCTAATTTTTTAGTATCATTTCCATAGTGCTGTGAATGTCTGGTTTGGCCTTAATAGGCGAGTCTGAGGTGGTGGGATCCGGTCTGACCTTCTTAGTGTTCCTGTTTTTTTCCTCCGCCATTTTGACGTGTATAGGCTCCACTTGGCTCCACTCGGCAGATTTCTCCCAGTTTCGTCTTCCTCTTGTTGCTTGTTGTGTTCTGTTTTGTTTTTCCTTGTTATTCGCCGCCAGTATTACCTACGTCAAACCAATCCTGCCGTTGGTCTAGGTCCGGTTTGTTGTGTCAATATAGAGCGCCCCAGCGTGTTGGGTTAAGGCTGGTTGGGGCTAGTTTCGCCTGGTGAAGCATGCCTCCCTTGAGGGGCAGCTGCGCTTTTAGAGGCGTTCTTTTTTGCCGGAGCTTGCCCAGGTGGTATGTAAGAGGGACAATAGTCTCTTGGGCTGTTGCACAGGCAGAAAGCCCCTAGATCGTGTTTGTGAGTCGTCCCAGCTCTGCTCTGCTGTCAAGGTAGGTATTAGGTAGGTATTAGGTGGACAGACAAAAAGCAACCGTGTATAGGTGCAGGCTTTGCTGGCTCTTGCTGGCTGTGCTGGCTTTGCTGGCTTTGTTGGCTTTGTTGTTGGGCTTAGCAATTGAGGCAGGGACTAAGGTGGGGGTTAAGTGACTGGACGTTCCCAGGAATGCTCGCAGAAATGGCACTCACAAGGGCACCCACACAGGCACTCCCATAAGCTCTCACATGCACCTGCAGTTGTGGCTCATTGCTGGCTCTGCCGCTGGTCTTGTTGATTTTATCAGCCACCGTAAGACTTGATGGAACGATTTGACTTAGGCAGACATCATAGGGGTAATTTGGAGCTGGTCGCTCTAAGAAACGTGCTCTAAGACTGTGCATTAGACATTGAGGACGAGAAAACGCCGAGCGTTGGCGGCCATTTTAGGGTCAGGCAGAACGTAGTGGGCCCTCGCGAGTAGCAGGCGGCGTTAGAAGAGCGCTCGCAACAGCTCTTACCGGCTGGTAATAAGCGCTAGCTGATATTAGGCATCGGCGCTGGTCGACATCTCATTAGCAGGTCGCATTCATTGTGCAGGCTCCGTTTTGCTTCCAGACGAGCTTCAGCGCCATTTTGCGAGCTCCGATGGGCGCACGCTTCTCTCCGCAGAAAGCTTGAACACCTGCTTCCACTCTTCCGATTCCGCTATGATTAGCCACCATCAAGTCTCCGTTGTGTCAGCAGCGGGAACCCCGTGTTTGCCGTCGTCCAAGTCGCCCATTTGCGCTCGTATATATTATAATCCCCTAACGATGTGCCGAGCTGCGGAGCTAGGCAGCCATTCCCTCCGGCGTCCAAGCCACTCACTGCACATTTTAATGGGGCAAATAACACTCGGTGTAAACACTTTTCTACCAATGGTAGCATCACCGCTGCCAAAAATGTATTGCAACTGTAGGAAATGATATTGCTGCCAATAAGTCAAATGACCGCCCCAAAATTGTGATAACTACAACATCTACCATTGGCAAAGCCAATAAGCCTCGCCAGTGGCATAGCAAGGGGGTTGCGGGGGGCGGTCCGCCCCGGGCGGCACGAGTTTTGGGGGGCGGCATCCCCCCCTCGCTCTTACTTGCCGCTCTCGGGGCGGCGTTCGCCCCCCCCGCTCTTCAATCGGCCACCAAGGGGCGGCATCTAGAAAAAATCCGGCCAGCACCCCGCCTCCCCCCTGCTCTTTTATGCGGCCGCACTGGGGCGGCAAACACGCGGACCGCCACAGGCGGCCAAAGTGCTTGCTACGCCACTGAGCCTGGCTGTAGCAAAAAGGTGTGAAGGATACTTTTTGAAAACATGCAGCTGCTGACACCTGATAACCATATGCTTGCAATAAAGATTTTTAATTAAAAACAAGCAAATCAATATGTCTGGTAATTGACAGGCATGTGCAATGCTTATATTTTTTTTATTCTATTCTAATTAATTTCTTTTTTTTACTAGCCTCTAAACAAAATATGCCACTACCTACCTAGACGTGGCTGCCGTATACTTGCAATACAATTTTTGAATTACAAAAGAAATCATTGATGAGGCTGTTTTACTAGTCGCGTTTTTTTAACTAAAAGGCCTTCTGTCATGCATTTTAGTATTATTATTGTTTGTGAAGAAGACAAGATCTAATCACGATCTAACCGAGCACTCATATTGCAAGCAGATACAATGTCACTAAGTTACTTAATAACAGCATCTAGAAAAAGGAGATGGAAAATAATTCACCATTTAACGAAGTTCACGAACTGCTGGCAAAATAAATACCCAGTATTTAAAGTTAATATAAAATAATGAAATAAAAAAAAACTTTGAAGCAGCTGAAAAGTTTGGAACTATTTTTAAGCGGATGTGAATAATGTGCTCAGGCTTTGTGCAGTCACTTAGAGTGGAATGAGCCAATTGGTAAAGTGGGCTCACCCATTGCCCCATGCTTTATGCTGCACAGGGCAGAAGCAAAATGCCAAGAATAAATTTAACAAACAAAGGATACACACCGCTGAGTAAAAGCCCCTCTAAATTATGTCTATTAAGTATGGCGTTTTTGGAAAAACAATAGTCTAGTGATACAACTAAAGCTGTCTCAAAGGCTAGACATAAAAATTAATCATGGCATATTAAAAAAACAAAAAAAAAGTATTGATGTTGCCTAGCAGTAAGGTGTACTTAGAAGAGAATAGAAACCGTTTTTAGTTTTTATGCACATTTAAGGAAAATATTATTTTTATTGGTGCAAAGAAACTTATTTTTTAGTTTTGAAATACTATAACCTGAGACATTGTTTAAAAAAACAAGCATTAACCAAAAAAGAATTTAACAATGAAAGAATAACCAACATTGGCAAAGTAAAGCCTTGGCCAACCAGCCTTGACACTAACGTGCACTTCTTTTTAGGTGGATGTGCACATGTCATCAGGTGAAAAACTATCATTTCATATCATATATAACTTTATTTTCGATCACAAAGATCTTAAAAAGTACATATAGCACAGCACAAGTTCAAAACAATATAAAAAATAAAAACCATCATTAAAAGAGCACAAGACTACCATAAAATACAGTTTGGGAAATACAAAATTAATGCAATACATTTAGAGCGTTTAACCATGGTGCATACCAGTATTTGGCCAAGCCAAAGACTATTACCCTACGTTTATCAGTAGATAAAATTCTCAATACCTCAAGATAATGGCCAGAACCAATTTGTTTACACAAAGGGATAATCCACTTGCCCCTCAAAATGTTATAGTTGGGACAAAAAAATAACAAGCGAACTATAGATTCTGAGCTGGCTTTGCAAGATGGACAAAGTTCGTCAGAGGAGACATTTCAGCACCACTTGTTACAGAATAATTTAGTGGGTAAAATCTTATATTGAAATTGTATAAATAATTTGCGTGCCAGAGGGGGGACAATTTCATCAATAGTTTCCGCATAAATAGGAGCAAATTTAAAATTTATAAAATCCTGGGTCAAGGTACCCACCGATTTGGCCATCTCCTTCTCCACAATTGTTTCCCAGTACATTGCTTAGACCCTGGTCTTTGGTATTAGAGACAGGCTTTCAGGGTTAAACCATCCCTAGCCTCCAAAGTAGATCTCTCAAGGAGCTGACCTTGGGATGGAGGTTACATAGGGCTGTTTCAAAAGGCCAATTGTCACCACTCGATAAGGGGCTAGCTCTTCTACAGACCACAAATGATGCCAAAACATTAATAGTTTGCAGTCTAACTCACGGGCCAGTTTTCTTTGGGCAAAGTCCAGATACAATGGGGTCAGAGGGGGACTGGGGGGTAAGATTAAAAGAGATCTTAAGAAACGATCTTCTATGATGGTAAGACAATTCGTATTACCGCTACCCCAAAGTTCTGCCCCATAGAGTGCCCCCCTAGGGCTTTAATATAATACATTTCTAGTACTGGGGCCACTTTCCTGGACAACATACTTTTGTGTATTTTGCTTATGTGAGCGGTCTGCTGGATTAGCGACAATTTTACTTTATCAATATGGGGAGCCCAGTTTAGATTAGATGTTAGGCGGATGCCCAGATAGTCAAAAGCAGATACTTGCTCTAGGATACTTCTTCCTACATACTTACATCTCTTGGGTGGTTGTACAATCCCTCTCGAAAAAATTATGTATTTTGTTTTGGGCTCATTTAATACCAGGCCCGCTCATTGCAGAACCATATGAAATCATTCAATAGTTGTTGGAGGCCTTGGGGGATTTGGAGATTAGTAGGGTATCATCGGCAAAGAGAAGTGAAGGTACTCTTCTCTCATCCACTTGAGGGGCATCACACCCATCTCTATCTAGGAAATTTACCACCCCATTGATGAAAAGTGAAAAAAGGGTGGGCGCTAGAACACATCCTTGTCTCACTCCATGTTGGATTGGAAATTGCTCTGTAAGTTTATTATTCACCCCCCACCTGACTTGTACTGTGTTTGTTGAGTGCAAGCGAATTAAAATTTCTAAAAGGCTGCAGGTAGGCCCATCTTTTTCACTACTCCCAATAGTTTGGCTCGAGGTACCAAGTCAAACGCAGTCTGTAAATCAATAAAGGCCACATATAACTTCCCATCTTTAACGGCCACTTCCTTCCAGTAAATACACAGAAGGCGAAAGACCTGGTCCAGTGTGCTAACATTAGCATGAAAGCCTGCCTGGTAGTCGCTCAAGATGCGGGACTCTGAGATCCAATCCTGGATCCTAGCCAATACCTGCTTGCAAAAACATTTCTGCAGGGAATCAATAAGACTTATGGGTCTGTAGTTGGCCGGGTTAGCTCTATTACCCTTCTTGTAGATGGGGATTATTTCTGCTATTTTCCACGAGAGAGGGATGTTCATACCTGATGTAATGGCATTGGTTAGCATATTCATGTAAAGAGCCCAGGCAGTTGGATCCTCTCTAAACAGGTCCTTTATGATACGATCAGGACCAGTGGCTCTAGCTGGAATACAGGAGCGGATAGCTACTTGTGTTTCTTCCAAAGAAAACACCAAGTCTTCGACTGCTCCAGATGGGGCTTCCCCCCTCCCTTCGATAGGATCTTCTATCTCTATGTTACCTAACGCACAGAGATGCCCACTCTTCTGGCTGTACTGTAAACTCCAATACAATCTTTCTACCATTTTGCCAGTGGGCCAGTTCTTCCCAAAAGGACTTAGAATCTTTGGCTGTCAATGCCCTTTGTAAAGAGGACCATAGGGAGCTTTCCCAATTCTTCTTGGCTGACTCTATTGCTTGCCTATACCTTACTCTGCATGCCACCATATCGGGGCGCACATTAGATTTTACTGCCCGTTCAAGCTCCCCTTTTATTTTCCTACAGTCCTGATTATACCAAGCTACCTGGGGGTCGTGCCTTAACTGCTTCTTTTCGACATCCAGTTTCTGCTCCTTACGCGGTTTACCCAACAGATCACTAATTTCAAGGCTACTTCGTCTTTGCCTTTGACTACTTCCAGAACCCCTGGGAGTACCTTCACCAAGTCCCATCTAATTGTTCTCTGGTTGTTCGTGATGGACAAATCGCCCACATCGGACCTACCCCTAATACCAGGTTCGTATTCACTCTGATTTATAAGGGAGAGAATCAGGGCATTGTGGTCACTATCTGATCTTTTGGCCACTGACATATCGTGAATGAGTGGCCAGAGTCTATGGGCAACCAAGCAATAATCAATTCTGCTGGCATAGCCAGGTCTGTTGAATGTTAAATCACCATTTGGATCAGATTTCGTTCTCCCATTGGTAGCTCTCAGGTCGTGTTGCAGTGTAAGGGCCAACACCTGGCCTCCTCTCTTTGATAACTGTGAGATTTGCCATACGCTATCCCACTCCTCAGTCAAATCTAATGGAGTGAGGGCAAAAGGTTCAAAGGTGCAATTAAAATCACAGGCTACCAGTACTGGAATATTGTCTGAGAGATCAGACAGGGCATGATCTAGAGTTCGAATTGTGTTAGTTTCCTCAGAGCCCAGAACGACTCTATTATAGACATTAAGGAGCCTAATTTTCTAGCCACTGTAGAGTGCCAGAGCTACTGCTAAAATATCTTGAGAATCTACGTGGACCAACTTAACTTTAGACCCAAGAGCGATTTTAACCCAATTTGCTAAACCTCCCGAGGGTCGTCCCGTCTTTTTCCTTGCGGCATTTCTACCATATGCAGATAACCCACATCTATGGGGAGTGAACAAGCTTCAGGTTTCTTGGAATAAGATCACATCATGTAGGTCCACAAAGGTACACCAATCAGGGTCTACTAGCAATTTAGAAATCCCTGCCACGTTCCAAACCAGGACCCTTAAATGTCGGTGGCAGGCTTTGGTATTGCTGTAATCAATGCTATGATCAATGGTTCCCCCCCCCTTCCTCAGTTACGGAGGGATTGACAGCCTCTTCGCCTCTTAAACCCACATTAGGTGACTCACAATTAACCTTAGTGTTGGTGGCCAGCCCAGACCGGGAGAAAACTTCCGGCTAGTGCTTGGTCACATTTGGCCCAAGGGACGTTACATTTTCGTCTTGGTGCGACAATCCTCCTAGCTGTAGTCATCCCTAGTCTTCCTGCACCACCTGTATTTGTTGGGGGCCCCCTTTGCGAGGCAGACCTGTGTGGCTCTATGTCCGTCCCTACCAGTAGTCTGTATCTGATAATAGAGGTAATGGGGATGGTATGAGAATCAATTGACATTAAACCATCAACTGGAGCCATGTAAAACAAGCTAACTTTGACCACATCCTTTGACGTCCCCGGAAGAGATAATCTTTAAACATACTTAATGTCATCTCTTATGATTGAATAACAGCGCTGGGTGGTCCTAAACCAATAGATGACCTTATTCTTGAGTGAATCGGGGTCTTTGTATCCATCCTTTTGTTGTTTGGGCACCTCTGCTAGGTATATTACTGCTTTTTTATCCTGGGTATCGGATCTAGTGTAGACGCCACCCTTCACTACCCCCTTTCCAAATATTCCCCCAGGACTGGTCAAGAGACCTCACCTATCTATCACCTTCCCCTCCCCACTGCCCTGGAAAGAGCTTCGGATGCTACTGGTTTATTAATATAGGCATTTCTACAAGGGCAACCTCTTGGACTGGGAGAAAAATTAGAGGTGGGCCGAGGGCGGGGGGTTCTCAGTGCTGGTCTAACATTGTCCAACCTAGGTGACCCCGAGCATATAGCAGCTCCACCCTTGAGCACTGGGCGGGAATTCTGGATTGGTCTCTAGTGGAATGGCCTTACCACCCTTTACCCTCCCCTTTAAGTCAGCAACCTCCAATCTCAGAGAGACTACCTCGTCACTCAGGGACTCAATAATTGTTTTTAGGGCCTGCAACTCACCAGCATACGCTTTACAATTATCGCCATGACCAGCTGACCCAACCCCTGTTACCCCAGTTTCCTCCTTTGCTAGGACCTCTAATCTTTGTGGCATTCTACTTGGATTGCATGCGCCTCTTCAGGGTAGTCCAGTGTCTCACTATGAGATGAAAGGGGGTCTGGTTTGGGCTCCAAATCAGTGAGCCTGCTTCCAAGACCTTTCCCACTCCCTTCATGGAGATTCTTAAACATCAGGGGAATGTGCCTTACAGATTTTTTTGCCGGGGGGGGTGGGAGAAAGTTCCAACAGTGCTCCGAAATTTGGATCGGGGCTGGTGGAACTTCCTAGTTGGGAGGATGACAGAGGTATTCCAAAATGGGCTATTTCATGGCATTCGGTGAATGTGAATGATAGTTGCACAGAACAATGGATGTTTGAATCTTTCATTTCTTTTTATCACACAAAGCTTTGAGAAACAGCTAAAGTTCTCTCTAGACTAGACCCAAAAATTTGAGGAAACAGGTGAGTGGAGAAAGATTCTGCAGAGTAGGTGTCCTTAAATATATTTTTCTCCTGAAGACACCAAACCAGAAGTCTACCTGCAACCAAAGCAAATCGTAGGTTATAACAGTGCTGAAATGGAAGAATGATAATGAGAAAATAACCAATAGGTATGACGCCTTGCCCAGCAACTGTCTGATGTGTTCAGCTGGGTATTACTAATGTCTCTCCTCACTTGTTACTAATTCCCAAAAGCGAACATGCAAGGTACAAAACAACATTGTCCTTTGTAGTACAAAAACATCTTGCTCAACCATGTAAAACTTAAATATATTGTGCATATATTTTGATCCAGGGCCTCACACGACCTACTGTATTCATGTTGTCTTTTTGGCTGTTAACGCTCAATAAAAAGAATTTTGACCAAAAAAAACTTAAATATAGGGAATTACTATTTGTCACCTCAACGTTTGTGAGGAGTAGCTTATATATATATTTTAAAAGAAATACTATAATGAGTAATAATTTCCTGTGGAAGCATTCAGCCACATAGGTGAATACTGCACACCCATAAGAACGCAATAAACACCTTGCATACCTTTGGCTATGCTCTTTCAGGAAGATACTCTAACAACAGATTCCACACCTTAAAATGCTCCCAAGGGGCCAGACTTGATCCACACACTTTCTTCACCAATGGCTACATGCTGGCTCTGTACCACCCGAGAAGTGACATAGCAGAGCAGCATATTAGCCCCACCCCTGCGCACTGATGTCAGTTTATTGTCTTTTCCCTCTCTGAGCTCTCAGACATGTAGCCTGAACAACTGTTGGTACCAGGGAGCTAATTTCAAACTTAGGACCCTTTTAGATGTTAAACAGAGGGCCAATCCATAGAACGAAAAGGTGGGAGGCAGCGGGGAATCTGTGGTTAGATAGAATATCCACCAGAAAGAGCATTATCGAAGGGAAGTAACTTGTTCTTCTGATGGAAACTTCTAACTGCAGATTCCACACCTTGAAAATGAAATGAAATGAAAACTACCCTGGGGTGTCGGTACCTCCCCAGGTGGAGGACCTGTGGAGCGGACTCAGACCAAAGAGTCTTGCAGGACCAAGTGAGTGAAATGTCTTAACCGCCAGGCCTGGCTGTCTCACAGAGACATTTTAAAGCATGGATATAGTGGACAATTGACCAGGGCCTCCACTTTCCAAGGCCCCCCTGATAATGTGATTGGGCCAGTAAGAAGGCTCTCTTTACTCTTTCTCTATATTAACCTTCTCTCTGGCTAGCTCTGCCTCTGACCATGTTTCTCTCTACCCATGCCTACCTCCCCATCCTGCTTTTCTTTCAAGTCTTTCTCTAGGCTACCTGACTGTTTCTCTTTCATTTCTCTTGCACCCTACACCTTGCTTACCCGTCTTTACTTTTCTCGACTTTCGACCTTTCTCTAATTTAGTGTTTGCTCCCTCTATCTATCTTGCCTCTCCTTGTGTCTCTCCTGGCTCAACCTAGAGGTTAATCTACTCCCTTGCATTGCGTCCCTTCACCTGGCTGCAGGCACCTTAGTCCCGATAGACCTGTGCATTCAATGTACTTTTTACTTGGTGCTCTCTGTTGCAGAGAGATACGCAGTACACAATGAGTAATATATACTGTAAGTAAGGGTGCTGTCACCCAACAGCACTAGGAGAGAAGCGTACTTTCAGGGACGTGTAATAAAAACATGCTTTAGCACTTTTAGCTGCTGGGTTTCTGAAAGGTTAAGGTATAAATCAATATTGTATGGAATCACAAGGGCTTGAATTAGGTGAAACTAGTGCAATAAATTTAAAGTTGATCCAAACTAGAGGCCTCAAAATATGTCTTGCCCTTGGTCCCAAGAATCCTTGAGATGTCCCTGCTGTCAAGGCAGTAGTGCTTCGTAAAAGTGTGCACTGACTCCCACGTCGCAACCTGGTGGATGTCAAGAATAGGCAGGGCCCTTTTCTGCATATCCTTCCCTTTTGTCGGCTCGTAGAACTTCACAAAAAGCTGACCGCCCACACAGCAGTTCTTGGTATGATCAACGTAAAAGATTAAAGCCCTTTTGGGTTCCTGGCGACAGAACCTCTCCTCCTCTTTCAAATGGTGAGGGGGGCAAAGAATGTTGGTATGTGATAGATTGCTCAATGTGAAAGGGAATCATGACTTTAGGTAAGAAGGCCCCCTGAGTCCTTGATGGACATAAGGAAGGCCTTCATAGCTAGACGAAAACTCCAACAGATTGATATGGAGCTGATCTTCCATCTGTGACCAGAGTTCCCTGATCTTCGACCCCCCAAATGGCCTTCCTAGCTCAGCGGTGAGGCATCAGTCACAGTCATGAACTCTGGGTGAGGAAGGGAGAGGGGACTGCAACTAGACCAAGTTTGTCCAAACAGCCACCACTGCAGACCGTGAGCCGTCTCCTCTGAAATCTGGATTTCATCCGATAGACTTCTTTGCTGCTAGTCCTAATGAAATTTTAGATTCCTTTGCAAGGCACACATATGCTATGTGTCATAGCTGACAAGGAGGATGCAGGAAGCTAAGAGGTCTTAAGAGTTTCTCTCACTGTGATCCTGGACCAAGATTCAAATATCAAGATCATAGTACGAGTGTCTCGGACTTGTTGCAGAGGAGGGAAGGCCCTGAACTGCACTGTGCCAAGGACTCAGTTGAATGGGAGCCTCTGCGAAAGAGTAAGATGAAACATCGGCTTGTTGATAGTGAACCCCAATGTCATCTGGAGGTGGTCTACAACTGACTGTTGGGAGCCTGCTTTCAACAGACAGTCGACAAGGTAGGGGATAACAGGTATCCCTGACCTGCAAAGGTGCGCTGAGACCACACCATCTCTTTAATGACAACCAGAGTGACGTTCGTGAGGCAGAAGAAGCGCACAGCAAACTGAAAATGCCCCCGGCCTGCCTTGAACTGCAGATAAGAACTGTGCACTGCAGAACTGGTATGTGAAAATACACATCCTGCAGGTCCAAGGACACCATCCAATCACCCGGTTCCAGAGGATATAGGATCTGGGTCAACATGAGCATTTTGGATTTGTCCTTTTGCTAGAAGGCATTTAGAGGCCAAAGGTCCAAAATAGACAAAATAGACCTTCTTCAGCGCAAGGAAATAGTGAGAGTCACAATCCTCTACACTTTCCAAGACTGGAACGGTCTTGATAGCATCTTTTGAGAAAAACACTCACACTTTTTGTAACAGAATGGACAAATGCTTCTCTGAAATTCACTTTGATGTGGGGAGGAGATTTTGTGGGGCAAAAAAGAAAGGATAGAGTAAAGCCACACAAAACAATTTATAGAACCTATCTGGCGGACATGATGGGTCATTATGGTTGACCTGAAGCACACCCTTTTTTAAAAATTCAGTCCTTTGTGTTCATTTTCTCGAATTTGGCGTGCAGACACTCCGAATGCGCTCCGTTCCGAGTGCGCATTTAATAAATTCATCAAGAGAATGTGACGCGCAGTTTAAGAGTCACAAAAGAGTTGCACAGCCTTTTGCACATTTGTGATCCAAGTTATACACGTAATCAGTAGTATTTAAAGTTCATACAATTTATTTCCAAGGTTTAACAATCTTTTTCCGTCACGTCAAAGATACAAAGTTTCATTATTTCATGCATTTTCATTGCTCGAGAATTGCCCATCCGGGCCTATTCACAAGCATGTACTGAAGCTCGATTCCTCCATCACATTAAAATTCACCTAATGCATTTCGGTCCTCCTCAACCTTCGTCAGGGGTATCTATGATATTTAAAAATATGCATCAGCTACACATAGTTCGCATACAGCAGACATATATAACAAAAGTATGTGACAAACCCTTCATTTTCAACTCTACAAACCTAACGAAAATACACTGATCCCCTAAAACGAGTGTTTTATGATTTCCCTTTCTTCTTCTGAAGTCCTCCCCTCCAAACCTTTACCAGTCCTCAATCGATTCTCAATCCATACCCCCCTAAATGTGCCCCATTATTCACGTCCTCTGTGACCCCAAAAAAATCACTATGTAACTCTCGTGTAAAAACTTGCGTGTGTAACAGAAATTCAACCCCTCTTTTTTGTACCACGTCCCAAACTCCATTTTAACGTTTTTAGTCCCCAGTTCATACCTGTGATTCTCGTACCAAATCCTAAAGAGCGTGACCGCCTCAACTCTGCTCAAACACCAGTCTAATCTGAATCGCCGCGCACAACTGTTTTAACCGTGCATCTCCTTCCCCACCTGTGGCCCATTAATAACACGTGGTAGTTTTCCCACCCTCCGAAATCCTAGTGCACCTCCCCAAACATGACCGCCAAACCCCTCAAACTCAACTACCCACAAAACACCAGTTTCATCATCCCCATGCTAAACAAACATTTCGTATTTCTTTTTTACCAAAACAACTTCAATGCAAACCAAATCCAAATTAATTTTAAAAAATCATGACATGGGTCACCATCAAGGAAGAAAGTGTGGAATCCTAACCCCCACAAGATGGATATGCACCACTAATGCAAACTAAAGCGGCTTAGTGGCTGATGACAGAGGGGAATAGGAGGACTGATGCGGCTTTTGACCTGGGCACAGACTACCAGACCCATGTCTACAGCCTAAAAAGGACATGGGTGACTGTTGTATTTGTAGAGGAGACCGTCTTTGCCTGTACACTCTCCTCTTGGTGTAGTCACTGAACTTTTTGAACTGATGCTGAAACTGCTTGGCAGGGCGGCCAACTGACCCAGGGAGCATACCATGGCTCTAATCTCTTCAAAGCACTCCAAGGCAGAATTCACTGAAAAGGCTAAATCATCAGAAGACATATCCCCAGAGAGAGGCTTGTACATCTCCAGAGAATGCTACATTGTACTTTAATTTACCACGAGGCTTTACATTATGACTATCGGTTAAGTTTCACTTTTTGCAATGGAATTTTGGAGAACAGATATTTCTTCCACTGCTCTCTTTTGATCCTTCTAGACCCAATTTATGAAGGGTTCTGCCACACTTGAACCAGCCAGGTGCAATACATGTGGGAAGGTTGTGGGACGGGCCCCCAATAAACAGGTACGTGCAGCACTGTTAATTAGTAGGTGTTGTGGGTACATATATTCACAGATTAGACGTGTAGCCCAGCATATTAAAGGTCCGTGCTATATCATTTCAGAATACAAGACAACTAAGGATACATTGAAGGATTGGAGGGTGATTGCTCCATTATATTGCTTCCTGAGAGAACCCACTAATTAAGGAATCTACACAATAATAAAATATAGAGTTAGTCTTTCGACGAAAAGGTGAGAGACCAGATCGCATTAGAATACCTTAGGTCAACTAACATTCGAGTAATTGGTAAACAAAACAGATAGTGTTTTAGCAGCTTGACACAATTCTAATCTGTTTATATCCACAGAGATGCTCTGAGGCTATTCCCAGGATGAAACGATAGTGGATGGGAGGTATCACCCCACATCTGTCCCTTTGACATTTTGCCGATTACAATTAACCTCAGAAAAGTTTTAATTAAGAATACAAGTTTACAAAAGGAGGTTTGGGGGTGAGTTTCCTCTAATGATCTAGACACCATTCTCTCTCCCCCCCCTTTTTTCTCTTTAAATGAAAGGTGGACTGGTATATCAGGTCCCTATTCTGCAAGACAATAAGTGCCAGTTTGTATGACGGGCGATGGTGTGTGAGAAGCGTAAGGGTGCTTTTTGGAAAGGGGGTTAGAGTGTGTAGATTCAAACCTTTGGTCAAAACAATGTAAGACAATAATTTGTGGTTTTTAATAATTTTGATTCACTATAACTGGGTTAAAGTTATGAAATGCAGTTTTAGGTGTCCACACATGCAACAGTAGTAAATGTGTGTTATCTAAGTTAGTCTGTTGTTCAAGTTAAAGAATTGAAATAATTTAGAAATGTTACATGGTGGCACTTTGTATACTTATATATGTGTTTCATCACACAGGTATTTTTATCCGTTTCTGGCAACGTATATGTTTTATGAGAGTCACAATACTGGTCTTGAAAAAGATGGTTTAAATTGAGTTTTCTATTGAAACGCGTTGACGCCCTTCACACAATCCGTGGCAAAACTGGAACTACAGATAATCATTAGGGCTTATATTATCGAGTTCCAGTTTTTAATGTGCGGAACACGGATGTGTATCTTTTTATGACAAATTGTACTGTCTGTTATGTGTACTCTCTTGTGTGTTGTTTTGATGTTTGTCCATGTATACGAATTGTCCAGAGGTATTTTGTCTGTGTTGCCCTAGGTGTTATTAAGAAATATTGCGTGTGATTCTTTTCATGCAACGGAAAAATATTCTTGTATCATTTTATTTTTAAAGCTTATTGATTAGTTTTTAAATGAACTTTTCGCAGCATGTAAAGATATTTTCATGTACTTGTTTTTAATTAGAAAAATAAATTGATTTATTTTTTGACAAATAACTTTGTCTAGTTTTGACCTTGGGTTTATCACTGAATCCCCTGTGTATGTATGGTTTGTGAGGAATATAAGATGACTGTGTGATTTCCAAGTGGCTGGAACTATTAAAATCAACCCAAAGGAAGTCTCTTTCTTTTAATTGATTACAGCCTAAAAAAGACATGGGTGACTGCTGTATTTGTAGAGGAGACCGTCTTTGCCTGTACACTCTCCTCTTGGTGTAGTCACTGAACTTTTTTGAACTGATGCTGAAACTGCTTGGCAGGGGGGTCAACTGACCCAGGGAGCATACCATGGCTCTAATCGCTTTAAAGCACTCCAAGGCAGAATTCACTGATTCACTGAAAAGGCTAAATCATCAGAGGACATATCCCCAGAGAGAGGCTTGTACATCTCCAGAGAATGTGGAAAACTTCCACACATATCTGCGGAGCACAAAACTGGTGCCAACTGACCTCCCTAAGTAATCAGAAGTATCTAGGCCAGCGTGGATCAAATATTTAGGCCAAGACTTGTCCATCATGGATTGCCTGAGCCAAAGAGGCCCCATCTTCCGGAACCAACAGCAAGATCTCACTGGTATTGTCCCAGAGGGCATGTGTGTTGCAACACAATAAGCATACCACATTTACTGATTACAAAGCCAGGCAGGCAGAGGAAAACATATGTTTGCCCAAAGCCTCAGTCCTATTGGACTCCCTATCCAGGGGAGTCATGGAGAATGAATTTGGATTCACCATACTGGTTAAAGTCTGAACTACAAGGTTCTTCAGGTTAGAATGCTTAATAAGAAAAGCAGGGTCACCAGGAGCCAATCTGTAAAGCCTGGTCACATACCTATTCACCGGCGGGCAAGAACAGGGTTTGGACCAAGAGCCCATCAAGGTATCAGTAAGGGCCTCATTGAATAGGAGTAAGGGCTCAGACGTGTCTAGCCCAGGTTGCATAATTCTGTAGGGGTGTGTGTTTTGATCTCGACTGAAGGCAGCAGTAAATCTTGGACCTCATCTGTCCACCAGAGCACTACGACAAATGATGCACTTTTTTCCTTTAGTGGACCAAGTGGAAAGTCAAACTCTGCCTTAGGGGAAATATCAAATCCACTGGCCTCTCATACATTCATGTAAACGATGTCACCTGTGTAGTGAAGAGAAAGACAACCACACACATAATCCCCAACCTGGGGTGTCCATAGTTCCGCATAAGAACTAAAAGAAATAATGGAGTATCTGCTGGCATGTTTACCATGGTAGAGGCACCTGGCCAGACTCAGGAAATATGGCAAATGGCTGTGCTTTTGTAATCTGGTAGCGTCACATCAGATGAGATCATGATGAAGTTGGTTTGTTATTTGACATTGGAATCAGCTTCGGGCGGGGCCTCTTTCGGCACCAGTGGTGTGGAAAGCAAGTATTGGAGCCACAATGGAATCAAGTGCCGGAGTCGGTACTGGGCCCAAAGCAGGTCCTGAAGAGTAAGACGGCACTGAGGATGGATCCACCAGCACTAACCCAACTGGAGATCCCTGCCATTCATTGGGGCCCCAAGGCATTCCAGAGGTGACAGAAGAGCACTAAAAATCACAGCATGGCAATCTACTGTGGTGACTTCGATAACCCGAAAAACTCAAGGAACACTGGCATCAATTGGTGACTCCGATCTGCGACTGGTGACTTAGAGGGAGACCGAAACATATCATAATGCCCTTGTCCCTTCTCTTTTTATGCAGAATGGCAGGGTGGGTTTAAGTCTCGATCTGTTTTTATTTTTTTGTTTGCATTGGGACTTTGATTTGGACTCACTGGAGGACCTTGACCATAAAGTTGATCCCTCACAGGAGCGGCCATGAGAGCAGGATTGAGTCCACAACCGCACCTTTGCAGTGGAAGCCGGACTTACACGAGGGCCATGACATCATGTTATGTTCTGCAACATACAGCTTCACTTCTCAGTCATGGACCACCTTCAGGTGCATGAAGATGCATTTATTGCAGAACTTGAAGTTGTGGCCCGAGCCCAGACACTACAGGCACACCTCTTGTGAGTCCGTGACAGACATCTGTTTTCCACAGTCACAACATGATTTAAAACCTGTCATTATAGGAGAATACATTTTTCCCTAGCACACTCAGTTTTCTTGTACAATCTTCGGAAGGCAAATTAAATTGTAAGTGGAGCTCCAGATCTACCTCGTCAGGTGCAAAAGTTAAGAAACTGACATCAGCGCTTGGGATGGTGCTTATATGTGGCTCCGCTCTATCACCTCTGGGGTGGTACGGATCCAGTGCAGAGATGCACTGAGACACCTACGGCATGCAGAAGCACTGCTGGGGAGAATGTTCTGGATCCCGTCTAGTGCCTGGGGAGTATTCTGATATGATGAATCTGCAGTTGAAGAAAAAGCAAATTTCAATTACATGTTGTTGTCTATAGAATGTCCTGCTCTACTGTGCATTATTTGCATTTTTTGGGGGTTGGAAGTGCAGAATCCGTACAGCATCAATAACTTTCTGAGAAGCACTGGTGTGCCTGCTTCAAGTACCACAAAGGAATGCAGTCCATCCAGTAATGAGTACCTAGAATCGTTTGGCACTTTTAGCAGCAATTAAAAGAGGCGGAGTCGCACTGACCAATGACAATCGGGGATCATGTAGTCACAATGAAAACAAATAGTGGCTCCATGGTACAGACTGTGAAAGAGCTTTGTGTGTGAACATGACCGAAAACATTCGGCAATGTTGATTAGAACAGGATATGTAACTAGGGTGACCAGACGTCCCGGTTTTCCCCGGACGGTCCCTGTTTTCGGAGCAGTGTCCCCGTGTCCCGACACTTTGCTCCTAATTACAGAAATGTCCCCGTTTTTGTGCAGTGCCCGGAGTTAAACGGAGAAATGTCCCGGTTTTTAAATAGTGCCTCGCACTGAAACACTATTTAAAAACCGGGACATTTCTCTGCTTACTTATATTGGGACGTCCATTTTTGCCCTCAGGATGAAAAAACAATCTTACTGCTGCAGCAATACCACCCTTCACTGCATTCAAAGAGACCTGTTATAGTTCTTTCACAGTCTCATCATCCCAGAACTGAAGCATTTTCAATGTTATGTACAACGAAGCCCAAGTTTGTTGCTTATTTATCTTATGCAGATAAGAACAACTGACAAAGCGAATAATCCTGGCTTGTTGTAGGTGTAATGTTAACATAGCTGCCAAGGTTTCAGATTTCTATGCGTGACATTTTCATAATTTCAAAGTAATTATGAGTGACATTTTAACGACTGAGTGGCACTTTCTTGCGAGCAAAATCAAGATATTAAAACGAGGGAATCTTATAAATATCAGATATGACACCCATTTGAGCAACTAGAAATTCTACGTTAGCTGCTGCAAAGCGTAAGAAATAATGGTTAAACAACTTTCATTTATACTCATGTCTAAGTAAATATACTTAGAATCGTACAAATATCAGGAAACTCCCTTGCAACATATTACATCAAGGCTCTCTCTGCACACTAAGTCAGGAGGTGTTTTTTATTTTTTTGTGGTTGTTTGTTTTTTGAGGCTTGTTCCTTCAGCCTTTGCTGACTTATTCTGGACCCTCTGGTTCCTCCCTCGTAATTAATGATGCTGCGCAGAGAGCATCACTCAGTCCAGGGCCTCTCTCCAAGGTGGGACCCAGCCCAAACAGGATGTGCGAGGCCCTGCTAACAACACTCTGGTGGCTACTGTTGTTGGATAGGCCAGCAGAGAAACAACATAGATTGCCAGCCTTTGTGGTGGCCCACCTCCTTCCCTGCAAACTAAACTCAGAAGAACATCAGGACTCGGGGCCACCCTCTGACGTCACGAGTGACCCTGTGCCTCTCTCCAGGGTGGGACCCAGCCCAAAAAAGATGTGCGAGGCCCTAACAACACTCTGGTGGCTACTGTTGTTGGATGGGCCAGCAGAAAAATCAACAAAGATTGCCAGCCTTTGCAGTGCCCCCCTCCTTCCCAGCAAACTAAAGTCAGGAGAACATCCGGACTCGGGGCCACACTCTGATGTCATGTGAGTGACCCGGCCCAACAGGGAACCTATGTTAGAGAGGCCCCAACAACATAAAACACACTTCACCGTTTTGAGTAACACCGCAGCAGGCGAGGCCAGTCACTGAAACCTCGACGTCTCTGTCGGCTAAGTCTGTGTCACACATATGATTTGTCTGTAATTCTTCATCTGTGTCTGTGGAGGCGGCTGTCATTTTAGTCCCTTTTCCATGTCTGACAGCTGTCAAATAGTCCTACTTTTATGTCGACCGTTACTGAAAACTGTAGTCCTACTTCTATGTCTATGAACTGTCCCCGTTTTTTGTTTTGAGAATCTGGTCACCCTATATGTAACTCCAAGTACATACTATGTGAAAAGACAGTCCAAAGCGAGGCTGATCTTCAACACCTGAAATATGTATTAAGCAACACCAGCTATTTATGAAAATCGCACGAGCTCTGAACAGCAGGCTGTTCTTGTTTTCAATGTCATCAGGCATGCAGAGGGTGTGGCCAAGGATTCCTGCCAGGCTGCCACCCCTCCTTCAGCTGAAATAAAGAACAGGCAGAACAGGCTGAGCACACCTTGTGTTTTCTTTCAGAAGAATGCACGTAAATTGAGGTAAAGAGAGAACATGTCATGCAGGCATGTTATGACACTTATTGAATCAGAGTGGAGGCTCGTGTGGCTCATGATGATTCACTAGCAGTAAATTACAGGAAAACGAGAAGCTTTTAATCATCACAGCACTGCAACAAGATACATGAAACCATCACGTAATTAACCCAGAAGGGAAGACAAAATCATGTTAAGTCCGGATAGCACTCATTCGGAGGGGAATAATTGAACTGGCTGGCCAACAATGAACGATGGTTCTTTACATTGGATGAGAACTCAGTAGGTTCACACTACAGCGCGTGGTCATCCCGTGGAAGCATCAAAGATGGCAGGACTACGCAGTCTAACACTCTCAGGGACAACCCCAACTACAAAGTGCAAAACACCACTCAATCTTATTTTTAGTGATCCGCTGATGCTTACATTAAGTGGGGTGACTGTGTCATGTGCTGCAACGACTCCCCTTCCCCGAGTGAACGCGAAAAAGAAGTTTTCTGCATGGCAGTTTTCATGTTTATCTGGTCCACAGGCATAAAAGAGCTTCGGTGTGTGCTCTCAATTCGAAACCGAGTATGCTTCCTATGTTATGTTAGTTTGATGTGTATCACACCGCCTCAGTGGTTTTATCACAGGCATCTTCCACCATTTTTAGCGGCACTGTGTTGCTGTTTCCAGTATAAAAGCCTGACTGATAGCCTGCAGCTGTGAGTTATCATCACAGTAACCAAAGGTTTACCATCAACCAACCCATGGAGGTTTTAAGATGTGGAATATGTGACTTTGACGCCGGGGTTGATTGTGTGCACCAGTGTCTTCACAATGAAGTTGGTACAATCACTAACGTTGTGGCATCCTAATGCTCAGTGCAAATGTCTGCAACAAACAAAACAAAAAAGTAGATGGAATGAATGCTTGAATTAATGTCAGCCACTGGCAATTGCTCGGGGTCGCTTCCCAGTCTATTGTTTTATGGCCACTATGCCACTCCAGAGACCATCCTTATGCAAACCAGTCTTGATCCTGTTCAAACAGGGTCAGTCCAGCCCGAACTCCCAGTCCAGGGCTCTTCCAGATGGCAATACAAGCAACCTCTGTTTAAATCTCATTGGTGAGGTACAGCTTGAGTCCCGTGGCACAGTGAGTATAGGACTCAAAGAACTATACAAGTCAAGCAATTATCGTCCCAGACCGCACCCAATAATAAAGGCTGAGCCTGTCTTCAACATTCCTTCAGCAAATCACTGAGGAGTGGTTCAATGTTTCATTTATTTATACTTTGGTAGTTCAAAAATTAATTGAACACATCAGCTCTCGTTCTAGCCCCAACTAAGTGTGTACAATTCACAAGATGTAGCATTTCCTAAGCGGACTCGAGTGAACAGAAGAATCAATAGAAAACTTTCAATGACGAAGTGCAGTTTGCCTGAAATGCATCGCGTCTTGTTCAACAACAAATGGAGATTTTAAGTTGTTAAATTTCAGTTGAAAAAATGAAGCATGTTGGGAGAACGGATATTTTCAGTTGATTTTTGTATTAAAAAAGTATGAATAAATGAAACATTGATTTACTGGTGTAGGATTGAAGACAGGCTCAGCCTTTCTTATTCAGAGCGGCCTGAGACTATAACTGTTTGTCTTTTTTAGCTCTTCGGATGTTTCATTTTAGCCTGTGGACAGAAGGACAACCAGATCAGCACGACTGAACATTCAAGAAGTTTACTTGTGTTGTAATTTGGAGTGCCTTGTGAACTAGATTCTATACCCTCGTAGTCTGGCACTGAGAGGTCTGACCTGTGGTCTTAAACGTTTGGCCCAATCATATTTCTCCCACAAGGGCTAAAGTAGGCATTGAGTCATGCATGCTTTCATGTCAGCTTCTTCCCAAGACCCATTCATTGCTGAACTCTACATTAGCACAGGATTATCAAGGCTGTGAGCCATTATGACTTTGTAGTTCACATACATCAAGAATGTGTCCATTCCTAGGCAGATACAGATTTTAGATGTTTTAGTATAGCACAATATAAGCCCTAAGCCGACTTTGTCACCAGAGCTTCTATAGCATGTCCGGTTGTGTTTTGTTGGCATTGTGGGAAAGGTGTTGCGCAGTGTATGTTTGATCTACTGAAACATTATCTGGCCTGGTGCCAGTCAGTTCCCTGTACTATTACTGGTGGGTTCCCCAAACATCTGCTGAGGAATGCTACTGGGATCGGCAGGCCATTTCTGTACATTGTATTTAACTGATACATTTATCTACCGAGACCACAGCTCTAGTAAGAGTTGGGAGGGGAGAGCACTAAGCAACTACCAGTTTCAAAAGTTGGTGGTCTATATCTGGCCACAGGCCGCCGGTGAGAGTCCGGTTTTCTAGGCCCAGCAAGGGCATTATGTAAAGGCTGCAGATGCGCTCGTTGCCTGAGACGGCCATTGAATAGGATTCAGTGCACAGAGCTCTGCTCATTTCACCCAAGAGTTTCTGGAATAGTGGAAGTAAGTTGAAGCAAACTGCCTATCTCATGCAGCTTCATGTTTCATTCAAATAAGGGCTGGTTGTATCAGAGCCACCCATATTCTGTGAGAACAGACATCAGTCAACATAAACTTGGCTTAATTTATTTTCAAGTCAACTGCATTCTGGAGATTTTATCTCAATTGTGTTACCGCCAGATAGGTAAAGAGATTAAAAGTCACTAGTGCTGCTTCAATGAAGTATTTCAGCACCATAGGTGAAGTGGTATTTGGCCAGGTTTAGGTGTAAGCCCAATCTTGTTCACCGCTGCGGCTGGTACCCTTGGCAGATGGCTTCTCTTGGTATATCTCACAACCAACCTTTTAATTATCACTTCCAGCCTTCTCATTTTCTACTAGAGAGCCGCTTTAACACTTACACCGTATATTTGCAACTTCAATAACCATTACATACAGTTTATATTCTAGTTCTGCACGATCCACTTTATCAAAAAAAGCAAGGGATTAGCAGACTACACTCACTGACTCTTCAAATGAGTGAAGATGTTCATCTTCCAAAGAATGTAGGGACTTTTGTCCCAACACTGCTGAAGGAGGAGCTAGAAAGAGAGCTTAAATTAGATCCCTCTTACTTCAGTATGCCAGTCTTTGCAAGCAGAGCTACAGCTTACCTCTGGGAGAAAGGATTATTGCTTTGCAAAGTAATTGAACTAATCATGTACAATGAAGGGTTGCAATGCTATACAGCCAGTACATTTTGTAACTAATTTTCTATACTATATTTATGATGATCACGAAATGTATTTTTTATTGTAATCTATGTGATGAATACAATAACATTGATCACTACAATACAATATAATGTTATACAGCCAAGGCCTAACTTCGGCAACAATAAATAGTTGAAGGTTTTCATGGCCAAATGGTCCACTATCTTATGAGTGAACTCTCCAAAACCCAGGGCCCTTGCAACAATTATGCAGACCAATTTCCTGCTTGATACTTTTCAGGAAAAGTACCTGGGAGCACCTACGTCTTGTAATAGTTGAGCATCAAAGAGAGTTAACCAATTTTGTCAAAAAATATTAACATAGGGTTATGAATTGATGAGTGATTTAGATCAAGTCAACTGCCCATCAGTCAGAAGGACCTGTTAAAGAAAGAAACGCACCGAAAATAGTACAATTTTTAAAGTGAGCCAATACTGCCCTGTTTATAAGGAAGACTTACAAAACTTCAAGAGGTGGGGAATATTTTTAAGAAATATGAAAAATATACTCGCAATACCACAAAGAAGGTACAGAAATAAGACTACCAAACGGGCACTCCTCATTACTGGTACTAGAGCAAACAAAGGTACAGTGGAAGAAACCAAGCACATTAAAATACACCAAGAACACCTCTGCTGGTGGAAAAGAAGAGCAGCACAGTGATAACATGGTTAATGACAAGCGGCATGCGCGGTTCCAATTCCTATTACCAGAGATACCTTCTATGAAGCGTTCTGCACTGCATAGGCAATAGCTAAGTAAGGGGGTCATGGAGAATACAATACCATACAACACGCCATGCTGGCAACTACTTCAACAAATGAGAACTTGCAAAATGGCCTTCATTTGCATCATATTGTAAAACCAGAAAAGGTGCAGGGCTTATCAACGCAAAAGGCATTTTTTATTTATTTGCTTATGACGCTACCCCACCACATAAAAACACAATATGTGAACCTGCCAGCTGCAATAAGGTTCTCTTTGCTGTCCCCGATGGTGGAACCTTACAGACTCGCTATTTAACACTAAAACAGTTCCGAGCCAACTTTCATTCAAGTGGTGATGTGGCTCGAGTGTCAATTTCATTTTACAAGTCACAAGCACAGCAAGAACAATAGAAGCTGTGGAGAAAGCACGAGGACTGAACTAGAGATTGGACAGGGACTTTAACAGCGAACAAAATCTTATTATCAACACACTTCTGACTTAATCATTGTTTTTCGGATCTAGCTTACATTTTACCAATAACCAACAAACAGCCACTGACAAAACTCTTCAAAAGAGCAATTTGCTATGAACACTGAACACCCACAACATCAAAGTACTCAAAATAGAAACATTTTACGCTGTGCAGAAATTATTCTACAACCCAGAAAACCTTGTAAGTTATAAGCAACCATATAAAATTAACAAACATCTCATTCACACACATAAAAGGTTAGTACTCATTTAAAACTCAACTATTGGAGTGGTCTGCATTGCACCAACATCTGCCTTTCGGCCATGGTGACAAGGCAAGCATATATTCCACTACAATCTTAATACAGTTGTATTTGTGCATAGGATACCGTCTGTAAGACCCCCGCACAGCCTGAGTTCTGTCATCAGGCCTTGTTATTTACTGTGTCTTAGACCTTGTTCATGATCACCAAAACATCCGAGCGGCTCAATATAGAGCAGTTTCCTTAAGACTGGTTAGTTTGACTGCACCCTCGTGCCTTGAGCCAGAGCATTCCAGAAACTTCAGATCTGCACTCTCGAGGATCCTATTTTTTAGTCTTTTTAAGTTAAACCGGTGGGTGGTTGTTTCAATTATCGAGTTGATATACCTGGATAGGAGTAACATGTGAAGCAACCTTCTTGCGATCTGTAGTTACTAGGTTGAACAAATGAATGGATATGGAAAAAAATATGTTCTGCTCTGAGAACAACTGGCTTGGTTCTGAATTCTCTCCAGTTTCTGTATCTACTGCTTGGGTGGGTCCATATACACCATATTGCATTAGTTCAATCCCAGGATTACCCACTATCTGATTACCATTACTCAGTAGCCCATTTTTAGGCAGATAGAACCTTTATAAATATGTTTAGTAGGAAGGACCTTCCAAGACCATAAGCTGAAGATGTGACAAAAAGCTGTGAGAATACATCTAGGGTTCCTCCGCTTTTGTACCGGGGAAGGTGCAGTATGTAAAAATTGAAAAGAGGCTGCTGGTAGGGGATTCCTGCTCACTCCAACTACCACAAGCACCTCTTTCTTAGATGAACTGACACATTAGAAGCTTTCTCTTATCCAACCACGTATGTGTCTAATACAACCTGAGGTTTCCTTGACTGCCTAGTTTCTAGGGTCCTTTCACCACTAAAGGTGGATATGGAAATCAAATGCGTAGCTCTAGCAGTTTGCGTCATGTGGATCAATAACCTGGACCATGAGTTGTAAGTACATAATGAATGGTGGAGGCACCTGGGTAGACCCGATGGAGCTCTGCAGGTTGTACTCTTTGTGCAATGGAGTGCACCTAGACAGACCTGCTGGTTATGATGCGGGGGGAACCACTGGATTGACTTCAGAGCATTGCTGATAACTACGGTAAATTACAGAGTAATTCACGGAACAGTGTGGTTATCCACATGCTGAGGAGCTGTCCAGTAGAACCATCTTTGCCGGATTGTTCTTGTTTATGGCAACTTATTTCTAGACAATGTCCAACAAACACATCTAGACACTGGTATGTCTTCAAATGAGCTGCAGTTTTCAACCACATGCCAGAAGAGAGGTCACGGAAGATGACCAGGTCAGTATAACTAATCAAAGTGACTAACCCTGAACTGGGAGTGAGTGTCACCTTCAGCTATCCCCGCATTCCATTCACTAGATTGGGCGGCTAATGAACTAATTTTGCTGCAAGTTAATCCTTCCTTTAAGTTACCAAAAGCCTGTAAGTCCCTTCTAGCATTTCAAAGTGCTTTGGTTTCTGTCAGCTTCTTTCCAACCATGTGTTGCTGAGCTGCCCCATTATGCTATTCAGTCCTTCTTTTCTGATTCACTGCCTGGCTCTGCGCCTCCACACAGCCTAAACGCCTCCAGATTGCGCCTTCACTTTCTTTCCCTTATGCTACATACTGGAATCGAAGGTCTTGAACAACCACATTCTGCTTTTGCACCTCTTCTTCCAACCTCCTCCACTTGGCCTACAAGAAAAGTGCAATAATCTTGACACAGGCTGCGACCATGCCAGTATTTTTTTAAATCGATTGGTCTGTGAATACCCCTTGGTACCCCTCCTGCTCATGTTATCCTAAAGCATGGTATGAATCCTGGTGTACAGAATGTCACTATGGGCCCTGCAACCAAGTGTGAGTGCACCTCGCACAGAGATGCCAACATAGGTTTAGGAAAAACACTTCACTGAAAGGAGCAAGAAATATTTCAATTTTTGTTCGGTTGTGAAGTGTGATCTAGGCCATTGGGACTAAGCAGGTCTCACTTAGGCTCAACTTCAACATTTTCACTGTGCATCCTTACAGGCATCTGTAGGTACAGTACTGCTGCACGTTAGAATCACACTTCAGAAGATGCAATGATGATTAAGATGATGAGCATGTTATTTCTGAGTATAGGTGTCTATCTTCTCTTAGTGTAATGTGACGTGATGATATCTATCCGACAGGCTGTTTCAAAGCTTGAACTCAAATTCAAGTGAGGTAAGAAAAAGGGTCTGGTGAAAAATGAGATGTGGCGCGACAGAGTGACAGGACTCACCTACCAAAATTCCCTTGATAAAAGGTCCATACTGAACCTTTACGACTCCTCAAGAGGTCACCCTCTTGTCCGGGTGTGGCAAGGAGCCTGCTATAGAGAGGGGGCACCCAGCGTAAAATAAGTACAGTAGGAAACTAACTACCTCATTAGAGGTGAACATTCCAATGAGCAGTTACAAAATATGTGAAGGGGGGAGGGGGTGAGAGTGGAAGATAATCTGAGCAAAATAAAAATATTAAGCAGCGGCACAACGAGTGTAGGTTGTCCTCTGGTGTATGCAAATGTTGGCTTGTGACTTGCAGCTCTGTAAGCGGGCCCTGGGACTGCATATTTAAACATGAGGTATGGGGGTGTGTGATGCCGGTCAGCGTTTCACTTTTTGACATTTAAATACAGGGTGATGGTGTGTACTGCTTGCTGGCATGTTTAGCGAGACAATTGCTGTTTGATCATTTTATTTTGGGGTACAGTTTATTTGTAATGTTTTTGTAACACGCTCGTGCTACCAAAAGATGCCGCAGATTGCCAGGAACATCAAGGAAGAAGGATAAGGAAAGACAACTGGAGGGTCAAATCCATTCAAGAATGACACTTGGAGGGAGTTGTGATGAAAGTTTTAGTTATTTATAACAACTACAAATAGGACCAGACTGGAAAACAAAATCAGCTCTGGAATTTGTTTTCACAACAGCCCCACAGTGCACGACACCCCGACTAGAATGGCCACATGGCGGCATAGCGGGGTCCTAGCAGCCCATTCCTCTCTGGACCCAGCACCCTAGCCTGCAGCCTACTGGGGAAATGCCAGTGTATCAGACTAGCCAGTCAGGTTCTGGCTGAGAACCCATCACGACTTACACCAAAACATGTCGCTTGAATTTACGATTACAATGTTACTGCCTTGGGAATTTTATCTTCTTACATTTAGGAGCAGCCATTCACTTTTACTGCACTGATATTGAATTAAAAACAGATTACCTCTGCCGGGTCAATAAAGATTTCTTCCCACGGGAAACAGTAGTGTGTCACTACTTTAACACAGAACAATGTCTTCATCAAACTTTGCTCATCAGGTGGCTAAAAAACAGCCGTTTTGCACCCGAAAATAGAGACAGCTTGAAGGTGTGTTGCTGGTGTCACACTTTCAAGGTGTCTGAAATTCAAGTCCAATGTTATACTAACTCCAGTCCAATATCCTGCCGGACAGTGCCAATGCTCTGCTTTTTAACATTAAAAAGCTATCCGGGATATACCCCGGTAGAGAGTACTTCAAGAGTATGCGACTAATCCTGGGCGACTGAATTAGGCCGGTGGCCACCACATGCCAGACATCTACCGAAAGCGCCACACACTGCAACACAGAAGCGTCGTGCTAGAAGGAGAACCGTGAGTTAACAGCACGAAAGACTATAAAACACCGAAGAAATGTGTTTGCCTGCAACACAAGTACTCTAAGGTAAGAATGGAATTTAAAATCACTACTTCATACTTCTAGCATTCCTGTAACCAATCTCTGTCTGATACATAGGAAAAGTATTTGAACATGCTAATGAACCTATTGCACCATGAACTGTTCATAAACGTCTAATAACATAATGAGAAGAATTACACTGGGATATGATATTCCGGAAAGATGACTCAGTGAGCAGATGGCAAATGCGGTTCTCTGTGTAGGAGTTAAATCCCCACCAAGGCAGACTCAACCGTACATCCTTCCGAAGTAGACATGTTCAGTGCAATAAACTGGGGAGTAACAACACGTTATTTGTGCAGTTTGAGACGGCGTAAGTGTTGCAATAAGCGCTATATAGAATCAAGTCACTACCATATAGGGCAGACAGCAAGCACAGCTTCGAAGGCAATGGGTGGCACGCGCTGCCCGGACTAGCGCTGCTCTCTGAAACAAGCTGTGAACGTCAGAGGAGCGCTTAGTGCGCAGGAGGGTCCGTGACCCGGGGTCACCAGCAGCCCTCAGAGGAGCTCGAGCAGCTAGCTCCAAGAATGACAGCTCGACAGACTGAGCCCAACTAGGCAGCAGCGTTTCGTAACCGAAACCCATTTCCCGTGTAATGCCGGATTTGAACAAGCCTTTCACTGTTACTGTATCCAGGTGCTCTCTCCCCTTCGCGGCACATTAATAATTAACTTCCTGGGTGTCGGGGATGAGTAATAGCGCAGAAATCTCCCCTCGCAGCCGCTCTTGCTCAATCCTGGGGCAGAGACTCCGGTTCAGAACTGTAAACAAAGGCAAGCATTCCTCTGGCAAGGTGTGTCAGAAACCTGAAACCTCTGCCCGGAGCCAGGCGCGACCTGCGCGAGGCGCTGCCCGGGGGCAGGGGGTGCGCGAGGGCCGGGCTGTGCCTGTCCGCGGACCTTGGGAACTAGACTGCAGTCTGGGAGAGAGAGCCACCAAAGAGGCTCGGGTCATTAAAAGAGGTGAACTCCACCAACTGGGGAGAGATGTGCCATTACGGCCAGAGCAGCTGACTTTAAACTGGGGAACCCGGTTCGCGTCTCGGCGTCGGCTCAACATCTTGTGATCCTGAGCATATCACTTATTTTCCCCGTGGCTAAAAAGAACAAACAAAAAAAAAAACACAAATGAATCTGTCTGTGTAATTTAACTATTGCCCTGGTAAAACGCTCTAATACCTTCGGGTGTACCTTGCGCTATATAAAAAAAATGCCCTCTGCACCCTGCACTGACAGCCACAGAGCACAAGCTCACGGGCGCGTTGTTTCGGTAACCAGGTTTCCAAGCAACATGCCCACATCACCCCGTGCACACGCGGCTACTTATTGTACTGAATGCCTTATTCCGTCAAGTCCCACCACACCGTGAACAATGCAAGTAACACGAAGAACCTCTCGAACAGGCGCCAGTGATAACCAGGGCACTCCGTGGGCGACGTGCACACGACAAGCGCTGTACTCACAACAGCGGAACAGCAGCGCGTGTATCCAAGCCTCGCGGGCGGCCGAGGCTGGATCAGATTCTTTGATTGATGTAACTGGTCACAGAATGCTCCCCTCGTGTGTCTGACAACAATAAACGAGACAGCAGCTCCAGCAGGTGCGGCAGGCAGCGCGCGCACACACTCATTTTATCTGCAGCCAGCGCACATGCAGCACCAAGGAAGCCGGGGAGATACACACCTGCACGGCGCCTGGTAGAAGGGGTACTCCAGCGGAGGAGCCGAGTTGCAGCGGTTGGACTGGCCCCACATCTTGTCACTGTAGTATGTCCACTTTTCAGACCTCTTACACGTCCCACGTGCTGATGCCCCACAGAAGAGCCCAGCGCCGCGGGGTGGGCATGGAGCCTTTGTGAAGCCGGCTGAAGAGGAACCCTTTATTCAAGGCGGAGGACAGTCAGATGAACCTGCGCGCTTTGTGTCTCACCGGGGAAGGCACTCCGCGAGGACAACACCCCAGTGACCCGACACAGGATCACACGCCGCCGCCGCTCCCCTAGCACCAAATGCACCATCCCTCTCGGGCCGCTAAGACAATGCGCGTGTGTGCCACTGCCTGCGCGACAGACGCAAGAGACCTGCTGCCTGCAAGCGCAGCCTCAGCCTGGCAGCCAGCCAGCCGGCGGCGCAACTTACTGCCAGTGCTGCAGACCCCTCCTACCCGCCGATGACGAGCCCGACTGCAGGTGAAGCGAGATCAGGGTGTTTGAGAAGATCGCCAGTGGTAGTTTTGCCTGTGTGTAAAGCACTAGGCTTAGATCTGTTTTTCCGAACTGCTCTGTGACAACTGGTATGAAATAAACTCCGATAGCCAGCGTAGCGCTAAGCCGTAAATATTTCAGACAATAAGAAATTCAACCTTATACTTCCTTAATAAAAATGAATTCGCGTTTGACTCTTCAGACGTTTATGAAAACATTGCATACGTTGCTGAACTGGTTTAAAGCTATAAGAAAACAATAGAATATTTGTCGCCCAGTGTACTGTGTGGGCCGACTCAGTTATGTGTTTTTCCAGTTCTTTGAATAAATCCAGGACTATCCTTGCCTGACCTATAAAATTCGAACTGAGGTAGATGGAGGCACATTAAGTAGAAATGTGTTTTAATTGTTGAGATAGCGACACAAAGCAATACACACAGGTATAGGAGATTCCTTCTTTGGGAAATGGGAGTTACTGTAATTGACCTCAGGTCACTTACCTTCACTTCGTAGGCGAACTACACTACTTCCTTTTCAGTGTGCACAGAGCACTATCACACTCTGCCAAAGCGCCAGGAGGGATGCATAGTGTAGTGCTGGGCGAGCTGTGGATGCACAAAGCAGTGCCACACTATCATACACCTGCAATGCACTTAAAATTACAATTGCTTCAACTATGTAACCGGATGGACACCTGCCACTGCCTCTTCTAGCTGGAGGCTGCATTTGGCAAATATAGTCTATCTTCAGTGACCATAGAGGGGAAGAAGCACTAATAACAACATATATCTTGATGCACGGAGACCTTGAGGTATCTATTCACTAACATGGGTCTAGTCATTACAATAATCTGCTATTTCTTCAAAAAAGAAAGCAAATAATTAGGGTGGAAACACAGTATCTGCTAAGAAGAAGGGGGAAAGGCAGAGGAAGCTGTACGAAGACCCAAAAAGTCTCCATGTCCTTGTTTTGAGAATATGTATTGTTTCTGTGCAACATCACTGTGTGTGCAAGTGATTGCTTTCATTGACCAGATCTCTCAAAATAGGTGTCAGCAGAATAGCCCAGTTATCAGCCTGGCTCTTGAAACCTAGGCAGATAAGAAGAGAGGTTCCAAAATAAGCTTTCCTTTTTAAGACTTCTGAACTCCTCTGGCTGTCATCCAGTGAGACTCTCTCCCAGAAACAATCTGAAACATTCTTGATAAAATAGTTACAGCTTTGCCACCGTTTCCAGCCTCGGAAAATGAGAGAGCGTGGAAGGTCACACAAAGGATACTCTGAACTAAGGCACGCCAGGATCTGACGAATACAATTCTAAAATGTAAGCGGAACTAAAAGACTTTGAGCAATGGCAGAGGTCCCAAGGCACATTCCGCCCAGGGCCAGCGGCACGAATGGCCTGGGTTTATGCCGCATGACCACCTGCATGGCTGCATCAACGAATTCCCTGGCACCAGCATGGAAAATATTGTATCTACATGTGATTCCTACTTGTTTAGAATCTCTGACGGAAAAAAGAGGAGCTTGCAACCTGAACTTATGAAATTAAGTGCCATAAATAATCAGTGAATAGTACATGAACGGCACACAAAGTGGTTCATGAAAATACATCGCCTTAACAACGTTGCTCAGTTTTTTTGTGTTTGAATCCCTAATGATGATGCAAGTTTTATATTCCTACTGTGAGAATAAGGTTGCGTTTTTATCACAACGCTTTTATTACACACTGGTTTATCACAAGTTGGTTTACACCTTGACTATGAAAGCAGGAAGTCAAACTCTGTCAAAAGCAGCATATGATATGTAGGAGGTAAGTCAGTCAAGCAATGTTTTAATAATGTTCACAACTTAGGGCTTCATTGCCAGTTCCCCATGGGGAGATAGGGGTCTGAATTAAGGATTCTGAACAGTATTGTCCCAGGAGTGGTGAATACAAATTGGACCTGGAATTACCAGGTCCTTTTGCCCAGGTTCTGAACAAATTCCCGGGAGTTTAACACACCCATTTATTACCTGCTTGTGCAAGTAGAAAATGTGTTGGGGAGGGCAATGAGGGTCAGGTCCGGATGCTGGGGAGAGCCCTGCATGCTTCCTTCCCAACCTTTCAGGGTCAGGGTACAGTGGGGGCAGGCTTTAGGCTCTGTGCATGCCTCTGGCCCTCAATCCACAGGGGTTTCACCATTGATGTTCACGCCTAGTAAAACCAGGTCTAGTGTCTCCTCTCCCTGTAATCCTTGTTGCAGAAGCACAGGGCCACTCATGATTGGCCGGATATTTATCCTCCCTGGGACACCTCTCCAGTCAACTTGTTGTGCGGGCCTAAGTGTTGGACTTCACAAAAACAGTACAAGCCAACAAAATATATAAAACCTGTCAGACAAATGGATGCTCTAAGCATCTGGGCTGGTAGAGAGACTGTCAGCATAATGTTGCAATCAAATACTAGAAGGGTAAAATAATTCACTGTTGTATTCAGTAAACGACACCCGGAAAATAAGCCTAAGAACATCAATGGAAGTCATTCTCTGTGCAGAAGGCTAAAATGTTGCTTTTCTAGGACACATACTAGTGTTTGTCGTAAAAACTAGCAAACCCATGGTTTGCTGCACTCTACAGGTGTCAGTAAAATTCAGACTAGGTTCTTACAGCTACAATACGACCTACAATCCACATAGCCAATGTCCCAAATTAGGATTTATTTTCCAAACAGACATGCCTCAATAAATGCTTTTCTTGTCATTTTAGCTTTGGAATCCCTGCTCTTTTTTATCTCCTGATAGCTAGGCATGTGTGCAAAACAATCTTTAATTGAGAAATCGTGGAAAATATGATCTCACATCAACATCATTGACTGTAATATGCACGTGCAGGAAATTACATAGTTTTGTAAAATATTCAGGATGCAGCGATATGATAATGCTTCCTTGTGTTCACTCGTATTTTTGTCCCTTATCAAAGTATTCCTAGTTTTCACTCATTTTATCATAAGCAGATACAAGTAAACAACATGTGCTTCCCACTAATGATCAGTGACGGGTACACAGTCTACTGAACAACAAGGCACAAAAATAATGTTAGACATATTGAGAAAATTAAATTGCACATGCAGCGTTGATGAATTCTAGGAAGAGGAACCAACCGTGACAATGGGCTTCATTTAAACCCTGCCAATTCTTTACATTTATAAACAACAAATAATTGGCACCTGGAGAATTCCAGCTGCCTCACATTATCATTAAACTCATCTCCACAACTCATCTCCACAAGAAGTCACCGAATATGAACATATATTGGCCGTTGAAACGAAATGCCACTTCTTCACATTTTGCCCTATATGGTCAAAAGGTTGTCTGGCGCAATTACCAGTTTGCCTTTGTGTGTACTGTGAAATATCTACCATGCCTTCAATGGGATGGAGGAATGGCATAGCAGTAACAGTATGGTTAGTTGGAAAATAATATATACTGAAAGGCAGACAAGATATTGCTTGAAGGGGAAGGTCCTCTCTGCTGTCATTGGATATTTCTGTGATCCGATAGACTTCTTCTCAACTATTCTTCAGTGTCCAAAGGTGCCTGGTTTGCCTTAAGCTGTTCTCACTCTCTTTTACCCTCCTTTGGTCCAAAATTCACACTCATCCCTCAATACATCACAGTCCGATTGTCACTTTCATCAAGATCTCTAATAACATCTGTTCCCGACTAGACGTATTCAGGGGCGTAGCATAGTCAGTGAGATTCGGGATGTGAATTTCAAATTTCCCAACAAAAAATGCAGTGGGTTGCAGGGTGGAGAGGTGAGATGACCAAGGTTTGAGATTGACTGCTTCCATGCGGAACAGGGTCAATAATGATTTGCATTTGGTGGGCTAACGTCTCGAGTGGCACAGTGGGTGAAAAACAATGGGTTGGAATGCTACCCTGAGTGATTGCCACTGATTAGACTATTTGCAAGCATTCGTCCCATCACCTTCTGGGTGTTTGATTGTTAGTAGTTGCCTGAAAAATGGAGACTGGTACATCTGCGAATTCCAAGCAGTAATAAATTTGGACCCATTCAAGGGGTACATCTATGAGTACAGATTTACTACTTTTTGGTAAACCAGTAAGTAAATATCTTTGTTTCCACTCCAAAAAATGAGCAAGTTTAAAGCTCTTGGTGAAAGGAGAACAACGAGAAAAACAGACACAGCAAACCCGACTAGGGGCCCCAGGCCCAGCTATCAAGTGAAGAATACATTTGGGGGGTGTTACCCCACCCCGCTCGTCCCTTCCCTTCACACCTGGGCCTGGTAGTTCTCCCTGGGAACTCATGACTACAGTCACTTACAACACAGTGACCTGGAGTCCCTGCCTTGGGATCACTAATTTTAAATGTATTTTCACAGCATGCACCCTTCTCAGACTCAGCTACGAAAAGCCTTGATGGTAGAGTTGTCAAATCAGTGCATGTAGGCAGTGCTCCATGTTTCCAGTCCTCGCCTTTTACAAATCTTTTTGTCAAGTGACTGAATGCCTCATGTACTAAGCCCAAGTTGCAAATAGACGTGGATGTGCCAGTAAATGAACAGGGAGAGCTGAGCCAGAGGGTCTGGCCTGGGTCTAAGAGCCAAGCCATGAAAACATTTTTCATGTATATTGTGCGACAAACAATGTACACATATGATACAGTCTCTTTAAATAAATTTTAAAAAAACAAGTGTATTTTTTGATCTTGCGGAAGCATTTTATCATAGTACATCAGATTATATCACTGCATAGGCAGACATTTATTAAAAGTGATAGCATTTAAACATGAACTTAGAAACATTAATGGCTCGCCCCCCCAACGACAATACCATTAGTGAACTTAGAGGCAATTCAGTAGTCAATTAAACACTAAATATGGTCTAGATTCCTATAATAGCTGAAGCAATATTATAGTCTATTAAATCAAGCCCGTCTTTGTTTGAAATCGCTAGGGAACCACTGGGGATTAGAGTGCTGTCATTTTATTTTACTTTATTCCGTGCTCCTAGATATGAAAACTCCTTAGTAAGGAGCGGTGAAATCCCCCAGCATCAGGTGAAGCAAAATGTATAATAAAGCTTGAAAAATGCTATTCAATTGCTTTCTGATTGAATGAATAGCACAATTAATTAAACCGGATTTTTAATTTTTCAGTCAATGGAATATTCTTTCCAAATTTTAACTACGTTTTTGATCCACGAGATTTCACCCATCGGACCCAAGAGCATGCAAGAGCGCAAATGTTGACAGATTTTGCAAAATGTTAATTTCACCAACAAAGTGCACAACGTTTGTATTTGACAAATTGTAACGGTTGAGCACTTCGCCCAACTTCTCATTGGGCAAAATAGTTTCAGTCTAAACACTTTTTTTTGAAGGAGAAATTTCCCACAAAATCTTTTTATGGTAGTATTTCCCCAAATTGCTCTGTCAAGGGCAAAATCCTCCTACTACAAATAGGTTTATCCTGTGTTTTGACATTCTATGTCTACATTAGCGGATATTTTAATTTGTAAATACTGACAAAAGCATACAGCAAATGTTAAGGCAATCGCAGACACAATGCCATTCATCACCATAGAGTTTTGTGTCCAATCGTACTATTTGCACTTCCATATAATACCAGAGTTATAGTACCACAACTGTTTGAAAACTTTACGTGCTGATCTCAGCATTTTGGGCTGCTTGCCCATTTATCCAAGTACACTATTGATTGTCGATCCCCATGTAAATTTAAATCATATAATAAATGTGCTTTGCCAGAATATACACAAGTGTATCTAGGGAGGTGTTTTAATAACTGCTATGTAAACATTTTGTTTTTTTACAGTGTGACAAAGAAAAAATGTATATTTAAAAGAACTTTAAATTTGGTGCCCGAAACAAATTGTCTGTGGCCATAAAATACACCAAATTATGACTGAGGACTGGTTTATGTAACATGTATTGGAATGGTTGGATTTGCAAAGAACATCTTACAATTCTCTAGCGCACATCACGATGGTCCGATCAGTCAATAGCGAATCACATTATAGGAGCGCTAATCGATATCCTTATATAATGTAAAAGTCAGTGCACTTGTTACAAGCTTTTAAAGCGCATTAAAAAGTTATCGTGGGTCAAGTGAGCGAAGGAGAAGGGAAAGACAGAGTGGCATACCTTAGGGTGACGCCTTCGGTGAATAGATTTTCTTATTAGCATTCTATATGATTGGCTCTTCATACTTTCGTAGGATAGGAGGCCGCATGATACAGATTAATATGTCTGATATACTTGGGCAACAGAAAAACATCCTTCCCTCTGAGCAGGCGCCACCATCTGCGCACAATCCAAAACCTTCTTCACAAAAGTGTCAACAACACAGGAATGTTACTGATCTGGGATGCCAGCAGTGTTAACAGCTTGTGCCAAAAATATCTCACACGCAACCTCTCCACCGCTCACCAACCGGAGGTACGTCTTTGTCGAGCTACTTTTACAGGCGGGCACACGTGTGTTAAAACATGTTCAGGCTTCGATGAACAATAAACACTCAATAACACAGTAAACTGAATGTATGGCCGTTTTGAGTCTCCGATCGTCACAAGACGCTCGTTATTGGAATACCATCGGTGTTATGAGCGGAGGGGGGAGGAGGAGGGGAGGGGGGGAGATGGTCACCAAAGTAAACTAATCCAGACGAGAACTGTTCTAATACATTTGAGGTGGGACAATTAGTGTTTTTTCCCCGCATAGCACGCGCCTACCTACCGAATTAGAAACACCTGCCGCTGCCTTTAAGCTTAATAATAAACTGCTCACTAAGTCAACAACTTGGAGAACAAACGGATAGTTTTTTGGCAAATAAACTTTAGCTACTCATTAAGGCACAGACTTGTGTTTGGAAAAGCTTTATCACAGCTTAGATTTCCTCAAAGGAAACCACACGTCACATTCTTGCACAAATATTGCACTGAGGCACTTTCTCACTGATGGCGCACCAGTATGTACTTTGTCACAATCATCTTCACGACAGTAACTCTTGCATCAAGATAACACATTTTCTGAAAACAGTAGATTGCTAGGTGAAATCTCACTCACAGGTACTGCTTTGCCCCCATTGAAACAAAAAATACAGTACGCCATTTAATCCTCTTGCAATCCAAAGAATGCTTCACATTTCCAGAGGGTTTTGGACCCAGTGAGGTTATCTCTACTCCCAGACAGAAATGTCTCAACATGCCACTAGCTAAGTTTTTAACTAATCTGAAATGCTGTTAGCCTACTTTGGGTATTTTTAAAGCTTTTACATTTCTTACTGACAGTCCAAACGTTGGCTTTGGATTAACTGGAAAACAAGATAAGTGTAGATTGTCACTTTTAAAGAAGAGGCAGTCATAAGATTATTTTCTGTTCAACTGCAAGCCTCACCACACTTAGCATAGGTGCAAGGCCCATTTTCCATTATGCAAACATTTTATGAGCCCTCGTCTCATCACATGAACATTGCTACTAATGTGGTTTACAATTATTGTACCAAAATATTGGTTTAAAAAAACAATATTTCAGAAGGCAAGCTTACTGTACTAAGAATGCATAACTGACTTCTCCTGGTTTTATCGCCCCATCTATGTATTACGTATGTGCATAAAGCATACATACTCTACTTCAAGTTGGTTTTGTGCTGGATGTTTAATTAACTAAGAGGTGTTGTCAGGTTTATCTTCCGAAGAAAAATACTAGGGGCAAAGTGAGAGCAGTTCTCACCAGTCTTCCAGCCCAGAGCAGAATCTGCTTGTGCACACATGATCTTAGCCTATCAAGGCAGATATCCCCACACTTGTCATTCAAAGTAGTGTGACTGTGTCACAACTTGCTGGAGGAACATTCTTATATACTGGATAACTGCCACCATAAGAATCAGAAAGGTGTTGCCTGAACCCCTCGCTCACTTGCAACTCCGGTAGGAGCTATGGTATGGTGAAACAAGTAGTGCAATGGGAAGAATGAAGGACACACAACCAAGCTACAGAAAACATGATCAGTACTCAGGGGGCAGGCAATATATCTCCAATTCCACTTTGGTTTGTAATAACCAGTGTAGGAAATTGGGTTACTGGTTGAGGGGGGATGAAACCCTACTCAAGCAGCAACCACAACCTCCCTCAGGGTGAAACACAAGCAAACCCCAAATAAATCTGTGCTCAACCCTCTGGTCGCTTGGCACAAAGCAGTCAGGCTTAACTTACAAGTAATGTGTAAAGTATTTATGTAGCACTTCAAGCAATAATAAAGTGAAAAACACAGCACAAGAAAACTTCCACACCAATATAGAAAAATAGAGTAAAATGTAATAATTTGAGACCAAAACAACAAGTATCCAACCAGTAAAACTGTATGTATGCAATTTAAAAAATGGAAGTGAAAATAGTGCCTAGAAACACAAAGCGCCAACTGTGGTTATCGGATAGGCCAAGACTGGGACAAAGTCACAAGTTCAGCCTGACCTCGTTGGTGCGTGGGCCGGGTACAGGGGACACGTTAGGCCTGCATAACAAAGTACCTTACATCCTGGTTTGCGGAGCGCTGCAAGATCCCGCAGTGAGGATGTGTCGTGCAGCGTCGGTTCTGAGGAAGCTGCAATGCTGCGATGTGGTGTCCTATGTCGTCATCGAGGATGCGGCCGAAGATGGACTTGTAATGCTATGTCCTCCTTAGAGGATGTGTCGCGCAGCAGCGGTTCTAAGGAAGCTACAGGGCTTTGATGCGAAGTCCAGCATTGTCATCCAGGATTCCGTCGAAGAGGGACTTGAGATGCAAAGTCCTGTGATGAGGATGTGTCAACACAGCGGCAGTTCAGAGGTAGCTGCGATCTCCGATGAAAGGCCCTGAGTCAGGGATGCGCTGCACAGTGGTGGTTCCAATGCGGCTGCAAGGAAATGCACCGCCGTATGTCGGTTCTTCTCAAATAACCACATCTGGGCTGGCAGAGCACCTTAAGCCCTATTTTCAAGGGCCCTGGATTGGGGTGGCACTTGGGGGGCAAGTCTCACAGCAGGCAGAGCCAAGATGCTGGGTTCAAGGTGGTTGGAGCCTTTTCTGCCCCCGAGTCTCTGATCAGGAGGCCAACCAACTAGCCCTTGAATTCACTTAGGTGGCCATGGGTTCAAGATGCAGTTCCAGTCCTTCTCACTCAGGCAGCAGGGCAGAAGTGTATCAGTACGTCTTGCAGAGCAGCACAGCATTCCTGAGTCTTCCACATCACCAGAGGTGAACTGAAGAGTTGGGTCTGAGGGTCCAATATTTATACCTGGTTCACACTCTGAATTAGGAGAAGTTTATAGAGGCTTCCACCCCCAGAGGTGCTTGACATTTCCAGCCTCCCTGCCCTGGCCCCAGCTTATGTGGTGTCATAAAAGACTAGTGTCAAACCTTTTGTGAGTGTGCTCAGGCAGAGCCTTTGGGATGTGCAAGCGTGGTAGGGGACAGCTTCTCCCCCTCATCAAGTCACAGATGGGCCATCCTGCCAACTCCTATTCCCTTTGTTCTCACTGTCTGGTAGCAATACACAAAGACCAACTGCCAGCTACAGCTAGTCATGTGACTCAGGATACAGGCTGTAACCACCAAGAGGTTAGGCCAAGATAATGTCAACTTTCTAAAAGAGGATTAACACTGCCGCCCGCACTTGGTGGTCTGGGTGCACCGGATATGAAGTTATATGCGCTATACGCGCAGGCATAATTGTTGCACCATTGGCTCCATCCCACCCCATTCCAGCCACATCTAGCGATTGAGCAAGATCAAGCAATGCCGTGGGCACTAAAAACTGCGGTGTTCCAGCATTACAAGGCCCCCCAAAGACAAAATCAGCAACGTGGAGTGCATGCGTGCGTCTATGGAGGCGTGGGATGGTCTCCATAGACGGGCCGGCCTGCCGGTACTATACGTGCCCACTGCCTCTCTGAGAGATCATCCCATTTGCCCCCCTTTACAGGACAAGGGAGCAGCCAGACGCGCGGGGGCGTGAGGTATTAAAGAGTTTGCAGACCTATACCCAGATGGCGAGTTTCTCGCCCGCTTTGCCGGCATAGACACGGAAACACCGACGCTCTCGGATACACCGCTATACTATCAAATCAGAGCAACTTGCCGCACAATCCATGACTCATTCCCCGCTCCCTCTCCTGTCTTTACAGCGCTAGATTATATGTACTCATCTGCTTCACAGCGCAAACTTATAACCCGGCTCTATACACTAACACAGGCTGCTTCCCCAACTGATACTGCGAAGGCCCGAACGGCTTGGGAGAGGGACCTACACTCTGATTTATCAGACGCACAATGGCATTGCTGCTGCGCCCAAACTGAGAAGCTGTCTCCTAACTATAGACTGCGACTAATACATTTTAATTACTTGCATAGAACAGACCGTACACCATCACAACTCCATATAATAGGACTAACAGCTGACTCGCATTGCTTGCGCTGCCACAGGCCGGGGGCCACTTTCTCGCACTTAGCATGGACCTGCCCTGGAGTGGCGAATTTCTGGAATGAGGTGTGTGACACGGTGAGTATCATCACCGGTGCCCCATTCCCACAAGATCCCATTGGGTGCCTGTTGGGCTTTGTGAAAGATGTCCCGGAGGTGAATCGATGCCTCACTGCGATGCTGATGCTGCTTGCTAAGCGTAGAGTAGCGATACACTGGGGGAGACGGCCGATTCCGACCAAGCAGGCTTGGATTGCAGACATCTGCTACTGCCAGAAGCAACTGGTGGCATATTGGGACCTGGTGCCCCTAGCAACACGGCCCAAGGACATTTGGGAACCCTTTGTGTCTTGCCTTAAACAGACTGGCACAGACAGGACAAACGCACCAGACCTCGACACACCTTCCACATAGCTAAAGGCTGTGCTGACCCATAGCTGGTTAAGACGTCCTCACCATTGAAAGACCAGGCTCGTTACCACAGGCAGAAGGGGGTGCAGGAAGACAAGATGGTTAATTACTATTGCTGTATGTACTTCTGGATAGACATGTACGTAGCGTATTATATTTCATGCACTGGGACAATGTGAAAATTCGCCACAAATGACTATGTTGGGGGGGAATGTTAACTTATGTGTAATTACTCTTGGAATAATTAATAAACACATTTATTGAAAAAAAAAATATTCTAAAAGAGGCATTTTCAGAATTGTGACTTAAAATCCGACTTTATCATTAGAGAGAGGGTTTTAAATTACAATTCCACAGACACTAAACTCAACATTCCTAACTGCTCCTTATTGAAAGTTACAACTTATTAAATGTAATAAGGGAGCCCAATGTTATCCTATGAAAGAGGTAGGACTCACAGTAGCGAAAAACGAATTAAAGAGTTTTTCAGTACCAGAACATGTAAATCTTAAGGTGCATGCCCAACAATTTCAATCCACTGCACCCTGCCCTTTGGGCAGTTTAGGGCCTACCCTAGAGGTGACTTATATGTATTAAAAAGGGAGGTATGATAAGATAAACCTCTTACCAAGTCGAACTGACAGGTTACAACTGCACATACAGGCTGCAAAGGGTACTCAAAATGAGTGGCACAATAAGTGCTGCAGGCCCACTAGATGCATTCATTTAATTTACAGGCCCTGGGTACAGGTAGTACCACCTTACAAAGGACTTACAAGTAAATTATATATGCCAATCGGGTGTAAGTCAATTTTACCATGTTTAAAGGGGAGAGCACAAGCAGTGGAGAAGTGTGCAGAGTCCTATGGCCAGCAAAAAACAAGTAAGCAAAAACAGAAGGATGGAAGGCAAAAAGTTGGGGGAAAACCACAACAAGGATGTCAGGTCCAACAACCACAAACACTGCAGTCCCTTGAACTGCATTAGGCTGGATGGCATAAGAAACCTCCCATGAGTCTTCACTCCATTCTGCAGCAGCACATAACTAATCCCATTTAGGGCACAAAAACTCTAGATCTTTTACTCCAGATCCTGTGAGGCCCCATGCTCAATTTCCACTGCCATTTGAGTTCCATTTTCATTACATTTTCTAGACAGTTACACTGCATGCACAGTATTAAGAGATTATTTGCATATACAACATTTTCCAAAAACTATATGCAGTTACCCTCACCAAATGTACTTTATGTATTACGCTATAGTTGTTCTCTGTGCTCAGCCTCTATCTTATTCCCAAACCGAAAAAGAGTGCATTAAGGGTTGGAAATGGAAATAAATAGGACGAGGGATTACATTCAACCATCAAACTGGTCTTGCCAAAGAAAAGCCACAGAAGAGGTTTGCCCCTCACATACTATATAAAAGGCAGATGTCCAAATATGAAAGTTCAATCCATGTCCCTCAGCTCAATCTCAGTGAAAGTCCATCTCCTTACGTACTCATCAGCACACCCATCCTTTTCAGTTTCCACCAATATTCAGGCACACAACTTTACCCTTGCTAGCCCCCACACCACATGAAGACAAACTCAAAATGTAACTCTATCATTCTCCTCATCTTATAACCTATGGAGTGATCACTTCCTCTGTAGTCCCTGTTGCCCTTTACCACATTGTTCTTGAAAGTGGGCCCTCTGATCTGCAGGTAAAGTTTAGGGTCGCTAGAAGACATCCTCTTTCATGTTATCATAAGCGCCAGTTATTTTGTCAGACTGGGATTCTTCCAGTTGCTGTGGGTGTTTTAACACTGGATGACCACCAGCATTTGACATTTTCTCTTTTAGCTGACATAGGGTGTAGCGAGATTCATATTATCCATTCATGTTTCTTCGGTATCCAGTGTTTTTACTAGGTGACTCTGCAAGTCTGCAGCTCAGAATCTCCATGTCGTCCCAAACAATCACTGCCCCTGCTGTATGCTTTTCTACAGCTTACCCACACCAAAGCAATTCTGATTCAATGACATCCCACACCATGCCCAGTTTCTACTTCCTTTGCCTACATATTTGTACCTCACCTTCCTCAATGGTAGGCTCACAATCTTCAGGATAGCCATACCTCAGCACAAGAAAATTCACACAATTCTATTTTCAACTTTGAAGACAACTACAAATCTACACCTCAAGTTGGAGTAAAGGTCTCTAACTTATCTATTCTGTGATAACGTGCTTCCTCCAAACATCCTTCAAAAAACCTAATTTTCCGAAATCATTCACTGCTTGCTGAGAGTACATATGATCTCTATTTTGTGACCAATGAGGCAGACGCTAATCTCAGAGGATGTCTTGCACCTTATAATTTAGCTAAAAATCCTAAAACCAGAATAAATCATCCATTAAAAAAGAGCACAAAGTATTCAGAGTATTAACAAAAATAAATTCTTAGACACTTGATACCTCATTTACACGTTACTTCCATCATTCAGAAAGTCTCAATTTTCGAAATCTATATTTTATCTATATTTTATACATCAACCTCGAAGTTCTAGCATTATTCTTTTTGTTCAGAGTGTCAAACCACTGAGTAAAAATAGCAATTAAACAGCAAAAAATAGGAAGAAAAATGCAAATAATGGAATGTCTCTTGACCAAAAGAAAAACATCAAAGGGCAGTGTGTGCACTGAAGATGTACACATTGTTTGAGTTATAGGATACTTTTTTATGCTCCACCACAAATCATGCAAGAAGTATTCATATTCCCCAACTGAAGACAGAAAATAAGACAATGATCTCGATATTACTGAAATTAAAATCAAATTAAATTACAACAAGTTTACATAAATGTTTATCCCTTGTTGCTATGGATTCTGAATAGCACTTCATTTAATCAAAGTAAACATGTGAAATTGCTGTCTAAAAGCTCTTACAAACAATGCTTCTCCCAACAAACTAATAACAAAACAGTAGATATCCTGGAGAGAAAATTGACTGCGTTACCTTTTCTTATGCAACATTAAATCACACTGAGTAAGTGTGTTTTTTAAAAATTAATTTGAGTCCCCAGCAAATATACACGTCAAACTGGTGAAAAGCTTTTCTGTATTTAACATGAAATTCATTATAAAGAATGCATGCTGACATTGCCATAGATGTGGACCTCAAACATATACTTTTAGTTTTTGCTAGCTGAATGACTCTCTCACCTTTCTAGTATTTCTCAACAAGTTATGTCAACAGTCCACATTTACTAATTTACACCAGTTTCAATCATAATATGTGTTTTAACATTTTTAAATACTGTTTTCATTAATATTATAAAAGAGGTTAAAAGGCCATTTCGTTTGCTCTTGTATGCTGGCCTACTTATGATTTCTGACACTACCTAAGTCAGGTCATTGAGGAAATAGGTATCCAAGAAATTTTGGCTGTTACTCTAGGTCAGGCAGCCTTTAAAAGCAACAAACTCCTCAACTCGATTTCTGTCTCTGTTTACTGACAAAAATGCCCTTGCAAGAAGAAGACACGCCTGGACTGTGATTAATTCATAATCCAGCTCCTTTGCACGGCACTTGCTCTTTATAACTTTTTTAAGGGGTACATCTGTTCTTCTTAAACCTTCCTAAGAGGCTGACTTAGAAATAGGACATACATCTGGGCTCAAGGTGCATACATTATCCACGAATGTATATCATACAAGATGGTATCTTACTCTCCAACTGTAGGAGGTGGCCTTTTGAAATTGTCCATTAACCTCTCAAGTGATCATGAAGGGGAAAAGCATGCAAAACAGTAGTCCACACTTTGATTACCTCCAGGTTGAACTATGCAAATAGTCTATACCTGGGACTCCCAGCTTTTCTAACTCGCAGACTGCAGATAGTCAGAACGCAGCTGCAAGGTTGATCCGAAATGTCCCGTACAGGCAGGCCATATCCCCTCATCTGAAGCAACTTCACTGGCCTCCAGTGATAAAATTGAATCAAGTTCAAAGCTCTAACAATAGCTTTTAGAGCTTTCTCTGGACATGGCCCTGCTTATCTGCAAAAAAAGTATGCACCCATATTAACAATGCAGAGCGCTTAGATCAAACCATCTGCTTCTGCTCCATGTCCCAAAATTTGTGAGGACAAGACAAAGAGGAAGAACTTTCATAGTTTTAACAGTGAAGCTGTAGAACACTCGCCCAAAAAATTTGTGGATAGCCACATCCATCTCAACGATTAAGAAAGAATTGAAAACCTTTCTCTTTGACAAAAGCTAAATCCCCCTCCTCTTACTGCCATTGGATTTACTTCGGTTAAACTGTCAACTTGAGCGCTGGGACGCTTCACTGGAATCAGCGGTGCGCTATACAAATGGACAATTGAATTGAATTAAATTGAAGGGAACAAGGACAGGTTAATTTTAACCTTGCTCTTTTGCACATGATATTTGCACTTTATAAATTGTTTAAGGGGTACACCTACTCTTTATCATCCCATTTTAAGAGGCTGATTTTAGAAACATGATGTACATCTGGGCTGAAGGTGTATAGCTGCCTTTTATTACCCTGTTTTAAGAGGTTGACTCCGTTGTCTGTATCTTTTGGGGAACAAGAGAGTGTAGGGTCAGGTTAACAAATTGAGTTTTTTTTTACACATGATATTTGCACTCTATAACTGGGTTAATGGGGTTCTCATTTGCACTAACAATCAACACTTAATGGTTTGGAACCAAGTGGGGGTAACAAATAGATAAACTTGCCCAGTAAGGTACAGGGAAAGCGCATAAAGAGTGATTAGGGCCTGCGGGCGATTTGAGAAACAAAAACTCCAGGTTGCAGGATTGATCAGTCACTGCTTTTACTTCTTGATAATGCTGTCAACATGTTTTGTTCCATACTCTTGATGAGTTTGTTAGAAATATTTTTAATAACAGACCAAATAATGGGGATTTTTGAATCAATGTCTTTTTTTTCCAAGTGAATTTTTATGTAGCAGACATTGTTCTTTTAAACTGTAATGCAATGGTTTTTATTATCTATGAAAATAAACTTGACTTGACTGAGCCCACTCACTATCAGCATCATATGTCTTTTAGTCCAATCATGCTCACTATCCATCAGATCTTTGGGCTCTCAAGATGACAATTCATCTCACAAGTTAAGTGTCACACCTCACCTTTTCTGGCTCTTCTGACAGCTAGTAAGCATCTATCTGTTGCTTTAAATACATAAAAATATAAAGTGCAAGAATATCTTAATATTCAAACTTCATATTTTTGCTGAATTTCACAAGAAAATATAACTTTTATGACGGCCATTTTGACAAATCAAGAGCACATGGTCCCTAGATTTTGTACAATTCAACTTACAGCTACAGTCTCTTACGCAGACATTACAAAGCCCCTATAATTGGCTCGAGTAACAGGAAAATTAATAGCCGTCTCTCTCTCCTAAAGTGGTTGGTCAGCGATTATCAGTCTACTTCAAAGTAATAGCCTTAAATTCGTTTTTTCTTAATTAGGCTTAAATCCATGGTTCAATCAATTTTGGAAAACATTTGAGAAGTGTGGTGAGAACTGCAGCATGATACTTCCAAAAACTCCTGTTAACCTGTGCTAAAATATCGCACCATTTCCAACTCATTAAGTAATCAGATGCCTAAGAGCTAATTTGCAGAATTATATTCTTCACATAATTCTTCAGCTAGGTGTTTTCCACTGTTGAGTTCACAATTTGAATTTCAATCTTATTTTGGCTGGAGTGGAGGTAAGTTGTCTTTATTCCTAAAAGTCACTTCTTTCTGCGTATTTTATTACTTTTAAACTGGTTTACCCCCTAACGTGGGAAATCGTATCTTATTATTGCAAACGCCCCCAGATTACGTGATTTAAAAAATTGAGCTACTGATTCCCCCTTGTACCTAATGTTAAATCGTGCTTATTATTTACGAACTGATCTAGCTTTTCATCTAGATTTTTCATATGCTTTCTTAGGGCCTAATTTGCACAGATGAGCTATAAAAATCCAGCCATCTCCTCCCGATGTTTGGAGTAAATTTATAACTTTGTGCTGATTCACAAATAAACCCCGGAGTGTTCAAACTGTAAATTAATAGAAGCACTCCAACTCTTCAGAACGAGTTTGTGGAAATGAGCACATGCAGATGTAATAGTTACATATTTCTCTCTCCAATGATAAAACGTTTTCCTCCTGATAAACGTTCCCGTAGACTCCCGCGATACATGGGAATGTTCCCTTTTTTCCCACCTTGGAATGGCACGTACCCATGTGTTTAACAGAAGTAATTTCAAATGTGTTTGCACTGTGGTAAAGTACCAGCAAAATTACCACTGGAGTTAGATAAGATCCCAAAACATTTCTCACCAATACCTACTCTCCCACCTCTAAGCTAAATTTACAGTAAACTTTCACCATTATAAGTGTGATTCATGTTGATAAAATTCAATACATCCCTTACAAAATATTTGTGAATCAAGCTCTTCAGGAGTTGTTCCACTTTGCTGATAAAAAATACTCCTAAGCAATAACTTTCATTTCCTCTTAACTGAATCTTCACACAAATGTACATCTTTTCTTGACACTCAATGTTATTTAGTATCTACCTTTATGGAAATTTATGGGCTCTTTCCAAATGAGTTTACAATCTAGCTGAACTAGATCATCTGGGTACATTGACATGTTTCACAACATAGTTTGAAGTGACAGAAGAATGGAATGTGAGCCTAGCGTCGAGATGAAAGAGTTGCCAAAGTTCAGACCTGCAACCAAAGAGCATCTTCGTTTAAACCAAATGAATGGTTTAAGAAATGACCAAGCCACGTGATGCTTACACTTACTGCCTTGCATTACCTATACTTGCACTGAGCTGTGATATGTTTGTCAAGATTTCAACTTTGTTTAAAAAAAAAAGCTTTTCTCTACGAAAATGGGTTCTCACTGCGGACATATTTGACAAGAAACATATGCTGGTCCTTCATGTGAATATTTTACATGTTTTCTTTTTAGATAAGTGTGAGGAAATACAAGGACTTACAGGTAAGTGATTGTTCCACATCTTCATGTTTCTGTTCTGATTCTGTACAGTCCTGTCAACTCGCTAATCCGCTTCCCCATGAACATCCCAGATGCTTATGAAACCTGTCACCTCCATTCCTCATTTAAGTGAGGTAGGCTTAAGGCATTTAAACATTCATCATGGGTCCCTATGACAATTATTAGCTTTGTAAAAGGATACAATAATGGTGATCCAACCATCTTTACACCTATTCTAGTCTCTCATCATTTCTATGACTGTGCTATAGTTAATACACTGTACCGTGGCACAGCAAGAAACCCAGCAGATGTTTCCTCTGTTGCAGTTTTCTGGATGACAATGCTAAAACTATCCTGCTTCATCAATCAATTCCTGCCGCAAAGCCAGTTTTATCATCACTTGGGAGCCTTCCTTACTGCTTCTTAGTTTTAGCAGCCCAGTCACACATTATTGATTATAATTCCCCTTATCACCTTGAGCATCTCACCAATTGTACTATCATTAATCAACTCCACATTTTTGTGCATATTTTAATCGCCCTTTTTCAGCTGCTGTGGAGCACGTTTTCATGTAAAACATACTGATGAGAGAGGGGGTGCAAAATGGACATTTACTATAAAATAGAAAGTAACGCAATTGGGCAAAATAAATATACCGAGGATGATCTACTAAAATGATCACTAGAAAAAAGGGAAGAGAAGCAGAGTCAACTAAAAAAAATGGCATATCATGTGCTGAACTTTTAGAGTTTATTTATACAGTTAACAGCGCAGTAATCATTATAAAAAGAAAAACACAATAATACTGCAAAGTCACTAAATACTGCGTTTCTTAATGATTTGAAACCCCATTAGACATAAGCAAACAATAACAACACATTGTGGAATGTCACGTTTAACGCATATATTCAAAATATAAGTTGTATGGAATTGCATTTACCTACTGTTAGGCCCCCAAAGGTTTACCCCTCTTTGCACCCTGGTTTTGGATTTCCCAGAGGTTGGAGGCCTGTCTATCTCAGCCCTCAGGTGCTTCTATAAATGGACATAGACTTTTACCCATGCAAAGGCTACACCCACTAAAATATGCATGACGTGACACTAATCAGGCCTTATAGTCTGTTCAAGGGTATTTTGGCATGATTGGTAGATCATGGTTTAGCTGTGTTACTGGCATGTGGTCTCAAAACCTTGTCAAGACCAGTGCTAGTTTTACAAGCACATGGCTGATGTATGAATTATTTTTCTTTATGACACTTTACCTGTGTAGCATGAGTTTCAGCATCTGTTAACACACCGATGCTTATAGCCTCATATAAGGAAAACCTCCAGATAAACGGAAGGGCTCGTTACGGTATGGTAGAATATTCTGCACTAATTATCGTATGACAAAAATATTGTGGCCTAAATATCCATTTACAAAATTATCGCCCTTTGGAGTTAATAACAGAAAATGTACACCCAATGGGGCGATATGTTTGTAAGTAATATTTACGGCAGAATATAGCCTTAGAGCCCAACGTAGTGGGATCTATCAGCCATTAAAGGCCCGCTCCACCGTTAAACCTCGGTCCTTAAATCTCTGGTAGCACCAGTTAGATCAAGGATAGTCAGGAAGCACAGTAAGCTACACATGGAAGAGAAAGAGTCATAATGAGACCAATGCTTGTTCAGACGGATACCAGCGTACATAGCACACGATTCAGAAGACTTTGCTACACAACCATCAATGGCTGGAGTCTTCCGTCTCAGTGAAATCTGTCTGTCTGCCTGTCAGCTCAAGCTTAGTCAAAGGAAGAAACTTTTTGTTGCCATCACTTCAACAAGACACATTGTTAGCTAAGTTGAACAAGCCCTTTGTACATTTGAACCATTCAAAGTTTCATCAGGATAAGGTGGTACCAGTACAAATATCAATCCCAATATTGTCTATAAGGTGTTGATCAAACAGTCTTTCAATGAAAAAAATCTACATTTGTACATTTTATGTATGCCTGCATGCATCCACAATTCTGCTAATAGTTGATGCCCGTTCCCATTCTACCCAGACAGACCCCAAGAATTCCTTAACTGCAACCAATATTTAATCAAATATGGTAGAAGAGATGTGGGAAAAGTGATTAATATGTCCATTAGTGACAGCTGAATGATCTGTTTGGTCGGTAATATCATGCCACTATCAGTACCTACTCTAAAAGAGCTAGCGCAGTTTCCTTTGCAACCCCCCAAACCCATCAATAATAACGACAAATAGATGTCCTACCTTACCCACATTTTACAGCACTGTACACTTGAAGCCTTCTCTTGAATTCGTTTGCATAGTCCCCTCTACATTGAACCCAATCCTAGATCACTCCAGAACAGCTGCAGAATGTCCACTGTACCATGTACTCAATATGCAGTGAAGCACGGATTCTGTGCTTCGAATATCTAAAAAACAGCTGGACAAGATAAGTGCAGAATCTGAGTTTCTGTAGCGTTTCTTCACATTTGATTTATTGCACTGCAAACACTACCTCCAGCCTTCAATCCTCCAAAGCAAGGCCTGCCTTTTTTTAGCTGATGCATTTTTACTTCTGTGACTTAGCAGGCCCGCTACACAAAAAGATCAGGTACACTGTTATAGGGATGTGGAGAATTCAGTTTCGGATGGAAATCACTTCTATTTTGAATTTGGGCACAGTGATTAAAATTTAAAGTAGATGCAGACTGACTTTTAAGTAGCAAAGAAAGAGCTTGTTAGCAAACTGAATGTTCACATAATTCTACAGTGTATCCTCTTTGCTATTAGTGTAACTGCACTTAAATGCTGACAGCAACAATTCTTTATGTTATCTCCAGTGGTTCTGAGACGGATTCGTACATTGTTTTCTTCTTTAAAACAGCTGAGGTTCACTGTGGCCTCATCTTGATGGTTCCTCTTTTCCTATACTGGTTTTATTGAAAGCTAAAAGATGCACAACTCTTTAGATTATCAAAAAGAAAATCCACGATGTAAGCCCCCATTTAAATCCATAGGTATCAGAACACAGTGATCTGGGGAAAACCAAAAAATCACCAACTTAGGTAATTTGTTTGCCCCTATAATTTTTCTCCATTCCTCTATCGCACACATATGCAGTGGTGCATTTGAGGACATAATTATAACAAAGGCAACAATCTGTAAGCAGATAACATTGTTACATGCAGCCCTGTTCACTGTGAAACCTGCTAGTGTAAATTGTGCGCTTCCAGTGCGTCCATCTACTACACATGTTCATTACTAAAAAAGGTACCCAGGAGCAAATGTTTTGCTTGCATTGGTTAGAGTTGAGCCACCCTTCTGGACTTTTGGGCTTCTTAGCATAATTTTGTAGCACAAAGAAAATAGTCAACCTGGGTCACGGCAGATAAATGGTCTAATTTCTCTATTTGCACCTTTTAAAATAAATGCCATGTCAGCGGTAAAAATGCGCCATTGTGTAAATATGCTGGATGATGAGACTATATAGTTAACCGCAGTGACAGAAGCTTGGCTGTAAGGAAACATCCAGATAACTTTAAATAACATACTATCACCATTGTGGAAAGCTATTTGCAAAACTCGCCAAGGCACGAAGTGGGTGTGGTGTGGCTTTTTTTCCCCTCATATCGCTTCCTTTGAAGGCAAGTAGATTATGGAACCTACTCTTCTTTTTAAAATTCACCATTAAATTAAATGCACTTCAGGAGTTGCTGTTATGTGTATTTGTAAAGCACACTTTCACCCACATGGTTACCATGGTGTTGATCAGGTGTGTGTGTGCCTAGCCCTGCCTTTGGTTGGTTGATTAATTGAAAAACCAACTTATTACAGAATTCAAGAACAGAGGAGGAGGCTCTAATGAGGAGTGGGAGGCCGTTCAATGCTTAAGAAGCGATGTAGAGAACGCCTGTCCTCCTGAACTGGTTCAGTGTATGTATGGGATGTGCACGAGTAAGAGTCCTGCAGAGTGGAGGTGGTTGGTGGAAGGAGATTTGACTGTTCAGATAGGTGGGGCCTGAGTTGTGTAGTGCCTTGAACATGTGTGTGAGGAGTTTGAATTGAGTGTGTTTGTGTAGCGAGAGCAAGTGGAGTTCCCGGAGGTGTGGTGTGATGAGAGTTTTGCATGGGAGGTTGAGGAAGAGTCTGGTTTCAGAGTTCTGAATGGTTTGTAGTCTTCTAGTGAGTTGCTTGGTGATCACGACATAAAGGGTGCTCCCACAGTCCAACTTGCTGGTGACTAGGGCGTGAGAGACCCGTTTTTCTAGTGTTGCTTGAGAGCCATTTGTAGATCTTCCCCAGCATCTTCAGGGTGTGGAAGCAGGATGCAGTGACATCGTCAATTTGCGCAGTCATGTCCAGTGTGCTGTAGATGATTATTCTGAGGTTCCTAGCATGCGTTGTGGGTCCAAGTGTGGCCGTCACATGGTGAGATGTTCTTTCTGAAGATCACTACTTCTGTCTTGCCGATGTTGCTATTGAGACAGTTGGCTTTTATCCAGTTTTCAACTTTGGTCATGCAGGCGGTAAACTTGTTTCTTGTGTTGGGGGTCTTGTCCGAAAGGGGGTGTATCAGTTGTGTGCCATCGGCATAGGAGAGGATGTTGACGTCATGTGCCTGGATGTTGGCCAGAGGGATCATGTATGCGCTGAAGAGGGTGGGGTTGAATGATGAACCTTGAGGAACTCCACAAATGAGTTTGCGGGCTTTGAAGAGTAAGGTGCCAGGTTGACAGCTTGTGTTCTATCCGGTAAGAATGAGCAGATCCAGCGGAGAGCGGGTCCTTGAAAGCCAATCTTGTGCAGGTACCTGATGAGGATGGGGTGTGAGACCATATCATATTCCCCCGCAAGGTTCTAGAGAATGAGGGCTGCCATGTCTCCTTTGTCAAGGATCATGCAGATGTCATCTGTGGAGGAGATGATTGATGTTTCTGTACTGTGATTGGGTCTGAATCAAGAATGCATAGTGTCAAGAAGCTTGTGGTTGCTGAGGTGGTCGGTGAAGCGTTGGTTGATTAGGTTCTTTAAGACCTTTGCCGGGTATAGTAGGAGGAAGATGGGACTGTAGTTGGAAAGCATGGCTGTGTCAGCGGACGGTTTCTTGAGCTGGGGCCTGATGGTGACAGGTTTCCTGGTGTCCATGAATGTGGCTGAGTTGATGGAGGCATTAAGGACGGGTGTTAGCCCTTTGCTTGTCATAGGAGTCCTATGCTGAAGGTGCAGAGGGGGCAAGGGTTGAATTGAGCCCCGGTGGATGATCTTTATGGTAGCAGCGATTTCGACGGTGGTGGCAGCAGGTCACAAGGCCAGGCTTCATTATCGGCCGGTGAAGGGGTCTGGTTGAGGGTTGAAGTTGCTGTATATGGAGGTGATTTTGTAACAGAAGAATTGTAAGAGCTTGTTGAAAAGGTCTTGTGAGGGGTTGATGTTGCTGGAGCAGGCTAGAGCTGCAGTGCAATCTTTGATGATGGCGAAGATTTCCTTGATGCAGTTAGTTCTGTCGTCAATGCAATCTGCAAGAGCCATGCGCTCTGCGTTCCGTATCTGCTGGTGGTAGCGTCTTAGGGCTGATTTGAAGATGAAGATTTGATGTTTCTTGAACAGTGGCCACCATAATATAATGCTGCCTTTTTAGATTAATTCTAAGATTTGTGCACCACGCTGCAGGCACTAGGAAATCATATCAATATTATGCACAATTTTACTATCAAGATAGATGAAAACTATTCATTAACAACCTTTATTATGTGGTTTGGACACATTAAGTTTTATTTAACTGTTGGGCCCCTCACAAGCAGTAAACCAGTTTTTAGACCTAATGTTAGATTTTAGGTGTAGTACTTTAAATCAGTATATTAAGCCTCTTTTTTGGATAGATCATGCCTTAAAACTGTTTTAAATGTTCACTCCCATGATAAACCATAATAGGTTATCTCAGTCCCATTAATAGAACATGTAGGCAAGAAATTACAAAAATAACAAACTCCATCTCTGACAATTGGTTTTCTACATGAGCAAGCCCTTCACAAGTGCCAATACATTTCACAAAAAAGTACACAAAATCTATATATCCCATCTCCAATAAGGCTTCTGTTATTAAAACATGGAGAATGTCAGCTCAAAATATTCAGGCATACATTATCAAAAATATGAACTAATTTTGTTTAGGTCTTTCAAGAATTGATGTTATTCTGCAAAAGATATTTCATCTGGGCCAGTCTCTCAAGAATTTTGAGATGGCCTCAGTCAGCACGTTGAACTCAAACCATTGTTCTGAATGTAAAAAACCTGACCAAAAAGATTAAATGTGGCAGATATTATAAATTCAAAATGGTTGAAAGCTTCTGCCCTAGAATTTAAGAGCTCTGATTTGGTGTCTTCAAGAAAAAGAGAAAAATCAATGGCAAAGATGAGTCAACAAGCTCAAGAGATGATGTTCAGCACAAGGCATTGATAAGGAAGAAGACCGAGGTACATTTAGAGGCTATTCAATCTTGATTAATGCTTTTGAACATCATGGAGCCCATCCCATTAAAAAGGAATCCAATGACTCAGCTTTAAAAAAAAAAAAAAAAGTTGCCAGTAAACTATGGGCCAGCTGCAGAGGCATGTAAAGCTAAATTTGAAGTTTGCAGATTTTCAATTTGGACTCGCCCTCAAAGAATCACTACACTTCGGTTTTGCTTATGCGAGAACACTTGATGTCATCAAGAGACAGAGGTCAGTCTTTAGCACTAATCCTATTTCTCTACACAATTTGATACCACATACTATGGGCAGCTGTGAGAGAGACAAGAGACTAGTGTGAAGATGAGTGGCAAAGCCCTGGACTGGAGCAGTTCATTATTAACTGGCTGGGTCCAATAAATCCAACTTGGTCAATTTAGATCAGTTATAGTGACTTGCCTTACTGGTCCCTGTGGTCTGCAGTTTGAGACATATATAGATGATACTCAAATTCTATGGGACGTACAGAAGAACCTTCCATTTGTCCTACCATGATAACCTGCTTCAAAGAGATCGGACCATGGATATCCATCAATCACTTTGGTCTTACTGCAAGTAAAAATGAGAAATTGTTTTCAGAAAATGCTAAATCTGCCCCCCAGCTTCTGGTCCCTTGAACTTGGAAAGACCCGACAGACCGTGTGTAATCAGTGCAGAACCTGGGTGTCCTAACTGATACATCCAAACAGTTAGGCTGAAATGGAAACAGTCCTCTTCCCTCTGAATAATCTGTCCAAAATTGCAGGGTTCTAAAGGCTCTTGCATCTTGATCTCCGGATTTATATACTGATGTTCTAAAGATTATAGCATTGCCTTACATATTATCTGAAAGTGGCCCAACATAATTTAATTAGGCTGTCAACAGTACAAAACCATACAATTATTATTGTATTTAGTCTAAAAAATATGATCACCTGTCTGAATTTCGTAGGGCACACGGCTGGCTCCCCATCAAATAATTGATACAGCTCACAGTCTTGAGGTTGAAACTGAAGTCCATATAGAAATTGGGGCCTGACTATGCAAGAGTGTTTTTCATTTATGAACTGTCCATGGTACCTATGTTCCCCTGATGATCCACAATTGATTTCTCCTGAAATCCGACTATGAAACACACTATCGCTAAATCTCTGGCGCACCGCTGTCTTCCACTCATTTAAATTTGAGTTGAAAGAATATTTAAGGAGTTTGGTTGGTTTATCTTCTGCTATTGTAACAGGCTATGTTTTATTTGATTATTTTATTTTGATATTGAATTGTTTCTGTAAATGTCTGTCTCTCTTTAAGCCCATCTTGAATCTCAAGTTGTTGGGCAACTCTACATGTAATAAATAAAATAAATATGTAAACAAACCATCATCCCCAACATATACAAACTAGGGAGTGGGAGTGTGAGGACTGCTGCACCAAAGGCTACTCTCAGCTGGTATAATGTTTTTTTGTTTGTTTGTGCTACTGAGGTTTCTAGAAATGTAAACAAGCATTGGCAACGCCAATAGGTCTCACCTATACAAGAGCTATTGGCTTTGACAATGTGGTTTTGCCATGCTGTACACCAGTGTGGCTGCTGTTCAGCACTGCTAAAAGTTAGTGGCATGGAGGGTCCTAGAGTGGAGTAGAGTTTTGTACACTGTATTTGTTGGAGTAGAGTGTTGTAGAGGGAGTAGGGTGTCGTAGAGTTGAGTAGAGGGGAGTACAGTTCAGTAGTTTAGTGGCAGAGAATGTCGTAGAGTGCAGCGTTGTATAGTGGAGTGGCATGGAGTGCTGCAGAGTGGGGTGCAATAGGGTGGAGTGGGTTGGAGTGGACTGAGGTAGTGGGGTGGATTGGATTGGCATATATTGGGGAGTATTGGATTGGGTAGTGTGGGTTGCATTGAGTGGGGTGGATTTGAGTGGGTGGACTGGATGGGGTGGATTGGATTGGAGTGTGGTGTATTGAAATGAGGTGAGGTGGATTGGACTGGGGTGGATTGGAGTGGGGTGGATTAGATTGGTTTGGGGTGAATTGGATTGGATTAGAGTAGGATGGTTTGGACCGGGTGAATTAAAGTGGGGTGGAGGGGGGTGGATTGGATTGGATGCGGATGGGTTGGAGTGGGATGGACTGGATTGGAGGGGGTGGAGTGGAGTGGGGTTGACTAAACTTGGGTGGGGTGGACTGGGGTGTAGTGGGGTGGATTAGAATAGAGTGGGTGGGATGGGGTGGATTGGACTGCAGTGGAGCGGGGTGGACTGAAGTGAGTGGACTGGATGGGGTGTATTAGATTAGAATGGGGTGGATTGAAATGGGGAGGATTGGAGTGGAGTGGGGTGGGGTGGGGTGGATTGGAGTGGAGTGGAGTGGAGTGGGGTGGGGTGTGGTGGGGTGGACTGGAATGGGATGGATTGGAGTGCAGTGTGGTGTGGTGGACTGGAGTGGGACGAGTTGGATTGGGGTAGGGGTGGATTGGAGTGGAGTAGATTGGATTGCAGTGAGGTGGACTGGATTGGATTGAGGTGGATTGGGTTAAGTGGGGTGGATATGGGTGGATAAGACTGAGGTGGGTTGGATTGGGGTTGAGGTGAACTGGATTGGGGTGGAGTGGATTGGATTGAGGTGGACTGGATTAGGGTGGGGTAGATTGGGGTGGGGTGGATCTGAGTGGGGTAGATTAGATTTGGCTGCATTGAGGTGGGGTGGATTAGATTGGGGTGGGGTGAGGTGAGGTGGATTGGATTTGGGTGAAGTGGATTGGATTGAAGTGGGGTAGATTGGGGAGGGAGTGGTGTGGATTGGATTGGATTGGAGTAGGGTAGATTGGATTGAGTTGGATTGGTGTGGGGTGGATTGGTGTGGGGTGGATTGTGAAGGATTGGAGTCGGGTGAATTGGAATGGAGTGGGTGGATTTCGGTGAAGTGGACTGGAGTGGAGTGGGGGAAATTATTTTGGATTGGAGTGGGGCAGATTGTTTTGGATTGAGTCGGGCAGGTTGGAGTGGGGCAAACTGTTTCGGATTGGAGTGGGGCAGATTATTTTGGATTGGAGTGGGACAGACTGTTTTGGATTGGAGTAGATTGCTTTAGATTGGATTGGGGCAGACTGTTTGGGATTGGATTGGGGCAGACTGGAGTGGGACAGATTGGAGTGGGTGAGTTGGGAGGATTGGTGTGTGGTGGATTGGAGTTGATTGGTTTGGGGTGAATGGTTTGGATTGGGGTGGACTGATAAGGTCTGGGATGGATTGGGTTGATTGGGGCAGACAAGTGTGGGGTGAGGTGGGGTGGATTGGAATGGGGCAGATTAGAGTGGAGTGGATTGGGGTGTACAGCACGATTATGTGTTAAAGCATCATTTCAGAAATTACACATAAGAAAGAAACAATGTCGCTTTGCAATAAAATAATCCTCATCTTTTGAGAACAGCGCCCACAAGCAAAAACAAAAGAAAACATGAATGTAACGTGAGAAAAGAAGACTTGACAAAATAAAAGAAACTTAACTATAGAAAATACATCTTTGTAATTTTGTTTGTCCTGCTGGATGTTTTTGCCAGTCACATGCCTTCTGTTTGCTGGGCACTAGAAGTTAAAAAGAACAAAATAGCAGCTCAATCACGTTGGGAGCAGCGGATGGGTACTGTTTAAGTTGAATCAATCAGTGCTTGGTCCCTGCTCCACAGAGAGAAAAGGACATGATGTTAGGCCTGCCTAGACGAATTACAAGGTTATAAAGCAGAGTGCCACGCAAGCCAACAAATGGTAAGCAACGGGCGAGCACCAAGCCTTTTCATGTATGCAACAGTGTCTCGCTAGCGAGATGCATGCGCTAGCGCATGATCTCGCAGGTTCGACCCTAAAAATGGCCTGGGTGGTGCACAGTAATTGGAAGGAATAGGATTTAGATCAAACATTCTAGGGTGAAAGAAATATTTTTCTTATTGTATCTGCTCAGGTAGTCATTCTTTCTACATCCTCTCCTCACAAACCATGGGACAGGACATTCTGAGCAGACACAGGGTTTAGATACAGGAACTAAAGAAATACATGTGTAAAACTCAAGAAAGGGATTTCATGGGGAATAGGTCATGAATAGAACCACCTGCAAAGTTTTTCTACAGTAATTGTGTGTGGACCGGAGGGGGCTCATTACTTTTCATGAGTAATTTCTCAAGAGGGCGTGGCTTGGACGCCGATGGAGACGGTCGTGTGAGCTGTGAGCTCCGCGCCGACCTCATCGTTTATCCTGACCGGAGCCCCGAACTAGGGCTCTGGCGACCCTGGGGGAGTTCCTTGGACTACAGGGACCAGTGCTGCCTTTACTAGAAGGCTCCGGTCCCCTCCGACAACGGACCGTGGCTCCGACAGCGGCGCGGCTCTGGACCTGACGGCCTAAAATGGCGGCCGACCCTGCGAGCTGAACTGCGACACACACCAGAGAGCGGACTACCGACCAGCGGGCTTCCCCCCCCCAACGAGTGAAAGGTGCACAGCATCTGCAGGGGGGTCCCTGAACTCCTGGAGCACATCGTGGGCGCGTGCAGCAGACTGCATATGTGAGGGGCCTGGACGACCCGGAGACCACCCGGTCATAGTGGAGTAGGGAGCAATCGCTGTGGGACGCCCGAGTAATACGACGCCCGGACCAGCTCCTGGTGGTGGCAATCGAGCGGCCTCGGTTCCTGAGGGCTGACAGTGGAAGCACTGACCCGGTGAGCGCTTACCGAGGGCAGGGAGAGCTCGGGGCCCGATTGGAGGGGGTGCACGACGGCCATCTGGTCCCCGACCTCCATGGGCAGAGCCGCTCAGCATACGGAGGGCCCCACTCCGCCGCACGAACTGGGGGCGAAGTTAGAAACTACTCTGGGGAACTGAGAGACCGCAGCGAGGTGCAGGATCGCCGATGCCCTACTGTCCAGCCTGAGGAGGGGCTCGCTGACGCTCCGGAGAAGGTGTCCTATCAATTCTGGGGCTGGCCCCTAGAACTCACTGCGGCTGCCAAGTGAGCAGCGCAGGCCCGGGCCTGGGTCTGCGGAAGTGCCTCATGTCTGGAGAGAGGACCAGTTGGCTATTTTGTGGGACACTAGAGTGTGGTGCCATAGATGAACTGGATTGATCGCCCCCTGTGGAATATAACTACCCCGAGTGTCAGCGGCTGCGGATACTGGGAGGTGGCTGATTGGGCCCCGAGTCTGTGGGTGCCGACTGGGGGACCTTGGAGCGGGGATCCCTGCTGGGCGCTATTCAGAGCGAAATTCCCTGGTACGCTTACTACGACATTGGTGATCTGGCCTTTCCATCGTTGGGCGATTGGAAACCTTGTTCCCACATAGACTAACCCATGGAGAGGCCCATGAGAGGCAGGGGTGAATGAGGAGCCCCTTCAGGGCACAGTGGAAGTCGACAACTGATAACTGGGTGTACGTATACCTCCGCATGAGGGAGGGCCTTAACTTGCTGAGTTACAGGAGGAACTGTGCGGTGCGTTCAACCCTGAGAGCATAATAACTGAACCCCAATGGGGAAGCCACGAGGCAAGCAAGGGGAGCACCCCTGAACAGGAGGATGATGCAGCAGAACAAAAGACACAGGGAGCGGTTGGTTCATCACCGGAAGGGCTCAAGCAACAGCAGGTGGACCAGATCCTCCGAGCTATTACGGACACGAAAGAGGCACTCCAGCAGGACATAGCACAGGTATCATTGGGACTGGGACTCCTGCGGGCGGACCATGTGAAGCTGACCGACCGGGTGAGGCAGACGGAGACCACATTGGGGGTCTTGGAGCCTTCGCAGAGGGCACTGGACGAGCAGATGGGAGACATCACTCGTAGGCTTCAAGTCTTAGAGAGACGAGCGGAGGACGCGGAAGGGCGTAATAGACGGAACAAAGTACGGGTGGTAGGCCTTCCTGAAGGAGTGGAAGGGGACAGTATGGTGGATTTCCTGGAGCAGTGGCTGCGCACCGAGGTAGCTCCAGAGGGCCTGACACCATTCTATACTCTGGAGAGAGCGCACAGAGTGCCTGCCCGACCGTTGCAACCTGGAAGGCCTCCCAGGCCTGTGGTGGCCCGCCTGCTGCACTATAAGGACAGAGACTTTCTCTTACATAAGGCACGCACCGCTGGCCCATATAAAGTGGACAATAATAACGTGTCGCTGTTCCCGGATTACACCTTTGAAGTACAGCGCCAGCGATCTTCCTTTTTAGCGGTCAAGAAAGCACTCCGGGATGAAAGTATTCAGTATTCCCTGATGTTCCCAGCACGTCTGAGAGTGACATTGGATGGCACTACCTCCTTTCACAACTCCCCGGACGAGGCATGGAGCTGGTTGGAAACTTATCGCACAGGAACAGGTGTAACAAAAGGCAACGGGGGACAGACAACGGTGGCACTGAGGTCGCTCCGGGCACGACGCAACAGGAGAAGGCGACCTGGTTCGCAGAAACCTTCTACGTCCCAGACGAAGAGAGAGAGGTCTGCAGCGTTGCAGGCCGTGACGGAGATATCGCAGGCGAGCGGCGCGACCCTAAAAGGAGGGACCGAGTCAGAACGAGGGTCAGAAGGGACAGACACTGATGGGACGGACGCGGGGAGTGTTATTCTCCCTCACATCACCCCAGGGACGGCGGACGAGATTGCAGATGCCTGATTGCATGCAGTGTCCCATGTAGCTAGTAAGCAGGGCCGGCTGGTTCTGGAGCTGTAGCTCTTGGAGGGGGGTAATTGGAGCAGTTGGAGGGGATCAGGAAGCCCAGATGGGGGGACGGGAACTCAGTATGGCCGCTTGGGTGTCCGGGGACTGCCCCGGGGGAACTGTAATCTTATTTATTGTGGGGTTCGGCGCTTGGCGGCAGTGATACAACTGGCCGGATCTTCTTGGTGCCGAGCTCCCCCCTTAGATTCGCTCTTAGAGTGAACCTCTGGTAGCTACCAGGGGAGTTGTTTGGGAATAGTTTGGATGGGTACTAGTTGTTTAGAGCCTGTTCTGGGGACGGGTGGGGGGTGGGTTTGGGGGATGGTGTTGGGGTAGTTAGTATCACCGGTGTGCCACTGCGGGGAATGCTGATACGGAACAAAGTCTTTTTACACAATGGGGTCAACACCTGAGATTAAATGCATTACGTGGAATGTACGGGGGATGCATACGATGCAGAGACGCCATAGGGTTCATGCATATTTGGTGCGTAGGGGAGCCCAAATAGCTTTTCTTCAAGAAACACACATAGACCGAGCAGAGGGCCGGGCGCTGCAGCGCCGATGGAGGGGGCAGCTTTTTTATACAACGTATTCTGCCTATGCTAGGGGAGTATTGGTCTGGGTGAGAGCAGGAGTCCCTTTCCAACCACTTCAGCAGGTAGTTGATCCTGAGGGGAGATTTGTGGCTGTTACGGGCAGATTGGATGGACGATGTGTGACGTTGTGTAGTGTGTATGCCCCCAATGTGGACCAGAAATCCTTCTTTGCCAGCCTATCAGGGAAGTTATCATCCTTTTTGACCGGTGCACTGATGTTAGGTGGCGACTTTAATTCAGTCGCGGATACCGAACTGGATAGGTCTCATCCGCCGCTACCGCAGGCGCCCATACATAAACTTTCGAAGCTTTGGAGGGACTGGCAGGCTGAGTGGGGGCTCGTAGACACCTGGCGCGCGCACCACTTGGGAGAACGGGACTATTCTTTTTATTCTGCTTTACATAACTTACATGTGCGGTTGGACGCAGTGTTGTGCTCACCGGATGTACATGCGATGGTTCGCCATAGTGAATATCTGACAAGGACATTATCGGTCCATAATCCATTGCTATTGGCCCTGAGGTGGTCCCGAGTAAGGCCGGCAATTCCCACTTGGCGATTGCGTCCGGAGACTTTAGAGGACCCGGTGTTTCGGGCGGGGGTGCGAGAGGGTATTGAGCATTATTTTCTAGAAAATACGGGAACGGCCTCGGACCTGGCACTGGAGTGGGACGCATTTAAGGTGGTGGTGCAAGGATTATGTATTGCCAAGGCGACGGGAGTGCGAAAGACACTGTTGCAAGACATAGAAAGGGGTGAACTGCTGCTGCGACAGGCGGAGAGAGCGCTCCCTGCGAGCCCGGAAGCGCAGGCTGACGTGTTGGCTGCACGGGAGGAGGTGGCTAAACAGGTGGAATGGTTACGCTGTTTTGATCATAAGGAATATTTGGTGAGGGCACATGCGGAGCGGGATAAAGCGGGCGCCCTCCTGGCGTGGTTGGCTAATCCGATACCGAGGGGCACGCCCATATTGGCCTTGACCTCCCCGGCGGGCACACCGGAGTACACGCAGCAGGGGATTAATAAGATGTTCTTGGCCTACTACACAGATCTTTATGAGAGCAAACTGCAAAGTACGGGCGATGAGTTGACTGAATTCTTAGCTGAAATACAACTACCGCAGCTTGAGGCTGATCAAGGGGCCATGTTGGGGCAGATGGTTACTGAAGGAGAGATACGCAGTGCGATAAAGCATATGGCGCGCAAGAAGTCCCCAGGTGCCGACGGGCTACCGATCGAATTTTATTCTGCGTATATTGATCTCCTGGCCCCTAAACTGCTGGCGGTTTATCGGGAGGCCTGGGACTCGGGACGGTTGCCAGCCTCCACTCGTGAGGCTATCATTGTTCCGCTGCTGAAACCGGGCGGGGATTCACTGGCTAGGACGGCCTATCGTCCTTTATCAATGCTAACTGCCGATTATAAGATATTGAGTAGAATTTTGGCGACCCGGCTCCTCCCCTATATGACACAACTGGTCCATACCGACCAGGCGGGCTTTATCCCGAAGCGTGACACCGCAATTAATGTGCGACGCCTTTTGCGGATTTTGGGAGAGGATCATAGCGATACACCTACTGCAATGGTCCTATCGGTAGATATAGAAAAGGCATTTGATAGCCTGGAGTGGTCGTATTTGTACCGGGTCCTTCGTGAGTTTGGATTAGGTGACGATTTTGTGGGGTGGACGGAACTTCTTTACAGATCGGCGTCGGCGCGTGTACGGACGGGGTGACGGTCTCCCCGGCCTGCCGGGTGGGCCGCGGTACGAGACAGGGTTGTCCACTCTCACCGCTATTATTTGCCCTGGCCATTGAACCTTTGGCTGCCCATGCCCGGTTAGGGGAACATTATTCTGGCTTACTCCATTGTGGAGATATGCACTATGTCTCCCTCTACGCAGATGATTTATTGCTCTTTCTCGCGAACGCGGATGCAGCATTGGAGGGAGCACGAAACTTGCTTTCAGCGTTTGGGCAATATTCGGGACTGCGGGTGAACTGGGCAAAGACCTGCTTATTTCCGGTTACCCCGACTGAGGCGGCCCCCCCCGCAGGCGGCGGGTGTACGCTGGGAACCATATTGTCTGCCTTACTTAGGCACTTACATCTATCATTCTGTGGAAGACTTGTTGGAGGGTAATTTAGGCCGGGCTCTCCGCGGGCTTAAAGGCAATTTCGCATTTTGGAGTACACTACCGTTATCGGTTGCCGGTCGAGTAGCACTCCTGAAGATGGTGGTGCTCCCACGTTTATTGTATTATTTTCGGACGTTGCCGATTTGGGTGGCGGGTTCCATCTTTCGACAGCTCCGATCTATGGCTGGGGGTTTTCTTTGGGGGACGGGCAGGCGACGAGTTGCAATGGCCACGATGATACGGCCTAGGGCTGATGGAGGCATGGCAGTGCCGGATTTCGAGGGGTACTATCTGGCGGCACAACTGCAGTGGCTGACTCAGGCCATAGCTCGGGAGTTTAGAGGTCCTGATGGTCCAGGAGGACGATGGGTCCCAAGATATATATTGTCTTTCATAGTTTTGAACCAGAAGTTGTGCCTTGAACCGCTTACTGTGGAAGAGAGGACGCTAAGATTGTGTTGGAACCGGAGTCAGAAACAGGCTGGCTTTGCCCGCCCTTACGCCCCGGAGATACCGTTGGGCATGTGTACTGCCTTCCCGCATGGCGGGGACTGGTCGGCGTTAGCCCACTGGGAAGACCTAGGGATACAAGTATTAGGAGACCTCTATGAAAATGAAACCCTGTTGTCCTTTCAGGCCTTGCAGGCTAGCTATGATCTCCCGCGCGGGGACTATCTGCTGCATGCGGCACTCATCTCGGCACTGCAGCGACATTGGGGGCTGGGGTTGTCGGAACCACGGACCTCCAAGGTGTGTCAATACGTGTTGATGGCATCGGGGACTTTTAAGGCCGTTACGTGGCTATATCGGCGCATGTCGACTGAAGGTCTAAGCCCGTTGAACACGCTGCAGGAGAAGTGGGAGGGGGACCTTGGCAGGGAAATCCCTGAAAACACATGGGCCCAACTGGTTAGGCGAGCCTGGAAGAGCACGAGAAATGCCAGATTCCAATTGGTGCAATTCTATGTTCTGCATAGAGCGTATTTGACACCAGCTAAGCTTAAACAATACTTCCATACGGCGACTGCTCTATGCCCGAGATGTGGCTTGGAGGGGGCCGACTTCCGTCATATGTTCTGGGGGTGTGTGAATCTGGGGACTTATTGGGAAGAAGTGCTGGAATTGTTGAGTAGTGTGACTGAGCGAGTAATTGATTTAGATATGGGTGTTTGTATTCTGCATTGGTTCCCGCACACTAAAAAAACGAAAATCACGAGTAAATTTCTGGACCTCGGCTTGATTTTGGCCAAAAGAGAGATAACGATGCATTGGAAGTCGGCGGGGGGACCAAGTATGGGGAGATGGAGAGCGGAATTATTGAAATGGGCGCGAAGCGAAGGCACTCTTAGGCTGCAGCAAGCTTGGCGTAGTAATAATGAAACAGCACTGGAGGCGGCGAGGGCTTGGGAGGCCTTGGTTACAATACTGCGGACCCCGGAGACGGGATCAGAGCAAGGGTCGGTCGGAGGGGACCAGGGACCTCCAATTACCACCTAAGTATGTGAAACATGGGCCATGAAAAGACCGGCGGCCTGTATAGTGACCCCTAACATCAATGTATACACTGTAATGCTTTAAAGATTGTACATAATTGTTGATATGACAAACCATAGAGAACTGTATTGCTAGTAATAAGTGATTGCAGGCACACCGGTGGCGAGGGGGGGGTGGAAGGGAGGGAGGAGCCATAGAAAGAAACGTTTTTCAATTATGCGTTGTATGTATATTTTGTTTGATGCGATGATTTTCTATGCCACATGTTGGGATAAAATCAATAAAAGAATTTAAAAAAAAAAAAAATGAGTAATTTCTCAAGCCTACTGGCAATTACAGGTAATGGTATGCCTGAAAAGTGCAGCATAGCTGTATATTTAGATTTTTTCATATTTAAAAAGAATTGTGCATTGTTAACAAATTACAAAACTTGAAGCCCACTTCCCTGAAATGCTGGTATAGTGATATAAACAACTGTACTTAAAAGTGAGGCTTCTTGATGAGAGAACAACTGAGCCTTTTCTATGAAAGGTTCAGAGAAATCAAAACAGTCCGAGTATTTTAAGGGTCTGAAGAGTATTTATTCTCTATGGGAGACCAGCATACGGAGAAGGCCAAGCAAACATGCATGCTCCTTACCCTGAGATGAGAATGTAAGTTTCATTTTTTTCAAGATTCCTCTTGTAGCAGAGATAAAACACAATAGATGACAATCGACAGTGCCACTCTTTACTTCAAAGCTGAAATCCTCTCTGTTTTAAATGCTTCTCTTATAAGCAGCCGTGTGGCACTATATGCGCTCCAAAGGCCTGGTGTCACTCAAAAGTATGCAAAAGAGTAGTCAGGAACACCAATCATCACACAAAGCAAATATGAATAAACCGGGCCTGAGGCGGACTAACAAATGCTTTAGATGGTGTTTTCAAACACAATTATTTAAGGTATGTCCACTCTCCCTCAGTCCTAAACAGTTGAAGAAAATATCTTGTATTGGCCATGAAGGGGAGAAGATACTTTGGAGACAAGTGTTTTTATGCAGGACTTTGACCCTTATTTAGAGTTTGGCAAATGGGAATACTCCTTCAAACATGGCAGCTGTCCTGCCTGCCATATTACAAGTCCATTATATCTTACAGCATTTGTAATACGACGGACGGGATATCTGGCACATTTGTGACAGAGTACACCCCGTTCGCCAAACTCCAACTAAGGCCTTTTGTCCTATTATTTTCATTTTGCAATGATAGGGAATTTTTCAGTGGCGGCTGGTCAATTTAGAAAGTGATGAGGCTATCACACGAAAGTATAAAATGGTAATCAGGACAAATACAAACAAAAACTCACATACACACACACTGGCACAAGCTTGCAGACATGCACATAATATAAGCATGCTTTCAATCATACACACGACGTGGAAACTTACCTGGGGTAGTTTTCAGCATACAGTTTCCTCTGCACATTGATTCCCAACTTCCAAATCAAACAAGGCACCAGAGCGAGGTTCACACACTTATGCCCAATCAGAAGCTCAGATAGGACGGAAGGCTGTCTTTTTTCCCCTATATTGTGGCTTCTAATGGGGCAAAAGGGCGCATGACTGACAGGCCCCAAATCACCATTCTCTGACATGCGGCACTGCCTGACGCTAGTGCAGCTTGTCAGAACTGTATTGCATCTGTGAAAGGACGGGCTGTAACAGCCCACGGTGGACACATGCGCAATACATCCCAGGGAGCCTCTTCTGGTGCAAGGTGATATTGCAGTTTTTACATGTAAAAAAATGATTTGGGAGATCATTCTGTTACATGTAAAAACTGTAGTATTTTACCAAATGAGATGCAAGAAGTGACCCGTGATTGTGGGGAGTCGCCGCCCTTTTGGCGACTTATAGAGCAGCCCCCCCTGGAATTTTTCTCCCAACACAATTGCTAGAATTTCCATTCATAGAGGGTTATTCAAGAATTTAAAACAAAACTTTACTGGCAACAAAATCAAAATAAAGGATAGTGTTACTTCCATGTGAAATATCCTATATTTTTGGTTTGCTCTTCGCATTACTTAAATAAAAAAAACACAACACCATTTTATTGATCACTTACACTTCTTATAAGCATTGGAACATTTGGTTTCTATTACTAGGTCCACACAAAATATATTTAATATTCAAAATGATACTGGGCTATTTAATACACAGTAAAGGACAAACATACTGGATGTGAGTAGCAAATTAAATCAGCTACTCTTCTAGCACTTGCCTCTACAACAAGTTGACGAAAACTGAGGGACATCTCTGCTGGCAGATGATTTTCCTTTACTCTATGCTGTCTTGTAAACGTAATTGAATGGCATTAAATAATAAATGCATTACAAAGCTGTAATGTTTTTGAAAACTCCAATTTCCATTTACAAATGTCGCGTTGTTTTGCAAAATGACTCTTGGCATTCAATAGTAGGGCCATTGAAGAAACGCCTATTGCCATTACATAACATCTCTTCTGATACATCAGCGGGAAGCGCGCGTCACGACCCATGCCCGCGATGAATTACCCTAAGCGGTATGGGACATATAGGGGAGCATGATGAGATGCTGCACACTCATCAAATCATGTTAAGGGACACATTGAAGTTAGCAAGCAATTAAGGTTCGCCCCATCTATAAATCAGAGAAGCAGGCTTTCTAATTTACAAGCTGGATTGTGGCGGATTTATTTCAAGGTGAAAGCGCTCACTGTCAATCTTTTCAGACTTCCGCCCACAATTACAATCTCAGGGCAGGAAAACAATTGGCGCATTGTCAACAGTCGGTGTAGATCATAAACTGAGCAACTGTTCAAATTAACTGCCACCTTATCACGGTAGTTTAAAAAAAAAAAGAAAGATTACATTCGCCTTGTGCTTAATTACGTACCTCCATATTACTTTACAGTGGTAAACTGAAAAAAATCCACCACTTGCTAACTAGAAAATGGAGCTTTTCACAAATGTCGAAATCCTGCAAAAAGTCATTGTCAGCAATACGGGGAGGTTCTTAATCCGTCCCTAACCTATTAGGGAACAATGTTGTCTTTGAAGCTCACTTAATAATCACGAGTAGTACCTCCTTTTGCTGAAATAAGGAAAAATAACATAATTGGTAAATTATGTCTTTAATGATGTGACATAGGATGTCATGTAGGAAGTTATCAATGAGCTCGGAGTTGAATATGAATGGGCTGTCCTTTAGATTTCTTAGCTGCCCAAAAAAATAATTCAGTTTCCATAGAATAAAATTATGGTTAGGGCACAATTTTGCGTGCTACTTGCACAAAACTGGTAGGAATAGGGCTTATCAGCTGACGTCAACACACAAATATTCCAGTTTTTCATATTCATTATTTTCATTTGGATTAGTTGAATGGGTTAAACTTAAATGAACCCAGACCTCAGACTGCATTCTAATTAAATTACACCCCAGAAAATTAGAGGTCTCATGACTTGAAACAATATGGTAACCCTATTACCAGATTGAGAAATGTTAATGCACGTAGTGATGTGATCCACTTGAGCTTGTAAAAATTGGGTGTGGATTTAGTGAGCCACTTTGAAATTTTTAAGGGTTATATGCAGCAGACGTGTATCTGAAGTTCTAATACGTTTAGAAATTCCAGCTCACCAAGGTACACAATAGAACAATTTACTGTAGAGTTATTGGTAGATATATTATTGTTGCATCCAGGGCTTCATACCGACACATCAATATTAAGTCAGAAGGAGGATCAAATTCAGATTTATAAAATGTAAACATGTTAAGATGAAGAGAACATTGGCAGTAAAACACAAGCATTGGCAATGGCAATCGGACTCCCTTATCAATGTTCGGCGAGTGTCGCAATCAGCTTTTGCCAATGTTTCAGCAGCAATGTGAGGCCTAGAAATCAATGAAAGCATTGCTTTCTATCATTTCAAGATGACTACTTGTGCTGTCATCACGTGCTTTGGCGCACCATGACGACGCAACACAGTGGCTATCTTAAAACTATAGAAATCAATATTTTCATTGCATTCTAGTCTTTGTGCAGACAAGGAGCACAGAGAGGGCAGGAGGGATGGGAAGGGGAAAGATGGGGAGATTGAAGAGTAGAGTGTGAGCGCGCATTGAGAAAAAGACGCAATCCGGTGGAGCGATAAACACAAAAAAGTTGTTCCATAACATCAACAGTGGAAGGCTACAAAACAGCAACCATTAACAAACATGACACAAGAGCTCTGCTCCAGGGGAGGGACAAACACAGCACAGCCATCCAAAGGGAAAGGTGAAAGTGTTGGCAAAGTATGGAATACAATACTGCTTGCAGAGGACAGCAAATGCTGTCTGCAACAAGACTGCTAAAAAGTACTGCTTCTGTTATGAAGCGTAGATGCGTTAAACCAAAGCTTCACTAGTTTGAACATAAAAATTGATGTACAGTTTCCCTGCTGTTGTGAACCCCACTCTTTAGCAGCCAAAGCAAGGATGGCAAGAGTTGCCACTGTGCTAAATGGGCTGGTAAGATGGATCTTGAAAACGTTGATTAGCTATTTATTGCCCTTCTGATCGAACTTGCTTATAAGGGAACAGCATGACAGATCTGAGAGGAACAGGCCAAGAACTGTCAAATGAGCCTAGTACAGTGAAGGAGGCTGTAAGAAATCGGGTTTTTGATTGAGGGGGATGTAAACCCTTCTCAAACAACCACAACCCTTGTCAGGGTGAACCCCAAAAGTCACTAAATTAACCTGTGCTTATAGCTCTGTTAGCTTGCCACAAAAGCAGTCAAGCTTAACTTAGAGGCACTGTGTTAAGTATTTATGAAGCACACAAACCATTATAAAGTGAAAACACAACATAAGAAAAATCGCACACCAATTCAGAAAAATAGAGAACATTTTAATATATAAAATGACACAAAAACAAATTAAATCCAATCAGTAGAATTAGAGTTATGAATTTTTAAAGTTTTTAGTGAAAAAAATAGCCTTAAAGATCAAAGCTCCAACTGCGCGTATCTGGTCACGGAAGATCAGGGCAAAGTCAAAAGTTAAGGACGACCATGATGGAGCGTGGTTTGAATAGATGCACAAGGAGGATTGGACCCGGTCTCGGTTCTTACCTTGGGACTTAAAAGAAATTCTGAGAAAAAGTCTAGGAGAAGGTAGAGTTAAGCTGGACAAGGCAGCAGGCTGTGTCCCGCGGATGAGTCATTGTTGCAGAGCAGCACGGGAAAAGGTCTCAGTGAAGCCGTCAACAATGGCGAGAAAAAACTCCAAGCAGCAGAAGCCACATTTCTAGACCGAGGAGGTCGTCGTCGTCGATGGGGAGCCTGTCACCATTGAGCCTGGTGAAGACTTTTACTTTCAGACAAACAACTTTTTGGAAGTCGAAAATCTCCAGTAGGATGCAGCAGCAAGCCATAGCCAAGGAGCGCTCCACAAGGCAGGATACCGTCACTCAGAGTTCGTGCTGAACAGGAATTGCTTCTGCAGAGAAAAATGTAGCGAGAGCTACCGCGAAGTCAGGCCGGCAGGTGATGCACCTTGGGTTGATCGGCTGGCAGGTATCAGTCTTGTATTATTCTTCTGACACTTGTGGTGAAACCTTTAAGGTTAGGCAGGAGGTTAGGCAGGAGTGTGCACCTCTGACACAACTTCAAGGGTGCAGGACCTGGGATACACCACTTGAGGGGTTAGGACTCACGGCAGCAGATGCCAGGTGCAGAGTTCAAGGTCTCTGGAGTTGTTATGTCCCCGTCGCTCACAGAGAAAGTCAGCCAACTAGCCCTTTGAGTCACTCTGGTAGTCCTGGGATCAATGAGATTGTCCTCTCTGCTTAAAACAGCAAACAGGCCTCAAGTAGCAGAGCAGTCTTCTGAAGAACAAGGCAGGCTTCAAGCAGCAGGGCATTGCTGTGGTAGCAATGGGGCAGTCCTCTGAGGTACAAGGCAGGCCTCAATTACCCACAGGGTCCCTTATTAGAAGATTGCTCCTTGCCTAAGTTGAGGCATGATAAGTTAAGTTAAATTCTATAACTGGGGCAGTGGGTGGAGTAGGGCGTACCAGAAGGCCGATATCCCGCACCACATAGGGGGGATGAGACTCAGGGGAATGCCCGGTGGGAGGGGGCACTCGGGGGGCTTCTGATGATATGTTTAAAGGGGGATGCATGTTTATGTTGAATCTAAAGTGTCTCGTGCATGAGTTTGAGAATCGATCTAAGAGAGAGGAGGGGGAGGGAGATGGCATCATCAATGCAGTGCCTGGAACACCCCCCCCCCCCAAAAAAGGCAGGCCTCAAGCAGCAGTGCAGTCCTTTAGAGTACGAGGGAGTCCTTATGACTTATTTCACAGGTCCGGGAGTGCAATGAGGTGGTGGTTCAGGAGGTCCACTATTTTTACCCGGTGCCAGCCTTTGAAGTGGGGGGGGGGCATCCTGGTTACCCCCACACCTGGTTTTGGAAAGTTCTTCCCTTACACTGCCAAGGCTCCAAGAAGCCTGTGGTGGCAAAAGAATGGTGTCAGGTTCCTTTGTGTGTGTGCTGGAGGCAGCCCTTTGAAATGTATGTGGGGCAGGGAACAGCTCCACCCCACCCATCCTGGCAGGAAGGCTTGCCCTGCCAACACCTAGTCCCCATTTGTCTCACTGTTTTGGAGGAATACACACAGGTCAACTGCCAAGCTGTTCACAGTCATTTGACTCAGGACACAGGCAGAAACAACCAAATGGTTAGGACAGGAAAATGCCAACATTCCAAAAGTGGCGTTTTCAGAATTTTGACTTAAAATCCGACTTTACCATTAAAGAGGATTTTAAATTACAATTCATTTGAGTCCAAACTTGACATCCCGATCCCTGTTCCCAATCACAAGTTAGCTTTCATTAAATGTAATAAAGTAAGCCACTGTTATCCAATGTGAGAGATAGGCCATATACTAGTGAAAACCGAATGTAGGTGTTTTTCACTACCAGGACATGTAAACCCTAAAAACACATGTCCTGCTTTTTAAATACATTGCACCCTGCCCTCTGGGGTGTTTAGGGCCTAACGTAGGGGTGACTTATATGTTTTAAAAAGGAAGGTTTGTGCCTGGCAAAAGATTTATTCAGCCAGGTTGAAATGGCAGTTTTAGAACTGTCCTACAGGCTGCAATGTCAGGCCTGAGACATGTTTCAAAGTGTTACTAAAGTGGGTGGCACAATGAGTGCTGCAGACCCACTGGTAGAATTTAATTTACAGGCCCTGGGTACATGAAGTAGCATATACTAAGGACGTGTAAGTAAATTAATGATGCCAATCAAGTGTAAGCCAATAGTACCATGTTCCAGGGAGAGAGCACAAGCACTTCAGCACTGATTAGCAGTGGTAAAGTGCACAGAGTTTTAATGCCAACAAAAACGAAATTCAGAGAATAGAAGGGGTGAAAGCTAAATGTTTGGGGGGGCGGGGGAGACCACAACAAGGATGACAGGTGTAACACGGGTAAAGACAAAGAAACAGGTGAAAAGAAGGAGCAAGTGGGAGAGAGAGGAGCAAGACAGAACAAAATGAGGCAGATGGATAGATGGGATAAAGAAAGAAGGAGAGAAGGAAGGGTGAAAGGACAAAAAGAAGAAAACATGGAAGGAACGGTAAAAGGAAGGAAAGGAGGGTGAAAACAGAAAAGAAAAGAGAAAGGATGGTTGTAAAGGGAGTGTATGGGTAGATGGATGAAGTAGGGACTGAAGGTTGAAGGATGGATTTGTGATAGGAATGGCTAGAAAGGAAAAAGGATGGCTGGATAGAGGAAAGGAAGAAACTCTTCAAGGGAGGAGCAAGCATGCTAGCCTTGCTCACTCAGGGCCTTGGTAGGTATGGTTCACTGTGCCACTATTTTAATTTTCTGCCTTCTCCCCTACACATATTGTAAACATTTAAATCAAGCTTGTCAAAGAATTGAACACATCAACAGTATGATAAAGGTGCTATCCATGCACGTCCAGTAGCAAGCTCTGTAGAGCCCAATGTTGCCATAAAAATTAAGTGACATAATACGGTAATGTAAAAACAATCCACAAATACAAAATATTCTGCTGAATTCCATCTTACTTACATTTTCTAATAAAAGTGATGGAGAGAGGAGAGGAAGGATTCTGACACATTCAGTAGCAGACTTCTCTCATACATCTTGACTCCCTCCCTCTCAATGCTTGAGACTACATATCTATTCCTGTATGGACTAGCAGTCAGATCCTCTCCCCTCAGGGACAATAACTCTTCGACACAATACCAGTCCAATCCCAATTTCAGATCGGTACCATCAACATTTCCCGTACCACAGCATGCAATGGCACTCTCCTGCACTTCCCACACTCAATACACGCTACTCCACAAGTTCTAACATGCCCGCCCTCTTCCCCAACCCACTTCATCCATAGTTTCCCTTATTCTCGATTCATTAGACCATATCAGGAATGGCTGTGGGCCATAATTTCTAGAGCACAGGGCCATTTATTATACATATCCATCTCAATGGGATCCACCAACATGAGATATGACCCTACCCATTACTATTATATGTGCTTGTGTTACTGTCAAAATATGTCATATATCCTGATTTGCTGTATTTTGAATCGCAAACCGTAATAAAAAAAGAGTTTAAAAAAATGGACTAGCAGTCAGATATTGGAATATATCGTTACCAGATAAAGTCTGAAGTGGCAGGCAAATGAATGAGTAAAACTAGGGACAGAAACACACTTTCTGTATTGTGTTTCTTTCAAGAATGAACAAAGGGCAAAACATAAGTACCTATTGGTTGACAAAGGTAATAGTGCCTTCACAGCAGTCCAATGCATGAGTCACAGCCGGTGGCCTAGCTTATCTTTCCATTTTGGTGGGTTGTATCTTTATTTATTTGAAAAGTTTTATAAAGCGCGAACAAGATCCAGCAGGTATCAGAGCGCTGTAAAAAATAACTAACGTTGACATGAGAAAACAGCATGAGTACAATACAATAAGGAGACATAAGAGTTACCTGAAACATAAAAAGTAAATGGGGGTGCAATGGGAAGATGAAGTAGCAAGTGATCAACAGGTAACAGCCCTACTAGAAGGGTCCGTGAAGTTTTAGCAGAGCACTAAGTCAAAAGGACAACAAAATACATTTCGAAACACAATGTAAAACGATTGTCAAGCAAGAGAAGGAAGTGACTAGCAAATGTCACAGAGGCTATTGCTGATGAAGTTCATCCAAGAGTAGTCATTTGACTTTTTTTTTAAATGAAGCAGTCGAGGGGTTGGCTCTGATCTCCGTCGGAAGGGCATTCCAAATTCTTGGAGCCATCCTAGAGAAGGAGCGGTTGTAAGTTCTTTTTTTGTTGAATTTAGGAGGTTTCAGTAGTAGAGTATTGGAGCTTCTTAAGTTCCAACTGGAACCGGAGAGCTCGAGTTATCTGTTTTTTGTATTAAGAAACAGAAAGTGAGTGTTTAAATCGTTTATATTTTGTATTGTTTTGGATAATGTAGCCATAAGAAGCTTTTGAATAGGTAATGTTTTCCATAACTGCTGGGCTAACACTGAATTCGTCAACTCCTATCTGAAGCAGACCAAACTCATTTGATCAATACAGCCGTCTTGCAATTTTTAACAAAAATTTAGGAGCGTATTCTATCATAATAGATGACAGAGGGAGCAATGCAATGTAATTCTAAGGGCGCAATACAGTGATAGTAGTGTTAATTTACAGCAAGTTTGTACCTGCAAGCTTTCAGCTAAAGGCACAGCAATATGTCACATAAATGACTTGCCTGCTAGGTCTGTCAGACGCAGACATAATTCTGAGACATACATTTCCCTCACACCACTGGGTGCAGTTAAGCAAGGAACATGTTGTTCACATTGATTCATGGAAGATCTTAGATAAAATGATACCATATATTCGATCCATAAATCCAAATTAGGTATACTCCTAAGATGTTTTCACTCCTGTCCTTAAAAACATAAAATAGTTACTAAATGCGAAAGTGTTATTGAAACTCAGACTGACTTTGAATAACCGAAGCTCACTATTCTTTTACTTTTCTGTAACTGGTGAGCATGTGTTATATTAGAAGGTTTGCAAGATTGAGATTTAAATGACAATTTAATCATGTCACATTTACTCTTGCCGTAAATTCACCAAAAAAGTGAATCAAATCTTTTAGGTCCTGGTTTACAAAACAAATGCAGATCTGTGCACCACAGCTTCAGTCCTATGATTTGCGTAGATTTATGCATTTTGGGTCGTTCACAAAATCAAATGGAATTACGAACAAAAACCTTTGGAAATCACTTATGTCAATCTGACAAAACGCCTTTCTCTAAATCCCCATGAAATACAGAGGTTTAGCAATTTCTTTCCGACCATTGAATTGACTTACTCCCGCTCTTCTCTGAAGTAGCTTTCTGGGGTGCAAAGGACCTTCTTCATGCTTGTGAATATCCACATATTTAAAAGTTTCTGGATGTTCATTTTTTTCTTGTGGGACAACCATGCATCCATGTTTTCTTTAGCATCCCTTTCAAAGATGTAGTAATCCAAAACAACAATCAGCAAATCTGGCTAATTTTCTGCAATAATAAATCTCAACTGTATGATGAGGGATGTGCATTGAATCAGACTATGTGAAAAAATTCAAGCCACGCCAGCTCCCTTTATCTCCCCCCTCATTTTGTGCATGAAACCTTCAAAATGTTGCTCTTTTCATCATTACCAGGTCTTAACCTTACACACATCTTTTTATCTCTGCTTGAATGATCAAAAATATAGTTTACTTCTCTGTAAAGCCTCTATACCAATACACAATCAGAGAAAATGGCCCAACGTTTGTAAATGCATATTCCTAAATGCACACCTGCATGTATGTTTGTTCAATATCAGTTTTGTGTACTCATCTTACTTTGTCATTTTTGGCAATATCTAAGTACACTGAAAAATCAGTTATTGTTCATATCGTGCCTTATATAGTGAATTTGGTGCATAGACTTTGCTCACCTTGCAGATCTTGGCAACCCTAAAGCACAGATTTAAAAAAATATATTTTCATCACAAGACACTGAATGCAGAAAGTGTTTGTGAAAAAGGAAATCATTTTCTGAATATACATTATCCACTCAAAATACTCCTCAAAGGAATGCTGAAAGGTTGAAAAGAAACAACAGGTATTTGAAGTTCTTTATAAAATATACTTCATCAAGGTCTGGGCAAAGGATACGTCACATTCACAAGGAAATCAACACCCACCTTATTCTGGAGTTGAGATCTTCCACTTGTCATGGACCGAAGGTAAAAGTAGAAACTCTGTATCTGGGGATCTTTAAATCCATTCTAATATTTCTTATGCATGTTCTAACTAGAAACCAGAGAATGAAGAGAAACCTCAAGCCTGATTCACAATGACATTTCTGGTTGTAAATCTATGTTTGTGGCCACAAATGACTCCACTTACACCTATGGGATATCCCAAAAAAGGATTTCTAGTAGGTATACATCACTTCACTAATAGATAAATGTACACCACATTTAGGTACAGTTACATAGTTATAAACTCCACACAATGGGTAGGAAACGGGCACATCAAGGCATGGTTTGTACTGAAAGTTTATGGGCACTCACAAACTTGTGATCTTGTGATATTCACAAACACTGATCTTGTCCCTTCCCACCATGGAAATGGTTGGACATTTGCTGCTGTAGAAGTATGGAGTAAAACCCTTTTGAGGTAAGAGGCACAAAACACCCCGAAGCATCATGGTGGTGTGGGGAAGGGGGTTTCTTCATGGAAAAAATGTGCCCCGTGTGGTGAAAAAAAATAACTAGACCCATTGCACATTTCCTCATTGGGGAAATAGCAACTGCTAAAATATCACTCGATGTTGCCAGAAATAAACCTGGATACCTACAACTGGTGCAGTTTTCCAGGTGCCCCCTGCCAATGTTTGGGAATTCCAAAAAGTAGTACATCTGCAACATTTACATGGGCAGACCAACTATTCTCTTGTGAATTAAGGCCTTTGTATATACATTGCTTCCATCTTCCTTCCCAAAAGCTTTTTTGTTGCAGAATATAAGAACAAAGTTATTACATCATATGCTCTCACAGACCTGACCCAGAAGTCAATCTAGCATTCGTGAATTTGTCAAAGTCTACAAGCCCAAAAGCAGATTAAGGATCTGCAAGATCTTTCTTTAATAGATCTATGGGGCGAAGAAATACAAATTGGAACCAGTCATGAGATACAATATTTCTTTGAGTGGTGTCTATGCGTTCCAGAGTAAAATGTAAAGTGCAAAGACATTTGCAAAAAAAATAGCAGAGACCAGACATTGTGAAAGTCTATTTATGCCTTCAAAATGACAGTCACATTTGGTGCTGCAACGTGACATGACCCCATGTGGAAACCATCTTCAAAGTATGACAACATTAGAACGAATTAGACCCTAGTCTTCACTTCAATTAAATGAAATGTAATTACAAACCTTAACCTAAAAACATATGCCAACACTTTTAATTTACATTAAATAATTACCTTTGACCTAGCCTTACTGCTTACCCTAATTTAATGTATATTAATTTAATTTAAAATAATTGTGAACTCAATACCCTAACTCATAATACATTTTTATTAAAGGTATTAAAATAGTTAACCCTTGTCCCTTAATTAATTTTAATTAGTGAAAATCAAATGAAATAAGTATCCATTACTCTAATATCTGTCAATATCTAATAATTACATTAAATTACCTTAACCCTTAATGAATTCAAAGTAAAAGTAATACACTTACATTAACTAAGACACTCTTAACATAAACATAATTGAATGAACCTGGCTCCTTACTTAAAGTTAAACACATCTTAATTAAATTACATGCTTTTTTACTTACCTAAATCAAAGCATCCTCTATAATGGTAATTTTAGTCTAGTAACAAGTAAATTAGTAGTGTATACTGCAACGGATGGTCTGGCAGTTTCTTAGAAAATCGTCAGATGATCAGTCTGATTTAACACCTCCTATGAAAAAATGTGTGAACATAAAATGCTATTTGTCCAGCGAGCTGCTGCTATCCCTACATACCAATTGATGACAGAGTGAAAGCTAAATATTTTAGGAGCCTTAACTTCAGACCTGCTTAATTCTGTTTGTGTTTTTATGTTCTTTTCTATATTTTGTCACTGTAAGTGTATTCTTCTCAGAGTAATTTTGGTTATTTTAATCCCTTTCTATTTCATAATTGTTTTGCTAATTGGGAATACTCGGAGCAGAGGGGCAATGAAGTTCAATGTCAATTATGTATGATCTTGGAACAATAGCTTCATTCACTTTATTGTTGTTCACTTATATTCATTGTGTAATAACAATGGGGTAACCCTGTGTCCCTCAGAACCTGGGTATATATATGAAAAGCTACAATTGTTCTGTCGGGAAAAAGCAATTGCTTCACAAAAGACAGATAAATCATAAAGTATCACGTCTTTTCAATGCAGTTGGAACACAAACACTGGCAAGTATGCGTTTGCAAAAAACGATTTTATTTTTTGTTAAACAAAGCAATCTTAATATGCATTTATAGGGCTGTCAATATTCAATGCAAAATTGTAGTGACATAATATGGTGAAAATGAGTGCTCTGTGACAGTGGTGCAGTGAGTGTCATATATACAAGGGTGAAAATAGATTCTGTACAAGTTATCAAAAGAAAATAAGTTAAAAAAGTGGTCAGAACAAAGGAAAAAACCCAATGTCTCTGGTAAATAGCACAATTGCTTATTGGTTTGGGACCGAGAGACTTGGTAAAGCTGAGCCATATACAATCGTCGACGTTTCGACCCTGACAAAAGCGTTATTAAACAAGTGTCATAGCGGGTCTTCTTCAGGACAAAGAAAAAGGATGACAGCCTGAAAACAAGAAAGGTATGTGTCAATTGAAGTGTTCCAGCTAGCGAGAGCAAAGAGTTAAAAAGGGGGTAGCGATCACAAGCTACTCACACAACATGGGGGTGAATTCCCTTAGGAGTGCCTCTCTGAGTGAAGGCTGCCGGTTATCTAAAGAAAATAGGGAGGATTAGTATTGACACCAACCCTTGAGAAAGGGGGTCAGGAATTCAATGAATGGTAGATACTGTCGGGGGGTCTTACCTGGTAGTTTCAGGAAGACTCTAAGATAATGAATCAAAGTAGTTCAAGAGGTCGTTTGAATCTAAGGGTAAAACATATGATGTAAATCGTGAATGTAGATGATGACAGAAGATACAATAATCAAATTGCGTGAAGGTCATGTAAGAAAAATGCTTACCTAGGCCTGTAGTGACACAATGTTTCGGTTTCAGTTGCTTACTTTATACCTGTCGTTGATGCAAATCAAACAATATATACGTTCAGTTCATGGTCCAAACTTCGAATTATACACCACCCACAAATTTCATAGTTGAATACTGACTAATGTCAATGGAGGTTAACCATTTATTACTAATGTCCTTTTGCTGCCTAATTAATACAGGCGCAGAGCTAACTGCCTTAACTCTGTTTTATTTCCTTATTTTGAACAACCCTTGGTGTTGTGTATTACATTGAAATTACTGTAATCTGTGATGTACTCCATGCCTGTCTACGTTCAATCACTCTATAGTTCAACAGAGCTAGCTTTACTGGTATTAGAATATCCCCCTTTTGATAAAAATGGACTCTGTCTAAGACCACGTTAGACATCACAATCACGCATTGCTTCTCTGCACTGAATCAGTCCTTATACCTCTACGGAGGCTTGGCACCACACCCGTGACGCTAAGGCGCTCACAGTGAGTCGTTTGGCAGCATCCAGCTGCTGCAACACATCGTGCACGCTGCCAACGTGCGTCGATCGACGTAAGCCGCTCCCGGTTCTCCTCTTAATCGAGAGTCGGGCAGTCCCATTCAAGACTGCCGTCGAGTGAGCACGAATTGCCAGGTAAGCGGGATAGTACTGTTACTTCCCGTCCACTCCATTTTAATTTCTCTCGCCCAGTGTTAATTCCCCTTACGCTCCCTTGCTTGTAGGACTCATGACTGGCACTGAATTGGGGAACTCAATTTGTTCTGTTTCGCCCACTAGCTGATTTTACCTTAACGGCCCGCTCGTGTCACTACAGGCCTAGGTAAGCATTTTTCTTACATGGCCTTCACGCAATTTGATTATTGTATCTTCTGTCATCATCTACATTCACGATTTACATCATATGTTTTACCCTTTTATTCAAACGACCTCTTGAACTACTTTGATTCATTATCTTAGAGTCTTCCTGAAACTACCAGGTAAGACCCCCCGACAGTATCTACCATTCATTGAATTCCTGACCCCCTTTCTCAAGGGTTGGTGTCAATACTAATCCTCCCTATTTTCTTTAGATATCCGGCAGCCTTCACTCAGAGAGGCACCCCTAAGGGAATTCACCCCCATGTTCGGTGAGTAGCTTGTGATCGCTACCCCCTTTTTAACTCTTTGCTCTCGCTAGCTGGAACACTTCAATTGACACATACCTTTCTTGTTTTCAGGCTGTCATCCTTTTTTTTTGTCCTGCAGAAGACCCGCTATGACACTTGTTTAATAACGCTTTTGTCAGGGTCGAAACGTCGACGAATGTATATGGCTCAGCTTTACCAAGTCTCTCGGTCCCAAACCAATAAGCAATTTTGCTATTTACCAGACACATTGTGTTTTTTCCGTTGTTCTGACCACTTTTTTAACTTTTCTTTTGATAACTTGTACAGAATCTATTTTCACCCTTGTATATATGACACTCACTGCACCACTGTCACAGAGCACTCATTTTCACCATATTATATGTCACTACAATTTTGCATTGAATATTGACAGCCTTATAAATGCATATTAATATTGCTTTATTTAACAAAAAGTAAAATCGTTTTTTGCAAACGCAAACTTGCCTGTGTTTCTGTGTTCCAACTGCATTGAATAGACGTGATACTTTATGATTTATCAGTCTTTTGTGAAGCAATTGCTCTTTCCCGACAGAACCATTGTAGCTTTTCACTTATATTCATTGGCATGCCTATATTAAAACAATACAAATTATAAGAAAGCTGTTCTGGTTGCTGCGAAAACCAGTTAAGAATATTGCGTACCTAGAGACGAGCCAGCTAAGGACTGCCTATATTGCTGCATGCAACCAGCTCAGTATTTTTGTGGTTATCCAACGAGCCATGCACTGAAAACGTTAGATGCTTGACAATATCTGGGAATTTTGAACTTCAGTTGTTTGCTTCAGAGAAAAGTATACATTTATTGTCCAATATGTACTCAGTTTAGGTTGAAGTGTAACCTCGTTCTTCACCAGTCTAATGGGTGATTGGTATGTAATGGCATTTCTGATGCTTTGAAGCCAATTTTAAGTAGAGTGGCAGTTTTAGAACTTATCACTTGCATTATAAGGTGCTGGTGTGATATCCTGTAGAAATAGCTTATATGATCATTATGCTACATATTATATTTATATTCAAATATGTTAATAATCATTGCCAAAATGCATAATATAAAATATTGCTATAGAGCCCAAAGAATGTCTTTTAGTGGTTAACATTTACACAGATAACTGCTCAGTTTATGTCTTCACACGGAGGTAATGTTATACTCTTAAGTGCTCTGCAGGTGGATCATTAGCCTACAGAGATAAGTGCCATCATATTTCCACATATCACCCTGTCACACATATACCCCATTGCTGGGGTAGAAACTGACAAATTAAAATTACACAGTTTACATAAAATTTGCCTTCATTTTCTCTAAACAGTCCCATTTTGTTACATTTATAGACTCAATGGCATATAATTGGGTCAGAGGTACTTTCATCTTAAATACAGATGGAAAATGAAGAAAATGTATTTGCCCTATCACATTGTAAAAAGCATGTAACCCATTGGCAGGTGAAGAAGCCTTAAAGGAACAATATTCAACATGTGCTTTTTCCAGTATGTTACCAGCTACAATTTTCCCTAGATAGGGATATGTGTTTACAATCTCCAACATCTCTGGGCTTCTACCCAGACATATTTATTGAACTTCCCAGCCTTTCTGCTTCTTAAAATTAAAAACTTACTCTTTGAGCGATTGATCTTCAAGTAATTTAGAGAGGTATACTGTTGTAAAGACACCAGCCTATTACTCAGGCCCTTGGGAGTTAGGTCCAGAATTGCAATATCATCCACATACATCCAAGCAAGGCAAGGGACGACAACCTATCTTGGCAGCATATCCCTTGTTAGATGCGAAGCTGTCAGGAAGGTCCGAAACATACAGTGAGAAAAGTAATGGGGCCAGCAGACAGCCCTTTTTCAGGCCATTTTTTGTTGGAATTATAGGGAATAATCCTCAATCACCCCCTAATAACAGCTGGCACCATGTGGAGTAATGGAGGGCAATTATTAATGAAAGGAGAATGTCAGACATACATAGCTTCTTTCGTTTTTTCCATAATTTGGGACGTTCCATCCTATCAAAGGCTATAGAAAAATCTATGAATGACAAATATACATTAAGATCTCAGATTGAGTAGACGTAGATGAAGGGGACAGCTGTATGCCACGTCTTATTCAGGGTTTGCTAGAGGGGCTCTTATATGGGTGGCGCCTGGGGTCCCCTTCAAGCATTTGCATCACCTGGTGGACCCAGAGGGGAGGTATGTGATCCTTCATGGGACTTTAGAAGGGAGGGGATTGAGTATTATCAATGTCTATGCTCCCAATGTCAATTGCCCAAATTTGTTCCCTTCCGTCATGGCGGCAGCTGCGCCGTGTCTGGGGGCGGCGTAGTTAATAATGGGAGATGTAAATTGTGTCCTGGATGGTTATTTAGATCGAGAGCCTCCCCGACTGCACACCAAACCACGTATGACTGAGTCACTGACTGATATTTTGCAGGGCATGCAACTCATTGATATATGGAGGGTACGTAACCCCGGACAGAGAACATTTTCATGCCACACACCAGCTTCTAATACGTTTAGCCGCCTGGACTATTGTTTTATTTCGCAGGAGCTAACCCTTGAAGTAACGGGGATAACATATCAAGCAAGGTATATCTCAGACCATTCACCGGTCCCAATCACCTTTGAGGGCCATAGACCTAAACCGGCAATCCCTACATGGCGGCTCAGGGCGGAGGCACTACTGGACCCCCGCGGCGGTGGTATCAACTGCATAAATTAAATACTTTGAGGAAAACTGGGGGTCGGCCTCGAGCAGAGCATATGAGTGGGACGCCATGAAGGTGGTTCTTAGAGGGGTCTGTATACACACAACGTATGGGGTACGACAACAACTAGAGAAAGATATAGATACTCAGGAGCGTAGGCTGACCAAGCTCGAGGCAGAGCTACCCGGTTCCCCACAGAAAGGGGGGGGGAGTGGTGTGAGGCCTAAGCCGAACTGCGAGAGTCATGGAAACGTCTTGAAAATGTATGATTACACGGTGTATAGGCAACGCCTCCACAGTGAAGGAGACAAGTCTGGGGCCATGCTAGCCAGGTTGTTGAAAAGGGAATCGACCACGGTGCCGAATTTGCAGCTTCAAAATAGCGAGGGGAAACTGGAACAAACACAAGCAGGGATTATGGAGATACTTGCTAGGCACCTGGCCAAAGTTTATAGCAAGCGCACGGGACCTCCGAGCGAGGCGATAACCGAATTCTTGTCCTCAGTGGAGCTACCCCTTCTGGATCAGGAATTGGGGGAGGTTCTGGGAGACCCGATCACAAGAGAAGAGATACTGGGGCTATTAAACGCTTGAAAGCAGGTAAATCGCCCGGGAGCGATGGCTTTGCACCGATATTGGTTGACCGGCTGCTGGAGGTTTATAACGAGGCTCTACAGGTGCAAAGGTTACCGGCTTCCATGCAAGAAGCCCTGGTGATAATGATCCCAAAACAAGATAGAGACCCACAGTTGCCGAACTCATACAGGCAGATATCGCTGTTAAATCTAGACGTAAAGTTATTGAGTGGCATTTTGGCGAGCAAACTTCTTCCTCCTATGACATATCTGATCCACCCAGATCAGGCTGGTTTCATCCCACGTCGCAGTGCCACGTTTAATCCACGACGGCTAGCACATGTTTGGCACGACCCGGGACTAGCGGAGGAGGACCATGCCCTAGCTCTTTTAGACATCGAACAAGCGTTCGATTCGGTGGCCTGGCCCTATGTGTGGGCAACACTATAAAAAATGGGGGTAGGACCGAGTTTTCTCAAATGGATACAACTACTGTATACATCTCCCCGGGCCAGGATCAAAGTAGGGGGCAGAATATCGGAGGCGTTGGAAAGGGGCACCATACGCACCGGACGCACCCATGTGGGTGATACCACCATTTGCTGGGATCGTTGAATCAATGTCGGTCCGAAAATGGAAAGACGGGGGTTGTCTGACGATGGGGGATTTATACCACAATGGCCAGTTTATGACGAGGGCGGAGGCGGGGGCCTCCTTTGATCTGGGTGTGGAAACGTGTAATATTTTACGTTAGCATAAGCGACAGCCAATTTTGGCTGTGGTGTCCATTTCGCTTCCTTCGTAATTCTTTCGTCCTCTGCTGTTCTCCTTTTCACCCTGCTTGTGTCATCAACTTTAGTTGACCTCTTTCGACATGGCTAAGCAATGTACGTGCTGGGGGGTTTGCAGCTGCTGGTGCACCTGGTCTTAGAGGCTATCTATTGACCGTTTACTGCTGCCATAAACATTCCTGCTCCCCTTTCTTATTTGCTGACCAAGTGGTCATCCATCTGCCCATGTTTGCTGATAGCTATTTTCTGTGTCTAAACTCGCTCTTTCCATTTCTGTCCAAATGCTTGCATTGCAACAAAATTGTATACAAGGACGATGGTTTGGGAATTCAGTGTACTTCCTCCCACAACACTTGAGGGTGTTGTTTGGACGCAGTCCTGCTCATGAGCATTTAATAAACTTGGTTTGTTTTACTTCACTCCAGTGCCGATCTCTCTTTTGTTAGTCTTCGGACCCGTGGACGAGAGGGTGACCCTGCACCAGTGTGCCCTCACTGGGGTACATTACCACAGTTGCCGTCCAGCACGTGGGGCCCCATCGGAGACGCGGCCGTCTGAAGGAGTGGTCTTGGCGGAAGATCGAAATTATCACTGAGGACACGCACTGCATGAGAAGACTTTTGTCTTTGCAGCCAACGTGAACTTTCCGGTTTTCTTGACTTGACCCTCCGGGTGGTGGCCGGTCTTGACTGGGGCTTCTTTGGCGAATTTTGCAGTGACCATTAGGTCGACCAGAGATCGGCAGGTGGGAGTTGAAGACTTCTGTTTGGTAAGGTCGCTGATGCGGCACTCTTGTTTGTTTGGTTTGGCTTTGGTATTCATTCTTTGCAAAGACTGAAGGCAGGTAATGTGGGGATTTTTCTCCTTATGAAACTTGTTTGGATAAGTAATATTTTACATATACTTGTAAAAACATGCCTGTTATTAGTACACTTCGTAAGTGGTGCTGCTGCGGCAGTACCAGAAGTGTTTTGGAACAAAGTCAGCCGGCCCCTCCAGAAGGGACGCCGAATAGAGATATGTATATAAAATATGGTGTTTGTCCCATAATGTATGGCTCATTGTGGCACAAATACACAAAGAAGGAATCCGATTTACAGTGGCCAGTGAAAGGGTCATTTGATTTTAAGAAGGTTCAGTATGTGGAACAGTGTTTTTTCAAAAGGAAGAGTAGGCAGGATATGTTTGACAGTTTGCGTATGTGGGATAAGGAAGTGCGAGAGAGAGCGAAGAAAGCGGAAGCTATAGCACAGAAAGAACAGCAGAAAACGATGTATCAGAAATGTGTTGAATTAAGAGATAAGGAGATGCAGGAAGGGATAGAAAAGGTAGAGAGAGAACGTCGATTGCAGGTAAATGGCCAGTACCCTATTCTACCCACTACTTAATAAGCCTCATGATGACTATTTTATTAGAGAGACCCCCACCCACGTGTAAATCTCCTGATCAGAGTGCCCCTGAGGGAGGTGCTTCTGATGAGGAAATCTCCTCATCAGATGATAAGGACAAAGATCAACGATCCATGCGACAGACTCGCTCTACTCTGTCTAGCGCAGATAAAGATAAATTGAAGGGCAGTGCTAGAGAGGAATCTCATCGGAAGACTACAGCGACGATCCTCACAACTACAGTTCAGGCTTGGGAAGACGCAAAACAGTTATATTTTTTAGAAAAGTTCTGTTGGGAAATATTATATAATTGGCAACATATGTCTGACGAATCAGGCCCAAATGATTTAAAGACAGATTATAGGCAGTTAAGAGATGGGACTTACCCTGTCAAAAACATATCTGACACAATTAGACGAGCGGTTAAATTACGGGATGATACATTACAAATGCAAAAGGAAAAAGAATTAGCTAAAAAGCAGCAAGCAGGCGTTGAGACAACAGAATCTCAGACGGATATTCCGGTGGATGCGAATGATCCCAGCAGTAGTGAGTCTGCTATGAGACCAATGCGTGAAGCTGCACCCCTGTATGTTCCCCCGAAGGGTGCGGGAACAAATGATAAGACTTCCGATGATGCAAAGGGATATTTTATATATAATTGGGTCTATACTCCCTGGAGTAGAGCAGATGTTATTGCCCTTAAGGCTGCTTTGCCCGACCCCCGGAAAAATCCCGCCGCCTTCTATGAGGAGGTGGAAGAAGCCATCAGCTCCTGCACTATGACCTTGCCAGATATTGATATGTTCTTCGGGCTTATTTTGCCCCCCGATATGTGGAGAACAATACGTAAAATAGATGACAATGTGGCATTTGGTGATACCTGGGAACATTTAGAAGAAATAGATGCGGACAGGGAGCCTGCGCAGAAACCTCAGAAGGAGATATTAGATCTTCCTAAAGCTATTGTGACTAAGTTGAAGACTCTCATACCCCCTAAGAAAAGAGATTGGACTACGTTAGCGTCCTGTAAACAGAAAAAGGATGAGTCAGTTTCTGATTTCTTTTCAAGATTTGAGGAGACATTCCATGATTTTAGCGGCCAGTCATTGGCCGATGATACAGGTAAACATTTGTTTGTCGACAAATTTGTCGCTAATATGTTACCGAAAATAGCTAGTCGCCTTAAGGCCAGTGAGAGTTCTTGGACCACGTCTTCCCCAGTTTCCCTTTTGACCATGGCCCAATATTATGAGCGACAGGAACAGGAAGGGAAAGGCAGAGAGGATAAGAAGGTTAAAGAATTAAAGACAAAAGTTATGATGGCTCAAGTATATGGTCCACCATTTAGGGGAGGTGGAAGAGGCGGACGTGCAATGTATACACCCGGAGCGCTCCCTCTTTCTCGAGCAAATTTGTCTCCTGATCAGTGTGCCTATTGTAAAGAGACTGGGCATTGGCGTTCTGAGTGCCCTCTTTTGCGAGGTCAGCAGTACCAGCGGGGAAGGGGAAGTAGGAGAGGACGCCCAGGGAATTCAGGAAACAGGGGAGGTGCAGGAGCTCGTCCCAGGTTTGAGGCAGTTGAACAAGGACCAAATTATTTGATAGACGAAATCAATACCAAATGTCTGATTATTCTGCTGATGCACTTGCAGATTCCGATTACGCATAGGGATGCCTAGGATGGGGTAAGGGACCGGTTGAGGTGCCAGTAGATCAAATGGGTCCTTATGTTGACGCAAATGTCTTGGGATCTACTGATCGGTTTCTGGTTGATACAGGGGCTACCCGTGGTGCTCTGTCTAAAAGATTGGTTCCTAGGGCTCCACTGTCCGGTGCAATGAAAACATCGATAGGGTTTGATGGAACACCTACACCTAGCCCGCTTTCACAGCCACTTGAATGCGGACTTGACAAATTCCCTGCAGCATGTCCATTTTTGCTTTCCCCTAACACGCCGGACAACATTGTGGGTATCGATATGCTTAAATATTTTCGTGCTACAATACGTTGTTCTCCAGAAGGTGTGCGTGTTATTTTGAATGACAATTATCCAATGGTTGAGAGGTCCTGTCTTATCAATGAGGATGCCGCTCTGGCATCCCTACCTTGTACCTTGTGGGCTAGATCAGATACTGATGTGGATCAAATGGTTATTCCACCAGTGCAAATCCAAGTAAGGGAAGGTGTTTCATTGCCTCGACTGCCCCAATACAAAATATTCCGAGAAGGTGAAGAAGCATTAGCAAACATTGTCCAGGATTTGATCAAAGTGGGGGTAGTGGAAGAAGTCCCCTATAATACTTGCAATAGCCCTATCTTTCCTATTTTGAAAAAAGACACTGACACTAAAATTTACAGATTCATTATTGATTTGTGGGAGGTTAATAAAATTGTAGTGCCCCAATATCCGGTAGTTTCTAATATCACAACCCTTCTCACTATGGTCCCTCCCACTGCCACTACATTTTCGGTGATCGACTTGAAAAACACATTTTTCTCAATACCCATTCTCCTTGAAAGCCGTTATCGGTTTGGATTCACATTGAAAAATAGATTCTTCCGGTTCTGCAGAGCTCCACAGGGCTATACAGAGAGTCCTTGCATTTACAGTCAGGCATTAAAAAGACAGCTTGATTCCTTTCCTGTACCAAAAGGGGTGGCCCTTATCCAGTATGTTGATGACATTCTATTAGCTGCTGACACTCCTGAGCAATGTGAAGAAGGTACATTGTTACTGCTATCGTTTCTTGCATCACATAATCACAAAGTCTCGCGAAAGAAATTGCAATATTGTAGACAGCAGGTTACCTATTTAGGTCACCTCCTGTCTCAGGAGGGACGTGCACTCACACCAGATCGCATTCAGACCATTTTAGATATTCCTGTGCCCCGTACTCAGAAGGATGTCCGTGCATTGATTGGCCTCACTTCTTTTTGTAGGCAGTGGATCCCCAGTTTTTCGCACATTATTAAACCTTTGTTGGCTCTTTTGACTAAAGACACTCCGATGCTCCTCCCATGGACTGCTGAATGTCAGAGTGCCTTCCAACAGTTACGCCAAGCTCTTTTGAGGTCCTGCAAATGGACTACATTCAGTTTGAGCGCTGTAATAATCTGAAATATGTCCTAGTAGTGGTTTGTGCCTTCAGTAAATGGGTGGAGGCGTATGCTACGAAGGATAATACAGCTCTCACGACAGCGAAAGTTCTCTTAAAGGAGTTCTTTCCCCGCTTCGGCGTCTGTTGGGTCCTATGGAGTGACAATGGACCTCATTTTATTGGGCAAGTTGTAGAATATGTCATGAAAGGGTTGGGGATTAAGCAGAAATTTCATGCTGCTTTCCACCCACAGTCAGCACGCCTGGTGGAGCGTTACAACTCCACCCTGAAACTGAAATTAGCTAAAATACAGGCTTCCACGTCTTTGAAATTGCCTGATTCACTGCCCCTAGCCTTGCTTTCTATCAGATCGATACCACATACACGATCTGGCCTTACGCCACATGAGATCGTCTTTGGGAGGCCCATGAATATTTGGGGGGTCCCTAAGCCTCGCCCTATACATGATGTTCCCCACATGTTGATGAGTGACTATTTGTCCCAGTTAACTGACAGCTTGTCTTCTATTTATCAGCAGGTGCGGGAAGCTCTTCCAGACAGGTCGCAAGGTGATGGTCATGATCTGCGACCTGGAGATTTTGTCCTCACAAAATCGTTTCAACGGACAAGTTGCCTGGCACCTCGCTGGCGTGGCCCAGAGCAGGTCCTCCTTGCTACCAGAACTGCAGTCCGAGTGACCAACAGGAAGAACTGGGTCCACGCCAGCCACTGCCGAAAGATTCCGCATACCTTTGTGAGCCCTGCTGTGCTGACAGATCAACCCGACATTCTAGTCACTGAGAGAGGACGAGCTGCGTCACCTGAAGGGCCTGAGCAATTCTTCCCGGACCACACGATCCCCGGCGCATCTAGATACCTACTTCGATCCAGGAAGAGGGACACTTCATCGCAAAAAGAGACTGTTTGAGCCACTGTCCTGGGTGGTTAAAGACTGATTACAAAGGGGGGTAGCCTTTTAGTGACTACTCGTCTCAACGTTAGTGAAGAAACCAACGCCTGCCCAGGACCTTAGGGCATCATCTATTTTGTTGTTTGTCAACGAGATGAACATGCCTGAGGAGAAGAAATCAAATGCTGCAAAGATCTGTAGCGGCTGCACAATGTTTATTACTGGATTGACTTTGACTGCTGTCATCATTGCTGTGGTAATGTGGGTTGTGGAGGAAGTAACTCCGGCTCGAAACTTATTGCCTGCTACTACTCCTGTCCACACGGAACATTATTACTTCACTCTTCCCTATCATGAAAAGAAGCATTGAATGTCATATCTCAATAACACTTTCATACAAATGTTGCATCATACTCATAATGCTACGAATACTACCAACTGCTGGGTATGTGGAATGATGCCAGCCCATCAGAAGAAGGGAGGAACGCCTCTCATTCCCCTGCCATTTTCACACAATGGCTCTTGTAGAGCCTGGTTCGCACTTTTGTGGGCCTCTGAGGTTAGTAATATTGCTCCAGCTGATGTAGGAGGACTTAATACACAGTTAAATAAAGTTTGTTACCCTGATGATGAAGGCCTCCCACAAGCCAAAGGAACTATAAAGGAAATTCCTCCGCAAGCTACGTTTTCCCCAATACTCGAACGGCCAAGGGTAACGGGCCTCCTGTTATCGCTGTTACTAGAGCCCAAGCAAATCTTTGTGTGAGCAGTTTTGGCAGTATCCCTGTGGGAAAAAGTGACTGTACTACAGTATTGAATATCACTGGAACGAACAATAGCAGTTTTCTATCCTCACATAACACTTATTTTATTTGTGGAAGTAAAGGTTACTATTATCTACCAATTGGATGGTCTGGAATATGCTATGTGTCCTTCTTGCTTCCCACTGTGTTCTTAGCACCTGCATCTTATCATAAAGATCAAAAATTGTTTAATGACATTTCCTTGAACCGATTCAAAAGAACTATAAATAATGATGAAGTGGATCAAACTGATTCTGCATTACAGCAATATGTTGACTTTAATTTGGGACTCTTTTTCTTTGTTGGTGCGGCTTTGAATAGTAGAAAAATAAGACGCTTGACCCGAGTGGTAGAGGCAGTGACTAATCAAACAGCGATGGCTCTTGTAAATATTACAGAAGAACTCCAAATCACGAGAATTGTGACTTTGCAAAATAGAATGGTTTTAGATGTAATATTAGCTGATCGTGGTGGAGCATGTCGCATTATCGGGAGTAGCTGTTGTGTGTTTATCCCTGACCACGCCCTTTCTGTTTATGATGCCATTTCCAAACTGCATAAAATAGTCACTGAGATACATCAAGACCCAGGAACATGGACTTGGACTGGATGGTTCTGGAACTTATTTTCTGTATGGGGTCTGAAAGTATTGTTGGCCCTATTCATAATTATTGCAATTATCTTCTCTTGTTCTTTATGCATACAATGTGGACCAATGCTCTGTTCCCTCTGTATTTCCACTTGTACTACTTGTGTACCATCTAAAACGAATGTCCAAAATGCAAATGCCCGTTTAGCAATGGAACGAGAAATTTGTGAAATTATGTTAATTGATTTTCACGATGTATATCATACCCCTTAGAAGGGACAAGAAAATGTCTTAGCTTATGCTAAAAGGGTCGTCTGTGGAAACGTGTAATATTTTACGTTCGCATAAGCGACAGCCATTTTTGGCTGTGGTGTCCATTTCGCTTCCTTCGTAATTCTTTCGTCCTCTGCTGTTCGCCTTTTCACCCTGCTTGTGTCATCAACTTTAGCTGACCTCTTTCGACATGGCTAAGCAATGTACGTGCTGGGGGGTTTGTAGCTGCCGGTGCACCTGGTCTTAGAGGCTATCTATTGACCGTTTACTGCTGCCATAAACATTCCTGCTCCCCTTTCTTATTTGCTGACCAAGTGGTCATTCATCTGCCCTTGTTTGCTGATAGCTATTTTCTGTGTCTAAACTCGCTCTTTCCATTTCTGTCCATATGCTTGCATTACAACAAAATTGTATATAAGGACGATGGTTTGTGAATTCAGTGTACTTCCTCCCACAACACTGGAGGGTGTTGTTTGGACGCAGTCCTGCTCATGAGCATTTAATAAACTTGGTTTGTTTTACTTAACTCCAGTGCCGATCTCTCTTTTGTTAGTCTTCGGACCCGTGGACGAGAGGGTGACCCTGCACCAGTGTGCCCTCATGGGGGTACATTTTCACATGGGCAGAGGACAGTTTCTGCAATATGCAAAGATTTCCCGCGTGGCCAGGGCGTTATGGCTGTCATTTCCGGTTGAGCCCCCCCGTAACTAGAACATTGCAATTAATGTTGTACATGGCCCAAGGGCGACATATGATAACTCGCCTTTACCAGGCAATACGAAAGGACCTACCAAGGAAACCACTCCTCATTGAGGCAAGATGGGAGGAGGAGACAGGAGAACATATGACAGAAAAAGAGTGGGGCAGAATACATGAAGGGGTAAAATTGGGGTGCTCTAACGCTCGATTTAAACTAATTCAATATAATTTTGTGCATCAAGCTTACCTTACCCCGAAAGTACTGAGCAAAATATATCTGGAACGATCCAGTGGGTGCCCCCGGTGCGGGGAGGCGGACTTCTTGCATGTGGTGTGGTCATGCCCGTTGGTGGTAACATTCTGGGAGGAGGTACTGCAGCAAATACGGGTGGCCTCGGGATGGGAGGTCCCCAGGGAGATACGGACAGTATTACTAGGACTTCTCCCCACGCCCAAAAATAGGAAGCTAAGCAGAAAATTTGTGTTACTGGGCTTAATAATAGCAAAAAGCCAACACCCCCAAAGTGTGAAAGATGGGTGAGGGATATGTGTGAGTGGGCAACGGCAGAAAAAGTAAGAATGAAGCAAGTCCGTAGAGACGACAAACTAGAAGATGACATCCAAGCATGGACAGCAATGATTGCTGACTTAAAGGCCCCTCGAGAAGTAGAAGTAGATAAAGATAATGACCGCAGGGATTGGGATCCACATGAGACACACATACGTAATGCAGTTGGACAGACTGAACACTACAATGATGTAAGAGGTAATGCAGACATCCAATTGGGGGGTGGAGGGAGTTAAGGGTTAATATTGGTTTGTACGTAAATTATTTGGAGACATGTATAACAGATTCATATCAGGAAGTGAGTGTGGGGGAATAATCGACAAAATGCTTTATTATATAACTGTGTATTATTCGAAATGATGTATAGAATGTGCTAATGCCAGTTGTGAATATACCCTTGGGGTAAGATATTGTACAGACTATTCCTCATAATGTCTCGTATGTAATATTGAAATGCCAATAAAGTTGTTAAAAAAAAGATCTCGGATTGAGGTATACTTTTCCGATATCAGTATCAGCATACAAAAGTTATCAAGTGTACAATGTTTCTTTCTGAAACCTGCTTGTTCAATAGGAAGTATTCTTTCCTCCCCACCCACTTCGTAAGGTGTTCCAAAAGACGTCTAGCGAATATTTTCCCTACCGCATCCAGCAATGCTATTTGGCGATAGTTGCCGGGGAGATGTCTTGGACCCTTTTTATGTAGCGGAATTGGAATACTTCCAGATCAGGAAGGAGGAGTAACACCATACTGATAACACTGAGCAAACAGGGGAGTGAGGTAGGAGGCCCACAACAAGGGCTCCTTTTTAATAACAGTGTTGGGTACTTTGTCTGGGCTCATTGCCCCTGAGGACCTAATTCTCTTAACAATACCCACAATATCTTTCATAGAGGGAGCACAGCAAGCTGGGGCAGAGGAAGAAGATACAACAAAGGGAGTGTGATGCTACACAAAATCGGCATTGTCTGAATACATTTCTTCCAGATAGGTTCTCCAAACTACTTCCTTTATTGGAACTGGGAGGGATTTTACTCTGGTACCACAGCTGCGTTTTTTCCTATATCTTCAGAAGATTAATTAGTTTGCTTCACTCAGTGGAAAAGGCCTGGTATTGTATCCTCACTAGTCTGTTTATCTCCCTGTTTAAAACAATAACCGTGTTAAAATGTGGCCTCCAACAAAGGGGTAAGTTGGTTATTTTAGAGGTGTGAACAAGGGTGTTTAGATAGATTCCATGCCTAGTTAATGGATCAGGGAGAAAAAGCTGTGAATTTTCCAGTAATACTAATAGGGATTCTTTAAGATGTGTGGATGCTTTTGAGTTCCAACAAATTCTACTATTAGATCTCTTGAACCCCACAGATACATCTTTAAAATTCCTGGGTCCTACTTCCGTTAAGGATACATCAATCTCCCAGGAGATCAACATATGATCAGTATTAGGATTATCTAAGACTTTGATATGAGATATCATATTAAACTTGGAAAAAGGTCCAATTACATAAACAATAATGGAACAGCTAGCGAGAGATTTATTAGTAACATTCGCTGGAGTATCATTCTCTATCCTTCCATTTACTATTAAAAATTCAATATTCCTTAGACGTTCTAACAGAAGCAATTTTCTTTCATCAGCTCTACAGTTAGAAGGGAAGATTGCTGGGGGATTTCTAATACTTCCCCCTTTAGAGTCATTTGTGAAAGACCTTAAAGCGGAATTAGAAACTTTGGCGTTCAGGTCACCTACCAATACTATGTATTTGCATGCCTCTCTTATCATGATAGTAGATAAAGTCAAACATATCATTTAGTAGGTGGACATGGGAGGAGTCAGGTGGAATATAAGCATTTACGACCAATAAGGACTCAATACTTTCTTGTTTCCCATTGAAGCATATTTTTACCGCCTGAATTAATTTTGAGTCATGGGTAAAACCTTTGTACTTCCAATTGTAATTGGTACTAAGCAACTCCGCTATGCCTCCTTCTGCATGACCCCTCTTAGCGAGAATTGCTGGACAGCTTAACACAAAATATCCCCCAGATAACCAGTTATTTGTAATCCAGGTTTCTTGAATGCTCACTATATCGGACTCCAATCTATTGAGAAATAGTATTTTGTTACTATCGGTAAATAATCCTGCTGCATTCCACAAAACCAGCTTATGGTTATTACTAGGAGCAACTTTTATAGTTTAGCCCATAAGAGCTGTTGAAGTTTAAGTACACCCGCCACCCAACTCCATCTCCCCACTTCCTCATCTCAAACCTGTGTCAGTTTCACCTCTTTCTCAGAAAACAGTATTTTCCGCCTGCCCCCTTTTCCTAACGAGACCCGCAAATTACTTTCCCTCTCAATTGGGGAGGAGTCTGGGAAAGATGAATCTGGGAGGTAATTACCCTCACTCGGAAATTTATGCACGGAGGTTTTAGTAACCTTCTCCTCCTGGGGGGGGGAATACATCAACAACGTGACAGCGCAGCTTGTCGCTATTTAGTATTACTAGGTTAGACACCACTTTGAAATTAAGTTACTCTAGTCCTGCAATTTACCCTAAAATTAATAATTTGAAACTTTACCATATGTAAGTCTGGTATGTCTGCAAAACAACCCAGTATAAATGACCTATTCAAATAAATCTCCTGGTCAAAGATGGCAATAAATTCTACTGTCAAAACATGGTTGACAGAATACAAACAATGTTATCCCCAACAAGCTATGTCAAATTAGGGTTACAGACAACGTTATTGCCCACATTAGAGGTAAACACCTTAGCAAGGGGGTTCAATGTACAGGAAGGTGTCACCATGGGGGGGGGACAAGACTGGTACACATGATGCATTTTCTCCTCATGATTTGGACGGTAGCTCAGAAGATGTCCCTGGAATTAGTTGAGAGAGGGATGGTCCTGCTCTTTCCTAGGAGGAAACACCCTCCACTTTTTTCAGTGTTAAAGCTGGGGCAAAATTTTGATGAAAACTAATGTTCCTTAATCGCTTTTTACTAATTCTGCAAAGTGTTCTCCTCCTTGTTATCTTTTGCCCGGTCTTTCCCTTATTCTTCTTGCTTTCCTCCTCTGAGGGTGGCGGTAATGGTGTTTCCATCACTTCTCAAATAATTCAAAGAAAAATATCTCAATCACACAAGCCCCATCTATGGCACTCAATATACTTTATTATGTCTTTCATCTAGCTCGATGAGTGAGAATTGTACCTTCACAATGAAAGAACAGGAATCATACCCTAACAGATATCCTCAAGCTATCAGCCTGCTTGTTAAATGGTTGTTTTAAAAGCCCTTCAGACTATCTTTGGCCTACTATAAAATCTTTAAGGATGCTCAGAATGCAGCCAGCTTAGCTAAATATAAATAGGACTGGTCATGTTAAATTTCCACATGAATGCTTTTTAGAATATTTAATACAGATTATGAGTCCTATTTGTAAGTACAAATGTATACATTGTATATTTGTACTGGGTCATATATGGGTATAATGTCTGTTGCTAAGTGTGTGGCACATCACCTAAACTTTCAGAGTCATTCTCTAGACTAGGTCAGGACTGATGACACCTTAGTCACCAAATGTTTCCTAGCATGCAGGGAGTTTTAGGTGTCCACGTTCATGGACAGAGATTTGTTAGATTATTGACATCAAAATTGTCCCACTACTGCTCCTGCTCAATTGTCCCGCTACTGCTCCTGCTTGCTTCAGTCAACTCAACTCAACAGCTGCTTAGGTTCATCAATAAGCGACATACCAAAAGGAAATCTTCACAATCTCTATGGACCTTTATTTGAAAAACATAACCTCTATAGCGTGTGGGGATTGAAAGATAGGTCAACACTTCTACCAAAACATGGCTACCCAATGCAGGCACTTGGAAGAATAGAGATGTACTCCCTAAAAATATGATATGATATTCACCACCTCAATTTATCAGACATGATGTTTGAGGTGTGTTAAAAAGCAGAATTTAGGTGGATGTAATAAGGAGAATTTGTTAATGGTTTCATTATTCTCTGCGGTTTACATCTTTAAGTGAAGTTTCTACTCTGGTGATGTGATTTCTATGTCTTCTGAGGCACGAAGGTGTCCAAAACAAAGTATGAATAGTCCAGCTCCTCTACCGCACCACTGCTTTTCTACTGGTGGCTGAAGCAAGGTGTGAGAATGTGTATTATTAGTTGGAGGGGATGTAAGCCCTCACCAAGTAATGTAAAAATTCCACCCAGGTCCAGTTAGATCTCAATAATTTAAACCTGAGCTCAACCCTTGGAAGCTGTAGCACAGATCAGACAATCTTCACCTAGGAGAAATGTGCAAAGTATTTATCAGTGCCAAAACAGTTAAAACATACAAAACATAATACAATGAAAATCCCACTCCAATTCATTAAAATATACCAAAATGTAATGAACAAATAGACACCAGAATGACAAGAATTGGATATAGGGAACTGGAAATATGATTTTTAGAAGCTTTAAGTCAAAATAGCACCTAAAAGCTCAAAGCACCAAACACGTTTATTTGGTCATGCTGGACCCAGCCCAAGTCAAAAGTTAAGGCTGACCGCAAGCTACTGTCGGTCAGAGACATGGACCAGGTTTCTTCCAGTGGCAAGTTTATCTTGTGACACAGAAGATTTTCTGGAGAAAAGTCCTCGTCGACGAGGGTTCGGGCTGCAAATTGATTCCAAAGGAGGGCTCGATAGTAGCAGCCCGGTGACGCCCGGGTCCTCAGTGTGAGCCTTTGGTCTGCCAGGGAACTTGGTGTCAGTGGGGGGTGAGCTCCAAGCAGGTGAAACCTGGAATCCGAACCCAAGAAGGTCTTGTTGGTGGTTGGATGCTGTTCAATGTCAACCTTGGTAAAGTACCTCCTTGTTCGGACATAGAAACTTCGCTGGAAGTCAAAATCCTTTCATCAGGGAACATCAGCGATCAACCAGCGAGTTAACACCAGTGGCTGTGACTTCAGCGTCGGTTTAACCTCTGCTGTTTCTCCAGAGAACTCATTCTGAAAAAGTTTATGTGTCCAGTTATTAAGGCTTTAGGGTCAGAGGGGTATACTCTAACAAGAGGCAAGGGTCTAGGACCTTTGGGCACTGTTTGGGGGTTAGGACTCACTCTCCCAGAACCCATTAGCAGGGTCCAGGGCAGATCCAGCTGAACCTTCTTCTGTGTTCCACAAGTCTAGACGTGTTCTGAAAATGGTATCCAGATATGCCACATTTATAACTGGCATCAGCATGTTGGTGGGAGAGAATCCTTGACTAATAGGGAAAAAGTTCCCAGGGGCAACTCTACCCACTCTGACGTCATTTCCTGGGAAAGTGGCCCTAAACAATCCCATTGTGCACTGCTCTGTCAAAATCCAACATGACAGAATCCTTCTTCCCCTGGACAGAGCTCTGGGCACACCCCTGAGGTGTGCTAGGAAAATGAGAACCCCCCTCCTTGCAAACCCGTTCTAAAACAGGTTGTTCCCCACTGGGATTAGTGCAACCCTGTCTACTTGGAAAATAGAAAGGGTCAGGACTAGGTGTGAGTTAAATCTGCCTGTAATAAGGGATGCCATTTCGATGGTTGTGCAGTTGGTGGGCACATCTTCCAGGCCATTGTTTCAGGAGGAAGTCACACTACTCCCATACAAGGCCCTTTTGTTTCCTTTCCTGGGAGGCATTCACACCTCTTTGCAGGAGGCCAGAAGGCTGCCAGGTGACAGTTTGGGAGAAACTATGAAAAACTAGAGGCTTTAGGCAGAAAAATAGTGTCTTTCTAAAGTCACTATTTCTGAAATAGTTAGACAAAATTTTACCTTAGCATTAAGTTGGATTTTGTTAATTAAGAAAATGAGTGTTTGAAGTATTTTTCTAGTTAGCGGCAAGCTAAAGTTAGCTTTATTAAGCGTAATAAAGTAACCTAGTGTTTTCTATGGGACGGCCAGTCTTGCAAAAGGGGTTTGGAGCCTTATTCACTGTAAGGACATGTAAAAACATTAAATACATAGGTCCTACTTTAAATACCATGCACACTACCTTAGGCCTGGTATGGCCTACTTTACGGGTGACTTACAACTATTTAAAAGGCAGGGTTAGGCCAGGCAAAAGGATGAATTTGACTGTTCAAATAGTCCATTTTAAAACTGTCCAGCTAGGCCACTTACACAAGCCTAGAATCATGTTTTACATGGTGACTTTAGAGATGGCACAATAAATGCTGCAGTCCTCTGATGCCATTTAACTTAAAGGCCCTGGGCACACACTGTACCATATACTAGGGACTTATAGGTAATTTAAATTTGACAATCAGGGACGTTAACCAATTTAACAACTTTTGAGGCATCAGAACACTGAGGCCGGGTTAGCAGGGCCCCTGTATACTGCAAAGAGAGGCATTTTCTTACACAAGGAATGCCTGACATTTTCAGTATCACTTTTTCTTCACATGTTGCAGAAATGGAGAAGAGAATGGGGGAGGGCCTGGACATAACAATGTTTGCCTGGAGGTCCTTACCAGCAGGTAATATGCCCCTCTCCACCACTGTCAGATCTCATTGGCAGGCGTACTCATGCACTTCCCACATGTGGGCACCCATGTTGATGGCAAGAGGCATGTGAGGTGTACTTTGAAAGGACGCAGGTGGCTGCATGGACACACAAGGGAAGGGATGGGCCAAGGGAAGGATTACCTTTTCGTTATACTTATGAACACACTGATTGTAGACTATTCAATGTTTGTACATGGTGTGTGTTTTAATTTGTTGACTCGCTTTAATAAATGTTTCATTACTAAATTTAATAAGTGATTGTAAATTACAGTAATATTATTCAACAATTTGTCTTATATTACTTACCAGATGAATGAGTGTTACACTTGTGTTTTCAGTTGTGCATCCAACACCTTTGAGGCTTTGGCACTATAAGCTTTGAACTGTATAAACAAACAGAAATCTTAAAATGGATAACAACATATTATTTGGTAGTAATTTGCATGTTAATACCATCTTGGTTATTATTTTTTCACACCGACAGTTACCTGAAGGTAACACCTTTTGCTTAGCAATAACTCTGCTTTCAATGATGATTTAATTCATCAGTGTAATTTGCTTCACTTCAGAGTGTTTGTTTTGGACTAGACTCATAAGCATTCCTCTTTTGGGCAGTTGAGGAGACAAAGTCTGGTTGTATTTTATAAAGTTTTATATAAAACTGCCTTAGGCGTTCCTGAATCCTCGGATTGTGCTTCTGTCTTAAAATATTCATGCCACCAACGTTCTAGAACTTTATAATTCATAGTTGATGCATTTCCTATTCTGTCTGCTTTGCAGCACTGTTACTTAATGTGAGCACATCATTCATACTGCTTTGTTTCTGTGATGACTAACATTTTGGCCAAGAATGAAATACAGTCTTTCATAGACACGCCTCAGGGTTACACCACTCTGATGACTGTCTTAATATAAGAGCAACACAAATTGTTTATTTTTCACCAAACTTCCTATGTTTAAAAAAGTACAACTTAAAACTTTGGTTTTTATGTACCATTGGTTTGAACCTATAAGTTAATTATTTCTTTTGACTCCGCTATTTTTGTAAATGATGGCACATGTTCTACATTCGCTGTACCCCAGTGTAGACTTGCTCTTCAAGCCCAATTACCAAATGTGAGTCAGACTATCTTAAGGAAAACATTGTTGACCTTGGTCGGTCTGCTGTCTGGATGTCTTGACCCTATGGCCCCATTGACCTGTTGTTTACTATTTCATTAAAAGAAAAAAATCTAGTCAGCATTAACTAATCATGGAACGAGGACCAGAAGTGATTCACTATGTATATTTGTAGGATCATAGTATTTACTAAAAAGGTTTGCCAGCCTCTCTCTCTACTTTCCGCATATCTGGAGATCAAGGAACTACATATCTAATTTCTGGCCACTGGTATTATAAAATAGAACTCTGGTCTTTGATCAGATCTGCCTCCTCCTAATTCCCCACACATGTTGCAGTTAATTTGTAAGGCAGCCAATGTATGACTCGCATGAATTCAAAATGTGATTAGATCAGGGAACATCACAATGATTGTATAGATTGTTTGTTTTTAGTTCATAATTGGATGTATTTGTTGGGTTCTATCAAATTTGAAGAACCTATCAGGTTTCACTAAGAAAATGGTTCTTTTTATACATATTTAATATCACAATTTCTAGCATAATACATATCTATACCTGTGATAGGTTTACAATCTCAACTGCAGACTCACATGCCAGATAGCTCAGAAACTCATACTCACAGTCCACTAGGTAATATTAGCACCTTAATATTTCTTTGGTACACGCAAACTTCCGTGTTACTTGGAGCATGAAACTGTGGTAATTTCTTCAGAGCTCTTGCCACAAAATAATTGTAACTATGCTGACCATGAACCTACCCTTGATATACACAGGTTGTCACAGTGATTGAGCACTCCTCCTTTCGGTAACTCCCACGTAGTAAAATTCAGCTTCTCTAAGTGGTGCACAAAATTTGTCCCTTTGAGGTTTCAAGACTACCATGGGTGGTTTATATTCTTTGATATTCCAAAGTACATGGTAGCTTTCAGAATACACTGATGTTGCACCTTATATGTACAAGGAACCTCTGAATATTTTCTCTAAATTGGGGTTGGGTAATTAAAACAAAAACGGATGCAAAGTAGATCACAGCATGATGGACTATCGCAGTCAATCTCATTCTGTTGCATGATTATTTCTCTGGACTTTTTGGAATTTCTCCACAGACAGCATTGCACACAATACTACAAAGAGTGGGTGCTGCGTCAGCCCATTGATCATTATTGGATCCATTTCATGCTCTTTACTGGATGGCTTTCCTCCTTATTCTTGTGCCTGTCACAACCCTCCAACATTTCCTCTTTACCCTCGCTTGTGATTGTCTGAATTGTATTCTTACACTCCTGACATCATGGAACTATTTTTTCCTTTTTAGGTTTCTCCTGCACAGCGCTTGTGCTGTGCTTGTGAAATCTATTGTTAACATATATCTTAAAAGGGGCTTACATCTTGCTTTAAATTGGTTCCTGTGCTTGCCACTTACTTTTCCTCCACTTCTATTGGCTGTAGCACGCTATTTCCTGTTCTTCCTCGTGTGTTTGCTCTTATCAGTGTCCCGAGGCCCAAGCACTGTTTTCATCCGCCCTGTGGGACTTTTAAAAAAACAACTTTTGCCTTAAGCTTTTGTCTGCACAGCATTTGCGCTGTGCTTGTTTACATACTATCCCCCTGGCTGCACCCATTTCTAGCCTGTTTGTTTTCATTTTTTTTTTGTTTTTCCTCCTTCCTTTACCTAATTTCCCCCATACATTAAAGCCTGCTTATCGGCTGTGTTAAGGGTCACATGACCATTGGCGGTGGGGACCTTTCTGCGGCAGCAGCTTCTCGCCCGTTGGGAGACCGAGCTGTTTTTTATTACAATTAATAATAACTCCGTGAGAGGCATACATGCTTTGTGATTATCAGTTGTGCCGGCATTCATGTAATTAATAGAGAGAAAGTATTGTGTTTTGCCCCTTCAAATATGGCCACCATGATTTCAAGGTTTTTGCAATATAGCAGCGGGAGGGCTTGTCTGCCCAACCAGAAGTAACATGCCATGGTGATGGAGGCACCTTTAAAACAGCTGATGCTGGTGTCTCCTCTAGAGGGTTTTGTAAATGCCGGTTACAGCTCGCAGAGGGCACACATATTTCTTTTAACTACAGAAAACAGTGGACACATTGATATACGGTGAATGGCTTTGTATTCTGTTCAGCTGTTGCACGACCGGCCCTCCGTTTAGATAGTTGCTTTGCACTACATCCATTTAACTTCTGTCCATTGCCTCGTGTTCAATTTAACTAATCTTCAAGTGGGGCTATATACATCTAATGCAGGCATTGTTACATGGTGAGTGGCTATACGTTCGGTTCCACTGTGCACGAACAGCCCTTTGTTTAGACGTCTGCCTTGCCCTGCATTTATTTAACTTTTCTCTAATGCCTCGTCTTAGCGCTTTTAATCTAGTTAACTCTGTAGTGGAGACAAACAGCTCGGGGCTGCATACATCTAATGTGGGCCCTTGACAGCCTTATACCTCTGCATTTGCCCGGATCAAACAAACTGGATAGACACTGTACTTTTTGGACTATCGGTCGGCATGCACATTGTTTTAGTCAACGCGTTTTGTAGTGCCACATAGTTATAGGACTACTCCTGTAGATTGTTCACTTCAATAAGTATATAGGAATTTGTATTGTTCTTCTGTTTTTTAGTTGACAGAACTAAGCCAATTAATGCAGAGCAACTGCTCCTTGTACTTAGGCAGCAGAGGCACGTCTACCATGTCGTGTCTTAGGTATGTCCATTGAAATGTATTATTTGATCCGGATTTCCTTCTTTTGAGAACTAACAGATCACAGTTTCTCTCATATTTTATGTCATTCTCAGCAGCCTCATTCTGTCATGATTCTTATGGGTTGCAATAAAAAATGGAGATGTTTCCCCGTTTGAACTATGCTTATTCATTAACTATTACTGAACATTTACAGCTCTGAAAATATAGACTGTTCATTCACACGCATCTTAAAATAGCTTTTAATTCCAAGGAATGCTGAGTTTCCTTCACGCTTATTGGAGCTATTATATCTATGTATCATCATCTTGTTGTGTGATCAAAAAATTCCCCCTGGAAAAGATTATTCAGAAAATATTTATTGCTTGCTCCACGCTATGGCACACAGGATGGCCCTTTGCTCTGCGTGCTCCATGGCAGACAGGAGCCATTTGAGATTTTTGATAGCATTCATATAGAGTTTTTGAAATGGGCCTGCAATTTAGGTATGCTGATGAGCTGTGAGGTTTTTTCCTTTAGAACACTCCTCTTCGCCAACTTCTTCTACTGAGTTAACAAACGTCGATGAAGCTACATCTTAATAAGTTAGAAACAATGGGAGTTTGGCCAGAATGTCAATGAAGGTTAGGGCAGGCCAGTCATGACATTATCCTATTCTGCGTAGCCCTAGCAGCATAAAATAGAAACGTTGCAAGAAACTGGCGCACAGGTTGGGGCGCGGGGGGAATCCTTACTCAAGCAGAATCCACAATCCTTGTCAATCCCCATCAGGGTGAAGTCACAAGCAAACCCTAAATTAACTTGTGCTCAACCCTCGGGCAGATTGGCACAGAGCAGTCATGATTAACTCAGAGGCGATGTGTAAAGTATTTGTGCAACACTTCAAACAGTAACAAAGTAAAAACACACCACAAAAAAGATCCCACACCAGATTAGAAAAATAGAGTACATTTTAATAAATAAAACAGGACCAAAATGACAAACATTCAATTAGTTGAACCAGAGATAAGCAATTTTTGAAGATCTAAGTGAAAATAGCGCCAAAAAGCACAAAGCACCAACAGTAGATATCTGGTCACGCCGGACCGAGACAAAGTCACAAGTTCAGGCCGACCGCGATGGAGCGTGGGCCGCTAGAGGGTCCCAGTTAGGCCCTATGAACAAGACTACCTTAAATCTTGGTTGAAGAGGGAGCGTTGCAAGGTCCGCGTAGAGGATGCGTCACGCAGTTGAGGCAATGCGTCGGTTCTGGGGAGCAGTGAGGCTGCGATGCGAGGTTCTGTGTCATTATTGAGGATGCCGATGACAAGGATAGCTTGCAATGCAAATTCCTGCGTTGAACATACGTCGCTCACAGGCTGCTTCCGGAGAGGCTGAGGGGCTTGCAACCCGAAGTCCTGCATCAGCGCGGAGGCTGCCGTCTACAAGAGGTTTGCGATGCAACGGCCTGTGTCGGGGATGCGTTGCACAGCAGCAGTTCTAATGCGGCTGTGAGGTCGATGTGGAGTCATTGCGCTGGAAGAACCCTGCCAGCAGAGGCGATGCATCGGTTCTCTCCAGGCTTTCGCTGCACAGAGGAGGTGATGCATCGGTTCTGCTGGAACCACAGATGGGCTTGAAGAGCATCTTCATGCCCGAATCCAAAGGTCCAGGACTGGGGTGGCACCACTTGGCAGGGCAGGACTCACATTTACAGAGTCCAGGTGCTGGTTGCATGAGATTAGCCATTTGGAGTCATTCTGGTGGTCTTGGGTTCAGGTTACAGGTCCAGTCCTTCTCATCCAGGTGAGAAAGCACAGCAGGTAGCAGTCCAGTAGAGTTTCAGTCCTTTCAGCAGCACAGCAGTCTATCTTCCTGGCAGTCTTCCACAGGTTCAGAAGTATACTGAAGAGTTGGAGTCTGAGGTCCAATATTTATCCCTGGTGCCCACTTTTAAGTGGAGGAAGCTTCTAGAGGTTTCTACCCCATGAGGTGTCAGGCATTCCCTTCCTCCCTGTCCTGGCCTCAGCTTGTCTGGGATCACAAAACATCAGAGTCAGACCCTTTGTGAGAGTGCCCAGGCAGAGCCTTTGTGATGTGCAAGTGTGGTAGGTGACAGCTCCCCACTCTTGTTAACTCAGAGTAGCCCATGCTGCCAACACCTAGCTTCACTTTGTCTCACTGTCTGGGAGCAATACACAAAGACCAACTGCCAGCTACACATAGTCACGTGGCCCAGGATCAGGCTGCAGGCACCAAATGGTTAAGAAAGAAAATGCCAACTTTCTAAAAGAAATCAAACAACCCAGAACTATCTGGGGATACTTGAATGCACTACAAAAACTCACTCATCAAAGAGTGTCAACAAAAGTAATCAATGAACTTCTAGAGTTACAAGTGATTATAAACAACAATTGACCGGAGATTCAGAAAAATTCAGAAAAATTGCACAAAATGTTCTTCCGAAAGGAAACAAAATAAAAGAGAACTGCGTAGGTCTCTCAGCTTTTTATTCAGTCCAGTAGCGGAAGAGACGCAAAGAATTCAACCAAAAGTTGCTTGATACAGCTTAAGTACTGAAAAATAGCTTGATGCAGCTTGAATGATAACAATTTGCATACAAACGTTCTTATAATTTAAAAGAATGACTTGCTAAACCCATGACTGGTCAGAACATTACCCACAAGGGTATGACTAAATGTCTGAATTGTTCTCACTGTAACAACGCCATTGTAGGCACGTTTATATCCCATCCACGCTCAGGCAAGAACATCCCACTGAACTTCACAGCTAATTGCAACAGTAAATTTGTCATTTATGTGATTAAATGTCCTTGCGGACTTTACTATGTTGGCAAAACCGAGAGAAATTTGCATACTCGGATTACCGAACACAAAAGTAGAATAAGGACCAATACGTTAAGCTCTCCTCTTGCACAACACTGGTTAGATAAACACCACACTATTGCGCAGCTTAGATTCAGTGTGGTAGAACTTGTCAAAGAGACAGCAGGCAGAGACATGACACGTTTTCTGTCACAACGTGAATTACATTGGATATGGTTCATGGAGAGTCTTGTGCCGAACGGGCTGAATGACAAATGTGAATTCTCTTGTTTCTTGTAATTGTTTTTACAACTATTTTTAATATTATATCATGATGTATTTGTCTTTTTATGTTAGCTCTGATCAATACTTATATGTTGTTTTTATTCTCTTAGTCCACTAGTGATGTCCATTAGATATGTTGTTAATTTTGTAGTCTCTATGTCATGGATTATTGTCTCTCATTGTCAATATTATTTATCACTGTTTTCTTTGTAGTTGACTAGTGATGTATATTTGCAGTTAGTCTATTAGACATGCTGTTAATTTCGCAGTTTCGATGCTATTGATTACTGTTTTCTATTGTCAACATCACGTAGCATTGTTTTCTTTTCTTTTGTCAATTCAAACTTTATTGTTAGAGCGTTTGCTTCTCTGTCATTTTGTATGCTTTAAAGTATACTCTACATATTATTAGTATTATTATCATTTTGATCTTTATTTGTATGTCACATTCATCTAATTATTCGCATGTTGTCTCTCCTCCATTTCTCGATCACAGTCTTTCCTCAACTTTATTTGTTTTCGTTTGACAGTTCCCGTTTCTATTTCCATGCTTTCTTCACGTTTTCACGTTTTATTTGCGCACGAACCTGTTCACTCGTCTCTCATGTTGTTAATTGAGAAGTCACCCGCACTCGCGGCATGTCACGTTGTGGTGAGTTTATTTTGTTGGATATTTTGTTACGTTTACTTTTCTTTGGTAGGGTTTTGTTCGACTGATAAGCCTCTTCGTGTCTGTTTAGTTTCCGTTTCACAGCCCTCTAGTGTTTACCGAGTGGTTGTGTTCCTTCAAGCTGCATTGAGGTTTTCCTTATATGCTCCATTGGTAAGCTTTTGCGTACCTTCATTTTACTTTTCCGCAGTCCACTGAGCACTATTCATCATGATGGTTCTGGTGATCACGTCTCATTTAAATTTTATGTTTATCGACTTTTTCAACTATTTGCTTTCCGCGTTAGCATTTCATAAGCACGTGACCTCACGGTGTTCCTTTACGATTGGGTCTTTCACGTTCTGGTTTATTTCTTGTTTGGCACACGTGTTACACTTTAATTCTGACAATCCTCTCGAGCTCTTCTTTTTCTTCACATAATGTTCCTCATATTGCTCTTTATTATAATGTTGAATAGACGCTGTGTTTCTCAGATTGTGATTATGTCATTTGATATTTACAGTTCCCCTGAAGAAGGGCCGCCAATTTGGCCCGAAATGCATTGGGACCTTTTTACAAATTGTTATCATTCAAGCTGCATCAAGCTATTTTTCAGTACTTAAGCTGTATCAAGCAACTTTTGGTTGAATTCTTTGCGTCTCTTCCGCTACTGGACTGAATAAAAGCTGAGAGACCTACGCAGTTCTCTTTTATTTTGTTTCCTTTCGGAAGAACATTTTGTGCAATTTTTCGCAATTTTTCTGAATCTACGGTCAATTGTTGTTTATAATCACTTGTAACTCTAGAAGTTCATTGATTACTTTTGTTGACACTCTTTGATGAGTGCGTTTTTGTAGTGCATTCAAGTATCCCCAGATAGTTCTGGGTTGTTTGATTTCTTGTTCGAATTCGACGGCATGCAGAACCGTCATCTTGTTGCACACATATGGTTCATAATAATTTTTGTCTAAACTAGTTGTATATTCATTGTTTTCAAGGTATCATTGAGTGCATTTTGTGCTGCATCTTGTTGTTTTTTATTCAAATTGTTCTGCATCGCAGCCTTTGCACCACCAAAATGTCATTTGAGGACATTGCACATTTAACTGAACACAAAGCTGAAACGAAAGCTTACACCCCTACTGAAGCTAGCAATATTTACGGGCTCATTCGAGAGGTCAGATCATTTGATTCCACACAGGGACCTGTTCAACAACAACTCAGACAGTTAGAGTATCTCCTTAGACGTGAGATCAATCAGAGACTTCATGACACCACTGTTATACAATATCATAAAGCTAGTCGGATCCCTAGAGGTCTTCGTTTAGCTATTAAACCTATGTTATTTAAAATGAATCGTAAATTTATGGACAAATGGTATGCTATTTTGAATAAATGTTCTCTAGATCTTATCTTACTAATTGTAGAGGAATTGTCTCAAGTATTATCTGGGCTTGAATTAGAAATCAAAGAACTACAAGATATTTTAGCTACTCGTATGGAAGCGACAGAATGGGAGACCACTTTGATTGACATTAATAAGAAGTTGGATAATTACGCGAAAGAAATCCATGAAAGAAAGATCAGAAAGTTTCGTCGAGATACGATCGACTACAAACTTGATGAAGTTTATACTTGGGCGGAGGTCTATGCCCAAAAACGGGCATGGAATAAACCAGGCACCACTTCATCTGATGAAAGTATAGCGTCAAGCACTGACACTCAGCTTACACGTCCAGCAGTATCTATGCCAGATCCTTCCACTTCTGCGCATGCAGTATCTACTAGTGTATCTAAGGTGTCTTTTTTAGACACAAGTCCAGCTGCCAACAATCCTCCTACACCAGCAACATTAGATGCAAACAAACCCGCTGAGGTCACAGATTCAGCAAAACCAGGCAGATCGCAACGGCAAAAGAAACATTAGTGATAAACATCTCTTCATTCAATTTATCGCATACACAATTGTCACTTTTAGAGAAAGGTAGTTCTTTTGTGCCGACTTTCCATTCGAGTTCTTTAGATGCTGAAATAGCCTTATACAAATTCACACGAAAACTTCGCTTACGCTATTTCTTTTCTTCTAGTAATTTCAGCACAGATGCCACACAAGTTTCAGAATATCGTGAGTTCAAGCCCGAGTGTGTTTATTTCACCTATTTCACACAAAACCATTGACACATTTGAGATTATGATAAAACAAGAACTACTTAAACTATCAAAGATTTCCACTAAACCTTCATTAAACAACATGTCACAGTGTGACAAAGCTGCTCTAAGAGCTCTACGTAATAATGTGGATTTACATTTTTCAAAGGCTGACAAAGGAGGTGCTTTAGTAGTCATGGATCGCAATATGTATGAAAGTAAGATTTTATCAATGTTGAATGATGAGAACACATACATGTTGTTAAATGAGGACCCCACCAGGGCTTTTCAAGAAGTTCTTTTCTCTATACTGACTAAAGCATGTGAAATGAAATGGATTTCTAAAAAAACTAAAGAATTTTTATGGACTGAATTTCCCCGTAGACCGGGATTGTACATGCTCCCAAAAATTCATAAAGACCTCAAAAATCCACCTCTCAGACCGATTGTGTCAGGGTGCGGTTCATTGCATGAACCATTGGGCAAATATTTAGATGTATTTTTGCAACCAATAGTACAGTCATGCAAATCATATTTGCAAGATACTACCCATTTGCTTAATGTATTACAAGAGGTAGAAATTTCTGAGGATGAAGAAATATGGTTATGCACTATCGATGTGGTTGCATTATATACTTCCATTCCCCATCTTGACGGTCTTGAATCAATTGAATGGGCTTTACTTAATCATGATGTGCCGGCTGCTAATAAGATTTTCTTGCTTGAACTTTTACATTTCTGTCTTTTTGATTGCTATTTCACCTGGAAAGGTCAGTTTTATGCTCAAACCAATGGCACATCTATGGGGTTTTCTGGGGCTCCCAGTTACGCCAATATCTTTATCCTTAAATTTGAGACTGAGTTTATCTATTCTGATGTGGTTTGGACAAACCATCTTAAGTTATATCGCCGCTATATTGACGATATTTTCATCATCTGGCAAGGACCCCGTCATGTTTTAGAGAACTGCATTTTGTCATTGAATGAAATTAATCCTAGGATTCAATTTACTTCTAACATTGAGGCTAGTACGATTTCATTTCTTGATGTGTGTATCACACGTCAGGGCTCTGCCATTTCAACAAGTGTGTTTCGAAAAAAGACTGATCGCAATAATTCTCTGTTATTTCAGAGTTTTCATCCACTTCCATTGAAAAGACATTTGCCTTATTCTCAATTCACTAGGATCAAAAGAATCACATCTGATCCTAAGATATGTGTACACACTATAAAACAGTACAAATCGAAATTTCAACAAGGAGGTTACCCCTCTCATATACTTGATAAGGCTGAAACCCGAGCCCTTGCAGTTGACAGAGATTTGCTACTAAAAAAAATTCATAAGCCACCCACATCCAGAGAGGTTTTTGTGTCTACCTTCTCCACGCACTCACAACAAATTAAGCGTATTGTACTCAACAGATGGGATCTGTTGCAATCTGAATCAGATTTTCAAGGCCTTTTCCTACTTCCTCCTCTTTTTGCATACAAACGTTCTTATAATTTAAAAGAATTACTTGCTAAACCCATGACTGGTCAGAACATTACCCACAAGGGTATGACTAAATGTCTGAATTGTTCTCACTGTAACAACGCCATTGTAGGCACGTGTATATCCCATCCACGCTCAGGCAAGAACATCCCACTGAACTTCACAGCTAATTGCAACAGTAAATTTGTCATTTATGTGATTAAATGTCCTTGCGGACTTTACTATGTTGGCAAAACCGAGAGAAATTTGCGTACTCGGATTACCGAACACAAAAGTAGAATAAGGACCAATACGTTAAGCTCTCCTCTTGCACAACACTGGTTAGATAAACACTACACTATTGCGCAGCTTAGATTCAGTGTGGTAGAACTTGTCAAAGAGATAGCAGGCAGAGACATGACACGTTTTCTGTCACAACGTGAATTACATTGGATATGGTTCATGGAGAGTCTTGTGCCGAACGGGCTGAATGACAAATGTGAATTCTCTTGTTTCTTGTAATTGTTTTTACAACTATTTTTAATATTATATCATGATGTATTTGTCTTTTTATGTTAGCTCTGATCAATACTTATATGTTGTTTTTATTCTCTTAGTCCACTAGTGATGTCCATTAGATATGTTGTTAATTTTGTAGTCTCTATGTCATGGATTATTGTCTCTCATTGTCAATATTATTTATCACTGTTTTCTTTGTAGTTGACTAGTGATGTATATTTGCAGTTAGTCTATTAGACATGCTGTTAATTTCGCAGTTTCGATGCTATTGATTACTGTTTTCTATTGTCAACATCACGTAGCATTGTTTTCTTTTCTTTTCTTTTGTCAATTCAAACTTTATTGTTAGAGCGTTTGCTTCTCTGTCATTTTGTATGCTTTAAAGTATACTCTACATATTATTAGTATTATTATCATTTTGATCTTTATTTGTATGTCACATTCATCTAATTATTCGCATGTTGTCTCTCCTCCATTTCTCGATCACAGTCTTTCCTCAACTTTATTTGTTTTCGTTTGACAGTTCCCGTTTCTATTTCCATGCTTTCTTCACGTTTTCACGTTTTATTTGCGCACGAACCTGTTCACTCGTCTCTCATGTTGTTAATTGAGAAGTCACCCGCACTCGCGGCATGTCACGTTGTGGTGAGTTTATTTTGTTGGATATTTTGTTACGTTTACTTTTCTTTGGTAGTGTTTTGTTCGACTGATAAGCCTCTTCGTGTCTGTTTAGTTTCCGTTTCACAGCCCTCTAGTGTTTACCGAGAGGTTGTGTTCCTTCAAGCTGCATTGAGGTTTTCCTTATATGCTCCATTGGTAAGCTTTTGCGCACCTTCATTTTACTTTTCCGCAGTCCACTGAGCACTATTCATCATGATGGTTCTGGTGATCACATCTCATTTAAATTTTATGTTTATCAACTTTTTCAACTATTTGCTTTCCGCGTTAGCATTTCATAAGCACGTGACCTCATGGTGTTCCTTTACGATTGGGTCTTTCACGTTCTGGTTTATTTCTTGTTTGGCACACGTGTTACACTTTAATTCTGACAATCCTCTCGAGCTCTTCTTTTTCTTCACATAATGTTCCTCATATTGCTCTTTATTATAATGTTGAATAGACGCTGTGTTTCTCAGATTGTGATTATGTCATTTGATATTTACAGTTCCCCTGAAGAAGGGCCGCCAATTTGGCCCGAAATGCATTGGGACCTTTTTACAAATTGTTATCATTCAAGCTGCATCAAGCTATTTTTCAGTACTTAAGCTGTATCAAGCAACTTTTGGTTGAATTCTTTGCGTCTCTTCCGCTACTGGACTGAATAAAAAGCTGAGAGACCTACGCAGTTCTCTTTTATTTTGTTTCCTTTCGGAAGAACATTTTGTGCAATTTTTCTGAATTTTTCTGAATCTCCGGTCAATTGTTGTTTATAATCACTTGTAACTCTAGAAGTTCATTGATTACTTTTGTTGACACTCTTTGATGAGTGCGTTTTTGTAGTGCATTCAAGTATCCCCAGATAGTTCTGGGTTGTTTGATTTCTTGTTCGAATTCGACGGCATGCAGAACCGTCATCTTGTTGCACACATATGGTTCATAATAATTTTTGTCTAAACTAGTTGTATATTCATTGTTTTCAAGGTATCATTGAGTGCATTTTGTGCTGCATCTTGTTGTTTTTTTAACTTTCTAAAAGAGGCATTTTCAGAATTGGGACTTAAAATCGACTTTACCATTAAAAAGAGGGTTTTAAGAAGAAAGAGTAAGTTTATTTACAATTCTTTAGACACCAAACTCGATCTGTCCACCTGCTCTCAATTGAAAGTTATCATTTAATAAATGTAATAAGGTAACTCCAAAGTTATCCCATGGGAGAGGTAGGGCTTGCAGTAGTGAAACATCAATTTTGGTGTTTTTCACTACCACCACATGTAGAACGTAAAAGTACAAGTCCAATGTTTTAAATACACTGCACCCTGCCCTCTGGGCTGTTCAGGGCCCACCTTAGGGGTGACTTACATGTATTAAAAAGGAAGGTTTGTGCATGGCAAAAGGTTTAATTTGCCAAGTCGACATGGCAGTTTAGAAACTGCACACACAGGCTACAATGGCAGGCATGAGACAAGTTTAAAGGGCTATTTAAGTGGGTGCTACAATCGGTGCTTCAGGCCCATTAGTAGCATTTCATTTACAGGCCCTGGGCACATGTAGTACCACTTTACTAAGGACTCACAAGTAAATTAAATACGCCAATTGTGTGTAAGGCAATTCTACCATGATTAGAGGAGAGAGCACAAGTGCTTTTAGACTGATTAGTAGTGGTAAAGTGAGCAGAGTCCTAAAAGCCAACAAAAACGGATTCAGAAAACAAGAGGTGAAGGCAAAGCATTTAGAGATGACCCTGCAGAAAGGGCCAAGTCCAGCAATTTTTGAATTAGAAACTTTATGTGATATCTCAGAGTGACCACCCAAAAAACTGGGTCAATAACATTTCATAGTACGCAGGAATTACATCCACTGCCTTGTAATTACATTAGGCGAATTACCGGTTTGTGATTCTTTCATTGACCTTGAAATAGAAGCTAATGAACATCAAAGCACATTACTTTTATCCCCTTATTTGCATAGGGTGTCATTTTGTTTATTCACCCATGTTAAGATGCCACCATGGCATATAGAACGATGTAGGAAACTGGACATTAATGCATAGAGGCAAGTTGAAGCCAGCGCTGGCATGCCTGAACAGGACATTATGGTGCATGTGGTAAACAGACTAATGTATATGTATCTCTCTGTATCTCTCCAAAAATTAAAAAGATGTAACTTTAAAAAGCAAGATGTGCAATGGAATATTTTCACCAAAATATTTGGGGTATTGGTAGCAACATTGTATACTATTAGTTGATTCATTCTACATCAATGGCATCTCAGGTAAATTATATCACATTGCCTTTCACCCAGACAGAGGGTCATTTTACATTATCATTCAACATTCTCCATTGAAAACACATGCCTAAACGTCTAAACAGTCATTAAATAATCAGACATGAACACCCAGCAGATGAAACTAAGAACGCAGTAAGGGCATGATGTATCAAGGTTAGTGGGATTTACAATATATTAAAATAACCATATAAATAGATTCCAACAGGAATGTATTAGCAACATATGCAACCTCACAATAAGATTGGAGGCTTGCAATATCATGAATACAGAGAAAAACTATACTGCTTGCTCTAGTAAGGAAGAGGAATACAATTTTATTAGTCACAGCTCTCAGTTTCAGAGGTATAAGTATTAACTGATAATTTTCAACTCTTATAGACAGGCTTATTTTATTTTTTTAAACAAATTTTATTAGGTTTCATCATTAGTAAACCATAGCAGACTTTATGTAATGATTAATTGCTTCTGTATATGGCTATAAGAAAGAAAAGAAACACAAAAAAAACCTCTACAATCCCACCCCGTAGTCCCTACCACCTCCCCCAGTCATCCCCCTGAGCCATACTAGCTGTAGTGAAGTGTTTGGTGGAAGTCCCCAGTTGCAGATAGGCCTATGTAACCATTAATCTAACCTCGTGGTCCAGTGAGGTCTGCCTCATTGACTCTCATATGTGGGGAACTAGTCCTCAACCAATCGGGCTGCCCCTAGGAAGAATCCGATGATGCTTCTCTAGAAGGGGGTCTGGACTCTTCATACATTCTACCAGTGTCTCTCAGGCCCTGGCTAAATCTAGAGTTCCACAACTACGGCATGCTTCCTGCAACATATTTCCAATTCCCTATGCCAGGTTGCTATCCGCGGTCCCCTTGGTGCCCTCCAGTTCCTAGTAATTTCTCGTTTTGCTAGTATGAAAGTTAGGTCCTGAAATTTGCTATTGACTTTAGTTTTAGCCATGTGAGGGAACCAGCTCAGGAGACAGTGACCCACGTTCTTGGGACTTCCCTGTCTACAATATCAGCAACCATCCCGGTGATCTCCTCCCAGAAAGCCATAAGCAATAGACAACTCCAGAACATATGCATAAATTCCACTCCCTCCTCCCCACGTCGTGGACACTTTGCAGTATGTTGTATGTAAGTACCTATTTATCCTATCCAGGGGTGAAGTATGCCCAATGCAGGACAGAGAAATTTATGAGCTTAAAATGGGCGTTCCTCAAGACTTTGTGTACCCTTTCTAGTATAACCTTCCATTCGCCCTCAGGAATAGGATTTCCCAAGTCTTCCTCCCATCAGGTGCGAAGGGTGGTAAGTGGGAGCATCAAGTTCTCCTGGATCGTTATATATAAGCATGTAACTGCTTTAAAGGTTCTGAGGATGTTGTTATGCAAGTACAACTTTTGTGCTGTGGGGGCTATGACAGACCGGCCCCCCAATGTTTGTGGACTGCAGTCACACCCCCAAGGAGCAAAAAGTGGCTTGGGTGGAGATCATCCTCCACCTGGAACTCCTCGAATGGAAGGAGCATTCCAGTTACAAATAAGTCCCCAAGTAGTTTCACCCCTGCAGTCACCCACTCCTCTAACTTCGTCCAATTTCCACTGTGTGGTAGTACCTCCAACATCTCCATGGGTAGGTCAGGTGAGTACAGGATTCTCACACATGTTTTTTGCAGAGATCTGGCCCAACGACGATGTAATACTCCAAATTCCGAAGTGTTGCCTCTAGTGGGGTACTTGATCTGTATCAACACCCTAATCAGTTGATGAAGTTCTGGTACAAAGGGTCCCAACACTCGCACAGGTGTCCATTTGTTCGCCAACCATTGTGTTAGCTACTGGAGCTGCGCCGCAAGACAATAGGATTCAAAAGTCAGGAACTGCTAGGCCTCCTTGTCCACTGGGTGCTGTAGAGTGGCTAAGGCCACTCGTCTGCAGCCTGATCCCTAGATAAAGGCAGTAACGAGTGAGGCAATCTCACAAAACATTGTTCTAGGGATCCACACAGGCAGTACCTCAGAGAAATAAAACAGTTGAGGGAGTTCGACCATTTTTAACAGAGCAACTCAGCTCGCCACGGATAGTGGGAGTGTTTTCCAAAAGTCAATGCACCCACGAAGAGCCCAAATCGCTTTACCAACATGTCCTCTAGCAAATCAGGTGGGTCATGGTAGATTCGAAACCCGATGTATTGCAAGCAATGGAGCTCCCATTGCAATACTGTCAGATCCCTTTGGGGGGAAGTCTATTTGCTAATGTAGGAAATACCCGCAATTTTTGCCAATTAACTCTTAGTCCTAAAAGTGAGACGAACGTCTCCAGGAGTACTCTAGCACCCTCTAGATCCTCTGTCATATTGTGTAGAAACATCAGGAGATCATCAGCATAGAGAGCAAAAGGAGGGGTTTGTCCACCCAGCACTATGCTCGGGCAATTGTGTCCAGTTCTGGAGCAGCACGCCAGAGGTTCCATTGCCCAGGCATAAGAGGTAACCCTGTCTGGTCCCCCATCCCACCTGGTAGCTCACTGAAATAAATCGCCCTGTCTGCACTCTAGCAATAGGATCTGTATACAGCAACCTGGTCCAGGCTACAAACTCTCTACCCAGTTGACAGCACTCCACGACACTGTAAAGTAAGGCCAATTCTAGACTGTCGAAGACCTTCTCTATATCCACCGTGATGATTGCAGCCTTCGCTCTATTATAGGAGTCAGATCCAGAAGTGTGAGAAGCCTCGGAATATTCAGTGCCGTGTTATGGCCAGGAATAAATTTGGCTTGGTCGAGATGTATAGGTTTGGGCATGTGAGGGAGGAGTCTAGTGGCAAGTATCTGGCTAAGGATTTTATAATCGACATTCAATAATGACAGAGGCAGGTATGCCCTCTTGTCGCATGCAGACCTCCCGGGTTTCAATAGTGGCACTATCAATGCTTCATGGGTGGAATTTAGAAGGATTCCCATCGCTAGCTTCTTTATAGAGGTCTACTAATTTGGGGGCCAGTTCCTCCACATATGCGGCATAATGCTCCATGGGAAATCAGTCTGTTCCAAGTGTCTTACCCCGGGCCATAGCTTTTATGGCCGCTCGTACCCCGGGCAGAGTAATCCCCTCACCCAGCTCCTCAGTATCCTCAAGTGAGATGGTCAGGAAGGTCAGAGGTTCAAGGAAAAAATTAATGTGCCCAAAGGACCGGACCGTGGCCCTCCGATAGAGGTCGGAGTAGTAGTTATAGAATTCTCGATTGATATTTGTCTGTCAGTGTAATCTAAACCCCTGCTCGGTTTCAAGATCTACAAGAACTGAGGCCCATTTTGCGGGGTTCGCAAGGCAAGCTAACAGCGAGCCTGTACGATCATCGCATTCTGCATGTTCTCTGGTCATGTAGGCTCTATAGTCAAAGCATCTGAGTTGATCTACTTGTTTTGCGACCTTCTCTTTAGCCTCTAAGAGTTCCAGTTGTAGATCAGGGGGATTTGGCCTACGCTGCTCCGTGCTACGTGCTTCCTCGGAGGATAACACCTCAGTCAGCAAAGTGCGTCTCACGCCCACTGATCCAGCTATACATCGGCCTCTGAGCTGGACTTTAAAAGAGTTCCACTCAATTTGAGGGGATGACACCGTGCCATCACTATCCTCAAAATAGTGTCCAATATTATTTCCCACCAGATCTCGAAAAACTGGGTCCTCTAGGGATTTTAGTTCAATCTCCAACTAGGAATGCAGTGCGACAGTCTCTCCCATCCCACGTGTAATAGAACCGGGTTACAGTCGGATAAGGTCCTAGCTAGATATTCAACAGCCCGGACCGACCCAAGGATATACCCGGGTGCAAAGAGCGCATCCAAGTGCACATGGAGGGGTGAAAAAAAAGAGTAGCCTCGCTCCTGATGGTATTGCAACCACCAGGAGTCTATAAGTCCCCATTCCTTCAGCCAGTCAGTAAACTGTTATAGTCTAGCTTATGACTGGAGCATGGTAATATGGAACATTTGTCTAGTAAAATAAGGGGAAGAAGGATGACGCTGGTCACGTTATCATGCCCCTAAGATATCTAATGTTAGATGGGCATATTCCTTATAATCAGACACGAGCTATCCCAGATGTAAAGGCTAGTGGTGACAGCTAAGGCTGAATAAGACTTTTTACCATACTTACAGCCGTTCCAGCAAATAACAGAAGGCTATTAGAAGGTACAGGAAATGTGGACTATAAATACCAACTGGTGCCACAAAGAAGCATTCATCACATAAATAGGACAAATTAGAATCCCCCACAGATGCCAAAAGCTTGATAGTGAAAGCATTTTCATGCATCACATGAAAAAAAGAAAACAAAATAACATACCCAAGGGACAGTTCTCAAAAAGATTTAAGTTTCTCTGGAAATTTCTTTAAGCTCAGACAAAAAATAAAAACGAATTCCAAGTATTTAGTAGTGAAAATAAATATTATAGCCTCTTTAAGTGTTTTCAACATGGGAATACATTCATAGGGAGGTTGAATAGCAGTAGGACTGCTGGAAAGTCCACTGTTTTCCTGATAGCCAAGTACCATGGACAGTCTAGTAAGAAATGTGCTTTGCTCTCCCTAGGGTTTACATCATATACAACACTAGTAAATACTGGACCAGTATTTACAATATTGATTAATAGGTCAACCTGACCATGAAAGACCATATCAGTGACTCAACAAAAAGTGCATTTTACACACTGAAACACCTAAATAAATTTTAAAAAAATAATCAAACCCTTCATCCTCTCTGAAGTCCTAAAGATGGTAGTGCAATCCCTAGTCTTCTCCAAGCTGGACTACGGTAACGCAACGATCACAGGTGCCCCAAAAAAGACACGTTATTCCGATAAAATCCACACTGAACGCAGCGGCCAGACTCCGGGGAGAGCCGATATGATCACATCACTCCATTCTCAAGAAACTCAACTGGCTACCAATCGAAGCAAGAAGTATATTCAAGACGGCCTACATTACCCACAAAGCTCTCTACACTGAAAAACCTACCTACCTCGCAAACAAGTTATCAAAAGCAGGCAAAAAGAGGTCTTTGCAAAGTTCAAACACTTTACTTCCGATTCCGCCCAAATTTAAGAAATGAAAATCAATCACCCGCTCGTTCTCTGGGAATGCGTCTAGAATATGGAATGCTCTTTCACAGGACCTACGTGACAACCGATCAATCCTACACTTCAGACAAAACCTTAAATTACTTCTTCTCAACAAATCTCTGAACCCTCCCTCCTAGAATAATCAACCTCCCATGTCACACTTTTCCCTTCCATCACCCTAGAGCCGGAACTCTTCTACCTCTGGAAACTACACTGCATAGACTCCTACTACCTCTGAAGTACCCTATCATGGCTACCTCCGGACTTGTTTGTACAGTCACAACAACATCTATTATACAATTTTTATGGTAATATTTTTACCCTGTATTTCACACTCACTATTGTAGACTTTTACCCTGTATGCCTACGTTTTTTTCTCCCCATATGTATTCCTTGCAAACATTCTTTACAATCACTGTATATGTATTCAGGTACATTTTTACCTTGTATGTCCACTATCGTAAAGGTTTTACCTTGTATGCCTACTACCGTTCTCCTCATTTGTACTCCTTATAAATTATCTGCACAAACTCTGTAAAGCGTTCTGATACCCTCGGGTCAAGTTCGCGCTATACAAAACTCAAAAATAAATAAATAACCACAGGGTTTGCCAAAACGCCAGGTGGTTTGACTTTAACTAGATGTCAGTGGCAGGAAAACCTCTGCCTTGTAGTGGCAATTTGTAAGCACCAGTTGCGTTACAGATGGACACATTCATTTTGTTAGGCAAAGGGGAGATTAAGTGATTTGCCCAGAATCACAGGATGTTGAGTGTCCCTGCCAAGACTCGAATCCGGTTCCCCAGCTTCGAGGTCGACCGCTCTAGCCGTTAGGCCACATTGTCTCCTCATCTTTTTTTTCTTTTTTTTGAGTACATGGTTTAATTTTGTTCCTATAAGAACAATTCTGGACCTGTAGAATTGCTTATGAACAACATAGACCCAACTAACTACACACACGCAGTACTACCAAAGTAGGGGGGAAATAGTGTATGTGAAACAGCAACAATGCTGATCGGACAGCCACAACCTAGACTACTGGAGAACTGACTGGTGGAAGGTTCATATATTTATCTTTACATAAACTGAGACTCAGCGATACCAAGGAATGCATTCATCACAAAACAGAAGTGATTTAACCAGAACATGAATGAGACAAAAAAGGAGCAAAATACAATTCAAATATCATTCCATTGAGTCATAATGGGACAAATAGGAAGTTCCAGCAGTGAAAGGGCGTTTCAGCTGGCAACAGGGACACAAAAGGTGTGTTTTCGAGAAAGTCCGGGATGAGAGCTAGTTGTTCAATTTAATTAGGTTAGATTTAAAAAAAAACAACAAAAAAAAACATTTTTTACATATCCCGTTCAATCTTCTCCAGTGCACAGTTTGAAGCATTTGACAAATTAATCAACAGCCCCTCTGTGGTAAATGCTGCCTTACTGATGCTGCAAACAAATGCATTACACCTTATACAAGTGTTTCACGTTGTTCCTGTCAGAAAGTCAATTATGTTTTGTAGGTGAAGATCTGCAGGACATAACTGCAAAGATCCTTTCACATCTTAGCAATGAACCTTGTTTGCGAAAATAAATGGGAGAATGATGTCAGATAAAACTACCACTTTATTGTGGAATCTTTTTAAAATGGTGATATGGGTATTAAATACAAGAAAAATAGCGCAATATCACACATTTATCAAATGAATATAGGACATAGCCACAGCATGCAAACTATAACATTGCAAAACAAGGTCTACATGGCATGGTCTCCATTGCCCCAAGCCTCATATCATTCAGTTTATGTTGTAAACCAGAACACTATGTCCACACCCCTGAGAGAATATCCATCTCACAAGCGAGGAATAGCCAAGCCCCAAAGCCATCTTAACAACCGAGACTTCAATAACACCTGGCAGCAACAGCTATCATCGAATCCCAAGTACTGCATGCTTCACATCTTCCCAAAAAAATGTAGCTGCTTCCTCCTGCATACAAACCAGTTTCTTGCTCTGGTAGTCAACTTTAAGCAAGACTACCGTGATCATTCAGCCTGTTATTTGCATATTAATGTCACTTCTCAGGAAATTTGTAACACAAGAAAATTAGAGAGCATTTCATTTCTCTGTATATACTAAAGGTCCACAAAAATATGTCTTTGTGTAATGATCCACAGTAGGGATCATAAATAGGACCACAGGATCCCAGTTGGATTTCTTTCCACAGGCTGTCCAGGACTTCCACTGTGACCTCTATATTCATGGCACAGTCAATCACACACACCATATAAGCCCTCTTATTTCTATCAAGGAAGAATCCTTCTCCAGTTTACATTGCTCCAAAACGAATTTCTGTTTTCCCAAGCACATCCTTGAATCCCACCACTGACTCATTTCGACACTCAAGTTTAGCTTCCACAGCAGAGACCACTGAAGTAATGTTTTCTGCCTTCACATTTACGTCAAGGTAGAGCGCATCAATAGATTTGAGTATGGCCCTTTTGTGGCTTGTGAGCATGATCCCCTCCACTACCAGCGGTTCTTGAAGTGTATGACCTTTTAGGCCCCTGTGTGATGTAGAGCATCAATGTTTAAAAAATCCCTACCTTGGCTTTCTCAACTTTTTGTCAATGTTTTGTCAACAGTTATACCAACTTCACTTGTGACCGAAGATGCCCCGCCCACCCCAATCATGTATGCATCTCAGTGGTGCAACCAACAATACAGAGCAGATTAATTGTAGATTACAAAATGCCTCTTTGGTGTCCATGTTGGATTAGGAGGCCCACAGGTGTCTTGGCAATAATGCTTTGTCATCTGCCGGCCTCCACTTCATGCACAGCATGAGAGAAAACATTAATCTCTTGTCTCTCACTCACCACCTCAATCAATCAATCAATCAATCAATCAGGGGTTTGTTAAAGCGCGACTACTCACCCGTAAGGGTCTCAAGGCGCTAGGGGTGGGGGTGCAGGTTCCATCCATCAAGGAGGGGGTCTGTCGAAGAGCCAGGTTTTGAGGCTTCTTGCGAAGATGGGGAGCGATGTTGTCTGTCTGAGGTGGAGCGGAAGGGCGTTCCATGCTTTGGCCGCGAGGAAGGAGAAGGAGCGGCCTCCCGATCTGGTCTTTCTGGTGCGGCGGACCACGGCGTAGGAGAGCTGGGCTGATCGTAGGGTCCTTTGGGGTGCGTGGAATTTGAGTCGGCTGTTCAGGTATGCTGGTCCGGTGCCGTGGAGGGCCTTGTGTGCGTGGGTGAGCATCTTGAAGGTGATTCTTGCCTCGACAGGGAGCCAGTGGAGTGTGCGCAGGTGCTGGGAGATGTGGCAGTGTTTTGGCAGGTTGAGGACCAGTCTTGCGGCGGCGTTCTGGATGTTCTGTAGCTTGCGGGTGAGGTTTTTGTTTATTCCAGCGTAGAGTGCGTTGCCGTAGTCGAGTCTGCTGGTGACCAGGGCGTGAGTGACGGTCTTTTCGGTGTTCGAGGGGGATCCATTTGAAGGTCTTACGAAGGAGGCGGAGGGTGTGGAAGCAGGAAGACGAGACAGAGTTGATCTGGCGGTCCATTTTGAGCTCGGAGTCCAGGATGATTCCCAGGTTGCGTGCGTGGTCCGTGGGGGTTGGCGGGTTTCCGAGGGCGGGGGGCCACCAGGTGTCGCTCCAGGCATCGGGGTTTGGGCCCATGATGATTACTTCTGTTTTGTTGGTGTTTAGTTGTAGGCAGCTGTTTTTCATCCATTTGGCGACAGCTTCCATGCCTTCTCGAAAGTTGCGTCTGGCGGTGTTGGGCTTGTTGGATAGGGAGAGGATGAGCTGGGTGTCGTCTGCGTATGACACGATGTTGAGTCCGTAGGTTCTGACGATGGGGGCGAGTGGAGCCATGTAGACGTTGAAGAGCGTCGGGCTGAGGGAGGAGCCCTGGGGGACTCCGCAGGTGGTAGGTGTGGGGTCCGAGAGGAAAGGGGGAGTCTGACCCGCTGCGTCCTGCCGGAGAGGAAGGAGCGGATCCAGTCGAGGGCCTTGTCCTGGATTCCTGCGTCGTAGAGTCTGCGTATTAGGGTGCGGTGGGAGACTGTGTTGAACGCCGCTGATAGGTCGAGGAGGATGAGGGCTACTGTTTCTCCTTTGTCTAGTAGGGTGCGGATGTCGTCTGTTGCGGCGAGGAGGGCGGTTTCCGTACTGTGGTTTTTTCTGAAGCCGGATTGGGAGGAGTCGAGGATGTTGTGTTCTTCAATGAATGTGGCGAGTTGGCTGTTGATGGCTTTCTCGATGACTTTCGCTGGGAACGGGAGCAGGGAGATGGGTCTGTAGTTTTTGAGGTCGGTGGGGTCCGCTGAGGGTTTCTTTAGGAGGGGGTTGACCTCGGCGTGTTTCCAGTCGTCGGGGAACGAGGCGGTCGCCAGGAAGCGGTTGATGGTGTGGCGGAGCATGGGTGCGATGGTGTTGGCGGCTCTGTTGAAGATGTGGTGGGGGCAGGGGTCCGTGGGGGCCCCTGAGTGGAGATCAGAGCAGTGGCGGTGACCTTTTGCGGTGCCAGTTCCATCACTGATAGTGTCTCTCATCCCCTTCTAAACCCACTTGAACTCCGGTCTTTCCAGAGCTCCTTGGCAGACCCACGGAGTGACTGGGTTGCACACCAGGCCACCACCAGGTCTGGAGTCTTCTCGCTTGTAAGTCTGTGTTGGACCTGGCCCTTTCTGCAGGGTTATCCCCAAATGTTTTGCCTTACTCCTCCTATTTTTCTGACCATCTTTTTGTTGGCTTTATGATTCAGGGCACTTTACCACTCTTAACCAGTGATAAAGTGCATATGCTCTGTACTTTAATCATGGTAACATTGGCCTATCCACAATTGGCATAGTTAATTTACTTGTAAGACCCTACTAAAGTGTATTATATGTGCCCATTTCTTGTAAATTAAATGCTACGAGTGGGCCTGCAGCACTGATTGTGTCACCCACTGAGTAGCCCTTTAAACATGGCTCAGACCTGCCACTGCAGGGCATGTGTGTGCAGTTTAAACAGCCATTTCAACCTGGCAAGGACAGGGTGCAGTGTACTTAAAAGGTAAAACATGTACTTTTGAGGTTTACATGTCCTGGTAGTGAAAAACTGCTAAATTCATTTTTCACTACTGCAAAGCCTATCTCTTTCATACGTTAAAATAGGGATTGCCTTAAAATATCTTTTAAGTGTAGCTTCCCATTGGGAGCTGATAGAAAATTGGAGTTTGGTGTCTCTGGACTCACAATTTAAAAACACTGCTTTTAGTAAAGTTGGTTTTTAAAATGAAGGTCTGAAAATGTCACTTTTCGAAAGTTAAGCAGCTAACTGGAGTCAATGCCCCAGACACAGTGTGCACACTGTGTCTGGGGCATTGACTCCAGTTAGCTGCTTCATTTTCAGACGGGGGTGAGGGTGGTTCCCCCGCACAGAGTGCACACTAAGCTGATAAAATTGCTTATGGTTGTTTAAGCTTTCACACTGAGATTACTAAGGGAGTGCAACACAACGACTTGCTTATTACTTTTCGAAAGTTGGCATTACTTTAACCATCTTGTGCCTCTGCCTGTCTCTGAATAAATGTCTGGGTCAGAGTGGCAGCCGGGCTTTGTACATTCCCTCTAGACAGTCCCACAAAGGGAGCTGGGGTGTGACGTTTGCATCCTGATGGCCCAACACCAGGCTGATGGGCCTTCCTTAGGTATATTAGGATGGAGGGTTGACACCTGCACCTGAATGGGGCTGTGCCTGCATTCACACAAAGAGCTGTGTACTGCCCTGTTGTGCGCCTGGAGCCAGATAAGAAAAGGCAGGGACCCTGTGAGGTTTAAAGGCCTCTTTTGTTGTCTCCCCCACTTCAAAAGCAAATTTGGTATTAGTACAGGCCCTCTGACACCCCCAAACTAGTTCACTTTGGGGTCCTGAGGAGACTCTGCAACGAAGAGGAGCTATGCTGCCAGGAGGGGCTGTCACTTTGCCTCTGCTTTGCTGTGTTGGCCTGCTACAAGCTAATTGCTGTGTTGTCAGGAGGGACTGCCACTCTGCACTATGCACCACTGTGTTGGCCTGCTGCCTCTGCAGTGAGGGAGAAAAGATCCTGCCCTCTACATCCAAAAACCCCACGAACTCCAAGAGCTTGTTGGCTTGACCCGGGTTTTACAAGAGGTCTCCGGGACATCAAAGACCTCACGTCTAACTCTTGCCCTGTCCTGCCTCCAGTGAGCCTGCCTGCATCTCCCCTCAAGCTACAACACTGTGGGATATGGTCCGCTTTTGCTAGGAGCAACAGTTTCCCCTTTCCTCCTGCTTGTCAGTTGGGCTCAGCACACTGTGGACGAGGTGCTTCCCTCGCAAGGATTAGGGCCGCTTGCATACTCCCACCCTAACGGGCACGAAGACTTGAGGCTGCATGAGGCATCTTGCAAAGTTAATCACCGGCCCACAGAGGCTCCATCAGGGCGGCCCCTCTAGAGAACGCCGCTGTAGAGCTGCACCACTGCAACCTCTAAACTCCCCTCAGCACATACCCCCATCCTCTCATCAGGAACTCAACTGAATGACCGTGGGAGGGGGGGAATGTCCACGCTGAACCCCCCGCCTGAGAGGCCTCCGTGCTACGCCACCAGCACCCTTGCTTGGGAGACATAGGACCAGAAGCGGTCCTGGTGAGTGCACACCCTTCACTGGTAACTTTTCAAATCTGAGCAGCCCCCCTGCTTACTTTGGTCTGAGCAGACCCGCTGTCATCTTTGTGTGATTAGATTCCCAGCCCTGCCAAGTACCACGCATCAGGGGTTAGACGAACACATGTTAGTGTGGTAGTCCGCTTCACCGCACTAAAATGCTTAGTCATGCATTTATAGCGCCCCCCCCCCAAACCACGGGCGATGTGAGGCACAAGTCGTGATGTAGGAGCAGCTGTATTAGGAGCGCAAGCCACGCACTGCTGGTAGCGTGCTTTGCACACAGTGCTACTACCACTCTAAGCCTGCAAAATGCGCTGCCCTCAGTCTCTTCATTGACAGATGCTTTTGACAAGTACTGTATACTGAGCACAATTGGCACCACAGTCCACCCTCACTCAGCTCCACCACGCCGGCCTCAGGTATCATATGGCATCCCACTCACTCTCTGACAACATCCTCCAGAAAGTGATTGTCCCCGTCAGCACCCTGCAGTGTGCCGGCCAAGCTGAGTGATGATCCCTCCAAGGGTGGCGCCTTGGTTTGTTTTATCGCACACAGCACCGTCAGTGTATCCACAATAAGACGAAGTCAGTGATTGGATCATTGGCCAACTGACCAGGCAACTGGCGGGCAAAACTTTGTTTTTGTGTTACGGCAGAGTGAGTGGGGCTGGTGGCACCCCGGCCTCATGCTGTGTGGAGAGAAGTGTTGTCGGCGAAAAGATAATGGGCAATGGGATATTACCACCCTTGTCAGAAAGAATTTCAGTGCCCCAAATATCAAACTTTAACAAATGTATTTTATTTACAGTTGGGTCGTACATAGCCATTTGGGCTGCAGGTACTCACACACTCTTAAGATATCAAAGACCTTTGCTGTAGGCCCCAGCACAGGAATGCAGGGTGTAGCAGGACTGACACGTTTTATTTCAAGAAACATTGGCTGAAAGAATCGGGCACTGAAGGCTCTGCGCTCACCAGTCATGGACTGAAAGGAAGAGTCCTCTTGAAAGAATGTGTTTTTTTACTATAAAAACAATCAAATCAGCAGCCAAAAAGTAGATCTTTACCTGTACTGCTTTGAGGAGAGAACAGCAGCAGCACTGGCTGGCCTGAGCCAGGAGTGCTGCTTACCGCAGAGCTTCTCCTGACCTCTGGCCTGCCCTGCTGGCACTGACAGTAAGATCTGCTGCACAGCACCAGTGGCCAGGCTGGCTGGCTCGGGCGAGATTACAGGGTTTGAGGCTGATAGAAGCAGTGTGCTCCTGTCTTGCATTGCCTGGGGCCCTTAAAACAGCATGGGGCATGGGAGTGTTTTAGGCACTCTGATAAATGGTGCGTTTTCAGATAGGAAGCAAACGTTTTCACTTTACAAGTAGTTAGCCTAATATTTAGCATACCCATTACCTGCATCCATCTGTGCCACGCTCTATGGCCTGACCGTGCTGACGGAGTTGTGCTCTGCTCCATATGAGCACTGTCGATTCTATACCTTACCCAAGCATTGCAGGAATGTCACAACTGTTTTAAAGTCCTTTTGTAGACCAAAAGGCTGAGATTTTAGACATGTATATCCTTTTCCTGCTCCTGACAAAGTGTCACACCCAAGGTATGCAAATGTCACACATAGATGCCCTCCAACCTTGGAAATGTCACTCATAAGCAGCTTGAAAACTTGGCAGCTGTTTCACTTGTCTTCATTGCTTGATTTTGCTCGCAAGAAAGTGTCACTCATAGTCGTTGAATGTCACACATAATTACACTGAAATTATGAAAATGTCACACATAAGCAATCTGAAACCTTGGCAGCTATGGAATGATTCCAGTGCGTGACCAGAGCGGTCCCGCTGCTTACTTTGATCCGAGCGGACCCGCTGTCTGCATTGTACACTGAAAGTGTGTGGCGCCCCCTGATCTTGGGTGAGGATCACTCGTGGTATGTTGCTGGTGTTAGGCGCACCCTGGTCTCTAGAAGGGCACACGTTGCGCACTGCTGACACAGCCTCCTGGTTCATGCCTGACAGTGTGTATCCCCTAGGGAAGCCATTTGAGGCCTTTCAGTTACGTTTGGGGGAACACGCACTTACGCTCCTGTTATCGAACCTTGTGAACTGACTACGGGCAACGTTGGAGTGCCGGTCAGGGCTTTAAGTGGGCCGGGTCTTGCACCAGCAGTTCTATAAAGCAGGTGCCGAATCAGGTCTCTATCGGGCTCTCCATTTTTGCCCTCAGGGTGAAGAAAAAAAATCTTACCTCTGCAGCAGGACCACCCTTTACTGCTTTTGAGGTAACATCAAAGAGATTCGCTATAGTACTTTCCTTGTCTCATAATTTCAGAACTGAAGCATTTTCAATATTATATACAAAGAAGCCATAGTTGTTGCTGATTTATCTCACACAAACAACAACCATTGGCAAAGGCATTAGCCCCGGCTTGTTGTAGGTGTAATGTTACTTGTTGCATCAGTATTATATATCTGGATGCAATGACAGAAGCAGCAAAATACCAGTCGGGCGGCACACTATGCTCAGCACAGATTTTTAGCTTGTGAATATTTAAGCCACGCCCTTAATTTCATTGGCTATGCCCCTTTGAGAGACCTCCTAGTTTTTTCATTTCATTTAACGCCCTGTTGCTGGTCCTTGAACCAAAATTACTGTAACACCCCTAAAGGGAGTGCCCGTATTTTGGGTGGTTCAGCACTGTTATTAGGACACATTGCAGGGTGTTCAGACAATCTATTACTCACCAAAGACGCCTTTCTGCACGCTAGCGCTACTAGCCTGGATGCCAAGGAACTCATCACTCGCCCACTAAAAGTGATCAACGACTGAACCGTTTGTGATAATTGAAAGACTATTCCTAAACGGGAATTACTGGAACTGCCCTAAATATTCCAAAAGAAGCGCGCAGGCGCACACCCTGCAATAACTACCTACAGGTTTTTAAGTACCTAAATACTGAGCTAAGATTACCGTGTAGACTCTAAGAGGAGCCCAGTGCTGAAATATTACTCTTTTGACCTGCTTTACTTATAATTGCATATCTCTTGATTTACTGATTTGATTTTTGTCGTTTTGGTCTTGTTTTATTGAAATAAAGATGACCTATTTTTGTACATTTTGGTGTGGAGTCTTTTTTGTAGTGTATTCATTGAGTTACTGTAATCCAGGTGCTGCACACATACTTTACACATTGCCACTTAAATTAAGCCTGACTGCTCTGCGCCAAGCTACCAGAGGGTGAGCACAGGTTAATTTAGGGTGTGTATCCGACTTACCCTGACTAGAGTGGTAGGTTCTACTCGGCTTAGGTGCCTATCCTAGCCAACCAGAAACCTCATTTCTAACAGTCCGTATGGTAGATCGAGCCCATGGAGCAGCTGAATCATCACAACTATATCAGAGGGAGAAGCACCCCTTTATCTCAGCTTCCGCAGGCCCTTTGGATCTCCCTGCATTTTTGGGACTACCGCGCCAAAGCAGGTAAACAGCCTTAATTGAAAGCCCTGGTAGGAAGCCCCATCTCCTGGATTGCAATCTTTTATTTAATATGGAGGGTAGATAAGCTGATCTGTGTAATTGTTGCTGAACACATGAAAAATGTCAGGTGGTAAAATACACTGAATTTGTTTGCACAAACATCAAAAAACATGGAAATAACAGTAGCTTGAGGGAACCGACATGTTCAACGATCAATCATCTTTCCTTGTCACGTTTTTCAACTATGCTGATCAGGAAGCGTTCTACTGAACACAAAAAACTATTCAAGAGCCATCTTGTCCTTTTATCTCTTGTTACACATTTCAGCAGATCCCTAGAGTGCTTTTAGAAGAATACTGATGTGTTCCACTTGAAAGGGCACTAGTGTATATGTTTTATTTAGTTAAGAAGTGTCAGACAGAATGTCTTTTGGAATAGTTTGACTGAGAAGCTCATTGTTGCTGACTGTGATTCTGGCATTTATACAGTTTGATGCACACAGACATGTGAAAGCACATTTAAAGAGATGCACAAAAATCCTTACATAATGTGCACAAATGCTAAAACCGTTGAAGTTTAAGAGACAAATTGACTTGAGGCAAAGGCGCTCACACTTGTACTGCAAATTCATTTTTTTGGGATGAGAGCTCAGTGGAATTTATGTCACCTTTTGAAAATGACAACTAAGATCTAACACGGCTGCAGTCTGGTATTGGTGACTTTGACAGTATTTTTTCACTAAGTGGATGCAGGATAATCATGTACACAAAAAAATAAGAGGTGGGTAGCTGCATCACTGGCATTTTAAATGTACTCAAGTGGGAAAACAATTTTCACGAACAGTAAAACCGTAAATTCATCTTTCTTTAAGAGACAATTCACTTACAACTACCTACTCACTCTTAATTATTTCACTTTTATAACGATTAAGCTGCACTTCTTGAAAGGAAAAGCAAATCCCGCACTTTTCAAATTTATGCCACTGGTTGTGATCGTCATTAATTAATTTTCAGTACAAAATGAGTGCCAAATGATCTTATGCTGTGTATGCTCTGCTTAGCAAATACTGTATGTTAATCCCCCTGCACAGCACATATGGCTTTAAACGTGTGGCATGCAATATGATATTAAAAAACATTTTTTTTTAACTCAAATACATTTTAAAAGCAATTCTCTGCTGTATACACTGCTCCGCACGATGTATTATAGTTCACATTTCAATCACTATATTAATAGAATCGATTCAAATGAGCACCCACACAACCATATTTAAGACTCAGCTGGTCATCAGCTTGCAAGAGAATGGAACTGGAAGCAAGGATTGTTCTCTGGAATCTACAACTGCCAAATCCTCATTCACATTTTTAACAGCATGGACTCTACCTTCCGCAACCCTCTAGCAGCTCCACCGAGACAAATATTCACATTTTTGTGGATCTTTCGCCCTCACATTTAGCAAGAAAATGATGAATCCCCTTCTTCCCACATCCACACTTCTCCAAGAAGAAATAAAAAATGCAAGCAGGACACCAAGCAGGACATAGAATAAGGACACTCATTGCTGCGTACTCCCCCTCACAGAAAAGGAGAGAATAACCATCATTTGTGTTTTAATATATTGTATTAAATCATATTTTGGAGAGTGGTGGACATATTTAACAGTGATTTATTTTATTATTTAAGGAGAAAAACACATGAATTCATACACAACTATACATATATTATTGTCATCATCATCATCTTTATTCGTAAATCATAAAAGTATAAGATACATAACAAGCAGTAATTACACAAAAATAATTAATCGCATGTGCTTACGAGAATAAACAGCTGATTTGCGAAACCTCCCTACTCTGAAGCACACATACACATTTGGTAACAGCTGCAGAAATCGAAGCGCTACTCTCCATTGGGTAAATTTATAATCTCTTACAAGTAGTACCAATACAGAACAATATAAAACGTAAGGTCGTTTGAGCAGAAGCACCATCACAAGGGCACACACTTGCATCCAATTTACGAAATTGCCCCGAAGGGAAATATACAAAATAGCTAATTGTACCAGCTCTGAGCCACAATAATAGAGACCTCTCCCAGCTACCACTTACAAAAGACAGGTAAGGCTCCATAGCACAGCTGGTCCTTAAAGCAACATGCTGCCTCACCAGAGGCTTACTTTTCCTCCATAGGCGCCTATGTTCCAAACACCTAAGCTTAACATCCAACTTGTCCCTCTTACACACAGATAATGGACTCTTAAACAGAGAAGTCCTACCCAGCATACGGGTTATTCCATATAGAAAGTCATAGCAAAAGGGGACAGAGATTGATGTAATCCTCAATAAATGGTAGGCCAAGTTCTTTATGGCAGGTAAAATATGAGGAAGGACGACAAACCGAAAGACGGCGCCTGCAAAAATCGATATTCTCCACTTGAAGTAAACAACAGTCAGCATAACCTCAAATGTAATTCCAAAAATTGCAGTCGGCACCCACTGAGTTATATAATCTCCAGAAAAGCAGTGATGGGTTTGCCACCTAAGGATTAACTAAGATTAAAAATGGAACAAACTGCTTGGGTAAACATTGATCTACAATTTGACATGTTACTAACCCAAGACACAAAATACTCAAAAACCAACCAAAGATATGGATACACTTCCTAGCTTCTTTCCATTAATAGTAAGGGTGCAAAGTTTAGCACTCTTGGGGCTGCATGCCATTGTTTGAGATTTTGAAAAGTTATTTGACAAGTCTAAATCCGACATAATCTGGGAAAATCTCATACTAGGCAGCATAGTGAATTCAGAGTACGCACAAAAAGTACTGCGTCATCAACATACACGAGCAAAGGGGAAGATACGGAGCTAACTGGTTAGATATCTTGGGCAGTGGCTATCAAACAATGACATTTATTTATAGATAGAATAATCACAAGGGGTGAATACACACAATCTTGCCACACACCTCGTAACAACTAAAAGGAATCAGAGAGCTCCTTAGTAGGTCCAAATCTGAACAGAACTGATAGATCCTGATGCAGAAAAAATAAGAAATGTAACAAGGCAACATCCAACCCTAGCTCAAGCACTAGCAGCCAGAATTTTGTCCGGTAAACCTTGTGAAATACACAAGATAAATTCATAAAGGCTAGGTACAATGGACAGTGCTTTGCTGAAGTATATTTGCCTATGAGCAGATGCACATTTAAGCACTGTTCCATTGCATCCAGCGACTCCCTAAACACAAAATGACAGGGATTCAGAATATTATTCTTCTGCGCCCAATCCTGTATTCGATTGAATATAACCCTTCCAATTATCTTAACCAAAGAGTCAATTAACAATATTGGTCTATAGCATTTAAGGTGCGCCCGATTCACCTTCCTAAAAATTGAAACTGTAATTGAGTTCGACTAAGAAAGGGGAAGGGCGTGGCTTAGGAGCCGAACATGGCGGACGCGTCTCCGTAGAGCTCCGCTGTTCGCTCCTTCCAGGGACAGCATCCGCCATTATCCTGGTCCCCGACACTCGGGCTTGTGCGAGCGGGCTGCTCACGGGCCCGCGGCGATCGCGCCGAGACACCTTGGTGGCGGCAGGAAGCTCAATTCGGCCGCTGCGGCCGCGGCTTGCCGGACCGGCGGAGACCACGCACGCATCGGCGGGCGGCTGCGGCTGAGCTGAGGTGGCCGCGATTCACTGGCGGCGCGGCTGGGGACGCTATTATCTTGCCCGGCGGCCCCCCCGGAAAGCTGCTGATCGGGCCCCGGCCCTGAGGGGCAGCAGGGAGTGCACTACGATCACGGTGCCCCTCTGCCGGCTGCGCCTACCTCCGGTCCCCTGCAGGAGGGGCTCTGGATTTGTGGGGCCTACCCTGGGCCTGGATTTTGCCGGTGGGGCCTGGCGGGCCCCTGGACGGCCGTTGACTGCAGCCCTGCCTGAGGACTCCGGTGCCATAGGGTATTGCGGTGAGCTGGGCGGGGGACCTGTGGGGCTGGACTCTGCTGCTGCCCACGCGCCTGACCCCCTGGCGGGGGGCTCCGCCGGCCCCTCCCCCCGGCCATACGGACTGTCCTGACTGCCCCGTAGCTGGGAGACCCCGGAGGCTCTTGACGGAGATACCTGTCGGCGCCGCCTGGGATCGGGCGCCTGCGCTGGGGACGCGGTCGTGGTGATCCGCCCCGCCCCGGGGTGGGTGGTGAACTCTACCGATCCCCCTTCCATCATTCTCTCTGGCTGCGGCACTGACTGCTCTGGAGCGGACCCTCCACGCCATCATGGGTAAGAGCAACCCCGGTGCGGCGGCACCCAAACAACCTACCATGGACCAATACACCACGGCCACCCCAGCGAATAAAGGTGCCGCAGAGGGCGTCTCCTCAGATACGGCGACACTCCTGGAGGCCATCAATCAGTCACGAACCGCCCTCGAGGCCCAGATCGGTGCGGTGGGGTCCGAAGTGTCGTTCCTCCGTCAGGACCTCCGGAAGGCGGTCGACCGAATCACCGAGGCCGAGACGAGGGTCTCCGCGGTTGAGGATACTGTCTCCACCCTCCAGAAGAAGGTTGACAAGCTGGCCATGGTATCTAAAGAGCTGGAGGCAAGGGCCGAAGACGCGGAGGGCGGGCCCGCCGCAACAACATCCGCCTGGTGGGTTTTCCAGAAGGTTGCGAGGGATCCTCGATGGGTGGCTTCCTCTCAGAATGGCTCAAGGCGCGACTACCCGCAGATGACATTTCTTCCTGCTTCATGATCGAGAGGGCCCATCGCGCCCTGACCAAGAAGCCGCCGCCGGGGAGCGCCCACGCCCGGTTATTGCTCGCCTTCTAAATTATGCTGACCGCGATGCCATTCTTCGCTTTGCCAGGACTCATAAGGATGAAATGATCTTTGAGTCCCATCCCATCATGGCCTTCCCGGACTACACCCGGACGGTTCAGCAGCAACGCCAATCCTTTGTTGCGGCCAAGCGGCGGCTGCGGGATCTGAACCTATCCTATGCGCTCATGTTCCCGGCCCGTCTGAAGGTCATTTATGATTCAAAAACATATTTCTTTGATACTCCAGAGGAAGTATTTGCGTGGACAGATGAGCGCCGCCACCTGAAGCCGCATTCCCCACCCCCTTTAGACTCTGACTCTTCTCAAAGCTCGCATCGGGGTGGACGGCAGGGAGGCGACGCAACTCATCGACGACATCGATCCCGCTCAAACTGGCGCTCCCAGAACAAGAAGGACCCTGCGGACTGAGGCAGCCCGAGGCTGGGACATACGCTGGTGTATTGACTCTTCCCGGTCTCATGCGACGGCGGAGCCCGTTGGCTGCTGCTACTGGCCGGGATATCCTGCCACTAAGAGCCAGGGACTTTTGCTCTTTCCCTGGAGGGAGTGGGTTCTCCACGCCTTCCCTGTTTTGAGTTTTTATGGGTAATGTTGGGTGGGGGGGATCCTTTGGAGGGTCCGCCGGGGCCTCCACGTTTGGGGGCCAGGACGAGATTCCGCCGCGACAGGTACTCCGTGTTCCAGGAAGTATAGGGGTTGGGGGGCGGGGGAGGGGTTGGGAGGGCGATTCGTTGTTAGTTATACAGTTGTTTTTTAAGATATACGCACCACGATGTCCCATATGTCCACAATGTCCGCTGCTCTACACCTTACCGATAGCACATGACACATACAGCTAATGGCACTCCCTAGGAGATCTCAATATCGTGTCTTGGAATGTACGGGGCCTGTTGAATAAGATTAAAAGAGGGGCTGTACTACACCTGGCAAAACGCTACTCAGCAGATGTCTTGCTGCTGCAAGAAACTCACATGCTAGGCAACAAGGCCCCGTGTCTGTCTCGCTATGGCTATGCCACGGTGTACCATTCTGGCTTCTCAAGGGGGCACGAGGTACGGCCATCCTTATTCACCGCAGGGTCCCATTTCAAGTTACACAGCATTGGTTCGACCCGGGGGCCGCTTTACGGCCGTTTCCGGCACCCTGGCTGGGGAACAGATTACAATTGGGAGCATATACGCACCACCTCCTCTAGGTCGGACGTTCATTGACAGACTGACGCAACTCTGGGGGAATTTCCCGACGGCCTGACTATCCTGGGTGGGGACTGGAACGACGTAATGGCTCCCCCGGATAGGTGGCGGGCACGACCGCCGACCACCCCTCCTCCTAGGTCTAAACTCAACATCTTGGCCCATACATTGGGTTGGGTGGACACATGGCGGGCTTATCATCCTTCTGAAAATGGATTTACATACGCATCATCCGTCCACCCCACCCTCTCACGTCTGGATTACATGTTCCTCCCAGGCAGCTACCTGCATCGGGTGTCACATACCTCTATCTTCCCACGTGGCCTGTCTGATCACTCACCCATTCAGCTCAAACTCCGTCTGCAGACCAGTCGTCCCCCTATCACTGGCGCATGTCTCCCTGGTTGCTTAGAGATCCCGGGTATCGGGAGATGCTCCATCGAGCCACGGCAGATTATTTTGCTTTCAACACCGGGTCCACTCAATCCCTGATAATATTGTGGGAGGCCTTTAAGCCGACAATTCGGGGGGCGGATATTAGCTATCGCACTGGGGAAAAGCAGCGCCGCCTGGCACAGATCCAAGATCTAGAAGATAGACAGCTCGCTCTCCAGGCCTCGTTAGTGGAAAGCTCCGACGCCGGTGCCCGCCGTAACCTGCTCCATGTCCAACAGCAGCTGCACCAGCTGCTCACGGACAATGCAAGGGATGCCTGGCTGGCGACCCAGCACCGGATATATCACTGGGGCGATAAGTCTAGCCAGATGCTCCACCGACTATGTCAGGCGAGGGCCTCCCGACGCAAGTCCCTCTATTGAGGTCCCCTGCCGGTGACATGTGCGTCACCCCGGGGGCGGTGGTGCAGGCCTTTGCCGATTTTTATACGGCCCTGTACTGTGAGCGTGAGGAACTCGCTGCACCGCTTATTGATGCCTTCCTTGTAGATATCCCTCCAAAACGCCTCTCTGATGTGCAGCGAGCGGTTCTTGACGAGCCTATCTCGGTGGAGGAGCTGCAGGCAGCCCTCACCAATACCCACCCAGGCCGTGCACCAGGCCCCAACGGGTTCCCCTGCGATTTTTTGCGCTCCCAAATGGGGACCGTTGGTCCCCACCTTCTTGGCGCGCTGCACCAGGCGTTGGAGCAGAAGATCTTGCCCCCGGACTGGCGCCATGCCGAAATTGTGGTTTTTCTCAAACCGGGCCGCCCTCCGGAGGCCCCGGGCTCATACCGTCCCATATCCCTATTAAACTTCGAGCCGAAACTACTGGGGAAGGTGTTGGCTGAACGCCTCCGCACCTGTATTCTGGACCTCGTCCACCCGGACCAGTCAGGCTTTATGCCCCAACGCTCCACTAGGCATAACATACGGCGAGCGCACAACGCTGTTGCCGAGGCCCACCGTCTGGGACGCCCTGCGGCGGTCCTGCTAGCTGACATCGACAAGGCGTTCGACTCCTTGAGCTGGACCTACCTTTTTAAACTTTTGGAAGCTGTCAACCTGGGGCCCCGGTTCCGCGCGTATGTTAAATTGCTGTACACAGATCTTACGGCCTCGATCCGTGTGGCTGGCCACCGTTCTCCCTCCTTCTCCATCTGCAGAGGGACCAGACAGGGTTGCCCCCTCTCTCCGCTTCTGTTCGCTTTAGCGATAGAGCCACTGGCTGAGTGGGTACGCAGGGATGCGGTTTACCGGGGACTGGTCTGGTCGCCCGAGTGTTCGGACAGGATAGCATTATATGCTGATGACGCGCTATTTTTCTTTTCTGACCCTTGGGTCACCGGACCGAGGGTGCTCCAGATCTTGCGGGTGTTCGGTGAGACGACAGGACTACATGCCAACCCGTCCAAGTCGATCCTCTTTCCCATATGCGGCGCACAGGGAAGTCAAACCTGGGCCTCACAGCTGGTCATTGCGGACGAAGGGTTTAGATACCTCGGCGTCCATATCTCTAGATGCCCCGTCGTGGCGTGGTCGCGCAACATAGCCCCCCTGCTTCCGGCAGTACGTGAGGAGACGACGGTATGGTCCCACCTTCCCTTATCCTTATACGGCCGGTCTGCAATATTCAAAATGGTATCACTGCCACGCTTGCTTTATAGGTTGCAAAATTTCCCGTTCCCGATCCCTCCGTCGTGGTTTCTTCAAATCAATGCGCTCCTAAATAGATTCCTCTGGGGGGTGGGGCGGTCCGGGTGGCTCTGGCGACCTGTATCCAATCCACCTATTGCGGTGGCATTGCAGCGGCGGACGTACGGGCGTATTATTGGGCGTCCCAGCTCTTAGTCATCAATGAATGGTGGTACAATCCTCAGACTGATCCGGCCTATGCGGTGGACCGGCTCTTCCTGGCGGCACATCCACTATTAGATCTCTTATACAGCAATTCGTCCTTGGAGGCTCTTCCCCCCGCCTGTAGTACCGTAGTCCAGATCTTGAGGCGAGTATCCCGGTCCATGGGTTGGTGGGATACGCTGACAGGCGCGACTCCCCATGGGCGAGGCACGCGCCTTCGGCCCGTCTCCACTCTAGCCGGGTTCCGGGGATGGGATACTATTGGAATCTCTACATTGGGTGATGTGATGCGAGGGACCACGCTTAAATCCTTTCAGAGTCTGCAGGAGGAGTTTGATCTACACAAGTCCCAGTTCCACAGGTATCTTCAGCTTCGCCATGCCCTGTCCCCCCTGATAAAGCACCTAACGTCCTTACCCGAATTCCACCCACTAGAGGGCAGACTGTTGATGGGGGATCTGGGAGGGCACAAAATCCGTCAAATATATCAGACCCTGACAACGCACTCCAAGACGCGCATACACCGGACTAGGGCAGCTTGGGAGGTGGATTTACCGGCCCTCACGGACGATGATTGGACTGAGGACCTTGCCAGCCCCAGGTATGCTGCCGTCTCCTCTAGGTACAGGTTGATACAGTTTAAGTACCTTCATAGGGTATATTATACCCGCCTTCGCCTTTGGAAGATGGGGGCTATTCAGTCCCCAACCTGCCTCCGTTGTAATTCTGACGACGGGTCCTTCCTCCACACGGTCTGGAGTTGCACGGCACTACAACACTTTTGGTCGGGGGTGCTGTCCTGTCTGGGGCGGGTGTTGTGCTGGGACCTCCCGGAGGATCCTCGATTGATACTTCTTCATGGCACGGAGGACATCGGGGAAACAGATATAAGAGGCACCTTCTATTCCTTGGTCTCACCTTAGCCAAGCGTGATATAGCGCAGAATTGGAAGTCTCCCTCTCCCCCGGGGTGGCGGCCTGGAAGACAGCCCTAGATACATGTATGTCGGCGGAAGTGGCGGTGTTTCAGGCACGGGGTTGCCCGCAGAAACATGGGAGGATCTGGTCCAAGTGGACAGAATACCGGGGCATTGACCTATCTATCCATACACAGTCAGCGAATCCGGACCCTATTGCAAGACTCATCATCAATGATTCCCCAATCTAAGGTGCTCATTGGCTGGGGCATTCGACACAGTGTTATGATCCTGTATGTCTTTCTCATTTCAGGTGGGAAGAGTGGTGCGGGGAAGGGGGAGGGGGAGGGGTGGGATGTTGGACTGCATGTTTCGCAGATTCTTTGGTGAAACCCTTGTAGGTATCGGTTGTATATGCATATTGATATGTGTCTCTATACTGACTACAGGGGTTCACCCACTGGGTGTTGTAAACTCAATAAAATTTGTTGTTAAAAAAAAAAAAGAAAGGGGAAGTTCTAGCCCACATATGCCATTAAAAGAATAAGTGAATAAAGGCGCCCATAGATCAACGTTGCATTTAAAAATTGTCCATGGATGCCCCGCCTAGACCTGGAGCTTTACCTGCAGAGCTCTGATAACGGGCGGAGGCAATGTCATCTAAGGTAAATATTAACATATTACTCAAACTCAAATATTTAGAGAAATCAATGGTAAGATCGCTTGAAAAAGTCGGGCAATAAATGTTACTGAAATGGGAAACCCACTGATCCCCAGTAATATGACTACTTAAGATAGATATTGCATTTTTATCCCCTCTACTTGATTCTACCACCCCCAAATCAATTTTGAGTTCTTCAGCCTGGCAGCAGAGGTTAGTCAAACCCAATTACTGTTGCAAATATCAGCTTTCCTTCTCATAAGTGCCATTCTATATGACTTCAGAGCAACAGTGACCGGCTTCGGATTTCTGGGAGAAGATAAATTCTTGTGTAGGCATCTATTGGCACAGGAACAGAAAGCATCAACCCAGAAGTAGGGAGAACAAGGAGACCTGGAGACTTGCTTGAGTAATACGTTTTTAATAATAACACAAAGTTAAATAAAGGTGAGCTTAAATGTCTTCCAAGAGCATCATCAGACGGACCGACCATAAATCAATTTGGATAAGTTTTAATTAAAAAAGTTTTTAAAAAAATCAATAATATTAGGGAGGCTCCACGCTAGCCTAAGCCCATTGTGGCAAGGGTGAAGACAAATTGCAGTCTCAAGTGGGCAGCTAAGAACATCTCAAGGAAATGCAAAGGTATCCATCAAGGGATTATGGTCACCAAATTTGACTTCGAGGGTCTCCCCTTTCAACAAACAATGGTGCAAGCCACGCAAAATTAACATATTCAATCACAGAGGCGCATCCTCTACCATGGAAAGTAGTGATCCTTGACTCGTTATAAATATCAGTCTCATGTATATTAATTAAATCCCAGGGCAAAATATATTTGCCAAATTCAATACCTCTGCAGCCGGAAGAACATTGAGTAAAATACACAGTAGAGTAACTATGGCAATCTGCCAGATCAATTAAGTATAAATTAAATCTGGCATTAAAATCTCTGCATACTATTACATTCTACTCAGTCCAAGTTGATCCATAGGATGCTAGAAGTTTATCAAATATACTGAAAAGGGATAAAAACTCTTATTAATGGCATTTGTAAATTCATAGTTATAAAAATGAATGACATAAAATTGAAATTTATGCAGGCCCACCACCTGGAGTACTGGAGTTTCAAGGCAGTTAAAATCCATAGGAATACTCGGTACTTTAAGAGTTAGCTTAAACCAAATTGATAATCCGCCCTTAGGCCATCCTGAGCTAGAAGGGACAGCTGGTAATGACAGGTGAAACCATTAGATACAAGAGACAAAGTATGCCATGGTTTTGTGTAAAATTACAAACTCGTAATTTCGTATCATCGCTATCCATTCTAGCTGCACTATCTTATTGCTTGTCCCTGCTATGTTCCATGATAAGAAGATAACTGGCGAAAAGGTCAAAGTTAATCTTAGAAACAGGGACTACGTTGGGTTTACTAGCCTCACTATTGTTCACACTAGATTTACAAGTAACATCGGACAATTCATTTAGTCGTTCTACCCCCAACAGACTAACTAAGGCTGCAAATCTGTTAGAAAGTGGGAGCACAAAAACAGGTGAAGTAGGATGCGAATCATTAGTGGATACACTAGAGGAAAAATGTTGAGTACATGCAACATGATTTCACCTATTTAAAGTACCCTAATAATATAGGTATAATTTGTGATTGTCTTGAGACTTTAAAAAACGGTTGAGCTAAGAGATTACACACCAAGCTGTGATTTTTAAAATTGACAGCAACACAATCACCACGAATATTCTTGGGTGAAAGGCCGACCAAGTCCACTCTTCTTGCCATGAGGATTTGTTTCCCGTTGGTAGTACTACAACCCATATGCTTGCATAGTCAGTGTAACAGCTTGCAAATTAACTGTTCTTCAGTTTCTTCCTGGACAGGTCTGAGCTTGGGAACATTGGCCTATACTATGTGATACGGACAGGCAGATGGTGAATTCAGAATGTCCAATTTCCAAACAGACCCTCTCTCAAAATGAGCAGACGGAGGCACATTGCCGTGGCAGCCCTCACACACCCTCCCTGTTGGGGACTATGAGGATATTCCCAGCAACAACTTTGGACAGAGTAGAGGGCAGGTTAACTGAGCGTGTAGGCGTAGCACTACTCATGGAAAACGGAGTTGCGCAAAGCAGCCCACTGTGAGCCTGAAGATAAGTCACTGGAGGCTTGTTCTCCTGCATATGAGTGACAGACTTACTGAGTAGCTGAGGGTGGCCATTTTGAGGTTTTATCAGTCATAAGGGCTGCGTAGCCAATCAAGAATGGGCTGTAGTTGTGCTTACAGCAGTGCAGCAAATCTATTACAACATTAGTTCAAAAAGCTCTGTTCCACAAAAGACTCTGATGTGCTCCCTGAGAGATTCAGCATACCTCTAGTCTACCCCCCACCCCCTCTATCCGGAGACACCTTATCTTCTTTTTGACTGGCGGTTCGTCAAGAGACACAATAGATGACAGATTGGGGTAAAGGAGCTCCAAGACTTAACTGGGAGCTAGTGTTGATAAAATAATCCCCTTCACTAGTCGCACCTAAGGCAGCAGCCTTAAAATGCCCATTTAAAATAGTAATGCCCATTCCTTCAATAGACAGCAGTCTCTCAACTAGTGACATTTCTTTGGTTTTGACCCCACCACGTATTTCAAAACAGAGTCAATAGTGGTACCATTAGAAAAAGAAACGGAATTACTCACAGCCTTTCTTTTCCCCATAGTAAGATTAGTACACCCACATAAAATATTGCAGGAGAAAGAGGTGTGGCCCGGCCCAGCTGTTTCCGGGCTCGGACGGGCTTGGGCACACCCTGCGCGCATCCCGCGTTGTGGAACATCAAAGAGTGAGATATGGGCTATGGCCACCTTGTCCTGCCATATCCTCCTCCCTGGCAGGCACAATGAACTCTGGGCAAAGTAATCCTGCCCACAGCAGGCACCAGACAATCCAATATACACACCAATTAATCTACAGTGATTACAAATGAACATCGTTATTGAGGCCATAAGTAATTCCCATGGTCCACTATTTTCAGGTAATTTATATTTCCCAAAATATTTTGTCTGTGCACCATGTGGCCTTTATTGTCACAGACAGCCGCCTCTAATTGATAATAATATCATAAATACTCCCGCCAGCAAGCTATGTTGGGAGAAAGCTTTTCTTTTCACATACTAGCAATGCACCATCTAGCAATAACTTTCCGAACAAATCTGAATGCCATATATCCATTTGGTATGTGACCACCAGTTCCTAACATAATACATCGATTAGTAATCACAAAATTATAACTGATAATATTGTTGCAATTTGAGACCAAAAGGAAAATAAAAGGGGCAGTCAACAAACATGTATGTCATCTGATCGTTCTAACATATGCCTAGGGCATCTTGAGTGCATTAGTATATTACAATTGTGGATTACTTTGAACTGTTATTGTTGCAATTTAAGATTAGCATATTTAAATACGGTTTGACCCATGCTGATTGTAATGTTGTCTAGCCTGCCATCTAACGATTAACTGAAAAGGGGATAAAATCTCTGTATGCTAAGCATCCCTTCTTGCAATAGTTCGGTTAGTGGCATTATCATTGAATCAATATTAGATATCCCATATTTATCAAAGTAATCTCTTATTTGCACATATTTAATAAATCAAGTTTGAGTAATGAAAACCGTCCTGGAGTTCAGGAAGTGAGGGAAAATATCCCTTCTTTTATTTATTGTTGAATTCCAGTTATACCCTGTTTTACCCAGATACCACAATTGGAATCATTAAAGATACCCAGGTGGGAGAGCAGTGGAGTATAGATGTTGATTCTGAGGATTTGGTATTTCTGACATAGGGCTTTCTATACCAGATATCCCATTTTAGCTACTTTTAATTTCACCCTTTTGAAGTAAGTAGGGTCAAAATATTTAAAAAGCGTGCCCCATGAATATAGTCCTAAACTCATCTGATACATTGTAAAGGTCTGTGATTCAAAGTCATAAAATATTAGACAATGTAGTTTTTGTAACACAGCTGCCCAGTAATAAAAGGTCAAATCTGGCAAGGCTAACCCTCCTCCCCTTTACTACTGGAAGTTTTAGAAATCTGATTGCTTTTCACAGTCTTTGGTAACTCCATAAAAACGGTCCCAGGGTGGAATCAAGCTTTTAAAGAATGAGGTACATGAAGTGGGACAGATCAGAATAAATATAAACAATTTGGTAATATAATAATTTTTATTATATGACATCTTCCTACCAATATTGGTGGTAGTCTGTGCAAATTGCATAACATAACTATACATTCCTGATGATGAATTTTTATAATTTTTTCCACTTGACTGTAGATATTGACTCACAGATAGACTGCTTGCCTTACCATACAGTGATCAGGCTTGTATTCCATAAAGTTTATCATCATTTGCATTTTATCTGAATAAAGCCTATAGTGAGACACACTGCCCAGCTGTACCATCTTAGTTCTAATTATGTCCGTAGACCATAAGGCTTTGGGAGAGAGTAGACTGCCATTTCATCTGCATGTGCTGACACCTTAATACTTACCCCATTCATATCAACCGGATACAGATTTTAGTTTTATGGTAGCTGTCTAATACAAGGTTCTAAATAAGCTGCGCAAACAATGAGGAAATAGGACATCCCTGCTGAGTACCCTGCATCATTTTCATATATTCTGAGATCTGGCCCATAAGGACTATTCTTGCTCTTGGTGATGTATATATTATATATTATCGTTATTCTCTCTATATATTTCGTGGGGAAACACATTTGTCGCCTGACTCCCCTCCCCATAAGAATCTCCATGCAACTCGGTCAGCATCAAGTAGAATCTGTTCGATATTCCACAGTAATGATGGAGACGCACATTGCAATATTGTTATTGATGTGGTCAGTAGTGTCTTGGCCAGTTATAAACTATGATGTTCCTTACAGACTCATTTTTACTCGAGATAATCTCCTAGCCAATACCTTGGAATAGATTTTCACATCTGCATTAATTACAGATATGGGCCGATATGAATCTCACTCATTTGCCCGCGTATTTATCTTAATAAAGACTGCTAATTTGACAGAGATCCATGAAGAAGCTATTCCTTGTCCATGATACACACACTCAGCGATCTATACTAGTATTGGAGCTCATATGTGATAGAATATTTTACAAAATTCACCACAAATACAGTTCTTCCCCGCTGGTTTGCCTGCTGTTCAACAAAACTTCATCTGTTGACACCATGGTTTCTAGTTCTATCTGCATATTATCACCCACCTCATGTCAATTGCTTTTTTGTATATAAAAATCTACTGTATTTGAGCACTAATATTGTCTCGCATACATAATATCTCATAACATTTTCAGAAGCCTTCCAATAAGTTATCAGATCCTCTCACCAGATTCTTGAATTCATCCTTCACTTTCTTTTTCCCTTTGACTTAAATGCCAATATATGTCCCACCAATTTGCGGTGCTTGAATTCTTTTCTCGTACGAACCAAGAAGAAGGCCGCTGCTTTTTGCCCTGTTTCACTGCTGATTCCTGCCCTCACAGCCAGCATTTGTCTGAAGAATATATTCTTATTATCTGCTGAAGACTAGATGGCTGTTGCATGTCTCTCTGGAGAGCTTAATCTAGTCAGTTTTTCTGTTTCCTTTCTCTATTCAGTTGCTTTTTTTTGGCCACAAATTTGATAGTATTGCCTCTGATATACACCTTTAAGGTGTGCCTTATAATACTTAAACTGGCAGCACTGATAATAAGATCTAGGAATTCAGTAATAGATCTTGGCAATACTCTTGAAATGCTATATCCGTCGGTAGTGATCTATCAAATGTCTCGCCAGTCTGGCTTTCATCACCAATAAATTGAGATCTGTGACAATTATTGGGCCAAGTTGGATTTCTACTTTAGTTAATATTTTCCTAGGTCAAAATATCTTCTCTATGCAGGAATATTGCTTGTGTACTGCAGAGTAATATGTAGGGCCTGGTTCCAGTAGATTATTAAATCTGCAAACATCTACTAAGTCAAATACCTGGCATATGCTTTTTGTAGTATTCCTAACTTTGATCATAAGCTGTGGTGGCCTGCTACTGATACCATCTATTTTTGTGTCCATTATACAATTAAAATCCCTAAGAAGTATCGGCTCCCCTTGCCATTCAGTAGCTTTGGGGCTAAATAAAAAAAAGTTTGTGTGATCTTTATTTGGCCATAGACAGCACAAATAGTGTGTACCTGTGCTCTAGCCCCATGAGCCTGCTTTTGTCTTCTTTATTTTAAGCCCAGTACTCCCCCTACTAAGTATTTCCACTCCCTTTATTGATATGTGTTGAGAGGTATAAGTAATTAGTGAAGAGCCTTACTGTTTAAGCCATGAGATCTACCTTTATAAGCTATTTGTGTTTCAGTCAGACAAATAATATTAGCTGTTTATGTAAGTAAACTTTGTCTTAGCTGCCTGCGTTTTCAAGCACTACTCATAATGAGCACGTTCCAGTTGCTAATACTTAAACAGATTTTTTTGCATTTTTCATCTCCAATTCCTTTGTATTGTCGTTTATGACATCTCATCATACTGTTTAGCTTGTGTAAAGTACATGTCCATGTCATTAATCAAAATATGACTTTTTCCCCATCACTTTTACTCCAAATTTGTAATATGCACCCATTGTGCCCCACCATCACTGATCTGACCTCCTTTAGCCACGTCCCCAATACCCTATATCAGCGTTGTCAGGAAATTCGACTCTTAAGCTGCCGTCATACATAGAAGAATGGCACTAGAGCCAGTCCTCCTCCTACAGCCTTCCGCCACAAAGACCAGAAAAATTATATCCCATATCTTCTTTTGTTCATGGCATCATCTATCTCACATCATTTCTCTCCGCCTTTTTCTTTCCCTATTGACACCCTCATTACTGTTCCCAGAGATACGTATCTGGATATTTCTGCGCTGCTCAGCAGGAATTGAATTCTCATCTCCTCGCATGACATATTCATTATTCAAGATCACTCAAACCTTTATCATGTCCTTCTGACTTTTTTCCTTATTTGTTTTTGAGTTCATTGACTACCAGGACATTAGATATTAAACCATGGGATTCATCACTTATAAAGTGAGTTCTACCATTCATGATTATTTTTAGCCTAAATGGCTCCTGCAAGTAAACTGCATTGCCTAAATCTCTACGAAGCTTCTATCTGTGCTCCACAGTTTGATTACTGAAAATAAGATCTTACAAAAAAGGTTATAACCTCTACAGTTATAAGAGCAGTGTGTAGGTTTTAGAAAATATTTCTTGTTGGAGGATGAGGTTTCCTATATAAATCAGCATTCCTCTAAGCTTTTCAGACATCTGTGTTCTCCTAATTGGTATGCAGTGCGCACACAGTGTTTGAGCATCAAAGAGCCAATCAGCGAGGCCAGGGAATGACTTCAGGTCTTGCAGCATACTGTCTTGCTCTGAGACCAACTAATGAATTCTCCCATTGGACTCTTCAGTTTCTGCTGTTCTAACTGTGTAAGTCGACCTAGAATAACCCCAATCTTTTCAGATATTATTTGAACGCAGTATTGTGTCCTTACTTGCTCTTGTTTGACATCAGCATAATGAATCATTGCCTCTTCTCTGTGCATTTTTATCAATTGATAGAATTCAATCAAGGTAGGCTCCTGCCTATTTCTCTCAACTATTTCAAAGATGTCATCTCTTTGTACACTGGGTCCCAGACTTTCGTTTTTTGATGTGTTTCTTATCACTGGGGTCTTCTTTTGTTGCAATGAATGCGTAGTTTCATGTTGGGATTGTTGGCTCCTATCTTTAGTCCTACTATTGTCCATGCTAGTAGGCACCAATTCTGTGCAGCTCTTTTGTAGGCTGGTCGTGCTAGCATGCATGTTTATATTGGATACCGATGTTGGTTCCCCTTGTAATCTCTCTTTGGTGGTATTATCATCTATCCTTCCCTTTATCTTGGACACCAAACTGTGTTCAGGATTCTTTATGTACCATAGTTCTAGCATGCTGACCTTGTGGATTTTTGGTCTCAAATGTGTCTTTTCTATATTTCAACAGCCTCGTTCTTACTATATATGGGTCAGGGGAGAAGTCTTTCCAAGCACATAATTCAGTTGGGAGCCCATTTGCTATAGAGGCTTCTATCACTTCCAGGACTTCCACCACCACATTACTGTCGTAATTGCCAATTCTCTTTCATTGTCAGTGTTATTTACTGCAGTCATTTCTATCACAGTTCTTGGTATATCCGTTAAACAATAATCACTGAGTTAGAGGAGACTGAGTGTCTATTTCACTGATTTCAGTAATTGGTTGCCAAGCAATTCCATCTTAGTAACAGTAACCCCAATACCACTGGCAACATTGTTGCATTTCTTCTTGTACTCCCTGGTTTCTGCAAAACACCCTGCCTCTGAGACATACCATTGCTTGGCATTGCTGGCTCTTCCTTTCACAGCCCAAGGAGTCGGGCCTGTCTCCTTGCAATTACCCTGTAGATGCATCTTCCTCAAACGGTACATCTTGGTGTGGTGTCTGTCATCCTAACAAGAGGTTGTTAACCCCAGTGACTGCAAAGACTCACAGACACTTCCATAGTTACTAACCTCTATCCAGATTTATGACCAGGGAAGAGGCAACTTGACGCTGGTCCAAAAAGTCATCGGTTTTGCCTCCTTGGTAGTCTGTACCATGTCCTGCAGGCAGATGCCCTCTGGTAGCAGAGGAGACAACCATGACGAAAGAAGAAAAAAGCAGCACTAACGTATCTTCCTTTGTGCAAGTCATGATCACAATCCATAGGTTGCTCATATTACAGTTACTTTTCAGCCAGCCTTCAGTAGAAGGGGATTTAAATACATTTCTCTTCTGGCGCAGGAATCAGTGGGCGGAAAGGTGAACTCCCGGAACCGCAACTAGCCAGCAGCCTTCTTTTCATTCAAACAGTGCAAGATAAGATCTGAGGTGTTTCTCTTTAAAGAATTTAAAAAATGTTAATATTTTAAACACAGTCAATATATTATTTCTATATATAACACAGTGGCAGTAGCCACATTGTAGTTATAGTTAGGGTGACCGGAGATAGGGATTGTTTTGATTTCTGTCCCTTAAACATTTTGCACTCGTATTCTGAATGTCTGTAAAACCTTGCAGACCTACTGCCCCCATTACATTCTTTGAGTCCTGAAAGTTTTACGGCGTTTCGTCAAAGGCGTGCAATGAAAAAAGAGGGGGTTCCAAAACGGGCATAAAATCCAATGCATTTTATATTGACTTCTGTATTTTGCGTTGCACGAAAACAGTTTGTCAGATTCTTATGAAATTTGGAATATATTATGGTGCACAGATAATTCTTCGGGATACTGCAGGTAAGTAGGGTAAGTATTTTATACATTTTAAGTGTTTTTAATTTAGTTATATCTGTGGCCGCTGTAGTACCGCGGTACTCCGGAGGTATATAGCAATGACAAGCCATTAGTTGATTGGCTAATCGCTGCCTTTACAAAAGTTAGCAGCCATTTTGTTTTCAGTTCAAGTTTCCCTGTGTTCTGCGTTATGCTATTCAATGTAGGCAAACATTAGCTTTGGTATTTTTCCCATACCGATTACCACTTTACTAAAGTGGTAACAGGTAAGGAAGAATATTTATAAGTTTATATATATTATATATGCAATGCCCTATAGGTCTCCCGAAGGATCATTTTAGCAAAGATCTTTTGGTTTTATAGCCATTTGATGAGTGTGAGAGAGTCCTAATGGGGTGGGGAAGCGATGTGTGTGGAAAAGTGAGTTTACAACTGGCTGGGGATATCGATTTTGTGTTTAATGAGTGGATTCCCCAGTCAGATTAAAAAACCTGGTAGGTTGGTGCCTCTATAGGAGTTGCTATAAAACGGCTATAAAACCAAAAAATCTCCGCTAAAGTGACCCTTCAGGGGACCCGTAGGGTATTGCAGCATCGGCCCGACAAGGAGCATTCGCCCCATGATGAAGCATGACATCCCTAGGGATGTGTGAGGGCAACAAGAAACAGTCTTGTTGACTGTCCCTTATAATCTATCCAGTACCTAGACTCTTCCTTCTTATATTTATTATGAACAGTGACCCCCTTTTTGAAACATGTCCCTATTAATACCCTTTTGGGAAAGGGTGGCTGGTTATTTATTTAACCATTCATACCATGCCACACACATACATGGTACACTGTAATAATAACCTTTCTTAGAAAAGGGTCCACCTAAGGATAAGAAACAAATTTAGTCACAGCGGGGGACCATAAGTACAGTCCAAAATATGGTTCTGGTACGACCTGTATAAGCGGAAAAACAGAAAGGTACTGTGTGTACCGTGAAGCCATAACATTAAAACAGAAGCTGGTGTGTGTGTCAGTGTCTCCTATGCCGATACAAACAAGGTGAAAACACAAGCAATATGTAAGCGGCGCAATGCATACTACAGATTAACCCCCATGGATAGTTAAATTAAATTCCTACTTATTTAGTGGGCGTCTGGTGCCTCATTGGGATTTCTGGAGGGTAGTGTGCTCAGTAGTCACACATTGTAGGTAGAATTGATATTGTAAATAGTTTGTCATAGTTGGTATTGCCGGTACTACAACGGTGATGCCTCGGGTAAATGGTCATGTCATCATGGGTCCTCACTCAGCCCAAAATCTTTTCACATCCTCGGGAGCCTGCATGTTACTGAATGCAGGACTGAGCAGGGATTCAATACACCCTTGCGTTCCCCAACCAGTCCTAACATCCTCCCTGGAGTGAGCCGGTCGAAACACTAGACCGCGCACCTTATAAGATGACCGACTGGGATGGAACCACTTTCCGATTCCCGGACGAGCCCGCCATAATGTTATATGGTGCTAGAGGCATTGGTTTAAAAACTGAAAAATGGCGCTGATCAAAGAGTCTGAAAGGTACTTAAAATGCCTATAACACTTCAAACACCTAGGTGTAAAACATTATACAATGTTAGAAGTGCACAAAAGCATCAAAATACACCTAACAGACCCAAACTACCAGGAATGTCTGGTAGAGGAGATGACACCCCGAGGTTTTGACCAAGTGGGAGATTAAAACATTTGGCACATAATTGACAAATAAAGAATGGGTGAGATTTGTTAAAAATGAGTGGGTAAAATAATGGATATAAATGAATAAAAAACATTTCATAATGAATAAAAACGTTGAGCAGAATGTTTATGGTCTGGGAGGCAATACCCAGTATCTCAGGTGAAGAAAAAAAACATTGGCCCTGCTAGCTAAAGTAACTCCATGGGATCTCATCTTTGAGACCCAGTCTTATGTGTCTGTATCAGTGAAGTCAGCAATGATGTAATTTGAGATGCCAACAGTGATGTCATAAATGATGTCATAGAACATGTCATGAATGATGTCATAGGTGAGGTCATAAGCAGTGCATGGCAGGGACTCAAGTTATAGTTAGTGCTGCCAACTATAACTGGTGAATTTCTGTGTTTTTTCAGTTCAAAATGTCAATGATGTCACTGTCAAATTCACCTAAGTGTAACCTTATTTTAACCTTTGTTTTTTCAGTGAATTTATAAGGTTTTTTTAAAAATGAAAACAGATCTTTTTATCACACCTAACTATAACATTACTTTCATCTTTGTTTTTTCAGTGAATTTCTAGTTAGGTTTTTTTTAACGTAAAGTAATACTTAATTGCCATACGTAAATGTAACCCCCTGCCGCACACGGGGGGCTGCAGGGCCTGACGACTTGCAGTGTGTGGGGAAGGATTGGCCTTTCCTTTCAGACCTCTCTCTGATGGCAGGTGTGCGTTGTCAGGTGCAGAAGGGACTGTCCTCTCCTTTCAGACCTCTCTCTCAGATGACGGGTGTGCGTAGTAGGGTGTGGGAATGGACTGGCATCTCCTTTCAGGTCTCTTTGTCAGATGAGAGGTGTGCATATTAGGTTGAGGGGAGGGAATGGCCTCTCCTTTCAAACCGCTCTCAGATGACGGATGTGCGTAGTAGAGTGTGGGGAGGGACTGGACTCTCTGCTGAGACCTCTCTCTGTAATGATGGTTGTGCGTAGTAGGGTGCAGGGAGGGACTGGCCTCTTCTTTCAGACATCTCTCTCACATGATGGATGTGCATAGTAGGGTGTGGGGAGTGACGGGCCTCTCTGCTAAGACCTCTCTCTGTAATGATGGGTGTGTGCAGTAGGGTGTGGGGAGGGACTGGTCTCTCCTTTCAGACAGACCTCTCTCTCAGATGACGGGTGTGCATTGTGGGGTGTGGGGAGGGACTGACCTCTCCTTTCAGACCTCTTTCTCAGATGACAGGTGTGCGTAATAGTATGTGGGGAGGGATTGGCCTCGCTGCTGAGACCTCTCTCTTTGATGATGAGTGCGTGTAGTAGGGCTTTGGAAGTGCCTTAACTCTACTCATACCTCTTCCGAATTCAAAGATCACCTACTCCTTCCTATTTTTCACGATCCTGCGAAAGTCTCACGAGATCACAGCATTTATTTTTAAAAAAAGAATTAACCTTCTACTCATCACAGTACTTATGTCTTATACTTCCTCTCAATAACAAGGTCCACAATATGCATTCATACTAGTGGACTGTATTGAGAAGTCACCTGCTCCTTTTTACTACTCACTATCCTGTGAAAGTCCCGCAAGATCGTAAAGATTAGTGAAAAACAAATATACATGTAATTTCTTCACAGTAGTTATTCCATAGACACCTCCTCTCTAAATCTAGGGTGACACCATACCTTTCTGCTGCCCCTTATACAGTTTTTTTAACTTCATTTCCACAACACCTCCAGTTTTTCCACAGTACACAGTACTGGCGGCCATCTCATTTTAAACATCCCTACAGCCAACCAATCCAACTCTCGCTCCCACAAGCGCATGAAGGCTCACGGGAAAAACTAGCCTCTCCACCAATCACAGGGCTATATGTAATTTGAGATGTCATCAGTGATGTCATAGAACATGTCATGAGTGATGTCATATGTGAGGTCATAAGCACTGCATGGCAGGGCGCAGGTTATAGTTAGCTCTGATAACTATAACTGGTGAATTTCTGTGTATTTTTAAGATCAAATCGTTAATGTGGTCACTGACACATTCACCTAACTATAACGTTACTTTAACATTTGTTTTTTTCAGTGAATTTCTAGGTTTTTTTTTAAACTGATCCTTTCATCACACCTAACTATAACGTTATTTTAACCTTTTTTTTTCAGTGAATTTCTATGTCTTTTTTAGCGTAAAGTAATACTTACTTACCATATGTAAATGCAACCACGCACGGCCAGGCACTGCAGCCAACACCCCCCATCCAGCCAACCCCACACTACGCACGGCCTTTAGCCGTGCACAGTGGGTGGTTGGCCATAGGACCTGACCCTAATTAAAAGGGAGGGGTGCACACATAAGAAACAAAGGGCTACCACCCGTTTTCTCGATCTGGGCCTAGTCGTGGCAAAACGCTTGATCACCAAGCAATGGAAATCCCCTCTGGCACCTCACACATTAGCTTGGCACCGGTCCCTACTTAACTGGGCAAGGGCGGAGGGAATGACTCTGCGCAGAGAGGACCTACTTGGTATCCGTAAGTTTTCCCTAGCGTCTCAATGGGATACTATGGTGTCGAAGTTACAGGACATAGTTACTAACACTGTGGAGCCTCGAGACGGTATCCAGGCCTGACACCCAGCGCTCAGCCTCCATGGGCACATGGGTAGAGTAGTGCCGCCTTCCAGAGATGTATGGCCCGCTTCATAATGTTGCTGTCATTGGGCCCTGATGGAGCTGGTCCGCTCTGTTATACCACATACGGCAGCAGGTCTCAAGCGACTCCCTTACCCCTCCTTTGATTAAGTTGTCCTCATTTTGTTGTACCCTATGTCCACAGTTTGGCCTAGGATATACCATGTCTGAAATGCCTAAAGACTGGTCAATGGTAAGACTCTCGGGCATTGATACGCCCTCTATACAGACACTGTCACGAGTCTTCTCTCAGTATCCTGTTGAATAACTCATTTGTTTATACAGTACTGTACTGGATATCGCAGCACTTGAAAGTAACTATACATGGTATCTATGCATTGTTCATGTTGTATGATTAAACTGAAAAAATGTTAATAAAAAAAGATTTAAACAAAAAAAAGGGGAGGGGTCCGATTATCAGGGCCACTTATTTAAATAAAGGGGAGGGGGCGTGTGCCCCCATCCCAAAGCCTTGTTAGGCCCTGGGGACCCCATCCCACAGGGCAACTCTTTCATCCCCATCCCCAGGGCCCTGGCGTGCTTGTTTGGGGGAGGGGGTACACAGCCCTCCTCCACAAGCCGCTTTTAGCCATGGGGACCCCATCCCCTGGGGTCAGGCATGCTTGTTTGGATAGGGAAGTAGCACGACAAGGAACCTAGCTACCATTTTACATGCTGTTATCTACTTAAACAGACAAAGGGCCAATATATAATTTCATTGGTCCTGGTTATTTATTCAACCATTACTTCACCATTTCATTGTGTCATTTTTTTCATTTCATGTAAGTCTGAAATGGAGAAAACACTGTTTGTTTCAGACAAGTGCAAGACAATAAGTTGTGAACATGAAATGAAATGTGAAAATGTAAAATCTGAATCTCTCGTTTTTTAATTAAGCTGTGCTTCATCCATTTTCACCCCTGTCCTGTTTTCAGCCTGGCTCTATCCTTGACACCGCACCTGCATCAGCATTGGTAAAGAATCTAGATTTAGACATTGTAAGCTGCGTAAACATGCAAAGTCAGCACAAAAGAACAGCTGATGTCTGCACTGGGTTTCGTGCGTTTGTTAAACAATGGTAAAACCTTAGATAAAGTTTGCTTATATAGCCTATCTTGTTGTGCAGCTTCAGGACGCGACAGTTACACAAGGCACCAAGGTTGTTGATTCTTACCGATTGTCTCATTTGTGTGTTCTTCCCAAAGCTCTATTTACCTCTGGACGCTCCTTGTCTGTGATCTTTACTATAAAAACTCATGTAACCATCGTTCAGTGTGCTCTCTCCTTGGGTATCTTGATGGTACTTGTCAGATGGAGACCCATTCATGAATGCTTAATAAATAACCTATGGTTTGACTTCGCTCCAGTGTAGATTCCTCCTTACTTGTTAAAGAACCCGTGGCGAAGTGGTGATCCCTGCACCAGCAGGTTATTAATTAATCTGCTCCACAAATTGGCGCCCAACGTGGAGCCCCATCAAAGGCTTGCAGTCGGACCGGGGGAGGAGATCGTGTCGGTGAGACGAACTTTGCTGTGGGGCGCCCCATCTGAAGAGACTAGTGTTGCTCATGGTCCAAGGTGATTTTTCAGCTCTCCGACTCTGATCTTCCTGGCGGCTGCTGGCCTTGACTGGGGCCTTCGGTCTGTGATTTTCTTTGGATCAGGGAGGATCGACAGGTGGGAGTCGAAGACTACGTAAGAGGTAAATCTGTATTGAACCGGTTCATTTGGTTAGGATCTGTTTGATCTTTGCTTGACTTGGTATTTGTCTTGACTTGGTATTTGTTTGCTAATCCGTTCGGAATCTGTTTGGAATTTTGAAACCTAGGATCTGTTTTGTATTTTGAAACCTAAGCTTTGTTTTGAGACTTGCTATTTGTTTTGACTAACATTTTTTCTTACAGGTAAATGTGAGAATATTTTTTATTTCTCTCTGTTTATAAGTTTTTTTATATCTTATATAACATGCCTGTACTTAGTACGCTTTGGAAGTTTTGTTGTTGCTGCTGCGATAAGCAGAGCATTTTGGAAGCAAGTCAGCCGGCGCCACCAGAAGGTACGCCGAATTTTGAGATGTACATCAAATATGGTACTTGTCCCATCATGTATAATGCATTGTGGAACAAATATACAAAAGGGGATCCCCAGTTACAATGGCCATTAGAGGGAACTATGGACCCTCACAAACTCGAGTATCTAGAGAAACGATTGTTTTTAAAGAAAGTTAGGCCAGCTATGTTTGACAGTTTGCGTATGTGGAGGAAAGAAGTGAAGGAGCGGCAGCTCAAGGCAGAGAAGGTACAAAGGAAACAGGAAAGGAAGACAGAGTATCAAAAGTATAAAGAATTGAAGGATAAGGAAGTTCAGGAGAAAAAGGAATGTTTAGATAGAGAGCATAGATTATTAACATCTAAGGAATATATAGTTAGACCAACAGTAGCAGTTCAGGTCTACCAAGAAGATGTGGATTCAGATATTGATAGGTTGTTGATTGAACGAGCCCCGCCCCCATATGTACCCTTAACACCTCTTCCCCCTAGACCACCAAATGTCGCCCCCCTTGTACCCCTGGCTCCCCCTCCTTTGCCCGCGGTTGTCCAGCTCCCTATTTTCCAACCGGTACCGGTACATTCCTTACCCCCTCCAACCCAGGCCACTGCACCCCCATCCCAGGCCTCTGCGCCTCCACCTCAGGCCACTGCACCCGAAATGACTGATGATCCCGTACTTCCTGCATCTGTCCTTACCCCTCGAGTTCTTCGTTCTACTGTACCTCAGTTTCGTCAGGATGCAATAAGGTTAATGGTATTAAATTGGTTAAGTGATCTAGAAATAGAAGTAGAAGAAATGATAGATCAGATACAGGGTTTCTCTGAGGGCGAGCTTCTTTGTCTTATAAACAAGCTTTGTCATCAACTTATGGTTCAATGGAAGATGACTACAGGACAGAATGGCCCAGATGATGTTAGAGTTATTAATCGACAGTGTCAGAAAGGGGCCTTCCCTGTAAATAGAATTAATACTGCCATAGCAACGATAATTGGATACCGTAATGAACTCTCTTCCTCTCCCCGAATAAGACCTATGAGGGAAGCTGCGCCACAGTTAATTCCTGGAAGAGGGAATGCAGACAATGACGACCCAAATAGTGCTGATGCTAGAGCCCATTTTTTGTATAATTGGATATATACGCCCTGGAAAAGGACGGATGTACTCACTTTAAAAGCCTCCTTACCAGACATACAGAAAAATCCTAGAGGATTTTATGATGATGTACAGGCAGCCATTGATTCTTGTATCATGACCTTAGCAGATATTGATATGTTTTTTGGTATGATCCTGCCACCAGATATGTGGCGACTTACCCGGAAACAGGATCATGCTGTTGATTTGGGAGGAGATTGGACTGCCATAATAGCAGCTGATAGGGATAGGAAACCTGGTCAGAAACCTAGTCAGCTTATACTGGATCTTCCTGGTAACATACTTACTTATATAAAAACGATGGTTCCAGCTAGAAAAATAGACTGGGCACTCCTTACTGCTTGTAAACAAAAGCAGGGAGAGGCCGTCCATGATTTCTTTACTCGCTTTGAGGAAGTGTTCCACGATTTTAGAGGGCAAGATACGTCTACACCTATGGGTGCACATTTATTCGTAGATCGATTTGTGGGAAATTTACTCCCAGAAATATCTGTTCGTTTAAAGAATTCAGAGAGCACATGGGCTTCAGTAACCCCGAAAGCCATATTAGATATGGCTCAGTATTATCAGAATCAGGTGACCACTGAGCAAGAACGAAAAGAAGGAAAATTAAAAGAATTGAAAACTAAAGTAATGATGGTTCAGGCCTATGGACCCCAAGGTCGAGGCCGTGGCCAAAATTATGGTCAGAATTATAGACAAGCACCTCCAGTAGGGCCACCGCGTAGACAAACTTCACTAGGGCTAGATCAATGTGCTTACTGCAAGGAGAAAGGACATTGGCGTTCAGAATGTCCTGTTTTAGCTGCTGGTGGGAGAGGAAGAGGACAAGTGAATGGTAGCCGAGGGACTTTAGCTCCCCGACAGCAGCCACAGCAGGTTCAAGTTCCAGAGAGAAATATGTCAGGAAATTATTTTGACCAAAGAAATAATCAATATTCGATGGCGGATTGGGAATCAGAGGAAACTGTGGGAACACATTTTGCCTAGGACAGCGTAGGACAAGGAGGACCAGTTGAGATACCTGTAGACAAGTCAGGACCCTATATACCAGCCACCATACTTGGGGAGGATCAGACATTTTTAGTGGATACAGGGGCGACACGTAGTGCGATATCTCAGAAACTGGTCCCCGGGACACCCTTGTCTGGCCAAGTAATTACATCGATAGGGTTTGATGGAACACCAACTCCTAGCCCTGTGTCCCAAAAAGTACCTTTACAGGTTGAGAATTTCATCACTACAGCCCCCTTTTTGCTTCCCCCACATGCTCCAGATAATCTGAGGAGACTTGATCTTTTGAAATACTTCCATGCTACTATACATTGTTCCCCATCTGGAGTACGTGTTATTTTTGGGAAAAAGACATTGCCTAAACAATACAATTTTTCCTTTATGTTCGGACCTTGATTCTGTCCCTTCATGTGTTTGGGCTACTGCTGACACAGATGTGGGAAGAATGGACATTTCCCCAGTATACATACAGGTTCGGGAGGGTGCTTCCTTACCAAGGGTCCCGCAATATAAAATATCAAAAGAAGGTGAGGATGCACTGATATCTATCATTGATGACATGATACGTACAGGAGTTGTTGAGGAAGTTTCCTTTAATGTATGCAATAGTCCCATTCTCCCCATTTTAAAACGGGGCGATGGAACAGGAGATAAGATTTATCGATTTGTGATTGACTTAAGAGAAGTCAACAAATTCGTGATTTCTCAATATCCTGTCGTCTCTGATATTACGACTTTGTTGACATTAATCCCACCTACAGCCACTGTGTTTTCTGTTATCGACTTCAAAAATGCCTCTTTCTCTATTCATATACATGAAGAGAGCCGATATCTTTTTGGATTTTCATTGCGGGGTCGCTCATTCAGATTTTGTAGGGCTCCACAAGGATATTCAGAAAGTCCTAGCATTTATAGTCAGGCACTTAAAAAACAGTTGGATGAACTTCTTTTGCCACCAGGAGTTACACTTGTGCAATATGTCGATGACATTCTGCTAGCCGCAGACACAGTTGAGCATTGTAAGGAAGCCACTCTCTCTCTATTGCATCATCTTGCTGTTAAGGGACATAAGGTCTCTAAGAATAAGCTACAATATTGTCAGTCTGAGGTCACTTATTTAGGTCACCTCTTGTCTAAGGAAGGCCGCACTCTGACCAAAGACAGGATTCAAACTATCCTAAAATTCCTATTCCAAGTACTCAAAAAGAAGTCAGGGCACTTATTGGTATTACTTCCTACTGTAGACAGTGGATCCCCAACTTCTCACTAATTATCAAACCTCTTTTGTCCCTTGTTACTAAAGACACTCCCTCTCCTCTACCATGGACATCTGAATGTCAGGAAGCATATCAGCAGCTCTGTGCATCCCTTTGTTCTGCTCCAGTGTTAGGCACTCCAGACTATACAAAGCCTTTCATACTATATGTGCACGAGAGAGAAGGATGTGCATTGTCAGTTTTGACATAACCATATGGTAATAAGCATCGTCCATGTGCTTATTTCTCAGCTGTATTAGACCCAGTAGCCAGAGGACTCCCAGGTTGTCTCAGAGCGGTTGCCGCCACAGCGATTTCTATACGCCAATCTGAGGGGATAGTGTTGAGCAACACGCTTATGGTTATGGTACCACATTCTGTAGATGCACTCCTGAATCTGATCAAGACACAACACTTTAGCGCTAGACTCACAGGATACAAACTTACGCTTTTGGCACCTCATATCACACTTAAGAGATGCTTGACATTGAACCCAGCTACATTGTTACCTTTGCCAGCTGAACAAGCTCATGATTTTCACGACTGTATTTTCCTCACAGAAGAACAGACTAAGGGAAGAATAGATCTAAAGGATACCCCTTTATTAGACCCTGAGGGAGAACTATGGGTGGATGGCTCTTGTTTAAGACTACCTGATGGCACCACCTCTGCATCCTATGCCATTACCACATTACAAACAGTGGTAGAAACAGCCCGTATTCCGCAAAAATCTGCCCAAGCAGCTGAACTCATTGCGCTTTTGAGGGCTTGCGAACTCAGTCAGGGATTAAGAGTGAACATTTATACGGACAGCCAGTATGCATTTGGTGTGCACACAACTTTGGCAAACTCTGGAAGGAACGGGGATTCCTAACCTCCCATGGTTCTAAAATACAACATGGTGAATTGGTAAATAGTCTTCTTACTGCCTTGACATTGCCAAAGAGTGTAGCCATTATCAAATGTAGTGCCCACAAGAAAGTTACAGACAAGGTGGGACAAGGAAATGCTTTCGCTGACGAAGTTGCACGAGAGACTGCAAGTGCACTCATGAGTAAAATGTATGTGTTACGATCCCAAGCTGAAAGATAGGAAAACATGTATACAGAGATTAAGGAAATACAGCAGTCAGCCACTGAACAAGAAAGGGCAGAATGGCAAAAGGAAGGAGATTTGGATGATGAGGGATGTTGGAGGTCAAAAGATATGTCAAAATGGAAGTTGGCCTATGCCTATGTATTGCCTTTTGTGACTATGGCTCATGGATCTGCTCACGTTAGTGCCAAAAACTCCATTTCCCAATTAGAACAGGTTTGGGATAATAAGCACATTCGGAAAACGGCTGAGCATTTGGTCAAAAATTGTATGATATGTTTACAGCACAATCCTGGGAAGGGAGTATTGACCCCTACTGGTGGATTTTCTCCACCTCAGGTTCCTTTTGAAGCACTCCAAATGGACTATATCCAATTTGAGCGCTGTAACAACTTAAAGTATGTACTAGTTGTGGTTTGCTCCTTCAGTAAGTGGGTAGAAGCCTATCCCACCAAAGACAACACAGCCTTGACAACAGCCAAAATCTTGTTAAAGGAGTTCTTCCCCCGTTTTGGGCTTTGTAGAGTCCTATGGAGCGACAATGGCCCCCACTTTACTGGCCAGATAATAGAGTATCTAATGAAGGGTTTAGGGGTAAAGCAGAAGTTTCATGCTGCTAATTATCCTCAGGCAGCGGGTTTGGTAGAAAGGTACAATGCCACGTTAAAGTTAAAACTAGCAAAAATACAGGCAACAACGGGCCTTAATTGGCCAGATGCCTTGCCTTTAGCATTATTATCTGTTCGTTCCATCCCACATAGTAAGATTGGACTTTCTCCCTATGAGATAGTCTTTGGTAGGCCTATGAATGTATGGGGACCCCAAGGCCAAATATGATAAAAGAAATACAGTACCCTGTTTTGAGTGATTATCTTAAAAACCTGACTGAAAAACTGTCTCTGATTCATCAGCAGATGCATGAAGCTATTCCAGACAAGTCAGAGGGTCCGGCCCATGGTCTTCAACCTGGAGAATATGTCCTTATAAAAAATTTCCAGCGTTCTAAAAACTTGGAGCCTCGCTGGAAGAATCCGGAACAGATCCTGCTTGCAACTCGAACTGCTGTCCGTGTCACCAACAGACGCCACTGGATTAATGCAGGGCACTGCAAGCGAATCCCAGCAACTGTTCTCCAGCCAGAAGGCAGAAGCGATCTGAAAGATATCTTACAGACTCAGAAAAGTGTTGCTCCTCTGAATGAAGATACTTTGTTTCCTGATCAAACTACGCCTTCAGCAACAAGGTACGATTTACGACCAAGGAAGGGAAGGAGCAGATAGAGATACCAGAGGACCGATTTCAATTAGTGGAACGGTTCGGCTGTGACACGGTAGGATCACAGAATCGGCTGAACTAGGTTCAGAGGGGATTGTGATACGTGTTCAGTGGTACCTGGATCTCTCCCCAACCTGTGGTTGTATTGATACTGAGAAGGAGAAATGCAGAAATTGGGATCTAAGTAGCAGATGCGAAACAAAGACAAGCCGCTGTGTATGGTGATTTTGATTATACTCTTGATAATCTTGGCAGCAGTATTTTGGACAATGGAGAAAGTGATTCCGGCCCGAACCCTATTGCTCGCTACTACTCCTGTCCCCACACAACATGTGTACTATACTCTTCCCCGCCGTGGTATGGAGTGGATCTGTGTAGTAGAATTATGTAGCATGGTGTGCAGTGAAATTATGTGGATAGTAGTTATGTGGTATTGAATGTATTGGAATCATGTGAAGTGGGATTGTGTGTCATGGAGTGTAATTATGTGGAATGGTATTTTGTGGAGTGGTATGTAGTGAAGTTTAATTATGTGGTATGCTGTTGTATTTTGTGGCATGATGTGAAATTCTGTGGTGTGGATTGGATGTATGTGTCTTGTATAATTATGTTGAATTATGTGGTTTGTTGTCGAATGATGTGGTGTGGAATGGAAATGTTTAGAGTTGAATTGTGTGGTGCGTAAGTGTGTGGGGTTGAGTGAAAATATGCTGATTGGAATTATGTGGCAAGATATGGAGTGTATTTGTGTGGATTGTGTTACCAAGTTTAACAAGCACTATCGGGCAACCAACAGTGGTCTACCACGTTGCAAATGCAGGACGCAAATTCCCCAGTTGCCAGGAAAGAGGGAGCACTAAACCGGCAAAATTTAATTTTGCTTGGGGCTTTTAAAAAGGAGGCCCCAGGCATGTCTACAAGATCTGAGAGAGCCTTAAAGGTATATCTGTGACTATACCTTGGTAGAAAGTAGATTTTGGTGTCTCTGTGCCCCCCTTTCCGTCTTGTACTTCCAGACTGCTCCTTAATTTCTCCATCTATCCCACAGCGCCGTTCCAGAAGGCAGGGAAAGAGAGCGAGGAAAGGTGGAGAATAGAGTGAGGAAGTGTAGAGGGACAGGAAGAGGAGAAAGAAGGGGGTGTCACTATGGCACACGTGTTCCTTTAAACATGGTCATATACCACAGCACCGTTGCATAAATCGGGGAAAGAGAGAGAGGAAGGGTGGAGAATAGAGGGACAGGGAGAGGAGAAAGAAGGGGGTGTTGCTGTTGCAAATGTGTTCCTTGAAACGTGGTTATATACTTAGCAGCTATTTTTATTTAGAGTGCTGTGATTGGCTGACGTGACTTCTAAATTTTTCACTGATGTGACGCAAATACTTAACGTTTTACTGCGTTCAGAGCCAGAAAGGTGCTAGGGAGTGTGGAGAAAGAGCACGGAGAGTGCAGTGATTGGGAGCAGACGTTAACTAACCTATTTGTGCCCCAAAGCTTAAGATCCCCGTTGAATGGGAAGCTTTCTATTTAATGAGATCCCCTGAAACTAGAACATGTGTCTTAAATACAAAAGGTAATCAAATTCCCACAGGAGCATTGATGTGAAAACGAGCAGGAAATTGTAAAAGAACCCTGCTGCGTGCCTTTAATGTTACTCACTGGGAAGGAAGACCTGCACATGTTGGACGGCAGCTGTAAGTAAACAAGAAAGACGAAAGAGAAAGTAGAACAGGAGATGGTAAAAAACAAGGATGAAGAGTAGAAAGGAGGTGGAGGGAATGTTGGGGGGTAAGGAGGAACTGACGACAGAAGCCATGAAAAGCTATGAAGAGGGAAAAGAAAAGAATGTGCAGACTGTGGCGCAGTACAGTAGGAGCCAGGGAGGGCTGTCAAATATAGAATTATAGCAGAACTGGGAAGAACGGGATGTTATTCACGACAGCTTCTGCGTGACATCTGGTGGCTGAGAGTGAAGCTCGTGCTGCCAATGACGTCCCTTAGAATCGCGAGATGAATAGCACCCCCGTTATTCACAGATGCCAATCTGCCATTTTATGTTGTATAGCGACCCCCCCCCCAAAATAATTAATTCCTGCATCTAACATACAAGCAGCGGCAGAGGGGCCATACAAAGTGTAGTAAAAAACGGGTACACAAGTCTCACCTTGAGTTAGCAACTGGCGACTACCGGCCTCTGGGCAGTACGAGTCAGGCACAGCTGACTGGGCCTGTCCGGTCACATTACGTGGAATGGTAACCCCAGTGTACCATGGGAAAGCAACGCTTATCACAAAGTTGCTCTACGCGCGGACAAGGCGGGCCAATAAATGTAACATGTATGTTCACCTTGGTGGGCGGGAGACCCCCTCAGCACTATAATTTTAATACTGCTGCATACACCGTCACTGACTAAAATGAAAATGACATCAATGTGTGTTTGAGGAAGGCTGTACATGGAGACAAATATGCCAGCGCCACATAATCAATCAATCAACCAATCATGTCACTTATAAAGCGCACTACATACCCGCGAGGGTCTCAAGGCGCTGGGGGAAGAGGGGGGTGGTGCTGCTACTGATCGAAGAGCCAGGTCTTGAGGAGTCTTCTGAAGGCCAGTAGGTCTTGGGTCTGTCGGAGGTTGGTGGGTAGGGTGTTCCAGGTCTTGGCGGCGAGGTGGGAGAAGGATCGGCCGCCGGCGGTCGTTTTCCGGATGCGGGGGACTGTGGCGAGGGCGAGGCTGGTCGAGCGGAGCTGGCGGGTGGGGGTGTAGAAGCTGAGTCGTCTGTTGAGGTAGGCTGGTCCGGAGTTGTGGAGTGCTTTGTGTGCGTGGGTGAGGAGCTTGAAGGTTATCCTCTTGTTGACAGGGAGCCAGTGCAGGTCTCTCAGGTGGGGTGTGATGTGGCTGCGTCGGGGGATGTCGAGGATAAGACGTGCAGAGGTGTTCTGGATGCGTTGCAGCCGTCTCAGGAGCTTAGCCGTCGTTCCTGCGTAGAGGGCGTTTCCGTAGTCCAGCCTGCTGGTGACGAGGGCCTGGGTGACTGTTTTTCTTGTTTCGGTGGGGATCCACTTGAAGATCCTGCGGAGCATTCGGAGGATGTTGAAGCAGGATGAGGAAACGGCGTTGACCTGCTTAGTCATGGAGAGGGTGGGGTCGAGGATGACCCCTAGGTTGCGTACGTGGTCGGTGGGTGGCGGGGCTGTTCCCAGTGATGTTGGCCACCAGGAGTCGTCCCAGGCTGAAGGGTTGGAACCAAGGATGAGGACCTCCGTCTTGTCCGAGTTCAGCTTCAGGCGGCTGGTCCTCATCCATTCGGCGACGGCCTTCATTCCTTCGTGGAGGTGGGCTTTGGCGGTGTGAGGGTCTTTGGTGAGGGAGAGGATCAGCTGGGTGTCGTCGGCGTAGGAGATGATGTTGAGGTTGTGCTGTCGGGCGACGTGGGCGAGGGGTGCCATGTAGATGTTGAACAGCGTTGGGCTGAGGGAGGAGCCTTGGGGTACGCCGCAGATGATCTTGGTGGCCTTGGATCGGAAGGGGGCCAGGCGGACGCTTTGTGTTCTGCCGGAAAGGAAGGATGTGGTCCAGTCCAGGGCCTTCTCTTGGATCCCGGCGTCGTGAAGGCGTGTTCGTAGTGTGTGGTGGCAGACCGTGTCGAAGGCGGCTGATAGGTCCAGGAGGATGAGGGCTGCTGTTTCTCCGTTGTCTAGCAGGGTCCTGATGTCATCGGTGGCGGCGATGAGGGCGGTTTCGGTGCTGTGGTTGCTGCGGAAGCCGGACTGGGAAGGGTCCAGGATGTTGTTCTCCTCGAGGTAGCGGGTCAGTTGTTTGTTGACGATTTTCTCGGTGACCTTCGCGGGGAACGGGAGCAGAGAGATGGGTCGGAAGTTCTTGAGGTCCTTGGGGTCTGCCTTGGGTTTCTTGAGTAAGGCGGTGATCTCGGCGTGCTTCCAGCTTTCCGGGAAGGTTGCTGTCTCGAAGGAGATGTTGATTATTTTCCGGAGATGGGGCGCGATGGCTGTACTGGCTTTGTTGAAGATGTGGTGAGGGCACGGGTCTAGCGGTGAACCGGAGTGGATGGTGTTCATGATCTCGCTGGTGTCCTCGTCGTTGATGTTGGTCCAGGAGAGCAGGCGGTTGGTGGTTGTGGGGGCAGTGGTCTCGGTGGTTGCCGGGGCGGTCGTGGTGTTGAAGCTGTCGTGGATGTCGGCGATTTTGCGGTGGAAGAAGGTGGCCAGTGAGTCGCACAGGTCTCGCGACGGCTGGATGTCGTTGGTGTTGGAGCTGGGGTTGGAGAGTTCCTTCACGATGTTGAAGAGCTCTTTGCTGTTGTGTGCGTTGTTGTCTAGGCGGTCTTTGAGTGAGGCCCTTTTGGCGGATCTGATGAGGTGATGGTGACTGCGGGTGGCGCTCTTGTGGGCGGCGCAGCTGTCCGTTCGTGGAGCCAGATCTTCTCCAGTTTTCTGCATGTTCGTTTGGAGGCCTGGAGGTCTTCGGTGAACCAGGTGGCTTTCTTGCTGGTGTGGCTGTTGGGCGGATTCTTGAGCGGGGCGAGGGTGTTGGCGCAGTCGTCGATCCACTGTCTGAGGTTGTGGGCGGCAGTGTCGGGGTCGGAGGGTTCGGCGGGTGGGCTCAGGGCGAGGGTTGTGGTTAGCTGGTCTTCCGTGACTCTGCTCCAGCAGCGGCGAGGCATTTGTTCGGTGCGGTGGTGCGTGGTGGGCTTCCTGTAGGTGAAGTGGATGCAGTGGTGGTCAGTCCAGTGGGGTTCGGAGGTGTGGTTGAAGGAGACGTGTGGGCTTGCGGAAAAGATGGAGTCGAGCGTGTGGCCGGCGGCGTGGGTGGGTGTAGTCACGAGCTGTCTGAGTCCGAGGGTGGCGAGGTTGTCGATCAGGGTGGTGGAGTTGGTGTCCTTGTTGTTCTCGAGGTGGAAGTTCAGGTCCCCGAGGAGGATGTACTCCGTGGAGGCGATGGCGTGTGTGCTGACGAAGTCAGCGATGGAATTGCTGAACTGTGGTCGGGTCCGGGGGGTCTGTAGATGAGGGTTCCTCTGAGGGTGGTGTTGGGATCGGTGTGGATCTGGAAGTGCATGTGTTCGGCGGTGCTGAGGGTGTCGTCGGTGTTGGTTGAGAATCTGAGGGTGTTCCTGTGGACGATGGCGATGCCTCCTCCGACTCGGTTGGTGCGGTCCCTGCGGGTGATCTTGTATCCGTCCGGGATGGCAATGGCGATGTCGGGGGCTGAAGCGGGATTCAGCCAGGTCTCCGTCAGGAATGCGACGTCTGGGGAGGTTGAGTCGAGAAGGTCCCAGAGTTCGATGGCGTGTTTGCGGGCGGAGCGGGTGTTGAGGAGGATGCATCTGAGGTAGTTGGGTTCTTTCCTGGGCGGTGGTTTGGCGGGGCGGGTGCTGGCGAAGCTGCAGTTCCGGCAGGTGAAGGGCCCTTGGGTGCGCTTCGGGGTGGCCTGGTAGCAGGCGTGATCTTTTCCGGGGTTGAGTGCGTGGAGGGTGCTGGCGTCGTATCGGCGTCTGTTGATGTGGCGGGCACGGGGGATGCCCGGACCAGGGGTCTGGCGCTGGGCGCGGTCACGGCGCGGACGGGCGCAGACGGGCTTGCCTGAGGCGCGCCTTCGGCGCGCCAACGGCGCGGCCGCACAGCGGCCGCCATAAATGGGGAGGTGGGAGGGAGGAGCAGGGAATGGGGCAGCGAATGGGCAGTGAGGGGGCGGGGCCGCAGGGCGCAGCGGCGGGAAACAGGCACAGAAGGGAAAACGAGCACAATCAGGGCATCAAGGGGGCACAGAAAGGAAAAAAAACGAGCACAATCAGGGCAGCAAGGGGGCACAGAAAGGAAAAAACTAGCACAATGAGGGGCAGCAAGGGGGCACAGAAAGGAAAAAACTAGCACAATGAGGGGCAGCAAGGGGGCACAGAAAGGAAAAACGAGCACAATCAGGGGCAGCAAGGGGGGCACAGAAAGGAAAAAACGAGCACAATCAGGGGCAGCAAGGGGGCACAGAAAGGAAAAAACGAGCACAATCAGGGGCAGCAAGGGGGCACAGAAAGGAAAAAAAAAACCGAGCACAATCAGGGGCAGCAAGGGGGCACAGAAAGGAAAAAACTAGCACAATGAGGGGCAGCAAGGGGGCACAGAAAGGAAAAACGAGCACAATCAGGGGCAGCAAGGGGGGCACAGAAAGGAAAAAACGAGCACAATCAGGGGCAGCAAGGGGGCACAGAAAGGAAAAAACGAGCACAATCAGGGGCAGCAAGGGGGCACAGAAAGGAAAAAAAAACGAGCACAATGAGGGGCAGCAAGGGGGCACAGAAAGGAAAAAACTAGCACAATGAGGGGCAGCAAGGGGGCACAGAAAGGAAAAACGAGCACAATCAGGGGCAGCAAGGGGGGCACAGAAAGGAAAAAAACGAGCACAATCAGGGGCAGCAAGGGGGCACAGAAAGGAAAAACGAGCACAATCAGGGGCAGCAAGGGGGCACAGAAAGGAAAAAAAACGAGCACAATCAGGGGCAGCAAGGGGGCACAGAAAGGAAAAAACTAGCACAATGAGGGGCAGCAAGGGGGCACAGAAAGGAAAAACGAGCACAATCAGGGGCAGCAAGGGGGGCACAGAAAGGAAAAAGCGAGCACAATCAGGGGCAGCAAGGGGGCACAGAAAGGAAAAACGAGCACAATCAGGGGCAGCAAGGGGGCACAGAAAGGAAAAACGAGCACAATCAGGGGCAGCAGCAGGGCACACAGACGGAGCTGTGTGGTGGGGGAGCGACCTACCAGTCAAGGTCAGGGGTCGCTCTCTTCACCACGCAGCGGCCGCCATAAATGGGGAGGTGGGAGGGAGGAGCAGGGAATGGGGCAGCGAATGGGCAGTGAGGGGGCGGGGCCGCAGGGGCGCAGCGGCGGGAAACAGGCACAGAAGGGAAACGAGCACAATCAGGGGCAGCAAGGGGGGCACAGAAAGGAAAAAACGAGCACAATCAGGGGCAGCAAGGGGGCACAGAAAGGAAGAAAAAAAAACGAGCACAATCAGGGGCAGCAAGGGGGCACAGAAAGGAAAAAACTAGCACAATGAGGGGCAGCAAGGGGGCACAGAAAGGAAAAACGAGCACAATCAGGGGCAGCAAGGGGGCACAGAAAGGAAAAAACGAGCACAATCAGGGGCAGCAAGGGGGCACAGAAAGGAAAAAACTAGCACAATGAGGGGCAGCAAGGGGGCACAGAAAGGAAAAACGAGCAAAATCAGGGGCAGCAAGGGGCACAGAAAGGAAAAAACGAGCACAATCAGGGGCAGCAAGGGGGCACAGAAAGGAAAAACGAGCACAATCAGGGGCAGCAAGGGGGGCACAGAAAGGAAAAAACGAGCACAATCAGGGGCAGCAAGGGGGCACAGAAAGGAAAAAAAACGAGCACAATCAGGGGCAGCAAGGGGGCACAGAAAGGAAAAAACTAGCACAATGAGGGGCAGCAAGGGGGCACAGAAAGGAAAAAACTAGCACAATGAGGGGCAGCAAGGGGGCACAGAAAGGAAAAAACGAGCACAATCAGGGGCAGCAAGGGGGCACAGAAAGGAAAAACGAGCACAATCAGGGGCAGCAAGGGGGCACAGAAAGGAAAAACGAGCACAATCAGGGGCAGCAAGGGGGCACAGAAAGGAAAAAACGAGCACAATCAGGGGCAGCAAGGGGGCACAGAAAGGAAAAACGAGCACAATCAGGGGCAGCAGCAGGGCACACAGACGGAGCTGTGTGGTGGGGAGCGACCTACCAGTCAAGGTCAGGGGTCGCTCTCTTCACCACGCAGCGGCCTCCATAAATGGGGAGGTGGGAGGGAGGAGCAGGGAATGGGGCAGCGAATGGGCATAAAGAAAGAACAATTAGTCAGTCGTACACTGGAGAGCAGGCAAAAGTGCTTTTGAATGATACTGCTGCTTTGCACTTCGCTTCTTTACAGCTGTTAGTGGCACGCGATAGCCGATTGCAGTCGGATCAGCGTCCGATCGCCAAAGCAGATGAAGCGGGCACCATGGGGGAATCACTAGCAGGAAAAAGACAGGCTGCCGGCGAAGATTCTCGAGCAGCCCTTCCTCACGAGCAGCCATGGCTGCACTGGGCAGGGGGAGGGGCGGTGCAAAACCAGTGGTGCGCGCGCACCACAGAGGAGTGGGGGGAAAGGGAGCCCGGCAGCGAGGCGAATGCGCGCTGCTGCGCGTGCTAGCCACCGATGGGAATGGGCGGAGCAAAGGCGGGACATGCGCCCGCCTTTGCCCAATCGCGTGCATTTCTTTTTAAAAAAACAAACGCGACTGCCAATGGCAGCCGGAGGAAAAAAAAACCACGCACGAGCGTGTGGTCTGCTTCCAAAAGCCCGTACAAGAGGTCTCGGGCTGCGCGAGCAGTGCTACGCACTGCAACGCTAGGCCCGAGACCTAAAAAAGGATCTCGGCTGCATCCAGGGAACTATCGCCAGATTGCACTGTTGGATGCAATAGGGAAGATCTTCGCGGCAAGTGTCCTAGACCATCTCAAAGATTGGGCTTTTTCTTCCGGAGTGATCCCATTTAATCAGGCCCGGTTCAGACAGAAACATCCAGTCACGGACAACATAGCGGTCCTACAGACTATTATCGACAAATATGTAGTCCGGAAATCACAGGTGGTCTATGCGGTCTTTCTTGATTTTTCAACAGCATTTGATAGAGTGGACAGACCAACACTCTGGAAGAAACTTACTAATCTGGGGATCCCGAAAACTTATAATTTTACTCCATTCTGAAACGTGGTGTCATGTACAACTGGGACAAGAAAGGGGTCTTACAAGCCAAATTGTCACATCAAATGGCCTCAGGCAAGGGTGCCTTTTTGCCCCTCTCCTCTTTTCATTATACCTTAGTGACCTTCCGGACAGTTTCCTTCAGGTTATAAATTTACCCCCGAAGATCGCGTCGAGTAACATACACATCATGATGTACGCTGATGATGTTGTAATTTTTGATCTTACCCCCTTTGGACTACAAAGGAACCTAGATGCATTAACAAGATATACAAAGGAAATTTTTTTGGTTCCTAATACATCTAAAACTAAAATCGTTCCATTTAGAGGGAGAAAGAATTACACAAATTATAACTGGCACTGGGAGGAGAAACTACAGAAGTGGTAAAAGAATACACCTACTTGGGGCGGATCTTTAATCAATCACTAGAAAATTCTACCCACCTACAATACTTAAATCGTAAAGCAGACATCCATGTGGGAGCGCTGCAAAGATTATATCTTTCTTCTGGTCAAAGACACTTCCAATCCTTATTACAGGTCTATAGTTCTAAGATTCCCCCCATTTTATCATACGCCCTGGAATATATTCCAATTCTTCAGTGGCATCAAATACAAATGAAAGAAGGGAAAATTCTTCGTAAACTGGCTAAGGTTCAACAGTCTGTCCCAGCACACGCTCTGCATCTGGAATTCTCATTAGTCAGCTCTTTTGCCAGAGCCATTACCAACGTACTTAGATGGGCGTATAATCTTCTACAAGCAGACCAAGGCACTTTAAGATTCTTACTAAAAAAAGAGACATTCGAGACTGATTTTACAAAATGCACCCTAAGCCAGAATTTGACCACTGCTTTTAAATTATCTAATTGCTCAATTGCACTCTTGAAATCATGGTCACTAGCACAAATGAAGCTCTTCTTGAAACATTTGACGCCAAGGCTCAGTTATGATCTGGACATTTTGCACTGTTCTAAATGATATCACTATGTACAGTACGCAGAAGCCATTCCATACAAACAGGCCCAACAATACATCCGTTTTTCTTTAAGGCATGCAATTCGGCGGTGTATAATTTTATTGAGGTTTGGGCTACTTCCTTTTAACTCATTGACTTTTAAATGGACTGACAAAACAAATGTTTCTTGCATTTGTGATCTTTGCAATGGTGGCGTACAAGATATGAAGCATGTATTGTCAGTCTGCCCAAACCCGACGCTGGTCGAAGCTCGAAGGCGTTACTTAAAACCAATACAATTTAGATATAATAGTGCATCAGTGCAGAATTTGATAATGCTTTTTAATTCTCCACCAGACGAATTTGTATGTCATAACTTGTTTAAATGTTTAAAATCGTTTTTAAATTTGTATTGATTGTTTTATGTAATAATAGTCATGATGTATGAAATTTGTTGTTCTCAGTAGAGAACTATATCAAATAAATTAAACTATGAACTATACTCTTCCCTACCATGAACAAAAACACTGCATGTCCTACCTCAATAACACTTTCATACAAATGCTACATCATACCCACAATGCTACGAACACTACCAACTGCTGGGTGTGTGGAATGATGCCAGCTCATCAGAAGAAGGGAGGAACGCCTTTTATCCCCTTGCCATTCTCACATAATGGCTCCTGTAGAGCCTGGTTTGCATTATTGTGGGCCTCTGAAATAAGTCACAAAGTTTTTGCTGATGTAGGAAGACTCAATGCCCAGTTAAATAGGGTATGTTACCCCGATGAGGAAGGAGATCCCCAAGCCAAAGGAACTGTATGGGAAATGGAGGAGTATCGCAGAGGGAATTCCTCCACCAGATATGTCTTCCCCCAACACTCGAACAGCCAAGGGTAATGGGCCTCCTGTTATCGCTGTAACCAGAACCTGAGCAGAACTTTCTGTGAGCAGTTTTGGAAGTATTCCTGTGGAAAAAAGTGACTGTACCACTGTTTTAAATATCACTGGAACGAACAATAGCACTTTTTTATCTTCCCATAACACTTACTTTATTTGTGGAAACAAGGGTTACTATCATCTACCAGTCAGTTGGTCTGGCATCTGTTATGTGTCTTTCTTACTTCCTCTTGTGTTTTTAGCACCTGCCTCTTATCACAAAGACCTGAAATTATTTAATGACATCTCTTTAAATAAATTCAAACGGACCATAAATAATGATGAAGTAGATCAGACCGATACAGCCTTGCAGCAATATGTAGATTTAAATATGGGACTCTTTTTCTTCGTTGGTGCAGCCCTAAACAGTAGAAAAATTAGACGCCTGACCCGAGTAGTAGAAGCAGTAACTAATCAGACAGCAATGGCTCTAGGAAACATTACCGAAGAACTCCAGATTACAAGAATTGTAACTCTTCAAAATAGAATGGTGCTTGATGTAGTACTCGCTGATCGTGGTGGAGCATGCCGCATCATAGGTAGTAGCTGCTGCGTGTTCATACCTGACCACGCCCCTTCTGTCTATAACGCCATTTCCAAATTACATAAAATAGCTGCAGAAATACATCAAGACCAAGGAACCTGGTCCTGGTCTGAATGGTTACAGGGACTTATCTCCACTTGGGGTTGGAAATTATTAATGGGAATAGTAATCATAGGAGCCATCTTTCTAACTTGCTGCTGTTGTATTCAATGTGCCCCTATGATATGCACCACTTGTATAAATGTTTGCAGTAGTATTAAACCCACCCCAATCAATGTTCATGAATTAAATAGAGAAATGATTATGCACACTGAAATTCATGAATAAATGAATATTAATGTACACGATTAATACATGTACCCCTTAGAATAGATTAAGCACAGCTGAAAAGAAAAGACTGTGAAAATGTAAAATCTAAATCGCTCGTTTTTTAATTAAGCTGTGCTTCATCCATTTTCACCCCTGTCCTGTTTTCAGCCTGGCTCTATCCTTGACACCGCTGCTCCATCAGCATTGGTAAAGAATCTAGATTGAGACATTGTAGGCTGCGTAAACATGCAAAGTCAGCACAAAAGAACAGCTGATGTCTGCACTGGGTTTCGTGTGTTTGTTAAACAATGGTAAAGCCTTAGATAAAGTTTGCTTAGATAGCCTATCTTGTTGTGCAGCTTCAGGACGCGACAGTTACACAAGGCACCAAGGTTGTTGATTCTTACCGATTGTCTCATTTGTGTGTTCTTCCCAAAGCTCTATTTACCTCTGGGCATTCCTTGTCTGTGATCTTTACTATAAAAACTCATGTAACCATCGTTCAGTGTGCTCTCTCCTTGGGTATCTTGATGGTACTTGTCGGATGGAGACCCATTCATGAATGCTTAATAAATAACCTATGGTTCGACTTCGCTCCAGTGTCGATTCCTCCTTACTTGTTAAAGAACCCGTGGCGAAGTGGTGATCCCTGCACCAGCAGGTTCTTAATTAATCTGCTCCACAGAAAGACAGCACACTATACACACAACTTTACTAATAATGCATAAAGGTAATTTCAAAATAATGCGACAAAATAATACACCAGTCAGTTGTTTCGAGAACATCATACATAAAGCAATCCCATTGTGTGAGGTTCATTTTGTCCATAGGGGGATGCTAGCCATTGGGAACAAACATAAGGACAGCTGGGGTTAACTCAACGCTGCTTGTATTCATAAGTTGTCAATTCCTCAATGGAAGGAAAAATGCAGACGCGTTTCAAGTCCCAGTGACACTCGTGGGACTCTGTTCAGGGCTTTGACTTGGTGTAATCTAAAAGATAATGGACACAGTTGCTATTATATACATACTCTTACCCTTTCCCAATGTCTCCGGTGTGGGTTTATCATAAATACTACGCAGTACCTGGTTAGTGTGGGCTCTTTTGCTACCAAACTGACAAATTCTTCGGTGTGTGGACAAAATATCGAGGACAAGAATATCGTGAAGGTCATTTCTTATGGGTAAGTAAAGTTTTACTATATATAACTCCACATATATGTACTTTGACGATATATATATCTTCAAGGTACGTAGATCTGGAGTTAAGAATAGTAAATTTATACCTATCTATTTGCACTTACCTACTCGATATTCTTGAGTCAGCCTGGGGAACCCATCCCCTGCATCATAATTAGGGGGAGGCAGCATGCGGCCCCCCTACCCTGGCCGATTTTGGCCCGGAGGGCCCCATCCCCCAGAACCCAGCACAGTAAAAGGTAGGTGCCCTGGTGCCCACCCAGGGCACCCATCATAGTATCGTTGGAGGCTGCCATAGGGATTCCCAAGGCCCCCGTGACCCCAGCTGGCTCCCTGTATCCAGCCGGCATTTCTACTGCCCACAGAGTGCAGCTTTTAATGCATCTTCCTGTGGGCGGGAGCAATATTTAGATCTGTTTCCCTGCCTGCATCACTGTGGGCAGAGAAACAGATCTAAAGTCTGCTCCCAGCGGGCAGGTGCATTTTTAGGTCTCGCCTGAGCCAGCGCATGCGCTGCACTGGCAAGACTTTTAGTGAGTGGGCATTCAAAAATCCGACCACACGCTTTCTGTGTGGCCTCGAGCGTGCGGTTACGCGCACAGTTACGAGCAGAGGCGCCATCTGGCTTACCTCTCTCGTCATGCGCTCAGCGCATCGCTCGCGGGCACACAGAAAGCGTGTGGACGCTGCAGCTGCTTTCACTTTTGCCGCCGCGCGCCCACTCGCTCCGCCCTCTCCGTCTCCTTTTTGAAGTCCGCTTGTTCTATATTCTCTCTGGTTTGGATGAAGGAATTCCAGCTATGCTTCTACATTTCTCTTGCCAACTGCGTTTTGCGTTGCTGGCAGTACGTGGTCTTATGTTTATTTAATGACAGTGTGTGGCCTCTTGGCTTACAATGTGGTTATCGAGTAGATTCCATCGAGGGAAGTTTGGATGTAGTTAAATTCAACAAATTCCTTTTCATCAGTAACACACCACTGACTTTGTCTAATAGAGCTTTGCGCAAGATTCCAATGTCGTATACATTTTTTAAACACTTCATTAATCTATCTTTGGGCTGATCTGCTTAACCAATATCAATTAAACAAAGTTTTAGAAAGTGCCGGAACTTTTGCAAGCGCCACATGACAGTAAGCTTCTTTCATGGTCGGTGCCAAATGTTTTGGCTTACTCGGATTTAGTCTTACTCTCTACGTTTTACTCCATCTAGACAGATGCTCCCACTCCTGTATTCTTCTACTCTTACTATTTACTCCGAATCATACTCCCAGACATACTTTTAATCCTATGTACACCTACTCTTACTTACTCCCACAATTATTCCTACTTATGCCTACTAGTACTCATACTTAAACATATACTTTCTTTTAATTACTCCCACTCTTACTCTACACATATTCCTAATCGTACTCCTACTTCTACACCTCTGTACATTGGATCTTACTCCTCCTTTTACACTTATTTCTCGACTTATTCCTACTGTTGCTTCCAGGTACTCCCACTCTCACTCTTATACTTACTTTTACTGACTCTTCATCTTACTCCTACTTACTGCTACTCTTACATATGTATACTTACTCTTAAAAACATTTGCTCTTCTATTCTTACTTCTAAATACTCGTACATTCATCCACTCACCCACATATTTCCATCAACCCACGTAAACCATGTAAGCATATATCCATCCACTAACAAGCAAACACTCATTTATCCACAGAGACCCAAGGATTCATCTATTCACTCACTCTTTTATCTACCCAGCAATGCATCAACGCCCTTCTATCTACACATCCTTCCACCCACCATCGCATACACCCCCAGCCAGCTGTCCATCCCTCTATAGCACTTCACAGCCAAGCATTTTTCCAACCAACATCCACCTGCATCTGCATGTGCTGCTACGTGTGCGGTCCGATTGTGTGTACATGTGCGTTCAAGTGCACATCTGGGCCGTGTCTGTAGGCAAATGAGCACCTGCACGTGCGGCGTTTGTCAATGCATTCAACATAGAACCTGTACAAATGTATCAAGACCATTCCTATTGGCAAGGTTGGTTACTTTTTGACTTTCATTCTTACTTTGCATATATTTATATATTCAGAGACATTACTAAAGTGATGTATTTTTATATAAAATAAAACCCTCGCAGGACATTCCCAGTGTATTGCTGCTGTGATAAATATATAGCACCACTGCACTACCCCTCTTCTAACCCTCTACCCCTCTTCTACCCTTATACCCCTCTACTACCCCTCTTCTACCCCTCTACTACTCCTTTTCTACCCCTCTACCCCTCCTCTACCCCTCTACCCTTCTACCCCTCTACCCCTCTTCTACCCCTCTACATCTCTACTACCCCTCTTCTACCCCTCTACCCCTCTTCTACCCTTCTACCCCTCTACCACCCCTCTACCCCTCTATCACACCTCTACCACACCTCTACCACCCCTCTACCCCTCTTCTACCCCCTACCCCTCTACTACCCCTCTACCTCTATTCTACCCCTCTACTACCCCTCTTCTACACCTCTACCCCTCTTCTACACCTCTACCCCTCTTCTACCCCTTTACCCCTCTTCTACCCCTCTTCCCCTCTTCAACCCCTCTATCCCTCTTCTACCCCTCTACCACCCCTCTACCCCTCTTCTACCACCCTTCTACCCCTATACCCCTCTTCTACCCCTCTACCCCTCTTCTACCTCTCTACCCATCTTCCACCCCTCTACCCCTCTTCTACCCCTCTACCCCTCTTCTACCCCTCTACCCCTCTTCTATCCCTCTTCTACCCTGCGGTGGACTAAGTGGCAGCCGGAGCCTGATAGCACTGCTTGTCCTTTAAGAAGAAAAAAAAAGCATTGGCATAGCCAATAAGTCTCGCCTTTGGGACCTTATAAGTGTTTAGTTATGCAGCACAATATCCTTGGTACAACAACATCAACTGTTGCATGGCTAAGCACTTATAAGGTCCCAAAAGCGAGACCTATTGGCTATGCCAATGCTTGTTTAACTTCCCACCAGCTGGGAGTGTACTTGGTGTTTGCTCCCGCTTGGCGGGAGATTTAAAAATGTTCCTACCAAGCGAGATCAAACACAATTTCCATGCACGCACTGCTGCGGGCAGGGAAACTGCTATGTCCGGAGGGTGGGCACCCTGGGACATTGCTGCTGAGTGGGCCCCGGGGTGGGCTCCCGGGCCTTTTCGGGCAAGGGAGATGTGGTCACACGGTATTCTCCCCATTTCCTGCATTTATGGCCCTCGGAGTGGACTCCCAGAGGCCTTTAGAGATTTGGGGAGGGGGGCGCAGCGCCGCTCCCCGTAAAAATTAATGTAGGCCCCAGGGTTGGGCTTTGCAGGGCCTCTTCAGGCCCAGGAAAGGGATGTCGCATGGCTTCTTTCCCAATAAATAATATCAGCCCTAGGAGTGGGCTCCGCAGGGTATTTAATGGTTCTGGGAGATGTCATTGGCGATATCATCAGTGATGTAACTGACCATGTCATGAGCGATGTAATGTGTGAGGTCATAAGCAGTGCATTGCTGGGGCATAAGTTATAGTTAGCTCAGGTAACTATAACTGCTGAATTTCACTGGTTTTGTACGAGTGAAATCTGAACCAAACTATAACATCCCTGTAACCTTTGTTTTTTTCAGTGAATTTCTAAGGTACTTTTAATGTTATTTGCTAACTGTGATGTCCCTGTAACCTTTGTTTTTTTAGTGAATGTCTAAGGTTTTTTTAATGTTATTTCTTAACTAAAACATCCCTGTAACCTTTGGGTTTTTTTAAAGTGAATTTCTAAGGTTTTTTAAATTTTATTTCCCAACTGTAACCTGTAACCTTTGAGAAAGTGTGTGAGTGGGTGCATGAGTGTCTTGGTGGGTGTGCGGGTGCGTGAGTGTCTCAATGGGTATGTGAGTGTCTGAGTGGGTCTGGGAGTGGTTGCATAAGTGTCTCACTGGGTGTGTGAGTGGGTGCATGAGTGAATGAGTGGTTGAGTGGGTTTGCAAGTACCTCCATGAGTGTGTGAGTCAGTCTGAGTGATTGCATGTTTGTCTGTGAGTGGGCGCATGAGCCTCTGAGTGGGTCTGTGTAGTAAGTAAGTCCAGTAGCCGAGATGTAGTTTCAGTTGATTTATTAAGTCTTGGTTACAAGTTGTGAAGATCATGTAGAACAGCCCCACTAGGAGCAACCTCCCTGCTGCTCAGCCCGTACTCTAACTGTCACCCCCACACCTCACAGGCACCCAAAACATTCCATTGATGTCATCACACCAACTTTCCACACAGAACACTCACACTGGCTGAGCAGCTAGGAACCAGGTAACATAGGAACAGTATTAACACAACAGCAATATACCACATATCTTCTCCCCTTAAAATTGAAAACTGAATAAACTATATAGAACGGAAACTATGTACAACAATGTATAAATAACGAAAACAGGCCAGAACCCAGGGATGCAAGGTAAAGCACCACATCTCGAGAGGGTACAAAGTCTGAAAAATGGTGAAAGAATAAAAATTCACACAAAATATCACCCATCCCCCCCTCTTTAATATCAAAAAACAAATAAAAATGATACAAGAACGTTGAGCTCACGAGCAGTAAGTGAGCTACCAACACAAGAAAAGACACCTGAAACATCAACTCATTTGCCTTCCAGAGCTCACAGAAAGATGTCAATGAACGTTGAGAAAACCTTAGATGAAAATCCTTTTTCCTTTAAAAGATCCACGATTTCAATAGCCGTCAACCGTCAGGCAATTTCCACTGTATAGGTGAATGTTAGATAACATAGATTGCTTGAAGTGCTCAGGCTCACACAAGTTGTCATAATAGCAGGAAATCCCAATCCTTTAAGCCAATGAAGTACGCCCAGGCTGGGGCTGTCCAGTGAAAAGAACACTGGTGGGGCTGGCAGGCCTGGTACTTCAGTCTAGAGGTCTTTCTTAGTTTCTGTGGGTTTCCTTTAAAGATTTCTTCTTTCAGTAATTCCTTTTGTAGCACGCAGAGTTTCTTATCCCATCCGCGTCGCCAAAATGTGTAGTAAGTAAGTCCAGTAGCCGAGATGTAGTTTCAGTTGATTTATTAAGTCTTGGTTATGAGTTGTGAAGACAATGTAGAACGGCCCCACTAGGAGCAACCTCCCTGCTTCTCAGCCCATACTCCAACTGTCACCTCAGACCTCACAGGCACCCAAACATTCCATTCATGTCATCACACCAACAGAACACTCACACTGGCTAGCTAGGAACCAGGTAACATAGGAACGGTATTAACACAACAGCAAGATACCACAGTCTGTTTAAGTGGTGTTTAAGTGGTCTGTAAGTGGGAGCGTGAGTCTCTGAGTAGGTCTGTGAGAGGGTGTGAGAGAGTATGAGTGGGTCTGTGAGTGGGTGCATGAGTGTCTGAATGGGTTTGTGAGTGGCTGTGAGAGTGTGTGAGTGGGAGTGAGTATCTGAGTGCATCTGAGAGAGGGTGCATGAGTGTCTGAGTAGATCTATGAGTGCGTGTGAGAGTGTCTGAGTAGGTGTGTGAGTGGTTCTGTCAGAGGGTGTGTGAGTGCCTGCGTGTGTGATTAGGTGTCTAAGTGTATGTGTGGGTATGTGAGTAACTGTGTGAATAACTGGGTGTCAGGAATATCGTAGGGACTACAGTCCTTGATCAGATGACACCCCATAACATGAGAAAGGTTAGGGTCATTGTTAAACTCTGCATGGTTAACCTGTGGACAGACCTAAAATAGGGATCTTCGTACCACTGTAAGATGGCCGCCATATTTGTAGCATTTTTCAGGCACACTTAGAAACTCTCGTGAGGTTGTAATTATGAAAAGGTGTGCGCGCGCCTTCCGTGGCGCACTTCAACTGTAGTCTAGTCAGGGAATGCATGTTTGGCCCGTTTCTCCTCACAACTTCGTGAGGTAAAGTGCGGGAGTTCTTAGTTTGTTTAGCGAGTTAGCGAAGAGAGTTTATTTCCGTGTTTGAAGTCGGAATTAGTATTCCGAGTTATGCGAGAGGAGCTATCTCGCAACTTTTCAGGAAAAAGACGCTTTGGAGATTCAGGCAGCTGCAGAGTACTTCTTTCCGTGAGCAGAGTCTGCAGCTGCCGAGTACTTCTTTCCGTGAGCAGAGTCTGCAGCTGCCGAGTACGTCTTTCCGTGAGCAGAGTCTGCAGTTAGGACTCTCAAGCAAACTCGGCTGGTACGGCGACAGGAGCAAGTTCGTCATTACGAAGAACAACATTACAGTAAGGCGTATCTAATACGCACTCTGCATTATCCTGCTTTCAAGGTTGACTCCCCTCTGCTAAAGCGCAGCAACATTATTATAGGAGTTATCCTGTCACCTTCCTCTTGCGTTTTATCCTTTCCTTTCCTCCCTTTCTATCCTGCCCAGTTCCTTTTTGCGCGTATTCCCCTTCTGACTTTGGAGCAGGATTTGGAGCACCGTTTTCAGATAATTAAAGGACAATAACCTACAGTGCAAAGACATTAGATTATCTGAAATGTTTAGTACAGGAATACTAGACTGAGATGAGGTATAGTGAAAGACTGTATAGTATCATATTTTATCATTTCTGCAAAGACACTGGTTTGCACCATATTTATTTGTCCCTTTCAGTTTCAGGCACAGAGAGTCAATATACAACAATAGAAAAAGAAATAATAACGAAGAGGAGCTCATACTCCTTCAAGGACTGGTAGGGAGAATTAATGCAATAATTGTAAGTAGTGTAGAAATATAGTGAGGTTCCTGTTGTTCATCTCATTTGTCCCTCTGTGCATTAGGTACCCTTTCCCCTTCCTGGGAGCAACAAGCGAAGATTGCCTAGGAGTAGCAGAGGGAAGCAGTCTGAAGGTGTTGTCTCTTCTCTGTCCCATTCCCCTTTCCCCCGCACTGGTGAAACCGCTCTGTGAAATTTAGCGCTGTGGCACTGGTGGGTGGGCATTGGGACGTAGGGTCCGTTCTGCTTCTGTGAAGATCCGGGACCTTGACAGATTGAAGTGCCCACGAAATTTCTTCACCCAAGCAGAATGGCGGAGGGGTTCAACCTAAAAGCGTTAGGAGAGATGTTAGAGGGTATCCAGAGGGAGATAGGAGCAGTCAGAGAGGAAAACAAAAATTTAAAACATGAATTGATTGCTTCACGCCAAGAAACAATGTTATTGTCACAGAAAGTAGATGGGTTGGCCATGGGTGATCCAGTTGTACCTCAGACCACATCAGCAAATTTGTCACAAGAATCTAATCCACGTACAGTAGCTCAAGTAATCCACTCCGTCTCCCCTCTCATTCCCTTAGCTGCTCCAGAAAGATTTCACGGGGATCCACAGAAGGCCCAACTTTTCTTGACGCAGTGTTCCTTACATTTCATGTGTCGCTCCACCTTATTTCCCGATGCTCAGTCTAGAGTAGCTTTTGTTCTGTCCTACTTGAGTGGGGATGCTGCTAATTGGGCTATGCCTCTAGCATCTAGGGATGACCCCTTTCTTTATGATTTTGAGTTTTTTAAAACAGAATTCCTGAGAATATTTGATCGAAGAAGAATCTCTCAAGCCACCGACAACGAATTGTTGGAACTTCGTCCGGGTTCGAAGGATCTAATCACTTATTTGACCCAATTTAATAAATTAATCGTAGAGACTAACTGGCCAGAAGAAAAACGGGCGGCTCTTTTTTATCGTGGACTGCGAGATGAGATCAAAGACACATTAGAACAGATTCCCAATCATACAACTGAATTATCTGCCTTAGTAGATTTAGTGATGGAAATAGACTTTCGTTGGCCCGAACGGAAGGGTAAAAAGAAGAAAGAGTTCAGGATGAACGTTCCTCGCTTTGATAGAACAATATCAGAAGTTTGAAGAACTACTGGGACGAGTTCTGACGTGGAACCAATGCAGATAGGAGCTGTCCGTGGTCCACTCAGTAAAGAAGAGAAGGAACAACGTCGGATAAAGAAATTGTGCTTATACTGTGGTGTTGCAGGACATTTCGTGAAAGAATGTCCAAAACTACCCAAATTTCCAGTGAAGGGAAACGCCCAAAACCATCTGTAGACGGGGTCGTTCTGATGGTGAAAGAAGAGAAAACTATTCTCATCAGATTATAAACACATTACAGACCTTGGCCCCTCATTTGATTCTACACATGACGATTAAGTTCCGGAATCAAGAAATCTTTGGGATTGCTATTATGATTGACTCTGGAGCCACAGGCAACTTCTGCGACATCAAATACGCTCAGCGTATAGGAATCCAAGCTATTCTTAAAGAAAGAAGTGAACCAGTTCGAGCGGTGGACGGCACCAATTTATCTTCAGGTCCTATCACCAGCCATACTGAGCCCTTGGAACTCATTCAGTCCAATGGACATCGGGAAGTACTTCAATTCAATCTCATTGATGCTCCCCAATTCCAGCTTATTCTGGGATTGCCCTGGTTGGCGATACATAATCCCACCATTGATTGGGAAAATCGCACAGTTGAAAGGAAATCCACCTTTTGCTCTGAGCATTGTTACCAGTCTACAAATGAAACTCCTGAACCTTCTCTAGCATCGTTATTGTCGTTTGGAGGAGAGTCGATTGGGGTAATCAATTCCATGGAAATTCCAACTGCATATCAAGATTTTAAAGAAGTATTTAGCGAACAAGAAGGTGAGCAACTACCCCCACATCGTCCTTACGATTGTGCCATTGATCTCGAACCAGGAGCCGTACTCCCATGTAGTAGAATATACGCCTTGACTGAAGCTGAAAACAACCATTTAAGAGAATACTTGGATCGCTACCTTGCCAATGGATTTATTCGGCCCTCACAGTCCCCGGTCTCATCTCCGTTATTTTTCATCCCTAAGAAGGAAGGGACTCTGAGGACGTGTATTGACTACTGTGCATTGAATCGAGTCACAGTCAAGAATCGTTATCCCCTCCCCTTGATTTCAGTCCTTTTAGATCAAATCAAGGATGCCCGAATTTTTACCAAATTAGATCTGAGAGGGGCCTACCATCTTGTTCGCATGAAAGAGGGCCATGAGTGGAAGACAGCATTAAGGACCAAGTTTGGATTATTTGAATATTGCGTGATGCCTTTTGGTCTCTGCAATGCTCCAGCTGTGTTCCAGCACTTCATCAATGATGTAATGGGAGATTTGATTGATAAAATTGCAGTAATTTACTTGGACGACATCCTTATTTTTTCACAAGATCCTCAGGAACATTCAGAACATGTTAGATTGGTGCTGGAACGTCTCCGGACACACCATCTTTATGTCAAACTAGAAAAGTGTGTATTCAGCACCCCAATCGTAGAATTTTTGGGATTTGTCCTATCCCCCCAAGGAATCATTATGGATCCCAAGAAAGTGCAAGCTGTGGAGAACTGGCCCTCCCCGGAGGATGTTAAGGAAATCCAGAGATTTCTCGGATTTGCTAATTTCTACCGGCGTTTTATTCAAGGTTTTTCTCAACTGATTGTTCCAATTACTCGTTTACTAAAAAAGGGGGTGAAATTCCAATGGTCAACGGAAGCGGAACAAGCCTTTGTACATTTAAAGAAGAGTTTCACTTTTGCTCCAATTTTGTTGCATGCGGACCCCACGGAACCCTTCTTTGTGGAAGCAGATGCTTCAGATCAAGCAATAGGTGGGGTGCTTTCGCAACGTCATCGAGACACTGGCCAGCTACATCCGGTGGCGTATCGATCCCGAAAGCTGAGTTCGGCAGAAATAAACTACACCGTTGCCGAAAAAGAATTGTTGGCAGTAAAAGATGCGTTTGAAGACTGGAGGCACTACCTGTTGGGGGCCAAACACACTGTAACTGTGTTTTCCGATCATAAGAACCTCCAATTCCTGAAGACAGCAAAGACTTTGACCCCTAGACAACTTCGTTGGTCCCTTTACTTCGCTGATTTTGATTTTGTAATTACGTATCGTCCAGATAACAAGAACGGAAAAGCGGATGCTTTAACCTGGTTACATGAGTATGCCTCCACAGATGTGGTCACTGCTTTTCCACCACAATATAACATAATAAGAGTGGATAGAGAGAAGAGCAGAGGTGGAGGCCTACTCATAGCCACCATTCCTGGCGTGAATATTACCTCTTTAGAAACCATAAGTACTGACAAATTGGAACTATGTGTCTTTAAAATAGAGGGTCCGCTAGGAGGAGCATGGAGAGGAGCATTAGCATATAGACCCCCTGTTCCCAAAAATGACTTTCCACATAAGCTACTGGAGATAATTGCTCCACATGTATTGGCCTCCGACCTCTTCCTTTTAATAGGAGATTTTAACTACCACACAGAACTACTACAGGACCCAGACACAGACCAGCTAATCTCATGTATGAGCACTTTGGGATTAGCCCAACTGGTAAAAGGACCTACACATATTGCCGGCCACACGCTTGACCTATTGTTAACAAATTCCACTGAGGTTAAGGTCGAACCACCATTACCATTATTATGGTCTGACCATGACCTACTAAAATTTGTCATTCCAGATGGCACCATCAAAACGGCCTCAAACAAAGAACCAACCTGGCGAAGATCATGGCATAAAGTTACTTTACCCCTTTTTTTAACACACTTCAGATCCACCCAATTTAACCTAAATGACAATATTGATCAGGGAGCAATTTCCCTTGAAAGAACAATAACTAATGCGCTTGACAAAATCGCTCCTCTCACAAGGGTTAAAATTAAATCTAGAGCCGCTCCCTGGTTCACGGAGCAACTGAAGTCAGCAAAGCTCTCCTGTAGGACAGCGGAGCGGAAATGGAGAAAAACCAAAGATCCAATAGATCGCGAAACATATAAAGGTATCCATCATAATTATATGGAAAACATTAGACAAACAAAAAAATTATTTCTCCTAAATCGGATTGAGAAGGCAGCCAACTCCAACAAGGAGCTTTACCAAATCCTAAAAGAATTTACAATTCCACCTGTGCAGACACAAGCTTCTATCTCACAGGATTGGATAGATTCCCTTTCAAAAAATTTTGATGACAAAATCATAGCAATTCATAACTCTTTCCCCCCACAAGACAACACTAATGTCTCAGGAAATCCTTACAGGACAGCCTCAGATTCCCTACATATTTTGGACGAATTTACCCAGTGTAATTAAGACGAAGTGACCAAAGTTATGTCAAAAATAAAAATCTGGTTCACCCACAGATCCTATGCCACCGAGACTCCTTTCAATCATAGCCCCAGCGCTGCTAGAAAATCTTACAGACCTATTTAACAAGTCACTGTCACAATCTGAAGTCCCCAAGATATGGAAAACCGCCAGAGTTAGGCCAATACTAAAAAATCTACAGCAGATCCTAAACTTCCTTCCAATTATCGCCCAATATCGCTGCTCCCTCATTTTGGGAAGATGCTCGAGTCGCTGGTTAATCAACAGCTCGTTGTCCATCTAGAGAGCCAGGGATTGCTAGACCCCTCACAATCGGGTTTCAGGGCAGCCCATAGTACCGAAATAGCTCTGCTGGAAGTAACTGATAATATCAGACTGGCATTGGACAGATGGCAGTCATCTATCCTCGTCCTGCTAGATCTATCTCCCACAGCATTCTTGTACATCAGCTTTGGGAGATTGGTGTCAGGGGGAAAGCCTTGCAGTGGTTTAGAAGTTATCTGACTGATCGAACTACGATAGTACAGGTGGGAAATACCATCTCGTGTAGCAGATCAGTCAGGATGGGAGTGCCACAGGGCTCGATTCTGAGCCCGACACTCTTCAACCTATACGTGACTCCACTGGCCATTTGATCAAATCCTATGGGTTTGATGTTGTGTCGTATGCTGACGACACTCAGATCTTGATCACTCTAGGTCCAGATCCAACGGAAACTAAGTCACGTTTTAAAGACTATGTCCTACATTGATAAGTGGATGAGCACAAACCATCTGCAATTAAATGGAGGAAAAACTGAAATCATGCTCTATGGCAAGGCTCATGAATATTGGTCGCCCGACTGGTGGCCCTCAAGTCTTGGCCCCTGTCCAACTCCAACACAGACGGTCCGGAATTTAGGCTTTCAAATAAATAATAAATTATCAATGAAAAACCAGATAAATAAGACAATCAGCGTTTGCTTTGGCATCATACGTAATTTACGCAAAGTTTTTAAATGGATTCCTACGGAGGCGAGAAAACCCCTAGTCCAGGGATTGATTATTAACCGCATGGACTATGGAAATGCCCTGCTGGCGTCCATAAATGAAAACCTTCTTTCAAGGCTGCAGGTTCTGCAGAACACTGCAGCCAGGTTAGTACTCCACCTTCCACCAAAATCCTCGTCGGCACCCAACCTGAAACTCTTACACTGGCTGCCTGTAAGAAAACGAATTTGTTTTAAGATTCTATGCTTAACGCATAAGAACATGTATGCAAGAGGTCCGGGTTTTTGGGCAAAAAAGCTAAGCTGGTATCAACCCGATAGAACTTTGAGATACAGCAATCAATCACTCCTTGTATCTCCCAGAATTCGTACTGCCACAAATGGAGGGAGATCTTTTTCCTTCCTTGCTCCGTCTTTTTGGAACAAACTGCCCCCACAACTACGCATCATCAATGACCATAACTGTTTTCGCAGGAAGTTAAAGACATGGCTGTTTGACATCTGACTGTATTAAATCTAGCTTATCTTGGAGTTTTATCCGCCAGCGCCATGAGACTTTCGAGTGATATGTGCGCTAAATAAATATCCCATGATTTGATTTGATTTATCCAGAATCCAAACAGAAACACAAGAACATTCTGTGGACCCTCAACCAATAATCCCGGAGTCCAAGATAGTGTGTACCATCTCTTTTGACAATTTACAAGAGGAAGTTCGAAAAAGCATCACTCTGGAAGAAATGTCTCTATGGGCTTCACAAGAAATTGGAAGAAAGATACAAAATCAATTACCCTATTTTAAAGAAGCCTTGTACCTGCCGACCAAAGCTCTTCAAGAAAAAGTCTTACAAGAGTGCCATGATCAGCCCTTGGCAGGACATAAAGGGATATCGAAGACTTTAGATTTGGTGCAGCGCTACTTCTGGTGGCCCGAGATGTCTTCACATGTCAAGCAATATGTTCAGACTGGTGAACTTTGTGCCCGAAGTAAACCCAGTCAACAAGCACCCCAAGGCTTGTTACAACCCTTGCCCACTCCTTCTCAACCCTGGCACACAGTAACCATGGATTTGATAGTTGAGCTCCCTTTAAGTCATAGTTACAATACCATTTTGGTTTTTGTAGACGCATTCACTAAAATGAGTCACTTTGTTCCTCTGACCAGGGTGCCCTCTGCACAGGAACTTGCAAAACAATTTAGTGAACACATAGTGAAGATACATGGGGTCCCTAAGATTGTAATCTCCGATAGAGGTTCTCAGTTTGTATCTCACTTTTGGAAGGCCTTCTTGCAAGGGTTAGGAGTAGAGATCAGACATTCCACCAGTTATCACCCTGAAACCGATGGTCAAACGGAGAGGGTAAACCAAGAGCTGGAACAGTACCTTCGGTTGTTCCTTATGGATCAAGGGGGGGAATGGTCGGCATTGTTATGGATGGCAGAATTTGCATTTAATAATGCTAAGAACGTGTCCACTGGTTACTCCCCCTTCTATCTGAACTATGGGCGACACCCCAATCCTTTTAACCTTCGTGAAGATTTAGAGGTACCTGCAGTGGAAGATTTAATGAAAGATTTGACCCAAGTCCGTAAGTCTGCAGAATCCAATTTACTGAAGGCCAAGATTAGTTATAAGAAATACGCAGATAAACATCGAAGACAAGCCCCTGAGTATAGAGTGGGAGATCTGGTTTGGTTGTCCTCTCGTAATCTTCACTTAAAGGGTAACAGAAAGTTCCAACCTCGCTTTGTGGGACCTTATCCTATTGAACAGGTGTTAGGACCAGTCACTGTAAAGTTGAAGTTACCTTCCAATTCAGATATCCATCCCATCTTTCATGTCTCTCTTTTGAAAAAGACTGCACCACACACTAGAATGTCCAAGCCACCAGCACCCCTTTTGGTAGATGGGCATCCAGAATATGTAGTTAAAGGAATTCTAGATTCTAAACACACCAAAGGAAGACTTTACTATCTTATTGATTGGAAGGGGTATGGTCCAGAGGATAGATCATGGGAACCAGCAGAAGATGTTCACGCCCCTCATTTACAGAGACGATTTCACTCATAGATCCTCGTAAGCCAGGACCGATAAATCGGTTGAGGGGGGGTACTGTCAGGAATATCGTAGGGACTACAGTCCTTGATCAGATGACACCCCAAAACATGAGAAAGGTTAGGGTCACTGTTAAACCCTGCATGGTTAACCTGTGGAGAGACCTAAAATAGGGATCTTCGCACCACTGTAAGATGGCCGCCATATTTGTAGCATTTTTCAGGCACACTTAGAAACTCTCGTGAGGTTGTAATTATGAAAAGGTGTGCGCGCGCCTTCCGTGGCACACTTCAACTGTAGTCTAGTCAGGGAATGCATGTTTGGCCCGTTTCTCCTCACAACTTCGTGAGGTAGAGTGTGGGAGTTCTTAGTTTGTTTAGGGAGTTAGCGGAGAGAGTTTATTTCCGTGTTTGAAGTCGGAATTAGTATTCCGAGTTATGCGAGAGGAGCTATCTCGCAACTTTTCAGGAAAAAGCCGCTTTGGAGATTCAGGCAGCTGCCGAGTACTTCTTTCCGTGAGCAGAGTCTGCAGCTGCCGAGTACTTCTTTCCGTGAGCAGAGTCTGCAGCTGCCGAGTACGTCTTTCCGTGAGCAGAGTCTGCAGTTAGGACTCTCAAGCAAACTCGGCTGGTACGGCGCCAGGAGCAAGTTCGTCATTACGAACAACATTACAGTAAGGCGTATCTAATACGCACTCTGCATTATCCTGCTTTCAAGGTTGACTCCCCTCTGCTAGAGCGCAGCAACATTATTATAGGAGTTATCCTGTCACCTTCCTCTTGCGTTTTATCCTTTCCTTTCCTCCCTTTCTATCCTGCCCAGTTCCTTTTTGCGCGTATTCCCCTTCTGACTTTGGAGCAGGATTTGGAGCACCGTTTTCAGATAATTAAAGGACAATAACCTACAGTGCAAAGACATTAGATTATCTGAAATGTTTAGTACAAGAATACTAGCCTGAGATGAGGTATAGTGAAAGACTGTATAGTATCATATTTTATCATTTCTGCAAAGACACTGGTTTGCACCATATTTATTTGTCCCTTTCAGTTTCAGGCACAGAGAGTCAATATACAACAATAGAAAAAGAAATAATAACGAAGAGGAGCTTATACTCCTTCAAGGACTGGTAGGGAGAATTAATTCAATAATTGTTAGTAGTGTAGAAATATAGTGAGGTTGCCTGTTGTTCATCTCATTTGTCCCTCTGTGCATTAGGTACCCTTTCCCCTTCCTGGGAGCAGCAAGCGAAGATTGCCTAAAAGTAGCAGAGGGAAGCAGTCTGAAGGTGTTGTCTCTTCTCTGTCCCATTCCCCTTTCCCCCGCACTGGTCAAACCGCTCTGTGAAATTTAGCGCGGTGGCACCGGTGGGTGGGCATTGGGACGTAGCGTCCGTTCTGCTTCTGTGAAGATCCGGTACCTTGACACTGGGTCACAACAGAATCACACCTGCCCCTTTATCCAAAAAGAGTCCACAGTTTTGCACAAAATATCTACCCAAGTGGAGCCATTTCTACTGGTTAATTACTAAGTGCTACCTCCTTGGGTAAATGTCAAATATGTATTCTACGCTGCAACTGCGTAATGGAGCACGAGGAAATGTCACCAGTGACCTTGTGTGCGTTTTGGCAATGTGATTGTTCCTCATGCATCTTTATCCAGAAATTTGTGATAACATGAATCTTCCTATAGAGAAGATGAGTACAAAGTGGGAAGTCTCCATCAAACAAGGGTCCTTCCTACTAACTATATGAAGTAAGTGCTTCTTTGTTTGGTGGATATGTCCTCATATTCCTTGTCATGAAGAACGCAACACCAAAATCAGTGGGAAACGTGCTGGGGGGCCATTTGGTAAGCTGCCCATCATCCTGGCAAAAAGCGGGAAGACCAATGCATACTTCTATGGTGGACGGGCCGGGCCAAACGGGCGGCGCTTCAGGTGATTTTGCACATTTGTACACTCATAGTCATTTAACGGGAGACCCATGGACTCTGCTCTCACCAGGTAAGGACAAGAAAGAACCTACGTGTCACAGTAACTACACATTGCACTATAATAGATCAATGATGCAATCACCGTCACAAAGAATTTCAGATCGTCTTTCAACGTGGAATTGGGGAGAAAACACACTTGCTTTGCCTTTGTCAAGCCCAGGAAGTCAGGATCATTTGTCCTTTACAAAAGTGGAGCTTCAATTGGGGTACCTGCTATGTTTATATATATAAGTGTTTAATCTTTGTAAAAATTAAGAAGGTCCTCGTACCAACACCCCCTGCTACAGTTTTCCCATCCAGCTTGCCCACAGTCCGCTATCCTGTTTTGCCTGTCTACCTGCTGCCCTCTGTTTGTGCCTTCTCTGTTTGTTTCTTGCTTTGTTTTGCCTTTTCTGCTCATATTCCTGCCCTCTGTTTTGCCTTTTCTGCTCATTTTTCTGCCCTCTGTTTTGCCTCCTCTGCTCCCTTTTCTGCTGTCAGTTTTGCTTTTTCTGCTCATTTTTCTGCCCTCTGTTTTTTTTGTTGATTTTTTTTTTTTTTTAGAGTTTTATATAGCGCGAACTAGACCCGAGACTTCGGGTATCAGAGCGCTTTACATGAGCACCAATTTCGTTACATGGGGACACATTCATTTTTGTTAGGCACGGGGAGATTAAGTAATTTGCCCAGAATCACAGGATGTTGAGCGTCGTTGCCGAGACTCGAACACGGTTCCCTAGCTTCCAGGTCGACCGTTCTTGCCGTAAGGCTACATCCTCTCGCCTTTGCCCTCTTCTGCTCTGTTTTGCCTTCTCTGCTTGTTTTTCTACCTTCTGTTTTGCGGTTTTTGATCGTTTTTCTGCCCTCTGTTTTGCCCTTCCTACTCTCTGTTTTGCCTTTTCTTCAAATTTTTCTCCCCTCCGTTTTGTCCTTTCTGCTCATTTTTCTGCCCGCTGTTTTGCCCTCTTCTGCTTTGTTTTGACTTTTCTGCTTGTTTTTCTGCCCTCTATTTTGCCTTTTCTGCTCCTTTTTAGGTCGAGCCTCGAGTAGCGCGCAAGCGCTGCTCTGGCGAGACTTTATGTTAGGGAGTTTCGAAAGCTGACCAGACGCTCGTGCGTCATGGCCTTTTTCCTGCGGTTACGCGCGCGGCAGACATGTGTTTCCAATTATCGTGCCGACACGCGGGCGCGATAATTGGAAACAGATCGCTCGCTGTGGCGCGCGCGCACCACTCGCGTCGCCCCTCCCCGCTCGTGCCTTCAAATGCTTGTGTTTATTCCTTCGCTGCCAGCTCGCCATCTTGGCTGTACAGCCTGCGCCGGCTGAGGATTCCTTCACGAGCGTCTTGTGATGGTGCCCGGGCCAGTGCTTGTTCTGCTTGTTTTTCTGCTCTCTGTTTTGCCTTTTCTGCTCGTTTTTCTGCTCTCTGTTTTGCCATCTTCTGCTCTGTTTTGCCTGTTCTATTCGATTTTCTGCCCTCTGTTTTGCCTTTTCTGCAGTGGGGAAGGTGGCAATGTGACCCCCCCTCCCTGGGCTGATTTCGGCCCCGGGAACCAGTTCCTCAGGTCCGAGTCACGTCTACCTGGGTGCCGTGGCCCCACCCAGGTCACCCAGTGTTCTTTGATGGGGACCGTGGGGGAAGCATTAATGCCCCCACGGTCTCAGCCGGCTCCCCTTCTCCTGCGGGAGCCAGCATTGCTAAATATGCAGTTCCCTGCATGCGGGAGCAATCTTTCATCTGTTTCCCTGACCTCATGACAGCAGGCAGAGAAAAAGATGAAAACTCCGCTCCCAGCAAGCGGGAGCAGGTTGACAGCTCCCGCTTGCGGGGAGCAAAGTTAGTTTTGCTTTAGCTTGGCAGGCGCTGTCACAACACCTGACAAGCAAAAGCAAACTGCTATCATCCAAGGGTGGTTACCTTGGGAGATAGCAGGAGCCGGCCCTGGGAGGTGGCGGTACCCACGGCCATTGATGGCTTCTTTAGTATGCACAGGTCGGCCCCGGTGAGGTGGTGGTCCCCGGGGCCGTATATATGGTGCGGGAAGGGGGACCATGCGGCCACCCCTCCCAGTTTTAAATAGTTTTTGGCCCTGGGGAGATGAATGTCCCCAGGGCTGGGGGGGGCCCCACAGCCCTTGCATCATTTATTTAACCCTGGAGAGGTGGTGGTCCCCGGGCCATATTGAAGCCCCAGGAGGGGGTCCACGTGGCCCCCTCCACTATTTTTTAAAAGTGTCGGGAGGTGGTGATCATCGGGGCTCAATTAGCCCAATGGAGGGGGGTATGCGCAGCCCCCCTCTCATATTCAAATAAAGCCCCAGGGAGGTGGTGGTCCCCAGGCTGAAAAGTGCCCTAAGAGGGGGGCCCTGTTTTGTTTTTTTTAGAAAACACCTTGATGCCTCTGGGACCTGGCCCATCCGGGGGCTAAAGTTAAAACATGCACGTGAGACCACGCTTGTTTTTTAAAAATTATTTTTGTTGCGAATTAGCTAATCTGTCCCGATTTTCACCACAATTTTTTTTTGTTTTTTTTTAATGCATTTTGGCCTTGGCAGGGCCCTTGGGGGGACCCCAGCTCCAGGCCTCAAGTGTCAGGGTATTCCTACCCTGCACCCTTCTCTTTTTTTTTTTCTTTTTAGGTTTTGTTTGGGACTCGGCTGAGTCTGTGTCCCAAGATGACTGCCAACACTTCCTGGTTGAAGTGTTAGCAGTCAATCAGATCTCTGCAAGAGATCGTGAGGATTCACGGAGAGGCTGCGTCCCTATATATAAAAATATGTTTTTCTTTTAATAACTCTAAAACTACTGAAAGGATTTACACCAAATTGCAAAAAGCACTCTTTCTGAACCAAAATCTAGCTTTCTGCCAAATTTGGTGTAATTACGTTCAGTGGTTTGGCTGTAGTCGGGTCCAAAATTCCTATGGGAATTAACAAGAGAAATGCACATTTTTTTATTTTGACCCCCCCTTTCCTTTTTCTTGGCCCCCAGCTCAGGTTTCATGTTTCAATGCATGTCCAGCTCCCATGTCATTTAAGGAATACAATGGTTAATTTTTCAGTTCTCTCTTTGTGCTCTTCGTTGACATTTCAAAGAAATGGACACATAATTACTTGCCTGAGCTTCTATATAATAAAATATGGTTGATGGTTTTTGCAAATGTGATGTTTCATATTAGCATGAGCTGTATTAGGAATGCAATCTAAATTAAACTTTGTCATTGCAAAGGATTCAAATATTTAATTGAAAGGCAAAGGCCAATTAATCAACATTCAGTAAAACCATACAACTGTTTAAGAATGACATTTAAGTAAAACCTCGGCTAAATGTAAATGGTCGTCACGCATTCTATTAACAAGGTGCAGTTAATAATTTCTCAGAAGGAAACATACCGGGTTCTAGGAGAGAGATGTATGTGTGTGTGTGTGTGTGTATATATATATATATATATATATATATATATATATATATATATATATATATATATATATATATATATATATATATATATCAGTTCTGGTTAATACCATGTAGGTGTCTGTTCTTATACAACCTTGCACCAATCGCCGCTTTATTAGAAAACTCAATATGCTTATGGGGGACAAATACTGTTTTATGACCGGAGTATGATGAAACTACTCTATTTGCCCTTCAATTTTGTCCCAGCCACAATTTCATTCCTAAAGTTGTTTGCTGCTAGAAGGACATGCTTGTAGTAGAGAATTTGCTCCTCTGAATTTGTGGGAGAAAATATTGCATTCTCCAACATTTCAGAGAGTCTCTTGTAATAATGAACCTTTGTGGGTGGAAAGGATAGCTATTACGTATTTATGGCCCTCACACTGCCAGCATAGGGAACTACAAGACCCAGAAGATGAATGGAACTGATTGCAACAGCAGCTGTTGAAGAGCCACTCTTTCTAGTGTAATCACTACTGCTCTCAGCTCTGAATTTAGAGTTTAAACATATTTTCCTTCTCTCAGAATACCGGTATTGGACGCAGTGTGCATAATAAAGGGAAAGAACTAGGATACAATATATAGTAAGGGTCTGCTTACTAGTTCAGAACTGGGGATACTGTATTTCAAGTTGCGGTCTCTAGTGAGGACAGACAGCAAACCAGTCGTTATTCTCTTCGCTCCAATTGTCCAGAGTATCAATAAGTATTCCTCACTGAAAGACTCTCCTATTCTTGGTTACTTGGTTCCAAGTCGACCAGATTTCTCGGTTTAGTAGTAATAGCATATCTGAAGCCACTGTGTAATGGCAATGTGTGTACAACCTTTCAACAGTTCACAACCTGTGTACAGCTTAGATATATCTGGACATAGCCACTACTTTTGGCAATAGTATATATGTGCGACAGTGCATATTAATTAATATACCCCCTCAAGTAGAGCTCCATGCCTCACTGTGTGGGACAAGGTACTTTAACTTGCATTCCTATCATGAGATTGGTGCCCTTCGGCACACACAACTCCACATGAAATTCAATGAAGAGAGTCGCTCAATACTGTGGCTTTTAGAGTAATTGTTCAAGTCTTCTTTTGATAACAAAACAGGGAGGTCTAATCTTGAAATTTGAGTGCATCATTCCATGCTTTTAATGTTTATACAGTTGTTCATTGCTCAAACATGAAATGACATTAATTACAACACTATATCACAGTATGACATTATTTCCTGACTTCAAATAAGAGCAAGGCCATGTGTGCAGAAGGATCACCTTCCATCTTGGGTTCAGATTTCCAGAGTCCACCATGAGTGTTTCCCACACCCAAGTCCCCTCACTCAGGAATCTTGGATTACTCTCTTTCCATAGCTCCTCGGGTGGGTTTAGTCCCTCAGTTTATTTGCTTTAAAAATTCTCAAACATTTTTTTAATTTTCTTCTCCTTGGCCTCCTGAAAAATGTGATCAATGCCACTGTAATGCCTGGATTATGGTACTAAAGTAATGGGTCTCGTGGCTTGCCTTTTCAAATTTTGGCAATGGACTAAAAATGATGAAGCTAAAATACTATTGGGCATCAGATGTAGGGTTTCAATTTCAGTTTACCTTGTGTAGTCAACTGACTACATGTGAGTAAACGTTTTTGTATGGAGGTACCAGCCTATAACTTCTTCAACCAATAATGATTCCTTATGTTTGGGATGCTTGCTCCAATCATGATATCCTATTTTGCCACAAGTGTTCCAAAAATCTTGTGCATACTCAGCTGTTGCTGTTCCTTTCACTACATTGCATCTAAAATCTGGACCTTTCTTCCTCTTGACATCAGACTGGTTCTGACCACTAGTGTCCATGTGTTATAAATTGAGTGTTTTCATTGGTTTCATCCCTTCCTGGCTTTCTATACTTTAGTAGCTCCAAGATGGTCCCCGTGCTCTACAAAATCTCAAATTTTATTTCAAATTCCCTTCATCAAAACTGGTAATGCCATCTTCCTGAATGCAGTGTGGCTTCAAGCAAGGATATTTCTGCTAATTCCAGTAATTTAAAAACCAACTGAATCAATAGGAAACATGCTACAATCATCAGAAAATATAACTGTGTTGTTGCACTGAAATTAACACATCGGTAAGGTAACATATTGTTAAGCCTTCCTTCTCAAATCAAATAAAATGCTCAGTTCTGGGTAAACAAACTGCAGTGACTCTAAGCATTACTTAGTCTTGAAACAGATTTAAAAATAATTGTAGTTAAAGCCTAAAACCAAACCCAATTATGATTCTTTGAGCACTATCAAAATGAGCACTGATTAAAATCAATGCCATTTCGATACAATGGCAAGCCATGTGGTCTGGGGAAGTGTTTTAATATAAATTAAAAATAAATGAAACTAGCTAGCCATCATTTGAACTCATACTAAGGCCCTGAGAAAAGCCGGCAATAAAGAATAGCAAGATGGCATGTATTTGCATCAGCAATCAGCCAAAGTTCGTAGACTATCGGGTAAAGTCAGGGCAACAGCTTAATAAGCTTTTCAAATGTCCTCAAGGAGCAGTCATTCAGTGGTTTCGGGCTTTCACAAAGCAAGATGGGCAGGGTTCCTTTGTATTATGAAACAGATGTCTTGTTAACAGTTCACCACTGGAAAAGGCAGAAGGCTGGATACATGCTGATCAACAAATGTTGTTATAATTATTAGTTATTTTAATTAGTTATGTTAAATCGGGAACAACCCCATATTGTTCAAATAGTGCATGACCCTTCTGTCCTCTAAACTGCATGAAGTAAGTTTCCTGTCTTCATGTATGCAAATGATGGCCAGCTATTGTCGGCATCTACTCTGGTTGGCTGACTTCCTTAAGCCTTTGATCTCATCAGTAGATAGAAGATCCAACATTGCTTTAAACTGAACCCTCAGAAAAGAGAAATTCTCTTCATTTACAATAACATTCATCTGGAGCAGGAATCATTCACCAAGCTCCATGACTACCTGCCCTGTCCCCACCAATGCAAAGAAATACCTGCGAGTCATAATTGTTTCTGAGCTGACCTTGACAATCACAATTCTTCAGGCTTCTACTATTTTAGAGAACTTTGAATAATCCTCCCCATATAATCCCGATTATGAACACATTCCTAACCTGACTGAATGTTGTCTTTTAGTCTACTCAGGCTTACCTAAAACATATTTGAACAAATTGTGATACACCCAAAATGCAGAAGCCTCACTAACTCCTATTTGGACTCAAGCTATTTGACCCAGTCTCTAAAGAAGTTTGATAAATCCATTGGCCGCCTGTAAGGAAGAGTTCTCTTTGCACAATAAATATTGTTTTTTATATTTGACAAACTTTGTGCAAAAACAAATGGACCAATATCTTGCTAAGTGCAAATTTGCACTGTTTGTTGCCCTAAATTTAAATATATGAAATATGTGAAACTGAATGGAAGATTTGTTGAGTACAGGGTATTAAAATCTTCAACTCCTTGCACCCAAACTGAAGTTGTTAGTAAACCATATTTCCTTTAGGGAAAAAAAGACCACATTGTTTGACTAGATGATCTAAACCTATATTTCTTTCCAGCATCAGGGCCTTACAACACAGCTCATTATAGTCGTTTTCATCTTTTAAATGAAATGCAAGGAGGGTTGAGATTGACTCTGTAAACAATGGAGTACATAAATTTGAGTCAAAACTTCACTAAGCAGCGATGAAGAGTTCACACATGAAAAGTTCATACACACTATAAAGGATAAAGATACACAGGGGTTAAATCTCATTAAGGCAATATGCACATGGCTAGATAGCAATCCAATATCAAGTTGAAACTAAACTCAGAAATATATGTAATTAGCCTTTAGCTTTGCTATTAAACGCGTGCATTGTGAGAATAACCTAATAAAAACTATTAAACATAATGGTGAAAAATTAAATCATCATAAATCTATCCAAGGAAAATAAACAAGGAACTTGCTCATCAATATTGTGAGAGGCATACAACCTGGTATTTAATCCACATAAACACCTCACAAATATCATGGTTTGCCAGATAATGTTAAGCTATCCATATAGCTGTGTAGAATTATCACCAAGACCCATTTACTACTTGAATTTAAGGTAATGGATCCTCTGTCTGACATCAAAGTTGTACATCAAAGTGAGAGGGACAGAGTAAAACAAATAATGAAAGCAACAACAACTGAATCATCCCAGACACTTATTCAATTTACAGTGCAATAACTAAGCACATACTACAGCATATCACCGATTTTGTCTGTTAAAACTGTAGGCGACACCATACATGTATGTATCTCAAAGAAGGAGTCTGACGCATTGAATTCACTGCAAGCACACTGCACCACCCATATGTTGCTCAGATGCCCCTAACAGGAACTATGGGTTACTAGCTATGTCCTTTGACATTCATGCCAAATCCTTCCTTAGAAAGGAAAAACGTACTGAAACAGAAAAAAGAGACTAGCTCACACTTCCCAAAATACATTCAAGCACCCATTCATTCACTGACCAATTTTAGCCATAAAAATGACTAATTACACATGTAGAGCAAAGGTCTCTGTGGAAACATACTGAGCACTGTAAAGCTGTAACTAAGTTCAATATCTCTGGGCCCCTGTAAACTCATGCATACATACAAAAAGCAACTACCGCCAAAGCACTTATCTTTAGGTAACGGAGACTAACCAAATACCAACCCATGTTAACCATGTTATCCTTCCCTAGATTTAACATCCTAGCGTTGAAAAATACTGCATCTCTTAGTTTTAAACTTTAATACACTTTGAAATTCAGAATAAACAGTCTAAGCTTCTGTTGTAGTGAGTGGAAAATTATTTATTAAAATAATTAACTGAAATAAGAGGCTCTATCCTTATGGGCTTTTTGGATTCCTGTACAAAAAACAGATTGCTTCACTAATTGTGATCTGTATCAAATCTTTGTTTTTCTATGTAGCTGTGTCCATTGCTTGCAGCCTGGCAATGTCTGAGCCAAGATGCTCCTTGTCCAATTTCAGCTTAGGCAAGATAAAATCTGAGGCAAACGTATTTTTATTGTTTAGAATACAATTTCCAATCGTAACCCTTGGTTTCTTCACCGTCCGAAAACATGGGCAATGTTCTACCATAAAAATGGATCTCCTCAGCCTCATCTATCTCTGTAAGGCTCGTGAATCATAGCAAATAAATAGAGCTATTGTGTCACAGCAGCCTTTTAAATTGCGTTATGGCCCATCTGGGACACGAATGAAGCCCAGCATCTAGGCAGATCATTAAAAACCCGTAAAATAGTTCGTGGATATTTCATTTTGTAATATCTCATGAATGAGAACACAATTCTACTCATAAAAACGTAAATGACAGGAACGCTGGTATGTAGCGTTAGAAACTTTGGAACCATCCTCTTGAACGAGCAAACCAGATCGGTCTACAATTGTCTGCCAAACCCCAATGTGTGTTTTTAAATAGCCTCGCTGATGTAATGGAAGCGACTAACAGAAAGTGAGTTATAAAATGAAGTCACGCGTAGAAGACAATATTCACATTTATAATATTTTATTAAGCACTGATCCAAAGCAGTGGCATCCTGAACCACCGGCTTTAGCAGCTAGAGTGGGGGTCTTTATGGGTCTCTTTAATCTGTAACTTCACAGATAAAAACTCATATTTAATTCTAAAACCAAGATAGAAGGATGGGTTGATAGAAAAGGGAAAAATGGGAGGACGCTTGAATGTATGAAGGGGTGAACGGTTGGATGGAGGAGTGGGTGAAAGAAGGGGTTGGTGAACGAATGGATGAAAGGATGAGTGGGTGAAAGGATGGATGGGTGGAGAAAAATGATGTATGGGTGAGTGAGTGAATAGGTGAGTGGATAAAAGGATGGGTGGGAGCAAAGACGGGTGGGTGGATAAGTAGGTTGCAAAGTAAATGGGAATCAGAGTGTGGATGGATTGCAAGGAAAGGTGCATAGATGACAGATGTGTTAATGAATGGGGAGACGGATGGATGGGTAAAATGGCCAATGGATGGAAGGAATTTGAAAGATTACGTGAAAGGTGAAATGACAGATATCAGCGGGTGGATAGAAGGATGAATGGATAGATTATTAAATTGAATAGACAAGAGAGCCCTTGTAGGGAGGTTCATGCTGCTTCGCTCGCTTAGTGCCAGTGCTTTGGTTTGTTAATTTTCTGGCTACTACTTTCAGCCAAAGGATCATCAAATATACTTGAACGAAGGTTGCAGAGAGTTAGAAAAAATAATTGCTTTTTCATTTTCATTCGAAGTGGAGAATGGCAGGTTAAGATATCAATGTACAGTTTCACAAACTAATTATGAAAACATGGTTATAGTCCACCTCTAAAAAACGTCCTCTCCCATGGCCTCATGAAAACCTGAATCCAAGTGCAATAATCCATGTGGAGAAATGCCTTCGCAACACCATAATCCTTCCAAGGAACAACTCAAAAGAAGCCAAAACACACTCAGTGAAACGAAAGCAAAAGTGAATTATTATTAACCGCGTCTAAGCGTAATCACCTATACCTAAACGTTTATTACCTTTATAAAAAATATACGCATAAAATGTAACCTACTATAGTCCTTAATGGTGAACAAGATGACCCGCGATCTATAACTGACTAGCTGCAGCCCTGTGCATGCTTCTGGCCCCACCACCCTGGTGGCACTGGGGACGGGACTGCGTTTGGTGATGGCAGCCCAGATGTGGTAGCAGGCCCCTGTGTGGATCGACTGCAGGGAGTGTCGCACGGAACCTAGAGGGGACAGAGCTATGGCTGCAGCCGCTGGAGGGGTAGCTGGGAGCCACAGCAGTGGAAGGCAAGGAGACTGAGAATTGAGGCGAGATGAGAGCTGCGTCATGGATGAGGGCGACTGCCGGGGAGTGGGGGGGAGGAGGAGGGGCTGCTGCTTGGAAGGAGACAGTCAGTGAAGAGGAGCCAGGATCAACTGGGCCGCCCGTACATCAGAGAGGCCGTCCATACATTTAAGACCCAGTGTAACATGGGCAGAAGGCCCTGGGCAAGCTGAAGAGATTCCGATGACGGCTGAGCCATGATTAGGCCGGCTGAGGCACAGCAGAGGACTGTTGTGAGGTGGGACTGTCCATGCCAGCGGGCCTGACCACTAGCAGTGGGGCCGCCCCATCGAGTGCTGGTTGAGGAGGGGGGAGACAAATGGAGTAGAAGCCAGCGGAGTCCAGGGCTTTAGATCTCCCCTCCCAAAACTGTTCAACACCCCCTTCTTCCGGTGGAATTGGGTAGCCCCACTCAGTTAGGGACACACCAGGGACCAGGCGCAAGGCGACCTGGAGAAACCTCCCCACAACAGGGCGGCACGCAAATCAACCCTCATGGGGTGCCATCCAGGTGCCAGGCACAGCTGATAAACTGAACCAGATACTGAGTGCTGTTAATGCTACCTGAGAAGTCCTGAAAGGCAAAATTGATAAGGTGGCAATTGATCTAAGCATACTGCGGAATGACCACAGGAAGTTGGCGGACAAAGTTAAGCGTCACGCTGACACCCTTGGCGAAGTTTTCCCATGGCTGAAGAATCAGCCTACCAAAACGGAACACCTTCTGCAGATGGGACAGACTCGACATCAGGCTTGGGTGATTCTGATAGTGTCACTGGATCCTTGCACTGTGGACCTAAAGTCACTCTACAGATAGAAGATGACCTCTGATATTGTGAGAGTTAAGAAACCCGACCTTCAAACTGTTATTGGGGTATTGAATGTATTCCATATATTTATTTCATAGGAGTTAGGCCAGATGGCAATCTCGGTCAGGGGTGGGGTAGTTAGAATTTGTGACTGTTTCTACACACAAACTTGCTTGATATAGTTGGGGCCACCTCCTACTTAGGATACTGGGAAGAGAGGGACTGGAGATGAGGTCGCTGGTTGGTGCGAGGGGGGATAGGGAGAGCCCACCACAGTTGGGGGGAGCGACACTAGACAGTACACGTGACCCTGCACTATGATGCAGGCCCAAAACACTAAATACACCATTATTAAATAGAGTGCCAGGGAAGCCATGGTCAAACGTTATAAAATCTTTGCGTACCTGAAGCACAGAGGAGCTGATATTTCACTCAAACAAGGGACATGAGGCTGGGGACTGATTTAAAACTCTGCAACGCAGATGGAGGGGCTCGATATACGAGACCTCGTACTCCACATTTTCCATGGGTGCCAAAGTGTGGGTGCGACTGGGAGTCCCCTTTGTGGTCACAAAATCCAGGATTGACAGGGATGGATGATACGTTCACCTGACAGGAGCACTTGATGGTCTGAAAGTGGTGATCGGCAGTATCTATCCCCCAAACACTGAACAGGCGCACTTCCTTGCAATACTGTCACCACTTTTCAACCAGGAGGAGTCAGTGCTGCTACTCTTGGGGAAGTCATACACCTTGACAGATTGGTGGCTCCCTTGGCTGACTCACTGACTGTCTGCCTTGCAAGAGAATTTAGAGCATGGATGGCCAACTGGGAACTGAGTTACCCCTGGAGATTCCAAAATTTGGGAATGAGGAAGTACTCATTTTAATCTCCACTGCACAATTTACAGGTCTGGCTAGACACAATATTGTGCACTCAGGAGTTCACGGGGAACGTTGCATGTATGAAATCACTGGGAAGCATGTACTCGAACCAAAACCCCTTTCTCATGAACCTGAACTGGGGTAGACGTGCACCCAATTCCCACCTAGAGGCTCAAACCTGAGCTCCTGGAAGAGCTCACATTTATTCAACCCTTGGTAGAGGTAGTACGTAACTACTTTCAAAACAATGACTATACAGTGTTGAATGGCAACAACGAGTGGGACGCATTTAAAGCGGTGGTGCAGGGACATTGTATAGCACATGCTGTGGGAGTCCGGTAGTAGCTCACAGCAGACCAAGTGTCCACAGAGAACTATCTGCGTTGTCTTAAAACAGCCACTCAGGCAAACCAACAGGCACAGGACTGGATGTGGGAGAAGCGCAAAGCCCATGCTGAAATTCTGGATACACTTAGGCTCCTAAACAGAAGGGAACACTTTGCTTTGGCACATACAGAGGGGGACAGAATGAGGAGGTTCTAGTCCAGGCTGGTGTGTGCGGAGGAGAGGGGGAATCCCATCACATAAAGAAGGACTCCTACTGGGGCCATGGCCTACATGCAGCTGGACATACATGCAGTATTTACGCACTATTATGAAACTCTTTATGGGGCGTCCGCCCACACCCAGATGGGATGGTGACAATAGACTCCTTCCTTGGTCGTGCAACACTTCTGCGCCTAGTGAGAGAGGATGCAGAGGTCTTGGGTAGTCTATTCACAGTACCTGAAATTCGGGGCGTTCTTTGGAACCTGGCACGCAGCAAGACTCGAATTGGCTACCTGCCAAATTTGATCAAACCTATGCCTCCTTACTGACACCTCGATTGGAGAAAATGTATGCAGCCGCGTTTGCCTGTGAGAGACTGCTCACTACTACCAGGGAAGCCCTGATAATGTCCATACCCAAGCTAGAGGTCGTGTCTTACTGCCCCGTCAATGCTTAATGTGGATTATAAAATCCTTAGTAAGGTGCTGGCTACCCACCTGTGCCCTTATGTGCAAGCCCTGCTGCATGCTGACCAGAATGGATCCATCCCACAACACCTCTGCTAACATCTGCAGTGTATATCGGGTAATGGGAGAAGCCCCACTAAACACCTACCAGGAGCCAGTGGTGCTCTTCATTGACATAAGAAAGGCGTTCAACACCCTGCAATGGGACTAATTGGGAGAGGTCATGGACAGGATGGCATTGGGGGAGGGGTTGGGTAGGTGGGTATCATTTCTTTATGCTACCCCAAATGCATGGGTCCATATGGGCCACTGTATTTCTAACCCATCTGAAGTCCATAAGGACCAGCGACAGGGATGCCCGCTGTCCCCAATGCTTTTCGCGCTTGCGGTCGAGACGTTCACCAGTATGATGAGGACTGAAGGGTACGGGAGAGGTATACCCCTAAGGGATGGTCAGCCTGCCATATCATTGTATACAGATGATATGTTACTGTATTTGTGGGAAGTTCGCACGTGAATACCATGGGCGATAGAGGTACTAGCGGACTTGGCGGAAGTGTCCAGACTCCTGTGGCTTTCCTCTGGCAGAGACAGTTCAGGAACCACCTGAGGTGATAGTGGACAATGGGATTCACTGGGAACCAAAAGCGTTTCACTGTCTGGGGGTCAGGATTTACCACACTGACCTTTGGGAGGGCAACCTGGGGGCCTTGTTATGGGCCCTGAGGGGCAGCATGACGTTCTGGCACACTTAACAGCTCCCCATTATGGTCAGAGTTGCGCTCACAAAGATAATCATTTTACCCTGACTACTTTATTACTTTGCTAATCTCCAAATTTGGGTTCCAAGGCACTGGTTTCACTCCCTCAATGTACCGTTGCTGGAACCGATATGAGATAGGAAACACAACAGAATGTCCCTGAGGACTCTTCAGAGGCCATCGATGGAGGCCAACTGGGAGTACCAGAGTTCAAACTGTACTTTTTCGCAGTACAGCTGCAATGGATGGCTGGTCGGATTGGACAGGACAGACCTGGGTGAGTTTGGTGACAGTCACAGGGAAGGAGCCTGGATTGGACAGGACGGACCTGGGTGGGTTTGGTGACAGTCACAAGGAAGGAGCCCTTACTGCACTGCTCTTGGGAACCGAGATACCCCCTAAAAGGAAACCAAGGCTACTGACAGTGTCCATGCACTGCTGGAAGGGGGTGAATAAATGCGTGGGGGAGCGGCTGTTGTATGCCCTGGCAATGCCACTGGTGACACTACCCACGGTTAGAGGTGGCTACTTCACGGCATGCCGAATGGTGGCCTGGATGGAAGCAGACCTGACATTAGGGAGCTGCTACGAAGAAGGAACTTTCCAACAAATTTGACGCCCTGGTAGAGGACCGTCAGCTACACGTGCACAATTTCAACAAGGCACTCACCCAGACATTGTGCCAACACTAAGGGAACCCAGATAGGGAAAGTCCTGCCCACGACTGACTTCAAACAGTATTGACATTTGGCAGTGGCCAACACCTCATGTCATGGCTGTACTGCATGATGATGGCTATGACTTGGAGAGCCTTTCCTGATGCCCAGGCCAGATGGGAGGTGAGTTTGGGGAGGCAATATTTAGGTAAAGAGTGGGAAAGGACCTTGGAACACACTAAGAAGGTCTTGAGAAACACATTTTTAAGTATACACAATTCAACCATCTTCACACTACCTACCTTACACCCCAATGACTGAACGCTATGTACCAACTTGACCAAAGGGCCTTCCCCTGGTGTGCTCACCCTGAGGGGTACTTTGGCCACATGGTGTGGAGTTTCCCAGTGATTGAGCGTTTCTGGGACTTGGTGATGACTGACCTGGATCGTGACCTGAACTGGCAGCGCCTGAAAATGATAAAGATCCATCTCTTAGGCCTTTGTAGCCAACAGACATCTGCGAAAGTGGGCAATAAGTTCCTAGATCTAGCACTAGGCGTGGCCCGTTGGGACATTGCCAGGCATGGGAATTCTGCGGAGGGCCCACCACATAGCCGATGGAAGGGGGAGATGCTGGGCAGGGGCAGAGCAGATGGCACTGCGCTCATAAGACTATAAAGGGCACCGTAGGAACTGTAGAGGTAGAAGCTAGTTTTGAAAATGCGGTTGGAGCGGTGCCATGAGCATCCTGGGCCTTGGGGTCGGCGGAGGCTGGTTTGATGAGAGGAAATGGGCAATGCGTGGGCTGTAACCCAGCGGTACAGATAAGGGCGGACACACCAAAACCCCCACGGGACACTGACACACCGCTCCTGTTACCCTTCCGGACCCACTACCTCAACTAGAACAACAGGGAACCGCAATAGGTCTGGAACGGTTACTTATTTTTGTTACAGTGTTTTTGATGCACGCAGGGAGCCTAAAAAATGGATGATTGAGAGGACTCTGTAATGTGAAGATGGTTACATTGACATAATCTGCTGCTGTACAAGGTACCTGTTGATATATGAAAATGCAATAAAAGAGATTAAAAACAATATGGTAAAGCCTGCAAAGTTTTAAGTAAGGTGAATTACAGTGATAAAGATAAAGAAAAAGCAGTTAGAATAGTGCTGCGATTACATATCAATCTTGGCTTGAGCACAACTGTATTACCATCCGTGGAAAAAAACTGTCAGTCTTTTGAACCTTGACAAAAAGTTGTTGTTGAATAGTTCGAGTTCTTTGGATTTCCACCAACCCAGATGATAACCAAGTTAACTGCCAACCTGTGGATCAACCCAGCAAAAAAGTACTCCAGTACTGAGATCTCTATGGCGGCTACCAATTTAATCTCAGGTAGCCTTATATGCCCTAACAACTGTAAATAACGCCCTGCTCCTTACATCAACCTGCTCCCGAGCCAATAAATATTTCTTCTATCAACCGTCAACCTCCCTTCGATTGGAAAACCAATTCTTGCTTGAGAGCGGTCAGACATATGGAGATGGTTCTATTTCTACACCAGCAGCCAGTCTGTGGAACTATCTCCCTTTGAGTTTGCAGGTGTAAACAAATGTACCCTGTTCCAGACACCGGCCGATAAACTGGCTTTTAAATAAAGAACTTCCAGCTTTTTGCCCCAGTCAGTGTTTTATGGATATGTCTTATCCGAAGTCTTTGCCGCACAATCTCAGGACACAAGTATATGTGACTGTTTAGTGTAATTTCCATGTTGACATTTTTTGGAATTAAAACTCAAATGTTACACAATACTATCACTATAAACCGCACAGTGGCATTCAGGCATGAAGGGAAAATAAACTTAAATAATCATCTCATTTTACAATAATTTGCTGAATGAAAATACAGCGCTAAGGACCAACGAATTTAAAAACAATTCACATACCTTCAGGGAAGGGGCCCATACATTTCTAAGATGCAGGAGCGTGTTCTTCCAGAAGTTTGATTGATGGCATTTCCGCTAACCAATTTTAGACCAAACGTATGAGAAAGTCTACCAGTTTTAAGCCATGAAGATTTACCTACAGTTAATACTTTAGGAAGCCACTACTTCTAGGATGGTGTAAGATCAAGAAAACGTGTGACGGTGTTAGCTGCACATCGCAGTTGAAAGTTGTTCAGTAATGCTTTTGCAAATTGTTTCAGCTCAAGGAAGTGTATCTCGAGCACAGTGAATTTGTCGGTCAGATCCAGTCTTTTTATTTTAAAAGGATTTCTTTTTTTGGTCAAATTTCTTTATAAAAGTTTTGTGCAGTACAATTATGCTCCTTTACTGAGTATATGTTGTTTCCAAGCTTGGGCTGTTTTTGGAACAGCTGACATGAAAGTGCACCACGTTGCAACAGGCATCTGAATCTCAAGCTCTATTTCGCAATTAGACCTGGGTTTTTCTGAACATGGTGTACTATCACTTGAAATAAAATGCAATACTTTTGATGCAGATGTTTCCAAAAGCGCCAGTTTGTGGTCAGTCTTGTTTAGTTGCATTCAGAGGATGTTGAAGAAACAGAGATGCTGCATGCACTCAAAAGTCATAAGGTAACTCGGAGTGTATAATGTGGGCTGTCAACCCAGACAGAGGCAGCAAGACTCCACAGGCGCCACCGGGAACTCCGGCACGCCGCGCATATGGCGGTTGTGCCAGTCCCCGTGACGCGTCTCCTGCGGGGTAGGCCTAGGCTGATGTCGCAGCTGGCGCCCGCCCCCCGCGGGCAGTGATTGGAGGAGCGGGCAATGCCCCAGAAGTATTAAAAAGCACTTCCGGGGCAAAATAGGAAGAACAGGTCCCGGAACCTGCAGGGATCTGTTCCAACTGGTTTCTGGTCAAAAGCACCTTTAAAAAGGAGCGCAGAGTGGCGGCAAGGTCTTTTCCTCGCCGCTACGGTTTAGGGAAGATCTGCACGCCTCCGTCCACGAGGAGGTCTCCATAATTGCACCTTTTTTGTTTCTCTTCATACCGATATCTTCTTGTGAATTTCTTTGCTGAATTCCAGCGCGAGGAGCAGAAGACGGCACCAACAGCCTTGGGCACTCTCCCTTTCCTCCCTGGAGGACCTGCACTACACCACTGCTGGGAGCCACGCGGGTTAGAGTGTATACTCACCTGCCCCACTTGATTGGACTTGTGGGGGTGGCTCTGGCTGTGGGGGTGCTTGTGGTCAACCAGGTTTTCTGGACATTTTCCTGTGCTGGAAGGGAGGTAAGGGTTTGGGCAGCAACCAAAGGGCTCAAGGTATTTAGACCCCAGGTTACATTTGGGGTTGGGGGTCTTTGTAGGGCCATGCCAGTGTGGGGAGTGGTGTTGTTGGTTTACAGACCTAAATTTGTGGTTTGTGTTGGTAGTGTTTAACGCAGTGTATGGTTGTTGGGGCAGCTAGGGGTACTTGTGTAGGCTAGCAGCTAGATATCTTGCTAGGCCCTCTTTTGTGTGTGTAATTTGGGAATGGCACCCAAGGCAAAGAGGGGTCAGGGTTCTACGCGGATGGAGGAATGGATGGAGGCAATGATGCGCACAATGAATGATATGAGGCAGTCCTTAGCTGAGTTGCGTAGGAAAGTAGATGGGCAGGAGGAGGGAGAGGATAGGCCTAGGCGTTCGGGGGTGGCACCCAGGGCAGCATTCCCTCCGGTGCCCCGGAGGTCAAAATCCAAGAGTGGCAGCGGGGGTCTGCGCCGCCAGGGTTGCCAAGCCCAGGGATCCCAGGGCCTTCAGCCCCGGCAGGGGGATCCAGGCCAGAGGGGGGTGACTGGGCCAGCTCCTTTGGTAGTAACCCTTCCAGGTAATGGGCCGGAGCCATTGGTAGTAATCCCACCAGGGGGCGCAGGGGGCCTCAACCAGGCGCACCAGGGATCCCAGGTTAGAGGGGGGCCAACCCACCCAGTAGTACCCCCCGGTGGGCCCCCGGCATTTGGTGTACCCGGACAACCAGATTTGGTGGTCAGTTTAGCGGCAGTGCTCCCATGGTTAGCCAAAGCGGGGACGGTGATTCCTTCTGGAGGCAGTGGTGTCTTGCTAGCCGAGGGGGATGCAGTGGAGAGGGCCAGGAAATTGGTGGCACAACTGGAAGGGGCTAAGCAGGGGGTGCCACAATCAGTTGAGATGGGCCCACGGGCGGCAGTTGTTGGGGTTACGAGCGGGGCTGGGCTGAACAGCGCAGTGAAGAACAAGAGCGGCCCGGAGCCTTCCAAAGCTGGCACATCTACAGGGAATGAGCACGCCAAGACGCAAGCCGGCACGACTGCAGGTACGGAGCAACTGTTACCAAGTTTAGGTTTGGGAGAGCTGCGCTCATCCCGCGAGCGTCTAGGGAGACACATTTCACGGAGGTGAAGGAACAAATCTGGAAGAGGGAATATGTGAACATGTTTTCCTTGCTAGTTGATAAGGATGAGAAAGGGGAGGCTAAAAAGATGAGGGAATGGGCTCATCCAAGGGATTGGGGTAATTGGCCCACCAGGAAAAAGATTGATGAAACTTTGGTTAATTGGATAAAGGCATTTTCCAACTTTCATGCGATAATGGTGGAAAGGTTCCCCAGGCTGGGCGCGCAATTGGCGTGCTACAAGAATAGGATCACATGTGCACATGATGAATACGCAGGAGTGGGGTGGAAAGAATATGACAAGGATTTCCGGAGGGCAAAGGCCTCTGACCCAGGCTTAACCTGGGATCAGATGGATGTCATCTTGTGGTTGCGGCACATGAAAACCCCGAACCAGGGCCAGGACACACCAAAGGGGCAGTCCTTTCGGTCTGGTACACCCCATAGCGGGGGAGGGAGTGGCAAGAAAGGGGCTTGTTGGGATTTCAACAAGCGGACCTGCACTAGGCCCGCTGGTTCATGCAAGTTCAGGCATGCCTGTTCTTTCTGTGGCTTATCCTCCCACCCAGAATCCAAATGTTTCAAGAAATCAAAAGATAAGGGAGGTAAAAAACAGGAATAAGGGCTTGTTGCTGAGCAAAGCGCACTCACCCATAAAAATAATGGCTTTGATACCCTGGTTAAATAAGTACTGTTGCCCAAACACAGCCCAGACTCTGTCAGAAGGTTTCAGGGATGGCTTTAGGATTTCTGCACCCGGCTACTCTGGGGCCTCTTACTGCCGTAATCAGCAATCAGTGAGGGACAACAAGTCGGTGGCAATAGCTAAGGTTTTGAAGGAATTGCATTTAGGGAGACTGGCAGGGCCTTTTGATGCAATAATGGTTGATGATTTTGTCTGCTCACCGCTGGGGGTGGTGCCCAAAAAGGACCCTGGGGAATTCCGCTTGATCCATAACTTATCCGCCCCCAGGGGTCAATCATTGAATGATGTTATCGATGGGGCCCTGTGCACTGTGAGATACGCATCATTGGATCAGGCGATTGCCATGTTGATGTTGCAGTCGCTTGGCCCAGGCACGTTGCTGGCAAAATCTGACATAGAATCCGCCTTCCATTTACTGCCAGTCCATCCACAAGATTTCCATCTTTTGGGGTTCCAGTTAGAGGGCAAGTTCTACATGGACAAGTGCATGCCAATGGGGTGCTCGGTCTCTTGCTCATATTTTGAGAAATTCAGCTCTTTTCTAGAGTGGGTTTCAGGCAGGTTACTGGGCACCACTGGGAATTACACTATTTGGCTGACTTCCTGTTGTTATGGGCACCAGGGTCACAGGAGTGTGACAGGGCTTTGGAAGCATTCTGCGCGCTCATGCGCGAGTTCGGGGTCCCCCTGTCTCCAGGAAAAACAGTGGGGCCGGCCACACAAATTGAGTTTCTGGGCATAGAGCTGGATTCAGATGAGGGTGTGTAGTAAGGTAAAAGGTTTCACGCTAGCATTGGAAGACTGCCTGAGGAAAGAAAAGGTCACTTTACATCAACAGCAGAAGGCAGTGGGAATGCTTAATTTTGAGTTACGAATCATTCTAATGGCCTGCCCCTTTTCACGTTCTATTGCACAAGCAATGTCTGGTTTGAAGGAACGGCATCACCACACTCGGTTGTCCAGCGAGGTTAGGCAGGACATGCGGATTTGGATGGCATTCCTGCGTGATTTCAATGGCACTGTAGTGTGGCCCAGCCCCGCTAGGTCTAGCCCAGACCTCGGCCTCATGACAGACGCTGCTGGGAGTGAGGGTTTTGGTGCCATTTTGGGCCCATAGTGGGCAGCACAACGTTGGCCAACTTGGTGGGTGGACGCCGGTATTACAGGTAACATTGGATTCCTGGAACAGTTTCCCATTTTGGTGGCCCTGACCATTTGGCCTCACCAGTTTCACAATCAATCAGTGGTTTTCTGGTCTGATAATATGGCAGTGGTGGAATGCATTAATCAGCAGTCCGCGAATTGTAAGATGATGCTTCGCTTGTTAAAGGAGATAGTGCTCCAATGCATGAGATTAAATGTGATGTTTAAGGCTAGGCATGTCCCGGGAGTACTCAATCACGCTGCTGACGCATTGTCTCGTTTCAAGATGCAGGTTTTCAGGTCCTACCACCCAGGAGCAGCGGACGGTCCAACACCTTTTCCAGAGCATCTGTGCCAACTTGGTGCCCCAACCTATCGGACCTCGTGGCAGCTAGCCTAGCACCCAGGACTAGGCGGGCCTATGAAGGGGTTTTTAACACTTACTGCAATTTTCTAGGAGGTGGCATGGCACGAGCCAACATCTGTAATATCATTCGTGAAGGAATTGAGGGAAGGGGGGCGTTCGGTTGCCTGCGCCCGACACCACATGGCGGCAATAGCATTTTTTGCAAAGATGCCTCGGGGGAAAGAGGGGTGGGGAACGGGAAGTACCCCCGGGTCTCTGGGGCAAAGGTTTGGGTCAACCTATTGGTAGGGGACTCGGCAATACCTATCCATATGCTAAGACGATCTCAAAGAACAGCTGATGTCAGAGGCAGATTGCTACCTGTCTGTCACATTTCATATAACCTGTCTCAACATTCATTTTGGAGGTATGGAAAAAGCAGTAACTTACTGGTTTGCGTCGCTCCTCCTTGAAAAACAATCTTTCCTTTCAGGCCCTTTAGAAGGCATCAGTTTGTGGAGTCCAATAGGAAGCTCGGTTGCCCTGCATCTCTTAAGTCTTCTTTTAACCACCGGAGTATGTGTGGATGAGCGATACTGGTTCAGCCTGCTGGTCTTCATTGGGATATGGTGCGCTCGTCATTGCTGACACGTTCCTTAATACTAGGCACACCAAAGTTTAAGTAATGTTGAGTAGGCTATGTGTCTCCTTCCTCGTGATCTGGCAACATGTAGGTCATTGCCGAATTGTACGAGTTGTGGGCACAGGTTAGTGACATGGATGTGTCGCCACTCTTCCTCCACTCTGCACTCATCATCATCAAAGGGATGGCACGGGACAATCTTTAATCGTAGCACACATGGTTATCGGTGCCACAGTACACATACACTACACTGAGTCAAACATAATTCTCATTTCATCAACTTTCAGGTTTTTGTTTGAAAGTCAAGTTGCACACCATCGAAAAGACATTACTATTTCTATTATATAATTCACCTTTGAAAATTTACTGTAGCAGTTCAAAATTGCCCTGACTTATTTTTCAGCCTCTGTCATCAACAAGCCAGCAAAGTTGAAAAACATCACCTAATTCTAAGAGTTAATCTAATAGCAGTTTGCTCACAATTGCAGCCCCCATCCCCGCCATTTTGCCTCGCACTGTGGCTTACTCAATACAAAGATGTCTTTATTACAAGAAGGCGCTTCCATCCTCACCAATGGTTTTCCATTTGAAAAAATGCATTACATTATAAATCACGCAAAATAAGCGAACCTAAACCATTGCATATCAAATGCTAGCCTGCATTACCTTTCAAGTGTGGGATTCATTCTACTGGAGAAGAGTTAGACAAGGGTCTCACGTGCACCCCTGAGCTCTCTGACCGTCACGTGTCAGTAACCGTACACCCTCCGTACACAGCACAGGGCCCCGGAGGCCAGTCACACACAGGCGGGCACGGCTCCAGAGCTTTGCTGACAGGAGTTATGAAAAGGGAGAGTGTTCGGTGGTAGATCACACCAAAATCACTCTTGCTTGACAGAAACAAGTAATAGGCAATCCGAAAAAAAGCAGCTCCGAATACTGTACACAAATCACCATGAACAGCAAAATATATCGCATCTAGAAATGTACCAATATCTGAAACGCTCGGGCACTATTACACAGTTTCTGCTGGATGGGCAACGACTGCATTGAAGGCAAAACTGCTGAAATAGATCATTTTAAGTACCTCTAGGACAAATTGTTATTACAGAGGGCGATGCACGGGCCCCTTCTGCAACACGGCTGCTACCCATTAACACCTGGCAAATGTTTTCTAATCTGGCTATTTAGCTTAAGTAACGCGTTTGCATGTTTAAGCGTTCCGTTTAGCATCTTTCTGTAATTTCAGGAAATCAATATCTCGGGCAGAAAAGGAACCAGTGATATGATATACTAAATATATATTGCTCTACATTAGTAACAAGATAATTTAAAACTGGAAGCACCAGTGAGATCACAAAAAAAAAATACCTGGCCATTTCACTCCGCTTAGATACTGTAATTATTATAATAAATATTTGACTCAAAGTAGCCAAATAATGAAACAAAATAGACTGATGGAATCACAGAGACTCTGATGGACGGCCCAAAGACTCCCCTTCAGGTCCATCCATATGCATGTCTGTGACATCACTACTCATGTCATACGTATATTAATGAGGGTACCCGGAAGTGAGCACCGACCTGACACATTTGAGAGTTAGCTCCTGTACAGAAAAGATGATGCCACTGGCAAACTCCTTTCCCCCAACCATACTCAGCACCAAGTGGAGGTGATGGCTTCACCACAAATTCAGTGGGCCAGGTTATGGCATCGCGGTTGTATGACGGAACCATGCATGCCATTACCACACATGGCTTTATAACGCAGTCATTACAACGACCGCGACACTACCACACAAGTCTTTACCACGCACATGCCTTTACCACGCATGCCTTTACAACGAAATTGGCATTGTTAAGGCATGTATGATAAAGGCATATGCGCTGTAAAAACTTACCAGGTAAGTGTAACCACAAATTCATTGTAATAGCATGTGTGGTAAAGGCATATTCGCTGTAAAATCCTGCGTGGTACAGACTTGCGTGGTAGTGTCGCCTACGTGGTTAAGCCTGCTTCGTAAAGGCATGCGGGGTCCAGATTCGTGGTAAAGGCTGTTTCCCTGGCATCGATACCACTCTGCTTGACTCGTTGCGAACCCCCCCCCCCAGATTTATTAAGTAAAATGCACCCAAACAATTGTATATATAAGTCTGCCAAGGACTGCACACAACTATGCCAACCAAAGAGCACAGTCACAGTAATCCATTCTAGATTTAATAAATCAGTGGCATGCAAGTTTCTGCGACAATGAAACGGAAGAAAGGGTGGATTTTCCTCAACACTTTCAAGCGAAAAACACATGTAGAAGTAAGATTGCAAATAAGATCTTTGATAGTTTAATGGGTGCCACAAAGGCCACCTAGTTTGCTTCCCTTTACATGGGGATGGCGCTTGGTCCAAATCAGGCAGCCAACAGTCAGAGTCCCAGGCAGACGAGTTACCAAAGACCAGGATTTTAGTGTTGAAAGAGCAGAGGTGTAGAGAGTTATCATTCATCCAGTGGGTGATGGCATACGTACAGTTCATACTGTGAGCCTGGAGAAAGGAGATATTGCCTTCACAGTGCTGGTACAGCTGTGTGTCTTCAGCATAAAAGGAAAACATAAGGTCATAAGGACGGAATAGGGGACCGAATGGGCCTATAGGGCTGAAAAGAGTGGGGCTCAATGCCGTGTCCTGAGGTGCCCCAGAAGGTACATGCTGAAACTCCTACTGAAAGTCGGAGTATCACAGCCTGAAACCTAGGGACATATACTCTCATTTGCAGTAGAGTAACAATAGCCCCAGCAGCCCCTGCGGTGGTGGGGTGAGGGGAAGAGCTCTAGGAGGCACCCTCCGGGACTTTGCACGGAAGTCGGCCCCTGGCCTGATAGCTACTGACTGGCTCCAGAGAGGAGAATCCCCTCCATGTACTTAGCAGGGGGGACCCCTCAAGTTTCGTTACACCACTGCTCATTTGCATATCAATAATAATTCCACTTGTCACTCATCTAACATAATTGCTGTTCAATGGCTCGCCAGCAACCAGCTCAAACTGAATGCCCAAAAAACGGAGTTCCTTCTCATCTCCCCCCCCTAAAAACACCACTGACATCCTGGAATGGACTAACTCGATCACAGCACTTAACTGCACACCGACTATAGTGGAATCTGCCAAATCTCTCAGTATAACCCTGGACAGCAACCTGAATATGCGTGACCACATCAACTTGATGGCCAAAACTGCGAGGTTCCACCTGAGCTACTTGAGAAAACTAAAACCCTTCCTTAAAGCTGCGGACCTAAAAACCGCAGTTCAGGTGTTAGTTATCTCCAGAATTGAATATGGCTGCTCAACCCTATCTGGCCTACCCAAGATATCCACCGCCCCCCTAAAAGCTTGCCTCAACACTGCAACAAGACTCTTAACAGGCTCAAAAAAATTTGACCACATCTCACCGCATCTGAAGGCCCTGAACTGGCTTCCTTTTGAAGCCAGAATCCAGCTCGAACTGGCCTATATCACGCACAAAGCACTATACACGAATTCCCCGGCATATCTCACCCAGAAAATCTTGGTATCTGGGGGGAGTCAGAAACTCCCGGGCCGCCAGAGACCGTGTGCTCAAGCCACCCCACTTCCGTAAGGAACATTTTTTATAACCGTGCCTTCTCTGGGGCTGCACCAAGAATCTGGAACTCGCTGCCGTCCTTCATCAGAAGAATACCTTCTCTGTCAATCTTTACAAAGGAAGCTAAAACCTTCCTAATGAGCAAATTCCTCCCATAATTCTCTTGTATCGTGCATACCGCTTTGCGGCATTGCTTTTGTTCCTCTGCAAATTTTCCTGTCTGCTTGGCTGCCCCTATTCCTTGTACCGATTTATTACTCCCTCAAATGTATTGCTGGTTCTCTCTGCATTTTGCCGACTTATCACCCCTCATATGTAATTGCTGGTTTTCTCTGTATATTGCCTACATGTCACTACTCTGATTATTGTATATACCCTGGTTTATGTCCTAATGTAGTCACTTCCCTCTATCCCTATCCATGTTTGTTGCCTTTGTCAAACCGGTACACAATGTGTTATCCCTGTAAAGCGTTCTGATACCCTAACGGGTCACGTTCGTGCTCTGTAAAACCTCACATAAATAAATAAAATAGAAATAAGTATGAAAATTATAACATTCCTTAAAGACCAATTTTTTACTTTTCAAATTTAAAAAAATACAAGTTTTACCCAACAGCCAACCACATTAAGCCTTGTAAATTTAAAGAGTGCTCTTTGCAATACATGCAAATATTCAACATACCACACAAAGCCATGCATGAGATAGTGCTTAGTGAATATCATTTTGCATACATGATTCTATTAAGTTGTCTCCCACATGTTGTCAAGTTTCAGGTTGAGGTAATCTATCTTAACCCTGAATCAAGAGAGAGAACAATTTCAATAACAAGCACGTGTACACAAATGCGCACACACAAAAAGGTGTCAGCCATAAGTCGTCTTGATGTGGATCCTTTTAGGACTTTTAGATCAATGCAATTTCAGGGAGTAGATCTCTCTGAAGAAGGACTCAAGATCACTTTAACTGTAATGTGTCTTTGGAGTAGTTATTACCCAACTGAACTGTTTCTGAAGTCTCTTAATGAGTCTACAAGTATTATTTCCAATATACTCACAAATTGTATTGCCAATGTGCATAGTGATTGTGATAGGAACTAAGAACAGACTAGACAATTTTTAATCTGTCTCCAAGCTGCCCATCAAATAATGGCACGGCGTATGCATATTCAGTGAACTGATGGCTTAAGGCTAGGCAACAGATTTAACGTATATACAGGCTGCACCTGTCTTTCTTAACCTCTCATTATGTGCACAGGTTCCTCCAGTTGCTTCATTCTCCCAACTCTGACTCACTCCAAAGATGATATCCATGCAGTTCTCTTGGCTTTAACAATGCAGAACGCCGCCATGTTGCCTTCAGCAAGGCAAGACTTACAGGTAGAAGTAAAATTGTTACTATTCATCAGTAGATCTGCCGGTATTCTGTTTTCTGCTATTTTTGAGTCTCTAGTGAGCAATTGAATTTCGTTGCTAATGGAGCTGCCACCCTCATTCCCAGCTTAGTTAATATTGAGTAATATATACCATCATTTTACACTGACTTCAATGGTAATGCCAGAATTGTCAAACTTGTTTTCGTTTATTTCAGAATTGCTCCATATTTGATGTTCACTTTGTAAAGCCTAAAAATTTGCACTTTTACTGCCGGGATGTTTACATATCTCTGTGCTAAGGCTTTAAAAAAAAAATCAGCAGGTGCACATGTACCACTTTGGTCTCTAGATGCAGCCATACAAACTATGGGGCCGATTCCGATCTCGGCCGGTAGGGCTCCGAATCGGATTTGGCTTTACCGGATCCGATTCGGAGCCCTGTTTCCCGACCGAACCGTACGCGGGTCCGGCCGAGCGAGTACGATGCGAAATCGCCGACCGACTCGTCCGGGCGTCCCGACCGCTCCGACCGACTCGCTCCCGGCTCGAACCGCTCCGACCGACTCGCTCGGACTCGACTCGCACCGCGCAATGGAGACGTTTCCCGGCCGGGTAAGTACGATGCGCGCCGCGAGCAGTCCGACCGAGCCGCGCACTCCGGCTCGTAAGAGCAGTCGGAGCAGTACTCGGGGTCCGTGTCGGACCCCCTGCATGCGTAGCCGCGCGAGTCGCACACAGGGGGACCCATGGGTCCCCCTACCTGTGCGTGTACGGCGCGAATCGCTTCGCCGCGTACCCGCTGTAGGGGGCGCCCTTGTCCGACTTCGCACCCATTGAGTCAATGGGAGCCCGCGTACGCGTTGTACGACCGGCTCCCATTGACATCAATGGGAGTCCGACCGACTCGAGTCCGATAACATAAGGACGCATCGTACTCGTTCGGTCGGACTGCACGGGTCCGATTCGGTCGGAAATCTCTCCGGGTCCGGCTCGGTCGGAGAAATTTCCGGCCCGAATCGGAATCGACCCCTATATGTTTATGAAGCACATTCACAGCTATGTATTGGTGCAAACCCTGCAACAATATCTCATTGCAACCAGAGACGTTTTAATGCATGGGCAAATTGGGCTCTGGCCCAGGGCCCCAGCCTTTCAGGGGGGCCCCTGACAGAGTCAGCTCCGTTCTCCAGAGTTTTGCCATAATGACCTTGAATATTTCTTATACAGTTTCTTTTAAATACTGTTTCCCTTTAATTTATTGTTTATGTACCTGATGTGTGAGAGTCTAGTACAGCCATTTTGCAGAGAAATGTTGTGTTTATGTTTCATGCAATTTACATAAAAAGTTTTTTAGATCAAAACAAGGCCTAACATATAAGAAATGGGAGGGCGTCACAGAGATTATTTGCAATAATATTGGTGAGCTGCTGCTGTGTTACAATATTGAAAACACACATAACTATCCCTGAATATTAGATGTAAACTCATTTAGGGCCTTATTTATGAGAAGTGATGCATCGCTGTGTGAAAACGGGGATGCGTCACTTCTTAGTGCGCCCTCCTTGCGACATGATGGATGTGTCATATTTACTGTATGACGCATCATGTCGCAGGAGTTACAGATACGTCAGTATTTCTGACGTATCTGTAGGCGCATAAAGTGATGCATTGCTGGGGTGTGTCTGAAAATAGACACCACTCCAGCAATGTGTCCTTTCACATGGGGCAAGCCCCATGTGAAGGGGCGTGCATCAGACTTACGCCTGCTGTGAGGCAGGTGTAAGATATTGACGCAATGGCGTCCCAGAAGTGGCGCACTGAGTTCTCATAGATTTCAATGTGCCACTTCTACGAGGCTTTTGCGGGGCAACACCCACCCTGCATACATTATGCCTGGCGCAGGTATAATGTGGTGCAGGGGTTTACAAAGTGACGCATCTGCCTAGATGCGTCACTTTGTAAATAGGGCACAACATGGCAAATGTTTTACGCTGCCGGTGCGTCACAAAAAGTGACTCACCGGCAGCATAAAAGTGAAGCAAGGCCTCATAAATAAGGCCCTTAGAATTTGGATGAGTGTTCCTTTGCACTGCCAGGGACCTAATGAAATGAAATAGTGTATTTAATAAAGCGTGCAGCTACTCAGACTAGAGTGTCCTGGTGCGTGACAGCGGGAGGAAAATGTGCGTATAAGACCCATCAGTTATTAAAAAGCCAGGTTTTTAAGTTCTTCCTGAAAGAGAGTAGGTCTGTGGTTAGTCTCAGAGACTCAGGGAGGCTATTCCACAATTTTGCGCCTAGAAAGCCGAGGGATCTGCCTCCAGTGCGGGTACAGCATATTTTAGGCACGATGGCCAGGTTGGCATTGGAAGATCTTAGGGGTCTATATGTTGTGTAGTGATTAACGCGCTTATTTAGGTAGCCGGCTCCTAAGCCATGGAAAGCTTTAAAGAAGATGGTCATCGCTTTGAAGTCGATCAGTTCTTTTATGCAGAGCCAGTGTAGAGTCTTAAGAATAGGGGTCATACTAGATCTGGGTTTAGGTCTCAGGATGGCTCTGGCCGCCGCGTTTTGTACCACTTGTAGGCGCTCGATAAGGGATTTGGGAAGACCGAGGTACAAGCTGTTGACATAGTCAAGCTTTGATGTCACCAGAGCCTGCACCACGATCTTTCTGCTCTCAAGCGGTAACAGTGGCAGGAATTTTTAGCATACAGAGTATGCCAAAGCAAGCGCCAGTTGGATTTTGGATTTGAAAGCGCATGGAGAGTGTCTTGTCTATGACAATGCCTAAGTTTTTACTTTCTCCTTTTCCGCGGGCGGGGCGGCAGATCCTTTGGCCACCAAGAGCTCCAGTCAGGCGTTTCTGGATTACCAAAGAAAACAACTTCAGTTTTGTCAGGATTGCACTTCAGCTGATTGATCTTAAGCCAGTTAAAAACCTTTGTGTGGCAAGACCTAATCATTGCCCCGTCAAAGTCGGTTCCTTTTTCACACGTAAAATTCAGCTGAGTGTCATCAGCATAGGAAACAATTTTGGCGCCCTCTTCCTCTACCAGAAATGCAAGGGGGATAGATATATATTAAAACGGGTAGGACTGAGAATGGAGCCCTGAGGGACACCTACATTCATGGACGGAACCAAGGATGAGAAAGGGGGAGCCAGATATCCTGAGATCTATTTGTCAAGAAGGATGACATCCATGTTAAGGCGGTCCCCCCAGGCCGATGTTAGCAAGTCTCTCCAGGAGCCTCTCATGTGGGACCATATCGAAGGCCGCCGACAGATCGAGCAGTATCAGAACAGCCTTGCCTCCCTGGTCCAGCTTACCCTTGAGAAATTCAGTCACTTTCAGCAGAGCGGACTCTGTACGGTAGTTAGCCCTAAAACCGGATTGGAACTCATGAAGGAGCTTCCCATCTTCAATGTGTTTTTGGAGGGCCTTGTTTACATGCTTCTCTAACACTTTGGAGAGGGCCGGAAGAAGGGAGATTGGCCTGTAGTTGGCAGGGTCCGTCGGTTTGGCGTTAGCCTTTTTATCAGTGGAAGAATTTTGGCATTCTTCCATAATTTTGGCATGTTGCCTGAGGAGGGGGAAGCATTAAAGAGCTGGTTTACCGTGGGGTTTATGGTGGGAGCTAATAGGTTCAGGATATTCACTGGACATGGGTCGGTAGGAGAGCCAGACTTAATGCTTTGGAGAAGGGTCAGTGACGCTTCAAGCTGAAACTCAAGGAAAGCTAGTAAAGATGGAGGATCCAAGAGGTGAAATTTGCTATTAGAACTAAGGTAGAAGGTCAGTTCTTCCTCTGCGATGTTAGTGAAGGCTTGTTGGATCACAGAGATCTTTTTGTGGAAGAATTGAGCTATTTGCTTAGACCATTCTTCCGTGCATGGCCCTTCCTTTGTGCCGGCTTTCGGGCGGTAAAGGATTTAACTATACTAAAGATTTCCTTACTCTTATTTTGGGCATTTTCTATCTTGGTTTGAAAAACGTTTTTCTTGGCTGCCTTCACGAGAATGCAATGAGCTTTTAAGGTGTCTTTATACCTTCCTGTCCTCAGGTAGATAGGATTTACGCCATTTCCGTTCCATTTTTCTACAATTTCTTTTGCTAGATCTGAGGGAATCGTTAAACCATGGAGCTGGTGGGGCCGACCTCTTTGAGGAGCGGGAAACAACCGGTACCGCTGCATCAATGTTGGTTCGGAGCCATGAATCTATTGAGAGGGCGTCTGAGTCGGGGCAGCCAGGCAGCTCCGGTGAGGAACGACTGAGGGCGTCTGCTAACATCGGGATGGATATTTTATGGAACAAACTGTAATTAGAGACCCTCTGCCCTGCGTTAGCCCGAGGGGCTGTGGCAGAGTTGGGAATGACGAATTTTAATAGGAGGTGGTCTGACCAGGTAATGGGAAGAGGTAGGCTTACTGATATGTCAAAGTTGTTAAAGATTTGGTCTAGGGTATGGCCCTTCTCATGGATGGCCGAAGAAATAGATGTAAACATGTTGCAGGCCTGCCGCGTCTCCAACAAGGAAATAGTTTGAGGGTCTTTTCCATTGTCCATATGTATACTGAAATCTCCCCAAATAAGGCAGTTATTGTATTTTAAGGCCAGGGAGGTGTGGGCTGTATTAAGCGCAGTAATAAAATTTCCAATTGCACTGGGAGGTCTGTAAATCAGAAAAACAGCTATGCTATGATGGGGGATAAGGTACAGCGGAAGCCTAAGGACTCTGTGCCCTCGATGTTTTACATCGGGATGGGAGAGCAGTCTAGTTTTTGATTGTAAATTATGGCGGCACCACCCCCCTTCCCACTCGGTCGGTCCCTCCTAAGGATTTTATATCCCGTAGGGATGGCCGAGGTGATAGTAGGGTTGGAGGCTTCAGACAGCTAGGTCTCAGTGAGAAATAAAAGATCAGGCTGTTCGTCTAAAAGTAGGCCATAAATGTGTGGTTCATGCTTTTGCATAGAGCGACAATTTAAAAGGGTGCAAAACACACAAGATGATGGACGGAATGCTGCACATTGGCAAACATTCACCCCCAGTCACAGATCTGGGTTTAATCCATCGTTATTTTGCTTCACCACGCTACCCCAGTTCAGACATAGCCATATGCAAATCAGTCTTGACCCTGTGCCTCATGGGAACAGTCCAGACCGAACTGCCAAGCCATGTCTTCCCTGGACCGGAATCAAGCATCCTAGGACCGGTTCGGGCTTTCAGCCCTCATCAGCCAGGATAGCTTGACTCCAGTGGCGTAGTGAGCACGGGACCCACGTCTGGGCATACCCTTCCCACTTAGGCGAAATGCAAAACACACAAGATGATGGACGGAATGCTGCACATTGGCAAACATTCACCCCCAGTCACAGATCTGGGTTTAATCCATCGTTATTTTGCTTCACCACGCCACCCCAGAAACCGGTCCTAGGATGCTTGTTTCCGGTCCAGGGAAGACATGGCTTGGCAGTTCGGGCTGGACTGTTCCCATGAGGCACAGGGTCAGACTGATTTGCATATGGCCATGTCTGAACTGGGGTGGTGGAGTGAGCTAAAGAATGATGATGGATTAAACCCAGATCAGTTGACTGGGGGTGAGTGTTTGATTGGCTCAAGCGTTCCGTCCATCATCCCCTTTGTATCGCTTTGTTCGCCCTGAGTTGGCGGGGGTATTCCCAGACGTGGGTCCCTTGCTCACTTTGCCACTGGATTCAAGCAAGCCTGGCTGATGACGGCTGGAATGCCAGAAACCGGTCCTAGGATGCTTGTTTCCGGTCCAGGGAAGACATGGCTTGGCAGTTCGGGCTGGACTGTTCCCATGAGGCACAGGGTCAGACTGATTTGCATATGGCCATGTCTGAACTGGGGTGGTGGAGTGAGCTAAAGAATGATGATGGATTAAACCCAGATCAGTTGACTGGGGGTGAGTGTTTGATTGGCTCAAGCGTTCCGTCCATCATCCCCTTTTGTATCGCTTTGTTCGCCCTGAGTTGGCGGGGGTATTCCCAGACGTGGGTCCCTTGCTCACTTTGCCACTGGATTCAAGCAAGCCTGGCTGATGACGGCTGGAATGCCAGAAACCGGTCCTAGGATGCTTGTTTCCGGTCCAGGGAAGACATGGCTTGGCAGTTCGGGCTGGACTGTTCCCATGAGGCACAGGGTCAGACTGATTTGCATATGGCCATGTCTGAACTGGGGTGGTGGAGTGAGCTAAAGAATGATGATGGATTAAACCCAGATCAGTTGACTGGGGTGAGTGTTTGATTGGCTCAAGCGTCCCGTCCATCATCCCCTTTTGTATCGCTTTGTTCGCCCTGAGTTGGCGGGGGTATTCCCAGACGTGGGTCCCTTGCTCACTTTGCCACTGGATTCAAGCAAGCCTGGCTGATGACGGCTGGAATGCCAGAAACCGGTCCTAGGATGCTTGTTTCCGGTCCAGGGAAGACATGGCTTGGCAGTTCGGGCTGGACTGTTCCCATGAGGCACAGGGTCAGACTGATTTGCATATGGCCATGTCTGAACTGGGGTGGTGGAGTGAGCTAAAGAATGATGATGGATTAAACCCAGATCAGTTGACTGGGGGTGAGTGTTTGATTGGCTCAAGCGTTCCGTCCATCATCCCCTTTTGTATCGCTTTGTTCGCCCTGAGTTGGCGGGGGTATTCCCAGACGTGGGTCCCTTGCTCACTTTGCCACTGGATTCAAGCAAGCCTGGCTGATGACGGCTGGAATGCCAGAAACCGGTCCTAGGATGCTTGTTTCCGGTCCAGGGAAGACATGGCTTGGCAGTTCGGGCTGGACTGTTCCCATGAGGCACAGGGTCAGACTGATTTGCATATGGCCATGTCTGAACTGGGGTGGTGGAGTGAGCTAAAGAATGATGATGGATTAAACCCAGATCAGTTGACTGGGGGTGAGTGTTTGATTGGCTCAAGCGTTCCGTCCATCATCCCCTTTGTATCGCTTTGTTCGCCCTGAGTTGGCGGGGGTATTCCCAGACGTGGGTCCCTTGCTCACTTTGCCACTGGATTCAAGCAAGCCTGGCTGATGATGGCTGGAATGCCAGAAACCGGTCCTAGGATGCTTGTTTCCGGTCCAGGGAAGACATGGCTTGGCAGTTCGGGCTGGACTGTTCCCATGAGGCACAGGGTCAGACTGATTTGCATATGGCCATGTCTGAACTGGGGTGGTGGAGTGAGCTAAAGAATGATGATGGATTAAACCCAGATCAGTTGACTGGGGGTGAGTGTTTGATTGGCTCAAGCTGCTCCGTCCATCATCCCCTTTTGTATCGCTTTGTTCGCCCTGAGTTGGCGGGGTATTCCCAGACGTGGGTCCCTTGCTCACTTTGCCACTGGATTCAAGCAAGCCTGGCTGATGACGGCTGGAATGCCAGAAACCGGTCCTAGGATGCTTGTTTCCGGTCCAGGGAAGACATGGCTTGGCAGTTCGGGCTGGACTGTTCCCATGAGGCACAGGGTCAGACTGATTTGCATATGGCCATGTCTGAACTGGGGTGGTGGAGTGAGCTAAAGAATGATGATGGATTAAACCCAGATCAGTTGACTGGGGGTGAGTGTTTGATTGGCTCAAGCGTTCCGTCCATCATCCCCTTTTGTATCGCTTTGTTCGCCCTGAGTTGGCGGGGGTATTCCCAGACGTGGGTCCCTTGCTCACTTTGCCACTGGATTCAAGCAAGCCTGGCTGATGACGGCTGGAATGCCAGAAACCGGTCCTAGGATGCTTGTTTCCGGTCCAGGGAAGACATGGCTTGGCAGTTCGGGCTGGACTGTTCCCATGAGGCACAGGGTCAGACTGATTTGCATATGGCCATGTCTGAACTGGGGTGGTGGAGTGAGCTAAAGAATGATGATGGATTAAACCCAGATCAGTTGACTGGGGGTGAGTGTTTGATTGGCTCAAGCGTTCCGTCCATCATCCCCTTTTGTATCGCTTTGTTCGCCCTGAGTTGGCGGGGGTATTCCCAGACGTGGGTCCCTTGCTCACTTTGCCACTGGATTCAAGCAAGCCTGGCTGATGACGGCTGGAATGCCAGAAACCGGTCCTAGGATGCTTGTTTCCGGTCCAGGGAAGACATGGCTTGGCAGTTCGGGCTGGACTGTTCCCATGAGGCACAGGGTCAGACTGATTTGCATATGGCCATGTCTGAACTGGGGTGGTGGAGTGAGCTAAAGAATGATAATGGATTAAACCCAGATCAGTTGACTGGGGGTGAGTGTTTGATTGGCTCAAGCGTTCCGTCCATCATCCCCTTTTGTATCGCTTTGTTCGCCCTGAGTTGGCGGGGGTATTCCCAGACGTGGGTCCCTTGCTCACTTTGCCACTGGATTCAAGCAAGCCTGGCTGATGACGGCTGGAATGCCAGAAACCGGTCCTAGGATGCTTGTTTCCAGTCCAGGGAAGACATGGCTTGGCAGTTCGGGCTGGACTGTTCCCATGAGGCACAGGGTCAGACTGATTTGCATATGGCCATGTCTGAACTGGGGTGGTGGAGTGAGCTAAAGAATGATGATGGATTAAACCCAGATCAGTTGACTGGGGGTGAGTGTTTGATTGGCTCAAGCGTTCCGTCCATCATCCCCTTTTGTATCGCTTTGTTCGCCCTGAGTTGGCGGGGGTATTCCCAGACGTGGGTCCCTTGCTCACTTTGCCACTGGATTCAAGCAAGCCTGGCTGATGACGGCTGGAATGCCAGAAACCGGTCCTAGGATGCTTGTTTCCGGTCCAGGGAAGACATGGCTTGGCAGTTCGGGCTGGACTGTTCCCATGAGGCACAGGGTCAGACTGATTTGCATATGGCCATGTCTGAACTGGGGTGGTGGAGTGAGCTAAAGAATGATGATGGATTAAACCCAGATCAGTTGACTGGGGGTGAGTGTTTGATTGGCTCAAGCGTTCCGTCCATCATCCCCTTTTGTATCAATTTAAAAGGGTGGCCTTTAAGTCCTCTTTTTTCTTATTGTTTTTACACTTGTTGTTGCGTGGGAGGATCTTGGGTGTGAGTTTCCTGGGCTGGAGGAGAGACCAGTTGCACTTATTGCATCGAAAGTCTACCTCCAAGCTCAGATCAGCCGCTGTACACTGACATAATGGTAGCCGCCTAAGACTAAGCAGTTTTCCCTATTGTAATATAGTGGAAGAAACTCACCGGAGGGGAGCTGCGCACGTCCGTTGCGCGCGTCCGTTTGCATCGGGAATATATAGGCTAATGCCTATGATACAAACTGGATCGCTAACGCAGCTGAGGAAGCGGAAACTGCGTAGCCCGATAGTAGCCCCAGCCCTCCGCACAATCGGCGTATCAGCCGCGGCGGACCAGGACTGGAGGAAAAGCGAGATGCGAATCAAAGCAGCTAAGGAGGTGTAGGCAAGCAGAATCAAGTAAAGTGCAAGTGCGCGTAGGTAGGAGAAATTGTTAAAAAACACAGAGTAATTCAGCCACACATATACAATTTAAAAAGTATTAAAAACCTTGTAGCAGGGCAGGAAACACTAAATCCTACCGCTGTCAGCTGCGCGCGTCCGTTTGCATCGGGAATATATAGGCTAATGCCTATGATGCAAACTGGATCGCTAACGCAGCTGAGGAAGCGGAAACTGAGTGAGCGGAAGTGAGGAGCCCAATAGTAGCCCCAGCCCTCCGCACAATCGGCGTATCAGCCGCAGCGGACCAGGACTGGAGGAAAAGCGAGATGCGAATCTGAGCAGCTAAGGAGGTGTAGGCAAGCAGAATCAAGTAAGTGCAAGTGCGCGTAGGTAGGAGAAATTGTTAAAAAACACAGAGTAATTCAGCCACACATATACAATTTAAAAAGTATTAAAAACCTAGTAGTAGGGCAGGAAACACTAAATCCTACCGCAGTCAGCTGCGCGCGTCCATTTCAATCGGGAATATATAGGCTAATGCCTAGGATGCAAACTGGGTCGCTAACGCAGATGAGGAAGCGGAAACTGCGTGGGAAACAGGGGCTCAAATTGGATCATAAATTCAAAGCTGTTCTGAACAGGGGCCCCCAAAATATGTTTGGCCCAGGGCCCCCAAAATCCTTAAGATGTCCCTGATTGCAACCTGAATATGTAATGAGAAACGTAGAAATAGTTTCAACTTTTTAAACAAATTTTCTCAAATGTAAAAACATAAATCAAGGACCGCTAACCAAGGAAATGTTGCCCTGAAAACCTGTATGTAATCCGCAAATAGCAAATATGAGTGGGTTTGCCTAGAAAATGTAGTCTGCACAAATCAATTATGTAATATTAGGGCAGATCACACAATTGTGGCAGAATCACTGTTTTTGGTGTACTGTTATTTTGTTCACAAAAAACTCAAGATTATAGGAAGGCATTTAAAACAAGATATTTTCAAATTCTGTTTGACCAAAGGAATTTATTGGTGCGAACTAGGCCGCCCTCATGCTGGCAGGCTGGCCAGCAGAACATGCTGAACATGACATTTACCAGAATTTTAGCATTTTCTTTTTGAAAACATGGTTACTCCAACAAGTCACCCTTGAGCAGGAACATAGCACTGCCAAGACTTGACCTCCAACTATGTTCCTCTGGGCTTTCTTAGTGTGTACAGGTATTCTATGAGTTCAGGATTCCCACAGATGATAAATTGGGTGTAGGGCCCGTTCGATATTTGGAAAGCAGCTGTTAACAAAATTGTGCTTTAGGATACCTGTCTTTTGGTCACAGACATCACCCCTGGGCTCTATGAAAATTTACCACAATAATATACTGTTAACGTCTATACTGAACGTCAAATCTCCCTCACACCGAATTGCTGGCAGCAAGATCAGGCTGAACATGATGTTTGTCAGATTTTTAGCATATTTTTCCACAAAACACAGTAATTCCCATCAGTCTCCCTCACGCAAGAAGATATCCCTGCCAAGACTTGAGCCTCAACTTTCTTCGACTGGGCTTCCTGAGCATGAGTATACCAAACATGTATGGGTGTCGAATGGGTTCAGGGTGCTGAAAGGCGATAAGCTGTGTACAGAGAATTTTGGAAAGCAGCAACAAGGCTAGCTGTTTGATTGCACTGAACATGACATCTTTCAGATTTTTAACACTTTCTTACAAAACATGGTAATTCTCTCTAGTCTCCCTAGCGCAGAAATATATGCCAGCCAAGGCTTGACACTGAACTTTCTTCCTCTAGGAAACTGGGAGCAGACACACAGCTCCATCATTTAACAATGCTTCGCTTATGCAGAGAAGCATTATGAAATGAAGGAGCTGCGTAATATTGAGTCAGAAATTGTGGATTAAAAGGGAAGGTTTTGGGAACAATCCTAGTCTATACCCTTCTAATCCTTCCCTGCTGGTTTAATTCATCAGCTGGTTGAGACGGAGGGGTTCAGGAAGGTGAGCATGGGAAGAGCTAGGGAGGGTGGCCTGCTCCTTCTGCCCACTCTCCCACCAAAATAAAAAAGTGCATGGGGCTGGTGGGCACGGCTAATGAGCCCTCTCCCCCACTAGCTCAGGGATGCTCAAAGTGCAGCCCTCCTGAACTTTACATGTGGCCCTTTGATGGACAGCAGAACCAGGGTGCTGTTTACTTGTCGGAGCACTAGCATTGAGAACGCTGTCAAATGAGCAAGTATTTATTTATTTGTCAACTCAAGTAAAGAAAAAAAAAGCAAAGAAGGTATCCTCCACCACTTATCTTTAAAAACAACTTCACTTTTAAAGACAAGGGGCGACAAACAAACAAATATGATAAAATCTCTTTAAAATTAAAAAAGTGTATTCCATCAAACATGAATTTAGAAACATTCATGCCTCACCCATGCCCTGACAACAATGCCATTAGTGGCCCAAGGGGGAAGACCTTTGGCATGTGTACCCTCTGGGGGGTCTAGTTTGTTACTATATGTGGAACAACATTTGGCTCTTGGGGATCCAACAGAACCTTGAGCTGAGCCAGTCATCCAACATGAGCTTGACTCAAGCTTTCAGTGGATCACCCACCGCTATCATATAACACAATTAAGGGGGCAAAGGCATAGGAAGCATATGATTGAACTATCATCGAATAATTTCGTGAAGCAGAAGTACCAACACCACCTTGCAGGAGTCCTTGTTTCAATATTCAAAACTCTCTCACTACGCCATATTTTAGTGATTGGACCATGAGACTGAGTGTTCTCTCTCTCCCATGGGTAAAATCAAATGATTGGTTACAGCCCTGTTTTTTTCACATGGTTACAACCAGAATTTAGTTTAATTTAAGTTTTTCCTATATCAGTTAGAGAAAAGGAGCAGATGAAATATGTTCTGAAATTATTACTAAAGAGCACACAATTTATCATGAGAGGAGGCCAAGATTAATAAAACAAAATGCTTTCTAATTCCATAGTTTCCACCTTGCTCATTACACAACAAAAGTGTGATTGGTTCTAATGGTAAAACTCAGAGATTACTCTCACCAAAGAAATGCACCTGTGCAGTGGCACCTGCCCAACCTTTAAATACAGAGTTCACAACCAGCATATTTTGGCAAAGTTACAAAAGCCAAGATTCAAAGTCAAATCTCTTTGTTCCATGACTAAAATGTTCCCACTGATCCATGTCTAGCAGTGGAGCCTGGGTGTTTTTGTCTGCCCACCTCAGTGAATTACACACCTTCTAAGGTGGTCTTTGCGGAGGATTTTCATTTAGCACTCACCACATTAACAGAGTCTGTTTCTAAGTACTCCTAATGTTTACAGGTAGGAAGCTAAAGAGATAAGAAGATTGTGAGGCCTAAGATTATATTTCAATGCAGCTCAGCAATCAAGTTACTTCCTTTGTACACCTGACTCACCAAAGCAGAGAAGGCTTACCCTAGGATGCAGCAGAGGATTAGAGCATACAACAATATTGTCAAATCTCTGATTTTTCTACAGACTGGGGGATTAATTTAGAGGAAAGTATGGAATGAAACTCTCAAAATAACTCTACAACTCACTATTCACACAATGTAGCTGCTTTGCTCCCTCTACGCTCACCTTACACCCGCTCCCCTCACACTCACCCTGCTGGCATCAAAGCAGACCTTGGTCACACCATACTTTTTGGCAGCTTTGAAAAAGTACCCATGCACTAGCTCGATCCTTGGAGGTCCTAGCATATCCTTCCAAGGACCACCATATGTGTGTTTTTGTGAAGTGGAAAAAGAGATGAAAGAAAATGGACAAGAGTGATCTTACATTTCTGAGAGCTGTGAAGGTCAGCGAGCTGGCAGTGGCACAAAAATACAGAGTGAATGCTATTCACTGGTGGTAGGTAAGACAAGGTCCACGGTACCCATCACTAATGCTGAACAAGCAGCTCATAGTGTTTGGGAACCCGTGGAGGCAAGAGAATGAACTTGTTCAGAGGAGGTGAACAGAGCACTTAAGGGTAATGCACGATTACAAGTGTCTAGAAAGGAGTCCTTCCTAAAGTGTGGTGCAGACTCACACACAACACAGCCAGTCTTAAAACTTGGATACTGAAAGCTGCAGTGATAAGATGTCTGAGGCAGTATAATCAAGGCAGACGATTTAGGGACCTTGCTAGGCCACTACATGAAATAGAACAGGGTTCATCGAATCTGGAATACATTTGAGATAATGCTGTCTGGACGTATTGGTGTCCACCAGGGAGCTGCAGCAGATTTTATCAATCATTTAATCCGCACCCACTCAATAGTATTTTCAGAGAGGGGAGTTGGGATGGGGCTCTGTCTTGACAAGGATACATGAGCATCATGTGCATCTGAAAGGACCTAATATGGATATACTTGGGAAAAGTACTTGGCACAGGATTTTCCCATCATTTAAGCTTTTTTACAAAAGTCCTAGTAGTTTGTATAGAAATAAGGTATGCAAATAATTAACTAGACAAAATAGGGGTGCAATATTCACCAAGTTATGTTAGGAATAGAACAGGTAAGTCTGGCTCACAGTTAAGGAACCTGGTAGCACCAAAACTGCAAGGAATTGGGAGGGGCGACTTTACAGTGATTCAGTAATGCTTAATGCATCTATCGAACCTGGAAGGAGAATAGCAGCTGCAGGGGCACGCCTACTATTACTAGTGGGACAGTCAGCGGTAACATACAAAAACATATTTTTGATTGAAGGGTGATCCCTGTGATCACCTAACCCCTATCCCCAATCCTGTGTTTGTTGCATGTGCATTAATGTGCTTTTCCATTAAAAATATTTCTTGTTATATAAAAATATTTGGTTAGATGTGGCCTATGTTACATCTAACGTTCTGTATGGCACACTATTTTACTCCACTACGCAGGTATTTTGTGTGTGGGGTTATTATGAGTGCAAGAGTTGTGATTTAAGGTTTAGAGAAAAAATTTAATGGTGAGGCATGGATTTTAGTTACCCCCTTCCATCATAATGCTGATGGGCAAAACAATTAAGACAAGTAAAATTCAAAGGACTGTGGGAAACTGGGTGAAAGTGAAAAGTAGTTTTGCAGACAGCTGTCCACAGAAATCTAGAAACTCCACCCTTGGACTAAGACAAGGAGAGTAAAATAATGCATACTGATTGATTACATTCAAAGCATCTTTCCTGTAGTAGGCATGTGGCACGTTAAAATATCTTTGGGCTTGTTGTAATTAGGTTTGAGTCCCAAGCTTGAATCTGCTTTATTTGGTGTGACTGGCCTTGTTGAAAGCCTCCTCATGGGGACCGATCAGCCCTGGTGATATTTTAATTATCAACTCTGGGCAGCTTTGCCTCTGGTAGACACATTGAAAGTGGCTTTTGAAATGTTTATATAGGCAACACGTCCCACTTTAGTAGTTGTGACTGTGTGTTGGTGGATCTACCTCTTGGAGTTATCTCTGCCCTTGGGGATATGTGATTTATTAACTACAGGCAGGGTTGGCAGTATTGGGCACATTTAAATTGACTACATAGGGTATGTTTAAATGGCTTATGAGTTGGCTTTATACAAGTCAAGTGGCGCCACATCAGGTTTAGTGCTCTTGTTGGTGGGGCTACACTCAATGGCCTTTGTTACTTCCTGCATGGAGGCCTAAGCCCAGGATTGCTGCGTTGTGTGCAGCAAGCAGAAATACTTGAAGGCACTTCGAAAACTAAGCCAGGACTCTGCCAGTAGAAGTGCCCAAAGTATGAATGCACCTGATCTAGGCCAGCCCACAAACAGCTAGCATTGGTTCTTCTATAATTTGATTACCTCATTACCTCTCTTCTATACAATATCCATTTACAGAGATCATATCTTGTTCTAGTGAAAGAGTTTATTTGGCTTTCCACAACTCATATGCAGCCTTCCAGCAAGGCTGATTTAACAGCAGGGCGGCGCTAGGCATGGGCAGTTGCCCAGGGCCCAGCGCCTGCTCACAGCCAAGGGGCCTCGCACCTTTCAAAGACTTCAGAGTGTCGAGGACCAGGGGGCCCCCTAAGATTTTATATTTTTTTCTTTTTTTTTTATCAATCTCCCCTGTGGCCCCTGTCTCTGGGCCTAATCGCTACATCTGCATGATGATGACAGTAATTAAATGGCTACCTACAGTGCCTTTACAAGTGTGAAGTGCGCCCTGCCCCTGTATGAATGAAAAGCAGGATATCCTGCGAGGCGCACAACAAAAGATAGAATGACGTTGCATCACAATGGAAACTGCTCACCCAGGACGAGGGGAAAGGAAGCAGAAAGGTGAGTAAAAAGGGTAAGACAAACGGAATAAAGTGAGAGGAAGGGGGTAGAACAGATAGGTGTGAGTAGGGCAGCGAGACAAGAGGTGCACGCAGAGGAGCAGAATCAGCATGTAAAAGTGGCTGGAGCAGGGCTTTAAGTGTGCTGGGTCCCTTGAGTGTTAGATCTGGTAGTAAATTAAAAAGGACATCGAAACGGGCCCCTATTGGGCCCTATATTCATGTCCTTAACTTTACCTGCAAAAACACTGACCCAGTATCTGCACAATGAATGCTGAACACGTTAACAGGGTCATATTGGCCTATAGGGCAATCAGGCTGTGCCGGACGGTCTAATCTGTCAGGTCAGTATGTAGGCCGTTTTGTGACTGTTTATTGGCCTGCTTTATGACCAGGTGAGCCGGTTTTTACTTTAAATTTTCGTGATATTAAAACAAACATTGCATGCAGCAAACTCAAATCTATAAAATCTTCCATACCTTACAAAAAAACGTATACATCATGTCTTTAGAAGTTAAAAACTGCCCTAATTTGCAAACATGGGACACTTTTCTAGCTACCTACTTCACTAATGGGGGGGCACTTTTATTTTGGTGCCGGGGCCTATTTTCTGTCCCAGTCCAACACTGCATGTTAGGGTAATCCATGGCAGTGATTTAGTTCCTGTTTATATTTTATATGCTTTACTTAATCTTGCATTCCCCAAGAGTGTTAGCTGCTTCCAGGATGTGCATGTTTGTATTTCTTTTCACAGCATACTACTCTTGTGTGGTGCACACTTTGTACTGAGTCCCCACCAGGTGTTTATAACAGGCTACAATTGAGTGCTTTGGAGTGGAGGCTGAAGCCAGTACAACTTTCTCACTGTGCCTGTCTGTGGGTAAAAAAGGAGTAGAGAGTATACGATCATTCAATACATGGCCTCTCTACAGAGCACACAGAGCAATGGTCCCATATTATATTTGCAATTGTGATTCTGTATAAATGTGTGTGTGAAGGAGGTACTCATTGGTCAAAACAGTGACAAGGTGAAAGTAAAGGAATTTATTGTTGTTACTCATTTATCTTAAAAAGATAACAACCATTGTCAAAACCAATACTCATGGCTGTTTTTAGGTGTATGTCAGTTGTTGTGTGCGGTTCCTTTATGTGCTTTCTGTTATTGAATTCAGAAACCGAAGAACCAGTCAGACAGGACACTATGGGGATCACAGAAATTTAGACTATGAGTTTAAGCTAAGCCCTTAATTAAAGAGACCACGCCCCTTTTAGAGACCCACTCATTTTCTTTCAGCCCACTTAAAGCCCTGGGCTGGTGGAAAGGGAGACAGGGGAAGAGGAGAGATGGATGTAATGGGCAGAATCAATAGCAAACATGCTGGTAGAGAGATGAGGTGACGGGCATTGCATGCAAAAGACAACGATGCAAGAGGGGTAGCATCCACGCAAAAACGAAAGAGGCAGAGAGACTGGTGAAATTTGAAATGCAGAGGTTCCTAATGAAACATACAATAATTTGTGGTGTGCCAGGCAAGCCTCACCTTTCCCAGTGGTTTTGGGGTTTCACCCTCCCCAAGAATACTTTGAAAAATGGTAGATAGTATTTTTGGCCCAATTTCCATAAAAAGTGGTCAAGAAGCCATATGTTTAATCCATTCTAACCAGTCTGCACCACTTTTCCTTGCCTCATTCTCATGTAAGAACTGCACTCATCTTTTACCTTCTCCGTTTTGTAATCCCCACTTTCCCATGTGCTCCATTTCACCCTTTCAATCAACACGCTGTCCTGTCTTCAACATTCTCCACCACTCATCACCTATTTTGTGTACCCTTCTCTAGGACGCAACATTCTGTTCTCTAAGCTCCTTTCTCTTTGGCACACCATTATAACTCCATGTGTACCCTTTCTGAGGTGTTTCCTCTCTTTCTAGTGGACAAAACAGGAGCAAGCGCCATTTGCATGTGAGTCCTAAGGTAAACATTACTGCTAAATTGGGTGAAAATTATTTTTGCAACTATTTCTGCAATACCTGGGTCTATATTACCCTGACCAAAATGGATGCTAAAAGTTATCTCCGTCTGGACTCAAAGCATATTGTCTATATTAGACAGGGGAATCATCCAGGAATTCGAAATTTCAACTTACGTCAGAATGCAGGTATGTATACGGAATAAAACATATTTAAATTTAAATTGAAATGGTCAGCAGGTCACAAGTTTTAACTGGCTATTAATAAAACATATTTAGAGAGCTCAGTACTGTCTAATGTTTGATATCAGGTGCTATACAAAAAGGTTAATGTTCCATTTACTTTTCTTTGCAATTGAATTTATTCCTACTCTTTGAAATGTGTTCCTACTCAAGGGTAAAAATTGCCAGTCTAAAATAGTTCAATGTAATTAATATATGTCTGATTTACACCGAGGGCTCTCAATGTTTTGTGCAAAATATAGGCTTAAGTTCAAACTTGGAAACAGAAAATACTGCAGCACAGGAGGTACATGGGAGAATAGTGCCAACACACCACACTGATCCATTTTCCTAGCTTTTAAAATAAACTGAATGTACAATCATGGTTACTACGTAGAGCATAAATCTTTATTTACACATGCAATAAGGATATGTTATTGAACACTCAAAAAGCCAGCATGCTGTGACAGTCTTCTCAGGAATGTGACACCTTATGATCATAGGTGATTCTCACCTTCCCCAGTGGTTTTGGGGTTTCACCCTCCCCAAGAATACTTTGAAAAATGGTAGATAGTATTTTTGGCCCAATTTCCATAAAAAGTGGTCAAGAAGCCACATGTGCAATCCATTCTAATCAGTCTGCACCACTTTTCCTTGCCTCATTCTCATGTAAGAACTGCACTCGTCTTTTACCTTCTCCGTTTTGTAATCCCCACTTTCCCATGTGCTCCATTTCACCCTGTCAATCAACACGCTGTCCTGTCTTCAACATTCTCCACCACTCATCACCTATTTTGTGTACCCTTCTCTAGGACGCAACATTCTGTTCTCTAAGCTCCGTTCTCTTTGGCACACCATTATAACTCCATGTGTACCCTATCTGAGGTGTTTCCTCTCTTTCTAGTGGACAAAACAGGAGCAAGCGCCATTTGCATGTGAGTCCTAAGGTAAACATTACTGCTAAATTCGTGTGAAAATTATTTTTGCAACTATTTCTGCGATACCTGGGTCTATATTACCCTGACCAAAATGGATGCTAAAAGTTATCTCCGTCTGGACTCAAAGCATATTGTCTATATTAGACAGGGGAATCATCCAGGAATTCGAAATTTCAACTTATGTCAGAATGCAGGTATGTATACGGAATAAAACATATTTAAATTTAAATTGAAATGGTCAGCAGGTCACAAGTTTTAACTGGCTATTAATAAAACATATTTAGAGAGCTCAGTACTGTCTAATGTTTGATATCAGGTGCTATACAAAAAGGTTAATGTTCCATTTACTTTTCTTTGCAATTGAATTATTCCTACTCTTTGAAATGTGTTCCTACTCAAGGGTAAAAATTGCCAGTCTAAAATAGTTCAATGTAATTAATATATGTCTGATTTACACCGAGGGCTCTCAATGTTTTGTGCAAAATATAGGTTTATGTTCAAACTTGGAAACAGAAAATACTGCAGCACAGGAGGTACATGGGAGAATAGTGCAAACACACCACACTGATCCATTTTCCTAGCTTTTAAAATAAACTGAATGTACAATCATGGTTACTACGTAGAGCATAAATCTTTATTTACACATGCAATAAGGATATGTTATTGAACACTCAAAAGCCAGCATGCTGTGACAGTCTTCTCAGGAATGTGACACCTTATGATCATAGGTGATTCTCACCTTCCCCAGTGGTTTTGGGGTTTCACCCTCCCCAAGAATACTTTGAAAAATGGTAGATAGTATTTTTGGCCCAATTTCCATAAAAAGTGGTCAAGAAGCCACATGTGCAATCCATTCTAATCAGTCTGCACCACTTTTCCTTGCCTCATTCTCATGTAAGAACTGCACTCGTCTTTTACCTTCTCCGTTTTGTAATCCCCACTTTCCCATGTGCTCCATTTCACCCTTTCAATCAACACACTGTCCTGTCTTCAACATTCTCCACCACTCATCACCTATTTTGTGTACCCTTCTCTAGGACGCAACATTCTGTTCTCTAAGCTCCTTTCTCTTTGGCACACCATTATAACTCCATGTGTGCCCTATCTGAGGTGTTTCCTCTCTTTCTAGTGGACAAAACAGGAGCAAGCGCCATTTGCATGTGAGTCCTAAGGTAAACATTACTGCTAAATTCGTGTGAAAATTATTTTTGCAACTATTTCTGCGATACCTGGGTCTATATTACCCTGACCAAAATGGATGCTAAAAGTTATCTCCGTCTGGACTCAAAGCATATTGTCTATATTAGACAGGGGAATCATCCAGGAATTCGAAATTTCAACTTATGTCAGAATGCAGGTATGTATACGGAATAAAACATATTTAAATTTAAATTGAAATGGTCAGCAGGTCACAAGTTTTAACTGGCTATTAATAAAACATATTTAGAGAGCTCAGTACTGTCTAATGTTTGATATCAGGTGCTATACAAAAAGGTTAATGTTCCATTTACTTTTCTTTGCAATTGAATTTATTCCTACTCTTTGAAATGTGTTCCTACTCAAGGGTAAAAATTGCCAGTCTAAAATAGTTCAATGTAATTAATATATGTCTGATTTACACCGAGGGCTCTCAATGTTTTGTGCAAAATATAGGTTTATGTTCAAACTTGGAAACAGAAAATATTGCAGCACAGGAGGTACATGGGAGAATAGTGCCAACACACCACACTGATCCATTTTCCTAGCTTTTAAAATAAACTGAATGTACAATCATGGTTACTACGTAGAGCATAAATCTTTATTTACACATGCAATAAGGATATGTTATTGAACACTCAAAAAGCCAGCATGCTGTGACAGTCTTCTCAGGAATGTGACACCTTATGATCATAGGTGATTCTCGGCTCAAAGATTTTTCACACAGTGTGATCATAGGCTAACAAAGCTGACACAATGTGTGACCGCCTGCACAGCATGCAAAGGCTTTAGCATGGAAACCAAAACATGGCCAGTGGTGAGCAAAACGGACAGGAGAAACCATGAGCAGTGGACATTCCAACTTACCAACTGATACTGAGACAGGTTTCTACGTACTGGCTCTTCTCTTCTGGGGCACTCAGTCCTCGTGTCTGTGACTCTGCACATGAGTTTGCTGACAGCCCTATCAGAAGAAGGGATAGGAACAGGGGCTGGCCCGTCTACAGCCCCACTCTATAATAGCTTTTGATAGGGCTTGGGGCGACACTGCTATAAATACATCACCACCCAAGCATGCTCCTATATTTCACAGCCGTGCATTTCAGGGTTCATGCTCCGCTTCTCTATGGCTTGTGAATGTGTGAAGGGTGCGGAAGGAGCTTAGCACTGATGAAAGTAAACACGCAAACTGACTGCTACTTTGGGAGTTTATGCTTTTTGCCTTTCAAATCTGTTCAAAGCAGATTCTTTTTGTGCCTCTTGATACTGGGCAACTGTGCTCTAACGTCCTCAGGCACCAGCCCCACTTGTAAAAAGTTTGGGGAGAATGGGACGGTGGAAGGGTAGAGGTGGATGTAAAGGAGAAGAGCAAGCAAAACAAGATAAGAGACTGGGGAGAATAGTGGCAAAGATCAGCACATTGAGAGGAGAGGTAAATGTTATAGGGTCAGAAACAACAAGAGGAGGTTAGAGGAGGGGGAGAGATGGAACATGCTGAGTAGAGCATGGAGGGAAGAAGTTGTTCAAAAGATTACAGAACCAGCAAAAAAAAGGTAAAAGGTTCAAGATTGTGCATGAAAGGAGGTAGTAGATATAAAAGAAGCAGAATCATCAGGAGTACTTAGGTGGCAGGAAGAGGGAAGGGTGAGAGGTGGATGTAAGAGGGCAGGATCACCAAGAGCAGGTAAGAAGCTGGGTAGGGAGGCAGGGGAGAAGATGCGGTTACAGGGACAGGACCAGTGAGAAACGTTTAGAGTCTGAGGAGAGATGAAGTGTGCAGCAGGGAGGAGAGAGGGGAATGAAAGAGAAGCAGAATCAAGGTGACAAATAAGAGCCATGGAGAAGGATAAGATGAAGTGTAGAGCATGGAAGAGGAAGGTGGATGTAAGAGATTCAAAAGCAGCAAGACAAGGTAAGAGGCTGGAGGTGAAAAAGGAGAGGTGAATTTATAAGACGAAATGGATGTAAAGGGGACAGACGAGCAAAAAAGGTACAAGGCTGGAGTGAGAGATGAAAGGTGAAGGGTAGCACATGGACCGGAGCTGGTTAATGAGGCAGAACCAGCAGAGAACTTAAGTAAAGGGGAGAGAGAGGACATAGAGAGTGGTGGATGTAAGAGGGGCAGAACCAATGGGTAATCTAAGAGTCAGGCAAAGAGATGAAGTGAAGTGTAAAGCACTGAGGAGCGAGAGAGAGAGAATACTTTATTGTTTAAATTTTCATAAAACTGTATACAATAATTACTTTACATAAAAGACATCACAAAATACTGATTTAAAAGCACCATTAAAAATCAACATGTTTAAAAAAAAAAAAAAAGACAAGTTAAGTATTTTTCTCCTACAGCTTAACCGTCTGCCTCAAGAACTTTACAAGGTTACCCATCACTTTTACAGAACCATCTTTAAAGCACAATAATACAGCCTCTGGTAGTGTTCTTATGCCCTCAGCACTAACATTGGCTTTAAATGTCTTTTCTCCATGCCTAGTAGGGCGTGGGGGGGGGGAGATGAGAGTTGAAGGGGAACATATGGATAAGGTCTGTGGATATATGAGAGACAGAACCAGCAAGGGAACATAAGCAGAGTGGAGATAGAAGTAATGGTGAGAGCTGGATTAAAGAAAGCAGAAACACTGAAAGATGGTAAGAGGTTGGGCCGAAGGAGACAGCAGTGGAGAGGTGGAAGTTAGGCAGAACCAGCAAGAGAAAGTTGAAGCCAAAATGTAAGAGTCTGAAGGGGAGGTAAAAATGCGGTAAAAATCTTCAGCCGGATCAGAACTTATCAGTATCTTTACACATCACTTTGTTGCCCCTTTCTCGAAAATCCTAGAAATAATAAGATATCTTATAAATCTTTTATAAAAAGTAATTTACTCATTGACAACGTGTTGGTTGGCTTCTGACAACTCTAGGAGTTTGAAGTAGCACTTCGTGCTGTGTCAGATAATTTGTGGCTGACTCTCGATCTTGGAGTTATAGCAGCCTTAATATTACTAAATCTTAGTGTCACATTTGACACTGTTTGCCAGCTGGTGCTTATAAATCAACTAGCACAACCTGGAATTTAAGGTATTTCCCTGGTGTAGATTACCTCTCTCCTATTTGGGAACTCTGAAACAATCCACTGACCGCCTATTCCTGTTACGTATTAAACCTCTGACTTATGGAATTTATTGGGTCTCCGCTGTTTAATCTTTATCATTCCCAGTTAGCTTTACTCATACAGTCCTTTGGTTTCTTGCTGATATCTTGTGCATATTGATACCCAAACATAATTTCCCTCAGTGGCAAGCTGGTCTCTGCCCAAGAATATGTTTGGATTTGCATGCTAGCTTAAAGCCTTATAGTGCCAAATCAAGGGTTCTGATTTTTAAAGGATCTCATACCATATGGTGTTCTCTTTGGTGGCTGATTGAGTTGGGTCAAAAAAATAATCTTGGATTCATTTTCCAGCATCGTACTTTTATTCAGAACAGAGTAACTATGCTTCATCCACTTTCTTTTACTACATCCACAAGCAACACAGAATCATTCCTTTTCCCCCTCTCACCACCGTGAGGCTGTTGTACAGTCAATTATCTTCTCACTAGATTATATAGAAGCCCTCTCTCTTGGGCTTCCCACCTTTTTGCATTTGGTACCCTTCAAATCATTCAGAACAGTGCTGAGCTCCTCATTTGAGGCTGCTGCATCACCATGCCATTTCTTCTCACCTTTCTGCTGTGTGCTGGGTTTTTGGTTGGAAACCCTCTATCTGCAAGGCACTATTCAAAGACAAAAGAAAACAAAATGCTGTTCCTCTATCAGACACTTTTGTCTGTCAATGTGCTGGGCAACGTCAGCATGTTTAACACAGAAATGCCTATAGTGTGCTATGCAAAAGTTCTCCGGTTAAACAAATCTAAATATTTATACCATTTTCTTGGTGACCGCTCCAATCTGTGAAAACATTTAAAGGTGTCGGTAATTTTCAATTAAACTAAAACATCTCTAATTAGTTTGCCAAGGTCTTGTTAATAAGTTAAATTGTAATCCAGCCAGCTCTCGCATGATTTGCATGTCCAAGGCAGAGTTAAATGATGGCATCTATATGTGAATGAAAATAAACTTCTTTTTGAAAACCCTGGATGGAATGTCTGACCTTGACCCTGTCCAAAATGATTAATTAGCTCTATTCGCGAAAATGATAAATAGTTTGTGTTCACTGGAACTAAGAGAGACCTGACAACTTCAAGCACAGCACCGATTGCCTCCCACTATTCTGATTGGCTATATAGATTCCCTTGCGAATGGGGAACTAACAAAGTCCAGTAGAGTCTTTGCTCCTCAGCAGATATCTCTGCCATTTTGAAAATCAAACAAAACCCTATGTGAGTTTATAAGGACCCTATGCCAGCAAACACAGGGTGGAGCACACAGGCATGCCAACTCACACAGTGCTGTTGTGTATCACACAATTTTGGTCACCTGGTGAGGAGCAGAAATCACATGGCGGCAGCGAAAACGAGCAGCAAACATTTATAAACAGTGGATTTCCAGGTCTTTTTTAGAGGCAGTAAGCAGTCGATGTCCATTAAGAGGTGTGCAAACACCCCATGCCATCAGTGACAGTATCAATAACCCATTGTTTTTTGGGGGTTTTTGTGCGGGGGTGGGGGGCAGAGTGTGTCTTAGGTACCTCTAGGCACGAGGGTTCACCCCCTCCACACACAGTGAAATGCATTTGTAAGTTGGCAGGTATAAGCACACTCTGTAGATAAATTGGACATAGATTAATTTAGCATCAATTGTCCACTATTTATATTTGGGCCTAGACACGGCATCAACGTAAACATGACATTTCCATTTAAAGCACTTAGCTGGGTCCACTGACTTGGTAGCAGTTCTGGATCTTGTACACTTTATTGATTCCTGAAGAAAAAGAGAAGATTCTTGAGCCAGTGTTCTGGTTGGACTAAACATGACTACCAGGGTTGGATAAGTCAGCATGCAAGCATACCCCTGAGACGAGTGTGGTACTCTGCTAGTTCCCTAACCCAATTTCTTCCTGTGTAGCCCTTAGTTCCAGGAGAGCGTAGAGGCCTGGCAGACTGGAGGAACAAGATTGCTTATGTGTGCTCATTTTTATGTTGACATTACTTCACTTTACAAGAAAATATGTCAGACTTTTAGGTAAAATTTCAACTTCACCTTTCTACGAGCGGTATCCTATACTGCTAGTTAGTATTAATTTACCAGTGAAAAACAGAGAATTCCTTCCTCGCATCGGGAGGTCGAGAGAAAATGTTACATTTGTCCTGCACACTATTCATATATAACTGCATGTCCTCGTAATTATGGTGCCTTAAAACAAAGATCCCAAGTCCAGGAGAACTTAATCGTTTTTCTTATTATTAATATCTAAATGGCTATCATCTGAATTAATGTTTTTCCTAACTTTATTAAAGACATTCACAAATGTTTATATTACATTCTGATTTGTTAGCATTACTGAGTTGTTGATCCTTGGCAATACTAAACGAGCCATTAAGAGTGCATTTTGACCTCAAGCCAAGGGTGAAACCGGATGAGAGGGGTGTGGTCTTTTGCTCCTTTTGCAGTCTCCTTCCTTGGGTGTTTGTGGGAGCTTAGCTATTGCTTCCATAAACATCTTTGGTCGCTCTCATTTAGAATGTTCATTTTTCCTATATGTCTAAGATTAAACTCTGCCACAGCAGGGGTTAAACAAGCAGAAACCTTTTTGGTTCTCTGGGGGAAGGCAGTCAAACAACGATGGATAGCCTGCAACAGGACCACAACATGACAGGGAAAGGGAGCAGTGGCTCGTGCACTACTAAATGTAGGTGACAGAGGCATATGTTAGTAGTAGGCCTAGTGGTAACACACTCAACCATGACATCTTGTTCCTTCTCTATGCGCGAGACACAAGCTGATGGTGACACACTTTACTCAATAAGTTAGAGAAGTCATACTCGAGGCAATATGGTGCACTGATGGCTGTAATTTCTTCAAATAGAGAATTTGGGTAGCTGAACTCAGCCAACTTCACAAGATTTCACTTTCAAATGCCAATGTTACCAAAATTGTAACTTCGTGGCAAAATAATACATTCGTTTTAAAGGTTAGAATCAGAATTCATCAAACATGCACAAAGTAGCAATATTCTGGGAATTAGCAATAAACTATATTTGAAGGTTTCTACACTTCAGCGATTTTACTAAAGGAAATTTAAAAATGTTGGTGAAATTGAGTGATTTCAACATCCCAGTCATAATTGCAAGTAAGACGAGGTCTATACATTGGGGACAGCTGGTTCCCGTTCGATGCCTAAAAAAATAATTGTGCTAACTGCCCTCGTTAGGAACTTGGCTGCAAGTGTGCAGAGCAGAAAAATGATTGGTAATCAGCTAACTAGATATTTTTACTATTTCTTGCAATTGTGAACATCTCTGGTAATTCAAGGGGGATGCAGCAGTAGTACTAGGAGCTGAAAGAGTACTGCCATGAAACTTACTTCTAAGAAATACTAGACACTTCTCCAGCAGCTTCATTAATCGCCATCGGGAAAAACCGACCGACAGAAACACTTTCTTTCCAGAATTACTGGCCCAAGATGTAAACAGGGCAGACAAGGCTGACCTTTCGGTAATGATATTGGTGTCTCAGTCCTTTCCACCGCATTAACCGGCTTTGATCGTATTCGGGACAAATGGATTTAATATTCGTTTTTTTTAATAGGTGACATTTTTGTTAATATATTATTTGTATGCTAGATATAAAGTATCTGCAGTACCATATAAATCCATTGATTAAACAAAAAAAACTTTAAAAATCGAGCAGGAATTGCCAAGTCAAAAACTCAAATGTAATTTGGAGTGACAAAGCAACAGCTCGTGTGCATTTAGCTGCATTTGTTCTGTACTACACTGCAGAGGTTGTTTAATATCATGACTCAAAACAGGAACTAGTATGAGAAGGTGAAGTCATTATCCTGCACGTGACTGAAAACTAATATTTACCGTCTGGGAAGCAATATTACCCGTAGCTATCCGACAGTCAAATTATGTACTGGTTTACTTCCTACTCAGTTAAAACGCTTCTATAATCTGGGTACTGCTTCAAATAATTACAGCTATAACCGGATTTAGAAAGGTCTTGTCTGTACACGACTCATAAATTAATTGGTGAAAAACAGCCAACGTCCGATACGCAAAACTTTCACGCAAGTTTATTTCTGTCACCATCTTTCTACTGAATGTTAAGGGAAATGCGTCCCAATTAAATTTCTGTATGGGACAGCGTTGACCCTTAACTGGGCACTCTACTTGTTTAAGAATACATAGATTTGTTTAATTGACCGTTTTTAAATGAATTATTTTTAACATTCAGATGCATGAAGGTTTCCTACATTCCATTAAAAACAATACAGAAACCTGGTTAGAGAAGGCAAGGCACAGTAAGGGGCGATAGAACATGCAGCGTGCAAATAACGAAAAAAAGAAAATAATGAACAAAGTGCATATTGATTGTGTAACTTTATTGTCTACAATATTTCTTTATGTGGTGTAATCTGAGCATTTCCAGGAAGCAACGCCATGTGTGTTCATATTTACTTTACCTTACAACTTTCTTATTTTTTGTCTGAAACATTCTTAACAGTTAATTTTTTACTAAAATATTGAAAGATTTATTTTGCTATCGTTTAGTGTTGTGTTTTTAGATGGGATGGTGTGAGGAAGGTGAATGTTTAATTTTGTGATGTTCTTATACTTGACATGCTGCATCTGTCTTTAGACCTTGTTGCACTGTGGGCTTCATGCAGTGAGTGTTATATACGGGTTATGGAGTTTGTGTAGACTGGAGTCTGGATCACGGAGAGTTCTTGTGCTCATCCTGCAAGCGTCGGACGTTTTTAGGTCTCGCCTAGCGATGCAGCGCCATGCGCTGTCGCGTAAGCGAGCTCTATTGTTGCCGACTTGCTTGCGAAGGGGGACAGGACATGTGCACGTGTATTGCAAGTCCTGGACAGGAGATGTGCACGCGTATGGTGCGAGCAGGAGTTGTAATAACGCCGCAAGCTGTACGCGTGCACATCGACTGTCTGTGCCAAAGCTTAACAGACAGGAGATGTGCACGCGTACGTCTTGCGGCGTTATCACAACTCTTGCTCGCACCATACGCGTGCACATGTCCTGTCCAGGCGCGGCGCCCTTTGCTGCATGTATATCAGCTGGCCGGTGGGCACGTACAGCATGCCTCCCGCTCAACCCCACTCACCGGCTCTTGTGGGGACTCTGCGCTGCTCCCCGGCTCGTCTCCTCAATGGCAGGGGGGACTCGCCTCTTCACCCGGTCACTGGCGCAGCAACACGCGGGGCTCCGTCTTGCTCACAGGAGCCCCGCCCGAAATCCTGCTCCGTCCGCACCATGCGGCATTCACGAAGGCGGGGTGGGCTCCCGCCGGACTTCCCTCTGCGGGGTGGGCTCCCGCCTCGCTTCTCCTACACGCGGGCTGCAACACGCGGGGCTCCCTCAGCTCACGGGAGCCCCGGACACTTCCGGCCGCGCGCTCCATGCCCCGCCCATGTCCCAGGCAAGGTTGCCTGACTTCCGGGTCGCGCTGAGAGCGGCCCGGAGAAAGCTTGTAAAACAGCTCGGGCTGCGGCGGTTTTTAGATGTCAACTGAAGTGAGTAAAGAAACCTGGGGACGTTCTGTCGAGCTGGTTATTTTATTTATTTTTACTATAGCTTCCCATTGGAACACACTCTCCACAACGGTTTCCATTGTGCACATCTTTGTTGCCCAAAAGCATCTGCTTTCCATTTGTCTAATTTGGAGGCAAAACCAGAGCATCGCCCGGCTGCACTGCACGTCAGTGGGCCCTGCGTGTCAGCATGTCCCTTCGGTAGATAGAGAGCAGTAAAAGACACCTTTAAGAGAGCGATTGTGGTGTGCTTCCTGTGTCCCCGTATGTGTCTCTACGGGTCTACGTTGCACCGGCCCCCAGATGCATTCACGCTGTAGAAATACCACCACACACCACATCGGACTTTAAACGAAACAGAGGCCCCTGTTTTTCTAAACACATTCTGTATCTGGGGCCGTTTCTGCTCCATGAATGTCTGTGGTACAGCCGAGCCTGCCCTTTCCAGCCTGTCGAGAGATTTGAGATTAAGCAAAATGTTTTAAAACCGTCATGGGCACCGAAAATGCCCAGCTTTAGGAAGGCATGACTGTCGCCAGCCCGGGGTGGTAAACAAACATTGGCACTTGACCTTGGCGGGCTTTACTCGCTTTATTGAGTTGAATTTTCGTGTCCCGGTTGGTTGCGGATATGTTGCTGCGCATTCTTTTGAAGACTACTCTGGCAGTAGTTGCTGTGGTGAGTGATATGTTGGCAACTGGCAGGTGCTATGCTGTTAGGTTGACGTTGGGAACCGCGGTGGAGGGTCCTTTGGTAGAAAGGTGTGCTGACAGCAGGCTTTGTTGGGTTTAATGACTGGGGGTAAGAAGGCAGCAGCTACATTTTCAGCTTCAGGGGTATGTAGGAAGATGGCTTGGCCTTGAATAGGGTACATTGACCCCGAGAAGAACTTTAGAGGGTAAATTGATGCCGAGTATATTTGATAAGGGATCACTGACTGGATACAACAAGCATTTGCAATGCAATAGGCCTCGCATTTACGCACGTTTGAGCTATTGACATTGCAAATAACAATGCCTTTTATTTTTGTTTTCATTTTTAAAACATAAATAAAAGGCATTGTCATTTACAATGCCAATAGCTTAAACTTGCGTAAATGCGAGACCTATTGCATTGCAAATGCTCGTTTCTAGTGTGCTGGGTACACAGCCTAGCAGTGATTATTTGTGTGTGCAGTGCTGGACAGATTGAGAACTCCAAGTCTTGCTGGAAAACCACATGGTCTCATTATGTATTGGTTAGATTGGTGTGCTTTGTGTCTTGTGGCAAGTGATGACCTAGAGAATTTTGCCACTTACCATTTTAATTTAGAGAGCTACTTTTACACATCTCCCACTGTGTCAGGGTGTTAGTTTAGTTGCTTGAAGGCTTATAAAAGGTCTTACAACTTGGTTTGGGTTCATAACTGACAAGCTGGCATACAAGTGGTTGATTAGTCTTTGAAAAATGACTTTGGATTTCTGAATAAGTTCCAAGAAGTTATTGGTGTAGGCCTAGATTGAAGATTGTCAGAGTTCATAGTCAATTTTAAATAATTCATGAAAGAACTTTCTACTTTATCTCTGCACAACTTGTAATAAGCTACTTTGATTATAAGCAGCAATAGTTAGTTGTATGGCTGATAGTGGATTTGGCCATTCATTTTGTCTTTGGGGAGCTTAGATTTGAGGCAAAATCCTTCACATTTCCCACTTTATCATTTCAGATATAGCAGGCCATCACTAATGCCAGAGTACCCTCTTATCACTGACCTATCTGCCACATTGAAACAACTGACTGTGCTTGCGTGCTCCCTTCTGTTTTGCCAATTATTACCTTGACCCAGTGCAGTGCTCATTGTTAGGGTACTCCTTATCATATTATTGCATACACACTTGTTTTAATGTACAAATGCTGTCATACACTACATACAATAGCCACTTTGTAAAATCACTTGTGTTCCTGGAATCACCGCTGGCTTATTTGGACAATCACAAGTTGCCTGGAGAAACAGACAGGCCAACAAGGCAATTAAAGTGCATATGGGAAATTTCTAGGTGCATTAACCCCTTGTGTGCTTCGGATGGCCCCAAGCCGTCCGACGTCAAGGTGGGCGTGTGCGGAGGACGGCCGGGGGCCGTCCGAACTCCGCCCACTCAATAAAATGCCCGCACAGCGCGAAAATTCGTGCAGCGCGGAACGGGTTAATGTAATTCTGCGGGCCTCAAGAGGCACATACCTGAAGCATCCCTGGATATTAAGTCAAGAAATCATCAGAGGGGGCGTGGCCAAGCGCGGATCGAAGATGGCCGCGTAGTGAAGTAGCTCCGCCGAGTGTCCCTGCCCCACGTCTATCCTGCGGACACATCCGTGACACCAGTCGACACCCCCGAGATCGGAGTGGTAGCGGTCCCCAGCCCGCTTGTTCCGGCGCATCGAGCAGCCCCAACAGGGGAGATAGCAGCTCCGGAGTGTTGCGGCCTGCGGGAAATCTGAGCGCCGGGGCCCACAGTGAACAGTGGCGCCGGAGGGGAGTCCCGACCTGAGTGGTGGAGGTGCCGCCGTGCGATATCGAGGCGGGGCTACGGGGGACAGGCGAGACCAGCAGCGGAGGTGGTGACTGCCCTTGGGCCCTGAAGCTGACAAAGCTCCCCCGCATTGACAACTGGAACTGCGGGAAGCGCACCCGCCGGGAGCAGAGTAATGGCGGCGGTGCGCTCCGACTGAGGGGAACCTCCCTACCGCTTGTGGTCCCGGGGCCGGAAGACGCTGCACACAGGTACCGGGGGCGCTCAGCTGTCCGGACCCGACTTGAGGGACCCCCCCCCTGGACAGTGCAGGACTTGCTCTCAGACCCCTGGGGCCTGCGCTGTAGCTGCCGGTATCCTACCTGATAGACCTTACTGGTGGGCACTGTGTGGTTGGTGCCTCTGCCTGCTTCCACTATTCTAGCCCAGTTGGTTGTGTACGATGGCTGCTGCTGGGGATCGCAGGGGGACCGGGTCCCGTGGGACGAAGCAGGTGCAGACTAACAAATTGGACAGATACACAGTCACTAAATACCCTCAGCGGAGCCGACTGTCTGCAGAGACCAATCAGGGACACCCAGGGGAGGAGGAACAAGAGCTATCTCTCGCGGATGTCATGGGGGCAATTGCTGGAGTTAAAACCTCTCTCGAGCACAAAATGGATGCCATGGCGATTGACATTAACCTTATTAGGTCCGACCTGGGGAAGCTTAACGAAAAAGTCAAGCAGGTTGAGATAACGACCACCAGTCTCGTTGGGGATGTCACACAATTACAAAGGGAGATGCACGAACTCCAGGACTCACACAAGTACATGGACCTCAAGCTGGATGATTATGAAGGTCGACTCCGGCGCAATAATCTCCGCATCCTAGGAGTGCCGGAAAAAGCGGAGGGGCAATCCCCGGACCTATTCGTTGAGGACCTTATTCTTAAACACCTGCAGCCCAAAGGCCTCAGCAAATTTTTTGTTATCGAACGTGCTCACAGGGTCCCGGGCGGCCGTCCCAAACCGGGCGCTCCCCCGCGGCCCATGCTGGCTCGGGTCTTGAACTATCGGGACAGAGACACTATTCTCCAGAACTCCAGAGCGGGGGCACCCCTCCGATATGAAAATGCTGCCATCTCCTTCTTCCCGGACTTTACACAGAGAGTACAAAAGCAAAGGAGGACTTTCCTCACTGTGAAGCGTGGCCTGAGAGAGAGGGGTCTGAAATACTCAATGCTGTTCCCGGCACGTCTCCGGGTGGAGGCGGAGGGACGGGCATGGTTTTTCGACGAACCCGAGGCAGTGGCAGAGTGGATCGAGCATCGCGGAGCGAAGGGCCAGGCGGATCGCGGCACTGGGACACAGGCGGACATTTCACCGATCTGAAGTAGATCTCTGAGGATTGCGGCTTTGAACTACGTAATGGGGTCATCGATGTGGGATGGGCTGGGGTGAGCGGGATATCTGCGCTTTATTATGGGGACTGGTGATGACATATATGTTTCTTGACATTTACCTGCCAGGGGTGTTACACTCGGCCTGGTTAGGGGTGGGGACATGGAGCTCACTTTTCCCCCTTCTTTTCTTTCTCTGAATTTCTTTCTAGGGCGACAGGCACTCTGCAAGTTTTCGATGGGCAGTTCTAAGCCTAGAGTGCAGGGCAGCGGGGTGGGGGGTTGTTGGGGTGGGACAATTTGTTTTTTTTCTTTGTTGTATTTGTTTCGTTGGTGCAATGGACATATACACCTGCAATAGAGTTGCTGAAAGAGTACAAGCCCGGAGTTGCTGGATCTATATTCTGCAATACAGGCATGATGGGGGATAAAAATGTAAAAATTATGAGTTGGAATGTTAACGGGTTAGGGGACAAAATCAAACGAAGTGTAGTACTTCAATACATCAGGAGGCACTCACCCGATGTAGTCTTACTCCAGGAGACACATCTGGTTGGGAATCTATGCAAGGCAATGCACAGAGGGGGTATAAACTGATTGCGCACTCTGGTTTCACCTCGGGATCCAGGGGTGTGGGTATTATGACAAGGAACAACTTCCCGCTGGCGGTTAGCTCCACATGGGGAGATGATAGAGGCAGATACGTCGGTGTTTCCGGGATGTGGGAGGGCCGGCACATTGCCTTTGTGTCTGTCTATGTTCCCCCAGGCCTACAGGGTACAACGTTTGCTGATTTGGGTGCAGCCCTGCTCGCCCTTCCGGATGGGCTCCTGGTCCTGGGAGGAGACTTCAATGCAGTGGTTTCGGGTACGTTAGATAGATATCCCCCTCGAGAGATAGTACCGTCTGCCCGATGGTTGCCTGATTTCCTTGAGGCGATGGGACTGGTCGATGGCTGGAGAGTGTACCACCCGGGCCAGGTGCAACACACCTTCCACTCTGGGGCACACAACAGTCTCTCCCGTTTAGATTACTGTCTGGTACCAGCTGCGCAAGCGACATATATACACGACATCAAACACTTAGCCAGAGGTATCTCTGATCACTCACCTGTCTGGGTTCACCTGTTAGTAGGTATGGGCGGAGTGGGAAGATTGGCCCCAATTAACCCTTGGTACTTACGTAACCCCAAGATCCGTCAGGAGCTTATCAAAGCTATTGACGAATATTTTTCCGACAATGTGGGATCGGTGCCCTCTTCCCGGACCTTGTGGGAAGCATTCAAGGCAGTAATTCGGGGACAAGCCCTGTCTTTGATATCTAGCTCTAAGAGAGACAAGCAAAAGGAGGTCCTCGAACTTGAGACAGACATATATAGTCTAGAAAGGGAACTGGAATCTGGGGTTACGCCGGAGAAGATCCACTTGTTGAGTATGAAGCAGCACGACTATAAAGCGTTGGTCTCGGATAGGGCCAGGGCCCTGAGTAGAGAGCAGCAGGGCAGGCTTTATGACCAGGGAGACAAGGCCGGGAAGCTCATAGCGTGGCTGGACAAGAAGGAATGGGCGAGTCGGCTGGTCCCAGAGCTCAATGTACAAGGAGGCGTTTTGGTCACGGAACCGCAGGAAATAGCGGACAGGTTCGCTGATCATTTCCAATCGGTCTATACGGCGGTCTCCTCCCACACTGAAGCGGACTCTCAGGAGCTGTTGAGGGACATTAAGCTTCCCTGCCTCTCCCGTGAGGATCGAGACTATATGGATAGCCCCCTTACAGCCGATGAAACCGCGCAAGCGATCCGTTCCTTGAATTCTGGGAAAGCTTTGGGCCCGAATGGACTTCCCATTGAGCTCTACAAGTTGAGACCAGATAAACTAGCCCCATATTTGAACGCTATGTTTCTGGAATCTAGGGAGGTGGGAACGTTGCCCCGGGAACAACGAATGGCTACTATTGTCACCATCCACAAGGAAGGAAAGGATAAGGCGGAATGTGCCTCATATAGGCCCATCTCTCTTTTAAACGCCGAACCCAAGATTTTAGCCAAGCTCTTAGCCAACCGCTTGGTGAAGGTGATCGGAGGCCTGGTGCATCCAGATCAAACCGGGTTTATGCCTCATAGAAATACAGCTCTGAATCTCCGTAGAGTGCATGGGGTGATAGATAGAGCCGGCACCCTTTGCGAGCCGGCGGTGATTGTGTCTTTGGACGCGACCATGGCCTTCGACACCATCGAATGGCCATACCTATGGGCAGTTATGGTAAAGTTGGGATTTGGGCCGGAATACATTCAGTGGGTGCGTCTCTTATACTCTGAACCACTGGCTCAAGTGGTGGTGAACAACAAGGTGTCAGCCTCGTTCTTGCTCAGTCGGGGAACTCGACAGGGTTGCCCTCTGTCCCCCCTTCTTTTCTCTTTGGCCTTGGAGCCCCTGGCCGCCTGGATACGCTGGGATCCAAGGATAAGGGGTCTGCGGTGGTCCCCCGGATGGGAGGACCGCATATCCTTATACGCGGATGACATTTTACTTTATTTGGCCTCCCCTAGGAACTCTTGTAGTGGTGATGGATATTCTCGCAGTTTTCGGCCGATTTTCTGGACTTTCTATCAATTGGGGAAAATCCCTATTATTTGTACTGAGGGGAGACCCTCCTGTCCCTCCCCGGAACTGTCCAATACAAACAAACTCGGTTGGATTCAAATATTTGGGGATATACATTTCACTGGACCCCTCGGTCCGCTATGCCCAAAACCTTCTTCCTCCTCTTCGCAGACTTAAAAGTGATATCAATAACTGGAAGACGCTCCCTATCTCACTCCTGGGCAGAGCTACTCTGTTTAAGATGATGGCCCTACCGCGATTCTTATATGCCCTACAAAATACCTTGGATGTAGTCCCAGCACGTTACTTTCGGGAGGTGGAGGGCCTGCAAAGAGACCTATTATGGGACGGCAGGCCTCGAATCGCCTTGAGCAAACTAACGTTGTCTTGGTATGATGGAGGCATCAGTCTCCCTGATGTCAAGAAATACTATTGGGCTTCCCAACTGGCAGCCATTAATCATGGCACATACGGCCGTGTGGATGACCCGGGCTATGCCATGGACAGATGGCTCCTTCCGGGGGGCACTTATGGTAGGGCGTTATACTCCCGACCTAACCGGTTCAAACTAACTGGCCCCACGAAGCACTCAGTGCAAATTTGGCATGACGCCACTAATTATCTTGGTTGGAGGCACAAACTCACATTGGCTACCCCTCTTTGGGACTCGGAGAAACTGGGCGACCTGTGGAAGACAAGGGGCTTCGATAGGTGGGACCTTATTGGGATTTCAGCTATTAAAGATGTCTGGGGAAAAGGGGAGCCCAAACCCTTCAGCACGCTTCAGGGCGAATATAAATTGGCGGATACTGAATTTTTTCGCTATTTACAGGTCTCACACTCACTTCAGTCTTTATGGCCTAAAGGGGCGGATCCCCCGGAGGTCTCCCCTCTGGAGGACAGAATCTTAGATGGTCATCTCCCTGACAAAACGATATCCTTAATTTACAAAAAACTAATTAATCACATGACAAACCCCCTCCGGACACTGCGAGATAGGTGGGCACAAGATGGGATAGAACTGGACGACGAGGAGTGGCAAACAGCAGTATCCTCCCCTAAAGAGGTGGCTATCCCGGCACGCTTGCGACTGGTTCAGCTGAAGATCCTCCATAGGATCTACATAACGGGCCCTAGATTAATACACATGGGGTGGTCGGAGACAGGGGAATGCAGGCGACGCTGTGGCCAGATCGGAACGTTTATGCACATCATTTGGGAATGCACACATATCAACTCTTATTGGCGTCAAGTGCACGACACGATCAACCAGGTAATGAGAATCTCCCTCCGTCCCGAGGCTAGACGATGCCTCCTTAATATCTGGGAGCCAACAGACTTGGACACTTCTCAGACACAATGGGTCACTCTGGGGCTCATGCTGGCAAAGAGAAATATTGCTCAACTCTGGGGGCGGCACACACACCTACACTGGAGGCCTGGGAAAGAAACCTGGATTGGTGCATGTTTAGGGAAAAGACGGTGTATTTGGCAAGGGGGTGCCCAAGGAAGTGGAGTCGAGTCTGGAATCCGTGGAATTTGTATAGAGGAGAGATTTGTACGCCACCTTGTACTGTTGATTATGATGATCCTCTTCCTTAGTGATGTTCCTCACATGTGTACTGTCTGTTTATCCCTCCATTCATGCGTACTGAGAAAAGTAAACTACCTGGTCTCTTGTACTGTACCATTCACCAGCAACTGTTTAATAAAAAGAATTGTTAAAAAAAAGAAATCATCAGAGATCCGCCTATAACACTTCCCCATCAGTCATCATTTTGGAAAACCTGCACTCAAAAACAAAATGCTCTCCACAAAATAGGATATGTGTCCTGAAAATCTGCCTGCACATCCAGACATTACTAACTTGCAGTATCATGGCTTACTGGGGCATTGCAACCTGATGCGACTTCTGTTTTTCAACAATTAATTAACTTTCACATCCACTGAAAATGCAATCTGATAGCATCTGCTAGCCAATTGATGTCAGCGACTACTTCTAGATTAGATCGCAATCTTTTTCTAATAATCAATGATGTCATCAATGATTCCCTTAGAGCTTCCATACTGTCATCTGTGAAGTCATTAGCAAAGCATTGGAAGAATTGAATCCTACAGTTCTCGTATGTACTGTTGTGTGCTTCTCAACTTCGCTTGGTGACCTCTATCAAGGAATTATAACTAAGAAGCAGTTGTGAATAGGAACAATTTTAGATAAGGACCACCAACTTCTTAACTCCAGTAGTTCTTAGAAGAGGAGAATGCCTCATTAAGTGTAGTGCTCAGCCCAAAAGCCATAACGCCTCAAAGATGTTCTGCATTCATCTCCACTGCACGGAAGGTTAGATTTTCTCAATTTCTTTCGCTCACCATATAATTAATGTGTATTGTGCAGGTCGCCTTCACTAATGTCACATTGGTCAACTAAATAACGGATGAGCCCTAAGCTAGATAAAAGGTTTCAGGAATTGTTGATCATTTTTCATAAAAGCCTAAAATTGACAAACAATGTTTATACTGACATACCACTGTGTAAGAGGATATCATTCTGAGCTTTTGATTGGAAGCTCAGAATATAACAGTGCATGGCCACAGATTGAGTCTCTGAATCGATTCCTGGGTTAAAACCCCAGATAAAGTGATGCACAGCAAGTAGATTACCATATGGAATTCATATCAATTGCATCTTCCAGTGAATTTTTACCAATTTTGAAAGTAATACAACCATATATATGTATGCACACACTACAATCACCTACAGAGGTGTTCACAACATCAAACAGAATTCTGATATTATGAACCGTTTCATGAACTTCACCGCAGTTAGATCTGCAAAATGCTGATGATTAACTATTCATACACTCTACATAATTCATGAGTACTTTCTATGCAGCTGTGGAATTGGTTGAATGAAGTTAGTACTTTAATTAAAAGATGACAAGAAGCATTTATTACATTTTCCCAAATGTATTCAACATAAATGGAGGCTCCGATTGTCAGCAACAACCTGTGTTTATCGGAAAATTGCAGTCTGCGCATATAAAGCATTATTAACTTTTAAATTCATTGCAAGGAAACGGTATTAATTCATTATTCTTTCAGTTAGCATATATGAAAATAAAACCTGTTGTTTGAACATTGCCTTGTTTACTCTCTCCATTTTCTGGGTTTATACATCGTAATCTAGGTGGCAGTTCAATTCAACTTTAATACATAATCTTTATGTTTGTCAAATGCAGATAAGTAAATTTGTAGAATTCTGATGCTCTAACTTTCTACTGTCAAATGGCTGCATCAGGGGAGTTTACACTTTCTTTTTAGGCTGGAAAAGTCCAGCGTACATCCGAGTGTTTAACCCAAGCTCGCCTACATCCAAGCTCTGTCCATTTAAGATTCCATCAATAACAATAAAGACTGGGTCATCATTCTCGGGTGGTCTAATTTCTTTACAATGGCCAACAACACTCGCTATAATGCCAACTCCAACACACAGTGAAAAATAAACAAGCACTTATTTTGATTAAATGCCCTTTTTCCAGGCCAAATAAACAAAGTGATCCACGCCATTACCAACTCCCCATCCTTAGTAAGAATCTAACCTTTTTCCGAACCAGACAGAATATGTAGTTTACAGGATCTCCGTGAAGGTGGACTGCTTACAGTAACAATTAAAACCAGCGTCACTCATAAGTCTCAGACAGCAGGTGCTAAAACTAAGCTGCACTCCTCAGCTTCAAATTAAAGTTGTGATCACGTGAAACTGGACTCGAAACTCTGCATTTGTTCTCAGTGATGTTGAGAATTACATTTAAAACGTTTTACACAATGCACATGGTATACTGGAGCAGCAGAAAATGATGCCTAAAGAATCAATGCATCCACACTAGAATTCATTAAATCATTAAGTCCAACTTCATCTGCCAAACTGATGCACTACGTGTTGGAAAGTGGATTATTGGTAGGGGAAAATGTAGGTATGCCACTGGCAATAAGGCCACTAACACAGTATAGGGCTCAGAATAGGTCTTAGAAAATGATTCCTATGCTCAACCCTTGGTAACGTGGCTGCGAGCAGACAGGCTTAACTTCAAAGACAGGTATGTAAAGCATTTAAAAACACCAATTCAGTAAATAATTAAGACACAACACATAATAATAATCCGACACCAATTTATAAAAATAGGAAATATTTTTATCTTTAAAATGACACCAAAACGACAAAGATCCAATGTAGGGAACAGGAGATATGAATTTTCAAAGATTTAGCATTATATAGCACTTAGAAACATATAGCGCCTTATTGGGATATCTGGTCGCAATAGAGCGGCTCAAAGTCAAAGTTTCAGGCTGACCGCGAAGGAGCCCTGAGCGGCTACCCCTCGTGGTAGGTCCCGGTCACAGTTTTTACCTTCAGACTTAGAAACTTTTCTGGAGCTTTTCTTCCCGGGGTCCCTCGAAGCTCTCAGCCAGTCCGGATTCGGTGAGGGTTCGCCGGATTGCCTTGCGATGAGCTCCCGGTCAAACTTATGGAAGTCCGACCTCAGGAGCGTTCCAGCGGAGCAAACCCAGGATCCAGGCCGACACGCGGTTCAAGGCAGGCGGCTTGGCTTTCGCGGTTGCTCCCGGTCACCTTTTCTTCATTCGGACTTAGAAACTTTTACGGAGCTTTTTCTCGCAGGGTCCCTCGATGCTCTTCACCAGGCCGGATTCGGTGAGGGTTCGCCGGCCTCGGATTTCTTCTACTCCCGGTCAAAGTCTGGAAGTTGGACCTACGGAGCTTTTAGCGGGACGAACCTGGGAGGCTTGGCCGGCTCGCGGTTGAAGGCAGGCGGCTTGGCTGGCCATGTTGAGTAGTTCCCTCTATGGAGTTTTTTTTTTCAAAGTTACTCCAAACTTCTCCAAACTTCTTGAACTTCTTCCTGAAGTTCCTCAAGGGGTCCCAAAGTGTCTCAAACTCACTGCAAGGGTCTGGAAGCTCCAAGATGGTCCTTGAAAGTTGAGGACTTCAGTTCCCACAATCCACTTGGACAAAACCCTTACAAATCCACTGGTAGTTCTTCCAGTTGAGGATCCTTGGTGGTGATGGTCCAGGTGAGCTCTGTTAACCTGTAGCTTGCAGGGAGTCCACTCTTTAGTTCTTTTGCAGCAAGGTAATCCACAGGGCTGTAGTTTCAGCTGGTGCAGTCTTCAGAGGGCAGGCCTTAGAATTTTGCACCCCCAACCTCTCAGCATGGCAACGTCTTGCTTCCTTAAGTTTCAAGCAGCAGATCTGAGAGACTCTGCCCCTCTCAGATACTTATTCCAAGTTCTCTGGGTCAAGCAGGAGGTCACTGCTGACCAATGAGAGCAGGGCAACTCCCCAAGAATATGACTACATCCTGTAGAGTGTGGCATTCTTTTGTCCCAGAGTGCACCAAATCCTCCAAATTCATAATGGCTGATTTTCCAGCAGGGAGGTAAGAGCTGGCTAAACACACCCCTAGGATGGCTAATTTTCATAAACTCTCCCCCTTGCATCTGTGCATTCCTTCCATAAGCCTAGCTCTGGCTGAGGTGAAAAGTTTAGAGTGGTAAATTACACTAAGGCCTCCTCTTCTCTTTGAAGACCATGGTTTACGACTCCTCCCCCTGCTCTGGCATTCCTGTGTAGCAGCACACTGCCCTCCCAGCAGAGCTGGTTAACCCCAGGGGCTCTTTATCACCTCTTCAAGGCAGCCTGGCTAATCCACTTAACTCTGACCAATCAGGACAGACCACAGGAAGGCTGAATCTGGACTTACAAACAAGAAAGTTTTATAACTTCTTGTAAGTACACTTTAGGAGAAATTCAACCATATCATATTCTTGAATTTATTAATACCATTCGGGGAAGTCTTTGAATGGTACTTCTAGCCCTCTCCTATCAAGAGTTATTAGTTAATAACTTCCTGCTTTGTTAACCTATGTGGCAGGGGATTTGCAATGGGAAAAATGACTTGGGCCATTTTTCCAGCACCAGGACTTACAAAAACATATTTTATAAGTACTTCGCTTATATCTACAGGACCCCCACCCCATGGTACAACTAGGGGAGACTTTAGGGGTTCTGAATCTGTAGAAATATTGCAGATCCTCCCTCCACAGGGCTCCTAGCATCAAAGTCGAATTTGGGCAGCACTTTATCACAATGTGGGGAGTGAAATGTGAAATTTCACTTAACCCAGGGCATATAAAACTCATTTTATAAGGGTCTACCTTATAAAATACCTGACCCCCCCACCCCTGGGACACCTAGGGGAGACCCTGGGGGTTCCTAATATGCCAAAACAATGTAGGTTATCCATTTTTAAGTGCCCCAAACCCCAAAGTCGAGTTTGAGCACAATTTACTTTTTAAAGCAGTCCTGCCACCCCGGGCTACTTTTAAAATGACCCCAGGCCTCAGCAGTGCACACATGCAATTGCAGAAAAGCTGCTGGCCTCCAAACTGACATGCCCTATTGTGGGCTAGGGACTTCTAGGTAGTTTTAATCCCCCTGCCCTAATATTTAATAGGGTCTGATAGGGTAGGTCATGCCAACCACAGGGGTGCCCCAACCCTTAGTGTACCCTAGTGTATGTAGGTGTTTTCACTGTATTCTAAATGTGTCTCTTTCAGCATAGCACTGGCCCTGGGCCTGGTTAGGCAGAGCCCAGGGTCAGTCAGAGTCAGTTACCACCAGTACTATTCAGCAAAATGCTGGGGGGTGCCCAGGGCACAGGATGACTTTGCAACACTAAGCCACAGCCCACTGAGTACAAAAATCAAAACACTGGAGCGACGTATCCACTCATCTAGCCCTTGATCTGACCACACAATACTATATGTGTAATTCTGAATCTGAACTATGACAAAATTAGGACATTCCTTCGAAATCCTCTAGGGTTCAACTTTCCAGCATGTACTTTTGCCCCTGATGATAGATTATTCTCTGCACTAACAATGAGACACATCATTTGTGGTTATAAATTATGGCATACATAGTAGTTGTAATATTGGTCTAACTGACAAAAACGGAGAACGACAATGGAAAGGTCTGGACAGACAGAAGGGAAAAGAAGGAGAAGGCTTCAAAATATATGTTTTTACTCATTAGTCTCATTAGCCATGCACTATCAAAGGGAGTACAAAAGTATCAAGTGCAAAAAACAGAATTGTTTTAAAGAAAATAACTGGTTACAACAGTAAACAAAAACTATCAAAGCCTAGACATTGAATTCCTTGCACTACTTCACGGATGTAACTGGGCCACAGGGTAAAATAACTGCAGCTCTGCTTTGATTGATTTATGGTTCTTGGAGCTACTCAAAGAATTAGGCTTACTCTTGCAAGAAGAAGCCAATGGCTCAAACTAAAATATCTAGAAGCTAGTTAAAATGTATTGGATGAATCCAAATTTGAAAATAAATGAAATGGAAGACTGAAGATAAAATCATTTAATCTATCATAAAGGCTGTGACTTTTTGACACTCTCCTCTCTCCTTGCTATCAGTAGTACCACCATTCGCTGCCATTTAATCTCTTCACCAGATAGGGCATCACTTATAGACGGATCGGTGGCCTGAAAGCTCACCAGCACGGCAGAAGCCTTCCATTTCACATGTCCAGCGGAGGACCACCAGCAGCATTTAGAGCTTTCTGCCAGCTTGTCCGGAGTTAGTTTTGGAAAAGTACTTTCACTGATGGAGCGAGAGCACTTTCATAAAAATGTTAATGTTGGTGGGCATTTTTGTCATATTTCAGAATGAGAAAAAATCAATAGCCCCAATCCACATTAAGTTTTCTCAATGCTTGTGGGAGTCAAGGGTAGTTTTTCCTTCCTAGGTCCACCACACCTTGCATGGCGGTGTCAGGAAAGAAAAATAAGCACTGGAAAGACTGCCATAGGAAGGGTAGGCATTCTGATGCATTGACCCTGCTGGACTTTGGCAGATTGGCCAATGGATCAAAGGTTGCTTATGACACAGCCATGTTCGGCTCCACCATTAGAAACCTAGCATAGGTTTGGCAGGGCAAGAAGTCTGCCAATTTATGGTGCAGCTCCTGCTCTGCCAAACTACAAATAGAACAAACAGTCTCTTGCACCGATGAACTCTTTTCCCTGAATCACACTCGCTCATCAACTGCCTTGCCCTAATAAACTCTCTGGATCCACATCAACTGTATACCCCCTGCATCCGCATATTTCCTCATTCATTCTATAACCTCTCATCCACCTTTGTTCCCCAATCTATTGTCACCTTTTCCGCTCTCACCTTCTCGAATTTTCACTACATCTCACTTGCCTTCTCCCACCCACTCTAGTCTCTCATCCCTCTCCAATCATATTCCCTATCTAAGTCCCAACTTCTCAGTCACCCCATTCACTCTCACTTCAGCCATTCTCTCATCACCATTTACTTCATCACCTCATGCTCTTCCAACCCCAAACATTTCCCCACCATCCTTTCACCATGTGGTAACTCTCACTATTATTAAAGACAAATCAAATGCAAAGATGGCCATTTTCATAACATATTAAAACAAAATAATGTCGACTAGATAGTCAATGTACTCCTGAATTAGAGGGCGTGGCAAATGAAGGCAATCCTCTAGGGGTTTCACTAGTAATCCCTTCTGAGGTTTCTTGATGTGTAGAAGCAGGATTAGAGATGCAACAAGACCTCAGGCTCTTAACAATGAGATCCGCAAGGAGAAGGGTCACAGAAAATACCACTGGGCCATCTGCCTTACACTTAATAGGCAAGCAAGCATGGTACATCCGTTTTAAGTAACATTTATTGGATCAAGAGACCTTGAACTCATTAAATTCTTTATCATCATACTATTTGAAGAAATCCTGTTCAATGTACTGTTTAACAAATAAACTGAGCTTCGATGATATGAGCACCAATAAAAGGTGAGGAACTTCTATAGTAAGTATTATGCCACACTAATATTTTCTGAACTGTAGGCTGTGAAATAATTTCTACTCCAGGTTAAGAAATCACTGCTGTTCATAACCGAATATCTAAATTAGAAGGTCAGATGAACACTGCATTTTGGACACGATTGACTACATTGCAAATTGAATAGCATATTATGTTGGAACACCCTCAGCTGGGGATACACTTCTTTTTCCCAGTGGAACAATGTATGCTAGTACGGATAGGGAATTTCCTGGAAAAGGAGGGGCAATACCTTTTTACAAAGACTATCCTGTGGGGAAAAATACAAAAAGTAGGACTTGACTCAAGACACTAAACTTTGTGAATCAAATAGATTTGAATAAAAAGATCTACAGACACAGAGGTTCAGCACTAAGACAAAGCAAGTATAGGAAACAGCAAAAGGTGTAACCAACAGCAGCAACACATGTCTGCCAGATTGCAAATAAAAGCAGCAAAAGTAGCCACTTGAGAAAAGCAGCAAGGCAAAAATCCTTGTGTTGGCCATGTACACCCATAAATTTTTTTCAGGGTTGAAATTGTTGGGTTGTCTGCATGGAAAATATGTGATTGGCTTGTCAAGGTAGAAAAAGAATATGCTCCAACATCATAGTGCAGCTTACTGTGTGCCGTTTAAATCTTATTTGAATTTTTGTATCGCTTTTCCTCACTTATTTTCCCATACCTTTGTCCTTTCATCTCCCATATGCCCAATACAGGTGTCTGACAATCATCCGTGCATCATGAACATTAAACATATTTCCCCTCTACAATGTCCTCCATCAAATTAGAATCTTAAGCCACATCTCCTTCCCCTGTTGGTCAACTCGATGTACATTTCACAATCTCAGTGGACACACTATTTGTCTGATGCCCTTACCGATACTTTCAATTACTAGCTTCCTTGCTCCTTTGCATTTATTGTTTTAATCATTACACGAGGTAACCATTTCCACTACCACTGTTGTGCATCATTGACATAGCAATAAAAAATGCAACTGACAAGCCCTTCTGCAACAAACTACTCACCTGCTAAAAACTTTTAATAGTATTGCATTGCAAATGGGGGGTGGAGTGGAATTAGGTAGCATTATGATGCACGCCTTTACTTGTGTTTATATCCATATTAATATGCCTTAGCTATTTGCAGATGTGTTATGGATGATCTGTATTAATGTGTACAGTGGGCCTTTGTTTACTTTGAGGGCTAAATGTATATTTTCCCATATATGATTGTTGGACATGGCCCTCTCTGCGGGGTCACCCCCTAACCTTTTGCCTTCACCCTCCATTTTCTGAACCCATTTGTGTTGGCTTTTTAGGACTCTGTGCACTTTACCACTGCTAACCAGTGCTAAAGTGATTGTGCTCACTCCCTAAAACATGGTTAAACTCACCTTCATCTAATTGGCACATTCAATTTACTTAAAAGCCTCTAATAAAGTAGTACTACTTGTACCCAGGGCCTGTAAATTAAATGCTACTACTGTTCCTGCAGCACTTATTGTGCACCCACTTAAGCGGCCCTTCACAACAGGTCTCCGGTCTGCTATTGCAGCCTGTGTAGTTTTAAATTGCCAGTTCGATGTGGCAAAATAAACCTTTTACTATGTCTAAACCTCCCTTTTTATGGTCTGGCTTGACAGCACTGCTGTCGCCAGACAGTTATGTGAGCATCAGTAGAAAAGGGCTTTGGCTCTGCCCATATGTTAGGAGGCAGGAGTGCATATTTCGATTAGGCAGAAGTTGTGTGCTTCCACAAAAAAGTGCTTGCCTTTCACAGCTGTGATCATGTTTATTTATCCAGCTGCTTGAGGTAGAACCTTCAGGGGCACACACATGACATTGTAATGCTATTAAAGTGTCTTAGATAGGAGTCAAACTAGATTGATTTTTAGGTCTGGCTTGACACTGCATTTATAAGACAGACCTATTGGCATTGCCAATGCTTTTTAATACTTATAAATCACCCCTAAGGTAGGCCCTAAGAAGCCCAAAGGGGAGGGTGCATTGTAATTATAAAGTTGGACATGGACCCGAACTTTTATGTTTTCCATATCCTGGTGGTGAAAAACTTATAAATTTGTTTTTAACTACTGTGAGGTTTACCTCTCCCATTAGATAACATTGGGTTATTTTATTACATTTATAAAGAGATCATTTTTGTTTCAAAATATATAGGAATGCCTTGTTGGTCTCGAAGGAACTTTATTTTAAAATACTCTTTAATGGCAAACTCAGAATTTAAGTCACAATTCTGAAAATGCCATTTTTTTTTTTAGAAAGTTGGTGTTTTCTTGTTCTAAGTATTTGATGCCTGCAGCCTGTGTCCTGGGTCACATGACTGTGAATAGAGTGGCAGTTGGCCTTTGTGCATGTCTCCTAGACAGTGAGACAAAGAGAGACTAGGTGTTGGCAGGTTGGGAGGGACAGAGCAGTGTCCTGCCCCACTTACTCTGGGGACTGCCCTGCTGCTTGGAGCTTGCCTTGTACCCTCAGAGGACTACCTGCTTCTTGAGGACTGACTTGCTGTTTGAACCCAGGCCTACCAGACTGACTCCAAAAATTAGCTGGCTGGCTTCCTGTTCTGAGTTACTCAGGCACACAAAAGTTGAAACCTGCACCTGGACCCTGCCTGAAGTGAGTCCTCCAAGTGGTGCTCTGGACCCTTGGAAGTGTTGCTAAAGGCCCCCAAACAGCCAAAAAACAAAACTTGGGACTTCAAAATTATTCAGCCTAAATGTGCTCTGAGAACCGACAGGAAACCCGGGACCTACCTGCATGACGATCCACCCTAGGTGGATTTGTGTGTATATCTATATTCATACATACATAAATATATATATATATCCAGCAAGTTCGTTGTGAGCAGACGCTCACCCTCCTATCGACGTCGGTGCCAGCAGCGGTCACAACTCCGCTAAGTATGCTTTCCAACAAGAAACACGATCCGGGATCTCCCAAATAATTTCCAGCGGCACACCAGGGACAGGCACAGTAATAAGATTTATTGTGTCACAAAACAGAACAATGCGTTTTGGCGAAGCCTTGAAGGATTCGCCGAAACGCGTAGTTCTGTTTTGTGACACAATAAAACTTATTACTGTGCCTGTCCTTGGTGTGCCGCTGGATATATATATATATATATATATATATATATATATATATATTCACTGAAAAAACCATAGGTTTCAGGCACGTTATAGTTAGAAATTAGCATTTAAAAACCTTTGAAATTCACTGAAAAAACCATAGGTTTCAGGCACGTTATAGTTAGAAATTAGCATTTAAAAAACCTTTGAAATTCACTGAAAAAACCATAGGTTTCAGACACGTTATAGTTAGAAATTAGCATTTAAAAAACCTTTGAAATTCACTGAAAAAAACATAGATTTTAGGGACAGTTATAGTTAGTTGGACATTGCACTCGTACAAAACCCGTGAAATTCCCCTGTTATAGTTAGTTCAGCTAACTATAACTCGCGCCCCGCAATGCACTGCTGATGACGTCACATATTACATCACTCATGACATGGTCAGTGACATCACTGATGACATCACTGATGACATCTCAAATGACATCACTGATGACATCACTGATGACATCATCCAGTGACTGTGTGTTTCTGTAAAGTTTAAATATGTTTAATATATATAGGGAAAGGCGTATTGAAGAATGAGTGGGTGTATAAGTGTCTGAATGGATGATTTAGTACGTGAGTGACTGACTCTACAAGTGAGTGATTAAACGTATCTTACTGAATGCATGGGTTAGTGACTAAACTGTGTGAATGTCTGTATCCGTCTGTTTGTTGGTGTGTAAGTGGATGCATGGATTTGCGAATAGCTACATGAGTGTCTATATGGGTTATTGATTGGTTCTCTGAGTATCTGTATGGCTGCCTGAGTGTTTGTGTGGGTGGGGTGTGTGTGACTCTATACATAGATGTGTGAGTGGGTGATTCACTGGGTGCATGATTTCAAGAGTGCATCTGTGATGGACTGCTTGGGTGGGTGAGTGTGTGTATGGGTGTGTTAGTCAGTGAATGTATATATCAGTGGTACATGTGCAAGTAACTACATATGTAAAAGGCAGTATATATGTGTGTTAGAGTATTTAAATGGCTATAAGTGAGAGTGTGTTATTGTGAGAGTGGCTGTATGGATGCGTGTGTGCTTGTATCAGTTATTGTATAAGAGCGTAAGAATGTGCTAGTATTTGTATGAGTAAGTGAGCTGGTGTGTGTATAACTGTATAGGTGAGTAAATGGGTGTGTGATTAATTTTTTGCATGACTGACTAGGTGTGTGAGTACCTCTATGGATGAGTGGCGGTGTGTGAGTGTTTATATAGGTGTATGAGTGCATATGATAGTCCTGTACTGAGTGACTGTAAGTATGAGTGACTGTACAGGTGAGTGAGTGGATGTGTGTGTGTAGACCTAAGAATCAGTGAGTGGGTATGTAGTTTTTGGTGTTGGAGTGTCTATGGTTTTGAGAATGGCAGTCTGTAATTTAGAGTGGGTGTATCAAAAGTTATATTAGGGTGTGAGAAGATGCATGAAATTATCACATGGATGATGTCATCAGTGATGTCATTTGAGATGTCATCAGTGATGTCATCAGTGATGTCACTGACCATGTCATGAGTGATGTAATATGTGACGTCATCAGCAGTGCATTGCGGGGCGCGAGTTATAGTTAGCTGAACTAACTATAACAGGGGAATTTCACGGGTTTTGTACGAGTGCAATGTCCAACTAACTATAACTGTCCCTAAAATCTATGTTTTTTTCAGTGAATTTCAAAGGTTTTTTAAATGCTAATTTCTAACTATAACGTGTCTGAAACCTATGGTTTTTTCAGTGAATTTCAAAGGTTTTTTAAATGCTAATTTCTAACTATAACGTGCCTGAAACCTATGGTTTTTTCAGTGAATTTCAAAGGTTTTTAAATGCTAATTTCTAACTATAACGTGCCTGAAACCTATAGTTTTTTCAGTGAATTTCAAAGGTTTTTTAAATGCTAATTTCTAACTATAACGTGCTTGAAACCTATGATTTTTTAAGTGAATTTCAAAGGTTTTTTAAATGCTAGTTTCTAACTATGCCAACAGAGGTAGGACATGTGAAGAAAGAAGAAAAAACGCACAGAAAGAAGCAAAAGATGTGCAGAAAGAACCAACAGAGGAGCAGAAAGAGGCCTTGTTGCAAAATCATCCTGTGCCCACAACTTTTTCAGACGGGTACTGGTGGTAACTGACTCTGACTAACCAGAGGTGAAGGGAGGGGGGGCCTGAGGTGACATGTGTGCAAACGCGCCCCATGGTGCTTTTTAAGTTGCGGGATTAAGTCCCCTTGAATCCTGAGGGTCCCTGGGGCCCAACTAGCCCCCCAGGTACCTACAGTTAGGACCACAGAGCTGAGTTGCAGAGAGGCGTTCCGAGGCCACGCACCTTTTTCACCTCTCTGCAACGCAACTCTGTTGTGCTTACTGAAGGTACCTGGTGGGCTAGTTGGCCCCCAGGATTCAAAGGGAATTAACTCCCCAACTTAAAACGCACCACAGGGCTTGTTTGCGCACATGTCACCTGAGGCCCCGCCCCTCCCTCCACCACTGTGCAAACGCGCCCCGTGGCGCTTTTAAGTTGGGGGATTAGGTCACCTTGAATCCTGAGAGTCCCTGAGGACCAACCAGCCCACCAGGTACTTCCAGTAAGCACCACAGGCCTGCGTTGCAACGCCTGTAACAAATTGTGCAGTTGTGTTTAGGTAGTGAAGAGGGTTGTGCTGGGGGTAGTGTTTTAGGGTTTAGGGTAGTGCAGTGGTGTTTGTGTAGTGTAGGGGTCATGCTGGGGGTAGATTTAGGGTTTAGGGTAGTGCAGTGGTGTTTGTGTAGTGTAGGGGGTCATGCTGGGGGTAGATTTAGGGTTTAGGGTAGTGCAGTGGTGTTTGGGTAGTGTAGGGAGTCGTCCTGGGGGAGTGTTTTAGGGTTTAGGGTAGTACAGTGGTGTTTGGGTAGTGTAGGGGTTGTGCTGGGGTTAGTGTTTTAGGGTTTTAGGGTTTAGGGTAGTGCAGTGGTGTTTGGGTAGTGTAGGGGGTCGTGCTGGGGGAGTGTTTTAGGGTTTAGGGCAGTGCAGTGGTGTTCGGGTAGTGTAGGGGGTCGTGCTGGGGGAGTGTTTTAGGGTTTAGGGCAGTGCAGTCGTGTTCGGGTAGTGTAGGGGTCGTGCTGGGGGAGTATTTTAGGGTTTAGGGTAGTGCAGTGGTGTTCGGGTAGTGTAGGGTCATGCTGGGGGTAGTGTTCTAGGGTTTAGGGCAGTGCAGTGGTGTTCGGGCAGTGTAGGGGGTCGTGCTGGGGGTGGTGTTTTAGGGTTTAGGGCAGTGCAGTGGTGTTCGGGCAGTGTAGGGGGTCGTGCTGGGGGTGGTGTTTCAGGGTTTAGGGCAGTGCAGTGGTGTTCGGGCAGTGTAGGGGGTCGTGCAGGGGTGGTGTTTCAGGGTTTAGGGCAGTGGTGTTCGGGCAGTGTAGGGGGTCATGCTGGGGGTGGTGTTTCAGGGTTTGGGGCAGTGCAGTGGTGTTCGAGCAGTAAAGGGGGTCATGCTGGGGGTGGTGTTTCAGGGTTTAGGGCAGTGCAGTGGTGTTCGGGCAGTGTAGGGGGCGGTGCAGGGGGTGGTGTTTCAGGGTTTTGGGCAGTGCAGTGGTGTTCGGGCAGTGTAGGGGGTGGTGCAGGGGGTGGTGTTTCAGGGTTTAGGGCAATGCAGTGGTGTTCGGGCAGTGTAGGGGGTGGTGTTTCAGGGTTTAGGGCAGTGCAGTGTTGTTCGGGCAGTGTAGGGGGCGGTGCAGGGGTGGTGTTTCAGGGTTTAGGGCAGTACAGTGGTGTTCAGGCATTGTAGGGGGTGGTGCTGGGGCTGGTGTTTCAGGGTTTAGGGCAGTGCAGTGGTGTTCGGGCAGTGTAGGGGGTGGTGCTGGGGCTGGTGTTTCAGGGTTTAGGGCAGTGCAGTGGTGTTCGGGCAGTGTAGGGGGTCGTGCTGGGGCTGGTGTTTCAGGGTTTAGGGCAGTGCAGTGGTGTTCGGGCAGTGTAGGGGGTCATGCTGGGGCTGGTGTTTCAGGGTTTAGGGCAGTGCAGTGGTGTTCGGGCAGTGTAGGGGGTCTTGCTGGGGCTGGTGTTTCAGAGTCTAGGGCAATGCAGTGGTGTTCGGGCAGTGTAGGGGGTCTTGCTGGGGCTGGTGTTTCAGGGTTTAGGGCAGTGCAGTGGTGTTCGGGCAGTGTAGGGGGTCGTGCTGGGGGTGGTGTTTCAGGGTTTAGGGCAGTGCAGTGGTGTTCGGGCAGTGTAGGGGGTCGTGCTGGGGCTAGTGTTTCAGGGTTTAGGGCAGAGCAATGGTGCTCAGGCAGTGTAGGGGGTTGTGCTGGGGGTGATGTTTCAGGGTTTAGGGCAGTGCAGTGGTGTTAGGGCAGTGTAGGGGGTCATGCTGGGGTGGTGTTTCAGGGTTTAGGGCAGTGCAGTGGTGTTCCGGCAGTGTAGGGGGTCGTGCAGGGGGTGGTGTTTCAGGGTTTAGTGCAGTGGTGTTCGGGCAGTGTAGGGGGTCGTGCTGGGGTGGTGTTTCAGGGTTTAGGGCAGTGCAGTGGTGTTCGGGCAGTGTAGGGTGTCGTGCTGAGGGGTGGTGTTTCAGGGTTTAGGGCAGTGCAGTAGTGTTTGGGCAGTGTAGGGGGTCGTGCAGGGGTGGTGTTTCAGGGTTTAGGGCAGTGGTGTTCGGCCAGTGTAGGTAGTCTTGCTGGGGGTGGTGTTTCAGGGTTTAGGGCAGTGCAGTAGTTTTCGGGCAGTGTAGGCGGTCGTGCTGGGGCTGGTGTTTCAGGGTTGAGGGCAGTGCAGTGGTGTTTGGGCAGTGTACGGGGTTGTGCTGGGGCTGGTGTTTCAGGGTTTAGGGCAGTGCAGTGGTGTGCGGGCAGTGTACGGGGTTGTGCTGGGGCTGGTGTTTCAGAGTTTAGGGCAGTGCAGTGATGTTCGGGCAGTGTAGGGGGTCATGCTGGGGTGGTGTTTCAGGGTTTAGGGCAGTGCAGTGGTGTTCAGGCAGTGTAGGGGGTCGTGCTGGGGCTGGTGTTTCAGGGTTTAGGGCAGTGCAGTGGTGTTCGGGCAGTGTAGGGGGTCTTGCTGGGGGTGGTGTTTCAGGGTTTAGGGCAGTGCAGTGGTGTTCGGGCAGTATAGGGGGTCTTGCTGGGGGTGGTGTTTCAGGGTTTAGGGCAGTGGTGTTCGGGCAGTGTAGGGGGTCTTGCTGGGGGTGATGTTTCAGGGTTTAGGGCAGTGCAGTGGTGTTCGGGCAGTGTAGGGGGTCTTGCTGGGGGTAGTGTTTCAGGGTTTAGGGCGGTGCAGTGGTGTTCGTGCAGTGTAGGGGGTCGTGCTGGGGGTGGTGTTTCAGGGTTTAGGGCAGTGCAGTAGTGTTCGGGCAGTGTAGGGGGTCGTGCAGGGGTGGTGTTTCAGGGTTTAGGGCAGTGCAGTGGTGTTCTGGCAGTGTAGGGGGTCATGCTGGGGGTGGGGTTTCAGGGTTTAGGGCAGTACAGTGGTGTTCGGGCAGTGTAGTGGGTCGTGCAGGGGGTGGTGTTTCAGGGTTTAGGGCAGTGCAGTGGTGTTCGGGCAGTGTAGGGGGTCGTGCTGGGGGTGGTGTTTCAGGGTTTAGGGCAGTGGTGTTCGGGCAGTGTAGGGGGTCTTGCTGGGGGTGATGTTTCAGGGTTTAGGGCAGTGCAGTGGTTTCGGGCAGTGTAGGGGGTCTTGCTGGGGGTAGTGTTTCAGGGTTTAGGGCAGTGCAGTGGTGTTCGTGCAGTATAGGGGGTCGTGCTGGGGATGGTGTTTCTGGGTTTAGGGCAGTGCAGTAGTGTTCGAGCAGTGTAGGGGTTGTGCAGGGGGTGGTGTTTCAGGGTTTAGGGCAGTGCAGTGGTGTTCGGGCAGTGTAGGGGGTTGCGCTGTGGGTGGTGTTTCAGGGTTTAGGGCAGTGCAGTGGTGTTCGGGCAGTGTAGGTGGTCATGCACGGGGTGGTGTTTCAGGGTTTAGGGCAGTGCAGTGGTGTTCGGGCAGTGTAGGGTGTTGTGCTAGGGCTGGTGTTTCAGGGTTCAGTGCAGTGGTGTTCAGGCAGTGTAGGGGGTCGTGCTGAGGCTGGTGTTTCACAGTTTAGGGCAGTGCAGTGGTGTTCGGGCAGTGTAGGGGGTCGTGCTGGGGCTGGTGTTTCAGGGTTTAGGGCAGTGCAGTGGTGTTCGGGCAGTGTAGGCGGTCGTGCTGGGGCTGGTGTTTTAGGGCAGTGCAGTGGTTTTCAGGCAGTGTAGGGGGTCGTGCTGGGGCTGGTGTTTCAGGGTTTAGGGCAGTGCAGTGGTGCTCGGGCAGTGTAGGGGGTCGTGCTGGTGGTGATGTTTCAGGGTTTAGGGTAGTGCAGTGGTGTTCGGGCAGTGTAGGGGGTCGTGCAGGGGCTGGTGTTTCAAGGTTTAGGGCAGTGCAGTGGTGTTCGGGCAGTGTAGGGGGTCGTGCTGGGGCTGGTGTTTCAGGGTTTTGGGCAGAGCAGTGGTGTTCGGGCAGTGTAGGGGGTCATGCTGAGGGTAGTGTTTCAGGGTTTAGGGCAGTGCAGTGGTGTTCGGGCAGTGTAGGGGGTCGTGCTGGGGGTGGTGTTTCAGGGTTTAGGGCAGTGCAGTAGTGTTTGGGCAGTGTAGGGGGTCGTGCAGGGGGTGGTGTTTCAGGGTTTAGGGCAGTGCAGTGGTGTTCTGGCAGTGTAGGGGGTCATGCTGGGGGTGGGGTTTCAGGGTTTAGGGCAGTACAGTGGTGTTCGGGCAGTGTAGTGGGTCGTGCAGGGGTGGTGTTTCAGGGTTTAGGGCAGTGCAGTGGTGTTCGGGCAGTGTAGGGGGTCGTGCTGGGGGTGGTGTTTCAGGGTTTAGGGCAGTGGTGTTCGGGCAGTGTAGGGGGTCTTGCTGGGGGTGATGTTTCAGGGTTTAGGGCAGTGCAGTGGTTTCGGGCAGTGTAGGGGTCTTGCTGGGGGTAGTGTTTCAGGGTTTAGGGCAGTGCAGTGGTGTTCGTGCAGTATAGGGGGTCGTGCTGGGGATGGTGTTTCTGGGTTTAGGGCAGTGCAGTAGTGTTCGAGCAGTGTAGGGGGTTGTGCAGGGGGTGGTGTTTCAGGGTTTAGGGCAGTGCAGTGGTGTTCGGGCAGTGTAGGGGTTGCGCTGTGGGTGGTGTTTCAGGGTTTAGGGCAGTGCAGTGGTGTTCGGGCAGTGTAGGTGGTCATGCACGGGGTGGTGTTTCAGGGTTTAGGGCAGTGCAGTGGTGTTCGGGCAGTGTAGGGTGTTGTGCTAGGGCTGGTGTTTCAGGGTTCAGGGCAGTGCAGTGGTGTTCAGGCAGTGTAGGGGTCGTGCTGAGGCTGGTGTTTCACAGTTTAGGGCAGTGCAGTGGTGTTCGGGCAGTGTAGGGGGTCGTGCTGGGGCTGGTGTTTCAGGGTTTAGGGCAGTGCAGTGGTGTTCGGGCAGTGTAGGCGGTCGTGCTGGGGCTGGTGTTTTAGGGTTTAGGGCAGTGCAGTGGTTTTCAGGCAGTGTAGGGGGTCGTGCTGGGGCTGGTGTTTCAGGGTTTAGGGCAGTGCAGTGGTGCTCGGGCAGTGTAGGGGTCGTGCTGGTGGTGATGTTTCAGGGTTTAGGGTAGTGCAGTGGTGTTCGGGCAGTGTAGGGGGTTGTTCAGGGGCTGGTGTTTCAAGGTTTAGGGCAGTGCAGTGGTGTTCGGGCAGTGTAGGGGGTCGTGCTGGGGCTGGTGTTTCAGGGTTTTGGGCAGAGCAGTGGTGTTCGGGCAGTGTAGGGGGTCATGCTGAGGGTAGTGTTTCAGGGTTTAGGGCAGTGCAGTGGTGTTCGGGCAGTGTAGGGGGTCGTGCTGGGGGTGGTGTTTCAGGGTTTAGGTCAGTGGTTTTCGGGCAGTGTAGGGGGTCTTGCTGGGGGTGATGTTTCAGGGTTTAGGGCAGTGCAGTGGTGTTTGGGCAGTGTAGGGGGTCTTGCTGGGGGTAGTGTTTCAGGGTTTAGGGCAGGGCAGTGGTGTTCGGGCAGTGTAGGGGGTCATGCTGGGGGTGGTGTTTCAGGGTTTAGGGCAGTGTAGTGGTGTTCGGGCAGTGTAGGGGGTCTTGCTGGGGGTAGTGTTTCAGGGTTTAGGGCGGTGCAGTGGTGTTCGTGCAGTGTAGGGGGTCGTGCTGGGGGTGGTGTTTCAGGGTTTAGGGCAGTGCAGTAGTGTTCGGGCAGTGTAGGGTGTCGTGCAGGGGTGGTATTTCAGGGTTTAGGGCAGTGCAGTGGTGTTCTGGCAGTGTAGGGGGTCATGCTGGGGGTGGGGTTTCAGGGTTTAGGGCAGTACAGTGGTGTTCGGGCAGTGTAGTGGGTCATGCAGGGGGTGGTGTTTCAGGGTTTAGGGCAGTGCAGTGGTGTTCGGGCAGTGTAGGGGTCGTGCTGGGGCTGGTGTTTCAGGGTTTAGGGCAGTGCAGTTGTGTTCGGGCAGTGTAGGGGGTCTTGCTGGGGGTGGTGTTTCAGGGTTTAGGGCAGTGGTGTTCGGGCAGTGTAGGGGGTCTTGCTGGGGGTGATGTTTCAGGGTTTAGGGCAGTGCAGTGGTGTTCGGGCAGTGTAGGGGGTCTTGCTGGGGATAGTGTTTCAGGCTTTAGGGCAGTGCAGTGGTGTTCGTGCAGTATAGGGGGTCGTGCTGGGGATGGTGTTTCTGGGTTTAGGGCAGTGCAGTAGTGTTCGAGCAGTGTAGGGGGTTGTGCAGGGAGTGGTGTTTCAGGGTTTAGGGCAGTGCAGTGGTGTTCGGGCAGTGTAGGGGGTTGCGCTGTGGGTGGTGTTTCAGGGTTTAGGGCAGTGCAGTGGTGTTCGGGCAGTGTAGGTGGTCATGCACGGGGTGGTGTTTCAGGGTTTAAGGCAGTGCAGTGGTGTTCGGGCACTGTAGGGTGTTGTGCTAGGGCTGGTGTTTCAGGGTTCAGGGCAGTGCAGTGGTGTTCAGGCAGTGTAGGGGGTCGTGCTGAGGCTGGTGTTTCACAGTTTAGGGCAGTGCAGTGGTGTTCGGGCAGTGTAGGGGGTCGTGCTGGGGCTGGTGTTTCAGGGTTTAGGGCAGTGCAGTGGTGTTCGGGCAGTGTAGGCGGTCGTGCTGGGGCTGGTGTTTCAGGGTTTAGGGCAGTGCAGTGGTTTTCAGGCAGTGTAGGGGGTCGTGCTGGGGCTGGTGTTTCAGGGTTTAGGGCAGTGCAGTGGTGCTCGGGCAGTGTAGGGGGTCGTGCTGGGGGTGATGTTTCAGGGTTTAGGGCAGTGCAGTGGTGTTCGGGCAGTGTAGGGGGTCGTGCAGGGGCTGGTGTTTCAAGGTTTAGGGCAGTGCAGTGGTGTTCGGGCAGTGTAGGGGGTCGTGCTGGGGCTGGTGTTTCAGGGTTTTGGGCAGAGCAGTGGTGTTCGGGCAGTGTAGGGGGTCGTGCTGAGGCTGGTGTTTCACAGTTTAGGGCAGTGCAGTGGTGTTCGGGCAGTGTAGGGGGTCGTGCTGGGGGTGGTGTTTCAGGGTTTAGGGCAGTGCAGTGGTGTTCAGGCAGTGTAGGGGGTCGTGCTGGGGGTGGTGTTTCAGGGTTTAGGTCAGTGGTTTTCGGGCAGTGTAGGGGGTCTTGCTGGGGGTGATGTTTCAGGGTTTAGGGCAGTGCAGTGGTGTTCGGGCAGTGTAGGGGGTCTTGCTGGGGGTAGTGTTTCAGGGTTTAGGGCAGGGCAGTGGTGTTCGGGCAGTGTAGGGGGTCATGCTGGGGGTGGTGTTTCAGGGTTTAGGGCAGTGCAGTGGTGTTCGGGCAGTGTAGGGGGTTGCGCTGTGGGTGGTGTTTCAGGGTTTAGGGCAGTGCAGTGGTGTTCGTGCAGTATAGGGGGTCGTGCTGGGGATGGTGTTTCTGGGTTTAGGGCAGTGCAGTAGTGTTCGAGCAGTGTAGGGGGTTGTGCAGGGGGTGGTGTTTCAGGGTTTAGGGCAGTGCAGTGGTGTTCGGGCAGTGTAGGGGGTTGCGCTGTGGGTGGTGTTTCAGGGTTTAGGGCAGTGCAGTGGTGTTCGGGCAGTGTAGGTGGTCATGCACGGGGTGGTGTTTCAGGGTTTAGGGCAGTGCAGTGGTGTTCGGGCAGTGTAGGGTGTTGTGCTAGGGCTGGTGTTTCAGGGTTCAGTGCAGTGGTGTTCAGGCAGTGTAGGGGGTCGTGCTGAGGCTGGTGTTTCACAGTTTAGGGCAGTGCAGTGGTGTTCGGGCAGTGTAGGGGGTCGTGCTGGGGCTGGTGTTTCAGGGTTTAGGGCAGTGCAGTGGTGTTCGGGCAGTGTAGGCGGTCGTGCTGGGGCTGGTGTTTTAGGGCAGTGCAGTGGTTTTCAGGCAGTGTAGGGGGTCGTGCTGGGGCTGGTGTTTCAGGGTTTAGGGCAGTGCAGTGGTGCTCGGGCAGTGTAGGGGGTCGTGCTGGTGGTGATGTTTCAGGGTTTAGGGTAGTGCAGTGGTGTTCGGGCAGTGTAGGGGGTCGTGCAGGGGCTGGTGTTTCAAGGTTTAGGGCAGTGCAGTGGTGTTCGGGCAGTGTAGGGGGTCGTGCTGGGGCTGGTGTTTCAGGGTTTTGGGCAGAGCAGTGGTGTTCGGGCAGTGTAGGGGGTCATGCTGAGGGTAGTGTTTCAGGGTTTAGGGCAGTGCAGTGGTGTTCGGGCAGTGTAGGGGTCGTGCTGGGGGTGGTGTTTCAGGGTTTAGGGCAGTGCAGTAGTGTTTGGGCAGTGTAGGGGGTCGTGCAGGGGGTGGTGTTTCAGGGTTTAGGGCAGTGCAGTGGTGTTCTGGCAGTGTAGGGGGTCATGCTGGGGGTGGGGTTTCAGGGTTTAGGGCAGTACAGTGGTGTTCGGGCAGTGTAGTGGGTCGTGCAGGGGGTGGTGTTTCAGGGTTTAGGGCAGTGCAGTGGTGTTCGGGCAGTGTAGGGGGTCGTGCTGGGGGTGGTGTTTCAGGGTTTAGGGCAGTGGTGTTCGGGCAGTGTAGGGGGTCTTGCTGGGGGTGATGTTTCAGGGTTTAGGGCAGTGCAGTGGTTTCGGGCAGTGTAGGGGGTCTTGCTGGGGGTAGTGTTTCAGGGTTTAGGGCAGTGCAGTGGTGTTCGTGCAGTATAGGGGGTCGTGCTGGGGATGGTGTTTCTGGGTTTAGGGCAGTGCAGTAGTGTTCGAGCAGTGTAGGGGTTGTGCAGGGGTGGTGTTTCAGGGTTTAGGGCAGTGCAGTGGTGTTCGGGCAGTGTAGGGGGTTGCGCTGTGGGTGGTGTTTCAGGGTTTAGGGCAGTGCAGTGGTGTTCGGGCAGTGTAGGTGGTCATGCACGGGGTGGTGTTTCAGGGTTTAGGGCAGTGCAGTGGTGTTCGGGCAGTGTAGGGTGTTGTGCTAGGGCTGGTGTTTCAGGGTTCAGGGCAGTGCAGTGGTGTTCAGGCAGTGTAGGGGGTCGTGCTGAGGCTGGTGTTTCACAGTTTAGGGCAGTGCAGTGGTGTTCGGGCAGTGTAGGGGGTCGTGCTGGGGCTGGTGTTTCAGGGTTTAGGGCAGTGCAGTGGTGTTCGGGCAGTGTAGGCGGTCGTGCTGGGGCTGGTGTTTTAGGGTTTAGGGCAGTGCAGTGGTTTTCAGGCAGTGTAGGGGGTCGTGCTGGGGCTGGTGTTTCAGGGTTTAGGGCAGTGCAGTGGTGCTCGGGCAGTGTAGGGGGTCGTGCTGGTGGTGATGTTTCAGGGTTTAGGGTAGTGCAGTGGTGTTCGGGCAGTGTAGGGGGTTGTTCAGGGGCTGGTGTTTCAAGGTTTAGGGCAGTGCAGTGGTGTTCGGGCAGTGTAGGGGGTCGTGCTGGGGCTGGTGTTTCAGGGTTTTGGGCAGAGCAGTGGTGTTCGGGCAGTGTAGGGGGTCATGCTGAGGGTAGTGTTTCAGGGTTTAGGGCAGTGCAGTGGTGTTCGGGCAGTGTAGGGGGTCGTGCTGGGGGTGGTGTTTCAGGGTTTAGGTCAGTGGTTTTCGGGCAGTGTAGGGGGTCTTGCTGGGGGTGATGTTTCAGGGTTTAGGGCAGTGCAGTGGTGTTTGGGCAGTGTAGGGGGTCTTGCTGGGGGTAGTGTTTCAGGGTTTAGGGCAGGGCAGTGGTGTTCGGGCAGTGTAGGGGGTCATGCTGGGGGTGGTGTTTCAGGGTTTAGGGCAGTGTAGTGGTGTTCGGGCAGTGTAGGGGGTCTTGCTGGGGGTAGTGTTTCAGGGTTTAGGGCGGTGCAGTGGTGTTCGTGCAGTGTAGGGGGTCGTGCTGGGGGTGGTGTTTCAGGGTTTAGGGCAGTGCAGTAGTGTTCGGGCAGTGTAGGGTGTCGTGCAGGGGTGGTATTTCAGGGTTTAGGGCAGTGCAGTGGTGTTCTGGCAGTGTAGGGGGTCATGCTGGGGGTGGGGTTTCAGGGTTTAGGGCAGTACAGTGGTGTTCGGGCAGTGTAGTGGGTCATGCAGGGGGTGGTGTTTCAGGGTTTAGGGCAGTGCAGTGGTGTTCGGGCAGTGTAGGGGTCGTGCTGGGGCTGGTGTTTCAGGGTTTAGGGCAGTGCAGTTGTGTTCGGGCAGTGTAGGGGGTCTTGCTGGGGGTGGTGTTTCAGGGTTTAGGGCAGTGGTGTTCGGGCAGTGTAGGGGGTCTTGCTGGGGGTGATGTTTCAGGGTTTAGGGCAGTGCAGTGGTGTTCGGGCAGTGTAGGGGGTCTTGCTGGGGATAGTGTTTCAGGCTTTAGGGCAGTGCAGTGGTGTTCGTGCAGTATAGGGGGTCGTGCTGGGGATGGTGTTTCTGGGTTTAGGGCAGTGCAGTAGTGTTCGAGCAGTGTAGGGGGTTGTGCAGGGAGTGGTGTTTCAGGGTTTAGGGCAGTGCAGTGGTGTTCGGGCAGTGTAGGGGGTTGCGCTGTGGGTGGTGTTTCAGGGTTTAGGGCAGTGCAGTGGTGTTCGGGCAGTGTAGGTGGTCATGCACGGGGTGGTGTTTCAGGGTTTAAGGCAGTGCAGTGGTGTTCGGGCACTGTAGGGTGTTGTGCTAGGGCTGGTGTTTCAGGGTTCAGGGCAGTGCAGTGGTGTTCAGGCAGTGTAGGGGGTCGTGCTGAGGCTGGTGTTTCACAGTTTAGGGCAGTGCAGTGGTGTTCGGGCAGTGTAGGGGGTCGTGCTGGGGCTGGTGTTTCAGGGTTTAGGGCAGTGCAGTGGTGTTCGGGCAGTGTAGGCGGTCGTGCTGGGGCTGGTGTTTCAGGGTTTAGGGCAGTGCAGTGGTTTTCAGGCAGTGTAGGGGGTCGTGCTGGGGCTGGTGTTTCAGGGTTTAGGGCAGTGCAGTGGTGCTCGGGCAGTGTAGGGGGTCGTGCTGGGGGTGATGTTTCAGGGTTTAGGGCAGTGCAGTGGTGTTCGGGCAGTGTAGGGGGTCGTGCAGGGGCTGGTGTTTCAAGGTTTAGGGCAGTGCAGTGGTGTTCGGGCAGTGTAGGGGGTCGTGCTGGGGCTGGTGTTTCAGGGTTTTGGGCAGAGCAGTGGTGTTCGGGCAGTGTAGGGGGTCGTGCTGAGGCTGGTGTTTCACAGTTTAGGGCAGTGCAGTGGTGTTCGGGCAGTGTAGGGGGTCGTGCTGGGGGTGGTGTTTCAGGGTTTAGGGCAGTGCAGTGGTGTTCAGGCAGTGTAGGGGGTCGTGCTGGGGGTGGTGTTTCAGGGTTTAGGTCAGTGGTTTTCGGGCAGTGTAGGGGGTCTTGCTGGGGGTGATGTTTCAGGGTTTAGGGCAGTGCAGTGGTGTTCGGGCAGTGTAGGGGGTCTTGCTGGGGGTAGTGTTTCAGGGTTTAGGGCAGGGCAGTGGTGTTCGGGCAGTGTAGGGGGTCATGCTGGGGGTGGTGTTTCAGGGTTTAGGGCAGTGTAGTGGTGTTCGGGCAGTGTAGGGGGTCGTGAAGGGGTGGTGTTTCAGGGTTTAGGGCAGTGCAGTGGTGTTCGGGCAGTGTAGGGGGTCGTGCTAGGGGTGGTGTTTCAGGGTTTAGGGCAGTGCAGTGGTGTTCGGGCAGTATAGGGGGTCATGCAGGGGCTGGTGTTTCAGGGTTTAGGGCAGTGCAGTGGTGTTCGGGCAGTGTAGGGGGTCGTGCTGGGGGTAGTGTTTTAGGGTTTAGGGTAGTGCAGTGGTGCTTGTGTAGTGTAGGGGGTCGTGCTGGGGGTAGTGTTTTAGGGTAGTGCAGTGGTGTTTGTGTAGTGTAGGGGGTCATGTTTTAGGGTAGTGCAGTGGTGTTTGGGTAGTGTAGGGGATCATGCTGGGGGTAGTGTTTTAGGATTTAGGTTAGTGCAGTGGTGTTTGGGTAGTGTAGGGGGTCGTGCTGGGGGTAGTGTTTTAGGGTTTAGGGTAGTGCAGTGGTGTTTGTGTAGTGTAGGGGGTCGTGCTGGGGGTAGTGTTTTAGGGTTTAGGGTAGTGCAGTGGTGCTTGTGTAGTGTAGGGGGTCGTGCTGGGGGTAGTGTTTTAGGGTAGTGCAGTGGTGTTTGTGTAGTGTAGGGGGTCATGTTTTAGGGTAGTGCAGTGGTGTTTGGGTAGTGTAGGGGGTCGTGCTGGTGGTAGTGTTTTAGGATTTAGGTTAGTGCAGTGGTGTTTTGGTAGTGTACGGGGTCGTGCTGAGGGTAGTGTTTAGGGGTTTAGGATAGTGCAGTGGTGCTTGTGTAGTGTAGGGGGTCGTGCTGGGGGTAGTGTTTTAGGGTTTAAGGTAGGGCAGTGGTGTTTTTGTAGTGTAGGGGGGTCATGTTTTAAGATGCAATGCTCCAATACCTGACCAGTCTGCACTACATAAAACTGCAAAAAAACTAAAAAGAAAAAGTGTTTTGCACACTTTTGTCATTGGGCTATATGTGGGCTAGATCTGGGTAATATTTGTGCTACATTTGGGCTCTTTTTTCACTGGTGGCCATCTTGGAAGACTTCTTTGTTATGAAGTTTCCTAATTTCTTCATTTACTGCAGTCTCCTCAGTAGGAAATGCTTTCAGTTTTTTACTTTGATTCCATCAAGAAGGCATTCAGATGTGTCTCACATCTGCCATAAATTCAGAATGTTAGCACTCTAGTTGCTCATTAGATCACTGGAGTAAAGCTACTGCTCACCAGGGAGTTAACTGGTAGTCTGCTGCTGGTATTGAAAGTGATTGTTTCAGTCTGCATGTCAGAATTTTCTAATGAAATAGAAGAGGATTTGAGATCTCACTTAAAACATGCCCTAATTTTTCTTTCTGCAACACTAACCATAATTTCTATTTAAAAAAGAACCCCTCATTTTGTTCCTTTTTAAATTAAATGTTTTTAGTGTTACCGGTTTATTCCAATCAAGATGGCTTCAGGTGTGCCATACTTTTGTCATAAGTAAGGCTGATAGCGCTCTAGTTGTTCTTTAGAACACTCTGGGAAGCTGCAGTAGAACACAAAGGCATCAACTGGCAGGCTGCTCCTGTTGAAATATAACAGGAAGATATTTGAGATCACACTTGAAATATGTCCTAATTTTTCTTTCTACAGCACTAACCATAATTTCTATGACAAAATGAACCCCATCATTTTGTTCCTTTTTAAATTAAATGTTTTAAGTGTTACCAGTTTATTCCAATCAAGATGGCTTCAGGTGTGCCATACTTTTGTCATAAGTAAGGCTGTTAGCACTCTAGTTGTTCTTTAGAACACTCTGGGAAGCTGCAGTAGAACACAAAGGCATCAACTGGCAGGCTGCTCCTGTTGAAATATAACAGGAAGATATTTGAGATCACACTTGAAACATGTCCTAATTTTTCTTTCTACAGCACTAACCATAATTTCTATGACAAAATGAACCCCATCATTTTGTTCCTTTTTAAATTAAATTGTTTAAGTGTTACCAGTTTATTCCAATCAAGATGGCTTCAGGTGTGCCATACTTTTGTCATAGGTAAGGCTGTTAGCACTCTAGTTGTTCTTTAGAACACTCTGGGAAGCTGCAGTAGAACACAAAGGTATCAACTGACAGGCTGCTCCTGTTGAAATATAACAGGAAGATATTTGAGATCACAATTGAAATATGTCCTAATTTTTCTTTCTACAGCACTAACCATAATTTCTATGACAAAATGAACCCCATCATTTTGTTCCTTTTTAAATTAAATGTTTTAAGTGTTACCAGTTTATTCCAATCAAGATGGCTTCAGGTGTGCCATACTTTTGTCATAAGTAAGGCTGTTAGCACTCTAGTTGTTCTTTAGAACACTCTGGGAAGCTGCAGTAGAACACAAAGGCATCAACTGGCAGGCTGCTCCTGTTGAAATATAACAGGAAGATATTTGAGATCACACTTGAAACATGTCCTAATTTTTCTTTCTACAGCACTAACCATAATTTCTATGACAAAATGAACCCCATCATTTTGTTCCTTTTTAAATTAAATTGTTTAAGTGTTACCAGTTTATTCCAATCAAGATGGCTTCAGGTGTGCCATACTTTTGTCATAAGTAAGGCTGTTAGCACTCTAGTTGTTCTTTAGAACACTCTGGGAAGCTGCAGTAGAACACAAAGGAATCAACTGACAGTCTCTGCCCTTGTTGGATGTACATGTTTTACTGAGAATGTCAGACTTCATTCTCACATGAGTGAGAAAGATAATGTGAATTTACAGAAAATATGCTCTCATTTTAGCTTCTGGAGCACCTTCCAAACCTCCATGGGACAAGCATGAGAAAATAGTGTTCTCTCAAACATGATTCATGATATCCCAGCAGAAGGTTTTTCACATGGTAAAATCACCTTAGAATACACCACAATTCCTAAAATTAGTATGGTACCATCAACAAATAAATTCTAATGTAACTAAAGCCTGTTATCACCCTTTATAGTTCTCCTTTTGGTGACCCTCAAAATCTTCTATTCACTACAATGCATTTCAATGAGGTACTATCATTTATATTGGTCCCAAGATGGCTGCCAGAAATTCCAGGATGAAGTGCTGACAGCCAATCAGATCTCACGATGACATGTGTGGTTAGGCTCCGCCCAGATATATATGTGACTTTACTTTTGATTTTCTCAGGAACTACTGAACGGATTTACACCATTTAAGCAAAAGGCACGACACTGAACCAAGGGCTACCTCTTTGCCAAATTTGGTGTAATTCCGTTCAGCAGTTCGGGCTGTAGCTGCGACTAAAGGTTCCTATGGAAAAATGAATGGGGAAAACACGTTTTGGGAGCCCCCTTTTTCTCGGCCCCCGCTTGACGTATCACCCGAGACTTTCAGGATAGGAGCGGACCGGAGCGCCCCAACAAGTTGGAAACTTTCGCGAAGATTCGTCAACCGGCGCCAACGTTATTTCAAATAGAATGTCGCCGATTTCCTATGGATAATAGGTTTTAACTATAACTATCTACTGGCGACCGCCAGTAGATAATATATATATATATATATATCTCCACAGAAAAGGGTCTGACACTTGCTCGGGACCTCTCCAGGTAAGTTTTATTCACCACTCGGAAACTGGTACAAAATCACAATAGAAACACCTGGGAGACGCGTTTCGGCTAATGCCTTTTTCATTGCCAGCTTCGTGTTTAACCGATTTGGTTTACGTGGGGCCTACACATACTGTTTGATGAAATCCTATTGGAGCTCGTTCATCCAATCAGAGAGCTGCTGGTAAAGTCTCTATCTGCAGTATGGTTTTAGTATTGCTGGTGATTTAAAGCCCCCACTGTAAAGTGATATCCGAAAAAAAACCACAAATAGAGCATGCATGTAGTCCCATTCAGCGAACATAGGTTAAGTAACCGGTTCGTGCATGTAGTAATCCCCTGACTGTGTCAGCTGTGAGGCCGCCCACTCACTGATGCGGGATCGTCAATGGAGGTAATTGTCACTTGGAGGCGTCCCGTTCTGCAGTAATCTGCTGCTCTCTCCCCGATACCTCAATCCCTGTCTCGGCCGGGGGGGCGCAGCCGTGTGCATTCAGCACATCTCCCAAACAGTTGTCGGCCATCGGCATAGCTCCAGAACGAGAGGCGTGTCAGTGTGCAGTGCCAACCGCTGCCAAATATCCAAATCCAATCCCGCCTCTCCACAGAAACGGGTCTGACACTTGCTCGGGACCTCTCCAGGTAAGTTTTATTCACCACTCGGAAACTGGTACAAAATCACAATAGAAACACCTGGCAGACGCGTTTCGGCGAATGCCTTCTTCATTGCCAGCTTCGTGTTTAACCGATTTGGTTTACGTGGGGCTTACACATACTGTTTGATGAAATCCTATTGGAGCTCGTTCGTCCAATCAGAGAGCTGCTGGTAAAGTCTCTATCTGCAGTATGGTTTTTAGTATTGCTGGTGATTTAAAGCCCCCACTGTAAAGTGATATCCGAAAACCCCCACAAACAGGGCATGCAGGCAGTCCCGTTCTGCGAACATAGGTTAAGTAACCGGTTCGTGCATGTAGTAATGCCCTGACTGTGTCAGCTGTGAGGCCGCCCACTCACTGATGCGGGATCGTCAATGGCGGTAATTGTCACCTGGAGGCGTCCCGTTCAGCAGTAATCCGCTGCTCTCTCCCCGATAACTCAATCCCTGTCTCGGCCGGGGGGGCGCAGCCGTGTGCATTCAGCACATCTCCCAAACAGTTGTCGGCCATCGGCGTAGCTCCAGAACGAGAGGCGTGTCAGTGTGCAGTGCCAACTGCTGCCAAATATCCAAATCCAATCCCGCCTCTCCACAGAAACGGGTCTGACACTTGCTCGGGACCTCTCCAGGTAAGTTTTATTCACCACTCGGAAACTGGTACAAAATCACAATAGAAACACCTGGCAGACGCGTTTCGGCGAATGCCTTCTTCATTGCCAGCTTCGTGTTTAACCGATTTGGTTTACGTGGGGCTTACACATATTGTTTGATGAAATCCTATTGGAGCTTGTTCGTCCAGTCAGAGAGCTGGTGGTAAAGTCTCTATCTGCAGTATGGTTTTTAGTATTGCTGGTGATTTAAAGCCCCCACTGCAAAGTGATATCCGAAAACATATATATTATGTTGCTGTGTTACTTTCAAATAATTGAAGAGAAATATATGAGCACAATTTCCTGCCATTTGTATCAGGTTATTGCTAAGTGAACAACATTCTCCTTAGACTGCATTTCAATTCCAACCATGTAGACTTGCACCACCTGCTCACAATGCCCTAGCATCAGACATCTGCTCAGGACAAATTTGGAACCATTTATTACTTTGTAAAATGAGAATGAAGAGGCAAGAAGTTTAATTAATTGCTGTATAAAAACAAATCTGCCAGATATCTAATTATATTATACAACATGCAGGTAGGGTTGATCATTTATCATTAGCACAGGTTACTGTTGTTAATTAGTAAAATCCCTTTAACTGCTATTTAATCAAGCAATTAGCAAACATTTAACTGGGGTAATCTGCACATTTTATACTGCATTTTCACGGGAAGAATATAACATTTCACTCTGTGCAACCAAAAATAACAAGCATTTGCAATGCAATAGGTCTCGGATTTTTTTAGAGTTAGAGCTATTGGAATTGTAATGGAAATCTTTTTTACTTATGTGAGAGAGAGCGCGCAAGTGTGAAAGTGATAGAAAGTGAGAGAGAGATGGTATATAGAGATAGAGTTATTTGCGTATATAAGTGAGTGGTAGTGTGAAGAGAAGGAGAATGAGATAGAGAGTAAAAGATTTATAGAAAGGTAGAGAGAGTGTTTAGAGGTAGGTTGTTAAAGTTGGAGAGAGAATTGTGTGGTAGAGTGAAGAGAGAGAAATACATCCAGTGATTCTGGGCAAATCACTTAATCTCCCCATGCCTACCAAAAAATCAATGTATCCTTGTGTAATGTAACTTGTGGTGATTTAAAGAGCTCCAATACATTTGGGCCGAGTTTGCGCTACATAAAACTGAAAATAAAAAATGTATTCTGATGAGCCCAAACTTCCTCCAAAGTGCCGTACATTCATTTGCCCTCACTCTCATGGACAAATGGCAAATATGTTTTGTTTAAAGCTAACAGCATCACAATGTGGTGTTGTCTGCAGCAATTAACGACCACAATAATGTAATCACCTTAACCCACGTCCTTTATTTAAAGCAGACACCCTGGCACTCTCCATGATCTGCAGTCACCCCCAGCAACTCACACCACAACATACACCAGATCAGAACACACCACAATACATACATAAGAACTTGAAAAGTACCAGCCACATCATGACATCGAGATTACAAGACACACAGCTAAAATCCACGTTTACTTCACCCCTTTCCTCCGGATATCACATTCCACATTATGACACTAACACACACATACCGTTAAAACAATGCTTTCTATCTGCAACATTAAGTCGCTACTACCTGTAGTGGTACATCTACACCCTGATATACCTTCTCCACCTTTATAAGACGACAACCTCGGTAAGCCACCCGCTCTGAGGGACCAGTATAAAAAGTAAAGAGATGCCACTCACCCTGATACCAGAATAAAGACCCCGAGCGGATCCTTTGCAACAGTCAGCATAACAAGGGAGAAGGCGGGTCCGAAAGGCAATAAAAGTGCAATGGAAGAACATGGCGGCCCCGCGCTTACAGAGCTCGACTGGGTCAGCTGCCTCCAATGAACCCCACAGATCGAGACCTAAAAAGGTGCTTGCGGGGCAGAAGCCGTCCCTATTCAATTAAAAAAAAAAACCCTGTGTACAGACTGCTTCCGGCCTCTCATTGTGACTTTGCTTACATTATCCTTTGAAAACAAAAATACATACATTCCCGCCTTTGGGAGGTGAAGATCTGCGGTTGGAAAGGAGAAGGGATATTTCATTAGAGGCTAAGGGAGATATCAAATGTGATTAATATTAAAACAGCTTGAACAAAAGGAGATGGCACCAGTAAATATGAATCGGTGGCATATATGCCTGGTGCAGCAGTTAAACATGCCGGCGCATTCATCCTGTGTAACAACATTACGCAAATAAGGAATTAGCATTCACGTGCTCCGTGAATTACGCTTCCACACCATTTTTTCGCCAAATAATCGCCATTGGTTTCTACTAGATGTGAGTAACTGTCTGCATATAACATTGGGGGCATCTAATAATTTACTGTAGCAAAAATTAAAATCGATTCAGGTAACATTTTGGATTTGGCATCTGTGACTAACAGCCTAATTTCAAAACTTCATTTCACCAGTAGTATTCCCCATGAAAACTCAGCTGTACGCAGATTCCGCATGTCCCATAATACAGACACGAGAAACGGGTGCAGTGAAAACTAACGAGCTGGAACTGTAACCAAGACCAACTCAATTTCATATAATGGCGCACATAAGCGCACAAGCCGTCTAGGTAATTTAGAACCCTTGCAATGCAGGAGGTGGGAGGCGACATACACAGACCCCTTGTTTCAATCTGCCCCTCCGATCTACGACCCCGGAATGTCATAGGGGAGAGGAGGTGGCCTGAAGGCTAGGGCGGTCGACCTCAAATGTGGTGAATTGGGTTCGAGTCTCAGCAATGACGCTGAACATCCTGTGATTCTGGGCAAATCACTTAATCTCCCCGTGCCTAACAAAAATGAATATGTCCTCATGTAACGCAACTGGTGCTATGTAAATCACGGACAAAGCACTGACGTGTGTATGAGAGCAAAATAAAAGTTAAAATGACGAACTCATGGAGTGTGTGATACGTTCGTCGATCAACCTTGCGAAGTAAAAGCTACTGTTATTTTCATCACACAGAAATGTAATCCACAATAAGTGCAGCGAAATTGCCACAATTGGTGTATGTAATATTGGGTTCCAGCCTGTAGAATAATCTTGAGAGGGACAACGTTGCGGAGTTCGAATGCCGGTTTCAAAGCGCCACGAAATCAAGCAACTGTCACCAAACTCGGTGCCTCGGTGGTCCAAGTCAGAACGGCACGTGCGGCCCGAGGTTGTTGCAGTGTCCTTCACCCGACACCTTCCGGCTACGGAAGTCAGACCGGTGTCACCAGGACAGGGTCACCCGCCGTTGTACATTCACCACTGAGAGAATACAAAGGCTTCTTGTGGAGGGCACTACTCTTCTTATTTTATGACATGCTCTCCTTGTACCGCCGAGTGCCGGACAGAAGGGCTCACGCAGCCCTGGTATTTTATTTCCTCATTGCACCATTTGGAACCACGCAGACTTGTTTTCCACGTAAAATTGCAGGATGACAGAAACTAGAAACAAATTGACTGCGCTATTTCGGTGAGAGGGGTCCTTACACCTATTGACGATACCAGTCGCCCCCGATAATGCCAATCTGGCAGCTCAAACACTGTACGTGTTCCAGAAAAAAGACATCCACTGTTTTTTTTTCTAAGCAATGATCCCTTCTTGGGCAGCACCCATCTCCATATATGATTCAAAGTATGTCTGTACAGCGCAGATACTGGATGTACGGGCGCACTTAGCGCATGCGCCCAAGCCTCTGACAAACTTTAACAAGCACAGAATCGAAACCAACGCGGGAATCGAAACCAGTGGTGCGCGCGCACCACAGAGGAGCGGGGGGGAAGGGAGCGCGGCAGCGAGGCGAACGCGCGCTGCTGCGCTTGCTAGCCACCGATGGGAATGGGCGGAGCAAAGGCGGGACATGCGCCCGCCTTTGCCCAATTGCGTGCATTACTTTTTTTTTTAAAACACGCGCAAGCCAATGGCAGCCGGAGAAAGCAAAACCACACGCACGAGCGTGTGGTCTGCTTTCAAAAGCCCATACAAGAGGTCTCGGGCTGCGCGAGCAGTGCTGCGCACTGCAACGATAGGCCCGAGACCTAAAAACTGGAGGATTATTAAACAAGTCAATAGTAATAGTGAAAAGACACCATTCAATGTATACAGGCCTTTAGCCGTCTTCTGCAATGAGAAAGTTATTGAGGAAGCGATCACCAGCTCTGCATGCAGGACTTCCTCCTCAATCTCATTCAGTTTCCTCTACTACCCATCAGAGTGTCAGAAGGTGCATCTAATTCAGGCACTCAATTTAGGGGTGACCAGAACTCTCCAGCATGTTGTGCTGAGGAGGCATCTGGCCCTGCCAAACCATCCTTAGATGTTTTTCCATTTCAGGAAACCACGGAGTCCTTTGTTCCACCTCCACCCCAAACAACACACATGGTGGCACATAGATAAGTTGAGGTCAGTTAAGGCAGAGAAAGTCTAATCAGTCTGCTCATTTCTGACCTGCCCTTTATTGGCATACTGAACATTGTCTGGAGTTTTGGCTTTGCTTACTCACTGCTCTTATCACTAGTATATGAGCTAGACCCTACTTATGGGAACCTTTGAATTGAGCATTTCAGAATATCCAAGTTCCAACATAAAATCAAACTACTTTTTTTCATTTACAACAAAGACTACTCTATGATTACATTTTAATGGATATCACTCAGTTTTGCAGAACCCGAATGCTAAAATCCCTAATACTGTCCACAGTTTTACAGGGAGTTTAGGTTGAATGCCTATGCTGCTCAACTCACTAAGCACCCACTTGAGCCATGATAACACACCCTTGCAAATAACGTAGTGTTGGGACTAACCATACTACGTGTGAGTGCACATTCAATGGGTTTAATAGAAGAGTGCCACATGCCCTTAATGGCATTGGCATGTCACATGGTATTTGACCTAGGCCCCTTGAATTATTTTACTGATTTGTTTTCTAAAACATTTCATGTAACCTGCTAAATATGATCGATAAAATACTGTCTAATGTTACTACTGAACCACATCTCCTTTGGTCATGTATTGTGATGTCTGGTAATGGAGTAGTCTCCTGAAGTAGCTTGATTTACATACCATGTTTATTCTGTTGATGAGTGGAAACATCTCGGTTATGTCTCCATTCTCCCAAACCCCCACGCTATGCATGCTCAAAACCTTGAGATTTTCCTTGCACGATATGTGGTTTTAGCACTGCACAGTTCCGTCTCTCCACCCTGACTATTTCACATCGATCTATATCAGAAGATATGGTCTCCTGAACTAGTCCCAACACCATACATTTGGCCTTACTACTAGGTATGTGGACAGTTACAGTAACATTATCCTCTCTTTTCTGCAGGCCATACTAATACCAAGGTACCACAATATTTCTCCTGCTTGCCTCTGTGACCTTGTTGAATAGTTTATGCTAGTTGTTTGATGCCTGGTGATATCTTAGAATTCAGTTTTCAGCATGCACTGTTCCTCGTTGTTTCTGTGCCCTTGGGCATGGTTTCCCACTTCACTGGTTAAGTGGCTCAGGTAGGAGACTAGGGTAGCCTTGCAGTACAGCAGCATGTGGGAGCCAAAATAAAGATAGTTTAGCTCGGTCATCTTTGCTGTGACTATGCTGTTCTCTGTTCAGATTCTTCATGCTCTCGATTTTGGTAATGGGCACTTTTATTTCCAATATTATTACGTCTTATTCTAATTTTGTTCTGGCAAAGTGCTGAATACGAGTTAAAGGACAGTGAAAACGTTACACATCCTTTAGGGATTTTCCCCTGCACTCTAAATAAGAACCTTAGAGGGGATCTGGGTCTTACCATCTAACGCTGGTGCTTCTGGAACAAATGGAGCTTGAATCTCTCTCTCTCTCTCTCTCTCACACACACACCTACACACAATGCATATAAAATATGTTCTATTAGGTCTGGGTGCTCCTTTTTATCATATGCCAATAGATGGTGTTTTAAAGCAGTGTCCTTAACCCACAGCATCGGCACTTTTATTAAATCAGATAATTTGCAGTACCAATGCTGCCGAGTGACTGCTTTCTGTACACTCCATCCCACATGGATTCTTCATGGGAAGTTCACACCAATAAATGAACAGAAAATATGTAACTTTTCCAACTAACAGGGGACCCGCTCTGCATTTGGGAGAGTGGAAATTAGTTCAGAAATGTTTAGAGCACCAGAAATGCCATCCAATTAGCCTTCGGGTGCTGAAATATCTGAGAATGAAGCATTCTCATCTGTGGTAGGACACTGATATGAATATAGACAAGTTTTGGCAAATTTCCAAATTCTGGTGTCATTTTGATAAGGATGGTTATGGAATTCAATAACTGCAAAGCTGGGCCTGCAAAAGAAAGCCTTCCATCCTAGGCATTCCTTGTGGAAACAAGGAGGTACCATGGGTATGTGTCTTGCATACCATACAACCTGGAATGGACTGTATATAGTAACTTTGGAAACACAACTAAATGGGCCCTACTGCTTGGAGGCCCTCTGAACAATGTATTAAAGAAAAGCGCTCCAATCATCGAAATTGATTGCAGAGGAAATCTTTCAAGAAATAGACTACACAGCAAGAAGTGGCTGAATGCTTCACAGTATAGAATTTATAAACCCTTCTATTGCTAAATTCAACATTTGTCTGCTGGTACTATCACCATCATGAAAGTAAAAACACAGCTTTGGTTTTACCTAAAATCTTTTTCAAGGCTGAATTCCTAAGCAAATTCCAACAATTGTGCTGGTGCTACACTATGTCCCAAACACTCTCTCGACATTATTCATAGAAGTGATGGTCAAGCTACTCTTAAAGATGCTCCCCGGATTTCTATCAGCCCTTCTAATTTTGACCCCAAATCAAATCATTCCCTTTTTTTCAAGATGAGAGTTTTGTGAACAGGCAACTATAAAACGATCTTGAAAGAACATCAAAAGTAGTTTAGCAAAGCTGTCTTGAAACCAAACAACTTACTGGACACCTGTTCGTCTAGATTCAGGCATAGGTGAAGCGTTTGTCTGGCTTTTTTGTTTAACTTAAGCTTGCAGTAAGTGCCCTTATTCTTTTGATCCTGACTGGTGCATTTATGTCGATCAAATCATAATTCTACACTGGCAGGCAGACATCAGAGCCAAGGGTACAGATCTCGAGTGCATTTCATTCACCTTGTCTCCCGGTACACAGCTGTTTTTGCCTTTATGGCCAAGCCAAGCACTGGAGGGCTCCTCTTGGCTCTTATTTGAGCCATGATTTACTCAAGTCAGTTGCTTTGTCAAAGGTATCACAAGCCTTATTCCAGTATATTTTCAGTACGTGGACGACACATATTTCTGAGAACAGAAGATTCCAGCCCAACAGCAGCTGCAACACTCAGACCAGATCTTCATAGTGTAGATAGCTCGATACAAAGCAAGGTTAAGAGGTAGTAAAACGAAGGTCCTGAACTGTGGGAATAAACAACTCTGGAGTCCTAGCCTTAGGTCTCTTTCTGCTACGATTTTTGATCAGGAATCTTGGAGTTCAGATTGATGATCAGTTCTCTGTTGGTCCCCATATCAGGGCTATTACTCAGTTCTATCATTATCAAATGAAGATTTTCTGTCAGATACAGATATTGCCGTTCTTATTTGAATCTGACCATTGCCCTTTAGAATTCCACACTCATGCCTTCAAAGTTGGACTAGCGTAATGGGCCGTATTCAGATATTTCTAAGCATCAGCTTAACGTTTTGCAGAGTACAGAAATTAGCATCCTGTTCAGCTACAGGAACCTCCAGTCAAGGACATATCCCCCATCCCCCCCACGACACTTGCCAGAGTACAATAGCTTACTGACAGAAAAAGGATCCTAACTGAAGGCATTTAGGGCTTTTTTTTAGAATTTGATAGAGCTCCAGCCATGCCAAACACGTACTTTCACTGCTTCATTTAGAGCTGGAGGAACAGCCAACTGATCGCTGGTGGAGCCTCCCCTGGTGGTCAGTCAATGTCTGTCTCCCATTCATCACAGGGCCACACCATTTGGTGCATCGAGCAGTCCACCATCTATTGGCAGATGGCACCCAGTACACAGAAATGCATACTTCCCTGTACGAATAAGCCATACCGGCCCAGGCAGGGAAAAGAAACAATGCCCCAATGAAGAGAGCTGTTTTGTTTTTCTCAAATGTAGTTTTATGGATTTTTTTTGTAAAAAAAAAAAAAAGCATAATGCAACAATTCGAAAGCCTACCTGCCTTTCATGTCTGACAAAAGTGCACCAGCCGTGTAAGCACGTTTGTCAGAAATGAGCTGCCAATGTGGTGGTTCACCCAAATAGGGCAGGTGCTCATCTGCCAAGAGATTGGAGACTGGGTTATCCTGCACATAGAGACCTGGGTCTAAGGGTCAGATGTACGACCTGTTTTAAGGGTTGCAAATGGGAAATCGGCCCGTGTGCGACCGCTAAAAAGGGCTGTAGCTTGTACCAAACCTACTTTGCGAGTCAGTAACTTGTTACTGACTTGCAAAATAGGTTTTGCGAGTTGCTATTAGGAACGGGAGAGGATGTGGCCTGCCTAATGGCTAGAGAGGTCGACCTCGGAGCTGGGGAACCCGGTTCGAGTCGTGGCAGGGATGCTCAACATCACTTAATCTCCCTGTTCCTGACAAAAATTGATGTGTCCGTCTGTAACGCAACTGATGCTCATGTAAAGTGCTGTGATACCTTTGGGTCAAGTTCGCGCTATATAAAACTCCAAACAAAAAAAAGGGCGTGCCGGGGCATCCCATCCTAATAGCTTTTGCAAAAACAATCGCATTTGAAATTGAAATTCAAATTGGTGGTAAGCCAGTCATGAATATTAATGAGGCAGGTCCTTTGCGACCCATTTGGGAATCGCAAACAGTGTCTCAGACATTATTGTACATCAGTGTTTGCGACTCACAATTTGCGAGTCGCAAAAAAATGTAAATTGCGAGTCGCAAACATTGAGAGACGTATATCTGGCCCTAAATTCCCTACACATTTCTCTCTGAGGAATCCTTCCTTCCTTTTATGCACCCATTATGCGCTTTACATTTAGCACCAATGGCAGTGTGTGACAACAGCATTTTTGGTCAAATTTAATATTTCAAGTGTTTGCCAAATGAACCTCTATTTGCTGTATAATTTTGTTTATTGCTCAAATAAACCTAAAAGCTATCTGGAAACTTTTTAGTTGTTCACTGCTGTATTGGGGTATTAAACTGGAACAAAAGAGGTGATCTTTTGCCCCAAAAGGAATTATTATTTGCTAATGATGCAGTGGTGAAAGGCTTTTATCTGCAGCATGAAAAGATCTTTGCATATTTAAATCTAATTCTAATGATTGACCGAAAGATTCCTTCTGTGCAGTGATACATTTTTTCATTGTTTATACAAAGTAATCTTAGTTCAGAAGAAACCCACACATCTTAAATCGTTTTTTAAGATCTGATTCTCTTGAGGTTTCCTAGGTTGAGATTTACATAATACATAAAGAATGTACATTTCTGTTCTCGCTGAACTGTTTCTTAATTAAAAAAATAAGGGCTGCCATAGTCCTTTAGTGTGAACAAAGGGTAAGCCCAAAACAGAAGGCCAGTTCCAAGACATATCTGGGATGTGCAGAATAAAAGAAACACTCCTTTTATTACAGGATATGCACACATAGACATTTTTCAACATGAAGAAAACACAAAGATCAGGCCCAGATTTACATTTCCACCGAAACGTACTTTTAGATTGTTTTCAATGTACAAATGTTCCTAGAGGTACGCATAGTAAGCTGCACTAGTAGGACATTTACAGGTGCATTACTAGGAATGTGATGTAACATCTTCCACGGGCTCCATTGTCCTGCTAGAAAATCTACATGGGAACGATTTCAGCAATGAGGAATGGAGCCCGCTATTGAAATACAGATATTTTATTATTCGTCTCCGCAAGAAAAGCATTTTTCACAATGGAGAAAGATGTCTTCCACATCCAATGCAAATCTGAGTGAGATTCGTTCCCCTTCCCACCCTGGAAGGGTGGTTACTCTAGCTACTGACTGGAGTAACTTTCTGACCATTTCCAGGGTGGGAAGGGTTTGGGATCTCAGAGCTTGTGAATGCTCATAAAAGTTCACATTTTATCAAGTAAATGCAGATCATTCAGTCTTATGCAGAACATTGTGAGACATTATAATTTGTCACTATTTTGACATTTCACCAAACATTCATGAACATTGGATCCCCCAAAATACAAAGGTTTATGGAGAAAGAAAATAAGACCAATTCAGCCAAGCTTGATGTATAATTATGTCCTTCACTGCGGCAAGATTTCAGTGGCCCTTATATCCCACAGTGTAAAGTAAGAAGATTCTGGAATGCACTTATACGTGGGCGTGCGTTTGTTGTACTTGTCAATTTAATTTTGAACTCTCAGCTCCTGTGTTGTTACAGTGATAATCTTACTTCACCTAAGCTAGTTAAGGTTTGGTGATTTTCTCAGTGGCATTATGGTTCTCAACAATGGGGACTAACCGGAGTCCTTATTAGGCATGCGTACTCTATAAATAAACTAAATCAATAAATACTTACTTTGCAGAAAGAGTGCTACGGATTCTCCTGTGCCATATGTAAGGCAGACCTATTACGCTGTATACGCCATTGCAAACTTCGCAAAGGTAGTATGGCAACGCTGAAGTCACGAGAATACCATGCCAGATTAATCAGTTTTAACTTTATCTACAGAATTTCCCTGGCTAGTCGATTATTTGAGACTAAAGTTTGTTACATTTCTAAGTCACTTTTGCTCTGTAATAGCAGAAAAGCAAAGCAGGTTCAAAACCTATTGCTCTGGTTGGTTGTTCCCTAGCTGCAAGCCTAGAGAGTGCCTGTGTCATGGGCTCACTAATTAGATCCTGCCTTTGTCATTGGATGGGCTAGGGTGATATCAGCACAGAGATGCTGACAGCTTCTGCCTGAGCATGGGGTAAGATAGAGATCCCACTGAAAGTGATATGTGGTAACAAGATCAGTGTTGGTGACTAGTGTCTGCAGACGTGGGCTAAGTCGCACTAGACTTTGCTCCACAGCAGTGTTTCTGCCACAGTCTACTGTCGAAGGCCACCCGGGTGCAGCAGCATCACAACCAACTCCACCTTCAGCTCATCTTTTTAAAGGGGTACAGGGTACTGTATGCTGTTGCCACAGGGCACATTTCGCGTGTGCAGGCCTTTAGCTGATCTCGGTAGCTGTTGCTTGGATATTTACTTCACCCCTACAAGCTACACCCTAGGCCAACACTAGGATTGAGACCAGCAGAGGGGAGTTGCTGGTCTCTGTAGTTCTGCTGTCTTTGTTGTACCTATTGCATATGTGAGGGAAGCTTGTTTCTTCACACAAACATACACTGGAGGGTTTCCGCTAAGGCAGAGGAGCGTCGCCCCACTGTCAGGAAGCAGCAAAAGAAAGGAAAAAATAAAATGATAATAACGTAATGTTATTATCAATTTATTTTGTCCTCCTGCTGCGGCAGCTTGCGTGAGGGGGCGGGTGGGGCTGCAGAGCAGGGGAGGAGTGGTAGAACACTCCTAAGTGCGCAATGACTGTTTGGCCGGCCCTCTCGGGCCGCCAAAACAGTCATGCACACTTTCCCTGTTCTCCATGCAGGCTGCATTACAGCCTGCGTGGAGAACATGCCCACCCCTCAAGCCCCTCACAAAGCTGCATTGCAGCTTTGTGATTGGCTGCGGGGAGCGTGGGAGCCCTGGTGCTTCCTGTTTCTCCCAATAAGCCAGGAAGAAGACGCAGGAGAGGTGGCGGCGGCCTGCCGGGCGGGCGGCCGGGAGGTAAGTGTTTTTTATTTTTAAACCGATCCCCCCCTACCCCTTCTCTCCCACCCGCCCCACTGCTGCTACCAGGTAGCAGCCACGACTGTTGGCGGCTGTGTGTATGTATTTCTTGCACTATTGTTGATTACGATGTACCGGTTCACTGTATCCTACGTCAAGCTGTACAAAACCTTTTCACTATACAAAAAGACAAAACACGGGCATTGTCAATTACTCTTTTAGTTGAAACAGTAAAGCACAGCTGTCTTCATCACTATGAGTGGCAGATATAATGACTTCCGTAGGTTGATATTCTTGGTCTGTGGCAGAAAATGGCAATATTGGGCACTGTCAGAAAATAAAATGGACTTATTCTCTCGTGACCTTTAACCTTTAATTAATAAAGAGGACAAGGCTGAGTGAATAAAGTCTCAACAAAAAAGACAAAGAACCCACAGAATCAGTGTCATCAAAACGAGGAAAGCTTGAAGTAACATTTGTGTAAGCAGTATATTTTTTATGGTTTGCTTTAAGCACAAGGAAATATGATTTGAAATCACGCATGCTGTTGAGAATACCCTTATGTAACCCAAGTGCATTCTGGCAACTGCGCGAAGGTACTAAGTCACAGTAAAACGTAGAAGCTATTGCATTGCTTTGGGACATGTTTGCAATCTTTACAGCTCCTAAAGGAAACGTCTACTCAGCACACTGACTTTTTACTTTTATTAATTATCAAAGCGTAGAGGTCTGAACTTCCAAATAAAACATTAAATCCTTGTTAAACAAAAGTAGGATACAAAATATTATAAATATTTAGTACTACATTTGGCCCTAAACATAAAGGAAAATGAATGGACATGTTAAGCATCCGCATATTTTTCGGCTATTAATTAATTAATTAATTTCCACAATTAGCCAGCATGAAATACAGGACCTGGCCTGATTGTACAATTGGGGTTCTTGTCTTATAGAGAGCGTTGACAGCTGCCTCCAATTGCGCCACAGCTAGCTGAATTCAGTAACAACCTTTAGGCAAATCCCGCACAGCATTAAGATAAATGATGGAAAAATGGAAGTGCCGCTAAAAGTGACACGAAAAGACAATGACAAAACAACTAGCAGGTGCTTGCAGTGTTGGTCAAACTGTCCAGAGACGAGAGCTTGGCAGGGCGGAGAAGGCCAGTTGGCTCTCTGGGTCACCAGCTGCCAATGACCTGTCCCAGGTTGAATCCAAGTGCATGTGCGCTTTGGAAGCGTGGCCATCAGTCCATGAGGGTGAGCAATAAAATGGCAGTTTATCGAGGAGTCAGTCTCCTGCTGCAGATGCACGTCGCAGCACACCTTTGCACATTCTCGGTCCATCCCATGCCTTCGGTCAAGTTTCAGTGCACACTCAAAGAGCAGTCAAGTAACACCGACAGAGTCCGTTATTAAATTGACAACAGTTCGTTTTGTAATAGCGGCCGGTGACCCTGAGGAGCAAGCAGCTACCGTACTGGCACTAGAGGTGTGAGGCACGCGGCAGAAAGTAACATTAAGCTTCCCTCTGCAAGAGTGCAAGCTTTGCACGATGACAACAAGCACATTCATGTAATCACAGTATAATGAGTCTGCTGAATAGAAAGCGAAAAGCTTTTCTCCAGTATTTTGGTAACATGCAATCGTTCAGTTAAACAGTTAACTCGAACATACAATGTGTCCCTGCAGTGCAAACATACCAATGCACAAGAAACTGGGTGCAAGTTTGCCCTTAAAATGAGAACAGTCTAGAGACGGCTTCTGATTTCAGTTTTTTTCTTCAGCACGTTGCTGTGCTGTCATCTGGTCTTAACCACATCTAACTCGGACTCCGATATTTCCCAGTCTTGAGTTATTTCGCTGTTCTGTTCTTTGGCAGGCTGGCGCTTTCAGTCCCTACGCAGCAATCCTGGTGGGTACCAACCTTCATAGGTGCACGGACGATGTGAATATAATGGAATGCCAGTGAAGGTTTGTTTGTGCGGATCCAAACTAGGCAACATATCTTAAACAGTACAAGGTCGCATACAGTATCACAAAATATTGTTTGTACAATCAAATGGAATAAGCCTTAATTGATTGCATTGAAAACCTATAAACTAAAGCACTTTGCATGTGCGCCCCGAGATGTACTTTCCAAATAAAAGCTTATGAGCCGGGGTGGATACTTCCCATTCCACCAAGCAGTGTAAGGACTGTGATATTATACTTGACAAGGATGTGCGTCCATCCCAAGCATCTCTTTATGCTTGGCCCGTTTGTCACAGTGTCTACTAAATGATTCCGGTTGCAATCGTTATCCACGGTTTTGCTTCTGCCTTTTCTCTTTACCTCTTTCTGTTTCTCACCGCCCTCATTCCTACCACGTCTTTAACTTTCCCCTTCCTCAATGTTCTCTTTAAATCACGTTTCTCCTGTCTTCCTTCTTTTTTGTTGTCTTCATCCAACCCATCTCATTCACCCAATCCCTCATCAATGCTATTCTCTTTCATTACTCTTTCTGTTTTACCTCAATCCTTAAAGCTTTCCCACATTTCTATCCTCTCTGTTTCTCTGTCCTGGAGTCTTTCCACTTTACATTTTTCATTTCCCAATTCCCCTCACTTATTCTGGCACTTCCCCCTGCTCTTGACCCTTTTTCTGTAATATTATGCCCACACCCCTCCTACGGCTCTTCTTTCATTACCATATCATTTCACTTTCTTTTTCCAACTTCCATCCTTTTAACTTTTACTCTCTTCCTGGCTCTCCTATTTTGCTTTTCTTTTTCTTTCCTCCATCCCCCACTTCTTCTATCTTTTCCTCTTTATTTCCTTCCAGCGGCTCTAGTCTTCAGACCACCTCTCAGCTCCAACACCCCATCAGCGGCAGGTCTGCTGGTTACAGCTTAGAGAAGCTCACAGAAGGAGGAATAATGTCCAGGGACAGCCCTAGTCCATGTGTTTGTGCTGGAAAGAATCTCTTAGAATGGACCTAAGAAGTACAGAAACGTCCTTCATCCACAAATTTCAAGTTATTCTCGTTTAGGGCAGAACCTTTCTTAACTCGTACTCGATAACAGCAACTTCTTTACTCAGGGGCTCTATCCGAGTGCGCTAGTAAAGCAATACACTATAACCGTGCAGAGAATTACGGATACCACAGGGTTTGGTATTCCCCAGGTGTGTTATCACATCATTAGAACTTCCACAGATCAAAACTGCGGATAATGCAGAAACACCAGGTTTTACCCGATTCCATGCTGCAAAACTCAGAATGCTGTGATGTTTCCCCATGCAAATGTTTACCAGGCTTTACATAGTTAAATTAGTGCTAGGAAGAAAGCACAAGATTTGCACACTGCAGTCCAATTTGGGCATAATCCCCCTTACTGTGCTTGGCCTAAGATTAGCAGATTACTCAGTATAAATTCCAAACTTTTCATATAGCCATGCAAAAACATTTTAATGAAAAGCGCAAGTTGGACCAGCATGTCATTAGCAGACTATTTGAAACAAAATTCGGTCAAAACACCAGCTAATGTCATCAATAATTCTAGCTGTAAATTGTTTATGGGTCAAAACAAAGACACTCCTAGAGCAAAATGAATGTGTTTCACTATAAAAAGGCAACACTGACAATCAATGCTTGGTGTAGGAAAACAAAGTGGCCATGAAAATACGTCTTGCATGCTCTCCGTTGCTGTCAATGTCACAGGAGAATCTTGCATATTCTTAAACCAGTGCTGAACATACAACAATACTTTAAGTTAAATCATTAATTTCTTTTGCCCTCAACATATATGGCAAACCTTCAAATAGATAATCACATGATCAAGGGATAGGATGCAGGTCACAAAGCAGTAGTCCGATGTACACACTAGTGGCTTATGCATCAGTTGTAGGTGAGAAATCAACACGATTAAAATATGGAGTCAGCCAATACAAGTTTGTCTAAAAGCAAAAGAGGGGGTTACTCAGAACAAGAGATGCAAGATGATCCCTAAACTAGACTGGCCAATGCAAAAGAAATATTCCACTGCCTGAGCTGACATTTACCAGTCAGAAAGAAGCCTTGTAGTTTGCAAAGGACTTAGTGCAGTAGGGGTATCTTTTCATAGAACATCACCCCAATCAGTGGCAAGCTACTGCTCAACCAAAAATTACCCAAGACTTAAGTTCTATGGTGCTGTATCTCTGATCAGGATACAAATGAATCCCTTGCACATGCCTTTGCACTCTTAGCTTATGCCTTGTCAGTTCTAAAACAATTTAAGGTGATACTTTCTACAACCTCAAGATCAATACCACTAGTATTCCGGCCTCAGAAGCGAACAGGGTCTGACATTCTAATTATTAATGGAATGTATTTTAGCAAAAGGGAATGTCAAAGTGGCACTGAAGTCCAGATGCACTGAACGATTTTGTGATCACAAACTATGCGAGTCACACATTCACTGGGGTTGTAACTGCACAAGAGCACTGGGCCATGCACTAAAAGAGTCTGAAATTCAGAAAAGCCTTTCCAACTTGCAACGGGTGTTTTGCAAATCATTCCAAAACACAATAGAAAGGGGGCATGAAAGGGGCGTCCCCTCGGAATTTTGAATCACAATATTATGTCGCGATGGTCACAAACCACTGAAAAGTTACCCACACCTCAAAGAGGGTAGTAATTTATTCAAAAATGGTAAGCTGTCCCTGGAGGACAGCTTACTCTTTGGGAATCATGTCGGGCAGCCTCAAGGGAGAGCAGACAGTAATCTACATGCTTCCCCTATGTGTTATTAAACAGGAAACAGTTAAATTTAAAAGCATAATCTGGGCTTTTAATGGATATAAACTGCTTTTTTAAATGTTTCCTATCTGGGAAAGCTAATGCAAGGATGTGGTCTGCTATCCCCCGCAAGACATAAATTCTGCATTCACAGTCCTCTGCAACAGGTTGAAACCTGCCTAATTAATATTCATTAGTAAGATTATATAGCAATCTCCTGCTATTTGCCATGCAGTCTGTCAGTACAGATTGAATACCCATTTGTAAACTAGTTGTGTGCAAATTGTATATCCCGGTTTGCGAATAGGTCTTAATGCATCAGGCCACAAGTTCTCAATGCTTTATCATGGCCTGCTTGTCTGAGCCTTGTATTCATTTAGTCTGTGAATGTGCCCATAAAGGAAAGAGAATGGAAATATTTCCATTACTGTCATTGGTTGTACCCACTGGAAACAGAAAAAATGCGCATCTGCCATCGCCCCACCCCATAACAAATGACATAACCATACTAGACACCAAAATGGATGAGCTCTTTCTTAAGCAAGATCTTCAAGGCACTGGCATTACAAAATTCCATGTCACAAAAATGTTATTTCAAATTCTTATACAATATATGGAGTACACCATTATTTTAGATAAGGTGGGGATGTGAGTTGCTGCCATGACTAAAGTCTCCAATACTGGTCCCATTTATCAGCACATTTAGTAGATCATTCTCCACCAATATTAATCAAAATAAATACAAAATATGTCAACAAACCGCAGCATGGTTTTTGCTTAAAGTGGCAGATCCTAAACACGTAATAGGGATCATATAAATCAAAGCACTTTGAAAGGTCAGATTGACGAATCCTGCACCTTTCATCTTTGATAAACATGCTGAACTGATTAAGGAAGGGCTCTCTGCTCCATAAGTAGCAACAATGATCATTGGGTGAACATGGTATGATATTACTTAAGTGCTCTATTTATACATATGTAGAGTTTTTTCTACGTATAATAAAATATACACTGGTTTGGTGAACTTAAAGGCAAGTTCAATATAGAAGAATTATTCCCTTTCAAAGACATCATGTCTTTAGAACACATATTCATGTCTTTATCATCCTAGTGAACTCTGTTGATTGGTTATTTCTTTCTTGATACACCCGCAGATAACACAGAGGTCATAAAACAATTATGTGAATGGCCTCATATGTAGGTTTTCTCACACTCCCTTCAAACATTAACCACTTCCTACTATAGCTATTTATCTCAAACATGAGGGCCATAACCTCACTTGGCTTAGCAGATGGCTTAGATGGAGTAATCCGGTTCAATTTAATTAATTAATTCTAAATCATAAACACAATAGTAATATTACAAATGTGTGTGGTATGGCTACCACACTATCGACTTTGATCATGAAAGGAAACCACAGTAAAATCAATAAAAGGTTTGAGAAACCCTGCACTGCGGTACACACAATGAAGGATATTTTCATACAGTCAAACTGACCAGCTTTCAACCTCATGCATCCACTTACCTGCAACCATGCCAGACAGGGTATCAGTCTATTGAAATACTCAGGTGCCAGTTCTAACATGTGCAAAAAAAAAACAAAAAAAAACACCAAGGTAACAAAGAATAAAAAATTAAAAGACTTTATGAGGGCAAGGGACATGAAAAACTAAGACAAAAAAAAAGACTATAAAATGGAAAATTAACAAAATTCTATCTGACAAATTAAAAAACAGCCACCCTCTGGAGAACAGAAAATGCAAAAATAAAAAGAGGGACACAATAAAACAAAACCTGGGAGGATGAAATAAAAAAACCATAGGCGCACAAGATAATGAGCAAAACTTCAACAACCAATATTTTAAATGAATGAAACACTTGAACAATGACAACATGCTGAGTTTTCCATAGAACAAAATGACATTAAATTAGTGAAGAACCCATTTAATTACAAAAACTATGGAGAATGCATGGCGAGTCACTGACGCTCGACGATAAGAGGTTTAATATCTGTAATTGAAAATAATGGTTTACAGTGCTAGCACTTACTTTATGAAAAATCTTCTTCAGGAATAATTCACCCAGTCTTGTTAATACTGTTAAAATCACCCTATGAAAGCTTCTGGAGAGCAAATCATTGATGGATTTCAGATAGGATACTTCTAGAAGCAATAGCAATGGTGGATAAACCATTACTTTATTTATTGTGTCTGGACGCATTTGTCTTCCTTTTGAAAGAACATTAACTCAATGCTCTTTACATCTTCATTCTATTACATAATGCGTTTGGGATTGTCTCAAAAATATGGGGAATTGCACAAAGAAAGAAGGCACATGCTATACCTTGAAACCATATGAACCCAGATATAACCACAAAAAAAGCGCACCAAGGTTGAATAGGTAGACTACTCCAGCTTAGCATTTGTTGACTTTAGGACTCTGGGCACTTTACCACTGATAACCAGTGCAAAAATGTATTGGTGATTCGTTTATCCATGATTGGCATACTTGATTTACTAGTAAGTCCCTAATAAAGTGCACCAGGTGTGCCCAGGGCCTGTAAATCAAATGCTACTAGTGGGCCTGCAGCACTGATTGTGCCACTCATGAGTAGCCCTGCAAACATGTCTCAGACCTGCCACTGCAGTGTCTGTTTGTGCAGTTTTAAAATGCCATTTCGACCTGGCAAGGGCACCCACCCTAAGGTAGGCCCGAGGCAGCCCTCTGGGCAGGGGCAGTGTATTTAAAAGGTAAGACTTGTCCTAGTAGTGAAATGCTGCTAATTTAGTTTTTCACTACTGTAAGTCCTGTCTCTCCCATAGAGTAACATGGGGATTGTCTTGAAATATCTTTTATGTGTAATTTCCCATTGGAAGCAGATAGAGATTTGGAGTTTGGGGTCTTTGAACTCACAATTTAAAAATACATCTTTTGGTGAAGTTGGTTTTTAAATTGCGTGTTTGAAAATGCCCCTTTTAGAAAGTGGGCATTTCCATGCTTAACCATTCTGTGCCTCTACCTGTCTGCAGAATACACATCTGGGTTGGCTGACAGTTGGGCTCTTGCACATTCACTATAGACAGTCACACAAAGGGAGCTGAGGTATGCCTTGCATATTCTGATGGGCCATCACTACACTGATGGGCCTTCCTGAGCTAGAGTGGTGGGAGGAGTGGTCACTGACACCTGAATAGGGCTGTGCCTGTCCCCACACAAAGCCATCTCCACCCCCTGTAGCTTGTCTGGAACCAGGTCAGGGAAAGCAGAGTCTTGTGCACTACAAATACTTTCCTTTGTAGTTTGCCTACTTCAAAGGAAGAAAGGGGTATAAGTATTGGACATCTGACACTCCAAAATCAGAACACTTCTAGACTGAGGACATTCTGCCAGGAAGAAGAGCTGGATGCTGTTGGAGGGACTGCCACTCTGCCTTTTGCTTTGTTGTGCTGGCCTGCTGCTTCTGTCCTGGGAATGAAAAGACTGGACTTTGCATTCTGTAGCCTGCATCCAAGGTTCTCCAAGGGCTTGTTAGTGCTTGACTCCTGTTAAGAAGTCTCAGGGCCATCAAAGACTTCACATGCCAGTGCCCGAGTTCTTCTGCTGAGAATCCTGACTTGCCAAGTGGTGCCAAATCCAATTCCAGGGCCCTTGGAAGTGTAACCTGGTGATCTTAAGGAGTAAATCCACACATCAACTCCCAGCGCCTGTTTTCTCGATGCACCACTGCAAAAGATCGACACATCGCTGCTGCATGCACCCAATCCTGGTTCCTGCTTGACACACCAATTACGACTTTCGCCACAGGCCCCAGTGTGCCACCACAGCTCGTCAGAAAAATCACCACAGCTTCAGTCCCAAGCACTGTGTCACCGACGTCCGTGGCACCAGCTCCGACTCCGACACAGCACCTGCTTTGCGGCTGTGAAATGGAAGCAGCGCATCTGGATTTTCGATGCATCATCCCTCTACACCAATTCTTCATCAACACCGCACAGCATTAAAGAACCGAGGCTGCGTGTCAGGAAACCAATGCATAACCTCCCCTGCCAGTAAGGAACTGACGCACCACCTCCCTGTGCAGTAAGGAACCGACGCATCACTTTGCTTTTCCGGCGCCTCACCTCGCCTGGCCCCATCACCGTCCTTGATTTTTGACATATCTAAGGTACTTTGTGCTAAAACGAATGCATCCATTTAAACTTGCTTAACCTTTTAAAAGTGATATTTTGACTTGTGTATGTTTGAATTTTTGTTGTTTTGGTCTTGTTTTAGTCAGATAAATATTAGCTGGGTGTCTAAACTGGTATGGACTCCTTTTTTAGTGTTTACACTGCATTGTGTTACTGTATGTATGTATGTATAAATACTTTACACATTACCTCTGAGATAAGCCTGACTGCTCGTGCCAAGCTACCAATGGGGTGAGCAGGGTTTATCTTAGCTGTGTGACTCCCTCACTCTGACTAGAGTGAGGGTCCCTACTTTGACAGGGTGCAAACCACTGCCAACTAGAGACCCCATTTCTAACACTCGGTTAATTAAATGCTCCACAAAATCTCAGAATTGACAGAACATAGTGCTTCACATGGCCTGATCCTATTCCACAGTGAATTCCTCATTGAAACTTTTCAAAATGATGAACAAGTTCCTACGGACATAAGCAAAGAATTACTACTGTCAAAGAAAAATGACTCACAGGGTGCTCAATTGCAAAAATATACAGGGGTAAACTGCTCCCACACCACCACCTTTCCCTAAGTTTACCTATTCAAGCATGTCAGGTAAGAATAGACCGTAGTTGCAATAGTTACCACCTTCACATAGGCCAAAATACTGTCTGACATTAATATTGTGTCCTAAATACCGTTTCCAAAAATATCATTGCAATGGGTGTGGATTTTCTAATATTATGTAAAATGGAGTGATATTTTTGTACATAATGTTTACAGTATGAAACTTATGTCAGGCGACACACACCCTGACTGCAATATTCTGGTATCACATCCCTAAATGTCTTGCAATGGAATGCCTACTAGATGAACCCCACCTCTCAATCATAACCAATAGAATGCTCACGGAAACTTTGACGCCTCCTACACGCAATGTGACCATTGTCACAAGATCATATGAAAACATCTTAAATAATCACAATGCCATAAATAGACACAAATCCAACAGGAACTTCAATATATAAACTGCATGAAAGCCTGCGTCACAAAACATCTTTCATCCTCGCCCACTAGCCATCCACAAATGATGGAATTTTCAATACTTCTTAACTTGTTTGCACATCAATTATCTGGCGCTTTATTTATTTGGTAGTTGCTTAGACGTTCTTTAAAGTTCATTAAGATTGATGCCTTTGTATTAAAACTCCTTGGTTGAATAACACCACTGAACTCAAATTGTTTGTCGCTCTTTGTTCCCTAATAAAATGATAGTCCTTTTTTTTAACAAAGCAAAAGATGTGCTCCTGCTCTAACTTCCATCACAAAAAATATATGATGTATCTTATTAACAATGTCGGATTCATGTAGAATTATAAGGATTTGCAGTGTCAGTCCTGTTTGACTCCGTATACCATGTGACGCTTTGGGCCACAATCTTACTTCGGGAACTCTAAAGCATAGCAGGGTCACTTGGCCAACCACACATAAAAAGATGCCTCGAGACTCTGTGTATCCACAGGATCTCTTAACAGTCGTGCTCCTAAGTGCTCTTAATGGTCCCTAGTGCTGATAGTCTCTTCGAGTTTGAAAGAGGACATAGGCTTGCCTGCTAAATTTGTCTTTTATCCATTTTTCTTCAGAAATACGTGGCATTTCTCATAGGAAAGCAATTAAATATGATTACCAAACCCAGTTAATTATCTTGAAACCAACAATGAACGTGCTTGAGATGATGGGTCCATTAAGAAAGTAAAACTTCACAGCAAGTGGTCTAAGAACAAGTCTAGCCACTTCACCATTTGCCTGATGGGAGGAAACATGATGTGGGTAAAATTAATGCAAGGTAACACATTTCATAAAAGTGATATCTAGACGTAGGGTCTTTTAGTAAAATCAGGAAGAATGGCGCTCAGACTAGTACGCGTTATGTTAACTATGCTAGGAATATATGCGGTGCTGCCAGGTCGGGGGAATTACCCTATAACCCCCGTAAGTGTGTGAGTCAAAGAACCCACACCAGTAATGAGAACACAGTCCCGGGCACACGTAGTGAGGATATGACAATGGTATGAATGTCTCGTGTAGATCAAATTGCTGCGGTCGACACCAGTATATTGTTCAAAGTTATTTAATGATGCAACAACAAAAGAAAAACAACCAGCCGACACGTGTTTCGTCACACAAAGGGAATTGTCTCGTGACCTTTCAGGGTGTGTGGCGTTGTAAAAAAGGAGAAGGAGGTCCCACAAGGCCGGTGTTAATTCCAACCCGGCCAGGGGATCAGGGAGGACCGAGTGGTGAAGGATGAAGTGGAGTGCAGGAGGATCCCTAGAGAGTAGAATGCACGTCTCAGGTACAACGTTTAGAGAGGTGGCGAGGGCAAGAAAGTATGCGCCGCCTCGGGGGAAGTGTTGCATATGAGTCAGATGTCTCGTGTGGACAAACAGGGGCGGGTGCGCCAAACTGCGAGAGAACGTCAAAGGCCTAGGTGCACGACGATCAGGACCATCCAGTGTCTTGGAGGGAACGAGGAGGCGGGTGCGCTGTACTGCGACAGAAAAGTCAGAAGCCGGAGTGTATTGCGTTCGTGTCCATCCAGGATCTAGGAGGGAGCGAGAGGGCGAGTGCGCCGTGCTGCTGATGTCAGTGTGGTGGAGACAGTAAGACACTGGTTCTGTCTCGATTTCCGGATGCAGTTTGGCGCACCCGCCCCTGTTTGTCCACATAAGACATCTGACTCATATGCAACACTTCCTCCGAGGCGGCGCATACTTTCTCGCCCTCGCCACCTCTCTACACGTTGTACCTGAGACGTGCATTCTACTCTCTAGGGATCCTCCTGCACTCCACTTCATCCTTCACCACTCGGTCCTCCCTGATCCCCCGGTCGGGTTGGAATTAACACCGGCCTTGTGGGACTTCATTCTCCTTTTTAGGTCTCGCCTACGCAGCGCGCATGCGCTGAATAGGGAAGAGGCCTCTTGCAATTGATTCACCTTTTAGGCGAAAAACGTGCACGCATTGCATTGCTTGCAATGGCAACGCGTGCACGTTTGGCGATTCACTTGCGGGTGCGAGCTTTGGCAACATCTGTTTGCAATTAACTTCCAAACAGATGGTGCCCAAGGCTCGCGCCCGCAAGGGAAACGTGTGTGCGCTCTGGGCCGCACTGCCCCCATCCCTCCCACTTGTTTACTATCGCTCTCGCGCGTTGTGCGCACCACCCGCGGGCAGCAGCCGCATCTACCGAGAAACTCGAGCAGCAAAGGGCGTGCTGAGTGTCCTAAAGGGCACTGTCCCGTTCCCGCTTCGGGGACAGTCGGCGAAGAACAATTTACCATCTTTCGTGGTTTCATCGGGCTGCAAAGGGACTATTTACCCCAAGATTTGCAGATATCCGCAACTGTAACTAATTCACCCACCTCCTAAAAAACCCTTCTACCTCTGTGGCCTGTGCCCTCGCCCCTGACTTCGGGTCCTAGTCCACATTACACAACGGGGAGGGCACCTTTCATAGAGCAGTTAAGGGCATCAAAGCGGCTATTTACCCCAGCTACCACAACCTTCTTCTGAAGCAGAGGCTCGGCTATCTATCATCTAGAACACAGACCCCCTCAGTGCTGTGCCCAATCACGAGGGATATGTATCATCATAGAACGTGCCATCTGCCGAAGTCAAAGCGTCGATTTGTCCTAACGTTTTCAAAAATGCGCTAAATGCGCAACCATTCATGTCCTGTCAGCAGAAGGTTATTCGCCGACGTGCTGTAACTGTAGTCTCGGTCCAGCACGTGTAACACCCTACAGCTCTCTGGTTTGCCCTACCCTCGGGCGCTGGTCTGCACGCACACCCGGCTCAAGGACTCTTTGCGGAAGTCAGATCTGCAGGCTGCAGAATGCCGGTTTGCAGCCCGCAGAAGTCATTCGAGTGGCCCCTCATGGTCGGTATTCTGTGCTGACAGTACCTGAAGCAAGAGGGGGGCGGAGGCGCTTGTTAGAAAGTAAGACGTTTGATTTCTATTTCTGCAGATTGAGTCACATAAATGTGCAGTAAAAAACGAAATCGTCCCATACACCTTCTAAACACCCACATCATGCTTCATCCCCTTTGTGGTTAAGCAAAGCTCTCTGTCCTGACATAGACACTGTTGTGTTTTATATACAAACACAGTCGGCGCTGTAAACGTCTATCAGCTGCATCCTGGCGAAGGACACTCCCTAAAACGAAAACTACCTCCAGGCGGGTGTCTGGGCACGCTCCCCGCTGCCCACCACAGGGGTTTGCGATGCGGGGTGTAATTTCACACCACAGCCCAACGCAGCAAACCATTGCACAACAGCCTGACTTTGAACGTGCCTGCCCACTAAAATAAAGCTCTCCAGTGGCCATCAAAACGGAATCCACCCTGACTTCTCACTGACAGACTTTCTCACTGACAGACTCTCACTGACAGACTCTCACTTACAGACTCTCTCACAGACAGACTCACTCTCACTGACCGACTCACTCTCACTGACCGACTCACTCTCACTGACAGACTCTCACTGACAGACTCTCACTGACAGACTCTCACTGACAGACTCTCACTGACAGACTCTCCCACTCTCTCACTGACTGACAGACTCTCACTGACAGACTCTCACTGACAGGCTCTCACTGACAGGCTCTCTCTGACAGGCTCTCACTGACTGACTGACAAACCTTCACCCTCCTGTTATTTATCCCCCCCATAACAAACAAAAAACACAACAAGCAACCATTGGGACAGTCAGATACAAGTTGCCAGCATTGAAAGGACAAAAAAAACTTAAGACTTTATTTTTAATACTTTTTTAATATGGTCGTTCAGTTGTACATAATGCTTTTTTTGGTCATATCTAAGGTAACAAAAATGCTTCAGACACTTCTTTGCAGCATGCTGAAAAGTTATAATAGACTTCTGTACAGCACAGCTTAAAGACATAGGTAAAGTCAATATCTCTGGCTAAACACTTATAAGTTCCCAAAGGCGAGACCTATTGGCTATGCCAATGCTTGTTTACAATGCCACACAGCCCTGAAGAGTCACGGGACAATTCCCTTTGTGCGACGAAACACGTGTCGGCTGGTTGTTTTTCTTTTGTTGTTGCATCATTAAATAACTTTGAACAACATACTGGTGTCGACCGCAGCAATTTGATCTACACGAGACATTCATACCATTGTCATATCCTCACTACGTGTGCCCGGGACTGTGTTCACATTTCATAAAAGGGCAATGTGCTTCTAAGATTAGATGTTACTTGACAATCAGAGCATGCACTGCTAGAAAAAACGTATTACGTTGAAACACAACAAAAAACAGATAATACTAGCTTACTATGATTTGAAGTGGAGGCTAAAATGAGGTGGAAAGAATTACAATACAAAGTATGGCAACTAAGAAAAGCCTCAACCAATAATGATGCATCAAATCAAAATATGTTCAAACAAGCCCACACAAATTGTACCACAACCAGAGGCCACCAGGTTCAAATGACTTGTCAACCTCTGCACAGAAGCAGAATCCGGTTTGGTTGTCATAGCTCCCTTGTTTTGGGCCATTGATAGACATATTAGTTGTCCAAGCTCATTGAAATGATTATCTATGATTGTCGCCATAATCAAGAGGTGGTTCAAGCAGGAGTCATCTATTCTTTTTGAAAGGGGCAAAATATTTGCTAAAATTAATCTAGAAAAACTGCAGGAGTGAGTAGATTACATACTCATAACAATGTATATAGATATGGACTTGGCATACTCTGCCAACAAAACAATCAGACATTCAACAACTAGAAAGGTATTGCACTGGAACAAAATTCCAGCCACATCCCAGGGATTGATTGGACCAATGGAACTTCTCGTGCTCTACAGAAGACATCAGGACTGAAGAGTTGGGTCCGAAAGCTTTCATCAAGGGATCTCTCCAATAGATTTTACACTGTGGTCCTTGTTCTTTGTCTGCTATTTTCTTTTAGGTGAGAACAATTTAGAAATGATTACACATGCATACTTTCCTGTTAAAGAGTGGCCAATGACTCCATAACACGCAGTGAAGATGTGAGCAAGGTTTTAATTTCAAATAACTACTGCTGGAGCAAAAAGATAGCATTATTACGAGAAAAAGGAGGCAGAGTAGGACTAGTTGTCATGCATCAAGCTTTTACAAATCTAAACCAAGATTCATGACAGACAGCAACAAGCATTTGCAATGCAATAGGTCTCGCATTTGTTAAAGTTAGAGCTGTTGGCATTGAAAATGACTATGCTTTTACTTTTGCATTTTTATTTGCAACAATAAATAGACTCCTCGCACGTAAAGGTACCCATTAATAATCGACCTATATGCAATGATATAGAGCAGGCTATCCGGGAATTAGAACAGCACTGGACTGTAGTTTGGCCGCACAGCTTACATTCCTGCATGCTAACAAGGGACTGTGTATTAGCTTGGGTTGCCGTTTGTGCTGTGGTGTAGAGGGTTAAATCCACTTCCACGATCCATTTCGCACCTGACATAAAATGTTCGCCTACTACTAGGCATAATTACAAGATATCTCTTATCTGGTCATGACACCCCTAAGTGCAGTGGTGTTGGTGAAAGTGGCGGTGAGGGCTGCACTCAAACATTTGGGGTTCAGCCCACTTTAGGCGCAGGGGGCCAGTGGTTGGCACTGACAACATACGAGGACAGGGCTGGTATGGAGAAAGACCTGAGGGTTGACATAAAAAAAAACTTCAGAACTTTATTAAACAAATTGCACAGCCTGTAGGTTTAAAGAGAAAGACAGGCAAGAGCGAAAAAATAGGGTTTGGGGATGAAAGCTCAAAAAATATATATATATATATATATATATATATATATATATATATATAATCTACTGGCGGTCGCCAGTAGATAGTTATAGTTAGGACCTATTTTCCATAGGAAATCCGCGACATTCTATTTGAAATAACTCTTGCGTCGGTTGACGAATCTTCGCGAAATTTTCAAACTTTATGGCCCGCTCCGGTCCGCTCCTACCCTGAAAGTCTCAGGGTGATTCGTCAAGCGGGGGCCGAGAAAAAGGGGGATCCCAAAACGTGTTTTCCCCATTCATTTTCCCATAGGAAACTTTAGACACGGCTACAGCCTGAACTGCTGAACGGAATTACACCAAATTTGGCAAAGAGGTAGTTCTTGGTTCAGAAAGAACCCTTTTTGTTAAATGGTGTAAATCCGTTCAGTAGTTCCTGTGAAAATCAAAATGAAAATCACATATATATCTATGGCCGCGTTGGATTCGCGCACCCTCCCGATCACGAGCTGCATGCTAATTGGCTGTCAACACTCCAAATCAGGAAGTGTTGGCAGCCATTTTGTCCCTCGGTAGAACCGAGGGACAGAAACAAGTGCGCAAAGCGCAAAAAGGGGGCAGGGTAGAAACACCCTGACCCCCTAGGTCTGCTCAGGGGGTCCCACAAGGACCCCCTGGGCAGAAAAAAGCATTTTTTTTTTTAAATCGGCGGGATGCGCTTAGGGTGCGCGAATCCCGCCGAGAAAAAAAAAAAATCGCAAGTGTGCAAACGCACAAAGGGGGCAGGGTAGAAACACCCTGACCCCCTAGGTCTGCTCAGGGGGTCCCACAAGGACCCCCTGGGCAGAAAAAAGCATTTAAAAAAAAAAAAAAAAATCGGCAGGATGCGCTCAGGGTGCGCGGATCCTGCCGAAAAAAAAAAAAATCGAAGCGCGGTCTCCCGCGCTTCGATGTTTATTTGCCCCGGGTGGGCCAAGTCCCGGGGGCATGGTGGGGGGGTTTAGATTTAATGTGGGGGCCTCTAAGGCCCCCAAGCCCCAGGGACCGCCACCCCCGGGGCTTTAGAAAATAATGGTGCGGGAGGGCTCTTTGCCCTCCCGCAGCCCCGAAGACCGCCACCCCCGGGGCTTCTTTTAAAAAAAAAATTTAACCTGTGTGGGGGGCTCCAGCCCCCACACGCCCGAGACCGCCACCTCCCCGGGGCACTAAAGATTTGAATATGGGGGTCCGTTACGGACCCCAAAGCCCCGGGAGCACCACCTCCCCGGGGCTGTGAAATGGTTGGGAGGGGGGCCGCGCGGCCCCCCTCCTGGAGCCAGTGATGGCCCTGGGGACCACCACCCCCCAGGGCCGGCTCCTGCAGTGTCCTGGGGTGCCTACCCCCGGGACACTGTAGTTTGCTATGACAGGACGGGAGCCTCGCGGCTCCCGTCCTGTCATAGCAAACTTGGTTTGCATTTTGAAAGAGAGAGCAGGAAACCTGCTCTCTCTTTCAAAATGCAAACCAAATTGCTTTTCCACATGGGGAGCAGCATGTTAGCTGCTCCCCATGTGGAAAAGCAATGCCGGCTCGCGCAGGAGGCGGGGAGCCGGCTGGGACTGTGGGGGGATTGGGGACCCCCCCACAGTCTCCAACGAGAGGCCAGGCCCCGGGGGATAGGGTCCCCGGGGCCATAAGTGGCCCGGGAGGGGAGCCACGCAGCCCCCCTCCCCAAATAATTTTTTTTTTTTTTTAAAAAGGGCAAGGCCGGCCCCGGGGGATGGGGTCCCCGGGGCCTTAAATGGCCTGAGGAGGGGGGCCACGCAGCCCCCCTCCAAAATAATAAAAAAAAACATCGAGGGCATGCCCCGGGGGATGGGGTCCCCGGGGCCAATACAGGCCCAGGGAAGGGGGGCCACGCGGCCCCCTTCCCGTTTTTTGGGGGGAATTTAAAAAAAAATAAAATGCACAGGCCCCGGGGGATGGGGTCCCCGGGGCCAAAAGTGGCCAAGGGAAGGGGGGCCACGCAGCCCCCCTCCCATTAAAAAAAAAAAAAAAAAACGACCGGCATCGTGCCGGAGGCCCCGCCCCGCTCCCTGCAGTACTCTGCAAACGCGCCCCCTGGCGCGTTTTAAGAAGGGGAAGTAATTCCCCTTGAATACTGGGGGTCCCTGGGGGCCAACTAGCCCACCAGGAACCTCCAGTATGCGCCAGGGGGCTGCGTTGCAGAGAGGTGTACAGAGGCCACGCCCCTTTTTACACCTCTGTGCAACGCAGCTCTGTGGCGCTTTTTAGAAGTACATGGTGGGCTAGTTGGACTCCAGGGACCCTCAGGATTCAAGGGGACTTAATCCCCCAACTTAAAACGCGCCACGGGACGCGTTTGCACAGTGGTGAAGGGAGGGGCGGGGCTTCAGGTGACATGTGTGCAAACAGGCCCCGTGGCGCGTTTTAAGATGGGGAATTAAATCCCCTTCAATCCTGAGGGTCCCTGGGGGCCAACTAGCCCAACAGGTACGTCCAGAAAGCGCCACAGAGCTGCATTGCAGAGAGGTGCAAAAGGGGCGTGGCCTCTGAACACCTCTCTGCAACGCAGCTCCTGGCGCATACTGGAGGTACAGGGTGGGCTAGTTGGACCCCAGGGACCCTCATGATTCAAGGGGACTTAATCCCCCAACTTAAAACGCGCCACGGGGCGCGTTTGCACAGATGTCACCTCAGGCCCCGCCCCCTCCCTTCACCATTGTGCAAATATTCCTCTAAAATCAGCCGAACTACGAATTCCTATTTACTCACCTGTTATCAGGAGAGACCTCAGTGCTGCATCTTTCAGCCCAGTACTGATCCTGAAAAGTAATTTTAACCGTACTTACCAGTAACTTGAATTTCCTTCCATAGGCTAACATTGACTGGTTTCACTTGGAAATTCTTCTAAGTGTGGAGTTTTGGAACTTTATAATATTCCTCTAAAATCAGCCGAAATACGAATTCCGATTTACTCACCTGTTATCAGGAGAGACCTCAGTGCTGCATCTTTCAGCCCAGTACTGATCCTGAAAAGTAATTTTAACCGTACTTACCAGTAACTTGAATTTCCTTCCATAGGATATCATTGTCTGCTTTTTGCTGAAAAAGTTTCTAAGTGTCGATTTTTGAAACATACAAATATTCCTCTAAAATCAGCCGAACTACGAATTCCGATTTACTCACCTGTTATCAGGAGAGACCTCAGTGCTGCATCTTTCAGCCCAGTACTGATCCTGAAAAGTAATTTTAACCGTACTTACCAGTAACTTGAATTTCCTTCCATAGGATATCATTGACTGGTTTCACTTGGAAATTCTTCTGTGTGTGGAGTTTTGGAACTTTATAATATTCCTCTAAAATCAGCCGAAATACGAATTCCGATTTACTCACCTGTTATTAGGAGAGACCTCAGTGCTGCATCTTTCAGCCCAGTACTGATCCTGAAAAGTAATTTTAACCGTACTTACCAGTAACTTGAATTTCCTTCCATAGGATATCATTGACTGCGTTTTACTTGAGAAAGTCTTCTAAGTGTGGAGTTTTGGAACATTTATAATATTCCTCTAAAATCAGCCGAAATACGAATTCCGATTTACTCACCTGTTATCAGGAGAGACCTCAGTGCTGCATCTTTCAGCCCAGTACTGATCCTGAAAAGTAATTTTAACCGTACTTACCAGTAACTTATATTTCCTTCCATAGGAATCCATTGTCTGGTTTTCAGCAGAAAAGTTTCAAAGTGTTGATTTTCACAAACTACAAATATTCCTTAAAAATCGCCTGTATGACTTAAACGCATTCTTTCAACTGTTTACAGGAGATGCACCAGTGCTGGATACAGGATCCACCACTGAGTAAGAAAAAGTAACGATAACACTACTTACCTGCTAAGTGAATTTCCTCCCATATGATAACATTGGTGATTCTATGTGAAAAAGTTTCTAAGTGTCAACTTTTAAAATACAATAATATTCCTTAAAAATCACTACTGTAACCAAAACGCTTTTACTCAACTGTTTACAGGAGATGTCCCAGGACTGAATCTAGGATCCAGTCCTGTGGTTAGAAAAGTAATCCATAAAGTAACTAATTGCATTTAACTAGAAATTCACATTGAGCTCAATGTTGCATTGTGTTTGAAATTGTGTTGCCCATTGCAACAACTGTAACTACTATACTTAAAAGTCTATTGCCTATTTGTAAAGTATTTAAACTAAAGTAATTCATTCTGAGAAAGTATATTTTGTAATGTAATGTATAATGTAATTACAATGTAATTTAAAAAATAAAATATGTAAAAATAAATAGTTTAAAAAAATGTAGTAAATCAGTATCAAAAAAATAAATATAACAATTAATACATTTAAAAATTGTCATTTACAAAACCTTTGAAATTCACTGAAAAAAACCATAGGTTTCAGACATGTTATAGTTAGGAATTAGCATTTAAAAAACCTTTGAAATTCACTGAAAAAACCATAGGTTTCAGACACGTTATAGTTAGAAATTAGCATTTAAAAAACCTTTGAAATTCACTTAAAAAACCATAGGTTTTAGGGACAGTTGTAGTTAGTTGGACATTTCACTCGTACAAAACCATAGAAATTCCCCAGTTATAGTTAGTTCAGCTAACTATAACTCGCGCCCCCGCAATGCACTGCTGATGACGTCACATATTACATCACTCATGACATGGTCAGTGACATCACTGATGACATCTCAAATGACATCACTGATGACATCACTGATGACATCATCCACGTGATAATCTGATGCACCTCCTCACACCCTGATATAACCTTTGATACACCCACTCTAGATTACAGACTGCCATTCGCAAAACCATAGACACTCCAACACCAATAACTACATACCCACTCACTGATTCTTAGGTCTACACACACATCCACTCACTCACCCGTACAGTCACTCATACTTACGGTCACTCAGTACAGGACTATCATATGCACTCATACTCCTATATAGACACTCAAACACCGCCACTCATCCATAGAGGTACTCACACACCTAGTCAGTCATGCAAATAATTAAACACACTGCCATTTACTCACCTATACAGTTATACACACACCAGCTCACTTACTCATACAAATACTAGCACATTCTTACGCTCTTATACAATCACTGATACAAGCACACACTCATCCATACAGTCACTCTCACAATCACACACTCTTGCTTATAGCTATTTATATACTCCAACACACATATATACTGCCTTTCACATATGTAGTTACTCACACATGTACCACTGGGACATACATTCACTCACAAACACACTCTTACACACACTTACCCACCCATACAGTCTATCACAGATGCACTCTTGAAACCATCCACCCAGTGAATCACCCACTCACACATCTATGCACAGAGTCGCACACACCCCACCCACACAAACACTCAGGCACCCATACAGATACTCAGACAACTAATCAATAACTCATATAGACACTCATGTAGCTATTCACAAACCCATGCAGCCACTTACACAGCAATAGACAGACGGATACAGACATTCACCCAGTTTAGTCACTAACCCATGCATTCAGTAAGATACGTTTAATCACTCACTTATAGAGTTAGTCACGCACCTACTAAATCATCCATACAGACACTTATACACCCACTCATTCTTCAATACGCCTTTCCCTATATATATTAAAAATATTTAAACTTTAAAGAAACACACAGTCACTGGATGATGTCATCAGTGATGTCATTTGAGATGTCATCAGTGATGTCATCAGTGATGTCACTGACCATGTCATGAGTGATGTAATATGTGACGTCATCAGCAGTGCATTGCGGGGCGCGAGTTATAGTTAGCTGAACTAACTATAACGGGGGTTTTTTCAGTGATATATATATATATATATATATATATATATATATATATATATATATATATATATTTATATATATTCACTGAAAAAACCATAGGTTTCAGACACGTTATAGTTAGAAATTAGCATTTAAAAACCTTTGAAATTCACTTAAAAACCAAAGGTTTTAGGGACAGTTATAGTTAGTTGGACATTTCACTCGTACAAAACCATAGAAATTCCCCCGTTATAGTTAGTTCAGCTAACTATAACTCGCGCTCCGCAATGCACTGCTGATGACGTCACATATTACATCACTCATGACATGGTCAGTGACATCACTGATGACATCACTGATGACATCTCAAATGACATCACTGATGACATCATCCAGTGACTGTGTGTTTCTGTAAAGTTTAAATATGTTTAATATATATAGGGAAAGGCGTATTGAAGAATGAGTGGGTGTATAAGTGTCTGTATGGAGGATTTAGTAGGTACGTGACTGACTGTATAAGTGAGTGATTAAACGTATCTTACTGAATGCATGGGTTAGTGACTAAACTGGGTGAATGTCTGGATCCGTCTGTCTATTGCTGTGTAAGTGGCTGCATGGGTTTGTGAATAGCTACATGAGTGTCTATATGAGTTATTGATTAGTTGTCTGAGTATCTGTATGGGTGCCTGAGTGTTTGTGTGGGTGGGGTGTGTGCGACTCTGTGCATAGATGTGTGAGTGGGTGATTCACTGGGTGGATGGTTTCAAGAGTGCATCTGTGATAGACTGTAGGGGTGGGTAAGTGTGTGTAAGAGTGTGTTAGTGAGTGAATGTATGTCCCAGTGGTACATGTGTGAGTAACTACATATGTGAAAGGCAGTATATATGTGTGTTGGAGTATATAAATAGCTATAAGCGAGAGTGTGTGATTGTGAGAGTGACTGTATGGATGAGTGTGTGCTTGTATCAGTGATTGTATAAGAGCGTAAGAATGTGCTAGTATTTGTATGAGTAAGTGAGCTGGTGTGTGTATAACTGTATAGGTGAGTAAATGGCAGTGTGTTTAATTATTTGCATGACTGACTAGGTGTGTGAGTACCTCTATGGATGAGTGGCGGTGTTTGAGTGTCTATATAGGAGTATGAGTGCATATGATAGTCCTGTACTGAGTGACCGTAAGTATGAGTGACTGTACGGGTGAGTGAGTGGATGTGTGTGTAGACCTAAGAATCAGTGAGTGGGTATGTAGTTATTGGTGTTGGAGTGTCTATGGTTTTGCGAATGGCAGTCTGTAATTTAGAGTGGGTGTATCAAAGGTTATATTAGGGTGTGAGGAGGTGCATCAGGTTATCACGTGGATGATGTCATCAGTGATGTCATCAGTGATGTCATTTGAGATGTCATCAGTGATGTCACTGACCATGTCATGAGTGATGTAATATGTGACGTCATCAGCAGTGCATTGCGGGGGCGCGAGTTATAGTTAGCTGAACTAACTATATCGGGGAATTTCTATGGTTTTGTACGAGTGAAATGTCCAACTAACTATAACTGTCCCTAAAACCTTTGGTTTTTTAAGTGAATATATATATATATATATATATAGCTGTTGGGATAAAGGCGGGCAGTAAATGCAACATGCCACAGATGAGGGTGATATGGTGTCTACTAATTAAGAACAAATGTACAGCCACAAAGAGAGAGGGTAGGGGAGGTTGCGCCTGAGCTCTCCCTGTGGGTGGGGGAGGGGTCAGGAAAGAGAGAGATGTGTGTTTTATTTCAGTGCAAGGTAGAGAGTTCGCAGCCTCTTGATACGAGTCCAGCTGAAAGCACACATTCGTTCTGAGGCATTAAATGATGAAGCAGAGAAGGCGGGGGAGCGGGGGGGCACAGGAGGGGGGGAGAGGGGAATGGAGGAGGAAAGAGAGATGGAGATAGAAAAAACGAGAAGTGTGGTGGTGGGCTGGAGGGCGAAGGGAACATGTAAGACTGGAGGGGGTGAGGGAGGGGGTAGAGGGACAGAGGGTAGAACGGCGGGAGGAGGGGGGAGGAGAAACTACAGAGGAGTGGGGAGATAAAGAACAGGTGGAGGGAGTTGGGGGCAACCACAGAGGGAGAAAAGGAGGAAAGAGGAAGAGAGGAAATGTAGCAGTAACAGAGTTAAGGAGTACGTCCGTGCGTCGGGCACCTAAGTTAGAGAGGAGAAAGAGGGAGGCACCACAAGAGGCTAGAGTTGTGGAGAGTGAGGGCGAGAGTTAGATGGGAGTGTAAGACAGATCCACGAAGTGTGAGGGTGCGAGTGAGCGCCTTGACAGCAGCAGGGAGGGCGCAGCTCAGATGACCACAGCAGGGCAGCAGGTGGACAGCTATCTCCCCGCAGGTGCAGAATTATGGAGGTGCTGCGACACGCGAGCCTTTAATTAACTTTATATTCACCTGCTGGAGTGACTGGAGCTTCCTGCGGGAGCAAGCTGTGGGGGCAGCGCGCTCATCTGCAGCAGGCAAGAATGCCTTGGTTGGCACTGAGAGGAGTAGGAACAACGGAAACATGGTGTTCTAGGGGCTTCTTTTCATCCAACCTTCCGTGGTGCCAACTGGACCAGGAGGCGAGGAAGAAACAGAGCTTTTCCACCCAGGCTCTGCCCTTCTTGGCTGCAGCTTGCCCTGCGAGGAGGGGCGGTGAAAGTTTGCGCCTAGCCTTCTTTTGTGTTGCAACTGCCCAAAACCCCTAAGATGGAGCAGGGGAGGGAGCGGGTTCCAACCTGTGCCTTCAATAAACTTCCAGGCTAACAGTCGCCGGACCCAGGGTTCTGATCATCCACAGCTTGAAGGCTCCGACCCGAACATCGCCCAACTGCGCGCAAAGGCGCATTTTGCGCAACTCGCATATTGTAAGGAGCTACAAATGCGCACCACCGCGGGACCGTTCTCGCGGGGCAGCTTACGGACATCCGAAAGGACACAGAAGAGAAGCAACTGGGAGAGAAACACAGCGTTGGGTACCCGGCTTTTAAATACCAAAGAAACGACGAAACACAAGATACACTACAATCCGATTATATCTAAACAACTTTGAGTGGTGCTTTTTGAGGCAGCCCGTGGTGTTGCTTTCAGACTGTGTGCCAAGAGATGTCACAAGATAATCTCTGGGTCGTTTTTGCGCAGCAGCTCCTTGGGCTTTTCTGCGATGAGCAATAGGCGCTAATCTGATTCTGCGCACATGGTGCTGGTGCAGTGAGGTTGTGTGAGGGCACACAGCTGCCCGTGTCGGGCAGGGCTCCCCCGGAGAGGGAGAGTAGACACAGCTGGGGGATGTTGTCATCTCATTGCCCACGGCCCCTGTAGCTCTCCCGCGGACGGGAGTGCAGGATGCACAGCACTGTGAGGACTCTCCGACCGCCAACCCCCACTAGGCTTTTATGAAGTGCGCGTGTAGTTACACTCCAGTTTGGGACAGATGCCGCATCTGAGAGCCGGGGAGGCGCTGCGGATTGCCCAGGATCACACAATCCTCTCGAATGTGGGCGACCAGGGGAACTCTGGTTTCAGGCTGGTGTCTGGTGACGGGAGCGCAGCGGCCACGCTGCGTTTCGAGACACATAGCTTCAACCATAATGGGAATGCAAATTAACAAAAGACGGCTGGTTCTTGTGTAAGCCTTCCTCTAGTAACAGGAAATGGCATAGCACGCAGTGGGCTGAGACAAAAAAAAAACAAGCTGTCCACACGTGTTCACGTAAGCGCGACGCGCACAGACAGGAGATGTGCACGCGTATGGTGCGAGCAGGAGTTGTGAGAACGCCGCGAGCCGTACGCGTGCACATCTCCTGTCTTGCCATACGCATGCACATGTCCTGTCCCCCTTCCAAACTAAAGTCGACAACAATAGATCTCGCTAGCGACAGCGCTTCGCTGCGTCGCTAGGCGAGACCTAAAAAGCAGACAGAAAGCAAGGATCAGAACCCAAATAAAGATACTACATAAAATCATAGCACTGATCAGGGAGGGCTGCATCAGTCTGAGGCACTAGACAGAAAAGGAGCAATGGAACAGAGTGAGGCACTGGAAGCTTTGAGGCACTTGGCAGAAAGCAAGGTCGACGTCAAAGCGCGAGATAAAAATTGGGGAAAGCTGGAAGAAATCGAGGCAGTGGTCGGAAAGCAAGGTACCAGAGAGAACGCAAGGTGCAAGAGAAATGGCAAGGCTGCTGACAAAGAGGTAGGGTACAGGCAGAGAACAGAGCCCCAGAATGAGTGGAAGCAACCAAGCACTAAGCAAGGCGCCAAATGACAGAAACTGACAGAGAAAGCCTCAAAACTAAAAAAAATAAAAAAAAACTGACAAAATTTGATTGGCCCAGCAATCAATACGAGATTGCAGTCAAGGATACTGCAAGCTGTAGACTTAATTCAGAGGAATGTATTCTGTCCTTCAAGCTCTTATAGACCCTTTTCATACTTCTTTAGACTGAATTCATATCTATTTTGCCTTAGAAATGTGCATACATAACTCATAATAGATTATCCATTCCTAAATACTTTGGATAAGGTAATGAGAAAATGCAATTTTTGGGGCGAATTCTGGTTACCAACTAAATGAACGTCAGTAGGTGGCGTAACAGAGTACCACAGGATGATGGAGAGTTAAATCAAAGCGGAAGTTCTGAAATAAAACTATAAAATCCCAAGGTGATGATCACACATAAAGAAGGGAAACTATGTGTGCACCACGATGTGAAAGTTGGCAAAAGAAACAGAATTTGTTGAGCAGGGCTGCATGGCAGCGTCGGATTGGTAACGCGGGCATTCGGGCAATGCCCGAGGGGCCGGTATCAGAGTCCAGCTGTGGGCTGCTTTTTGGGCAGCCTGGGGGACCGATTTGGGCGGTTTCCGCGTTGTTCAATGCCGCCAGTGGGTGCCTGAGTGGCCTTTCTGGAGGTAGATGGGCGTCCATTACCTCCCTTTTATCAACGCCAGAGGTGTCACTCCCTTTCTCTCACTGGGCCGGCCCATTAATATATGCATTTTAAGCGGGGGCAGGGGGCCTGAGCAAAAGGTGCCTCACTTGTTTTCAGGTGTGTTAACCCTAACCCCCCCTTTTTTTTTAATAAAACTTCGCAGTGTTTTGCAGAAAGGCAATATGCAAATGTGGGCCACTTTTTTTTTAGCGTGCCCGGGCAGATTTTTAATCCCAATCCAACCCTGCTGCATGGTAGCAGCTGCAAACAAGTCAATCGGTACCAGGAGGGCACTGTCACATTTGCGAAAAAATATCCTCGTAAGTCACAGACCAAGCTTCAGAATGAAATTGGTTAAAACACAAATATATAAAGTCTACGATGTTCAGCAAGAACTAACTGTTATAACTGAATGTGACAACGTCACAAGAAGTACATTTGGTACTAAGTGACTTAAGATAGAAATGTCTCATGTGTAAATTCTACCTTCCTCCAAGAAAGGCATATTGATGTGTGTATGCACCCATGCAGAGGAGTACCTACCATTGATGCAGCAGGAGCAGTGGCACCGGAGTCCAGAGTCCTGAAGAGCCCACTGAACCCTGATAATTGCTCTATTTTACTACCCCAATAGCAGTCAAAATTGCCATTTTCTTTGCTTGCACCTAGGCCCATGGCATCCTTTCTACGCCACTGCGCCTATAGTGGGAGGATCCAGGTCCCAGTGTCAAAGATTCAGGGTACTGTTGGGAAAAAAGAAATTACAAACTCTATAAGGAGGAATAATGAACCCACTAGTAAATAGATGCTTTAATCATGCCCTGTAACGAATACCTTTCAAATGGGGCTACTTCGTTCACTCTCATTTAAAACGTATTTCGTTCGAAAATATACATCACAAAGAAAAGAAAGGAATGGACTTGCTAACATTTGCTTCATTATTTCTGGATGTTCGTATCGTTTGCTTTTACGTGGCACTAGCATGAATGTATGGTAGTGACTGGGAGGGCTTCCATTAACTGTCGAACAGACATCACAAGGAGACCATTAGCGGTCAAACCAGTCTGCAGAATCAGCAGTCTGCGCTCAAAGCACATTCACTGCAAATATCAAATTTAACAAGCGACCTTTAGAGCGAGGCTACGAGTGCCTGTGTGTTGTTTGAAACCCAAGGCATCTGCATTTAGTAGAAAAGTGTGTCGGAGCAGTGTTTTGTCTTTATGCCCACATATTCATATTTTCGAGCAGATCCTGCAAATAGGCCTAGACATTAGCTGTGTTAGTCACCTCGCGTCGATGCAGAGTGAAAGATGAATACATTTAGCGAGAGTGTAACAACCACCTATAGTTTTTTGGACCACACCGACCGCTGATCCCCACAAACTGTAATCTCCCAAAAAGAGCAAGATGGACCATAGCGTTGAATATCACCGAAAAACGGTGGTATAGCAAGGATGCCCATAGGCCCTGATGCAAGCAAGAAATGTGTACCCTGCCCCCACCCCGCCCCCTCTAGTTTTTGTGGCAAAACACTGCATTAAATGGGGGCCCCAGGGCCGCTGTTCCTGCTCGGCCAATGGTGGCTACGCCCCTGCTGTAAAGATGAATACTCATACAGAACAGCATCAGTACTGCTAGCTCTGCCTGCCCCAGGGACAAGCAAACAGTGGTTTGCAGCTGATACCAAACCTGGTCCCAGATTACAGTAAACAGATGTACTGGTCACACGCTGCACCAGGGACACCTTCACTGGTTGTGCTGCTGCAGACCAGCACTCTGCCGCGGATTCCAAAAAAACAAACAAAAAACTGTCCCCAGTGCGAACATGAACTTGTGCCCACTTGGATACAGCACAGCAGCTAAAAGACGTTCAGCGTTTTCATACCTCCACGTCATCTTTCACTGTCAGCAGACTGGGGTGCCTTCGGGGACCTCCCCACAAGTAGGTGCAGAGTGTGGCTGCAGCCCCACAACCCCTCCAAACAGCGGCCCTAGTACACGCACTAAACCAGCAGCACCTCCTAAGTGGCACACAACCAATGCACCTCCAGAGGTCTTAAATTTCCCAGGAGCCCCCTGGGGTACTAAGTTAAAGGCAAGAGAGCAAAACCACAGCCATGTCCCCACGCAAATAAAACAAGCATTTGCAATGCAATAGGTCTCGCATTTACGCGAGTTTGAGCTATTGACATTGCAATTGATAATGCCTTTTATTTTTGTTTTCGTTTTTAAAACATAAATAAAAGGCATAGTCATTTCAATGCCAATAGCTTAAAGTTGCGTAAATGCGAGACCTATTGCATTGCAAATGCTTGTTTGGTTTAAAGATATCGGCATTTTTATCTAGATTAGACACAGAGGGAAGGGGTGATGTTCCCACTAACGCCCAGACAAGCTGCCCCAAGAAGTGGCTATGACGAAACCAAACGAGGTGACGCAAATATGATACAAGGTGGAACGCAGTAGGGGGCGCAGGCATAACAAGTGGACTCTCCTATCCTCTTAAGTAGTAAAAGACAAATGTAATCGAGGTAAATGGGCCCCTCGCACCCCTATCCTAGATGTGACATTCCCTGATGCGCTCGCGGTAGTTCTTCCCCGGGCAAGTTAATTTACAGTAACATGGTCTTCCTTGTATGCTAGGCCTAATGGCAGCAAAACTCGCCTCACATCTATGCAAACTAAAACCTAACTGTTCGAAAGCCCACGTTTCCGGAAGCTAAGACGTTCTACAACAAATGACATTAATAAATGGTTAAAGAACAGCCGTGGTCGCATCTGTCATCAAGCCTTCGGACTCCAACCCAAAATTGACTGTTTAAAAAAAGCGGATGTTACTTCTCAGGTTAGTGAGAGATGACTTTTTCCAATGCAAGCCTCTACGCAAGCAGATAGAGCTGTTCATGAGTATCCCACACGGAAGCCAGGGCATGCTCCTGACATTAGCCGAAGAGCCATAGGTGAACGCTGCAGGGAGCTGAAACGTGTAAACGCATTGCACCCCATAGGGATGCCGGAAGAAAGAAGACAACCTCGACTGCATTATAAACTTATTTCAAACGCAGACAACCGCGGACGAGGCAAAATAAATAAAGAAGCGCGCCCGAGGCGGACCGCACTGAAAGCAGATCGCACTGAAAGTAAATTAAAAGAGTGCTTGTGATTCGGGGTCTCCCTTCTCGCAGCCCCCTTCAAGATAATAATAATACCTCACCTCATATTCTCCCCATTCCCGGTTGACCGGGCAACCGCGGACGAGGCAAAATAAAGAAGCGCGCCAGAGGCGGACTGCACTCAAAGCGGATCGCGCTGAAAGTAAATTAAAAGAGTGCTTACCGACTTTTAAAGGACGCCGTGTAACGCCACAAGTAAAAGATCCAGTCCGGGTGGGCGGGGCCAAAAGGAGACAGGGCGGTAACAAGGATTGACTAAAAAGCCTCACTTACAATGAAAAGCCAGCGTTTAGCATGCACGATGACGCAAGCCAATGGAAAGAGGGGGCGGAGCCTACACTCCACTTCTGAAATCTGCTCGATTACAAGAAGCCTCGCAGAGCGAGCAGCGCATGCGCGCTGCAACGCAGGTCTGCGAGACCTAAAAAGGCCTCTGTGACATCGCACAGGCATAAAATGTCCTCCTGCACGATGAGTGTTAGAAAAGGGGCAGATCTCGTGTGGCTTCTGTAATAGAGAAGTGACTCAGTGGTGGAAAAAGCAGACACAAACCGCCTGTTGCACTTTATGAGCAGTTGGTGTGTATGAGCACCACACTAAAAAAGCCAAATTAGAGATTGGCCAATAATTTACATAGAAGGCTAGATCTATTGAACACCTCTCACACCAGGGAGTGAAAAAAGCCTCGAGCACACACAACAATACTGCAGAAAGATGGATCAAAAACCTTCACATACCAAACACGCCTGTATTCTTAATAAGATGAGGCTTAATGGCCTTATGTCAGCCATGCTACCTATGAACAGGCTAGCTAAGTGTCAGCCCTGGGAACAGCTGCAAAGCAGAGACCTCCATCTTTCAGTCAGTCATTCCTTCATCCTTTGCAAAAGCCTGAATGCATGAGACACAATGTCTTTCAACAAATCCGATTCAAAGGCAGTACTATTTCAAGCGGGCTCAGAGGGTCAACAAGGGTTTGCTTCCTTGTGGTCAATGTCTGCTGGGGGACAGGTTAACATAAAAAAAACTCAGTTACACATCAACTTAGTTCGAGGTCACACTGACATCTAAGAGGCTGGGAAACAAAACAACGCCCTTAAGAAACTGCTCATTTTTCTGACCGAGTCACATGTCCGAAGCAGCCCCATTCTGCACATGGTGCCTCATGGTGACCTACCCAACGAGGTGAAGTTCCACCCAACAAGGTAAGTACTCAGACATCTGTGATACTCATTGGTGGACCACAGGGCTAGGCTGTATTCTTTCAATCAATTAAAAGAAACTGTGAAAAAAGTCATGATGCAAAGTGACTTACTCTGTATACTGTCTGCTCACCGACAGTGCAACCAGAGGCAACTTTTGCCCTTTGTCAAGAGGCACACACTGACCATCTTTCCCTTTCATACTATGCAATGTGTGTCAAGAGATGATACAGCCTATCGATATTAGGGGGAATTCTTCCAAAAAGACAGAAGAAGCACTCAGACTCCATGCGATCAGAATCCCCACTCAGACTCAACACCAAAGCTCAGGGCTTGAATGTTTATTTCGGCCATAGAAAAGATGCACAAAATATCAGGCTTGCAAAAGTGAATATTAAAATGTATATCTTGAATCCATGCTCCCGGTATAGGAGCACGGTCAAGATTGTTATGTCATTGCCCCTGAAGGCATTCATTAAAAAGAGGCATTGAAAGGCATCTGGTCTGTTCATAATTTGTTGGTTTCCTAAGACTGAGGAGGCGATAGTGGGGTTCTGTTAGGCCTCTTACAGCAGTTAAAAGTGCTGGAGCCAGCTAGAGCAAAGAACTGACACAAGGATGTCAAGTAATGGCCTATGTTCTGCAACCTCCATTTTGAAAGTGGCAACTGAAACTTTTGATGGGCATGCAAAGGTGTTCTTTAAACATAGCCAGATATATTGGTTTGTGAATGTGTGTTTTCAATTGCGTATTGCTGAGCAGTGCACTTAGTTTAATGTGGAACCAATGGTGTAATACAAAAGGATGCTTCTGCTAAATGTAGCAACAGGCCCCCAGTACTGCCATATCTGATAGAAATTCATAGGCCTTAGGCTGAATGGGGGCCCCTGAAGTTGGTCGGGCTGCCCCATGCCACGGCGCTGCCCAGTGTGGAACATAGAACCTATATTATGCAATGTCAACAGAAGTGCAAACAGGAAGCACAAAAATACATGTAATAGGCGGAGGTGACTAAAAAGGCCTGAAAGCGAAAGGTGGCCCACCGACTTTGCATTAATAGATAAAGCAATGAGAAGTGGTAAAACTGAACTGGGTCAAAGTTAAACAAAGAACAGAAGACTTCTCCACCCTTCCAGGACAACCTTCGCTCTGTTGCCACAAATTCTATGATGTTAAAATGCTTACTAATATTCTATGGATATATTTAACAATATTTTATGCCAATGTGGATCCGCACATATTTCTATGATTCATGGTAGGATACTGCAGCCAATAATTGTTTAATTTTGTAATCTTTGTTCTTTATTTTCCCATTTCTTTGATCAGACTCACAAACACTATTCAAGGTTATCTGATATACACGGATTTTAAAGTCCTATTAAATAAGTGTAATTTGTTCGGTGTCTCTCTTCTGTTTCCAAATTAGCGTTTTCACTTACTTACCTAGTATCTGGTACTCTTTTATGTTTTTTACATCGATATAATCCCTTCCAACGATGCCTCCTTTGCCAAAGAGGAATCTATTTGATAAAATATTTTTGTTTTTAACATAGTACTTCTTGCCACAGTTCAGCGGTTTCTAAGCTCTGTAAATAACACATGTTATTGTTACCGAAGAGCATGGAAGGCTGAGTTGGGTTTGACAGGATCCGCAAGCATCACATGTAGATCACAGCTAATGCCAGTGGGCCCATTAACTCACTGAGCCATCTAGCTTGCTTACAGTTTTACACCAGGTATCGGTTACCACTCCCACCAAATTCAGCTACAAAGAGAAACTGCTGTAGCAATGCTAAAATATTCTCTAAGACAACAATGCAGAGATACAGCCTTCTTCCAAGGAACTCAATAGGCCTCTTGCTAAGAAAACTGTAAAGCAGCCATGTGTGGATATGTAGGAGAATTGCAAATATTGGTGGTGTATGTTCCTTAACGTGATTTTCAATATATAGGCAAAAGCAAAGGTTGCTACCCAAATAGTTGGGATTCTAACACTTGGGACTGAAAGCACTGCAGGAGTCAGTAAGCCAGTAATGTATGCTTCGTGCTACGTCCAATTAAAAAGAATTAAACAGGAAAAGTGGAGCAATAGAGTAAATAAAAATAATGCAAGCATCTAGGACAAAACATCAAATTATCATGTTTGTAATTAAAAGTGATCTTCTATTAAGACCATGCTAAAGACTTGGGCTATACTTAGCACATCTATATAATTATCTGCATCAGTGTACAATGAGATTCGAAAAACAGTTTCAAGGATTGTTAGTCCCTGAATTTCAGTGGTGGGGACCAGGGCTGGACTGGGAACCCGAAGAAGCCATGGCAAATTTAGTTAGACCACCCCCTATACAGTGTGTAGCAAGTGAGTGCAGCGAGCGAGCTGACCACTACAAGGGGAGTTAGGGGGGTTCTCCCCTCAAGGAAATGTAGGGGAAAAAAAGCCAAGCATTGGGCATCCTACAACACATTTTCATTATATACTCTTCAGTCGTTACCTCACAATCACCTTCCAACAGTGCCCCTCCTCTCTCCATAGCTCCTCTCTCAAATGTATTTCATTTGTTTTATAGTGCCTCTCATACCAGTGTAGGATGATTTCGTAGCACTTTACATCCCACACACATAACAGAGACAATGAATCATACATGTGTAAATCAGTGTATAGAAAATGTTACATAGGACAAAATGGAATACAAGGTGTACGATTCAGATGTCATACTTACATTTTTTAACAGTGCTTGAGAAGCACTAACTCAGGATTTAAAACCAGGGCCGGGCTAGCTGTAGACCGGGCATTTTCCCGGTGGGCCGGAAAGGTGGGGGCCAGTTTTGGACCAATGTGGGCGATTTTTGTTACTGGGGCTGGTTTTGCAGCAGTGCTGCAATATCGGTCCCCTGTAACAAAAGCAGCAGCAGTGCTTGCCAACAGTTCCCCCCCTTCCACCAGCACTCCCCCCACCCCGGCCGGCCGGTCCGACTTAATTGCCAGGGTTGGTTTGCATTCCCAGTCCGGCCCCGTTTAAAACGTACCACATCCGCTGAGGGTTGGATTTACTAACAAGAATGCATTTCTACCCAAACAAACCCATTTTAGCAACATTAAGATAGTGAATAAATGGGGAAAAACATAACTTTCGGACCTGTACCATGCAGTTTGCAAGCAGCTCTTTGATGACAGTTCATAGTTCACTGTGCTAGAATACAATTGCAAGTTATGAACTGCAAGTAACAAAAGGATCTCTATGACGAAAGCAGTAACCCACTGAGCTATGCACATAAAATAGAGTTCTGTGATCTGCATGGTACACGTTCATTGCATCGGGCACATTAACCCTCTGCCCTATTTTTGATCAGTCAGAACTGTCAATAAGCAAAACTCTGATCTCTCTCCAGCAGGAAGAGATTTCAATCTTGACATTTTTATTGTTGCCTGAAAACGTCTGGATATACAAGGAACTCTGCAGCCAGCAAGAGTGAGAAGTGAGTGATTATGCTGGCCAGGCCTGCTGATTTTGTTACTGGAGACTGATATTGCAGCACTGCTGCAAAGCCGGCACCCACCCCTCCAGCCTCCTGGGGAAAAGTCTGTTACAGGCCTTGGTGGTGGCCATTAGTTTGTCCTGCAGAGTACCCTATCGAGATCTGTTACATTCAGGCTGATTTGACCACAGAACCTCTCTGACCTCCCCTCAGTCCATTGAGAAATCTACCAAGGGTGGCTATGAATCTAACACTGTACATGTTTCCTAGTAACCTAGGAGAGTTTAGGTATTTATTATTGATGCATATTTTGCCCTAGGTGCGAACTGCTGCGTTAATATGCATTGCCCAAGCCAGTGCTGGTTGACTTCTGTGCAAAAACTACTGCAATATTTTGCAAATTCAGAGAGGTGCCAAGGAGAATGTGCGGATTTTGTAGCATTTGTAATCTGACTCATTGTATCCAAGGATATTAAATATGTTCTACAGGTATCTAGACTTCTGTTATCTCTATTCAATGCCAAGACTTTCACATTTCTAGCAGACACTGTTGCAAAGTAAGTAAAACATTTCCAATTACTTATCACTGAACTTTATTTATTTTCTCTTATCAGTTTTGCGTTAAATTACAATTATTTCCCTAGGTTTGTACTCCAGAGGGGCCAGTGAGGTTAATCTGGATACCACTAGAGAGAAATAAATCAATATTTCTTCTCAAGACCAACCTCTCTGGATAAGAAGCTACTGATCATACTTGGCAGAGTACTTGAAAAAGTAACATGATGACTAGTCTTGATACTGATAGAGAACCCCGTAAAATAAATGTGTGCATAGCTCACAAAAGCAGTAAACCTTTTCCCAAACCATTGCTGATGGAGGAGGCATAGGCGGGGGGTGGGTAGCTCCAGGAAGGCCTGGCCAGTATCCAATGCTCCTCATATCCACCGAAGAGCCAATTAACTACAATGAAACTCAACGACCTGCACTGAAAATCTGGCTCAGACCAGGCCTGTGCAACCTACATTGTAGATCATTTTTTTAAATTTATTTATTTTATTTTTACTGAGCAGAAACCCAGAGAGTACAAAGAATTACTGCAAATGATTTGATAAATAGGCATCCTTGTATACATATAAAATTAGACAGCACAAACATATATAAAGTGCAACATACAATATTTAACAACTACGGGGCCGATTCCGATTTCGGCCGGAAGGGCACCGAACGATGGTCGGAGCCCTTCCGACCGAATCGGAACGTGCCGCTCGGATTCCTTTCCGACCGAGCCATTCCGATGGGCTCGGTCGGAAAAGAATCCGACTCGGATTTCCGGATGGCTCACGACGGGTTCGGAGAGCCCGTCAGCCATCCGGAAATCCTCTGTACTCCCCCGGCTGCCTCTTTGCGACTGAGGGAGTACGATGGCAGTTTTCACTGCCTTTTCGTGCCGGTCTTTCCAGCACGAAAAGGCGAGTCGGTCACTGTCTTTGGGGGCCCCCAGTGGGACCCCCATGGGTGCAAGGTCGCCGAATGGCGGCCTGGAGGCACCTATGGTGCCCCTCTGTTGAACCCTGCACCCGGTGGCAGGCACCTTGGGGTGCCGGCCACAGGGTGCAGGGTTGAACTGCACCCCTGCTTTCTCCAATGCCAGCATGCATTCCGTCCGGAATGCATGCTCCTATTGTGGGAGATACGAGTGCGACCGAACAGGGTTCGGTCGCATCGTACTGCCTGGGCCGTAACCGACGACAGCAGGTCGGTCGGTTACGGCTCCGGACCGATGTCGGACGGACCTGAGTCCGTCCGACATCGGAATCGGCCCCTATGTGTCATTCCAGTTAACATTGGCTTCTATCAGTAGATCTTGCCAAAAAAAAAAGTGCAATGTGCTAATTTACCATCTAGACATAAAGCTAGAAATGAATCTTCCAGAAAGACTTGGCAAAGCGCAATTCAAAAATAGCAAACATGTATAAAGCGCAGGATGCAATATTTAACAAATATGTATTATTCCCGTCAAATTAACATTGGTTTCTATGTGTAGATTTTCCCCTAAAGTGCAATGTGCTGATTTACCATCTAAGCATGATGCTAGAAATTCATCTTCCAGGCACACTAGCCAAAGTGCAGCCAGTGCAATTTACTACAGTACTTTCCAACCTAAAAATTACTAAAGTGCAGTGCTAAAATGCAATTTTTTTGTTCGGCCCTACTTCTCCGAGAAGGTCTCTAGCCTCTCCATATATTTCTAAACAGCATTAAATCTTTTATTGGCACCTACTCTCTTAGCATATGCTTCTTCAAATTTCCTAGTGCGGATCAATTTATTCAACCATTCCGAATAAGTAGGTATTTTTGGGGACCTCCAATTCTGAAGTACCAGAGAGCGTGCCACGAGGGAGGTAATTGCTACAAATGCCTCCTCCCCTCTCGATATTCCGAGGTTTTGTCTCTGGCTTGCAAGACCAAAAAGTGCAATCTCAGCGTCAGGATCCAAACTTTTCTGAACTCCCCAGCTTAAAGCCAAAAAGATCCTCTCCCAGAATTGTCCTAGCTTTGGGCAGGTAAAAAAAGTATGGAGCCAGCCTCCCTCGCCCAGCATCTGGCAGCGAAAACATTTTTTCTCTAATTCCGGGCGTATCTTGCGAAGAGCTTGGGGGGGTATAATACGCCATCCAGTGTGACAAGAATGCCATTCTTTTAAAATTAGCCGCTTTTAAGGCCTTGCTGCCTAACTGTGAGGTTGCTTGCCAATCCCGATTTGAGAACCTACATTGTGTCTCCTGGGTCACTTTTTCTAAGAATTTCTTGACCATGATTGGCTCCCCTTGAGACCGTATACAACGATACCAATGGCCAACCCCTCTTAGCTTTGCTCTAAATAGAGCAGTCACAAGTGGAGTTGGGCCAGAACAGGATGGGAGACTGTACTTTTTTAGTAGGTGTGACATCTGAATATATTCAAAGAAAAGAGGCTTACTCTGGTTGCCACACCTCGCTTGGACCTCTTGCCAAGTAATGCCTCTGCCACCCACTAAAAAATGCCCTAGCTATTTAAATCCCCAATTGTTCCAAGACCTTAGATGGCTGCTCTGAATTTGGAGGCCCAAGCTTTTACATTTGGCAAAATTTAGGAAATAAGATCTTGCAGAGCAAGCCTGCTTTGAATAAAAAGTCTGGAGTCTGTAAGTGTACTCCTGCAAGGTCTTATACCTCGTTTTTTTGGGGAGTTTGGCTGTTTTCAGAAAAACCGGAATCTGTAAACCAGCTTCTTGCACAATCTTCTCTAAAAAAAAACTATCGACGGATCCCTTACGGTCACGTAAACGGTCTATTAGATCTAAAAAGGCAACTTTATAATATGCACAAGCTTGAGGAAGTGCGAGCCCCCCGATTGATGTCAAGTTGGAGCACGGAGAGCTTTACTCTCGGTGCCTTCTTATTCCAAACAAACCTTCTAAAAATCATTTCGAACTCTTTAAAATAGGTCATATTAATTTTTATAGGGACATTTATTGACAAAAAAACAAGTAAAGGTAAAATTGACATTTTTATAAGAGCCACACGGCCTATCAATGTAAGTGGTAAGAACGACCATTCTCCTAACAGCTTTATAATTTTTTTCCGTGTGACTTCATAGTTTAATTTATACATTTCGGTATATTGACTGGTAAGGTAAATCCCTAAATATCGGATTGGATTGGGAATAAGGGCTTGTTGTTTAAAATTGTCAGGAAGAAAATCATTCGAAGCATTCATTGCTAAAATCTCAGTCTTGTTACGATTAATTTTGTATCATCCAATTAATTCAAATTGTGCAAATTCGGCTAATATTAAATCAATATTCTGTCTTGCCGGGGTAAGATAGAGGATAATGTCGTCCGCAAACAACTTCAATTTGGCCATTCCTGGTATTGGTGCTTTTATCTCCATATTGTTACGAATTCTAGTGGCTAAGGGTTCCATAAAAAAGGTGAAGAGCACGGGGGAAAGAAGGCACCCTTGCCTGGTCCCCCGATTGACATTAAATATCCCAGCTAGGTTAGAATTAATAACCACTTGTGCCTGTGCCCCTTGATAAATATTAGAAAGCATTTTTATAACCTGGGAGGGAATTCCATACCTACCCAGACCATAAAAAAGGGCATCCCAATTCACCAAGCCAAACGCTTTTTCTGCGTTGACCATCATAATGAGAGCTGGAGTTTGATTGCTATTAAAAAAGTCAAGTGCCTGTACTAAAAACCCTGTATTTGTGGACATCAACCTCCCTGCAACAAACCCTGTCTGGTCTTTATGGATCACTTTTTGTGCCAGAGGAGTAAAACGCTGCGCCCAGATTTTCATTAGAATTTTATAGTCCGAATTAAGAAGACTAATTGGTCTATACGAGTTGATATCTCTGGGGTTTTTCCCCTTCTTTACAAAACTGACAATGATGGATTCCTTAAAGGCTGTAGGAACCAGACCACCCATTTTCACATAATTAAAAAGCTCCACCAAAAAAGGTGTAAATTCCTTGTCAAAGCATTTATAAAATTCTGTTGGCAGCCCATCGTTACCGCACGCTTTTCCTCCCGACATTGAGGCAAGGGCTAGCTGAATTTCAGCTGCTGAAATGTCAACTTGAATCTCCTCTGCCTGGCTATTCGATAGCTGCAGGAGATTAATGTCCTCGAAGTATTGTTGAATTGTCTCTTGCCCCGCCATATATTTAGTCGCATACAACTGCTCATAATGCTGCAGAAAAACTTGAGCAATCGATTCCTTATCAGTCACCCGGGCTCTTGTGTTAGGTTCTAGTACTTCGGTAATTAGCGCCGCTTCCTGTTTGCCCTTGGTTGACCAGGCCAGCAGTTTGCCTACCATTTGGCTCTCTTCGTAGACTCGCTGCTGGAATGTCCGGGAACTATTAATTTCTTCTAAAAGAAAAAACTCTTTTAACTCCTGTTTAGCTTTTTCAAGCTGCACTCCCACTGGCTCATTTCCTCTTAAAGAGGCATTTTTTGGAGTAAGGCAGTATCAAGCACCGACTGGAGTTCATCTATATGACTCCTCCGAATTTTAGACTGTGCAGCCATATAGGCCACCAGCTCCCCACGGACTGCAGCCTTGAAGGTCCCCACACTGAAAAAAGTTCTGCTGTACGCTTATTAACCTTATAAAAATCCAATATCCATTTTCTTGTGTTGGTTACCCATTGTTGGTTTGAGAGAAGGAGTCGATCCATCTGCCACCTGGACCTCATCCTCCTGCCCTCCTCTATTTCTATTTCTACTTTGACCAAAGAATGGTCTGAAAATGAATTAGCCCCCATTTCAGATCCGGAGTATTTCAAAGAACGGGATATTAAAAAAAAGTCAATGCGGGAAGCTGACTGGATCTGTCGGGAATAACAGGTATATTCTAGTTCTTCCCGATGGGCTCCAAGCCATGGATCAATTAACCGATGATCTTGTGTAATAACATCGATTACTTTTTTAGTCTTCGGCTTCAGCTCTTTTTTATTTTTATTCAAAGTATCCTTTGTCAAGTCCTGAATATAATTAAAATCCCCCCAAAAATAATTTGTCCTGTAGCCCCTCTGAGTATCTCATTGATCCTGACCATAGATGTAGTGTCATCGATAATTGGACCATAATAATCAATAAAGTTTAAAGTATTCCCATTTAGGCTTGCCGTGACCCATAGCCATAGACCATGAGGATCCCTCTGTACTTGGAAAAATTCCCAATCCAGCCCCCGACTAAAGTATATAGCAACCCCCCTTACTGCCATCCCTGCTGACGCAAAGAAAACTTTAGATAACGATTTAGGTATAAAAAGCTTTGGAGTATTTGTTTTCAGATGAGTTTCTTGAAGAAAAAGAACTTGTGGTGAAAAGGAAGCTAACCACCTTATTATCCCTCCATACTTTTGTTTGTTCAGAACATCGTTTACATTGTTCAAGATTATCCGACATTTAAATCCCATCTCTATAATGCCAAAGTATTGCAATAATCCATTCAACACAACAAACTGTTTTCCCACCACCTCACCCCTATGATTCTGCTCATTTTCTTCCCCTTTGCACCCCGAACCTGCCTGCTCCCAACCCCTTCCCATAGCTAGCCCTCCCCAGGAGATGGGAATAGGCACGCTGCCCTATCTGTACCCTCACCAAATGCCTCTCTTGTGGGGTGCCTTGGTGCTGCACCCTAAGTGACCCCTGCCCCCCCTACCTCAAGCTACCCCTGGCATTTACATTTAGTGAATCTTATCTACTTTGCAGAGGATATTTCTTTCAAGAGATCCTGTGCCTCCTCTATATTCGCAAACATATGGAACTTGCCCTTCACTAGCACCTTAACGTTTACTATTGGGCTATTGATGCCTGTGCACCCTCTGCCTTAAAGAGATACAACAATTTAACAATCTCTTTTCGCCGACGTGCTGCAGCAGCAGACATATCAGCAAAAATCTGACAACTGGCGACGTCATTGATCGAAAATTAGCTCTGGTGGATTGCCTTAGATAATATCTGTTACTTAATGCGATAGTCGGCAAAGTTAATCAGGATTGTTCGAGGTAGTTTTGAATTCGGCAGAGCATGTGAGGGCACCCGATGCGCTCTTGTTATGGTGAGGTCGCCTGTAAATTCTGGGAGCACACTCTTCTTGATGAAAGATTCCACCCATTGAAGGGGTTGCGACCCTTCACTCCCTTCTGGGACACCCACTATGTGCAGATTTGCACACCGTGAGTGATTCTCGAGCTCCTCAAGCTTACTCTCCAATGAAACTTTCTCCTTAGTTACCATGTTCCCCTGCTGCTGGATTGTAATCATTTGATCTTCGATGTGTGCGACCCTCGATTCCAGCTCTTGTATCCTTGTCGGTACACTACCCACTGCCTCCTCGATCTTTGAGAGGCGTTGATGAAGGGATGCTATCTCGTTAGCTTGTGTTGCCTTGAGCTCTCTTATCTCATCTAAAATGAGATTCAGCATAGCTTTTATATCATATTGTAGGAGAGTTCCTCCTTCTTGAAGTTGTACGACGGGCTGCGTTGGGATTCTTCATTTTCTTTCTGAGACCGTACTTGCTGCCCTGAGAGGTCTGATCCTGTTTTACTTGACATCTGGGCCTGATGTTGTGGCTGCAGCTGCAGAGATGACGAGCCCTGCATAGACTGCTGTGGCTGCAGCGATGATGATGATAGCAATCCCTGCGACTGTACCTCCCCGGAAAAGGCTGTTGTCCTGTTGGAGGGAGCTGTGTTCGGCTTCTTCGCTAAAGGTGAATGATTGTCCTGCAGTGGGTTGAGCTGCTTGCGAGGAGCTGACTTGTGTCTCGGCGGGAAGCCCTTGAAATAGCACTAATGGAGCTGGAGTGGCCAGGGATGTTTTGACTTTAGAGAATAGCGGATACTCCTTAGTGTTTTGGTTGTTGGATTTAACCATTTTCTCTTTTCTTGTTTTTTCTAGTGAAGGAGAATTTACTTTTCTCTTTCCACCCTCCAGAGCCCATGCATTTAGGTCATGTTCTTCCGATATTTTATCATGTGGGCCCGACTCTTGCTCTGGGCTTGTGCTCTCCGCCAGCCCTCCTTGCACTATACTCTCTGTCGCTGCCTCCCTCGCTCCGGAGTCCTGGCTAGTCTCTGTCGGCTCTTCTTCTGAGCTCACAGAGCTAGAGTCTATAATAGAACCAGTTCGTGTTTTCCAACTATACTCTGTTCTTGCCACCGCAGATGCTGCCTTCGCTTGAGCTAATTGCATTTTAGCTTTCAGGCTAGCAGCTGAATCCACCTTAGCCATTAGATTTGTCATTTTTAAATGCTTTCCCATTTTCTCGCCTGAAAAGCAAGGACCTCCTAGTGCGAAGAGAGCTAGCTTGATCTGGTCAAAAACGTGCTCAGAACTCTGGTGTCCCACCTTCCTTTTTATTAATTTCTTCCCTGTCAATTTAGTTATTTCTCATCCTCTTTTATTCTCCCTCTCCACTCCTTAACATCAATTTCTTAAATGCAGAATATGACAAGAAGGAAAGCGTATTTTTTAATTTCAGTTCTCGGGCAGAATTCTAATGAGGTGGGGGAGGGGTCCAGAGCCACTGTCCGCACTAAAGGGAGATGAACGGACCCCACTCCCCTCCCCACTCCCTTCTCCTTCTCATCCTCTCGCCCCTGACAGTATGCAAAAAGTCAGTCTTAGTCTGGAGTGGCTCCCCCACACAGCCAGCAATTTGCAGGAAAGCTCACCTCTGATCACCTCCTCCCCTGTTCTTCTCTTTTAGTAAACTCAGCGCTTCACCGGGTCGCCTTCCAGCCGGTCCGAGCCTTCTTACTAATTACCGCCGCAGCCCTCAGCCGTCATCGTAATATTGTGCCTCCCGGCACGGAGCCGTCTTTCACCAGTTATGCCTCCAGGCACAGGGAGCCACAAGAAAGAACAGAAATCCTGGTTCCCCGCGGTGAGCGCTGGACGCCAGCCTTCAGCCAAACCTCGGGAAGCAAACCGCCACCCTCGGGCGTTGTCCTACGGGTGTTTTTTACCCGTTATTTTTCCTCCAGACGCAGGGAGCCGGAAGGAAAAGCAAGTCCTGGCTCCCCGCGATTCACACCATACGCCGGCCGAGCCTCGGGAAGCACTCACACGAGGCAGTCATCACCTGCCATCCATCTGGCAACAGAAGCAGCCTCAAGGCAGGGGGAGGAGCAAGCGGCCCACATTGTAGATCACTGCACTTCAATAACAATCCCCAAATTCTCCACAGCCATTCACACGTTTCTTACAGAGAAGCACTTACATTTAAACACTCAGTTAGTAATTTGCGCAATCAGTTAAAATTCTGATACATATAAATTATCCAGTAAGGGCTCCATTAAACATAGCTCCACACTGTTAATTATATACACATCTGCTCCACTGAGTGGACAAAATCATTTTTAATCACTACAAAAATGTGGATCTTTTATTACCGAAATCAACTCCTTCAGCAGGTGAATGCTGGCGCCATAACTGACAGGCAGACCCAGTCTCAAGCAGGACCAATGGGCACCGGTGCCTTAAGAGGGAATCAACTGATCTGACATATTGAAATATACAATTTGTAAGTTTTGTTGACGAATGAGTTTTCACTGGGGACAGAGGATAAAGGACCCTCAGCAGTGGAAAATTAGCACAGTCCTTTCTAACTTGAAAACGTGTGAGCTCGGACATCTAACAAAGGCAACAGAAAAACGCCTTACACCCACGATGAGCCTAATCGAACAGACACCGATACACAAAAGACAATGTAACATATTTTCCACTTACCTTATGTTGAGTGCACTTGGCCGCCTGTTGCATTCACAACCCTTATGATGGCTGGGTGGAGGCCAGAAACATCTACAGGAGACGACACAGCGACAGCCGGAGTCCATTCTGTACTCCAACATGTCATTTGCCACCTTCTTACAGAAGATGCCCTTTTATGCGTCTGCTGCTCCCTCCTGATGTTTAATCATCGCCATGGAGGTTGCGAATATTGAGAGAAAGATTGTCAGTTCGGTGGCATTAAAAGGAATGCGTGTGATGTCTCGGTACTGCAGAAGTCCTTCCCTCCAACCAGGGCCGTATATGTCAATAGTGCTTTGTGCGTCTTGTTTCCCAAGAACAAAAACAGTTTTCTGAGCTTGCACAATTCCGCCAGACGCGGCGGGTTCGTATACAACACAGGATTTCTGTTGGATGAATGGAACTGTACTGGTAATAGAATATGACAGGCACTTACCATCGCTTATTAAAAAATCGCCACAAAAATAATTAACCTTTTGGAGCATTACTTGAGTGAACTTTAAATAAACGCTTCTCTATAAATCATGGTGCATTTGGAAGTCTCAATAACATCGCACATAATTTATGCTTTGCATTATATTTAATCTTAATGAGGTTTATTTGTCTCTAGGTCACAGAAACGTTTCACCTGCAGCCTGCTATAGCTGAAAGCCACTAGTATTATGTTCTCCTGGGGGGATTCTTATCCAGGGATACTCCTGCAATGGCTAGAACAGCATCCTGTAGGAATGGAAATGAGTTGAGGATGTGGCACTTTGGGGGTTTAACTTTAGTTGTTGTACTTGAGGTTTAAATAGTAAGTTTTACATTGAGTCACATTGATTCTGAGGATATAGGGGTCATACATCATGGGCGATTGATCAAAGAAAAGTTTGATTATCACAACATAGGGGTGGATGTGTAGGTGTGCACGCCAGAAGGGGACATGTTTCTTATTAATTTTTGTGACAGTATTCATTTAACTTTTTCGAGGTTCAAGGGTCACAATAGAAAGGGTGTGTAATACACTATTTGAGAATACGAACTAAGTGTTTGGTTGACGCATTTTTTTTAACACTGTAGATACCCCTGACGAAGCTCACAGACCGAAATGCATTGGGTGAATTTGAATGTGATGGAGGAATCGAGTTTTTCAACATGCTTGTGAATAGGCCCGGATGGGCAATTCTTGAGTAATAAAAACGCATGAAATAATGGAACCTCGCACCTTAGACGTGACGGATAAGCATGAAGAAATGAATTGGAATAAATTGGATTGAACTTTTGAAACAGAATAGTTTACGTGTAGTATTTGGATCACAAATGTGTATACGGCTGTGCAGCTCTTCGGTGACCCGCAAACCACGCGTCACAACATTTTGATGTATTTACCAGTGGGCAGGGACGGAGCACATTAAGAGTGACTGCACGCCAACTTTGAAAAAAATCATGTATAAAATGGATTCTGAAAATAAGGAAAGGGTGTGCTTCAGGGCAATGACAGACAAATGGAAATTACCCCTGCAGTGGCTAGGAAGGAGACTTGAGTTGTGCAATACAGCCATTGTGCCATTAGGCACTTTCTTAATGAGAAGGAGTAGGCTGGAGCATAGAAGATGCTTTTTTTCAGTTTCCTCTTGACCGTGCTTAATTAAGTGATGGTGCACAAAGTTTTTCTCAGAAGCGTGCAGCCGGTGCTGATGAATGTCAGGAATGCCGAATACTAAGGCTGCCTAGTCTTCATTCCACCTCATGCGTTTTCCTTCCAGCACCAGACACTCCCGGCCCCTTTATTTCACTTTTGCAGATTCTTTTTCATCTCTGGTGTCTTCCTTTGTCACAGGTTTTCCATATTTCTCTTCCTCTCCCTTTCCACCTTTCTGTTTCTCTCTCTCTTGCTCCGAGTCAAAGTCTGAAGTGCTGGTCCCCAAAAGGCCCCATCTACAACCACCGACTCAAATTAAGAAATTCAACTGCATTGTGAATTAGGAATTGACGGCCAATTGATTTTGAGCAGGGCACTAACACACCATGCAGAACACAGCTAATTCCAAAGCTCGTGTCCTTAAACTGTGAAGGGTGTCCAACTTGTAGCCTCTGTGAATGGTGTCCAACTTGTAGCCTCTGTGAAGGGTGTCCAACTTGTAGCCTCTGTGAAGGGTGTCCAACTTGTAGACTCTGTGAAGGGTGTCCAACTTGTAGCCTCTGTGAAGGGTGTCCAACTTGTAGCCTCTGTGAAGGGTGTCCAACTTGTAGCCTGCAAATTGTTTGGTGTGTAGAGTATGTAGCAGGTGGCTGAGCAAAGGGATGAGAAAGCATGTGGCCCATCCTTTAGCTTTCGATCACCAAAAGCTTCTTGTGCTTTTGAGGATATAACAAATTAAGGTCTGGCAAATAAATAATAAAAATACTGCAAAAAACCATTAGGTTTAAACGTACACTTTATAAACCCCATTTTGTCCTTTCTCAAATCCCTACACCCAATTTCTTGTCCCTCAAGTCAAAGAGGAAGTGTGCTACTGAGAACTCAAAATCTTAGTAGGTGAAGGTGTCAGTGTGTTTTACCTATATGGTGGGACCGGGTCAGGCTGCTGTGGAGATACAAGATGTTAGAAGGCATTCGTGGAATAGCAGCCGTGGCTGCTGGCTAGAAGCAGCAGTGGGGCGGGTGGGGGCGAAGGGGTCGGAGGGGGGGGGGGGTGGTAAATCAGGTGAAAAAAATATCACTTACCGAACAGCCGGCTGGCCAGCCGCCGCCGCCTCTCCTGTGTCCCATTCTCTTCCTGGCTTCTTGTCAGAAACAGGAAGCACCTGGGCTCCCACACTCCCCGCAGCCATCCGTGACACGGCGCTCAGCCAGGGGCAGGAGTGGTGGGCATGTTCTCCATGCAGGCTGTAATGCAGCCTGCATGGAGAATAGGGAAAGTGCGCATGACTGTTGTGGGCGGCCCAGGAGGGCCGACAAAAGTCATTGCGCACTTAGGAGCATTCTACCATTCCTCCCCTGCAGCCCCGCCCCCTCACGCACGCTGCCACAGCAGGAGGACAAAATAAAATGATAATAATGTTACATTATTATCATTTTATTTTTATTTTCGTTTGCTGCTTCCTAGCAGTGGGGCGACGCTCCTCCGCCTTAGCGGAGGAGCCGCCACTGTAGAAGAGTAAATCTAGATAGGATAACAATACTCAATAAAGAATTACTCAAGCAACATATTTTAGTGACAAGACGTATGTAACGGGGGAATAATTTATTCAATAATTACTGTAAGTAGTTGATGTATATATCACAAACAGACATTTGCGATATGACGCAGTGAGATGGAACTTGCACATTTTAAGTTACTAAATTTAAATACATGCACGTATTAACAAATGCTAGCCCTGATACAAACAATATGCGGCACTGGATGTCTCTGAGCGGTTTTACACTGCAACAGGGCACAGTCACGTCTGGTATGGAGCAGGGCATATTCCTCGATAAAAGGCTGGTTACCGAGTTCCAATTCATTAGGGCTATACCGAGTAAAATATATTTCAAAAAAGGTTCCTGGTGATTATTCTCCCAGTTCATCCAAAACCATGACATATTACAGCTGAGCACAAACTAGATTTTGCTTGGAATTGGAATAACTGCCCCGATAGTATACATACATATACTTTCTGATCCTTTGTAGGTTGTAAAGAAGACCTAGTGGTCTTTATCTTAAGATACAATGGTAAACTCAGCATTATTTCAACGTTATCTTGTACGAGAATAATTTCCGAGCTCCAAGAATATTAAACTATTCAGGCTGCGTAATTCTGACAAGCTATTTGCTCTACATCACAGTGCTGTTTCCAGCGCTTAATTTGAGCTGCTGGCTGCAGGTGGGGCCCACCAGCAGTCATTTTTGGGTACTACCACTTATTTTATCTCATCATTTTTTGAGTTAGAGAAGGACAGGGAAAAGCACATAAGAGGGAAAAAAGGAGGGAGAGAAAGACAGAAAAAAGGTGACAGAGAGAGACAGAAGGAACCTGCAAGAGAGAGATAAAGGGACAGGTAGTGCCTGGTGGTGGGCTAAAGAGGCATGAGGTGGAATCAAGACTACACAGCCGTGGTATTTGGCATGCTGACACACAGCAGTGATGGCCAATGGGCCTGGCACTTATTCTTTTACAATTTATACACTGGTAATTTCTTCATAGCAGTGGGCCTACCCTTATCTGTGTGTTCCAGTTTGTTTATGAAACATAAGATGCTACTAGGAGAAGCTGCAGGGTGTCTTAATATCAACAAATGTCTGAATAACGACTTGCAAACTATAGTAAGTAGAGATAAAAACAACAGATAGCACATAGACAATTTACACTTTGTGGTGCATTGATTAAACCCTGTCACTGGGATCATTGATTAAAACCTGTCACTAGAGTCAAGTTTGTTGTGGATCAGCTAGACTTCAATTGATAATTGATGACCTTTTCAATTGATCTCTGAGTAAATGACAAGACTGCTAGTAAAGACTTTTATATGCACAACTTGTACTAGTATGTTGTACATTGGCCAAGAATACATCATACTTTCTTAATCACACTCTCTTGTCTCTGAAAAAACATACTACCTGCTAGGTTTTCACCGCATGATACAATACAAGATCTTGTGTAACTAAGCCGTAACATTGATCTCGTATGGAGAGTTCCCCCCATCTTTTGTCAGGACAGAATTGTTGGCAATTCTACCCTGCATCTTATATTGCATACTGTACGATTATGTGCATCCTCCCCAACTGCTTTGCCTTTTTTTGTGGTTTCTGCGCTTAGTTCTTTAAGGCCCTCCCCCTTTTAAAAGTTTGGCTGGACATGGTTATAAATCACTTTTCACTAACTTTTGTACTAGTTTGTTATTTAGTTTCTACACTACTTGTTAGGCTTATGAAAGCACTTATTAGTAGTGTTTGCTTAGTTACACAAGATTTTCCATCGCCAAACCCCTTTGTATGAGAGTCGTATCCGTGACCATTTCAGTTATTTTTCTACATTATGACATTTCTATTAGTATACCGTACCATTTCCTACAAATGTTCGTTTTCACTACACTGCTCTGTGTTAGTAACATATAGGTTTATAGATGTTTAGCTTTAAATAATGGGGATATTTTTCACCACGGGGTTGCAAGTGGCATCACATTGACAACAAGTGTGAAACTAGAGTTGTCTACGGTTTCTCCTAGAACACCAAGTTTGACATCATCATGTTATTGACAACTACCTATGTCCAATTTTGTAGTTGTTGTGTGGCCACCACAGATTTTCTTCCCTGGCACAGTTGATCCATTAGATCAACTCACAGGGCTAGAGGAGTTATGGGTGAATTACGCTAAAAATTACTTCACCTCCGTCAGCTGGACTTTAAATATCATAAGTAGTCAGTGTGCTGCCACCCACATTGTATTCTGGGGGTAGATGTCCAGAGAGCAAACAAAATGATGCCTTGCTACCCTCACCCATCACCATTGGCAGTCCTCTCCCTCTTGTATAGAAACATGCCTGGTATTCTGCCACTTTCCTTAACCAGTCTTCATATCTCCTCTCCAAATATCCCATCCCTGTATTTACCTTCCCATGGCACTCTTGGTAACCTGGTGCCCCTTCCAGATCTTGAAAAATGTAGGACCGGATGCTGTATAAACGCCACAACCCCAATCGTTTGGGAATTCCACCTCCGCCTGAAGCTTACCTATCCACTTTCAAAATGTGAGTTGCACCAGAATGGCCTACATTTCATGGTCAGCTGCAGGTATGCACCACTTGCATTCTCCCACCATTGTACAGAGGCAGACTCTTTAGACCTATGGCAGTAGAACAGTGCCAGCTGACCACCAGCTTCCAGCCCAACTTTTCACTGCTCTGGCATTTGAAAAAACAAACCTCTCATTTAGATCAAATCTGCTTATTTAATGTAATAGAATCCATTAACAATAAATGTTTGCTGTTTTTATATTTTATTAAGTGTAAATGTATGAACCTGTGTTACATATACGTAGCTGTAGCACACAAGATTATTGGCTATGTTGCTGGAGGGGATGTCATGTACAGACAGCACCAGATCAAGAGCTTGTAAATTGTTTACCAACTAAATTCCTCTACACACTAACTACAGATACACAGATTAGTAAAAATATGAAACATTCTTTTTTATCAGTCTCATGTTATCATTTTTCTTCCTGTTGTATGCAATACTAATCATTCATTAGTTCTTTGGATAAGCTCAATACACCCGATACACAAGTCTACCTTACACCCGTCAGGAATTCACAAACAGCAACTCGAAATCCGCACTGGTGAATCCCACTCAAAGGATGGAAACAGAGCACTGCAAAGAACGGTTTACCTTGGAGGCTTGAGAATGTCCACAAACATATGTAGTTGTGTGCATTCCCAAACTGCGACTGGACACATATCCAACCTGCCTATACTTTAAGATTCATTCTAGCAAAGGGCAAGATTTTTTTAAATAATTATTTTTATTATCATTTTCTAAAACAAACATGACAAAAATAACTTTGGTTACAGTCATCCAGCCTCCAATGTGATTAGCCATTATACAAAACAATAGATCTGCATAAGTCTTACATGTCCTTTGCGGCGCAGGCATGCAGTAACTACAGGTTGAAAAAGAGTTCCTTGGAGCCACTCCATCCCATAGGTCCCCGGGGTTTCTTAGGTTATTGAGGTGTCTGGGGGGGCCTGACCACTAGGGTTCGGTTGGGCATCGTCCACTATTGCATCTAAACCATAGTATCTCCTCCATTTGCCCCATATCTTTCAAAAAAATTTGGGGCAGCCGCTCGCTTTGTAGGTGACCCTTTCAGCTAACATATACATATCCATCCCTGCCCTCCATTCTAGCAAAGGGCAAGATTAACTCTTTTTCCAGGGTGGGAAATGGAATGGATCACACTACATTGTTGGGGGTGTAGCGGAAGGACTTATTCCACAAGGAAATATGTTTTCCCCTCCAAGGGAAAAAGAAGTTTGCCTATGTCCTAGGGGCTCCATTCACCTCTTGCGGAATTCTCCACATATAGCCTCTGGAAATGTTTGTGAATTCCCAAAAAATGTAGACTTAAATCTACAGGTGCAAATGTAGTACTTTTTTCAAGAATCAGGACCACTATATTTATCCTCCGGCTTCTGATATTTAGTGGGGTAGCGTCCACATGCCATTTATGTTATTTGTAGCAAAAGAATCAAACCAGTAAATGAGTGCATTGATGAGAGCCTGCATGCTTTTTTATTTAACATTTTGTAGAGACACTTGACACTTTTCATAATCATTACAAGTATCAGAGAAGACAATAGAACAGGAGGGTTCAGTACGTCATTTTTTAGGTTTGTAAAACATTCAGTTTAAATTAAAAGGAAAAGAGTGTGCAGTCTCGCTGGTAGACCACAAGAGGGAAGATTCAAATAATGCTTAATGCTTATTTCAAGGACACAGGCAGTTCTGATCAGGATATCACTCGGCTTGGCAACACTGTTCACTATCTGAGGTAGTCTGAACAATACTCGCAGCTGCCAAACTGTACAAAGTAGGAATGAGAGCTTTTCATATTCACTGGATATTCAAACTCTGCCAGAGTAGCATTTTTGTTCTTGGCCTTGGTATCAGGTGTTTCTGTTGGAAGATTTAAATCTCATCTTTATTAGTGTGTCTTTCAGAACATTAAGGATGCTGGTTATTTTTATTGGCCTTTTTCTGCCAAGGGGCATTATGCATGCTATTCCCGCTCCATTTAACAAGTCTATTTGAATAATTTTTTCAGACATCATAAAACCAGATTAGCATTATCATACAGATATTGATTCCTCTTGTTGCTTTCAGTGGGTGATATCAGTGCTCATACATCTTGAAAGAATGATTTTAAAATTAAGAAATAATATGCATTTAGTTAAAATGAAAGGGTTGTAAATGATATATTTTATTTGCATTTGACATAACAAAGCATTTTGAGTTGACGAAACCAAGTCTCAAATTCATTCTAAATTGTTGTACATTGTACATTTTATGGTTTCTAGTTTCTCTCTCTGTGCAGCTCCAGTTAAAAATGTGTCCTTGAGCATTTTGTAAAATACTCTTAATTGAATTGCTTTTATGGTCATATTTTATTGTAGCTTAAAATGTAGTCTTCTTTGTGTTTCTAATGTTCCAGGAGAAAAGAGCAGAACTTGACTATCTTTACAAGGCTGCTTCCTCTGGGTAGCTGAGGTTGTATATGTATTTTTAAAATGTGCCTATTTGTTACTTTAGTGTCGTACAATATAGGATTATTCATTAACTTTAGGGCAAAAGTAATTTTCCTGGTGATGTGTTTTCTGTTTCACCTTTGGATATTGTGATGCTTCATTTGTTGCACACCATGCGGACGGTGATTCCTCTGATTGAAAACTGATATAACATGATGTTTTTGTGATGTGAGCCAGGTCTTTCTTTGCTCTCGTTGAAGGCAGAATCCATGTCAGTCTTCCTATTGACTCTATACTTAGAATATATTTGCTCTTTGACTCATTATTTGCCTCGTGATAGACCATATTCAGTTTTGAATATCAACTACAATAGAACTCATTGTCTATATGATATGATAATTCCCATTTATTTGCATTTTGAGATTTATTGATTTGAACAGACTATTTTTGCCTTCTGTAGTGATTCTAAATTTAAATAAGCCTTCATGGTTTTGAATATTATCTGCTGTAAGTGATTTGACTTGGTTTATCTATATTCTGGGGCCATCGTCCTTTGGGACTAAGGCAAGGTCACTAATCCTGAAAACGAGTGCTTAATATATAATAATTTAGTGTGAATAGTTTCAGGAGACAAAACAGTGCCAATAGTTGTGGTGTAGAATGCGAAGGTGTGAAGAATAGAGATACAAATAGAGATAAAATAATTCTTGTGATCTATTTACATTCCAGTTTCCATTGTATTGGGCCCAATTAGATTTATGCTGGTGTTCCTGAAACTGTTCTGAATTGAAGAAGATGATTATCAATGGAGAAAATTGCATGAAATATGTTGTATTATGCTGTGTCTCTTGCATTGCACTGAACAGATACATTGTGGTACTTGTTGTTTGATTAGTTTGGTGCTTGTATACTGCACATCTGTAATGGTATTCTGGTGTTATGAAATATTGTGAGCGCATGATTTCACGTGATTTCGGTTAATTTGTGGTCAGTTGCAAGGTTTGATTACTATGATTGTGGTGAATGTATCTTGTTTTTGAGACATATTGTTGATGTTCATTGGTGTGAGTGTTTCATTGTGTTGCTTTGTTTACGCTGCAGAATGTTGATATATTATATTGTTTTGAATTCTAATCAAGAGTTGTGATTTTTATGTGATTCTGTGAGCTTTATAGGATCTAGGTTTTATGAAGGAAAGGTTAGCGGATTCGAAGAAATCCAACATCTTGAGTTATTATTGATATAATCATAATTGTTTACCTAGCAGACAATTGAAAAGTTGCTGAGCAGAAGTGTGAGTTTTGAGGTGCCAAAAGACACCAAATTATAGTTTAGAGTCTGTAAAGGTCCAGTTGTGAATGAGAACTAACCACAATTAGTGGCTGTTTATTTTCTTGTGCACAGAGATAGAGACACTGATAAAATGTTCATTACAGCTCGTTGAGACCATGCCTTAGAGTGATTGATAGTGCCATAAAATGTACCATCTCTTTTCATTAGGAGTTTGATTTCTTCCATTTGTTTGCGTAAACTAGACAAAGATATTTGTTTAATTAGGGTTATTGTGTTTTGTTTGTTTTCATTTCGAGGTGCATTGTGATTGGTTGGTTGTAATGATAATTCTTATTTAGTAAGTGTTAGGCTGAGTTAAAACCTTCGTAAACGTATAAAATCCCTGTTTGTGAAGGAGATGAGATTCCATCTGAAAGTTCATCTGCACACAAAATGTTGCTAAATGCGACACTTCACACTTGTTTATGGCTAAAAGACTGGAATAAGGTTACTGCAGATGATTAGCATATACAATTTCCTTTGAATGGTACTTTTAATCTGAGAGAGACTGAATATTTGAGGTGTGCTATTTATGAAGTGTAGCAACAGCATAGACATGCACAGTTTGAAGCTTTGGATGGATTGGATCATGTAGCCAATGAAAAAGAGTGTAAGAAAATGAGGAAAGGTCAAGTTAGATATATAGTAGGCAAATGGTTTTATGCAAGATGGCGTATGCAAAAGACGGTTGGGAGAAGACATGATAGAGGGTGTGCATGCATTTCCTGTGATTACTACAGAAACAGATAAAAAGAAAATAATGACAAAGATTAATTTAAAAGTGAGAATGAGAAAGAAAAGAATGAGATAAAAAGTGATTCTTATGAGGTGAATGGATTTTTAGATGCTTTGTTAAATTTGAGACCACCTACATATAATGATTAACTGAAAATCTAAGAGCAGGAGAAAGGTGCTAGAGAACCGAATCTTACATGAACGTGAAGCAAGACATCAAGTGCTTGCTAGTGTGTCAGCACTGAGTGAGCCAATCACCAAAGAAATTGACATTTGTGGACTCAAAGTTAAATTTAGATAATTTGTTAATGGTACTATTAGTTTCAAAATAATTAAATCATATAATGTAGAATTGAAATACATGAGTAAGGAAGCAGCCAGGAGTGTGTATGATGCATTTAACAAGCTTAAAGAGTTTGTGGAGGACGAATTTAACGTGGATTGGTATGAAAAGAGATTACACAGAAATTATAGAATGGAGATGAGTGAAAATGAAATACTATGAATGGCACTTGTAAGATTGAGAACACATAATATAGATTTAAAAAAATGTATCATTCAGAGGGAGGCCTTGTAAGCATTTAGAGATCACAGGTTGAAAAAAGAGGTGAAGACACAGAAACAAAAGAAAATTGAAAAAGAAACAAGTGTGATAGTAAATGAGGGATAGTTGAGTGTTCTCTGTAGAGATAAGTGCACGGAGGAGTATATATACATGTAGCATGGATGGGATCTGATCTTCTTACATTTACAAAAAGAAAAGAGAAGAACCAGATAAGTGGTATACTGAAATAGAAAGGATTGCTACAATTTCCAAGGTAGTTTGGATAGATTTGAATACACTGTTTGAGATTACTATCTACAAAGATTTATGGATTGAATGCAAAGGAACTGTAGGGTGGCAAAATGTAGAGCCCCTGAGAGTACCACAACTGTTAATTTCCTGATGCAATGGATAAATATAAGTTAGTGATTGGCCAACTAAGTCTGAGGTGCCACAGGCAGAAATAAATTGGTCAACAAATATGAGGGCAACACAGGAGCCTAAAGAGTCAGTGAATGCACATTATGAGAGACTGATTGAGATTTACAGAGAGTATATCCGAGTTTAAGACCCCACAAAGAGGTGGATTTTAGGATTTGTTTCCGCGTTTGTGCTGGGTTTGCAGCCAGAAATCAGTTCACATATTCAGCAACGTGTAGTGTGCGGGCAAGCCAAGCCTTTTGATGAAGTACTGTAGTATTAATTAATTAATGCAGTGATTGTTTTGATGGTAAGCAGAGAACAATCAAGGAATAGTTGATGGTGGCGAAAAAGCATTTCCAGAAAGGTGATAAGAAAGATTTTCACATGTCAGATTCTAGTTTTGATGCTGATTTTGTTGCAGGTACAAATTCGAGCATGCAAGGAGTTGGAGTGCAGAGTAGTGATTTTCAATGTATGCAAACTGGAAATGTTGTTTCACAGGGTAGAGGTAAAGGATGCATTAATAACTAAAACGCGGGCAATGCCAACATAAATAGGCAAAAAAGAAATGTACCTTCCCACATCTGTGGAAAGCTTGGGCACTGTAAAAGACAGTGTAGATACAATCCAGACTGAGAACAAAAATAGTCGCAAATGGTTCCTCAACTGCAACATAACATGAATCACATGACACAATATGGGATGACTGAGTCAATAGCACCATTATGTCCTTGAATAAAACAGATGGAAACTGGAGTATCGTACAAGACCTGCGCAAAATTAATACTATTGTGGTCCCATGTTGTCTTGTGTACCGGATCCTGCTGTCATTTTTTCCAAATCCCTAGGAATGCAAAGTGGTTTACAATTATTGACTTGTGTCATGCATTTTTCACCATTCCTCCTCAAGAGGATAGCCAGTATCTATTTGCATTCAGATTTTTAAATAGAGTAATGGTTTGGTGTAGGATTCCACAGGGCTATACAGAACGTCCCTCAATTTTGTCCCTTATTCTGAAGAAAGATTTTGAGGGTTTGCAACTGACCTGTGATTAAACGCTGGTGCAATGTAAAGATGAGCTAAGGTTGCTGCCAAAACAAAAGCTTGTAATCTAAATACAACTGCATTGCAGTGGCTTACTCACAGTGGGGTGAGTGATCTGGTACCCTGGACCAATGAATGCCTTCCTAGAGCTCAGACAGTCTCTGCACCACACCTCACCTGGAATGATTAATTATGAGAAAGAGATTTGTTTATTATCTCATAAGAGAGGGAAGGGTGCTCACCTTCGGTACTCACTCAGCAACACAGAGGAGCAAAGCAGCTAATAGCCTACTTCTCAGCTACATTTGATCCAGTATCCACTGTACTTCTGGGTTGCCTGAGATACATTGCTGTAACCTGTATTGCCATTCAGAAAAGTGAAGGGATTGTGATGAGTTATGCATGTATTGCATTGGTCCCTCATTCATTTGAGTTTTTGCTGACTTGTACTCAAACTCGGCAATGAAGAAGCAGCCACCAGACAAAGTACAAGCAAGTCATTCTTGACGGTGAGAACAAGATTCCAATACCCTGATTTCCACCACACGTTTGCCAATGCCTGAAGGGGAATATACGGATAATAAGATGAAGGAGACAATAAGTATGATCATGACTGCATTGATGGTACCAATTCAAACCAAAAGCAGACATTTAAGATGTACCATCATCACCACTCGATTTGGCTGATTTTATTTTTTTCGGGGATGGTTCTTGTCCGAGAGACCACCAAGGAACAGCAGCATATGCGGTTTGCACAATAGCATACATTGTTGAAGCATCATATTTGTATGTAACCTCAGCAGAAGCAGCAGAATTAATTGCCATTACAAGACAATGCTGCATGGCCAATGGATTGAGTGCTAACATTCACACTGACAGTCAATAGGGTTTTGAAGTGGTCCATGATTTTGGACGGCTGTGGTCACAAAGGGAGCTCTTGGCGTCCTGACACACACTTTAAAAAAAAGGGGCACAAGGTTTGGATTTGCTATGTGCAATACAATTACCAAGATGTGCCGCACACAAGGGTAGAGACGACATGGTTACACTTGGCAACCGATATGCAAGGTTGCAAAATACTGTGCTCTTGTGTCTGGTACATTGAAATAATTTGAAAATGGTAATCCTGATAAAGAAAGCATAAATTGTTTCTGGTCGACATCAGTACATTTATTAGAGGAATTGAAAAATCTGCAGAACAATGTGCCTGAGGATGAAAGGAAAAAGTGGTTTACAGCAGGTTGTACCAAAGATGAAAATGATTTGTGGAGGTCAGCTGATGAAAGATATGTTATGCCAAACTGTATTTTGAATCAAATGTCAAGATATATGCATGGACAAACACATGTTGGAAGTGATGGGACGTTCAGGCTTTTAAAGTATTTTTGGTTTAATCCTCATTTCAGAGCTGTAGCTGAAAGCTGGTGTCAGTTTTGTGTTACTTGTCAACAGTTAAATGATGGCAAAAAGACAATGGTGACTTGAAGTCACGATGGACATTCTGAAGGTTATTTCACTGGGTCACAGATTGACTCTGTTGAGATGTTTGTATGTAATTGGTTATGATATATTTTAGTAATTGTTTGTCTTTTCTCCAGGTGGGTGGAGGCATATCCAACTAGAAGGTGTGATAGCTTAACTGTAGCCAAGCTCTTGGTGAGGGAGTTGATTGCTACATTCAGTTTGCCAACTTCTTTAGAGTAAAGCAGGGGCAATCATTTCAAAAGTGAATTAATGAATTTTTCTGTATGCCACTCAATTTAGAGCAAGGTTTTCAATGTAGCTACTAACCAGGAGCATCAGGTGTTGCTGTGCAAATCAATGGTACTCTTAAATCAAAGTTGTCCAAGGTGTGTAACTTAACATCACTGAAATGGCCAGATGCTCTACCACTGGTACTGATGAGTTTAAGAAGCACACCACAAAAAGTGACTGATCTCTCACCTCATGAAGTGATCATGGGCAGTACAATGTGGATTCCTAGTCTTCCTTCAGCTGCACATCAACACATTTTTGAAGACTTTGTACTGCAGCAAAGGTGTGGCTGATGTGGCACACTCTATTTTTCACCAGGTGATGCTGAAGACACCATCAGCAAGTGAAAAACACTAATACGACTTGGAACATGGCCACTGAATCATGGTAAAGACGCACGTTCAGAACAGCTGCTTGGAGCAAAGGTGGCATGGACCCTACCAAGTCATGCTTGTGATGAATATTGATGTGAAATATGCAGGCCTCCCATGCTGGATCCACACATCTCACACAGAAAGAAGTGGTGACGCCAACCACTGACTTACAGTGGGAAATTAAGTTCGCTATGTGGATCGATAGTGTGGGGAAGATCAAATTGTGCAATCTGAAGAACAAGTACAAACTCAAGAAAATCTAAAAGCAAGCGTTTGAGTTTTATAAACCCTAGAGCAAATCAAGCTGTTCCAGTCAAAACTGCTGAGATCAAGTGACAAGTGAAGTTGAAGATGCAGCAGTTGTCATACGTGGGTCTGAAGATGAAAGCTGGATCTAAGACAGATGGCCTTAGAGCATGAGAGGGAGGAAAAGAGCGCCAAAGCAAGATCACATACTAAAAACTAGTGGAGAAGAGACAGAACAAGAGCAAGAACAAAAAGAAACAGATCTGAGTGACAGAAAGTTAGAACAACTAGTGGCTAAAAGATCTATTACAGTAAGAGTACCAAACAAGAAATATTCCACACCTGACTAGGCATATTTAATAAAAATAGAACCAGAGCAAAGAGGCATTAACTTGAAAGTTTGTTTTTGGAAAACCTCCATGAAAGAGCATGTGGCCTTATGGCTAGAGCGGTCGACCTCGAAGCTGGGGAACAGAGTTCGAGTCTCGGCAGGGACGCTCAACATCCAGTGATTCTGGCAAATCACTTAATCTCCCCGTGCCAAACAAAAATGAATGCGTCTGTCTCAAAAGCAACTGGTGCTAATGTAAAGTGCTCTGATGCCTTCGGGTCAAGTTCGTGCTATATAAAACTCCCCCAAAAAAACTGATGTGAAATTAAACTGGAGAAAATCAACGATGAATAATTTTTGATGGAATGCTGAATTTCAACATAGAATTTTTTTTCATTTTCAAAAGTGCATACATTATTTTCCTTAGTTAAAATCAATTTTTTTAAATCTAAAGAAGATTAATTTTGCACCTTAGTATCAAGTCGAAGACATTAGGTTTCTCATGAACATTTCTTTTGCATTGAACTTAATAGTGTTGATATATTAACGTTTGAAGATTTTGAGTTTTGTACCATATATGGGAGATTTTATGTTTTGTCATACTTTGATTAGGAGGGAGGCCGAAAGTAAACATAGCTGTTATTAGCATTAAAAATAATCTTTACAATTTTTGCATTAGTATTTTTACTAGGTAGCTTGGTTAGCTATCACACCTCAGTTGGATATTTTTCTCAGAAATCTGAAATTGTATTTATTTTTATATCAATACAATGGGTAAGGAGGCATCCCAGCGCTAGAACCAAGCAAAAAGCTCTGCAGATAAACACCCTTTAAAGAGAATACAGCCATTTTTTCAAATGTTTGCGAAACACAAAAAAGATCTTCCATGGGAAATATACCTAAAGGAAGGGAATTCCAATGAAATGAGGCAAATGGCCAAAAGAGCGGCCACCATCGTGGCTTTCCTAATTTGGGTACTACGAATCAGGGCTTGCTGGGAAGAATGCAACGCTCTCCTAGGCTTGTAAATGCTCGCCTTGTTAAGTAAAATAGCAGGTCCTGCCTCGTGAAGCGCCTTGTGCACATAGCAAAGTATTTAAACATGGCTTTCTTCCGTACTGGAAGCAACTGCAACTGAATGAGGCAGGCGGATGCAGAGCCCCTTCTAGGGCTGTTGCAGATTAGTCTAGCAGCTTAATTCTGAATAAGATGCCAATGACTGAAAAGATAGTCGCCCATCCCTAGTTATAAGGCGTTGCCATAATCCACTCTGCTCAGAATGACCTCCTAAGTGACTGTTTTACGCCAAGCTAGAGGAATCCCTCTAACTAGCTTCCTTGAAATGAATTGCATATTAATAACATTGTTTCTTGAGATGAAAGGATAGACCATTCAGATATAAGAGTGATTCAAGTGATAATCGCTATACTAGTTTATAAATGAGTATATTATCATAATGAATGTGACAAACTTATGTATGTATATACCTGCCGACTTCTGTTTCAGAGGGCGCAACCTACAATCAACTTCCACTTTCCTATGGCTTCCATGTAGCATCTTTCTGTTAATTCTTTGTGGTCAAGATTTCTTGGAGATGAATGATGTAAATATTGATCTGACAATTTGCTGAAGATTAGCGAGTTAGGTTCTAACAGACAGCATATTGCACCAATTAGACAAATTAACATAACAAGCATTTGCAATGCAATAGGTCTCGCAGTTACCAGAGTTTAAGCTAATGGCATTGTAAATGACAATGCCTTTTATTTAGGTTTTTAAAACCAAAACAAAAATAAAAGGCATTGTTATTTGCAATGATTTCACAAGGAATTTTTGCATACACAGACAAAAATGCACACACCCTCTCTGGTTTGAAAATCTTCGAAAATATTGGCAATTTAAAAAAATATTGTGTTTTTTCTCATCTAGCACCCCCACCAATCTGTATTATTCTCCCTTAACACTGCTCCTAAAGCCCCTCTCATAAGCCCTGCTTGTTTGTATTATGTATTTTAACATTCCATCCGAAGTGATTGTTGGAAAACCTGAAGCTCACATCCCCCCCAATCGTAGTGACCGAGCGACGCCCCTGATCAGACCCGCCTGGCTCTAGGAACGCAAGTCATACTGCCTTGTATATGGAGTCCGGAAAGTGATCCCTCACTGCTGCTTGCGTTCTTCTGCTCTCATAACACGCTTTTGCATGATGCGAAAATACTATAAAAATAAACCGATTTAATTCAAAACGGGCAAAGTGAAAACAATGTGCTCGGTGCCCAGGTGTTTTACACATTTAGATGAGATAATACACAGTATGGCGCGTGGAGCGTCAGGGCATCAGTGTTTGTAGGGGGGGGTCGGTGAGAGAAGTATCGGTGTTTCATAGAGTAGGGAGGCATGGTGAGGGTGTCATCTGGCGAGCGGAGTACTGATGGGTGGCAGGGTCACAGGTGACAGGGTGGTAGTCTGGGGAGCCTGTCAGTGTGGGTGCGTCAGTGATAGGGGGTGTGAAGGTGGGGTTTGTCGGTGTGCAGTGACAGGGTCGGGTGGCTCAGTGTGTGGGGAGTGTGAGGGGGAAGGGTGTTGCCTGGGCTGTTAGTGCTGGTTGGGTGAGGGATACTATGGCAATGGTGTAGAAGTGTGGGCAGTCAGTGTATGAGAGTCTGTCAGTGCTATTCGTGATTTCGTGTGAGCAATGGCTTGGTGTACCAGAGTGGGGTGTCTGTGTGTAGGAAGTAGTCAGGGGGGCGCCAGCGTGCGGGTGTCATTGTGGGAGTTGGCAGGTTGCGGTGCCTGAGTGGAAGGAGGAAAGGTGCTTCGGAGTCAGTGTATGTCGAGGTTATCGTTGACATTTGTGTAGGAGTGTCTGTGTGAAGGGTGGCATGGTTTTGGAGACAGTGTGGGTGTCAGTGTGCGGGTAGGATGGCATCGGATTGTAACTGCAGACCGTGACAGCATTGTGGGTGCTCGTGTGTGCGGGGCTAGAGGGGGGGGGTCACTCAGCCTGTGGTGGTCGGGCCCTGCCCAGTGTTGTCAGGTATGTGGCTCTGCTTCCTCCCTCTTCCATGGTTCAGAGGCCACGGTACATCGAGTGCTACCGCATTCCTTCCCTTGGCACCGCCACACTGCTCCGCGGCTCCCCCGACATTCCACGCTGCCAACGTCCCTGCCGACCACAGGCCCTGGGGGAGGCGTGGGCAGGGGATGAGCGTGCAGAGCAATGTCTACCCCGGGGGCAGTACACAGGAGCCCCGCCCAGGGGCACAAACGAGAGATGGTGACAGGCGCGTCCAGGGCCATCTAGAGGCGCAGCACTGAGGAACACCACCCGGCACAGGACAGCAGCCAGAACTACTGCTGAAAGGCAGCAGGCCCAGAGGCGCTACATACATTCATTCCAGCCACCTAGGGGGCAAACCAACGGCGCCGAAGAAAAATATATTTTTTCAATATTGTATTTTTTTCTTAAGCAGCGCAGTATGCCACCATTATCTTAACAATGGCGGGGAAAGAAAGGAGGGCTGCCATTGTTAAAGTTGAAGGCAACATGCTGCGCTGCTTACGAAAACCTTACAATACGCCGCAAGCTGAAAGACACGCCGTGCGCGTGCCCATGAGCTGTCCGGGACCAAACTGATGCACACGCCGTGAGCGTGTACATCGGCTGTCCGGGCGCGCACATGTTTTGCCTCCCTTCCGCACCAAAGCCACAACAAGCTGAGGATCGAGCGCTCACCCAGGCAAGTACTACTCACGGCGAGTACACTGTGTGCTACCGTGGGCGCTGCTCTCTTTGCGCCGTCTGCCGGCGCGTGTGCTCTTCTGCTGCTGACAAAGAACAAGCTGTCCACACGTGTTCAGTAAGCGCGGCGCGCACAGACCGGAGATGTGCACGCGTATGGTGAGAGCAGGAGTTGTAATAACGCCGCGAGCCGTAGGCGTGCACATCTCCTGTCTTGCCATACGCGTGCACATGTCCTGTCCCGCATCGCTAAGAAAGTCGACAACAATAGATTTCGCTTAGCGAGCAGCGCATGGCGCTGCATCGCTAGGCGAGACCTAAAAACTAACACAAATAACGGGAAGAGTGTGTGTAGATTGACTGATGTGGAACAGTTTATTAGAGAAATTAATGAGAGAAAAGTGAAAATTAGTTGAAATTTGTGTGAAGTGAAAGAGATTAAGTTGCAAGAAGCTGAAGAGAGAATCAGAAATTACAAAAATACATCCTAGACTTAGAACTGGCCCGGAGAAAAAAGTAGCTGTGTGTATGATGTGTGAAAAAAATGAAAATCTAGAAATGTTTGAAATGATTGAAACACGTGAATGGAGTTCTAATTTTGTGTTTGAGGATGAATATATAAAGAGTGAAAATCCTTATATATAGAGAAATTTATTATGTTTGTGGACAGTCAGCTTATTTTAATCTGCCACGCAATTTGGTACGCAGCTGTTATTTAGCTTTAGTTTTCCAAAGAGTGTATCATGTGAATAAGGTGATTGAGACTGGTCTTAGAAGTGTGAAACGTGGATTTTGAACAAGTGCTTATGGATATTTTTGGAGTTTTGATTTCTCCTATTGGTGTTGCTTTGAATAATGAAAAAAATAGAAATGTGTCTACTTTGGTTGATCATTTAGCAACTAATACAGCGGTGCCTTAACAAAAATTAATGAAGAGATGATTGCCATGCTATGGTACAGAACAGGCATGCTTAGTAACTAACAATATTTCGCTTGAGGCAAAGGCCCTTGAAGAGATTGATGTGTGAGAACCTGTTGGCTCATGGTTTAACGCAATAGGAAATAAAATTGCAAAAGGTTGGTGAATGAGTTGGTGAAATAGTTGGAGAAATTATGCATAGAATATTAACAACTGCTATTATTATTATATTCTGTATACCTGGCCCAATATTTATACTTAGGTTCTTAGAAGTTTCAGAAATCGACTGACTTGTGGGTGCACGAAGAAGAGATAACAGCCAGAAAAAGAAAATGGGATGAGACTGAAATGGACAAATATAAAGCGAGAATGTTTGATGTAATAAGAGCTTTGGAGAATTCAAAATGAAAGAAATTGAGAATGGCTCACACAGTGTTTTAAGTTGTGTGGTTTGTGATGATTTATATAATCAGAGGGAGGTACTGAGAGAGTGAATTTAGGCTTAACAAATAATATGTGTTTAGTTAATATCAATGGGTCATAAATGATATATTTCAGATGTATTTGACATAACAAAGCTTTTTAAGTTGGCATAACTAGGCCTCAAATTCCCTCTTATTTGTTGTACACTACACATTTTGAAGTTTCTAGTTCCTCGCTCTGTGCAGCTTGGGTTAAAATGTGTCCTCCTGCATTTTGTAACATACTCTTAATTCAAACAGTTTTATTGTCATATTTTCATAGTATCTTAAAATGTATTCTTTTTCCTGTATATGTAGTACAATATAGGATTATTCATTAGAATTAGAACCAAATTAATTTTCCATGTGATGCGTTTTCTGATTTACCATTGAATACTGTGATGTTTCATTTGTTTTGCACCGTGTGGACAGTTTCATTCCTCTATTTGAAAACCTACATAACTTGATGTTCTTGGGATGTGAGCCAGGTTCTCCATGCCAGTCTTTTTATTGACTCTATATTTAGAACAGACGTACTCGTTGACTAATTATTTATCTTGTGCTAGACTGTATTCGAGTTCGGCAATCAACTAGAATAGAGCTCAGTATCTATTACATTATGCTAATTTCCATTTATTGGCATTTTGACATTTATTGATTTGAATGGACTATCTTTGCCTTCTGTAATGATTCTAAATTCAAATAAAACTTCATGGTTTTGACTTTGAACCTTGTCTGGTATAAGAGCTTTGACTTGGTTTATCGCTATTCCATGATCATTGATGCACAAGACCCGAAATCCCGAAAATGAGCGGTTACGAATAATAATCTAGTGTCAATAAATCAGAGAGAGATAAAATATCACCAATACATCTATAGAGACCCTGACCAGCTGCTGTCTAGGGCGCCTACTATTAGGCTGCTAGATCTAGAGAGGTTAGTTTTGTTAAATGTTATTGCGCAAGTTCAAGTTTCAAGGCGCAACTTTGAACCATAGGCTACATTCATGAGAATGCAGTTGAATAGAACAAGACAACCAATTTGCAACATACATAGCACTTTAAAATGCAATCTTTGACACACTTGGAGACAGTGAAGCCAGCCCAGAGCTGGCAAAATAGGTTGCCACTGAATACCTATGCCAGTTTCTTTTGGATCTGTTACAAATGGCTGTGGGAGACCAAGATGGAGACCTTTACAGGAGCAGAGACTAGTTGCAATAGTGGAGGCTTTTCCAGGCTGTGATTAGTTCAGGAACAGAGGAAAGGGCTTGCTGCATGATAGTTGGGAGTAGTATGATTCTGATATAAGCTTCTAAAAGGGTGGAAGGGTAACTCTTCACCAATATGGATATCTAAGTTCTTCACAGCTTGACAAAACCAGGAATGAACCTGAAATAGGAGCCACAGGGCCATAGCTGTTTTTCACTGCGCATCAGAACCTCCATAAATGGAAGGCTGCAAGACTAGCCTGGAGGATGATACAAGCCGAAGGATCTGAGACACCCATTCACATGAACATTAGTGTCTTTACAGTATTACAGCAGTGTAGTGCAAAGCTGGAGATACAGCTAACCAAAAGGGCCCATGTACACGTTAAATAAATGATGACTTACAGAGAAGCTTTGATGGTACCACATACTACAGAGAGAAATAATAAACCACTTGGCGCATCCTGACAAAATGGAGGAAAGCTAGCAAAGCACTGATGCATCGACTTCCATCCCCCAATGTTATGTGATACTGCTGTTAAATTCACATGGATGACACTACTGCAGCAGAGACTTGTTGAAGCAAGACCACCAACTCCGTTTCTCACATAGACACGAATCAAGCCTAAAAGGGGTCAAGCAGATAGTTACTTTCCAGGAATTGCTTCAGCTAAGAGATGACATTACGTTTGGCAGAGTTGATTGAATATTTTAATTTGCATAGAAAAAATAAATAATTCTTTACAAAAAGGATCACAATAAATACATAAAATAAGTTCTAAAACAAGCAGTAGGTCATGAGTTGCTAAGATCATTTAAGTCCCAATATAGAATGCCAATAATAAGCTCAATCTAAAAACGTCTTCAATTTACTAATAAAGCTGTTATCGGTTGTAGAAAAGCAATAGTTGATGGCGTGAGGAATCGTTCTGATGTTAGCTTTAACAAATGACTCTTTTAGGTATTTCCCCCCTGATACTAAGGAGGGATGGGCATGAACAGACTAAGCATTCAATCAAGTCGTTTTTGTAACCACACAACCTACAAAGATTAGATGTCAAAAACTGGGGTTCCAAACTCCCTCGAACTGAAATTTTGGGATATAAAATAGACGGAACCTTAAATACTTCTTTTTACAAGCTGGCTCTAGCGCTAACGTTAGATAATACTATTTGGAATTGAAATAAGTGTGCAGAATGTAGCCTGCATATTTGGAAGACCGGAGAAGATGGAGGTTATTTAGCTTACTATTACTCCTCAGTCCAATCTTTACTTGATCTTTTCACTTTAATTGTGAAATGTTTATCAGTTCCTTGAATGACGACAGATTGTTCTCAGTAATTATTGTTTTGAACTTTCTCAAGACTTGGGTCTAAAAGGCAGTCACTACACTGAGACATTCCCTTAAATATTAGCCCTTTAGTAGAATTTTCCTTAGCTTTTGAGCAGTCACAAACAAAATTTATTAGAGCAACCACCTGAAGTGCAACCAAAGGAGGAAGTGAAAGCTCTAAATACAGCTTACTGTGGGATGTAGATGATCATCAATTTAACTGACTTCTGATTCCATTCATGTACATTTTATTTAAATCATTGACTGTTTTATTATTGAAGATGATGGAGGCATATAAAAGAATTAAGATGAGTTTGGCTTTCGTAACTTCCGCTGATTGGTCAATGTCCTGCTCTCTGTAGATGTTTCCGAATCATTTAATAGGATTCACCGCCATGTTCACTTTTTGTCTCTTATGTGCAATAGGCCATGACAATTATTGTCCATGGTCAAACCCAGGTATTTATAATTAGTTACCAGTTCAATACACCTTCCATTGATTTTCCATTCTGTTTTTTTACTTTTATTTTATTTTTCATAGAGGCAGCTATTTTTTTTGTAAACACATTTGATTGTATTATATATATATATATATATATATAGTACAACGTGGCCAATGAGGCCCTTGAACTTAAGAGATAAAACAGTTCTACCTGCTTCGTCCCTCCTCTCACTACCCCACAAGAACAGTGTAGTAAGCATAGGAAACATAGCTCAGTTACAGCATCCGTAGGTATCAATACAGCAGTGCAGTGCAGACTAACTTGGGCCGTGGAAAGTCAAAATTTCATCCTCCAGAAGTTGGCGGTTGTGATGGATTCTATTCCCCTATATTCTGCTCACCTCTTTCACATCTTGGGTGTTTTTGGGGGCAGCCCCAGGCCTTGTATACCACAATCTCCATGCCCATACAATGGTCCATACCCTTTTTGCAGACCTATAAGAATGGAGGGGCAGTTGATTTTCATTCTTTTGCTATGTCACATGTAGCGAGTGTCAATCCTAGCTACAGGAGAGAAATCCCATATTTGTCCCCATCTATGTCGTCCAGAAGATGGAGGCGGGCCAATCATGGGCCAAATGGGAGATGACTGGACAGGACCCGACCTAACCATGCAAACACTTCCTGCCAGAAACTCTCCAACTCAGAACAGCTTCTCACAGTATGGAGAAACGTACCCTCCGCTGTTCCTCAGCAGAGGCATGCCGGGGGAGCAATCACCCCCATACGCCACAACCAGTGTCGTGTCAGATATGTCCTGTGGAGGTATTTCAATTGAATGAGCCAGAGCCGCGCTGCAATTGCTGCCCCCCTGGAAGACCCCAGCACCTCAGTCCAGTCTTCATTGTCCATTTCACCCACATCAGCTCCCCATGCCGCTCGCAGAGACCCACAGGTGTCTGGTTGGTTACAGATCGGGGACTGGTATAGTTTAAAGATTTTGTGGTCGCCCAAATCGCCCATGAGCAATTTACCTTCTAGTGCATTGAATTCAGGAAGGTCAGTCAGAGTCTTTATAGAAGGGCCCAACGCGTGACGGAGTTGGAGGAACTTGTGAAACTGGTTATGATGTAGCCGAAACTCGGTCTGAAGCATCTGGTATGACTTCATGGTTGTACCCCGCATGACATCTCCCAACGTGGAGATCCTGATGAGATTCCACTTCCTAAACCTGTCTAATGTTGTTACTTGGGGGAGCATGGTCCCACACCAGAGGGGGGTCTGCTCCGTAAACCTGTCCCCCATTCGATTTGGCGGAGCATCAATCGCCACAAGTCCAAAACTACTTTCGTCACTGGGGGAAGTAGAGTCATAATTTTTGTTTTTTCTAAATTAATCTTTAAGTAATTTGAAGGTGTTAAACTCTTAGCGATTTAACAGTTATTTTGTAAACCGGCAGGAGTTAGAGAGAAGATGATGATATCATCTGCATATGCTAAATATGGAACTGGCTTCAGACCAAGCTTGGACGCAAGACCCTCAGGATTGTTGAGATAGGAAGACGGATCTCTGAGCCCTCATAGAGGTTTTCTAGATTTTCACACAGACTTGTTCCAACGGGGTAGCTTTAAAAAAACAAGTACACTTTTTTGCCTTCTTTGCAAAGATCAATATTTTACTCTTAGCAACACTCATACATAACCGGTTGATTTTAGAGTGTCTGCTTAAGGTACTTATTTTTCTTTGCAAACCCATGATTATCTAATCATCTGCATGCATAAGCTATGGTATGTGGATGTTGCTTATTTTAGGTGAGAAAGAACTGGTCTCTGACAAAATCTAGGAATACCTGAAAGAAAGAGTCTGAATAAGAGAGGGCCTAAAATGCATACCTGTTGCAGACCATTCTCTACAGAAATCCTACCAGACAGGTTGCTATTTCCATGTAACACAATTAAGTGAATGCAATTATTGTATTTTGGATAGCAGGCTGCAGGAAATATAAGTAAATATGAAGTTTGTTTCATAGCAGATTCTGGTTTACCCGGTCAAAAGCAGCCTGGAAATCAACAAAGCAACAGCATAGCTTACCAATCCATTGATCTTTTGGCCAACAACCAAAGAACAACACAATGATCTACTGTAGAATAGTTTTCCCGGAATCCACTTTTTCCCCTCAGAATGATACTGATGTCTGTAGCCCAGCTCTATATAATAATGTAAGATGGGGTTTAGCGAAGACGTTCAATGTCATATCAAGCAATGACATAAGTCTATTATTGGCTGGATCATTGCAATCACCGTTTTAAAAAAATGGTTTTATAATGGCACCACGCCTTAAGTTTGGGATCATTTCTTACTACCCATTTGAAAAAAAGGGGTAAGCATAGACCCCAACATAGAAGGTCAGCACAAAAAACTTCCACCTCGACAGCGACACCAACATAACCGGCCTCATGGAAAGCATGACCAACATTGGCCTCAAGCAACTCATCACAGACCATTCCCACATCGTAGGACACACGCTTGACCCATTTTCACATCCAGCTACAGAGTCAAGTACCACCATGTCTCACAACTCATTTGGACCGACCACTACAGCGTCCACTTCACCATCTTAGGACCTACCAACACTGGCACCATGCCCCTCAGCTCCATGCACAGAAACTGGAAAAAGATATCAGAAGACCAGTGGAACAACACTATCAACTCCCACCTCCCAGACACAACATCCAACTCCGAACAGGCTGCAAAGAACTTCTCTGAGTGGATCACAGAACGCTCCGACACAATCACCCCGCAAAGCCAGCCAAATCCAAAGGACCTGCCAGAAAATCCAGCTAGTTCACCGTGTAGCTGAAATCCGTCAAATGCAACTGCGGGAAACTAGAAAGGAAGTGGCGCGCACCAGCAAAGAGACGGGCGACCATACCACCTTCAAAACAGCACTCAACCAGTACTACCGCCTCCTGCAAGAAACAAAGAACACCCTCGCAGGCCGCATAGAAGCTAGCACAAACTGCTCTTCACATCGTGAAAGAGTTCTTCATCCCCGCAGCCACCGAGAACAACATCACCCCCTCCTACGAGCTGTGTGATACCCTAGCGGACTTCTTCTACAAAAACTTCAAATCCCAACCTCCGCCACCAACAGCATTAGCCTGCTCACACTCATGAACACAAACCCTAAACACCTGCTCACCTATTGGGACCCTCCCCCAACTCAATCCACAACCCCATCATGAACTTCATGCACTCGAGAGCACCCACGGACCCCTCTGCCCACCACATCTTCAAACTCAGGGGCAAGATGAGTTGCGATGAGCTCAGGAAAGTCTCAAATACCTCCATCACCTTGGCCTCCTTCCCTGAAGACTGGAAACACGCTGAAGTGAGACCCCTCCTGAACAAACCATCCACCGACCCAGCAGAACCGAAGAACTACCAGTCCATCTCCCTGCTCCCCTTTCCAGTGAAGGTTCTTGAGAAGGCAATCAATCAGCAACTCACCGAACGCCTGGAGCACAGCAACCTCCTGGACCCCTCTAAATCTGGATTCCGAGTCAACCACAGCACAGAGACAGCACTGATCGCAGCCACTGATGACATCAGGGTCCTCCTGGACCACGGCGAAACAGCAACCTTCATCCTCCTGGACCAGTCAGCCACCTTCAACACGTCGCCCATCACATCTTGATCAACAGACTCCACCACATCAGAATCTAGGGAGACACCCTCAAATGGATCGCCTCATACCTCACCGGAAGATCCTATTGTTCACCTTGGAACACAAGACGATCATCTGTGGCATCCCAAAAGGATCGTTCGTCCCTTCAACACGTACATGACCCCCTTGGCCAACACTGTCAGATCGCATGGACTCTACATCATCTCCCACGCCCACGACACCCAGCACATCCTCTCGCTGTCAGAAGACCGCTCCACCACCAGAACCAACTTCCACAGATGTATGATCAATGTCACCAACTGGATGAAAGACAACTGTCTCAAGCTCAACACGGAAGGAACAGGTAAACCCAGCCTCATCCTCCTGCTTCCACACCCTAAGCATGCTCTGCAAGATCTGCAGGTGTCTACCAGTCAACACCAGAATGACCATCACACAGGCCCTCTTAACCAGCAGGCTGGATTACAAGAACACACTCTACGCAGTAGTCACCGCATGCCTCCTGAAGAGACTACCGACAATAAAAAACTAAGCGGCAAGACTCATCCTCAACCTCCCCAGATAGACCCACATCACACCCCATCTCAAGAAGCTACACTGGATCCCAATCCAAAAGAGATGCTAGTTCAAGAAGTTCACCCACGCATACAAAGCCATGCACAAATAAGGACCAGCATACATCAACAAACACATGACCTTCCACCAACCGACCAGACACCTACAATCCGCCTCCCTCTTCCTCACAGACAACACCAAAGCTGCTGAGGCAACAGCGGAAGATGCTCTTTCTCATGCCTGGCAGCCAAAGCTTGGAATGTCCTTTCCCTGCACCTCAGGACCGCCCCATCACTTCAGCAGTTCAGGCAAGGACTCAAGACCTAGCTGTTCAAAAGAGCACATCACCACGAAACAGTTAGCAACTCTATCGCCTTGGGACCCTCACACATGATATGCCATGCTTTATAAATCCTTGATTGATTGAACAAATTGCTGCAGAAGGGCCTCCCATTATTGAGGGGTACGTATTTCTAATTGGTCTGCAAAAATACATGCTTTCTGAAGCCTTACAAGCGCTAGGTAAAGCCAATACTTAATACCATGAGAGGGATGTTCTACATTTGAGCACTTTTTTAATATAAAAATGAAATATACCAAGCCCATTTGTTTGTTTTTGGAAACTAAGGATTCTAAACTATCGGGCTAGACATTCATCACCATATTTACTAAAAAACTAACTTTTTTTTGCATTTCCTTACAAATAAGCTTCGTCTGAAATAACATTGCATGATATTTATTACTCATACTGCTCAACTTACAAAGATAAGCAATATTTTTGCTTTTAGGCAATTTCAGAGCATTGCATTTACTTCCTTCCTTAAATTAGGCTACTCCGTGTCAAACCATACCATTAAACTTTTTAACTTATCTAAACCAGAGGTTTTTCGAGGGGTAAAATGAACTTTAAATCAACAAAAGACTCTCTTATTTAGTAGGCTATACCATTCCAAGCAAAAACTCCAGAAGGACATTCAAGTGTTTTTTCGCATCTAATCTTGAACAGTTAATGCACGTTATTATCAGAGAGTTTGACTGTTATTATAGGGCTATCACAAAATAAAATAAAATGATGGGCAGAGTGTTGAAACTTTTCAAAACACTCACCCCACAGTCACAGATCTGGATTTAATCCATTGTTATTTTGCTAGCCACGTCACCCCAGTCTGAACCCAGCCATATGCAAGTCAGCATTGACCCTGCTCCCCATGGGAACAGTCCAGCCCAAACGGCCAGGCCAGGTCCTCCCTGGACCGGAAACAAGCATCCTGGGACCGATTTCAGGGTATCACCCCTCATCAGCCAGGCTAGCTTGAATTCAGTGACGCAGCGAGCAAGGGACCCACATCTGGGCATACCCTTAGCCACTTCGGGCCCACATAGCAACATCCCAAAATAAAATGATGTGCGGAGTGTTGAAACTTTTCAAACACTCACCTACCGTCACAGATCTGGGTTCACTCCATTGGAGTTCTTTTTTTTCTTTATTATTGTTGTCTGTCCTTCCCCCCTCCACACCTCATACCCTTCCCCCGCCCCGCCACTCTGCCGTGAAAGCAGCCGCTACTCATTATACCCCCTAAAAGGTTTTAACAAGGTTAGAATGTTCATGTGAAACAAAAGAATAGTCGACTGGTTCTGTTTGTTTGCCTATCTGAATGTGGCACTAGCATGGCTATCACTAGGAAAACGACTGTTAAGATTGACTAAATTATGTTGTACTAAAAGCACAGATATTTGTTTAACCCTGGACAGGTAATTCTTTATTGCTGAGACTGAATCAGGAATCTGGAAACATGAGTGCTGAACAAACATTGCTTCATCCAGGTAAGCTAGTGGAAATTTTAAATTAAAATCTCCTTCTAATAAAAGCATTACAGTCGGATTTCGAAACCTTAAATAGAGTAAGTCATAACCTCATTCCATGAAGTTGTCTTGAAACAATGTTACATTAGGGGAATAAAAACAATAATGCAAACAATGAATAACATACATTTTGGGAATTGCTTAACAAAATCAAACATGCTAATAACCAATTAAAACTGTATAAGGATTAAAACGTCTCGAGCAAATGTAAAAAAAAAAAACCCAGTGTAACCTGTCTGCCTGAAGGGTGACCAATACCTCGAGAATGAGCCCTTTCAGAACAAATAAAATAGTCTCAACCGCAAGGCTCGCCCGTAGTCACTTTTCTTGAAAAAATATAATGAAGTATTTATCCTGCCTCACGTTCTATGAACATTCACTCAGCAGGCCTTGTCGCTATGGACTATTATTATACCAGGTACTAGGCCTAAAAAGAGAAGATAAAAATGTTGAAGTATTGTCAAACATATCATTTCATACAGTAACTATAATTATTTTCCCTGAATGATTGTCCAACTGAGAAAGTCCTTACCATTCATGAAGAGCTGGGGTCAAGCAACTTCATGTAGACCAGCTTTGTTCAATAGGTACTAGCCCACCATGCTTCTTTAGGAAGGTGGACACTGGATTTGTGTCGCCAGCCTCTGATGTTCCCTCAAATAACTCAGCACCAGAGGCACGTACCTCAGCCAAGCATCTTGAATTGCCAAGGCTACTATTTTCAAATAAAACTAAGCTTTTGTAACCTCATCCTTTAACACAAAATCTCACTGTTTGCAAATCACTTGTAATTATATCTTTTAGGGCATGTGTTGCTTGTAATGCTGCTAGTAACCTACTATGGATTAAGGGGTTTAAATTTCAGCTCACTCTTTTTATGGGGCTTTAAAAGACATAATAATCAATAGCATTCTAGCGCAGAGGAGATAATATGGCTTGGGTGCCAAAGCCTTCACTGAGCTCGGGCTCTTTGTTATTTCCCATACAACAATCCTTCCCCCTCAGAAGAAGAACCCGAAATGTATGCATTTCCTTTGGACTAGGATATCTTTTCTGGTACTTGGACATTTTGATTAGGGGTTATAGGACAAACATGGAGTAGGTAAGACCCTCCTATTTCTAATTAAGGTATGAGATGGTCTGACGTGTGGTGCATTGGTCAAGGCTTTTGAAAACGTGGTTGACTTTGCTCCAAAATTAAAGCAAGACAGAGAGTTTCCATGAGATAATAACATTTCCCTTTTCAACTAACAGATTTGGAGAGGCTAAACTTCAACAAACCCCTACTTTTACCACACCTCTATCCAATTCTGTAAACTAATAATGAATATTGAGAGACAAAAACATTAAAGGGTTCAAATCGATGATTGTTTGCCAACTGAGGTTTTGCATTCAATACTCCCAAATTGGCTTTGATATCCTCCTTTCATCCTTGCATCATCTCTGATTTTATAATCTCAAGTAATTCAGTTTCTTTAGCTTGTTGGGTGTTTATTAAAACAAAGGGCTTCACCATACCTTGAAATCTAGTGTACATTAAAGATAACATATGAAGCATAGACATCTCAGACATTGTACTCCCATTCAGTTACTTCACAAATGAGCTAACCGCTGGGAAACCTTTTGATGGCATTGATTCATTCCCTAAAGGCAGGATCACTGGAATTATGTGACAGGAGAGAACTAACTTATGTAAAAGGTAGACTAAATTAAGCAAAGAAACAAAATCCAATTATACCGAATAATGTGGCACATTCTGTGATAGTATTAATTCATTAATTGGTCATTTTTAGGTCTCGCCTAGCGACGCAGCGCGAAAGCGCTGTCGCTAGCGAGATCTATTGTTACTGACTTGCTTCGGAAGGGAGACAGGAGATGTGCACGCGCAGGACGGACTGCAACCGTGAACATGCACGTATAGACACGCAATGTGCACATCTCCTGTCCCCCTTCCGTCCTCGCCAGCCACAAAACATGAGCTGTGCACGCACTCCCCAGCTGTCCTTGCACCCCCTCCAGTGTCAGTCAGCCATGCGCCATCTGCCAACCCCCACCACCCACCCACACCCACCCACCTTACCGTCGTTCCGCCATGCTTCAGCGCGATGCCCTGCAGCGTGTCCCCAGAGCTCACAGGGTGATCGGTGTACCTCGCAGCCCATGCGGCCGCCGTCACACTGGTCTTTTCTGGCGATCTCCAGACAGCAAATGTGCACGCTCACGGCGCGTTCTGATGTGCACTTGCCCGGACAGCCGATGTGCACGCTCACGGCGTGTCTGTCTTCGGCTACTGTAACGCGTGCTCTGCGCTGGGAAGATGGCCTCGCCTCGCTTCAAACGTGCAGATGTCTCTCCTCGGCACCGGAGCGAGGGATCACTCTAGTTTTACATAGGCTAGTAAGGAGGATTAGTCTGTGGAAATTTTGCACTGAAGCAAAGCACCACCATAAAACCGCAGGAGACCATCCTAAAGAATGAAACATGCCTTCTTCCTCTTTCCCGGATTTAAATTTATTGTATTTCCATACAGAGTTTTATACCCCTGATTAAAAAAAAAAAAAATGGGGTGTGTTTGTGGGTTATGAAGCGCTACATAAATGCACCACATTTCGGCAGGCCAGTCCAGCTTCAACATATTAGGCATAGCGGCTACTTCCCCTCGTTCCCAATCCAAGTAGCATCCTGTACTACTGCGGAGGATAGGCTTGCTGAAGAATGTTTTTCCTGCGGGAAGTGTGTGCATCGGAGTATGTGCGTGTCTTTAGAGTGTGCATGTCCATAGGCCTTTGTCTGTGTTTGCCAAGTATATACCTGTATGGTATGTTGGGTGCGTGTATGCAATGTGCATGATTGTTTGCGTGCATGTGCTTGCAGGATTTGTCTGTACAGTGTGTGTGTATATGCAAGATGTGCTTGTGTATGCTGAGACTGCGTGTGTTTGGATACGTCTGAGTTGTGTTTACCTGTCTCTGCAGGGTGTATTCGTCTGCTGGTGTGAGTGTTTGCTTGTGTGTTTCCAGAGTACGTGTAATTCCAAAGCGGGTGTGTTTCAGCGTGCATCTGCAGGGTAGTCTGTGTGTGCATTCTATGTGACTACAGAGCACATATATCTGTGGTTTAGTGTAAGTGTGTGTGTGTGTCTGCGATCACTGTGTGTGACTTGCTCATTGTGGGTGTGTCTGTTATCTTATATTTGTAAAGGACCTATAGAACTTGCATTGTATTCCAGCACTGTTCTCAGGGTATTGTGCTGCATCTTTAAAAAATCAGGACTAAATGACAATTGAAATACAGATTAGATGCATTTCATGGTAGGTTTTTGCCTCTAATTCTCCAATGGATTTGAAACCATAAATAACGTCATTAGTTGTCAAGATCTAAAAGTATTCAACGTATTCTAATTGGAAGCAGAAGTGGAGGATGGTTCCTATCCCGTCCCCTCAATGGGAGTCAGGATCTCATACCCCATAACCCAGAAAGTAATGGCTGTTCCACAAGATGGTGATAATAACAAGAATTCTCAAACTAATATGCATGCAGACTATATAGTTGCTCTCCTGCAGGCACAACATGCTTTCCTGCAACATTTCCAAGCAGCCCGGGACAATCGCAGCCGCTTCTTTGAAATGAAATAGGTCTCGCATTGACAAGATTTTGAGCTATTGGCATTGTAAATGGCAATGCCTTTTCTTTGTGTTAATTATCAAAGCAGATAAATAAAAGGCATTGTCATTTACAATGCCAATAGCTTAAACTCTCGCAAATGCGAGACCTATTGCATTGCAAATGCTTGTTACATATGTTAACACTGGCTGGGAAAAGGTTTCACCTCATTCATACTAGTTTAACATCCAAAAACAGCAATAAGCAACTGAAAGGTGGCCAGTAAGCCTTTGCAAAGGGCCTTCCAGTGCACAGCAATATGTCACCATCTTTTTCAAGACTTCTGATTTACTTGATGCAGAAACAAAATTCTTCCTTTGATAAAATCTGCAAATGTATGCAGCAGATGGTAGATTATGTGTCAAAGTTCTCACAGTCATGCTGATGCACAAAATGGCACTGCCACAGAATGACATAATTCCAGTTGCCTTGTCTAAAAGGTTTACAACGTTAGAAAAAAATGGAAAGCCTGTGGTTGATCAAATGTACCAATTTACTTTCAAAGGCTGTGTGATCAAATAATGTCTAATTACCATTTACATTTTGAAACTGGGTGTGGCTACAAGCAAAATAGTAAATATATATGGGACGTCCATATCACTGTTGAAGTGGATGATCATATACAAATAGTGCAAAATTCTCAGATGGCTCGATTAATTGCAAGTTGAACCAGTGTTTTTTATGTACAAATAGCAAATGTGTTGGTTATATCAATCTGGTTGTAGAAAGGTATTGATGTTTTGATCTACAGATCTAAATGGGATGGGTTCTTCCTTAGATAACCATAACAAGAGGTGGTTGCCACCATTCAGGGCAATAAGAGTCACGAGGAAAACATTGAGATCAAGAACAAGTAGTAAAACTGCAGACTGATGATCGGTGTTGACAGGATCCAAACTAAGGCAGTCTGTGATAGGGTACTAATCAAGAACAGTTTTTCCCCCAAATCCTATTTTAAATAAACTATTCAAACAAGCAAACCTATGTCGTTTAGACTGTATGCTTGCAGATCATGAAATCAGTGTTCCAGTGTCCATGGAAACCCACAGCTCATCCACCCTATTGAGCCAAGACTCGTTTCTGAGCAATGTAGTTGCAAAACTTTCCTGCAAACTTTTTGTTCCCACAGTGAAAATCTGTATTGAACACAAATCTGATGTCAATAGAAGCATTCGTGCAGGGAGAGAATAGTGGAGCTAACATGTATTTTAGTACCTTTGCATTGTATTAAACAGACAAAATAGGTATTATGCAAATTATGAAGCTGAGTATGTTATATGCTTTGATCTATAGACTGGAAGTGCATACTAAACAGTTTCCCGTTTGGCAACAGAATTATGTTCAGTTGGAAAAGTTTGACAGAGAAAAACATTTAAGACAAAGACATTATCTCGTATTCTAATAAAACACCCAGTTTCAAAAAATTAAACATCTTTTAGGACTAGTGGAAATACTAAGAATATGGATCTAGCATACTGGAAAAAATATCTGAAGATAACTCAAGCATGCTTCCTCTCATTAACATAAACCAAGACCGAAATTCTTGACCAAGAGCATTAGAGCAATGAAATGATTCCCATTTTCCTATGCCACATAACAACGGACTTGAACCTGATGATATACATGGGTGAAAATAATGTACAATACCAATAAATCATTCTGTGTGTCTGAAAGTTTGGGGAAAAACTAATTATACAAATAATGCAGATATGATACTATTCCAGAAACTTATAAAGATTTCCTTCTACCTCCAGACAGCACATGGAAATATAAGTGGCAACACTTTGGCAGGTACATAATCCTCTCATATAACCATTACACAGGACCTGTTGGGGTATATTCAGTGGTATTGACAGCTTAATGGATCTGATCACCTACGCCTTCTGAAACCAGATTTACCAAAAAGGAATGTTTTTGCCATCTAGTAAATCTATGTAGTGTTTTTTCTTTACTAGTGAGCTCAGGTAGTTTGACGTGCGTCTATGTATTCTTGTATACTTTGGCATTTCATGAAAACGCCACAATAGCATTCATTGTAGTAAGATAGGTCTGCATACTTGCTGAGTTCGAAGAAATCCATTCTAACTTTGTGTCACTGTCCAATGGCCTCCTCAAAACAGAGGGCTATATTTTAGTAGTACTCACTGTCTGTACTTTACAACCAGTTATTATTCTTCCTTTATTTCTGCAATACTAAGGTCTTAGCTGCACATGCACAAAGCGCAGTTTTTGGGCATACACATACAGATGTTTCTGTAAGCACAGTTTTACATAACAATGTAAAACACAACAGTGATAATGTTCCCCAATAGTTTTATGTTACAGAAGGCAATAGCTTTGTTGTGTAGACATACATTTCTAACTACAAATGACAACATTTTACTATACAAAAGGCTTTTACATATACATACATCTTATTGTACTCAAAATTACTAATAAGTAACTGGACACACAACAAAGCACATTGTTTTACTGTGTACATATATGGGTTACTGTATGTAAAATTGTACAAACACTGCTGGACATAATCAAGACTGTCGTCTACTCCAAATTGTGTGAATGTAGTTTAAGTATTACCGTGCACAAACCTGTTTTTAAATATTCAACATTTTCTTAACATTCGCATTAGCAGTAATTTACACATTTAGGATACTTACACAATTGTGCTATTGAGCAATATAGAATTAATAAACCTTATTCAATGAAACATTGTAGAATTCAACTTTCAAACAGTGTTGTAATTGTTGGATTTTAATGCTGCAATAGTATTGTGGTTAACCTTGGTTCTTGGATCATCCCATACCTTCATGCACTAAAGCCATTACATATGCTGTTCTCCATCCTCTGTCAAGACATCATCTTTACTTTTTATGCGGACAGTTACCATATAAGGTCTTTTGGAAGAACTATATTTCCAGTCCAAATTTTTAGGTCGAGGCATGCAGTAGTCTAGTATGCTGTGGAAGCCTCGCCTTCTCTCCGCTCATATTTTTGATTGGCTGGTGTCACTGTCCCTGGTAAATGCTGGCTTCCGATTGATAATGAGGCTTGTTAGTCCCTCCTTGTTACCGCCCTGTCGCCATTTGTTACCTCCCATGAGGACTGGATCTTTTACTTGTGGCGTTACACGGTCTCCTTCATAAGTCGGTAAGCACTATTTTTTGTTTTTTATTTGCAGCGCGGTCCGCTTTTACTTTAGCGGCCGCGCTTGTTTATTTAATTAATTTGCTGCACGGGCCGAAAGGGAGCGTTTCTACTCACTAATCTAACAAGCATTTGCAATGCAATAGGTCTCGCATTTACGCGAGTTTGAGCTATTGACATTGCAAATAACAATGCCTTTTATTTATGTTTTCGTTTTTAAAACATAAATAAAAGGCATTGTCATTTACAATGCCAATAGCTTAAACTCGCGTAAATGCGAGACCTATTGCATTGCAAATGCTTGTTTCTAGAACATTCAGCCAGCGAGTCAAACATGCCTTTAGCCAGAAATGTGAACACTCTGTCGCAGAAGAATTATTAAAAGCATGGACGAGCATCATAGATCTAGGCTTACCATTGGGATTCAAACATGGCACTGAAGGTGCTCTAAATAATATGTAAGATATGTGTCATGTTCAGCTGCAAGAAGTCATGAATACCAAATGTGAATGTTCATTGAACCGCGACTGAATCAACTGCCCCAACCAGATTTTATTTCTATAAATCTAGATTGACAAGTGATTGCCTGTGTATGTTTAAAATCATAGGCAGTAGAAAAACAGTATTACAGACATCTCAAAATCAACTACTCAAGAAGCCCCTGATTACGCTATTTCAGCTGAGTGGATCAAGCGGGTTTTAACAATGTTAGGGGTATTTAATTCATATCTCCCCTCCCCTCCCACCCTGTGAAGGTCCAGAGTTTATGTTGGCTAAAGTGACTGTTTTGCAATAACAAGATTAGAGAAGTTGAGAGCGCCTTATGCCTTTGTAAACCGACAACTGATTTATGTAATTTAGATATGCAGTTTATATGTAATATATTTATGGATATTGTGCCTGAAATAAAACATTTTGACAGATATTTAATTCTAACTTTATAATCCATCCATTATACACCCGGAGAAGGTTTGTCTCTGTAGAATCAGACAAGCCTTAGTAACTTCCATTTTCACTACTTTTTCATGGCAGCCTCCTTTAGGTCCTAAAATATGACATTTCATGCAGTTAGCCTTTGTATAATTTTTTACTTCGTTTGGAATGCTGACACAACATAAAACCATAGCAAACACCTGAAGTAAGCCTATTTTGGTTATAAACATGAGCTCATAAATTATATATTTGTATCAAGCTAACTGGAATGACCGGGGCTCTTTCTGAAGGGAGTTTTCATACAACCAATGCATCTTGAAACAGAGAAAAGAATAAGAAATGATCCATCCCCACTCTGTGCTCAGAATCATAAAGTGCGGGGACTCATTAATTATGAATGAGTTTTTAGCATGATAAAATGAGTGGTGCATAAAATTGTGTATATAACAGTGTCTACCACCAACAATGACCAGAGAATTTTCAGCTAAAAGCAGTAAGATGTTAGATGTGGTTTTGTTCATTGCAAATCTTTTGATCACCTCATTTCAGCAGGATAAAGAAAGCTAATGTCAGGCCAGATTTAAAATTTGACACGAACAATTGAACCTGGAACGTGTATATTTCAATGTAGTGGCAACATAATTCACTCATAAAAGAAGCTTCTTCCCTAAACAAAGCCCTGCAAGGAGACATTAGCTCAGAAAAAACAGCTAACATGATGGCAAAGTTGTGGAAGAAGGGGCATCTGCTTCATTAAGAAGTGCATACATTTTTTGAGGAACAGGAGAAAATTCAACAAAGGAAGGATGAAGAGTGCTAGAATCTGTAGAGGGCCACACATGAGTAAGCAAACGGGGTGTTAACAGTTGTGTCCCCGAACCTTCCCATCGATCTCTTTGGCTCCTCTATTAAAAAATGAAAAAACACAAGGTGTTTATACCCGTCAGCCTTAGGGTGGTCTGGTCATCCCCTAACCTTTTTTGCCTTCCTCCTCCATTTTGCTGATCTCGTTTATACTGGCCTTTGTACTCTGGACACTTAACCACTGTTAACCAGTGCTAAATGACATGTGCTCACTCCTTAAAACATGATAACATTGGCTTATCCCTCAAGTGGCATATTTAATTTACTTATAAGTTCCTGGTATAGTGGTAATATTGGTACCCATGGCCTGTCAATTAACGTTGTGCCACTCACTTAAGCCCTTTAAACATGTCTCAGTCCTGCCATTGCAGCCTGCATGTGCAGTTTTAAACTGCCATTTAGAGCAGGCAAAATAAACCCTTTGCCAGGCCCAAATCTTCCTTTATAATACATATAAGTCACCCCTACGGTAGGCCTTAAACAGCCCATAGGGCATGGTGCAATGTATTTAAAAGGTAGTACGTGTACTTTGAAGTGTTGCATGTCCTGATAGTGAAAAATTCTTAAATACATTTTTCACTATTGAAAGGCCTCGACGATAACACAGGACTTCGCCTCGCAAGCCCCGCAGCCTCTTCAGAACCAGTCGGTGTGCGACTCATCCTCGACGCAGGACTTTGCATTGCAAGCTTCCCTCGTCAACGGCCGCCTCGACTATGGCGAGACGGAACTCGCACCGCAGCTCCCTGGAACTGATGCATCACCTTGGCTGCACAATGCATCCTTGATGCGCGACCTCGCAACGCTCCGCAACCAGGACTTAAGGTACTCTTCTTCAGCGGGCCTAACCGTGCCACTGTAGCCTGCCCATTCTCCATCGCGGTCGGCCTGAACTTTTGACTTTGTCCCAGTCAGGTACGACAAGATATCCACAGTTGGCGATTTATGCTTTTTGGAGCTATTTTCACCTAAATCTTTATAATTGCATATCTCCAATTCTGCTCATTGGATTTTTGTCATTTTGATCTTGTTTTATGTATTAAAATGTATTCTATTGTTCTAATCTGGTGTGGGAACCTTTTTGTATAGTGGTTTGATTTTATCACTGTTTGAAGTGTTGCACACATACCTTACACATTGCCTCTAAGCTAGGCTTGGCTGCTCTATGCCATGCTACCAGAGGGTTGAGTACAAGTTAATTGGGGTTTGCTTGTGACTTCACCTCAACAAGGATTGTGGTTGCTGCTTGAGTAGGGTTTCACCTCCCTCAACCAGTAACCCAATTTCTTATCTTCCTTTCTAATACATATAAGTTAACCCTAGGGTAGGCCCTAAACAGCCCACAGGGCAGGGTGCAATGTATTTAAAAGGTAGGACATGTACCTTTTTGTTTTATATGTCCTAATAGTGAAAAACTCTTCAATTCATTTTTCACTACTGCAAGGCCTAACGCTCATGTAGGATAACATTGGAGTTACTGAATTACTTTTAATAAATTGTAACTTCCAAATGAGAACAGTTAAACAGTTACTGGTGTCTTTGAAATTGTAAAGAAAAATCCTCTTTTATGATAAAGTCATATTTTCAATTACAATTTTAAAAATGCCAATTTAAAAAAGTTAAAGGAACATATGATGGACGGAATGCTGAACAATGCAAACATTCACTCCCAGTCACAAGGATCTGGGCTTAATCCATTGTTCTTTTGCTCACTCCAGATTGGACCCAGTCATATGCAAATAAGTCTTGACCCTGTTCCTCATGGGAACAGTCCAGGCCGAACTGCCAAACCAGGTCCTCCCTGGACCGGAAACAAACATCCTGGGACCGGTTTTGGGGCATCACCCCTCATCAGCCAGGCTATCTTGAATCCAGTAGTGCAGTGAGCACGGGATCCACGTCGGGGCACACCCTTCCCACTTAGGGCGATAAAAGCAAAAGGAACAAATGATGGACGGAATGGTGAACAATGCAAACATTCACCCCCGGTCGCAAGGATCTTGGTTTAATCCATCATTCTTTTGCTCACCACGCCACCCCAGTTTGGACCCAGCCATATCCAAATCAGTCTTGACCTGTTCCTAATGGGAACAATCCAGCCCGAACTGCCAAGCGAGGTCCTCCCTGGACCGGAAACAAACAACCTGGGACCGGTTTCGGGACATCACCCCTCATCAGCCAGGCTAGCTGGAATCCAGTGGCGCAGTGAGCACGGGACCTACGTCTGGGTATACCCTTCCCACTTAGGGCAACAAAAGGAGCAAATGATGGCCGGAATGCTGAACAAAGCAAACATTCACCCCCAGTCACAAGGATCTAGATTGTTCCCCCTATGTTGGCAGGGTATGACTGGACCTGTAACCTGAACCCAGGACCACCAGAGTGACTCCAAGAGCTAGTCTCTTGTAACCAGCACCTGGACTCTGCAACTGTGAGTCCTGCCCTGACAACTGGTGCTAACCCAGTCCTGGACTGTTGGAAGTGGGCCTGAAGGTGCTCTGCCAGCGCATCTGTGGACCCAGCATAACCGACGCATCACCTCTGCGGCCCGGTGCAAGCCCGAACGGAACTGACGAATCGCCTCTGGTGCGAGGGTTCTTCTAGAGCAAGCACTCCACATCGACCTCGCAGTCGCATCAGAACCGTCGCTGTGCGACGCATCCCCGATGCAGGCCCTCGCATCGCAAACCTATCGACAGCTGCCTTGATGACATACAGGACTTTACATCGCAAGCCCCACAGTCTCTTTGAAACCAGCCGGTACGCAGCACATCCTTGACACAGGCTCAACAACGGCACAGGACCTCGCATAGCAGCCTTGCAACACCCTGGAACTGACGCATCACCTCGGCTGCTCGATGCATCCTCGACATGGGACCTTGCAACGCTCCGCAACCAGGATTTAAGGTATTCTTGTTCAGTGGACCTAACTGGGTCCCTCTAGTTGGCCCATGCTCCATCGCGGTCAGCCTGAACTTGTAACTTTGTCCAGATCCGGCATGACCAGATATCCTCAGTTGGGGCTTTCTGCTTTTTGGCGCTAATTTCACTTAGATCTTTAAAATTGCATATCTCCGGTTCTAATGATTGGATTTTTGTCATTTAGTCTTGTTTTATTTTTTTAAATGTACTCTATTTTTCCAATCTGATGTGGGATCCTTTTTGTGTAGTGTTTTCACTTTGTTACTGTTTGAAATGTTAGACAAATACTTTACACATCGCCTCTAAGTTAAACCTGACTGTTATGTACCAAGCTACCAAAGAGCTGCGCACAGGTTAATTTGGGGTTTCCTTGTGACTTCACCCTGACAAGGATTGTGGTTGCTGCTCGAGTAGGGTTTCACCGCTCAACCAGTAGCACATTTACTTACACAAGGTGATGGAAGGAATGCTTCATTTGTTCACTGTGCCACTGTACGCAAGCTATATTTCACTGATGAGACCTAAGTAGGTCGAAACCAGTCTATGGTTTTTTGTGTTCCCATCTGGAGGGGATCTGGCCTGGCAGTTCGGGCTTGACTGTTCCTATTCGAGCAGGACCAAGACTGATTTGCATAAGGAAGGTGCCTGGCTAGAGTGCCACAGAGGCTGAAAAACGATTGTCTGGAATGTGGCCCGAGCGGTCACCAGAGGCTGAGATTAATTCAAGCAGTCCTTCCATCACCTTGTTCCTTTTGTCATTAGCAAATGAGCCATGGGCAGTTAGGTGTCTAACATCTATCCATACGCTCTTGCAGCAATAGCAAAATGTGGCCAACTTTACATAATGAAACTCAAAATATTCTGGTTGTTGGTGCTAGTTGTGCGCAACAGTGGGGTGGGGGTCCAAGGCTGGTGAAAGGACAAGTGCACTGCACCCATGCGGACGTCACCTGCCTCCAGGAGGGTGAGTTGAGCGGTATTGTCATTAGGTTCTAAGGTCTGCAGCTTATCTACTAAACCAAATCTTCACCATGAAATGTTTCTTAAAGATTTTAGCCTCAACTACTTTTTATAAAAGAGACATTTGGTCATTTGATTTCTTCGTTTAAAAACACTAGCTCTGTGACTGTAAGTGGTATACTGAATACCAAAGAGATCATATCTTAATAATTAATATTGCATTTAATTTATTAAAAACGTGAATTATAACAAATAAATGTATACGTGTAATCCCCACTTGATGTAAACAAACTTGTAGATTGTTATAGATACACAGATGCCAAGGCACACAAGAAGAAGTCCATAAAGTATGTGGGTCAATGACCATAGCAGTAATCAAAAGTAGTCCATTCCAAGTTTTCCTGCTCACCAGCTTAACCCACGGAAGGACCCTTCAGCTCCGTGACGACTACACCCAGGCTTATCAGGGCCACTATTCGGTCGCATCCCAGTAACTATTACGGGCCATTGGAAACTATGTCCTTTCCCCCCCTCGAGCATACTTTTATGTAGCACGCTTGTACAATTACATTTGCTTGCCGGCAGAATTTGCGGGAAGATGTCCTGCCAATAGCAGGAGCAACACAGGTTTATGGACCGTCTACAGACCGTGTCCCGGTGTATTTTTATCGGGTAAATGCTTTACCGTGACGTACATACAGCAAAGGCTTCCACATGCTTCGCCAATAGATGGGGATACTTTTGGGAACATATGCGGTCTCAAGACATCAATATTATAAGATTTGCTGTATAGCATTAACATATGGAGCCAAGTACTTGATAGGACTTCCGGTTTATGATTTTCCGGCTCGCTGGTTATTCTTTTGTTTGTTTTTCGCCTTGAAAAAGTCCATAGGATGAAACACGTGTCGGCTGCCAGCTTGTTGTATCATATTGAGAAGAAGAAAATCAGAAAATAAAAAGAAAGAAAAACTTGGAATGGACTACTTTTGATTACTGCTATGGTCATTGACCTACATACTATGGACTGCTTCTTGTGTGCCTCGGCATCTGTGTATCTATATGTATCTCTCTAGAGAGGCATCTTCCTAGAGTGTGTTTCCTCCTAGGTGGCAGGAGGATTTTTGTCTTGAGAGCACCACATTATACTGTTCATTGCAATACACTATTATCCGGATAACATTGTAGGTCGATGTGCATTCGCAATAGGGCATTGCCATTCTGTGCGCGTTTGTGTATAATAAACTTGTAGATTGTATTACCAATATACAGTGCTCCATTGCTTTCTAACTTGGTTTCACTATTGAAATAGCAATACATACATATTCTCAACACAACTACCACCATCTTAGCGAGGGGATGATGTCCGCAGGGAGCTGGACTCTTATCATCATCATCATCATCATCATCATCATCATTCTGGCGCCATGATACTGCATGTCGTGTGTGCAGCACAGGGGGCAGAGTAAGTACATAACTTGTGCCTTCTGCCATTTGGGCCCCCAAATCTAGTAATCCATTTTCTACTGCTGCTCTGATTTTTTAAATCAAAGCATAATATCTATATAAAGTTAGACAAGTGTGCGCACTGCTCTGTCCTACCTCCACTGACCAAACTGTGCACATTGTGACCCTGAATTCATGAACGTATTGTACCCCAGGTAATGAACTGGGCCCAATGGTACCTTGCATCCACTGTTTGAACTCTCTCTATTCCTACACAATGAATTGATTAAACTTTGCCTATAGCTAACCAGAATCCGATTTGTGAGAAGTACTAACTTACGAATAATTAATGTTGTAGTGAATTAACCCTATTTAGTTAACAATGTACACTGCTTTCATTCATCTAGGGAGTGAATACAGCCATTAGATACAATGAACTTATTGGGTGAATTGTGCCCATTGCTAATCTGCATCCATTGAGTGAACCCTGCTCAATGTTTTATGCTCAATGTTACCCGGCCTCCATGTTTACCAAGTGAACTGCCCACAAGGCTTTTCCACACCCATTACTTCATCTATGTCTACTAAAGTGAACCACACCCACTGGATTGCTAGTTTCCACTCAGGCTCGGGTCATGTATTTGCTGGTGGTGTGTGGCGAGCAAGCACAACACTAGAAATCAATCAGGCACACTATACTAAATATGTTTCTTTCAAGATCCATTGTGCTTCTTCCTACTTCCAACTTTTATCTTTGCAATTCTCCATGTTCCTGCACAGGACTCCTAGTCTCCGCAAACACGCAAAGTATCTTGAGCCAATATTCAGGTACTACTGACGCAACTATACCACTTGCTTTTTACGCAGCCCGTGTATTGCTACTGATGCAATAACAAAGCACCTCCACAAAATCTCATCTATCATAAAAAACTAAACACACTTCAGATTCTTAACTACAAAGCTTTTCAACCACTCACCTACTCTGCCTTTAGCAGGTAACATATGTTTTTAATAATGTTGTGTTTATCTTTTTTTTCTTCAAATATATTTTATTAGGTTTTTCTTTTTAAATAGCAAGAAATCAGCCAATTCCCAGTCACGGGGGTAAGAATAGATAACATATTCAGCATAGGTGAATTTGGAAATGGCAAACGTAATAATTACATAAAAATAGACATGTAACATACGACAAAGGACCAAGGAGGAAGAGAGCACTATGGAAAAACAAAATAGAACCAGAATTCTAGGCTAGGTGGACCAGCCCTGGGAGGCAGCCACCTCAGCCAACCAGCCCGGAACACGATTCCAAATCCAGCCCAGCCTTATCCTCCGAGGGTCATTCTCAATTAAAACCATCTCTAGCCTGCTCATATGCAGAAATTCCCGCCACCAGTAACTTCCATGCTAAGCCAGGAACTCCATTTACTAGCCCTCTACTGGAACAAGTCATTGACATGATTATGTGAAGTCGTGTAGATTGAATTTGTAAACCAACCCAATATTACTCTTATATAGCGTTTTCCTAATAAGATCCAAGCAGGAATTATCAGTACAATTCAGATCCTCTTCCTTAAGGCTGAAGATAAAATGCCGAATCTGTAAATATCTAAAAAAAAGTTATGCTAAGGTCAGGAGATTGACCTTTCACCATATCTCCCGGAAACCATCCTGGACACCATCGGGGAATTTGGATTATAACCCAAGTACATACGCCGGTTAAACGGGGTGATACCCGGAAATAATCTCTTAAAGGAACACCAGATAAAATGGAAGACTTTTAAAGTCTTAAAATGAGTATACTTAAAGTACATTGTGTCGACAAAGATGCCAGAAAGTAAAACCTAAGAATAGGAAGCGAGAACACCCCATCTTGCTTAGACTGCTGTAAAAACTGAATCTTACATCACGGTTTACATTAGAACCAGATAAACTTCTGCCATAGTGCCTCAATTCTGACAAAAAAAAGCAGCTGGAAGAAAGAGTGTAATACAGCGGAAAAAATAAAGATACAGAGGAAGAATAATCATCTTAAAGAGATTACAGCGACCTATAAGCCCCAGATGCAGACTATTCCACTTGAGAAAAACTTCAGCTGAATATTGATACAACATCCCATAGTTGTTCTCCAGAATATCAGGGATGTTAATTGTTAACTTGACCCCGAGATAAACCAAGGACTGCTCCCACCTCTGATCCTGGGCAAGCGGAGCCACATTGGATAAAAATCTGGGTCTTATCTGAATTCAGCTTGTAGGCAGCGACCTCCCCGAATAATTGGGTTGCTGCCAAAATTGCCCTTAGACCGCAGATCGGGGCAGGTGTCAAGACAGTGATGTAATCCACGTATGCTAGAATTTTAACTTCATATTGGTGCCGCCTCAAAGATTGTATCATCATTTCGTTTAAGAGATTGAATGAATGGTTCAATATAGACCACAAACAGCTAAGGGGAGAGAGAGCACCCCAGCCGGGTACCGCAAAAAATAGCAATAGGGTCAGATAAAGGGCCTGCGCTGCGTACCCTTGCCTTAAGGCCCGAGTAAAGGCGACTAACCCTAGAAACGAATATGGAGCCTAAACCAGCGGAATCCATGACCATCCAGAGGAAGAGTCAGGAGACCCTATTGAAGGCCTTCTCAGTGTCCAAACAGATCATACCTACTGGGCTCTCTACAGCCGAGGCCACCTCCAAAGACGCAATTGCCATATTTATATGCGTTGTATCACAGCCAGGGATGAAACCATTCTGGTTTGGGTCCATCAATTCCGAGATAATTACTGACAACCGGTTAGCAACTCGTCAAGTTGTATACACCATGACAAGGCGTTATGGTCTGACAGGACCCTTGGATTCCGTGTGATCCTAGAAGAGGAAACCAGTGTTGCTAATCAAAAACATGCCTAACCTCGACATGACCTTATGGGGAGAAGAGTAAATGTAAATCCAGGAACCCTAGGATGCTGAATACGCCACAGATCAACCAAAGCATAAGAGGAAATTAACTGCAGTACAGCCCAACGGAGCCTGTGCTTACCCTGGCACACCAGGTCATTGAAAGGCTAATCTAAGGGCACGGGCTGGGATACTAAATCATTTTTAGGGCACAGTGAGACGTTAAAAACACCACACACAATATAGGGTGGGACCCAGAGATGCAACTCCAATAAAAGAAAATCCAAAACCTTCAGGTCATCCATGTTAGGCCCATAGAGAACGCAAATGGTGAAGCGATCCATGTCCTTCTGAATAGTTGCCACCAACTCGAGCCCCCGCCACCCGCCGGACCCGTCATTTGATGCAGGACCACCCACAGACTATCCCGTGCCAGAAGTGCAACCCCCCCTCTGGGAAGAAGTATAGCAAGAAAGGGATAACAGCAGATGTCCAAGTTCTTTTAACACTGGGCCCTAAGTTGAGACAAAGGAGTCTCTTGGCGACATAGGATTTGTGGCCTATGAATGTTCAGTTCTTCCCATACAAGTTTCCGCTTTTGTAGCGACTTAACCCCATTGATGTTCCATGACAGAATATACAGCTGCTGGCCAGGACCTCCGCAGTAGCTAGCTGTTGCATTACCCCACAAAATCCACAAGCTTCGCCTCCAACCAGCAAAATAAAATGTACCAAATCCATGGATCTTTTTCCAAATCCGACTATATATATTACTTACACCTTGGGCAAACTTGCTCCATGTCAAATTGTCAGAAATATACCAAATGCTCTGAAAAACAAATGCATAATCCCCATCCCTCACCCCTTTGACCCCAACCCACCCGTCTCCCATGTGGGCGAGCCAACCCATGGCCCCATGCGAGGCCCCAGGCATCTGAGGCCCAACCCATGAACCTAGGTTGTTGTTCCAAAACAGACCCTTCGCTGGCTCGGCCAGAGACCCAGCCCCCTCTACCACCCAAGATTCCAAGACCGAGACAGAAAACAGAAAGAGAAAGGACAAAATGGGCGCCCCCCAGAAATAAGCCTACCATAAAAACAAACCCTCACCTACCCGACCAACACACCCACTGAAAAAAAGAAACACAGCCTTTCAAACAACAAACCGAGATAATCTAACCCTGAAGCCCCGTAAGTGATTACTACCAGCCTAAATTGAAGACGAAGTGCATTAACAGGTAGGAATAACAAGTAAAACACCCTTTTGACAAAGCATACACATGATTCAGCAAGAATGGTCACCAAACATCCCCCAGTTGCCACTTGGTTAGCAGTTCCTGAACTTTATGACCATCATAACAGTAAAGAGTCTGGCCATCCTTACAAATCCACAAAGTTGCAGACTCAATAAGGGAAACAGAAGCGCCAAGCTTCTGAAGAGCCAGAATGAACTCCTGTAGCTGCCAAAGCCTCACGACTGTTGGATGACAAAAGTCTGAGCGAACAAAGAAATCAATGCCACATGCTTTGGCCGGCAGCTTAGGAGTTGCCGCCCGAAAGATCTCTTGTCGAAGGATGAAATTCCCAATATAAATCAGTATGGCCCGAAGGTACGTACCAGGGGTTGCTAGAAGGGCAAAAGGAAAAACGATGCACCCGCTGTATCATACAATCCATATCCCAGTCACTCAGAGCTGGAAATGCCTCTTGGAACAAATAGACTACAGAACCACAGGTGTTCTCACCTTCTGACTCTCCAGGGACACCCCCCCCCCTCCCAAGACATGCAAATTGTTCAGACGTGACCTGTTCTCCAAGTCTTCCACCATTGACGACAGAGTGGTAATCTGCTGCTCATGCTGGGACACCCCCGAGCTGTTGGATTTCACTGCCTTTTGGAGAGACACCTAGGAGGCTTCCACCACCCCCAACAGTGACTGGATAATGTCCAAATTTTTTGATAATTTGTGAAGAACCACTTGGGTCTTAAGATGGGTCAGCCTTTAATGCAATAGTCCTCTCTGTGCTGCAGGAGAAGATAATAAACGGCCACTAGCACGGGGGAATCCTGTGCCGAGACAGTAGGTAGAAATCCAGAAGGGGTGGGGGACAGCCAAATTGTTAGAGCAAGATGATGCAGCTAGAGATGAGCCCCCCCAAGGGAGAGCGGTTCGTAAGTGTCAACTCAGTTCCATCAGGATTCTATAAAAGCTCATCTTCCACCTCCAATGAGGCAACAGGATGGATTAGACCTTGATCGAACACTGCAGACAAGGCCCTCTGCTGAATCTGTGGGCGGGCCATCACCCTTACTCCTCCATTGGGATTAAAGACAAGGATCGGCGGGATCAGTCTCTCACTGCTGGGTGTAGCTGCACTTGAACAGAGGGAACGATTTGCGGCTGCTTATGGTATAATCTGCCCACCATCCTGACCAGGCTCAGTAGTTACAGCAGAGAGAGTTGGCCCACAATCAGAAACGCATCTATTGTACGTTGGGTGCCAAGTACTGGGCTGTCCCACCCCAGTCCATTCGAGCCCAATACAGCAGTGTCCCCGGGTACCTTCTCACTCGAGGATATCTCCAAGGTGGCCAACACAGAGGAGTCTTCTACCCTCTCCTGAACTTTGGGGGGACAGGCGGGGTGGTAGGTGACAACTTTCTCCCACTGTAGCCCACTGCGAGTGTTCGTGCTGCCATCACCCACCTTGCTGGCCAGCAAAGGTTTCTTTTTCAGCTTCGGGGAGATATGGGTGCGTGGGAGGTATCTGCTCCTAGTTGACCACCCTTCTTTCAGGCCCCATTTGCAGGCATCCTAGCCTGAATCCTTCTTCCAGCACTGGCAACACCCCACCGAGGATCCATAACCTTCCTCCTCCGCAATGAAGACTCTGACTCTGACTTGGCCGTGAACAGGCAGAGAGCCAGGCATCCAGCCTGCAAAAATGTATCAGGTGGAGGGGCAGCCGAGCCACAGAGGTGAAGATGCGGTGCCTGGAGGGAAAAACAGGACCAAAGTAGCAACTGCTACTGGTATGCACCTTCCTCTGCACCGCCAGTTGCACAGGACCTCGACCACAAGGCCGCCAGCAATCAGCCTCCACAAAGGCTGCAGAACCGAAGGTCCGCCCTCCCTCCAATGGACCCACCAGCTGCACCCAACCGGCATCCAATATGGCCCCTCTGTAATCGGTCGTCCGGAACGCCAGCAGAAGCCTGTCACCACGTCCATTGCTGTCGGCTCCTTTCCTTGTGGCAGGCCGCCGGACCAAAGACCGGGAAGCCGCTGAGGGCCAGCAGGCCATCTGCGTGACCTCAGGAGAAAATGTAAGTGATCAGAACAGGGTCTGTGGGGTGCCTCGCGAATCTAAGAACCGCTAGATGGACTCCAGGACTCTGGGGTGCCGGATCTCAAAGCCGGTTCAACTGCAAGCCGCCATCTTGCCTCATGCTGTGTTTATCATTGAGCACTTCAGCTCCCATTCTCTATTTATCCACTTTACAGCCATCAATAAAACCTGGATGGACACCGGAGGTACCATCACACCAAAAACCCTTCCCAAGCAACTAGGCCACATTTACGTGCAAACCTTTCCCGAATCACAAAAAGAAGGATTACGCTTCCTTCTTCTTAATAAATTTCTTCTGACACTACTCATCGCACTTTTTACTCTCTCAACCTTATTTTAACAAATCTCCGTTTCTGTACTTGCCCCCTTCAAAACACACATTTTATGATATCTTGCCCCTCAAGACTTTCTGTAAACATCTTAACCCCCTCAAAGGCGTATTCTCTTCCTGCATTCCCCTTGTTGTTGGTGGCCTTTACCTTAATCTAAACAAACAAAAGCACACCGTTTTAGTCCAATTACGCAATGGCTACCAACAGTACCTCCTCCCACCACAAATTCAGAGGGGAGTCATCTTTACCTAATACTTAAACTATGATAGAATAGGCCATTTGCCTCTTAATGTTGACCGATCACCCTCTAACCATGCTTTAATGAGTATACCTGTGATCGTCATCCCCTACTGTTACTATGACTGAATCAGCCATCACTCACAAAAATGTTTCCCAAGTGTATCCATGCATGCTTTAACAAAATTCAGTGTCCTTATTGCTCTACTCCAACCAACCTTCACAAATGAATTCAATGATGCCATCTGAGCTACAGTCATCTCGCGCTACACTGCCCACTCATTCACTCTCCTAACCCCACAACCAAAAAACACTGAAAATACCTATTATCCAAGCATTGAACACATGTGCGCTTCCTTCTTCATACTGGAGGCAAACTCAAGATCCTGGGGACCCCAACAAGAATAAGCTAAATGGTCACCAATTCCCATCTGAAGTCAGCAATACTTCTTCCAAATTAATGGAATTTCCAATGCTCAACCCAGACAATTTGCCTCCCCAATACGATCTCAACTCAGTCATCCCACTCTGTCTCTGTCTGTCCCTCCTAATCCTTTCCCAAAATCTCCAAGGTTCCAAGTTACCCTTCTGGTGCTACTTTTCTGAAATTGGTTCACAAAAGTTAACAGCTTACTGATCCAGATCTCCAACTTAATCATACTGTTTCCAAGTCACATACACATTTGTCAACAAACCCTGCCTTCCTCACATCAAAATGCCCCTGCTGAACTGATTTGAAGCTCAAGACCAATCATGCGACACGTCGCTTTTGAAATCATTAAACACTTTGTTCTCTCCTCTAGAGTTCTCTCTTGTACACAATCCTACTTACCAACTCTTTATTTGCTGATAACAATCAACAACCTTTCAAAATTGCAGCCATCCTTGTATTACTCACCAATCCTAGAGCGGACTCCTTCCTTACTCCAACTGCAATGTACCCCAATTTTACCTTTGGCACTACATCTCCTCTGCAACCCGTTTAACCCCTGCATCCGGCTTAAAACAATTTACTAACCTGCCTCTTCCAAGCAGATTTCCAGTGTTATGGCTAAGAAATCTGAAAAGATGCACAGATCTCACAATAACAGTAACAGAGTTTACAGAATCAGGCAGCACCCTCAGCAGTAAATGCCCTTGGTTACCAAGGAATCAAAAGCAGCAATAAGCCTCCCAAACGCAGCATGAATTATCCCTCACAAATTGGCTGTAAAAAAATACAATAATTTTGTTCGAAACAACAGATTGCTAGTAACTGCTTCCCCTGCTTTGGAAATCCAATGCCTCAAACAATGCCCGCAAATCATCCAGGCCATGATGTCCAGCACCTACCTGAAGCTCAAACCAAGCAAGACAGAATTCATGTTATCTGCCAAGAACAACAAAGAAACGGTGACATGAACCTTGAAGGCTTCCAACCCCAACTTTCACTCAATGCCAAGTCACCGGTATTCACCCTGGACACCAACTCATCCTCAAGGAAGACCTTGCCAATTCTAGTCAGCCTGGTACCAGCTCTCTCTTTGAAAGAAAGTGAAACTGTTTCTTACTGAAAGTGACTTCAGAACTGCTGCTCAAGACCCTGTGCTAACATATCTGGATGGTGGCAATGGTGTTTTCCATGGCCTCCCAGACTCCACAATGGCACTCCTTAAAGGTATACTTGCGCCAGCACATTTCATCCAGGGCCTGAAGAAATGTGATCACAACTACCGCATCCTGATGGAAGTCAATTGACTTTCCTTGGCAGACTCGCCATCTTCAAAACCAGCTGAATTATTTACAAAGCCATCACGACAAGCCCCCCTACTTATCTTGCAGACAAGTCTGGTGGTTCTCCGCACACCTGTAGCTAGGACACCATCACACTGCAGACTAAGAAGTGTAAAAAATAAAAAACAAAGCAGCAGACCTTTTCCATCTATGCACCCAGGATGTGGAACCACATCCCTGTACTCATCAGGACCACCCCAACGTTGCTCCAATTTATGAAAGACTCGAGGCCGTACCTCTTTAAACAACACTACATCACAATGCATTAACAGTCCACAACTCGGCTAACTCTCGGTTCTCTTATTGATTCCATGATGGTCTGTGGCACTTTACTGTGCTCTGCTGCCTTTTTGCTACCGAAATACCATCAAGAAAACACACACGTAAAAGTTTGACAGACTCCATGCTGTGAGCGAGGCTTTTATCTTTCAGCTACAAATGAAGCCAGCAATATTTTGTTCGAGTCCTGCACGGGAGACTGTGGCACTCCAGGACAGTATGCGAAGCTTTCTGCTGGGGCATTTCTTCCACATTGCCTGGCTTGTGCCAGCCGTATAGATCCGCCTGGCAGTGCGCTGCGCCCATTATTGAAGGGCAGCCCTGCATTCCACCGCCATGACAACGTCTTCTCTCTCATTTACGGGTCTGCGGGCAATGAATTTAGATTTATACAATGGTGCCACTGTTGGGATGCCGCTGCTGTCTTATGGCCAAACGCATTTTAATTGATTGCCTCTCTTGCAGGCACGTTCAAAATCGAGACCAAGACCCACGCTGGCTATTTCATGGCAATACAAAACCAAAACGGCAAAAGGCAGGATAATGGATTGCAAAAATTCCACGTTTGCCACAAAATAGCACTAGCATAACTTTGATTAAAAGGAATTAAGGTTTAATTTTAAAAAAAACAAATAAAAAAAAACAACCGGAGTGTTAACAAGTCGTTTTCCAGTATGTTATGAAATGCCTTGTATCACATACAACATCTTTTTTCCCCCAAAAGCTGGATTATACAATGCAAACAATGTTGTGTGTTGCTTTTTCGGCACAGTGGCAAACTGCAGTTTTAAACGTGTGACCACGGGCCGAATTTAGATCGGTCTAAGGACGGTGCTGGCCGACACTGGCCAAAGCGCCTGGCCGCACAGCTGCAACAACTACCAGTGACGCTTCTGGGGCTGCACAGGATCAGTGATGGCATTCACACATGACTGCGTCGGAGGATTGTCGCGGGCCATGTTAATGAGTCACATTCAAGCATACGATGGGTTTGTGAGATTTAGAACCAGGGTAAACCTTTGCTTGCCCTCGTGCCTCTTTAAGACGGGCGCGGTACAAAGGCAGCATTCAGCTTTCCCTCATAAGCACAATGGTGAGAACTGGTCTCAGCAGGAAGGGGAGCGGTAGAGACCCACTCTATGCTTAGTGATAGGTCAGGCCGCAGATATTAGAGTGACAGGGAAGTCTAGTTAGTGCTGGGTGATGTATGCATACCATGTGGCACTCATGCAGTGTTTTTCAGCAGATCCTAGAGCTGGAGTGGAAATCAAGGGAAATACTTTTCCTCTAAGGCTTTACTACGACTTGTACATAATGTCAACCAGGTGCATCGTGAATAGGAAAGCCAGTGTATTTCTGGGGATTGTGTAGTTAGGACGTGTTCTGTCATTTGCTATTTTTTGTTTATACTCTAATGAGGACATACCACAAAATAACACGCACGCTATCAGTGGTATGCCCAGGGTGTCATGGGCCCCAGTGCAAGGAAAGGAATGGGTCCCCTACAAGATGTTTGAATACTAAGGCATAGCAATAATTAGAGTTAGAATGGGTCCCTCAGTCATCTGGTCCCGGTGCCACTGCACCTGCTGCACCATTCGAAACTACGCCGCTGCAAGCTATGTGCAAACTGGAAAATTCTAAACTAAAAGTCTGTTTCAGTTACGTCATATGAGAAGATACGTGACGATTGTGCTACTGCCATAAATCTACATTAGTAACGAGATTCTTCAATAACACATCACAGTTTCTGCCGGGTTTATCATGCGCTTCCGATACACCCTTTATCATTTAATGCACATACTACTTTTGCGTAGGATCACAGCCCTACAATCCCATAGCGAAGCTGACACATTACAAATGCAGACGCAGGTCTCCTAATGCTGAGTCTGCCACCGCATTACTGATCCGAGGTCATCGTTGGGTCAGAGAGCTGTACGTCACAGCTCTATAAGAAGATTCCTCCCTGCTGTCAACTGAACTTTGAACTCCGACCTGCTGCACGGTGCAGACAGTAGGGCTCAAGTGCTGATGACACAAGCCACCTCTAAGGGTCCAACAGCTGCCACGGGCACCCACCTCCATTCACTTCTCTGCCAGAACCAAAGAACCCAAACTAAACTGGGCTTCCCTCCATTTTCCTGCACCACGCGTGCGCAAGAGAGCGGCCAAAGGGCTGGAGGACAGAAAAGCGGCGTAAGGGAGGTGGAGGGGCTTCATGCAAGGAAGATACTCCATGGAAATAAAAAGACAGTACACACCACAGAGAACACAGGATAACAGAGAAGAAAAAAATGGATATGGTAGCATAAACGACGAGACAGCATGACAAGAAGGCAGAAAAGGTGAGGAAGCACTGCAAGACAGAATACAAGAAGACAACCTGATGGATGAGACATCAAATGAGACAGTGAGAAGGAAAGGAGAAGAGAGCAACAATACAAAGAAGATGTGGGGATATATTACTGAAAAAGACAGAAAGGCAGGTCACAGAGGCAAGAGACCTCGGCTGCTGAGATGGGATAGTGCATAGGATGAGAGATTATGGAAGATATGGAAGAATAATTCTAAGAGGTCGGTAGATAGGTAATGATGATTGAGACAGTACAGAGACAGAAGGGAAATGGACCACATAACAGGATGCGGACAGGCACATTTTAAAGAAAAGAAGATAAAGACACCCTCGGGAAGAAGGTGAGACAGGTAACAAGTGAGCAAGATTGCAAAGAAGTGGGAGAAGGAGCACTGTTCGAGAGAGAGAGGACATAGTGAAGGGCAACATTGACTACAAAGAAAAGCACATATGATGAACATGCATACACAGCGTGAGAACATACACAATAAGAGTGAAAGAGAGACCACAGGATGAGAGGTGAAATGAGGTGGGAGAATAAAAGATTGGACAGATTTAGTGAGGAAAGCATTTAAGATGATTGAAAAGGTACAAACGTGGTGGGTGAATCCAGGTTCAGAGAGAGAGCATGCATGAAGAGAGTGACCACACAGGATTAACTTGAGAGAAAGCACACAGGATGAACGTGAATAGAGACCAAACACAGGGCGAACGTGAACAGACAGCAACTACAGGGCACACTAAACAAAAATGAATACTGACTGAAAGCGATTACTGACACCCAATTAGAGACTGCAAAAAACAAGCGACAATTAATAAAAAACAGATTTCTGGCTAGAGCAATATTCAGAAAATATTTCTAGGTAAAATCTAGATTTGTATGTCACATGCCTGTATCAAATGCTTCAAAGGGTTATGGACTTAAAGACCAAAACTATTAGTCACTCAATTTTGTTCCTCACTTATAAAAATATTCCAACTTTAATAAATAGTATCCAGAACCTTAGTAATAAACAAAGGTATGGTTCAAGAAAGATCTGACTTTAATGTTGTAAGTGAAGCCCTGGTTTCCTCACTGGAGCATTGTACAAGCCCCCTCGGATGGCACCCCTTGTCGAGTCTGACTGGCGCTAACCTATAGAGAGGGCACCGATCCTAGTACTCATTGTAGGTATTTTTTTACTGTCAAAATAGGTCTTCTGTAAATGCTCTTAGTGCCTCCATTCTGGTTCAAAACCCTTCATCATAATTCTTTAAAAAAAAACTCAAACTCCCAATCTGGCTGCCAAGCTTCCAAAGTTTATTTAAATCACCCATGTTGGATTGGAGCTGGGAGAAAATGTATTAAAACCACAGCTCTTCAGAAACAGAAAGCTGGGTACAAAAATTAATTCAGGGGTACTCATGCTGTCCCTCATTCTCTTGGCTCTTATGACTCACAGGACGATGGTAGGTAACCTGATCATCACCATCTCAACTATCCCACCCATCACCAGTGGGTATATTACTCCCAGATGTCTCCTATTCTGGGTGGAAAATCAAGAGATGAAAATCAACTAATATTGTGAGTGGATGTGGGTCAAGCACCTCTATTTCCCTCTTGGCTCCGCTTAACCATTGGCTCTGCCAAGCCAAGAAATACAAGGAAATCACAATGGCTCCGGACCAATATCTATGGGAAGAAACACCCACAAAAATTTAAGGTTCCTCTGTTATCAGTTCCGGAAGCCCTTATTGGTGAATCACTCAGCATCACCAATTTACTACTTCTACAAGGAACTGCGGATCCAGGTTGGATAGCTCCCTCACAAAGATGAGCAGCCCTACAAACAAAGCCCTTGGAGAGCTGTCTGCCAGTGCCTTGATCCAACCCATTTCCTGTCCATCTCGCCTCAGACCCCCTTGGATCTGGTCCTTCTAGAAAGGCTTGAGGCTTAGCTGTTCAGGCTGCAACCTTTCAGTGACGATGTCAGCAACCCGTCGCCTATGAAGGGCTTAGAAACACAGACTATTGAAGGGTGTCCCACTGTATGAGCCTGCAAGCATGATTTCACTTGCTTCAGAGACCAGTTCTCAGCCCCAACCTACAACTAACTCCTACTAGAAAGCTTCACTTTCCCATACACTCCCCCCACACACAGAACCAATCAGATTACAGCTCTACCACACTTTCATCCAGGACCCCACACCCTTATCAGCTGTTGCATCTTTCATGCTCTCTGAAGGAGGTACACTGGTAGCTCCCGCCAAGGCATCCTAACAGGTGGCTTGTCTGGGGCACAAGAGACCATGTACAGGTTGCACTCACATAACCCACAAATGCACACTCATGCATAACTGTAGAGAAGGATGGGAAAACATGCGTCTTCCTTGCTGCACACAAAAATCGACAAGACTTCATGAAAGAACCGAATTTGTTTAGTAGGGATGATTTTAACACAAGAAAACAATTAAATTTTCCTTCTTCTGCAAATCGCCAAGGGCAGTAAACCAAATTAAAGACAACTCTGTCTTATTTTCATGTTGGAACCATAGCATAAAAGATAGAAGCCAGGGCATAATAGATTAACATTGATTTGTTTTGCAGTAATGTAGACTTGCAGAAATAGAGCCAGCTGACATGTACACAAAATGTTTTGCAGGAAGGAGCGAGAATGGATGAGAGTACCGATTCAATAGGCATCATTCTATAGGGGTGTAGTTGTTAATCATATAGCAGATGGTGTATGTGACGGGTTCTTAACCTGTGATCCAAGGACACATCAGGGTCCGCAACACCTATTCAGGGAGTCCGTGGCTGGTCCTAAAATTAAATATTAGGTGATTAACAAAGTAAATACAGAAAGTTCTAAAACGTTCGGTATATGTGAAGACATTTGAAATTGAAAGCTAATAGTTTAGTTTGTATCAATATCTTGGTTTGTGGGAGCAGCACATGTACAGCAAACCGAATTTAGTATGGACTATTGGTAGCCTCAACTGAATCAGCAATGGTATGTGCCAACAAAAAAGAGAGCATGCCTTAGGAGCAAAAAAGACAAAGTGATATGCTAGAGCCGTGCATATCGCTTCGTATTTTGGAAATACTCGTCTTGGAAAAACTCGAACGTTCCCATTAAAATTAAAATTTCGATTTTCACTTTTTTTTAATGAATTAACAAATTTCCTTAATTTGGATCTGTTCGATGTATAGTCATTTCTGTACAGTGATTAGAGGTTCAAATCATAGAAATTGCCTATGCGGGGGTCCCCAGCTTCCAGTAGTGATTCATTCGGGGTCCACGGATGACAACCGGTTAAGAACCGCAGGTGTATGGCAAATATTGCCACTGGTACGGTACCATTCAGCACAGGAGGTAAAAAATACTGCACATCAGTGAAATATGATTTGCCTGCGTCAAAATCACTAGTGGTAAAAATACATTACCACTGAATGGCCCATTATATGAAATAACTGCAATTTGAAAATAGAAGTATGTGCAATCAAAGTTCTAACCTGGTGTTAAAAAACCTAAACTAGCTACTACTAGCTCAAGTCTAGCTGAAGTATGGCCATTAAACACCGAGGTACGACAGAGGGTTTTTTCCACTTGGTTTTGGTCACTGACTGTATGACTGTCCCTGCAACTCACCCTTTTATTACTCTCCAGATTTTTGTTTTATTTTTTTATGATGGTATTAAAATTTTACTGTGGCTGTATTCATTAGATGTTTCATATAATTTACATGTTTGGGTGTTTTTACTGCACAAAATTCAGTGATATGCAACGCATAATTCACAGAGACACATGAAATAGGTAAATACCACTGAGAAATATGCAACATATTTCACAGGTCCCTCAACATAACAGCAGCTAAAACACTCTGCCAAGCCTTATCATTGCCTTCAGTTTAATAGAGGTATGCGAGCCACTGAAAGCGCGAGCCAGCTCTGTCTCAGCTGAAGGTCCTTTTGGAATTTCAAGCCCATGACAAGCCAAGCTTACATTTGGCTTCTGCCTGCCTCTCTCGCTATACCCAGGAAGTGGCATTAGGGCCAGAGCTGCCGACTGTGGTACTGGGGAACAAGGTTTGAGTTTCAGCATCAGCTCAACATCTTGTGATTCTGGGCAAATCACGAAATCTCCCCGTGCCTATAAACAATGCATGTGACCTTGTGTATAATATCTCTGGTGCTCAGTTAAGCACTCGGTTTCTGGGGCGAGTTTGCGCTGTTTTTAAAAACTACAGAAAAATGAGGTAAAACCAAAGCCTTAATATAAGGAAAGACAAATGGATACTCATTTACTGGCTGATTTGTACAAAGTGAAACCAGAAAACCTGGATAAATCACAGCTTTCCCGTGTAAATTGTGTGATCTTCTGCAAATAATTTATTTCACTGAAACTCTTTTGTTCTTCATGATCAAGTATGGAAATACATTCAAATTTGCGAGTTCAGACTGCCAGCTGTACAAAATTATCACTTTTAGTAAGTACTTCTCTGTGCAGTGCTATAATGTGCCCTGTTAATGTCAAAGATTCCACATGTTAAAGAAATACACTTTTTTGAATTTTGAAGAGACTATCTATTTTTACATGATGTTTAGTGTATGATTTACATAGCAAATATTTTCAGGGCTATGGGCTTTAGGATCCGAGCCAGACCCTTTGCTCGGCTCTCCCCGTTAATTTGTTGGCTCGCCCACCTGTACTGTTTCATCAGTAAAACCTGGGAATTCCCCAATCATAGCCCTTCAATAATCTCTCCCTTTAACAGACAGAAGTTTTTTTCCCAAATAGAGAAAAATTCGACATTCTTAACTACATAGTTATTTTCTCTTCTTTTACTGTGGGCAAGCAAACAATATAGGGCCAGATGTACGACCCACCAATTTGCGAGTCCCAAATTGCGACTCGCAATTTGCGACTTGCAAATTGGGATGCACAACAGTGTCTGAGACACTGTTTGCGATTCCCAATGGGGTCGCAAAGTGCTTGCCTCATGCATATTAATGAGGCTGTCGCAATTTGCGACCCCATTGGTAATGGCTGGCACTCCTAGGGATGGTGGCCCGCTGGGGTCAGCAGACCACCATGTCTGGGACTGCTTTTAAATAAAGCAGGTTTTTTTTTTAAATGCAGCCCGTTTTCCTTAAAGGAAAACGGGATGCATTTAAAAAAAAAAATGAAACTTTTCAGTTTCATTTTAAGGGCAGGCAGTGGTCCCTGGGATCACTGCCTGCCCTTAAAATTTTTTTAGAGCCACTCACAAAGGGGAAGGGGTCTCCTGGGGACCCCTTCCCGTTTGCGAGTGATTTACCACCCTTCTGTGAAGGGTGGTAAACTGCAACTGTTTTGCGACCGCAATCGCGGTCGCGAAACAGTCATACATAGCTTCAGGAGTCGCTATTAGGAAGGGACGCCCTTGGAACGCCCCTTCCTATAGCGAGTCGCTAATCCCATTTTGCGAGTTGAAAATTGATTTGCGACTCGCAAAATAGGATTAGTACATGGGCCACATGTTTTTTGCAGTCGCAAACGGGTCTAAAACCCATTTGCGCCCGCAAAAAACATTAGTGCATCTGGCCCATAGTCTAGTATGCTTTCTATGAACATTTCCCTGTTCGACCAAAAAAAAAAATGTTCCAAGGTAACTTCCCCCAACATAAAGTTGCAATATAAAAAATACACAGTGTCCTTTATTGCCATTTTGGCCATACTACACACTATAATAAGCACTTTAATTATTACACACATGCAGTAATTTTAATTTTAGCATGCACTCAAGATCACATATCAAGAGGAACGTGACTTACAAAATAATCTTCCAGACAACAGCTACAGCCAGAGTTCGTGCAGTATGACTTAGTTTAGGTCAAGCTGAAGGAAGACTGTTCATATGTTAAAAAAGAAAAAAGGTATGCTTAAAATGCCAAGCGTTTAACACGGTTTTAATGGCCACGATTTAGAAATGGCTGACAGAGAAAAGGTTAATTGATTCTCTAAAGGGCGTCAAATAAGAAAAGAATTATGATGTGGGCCAGTGAATTATGAAATGGGCCAATGAGTCATGCAGTGTTTCCGGGGTGAAAATGTTGAGAGAGCAGGAAAATATTTTCTGTAAATAACCACTTCTAGGAGGCGGCTTTACATCGATAACTGAACATAATGAGAAGCCAATGACGTTGTTGCATAGAACAAGCAGGGAGCTTCTTCAGCTAGGAATTAAGTGGGTGGCTTTGGTGAACAAAAGGCCTATGCACAAAACACTGTGATAAGGTCTAAAACACTGTGATAGTCGCGCCCCACATACATGAAAGGTGCTACTAAAGTTCTCAGCTATGATTGTGTAAGAAATATTCTACTACTCTGGGTACCTTTCAGAACCTAGAAGCCGGAAACCATCCCTTTGATTTGAGATCAAGATGTAAAAGATGTGGTTAACTTACATTGTGGCTGTTACTGAAGCTTTCCTGCTTTGCGGCGCTGTACCTAACAGGTGCTGCTATTATCTAACTCACTGATACTCACTTTATCAACATCTAAAGACAGGAAAGATGAAGATGACTTGATCCTGATGGGATTTGAAGTAGAGGTCCGCAGGCAAAACATAGATCTCATCTGCGAGTGCTTAGCTCGCTGAGTTACCCAACAAGCTTCTTCATCAAGCTTACCTCATGATTTTAGTGTGTTGTTCAAGGAATCTAAATGTATGATCAAATCTTGGACATGAAAATTGAATTTAGCCACCACCTGATGTAGTGTACCCTGTATTTTGTTTGGGGGTGGCGGGGTAGGGTTGTGCAAGAAGAGTTCACATTCTTCGTCTCAAGGGAGCGCAGGATCATTTGATGAGATCATTCTCTCCTCCCTCCTTTCTGACTGTATCCTATCCTATCCGAACCTCTTACCTCATCACTGAACAAAGCTGCTTCAATGATATTCCAACTACATTAAGGGCAAGAAAGATCTGAAACACTATTCTATTCTTTCCTTCTTATCGAGCGCATGGCTACCCATAGGCCTCCCACGCTAGGAACAGTCATCATAGTCACCAGACGCTGCAGCAGGGAAAGTCAATACCTGAAGAGCCAGGATTTCGGGGCTAACACGAACACTAACCCATGCCACAGCACCACAGTGCATGTTCTAGCCAAAAGAACACCATGACCATGGAATCAAGGACCCATCAACTTAGAATCTCCCCAAAGTGTCGTGATAGTGAGTAAATATATCAGAGAAATGTTGCATCTTGTACTTTTTCATGTGTAACATCTACACAAAGCCATTCATTGAAAGGTCATCTCTTAACGCCACTGAAGGGTATTATATCGGAAAAGAGAATAGAATGGTAAGGAAAAAAGAAACAGAACACGCTTGCAAATGTAACAAAGACTGAGGAAAATATTGTGTCTTGGACAGAACTGAAGTAGAGAAAGTACTCAGCTTTCTGAATTTGGCCAGGAGAGTGAACACATGGAGAAAACATAGACGGTAGGACATCTGAATGTACAGCAATAATTTCTCAGCAGGTAAGTTCACAAGCATCCTGGGAAGCACCTAAACCGAGGACAGTTACTGGTGCTTGGTTTTGGAAAGGAAAAATCGTCTATTTTAGTGTTAATCAGGCTCACTTGTCCACTGAGATTTTATCTCATATGAAACAGTTTTAACACTTTCTGCACATTCTGCCACTTAATGACCATTCAGCAGTAGTGCAGGAGACATAAAAATGGAGTGAATTTTTATTTTAACTTATGCTCTGAACTGGTTGAGGTGTGTGCATTTCAATCTTGCAAAATGGAAAGCTGCAGCACTAGCAGATATCACTGTCAATGGAAATGTTCCTGCTGCCAAAAGTGTATGTCTCTTTTTGCTTGAGGTTATTTAGTTTGTACTATGCATTTGATACAACATGAACACCAAAACGCAACAAGGCACTTGCCAAAGAACATTTTTATATCAGCTGGAACATCTTAAATCTGAGATGTACTAAGCAGAACAGTATTGTGTGCTGTTCTAACCACATTACAAAAGTAACAGAAAGCTAAGAGGTGAGGGATAGATAAATGGTATTGCAACATTGCTAGACAAAAGGGAGATTTGCACATAATCACAAGCTATTTGTTACATGCCGAATGCACATTTTGCTGTTTTCAAGGTCAAAATGAGTGCATTTGCAGAAGGTAATAGATAATAAGTGTTGCGCACAAATTCGGTGTTAGTTTGCAGAGGCATGTGGGCAATCAACATCTTAACAGTCCAGCCTCCCACTGTCAAACGATATTTTATAATATATATATATATATATATATATATATATATATATATATATATATATATATATATATATCGCCAAAACACTTTCTCTTGTTCTAGAAAAAGAAGCCACGGACACCAAAGAATGCTTTATCTGTTTATTCCATAACAGATGGTCTCCTACCGACGCGTTTCACCCTTACGGCTTGCTCACGGTACGGCAAGTCGTATCACATTTCAGTATACATAGTCTTAGTGCATAGACATAGAAATGGGTTACACAGGTTACTGGTCAATATTCGTGGGCGCCATCTTGTAATGGATCTTATTTGCTGGTATAATATCATTGTTTGTTAAGAAAACCGATTTACATAGAATCCAATACACTTATGTGTTGATAAATGATTGTTACCAACAGCTATATCCACATGTATTAAGCCCAAATGGGCATTTACTTAGATGCCGATCACATGATATTCCATATTAAAGTGCACCTGCTTTCTACATAAATTAAGCCCAAGTGGGCTAGTAACATAATACCATTGCAAACAGATGTTATATTATGTAAAAAATATTATACATCCCATGAGTCACTTTCGAAACCCATGTGATACAAAACCAAGCCCAAGTGGGCTTATTATGTCACCATCACAAATCATTACAATTATTACAATTATCAATTCTGTCTCCTCCTGACCAAGATGGTAGAGCTGACCTCTAGTTGACCATTTTTCCCAGTGATGCTCATTCCTATTTACACAAATGACAACAAAAATAAAAGAAAAACTTGTGTAAAAATTTGTGTGATTGTGAATACTATATACAATTTAAAATCCTACAATAATATTGTTGTAAGAGAAAGAGAAATCCATTTCATTCATATAAATTTGTGTTCTAAAACCCCTTCGAGGTTATACATGTTACATTTATCTACATATATTTATTCTCAGGCCTCTATTCTTCATCTTCGCAATACTTTAATATCTTAACCCAGGTGGATGGATAACTCCTCGCTTGAATTTAAACCAATAGGAAACAGGGTCTCAAAGTCCATGATAAACCTGGATTCTAGAATCCTTAGTTGGCGCTCCCTGTCTCCCTGTCTCCCCCTCGTGCCTGTGGTCTCACTGTTTCCAGGACTACGAAGGACAAAAGCCTATCATTTTGTCTGTGGAGCGCCTTGAAATGACGAGCTACTGGATATTGTTCATTATTCTGGCGTATTGCTCTCTTATGTTCCAGAATACGTTTTCTAGCTTGGTGTATTGTACTGCCTATGTAATATTTTTGACACGGGCAGATAAGACAATATACACAAAATTCTGTATTGCAATCGAAGTTTCCTTTGATTAAATAATCTCTGTTACTTCTAGGTACTCTAATCTTGGTGCAGTTTTTACTATTTATACAAGCCTTGCACCGCATACAACAAGAGAACCCTGTAACACCCTGATTTGATTTAGGTTTAATTTGTGTTGTAACAAGATTATGGCCAAGTTCATCCTTTAGGGACCTGCCCTTCCTGAAAGTCATTTGTGGTGATTCATGAAGGTATCGATCTAATATGGCATCCGTTTTCAAAATATGCCAATTGCGTTGTAATATTTTCCTGACTTTGTATGATTGACTAGAATAGGTGGTTATAAACCTAATCTGATTCTCTTCTTGAGATTCATCCTTTATTTTAGGATTGAGCAAAGCAGTTCTTTGCAATTTGTTGACCTTATCTACTGCAGCTTGAATCACCTTGTTAGTATATCCCCGGGCCTTAAATCTTTGGAACATAACAGGGTTCTCTTGTTGTATGCGGTGCAAGGCTTGTATAAATAGTAAAAACTGCACCAAGATTAGAGTACCTAGAAGTAACAGAGATTATTTAATCAAAGGAAACTTCGATTGCAATACAGAATTTTGTGTATATTGTCTTATCTGCCTGTGTCAAAAATATTACATAGGCAGTACAATACACCGAGCTAGAAAACGTATTCTGGAACATAAGAGAGCAATACGCCAGAATAATGAACAATATCCAGTAGCTCGTCATTTCAAGGCGCTCCACAGACAAAATGATAGACTTTTGTCCTTCGTAGTCCTGGAAGCAGTGAGACCACAGGAACGAGGGGGAGACAGGGAACGCCAACTAAGGATTCTAGAATCCAGGTTTATCATTGACTTTGAGACCCGTTTCCTATTGGTTTAAATTCAAGCGAGGAGTTATCCATCCACCTGGGTTAAGATATTAAAGTATTGTGAAGATGAAGAATAGAGGCCTGAGAATAAATATATGTAGATAAATGTAACATGTATAACCTCGAAGGGGTTTTAGAACACAAATTTATATGAATGAAATGGATTTCTCTTTTCTTACAACAATATTATTGTAGGATTTTAAATTGTATATAGTATTCACAATCACACACATTTTTACACTAGGTTTTCTTTTATTTTTGTTGTGTCATTTGTGTAAATAGGAATGAGCATCACTGGGAAAAATGGTCAACTAGAGGTCAGCTCTACCATCTTGGTCAGGAGGAGACAGAATTGATAATTGTAATATTTGTAATGATTTGTGATGGTGACATAATAAGCCCACTTGGGCTTGATTTTGTATCACATGGGTTTCGAAAGTGACTCCTGGGATGTATAATATTTTTTACATAATATAACAGATCTGTTTGCAATGGTATTATGTTACTAGCCCACTTGGGCTTAATTTATGTAGAAAGCAGGAGCCCATTTGGGCTTAATACATGTGGATATAACTGTTGGTAACAATCATTTATCAACACATAAGTGTATTGGATTCTATGTAAATCGGTTTTCTTAACAAACAATGATATTATACCAGCAAATAAGATCCATTACAAGATGGCGCCCACGAATATTGACCAGTAACCTGTGGAACCCATTTCTATGTCTATGCACTAAGACTATGTATACTGAAATGTGATACGACTTGCCGTACCGTGAACAAGCCGTAAGGGTGAAACGCGTCGGTAGGAGACCATCTGTTATGGAATAAACATATAAAGCATTCTTGGGTGTCCGTGGCTTCTTTTTCTAGAACAAGAGAAAGTGTTTTGGCGTTATTAAGGGATTCCGGATCCCGCGACGAACCGCCGCGCAGCTAAGCCCCATACTACCGGAGGTTCATGAAAATATATATATATATATTATATATACACACACACACACACAAAGATAGATCAGAAAGTCAGGTTTATGATTCTAAAAAGGGAATTCTGTGACAATATGCTAAGATAAGTGGAAGACACTATGTACGTTTCCTTCTCTTCCGATTAAACACAAACCTACCTGTCCTTTCCACTTTGCCACACTACACATGTTAAAATAAACACAAAGGAGCTGCTGAACAGGGGCTCAGAGATTTCCTTTCTATTCTCTTTACCATCACACAAAATATATGTGTACATGGGTGTCTGAGTTTTGCTAGTTGGTGAGCAAACAAACAATTCACAGTTCCTGATGATACTAGGTTGTTATTACAGTACGTTACGACGATCAATCACATTTCTCTAGAACACCAACTAATTCCTATGGCTTAAGTGTGTTCTCAGTTTGTCTTCAAAAAAAGGGCAAATAATAAATCATCTTGATTATGTATGTGCTACATACCACCAATGGAAGTAAGGGTTCAGTTCATAACACCTTTGTATCTTTTTTATTAAATTATACAAAGAAACACAGTTAAAATTGATAGATTCTTCATATTGTACCATACTGTATTCTCCAATAGATTCTCCATATTGTACACTGTCGTCTAAAGCAATTTCCTCATAGGAATTCCATTCTCAAACATATATTTTCACTACTGTTGGCCGGCTGACTATAATGAACGCGATCTTATTAAATGTATGTGATGCCTAAATGATAAGACTATCTTCTTTCATTGCTTACACTGTACAAACGGTCGACTGAATACCACTAAATATCACTGTCTTCAAGGGGTTTTCTTTTGGTTCCTGTTTCCTCTTTCATCTGGCGTTTGCATTCAAAAATATCAGAATGGATTCCTAACTTAACTGGAAATGTGGTTGAACGAATTAATGAAGAATTAATCTTTGCAGGCACATAGGAGTTTGCGCACCTACTTTCTTGTGAAAAGAAGATGGGAACTATACACATAAATACTAGCAATGTGTCAAGAGTTCATAATCTAGGTTAGACCGTGTGTTCCAGTAGAAGGGTTCACTGCTGTCCTCCATTTATGAATGTTTAGGATATAAAAAAAAAGCATATGGCTGGTGCAAATATTTCTCTTTGCGTTCCATGCCACACTACGAGATAAGGAAACTTTATGGAGACAATTGCTTATAGCGAATGTTTACATGGTATATCCAATATTAACACTTGTGTTTATATTTTCCTCTTCAGCAAATGGCTGTATCATGGGCATTGAAGTGAAACGACTAAGACCATAATGGGAACAATGTATCTAGTAATGCAATTCGAATTTGAATCACTTTGAGGTAAGGTGAAGCTTGAGAGTTGTAAAGTTAGAAGAACCAAATTGATCTGTGATTTTAAGAGTGGTGCAGCAATATTGTCATAACATTTAAATCACATAATTTACAACAGTATCTGGCACTCTTTTTGATGATGCACTCAATGTCCGTACCTCATGTAGTCTCTACTGGTGCATTTACTAAGGGAACAACTACAAAAGACGACTGTACGCCATACATATGGCAAGATAATTAAGCAACCTGAAGCTAGTTTCCACTCAGTAAAAAGAAAAACATTTGTCAAAGCAAATTATCTTTTTCAAATCATCGTGAGTCCATAGTCACAAAAGTAGGAGGTTGAAATGTTGTTCAGTTGCAAATGCTTTATTCTTCGTTTTGCTTCAAAATGCGAGTAGTAAAACTCATTCAAACAATTTCTTTGTCAACTTTGTGGCTCACATCCTATTCCGAAGAAAGCTATTCACTGAAAGGTGACAAGCTAATGGCAAATGTGTTTGGTCGTCTTAAGATTTAGCACTGGCATGCAGTTAAGAGAAAGACACTCCAAACGTTGTGTAGGGATTTTCTAGGCCTATGTGTGTGACCCTTGACGTGGAACCCTGCAAAGCTAAACACAAGGAAAAAAACATCCAAGACCTACAAGGAAAATATCTCCAATAATACTGGAGACACCTGAATATTTTGCATCCTCATGGCTACAGTTTTAGTTTTTCTCATATTTTGTTCACCGTGAAGTTCTGTGGCCTTTCCCCGTTTATTGCGATGTTGGTCTTAGGAAGGTTTTTGGTGTTGCATAAGAGCATTGCTAATATCTGGGCAAGCCTTTTCCTCCCAGTACCCAGTATCTGGGTAAGACTTCTCCTGCTGCTTTCATTTTTCCTTCTTTTCATCTCTATTTTCCCTTCTTATATTTTCCCTGGGATGATTGCGGAGTTCTTTTTTAAGTTGGAGCATTAGACTGAAGCTGAACATGGATGTTTCTCCCCATTTTGAATCGATGTGTAGTGAGGGGCTGCGTTGTTGTACTGCAAGGTATGTGATTTTTGATTCTGGGTATGGCTCCATCCCTTTGATCGGTCTAATATGTTTAATAATAAAACCATATTTGGGATTAAGTGACCTTTATGTGAAAGGAATGCATGTACTGATACAAGCCTGTCAAGCATTTCACATAGTTATCTGACAATGTGAAAAAATTAACAATTTATACAGCATTATCACACATCTTCAATACAATGCTAACATCAGATGCTTGATTTGCTACCTTGCTTATATCTTACACCTCCAACGCCTAGGTTTGAAGGTACATAATAGAGCAATAGAACATGAAAGGTTTGCCTTTAGTCATGTCAGTTCAAATATTTGTGGAAGGGAAATCAGACAGGCCCTACTTATGTTTACACAAGTCAGTAAAAAGCACAAAAATTGGACAATGAGATTTACTATCCCGATTAGGACACAAGCATTTCACAGACAAAGATGGACAACTTCCAAGTACTAGATAGGAAAGTCACTGCTTCACCTTGTCTATTTAATCTGCATACATTTTTTGCCTAAGCATACTGTCAACATCTATACAGAATGCACCGTCTGAAGCAATGTCCATTGCTCTAAATACAAAACATGGAAAATGTTCATGTCTCCATCAAACCTTTCTCAAACGCCTGCTTGTAACTATCTAACATACAAGTTCTAAATATTTGACTGGCTGACTGACCATAATTAGCCGTAAAAATGAATTGTCATACAAGATTGTGTGCCAAAATGTTCCATTAAGATGTCTTTACTAAAATTATACAAACAGGTCGCAGACCATTCCAGAACTACAATAAACATATATTCAATGCTGATTAGCCTCATGTACAATTCATTACAGCCATTAAAGATTCAGGTCAGTGCGATGTCAGTGAACAATGCCTCTACGGACAGGCCTGATTCACAAACCTCTTTTAGCATCCATGTACAACTTAATGGTGCAAACAGCAGCACTTATAAGGACAAATTGCCTTATAAGTGTGAGTACATATGCGTAAAGGGGTGGTTTGTGGATCTTTTAGGGAAGAAGTACATGCAAACGTAGATGAAAACACAGACACAGTCACACACAACATTTCAGTCAACTTTCTACTCTGAAAACAATCAGAGCAGGAGTAAACTCACTGTCAAGATGGGAAAGGAGAGGGAGCACCTTAGAATTGATGGTGTATGGGTAGGGCTTAACCCAATTAACAAAAAAGGACCCTATAAATGCTCTTATGTCTTAAGTACAAATTAGTCAAAAGTGAAGCTAAGCCATCAATTCTTAACTCTAGGTGGCATCAAGCTGTGGAATTTGCTAGCCTCATGTTTGGTCTTGACATACACAAATGATGTGCAGAGAAGTTCCAGCAGCAACGCAAAATGTTCCAGTCATTGAGGGCCTCTAGGTACCAGCTCCAATATATGCAATTTCCTCCATCCTGTTTGCTAGAACCCAAAAGGAGCTACAAGCCCAGCTACGTGCCATAAAACGTTATTGCACCACAAATGGTCTGAAGAACACCACCGAGAAATCAACGATTAAAATTTTCAGGAAACTATGGAAGCTCAGTAATGTTTTATCCTGTGGGCACTATGCTCATAGAAGTGCGCTATTTCCAATACCTGGGAAAAACACTGTCCAGTAATCAGAGTTAGAACTAGCTTTTCAACAAAGCAATACAGAAATCAGAAGCTTCATTCAATGCCATCCTAAGGTTTGCCCACACACAAAGTAATACGTTCTCTCTACAAAACAATAGAGCGGTTCAAACAAAAATTGGTAGTGAGCTCACATATGCGGCTGACTTTTGATCTTTAAGCAATAATGCAAGGAAATTGCCCCACACAAGAGAAACTTTCGGAAAAAAGCTGCTGCAGCTCCCAAAAGGCTTTCCCATCATATTCCTAGAGAATGATGTAAGATACAACTCAATCCAAGAAAGAGGTTGATGGGGAGAGTAAAATACACCTTGAAACGGCAGATGTCACATACAAATCAAGTGATTGAACAGACATGACAAGAACACACAGGAGTAAATAACCAATCTATGTGTATGCACTTGTGGAGAGCAGAAGCCATTCAGCCTTCTACAATACGACTCACAAAAGCATCAAGCAGAAATTTATCAAATATATGACCCTCTGCACACTCCTCTTTAACTATTTTACCCACAGTTACGGTTTACAAACGATGCTTCAGATGAAAGGCAATTTCAGTCGCCAGCAAGTTTACAACAGTAATGTGGCCTTGGGTATTAAAAACGTCGTAGTTAATAATTAACCACATTTCCACTCTCAATGGTGAAATGCGGCAGGTAAATGAACAGTACAGATAAGAAGGACGTCCAGAGCAGAGACACCTTGAATTCCATTGATGTCTAGAGCAAACATTTTGGGGGACAAAAGAAATACTTGCATTATCGGCAATTGCTTCATGACAGTCTACAAGACTTGTGACTGTGCCCACTGTTTTTTGGTGGAATCAGACTATTTGTCGTGCGTTGGCATCCAGTAATTGTTGACCAATGTGTGGAAATAACCCAGCCAACTGAGACAGTCCGCGTGGCAATTAAAGTAATGTATATTCTTATCATAAACATTGCTCAAGTAATCCATTTTGAAGTTCCAGTTGTTTGGAAATGCAAAGAAGAAAGCCAGAAGAGAATACTGGCAGAGTAAGACCACTGAACTGTACATCTCCCTCTTTTGTGGATCTTGCTAATTTAATCTCCTTTCTCATCTCACATGATTAAACACAGTTTTTACTGCAATTACACACGTTCTGCATTATATGTGTGCACGTCTCGGGTATCAGCCATGTATGGACAACTTGCATGATTTTCAGAATTGCCAGTTGCTGCTTTTACATCCGCACTTTTTAACTTGCAAAAACAACAAGCAAGACAGGGTAATGGGCTTCATTCTTGTCCCTGGTGCATTCTGCTTTTGATATGAAAACATAACCGTAAAAGCATATGTTTTCCGTAAGTGACACATTTATTGTCATTCTCTATGAATACTATTTAGATTCATCCCTCAACCTTTTCCTTAATACAATGTTTAATTTGCATTATTTTTTACGTTGTTTTACACTGGTTCACATAATTTCTGCAGCTGTGTAAAATGTAGTCTTGTCCATTCAATCTAACAAGGACTGATCAACTTCTCATTTCTTAAGTGTATCTTCTGTGGACATTTAAACTCTGCACGAACACAGTCACATGTTCAACGGTTAGGAAGTACCTTCCTGACTTTCTATGGTGTCCATCTTCATTATAAAAAGCCTGCTCAAAAAGATGCCGCCCATGAACAATTTATAACCTCCTCCTCCACCACTACATTCCTAATGCCTTGAAATCTGGCATTTACTTGACCAGTACACAAACCAAACATTGTCTTGGGGTCAATAGTATTCCATCCAAAACGTATGTAAACCGAGCATTTTGAGTTGAGCTTCTTATTTTCTTTAAGATATATATATGGTAATAGGTTGTAAATAGATCTACATAGATATAGGCCCATCCAGGGCGAGATTGTGTTCATCAATTTAATGAATTGCAATGATCATACTTTGCATTTTGTTTAAATGAAATTCGAAAATGTAAATAGTTATGTACATATTTACATGCCCATCCAGGGCGAAATTATTCATGATTTAATGAATTTGTGGATTGCGATGATAATTGTTGTATTGCATGTTTCAAGATGGCCGAAATGGTTGTAATATGAAGTATAGTCCTTCGTTGATTGCAATACCTAGAAACCACCAATGCAGTTGTAACTATATTTAAATGGCGTGGTCTCGGGCTGCCGCTTCATATTGAGGAAGGCAGTCGCCGAAACGCGTCTTGTTTGTGTGTCGTAACCATTAAATTTGGTTTACAAGTCTCCTGTGAGTGCCGGTACTTTGTGTACAACGTAGCTGGCATATTGAGCGCATCTGCACCAATGCACGCAGAGCACCCGCCCGCGAGTGCAGGAACTGTGGTGGAGTTTTCGGAGCACGAGTCAAATTATTCCGGCACCGCCGCAGCTCAATGGAGCCGCAATCGTAATCTTACCGGAAGAGCCCAAAATGCCCCGAGCTGGGATCGCTGGCGTGCCACGACAGGAGTTCTGGTATTGACAGCGCATTGGCGCTTACATCACGGCAGCGCTCGTATCACGATCCCGGAGGTGTGTGAGAGCTTCGGAGTGCGGTAAGGGAAACTGATCGCATTTGGACAAATGTATATGTTGAAGTAAACAATGCGGTAGGGCGAGGGAGACTAAACACGAATTGTAACTAAATAAAATAATTTAATCAATTATGTTTAGTGACGCGGCACGCCGCGAGGCCACCATCGATATTATTAAAAGGAAAGGTGACCACCTAAGAAGGGAAAATGATGGCCAGAATGATGCAGCAAGAGCAAAAGATTTAAAAACGAAGTTTCTCAAACTGGAGAGACTCTATGAGAGAGAAACTCGGAAATGGTGGGAGGCCACGTCCCTCCAGAACTACATAGATGTGCAGCGAGTACCACGCGGGTTGCGGATCTACACAGTCCCAGCCTATGATAACCCAGATCCTGCACTCCTCGAGGAATGGGCTGAGCACACTGCGGAATCGTCCAAAGGCATGCTTGTAATTTTAGTGAAGTGTGCCTGGAGTGACCGGGCACGAGCTCTGGAAGAAATTAGCATCCTGGAAAGTGAAATAGCAAGCCATGAGGATAAGAACAAAGTGGAGGAGTTAATGACAAGCATGAAAAAATGACTAACGAGTTATGAACAAAAAATTAAACACAGGAAGCATGAGAAATTCGAGAGAGATGCTCGAGATTATGAACAGGGCCGGGTCCTAACATTTGCGAAAAAGTTCGACGCACCACGCCGACAGTTACTGAGCAATAGGAATCAGAGAATGGTGGAACATCAGGAGACCTCCGAGTCTGACGTTACTGACACGGAGCAACAGGGCGAATCAAGGGTTGCACAACCGACAACTAGTGAACCCCCGACTCCTTTTCACGAAATAATTTCGCCTTATCAGACAGACTTGGGGCAGAGGACGAGGCAAGCCACCCGAAACAAAAAGAAACATCCAACGAGACGGGGAGGCTGGCACAAGTGCAAGCACCGCATCGCCACGGGTCACTAGGAGCAAACGGGGAACCAAGCGCTAACCAGTGACAATCTAACTATTGTCAATTTAACTCCCAGAACCCTGACCAAAGCGGAAAAGACAGTTTTGCAATTAGGTCTAACGTTCTGTCCATCCAAAGAATTCGAATATGCTCAGACGAGGATTGATCTTTTCAAATACACAAGAAAATTGAAACTTTATAAATTTTTCAAAACTCAAGGACCAAGAAATCAAGTCAATCGAGCACAGAAAGGGGATGTGGGTTTGGATTTACTAACTGGACATGACCTAAGTACCTTAGCGGTTTTAGAGGATTTACAAGAGGAAGGTGCCTCTAATGATGGTTACAACATAGTTAGATCGGATATAATGGGATCTTTGGCTGTGCCACAAGAAAGTTTGAGGAGTCCCTTCAAACCAGTTTCCAAGTTCATCCCCCAGATGCCGAATGATGCAGTCGATATATTTACGGACCTAATCAAAGATCTAAATAAATTGAGACTCAACAAAAATGGACGAAAAGTCAAAAGTAATTTAACAAGACCACAAAGAACAGCATTACAAAATTTACAGAAAGATCAAGCAATCATATGTAAGCCTTCCGACAAAGGCGGTAACGTTGTTTTATTGACAGCGGGGTATTACTGTGGGGAGGCTTTAAAAACAACTACATGATACATCAAATTACATACCGATTGCAATGAAAGAGCATGAAAGGAGCATTCGTGAATATCGAGAATTGATCAGTAAATGGAAACCGAAAGGACTGATGAGGAGTATAACTTTTTGAATTGTAAGCACCCACGCATTACGACGTTTTACCATCTCCCAAAAATACATAAGGACACTGTAAATCCACCAGGTCGTCCGATTGTCTCTTCAAAGGATAGCTTAACTGAGAACATGTCCATTTTTATTGATCACTTTTTGTTTGACTTTGTGGTAGAGTTGGTCTCTTACACCCAAGATACGAGACACTTTTTAAAGCAAATTGAGGGCATATCTTGGGAAGATGACTTTGTAATGATCACCCTGGACATTTCTAGTCTGTACACGAGCATACGTCATGCAGACGGCCTAGAAGCCATAAGATATTTCCTGAATGGTCGCTCCTTAAAATACACGGAGCACAACAGGATGGTGTTGGAATTTGTGAATTATTGTCTAAATAACAATATATTTATTTTCCAGGAACAGTTATTCAGACAAATCCGTGGCACGGCCATGGGCACCTGCTTCGCCCCCAGTTACGCGAATCTTTTCGTGGGCAGGTGGGAGAAGCAGGTGGCATGGTCGGATGCCAATGAGGAGTGGACCAACAATTTGGTTAGTTGGAACCGCTATATTGATGATCTTTTTATCATCTATAGTGGAACAGAAGAGTCAGCCAAGAGTTTTGTAAATCAACTTAATGTCAATGATTTAAACTTGAAATTTTCAGGAGAAATAAGTAGAACATCTGTTAATTTTTTGGACTTGAACGTTTTTGTATCCAATGGAAGATTTTGCACTACCTTACACCGAAAACCCACGGCGGGTAATTCGGTGTTACATGCCAGCAGTTGTCACCTGGAAAAATTAAAGAACAGCATCCCCTATGGGGAACTGTTAAGAATAAAAAGAAATTGCACACACGATTGTGATTTCCAGGTGGCAGCTGCTGAAAGCATGGCAAGGTTTCGTGTTCGAGGATACTCAGAAGAAACTCTACTGGAAGCTAAAAAGAAGGTAGACACTAAACCGAGAGCAGAACTCATTAGTGGTGCTTTCAGTGTGAGGAAGAGAAGATCTGTAAACTATGACAACTCGCTGAGTCAATGCAGGATGATCACAGATTTCTAAAGTGGTGCCAATGAGATTAGGAATGCATTGAGAAAGAATTGGCACATTCTCAAGGCTGATTCTATTCTAGGGGAGAATCTTTCCAAAGCAACCCTGCTTACATTCAGGAGAACTCGATCACTTAAGGACTATTTGGTACAGAGCCATTATGCTCAGGAAAATAGACAATCATGTTTCCATTCTGTGAAAGGCTTTTTTCCCTGCAGGAGATGTAAGGCCTGTACATTTAGTCAAAAGGTGTCAACATATACTGTTCCAGGACTTAAGAATCCTAAATTGATAGATAAGTTCATGAACTGCAACAGCAGCCACACGGTATACTGTCTAGTATGTCCGTGTGGATTAAGATATGTCGGCAGTACCATTCATCCGACCAAAATACGGATTCTTGAACATCTCTGAGCCATTGCCTCAAAGGATATAAATTATCCAGTGGCCAGACATTTTGAGAATTATCATGACAGTAACAGGGACCTGTTACGTTATTTTTGTCTGGATCATGTCCCTAATGACATAAGAGGGGGGGGACAGAGAGTTGAGGCTCAGAAGACTAGAGTCGAGATACATTCTGGACTTGCAAGTAAAAATGCCCCATGGCTTGAATAGTGGAGAAGAGCTGGTGGTACATCTTTAATTCCACCTGATGATGGGTGCTCTAAGAGTACTGAGATCCAAAGTGGTTTGCACAGTTGTAAATATGTAGATAGGTATCCATACAATGAAATTCTGGTCACCTTTCCTTTGAGTTGATTTGTTTTCTTATTACATGGTGGAAAGGGTAGATATTCAATTCAGTGCCATTTTGACTAATATGAATTTAGGACAGGCCTATTATAGGCAAGACATGTAATGTGTCCTGAACATGCAAATTGGTAATAGGTTGTAAATAGATGTACATAGATATAGGCCCATCCAGGGCGAGATTGTGTTCATCAATTTAATGAATTGCAATGATCATACTTTGCATTTTGTTTAAATGAAATTCGAAAATGTAAATAGTTATGTACATATTTACATGCCCATCCAGGGCGAAAATATTCATGATTTAATGAATTTGTGGATTGCAATGATAATTGTTGTATTGCATGTTTCAAGATGGCCGAAATGGTTGTAATATGGAGGATAGTCCTTCGTTGATTGCAATACCTAGAAACCACCAATGCAGTTGTAATTATATTTAAATGGCGTGGTCTCGGGCTGCCGCTTCATATTGAAGAAGGCAGTCGCCGAAACGCGTCTTGTTTGTGTGTCGTAACCATTACATTTGGTTTACAAGTCTCCTGTTAGTGTTGGTACTTTGTGTACAACAAAGCTGGTGTATATATATATATATATATATATATATATATATATATATATATATATATATATATATATATATATATATATATATATATTTATTTTTACAATGTTTAACAGAAACACAATGAAAGAGATATCCAAAATACTTCACAAATAACAAAATGGCATGTATCTCAAAAAGGCATGCAACGTGTCAATACAAGCAACCGCCAAGCACAAGGGAACGTGTGGGATTTTTGACCAGCACATTAGTCAATCATTTGTGCCCAAGCTTTGTTTTGTTTATCATTGTCCTTTGAAACGAAGTTTGCTGGAACTTTGTATCACTTCAGTGCCACTTTCTAGGGTGCGAACAGAAATCGTTCTGGAGAGCTCAGTGGGGGAAAAACATATATACACCAGTTTGGTGCAGCCAGTCATTTAGGGATTCAAACACAAATTAAATGCATGATTTTAGGTATTACACACTTACATCTTTAAGTTGCATAGATGGATTTATTTTTAGTCATTCAACAATACTTCCAATTAGCACTAGAAAATAACTGGGGCTTCGCAGATCAGCATGCTTCCCACCTGCAAAAAGCGTCAAAGACACATTGGGAGTAGTAAGCACTATAGAATACATGGGATCCCTTTATAAATGCCAGTCTCTAATTTCTTTATATTCGGTAACTCGTGACGCACCCAGTCGCCGATTATAAAGAAAAGACGTCAGGACTCGACTATTATAAGTTATTACAGTTGAGTTCTCAGTCGAGTTCTTGCGTCACAATGGTTGCTGCCAGAGACAGCAGCCGAGGTGAAAGACAGGTCAGGTCACGGAGCACAATTAAAGCAGCTATTTAAAGCAACCAAAACAGAACATCGCTTGTCTGTCTTCTGCTTTATTTTTAAGCTTACAATGACAAGCAGAAAGAACATGTTTATTTTTTGCGCTCATTAGCTAGGTAGAGAAAAGCCAGAATCTTTCTGCATGTTTCTACACATTCCGAGCTAGTGGAACCTTTTTGTAAACTGACTTCTATCAATCTGTTTTTAATATCTGTTTGCAACAAATAACTAACAGGTTTTTGATGTGTTTAATTTTGCACTAGATGTTTTTTGTTTATTCTACATGTTTGCAAACATGCTGGCTCTTTCATATGAAATAACTACACACCAAGGTTTTAAGTGGTTTATGGGAAAGCTGATGGTGTGACCATGAATTATATGAGATAAAGTACCCCCCTCACCGGCGTACATTACACCTTGGAGTTCCATAACCTTATGAAGGAACTCGCCATCCGTCCTCGTTCCTTTATATGATTATAGAACTCTGAAGTAAGTACTCAAAAGCAGAGATGATGACTTTAGGAGTTTTAATCTAGGAGAAACACACGGTTGAGGAGCCTCCGCCGGACACAAACAGCTGCTCCTTATTTAATAAATAGCGTTCCATGCTGCTAAGGTTACCACCATGGAACTTTAGATTTAATACATCACATAATACATCACAATAGAATCTAAGGGAGAAGCTGAAAGGACAGTGCTATAATACGTAAACAATGATGGAAGAAACATAAGACATTGAAACCCTAATACTACAAACTACTCAGTGACTTGCAATATCCTTATAATGTATGGCAGGGGTTACTTTATTCTTATATAAATCTACATTATAATACAAAGCCTACACAAATAACTAAAAGATTTCCAGGCCTACACCTTGTACAACATGCACTCTATTGTACATTATCCGCATGGCAAAAAGGCCACAGGAGTAGCAGGGTGGGAACGGGCCAGAGTACATCTTTTCAATGAGTTTGAGGTCTCCTCAGGTAATTCAGGTGCACCAAGGAGGACATTTGAATTAAGAGCATACCCTTTTTCTTTCCTATCATGGAAAGGTACTTACTCATTCCTTATGCCCATGTTGTTTTATGTGTAGTTCAGTGGTGAAAAGTAACCTGTAAAAACGTTGTGAACATCCACAATCCTAAAAGTTGTAGGTGCTCACCAATCTTTTGCTGTCCAGCCACCCAGGATCATACCTTGCTCAACTACCTTTTCATTTATCCATAGTCTTTCAAGTAGGATGAGGACACAAATTAAAGTTAAGCGTACAAAAACGTCGTGAACCAGCCCAGTCAGGCAGACGTTTCACATCTATGAAAATCTCTGGAAATAATTTTTCTTTACAAACCTGGTTTGGAAATTTGGTTATCATAAAGAGGGTCTAATTAGGTTTCAAGTCTATGGCTCTGGCAACCACCATTTAGATCACTCTCAAGTCCCTTCTTCTGGGTATGAGGATCTTCTTGCAGGCAGTATCCAGGATGCTGACATCCTTCACTGCCACAGCCCTGTCAGGGGCTGACTGCACCTTGCTTCTCTCTCATACATTATATTAAGATAAATGTTGGCTGTAGTTAACCATGCCACCCAGCATGTGTCTACAGTCGTGGCTGCTGCCTGGAAGGAGCAGTGGGGGTGATCACTAAAAAGAAAATCACTTACCTCCCGGCCGGCCAGCTGGCGCCGCTTCTCCAGCGACCTCTTCCTGGCTTCTTGTGAGAAACAGGAAGCAGGAAGCACCAGGGCTCCCATGCTCCCCGCAGCCAATCGCAACACTGCAATGCAGCATTGTGATTGGTCTGAGCGCCTTGACACAGTGCTCAGTCAGGGGCTGTAGGGGTGGACATGTTGGGGAGGAAAGTGTGCTTTCCTGGTTTGGGTGGCCCAAGAGGGCCGACCAAACAGTCATTGCGCGCTCAGGAGGGTTGTACCACTCCTCCCCTGCTCTTCAGCCCCGCCCCTTCACGCAAGCTGCAGCAGCAGGAGGACAACATAAAATGATAAGAACACGGGTTATTATCATTTTATTTTTTCCTTTCTTTTGCTGCTCTGAGGCAGTAGGGCAACACTCCTCTGCCTTAGTGGAGGAGCCGCTTCTGAGTGCCTAGTTTCCAGCTACGCTTGTATAAGACTCCAATTTTCCCCCAGTTTCCTTTTCATTTCTCAATGTTTTATCTAGTCAAATATTTTTTTCCTACACCAATAACGTCTGCTAATTGCTTAGATTAGTCTGCACGCGACTCAATGATAAATAAAAAGATTAAGTATCATCAGAGAGAATTAAAGTTTAACAAAATTGTTTAATTTACGTTGCCCCAGAACAGATTAAGGTTGAAGTCATAAAAATAGCAACTGATTATGCCCTATTTACTCTTCTACTCCACTCAGGTGTATCTGCTTAGCATGCACTGTCTAAATTATCACAATGAAAAGTGAGGGAACAAGGGTCATACATTATTGCATTATTCGCACAATTGCATGTTACCGTAATCAATAATTGCTTTTTCAACATCATTGCTTAAAATCATCCCAATTCCTAGCTTTCTTTAAATGGTCAAGCTTTGTTAAATCACTGTTCCTGTGACGTTTGGCTGCAACTGAATCTAGGCAGGCATACAGCAAGTGCAGGTGGCAAATGCAATCCAGTTCATTGATGTTATCCTGCCGCGATCCTCTAAGGTGAGCATGACAATGACTGGGCCATTCAGTTAATAATGGGAGATAATAGGAGATAACACAGGGAAGAGGACTAGCGGCATGAGTGAGGAGGAAAGTAGGAAGGGCTCACAAATGCCAGGAGAGGGAGTCCTGTACCTTGGAACCCTTGGAACGTATATGAATACTGGGAAAGTTGACTAGGGTTCTTAATGTGTGAGAGCCAAAACAAAATGCATTACAAACCTAACAAATGATCGCCAGGTGTCAGATAGAAGGTCCAGTCCCTGCCATGTCACAGCCGGCTACATCATGGAACAACTAATCATCCTTTTTCATATTACATAACCAGGTACCAAGACCGAGTTCCTGATCCCAGTGTGGCCATGGACAGAAGCACCAATGAACAGATAACTATCCCCACACTAAATCACCCAATGTTATCTGGGAGCTGGGGGGAGGGGACCACTCTGCAGGGTTGGGACCAGCCATTTAGAGGCACAGCTAACCCTTTTCTCGACAATAGACTATAATGTGGCAGATAGATGAGGAGACTCCTGTGCACCTGTTTCACCCTGCTGTGACTAACTTCCAATTTCACTGGGAGAGCAGCCTCTTCTTGGCCTCTCAACTATAGCTATGCTTGCAATAGGAGCCATCAACATCCACTGAATACCCATTATATTGAGCCCGGGCTTGATAGTAGCACAAAACTGTTACAGTCAGGCAGAAAATACATTAACAGGAGTCAAGTGCAGATGAGCATGGATTAGGATCTTTGAGATCGAGAGAAGTAGGGTGTCAGACCCAGCGGTTGCCGGCTGGCTGGGACGCATCACAGCCAGTCAGAATCCACCATCCTAGGTGAGTACGATACACGTGGCCGATAACTTGTGCTCACCCTTGGGTAGCTTGGAATTGAGCAGTCAGGCTTATCCTCAGGGCCCAAGTGTAAAGTATTGGCAAAATACCACCCTCGCAACACACTGCGTACACTAAAAAAAGACTCCACACACCGTATGTATAAATGATTGGTCTTTGTATTACACACACATTATTCCTCTAGTCGATATCTCAGCGTCGATCCAGCGTAGTATGGCTCCAAATCCGAAAGCGTCTAACTTCTAAGGCCTGAGCCCCAGTAGTTATACCCACAATGGCCTTTGAAGATGCGATCAGTTCAAAAGGCCACCTTTGAAATGCACAGGCCCTCTCTAAATGTTGTCCTGTCTGCCATCCTACCACTGGGAGGTTTGATCACTATATTTAGTGGGGCCAAGACTCTATCCCTTGGAATGCAGGTCCCAATTCCACCCCCACGCAACCATCCAAGAAAGGCACCCTAGAGTGAGAGGTCTGCAGTATTCCTTGAGCCCCTAGTTAATAACCTTCTATCAGGAATGCACAGATGTAGCCATCCCTCCAGCACCCAGATGTGAATTGGAGAAAAGGCTGACAGGCACATAGAGCCAACAGCATTAAAATACCCACTTTCCCAAAGTGACATTCCCACACATGTAATGTCGGATACACTCGCACTACCAGAGAGGTTCACCATTACGAACTCATCGATAAACACTACACTGCTACTATTCTGCATGTAGGAAATACTGCTCAATAGCCTTTCCCCATGCTAATCCAATGCGAGAGCAGGCCCTGTCATACCGAACACACCATCTGGTGTCATTCACAACCCTTGCATGTAACGCACGCACGTACATGCCTTACCTCTTCTAAACAGCGCACCCTGTCCACAGGGAGAACTCCGATTTAGCAAGAGACATGCAGATCCTTGGCACGTAGCTTTTTAAATGCCAAGCCGAGTAACAGTAACTTGCACACACAGGCCCCAACAGGGCAAACCAGTGGCACGATCGATACGCTACCTCCATGGATGGCACAACCAGTGCTGCAGGCCCACGGAGGAGCATTTGAGGTACATGCCCTGGGTATATGTCTTACCCCTAGACAAGGGACTTACATCTAACTCCAATCAGCCACTCATGTATACAGCAATCACCAGTATGTATGTATATGACAAGCACAGCACTTTTGCACTGAATGGCAATGTCAAACGCGCTCAAAGTCCTAAGGCTAGCACCTAGATCAGCGGAAAACCAGGAATGAGAATAGCAAAAAGTCGAGGGAAAGCACCCTAGAAAGGGCCATTTCCAACATAGGGCAATGCTCATGACCAGTGAGACAGGCGGGCAGCAGAGTGAGTCAGGTAGCTATTACTGGCAGGTCAACAGAGATAACCCTTAAGTTAACAGGTATGAAGGTGTAAGTCTCTCTGAACAACAGCTCCACTTTCCCAGTTGGTCATCCTGAACTAACCATCTATGAGGCTTTTCATATCCAAATTGACTTCTTTTATTTTGCTAATTTTTTTTCTGTCTCGCAGCAGTCTTCCTTTGCCCTTTATGCTTTCCAGTGAAGCAATGACGTGTTCTGCTCTGAAGGAGGGGTGCCTTACACAATGCATAACAGAAGATCTCTTTTCTGCGCAGTACAGTGGCTTTCAGTACACCAGCAAGTTTCAACTCAGAGAGAATTCGTGCTCCTAATGAGCAAAAACAAACCATCATGAGATCTAACCCAGGGAGCTTGGGGTTCCCATGTCTTGTTTAAAAGTATAGCAGTCTCAACAGAGAACAGACAGGAAACATGTTTGTATGATCGGGGTAAGAGTCTGCATTATCTAGAAAACAGTTCAATTTAAGTACGCAAGCAGGCAAGAACTTGCTAATAGATGTCTATTCCAAATACCTACAATTTCATTTAAGCATTTATTTTGATAAGGGATGTACAGTGAATATGTTAAACGAGATATCAATGGCATTACATTGAAGTACACATTTAAGGGTATTTAGAGCACTACACAAATAAAACAGTTAATTTAACAAACTAGGAATTACACTATATAATGCCTCATAGGGAATTTGAGTCTACTGTAAACTTCAACAACTCAATGGCCAACATTATTTTTGCACTTAGGTGAAGTTTGCTCATTACAAATGGTACACAATAAAGCTACATATTAAAACACAACCTGTTGCGTGCTGTTGTGCATCTTTTGATTTCAATTTCGAGCAATTAGCAGTCACGAGCTACTGACCACTGCAGACACAAAATCTCAGGAATCAAAATGTACTAACTAGTGTTTACCACGCATGTCACTACTTTGTAAACCATGGTCTTGTTAGCTGAACCCCTAATTTCCCTGTAACTGTCAAAACAGGAGCAAAATACCCAAACAAACATTCAACAACGAGGCCAGTTAAGAAAGTCAATTGTCATGCTTATGCATTGGTGCCAATCGTTAGATACACACTATTGGTTGTAATGAATAAGATGTTAAGCAAATCACTCAAGGGAGCATTTCAATGTAACTGGCTGAATGCAAGTAGTTTGGCTCAGGACCAGATCGTCTTGAGGATAATGATTAGGTGCTTCTACCTCCAGTACCAGCACTTTCTCCAGCTCCTAAAACAATGGTAAATATTCAAACTGTGTTTATCTTTTTCTCAATTTATAATCATTTGCTTGCAGCATACATTCAAGTCATGGGGCCCTGCTCCAATCTTCAAGGCAACGCAGCAATATACAAATTCACAACAGCGACATAATGAGGGTTCATAGCAACACTGGAGGTATCCTAAGGCATCAGTGTTCTGCTGGTGGGAGCTGTGGCTTTCACAGAGCCAGTCTGAGAAGGGTGGGTGAAAAGAAGCAGCTTTGGCTATTTTTCACCAGAAACAGGTCATTCAGTTAAAGATATTTACTATCTCGAGTAGGCTGACCAGAGAGATGAAAACACCACTGTGCAGCAGAGCACAAAGTTGGAGATCACTTTACAGATCACCCAATTACTTCACGAGAGCCCTTTCCACCAAAGAAAAGGGGCAGGATTTTATGACTGTGATCATAAGCGCATTTTGGAAATGGAAGGCACAATCGAAAACCTCCATCATGAGATACAAAAGGTCTGTATTCAGCTAAATCACAAAACTTAACAACCCAAAAAGTTTTAGTGTCTCAGCGAAAATGTGAAAAGAAAATAGCCAATGTTCTTTGGTAGATGTTAATTGAAAAGAATTCCCAGGCTGTAAAAATTGATCATTTTGCATTGCTAAGGCACTGAGCGTACAATTACAAATCGCACATTTTGAAGCAGAAAAATCACTTTCACACAGAATTCAGCACGGTAGCTTGAACAACAGGCAAAAGAAATGTATATATAAATCAGAAGAATACGCACTTATTAGTGCATGAAAACAATGTTCAACATAAATTGTCAATTTTTCTCTGAATGACAAAAATAATAAAAAAGGACACTGTTCAATCGCTGCACTATCAGCATTTTTATTTGTGAACACTTTTAATGTCCACCTCCGAAAGGCGCGGGACAAAATGTATGAACCTACCTCAAGAGGTAATGGATAATGCCAGTTCAGGGGCTTGGTGTCACTCTTGTCCTTCTACAACCTTAAGTGGCTGTAAATCAATACCCTACTGGTAATGCCAAGCTGTTCCAATGGCGCAAAACGCCCCCACCTCCCCCGTCCCTCCCGTCCCAATAAGGTGCAGTCTAGCGTGGCCAAAAGGTTCTCTTGCAGAAAAAGATAAATCATTGCAAATTGTTTTAAGTAGTAATGTGTATAGCTTGGTAAATATATTTTTACTGACATTGTGTTGTATCCTGTTCTGATTGAAATGCCGTGAACGAAAGAGGTTTATTACGGTGAAAGGGAGTAGACTTGTTCTTGGCTCTGTTTTGCATGTTGCGGCTCAACTAGTTGTCTTGCATTCAGATGATAACTAGGTGGAATATCTGTTTAATTTTTTGGAGTCAAAATTAAATGTGGTATCTTAAGGTGAAAAAAAAAAGGATTTCTAGAGATGGAGTGTTCCTAGCAGGACAGTTGGAGTTGGACGGTGGGGGCTGATAAGTCTGCATTAAAGCTCGCTTACTTACATTTACTTTGTCTCAACTTAAATTTTATCCAGGCGTTGGATTTAAAATGAGCACCTCGAAACATCCAATTAATCTATTCTACAGCTTGCAAGCAGATATGTCAGTTAATCAAGTTTGGAACACTATAGAAAGAGGAGTCTGTAGAGGAGATAAACTTCTGCAAGTTACTGTCCGAGAAAATTGCAGAGTCTCTCTCGAGTGAAGCGAGTGAGGAGGTCAGTGCGCCAATGCTTGTCCCCTTTTTGAATCTAGACCATCACTGAAGAGAACAGAAGGTGGGTGGAATCGCTCTCAGATGCCGCTGCACTGCTGTGCCCTTGTTGAAACAGACATTGGGAGCCGTCTTAGGCAGAGGCACCGAGAGTGGAGCAGAGCAGAGCCACAAACACACATTGTAACCACATAAATGGATATGCCAACTTTGTCCAGTCTTTAAACCATTCTCACCCTGTGGCGAGGCACAAAGACAGCGTGCAGAGCACGAACTCAGATTTACCCCGGAGAGTACATTTCACTAGCTGTCATAGGGTGACCAATATTAAGTGCACAGGTGGCTTGGTAACTGTGTAATGTGCCTGCACTAGGAGATAACGGTGACAGTCACTTTTTGTACATCTGCACAAGAAGAGGAGGTACCATATTACTTTCAGAACTAATTCCACTATCATCTTGTGATTATACTTCTTCAGAGGAAACTAGAGTAATTCCGACTGGTTGTTCTGGCACTTACAGCCAGAAATACAGTGAGAAAGCATAAGAGGCATTAGCACATCCCTTTGTGATTTACTACACAAGCTCATTGGCCTCAGTCTGGAAGTAACAATGCAAGATGTAACAGCACTTACTCATCAAGGAGATCCGCCAATGAGGTAGAGTTGTGGAAGAATGTGTTTCAGAACTATGCAAAGTGTGTGGAGAAATTTGGGAAATGTAGCACAAATTATGGTTATGGATAAATTGTCTGGGGATTTCGAGTCAAAGGATTGTAGACAATTTGGCTGATTTAATACAAGATGAAGCAAAGGTACCTAGTGAGTTCAATGTAGGTATAAAAAACTGGAATTACATTATTTGCCAAGGGTCAGCATGACATTAGGGAGGTATGATTTTTTTTTAAAAGGATGCAGGCTGAGGGAAAGACAGCAGAAGCGTATGTAATGAGTTTGAGGAAATGTGCTGCCACTTGCACCTTTGGAGGATTACAGTCATTAGGGCTCAATACGTGTTACCTTGGAAGAAATACTAATGAGCCGCCACCTTTGAGTGCAGGTTTACTGGTAGCAAAACAAGTTGAGCTCATAATGGTATGTATGGAAGACTTCTACTGCAAAAATGGGGACCCCCTCCAAGGAAAAATAATTTGAGGTCAGGGAGAAGAGGGGAAGAACCAAACATACAATAAAGGGCTCCCTCAAGACCTATATCTCTTTTGTCACAACAATACTAAGTTCAACATGAGCTCGACAAGCAATTAGGTCATATCAACAAGATTAACAAAATTGATTTTATCATCATTGTTTATTTAGCTTCTTTATATATTCAAAAGTAATTCATTTCTTTCTTTTTTTCCTTAAACATGTTTTTGTATATATATATATATATATATATATATATATATATATATATATATATATATATATATATGGATAAAAGTCAACAGTATTTCCACATAGAATTCAAGAGTACATACAGTATACTGAACAAAGAAACATGTACATATACCAAAAAGACAAAATACAAAACTCATCCAGACACATACAAACTCATACAGCATTCACACAAAAAACACATCTGGGAAAAGGGGAGACTAAAGATTGCAAGATCTCCACGACCAAGAGTGATGTATATGTTCAACAGGATCTGAACATTAGGTCGGCGTGCGTTTCGGTGGCATGAAGGGAGTAGTGCCGCCACCTTCTTCAGGACCTTTCCAGATACCCACAAAAGTCACAAAACACCCAGGGGACAGACTATGAGGATGGCCACTATACTGCTGACGAAATGTGCAGCAGCATCTTGTAAAGATGATGTATGATCTAGAACACTTTCATGTAGTGTCCAGTGGGTGAAAAAATCGTATTTCAACAGAGACAGTGTCCCGAGGGGACTCAAATTTCTAGTTCGGTAAAGCAAGACGTTTATGCAGATACTTTTTTTCCCAAAATCGTATCGCTGTAAGTTGCACCGAGTCCAATAGCTCTCAACTGTGTAGGGTTTAAAACGACATCCTCCTACCGACAAACTGCCGAAATGAATCAGATAAATCTCCTATGTGTAGATACGTGGGCCACCGATCCCCCAGCTAAATGGAAGACTTTACATAATACAATAACCAGAAAAAATGAGGTGAATGCAGTAATTATTAAGAGAAATGTGAGCAGCAGGAAGAGAGAAGTGAAAAGTTGCAGAACATCAGAACCACTCAGAAAGACAAGAGACGTGAAAGATGATAATTTTGCAGTTAGGAAGTAATAATGGGGGCAATCCAGTGGTGAGTGTAACTGCAGAGGAAATATATTTTGAAATGATGTTTGATTCATGTTTTACGCTCACAATTATTTCAGATGAGACTTATAGGCTCCAATTTCATGAGAGAAGGCATTTGCTCAAAATGGATACAAGGCCGGGAGGATACGGAAGTCAAGAAATGAAGATGAAAGGCACGTTTTAAGGCATGCTAGAGTTTACGCACAGAATGAAATTGGGGAAAACATGTGTACATCAATGAGGACAATATCATTGAATGCCCACACTACAAAGACCAGGGGTTGTTTCTGGACCGCAGTGCTGACTTAGGCTCACATAATTAAAGATGGATCCATGAAGTGGAGAAGAAAATTCCGTAGGTTGTGAAAGAGCAACTGGGATTTTTGAAACATATATATATATGTTCCAGTGCTGTCTCAAGCGAGAAAGCTGGCTGTCAGAGTGCATAATTCGCCCAGAAGTGAGTTGAAGAGATTGTGCAAGATAGGGGTGATAGTAGCAGCAGAGGCAAAAGAATGGTTGGATCCCTTAGCTCTGGTCAAGAAGCCCAGTGGTGAAAAATGTTTGTACAGATCCTAGAGCACCAAATAAGGAGGTACTGATGGACAAATAACCTCCACTCAATATTTCAGAAATGCTGTCAATGAAAGTGGGAGCTAAGATTTTTACCACATTCAGCTTGGCTTCTGTGTACAATTTGTCTGCATAAAGAGTCACAAGACTATACAGCATTTATAACACCCATGGGTGCCTACAAATGTGCACGAATGCCATTTGACTAGGAGACAGTGACATCCGTGTTCCAGAGAGCAAAGGCATCAGTGCCAGGAGATATAGGGTGAGATGTGGAATTAGCACATGAAGTCTAGGAAAGGTTCAAGTAGGATGGCTAGACTGCGAGCTGAAAAGTGCAAATTTGGATAGAGCAACATTTGTTACCTTCGACGCCACATATCTGCAACAGAAGTGAGACCACAAAAGTATCTTGTTAAAACCATTAAAAATATATCCACTGCGGTAAATAAGGAAAGGTTAATGACAGTCCTAAGGAATGGATGCATGTCTGACAAAACTGGTACTATGAGGGGGTTGTTGAAAAGAAATGTGGAGTTTTGGTGGCGTAACAAGTGTGACGCGGAATCTAATTGGGTAAAGAATGATTTGGAGTGCGCACCAATTTTACGAACTTTCGAATCAGGAAGGGATAGCATAGTGATCACCAATAGGAGATCAATTGTCCAAGGGCAGTTTTATTGCGTAGGTCTGTAGAAGGTGTGAAAGCTATAGAGTTTGCATCTAAATCATTAAGAAAGATGTGAACTATTCAGTGATAGAGAAGGAGGCACTGTGAGTCAAATGGGAAATTTAGCAAACTTTGCAGTTCTTTTTGGGGGGGGAACTGCTTAAGATCAGAATGAGCCAGGGAAGTATTCACAAGCAAAAGTTTAGATGCTGTGTCTGCTAAAATTAGGAGATGGGTGAAACATCTCTAGAAATACAGGTTTAGTGTTGACCACATTCCAGGAGCACGGAGTAAGGCAGTTTTTGTTTTTTGTCTGTCTAGATTAGTAACATCTAATGGGAAAGAGTGAAAAATAGAAGACGACGACTGTGCATTGGAGAGTATCTGCATATTCATTAAAGGAGTTCTCCCAGATAAGAAGTGAAAAAAGGAGTGGGGTAGGGACATCGTTTTCAAGGACATTTCAAGCTAACAGATGGATGAATGGGGAGAAAAAGGAATTCGATAACTGAAGTTAAGCCTTACTGGGCAGTAAGAAAAGAACTGTGGGAGAAGGCTGATTTTGAAGACAATAAATTATGAAAGCATGTACTGGTGCGTCATTGTAAAGTAACTTACTGCACATAGCCCATGAAGATAGTAAACACTACAGAATGATTTGTCTTAACTTCTGGTGGCCAGGTTTGGATTTGGAACTGTAAAGGCTTAGAGTTTTCATTGAATGCTGGAATAGTGACAAGTTTTAAAAGCTAGAAAATTATTTGTGCATGTCATAACTTACTTAACTTACAGTGGGAATACCCTTTACATTGTGGGGCCACTAAGAGGTGAACAAGCGACCCCATATATGCAGCGGCGGCTCCTCCGTTATAGTGGAGAAGCATCACCCTCTGCCTAAGGCAGCAGATAAAAACATGTCAAATGAAATGTAATAAAGCAGTTTTATTATCATTTTTTTTATGACGGAGCAGAGTATTGAGGGTGAGGCCATCCCCTGACAGCAGCATGGAGGAGTAGCGGTGGGCACTGCAAGTGCGCATGAGAGTTTGGCCGGCTGTCTTAGGACGGCCAAACCGTTATGCGCACTTAGATGTCTGCAGGCTACTGCATGGAAAACAGCAGGCACAGTCTCCCAGTCCCTCTGGGAGCATAAAACCAGCCCAATCCCAGAGCTTCGCCCATGCGGAGTAATACTATTACCAGCATGAGAGCAGCGTCTGGATTGGCGCAGGGGAGTATGCCTGCCTGTGATCAGGAGTAGAAGAGCACCAACGGTGTGAGGCGAGAGGTAAGTTTCCATTTTAATTTATTTATTATTGAACCCTGAGCTGCACCACCACTTTTTCCCTTATTGATCTTTTTCAAGATGGTCTCAAGTGTCATGTGTAAGTGACATAAGTATGAGAAGTGTCATTACATTCTTGGAAATAATATTCTAGTGAGAGGACTTTCCTAATGAATATTAACTGACAATGGATTACAATTCTGATAAAAAGAAGTATAGTTTTTCCAGAAGGGGTGTGTTATAGAACACAAAAATGTATCATCTAGACACAAATTGTGTTGTAGCAAGGTTTAACAAAGGAATCAAGCAAACTTATCTGAGGCCAAAGGTGCATGGCCTGTGCTCGAAATATGAATTGGACTGGAGAATAAATACTTCTGAGTTATTTAAGGGCAGGAAGGTGGATGCAAAAATTACTACTTGATGTAGCAGTTTTAGGGCAGATTGGATGTGACAGTGGAGGGTGGATGGCAGAGTAGAGAAATAAGACTGCGGGTATGAAGAAAGAGGTCTTCGGGGGATACCAAGGCTGTGAAGGTGTGTTTGTGGGTAATTAGGTAAACATAAGGACTTTAGCAGGAACTGCTAATTGGTCCAAGGTCACCTGATCTCTTTGGGTTGAAAATTGAGCGCTCCCTGCTGACTTCCACTGATTGCCTGCTCATTACAATACTGGGGGTAATTTGCTTTGTTGTGGGCTGGGTGGAGGAGGTTTTGAGTCTGTGGGGGATTTTGCTGTTGCCTGTTCATTATTGCAGTGACCGCTGACAAAGCTTTGCCCTGCTGTAAATAGTTCCTGTGGGCTTGGTGGCAGTGGTTGCAAGTTTGTGGCAAGTTCTGCTTAACTGAACTCTTGGTGACACCTACAAAAACACCCTGTAATGGATGTGGTGCTTCAGCAGTGTGATGGTGGCACACATGAAGCCTCCCAAATGTTATGCAACTGGGCCTTTTGGGAAGTAGAAGGCTCAAAGCCGGCCGGAGATGCTGCCTAAAGATACGAAGTCAATCGAAGCCACAATTCCTTTAATACATTTAAAACAAACTCTAAAGGATGGTGGTGAGCAGCTTGCACCCGGATATCAGAGTACTAGTTTTGCCATGGTTCTCACTCCTGACTTGAACTGAGATCTTGCTGTTCTGAGGTAACGACCAAGTAATCGATCATGCTGCGAACAAAAGAATTAATAAGCTGGAAAAAAGTTTATTAGCACGTCAGTTTTAATAATGAATGTGTTGCTCAAAGTTCTGAATGAATTATAAATGTTGTTAGTGTTGGCCAAGCACTAAATGATTAAGCAGATTGTTCCTCTGGATTGATCGCTTTTAACAGCAATAGTAGAGCCTGGCTTCACAAATGGGGTTGTTTGAGAAGCATAATCTTCATACCAATAGTTCCAGGAGGTCAATGTTGATGGGTCACTTGGTTGAGAGGGATAGCATTCATGGCAATACTTCAAATTTCGATTGGTTACCTGAATCCTCCCAAATTGGTTATGGTGTTTCATTGAGAGGGCTAATTACCAGCAATAATAAATCAGGCGGGTGTAGCTGCTAATAATTGCCTCTTGACAAGGTAACTGATTGTGATGCACAGGACATAAACTCTTATAGCATTCTCGGGTCTTAGTTCAACAAACAATTTTGTTATGCTGATCTGCCTACATGTATAATAAGTAGGTCATGTACAAACAACTTTATGCCCACATCAATCCTAATTTTCGCACCAGTCGTGAATGATCTTTTATATCCAGTGGAGATTTCTTTTCTACTGATAAACCTTTTAAAGTAGTTAATCGTTATTCCAGTCCAATTGTCACCATTGGACAAGTAACAGCTATGAAGGCACTATAGGATATTTCTATAGGATAATCCAAAGGTGGCTTACTGTAAGCTAAAGAAACATAACAAAAGCAAAGGAAAAAAGAGACTGCATTTAACAAAAATTCTGCCAATTTAGTAAGTAATTATATCCCTCAAATCCCATGGTCACAGACCAGATAAAGGAAATTCTTTCTAAAGGGTACATCAGATGGTCCTGCCAAAGACCATTAATCGCAGTAGGGACATAGGTGCCTACTGTACAAAGCCATTATTAACTCCTTTGACTGCAGGTAACTGCTTGAGTGGAGTTGAAAGCTACATCATACAGACTGAGAAGATATCAGGTAATGTCAGGGAAATGGTTGCAGAGATGGGAACCATTCCCAAAAAGCTATCAGGATAGTGTGTTTGCTGTGTGCCAGGTGGGACTAAGTAATGTCCTACACAATGGCTTTAAAGCTTTACAGGTCATCTCGAGCTAGGGACCTATTTGGGCCAACCGTGGTGGAGCGGAGGGCATTGTTGAGCGGTTGATCTGAAATGAAATCTCCAGTAATAATATGAGGATCCACATTCTGTGAGGATACAATGTCCACCAGTCACTTCCCAATTTGATAGTCATAAATTGATGTGAAACTCGATGTCATTAGGACTGTGGAAAACTATGGCAGTTTGGAACCTAATGTGGGTTGTACAACATTTGAAGCTTTATCTAATGAGACCATACAAAATCTCCCATGATGACAGAGGCTGGTTATCTTTTGTTTTGAACAATAAAATGCCTAACAATTACCACTATAATAGTCACTGGTGCTATACATTTCCTATATTGGAATCCATCTGGTATAAAGCAATGTTTACAAAATTATGCAGAGCTCTTAGAGTTATATCAAATATTGCCAGTCTAAGAAACCTGGCTGTTCGAGCCGGTTGAAGTTCTAGGGTAGTTTCTATTTTTTTTAATACAAAAAAAGTCAAAAAATGCACTAAGTGATGGCCTAGTGAAAGAGGTTTCTGAGAACTCAAATATTACATAATTAAATAATATCTAATACTGGATTGTGTGTACTGTGATCATTTTTCACAAGCTATTGGTACAGTGCGTTCCACTCCTAGTGGTACTACGTAGACAGGGATATTTCCACCAATTATGGGCAACTGAATAATAAGGATAAACTGAGAAGATTAGATGCTTTGATTGCCAGTGAAGACATTTTTGGAATGGTGCGACTACTAATTAATCTCTCGCTGTCACACAGTGAGGTCACTGGGAAAGACAATGATCATCACAACCTTCTCCTGGGTAAAAATATACATATCCAGGAAAGCTTCTGTCACAACTCTCTTCAAATGAGGCCCTAGCGGTACAGCACATCTTGGTTTGAAAGCAATGCCAAATCCTTTTGCAGGCAAACAATGATGTGCTAATGGCTATCAGAAATTTCGATCTCTCACATCATGAAAAAAGGGTAGAGTTCCAGTGTAACATAGAAGCTAAAGCCCTATGGGGGCTGATATTTTGGCTGACATGCACATTAAAGTAGCTGTTGCTCATATGAACAGGGAGCCTTGCAACAATGGTCTGTGCAATAGCAGATCACATAGGTGGCAAAGATATGAAGAATGGGCTAGTTATGCAACTGGAAGCCATCAATAACACACTCTTCGTTTATCTCTTTTCAAGATTACAAAACATAATAATTAGTGCTACGAAAAACTCTTTGCCAATTGGTTCAGACAGTCTTGTTAATTTAGTTTTAATAAGTGGTACAAGCTGGTGAGACATGCTACTCAAACCAACATTTGTAGGTATCATGGTCAGTATATCACTACCTGCCTGACAGGGCTCAATAATGGCACCTCTACATTGACTGACAGGAGCAATTAAGTTAATATTATTCATACCAATTGGGATTGATAAGAGCATGGTCCATACAGTGACTGATCCCCAGATAGCACGAATATGTAAGTTTATTGTTCAGTTAATTGAAACTCACAATTAAAATATGAATATTACATTAAAACCACATAAAATCCATCCATCTTTTGATTTTTGCTCCATGTGCAGATGCACCAAAAAGTGTAGTTCGTTAACAGAGAGTTCACTGATAGTACGGCATGGGAAGGAGACCATGCCAGAGTAACAATCCTAGCTCTGCATTGTTAGCAGCAGAACATTTTTCAGAATTTAAAGTGCTGATGCACCAAAAATGTAAACATGACCAGTACAAATCAGCCAAATCAAATCAATATACACTTTAAGACTTGCTTAATTAAAGAGCTTAGTGCGTAAGCATGACTGGTGCAAATTAGCCAAGTTAATACACACTTTTAGACTTGCAAAATTAAAGTGCTTAGTGCGTAAACAGATTGCAAAGTGCTAGACAACTGTAACCCCTCATCAGTTATGACCACGGAATACGGCAAATCGGCATAAAAGGACCCATAATCCGATTCCTAGTGAACCACTCCAAGCTATTCTGTTGTGGTGTTCTCTTGAGACTAGTGTCTGGCTTGAGGAGTTAAAACAGTTGCTGTGCTAGATAACCAATTAAACTATAGGCTAGATAGCACAAAAAGTTAAAATGCTCAAGGGGGTGGTCAAAGAACATAGAGTTTGTCTCCTGTTACTGCAGATTTGTGTATTGTCAGTTTTCTTTTTGCCAGTGATATACATTTCAAGAGTTTCCCTCTGAAAACATGAATATGGGGAATGGGATAGTCTATAGCTGGAAGCCATCAATAAGACACGCTTTGTTTATCCCTTTTCTGTACTGGAAAACATAATTAGTTCTATGAAGAGTTCTTTGTTTATTGGCTCAAGCAGTCTCACTATTGTAGTTTAGAGAGGACATCCATCCTAGTGGGCCATGGTGCTCAAACCAGTGTTTTTAGTTAAACAGGTCAGAATGACCTTACCTCGTGCCAGAAAGGGCTCAATATTGGTGTCAAAAAGGTGATCATGCCACACCTGAAAATTACTATATTGTCTTAATATTTTCCCTCCAAGTAAGGTCCTTGCAAAAGCTCTGAAACGTCCAATTGTCTGATTGTCATTATGTGAATGATCAATGCCACATAATACTCGGTTTTCACATGATGAGCAATGAATAATGAAACAACAATTTATCCTGGCATGGTGTTGACATTGGAAACGTGATTCTATTGATGGTGCAAACGTATGGGTCAACTGACTGAAACTGATTTATCATCAACTTTACTCATGGTGATACAGGATATGTATTGTTATTGATTTGTGATGGTACAAATTCATGGAGGCAAGACTTAAAAATAGTTCTTAAAGCTTGCTTCTGTCCTATTCATATTGATTACCAATCTGAATGGTATCTAGCAATACCATTCAAAATCTCCCAATCCGAGAGAGGAAGGCAGCCTGCCTGTTTTTTTGAAAGATGATTACAACAAACAGGGCCAGCCCTAATCCCCAGAACCTGGGGCCAATAAACAAATATTAGAGCAACAATGGTTCAGGGAATAATTTTAAACAATCAGTACTCAAGGCACAACACATACAGTTAATCCCAAACAATAAATTGAAGAGAAATTAGAACCAATGAAATAAAGTACCCACAACAGTTGTATGAAGAAAACATTTGTTAATGAAAAATATTCCAAAGACCTCTGTAAATTCATTAGGTCATCATCAGGACAAAAAACATACAAGAGAGGCTGTCTAACCCACCAGGAGAGCAGCGCTATAACAAATGATGTCAATGTCAAGGAAAGAATCGGCAAAGTAAGGGCTGCCTTCATTCAACTAAAGAAGATATGGAGATCCAAGGACCTAACGCTGCAAACCGAGATCAGCCTTTTTATCACAAACTTAAAATCGGTCCTTCTGAATGAAGTAGAAACTTGGAGGACAACAGTAACCCCACCAACGAAGCCCAGACCTTCATCAACACCTATCTGAGGAAAATTCTCCAAATCCGCTGGACATTACCAGCAACAACAACCTATGGCAGCAGACTTTCCAACTCCCTGCTCATGAAGAAATCATGAAAAGAAGCTGGGGCTGGATAGGTCACACCCTCTGCAAGCCCGCATCAAACACCACCAGACAAGCCCTGATCTGGAACCCTCAAGGGAAAAGAAAAAGAGGAAGGCCAAGAAACACCTGGCACTGAATCCTCGTGACTGACTGCAAGGAGATGGTTTACACCTGGAGGCAGAGTGAAAGAAAAGCCCAGGACAGAGATGGCTGGAGAGTCCTGGTTGATGGCCTATTCCCAAGGAGGGGTAGTAGGCATTAGTAAGTAAGATGACTGTCTATAAGCTGTGCATCAAGATGATTCAGTTAAGAACAATGATGCATGAAGAGTTGAGCCTGCATCCTGAAACCGTATTGTTGCGACTGCCTTGCTGATCAGGACACTATATCACAATTCACTATTACCATTTGCTTCATTAAAATACCTAGGGGAAAAGTATCCGAATTGTTTTAGCACTACTACGGAGCCTAGTTGTTGACACTTATATGCCCCATGCACTTAACTGCACCAATGGGAAAATATGTCTTTCTTTGATGTAATTTCTCAAATCAGTGATCTAGCAGGTTAAAGAGATTTAAGGATGTGTATTTATTTATTTGTCTTTTTGATTTTCAATGTAAAACCCAATATAGACTATGTGAATTATATATGAGGCGATTCATAACAGAAATAAATGAAGAATTGTATGGCCACATGTCTGTCTGTTGGCAAAACTCTTAAAAGCCCTCTTTAGGTTTACGGCTAAGTCAGATTTTCATTTTAGTACAGTAGACCTGCTCTCCTCCCCCATATACAAATTTATACATTTTTCACACACTGTAACAATACAGACATCACCTGCATGGACATGCAAGAGGTGAAGCCATTCACACACCTTCAACACTCACTTTCTACAAAGGCATGTGGCATTTCGCTTGGCATTTGCGCGTTACCAAGTACTTCAGTGAAGTGAGTATGAGTCATTCGCTTGACTTCATTCCATTAACATAATGGAAGACGTAAGCAGCGATCAGGGGCTATTTAAGTTCACTAGATATAAAGGGAAGTATCAAAATAAAGAAAGTCTATTTTGAATTTAGCACTTTTGATATGGTTCAGTAGTGCGGCTGGCTTCAGATTAAACTGGTGTTTGGTTATACAGGTTAGAAACAGGATCTGTGAGCGTGTTTCAATAATAGAAAGCAGCCGCTGAAAGCTAAAGTTAATCCTCTCATCCCCACTGTGCATAATGTAAGGTTCCTCTTGTTTCTAATTTCCAATGAGATGCCAGTGCTTTCCATGCCCCTGCCACTACCGTTACTGGAGGGAAATCCATATTACAGAATTTCTGCGTTCATTTGAAGCAACTCAATCGTTCATCAAACTAAGCCTGATGCGGGATACGTTCTCCCTTTGTTCACACTCCTCTAAATTGTGTCCGGGTTGGACTGGCCATATGGGACACAGAGAAAACACCCAGCAGTGTGATGACCAGAGAGGAGGTTTCAAGGGTGGATGGGCAGAGGACTCTCTCCAGAGTTATCCAGACTGGCAAACAGTCCTGAGGGAGTGCACACCATTTTCATGGAGACAGTCAGTCTTCTTCACTATACTACCTCGATACAGTATGGAGCTGGTATGTACACATTTCCTAGGGCAGCGTTTACTCCATAGTCTTCCACGGATTATGCCCCCATCATGAAGGCCTCCAGGAACCGCTTTTCAAGATATAAAAATACAAAGACGATTTTGCATATGCTGATATCCATCCACATATGCATGGGTCACGTCTCATTTTGGATTATCGTCCCAGATAACTGGATGAAGCACCTTTGCAAGCCCATCTTAATTAAGAAGAGTTCCAAGAGTCCTTTTGAAAACACACTCACAAGCATAATCAGCATCGATGTAGAGTAAGCAACCCTGAAACACTGAATGGCCACCTGCACCCAAGCGAGGTATGAGGAACTCCGGAAAATCACTTAATCGTACTGAGGTTAATTAAATCACCCTAACTAAACTGGTAACCTCCAAAAGAAATGCCAAGACATTAGTGTTTACTGGACCACAGTCTACCTTTGCAGATCTCCAAGACAAACGTGCATGCAAAAGTATGCCATAACTGAGGAATTTTCTTTTACAGAATTTGTCTCAGTAACTTCAGGCGCATGTTTGTTTGCCAGACAATGGACTGTGGGTTGAATATAAGCCACTTGCTGCCAGCCTTTAAATGTTTTAGCACCGTAAATTACACATATTATTAATAATGTACTAGTTGTATCCAAGCTGAGCTAATCACAAGAAGTCAACCATGTACCTGGCTTAGATTAAGTACGCGTATGAAAATGGTTAGTAAAAAACACAGTGCAATAATAGAAAGCCTCTTGAAAGTCTTTACTTATGGTTAGTTTGTACAATTTCAAGCTCTGTCAAAGCCAATATGTCTGGCTTGAATTCTGAGCCCTAACTAAAATATTTTTAAAAAGCTTGATGCTGTGAAAATAAAACACAAAACTGATTACTTCCTATATGGAATACTTCTGCGAGGTATACAATTTAATGTGTGATGACTCAGCATGCTTTTTAGACTTAGAAAATGTGATCATGCATAGCAAGCACTCCATAGGAGATGGAATCATTCACAAACAGACAAATGCATGGGGTGAGAGAAATACTCCCCTGGATGGTGTGAAAGCCCACTTCATGTATATCTGAAAGATTGCAGACAACTGTACCGTCAAACCAGACCTGTAAAGGTTACCCCACCCTGGCAGAAAACATGCCAGAAAAGTAAGCTTCTCAGAGCCTGACAGGATGCACAAAGTCTCTTATCAGAAAATAATAGCGACACACCCACTAGGAGAATTAAGGGAAGGAGAATATTACATGCGGGGGATCCCTTGCAAGAATTCAATGCTATTTTCATCACTCCATTTAAACTAAACTTCACTGATAGCTATTCACCTAATCCAGTATTTTTTTAAGTAAATACACTGGCTTGCAATAAATGTAGAAATCATAAATATGGAACTCAATGAAAATCAATATTTTCAAGAAACATGAAAAACTATCACTACATCTCATCCAATAAAGGCTAAAATGAGCGAGGAATAATGCAGTTCCTATAATTTATGTGATTTTTCTGTCTGTGTACATGACCACACTTCTTTAATCTTATTCATCCAGTTAAGCATACCTAGGCAGGTTAAGCAGCACTGTGAAGTACAACTGTACAGTTCACATGGAAACTACGCCAGCCACTGTGTATCATTCATCGTTTATGAAAAGAGAAGTACAATTTTATTCAAGCAAATTGGCGTTTTAGTTTTAATTAGCACCGATAATTGCTAAGGAAGTTATTCCCTGTGGGTGACCTCAATAATATAAATAATTTATCTTTATTACTTCCTAAATTACAAACTTTCAAAGCTTCAGAACATATGCCTCCTCAACTTGACAATGCAGAAATCTCTAAGATGCAATGATCGCTATCAGAGGTCTTCAAACTTTTTGATGCCGAGACCCCCCTGTCAAAATCTTTTAGGCGTAAGGACCCCTTCCTGACAAAAATTTCTAGAACTTTGGCCTCTTCATCATTGCGAACTATCGACAACCATAAACGCCCCCAATTCCCACAGCAAATCATTTATACATTGGGGAAATAAATGAAACAGTGTTTAGCAAACCAAAGGTCAATGGTTGGGGGCGTGATCAAAGGTGTGGCTAAAAACAAAGGGCCTCATTTACGAGGCATTGGCATAGGGCAGCTTCGCAAGTCTTATTGCGGCGCTGCACTACGCCAATGTGAAAGGACAGGAATGCACCTTATTTATGAAATATGGTGCATTCTTGTCCTTTTCCCCCTATGTTGGCACACAAATTGCTGCCTAGCGCCCACATAGGCAGGATGGTTTTTGTGCAGGAAGGGGCACCTTCCTGCATAAAAACAATCCTGAGAGGGGTTTTCCTCGTTCCATGTGTGCTGCAGAATGCAGCACACATGGAAAGAGGAAAAAACAAGGAGAGTTACACCTGGTGTGGGGAAGCGTGAGGTTTTGGCACTGCCCCAGTTTTACATGGTTTTGTAAATCTGGGGCAGCGTCAAAATCCATGGGCGTTGTGTCACCCACTGCAACGCCTATGAAACGCCTACTTGACATAGAGTAAGGAAACGCAGCGACTTGCACTATTTTGTCTTACTCGATATCTATGAGGCCACGCAGCAGCGCAAGCCTCTCATAAATCAGCCCCAAAATATTTTGTTCTTTTTTTTAGGTCTTTCACCATCAGGTAGCTACATATAAAATAATGGGTAGCTCAAATGAAAAATACATTTTAAAAGTTGTTACTATATAGTACATTATAAAACCTCTATTATTTAATGCACTGCATAGGTCTGTGTGTAACCAGAGAGCCACAGAATTAAAGTTGGTTGGTGCAGTGGAAAATAGTGACTTGTGTATTTTTAGTGCTATAAGGTCACAGCCTGTGACAGAAAGCACTGTGAATGTGCAAGTCATTATTTTATACTTGCATTACACACATTGTAAGATAGACTGCTACAAAATGTGCAAAGAGTTTTAGGATAAAATGGAGCTTCCAAAATGTAGATTTGTGTAATGTCAGACCATAAGTAATGCATTTTTTTGCATAACTGTCCCTTCAACACCTACTAAGGGGGACTAAGCACTGTGTAAATACAGTTATGATAAAAAGCACACACTTCACAGCCCAGTTGTTAACCACCACACAAAAACCCACATCTTTGCCATCACAATGCTTGAAGTGATTCCAGCAATTGAAGCCAGAACCACTCCCAAGCGCCCTTTACATGTGCAGATTAACTCCATTTCATTCAGGCAAGGGGGCACCCTGGCATGAAGGCTGATTTGAAGGATTGTTTTACCTGTCTGCTGGGCCTCTTCCTTTTACAGCACATGACACTCAATTAACTTCAGCTGAAGCATTTTAAGGATCGCATTTGACTTTGTCCAAAAGGAAGAGCACGTTTTGTATTCCTGGCAGAATTAGGCCTGGAAATGCGCGACCCCCTTCCCAGGACTCCGGGGCCCCCCTGGGGGTCGCGCCCCACAGATTGAAGACCTCTTACGGAGTGGTTCATATACCAATGCATTTGAGGTTGATTTACATTAACAAGGGGAGTTGCTTCCACGGAGTATTTTATACGTAGTCAAACTAAAACCACGAAAATCCCAAAATGAACACGCTACATGACCAATTGCAAAAAATACTGAATGCTACCAAGGGGGAGCGCAAGATACATTTTCAGATAGAATTCAAAATTAGAGATGGACGAGCCAGCAAATGAACAGGGAGAGGCAAACCAGGCAGTGGCGGCTCCTCCGCTAAGGCAGAGGAGTATCGCCCCACTGCTTCAACTGCAAGCTGAATGCAAAAAATAAAATGATAATGTTCGTTATTATCATTTTGTTTTTTGGCATTCAGCTTGCAGCTGAAGACAGGCGGGCGGGCTGGGCTCCACACGTCACAGCGGGAGGAGTGGTGGGAACACCTAAAGTGCACATGACGCTTTGGACGGCCGTCTTGGGCCGGCCAAAGCATCATGCACACTGTGCATGTTCTCCACCCAGGCTGCATTACAGCCTGGGTGGAGAACATGCCCAGCCTGCCAGCCCCTGTCACATAGCTGATATGGCAGCGTTGTGATGGGTCAGGGGATTCTGGGAGGCTGTGTGCTTCCTGCCGAGTGCAGACAGGAGGACGGAAAAAGAGGAGGCGGCAGCCGGCTGTAAAAAGGTAAGTGCTTTTTTTATTTTATTATTTCCCACCCCCTCCCTCCGTCCCACCTTCCCCCCACCCCACCACCCCTGTTCGGTAGCAGCCGCTACTGGAGCCAGGGTTTAGTCTAGGCTCTAAGAGCCAAGCACGAGAAGAGCCAACAAATATTTAGCAAGTAAATCGTTCAAACATCATGTAAACACAGAACAAACAAGTGCCACATTTCAAAATAGTTTTCCTCCTAACCTGGAAGCTTTTCACTTTAGTACATTAGTTTAGATCACTGAACTGAGGATCATTTGCTAGAAGTGATCATTTCTTAAGATGAACTTTAAAACATTCATACCACTACCCGCCCTGATGATGATGCCAGTAGCGAACAAATGGCAAGTCATATGGCATCTGCCTCCAGCACGTAGCTCTCGTACAAGAGAGGATTTTATTCAGCGCATATCCTGTACTGGTGAAGTTCAAGGTGCTGTCAAATCCGTTGTTGATGGAGGCACAGTAAAATAAAATTAATTGCCAAGGATCTCACAGTTTGTTCAACAGAGGTGAGAAAGCCAGGATTGATCTCAGTTTTACCTCATTCATACCACACAATTCACCCATTTTAAGTTCATGAAGATACTTGCACTGTGAAATGTTTCTCCTGGGGAGTGGGAGGAGGCAGATCATCTGCAGCAAGATGGCAGTGTAAGTGGGTTGGGAAGGCAGGTTTGAACAATGAGCTAAGGGCGTGGGCAGCAGTGTAAGCTGAAGCCATTTGAAGGCTCGCCTCGTTTGGATCTCGAGGTTCCAAGAGGACTTCCACTTGAGCAAGAGCCAAGTATTTGGCTCGAGCCTTCAGTGGCACACCCACCTCTACTCAATATATTACCTGTTGTCATTTCAGTAAATTGAAAAATACCCCACTTGATTCGACAATAAAAAAAAATGCAAAATCATCCCAGGTGCTGTGAAACCCAAACATGAGTCTCGATAAAGAATAGGTTTCAAAAAGTCACATAAGTGATCATACAGAAGTAGAGGAAGTTGGTCGAAGAGCAGGTAATGTTTTGTTTTGAATAAAGCACTAGTAGGGCCCCCTGCTTCCATAAAGGGAGGTAAGGCAAACGGCCTAGAGCAGCCAAAAAATCAGGAATATTCAGAGCTACAGGCAACACCTAATATTATTTACTAGAGCACTGCCAATATAGTGCAAAAAGGCAATTATGGGCCTTAGTTAGTATTTTTGCTCCAGAACGAATTAGCACCATTGGGCTGCTGCCTTAGTTTTCTTTATGGCAGCGCTGGCCCTGGATGTGATAAATTACTGCAAAAAGCCAAACACAAGCATTTTACTCCAACAGGCCACTGTTCCAAAGCACATGATCACATTTTGCACTGACTGATACCAGCCAAGTAGATTAGCTAATAACAAAAAGGTTTAACTGAGGACAGAAAGATGCCTTTAGGATGTGGAGGAGAAACAAGCGAGTATTAATCCAAGCGTGAAGGAATGAGGATCCACTGAAACTGATGACATCCCAAGTAGCAACACAATAAGTGAATGAAGGACCAGGGGCATCGTCAGGCACTTCCTTGCCTCCTTGGGCTCCTTGATTATTGGACCAAACACTTAAAACATATACAGTCACACTGTTGCCTGTAGGAATAAAAACATTTTTCTCTGCTCATTTTACTTCGCTCTACTTGGGAGAAAAAATACAGGTTGGGTGAGATGCCTCTCACAATCACATTTTGGTGCTCAACTCGTCGGCATCAAGGGTACAATTATCAACCTCCTACCATCACTTTAAAATACAGAGCCCACACCCCCTTATTCCTCTTTCATGATCACTCATGCAGCAGTGTCACCACTCCCATCTGAAAACATCCTATAAAGGATTCCTTTCTCCCCATGCCAACTCAGTGATTAGTTATCTAAACACTGGGTACAAATGGTTTTCAAAATGAATTATCTCTGCACTAAGATTGTAAAAGCATATTTACAGGAAACCTTTGTTTAAACTCATGTGTGAAGCATCTCACCCTCTTATATAAAGTCTGTTATCCACTACTCTGTTTTACATTGTTGTCTTACGTACCTGAATACATTTGGGCTATATATGTTGATAATCAGAGAATTCTGAAAATCTTGTGAAAAGCACTTGGTCAGAAGGTTTTGATTTGGTTGTACTGGTTTATCCCCACTGCATCACCACAGATTAGCTACTACATTGGGAGGCATTACATAATTTCATGTAATTTAATTAATGAAAAGGCTATTTAGTTGAACAAACGAGGTAACGGAAAGATTAGTAAATATAAAAAAAAAAGCAGAAGGCTCAGGAAGGTTTCCTTAGCTACCCCACAAATCTATGAATAACCTTAGAATTTGGTGGAGAAATGTAGTGACAGGCACTAATGTAACATTCGGCGATTGTAATGGACTACTGGCTTTATGGCTAACACTTTGTTGCACTTCGATGTGTTTTGGGTCTGTCCATAAGTGGTGGGCTCTTTGAAGAATGTTAGATCTATAAAGGAGGGTGGCTGGTCCTCCATGGAGATTCACTTAATCTTGCTTCTACCCAAAAAATGCTGATATTGCATGCAACACCTGCAGCTCTTTACTAAGAATGGCACTTCTGAAAACCGTCATTTTATTCCCACTTCATTGTAAAATATATCTAGATTTCACCAATTCCTGGAAATCATTAATGATGAGAACAAATCTCAGTAGGTTTGAAAATAGATTTAAGTCACAACAAAAAAATCTAAATACAATTATAAAAATATAACAATTTCAAACAACCTTAATAATGCAATTTATCCTATACTGACAATTTCAAAGAAAGCTTTATGTTTTCAGTATAGTAAACTAAATCCATTCCACTCAAGAAAAAGAAACTACAAGGCTATAAATAAATTACAGTTCCTTGAAATACAATCAATCACAATTTAATGCTCTTGTTTAATATCAAGTGAGTATAGATTGCCTTGAAAGAAGGTCACGTTGCATAAAGAATCACTAATTTACTACAGAAATTAGGTGAATCCAAAAAGTTACCAATTGTTTTTTTTACTGAACTTTAAAGTAGATGGCACATTGCGTCTCGACATACCCGCTCTCATATTATATCAATAACGTGTCTTAGAAAAAAAGGCTAAATTGGGTTTTTTCCCTGACACTGCTGCTTTTCTCTGAAATGCCAAAATATGCAACAACATTTAGGGGCCTATTACATGTCGGGCGGACCATCAAGGTGTGAGAACCTACCCATTATCTGTCAGCGGTTCCGCACACCCATTACGATGCGACCAGACTCCCATTTTTCTATGGCAGCTTGTGCTGCGGTCGGGAACCAGCCGCAGCACAAGCTCCCATTGAGAAATTAGAGTTTCTGTGAATCCCTGCCACACGGTGCAGGGATTTACAGGGGGGCACCAAAGGTGCCCCCAACTGGAGGCCGCTGAGGGATAGGGGCCCTGCTAGGGGCCACATTAAGTCACTTTCCGACAGGCTTTCCATGTTGGAAAGCCCGACATGGAAAGCATGTCTGAAACCGACATCATAACCCCGATGTCGTAAATGCCGTCCTAAAGGGATTATGTGTGGCCTCCAACTGGAGCCCGTCGGAAGCCAGCCAGAATGACCAGCTGGTTTGAATTTCAACCGCCGTAATCTTAATACGGTGGTCGGAATTCAAACCAAGGATGTCGGTCGGAAAGCCTCCGACCTATGGTCGGAGGCTTTCCGACAGACATCCTAATCCGGGTTTAAGTCTTCCGAAAAAAAAACTTTGAGGGGTATTTTTCAAATTGAGCCATTATTTCATTTCTGGAATGCACTTGGTCTGAGTGGTCCAAGCTAACCAAGGCCAGCACTCTAGTAAAAATAGTAACCTGTTGCTCTAAAGTGCGCATCAAGGCATAGTTAAAGCTACAATATATAAGACTAATACCAAAAAGGGTATGGAAAATAATTTGAAACCATGTCTAAAACTTAGACAAATTATGAGTTTTCCCCCAAATACCTCACAATCCAAAACAACAACAAAAAAATTAAAAGACTGCATACAGTGTGCAGAGTGGGCAGCAGTAATTGAATTTATCCTATCGAAATCTATGGAAGTGGTTTTACCTGACTGAGCAAATGTCCAGTGCACATTGCTTATCATCAATAGACGTGCTACCAGAGGCTAAAACTAAAGCAGGCTTCTCAATTTTCTTTAAATTTAAAAACCACAATCCTTCAGAATGCCTTGGAAAAATGCAAACTATATGCTACAGGAAACAGAGCAACAGGTTGTTGACAGGATTAGGAGTTTATGGCTAGGTTGCATGCCTATAATTCAAAAATAGGAATACCCATATATTGCCAAATCCATACACAGAGGTTTTGATAGAAATATGTGCTTATCCACACTGTACTTTCAAATAACTGCAAAAGAGAGAAACAAGAAATGGCAAGAAAGACTGCCTTAGTGTTCTAAGTCCCCAGACTACTTACGCAAAAATAGCACAGTCAAGTGGGTCCCAGGCTCCACACATATCCAAAGTCAATTGTACAATAATTTATATTCAGGTTCCACAGGTAATGTGTTTTGCAGGTCATCTGTCTGAGACCTTACAAGTTAACTCTAGTGACCCAACACATTTATGAAAAGTAAATATCCAGGATATATAGGAGAGTGTTCTTTGCACTGATTGCATAAGTTTGATGTGCCCGTAATAATCATAGAACTGCAGCATGATGCCGAAGAGTCATTATTCTTTAACATTCTTTATACACACACTCTAATCAAAACAACTCCCAGCACACAACATTATCCAATTCTATATCCTAAGGCGCTACCAATAAAAAAAAAACAATAGCAGACATGTAGGTGGAGTGGCTATGTGAAGTCTTTGTTGCTTGCTAGAAAGAACTCTGGTGGGTTACAATACAATACAATACACAACATTTATAGAGCGCAACAGCTACCTCAAACAGAGGTGTCCCGGCGCTAGCATGATCCAACAGCAGAGGGGAGACAGAACTCCGAAACCGAAACGTAGTTTACTAGTCCCGGCTAAAAAGCCATGTTTTTAAAGCTTTCCTGAACTCCCCTTCATCCGGTATATGCCGAAGTCTAACTGGAAGTGAGTTCCACAATTTGGTCACTCCAACTGAGAAAGCCCTGCCTCCAATACGAGCCTTTGCAAAACGGGGACGCACAGCAAGTTCTGTGAGTTAGAACGTAACACTCGCCTTTGCTGATAAGGGCGGATACGTTTTTTAATGTAATTGGGACCGCTGCCGTTCACGGCCCTGAATGCAATAGTCAAGGCCTTAAACTCTATACGCTGTACAACTGGCAGCCAATGAAGTCGTTTAGCATGTGGGGAAATATGTTGTCTAAATGGCACTCTGCTAATCAATCTTACTGCTGCATTTTGCACCATCTGCAATCTTTTATCAAGTATGCCGGGAGGCCAAGAAACAGACTGTTGGCATAATCAAGCCTAGAAGTCACCGTGGCATGAACGACTAGTTTCGACAGTTTTCCGGCAGAAGAAAGAGAAATTTCCTTAGACTCTTCAAAATTCCGAAACAAATAGATGTAATGGAACGTATTTGGGGAGCAAATGTCATTTCAGCATCCCATTTTACACCCAAATTTTTTACCGTAGAAGATGGAGAAGGTGGAGAGCCCATTTCCTCCGGCCACCACAGACCCGATGGAGGGGGGAATTCTTACCAAAAACAACACCTCAGTTTTCTCTGTGTTCAGTTTTAATTTATTATTGTTCATCCATCTAGCAACATCACACAGGCAGTCCCTGAGCCTCTCGAAGGTGTTTGCCGATAGATCCCTGAAGGAGAACACCAATTGAGTGTCATCAGCATAAGACACGGTTTTGATTCCCCATTTAGAAATGAGCACACACAAAGGGGCCAGGTAGATGTTAAAGAGTAGCGGGCTCAGCGCCGATCCCTGCGGCACCCCACACCCGAGAGGCTTAGCTTCTGATTTATAGGGTGTAGTGTCACTCTTTGTGTGCGATCGCTAAGAAAGGACTTGATCCAAGCGAGTACCTTCCCCTTCACTCCCACATTCCTCAATCTAGCCAGCAATGATGAATGGTCCACCGTATCAAATGCGGCGGACAAATCCAACAACACCAGCATAGCTGAGGCTCCTCCGTCCACTTCCATTCTTATTGATTCGGCCACCTCCAAAAGTGCAGTCTCTGTGCTAAAGCCTGCCCGGAAGCCGGACTGAGTTTCATGCAATATATCGTTATTGACCACGAAATTATTAAGTTGGTGCTGTACCAGTTTTTCCAACATCTTTGCCGGCGCTGGGAGAAGGGAAATAGGGCGATAGTTTTTTAAATCCGTCAGATCAGCATTAGGTTTTTTTAAAAGAGGTTGGAGCATCGCGTGTTTCCAAGCTTCTGGAAATCTGCCAGTACTTAGAGAGTTATTCCATAAAAGGTTAAGGGTTGGATTGAGAATATGTGCCAGTGCCACCCACAATTTTGGAGGGCAGGGGTCTGCTGGGGAGCCAGACTTACACTTCAAGATTCCATCCAGGGATGCCTCGAGTGAGATAGGTAAAAAAGCAGACAAGGAGACATCCCCCGACTGGTTCTCTCCCACATCAGACTCAACAGTGTCCTGTACAGGCAAAAAAGACTCATAAACCTTCAGAATTTTTTCCTCAAAAAAGACTGACAGCTTTTCACAGAGTTTAGGTGATGAGGGTATCTTGCCCTCGAGGGCAGAGGGTTTGGTGAAGGAGCGTACTATATTAAAGATTTCTCTGCTGGAGTTATCTGATAAATTTATGCGCTTCACAAAGTAATCCCTTCTAACTATTTTCATAGCTTTGTGAAACTCCTTTGTGACATCCCTGTACATATTTTTTGCCAGGGGACAGTACGCTTTCCTCCAGACACGCTCGAGGCGCTTACAATTACTCTTTGCCGCTCTCAGCTCTTCTGTAAACCATGGAGCCGAGGGAGCTCTTCTAGGGGAGCTTACTAATCTTACTGGCGCCAGCTTATCCAGAGCGCCCAGTATCCATGCGTCCATGGACACAGCATCCTTGTCTGGGTCATTGGACCATTGGGGTTGGCTGTCCATCAGAGCTGGTCCTAAGGAAGCAGGCGACAATCTTTTCCAATTCCTCTTAAGTGCTTGTATAGGTTTCCCATTACCTTGGGGTATTGTTTTGCCGCATGAAAATGGGATCAAAAAGTGATCAGACCAAATCTGTTCTTGCGGTGATTCAATAACCAAGGAGGAGATGTTAGAGAACACCAAATCAAGTATATTGCCGGCACTATGGGTTGGAGATTTTACGTGCTGCATGAGATTGGCACCCTCAAGAGACATCAGCAGTTGTGAAGATTGGGAGCACTTTGTATCAGAAATATGGAGATTAAAATCTCCAAGTGCCAAATAGTTTTTATGTTGTAAGGATTTTTGCACTATAAAATTACAAAGGTCTGACATGAGACCAGGGGGGGAGCTAGGAGGTCTGTAAATGAGAAGTCCAGCTAGGGATGTCGTCGGACTAGTCTTAACACAGAAATTTAGTCCCTCAATATCGCCAAGGTTGGACACCTCCGAAGTTACAATCTCACAAGAGTCTCTCACAATGAGAGCAACCCCACCAGCCCGTTTATCTCCAGGCCTGTTTGCACAGCAAATCTTAAAGCCGGGCGGAATCGCTAGCGCTAAAACAGGGTTAGAATCCTCTTTTAGCCAGGTTTCAGTGAGGAACATCACGTCCCAGTTATTATTCGTGAGGGACATCCAGATGTCCCCCGAATGTTTGGCCAGAGACCTGCAGTTGATAAGGCAAGCTCTGAGCTTGTCCTCAGAAAGCTTTGCCCCTACATGTAAGGACGGTGCTTGAGTGATGATTTCACTCCCCTCAGGGGACCCGCTAACCCAGTTGCACTGCGTACAGATAAATGGCAAAACTGTATGTCCAATATTTGCAGTACAACAGTTCAAGGGTTTCTGCCTCCTTAGGTCCAACAATTCTTCACGTGTAAATTGAGAGTGTTTACTTTTTGTCCCATTAACAGTATGGCTGGCACTGGCCGCGGTCCGGACGCGGACGGGCGCAGACGGGCTTGCCTTAGGCGCGCCTTAGGCGCGCCCGCTGCGCGCATCCGCTGCGCGTCCGTGCAGTCATTGTATATCAGTGTACTCTTGCCGGAAATGGTCCTGGAATGACCAGCCCACTGGGTGGAGCCACGTCCCTCCGAACAACGACTACAAAGTCGCGTCAGAACGAGGACCGGAAAAGCAGGTAACACAATAATTTTTAAAAAGTCAAGATAAAAGCTTCAACCAATGTTAAAACAGTGTTAAAACTTCTAAGTCCCAAGCAAAATTAAAAGTGAGGCTTCTAACTAACCCCACTGCAGTCACACTGCTGCGCGTCCGTGCAATCACCGCAATTATTGTACTCTTGCCGGAAATGGTCCTGGAATGACCAGCCCACTGGGTGGAGCCACGTCCCTCCGAACAACGACTACAAAGTCGCGTCGGAACGAGGACCGGAAAAGCAGGTAACACAATAATTTTTAAAAAGTCAAAATAAAAGCTTCAACCAATGTTAAAACAGTGTTAAAACTTCTAAGTCCCAAGCAAAATTAAAAGTGAGGCTTCTAACTAACCCCGCTGCAGTCACACTGCTGCGCGTCCGTGCAATCACCGCAATTATTGTACTCTTGCCGGAAATGGTCCTGGAATGACCAGCCCACTGGGTGGAGCCACGTCCCTCCGAACAACGACTACAAAGTCGCGTCGGAACGAGGACCGGAAAAGCAGGTAACACAATAATTTTTAAAAAGTCAAGATAAAAGCTTCAACCAATGTTAAAACAGTGTTAAAACTTCTAAGTCCCAAGCAAAATTAAAAGTGAGGCTTCTAACTAACCCCGCTGCAGTCAAGCATAATATGACAAATACAATTATTCAATGAAGTTTTCACCAGATTATTGGCCTTACTGTGGAGAGAGGTATTGGGACAAGAAATGACAATAGTTCCATTCAGCCTCCCCTGTGTTGGGTAAGGGAAGGAGGACTTCCCAAAAGCAAAGCTGCTGCTGGGTCTGCCATTAGGTAGTCCTGAAAACACTGATAATGGCATCAAACTGGCTGTCCAATTTACGGTGGTTGGCCTGCTGTCATTTTCAGTGGTGCTCCCTCTATGCAAGACCCCCTGGCACAGAAAGTCCTGCAACTGTCCCTGATGTGCTGGCAGAAAACTCCCATTTTTTATGTTACAATGGAAGGCTAGTGCCACCGATGAGGGAACCTTCCTGTTGTTGGATAGCTATTCGAGCATCAGCGGGTTGCTGTACATTCATGCAGCCTCTCGTGGCTATGCGATCAGTCTCACACAAGCTCAGGGTTGGCGTGTGCTTAACATAGACCTGAATGGGGACGTGGGGGGAGCCTTGGGCTAAGGTGAGGCTTGAATTGAGGAGAATTCCAACCCTCGAGACAGTGAATGACCACCTCGAGGCAGAGGCGGGCCAGCTGTAAGATGAAAACAATGCAAACAGCCTATGTGATCCACGCCAGGAGTAAGCTGCAATAGACGCAAGACTTACAGTGAGACATGAATAATAAAGAAGTAACGTAGAAAAACAATAAGACACAACAAGGAATAACACGATAAAGCAGGTTATTATAAATATATGTGCACATATAGAACATTTGGCAGAAGAAAGACAAGCATGAATATAAGCAAGGTAAGGCAGGCTAGACAAGGGATTTGTTAACCGTAAAGTAAATTTTGGCCACAGAATGCCATATGTTCCTCATAACTGTTCAGGAGTACCTCTTCAGGTATGCCACATGATCGTACAGCGACCCACTGAGGCTTGGATATCCAGCGCCAGAAAAGTGCCCTCCTCCGCGGCACTCGTCTTTGTTTTTTCTTTAGGATGTCCCGGCAATCATAATCCTGATGAGACCCCCTCACCCTTCTTGAGGTCAAAATGCCGTCGACAGATCAGCATAACAGCCAAACTATTGCTGTGTCCATTCTCTCTACAAGACATAATAATTTCTCAGTAGTTGTCTGTTACTTAGCAAAAGCCTTTTCATTTACTATTTATTGTAATGTGTATTATTGTTTTTGTGCTTTGACACTGGGGACACATTACACACACTTTAGTTCGCATATGTTCTTCAAATGACAATATGTGTAATTGGTAGTTCCGGGTAAAGTATGGTTCTCATGCCTTAATGGTTGCAATTGCACTACTGCATATATAAGTATTCATGAATACCCTTTTTCATTTACAGTGGTGTCTGTTGTAGTTTTGTTTTATTTATGTTATACCAATGTGTCAAATCTCATTCGGGCCTGGCATGTGTTGTCATTGTTGCTAAATATCTCTTAGATCTCTTTTTGTCCTCTTTTTATTGCATTATCATTTTTTATATCATACCGAGGTAAATCTTTGTAGCATAAAATTGTTGTATACCCAAGTTCCCATGGGTTTAAGGTTTGCTTTTGTAGCCAATTCCTCAGACAACTCCCAGCATGTCAGGGATACAGGTCATTAGAATACTAGAATTGTGTCCTCAAATGAACCCACATTTCCATCAAGCCATCTGGGCAAGGCAGGTCTCACTATGCTGGTGGAACCCATGTTGCCATCAGGACAAACTCGACATGAAGCAGGCCTTCCTTCACCAGTGTGGCGAAAAGTTTCCTTCACCACTACAACGACTGAATCACCAGATGTTGATCTTTTAGCAGGCCCTTTCTGTTTTAAAGGATCAGTATTTGCGGATTGACTAGTGTTTGTGGTGTGTGTTAGACACAAGTGCTAATCGAGAAGAAGCCAGCTATCCCAACATCTCACAATCTGAATAAGTGTGCTCTCTAAGGCTATATCAAGACCCAGGCTCAAATGAGGACTCCAGGTCATTCATTCTGACTGGTGACCTTGGACCTCAGGGGAGATTGGAGGGGTGGGATTAGAATGAAGCAGAGAAGAGATTCATTAGATGACAGATTCAAAGGTTTATATCAAAGTCAATGAAGAAGAAACCTAATAAATGTAGCCAGAAGCCCAAATGCACAATCCCATATTTGAATATCAATAGAATGGTTCTCCAGTGGTTCCAGTCCTACTATAAGATAAAGAACATGGGAAAGGAAGCCCATAGTACACTTGACATGACCTCTCTGGTATTTCTAGGAACAAATGTCTGCATTTACCTGAGAAGACAATAGCATAATGCAAAAGAATATTCTCATAAAAGTTTGGAAAGTGATATTATCTCAGCAACTACAGTCAAATCAGCTGCAACAACAGCAAGTGGAAACTTTCCATGCTGAATGCTGAAGGAATAGCCCATGAAAAGCTTCAAGGACCACAAGCTGCAGGGAGATTGAGTGGAGTCTTGGATTTGTCAAATGTTGCCAGAGCTCAGGAATGAGAGCTCGCTTGTGTAAGCTGATGCTCTGATAAGCTTTGAGGTTGCCATTTCCCTTGTGTGATTGAGTGCAACAGTGCTTCCGTGTGGTGGGAGGTGTGGAGTCCCTGTAGTTTGATGTGGAACTCACCTACCAGTTGCCATCACACAATGAAATAAGGTCCACATTGCTTCCTGAGAAACAAGTGATTAGGAAATCACCACTCATGAAAGTGTTTTATATTGCACACTTTCGACTGCTGCAATGGACATTCACCTTCAAATGCCCATCTCAGCATTTGCACACTATGTTGTCAGATCTAAGTTCTTCCTCCCTTGTCTTGATCATACTGCCAGTTACTTATGCCTCAAGTGCAGAGTACTTAAGCAGTGCTTAATTTGTAATGGAATGAGTCCCGGTGCCCAAAGCTCTGCTCTAAAACCCACAGCAGTTGCAATTAAATGTCAGCACACTGAATAACAAAGCTTTGTAGCCTTGAATCTGCCTCAGTTCCACTACCAGACACTCCCTGTCTCTTTATCTCACTCTTACCAGCTCCTGCTTTCTCGCTTTGTGACATTTGTTCCGTCATTCTCTTCCGCCTGTCTTTCCGCTTTATTTATTTGTTGCTCTTGCTCTCTGTGAACGTCTGATTCCGAAAAATAGGTGCTGGTCCCCAAAAACAAGTGCTGGTGCTCTCCACTGGCTCAAATTAAGCACTGCTTAACTGCCATCTTAGTGCATCAGTTTAAACTTCTATTACCTTGACTCTATTGATTTGTTCATTCTTCACCCTTACATCAACAGAACTGTCAACTGCAGATCACATGGTCTTTTACCTGTAGTGTTGAACCAAGTATTCTTCTCAGGACGACATTACCACCTATTGCTGGCCTGAAACGAGTTAAGGCAATCCACTTCCTGAATTTGTGAGATTGCATCCAGTTTAGTGGGTAACTGCAAATATTTGTATTTTCTAGCACAACTCCTGCATGCAGTATTTTAGAATTTTATATGATGCAACAGTGCATCGATGGACTCTACAAAACCACATAAATCTCACTGAAGATATCAGATGTGTGAATACACCTTTCCATAACAATACTACCCATCATTCAAATCAAAGTGACCGAAGAACCCAGGCATAAGTAGGAGCGAGGGTGAACATAAGGAGCAGTGGTCAGCTGTGGAGGAACTGGTGATCGACTCATATTTCCTTTATAAATGCAGTCCTTGTTGATGAGGTATGGTTGGGGGTAAGTACAAATACTTGAGCACACGATGTTGGCGAGAAGGAAGAGGGCAGTAGCTGTACGAAGTTTTGGATGGGTGGATTTTGTAATAATAATGGTGAGAGAGAGTGTGTGTGATGTAGGGAAGGCTCATCTGCCCTGTTAATCTTCAGGCAAGGAGTGTAAATGGTAACAGGCGAAGGCAAATGTTTTTATTATGTTTATGAAGTATTTGGATTGCTGTTGATGTTACTCTACTAATGCAATCTGATCATTTTTATTCTATGCAAATTATTTATAATTCCTCGTTTGCAATGTAAATGTAGTCAAATGTTTGTATTCATAATTTGTTATGTATGCAGATGGCTGCATTCTCATAGTAAGACATTGTTATTATAATTGATTGCAATCGACAATAATGTAGGTTTATTTTCTCAGCAGAACGAGCTGATCATTTTTGTTTTCAAGAAAAGTATTTTGAGCGCTTATGTTCTGCAAACAAGGAATTATGAAGATGCCATGCTACAAGGAAAAAATATTCGGTCTTCAAAACATTCAGTATATGTGGACATGATTAAAAAGCAGTCAAATAAAAAATTACGTTCTTTTCTTTCTGCTTGGCGTCAACTAAACAGGCATATCATCATCGGGGACCATCTTCTGGTTTGGCAAATTGTAATTGTATTGTACACCATGGGTCTACCCGACTTTCACAGCACAGTTGCTCTGGGGACAGCAACTAGAAAGTGATTAAAGCCCATCATCCTGCACCAGGCTTTAAGTAGCTGTAATATTTTCTTTAAGTGAAGAAAAATGTAACCCATCAAGGGATGGGACAAAAGTAATGTTAGGATGAATAAGAAGATGCATAGCAAGCCTCTTATTAGGACTACAGTAATTTGTACCATAATGTGAAAAACTAACTTTTCTGCCATTCATCTGAACTCTTGTTGTTTCTACTGAGCTTTGAGCACATGGACTCAACTCCAATCCGTATCCACAAAAAATGGCATAATTTCACGACTATATGGTGGGTATAAGGAAGGAATGAAGGAAGAAGAAAAGATGTCTGTGCAACCAATGTAAACATCATGGGTGAGGTCTCTCTACACTAAATATATATATATAGTGTGATCAAGGGCTGCATAGCCCGAAACGCGTCATGGCGACATTTGCACGGAAATAAAACAGCATTGCACTGAAAAATTGGAGTCCGTTTCCTTCTTGCGAGTTCCAGATTTAGGATCTCTTCATCAGGAAAATCGTGTATATATATATATATATATATATATATATATATATATATATATATATATATATCAAAGCTCCAAGGTTCCCACCAGTTTGAGACGCACTCTGACACCCACTACAGCAACCTTCCTATATATATATATATATATATACATGAAACAAGATAAAAATTACACATTTCCACAACTTGTACATCAACATTGCATATACATGGTAAGTCTATGTTGCATATGTCAACCCCAAAGAGGTATTGGGAAATAGCCTATGTCTCAAAATGACTACATATTTAGGTGAGCACAATACATTTTGGAACAGTTGGCTCAAGTTGTCCTGTATATCGTTGCTATTAATCATGTCCCTGCCCCTGCTCTATGTCCTTTTTTGGTGGTGGTGTATGGGTCCCCCTGTATTCTTATCCTCTGTGGTGTTCCCTTTTGCTTCTCCCATATGTGCTTGGGGGCTTTCCCCAACTCCTAAGCGTCCAACAGTGTCCTTATCATCTAAGCTCAGTCTACAAGCTCTTCCCTAGATTTTTCGTCCCTTCTAGCGACCCTCACATGTTTCTCCACTGCCAGGGCCCATTCAGTTACATCTTTCCTCCAGTCTGTCTCTGTGGGGCCCCATGGCTGCAGCCAGAAAATGGCTATTCGACGTTTTGCCAGCACTCACAAGACCACAAACTTATACCTCATATTCCCTTATTTTTTGCTTTAGGCGAATGCTGAGCTTTAGCAGTGTCATATAGGTGTCCTGCATGCAGGTAATTTCAGTCTAGCATTGTTCAATACTGTTTTTACGTGGGAGCACGATACCTCCCTATTTGTTTGGGCTGTAGTGCGTTCCTGAATGCCGTTCTGCCATTGATGCCTTGGAGTCCACTGCAGCGTAATACTTTTCTTTGTTGACTAACTGTTGTACCTGTGCAGTTACTATATTCTTTCCTTTCAGCAAACTAGTCTCCTAGGTATGCCCGCAATGAACTTTATGTACATAAAGCTACTACTGGACCTTAGGTCCTATGCATTTCTTTTCCCACACTACATCAAAGACATGCAGCTCATCCTGAAAATGAGAAAATAGCCACAATCAGCATGATAAATAACTCATTTGGTAGGTACAGGAAAATTAAAGCTGAAGAACTGACTGCAACTGAATGCAACCACGATGGAACTTGCTTTTTTAAGACCAAGGTTGAACTTCCCAAAACCTCTTATGCAGAGAAGAAAAACAAGTTCCTTAATCAACAACTTACTCCAGCCCGTAAGGTAAAGAAGCGGAGATGTATGTGATTCTGAAGAAAAACATATTGAAGAATACTGGCCCTGGAGAAACTTTCCCCACAAATCTGATTCCCATGATATTTCCAAATAAACATCATTCCCCAGATGTCAATCCACATTGGTAAATGTTCTCCACATGAAAAATAAATGCAGTGTGGCTTTTCGTGACATGATTACAGATATCTTGTTTCGCCTATACTGAAGGGAGGACTTTGTACTCCATTTTCCCCTTTCTGTCTTCCCTTCGTAGTCTTGTTTTTTTGGGATATACCACATTCTCTCCACCTCCTTTGTCTCTTCCACTACATACCCCTTCCTATTCCTAGCATATTCCTCACCCTTTATCCATCAACTATGCTTTTTTCCCTATCTACTTTCAACTTTATAGATCCTTTCATCCCTACCTACACCCTAGAATGTCCACCTATACCATAGTACCTTCACCCAAGTCAGTACTTTATCACCTCTATACATGTCTAGATCACATGACCTCTGTCCTTGCCTATATCATAGTACCTCTATTGCTACATATAGCCTGTACCTTCATCAATCCCTACACCCTAGAGGCTCTACCTAGACCCTACTGTAGTATCTTGCAAGTTAGAGATGACTGGGCCCTTTTGGCTTCTGACAGACTCCGTAGAACAGTGACGCAAGTGAATGGGTGTGGGTGATAGAATTCATGATGTAGAATGTTCAGTTAACGGTTACAGACTGAGGAATAAAGATGTGTATTACCAAACTCAGTGTGTGGCATAATCATGTGCATGTACCCGGGCTGGGGAGGACACTACAACGGGCAACGAGATAGGGGATTACATAAAACCAGTGACCCGAAGAACCAAGAGTCCTCTCCCGGAGAGTTTGCCCTGGTCCAACAAACTGCTTGTGCGTGCCACGTGTGCCTCAGTCGAAGTGAAAATCGACGGTTGGTGTATGTGGAGTCAAAGTGCCACTCCAGCTAGTGCCAGGCCTGTGAAGAAAGTTTGTTTGCGGTCAGCTAGAAATTTGCTGGTAAAGTCGAGACAACAGAAACTGCACCACAGCCTGACACAGAGCATTCAGTCATACAGTACGAAAACGCTAAAGGCATAGGCAACCAGGTACAGAGAAGCTCTTAAGGCAGTAACAGCCAAGTGCAAGAAAGCGCTTAGGGCGGAAAACTTTGATGCAAAGAAACGCTACAGGCAGGAGAAACCAGGTACCATGCATAGAGGTGAGAAGAGTGAAGAATGTGTGCAAGAAATAAAGCTGCTATTCACTGCCAAAGAAGAAGACAGAGCGTCATACCTAGAGAGTGAGCGCAACGACCCAGATGTCAGCACACGCTTAGTGCTTGATGAAGGTGTCGGTTCTAATGGGCAGCAGACACTGCAGGAGCGAGCTACGCTCCCGACAGCAGAAAGTTCCACAGGTTACGATGCTGCTGCATTCCCAAAACCGCCATCTCCCTTCGATTTTGTCAAAAAGCAAAATATTGGTGACAGATAGATTGCCTGGATCGAGACCTTCGATGATTTAATTGATGCTCTAAAATAAGCAAATTAGCAGGTGAAGGAGGAAAAGAAGTGATAAAGAAAATACTACAAGGTGATGAAGTGACGTACCATCAAATCAAAGAAGTGTTAAACACCAAGTTCAATCCAATGCCAACTATGAAAGGTACATTTTCAGTCAGGAAGGGCAGAGAGCTGGTTAAACGATGGATGAATGTGTATGAAGACTTGATTCGTAGATGAGTGTGTAGGAAGACTTGATTCGCAGATGGTTGCCTCTCCTATTCCTTCAGACGACAAATGCTAAAAAGGACACTCAGCTTGGAGCGAATACTGATGGCTGCTAGAGTGGAAGAAAGAGCTGACAGACAAGCAGCTAACATGGAGGCCGGAATGTCCCAAAATGAATCTGCGCGGAGTGTGAAAAGTAGGTCGAAAAACAAGTCAGAAGGCAATAAATGTCCCCAAATAAAGAAGTTGTGTTTTCGATGTGGATTTTCCTTTCCACATGAGGTAAGATGGCCCATCATTGGACAGGTATGCAAACGGTGTGAGAAAGAGAACTATTTTATAACAGTCTACAAAGCGAGGGAAAGATCAAGTGCGTCACGTCGAGAAAACAAAATGGATGCTGGAAAGCTCCAGACGCGACGCTCTGCGCATGCCCACACGGCCAAGGGACATCAGTTGAGGCACGTAGAAACTGAACGACGTCGACTATCGTCAAATTCCTTATCTAAGAGTTTGTCACTGTCATTCTCAAGCGACAGTGAGAAAGATAAGTGTGCAATGTCACTCTTGTCTGCTGGACGACGTGCACATGGAGGATTATACATAGAGGACATACATAACAGCTTCGACGCACAGACCACGCACCCTACCGCCGAACCAACGCCCGCCACCACCACCCTCTGCAACTGGACCCCGATCAGCACCGAAGACACCACCCGCACGATGAACTCCATCCACTCCGGATCACCAACCGACCCCTGCCCACACCACGTCTTCAACAAAGCCGACGCCACCATCGCACCCCATCTCCGGGACATCATCAACTCCTCCTTCCACACCGCCACCTTCCCGGAGAGCTGGAAGCACGCCGAGCTTACCGCCCTCCTGAAGAAACCAACGGCGGACCCCACCGACCTCAAGAACTACTGTCCCATCTCGCTCCTTCCGTTTCCGGCCAAAGTCATCGAGAAGACCATCAACAGACAGCTTGCCGCCTTCCTCGAGACGAATGGATCCCTCGACCCCTCGCAGTCCGGGTTTCGGGCCAACCACAGCACCGAGACCGCCCCTAATCGCAGCCACCGACGACATCAGAACCCTAACCGACAACGGGGAAACAGCAGCCCTCATCCTCTTGGACCTCTCCGCGGCGTTCGACACCGTCTGCCACCGCACCCTAGTGAAGCGCCTCAGCAACATCGGAATCCGAGAGAAAGCACTGGAATGGATCATCTCGTTCCTCGCCGGAAGAACCCAGAGAGTCCGCCTCCCCCCGTTCAGATCCGAGGCCACCGAAGTCATCTGCGGCGTTCCACAAGGATCTTCACTCAGTCCTACCCTCTTCAACGTCTACATGAGCCCCTCGCAGCCATCGCACGCCAACACAACCTCAACATCATCTCCTACGCCGACGACACCCAGCTGATCCTCTCCCTCACCAACGACCCCACCACCGCCAGAGCCAACCTACACGACGGGATGAGAGACGTCGCCGACTGGATGAGGAACAGCCGCCTTAAACTGAACTCAGACAAGACGGAAGTCCTCATCCTGGGTTCATCACCCTCCGCCTGGGACGACTCTTGGTGGCCCCCGGCCCTGGGCACCGCGCCCAAGCCAACGGACCACGCACGCAACCTGGGCTTCATCCTGGACTCCTCCTTGTCGATGACCAGACAAGTCAACGCCGTCTCATCTTCGTGCTTCAACACCCTGCGCATGCTCCGCAAGATCTTCAGATGGATCCCCACTGAAACCAGGAAGACCGTCACCCAGGCACTCGTCACCAGCCGACTGGACTATGGGAACACCCTCTACGCCGGAACCACAGCCAAACTTCAAAAAAGACTCCAGCGCATCCAGAACGCCTCCGCACGACTCATCCTGGACATCCCCCGACACAGCCACATCACCGGACACCTGAAAGACCTGCACTGGCTCCCCATCAGCAAGAGAATCACGTTCAGACTCCTCACCCACGCACACAAGGCCCTCCACGACCTGGGCCCCAAGTACCTCAACGACCGCATGACCTTCTACACGCCCACCCGCCAGCTACGATCAACCAGCCACGCCCTCGCCACCGTACCACGCATCCGCAGAGCCACCGCCGGAGGAAGATCCTTCTCCTACCTGGCAGCCAAGACCTGGAACTCCCTCCCCACTCACCTTCGGCGAACCCAGGACCATTTCTCCTTCAGGAAGCAGCTCAAGACCTGGCTGTTCGAGCAGTAACTCCCCCCTCCCCCAGCGCCTTGAGACCCTCCCGGGTGAGTAGCGCGCTCTATAAATGCATTGATTGATTGATTGATTGATTCATTAGCTTCTTGCAAGGAAGAATGCAGGTCGAAGCTAGGTCGACAAGTGAAAGTGAAAAATTCATTTGGACGCTGTCTCAAGATCACACTGAATGTGAATGGGTGCGCCATACCTTTCATCATAGACAGTGGCGCATCGATAAACATTTTGCCACAGGAAAAGTACAATAAACTGTCTTCAGTGACCCGTCTAACCCCATTGAAAACCAAAGTGTATACGTGGGCTGCTTCGATGCCACTGCAAAATCAAGGTTCCTTCATAGCAGCTGTGAAGCATAAAAAGACGAAAGTACAAGCACTAATTTATATCTTGCCAGGCTCTTCTTCATCAAGCACATGTTTACTCAGTTTCAGTACTGCTGCTGGCATGGGGCTGATTTGTGTAAGCTACAATGTCAATGCCTATCATGAGACAGAGAATCAGTTTCCACCCTTGTTTCATGGACTGGGAAAACTTAAGACAATGAAAGTGCAACTTCCCATAAAAGAGGACATCCATCCTGCTCCTCAAAGACATAGTCGAATTGTATTTAATTTACAAGAGGCTATTAAAAAAAGAACTTGAGACACTATTAAAGCACAGCATAATTGAGCAATCCACTGGTCCGAGGCTGTAGTGTCTTGTGCAATATACAGCGCAGGACCCTTATGTTCCCTAAGGACTCCGAAGTCTAGTGACGTTAAGTGTTTGGGTGTGGTTAGTAAATTTTGTGACGCAGTACGTGTCAGCCAATGGTTACACGGTAGAGAATAAAGATGTGTAATATTGCGCTAAATGTGTGGCGTAATTCATTTACAATCTACCGGGCTGGGGAGGACGCTACAACTGGCAACGTAATAGGAGATACGTAAACCCTGCAACCGGAAGAGTCAAGAGTGCTGTCCCAGAGAGTTTGCCGAGGTACAGCAAACTCCTCATGCATGCGCATCAGTCAAAGAGAAGAATCAATGGTCGTCATATGTGGAGTCAAACTGCAACGCAGCCAGTATGACACCTTCAAAGACAGTGAAGGACCAACTGAAAGTTTCATTCATCATCGGTCAGATAATTGCTACAATGACCGAGATAAGAAGTGCGACACCACAACATAGAGCCATCATTCATCCAGTACGAGAATGCTAAAGGCAATGACAACCATGTACAGAAAGCGCAACAAACGGCAACAGCAAAGTGCAAAATAATGCTGCAATCAGAAGTCGATAAAGGCAAAGAAGAGCTAAAAGGCAGAGATCAACCAGGTGTTAGAAAGCAAAGCCTTAAATACATAAAATACAATTTCACTCACCCGAACCAGAGTAAAAGAGTGTCGTCCGTTCTTAGCTGCGGGCACCGGGGTTGTGCTTACGAAGCAGTCGATACCTGAATAGGCACCCCACTGGAGCAGCTGGGTCAGGCTCAGTACAACTCCAAAGATCTTCAAAGATTAAAGCTCCGATGGCTGAAAAGAAAGATGCCATATAATCCAAATCTATTGAGGACGAACCTGAGGCCAGCACATCACAAGGCCTTGGAGATGGTATGAATGAGACAGATCCTAAAGGGCAGCCAAGCAAGAGAACTCTATTCTCACCATCTGTAAGTGTCACACTTGGTTATACAGCTCCTGCCTTACTAAAACCACTGTCTGCTTTCGATGTTGCCAAGAAGCAGAATATTAACACAAGATGGACTGTCTGGATCGAAACTTTTGATGACTTCATTGATGCGGTGGAAGAAGCAGATAACAAAAAGATTGTCAAATATCTCAAAAGCTTAGCAGGTGATGGAGTCAAAGAAGCGATAAAGAAAATACCCAGAGGTGAAGAAACTTTGTACCTTCAAATTAAAGAAATACTGAGCACCAAATTCAGTCCAATGCAGAACGTTAACTATGAAAGGTACGTCTTCATTCAAGAGAGACAAAGAGATGGTGAAACAATGGATGAATTTGTTGAAAGACTTGAAATGCTCAACAAACATTGTAAGTTTGAGTAATTCAATGACGAAGAAGCCATTCGTCTCAGTCATAGATGATTGCCTGTCTGATTCCTTCAGATGCCGAATGCCGACAGAAACGCTCAGTCTGGAGCGTGTGCTCATGGCGGCCAGAGCTGAAGAACATGCCGACGAACAAGTTGCTGACATGGAGGCCATATGAGCCCAGAGTGAATCTGCGTTGATTATGAAAAGCCAGAAAAAACACAAGGTAGAAGGCGGCAAAGTGATGTCTCTGAAGAAGAAGAAGCTGTGTTTTCGATGTGGATTTTCCTTTCCACATGAAGGTAAATGTCCTCCTATGTCGGGATCACGTGGTCGGGGAACATGGCGGCTGGTTGACGCCAGTCGGGAGAAGCCCTGTGCGAGGCGAGAGGAGTCCAGCGGCGTAGATGCAGTGAATGGCAGTGAATGGCGGAGTACAAGCGCTGACAAGTGCTGGTCAGTGCAGCCGTGATACACCGCGGTATACTGAGTGAGGTGTGAGCGAACGGAAACGGAGGCGAGGAAGCAGCGGCAGACAACGCTTTTCTATAACACCGCAGATCAGTTGCAGTCACCGCTGCTACGGTAAGGTTGTGTATGGGCGGGGACCCCGGCCTTCCTACCGCCGAGAGACGCAGCTCCGCCCTCCTGGGGAGTTGGAGTCAGGCGGCAGTGTGTTGGAGGAGATTCCGTGCAGCTGAGTGGATTCGTGCGGGTAAGAGATGTATTCACTTGACCATCGGCGGGTTTAAAAATCTGGATCAAAAAGGGCAGAGGCATAAGGGATATAAGAACAGTACTGTTAAGTTTGGACTGCCTGGACTGCTTACTAGTAATTCCTTGAGCCCAATCTTGTCCCTTTCAGAGTCCTTACAGCAAAGGGACGGAGTCACCATCTCTCTTAAAGGGGGAAGGAGTGGATGGAGAAGGAGTCTCCCCGTTCCCCAACCTCTAATGTACCGTGCCCTATAAGTCCTGGAGGACGGGAGGCTGGGGCGTCTGTACTTGATCACGACTCTGTTGATGACCTGAATTTCTGTCGGGATACCGATAAGGAGGGGAGGTCTATACCAGAAAGGAGTAGATATCTACTTCGATCAGCTCCTAAAAAAAAAAGACGACAGGCGAGGAGAAAGGTGATAAATCCCCCTCAGTGCTGACCCTTAAAACTCCTGTTAAGAAAACCTCTAAAAAAGCTAAGAATAAAAAGTGTCAGTCAAGAGGAGTGTGCTCTCAGCCTAAACCACCCCCTTCCCTCAGGTCGTATTTCAAAATAATGGAGCAGGTCGCAGGGTTACCAATGGCTGGGGGAGAAAGTGAGAGCCTATCAAAACCAGTTGAGAAAACGACTTACCCATTAAAGCAGGGTAACCCATTGAGGCTTGAGAACCGCTTTTCTCCGCTCGCAGAGGTTCATGAAAGTATATCCGGTCATTTTCAAAATGGCTTTACGCCTGGAAATAATGACGCAAGTGGAACAACTTCGAATAGCGGTGTGTATCTCGCCCCGATTTATGATATACGGGAAGAAGCAACTTCAGGGACCCAGCTGATCGATTTGATAAGCTCTTTGAGACAAGAAATTTTAGCTAAATTTGAGACATCTGAAAGCAATCAGAAGGACATCCAAGATAGAGGAGAGATCCTTGCAAGAAGATAGATGGATTAGCTAAACGCACGGAGAGCCTTGAGGAGAAGGTGAAGGGTTTGGGCGAGGCCACTGCTTCTAATCACAGTGAGATTGTGAGACTCAAACAAGGGAATAAGGCACTACAGCAAGATATGGAAAGGCTTGAGCTTCAGGCCAGGCGAAATAACATCCGCCTCTTGGGTATTAATGAAAACGCAGAAGGGGCGGACATTAAAGGCTTGGTCTGTAAACTGTTGGGAGAGCTGTTTCCAGATAGAACGGATATAGATTGGGAGAAAGAGCTCCAGAGGGTGCACAGAGATCCGTATAGGTTACAGATCAAGAGGAAAGGTCCTAGGAAGATATTGATTTATTTCCTTACATACTCAATCAAGGAGCTTGTCCTGACCCGGGCATTAAAAGAACGATCTTTGACTTATGGGGGTTCTGTCTACCTAATTCGGTCTGACATGGGCAAAAGAACAGCTGAGCGGCAGTGGCTTTTAGGCTCAAAAATGAACGAACTCCGTTCCAGAGGGGCGCAAGTACATATGAAATTCCCCGCCATGTTGAAGATAATGTGGCAGAATAAGATGTATAACATTCGAGAGCCGGATGAGGTAGACACCCTCTTAAAACAGATGGGAGGTTCCGAATAGAATTCTGATCCATTCTAGTTGAAGGTAAATAGTATGTATCAACACCCTCCGCATGCTCCGCAAGATCTACAGGTGGATCCCGACAGACACGAGAAGAACAGTCACCCAGGCCCTCGTCAGCAGCAGGACTACGACTACGGAAACGCCCTCTACGCAGGAGCCCCGACCAAGCTCATCAAACGACTGCAAAGAATCCAAAAACGCCTCTGCACGCCTGATCCTCGACATTCCACGCCACAGCCACATCACCCCCCACCTGAAAAACCTGCACTGGCTCCCCGTCGACAAGAGAATCTCCTTCAAACTCCTGATCCACGCACACAAGGCACTCCACAAAACCGGCCCAGCCTACCTCAACAGTCGACTCTCCTTCTACGTTCCCAACCGTCAGCTCCGCTCCGCCGACCTCTCCCTGGCCACCGTCCCGCGCATCCGGAGAACCACCACCGGAGGCAGATCCTTCTCTCACCGCACCGCCAAGATCTGGAACACCCTTCCCCTCAACCTACGACAGACCCAAGACCTGCTGACCTTCAGGAGATGACTCAAGACCTGGCTATTCGACCAGTAGCGGCAACACCCCCCCTCCTCTCCCTCAGCGCCCTGAGACCCTCGCGGGTAAGTAGTGCGCTTTACAAATCTTGTGATTGATTGATTGATTGATTAAATAGTAACATAGATACTATAACACTGAGTTTTGTAATAGGGGCTGTTAGAGGAATAGAGCGATAGAGGAATAGAAGAATATATTTAGTTTAATACCAATGTTGATAAACCTCCTATTAGGATATATCTTATATATCCATATATTTCATACACCTTATATATACTTTTCTTTCTTTATCACGACATCAATATCTATGTTTGGGGATATAGGTTTCATTTGGGCTGTTGGATTTCTCTCGTTAGCATAGGGGTATCTCGAAGGCGCTTGCGCCTTAAGAGATAGATAGGGGGGTTCCCCGGGGTGGGAAGGGGGAGGGCTCACAGGGGGTTGGGAGCATGTGGGAGAAAAAAGAAAAAAATAGTGTCCTCAATCTGCCATATACTTGGCGTACTTTCACTTTGATAATACCTTTAGTAGTCTTGGCCTTCCTTATTAAAGGGGAGTTAACGGAATTCCTATTTGTTTAGACCAAGAGGAAATGGGCCTCTATATTTGATAAATGAGTAACAATTTAGTGCATCTCACCTCATGGAATGTGAATGGGGTGAGATCTATGAGGAAATTGGCCGGTATTATGGAATTCCTTAAGAAATCCGAGGCAAATGTCATTCTCCTACAGGAAACCCATTTAGAAAAAAGTGAATGTATGAGTGCATTCAAAAAATGGGCTTGGGTTCAGGATATTGTCTGTTCCAACCAGAGAGGTAGTACGAGAGGAGTAGCTATAATTATAAGATCAAATAGCGGTATTAAATTGGAAAGCTACCACACAGATACATCTGGGAGATGGATATTAGCCAATGTAAAGGTTCAAGATAGGGCGTTAGTCTGTGTCAGTTATTATGGTCCGAACCAGGACAACCCTGATGCGTTAATCAAATTAGAGGCTGCACTTTTGTAATCAATAGCCCAGTGATAATTGGAGGTGATTTTAATTTAGTCCAAAGACCAGACTTGGATAGAACATCTAAAGTAAAATATATTACCCCTCCAAAGTCAACGGCAATACTTAAAACTTTGATTCAGGAACTAAATTTAGTTAATGTTTGGAGAATTAAGATGGGGGACAAGAAGGGGTATACCTTTTTTAGTAAGAAATATGTTCACCACTCCCTCATTGATTATTTTTTAATAGATCAACTTTTATTTGAGGGAGTTGATAAGGTTAACCATCTTCCTGCTACCCTTTCTGATCATTCTGCGGTTTGCCTGTCTTTGAGGTTCCAAGCTAAGAGGGGTATAACAAGATGGACCTTGGATCGGACAAATTTGTTAGATGAGGAAGTCCAACTTAAGATGCGAGAGGAGGTCGTAACTTTCTTTAATCACAATAATGGGTCCGCAAAAATCCAAATCTGGGATGCCTTCAAGGCATTTTGAGAGCCTTGGGCTCCTCTATTATGGCTGGGAAAAATCGTAGCTCTAGGCAGCAAGAGAACTATATCTTGAAAAACATCCAAAACAAGAGTTGGAGCTGCAAAAGGCATCGTTAGAATGCTTTAGTAAGGTCCCCCTTCTGACTAAGGAGTTAGAGCATCTCCAAGAAGAGTACCAGAGTGCCCTCGATAAAATTTTATTAAATAGATGGAAGGTCAGTAAGCTTCAGAATTTCTCATATGGCAAGAAGAGCGGCCGCCTTCTTGCCTGGAAAGCCAAAAGCGATAAAGCGCGAAATCAAATAAGCAGCCTACAAGAGAGTTCAACAGGTCATATAGTAGATACTAACATAAAAATAGGGGTCGAAGTTTGTCGATATATGGCTAAGCTATATAAAGAGGATATTATGCCAGGGATGGAAAATATAGAGGAGTTCTTGGAAAATGATGAACTCCCCCATCTGAACGATTATCAAAGAGAGTTTCTTGCCTCTGAGATTAGGGAAGAGGAGATTCGGGTTCAGATGAGAAAAATGGCAAGAGGGAAGGCTGCTGGGCCAGATGGCCTTCCGATAGAGATATATTTGTCTTTTGAAGATAGCATTGTATCAGTTTTTAAAAAGCTTTTTTGATACTATCTTGACGGAAGGGAGGACCCCCGCCATCTTGGGCTGAGGCAACTGTAGTATTAATATTAAAACCAAATAAAGACCCGTTGCTTGTTGAATCCTATAGGCCTATATCCTTATTGAATACGGATTATAAAGTATTCACAGGGATATTGGCAGCAAGGGTTGCTAAGATAATTAAGAGTGTAGTGCATAGAGATCAGAGGGGTTTTATTCCCGGAAGGCAGCTTAATGAATTGACCTTTACGATGCTTGGCGTAGTTGACCTGGCGGAATCTTGTAACTTGCCAGTAACAGTGGTCGCAGTTGACGCCGCCAAGGCGTTTGATCAGGTCCATTGGCCCCATCTTTGGGGGACTCTAAGAACCTTTGGATTTCCTAACAATTTAATAAAAGCTGTACAGTCTTTATATTGCGCACCCAGAGCTAGGGTTTTAGTAAATGGGGAGCTAACGGACTGGTTTAGCATTATGCGAGGAACAAGACAGGGATGTCCGCTGTCCCCCTTGTTATTTAACATTTATATTGAACCCTTTGCGGCTTTAATAAGACAAGATACCGCCATTGTTCCATTTAGCTATAGAGACTTTTTTAAGGTCAAACTAGCTCTATATGCAGATGATCTTATTTTATACACGCTTAATCCCAAGGAAGCTATCCCCATATTGATGGCTAAAGCAGAACTATTTGGGAAGATATCGGGGTATAGGGTAAATAGAGATAAAACCGAAATTATGGAGTGGAACCAAGCATCCCAGACCTCCGGGGTAAAACACAAGATGCGCTATTTAGGGATCATAATCACCCAGAAGTTAGCTGATGTTACCACTGTTAATTGGAGGAAGATTAGTCAGGAGGTAGGGAGACTCTTGGTCAGATGGGCAAATCTCCCCCTTAATATTTATGGTAGGGTCAATCTGATCAAGATGATTGTTCTTCCAAAGGTCATTTTTCTTTTTAACACTATTCCCCTCCCATTCGATAAAGGTGAGGTAGCAAAACTACAGGGCAAGATTGGCAGTTTCATCTGGGCCTCGAAGGGCCCCCGCATATCGTGGAAAAGGCTAAGGAGAAAGCTGGAGAAGGGGGGACTGGCACTTCCAGATTTGTGGCTATATGGGCACGCTTTTCATTTTAAGAACTTTCGGATGCTCTTGAATAAACCAGATGATTCTGCATTAGGTATCTTCTATGCGGCAATGCTTAGCGATTTGGGGGATGAACAGGAGCAGTTCCTTTTTAAGTTCGGGGACCCAAATAAAAAAAAAAAATAAGATTGAAGATCTTGTTGCAGGCAGTGAAGAACTGGGTTTATATACGGAAAAAACTTGGAATATCCTACTACTCGGATTTCGCACCGATCTGGAGTTCCCCTGGTATCCCAGACTGTTTAGATGACCAGCTCAGCCTACCATTGAAGCAAGCGGGTATCTCACGTTGGGGAGATTTGAGAATAGGTACAGATCTGGTTACCTGGGAAACTTTGATGCTATGTACACAGGGGCAATTAACCAGATTCAAATTCTATCAACTCTCTGCTTGGTGGGCTAGGCAAAATTGGGAGGAACAGAAGGACGATTCTTGGTTAAATCAAGCTATGAAAGTTGGTGTTATCAATAAAGAAGTTGCTTTGTGGTATCGAACTTTGGTGGAAGCAGAAGATGATATAGATCAGGATATCCAAAAGCTCTGGAGTGAAGATGTTGTCAACACTAACTTGAGTGAGGTTTGGACGGGTTCATTTGCATTGCTCCGAGAGACAGTTAAACCTGCCTTTCTTAAACGTAACCATCTCTTTACCCTATATCGCGTATATTGGTCCCCTGCAAAATTAACAAAATTTTTGGGAACTCAGTATGTTTGCTCAAGATGTCGGGATCCTTTAGCAGACGACTGCCATATGTTTTTAACCTGCCCAGAGATATCTAAATGTTGGTTGGATCTTTGCGAATTCCTGTCGGATGTAATTGGAACACAGATTGAAGTAAGTCCCTTACTTATATTTTTCGGAAGATGCCAAGACAGTATTTTTGTCTCAAATAAAACGGCTGCGAGATTAATCTTTATGTCATTCTAATGGGAAGACGGGAGAATTGTAGAGCATGGAAATCAGCTGTCTCACCCCTTTTTTCGGAGTGTAAAAATAACATTATACACATAAGTCAACAGGACATGGCATGTTACCCCAGAAGTCGGGCAAAGATATGGGCTATGTTGGTCGATTGGTGTCAAAGAACTGGGGTCCAATGATTAAGCCAATAAATAGCTAACGGTCCTGGTCCCCCTCTTCTGTATGTTATGCTGAGAGGGGTAGGAGGGGAAGCAGCTGGATTTCTTGAGTGGAACGACTTCATTCCCGTCTGGTTTTTGGTAAGGGAAAGGGAGTATTGCCAACAAGTAAATTGGCAGAAGGAGGACCAATAAAAAAAATAAAAAAAAAATAAAAAAAGGTAAATATGTCCTACAATGGGGCAGATATGTAAAGGCTGTGGTAAAGAGAACCATTTTGTAACAGTTTTCAAAGCGAGAGAAAAAGTAAATGCGTCATGTCGTGAAGACAAAATGACTGCCAGTGTGTCACATTGTGAAAACAAACTGGCCACCAGAAAGTTCCAGAAGCATTCCAGTCACGCACATCGAAGCAAACGGAAACATCAGTAGAAACTGAAGGTTTCAATTGCCATCTAATTCCTAGTTGAAAGGTTCTTTGACGTCACTGTCTTGTGACAGTGAAGAAGATGGTTGTGCGTCGTCGATGCTGACTAATTAAAGATGTGCGCATGTAGGTCGGATTTCTTGCAAGAAAGAATACAAGTCAGAAAAGAATCGACAAGTGATATCACAACATTCATTTGGGCATTGTCCCGAAATAAAATTGATGGTTAATGGCTGCTATATACCGTTTGTCATAGATAGAATTGCATCAATAAATATCATGCCAGCCGAAAAGTTCCATGAATGGCTCCGGTGCCCCATCTCACACCATCGAAAACCAAAGCATACACCTGGGCAACTTCGACACCACTGCATAGTCAAGGTTCATTTATGGCGACTTTGAAACATAAAAAGATGAAGGTACAAGCCCCAATCCATGACCTTCAGAGCACTTCATTGAGTGCATGTTTGCTCAGCTTCAGCACTTCAGTTTACATGGGACTAAATTCTGTAAATTCTGTCAATTATAAATTCAATGCTCATCACGACATAGTGAATTAGTTTCCATTTTTGTTTAATGATTAGGAAAGCTTAAGACAATGAAAGTGCAGCTCCACATTAATGAGGACATTTGTCCTGTTGCTCAACGACACCGTCGAATTGCACTTCATCTACAAGAGGCTGTTGAAAAAGAAATTGAGTCTTTGCTAAACCATGATATCATTGAGCGCTCTACTGTTCCAACGCCATGGGTGTCGCTGATAGTGGTGGTGCCTAAAAAGGACAGAAGAGGGTCTGCGTGAATCTGCGTGACATGCATCAAGCAAACAAAGCGATCGGAAGAGAACGACACCCAGGTCCACACATTACCCAGTTGAATGGCGCCAAAGTCTTTTTGCGCCTTGATTTCAACAAAGGATATCATCAGCTCGAGGTGGAGGAAAATTTCAGGTACATTACTACTTTTTCAACTCATGTTTGTTAGTTCAGATACAAAAGATTGAGTTTTGGAGTGTCTTCAGCAGCGAAACTTGTTTCAAGATGTCATTTGTTGCATTATACAGCCTGTCACTCATGCTTTCAATTACAGTGATGATATACTAGTATTTGGGGCCACATGAAAGGAACATGATAGAGCCCTTACACAAGTGTGCTGTCTACTTGCGGATGCGGGGCTTACGTTGAATGCTGAAAAGTGAAAATTTCACAAAACAAAACTAAGCATCTTTGGGCACATTTTCTCGGAAGGGGGAATGACTCCAGATGCAGCCAAGGTTCAGGCTTTGTCATCTACTTCCCCTCCACAAGATGTAACCATGCTGCGTTCTTTTCTTGGTATGGCCAGCTACTGTTCCAGGTACATCCGTGACTTTGCCACTGTGAGTGCCCCATTGAGAGAGTTAACTAAACGGAATGTTTCATTTCAGTGGTCACGGGAGTGTGATTAAAGTTTCAAGACTATTAATCATGCAATTGAAAATGCTACTGAGATGGCTTACTTTGATCAGAAATTGCATACAGAGAGTTTTGTGGATGCTAGCCCAGTGGGCTTGGGCATGATCCTTGCCCAACATAGTGGACATGCAAATGCACGAAGGCGTATTGTAGCTTATGCTAGACGAAGAGTGTCACAAACAAAATGAGCTTACTCGTAACCCGAGAAAGAAAGCCTAGCTGTTGTGTGGGCTTGCAAACACTTTCAGGTGTTTCTGTATGGGAAACATTTTATGATTGTTACTGATCACCAAGCATTGCTTACTATATTTGGCAATCAGAAGGCCAAGATGCCCCCTTGCATTGAGAGGTGGGAGCTGAGACTGCAAGAGTAGGACTACACCATTGTGCACAGGCCGGGAAAAGATCAAAACCCTGACGACTACTTTTCTCAAGTATCCACGCAGCGCCAGGATACCCCTTCTAAATTGTCCGAGCCCTATGTTAACTTTATTGTGAGATCCAGCACTGCTGCAGCTGTGTCCGTGGAGCAAATAAGTGCTGCTACTAATGCAGACATGAATATGCTCATCTTCAAAGAAATTATTATGCATCAATCCTGGAGGACACATGATTGACCTCTTGATAACAACAGTGAATATCAGAAATTCAAGAATGTGCATGATGAACTGTCCATTACAAAAGAAGGGATTATCTTGAGAGTGTCAAGAATTGTCATTCCTGAAAGTCTATGACAGCAAGTCATTGAAGTGGCACATGAGGGACATTGTGGAATTGTCACCACAAAGCAAGCCCTCTGAGACAGTGTTTGGTTGCCTCATCTTGATGAACGAGGTGAGGGAGAGCGCAAGGATAGTCATCTGTGTAACTGTTTATCTCCTAAAACAACACAGCATCCTTTGAACATGCTGGATCTTCCAAGCCACATTTAGGAGACAATTGCAGTGTACTTCTTGACTATATGAAAATGGCCATTACCTCATGGAAATTAAAGAGGAGTACTCCCGGTTTCCTCTGGTGGAAGACATTTCATCAATCACTCATGATTGAGTAATTGAAAGACTAGAAGGCATATTTGCAAACTGATGTGTTGCGTCCATTCTAAAATCTGGCAATGGGCCACTATTCAATGGTTGGGAATTCGAAAACGTTCTTACTCGTTTGAATAGCAAGCATCAGAAAAGCACACCTTTATAGCCACAGGCAAATGGCGTTGCTGAATGTTTTATGAGCACACTTAAGAAGGATGTCCAGCACGCTGCACTAGAGGGACCTAGCTCAAGTCCGCCCTTCATTCTACTCTTTGTGCCTACAGATCTACAACATTCCACAACTGGCGAAAGCCCAGCCACTCTGATGTTTGGGAGGGCCATAGGTACCAAGCTGTTCCAGTGGACCACTCAAAGAACAATTGATGCTCAGAAAGTTTGACTCACTGATTAATTTCACAAGTCCAAAATGAAGACTTATGCAGAGAAGCGTCGATGTGCTCGGGACATTACGTTTCAGAAAGGAGACCGCGTCCTTGTCAAGCAGAGGTGCAATGCAAATCTGATGCTCCATTTGATGCCGATCCATTGGAATTTGTGGCTAGTAAGGGGCGCATGGTGACTGCTCGGCATCCTTGAAAGTCCATTACGAGGAATTCCTCACATTTCAAGCACCTGCCTCAGAGTTTGTCAGTTCTAGACATCTGGAGTGGGACACATTCATAAGAGGGCCGGGAGAGCCACAGGACTGCCTCAGTGGCAAGTTCACCAGTGCCTGCAGCAGCGGTTTCTACTGTGTCTCCTCAGCCTCAAACCATGAGACCTGGAAGGGTGGTTCAAGCACCTCGACAACTCAGTGAGGAACTATGATGTATATATGTTTTGGTTGTGACATTTTATTTAACAAAGGGGGAGATGCAGTGTCTTGTGTATTATACAGTGCGGGACCTTTATGTTCCCTTACGGACTCCATAGTCTAGTGATGTAAGGGTTTGGGTGTGGTTGATAAAATTCATGATGAAGTACGTGTCAGTTAATGGTTACACTCTAGAGAATGAAGACTTGTAATACTGAGCTCCGTGTGTGGCATAATATATTTACATGCTACTGGGCTGGGAAGGACGCTACAGACGCCATGGGTATCACCCATAGTAGTAGTGCTGAAAAAACGATAGTGGAGGAACTGTGCGCATCTACTTTGAAATACGCCAAGCAAACAAAGCGATTGAAAGAGAACGACATCCAGGCCCACACATTGCTGACATGAGTACGCAGCAGAATGAAGCTAAGGTCTTGTCCCCCTTTGATTTGAACAAAGGATATCATCAATTCGAACTGGAGGAGAACTGCAGGTGCATTAGCAACTTTTAGACTCATGATGGTTTGTTTAGAAATAAAAGGCTAAGTTTGGGAATTTCATCGGTTGCAGAACTTTTTCCGGATGTCATTCGTCGCATAATACAGCCAGTCACAAATGCCTTCAATTACAGTAATGATATAATAGTTTTTGGGGCCACACGAAAGGAACATGATAAAACTCTTACACAAGTGTGCCGTATACTTGCTGATGCAGGTCTCACTTTAAATGCAGAAAAGTGTGAGTTTCATAAAACTAAACTCAAGTGTTTTGGTCATATCTTTTCAGAAGGGGCGGATGACTCTGGATCCAAATAAAGTACAGCTTTGTCAGTCACTTCTCCCCTACGAGATGTAACTATGCTGCGTTCCTTCCTTGGTATGGCCAGTTACTGTTCAAGGTATATACGTTACTTTACCACAGTAAATGCCCTATTGAGAGACTTAACTAAACAAAATGTTCCATTTCAATGGTCAAGTGAATGTGAACAAAGCTTCAAGAAAAGCAAGCATGCAATTAAGAACGCCACTGAAATGGCATACTTTGATCCGAAATTACAGACAGAGGTTGTTGTTGATGCTAGCCCAGTGGGGTTGGGTGTCATCCTTGCCCAGCACAATGTCAATCCCAATGCCCCAGGGCACATTGTGGCTTATACTAGTCGAAGTTTGTCATCAATGGAAAATACCTATTCACAACCTGAAAAAAAGAAATCCTCGCTGTGGTGTGGGCGTGTGACATTTTCACGTGTTCCTGTATGGAAAGCTTAGCACAGTTGTCACTGACCACCAAGCACTGCTCACCATTTTCAGCAATCCCAAAGCCAAGATGCCTCCTCCCATTGAGAGGTGGGGTTGCGTTTGCAGGAGTATGATTATGCAGTTGTGCATCGTCCAGGAAAAAAATCAAAACCCTGCTGACTACTTCTCACGTGTGCCAATACAGTGTCATAGCACTACTTCTAAAGCGACTGATGCTTATGTTAACTTCATTGTTCAATCCAGTACCCCTGCTGCCATGTTGGTGTAACAAATCATTGCTGCCACAAGCACTGACAGAAAACTGCTGATACCCAAAGACCTTATTACACATCAATAGTAGCGAAAACTTACTCGACCTCTTCATGAAGACCTTGAATACCAGAAATTCAAAAATGTGTAGGAAGAACTTTCAGATTCCCCAGAAGGCATCATCTTAAGAGGGTTGAGAATGGTCATACCAGAGAGTCTGAGATGACAAGTTATTGAACTGGCCCATGAGGGACACTGTGGAGTTGTTGCTATGAAACAAGCTTTATGGGACTGAGTGTGGTTCCCTCGTCTTGATAAAAGCGTTGAAAAAGAGTTAAAGGCATGTCATTTATGCAACTGTTTGTCATCTAAGACAACCCCACATCAGTTGAAGATGTCTGACCTTCCAAAGCACGCATGGAAGAAGATTGCAATTGATTTCTTTGGACCCCTTGACAATGGCCATTATCTACTAGTAATTGTTGATGATTTTTCTTGTTTTTCCCTTGTGGAAGATCTGTCATCAACTACTCATGAGAGAGTCATTGAGAGACTAGAAAGTATTTTTGCAACATGGGTTGTTCCTTCGATTTTGAAATCTGACAATGGCCTGCCTTTCAACAGTCGAGAATTTAAAGATTTTCTCACTCAGAGGGTGTGGCGAAACACCAGAGCTGCCGACTTCAGAGCTGGGGATCTAGGTTTGAGTCTCAGCGTCGACTCAACAGCCTGTGATTCTGGGCAAATCACTTAATCTCACCGTGCCTATGGACAGTGCCTAGAGACCCTCACGGGTGATAAACCACGCTCTTTAAATCAGAGTTCACTCATTTAAATGTCAAGCATCAGAAAAGCACATCACTCTGGTAACAGGTGAATGGTGTGGTTGAGAGTTTTACGAGTACCCTCAAAAAGACTGTTCAGCGCGCTGCGCAGAAAAAGCTTGAACTCAAGTCAGTTCTTCAGTCTACGCTTCGTGCATACAGGTCAACTCCCCATTCTAGCAAATGTGAGAGATTTCCCCCCTTAATGTTTGGGAGAGCCATACGAAGCAAATTGCAACAATAGACCATTGAGAGACCTATTGACATTAATGAACTTCGAAACACTGATTCTTCTCAGCAGCACAAAATGAAGACCTATGTGTACAGACACTGCTGTGCCTGGAGCACTGTGTTCAACAAAGGAGACCAAGTTATCGCCAGGCAGAAAAGGAAACAGAAGTTTGTTGCTTCTTTTGATGCTGACCCACTGAGGGTTGCAACTAGTAAATGATACATGGTATCTGCTCCCCGCCCTGGAAAGTCCATTATGAGAGATTCTTCACAATTCAAGCACCTGCCTCGACCTCAGCCAACTGCAGATGTCAAGAGTGCGACTTGTCTATTTGAGAATCCAGAGAGGCCAATGACTGTACGAATGTCTCTGTCACCAATGCCACTCATGGACAATCCTCTGGTATCTCCATAGCCTCACATGACCAGATCTGGGCGATTGACTTGAGCACCAAAACAACTTACTGAAGAGTTGTAATGTATATATGTATTATTGGTACTTTTTATTTAACAAAGGGGGAGATGTAGTTTCTTGCGAGTTAGAGATGACGGGACCCTTTTGGTTCCTAACGGACTCCGTATAACAGTGACTTAAGTGTGTGGGTGATAGAATTCATGATGCAGAATGTTCAGTTAACAGTTACATGCTAGGAATAAAGACGTAAAATAACAAGCTCCATGTGTGTCATAATCATTTGCATATACCCGGGCTTGGGAGGATGCTACACCTACTATGCATACCCCTCACTACATACCAGCACTTCTACCCTACCTAAACATAATGATTACTAACCCTGCCTTTACCCCAGTTTCTCTAGCCCTCCCTATACCCCCTTAGCTCTATCTCTACCTAACACACAGACCCCTATTTGTATGCTGATACTTCTTCAACTCCACTTACACTGTAGTACCTCAACACATACCTACCTACACTTTAGTAACACCCCACATCCCACTAACTTTTTTTGTTCAATAGCCTCAAAGTTTGAGAGGAAGATGGGGTTTCCCATTGTCATTCCATTTTGTGGTTTCTGTGGAACGAAACAGAGGCTGGTGAAATTCGTTTCGTGGGACTGAAAGTATATCTTGTTAGAAAATAGAAAAAAATCTCTCTTTCTTCTTAGAAATTGTATCTACTTCATCCCTCTGTATTTATGGACTATTATTAATCTCTACACTATAAACACCACACGGGACTATGGCAATGGATTTAAATGGTTGTACCATAAAAAACACAAAATGCTGGGGTCTGCCTAGCCTCTGGTCTTTGGAAAACAGAATTTCAATCGACACTCCATTAATCTTCACTGATTATTATAGGTGAAGGTCAGTATGCAGGTCAGATGTTTGTGTTACACTCAAAAGAAAGTCTGATTAAACCCACACCATTCTATTTAGACACCTTTCAACATCGCCACCGCTCTCAAGCGGGAAACAACCTTAACAACGCGGTCAAAACACCGCAGTACATTCAGATCGCTGCTTTTACAACGCAAGTCGTTACCACGACTTGCACTGGAGGGCGCTCTAGACTAAGGAATAGTGTGATTTACTATTCCAACACCTTCCCTACTGTACGTAGGCTGGAGTTGGAATAGTAAATCATACTATTCCTAAGTCCAGCACCCTACAGCGCAAGTCGTGGTAACGACTTGCGTTGTAAAAACAGCGATGTAATGTACCGCGATCTAAATGATCACGTTGTTACATCATACATCCCTCTCAAACCCACTCCTCGCCCTCCGCGAAGGAACTATAGCAAGATCACAGAGGAGCACCTCAACTCCACCCTCATCCAGACCCCCCCGCCTCGACCGACGCCAACTCTCCAGCCAAGGAACTGCACCGGTGGATCACCAACTGCGCAGACAGGCTCGCACCCCTCCGCACCACTGACAGACAACGTCCCCTGAAGGCCACCTGGTTCACCACCGACCTCCAAGAAGCCAGACTTCTGCAGACGTCTTGAAAAACGATGGAGAAACAGCAAAGCCACGGAAGACCTGATGACCTACAAGAACGCCATGACAGAATACCACCAACGCATAAGATCCACAAAGAAGACCTTCATCCGGAACAAAATCCTCACCAACTCCAGCAACTCGAAGGAACTCTTCAACATCATCCAGCAATTCACCAATCCCACCAGCGAAGCCACGGACGTCACTCCCTCCCAGGTCCTCTGCAACAAGATCGGCTCCTGCTTCCACCTGAAAATCAAGGCCCTCTACGACAACTTCAATGAGCAGACTCCAGAAAACACCCTTCCCTCCAGCGACGACAGCCGACCCACCATCACCGCCTGGACCCCGGTCACCACCGAAGATACCACCACGACCATGAAGAGCACTCACTCAGGATACCCCACGGACCCCTGACCCCGCACATCTTCCACAGAGCCGCCGCCACCATAGCTCCCGAGCAACGACGCACCATCAACGCCTCCTTCAAATCCGGCACCTTCCCCGACAACTGGAAACACGCAGAAGTCAAGCCCCTCCTCAAGAAACCCTCTGCAGACCCGACTGACCTGAAGAACTACTGACCCATCTCTCTCCTTCCCTTCGCAGCCAAAGTCACCGAGAAAATCATCAACGCCCAGCTAACAATCTTCATCGAAGAGAACTCCATCCTCGACTCCTCCCAATCTGGATTCCGCAGCAACCACAGCACTGAGACCGCCCTCCTCGCCGCCACAGACGACATCCGCACACTCCTTGACCAAGGCCACACGGCAGCCCTCATCCTACTCAACCTCTCTGCAGCCTTCGACATCGTCTCCCACCGCACTCTCGCAGCCAGACTCCACGACGCCGGAATAGAGGGAACCGCCCTTGTCTGGCTCCGCTTCTTCCTCGCCGGCAGAACGCAAAGAATCAGACTCCTGCCCTTCCACTCCGAGCCCACAGAGATCAGCCCCACGCTCTTCAACATCTACATGCCCCCCCCCCTCGCAACCATCGTCAGACAGCATGGACTCAGCATTGTATCCTACTCCGACACCCAGCTCCTCCTCTCCCTCACGAAGGTCCCCGAAACAACCAGACTCACGCTTCCAAGAAGGAATGAAAGACGTCGCAGCCTGGATGAGCACCAGCTGTCTGAAACTCAACTCAGAGAAGACGGAAGTCCTCGTCCTTGGACCCACACACTCAGCTTGGGACAACTCCTGGTGGCCCTCCGCCCTCAGCACCCCCCAACCCCCAAGGACCACGCCCGGAACCTCGGCATCATACTCGACTCCGCCCTCACCATGACCTGACAGATCAAAGCCATCGCCTCCACCTGCTTCAACACCCTCCGCATCCTCTGCAAGACCTTCAAGTGGATCCCCCCTGAATCCAGAAAGACCGTCACCCACACACTCATAACAGGCAGACTGGACTACTGCAACGCCCTCTATGCAGGAATCAACAAAACCATGCTAGGCAAACTCCAGACCATCCAAAACACCGCGGCCAGACTCGTCCTCGGCATCCCACGACATGAGCACATCACCCAACACCTACGAGACCTCCACTGGCTCCCCGTCGAGAAGAGAGTAACCTTCAAGCTACTCACCCACGCCTACAAATCCCTCCACAACACCGGACCCAAATACCTCAACGAAACAGTCTCCTTCCACGTACCCAAAAGGCACCATGCTCCGCCGACCTCGCCCTAGCAGAAACCCCACACATCCGCAGAACCAGAGTAGGTGGAAGAGCCTTCGCCTACACCGTGGCCAAAGACTGGAACAAGCTCCCGGTCAACATCAGACGATACCCTACGCTGCACACCTTCAGGAAGAGCCTCTAGACCTGGCTCTTCGGCTGAACCGGAGCTGCACCCTCCCACCCCCCCAGCGCCCTCTCGGGTGAGTAGCGCACTTTAAACCCCCTGATTGATTGATTGAGACAAGAAAGTTGTTTCATTAGGAGCCACCAAGAAATCTCATGTTAAGAAGCAAATGTCTGCTAACCCCTATGCCCTTGCAGCGCATTGGCATGCAAATGGAGAAGGATTATCAAATAATCTCTACCATAAATCCTAATCCAATTGCTGCTACAAGTTATTACAGGTTTGCTCAAGAAGGAAATACAACACTTGGAAATGGACTGCTGAATAGTAAGCTACACAAATACGACCATGCAACTGGAGTACAATTTGCCAAGTCTATAGACAACTTATGACCGAGAAATGCAGACAGGTTGCTAACAAAAGCTGCAGGAAATTCAGGGGTCATCTGAAGAGAGGCTCAAAAATATAAATGTGACTATAAATCAACCAACCAAACGCAAGGAAAAGTCTTTTAAGCAAGGGGGTAGATTAAAAGGGGCAAACATAATACTATTTGTTTTCTGCACAGACTTATACAAATATAAATTACTGCATTGTTTCCTTGTTTATTGCATACCTGCCAACTCACACAGTTCCACCGTGTGACACACGATATCGGCTCCCATCACACGGTGTCTCAGTGAGGAACCGATATTACACGGTGGCAGGGAAAACAAGCTGAAAACTTGAACTGCCGACGTCCAATAAGGGGTGTGAAAACATCCCAGGACATCGGCACCAGCCTCAGCAAGCTTTTTATGGGAGGAGGGGGCAGGGTGGGCTTCAAAAGTGCCTAGTAGGTACATCTCGGCACAGGCCCCGCCACCTAACCCGGTGAGATTGTTCTTCACGTTGGCAGGTGTGTTATTGGCAACAACGATATGAAAGATAAACGGCTGCGCTACAATCCACCTCCGAGAATGTACAAAGATAGTAAACGCATATCTGTCCTTTCACAATGTTGCAGCTTTTATGGTCCCATAGACGAGACAAATAGTAGAGTTGCATTGCTACATCCTTAGGAAGTATGTGTCCTGATGCGGACTTCAAAACCAATGCCGCTCTCAAGATTCACCACTTGCTGAACCAAAACACACCTGTGTCTACTTTACATAGGAAAATACCAAATTATATTACTATGCAGGTCATTTGTAGTGGCATATGAATGCACCTTCACTTGTGTGCACTAATTACAATAGGCGATTGATGTGAATGCACGTCGTTGCACGTTTCACTGGCCCTTCCACATTTGCAACAGAAACAAAAACCGGCAACTAACATGAGAACCAGAGAGGCACAAAAGTGATAATAAAACTGTAGATCTTGGGCCTCATATGCACAGTCGCGGCTCCCGGAGGAAGTGCTGCGGGGCGGTGGGGCGGGGGAGGGGCAGGGTGGGGGATAGTAAACTCCGGCATACGGCCGAAGGGAGTTAAGTACATAAATAAATAAATAAAACGAATTACATTGCACGCGCCGCATCGCCATGTAATTAGTTTTATTTATGTACTTAACTCCGTTCGGCCGTATGCCGGTGTTTACTACTCCCCACCTTGCCCCACCCCACCCCGCCCCAACGCCCCGCAGCACTCCCTCCAGGAGCCGCGACTGCATATGCAAAGTGTTTGATTAGGTACATTTCAGGGTTTGGGACTGCTAAAACACTTTTTGCTATGAACTAAACTCAATGGATGATTCAGTAAAGATTTGTAACCACTTTCACCGAATCAAGGGTCACATCTACGACCGCCAGATTTTGTGTGTTGTTAATTGCAACTTTTTGTGACTCGCACTTAGGAAGTCGCAAAATGTAATGTACAACAGTGTGTTTGACACTATTTGCGACTCCCAGTGGGTCGCAAATAGACCTGCCTCATATTCATGAGGCAGGTCGCAATTTGCAACCCATTGAGAATGTCCAAAATCACAGGGATGGTGGCCTGCTGGGGTCAGCAGACCACCAGGTCTACGACTGCTTTTTTCAATAAAACAATTTTTGGGGGGAAAATGCAGCCCGTTCTCATTAAAGGAAAACAAGATGCATTTCAAAAACAAAAATGAAAAGTTTTCTTTTCATTTTTTAAGAGCAGGCAGTGGGACCACTGCCTGCTCTTAAAAAATGTTTGTGGCCACATTCGCAAAGGGGAAGTGGTCCCTTGGGGACCCCTTCCTATTTGTGAATGGGTTACCACCAACTTGAAGTTGGAGCTAATTTGTGAATGTGTTGCGATCGCATTATGTTCGCGAAACATTCATACATACACCTGAGACCCCCCTATTAGGAAGGGACACGCCCCTTCCAAATACTGACTCGCAAACCCAATTTTACGATTCAGTAATAGATTACTGGCTCACAAAATAAAGTAAATGTCAAAAGGCTATTTAGCGGTCGCAAACGGCGATTCTCTGTTTGCGAGCGATAAAATCTTTTGTGCATGTGGTCCAAACTCTAAGTACAATAAACACCTGGTTCTGTACATCTAAGAGTAGTACATTCCGAGTACTTGGGGGAAATAAAAAGATCGCTGATTTTCACATTTTGAAGGCTGTGTTCCACGGTCTCTGTTAACATGTTTATTTTCCAATTACAAAACAAAAGACAATTACAATTTTAGTTTTAAATACTGTAACAATTTCTTTAACTTTTTCCAAAAGTTAACTTTGTGTATGTAGCATGTTTCACCACATAGATGATTGCGGTCTCATTGACTTTAAAGGACAATTAGGCATACACATTTATTTTTCTCCAAAATATCTTTTTAAATGAAAGTAGCAATTTAAGACTTCATTTTTTACTCCTCCTTGAAATGTGCGTCATGGTATATTCTTATTTATATAATGTACACTTTCTTTCAGTTTGCTGAAAAAATTAGTTTAGTTTTCCACATGCACTTGGGTATTTCTCCCTTTCACCCTTATCTCTGGCATGGAGCAATGGCAAACAGTGGACATTCTGTTACTGAACAAAGTCCAATATGGAAGTAAAACATCTGAACGTTTGCGACAAAGCATGGAAGAAACTGTATTAAAAAGGTAGTGACTAATCTTAAAAGATAAAAATAAAATATAGTTTGACTAAAATCAGGAAACATGCTAACTGAGTCCTTTAGAAAAAAGGCTGCTGCATAAAGAATGTGGCACCCAGGTCAGAGCGCCTCCAGTGGTACTCCTGTTGCTTGGGGCATCGTCTTCCCCTGCCAACTGAGAATGACTTAAGGCGTTGCTTTTGCGCACTCATACTATTCCAGCCATTAGTATCTAAAGACTTTATTGCTGTGTCACAATAACACAAGGGCTTCACCGATCTGTCCTAACATGCAGATTAACATAACAGTTGACTTGTGTTTATTAACATTGGGCTAACATAGCCCAAAGACATCACAAACATGTCTTTGGACTTGCTTAACGCATGCATATGCCTTATTGTTCTTCTGTAGTGTGCTGCTTCTACAATACCAACACCTTACCAAAGAATCTTAATCTGCTGCACACTAGATTGCTAAGAGCCCCTGGTGAAAAAGGATCAACCACAATTCTTTCTCTGCTTTCATTCCACACTTTCCTCCCACATTAAACCTGGCGTGTCTCTTCTAAACAGAGTCCATGTTTTCTGTTTCTGCCACCCTAGCTTCCCCAGTACTGCTTCCTCTTCTGCTCCATCATGATAGCTGATATCTCACAAACTCTATAGCCCTTCCACTAAGGCACTGATTAAGAGTGTCCTCGGTGAGAGGGGTGGGGTGGGGTTTCAATTCGGACTCCCTGGGGTTCGAAATGTATCGAGTGCAATAAATGTAACCTAGTCCAAGTTTTGGGGAAATAACATGCAGATTCTGGTGCTCACCGCACCCAAATTGCATGTTATGGTAAATATTGTACACTTTTGCCTTGTTCAACTCCAGCTGTTTAGAACAGCCAACATTTAACAAAGGGTGCATCCGGCAAGTACAGAGCTAGGTTAACTCTGCACAACACGGAATTCCAACCACTGCAAATGCAGAGGTTTGCGCAGGGGCTGGGGAACTCTGGCACGCTCATCATCAGGGCCTTAATCTCAGCAAACACCAGGTCTAAAACTCACTCTCCTCATACACACTCAAATGCTCGCTTAATCCACAGACCTTCTACCTCACCAAATGTCGCATATTCCTCAACCTCAACCACCACCTGATAAACCACTGTCTGTAAACCGTCAATGAACACACTTTTCTGAAATGTGTACCTCAACGCCATATACTCTGAAAAACACTTATTCCTTATTCTTTCACATCCTCTTTATAAATGCTTAGGTTGCTAAGTATGAAGCAGCATATAAAAGGCAATCATTAAACATATATTCAAGTTGTTTTTGAAGCACATCTGACTTACTGCAATAGTTCAATTGCTAGATCAATCTGCAATTACTAGTTCTGAAACCTTCCATTAATTGAAAATATTTTTTTTTTTTTAAAGTATTGTAAATGTCATTATTGAGTCATCCTCAAATAGGATTGACACAAATTAAGCACTAACAGTCATGGACCCTGCTTCATAAACGCAAAAATGTTTTTCAAAGAAAATACGCAGCACATTTGTGAATATTTCAATTACCGTATATGGTCAAGGTTACACACCAAAAATATTGTTTTCTAAGTTTAATATTGTCAAACCAAATTGTTCATTGACCAGTCCAGAAAAACAATCTGTAGACTGTAAGCAGGGATATTGTTGTAATGTACTTAATGACAAAAAAGGACAAATGTGGAATATTGCATTAGCTTTCAAACATCACGCAGGCCTTTTTCTGCATCTGATGAACGGACACATGTGGTCTCAAAAGCAAATGTACTATTCAGTTGTTGTACAAATCTAAAAGTCAAATTAACGATCAATGTCTACAGTTTACAGATTCATTTATCTGCCATTAGTTTCTGGATACTAAATTAGTTTCTGGGGTAAACACAAATAGGACATACCTAGGCCTGCAGACTTATATAAATCTTCAGTACTTGTTGACTGAGCACGGACCCCTGGTATGGTGGGGAATAGCACATGCTATTAACCTTTCCTACATACACAAATCTAATGGAAAGAGGTCTTATAACCTAAAGGACTGTTTTGCAATAGCACCTCCATTCACCAGCTCTTCCTTAAATCCACTACCAATGCAACAGACGTCTCTTATCAGCGTCCAGACTCAACTAAACTTAAAGAGGCAGAGATAGCCCTGCTCCTCTGCTGGCAGTAACCTTGCCACCACTGCCCCACACGCTTTAAATTAACCTTTGAACCAGAAGCCTGATTGAGAGCTGGGCAAAGGGGCTTGGTTGGTGGAAAGCTACAACCGAATCTCATGTCCTACCTTTCCAGACAGACCCACTGTTGTTATCCTTTGAGGCCTAAAGAAGCCATAGAATTCCCCCCACACCCTTGCATGAGTATGTAGATGGTGAAAATTCCAGGGATTTTCCTGCCCATTTGAGGCAGGTGACAAAGGGGCTACCTCCAAACGGAAGGTCTGTGGTGTCAGAGCACCATCATCTGAACCACAAGACAGGGAACCCAAATTGCAACCAGATGTTCTATTCCATGAGATCAACAGCTTGATTGAGGTGCTTTATAAATCAGATGAGGTGGAGTGACTTGGTGTAATTAATACAAAGCATGCACATTATGTGCTGATGTACACTAACATAAGAAAAACAGGCACAAAAACACAGTGTTCATTTGACTGTTTTCTATGTTTACAGCCCGATTGTCATCCACAATCCCTTGGGCATCCATCTCCCAGACGGATTTCTATTGAAACTAAGAATATAAATACAAGGCCTTAAAATGCAGCAACAATGTATATAAGATTAAATCTGAAAAAACAAATTGAAGGAGTATGCCCCAGAGAGCTTAAGGATGTTACGGGAAGCGTTGATGAGGGAAAAACCAGAGAAAATTTCTTTTGGTTTTAAAAGACCCCTCACTCACCAACCTAGTTGGTGACATGCTTCATCATTGGGGTCCCACCCGAGTAGCCGAATGCCACTCGGGTGTGCTACGACACCTGATTACAGTGGAGCGGGTATTTTGAGTGAATCAGTGAAGTGGTGATCATAAAATTGTCTTTATTGTACTCCGTTACTTTTATTATAGAGCAAGTAAGACAAGGTTAAAAATAAGTACACAAGAGTATTACCATAAAGGACCTACTTGTCCAAAGGTAAAACTATTGGTGGTGAAAAAGTGAAAAGAAATAAGTGGGTCTACATGTTTCAACCTACAGTGTGTATTACTAGGTTTTCATCAGGACCTGTGACCCGGGCGGTATACACACGCTAAGGTGTACCCTACCCTTGGTCACAATTGAAATACCATACTGTATACTTACAGGATGGAAACCCTTTCAGTCTTCACGAAAGGAAACAATAAAATTCTGGAAAGAAAAAAGCACATAGATACCATGCCGCTAATTAATCATGTATCCATGGATCAACATATCCGTGCATATCCCACACAGATCGCTCCCGTAAACAGAATGCATGTGCCTGGTGTCAGTGCTCATCTAGCACCAAAATGTGTGCGATCACACTCATGACCAAGACAGACAATACATAGCGATAAGTGTCTAAGTGAACCCAACAAACGCGTGATGTCATACCTCACTAGTCAAAGGTGTGCCAGTTGTCAGGGTACTGATTACCCCAGTGGATACGAGAACAAGGAAACAGTTCCTCTGGTTAAAGCGTAGTAAGTTACACTAAAGATACCACACTGAAACGAAAAATTTAATAAAAATGGGAAAAGAGATATAAAGGCAGAGGCTTACACCGCGACGAAATTGCGTCTTGCCTCATGGTTAACGTGGGGATGGATGCTGACTTTAGTCAAACTCTGCGGAGAAGCATAAAACGTTTAGTAAAGGTAAGACTCTTCCATTTAGAAAAGTTGAAAAACGGAGCCCACCCGTGTACTCACTTCATCAAGTCATGCCATCCGCTACTCAAACCTGCGATGTGACCCCATCAGGAAACCCGAGGATAGTGAAACCGGCGTCCTCGCGGTCTATAACAAACCCAGAGGCTTCCGGGTATGTCACGTGATCGGGTGAGAGGCGTACTGCGTGATGACATCAAAAGTAAGTAAAGGCTTTAGAAAAAGCCAAGGGGGCGTATCAGAAAGTGACTGTCTGTTAAGAGAGACAGGCAATCACTGTCTCTATCAAAAGGAGGGAAAATGAGGAAAAATAAGCATAACTTAATATTGTTAGAATCGGCATATGTGCGCGACACATACTCTCGTATAGATAACGACAGATTTAGATGAAAAACTGGAGGGTCGACTTAAAGTTACAGATAGAGGAAAATAAGGACATGAACCTGGTAAAATGGCATGTGATCATAAATGCCAACAGGGAGATGATAATCACAAATGTAACAAGTGGCAGTTGATACTGCCGTAAAAGCATAAAGAGTACCCATCATGTTGTTATTAGGGTATTCTGACATGGTAAGTGTATATTGACAAGCTAGTGTAGTACCCGCACAGAATGAAGTTATTAGCAAATACCACAAAGGAAAGTCTATACTCCAAACTATCTATCTCGATAGAACACTATTCCACGGAATCCCATCATTCAACCCGTTCTTTTGAGTTGACAGTCTATAGACCCATCTCTGTTCCTTTGCGAACAGATACCTGTTGGACTGATCCCCGGGTCTTATAGTTTCAATGATTGTCCATCTTAAGTCATTAGTAGTGTGGTTACTTTGGAGATAGTGTTCAGTCAATTTTGTAGTGATTTTCTTGCATCTAATGGTACTGCGATGCTCGCAGATTCGCTGTTTCACTTTTCTCCCAGTCATGCCAACATAACGAAGCCCACAAGGGCAGGTGATTAGGTAGACCACATTGGTACTATTGCAGTTTGTGTGCGTCCTCTGAGTCCAGACCTTGCCTGGTTCCAAGTTAAGAGTCTTACTAGTTGTGGTCAGATGGCACACACTACAATTACCGCATGGAAAATGACCTGTGATGTTCGGCATACCCCAAGCATTCAGGACAGTAGGTTGCATAACCTGTTTCTTGGTCCTAGGGCGAGTGGAAACCAGAGTATCCTTAAGGCTTTTCGCCTTCTTGAACGAAAACATAGGTTTTGCCCAATTGAGGTTCCCTGTATTAATGATGTTCCAGTGTTTGTTAATAGCACGTGTTACCTGGTTAGAAATGGTACTATATGTAGTGACACAGGTAAGGGGGATGTTTGAGTTAGTGTTCACCTTGTTTTCCAGCAACGCGTCTCTGTGTTGATTACGTGCGCGTTTCTGACATGTTGTGATCAATTTTTCAGGGTAACCTCTCTCAATTAGTTTGTTAGACAAGTCAACTGCTTGGTTCCTGTAATCCGACAGTTTACTACAATTTCTTCTCAATCTAAGGTACTGCCCATACGGAAGATTCTCCCTCAAAGGTCTAGGGTGAAAACTCTCGAACCTAAGCAGGTTGTTTTTAGCCGTTGGTTTATGATATGTCTTGGTTTCTAGTTTCCCATTCTCTTTGGTAATAACAATGTCAAGAAATATCATACTTTCATTGTGGAATGAATGGGTAAACTTAAGGTTCCTATCGCAGGTGTTGATCCATGCGATGAACTCCAAAAGACTGTCATTCGGTCCTTGCCAGATGGCAAGGACATCATCAATGTATCTTTTCCAGAAGACCAGGTGTGGTGCAAAGGGATTGGCCGCATTCAATATGTATTTTTCTTCAAAATTAAAGACATAGAGTCCAGCCACACTCGGAGCGAAGGTGCTTCCCATAGAAGTACCTCCTATTTGGAGATATAGCTTTCCCTCATACTCAAAATAGTTCTTTTTCAATGCCAGTGTGGCGCACTCGAGGATAAATTGTTTAGGAGTATTAAAAGGCCAATCACTATGTTCTAAGGCTTTTCTCAGTAGCTCCATTGTATCGTCCTGGGGTATACTCGTATAGAGACTTTCGATATCAAAAGATACCAAGATGGTGGATTCATTAGCCGTTACTTCTTTAAGAAGATTGAGTAAATCAAGTGCATTGGGAGGAAGAAGACACAGTGGGCAATCATACGAGGAGCAGGACTCGGGATCCACAGGCAGGGCCAAGCACTCCCAGGGCTTAGTCACCAACCTTTCATCGAGACCACTTTCCAATGTCGAGGAAGGGGTTCTGAATAAGGGTTTGGGATTTGTCCCCACTGCTAATGTTGACAAATTCGGTCTACACTGTGAATTATCTGGTTTCTTTAGGAAACTGAGACTGAAAGCTTTCTTTGAGGGCCGAAGTGACCCTACCCCTATACAGGAGTCTCATGACACAGGTCTCCGTTTAAAATCTACCTTTGTACCTCCAATTCATACGACCCCCATTGAGATTCTGTCTTTTGAACAAGCAGTGTTCAATGACGTAGAACGCATGGAAACAAAAAAACTTTTTTAATATGACCAAAGAGGAGAATTCAGCTGTGGCAGAGCTGAAAAACTGTGATACTATCATAATAAAACCAGCGGACAAAGGGAGAGTGTGGTGGTGCAAAATAAGTCCGCTTATCAAGCGGAATGTTGTCGGCTTTTAGCGGACACAACCAATTACACCCCACTTACCTCTGATCCCACACAAGCACTCAAATCCGAGATAAAAACACTGGTGGAAAGTGCGGAGTTCAGTGGTTTCATTTCTAAACACGAGGCAGACTTTTTAACTAAGTGTGATGAGAAAATTCCATATTTCTACACTTTGCCAAAGATGCATAAAAACAGGGATCCACCCCCAGGCAGACCCATCGTGTCTGGAATAGGCTCTCTGTTAGAACCCCTCTCTCGTTTTTGTGATTTCTTCTTCAAAACAATTGTACAAAAGACAACCACCTACTTACAAGACACTAAAAGTTTACTCAATCTTCTTAAAGAAGTAACGGCTAATGAATCCACCATCTTGGTATCTTTTGATATCGAAAGTCTCTATACGAGTATACCCCAGGACGATACACTGGAGCTACTGAGAAAAGCCTTAGAACATAGTGATTGGCCTTTTAATACTCCTAAACAATTTATCCTCGAGTGCGCCACACTGGCATTGAAAAAGAACTATTTTGAGTATGAGGGAAAGCTATATCTCAAAATAGGAGGTACTTCTATGGGAAGCACCTTCGCTCCGAGTGTGGCTGGACTCTATGTCTTTGATTTTGAAGAAAAATACATATTGAATGCGGCCAATCCCTTTGCACCACACCTGGTCTTCTGGAAAAGATACATTGATGATGTCCTTGCCATCTGGCAAGGACCGAATGACAGTCTTTTGGAGTTCATCGCATGGATCAACACCTGCGATAGGAACCTTAAGTTTACCCATTCATTCCACAATGAAAGTATGATATTTCTTGACATTGTTATTATCAAAGAGAATGGGAAACTAGAAACCAAGACATATCATAAACCAACGGCTAAAAACAACCTGCTTAGGTTCGAGAGTTTTCACCCTAGACCTTTGAGGGAGAATCTTCCGTATGGGCAGTACCTTAGATTGAGAAGAAATTGTAGTAAACTGTCGGATTACAGGAACCAAGCAGTTGATTTGTCTAACAAACTAATTGAGAGAGGTTACCCTGAAAAATTGATCACAACATGTCAGAAACGCGCACGTAATCAACACAGAGACGCGTTGCTGGAAAACAAGGTGAACACTAACTCAAACATCCCCCTTACCTGTGTCACTACATATAGTACCATTTCTAACCAGGTAACACGTGCTATTAACAAACACTGGAACATCATTAATACAGGGAACCTCAATTGGGCAAAACCTATGTTTTCGTTCAAGAAGGCGAAAAGCCTTAAGGATACTCTGGTTTCCACTCGCCCTAGGACCAAGAAACAGGTTATGCAACCTACTGTCCTGAATGCTTGGGGTATGCCGAACATCACAGGTCATTTTCCATGCGGTAATTGTAGTGTGTGCCATCTGACCACAACTAGTAAGACTCTTAACTTGGAACCAGGCAAGGTCTGGACTCAGAGGACGCACACAAACTGCAATAGTACCAATGTGGTCTACCTAATCACCTGCCCTTGTGGGCTTCGTTATGTTGGCATGACTGGGAGAAAAGTGAAACAGCGAATCTGCGAGCATCGCAGTACCATTAGATGCAAGAAAATCACTACAAAATTGACTGAACACTATCTCCCAAAGTAACCACACTACTAATGACTTAAGATGGACAATCATTGAAACTATAAGACCCGGGGATCAGTCCAACAGGTATCTGTTCGAAAAGGAACAGAGATGGGTCTATAGACTGTCAACTCAAAAGAACGGGTTGAATGATGGGATTCCGTGGAATAGTGTTCTATCGAGATAGATAGTTTGGAGTATAGACTTTCCTTTGTGGTATTTGCTAATAACTTCATTCTGTGCGGGTACTACACTAGCTTGTCAATATACACTTACCATGTCAGCATACCCTAATAACAACATGATGGGTACTCTTTATGCTTTTACGGCAGTATCAACTGCCACTTGTTACATTTGTGATTATCATCTCCCTGTTGGCATTTATGATCACATGCCATTTTACCAGGTTCATGTCCTTATTATCCTCTATCTGTAACTTTAAGTCGACCCTCCAGTTTTTCATCTAAATCTGTCGTTATCTATACAATGAGAGTATGTGTCGCGCACATATGCCGATTCTAACAATATTAAGTTATGCTTATTTTTCCTCATTTTCCCTCCTTTCGATAGAGACAGTGATTGCCTGTCTCTCTTAACAGACAGTCACTTTCTGATACGCCCCCTTGGCTTTTTCTAAAGCCTTTACTTACTTTTGATGTCATCACGCAGTACGCCTCTCACCCGATCACGTGACATACCCGGAAGCCTCTGGGTTTGTTATAGACACGCGAGGACGCCGGTTTCACTATCCTCGGGTTTCCTGATGGGGTCACATCGCAGGTTTGAGTAGCGGATGGCATGACTTGATGAAGTGAGTACACGGGTGGGCTCCGTTTTTCAACTTTTCTAAATGGAAGAGTCTTACCTTTACTAAACGTTTTATGCTTCTCCGCAGAGTTTGACTAAAGTCAGCATCCATCCCCACGTTAACCATGAGGCAAGACGCAATTTCGTCGCGGTGTAAGCCTCTGCCTTTATATCTCTTTTCCCATTTTTATTAAATTTTTTGTTTCAGTGTAGTATCTTTAGTGTAACTTACTACGCTTTAACCAGAGGAACTGTTTCCTTGTTCTCGTATCCACTGGGGTAATCAGTACCCTGACAACTGGCACACCTTTGACTAGTGAGGTATGACATCACGCGTTTGTTGGGTTCACTTAGACACTTATCGCTATGTATTGTCTGTCTTGGTCATGAGTGTGATCGCACACATTTTGGTGCTAGATGAGCACTGACACCAGGCACATGCATTCTGTTTACGGGAGCGATCTGTGTGCGATATGCACGGATATGTTGATCCATGGATACATGATTAATTAGCGGCATGGTATCTATGTGCTTTTTTCTTTCCAGAATTTTATTGTTTCCTTTCGTGAAGACTGAAAGGGTTTCCATCCTGTAAGTATACAGTATGGTATTTCAATTGTGACCAAGGGTAGGGGTACACCTTAGCGTGTGTATACCGCCCGGGTCACAGGTCCTGATGAAAACCTAGTAATACACACTGTAGGTTGAAACATGTAGACCCACTTATTTCTTTTCACTTTTTCACCACCAATAGTTTTTACCTTTGGACAAGTAGGTCCTTTATGGTAATACTTTGTGTACTTATTTTTAACCTTGTCTTACTTGCTCCATAATAAAAGTAACGGAGTACAATAAAGACAATTTTATGATCACCACTTCACTGATTCACTCAAAATACCCGCTCCACTGTAATCAGGTGTCGTAGCACACCCGAGTGGCATTCGGCTACTCGGGTGGGACCCCAATGATGAAGCATGTCACCAACTAGGTTGGTGAGTGAGGGGTCTTTTAAAACCAAAAGAAATTTTCTCTGGTTTTTTCCTCATCAACGCTTCCCGTAACATCCTTAAGCTCTCTGGGGCATACTCCTTCAATTTGTTTTTTCAGGTAACTTTCAGGGGACTAGGAGTACCCCCTTTAAATACCCTCTCTCTCTCTTATTGTTTTACGTAGTATAAGATTAAATCTTCAACATTACCAGCATTATTATAAAACCTAGAAATTGTACTGTTTTTCTTAATATGCCTCACACAGTCTTTCCACACATAACCAAAGAACCATTACTCTTTTTAAAATACTGGAAAAGCCCATAGCAATTCATCTGTCAACGAGTTTAAAATAATAACCATCCTCTTTAGGTTTTTTAAACTACTAATGGTGACAAAATAGTGCAGAAAGTTAGGCTGTTTATTCCCAAGGGCTTATTATTTTATTATATTTATTACTTATAAAGCTCACTAACGCCACGAGGCATTCTACAGTTAGAAAAATTAACAGGTTTTTAGAGCACACCTGCATGCCTTTTTGTCGTCCAAGAAGCGGTAACAATGGAAGGTTATTCTATAGTTTAGAAGTCAGGTGTAGAGAAGAGTGAACACCAAGGTGCGCTTTCTTCACAAAGGGCACACTGAACAGAAAGAGGAGTGAAGATAGCAGTGGGCAGTTAGGAGTAAAGGGCACTAGGCTAGACTTTAGGTCTTTTCTCTCAAGACCATAGAATATCCTACGAGCAATGCAGAGAGTCTTAAACTGCAACTGCACTCTTCGTCCGATTGGTAACCAGCAAAGGAAATGCCATGCCCCCAAAATGTGCTAAAATGTGTTCAGCTTGCAGGTAGTCCATACAGCTAGGTTCTGGATGTAGCAAATTTGCCTTTTTCTGCATGATCATTCCAGATTTGACACATTTTTCTGGACCCTATTATTGCTTACTTTAGGACTCTCTGCACTTTACCACTGCTACACATTCATAATATGCCTGTACTTCCCCTCTAAATTCTGTGCTGCAAATTGCAACTTCCTATTTGATTTATTTAACTTCCCTAAAAGTCCATTGTAAATGGTGTTTTAACTGAGCCTACGGGCTGGAAAGTTAAATCTCATATGTGGGCTGCACCACTTTGCTCTGGCTAGGCTGCTGTTTAAATGCACTGTAGTGACGCATGGCAGGGAAAACTGACTGTTCCATGTAGAAAAGGCATATTTTTATATATTCATACGTCAGCCCTAAAATGTGCCTGGTGAGCCCACAGGACAGGATGCAAATATATAAAAATAGGCCACAGTACATTTTGGGGTTAGTCTGGGCTCACAGTAAAATGAAACCCAAAAGCTATTTCACTTTGTAGGCCTAGCCTGACTGAACATTCCCTAATAGGCCTAAGTGGAATTAATTCTTTAATTTCCACCTCCGCTTAGGAAATGGCTGAAAAAAAGCTTCAAAGTTATTAACTGCTTAGTTTTTAAATCTGACTCAATGGTAAAATCATATTTTTGATAACTTAGAGTACAGAAAAGTTACTTTGTAAAAATGTACTTTAGGATATCTGAGCTAGAATTGCGTTAAACCTAGTTCTGCCAATCATCACACCTCTGTACTAGAATATACATCTGTGGCTTGGAGACATAATGACTCTGCTTACCACTTAGCAGAGAATAGCTATCTGGGAGTGAATAGAAACAGTTGGCAGAACAAAAGGCTGCTTTAGCACTACCTTCTGGACATGGAGATGCCAGAAGGGCTACACCTATTCATTATCAGGCCCGTCCTAGATAGGGCATCCCCAGTCACAGTAGGAAGAAAAACCAGTTCTGCCACCTATCCCACTTCCAGAGCTGGAATGCACATCTTTGGCTGGGAGAGGTAATGACTGACTCAGAGGACAATGGCTTGCTTCTAGGCACAGGAAAGGCCAATGGGTGATAACTGATGTCCACTTAGCAGGGATTAGCTATGTGGGAATGGACAGGCATAGTTTGCAGACTAAAGGGCCGCTTTGGCACTGCCTCTTTTGACTTGCCAAGACAAGGTTTTTTTTTTTTTATTTATCAGCTGGACCCTTCTAGACCGTTGGCTACAGCCAATGTAAAAGGGAAAAGAAGTTTTGGCCTTATCAGGTAAGAGAGTGGCCTAGAACATGAAGACAGGACTGCTTGGTGGTCCCCAGGCAGGCCTGTCTTCGATTTCTAGGACCTAAGACCTGATAAACCTATTTTTCACTCCTACTGTGGCCGTCTTGAAACAGAGGTTCGTGGGTAGTTTTACAGTAAGGCAAAGAAGAAGTATTGAAAAAGGAGCTGCAAGAAAACTTTTAAGATTGGGCAGGAAATTCCTTCAATCGCTTGCTAACGCACTGGATAAATCTGGTACCTCCACCACCACCTCCTCAAAAATCTCATGGACCTGCAAAGACTCCATCTGAGGAAGAAAGAACTGCTGGAAGAAGTATCCAGACTTCTGACTCCTGTTGAAAGAGAAACTCACACAAATAATCAAGGACTCCTGCTGGCACTTAGGGACTTGAACTGCTTTCCAAGAGTCAAGCAGTTGTCCACCTGTTTACCTGCTTCAGTGTTAGAAATGGGATCTCTAGTTGGCAAGGGCTTGCACCTTTGTTCAAGTAGGGACCCTTCTTCCTAGTCAGGGTAAGGGAGTTACACTCCTAAAATAACCCCTGCTCACCCCCTTGGTAGCTTGGCACGAGCAGTCAGGCTTATTCTAGAGGCCGTGTGTAAAGCATTTGCACATAACCAACAGTAATACAGTGTAAGCACTACAAACGGACACCACACCAGTTTAGAAAAATAACCAATATTTTTATATACTCAAGACAAGACCAATTACGACAAAAATCCACAATACTATACTTTAAAAATGAATGCTTGATAAGGTAACTTCTTCTTTGCAGGAATAACATAAAAGCAAAGTTCGTACGAGTCGGTAGCCGTCCGGGTCTACCGCGATGCTGAATTACACAGAGTCCAACAGTTCCAGCCGACCGCGTCGCTACGGGCCAGCAGAGTCGTGAACAGACGCGGTCACAGTACCTTTCTCTTGGTGGCTGGTACGGAGTGTACGAGCTGGTCGGCGTTCGTCGCGGTTGCGGTGCAAGACGGAGCGATGCAAGGTGTGGTGTCCCTCGATGCGGTGCAGGCAGCGGCTCGATGAGCGTCGTGCAGACGGAGTCGGTGAGTCCAAGGCGTGCGTTGCAGGGCGAGACGGAGTACGATGCGGTGCTGACAGGTTGCGATGCGGGCGACCAAGCCGGAGTGCGGGAGCTGGCGTCGGACAGCGGTGCGAGTCGGAGCGGTGCGTCGCAAACGTGCGAGCGGTGCCCCAAATGCGATGCGGTCACGACTGTTGAGCCATTTGCAGCGACCGTGTCGGTCGGGTCCGGCTGGTTCAGTGAAGCGATGCGAACTGCGGTGCCCACAGGTCACGGTGCAAGCAGCGGCTCGGTGTTGACGGCGTCGGACGTCGCCTACGGTGAGACCAGGGTTGCGATGCGAAGTGGGGCGATGCGGCCTGCGGGGCAAACAGGTCACCGGTCAGGGATGGATTCGGTTGACGGAGTGGGTTGCAGTTCCCTTCCTCTGTGGCAACTGAAACAGCGTTCCAGAAGCGGTACCCAGAGGCTTGTGAAGTCTTTGTAGTCCCTGAGACTTCTTAACAGGAGGCCAGCTCGGTTTCAGGCAGACTTGGCTTTGATGGGACGTTCCAATGTATCGGTAAGTTGTAAAAACTAAAAATCCTTCCAAATATGGCCCTCCAAGAGCACCGGATGTGAGCTGTTAGCAGGCACAGCCGGGGATTAGACGGATTTGATATTGTCAAAGATAAATTTGACTCTGGTAATAAAATACAAAAATATGCTGAGAAATTCTTTTGATTGTGGTCTGGAGCTGTTAAGGCAGTTAGGTTTCATGAGTGTTCAGATGACACGAATTTCTGGCACAAAGAGTTTGGAAGCTCGTGACTATTTATTAGATGGCCTCCTGTGGCTTGTCTGATGGCTACTTTATATCGCATGCACTGCTGGGTGTAAGATAACTTATCTACGTACAAGTCAAATTTAATTTAATTAATTGATGTTAAGGTTCTCTGTTTTTTAACTAAAGTTCTCTGAGCGAGGCAGGAAACCATAGGTTTTGGGGCCTCAGCTTGAGCATTTCTTCACAGAGACAAGATAGCTGATCATCCAGAACAAACCGGAAGATAATGATCTAAGGATTGCGTTTCTCCAGACTTTGGAGTTCTGATGTAGTTGTTTGTAGGCTGTATCAATTTTAAATGAAGCATAATGGTGAGATGGAGGCATAAATAGTTTGTTTGATGGTAAAGATGGTAAATTGAATTGGGTAAAACAGTGATACGACCACTCAACAGGGGTAATATTTGTCATTCATAAGCCGATAGAGGATAAGGTCCAGGATGTGCCCCCACACGTGTGTAGGGTCCATAGTGAATTGGGACAAGTGAAAAGATTTTAAAGATTGTTTCAGATATGCTGCCACACAGTCCGGGATATTGTCTACATGAAAACTAAAGTCCTCTGACAGAATCAGATTATTAAAATCAAGGTATTTTTTCACTTAATGTTACAATGGCTGCAGAGTTGACAGAGCTTGCATTAGGAGATCTATAAATAAAAACAAATGTAGTGGCATTGGCATTATACATAGAAGCGTGTTAGTCAATTGTGGGTTTAATCTGGATGGATCTGTATTATCTTTTCCGTACAGACAGAAACCACTCTCCACCCCATGCTTGCTTGATGTATTAACGTGTACAGTATTTTATCCTGATGGAATAGCACGGACAACATGAGTCTAGCTGTTTAGGAAGTGATTGCCAGTTTAAAGATGCACACTAAATCATTCCTTCCCTTTAGCTCAATAGCAGATGCTTGAGTGCTAGTGTAGCTTGAAGAAGGTAAAATGCAGTAGGGGGGGCTTGTCAGAGTGTGCTACTGTTAAGGAACACAGACTGGCAGAGGAACTGATAAGCAGGCACAAAGAGGTCAGATTGGATATGGTTTTGCAGAGGAGGTCACAGTGCATAGCTGGAAAGAGTCCAAGATCATGTTTTCTAGCCAAGCTCTGTAACAAATTGGATTATAATTTGGGGTGAGTGACTACCGGTCTCAAGGAATCATCACAACTCTTGTCAGGGTGAACCCTCAGGCACTAAATTGACCTGAGCTCAACCCCCGGTAGCTATGGCACACAGAAGACAGGCTTAACTGAGTGCAAAGTGTGAAATATTTATTCAGTACCAAAAAAGTAATAAAGTCAAAACAATAACAATTGCAAACCACTTTAGAAAACGAGAGTGAAGTTTAATAAACAAAATAACACCAAAATGGCAAAAATCCATTCAGGGGATCCGTAGATATCAGTTTTTAAATACTTAAGGGAAAAAAGTGCCAAAAAACATGAAGAGGCAATGATAGTCTAAAGTCATGGAAGGCGGGGATTTAGGCACAATTTCAGACTGACCACGATGGAGCATGGGTTGGATACACCAACCAGATTAATCCCAAAGATTTTTACCTGCTGACTTGGAGCCTTACAAGCTCCAATCCACCACAGCAGTACACTTCTAAAGCCTGCTAGGACCTCAGGGGAGGCACACAGGGTATCAGCCAGAGGCCAACAACAGGGTCCAGTTGCCACTGGTCAGCTGGGTTTTCCATGAAAAGGCCTCTTGCAGCTTGTTATCTCCCTGTAGCCACACTGGAAGGCATCCAACTGGCTCTTGGGGTCCACCTCTTTCTCATGGGTACAAGAAGGAGGAGGTCCAGTCCTCCAAGGCTCCTCTCAGGTCACATACAGCAGGTCCAGTCCTCTTCTGATCTTCTGCATGTGTTCTAAAGTGGGAGGCTACAGATGGTACATATATGCCTGGCACAAGCTAATGGGTGGGAGCGACTCCTGGTCCCTCCCTGACCAATGGGTAAAAGCTCCTGGGCCCACACTACCCACTTTTCTGTAGTTCTTGCTTGCCTTGCCATAAACAGGTCCACAATGCCATGTGTGAGAGCATTTTCAAAATGGCGAACATATTCGACTGCACTAAATTGAGGCTCTGAGGGCCTGGTTGTGTGGGACTGTGATAATCCTACTGTCCTCCCACATCTAACATTAAAATTCAGTTTGGAGCAATTACTGTACCCACAACAAACCCAGATATCAAAGCCTGGAAGGACAAACCCAGACAGTGAGTACACAAAAATTGGCTTGGCATCTCTTCCTTTCAAGTGCACCCTGAGTGTTAAATTTTGGCTCAACATACCGGTCAAGCAGGATTTAACACTGAGCATTCAAAAGGATGCTCACAGCCCGCATCCAGCATATTATGCAGAACTCGAAGGAGTCATCTCTGCCCATTCAGGTCAGCGTACTGTTTGCTCCTGGGAGGCATTTCACTCCTGTTCAAAGTTGAGCATGGGCTGAGAGCTGGAGGAGGCCTATGCTAATTAGCCTTCTGACAGTTCTGGCAGGTATAGGCTAACTTTCTGAAAGTTACTTTTCCTTATATTTATCAAACATCCGGCTTCACCATTGAATTGGATTTTAATAACTATAGTTCCATTATGTTTTAGCTAGTCTCATCCCAGAGATATAGTATCAGTATTAAAATATGTACTCTGGCTTTCTACATAAAACAGCTAGGCCTGCTGCAGTGAAAATAGCTTTTAGGGCCTTGTTAAAGTAGGGACATGGTAAAAAGAACTTTCTTATTGCCCCACTTTTAAATATGATGCACCCTACCTTATAGTGTTATAGAGGTGACTTACTAATATTTAAAAGAGAGATTCTTAACTGTCAATTTTGACAGGTCCCAGTGCATGTTTTGCACTGCAACAATAAGGCTACAAGGGGAAGGCCTGAAACCATGTTTGCACTGCCACTATAGTGGAAGGCACAATAGGTGCTGAATTCGACAAATAGCATTTAACTTCGAGGCCCTAGATGCTCTTTGTACACCATATACAAGTGACTTTCAAGCAAGTTAAATGTGTCAAGCAAGTACAAGCCAATTTAACTATGGGTAAAGGGGCAGATAGGCACTTTACTACCAGTCAACAGGGGTAAAGTGCACAGAGTTCTTAAGCTAGCAAAAATATAGGATGTGGCAGACGAAAAATCTGGAGTGACCACTCAGAAAAGGCAAATTCCCTAAAGGATGCATATGCCTAATTCAGAGAGATGTGGCTTTAACATTCTTTTCAGCCTCTTTGTATTTCATGATAAGATTCGGAAGATGATTCATGGTGAATAAATGAGCCTGAATTTAGCAACAAATATTACTTGACATGAAATGATAATGAATTACTTTTTTCTGTTGAGTGTTTTTATTATTCTCTTAAACTATGAAAAATTATGAAACATATTAAAGGTCAAACAAGGAGCAATAGTGCAATACAATGAAAATATATACAAACAAAAGTGTATATTTTAGGAATCATGACAGGTTATACTTTAATGTATTGTGTTTTCACATTAAATTAACCAATAAAACATTCATGTAAACACATAGCGAGAACTGGCAAACGTCCAATGATTGCAGCACAGATTACCTAGGGTGCTCGATTCACAAAGGTAAATATACTTTTGCATATATAGTAATGTGTAGCTCTACACCATCTCCTAGATATTACTCTCCCACTTTTCACCATTTCTGAGTGGAGATTGAAACCTAGGTGTAAATAGCCATATCCTCCACTGAGGAGGTGGCACGTCCTACCACTGAATTTACAAGAGTAGAGTTACTATTAGCAACGTTCCAGCTGTTGATGCAGATCACTACCATTGAGGAAGTGAGCTCCCTATAGAAAAGTATGGGAAATTTAATAAATTGTATTTCATTTTGTTTAATAATTAAAAATATTATAATTTAAAATATAAAATCATTTAAAATATTTAATATTGACCTGGATGTAATAAAATAAAAAGTTAGAACGTGTTACCTTCTCAAACTCAATGTATATTAAATTATAAAATAAGATGAACCTATTAATGTCATTTTTAGAGCAATAAAATGATCCACTAACACTTTTATTTTTGTTTTATGTGAAGTAAAGGTGGTTAAAAGTTATATATTTAATTAATTGGAAAAATTGTTTATATTTTTTAAAACAAGTTAAAAAGTTTGAGTATATTAATGCATTTTTTTAAATCAATAGTTATATCTAATGTTTTAGCACAAAGAAATATATCATTTAAATCTAGAATTGATTTAATTAATTTAAAATTAATTCTTATGGGGTTTGATTAATTCCCTTGCTCTACTTTTTTCAATGCAGTCTAAGTGGTTGGTCACGTGTGGTGCTTGACTTACTCAAAGGCTTGGCTAGAGTGCATTTAAGCCTGTTTTGACACTATTTTAATTGTAGTAAATGTATAAGTGCAGTTTGTGAATTGGAAATTGTGATACTCTTTTCTGGGTGTGTGTTTTGTATAAGCAATGTTGCTCCCTACAGCCCTTGTTAAATTTCCCTTGATTTCATCTATTTTGTAGTAATTATTTCCCATTTTTCAACCACTCTACCTGGTCCATCCCACATTTACTACAAAAACATATGCCTATGTGTGTAGATCTCCGCCACCTTGGTGGAGTTCTCAGTACAGAAAAGATAGGAAAGGCAGAAGTGGAGATCTCCTTCCATACGTTTGTGAATTGCATGTCGCAGTAAGTTAATAGTACTACCGGAGTACTACTTTCAGTACTCCAAAATACAACTTCTGAATCTCCCCCAAAATGTTTAGGATCAAGTCCACCTATGTCCAAAATGTCTACTTTGGTATTAAAAAGAATAGGAAATAGGAAAGACGCATTAGGGAAAAGAACAGCACAAGGGAGAGAGGTTTACAAATTAACTGATCAGGTTAGCAGAAATTCATGGTGCAAAAAGGTATTGTTAACTGTATTTCTTTAAGTAATGATTTACACTTAGCTTCGCTTAGGGGCATTTTTTATTACAAAGGGGAATTTCTAAGTGTGTGTCAGGACAAAAATTCTGGAAAATGTGTTGCAATGGCCCTTTCAGAGTCATGAATAAAAGCTTTTGTTTTGCTACCCTTTTGAAACATCACTATAAAATTGCCCAGTTTCTGGCAATTAAAAATTCATTGAACTTGCTTCAAGTAGAACACAAAATTAACTACTGATCACAAATGACACATAGTAAAGTTTGTTGGGGCTTCTGTAAACACATTTTAAGGTTGAACTACTGCAGGAAACATGGCTTACTCTCACCACTGGATTCTTAAGTACTGCTCTTTATACCACATGTAACTAACCAAACCATATGGTGGCAGGGCTCAAATATTAAATATATTAATGCTACCCAAACTTTGTGTGTGTACAAAGAATGATACAATACTTAAACTAATTTATTTGCATTGCATGCCAGATCATGAAAAGACCATATTGGTATATTTATTTATATAGTTATATTTGCGAACATATGCAGCAGGGGTTACAGTTTAAAAATAATAAGTAAAAATGCTGCCAAGGTGGAAGCGCACTTTGCAACAAAAAAAAAAAGGGAAAAACAATTACTTCACAAAAATACATGTAGAGAAACATTAAAAGAAAGCAGAGATTAGCCCACCAGCCCTAGCATTGACGTGGACTATTTTTTAGATGGATGTGTACATAAGCACAAGATAAATGCTGTAACTCACAGTGAGAGCCATGGTTGAAGGGAGCCTACCCATTGCCCCATGCTGTATCGTACAGTGAGCAGAAGCAAAATGTAAAAGACAGATAAACATACCAATGGATGAAGGGGGGGTGGGGGTCACCGAAAGGCCCAGTATGTATATATGTATTTTATTATGATTTTTTCTAGAACATGAGGCTTGTAAAATAGCTCAATCGGACAATAGGCCAGACCTGAAAACATATATAATATTTACCAGAGTCAAAAGCCGAACTAGAATAACAAACTACAACATTTCCAATGTAATGCCGTACCTATTATCAATTGGTGTGCACAACACTCAACAAATACGACCTTCTAACTGAAGTACCCTACTTTCTGTTCCTCTCTCTTTCTTCCAACTGTTCTTTCAGTTTCAGATAGTCTTTGATAAGCAATTGAACAGCCATTCAAGATGATTTTGACCCTATTGAACCCTCATGAGCAAACATTCCATTCGAAATGTGACTAAAATCAAATTAAAATCATGTGATCAACTTTTCTGTGATAAAGTCCTGTTAAACTGGCATGATGTCAGATTGACCCAAAACAGTAACTTATTCTTTTTATGTCTGGCTACAAATTGAAACAAGCATTTGTAAAGCCAATAGATAAAGCTAGGCTAATAGCTTTGCAAATGCTTTTTGCCAAACGCTTGCAAACACATGCATCAAGATATGTAGATGCAGAGCGGGCACTCTTGTAACAGCTTTGAATTATAGAAGTTCCATCCAAGCTGGCCTTTTTTTACACACACATGCGTCCAGATGCATGGTGCCCCTTTTTTGTACAGTTCCTTTGTGGTGAGCAGCCATTTTAAAATGGCAAATTAAAATTTTTAATAAGTGAACAAGTGAGTGCAAGACAAAAAACGAGTTTGCCCCAGTAGCACTTTGCAGCTGCCAGGCACATGCGTGTTAAAAAAAAATGAAGAAAAAAAAGTACAAAAATGTAACATGTAGGTGGTATTGGGAGCATGATGGGGAGCTTTATAGAGCAGAAGGAGTGAAAATTGAGTTAGTTTGCACTGGTGAATCAGAGACAAAGCAGGGGAGAGAGCATGGAAACACATGCACTACCAAGGAGTGCTAATAAAATTTGTAAAAAAAAGAAATTAAAAATTTTTACAACAAGGAGGCCCTGGAAGTCTGCAGTGGAAAGATACAACTCAATCAGATCACCGTTAAACCCTAATGCTCCAGGGTCGGGCAAACACAAGAATACAGAGAAAAACCATCAAATCAAGCAGGCAACTGAGACAGATAAAGCCATCAAATCTTGAGGAGGAAGTGGACACAAACCCCACTCTAAATATGCCATGTTGCCAACAGACAAAAGAGAACAACAGGTCAGCCAACAGATCACTAAAACTGTCTGGAGCTGGGTTCTAAAAACACATGACGCTATTCCAACCAAACTGTCAATATTACATGTTTGTACCACAGACATTAGTAATACAAATGCAAGCAGCACTACGTACACAGCTCATGGTTTTACAGACAGATTCTCAAGGACAACAAGAAAGCATCCCAAATTAGTGTTGAATAAGCACATCTCTAGTTCTTTTTGGTCTCTGCGGTCTATCCACAATAAAAACACACATACTAGGTATGGTTACTTGCTTAAAGGCCCTTTTTTGGGCCTAAAACTACAGTTTCAAATTGAATTTTAAATAACGTTTCCAATGTGTATCCAAGAAATTTGACAGGTGAGGTGTTTAATATGTGATGCTAGTATATGGAATTAATATACATTTGTGAAATTAAATTAGTGTAATGTGCGTGGCCAAAAGCGAACTCTCTTTGCCAAAGAAATCTGCAAGCAAAGCAAGAAGATGTCGTCCACATTTTTCTCCTCTTTAAGGTTTCTTTCACTTAAAATACACTACACCGTCTTTTCAAAAGTTCAGGTGCTTGATTTTTCAAATACTGGTTACAGTGACAGATACGCTTTGCTGGTGCTCTACACTTTATTAGTTTCTGTCAGAAACCAATCTGTAAAACGAAATCATTTGAAAAGTTTGTCAATAAATACATCAGCCCTATAAAGAAAGTGTGTCAACCTCTGAAGGTCTTCCTGTGATGTTTTCATTATTGCATCAAGTGTTTAAGATACGTATTACCTCCTCGTAAGACCTCACGTCACAGTCCTTAGATATGTGAGCGTCAGCTCCCCCTACAGACATCCTCAAGCAAAAAAAAAACAAAAAAAAACACTGCTCCCATCCCTACCCTCCAAGCCACACCCACATTCAGTGGGGGATTTTCTAACCTCTCTAGATCTGAGGGATGCTTATTTTTATGTGCCAGTGCATCAGGCCTTTTTGAAGTTTCTGAGGTTCTGTGTGGGCGGCGGGCATTTCCAGTTTCAGGTATTGCCATTTGGGCTCTCTGCTTCAGCTAGGGTGTTTACCAAGGTGTTGGCCCCTTTGGTGGGGTTGTTGCATGTGAGGGGATCCAGGTGTTCCTGTGCTTGGATGACTGTTTGATTTCTTCCTCTTCTTTTCCTAAGGCTCAGTCCCAGATTCAAGATGTCTGCTGTCTTCTACAGAGGTTCGGGTGGTCGCTGAACCTGGAAAAGAACCATTTGAATGCCACTCAGGAACTTTTGATTATTGGAGGGGTCTTCAACACAAGGGTGGGGAAGGTGTTCCTTTCTGAACCTCACAGGATGACTCTTGTGAAAGAATTGAGGGCGGTCTTGGCCTCTCCAGCTTCCACGGCAAGGTAGTGATTGAGGGTGCAGGGGTTGATGACCGCTACTGTCATGATTATTCCTTGGGCCAGGTTGCACTTGTACCCCTTGGTGAATCACAGCCTGTGATTCTGGTGTCCGGGGTCACAGGATTACAACCAGTTGATTCAGGGTGTCCAGGTACCTCCCGAGAGTTGGCTTGGTGGTTGGATGTGGGGAATCTCATGAAGGCTTCTCCGTTTGCGCACCAGGACAGGATGGTTTTGACAACGAATGCCAGCAAACTGGGGTGGGGGGCTGTAATTGGTCAGGATTCGGTTAAAGGGATCTGGTCGGTCCAGGAGGCTTGGATGTCTTCCAACTGGAGGGAGTTAAAGGCAATCCAGCTGGCCCTGGTTCATTTTCTCCATTTGGTTGTGCATCGGGATGTTCTGTTGAGGACAGGCAAAACTATGGTGGTGTGCTATATGAATCATCAGGGGAGTGCGAGAGTGGCTTCTCTGAATACGTTAGCTCAGCAGATTTGCCAGTGGGCAGAACTGAATTTGTTGTCACTAAGGGCGGTTCATCTTCCTGGGGTGTTGAACACGGATGCCGATCGGTTGAGCAGGATGTTTCCATCCCTTTCCGAGATGTGTTTGGACAGGGGGGTGTTTGGGGTCCTCATGCAGAAGTTTGGGGTGCCCGAGGTGGACCGGTTTGCGACCCCAGAGAATGCATTGAGGGCCTTGTTTTGCTCTCCAAATCTGTCAAGCAAGGATTGGAAGGTGGATGTGATGTTTGCTTGGGGAGGGGGTTGCTGTAAGTCTTTTCTCCGATTGCGATCATTCAGAGTGTTCTCCTGAAGATCAAGCAGGAAAAGGCGATGGTGATCCTGGTAGTGCCAGGCTGTAGCAGGAGGCCGTGGTTCCCTCTGCTGTTACAGTTGGCAGCATTGCCGTGTTGGAAACTTCCCCTGGACCCATGTCCCCTGAAATTTCCGGGTGTGTTTCTGGAATGTCTGATCCGGTTGCGGTTGGCTGGCTGGCTGTTGAAAGGGTGAACCTTGTGGCTCTGTGTTGTTCCCCTGAGGTGGCTCTCTTTATTCACCAGTCTCTGCAGCCTTCTACGCTGAAATCTTATGCCAGACATTGGGTTCCATTCAGAGCTGGTGTTCTGGGAAGGGCTGGTCAACTTTGCTGGCGGACACTGTGAAGGTTTGGGACTTTCTGAAGGATGGGTTTGTTTTGGGCCTGGCTGTTTCCACTTTGCGGGCTCAGTGGGCTGCGGTGCAGGCTTTTAGGAGTCAGGACTGTGATGGTGTGGTGCCTCGTGTGGCGAGACTCGAGGAGTTGATTTCTCAAGAAGCCTGTGGTTAAGTCTTTGGCTCCTGGTTGGACTTACCTTTGGTCTTACAGGCGTTGCAGTCTGCCCCGTTTGAGCTGCTGGAGGAGGTTTCCCTGCGGTTTCTGACTATCAAGGTGATTTTCCTGGTGGCTATTACCTAGGCCAGATGTGTGGGGGATTTGGGCTCATTGCTGTGTTTTGAGCCTTTTTTGCGGTGCTATCTGGATAAGGTGGTTCTCAGGCCGGATCCTGCATTTCTTCCTAAGATACCCTCCTTGTTCCATTGTTCGGAGGAGTTGGTTTTGCCTGTGTTGTGTGCTGATCCTCAGTCTGAGGAGGAGGTTCTGCTGCACCGTTTGGATGTCAAGAGGACCCTTGGTGTGTATCTGGATCGTACGCACCCTTTTCGTAAGGTGGATTTCCTTTTTGTGACCTTTGGTTCAGTGGGCCTGGGTCTGGAGCCTTATGTTGCTACTCTCAGTCAGTGGTTAAAGTGGGCTATCTTTGCGGCTTATGAGTCCCGGGGGGTGTCAGTGCCAGGGGCTGTGCAGGGTCGCTCTACCAGTGGTCTGACAAGGAGGTAATGGCCGGTTGTTTACCGGTAATGTTCATTACTCCGAGTCTTAGATCTCCTGGACACAGTCCTGGTTCCTATCCCTCCCTCGCTGTGTTCGGCTTCTTGTGCTTTGGTTTACAGGATTTCCGGAGGTAAGGTCAGGGGTTAGGTTCCACAGGATGTGGGTGTGGCCTGGAGGGTAGGGATGGGGGCAGTGGGCTTTTTTTGCTTGAGGATGTCTGCACAGGGAGCGGACACTCATGTATGTAAGGACTGTGACGGGGAGGTCTAAGACTCGGAGTAATGAACAATACCGGTAAGTAACAGGCCATTTCTAGTTTCTGAACAAGGCTGTGAAATCTGTCCTCTCCAGTCTACATTCAAGTAGAACTTTAGTTTCATTTGCAGCCATTAACCTATAATACGATTCGTAAATTTAGCTCAGGGGCTATAGTAATTCTGCTATGTTTATTTTTCATCTCATGTAGAAAAGCCATGATGGAGATGTCACTGTGGATAACTCTTCCTCGATCTCTGCTTGCTTACAAACTTGAGTCCTTGTCTAGTTCTGTTAATTTTATACTATAACTCCATCTTTTACTGTATTTGTTTCCACTGTTGGGCTTAGAGAGGAAAATGGTCCTTCATCAACAGCAAAGCTGGGTAAATAGTTTTAATGAGGGCTGCTCTGCCCTATGACCCCTTTTTCAAAAGAAAAAAAGGAGAATGTCAAAGCGACTCCTTGTGAATTCAGACTTTCACGTTTGATACGATGAGCAAGGACTACAGAATGGAACGTGGTGGCAACTAGCAAGCCATATATGGTAGTCAGGAAAAATACATTGACATTTTATTGTTATCTTTCTCTTGGTCCCCCCTCAACCTGTTGTCTGATCAGTGCATCGTGTGTGCTCAAGATGCCAGGGCTAAGATCAGACGCTAATTCCTTTCAAAATATTTCAGGGGCAAATGGTTCTTAAGTCTGTTTCAAAAGATGAGGATGAATGGCTTTGCTTGGTGTCTCCTAGCAATGTATTCCATGGCATGGGTGCACATCCTGAGAAAGATGAAGATAAGGAGAAGCGGTCCAGAATTTAATGTACCTTTGGGTTCTAGGCTGAAAGTGCTGAAACTACATAGCTTTCATCTGAAAGTTTAATGTTACCTTTCGGGTGGCTTGGTGTGCTCATATTAAGGACTTTAAGAATAATGCAAGCTGATCTGCTTCTGTACCATACCCACAACATTTGTAGTGCTATTACTACCCGTGTATTTGTGGACACGAGTGAAAAATGACTCATGCCAAATTAAATAGTTTAAGATGTACATAACATATGCTGCTACTGAAATGCTAAAATATATACACTGTGCCAAAAAATATAACAGCAAAAATGTCAAGAGTGGTGAAGCTAAATCTAAAAATTAATGCATAATTTATTTTGTAACACATTTGCTGGGTTTGACGGGTTTTACACCAAGAGCTGGTGGACAAAAGAAACACTTCAGAGTAAGGAATAATCTGGTCAAGAGCCTGAAAAAACAACACAGGTAACACAATACTGACATAACCAAGATGCAGTTTGAGGGCTTTTTCATTATAATTTTCTTCTCCATTTTTTTATGGCAAGTTTCTTTCTGTCCATGTTACTTTACAACATTAAGTTATTAAATTGAAAGCACTTTCATAAATACTAATATGAATATATTCAAATGGCATTTTCAAAAGTAAGCATTACAATAATGAAAGGAGCACTGATTCCACTGTACTCAAATCATCGAAACCTGTTTCTTGCACAAAGTTTGGAAAAGGTGGAGGCAAGTTCTACCCTCATGACTAGTACAGAAGCTATGTTTATTTGAGGCCCTTGCCAGCTCATCTGCATACCTCCACGGTGATAGTCTTACAACAAACTTGTATTGTGCTGGCAAACATAACAGTGAGGTACAAAGAGCAACGGCCGCTAATGGGCAAATCACCAACATGCAGCAGCCTGCAATGCATACACAGGAAGGCAAAAGAAGTTCCAATCAAGTAATTTTCTCCTCTATGTGTGTACTGCAGGCTGAGACATGTAGATTTGAGTCCTGAGTTGTAACACACAGATACAATGCAACCAAAGGGGTCTTATAAATATTAACAGAGGACAAGCCCAGAAACACAGACAAAGTCCATATAAACGCTGCTACCACCTCTGCCCCACTGCCATTACACTAGATTACAAATGCGCCACCTGTGCGCAGACGTGCACATGACAAAACAATAAGGATCAAAACAACACAGAGCAACTGGCCGGGGCCCTTTTCCTTCTAAACCTTTCTGACTTTAAGTGCAGCCGTGCACCGCTTATGTGGGTTCTGGTCTCAATCAGCACCAGACAGCAGTGAAATATAGATAGTTCTTTTGACTGAAACAATACAGGATTACAAACAGAAAGTAACAAGATGCCTTGGAGACAATACTCACTCAATGAAGTAACTTGCTCCTTCATCAGTGAAGCCCTCCTCCCATCCCCGGGGTAGGTCTGCGAAGACATAGAATAGAACATAAGAAACTTCAGGGTGAAAGAGAAGAAAACAATATAACAAATCAATGAAGAATATAACATGGCACTAAATGTAGCAATGAATAATAATATAAATGAAGGTGGAAAACAATGCAAGAAGGAATTTAAAACTTCATGTGCATATAATAAAAAATCCAAGAAAGGCCATGCACTGAAAATTAAAAATGGATCATAAAAAAAGTATACATTTAAGAACATGTTAGAAATCAAACAGCATATCAGAGATAATGGGAGGGCCACAGGATGACAAATGTAATAGTAAAAAAGTCAATGAGGATGACAAATGTAATAGCAAGAAAGTCAATGAGAAGTAATTCAAAGCATGTAAGAATGTATCAAAATAAATGTAAATGAGCAATGCACAACAAACCATGTAAAAAAGCAACAGTGGCAGAAATGCATGAGCATGCGTTATGCGCATAAACAACTGAATAACAAGTTGGATTGCTATCAATGTAAGCAAAAAGTGTCTCTATCCTGATGATATAGTGTTTTGTTTAAGGATGTACATTACAAATACTTTGCTTAAGCTGCTTGATTTTACTCACTTTGTGGATCATCAGATACATTTGGAGAAAACAAGATCAATTTGACCTGAGTATAAAGACTGTCTTGCAGAAAAATGATAGTAGGTGGACGTAGTGTCTTCAAAAAGGTGTCTGGAGTACAAATTAGCATTTTTGTATAAACTGATTAGTGTGCCTTTGCTGGTGAAAGTTTCTAAGCGGAGTATGGCATGGAAAGTAGACTGACTCAAAATTGCAGGGTGCATAAACTTTACAAAAATAAAAATATTCTTTTCAACTTTATATTTTACACTATTCTGTACTACATGCCATCTTCCTATTTTTGGAAACTTAATTCGCTAAGAATGTATTTTATTAGGTCCAGTAGGGGAAACATCTAAACAGGAAGACAGTTTAGCACAGCCTGATAGAGGTCTTTTCTCGGTTCAGAGAACAAATATTTTGTATCCACTATTTTGTACCTGGGAAGGGGATTAACTCCTATTGCTTTAGGCCCTGATATTTTTGGGTGATGCTCAAGATTGCACCTCAAACAATGGCTGGAATTTGTTAAAATTTAACAAACCCTAATTTACACATTTACTATTTGTTAGTACTAGATTATTGTTGGATTTGGCAAGGATATCAATTAGAGATATTCGGATATTGTGAATTCACTCCCTTGTTGGGAAACTCAGATTAACAACAAGAATATACAGTTTGAGCACTGTTGTGGTTTTACTTATTGTGATTACTTGCATTTCAAGAGCTGCCAAGGGTTTGTGGAGTTACCAATACAACAAATATTACAGGTCACTGTCTTGTCAAGTTTCTACGAATACATCTCCAAATTCAGATTTTGTGCAAGTAAGAAAAGACATTTTATCTTAGTAATACACGTAACTAGGCAAGTGGTATCTCAAACCTATGCAATCTTTAAAATGCCAGATGATTCAGAAAATTTAGAAATTAAGGGCTATTAAGGAGAGAATACAAGGATCCTTAAATCCTCTACAAACTGAACGTCTCTAGTCAATCTACTGCACAGTGCATTTCATAGGGTGAAGTTGAGAAGAATCCATTCTTCCAGAGGTATAGTTTGTGGTATACTTCCGGTAGGCTGTCCAGAATGTTCCTTCTAAAGAGTAAACTATGCAACACAGAGTTCTCCAACGAGTAGCTCGTTAGCTACTGGTAGCTCCCCACACACCTGTAAGTAGCTCCTTCAGTGATTATTCCAGTCTACTAAATTTGAAGCTTTTGCTTGGCTGAATTAATATGTGCATGCCAAAATTGAAGTGTGTGCATCTGAGATGAAAATGTATGCATTCTCAGACCCATTTAGAGAATAATATATTTAAAACTGACATTGAAGTGAAAAACCATATGACATTGTAGATTTATTACTAATATTACCTTGGTGCCAGAGGCATTGCAGCTATGGCAGTTATGTATTACCCATATAAAGGCATTCCATATTGACAAAGCCTTTTTTACATTGCTTCGTGCAACCCTGCTTGATAAATTGAAGTGATCACTGCTGGCAACCCTGCAATGAAGTGACCACTGCTGGTAATCTTGCACAGTGTGCGACTAATGTAGTCATTATTATTACAAATCTAATAATATTAGTAGCTCTGGACGGTTTTCATTGAACATAAGTAGCTCTTATTACAGAAAAGGTTGGAGACCCTGGCAACAAATGTAAGGTCACAGTGGACTCCTTTGAATACATGGTTTAGAGATGGGGTAATTGTTGAAAGGTATAATACGGAGTATAGTAACTACTCCTTGCATTCAGATAGCATTTTTAAGCTGCTCTACGACAGGCTTCACAGACAATAGCTAATTCATAGGACCTATTGTGTATACTCCATACAAGCCTCTTTCCTCAGGGTTTGTGGACAGATAATCTTCTGCGTACAATGTTTCAGTTTAAAGTGGTTAGCATGCTAGGATAGGGGTAACTTGAAAAACTACTTCTTCTCCAAGGAAGTTTGTTAAAGCTATTTGATTGATTTACTGACTTGCCGAGATTGTAGTCTTGAATTTAGGTTATAAATTTATTGATTTTGCTTTTTATATGCGCAAATGAATCCATTTATTTTTTTTAAGTGAAAGAAGGAACGAAGCAGTTTAGAGAGATTATAGTAACAATGCACAGATGTGCACATGCAATTGGGTGGGAAAGGATTGATAGGAATAAGGACTAATCAAGAAAGAATGCAACTATATAGGAAAAGGACAACTAAAAGTAGGAGAAAACTATAATGCAAGAACAAAATTATCAGGAAGAATAGATAAAAAGAGAATCTGGAAGAAAATCAAAGCAGGAAAAAGACCAGCAAAGCATGAACTAGAGCATTCAGTCCACTGGAAGAGTGATGATGCAGAGGAACAGGCCAAATTACAGAAATAAACCAAAATCAAGAAAATAATGCAAATAAATGCAACAATGCATATGATGATTAAGTGTAGCAATACTGAAAAGAAAACGTGATGTAATAGCAAAAGGCAGCAGTAATGTTATAGAAACAAACCAAATTAGTAACAAAAGCAAAAATTCAGAGTATGCCTCAAATCAGGGATAAAAGCAATAATGCATGGAAGAAACATTTGAATCTAGGACAAAATCAAAACAATGTTGATGACAGTGCGAAAATGAGAGCAACTACAAAGCAGGAATAAAGGCAAAAAAGAAAATGCTGAGCAATAAATGAAAATGGAGACAAAACTGCAAGAAACTGAATGAATGAATGATTTTATACTTAATTAATAATTTGTAAAACACTATGCTACTAAAGGATAATGGGATTCCAGAAGGTTATCAAAAAGAAATTAGACGATGGAGACAGAAACTGTAACTAACAGGCAATAAAGGTTTTCATATTTCGAAAATAGTGAATAAAAGCAACAACAGATGAAATAAAGTAACACGTTGAATGAAATTAATAATGCATAGATGAATATAACCAACAAAGAATGGACGCAATGAATCAGAAAAGAGTGCATCAAGGAAATGCAACATGTCTTGGGGAACACAACATTGAAAGAAATAATGCAACAAACTGGAAAAAACAAAGCAGCCAAAACACAACAAATTGGGAAGAAATGCAACAACTTGGGTGGCATGCAACATACTAGTTTGGAGTGCAACGATATCGTTTCTAAAATTTACAAAAAGAAATATCGCACAACGTCGCCATACAAGGAAGACAGCACAAAACACAGAAGAAAGTAAAACTTAAGATATGAATGTATTATTTCATGAAGATTAATATTCTGCAGAGATGGCAACACTGCATGGGAAATGTCGTTAGGGAAAAAGTACATGAGTATACAAAAGTAAGTAAAAAATATACGGTACAACAAACGATATACAAATGCATACGCTAAAAACAGTTCGGAACATTCCTCGCAAAGCAAAAGATGAAAGTGCAGAGGGGGCAGGCATGTCACTCTTTCACCCACCTGACCGGATCATATGGCCAGAATTGACAGGCTCTCCTGTGCGCGGGTGCAGCCAAGACGTGGTGCAAGTTTTGTCACTGAGGAATGAAAACATGCACCTGTTATTGTCATACTGTAGAGATGAGAAGTGTATCAAAACACAGATCTGGGCAGATGTGCGGGAGTGCAGGGTGAGTTAACAAAGGGGAAGTGGGGGAAATTCCGGGCTTACTTCACGAAAAACACTCGGCCATCCTTGCACACTCCGTAGGACCAGGGCTCAGGTAAACTATCCCGCCCGACCGCGGCCGCCGCCATGTTCGCTGTCCCAGATCCTCCTGCCTGCAGCCCCAGGCTTGGGCTGCTGCAACACCGGCGCGCGCGCCCTTCCTCCTTGCTGATCTCGCTGCGGAGGGGAGGGCGCGCGCGCGCGCGTGCTCGAGGGATCGCAAGAGGCGCGCGATGGCAGTGGCACTCTGCACTGAGAGCTAAGGGGTCAACGCGCGCGGATTCCCTTGCTTTGCTCGTGGCACATGCTCCCTTAGGGCTGAGGCTGGTGTGCTACCTGGCTGCAGGGGAATGCTGATAAACCGAGAGCTTTCAGACGGGCCCGCGCTGGAGACTCGCGCACGCCCTGAAGCTGTACTTTTACTTATTCAGTGACGGGCAGTCCCTCCCTGAGAACAAGTATAGTTCGTTCCCTTGACTCAGGTGCACACACCTATGCGCTTCTAGGAAAATCCTGTTCACGCAAACTCTGAAAAACTCCATGCATAGGACGGAGATGGGAGGATATCTTTTGGAATGACGGTATTTCTTAACTTCTTTCACTCCTGACCTCTGGACCCCTTTGAAATACGTCTTGTAATACTTGTTGACCTCATTCCTACAATAAAACATCTTCCTGTTTATTTTATTTCTTTGTGAAGTTAAAGCTGGACCAACGTTTTCTGTCACGTGACCATCGTTGCTACTTTGGTCGAGAACCAACTAAAGGTAAACATTATGTACGCAGAACGAATACGGTGCAGCTTTGTTTGTTGCCACTGGGGTGGGGCGCGCTACCAGGTGTAGAGCAGAGACTGCGGCGCCCTGGAGCCGGAGCTGCGCACTTTGTACCTGAGATGCACTGATAATCGGCTCAGGCCCCTGCCCGGCGGGGGAGGGGTTTATTTCCAAACACAAAAGTATCACTGTCTCGCACTCACAGCAGCAGGGAGAGACAGACTCCCGACAGAGGATCCGTTGCTACCACGGGTTAGAGCGCCCCCACCCTCTGCGTACAGGGCCTGTCGCACATCGAGGCGTCCATGGCATTTATAAGAACTGGTTATTTCATGGGCAACGCGGTGCCCTTCAGAGTGACGCTTAACCTCTGCTCCCCCTGCTGCTGATGGGATTAGGACTGCCTCCTGCACGCATTATGAGATCTGCTCTGTGGTTGCCAAATCTCCGGCCCCTGTAGGCATCACAAACTGGCTCGCTTACTACCAGCCTGTTGGAGAAAATAAACAATTTCCACTTTACGCGGTTTTACTGGAGCTGTGAAGAAATTTTGTGGGGTGGGAAGGTGTTTATTTTTTCACTGCCCTCCTCAGTTATGGTTTGTTGTCACAATTGTATTTTATTTTCCATATACAGTTGGACATGTTCGTTATTACTAAACAGGAAAACAATTTACATTTGCCACCGATTGTGTTTTTTTAGGCAACAGTATATTTACTTTAACATGTATAAATTTTAGCAAGTTGTTTTTAGGGGTCCGTTTCATTTCGGAATTCAGCGAAGACGGTTCCTTTGCCCAAATGTTTTATTTTGCAGTGTAAAACATCTCTTTTTGGCTTTATCACAAGAAAAGTCAATGTTTATTTCTTTTTGGACGAATCAGCTATTCCTCCTTACGTGAAGATATCCGTGTAATCGCATGATGCAAACATGAACTTGCATGTTTCAAAGCTCCCATTTTCTTTTTAGTTGCAAAAAGCGATGTATCAGCCAGACTTGCTGAAACAATTTTCACAAATTAGTGCTGCTCCTCTATGCCCACTCACACATTTCCATAGAGTTTGCATGAAATTGAAGGGTTTGTAAATGGCAGGGCCTACTACGCATGCAGGCCTAGCTGATCGGCGCTCAGTCACGACAAGTACTCACTGAGTGACTGCTCGGCTAGTGGTCACGTGCGACCCTAGCCCATTTATTTATACCCTCGGGCCCAGCCCGGCCACGAGGGGTGCATGCTGATACATTTTAAGGGAGAGGCCGGGTGGCTCTCCACATCCCTCCCTTCTTTTAATCAAAAGAAAAAACACCAAAACAGGTAGAATTAAAAGTGTCAACACATGAAGTCTCTTAACCTCTGGCTGGGCACTGGATTGGGGCGTAACCGGTACCGTTGACATTGATCCAGCGCTCAGGGATCAATAAATTTGCAATGAACAAGGCCCAATTACATTATCCAACAAGTCCCTTCACGCTGGGTTCAGTGTAATGCAAAGTTCAGACTTAACTTACCAATCTCCAACCGAACCTGCATTTCTCATAGAAAATAATGTGGCAATGACATCTTTTTTTATAGTTGAATAGTTATAGGCAATAATCTATAAACACGCCCTAAATAAAAACGGACACAGTGTGTATAATTATAATGTTTATCTAAATAATGTGAAATAAATGCTCATCAAGTACCAATACACAGTACAAATCATGAAACATCACTGAGTAAACAATTAGCGAAGTAAAATGACAAAATTCACATCATATTGACAGTGCATTGAAGGAGTGGAAAGGCGAAGAGAGAAAAGGTTCAAAGACAAAATACATTTGCAATGATTATGCAAATTCAGGTTTGTATCTATACTAACCCAGAAGGAAACAGGAAAACTACTCCCTGGCCACGAGAGCAGCAAGGCCCCTCAAGAAGATTTGAAAGGGCAAAGACTAAGGGCCCGATTCCGATGTCGTTCGGAAGGCCTCCGAATCGGATTTGGCTTTACCGGATCCGATTCGTAGCCCTTGTTTACGACCGAATCATACACAAGTCCGAACGACCAAGTACGATGTGAAGAATGCGTAAGCCGACCGAATCGTTTCCGGACCTGAACCGCTCCGTACGTCTTGTTTGTAGACGATTCGTGGCGCACACTGGAACCGATTTCCGACCGAGCGAGTACGATGCACGATTCGGACAGCCGCTTCGCCTCGGTCTCAGCGAGACGAAACGGCTGTCGGAAGCATACTTCGGGGGGCCGTACCACGCTCCCCTTCACCCGGGGCCCCCGAATCTATCACCGGGGGGCTGCCCATGGGTCCCCCCGATCCAAGCATGCACAGTGTGGCGGCCACCATGGGGTGCCCGCCACAGGGTGTATGCTTTTTCCCACCCACCCTTTTCTGCTATGGGAGCCTGTGTACGCGTCTGTACACAGGCTCCCATAGAGTTCAATGGGAGACTGAGCGAACCGAGTCCGTAGGCATACAGCAGCATCGTACTCGCTCGTTCGGACTCCCGGAGCACGTCTCGCTCGGAAATCCCTCCGGATCCGAGTCGTACGGAGGGCTTTCCTAGCGAGATCGGAATCGGGCCCTAAGTCAGGAAACAGGAAGGAAACAGGTAGGCCTCTACAGCAAACCGACAACAGCGACGATCACACCTAACGCCTCCAACTGCATTCGCATCAGCATCACCAAGAAGAAGAAATTACCCCTCCCACCAAGGCACCTCAATTATACCCTAAAACCAAAATGTCCAACCCACATTTGTTTCAAATGAAAGAAAATTGTACATTTGATTGGTTAAGGAAGGGGGTGTACTGTCACACCACACTCGACATGTCCATCTTACTCAATGTTCTATTGTTTTTTTTCAACATCACACCTACATCATCCCAGGAAATACAGATATACTAGTATCAGACTTCAGCTTCCTTCTCTCCGCTAATGTTTCCAGTTCTGTTACTTCTTGTGCCACTCGTGCGCTTCCAGAGGAAAAGTTTCTCACTTGCTGGTTGTTTTTCGTCTCCACGTTTAACTTTTGGCAGGCACACATAAATTCGAAGGTAGCTCGCCTTTGCCTGCCCTCCACATTCTCTTTGCTCTTTCAGTTAATAAATAATTTTTCCTTAACCCATGCTTCTACAGAAAATAAAACAAGCATTATTACTCATTTTGAAATGTTTTCTTTACGCACCCCCCCAATGCTGCATCTAACCATGCGCAACCCATATTATTATTTTTCCTAGCAAACGTATATAACGTGAACAAAAACAGCATTAGTCTCTTTATTTTCATTAATCAAACATTTGCGACCTAGTTCAGTGCTTTAGTCCGCGCTTGCGCAGTATTATTTTCCCTCATGTTAGTTATTAAAACCACATGTTTTTCACTTCACACTGTTAGAAAAATTAGAAAATGCTACTAGGGGTTTCAATCCGAGCAGGTTTCATTTTTACGAAAACCCTGCTCCATCACTCCCCCCTTTGATGGCGCCTTTGAGCCATCACCAAATACCCACCAATACAATTTGTCACTTAGAAAGCTGTTCTCTCTCGTTTTATCATTACTCCATCTAAATCCCTCATCATTTCATAATAGTTTCCTCTTCTATCCTCTAGTTCTATTTCTTCTCTCTTTCTTTTTCTTGCTCTTCGTTTGTTATCAGATGTCTCTTTCTTGCATTTGCAACTCTTATAAATCAAGAAAATCATTAATATCGCCTTAGCCACTGCAATAATAGGTGTTAATATTCTCCCTAATAGACTATTCCCAAATGTAGAGAACCAATTTCCCACAGAGGAAAAACTCTTACCAAGTTTCTCCCAAGCACCATCAACCTTCAATTCGGAGAAATCTTGATGAAGATTTGTAATATTCTTAATATACCCCTTAAGATTCTTACTCTTGTCAGGGATATAAGTACAACATTGTTGTATTTTCAACATATTGCAGACTCCACCCTCTTTAGCCAATAATACATCAAGGGCAAGTCGATTTTGCAAAACCATGGATCTAATTGCAACCATCTCAGTATCAACCATAAAAACCCACCAGCAGTGTCTGTTGATAAACGATCAACCACTGTGGACAATTTTCTAATTTTGTGCGAATTTAGAATAACTCCAACTGAAGGTATCAATGCTCCAAAAACATCCCCTATTATTTCTGAAAAGCTCGCTCTCTTATTACGTATTAGTCCATTCTTTACTTCATTGATTCTATGATTCTTATCCATATGATATATTTTAGGAAATACTATTCCTAAATAACACCCAAACCAATGTGCAGGCAACCTATAATAGGCAGTCTTACCACACACATAATAAATTCTCGGAAAGACAGGATCAGTTCCTCCTTTTAATCCCCATCTTCCCGTAACTAGGAAAGTATGATCACATTCACTAGAACCAATGAAATAATTATTATAGTCAGTCTTTTGTCTAAGTAAGAAAAGCTTCCCTCTATGATACCAGTCTAGGTTCATGGCAGCATAAGTCTCACCCTTCTTGTAATCTCCTTCTCTGAAAGCCCATGGAGGTACATGAGACTTTTGCTCAGCAGCCTTTCTCTGAAACTGGTCTTCTATCTTCAACCATGTTAATGAATTCTATTTCTTCAAATCTTAATCTACATGTTAGGTTATGTCTATGTGCATATACTGTATCTATTGTTTGTGTAGAATGGAAAAATTCTCCCATGTGTTCCGCATTTCTAGCACTATTTATTTTATTCATATTCTTTCTGATGGGAATTTCTGAGAATACTAAATCTATGTTAGAGTAGAAATACTGGAGACTTCCCCTCTCATAGAACAAACTAGTTAAGACACTACAAGACACACCATATGTTAAAGGTAGGTGATGATATGTACCCCCTCTGAGACAGACAACGGTAATTGCATGCACACATAACAATCTCTCGCATCCATTACGTCAACATACTCATACAATAACTTGGTAAAGATATTTAACGAGAAATCATTAATTGATTTATCATGATGATAGATACTGTCATCTTTCATCTTTTCTATTTTAGTATGTGAGTCTTCCTCTAAGCCTTTAGTATCTACTTTTTCACTCATCACACCATTAGTATTAGTGTTATTCTTGTGATTAGTTACCATTAAGACAGGCACAATGACAATTAGTGTTAACCATACTATCATTAGTAGAAATATACTAAATAAGCAAGCATTAATACATTTACGTTTAAAACTATGATTTTGATGTCCAGTCTCTGCTGAATTTGCCATTTCTAATTAAGTTTGTACCGGTTCTAAAAAACTAAGAAAAAACTCAAAATCTAACTTAGAATCAAAAATATCTAAAAAATCTAATCTATAAAAAATATCTATCCAAACAATAATATCTATCCAAAGTAGTGTATCCTCACACTTAATGGCTTTTCTTCTTTACCCCCTCTTTTTCTTTTTTTTTTTTTAATATCTTCTTTTTCTTCTTCAAATCTTTTGAATGATTCAGAATAATTTTCTCAAAAATTGTTGCACCTTAAGTTTCATAGTTCTTTTAAGGTGGTTCAAAACTGTCTCCTTCACTTCGCTCTGTACCAGTGTTTTCTTTGATCTGATCTGTGTTTTCAATTTCTTCCCCCATCACATATGTCCATTCTGGTGCTATGTATTTTTTATCTGGAACCCTCACTCTTTTTGTTTTACAAACTGGTTCTTCATTAGACTCACTTTGCTCAGTCTGATCTGAAACTTCAATTATCGTGTCAGGTGATCTTTGTTTCAGAGTGTACTTCAGTCTTTTCACTCCTGGCCACACACCACCTTTTCTTGCTTTCTTAGCTTGCACAGCTTCCGTTGCTTCGTTGTCAAGTTCGCAAGTTCTTTTATTCAGTCCTTTTCTCTTTTGTACTTGCTCTTGATTCTCAATATTCACTTTCTCTTTTTCTTTCTCAACAGCAGCCTTTTGAGACCCAGTAGCTGGTGCCCACTCTACTCGACTTGTTCCTTGTTCGACTTCAGAATCTGTAACCTCAGACTCTATAACTTCATTTTCTCCCCCAAAACGCACCGGAAGTTCCTAGGCATATCTCTGTTGATGGCCAAACGCAGGGTAGCCTGTAGATGGGGCAGAGGACGCACACCGAAATTCAAGGAATGGCTGACTGACCTGGTGCATTACCAGGAGCAGACCACAACCTATATAGAACTACTGCCAATGGCCTCTAGGCCCACAGATATATGGGGACCACTCCAGAATTATCTCCTCCTACAAAAGGGCTCCCAGTAAACGCAAGTGAGAGGACGGCTTTCAGTCAAACCGGGGTTGAAATTGTCTACTCTACATTGCAATTGCACCCATAACAAAGCACGCTTACATATACGATAAGGTAAATGTCGATGTATAGCCTAATGACTATCCGGATTGTTCCACACCAAGCACTTGTCAAAATGATGATGTAATGAAATGTCTGTACGCTGCTGTTGATTTACGATAATGTGTTATCATGTTTTGTATGAAAATTCTAATAAAAAAACTAAAAAAAAAAAAACTTCATTTTCTCCACTACTTGCTTCTTCTTGTCTTTCAAGTGGACTTGGGATTCTTCTTGTATCACTTGCATGTATCCAATTTGGTAAGCCACCACACTTTACTGCTGTCGTTGTCACCAGTATCACCTGATAAGGACCGTGCCATCCGGGTTCCAAACACGATTTTCTCACGTGTTTCTTCACCAAGACCCACTCTCCTGGACTTAGATCATGTGCTTGTTCTTGCTGAGTTGTAGTTGTAATTTCTCCAACCTGATGAGACACAGAACACACTACATCAGCCAATCCTTTGCAATAATCAAGCACCAGATCATCAGTAAGATTCATCAGTTGATTTGCTGGTACAATCGGCTGTCTCATTGCTCTCCCCATAATAATTTTGTGTGGGGATAATCCAGTCTTTTTATCAGGAATACTTCTCAGACTCATCAATACCAAGGTTAAAGCATCTGGCCATTTCAGTGCTGTGGATGCACAGACCTTTGACAGTCTTGAATTGATAGTGTCATTAATTTGCTCGACCACTCCTGATGCTTCTGGTCGATAAGCACAATGCAGCTTTTGTTCAATTTGTAACGCCGCACAAATCATCCGAATTATTTCATTATTAAAATGAGTTCCTCTATCTGTTCCTAATGAGACTGGAAATCCAAACCTAGGAATTATCTCTCAAAAGCAATTTAGCAACCGTTAAGCTATCGTTTCGTCTTGTTGGATATGCTTCCACCCAACGAGAAAACAGACAAACAGCCAACACATATTTTAGTCCATTACAGGGAGGGAGCTCCATGAAGTCGACCTGCAACCTAGTAAAAGGTCCTGCAGCTTTCCCAATTCTGCCCCAATTAACAGCTGTCTTTCTACCTGGATTTTCCTGCTGGCACACTGTACATCTTTGGCATAGACTCTCTGCAATGACCCTGAATTTTGGATTGTACCATGACTGTTTGAAGAGTCTAATCATAGCATCTCTCCCAACATGTGCTATTCCATGGTACATCCTTGACGTCTGTGAAAGTAAACAGTCTGGCATTACTGTCCTTTCATCTACATACACCCATACTTCATCTTCAGATCTCTTTTTACAACCTGATTTGATCCAAATTTCTTTTTCCTCATCACTAGCTTCTTCCTGCAACTGTTTAATTTCATCCCATGTTTCTATTGCAGAGAACATCAAGTGACAATTTGTATTATTTTTCTCTTTTCCTCTGTTTATTGAAATTGAATTTTGTGCACAGAAACGAGCCACTTGGTCTGCGTATCTGTTCCCACTGGTCACATAATCATTTCCTGACATATGTGCTGAACATTTAACCACTGCAATCTTTTTTGGCAATTGTAGTGCTTTCAGTAAATCCTTCACATTTTTACTGTTCCGGATTGGGGATCCTGAAGAAGTCAGAAATCCACGTTGCATCCACAATTGACCAAAGTCGTGCACCACCCCGAAACCATATTGACTATCGGTGAATATGGTTACTCTAAAATTTTTGCCAATTATTCACACCCTAGTCAATGCAACCAATTCAGAAATTTGTGCTGAATTTATCCCTCTTAGACAAGATGCTTCAAGAACCATAGCCACTGTACACACAGCATACGAAGCACTCAATACACCTTTCTCATCTCTCAGGCAAGATCCATCCACAAACATCACACAATCTTATTCTTCCAGTGGTGTATCTTTTATGTCAGGTCTTGGTTTTGTACACAACTCTGTCACATCCAAACAATCATGATCTGCTTCGTCTCTCACTTCTTCACAACTTGAACTCGGCAACAAAGTCGCTGGATTCAATATTGTATATCTTGTTACTGTCACATTTTCAGCACCCAAAATCACTCTCTCGTATTTAGTCAAAAGACTATGTCATATACTGAGTTCTTGTACGAGTTAATAGGATCTCAACAGAATGTGGCACATATACTTTCACTGGATGTCCCATAACAATTGACTCACTCTGTTCAAGACTCACACAAGTAGCAGCCACTGCTTTCAAACAACCTGGTAATGCTGCAGCCACTGAGTCCAAAGTAGCAGAAAAATATGCCACTGGTCGACGTGCCATTCCGTGTGTTTGAGTCAGAACTGAAAGTGCACACCCATCTCTCTCACAACAGAACAATACAAACACTTTTGTATAGTCTGGCATTCCCAATGCAGGTGCTCGACAAAGACTATCTCGCAGCTCAATAAAGGCTTTCATGCTCTCTTCATCCAATTCAATCGGATCAGTCACATCTTTGCGAGTCAACCTCTGTAGAGGCTTGGCAATCAGTGAGAATCCACTGATCCATTGCCTGCAATACCCTACCATGCCCAAAAACATTCAAACTTCTTTCTGTGTTTTGGGACGTTCCATTTGCAAAATCACATTGATTCGATCCTGTAACACTCTCCTAACTCCTTTCTCAAATTTGTGTCCCAAATATTGAACTTCTTTCTGACAAAATTTTAATTTTGTTGGTGACACTTTATGCCCACCTTCTGCCAAATTATTCAGTAGAGCAATTGTATCTGTCACACATTCCTCTCGTGTTTTTGATGCCACCAATAGGTCATCAATATATTGCACTAACACTGAATTCTCTGGCATAACCAATGATTCTAAACATTTTTTCAAAATCTGATTAAAAATTGAAGGACTCTCTGTATACCCTTGAGGAACTCGGCACCATGCCAAAACACGGTCTCCGAAGCGGAAAGCAAATAAACATTGGCTATCTGGATGTAAAGGTATCGAGAAAAATGCTTGACACAAATCAATCACTGTATACCATTCCGCATCACAAGGAATTTGGTAAAGAATTACTGCTGGGTTTGGCACTATTGGACAACAAGGTACCACAATTTTATTGATTTTTTTTTTGCAAATCCTGCACTATTCTGTATTTTCCACTTGGTTTCTTAATTCCCATAATAGGTGAATTGCAAGGACTTCCCAATATTTCTTTTAGAATGCCCTGTTCAATCATTTGTTCTATTACAGGAATAACTCCTGCTATGGTCTCAGGACTCGTCTTATACAGTGTCATTTTTGGAAACTCTGCACCTTGTTTCACCATAATTTGAATAGGGTCAACACCCTTCATCAATCCAATTTCCTTTCCTGTAAAATCCCACACATCAGTTCTTACTGTGTCTCTTAACTCACTAGGCAAATCCTCAAATGTGAGCAATGAATATAGATCATTCACTTCTGTCCCTTGCTTTGCTAACATCATTTTAAAAGCAACATCTTCATCTGGTGTCTGAAAAGCAATACGATCCAGTGTACAATAGATGGTGCAATTCATCTTGCAAAGTAAGTCCCTACCTAAAAGATTCACTGGCCTCGTGTCACATACCACAAAACGATGCATATCTCTGAATTTTCCTATATGAACCTCCATTGGTTTTGTTATTGGAGTCTTAATATATTTATTTGAGACTCCCACAACTTGGATAGTTTCTCCAGAGAGGGGTAGGTTTGGAATTTCAGCTGCTCTTACAGTAGAACGGGTAGCACCAGTGTCCACAAGGAATGTAATATTATTACCCTCCACTTTCCCATCAACAAAAGGACCTGATTGATCTACCACTAGAGATGCGCCAAGCACGCACTCTTCCTCCCCCCTCAGGCACCGTCATTGAGATGAATCTGAATCACTCTCAGGACACTGCAACCAATATTGTTGTACATTTTGATTCTTACCAACTTGTTCACCCGTGTGAAATCCAGCATTCGCACTGTATCTCTGTACCTGAGTACTCACATTATTTGGCATAGGAGCTTGAGGTACTTGTATTTGTTGAACCTGTGGTATAACTACCTGTTGTTGTTGCAGCTGTTGTTGATTGACAACCACTTCATTCTGCATCTGCGGATTGAAAATTTGAATCATTCCATTATTTCCTAGCAAGGACTTACACTCGTTCTTCCACTGTCCTAACTTTCCGCACGCATGACAAGGATATTTCTTTTTCATTTCTTCTCTATTATTCTTACCTCTACCTTTTCCGCCATTTAATACACCATTCATTTTAGGTACCTGACCATTTTGAAAATTCTGATTCTGTCCTTTCATTTGAAAATCTGTTTGAGAACCATTGACATAATTCCCATCTTTCTGTTGCCCCATCTTTCTGTTGCGCTACTTTCACTTGTGCCCACATCATTTTCTCTTTTAATTTCTTATGCCTCGACTCAATTTCATCACTACAATACTTAGCATATCTAAAAATTTCATCCACTGTCTTACTCTGCCAACAAATCAAATGTTGCTGAATCATATTACTAATCTCAGGTTTCAATCCAAATGCAAACCTATACACAAAATGTCCCATATCTTTGTCAGTTATACTTTCAAAGCCACTATACTGTTTAAACACCTGTAAAAGCCTTTCATAATATGCATGTACAAATTATTTTGACTCCTGTGTTGTCCTATCAATTTTAACCCAATCTGTTTCTGTTGGAGAAATTTTACCCTTCAAGTAAGTAATTACCTGATTGTATTTTTTCATCACTTCTTCTGAAGGTGCTCCTGTTTTAACATCTCTAGGATATTCCTCTTTTGGCCAATCAACTGCAATTTTACACTCAGTCCATAAATCAGCTGGAACTACAATATCAAATAAACCATCCAAGTCTTTCAACAAAACCTTTGAAACTTTTACAAACCTCTCTACCTGTTTGTACCACTCGACAGGCTTTTCTCTCAATCTGGGGAAATCATTAGTAAAAGACAATATATCCTGTCTTGACCAAGGAATGTGAACATATCCACCACCTGGAACTTCTCTCATCGAATATATCATTTCAACTTGCTCTGCTTCTCTTAACGGAAGTAAAGAAGATGCATTCACATTTTTACTAGTAATCACTTCTTCCTTCTTTTTCGCCTATCTACCTTTCCATCGTTCCACATCACCCCATCTCTTCAAGGTATTAATCAACTCTTTTATTTGCAATCGTTTACCAGATGTATTCAAACTCTCTAAATCCTTTTCAGCAAAGTCCAATCTATATGTTTTCTGCAAAGCTTTAGATTTCCCAATATCCGCTCCATATTCCTGAGCAACCTCTACCAATTTCTCATGTAAATTCTTCGCTCTCCATGTAATATTTTTACACAAAAATAGCAACTCTTCATCCTGATATTTACACAATCTCTCTGGGCTTATTGTACCATTAATCATCTCTTCCAGATCTACTCTCAATTTACCTATATCTATACTCAATTTTGACTTATTAGTTTCTATTCCTCTTATCCAATCATCTAACTCCTCTAGTGACGGTCCTACTGAACCCCCTGATACTGGAGTCATTTCTCTCACATTCTGCACTAGTTTCCTAGGATCTATCTGCACACTTCTTTTGGTGTTTCAGTCACCTTTTCATTTATTGGAAGATCAATTAATAAGGCACTCCTCTCAACTTGTTCCGATCCACTAGCATTCCTGACATTATTCATAGGAATTGTCAATGTATGCACTCTCGAAATATTTTGACCCTCACTGTACAATGGAACTATAGGACCAATTGTTACTGGTACTGACAATGCTTCTGCATTTAAACTCAACTGGCTAATTTTCTGAGTCAATTCTTCTCTTGTTCTATTTAACATGTCAATCTCTCTTTCCTGTAACTCTTGAGTACCTAATGAAGACTTTGAAGCTACCGGAACATGTGTAACTCGTGAAACTTGTGGAACTTGTGGAGCTTCTATTTCAATTAACGGTGCACTTGAAGTAATCCCATCTGGGCTCTCCTAATATGGTGGAGGTCTCTTTAATAGCATCTCATCTAATGATTCATCATCGATTTTCATTTGGGTCCATTTCTAATTCTGAAATTTCTACATTATTCTTTTTCTCTTTACATTTTCCTTCTGCCTGATCTTCAGCAACTATTACTGGATATAATCCATCGGCAATCACTTCTCTTCTCCATCTCTTCATCTGATCATCCCACCTAGCTTCTAAATACCTCCTCAATGTATTCCTATATCTTATCCCATTCCTGTCTCTCTCCCTTTTTATACGCCTCATGTTCAAAATTCTTCAAGTGCCTCATACTGCATAGGTCTGGGATTTGGTTTTAATGAATTCATTTGTCTCCTCAAATTCTCTAATATCCTCACATTAAAAGTACCATGCTTTGGAAAAGCTAAAACTCCATCATTTTCCGTGTTACCCATCCAATTCTCTAACCATGTACACGTATGATATCCACGCTCTAACATCATGAAAAAAGCAGGTGATCTTGGAGGAGGTACAGGAAGTCCCTCTCTAGTAACTATCGGTTTGTCCTTTTTAAAGAAATCTTGTATTCTTTTTTACCATCTTCATTTTAAACTCTCTTTTTCTCACAAATAAACCAGAAACAAACAAGGAAAACCTTCCATAAATCCTCTTATTCTATTCGCTGAATCTCAGCGCTATTCACACCAAATAACCAATCACGGCTCACTACACACCCACTATCTCGACCAATGCCAGTGCGGCTCACACCAACCAACCAATCACGGTTCTCTACGCGCCCACTGTTTCAACAAATGCCAGCGCAGCTTTTTGTGACGTCAGTATAACTCCTGCTACTGACCCTCCCTTCACAAAATAATACGGCAATGTACTACAAGGTTCTTCTTAACTAAATTCTTGTTAGAAACAACACAAAACAATGCTACTTTGTCAGCTCCACTAATTAAAGAGATAGTTCGAACATTCAAAGAGATTCTTTTACCCCTAGTAAAATAACGACCAGCGCTACTCTACTCCCAATCAAGTGAAAAGAGGTCTTGGTACTCTTCTGGAGATACTAGCCAAAGTTTCGGAAGAGAATTTTTGAGTGAAAAAGTCTTGGTACTCCTTTGGGGATGTAAAGCCAAAATTTCGGAAACTGACTTTTCACTATTCCACACAATCTTTTCTCAACAGAATAAATCCCTAAATAACATCAACAGCATCTCACTGTTTGATATTACGACAACAGACAAAGTACTTCTGCAGTGTGATACTTTTCCACACTATTCCTCTGCCCCGAAAGGCTAAAATAACATCATCCCGGGATCTTAGGCAACTCAGTACCCGTATTTCCAGACTACATGAAAAAAACCGAACACTAACTTTTCATATTAATAACCAAAATCAATAATCAATAATTATTGCCAAACTAATCAATAGTAACCATCCTCTGCTACCAAAACTGATCCAGCGCTCAGGGATCAATAAATTTGCAATGAACAAGACCCAATTACATTACCCAACAACTCCCTTCACGCTGGGTTCAGTGTAATGCAACGTTCAGACCTAACTTACCAATCTCCAACCGAACCTGCATTTCTCATAGAAAATAATGTGGCGATGACATCTTTTTATAGTTGAATAGTTAAAGGGCAATAATCTATAAACACACTCTAAATAAAAACGGACACAGTGTGTATATTTATAATGTTTATCTAAATCAGAGGTCTTCAAACTTTTTTAGGTTGAGCCCCCCCAGCTGAATTGTTTTAGACATCGGGCCCCCCCACCACCTGACAAAAATTTCTGGAACCTGGTACACTACATAATCGACCCGCCATCCGCATATCCCAGGCCATATCCAGCAAATAATGTTAAACACGGTAAGATTGTTTAACAAACTGCAGGTTTGTGAATGGGTGTGGATAAATGACAGCGGCTTATTACACTTTAATCAATTTTATACATAGTAGCGTAGGACCCAGCAACTGTTCACTCGAGATTAAAGCAATATCACCATCCCATTCACTTAGGATGGCAAAGAGGAACCAACGCCTGACTTAAAGGTCAGGAGTTGGTGATTGATTGGCACAGCATGCATGGCTGGGCATGTGATATTGGATACTTCCATGTGTCATATGTAGGTAAATGACTTGATACTGATAATTTTGCATATAGTAACATAACAAAACGGCCAAGAAGTGTGTTTCACACTGTCTATGACGCATGGCTGATATGATAGAAATAAACTAGATTATGTGTGTTATGTGCATTTAACAAAAGTAAGCAACTCACTTTAATAAACAAGGGCACATGACAATGGTGACCTGAACATTTTAGAAAAACACTAGTGATTTTTCAATAACAATTCCAGTGTGCCAACATATAACACAACATTAAAATATATAGATATATATTTTAATATAATTAACACATATTTACATTAAATACATTCCTCCAACTGCACATTTTACAGGACAACATATAATGCAGCCAACATGGACATAAAAAACGAATAAAACATGAGAAGGGGCACTACAAACCTTTCAATCTACGATACAAGATTATTTATGTGTTAAGACTTACCACCTTTCTGTTACTCATGAGCTACCATCTGTGCATAGAGGTCCTACCAAGCTGTTCTCAGGATCCGTCTGTGCAAGGTTCAGAACCTGGGGTACTGTCAATGAGACTGGAAGAATATCCACAGCCCTTCCTGTTCCCTCCGGCATCTCCAGTGCAGAGATACTCCCTGTGCTTTCTGCACTCCCAGGCTCTATGAGCATGAATACCCACTGCACTGCAACTGGTGGCAATATCCAGCCAGATTCAATCTGTGCTGAAATATTTAGCTTGGTTTCTAGTGTCTCGTAGAACTCTTTTCACCATCCTCAGTAATTTGCTCAATTTCCAGAACAAAAAGTGCAGAAGTCTAGAGGAGGATTGCGAAGTGGTTCTGGGATGGCTCGGGAAAGGCCAACATACTGTTCCCATTTTTCATTTTGTCACAATTACATCTAAGACGGTTGTAGCAAGGAAGCGGTTATGTCCAGGTTCCTGATCTGTTAATGTATAATTGTGGAGGTTGGCTTCCATGAAATCACTGAGTGGACTTCCCCAGACATCAACATAGGAATTTCAGGTATTGTCATGATTGAGTTTATTGTTATCATTATGAAAAAGTAGCAATGATTGTTTGGAATTTTACATAGACTGACATTCGGCCCATTGCAATCCATTATAAAATATTGCACGAGATTTTAAAATCTTGGTGGCCGTTTTGAAGGTAGAGGCTATATAATCTAAGCCAGTGTTTCCTAAACTGTGGGTGGTGATGCACTGGTAGGCCGAAAGTCCAAGCAATAAATAAAGTTGCCTTAAAAAAACTGTATTTATCTTGTCTCATCTGCTGAGCTTCAAAGACAGAGACCAAATGTCAGGCTGTGTCTAATGTCAAATTTCTGCTTATTTTTTTGACATGGGAATTGGTATTTACAAACTCTTCTCACTTTGCAGTCAATCTATTTTGGGTACAGTGAGTGTCAAATGAAAGGCAGGATGATGTCATTTTTTGAAACGCACAAGTTGTCTATTTCATAATGTACATCTTCAGCAGTTAGGAAAACAAAAATGAAGCATTTTTTTTGTAATTCTGAAGCAAAGGCATGCGGAAAGACAGCAGTTGTGCGACTGGAAAAGCACTGGGTATGCAGACATGCAACCAGTGATCGGTACAAGTTTGGTCTCTTGTTTGTTGTTTTATAAATCCCCTTACACTACCACCGAGCAGACTTAAACTGGAGAGTGGAAGACGCTTTCTCGGATTCAGGGTAAGCAGCAGGAAGATATATACAGTGGGTTTCCAGATTGGGGAAGAGCCAGGAAAGGGACTGCAATACTTGATGCTGACGCAGAGGCATTTGAACCTTCAATTCCTAAGGATGAGAGAACTCAAAGTTTCCATCTTATTAAAGAAAATCCAGAGGAAAACAGCTTTCTAGCAGGTCAGCAAGCAGCTGCAGTAGTCGTCTTCACACTGCTTGGCGGTATAAAAAATGTAAGTATGGAAAGACAAGACACGAAGTATAGTGCAGCAGCTGCCCTCAACAGCCTGACTCAGCTCTGTACACACAACTCGAGGAGTGCAGCAGCGGTCCTCAACAGCCTGCACCACCCAAGAGCTTAGGGAGCTGCCCTCGGCTCTCTACACACAACTCCAGGAGTGCAGCGCCTGCCCTCAACAGCCCACACTAGCTCTGTGCACACAACTCCAGGAGTGCAGCTCCTGTTCTCAACAGCCTGCATTACCCGAGAGCAGGCCTCGGCTCTCCGCACACGGCTCAGGACCCGTAAGAGTTCCCCTTTGCACTGTGCCCCATCTGAGAGCTATTTTCAGTAGTGCATTTATTGTACATTATTGTCAGGTCCAATTAACTTTTACGACTATCGGGGCCATTCCCTGAAACAAATAGTGGGGAGGCTAAATAGCATCAGCAAAACCCCATGATTTCAAAGGACTTGATGTGTGATTCGTGGTCAATGTACACATGCAAAAAGCAGTTCAAATAAGATACTCGTAGGTGATTTTTAATAAAAATTAATTGTATTAGCTATACTCCCCCCCGAAAGGCCTCAGCTGCAGTGGGAGGCACGGAGTCTCCTGTGCTGTGAAACTGAAAGTGAACAGACTTCTTTTAGGCAAGCAGACGCCCTGGGAAGAAGGACTGTCTGTTAGCTCTCACTTACCTGTTGGTGATGTAAACTGTTCCGAGGTGAGATCCTTCACAGCGAGGCGGCAGGCAAAGGACACAACCAAAAAAGAAAAGGCAGCAAGCACGAGGCAAACTGCAGGAGTGAAGAAGCGCCACAGTACCAAAAGGTAGTAGTATGCAAGAGCTTTATGAATGCAAAATTTCGCCGCAGGTCCTGCCATCTATAATGCTCTCCCCCTCATTGGTGGAACATCAGTGGTGACGTCCCTATGTGCTGATTGGCTGCTGTTCTCCAATCCAAAAGCCCCATTTGAAAAGGGTGAAGAAATACCGGAAGCGAACGTACTTGCAACGTTGGACAGTGGTAAACAAATGTGAGATTTTATGGTGGAGTGCGCGCCCCTCCCCCCCTGAGATGGCGTCGCGCCCCCCTGGGGGGGCGCGCCCCACAGATTGAAGAACACTGATCTAAATAATGTGAAATAAATGCTCATCAAGTACCAATACACAGTACAAATCATGAAACATCACTGAGTAAACAATTAGCAAAGTAAAATGACAAAATTCACATCATATTGACAGTGCATTGAAGGAGTGGAAAGGCGAAGAGAGAAAAGGTTCAAAGACAAAATACATTTGCAACGATTATGCAAATTCAGGTTTCTATCTATACAAACCCAGAAGGAAACAGGAAAACTACTCCCTGGCCATGAGAGCAACAAGGCCCCTCAAGAAGATTTGAAAGGGCAAAGACTAAGTCAGGAAACAGGAACAGGAAGGAAACCGGTAGGCCTCTACAGCAAACCGACGACAGCGATGATCACACCTAACGCCTCCAACTGTATCTGCATCACCAAGAAGAAGAATTTACCCCTCCCACCAAGGCACCTCAATTATACCCTAAAACCCAAATGTCCAACCCACATTTGTTTCAAAAGAAAGAAAATTGTACATTTGATTGGTTAAGGAAGGGGGTGTACTGCCACACCACACTCGACATGTCCATCTTACTCAATGTTCTATTGTTTAGTTTTTTTCCAACATCACGACTACATCATCCCAGGAAATACAAATATACTAGTATCAGATTTCAGCTTCCTTCTCGCCGCTAATGTTTCCAGTTCTGTTGCTTCTTGTGCCACTCGTGCGCTTCCAGAGGAAACGTTCCTCACTTGCTGATTGTTTTTCGCTCCACGTTTAACTTTTGGCAAGCACACATAAATTCGAAGGTCGCTCGCCTTTGCCTTCCCTCCACATTCTCTTTGCTCTTTCAGTTAATAAAACATTTTTCCTTAACCCATGCTTCTACGGAAAATAAAACAAGCATTATTACTCATTTTGAAATGTTTTCTTAACGCACCCTCCCAATGCTGCATCTAACCATGCGCAACCCATATTATTATTTTTCCTAGCAAACTTTAATAACGTGCACAAAAGCAGCATTAGTCTCTGTATTTTCATTAATCAAACATTTGCGGCCTAGTTCAGTGCTTTAGTACGCGCTTGCGCAGTATTATTTTCCCTCATGTTAGTTATTAAAACCACTCGTTTTTCACTGCACACTGTTAGAAAATGTTACTAGGGACTTCAATCCGAGCAGGTTTCATTTTTACGAAAACCCTGCTCCATCAACATCTTGGCATTCCATCAGGATCTACGCCCATGACGCTTCCTAAGGGCATCACTTGGAGTTCCGGGGACAGGCCACCCTGCCTCCTGCCTTCGGGTGTCACCACTCCAGTAGGCTGGGAGAGAGATGTCGCGCCTTGGCTGCCTGCCATGTCAGAAAGATCTTTGTTGCTTTCCAGTGCACTTCCTTTGTCTCTCGGGGTGCTTGCCAGAGCAGCACCGACAGGTAGCTCCTTTAAACCATGATACATTCCTCACCACTGTGTGCCGACCATGCTGGGCTGTTATGGTGCCATCAACCCGTATCACTGTCCACACCTCTGGTTCATAGGGAGTGCGGAACTTCCATCCCGGGTGACGATCTTTGAGCACTACGCGGGTCCCCACTTACAGCGCTGGAACCCTTGTGTGCCGATCCTTGGTGGCCTTCTCATTGGTTGTCTACCGCTCTGTTGCACATTTTCCATGTCCAGGCTGGGCAGCACCCGCTCAGTGTCCTTGCGAATGATGTCCCGTGGCGGCTGTTTGAACAGGAGCACATCCTGTTGTAGAAAGAGGGATCTGTCTGTACGCCTGCGGAAACTGATGAAGGCACACTTCGGCATCCTGGCGCTGATCCACTCCGATCCTTAGAGCTCGATTCAATGTCCCCATGAATCTCTCTACCTCCCCATTGGCTTCTGGCCATTGGGGGGTGATTCAACGTGTCTAACTGCCTTCCATGCCAAAAAGTCGTGAAAGTCTTGCCCCTGGAATGGGGGTCCATTGTCGGACTTGACTTCTTTTGAGAGGCCGAGCAATGCAAAGGTTTTCCCTAGCACTGGCTGTACGTGGACAAATGAAGTGGAGGTCACCAGTTCTACTATGGGAAACTTGGAGATTGAATCCATGATCACGAGAGTGCTCCGCCCATCAGGGAAACTCCCAAAGTCTATGCTGATTTTTGTCCAGGGAGTTAGGCACAGCTCTTCCGTCAATACGGGCGCGGGAGCGGGGTCTCTGCTAATGATCGTGCAGGGATGGCAGCGTCGGAGCTCTTCATCCACCAGTTCATCCATGCCAGGAAACCACAATTTCGCGTGGAGCCTCGCCTTGGTTTTTGCCGCTCCTTGGTGACCTTGGTGAGCGAGTGCGACCATCCAAACTTGGAGGCTTTTCGGGATGACTATCTTCTGTCCTCGTAGAACCAGGCCGGATCCACTGGTGCTCAGTTAGTGCCGTACTCTCCAGAGTTGGTGACGCATGTTCTGTTCATCGGCCACCAAAGACTTGGATCCGTCGAGGAACCGGTGCCCTTACCCTCTGGCCAGGGTCTCTTTTACCTTCAAGAAGGTGTTATTTGCATTTGTGGCACTTCTTATGTCCTCTCGAGTGACAGACACTGGGCATGCATTGGTCTCCACCATGTTTATGAAGCACCCTGTGCGCTCTTCGTCCATTGTTTGTCCACTAGGGTGGCCCGGTGGCGGGTGCCGTGACAGGAAGTCGGCAGGATTGCAGGCCCCCAGGTTGGTAGATTAGCTGGAACGAGTATGCCTGGAGCTGTATGGCCCATCTGCCTATCCTCGGCGGTGCCAGGCGGGACGATCCATTGAACAGGGGCAAAAGCGGTTTGTGATCTGTCACCACCTGAAATTGGTGGTCGCAGAGGTAGAGGTGGAAATGTTGGCACGCCCATCTGATTGCCAGGGCCTCCTGCTCTATCTGTGCGCAGCGGGTCTCTGTTGGTGATAGTGCCCGACTTGCGTAGGTGACCGGAACACAGTCTCCCCTGTCATCCTCTTGTAGGAGGACAGCCCTGAGCCCCACTGGACTGGCGTCCACGACAAGTTCCGTTTTTTTCATTGGATGGAAGTAGGCCATGGTAGTTTGGTCCAGCAGCGCTTTCTTTATATTGCCTAACAAAGTTTCTTACTTGGGGCCCCATGTCCCTGGTATGCTGGTCTTCATAAGTTGGCGCAGGGGTTCCGATAATGTGGCAAGACCGGGGATAAACCTCCCACAATATGTTACCATTCTGAGGAAACTGCGTACCTCCGTCGGGTTCTGTGGGACCGGGGCATTTCGGAGGGCCTCCGCCTTCCGGGGATCAACTTGGAGTCCATCTCGTGAAAATACGTAGTCAAAGAAGTCAATTGAGCTCTGGTAGAATGAGCATTTGTTTCGGTGCAGGGTGAGGCCGCAGTCCTCAAGGCGTTGTAGGGTGGCCTGCAGTCGGACATGGTGCTCCTCAAGGCTCGGAGTATATGAGGATGTCGTCACTCAGGTTTATTACGCCTACCAGCCCAGAGAGTCTCTTTGATTGCATTCTGGACCACCTCGGCCGTTGAGGAGACGCCGAAGCTGAGCCGGGTGTACCGCCTGAGGCCCACGTATGTAGAGAATGTCGTGATGTAGCGACTTTCCGGCGCCAACTCCAGCTAGTGGTATCCTGAGTTTAGGTCTTGTTTGGAGAACCACTGGGCACCGTTTAAGTCCGCTACGATGTCATCCATCGTCCGGGTCACATGTCTCTCTCTCCGGATGGTCTGGTTGGGGAGCTTCATGTCGATGCAGAGTCGGATGGCTTCTGGGTGCTTGGGCTTCAGGGCAATCACCAGCGGGGAGGCCATGGGGTGGGACCCGATACCTATTCGATGACGCCTTGGTTTTCCAGGTTCTGTACCTCCTTCTCTATGAGATGGCGGAGATGAAATGGGACGCACCTGTGCCTGAGTGTCCATCAATTGTTCTTTTTGCATTTGTCACCCCGAGTGGGATGGGTATGCCCAGACATGGGTCCCGTGCTCTACATGCCACTGGAGTCAAGTTATCCTGGCTGATGAGGGGTGAAACACCTAAACTGGTCCTAGGATGCTTGTTTCAAATCCAGGGAGGACCTGGCCTGGCAGTTCGGGCTGGACTGTTCCCATGAGGCACAGGGTCAAGACTGATTTGCATATGGCTGGGTTCAAACTGGAATGGCATGGGGAGCAAAAAAACGATGGATTTAGGCCCAGATCTCTGTACTGGGGTGAATGTATGACATTGTTCTGCATTCTTTCCATCAATTGTTCTTTTTGCATTTGTCAACCCGAGTGGGACGGGTATGCCCAGACGTGGGTCCCGTGCTCTCCATGCCACTGGAGTCAAGCTATCCTGGCTGATGAGGGGTGGAACCCCGAAACCGGTCCTAAGATGCTTGTTTACAGTCCAAGGAGGACCTGGCCTGGCAGTTTGTGCTGGACTGTTCCCATGAGGCACAGGGTCAAGACTGATTTGCATATGGCTGGGTTCAAACTGGAATGGCATGGTGAGCAAAAAAACAATGGATTTAGGCCCAGATCTCTGTACTGGGGTGAATGTATGACATTGTTCTGCATTCTGTCCATCAATTGTTCTTTTTGCTTGAGTGCCATAGGATTGATGGTCTTGTCGATGTGCAGCGTGACTTGGTGGCCTTTGAGTTTTCCTAACCCCTGGAATAGTTGGCGAAACTTGTTTAGTATGTCTTCTGCGTGCGTATCAGAGACTTGTTTTGCGAAGAATACCAGCTCTAGATCCTCTACCGTGTGACTTCCAAGCAGCGTCCCCTTCTGTCCTTCCGTGATATGAAACTTGGTCCTGATGGAGTGCTCGCACTGGTGACGCCGACTTCGATCACTCCCATGAGCGGTAGGGGTATGGTACCCCCGTAGGTGTATATCCTTGCAGCGCTAGGAGTGAGTGAAGGTCGAGGAGACAGTTTCTCATACTGACTTGAGTCCATCACATCCACGGATGCTCTGGTGTCTATTAGGGCTTGAACAAGGGTGTCGTTGACATGCACTGTGCACATAGGTGGGGGACGTTTCTTGCAACCAGACCGTCCGGCAAACGATATTACGAAAATGTCGTCATCTTCAAAATGGGCAGCGGCTCCTTGCACATGGGATGCTTCTGTGGGAGAGGGGTCCTCTATTGTCAAATGGCGTAGGGTTGTGGCACGTCCTCTTGAAGTGCCTCCTCTGGTTCGCCCCCCTCTTGGGCGGCAGACGCTTGCGTAATGATTGATTTTGCCACACTTGGAGCATGTCTGCCCTCTTGCCAGGCATTGTTCCGGCGGCTTGTGGTCAAAACCGCAATACCCACACTTCCCTAGGGGGTTTAACAGGCGTGGTCCCTGTATGTCCCGGCGCGTCGTTGCACCGCATCCACTGTCTCTTCCTTGATGGGATTGGTCCTCGGTGATAAGGTAGTGGCATTGCTTCAAACTCTGGCAGCCTCCATTTCCTGCGCCCGGCTGTTTGGACAGTTCATGGGAGCGTGCTAGGATGAGGATCTCGTCTAGGGACATCCCGGATTGGTGGAGTACTTGGCGTCTCAGTGTAACAGATTTGCACCCTTGTATTGTTTGCACACGGATCTCTTCCCATTGGTCAATGTTTGTACACGAGCGCGCGAGTCTCCGTAACCTGGCATAGAACATGTCAACAGTCTCTGCGTCTGTTTGCTTGGCTTGCCGCAACTTGAACCGTTCATAGTACGGGTTCATTTGGAGGTCGAAATGCCTGTTGAGGGCAGCGATCTCCGCGTAATAGTCATCTTCATCTCCCGTGTCCGGTAGTGTCTCAAAGTTCACAGAGTTCATCACCCCCAAAGTGCATCAGCAATGAGCGCTTCACGGCCCCGTCGTTCTCTCTCGTGCCTTTGAAGTAGTAGTTGAGGCGCCCAAGCCAGAACTTCCCACCTGGGCGCAGCCATGGCAGGGTCGGCGAGCTGGCTGAAGGAGGGTATTGGCGTGACGGAGGCATGCGAGTACAGTGCCGGTGTCACTGGGGGGGCGGTGGATCTCCCATTGTCGCAATACGGCAGACCCCGGTTGCCTGGCGGCCAGGACGCTGTGGGGGAGGGTCCTAGGCACAGGTGGGGTGTTTTGCCACCCTGGTGCCCACTCTAGATGGGGATTGACCTTTTGATTCACTGGGTTTCCTCCTTCCCCCTTTTGTGAGCAGCCCTTAACGTGGGTGAGGCAGAGAGAGAGAGAGAGAGCATCCTTCAGTGGCATGGGTGTGTCCTGTCTTTTCCCAAACAGATCCTGGGACTCTTGCTGTGTCCTGGCCTTTATATGTAATATGCCTCTCACCGTGTTCCGTAAAGTGGTGCCTCCTCCTTAGCTCCTCTGGGCCAACAACCCTGTGCCGTGCCGGTTTGGTATGCAGCCGGCTGATCACAGGCTCCTTGCTGCACCTGTACGGGACGATGACTCCTGCGCACTGTCACTATAGCCTCTCCCCCAGACGGTGAGCTCTGTACCTCCAGGCAGCAGTGGGGGTGAGGCGCTGCAGGGCTACAGGCTGGCTTCTTGGCAGCTTCGTGAAAGGGAGCCAGCCGCGTTAGAGGCAAGAGGCCACGCCCCTTTCCTTCTGTGGCACACGCGGCACGGGCATCCGAGCAGGAGCGGTCCGCCGCGGGTAGCTGTGCCCGGGGAGACGTGCATGCCGCGCCGCCTTTGATGATGTTCAGGCAGCGGCGTGCGATGATGAGGCGGGGCTCCGGGCGGCAGGCACAACATCGCGGGCCCGCACTGCCGGTAAGGATCGCTGTGTGTTGGAAGGAGGGTGAGAGGGCCTTGAGGACCGCAGCGATGTTGCCAGCGGCGTCCCGGCAGCAAATTGAGCTGGGCAGGTGCGGATGCTGGAGGGAGGGCGAGGGGCCGTTTCTCCCTTGTCACCAGTGTAAATGGCAGGGCCTACTACACATGCAGGCCTAGCTGATCGGCGCTCAGTCACTACAAGTACTTGCTGTGTGACTGCTTGGCTAGTGGTCACGTGCGACCCTAGCCCATTTATTTATACCCTCGGGCCAAGCCCGGCCACGAGTGGCGCATGCTGATACATTTTAAGGGAGAGGCCGGGTGGCTCTCTTCAGTGTTAATTAATGAGCCAATATACCAAATTATCCACCCGTTCTGCAGGTAGTGTTAAAATTTGGAATACATTTTCACTGATATATAGCCGAATTGTGGTGGGATATTGTCATCGTCCACCACCTCTTTCATGCAACAAAATGACCAGAAACGAAAAAAACAATGGACTTCAGGGCTTTAAGTGGATTTTCTTAGCAAAAAAAGGCGTGGCCTGTGTAATTATAAACGTGGCCTAACACTTAAACTACATTTCTTTGATTCCCACAGTGTGCCACCTGACTGGTATTTTGGTATCTCTCTGAGCTTTTTATTATTGCGTCCAGATATCTAACATATCAACTGACATACAGCTAAAACCAGCCAGGTCTATTGGCTTTGTCAATGGTTGTCTCTGTAGGGTCTGCAGAGAAGGCAACATTGGATGACCCTGTATTGTGAACACCTTTTTGACCCATCGGCAGCCACTGTGAGAAACTCGCACTGCTTTCAGCCCCAACTCTTGAACTCTGTCGTGGATGCGGCTCAGTTCAAGGAGTACACTATACAAGAGTAATGTGCTACATGAAAAATAAATAGAACACAACATCCTGGAAATAGCTAACACTCTTATGAAGTTTAGGATTCAGTAAAATATAAACAAGAACTAAATTGCTGACTTGTATGACTTTAACGTTTTTTACATTAATTCTTATGAAATAGTCAGTGTTTTTACCAGTAACGTTAACAACTTGAATATAGGGCCAGATAGGGACTCGTTTCAATGACCGTTCTAAGTCACCGCCATGTCTGAGACCAGAATGGACCTGGCACAGTTAAAGCCCTGGTGGACTTACATTTGATTCAGGAAAAGGTCTTAATCCCCTTTCACAACATAAAATGATCTGTTTAAAAGACAATCCATAGCAACAGTGGCATCTTAAACACAAATTTAACTCAGCTGTGAGCCTTCCCCCTTTCTGATATAGATGCACCGTCTCAACCTCCACTAGTGACTGGTCCATGTAAATCTGTGTTTAATGATTAAGATGATCTCTGTCTGACTTCCAGTTGGTATTGGGAGTGCTGTTTGGAAAATCCTTATTACTAGTTTGGCACACCCATACCACTAGTTGATTGTACCCCAGCAACGTAGATAGAGGTTACTGGGCTGGCAAGGTGACAAAGGAGTCCCTCTTTCTTTCTTTGGTACAATAATCTTCCATTCTTCAGTCTTCAAAGCTAAGAAGAATTGGCAAAGAAGCATAGGAGTTTCAGGGGTGCTTGTTAGTTCTACCAGAACTGTAGAAAAATATTTCTAAAACTTTGTTGGTGGAGGTGTGGTAGTTCTCAGGCCACTCTATCTCGTCCCTTTGAGTGTGCACTAAAGTTTGCAAAAGTTAAATACATCTGATAGTGACTTCCAGAAATTATGTAAAATTTCACAATTTCCAGCTGTAGCCCCAATGCAACAGTACCATCCCATGGAGCTCCAGAAAATTAGATATTCCCGTAGAAATATTTAGTGTACAGTTTGTGAAATGTAAAAAATTCTCTCAATCTGAGACCAAACCTACATTTTTTTTTTATATTGCACGAACTTGACCCGAATGCACCAGTTGCATTGCAGATGGACACATTCATTTTTTGTTAGGCACAGGGACATTAACTGATTTGCCCAGAATAACAGGATGTTGAGCGTCCCTGCTGAGACTCGAACCTGGTTCCCCATCTTTGAGGTCGACCGCTCTAGCCATTAGGCCACATCCTCTCCCCATATTTAAGTGATACAGTTGTATATATTCCTCTAGGACATTAAAGGGTCTACTTTTGATGGGGCTACCATACCAAAGCATCTTCGCTACATAGAAGAGTAGGAGTGTAGAGTATAGGACATAGCAATTTAAAGAATCAGACATCTAAACAGAGGAGACACTTTGGCCCTCCTCCTCGTCCTCTGCAGCATTTGACACAGTTTCTCACCCCATCTTCATCAGTCGCCTCTATGAGACTGGCATCCAAGAAGCCGATCTCCTCTTGATCTATCTCTTTTTGACAGGCAGAACTCAAGCTGTCAGCCTGGCACCATACTCTTTGGAAGGCTGCAAACCCATCTGTGGAGTGTCTCAAGGTTCATCCCTCAGCCTAAAACCCTCTTTAATGTATACATGATCCCTCTGGCCAATGAGATTTACGCACATGATATCAACATCCTCTCCTACACCAATGACATATATCTCATTCTCACCCATTTGGACAAGACTCCCCCACATAAGGAACATGTTCACTACTTGCATGACCGTAATCACCAACTGGATGAAGTTCATCTGTCTGAAGCTCAGCACGTACAAGACAGAAGTAGTGATCTTCACCACGAACACTTCACCATGGACCTCCACTCCAAGAGCCTTGGGATCATCATTGACAAACTGGGCCTGACTACACAAGTCATTAACGTCACTGTATCCTTCGTCCACACTCTGAAGATTCAGAGGAAGATCTTCAAATGGCTACCAAGTACCACCAGAAAAACCATCATGCACACCCTTGTCATCAGCACAATGGACTACGGGAACACTCTCTACGCCAAAATAACTGAGCAACTCATCAGAAGGCTACAAACCATGCAGAACTCAACAGCCAAACTCATCCTCAGCCTCCTGCACAGAGTGCATGTCGCGCCTTAATGGAGCTCCACTGCCTCCAAATATACAAATGCGCTCAGTTCAAACTCCTCACTCACGCATTCAATGCACCACACAACTTAGGCCTAGCCTATCTGAACAACCTCATCTCCTTCCATCAACCACCCAGAGACCTCTGATCTTTTGTACTCTTACTCTCACACATTCCACTCATGCACACATACAGATCCGGAAGCACAGGGTCTTCTTGTACATAGCCCCTATTGCATGGAATGTTCTCCCACTACACTCGGAGCATCATCTTTTCTTGAGTTCTGCAAGAAGCCGAAGACCTAGCTCTTCAAATAACTATGGCAGAGCAGAATTTGTTGGCTGGTGGCTGCGAACCACTGGGAAACTGATACCAACACGGCATATTTGTCAAATTTTTGGAGGCATAAGAACTGTTTGGGATAGGCCAAAGTCAATTTCGCCAATATGCAAGGATTACACAATCTGGTAGAGAAATCAGGTGTCCCTTTCCTTAGACAGAAACCACAAGACTATCACAGTAATGTTTTGGACAAATGTAAATGGCTACTGTCCATATTTTGGCAGAGCATTGAGACAAGACAAAGCTGGGAAAACTGAAGTGGTGCACCAAAAATGGATGTCAATAAAGAGGAAACACTTACCAAGTGGGAGTGGGCAAAAGCATGCCAAGGGGTTATAAGAGTCCTGAGCAATGCCCAATTCAAACTGGTTCAGTATAATTTTACGCACAAGACCTACTTGAATCCATGTCAATTTAGTATAATTTACTCAAGACCCTCACCTATCAGCCCCAGCTGTCAAACTTATGTGTCAGATTTTATACATATGGCTTGGTAATGTCGAGAAATCTATAAATTCTGGACAGAAACACATTTATTTGGATACCCAAAACTAACAATAAAACAATGAATACTGGGACTGCTATCCACTAGTAATGTTAAAAGGTACAAAAAAATACGATTGGTAAAAAAACTTTACCAGGCAAAAGACGCATTGCCATTCACTGTTTGAGTCCAGGCCTGCCTAAACTTGACCGATATGACGGAATGATCGATTGCAGAAGAAGGCCAAATGAAGAAACTTAAACATGACGAAAGACTTGCTGAAGATCTAGCTTACTGGGCCGAAACGCTCGGGAAACTAAGACGCTAGGCTGCCATGAACACCATACAGGTTTATAACGAACACTAGTTAGGGGAAGTTATTAATCACAACAGAATTGAACACAGAATGGCATCAAGTTGCCTGAACTATTAGGAGGGGTACAGAAAGCAGTTTACCAGGGAAACATGCATACAATCAAATACCATGTAATTGAAAAATGAATATCAACAAGTGATCATAACCAGTACATTAAGTGTAGATAAGCTATATGTTCTGGAGCCTTGTACTCATACCCATTCTGAAAAAAAAAAGAACAACATAAAGGATAGGAAAAAAACTTACTTCCATTACAATTGTGTACTCACTGAACATACAATACATGGCAGTGTATGACAATGAACACAGCAGATGTCTATTACTCAAATGTTTATCTCTTGATATGAGTGTTATTGTTAGACCTGGCATCCTTGGCGTGGTTTTCCCCTGTATTTTTGCCTCTGCCTCCTGTGTTTTTGCTGTGTGCTGAACTTCGTTTCTGCTGGTCTAGATGCTTTGGGCACTTTGCAACTGCTGATCAGTGCCAAAGTGCAGGTGCTCCCTATGTATATTATGAATGTGGATTGGTGTTTCCATGATTGGCTTGTTTGACTTACTACTAAGTCCCTAGTACAGTGCACTGTGTGTGCCCAGGGCCTGTAAGTCAAATGCTGCTAGTGGTCCTGCAGCACTGATTGTGCCACCTACACAAGAAGCCTTGCAAAAAGTTCTCAGACCTGCCACTGCAGTGTCTATGCGCAGTTTGGTACTGCCATGTCGACCTGGCAAGTGCACCCACTTGCCAGGCCCTAACCTTCCATTTCTTACATGTGAGTCACCCCTAAGGTAGGCCCAGGGTACCCCTGTGGGCAGGGTGCAGTGTATGTGAAAGGTAGGACATGTCCTGATGTGTGTAACATGTCCTGATAGTGAGCTACAGTGAATTTCGTTTTTCACTATTGAAAGGCTATCTGTCACATAGGATAGAATGGGAGTTTACCCATAACATCTTATTAATATAACTTTCCAATGGGACAAGATAGAAAGATGGAGTTTAGTATGCCTGAACTCAGAATATAAAAATGCATCTTTTAGGAAAGATGATTTTTATATTGTATGTTTGAAAATACCACTTTTAGAAAGTAGGTATTTTCTTGCTTAGCCATCCTGTGTGCCTCTGCTGGTTTGTGCATTGACTGTCTGGCTTTGGAGTGACAGGGGCTAAGGATGTGCATTCACTGTAGACAGCCACTGGGGTGGTTCAGGTGTGTCCTGCCTTGCCTAGATGAGTCACGGCTGGGCTGAATAGACCTGGGCTGCATTTAGAGTAGGGGGAGAAGATTTCCTTTCACCTGAATGGGCCTGGTCTGCCTTACATAATACTGTCTCCACCTCCTGCCGGGAAGCTGGACCAGAAAGGACATAACTGGTTTTGACTGAGCACAGAGCCTCTCTGCCACAAGAGAATTAAGAGAAATGGAATATAAATATTGGGGCCCAGAACTTAAGAATACTTCTGGAATCAAGAGGAGCCTCTGCCAAGGAGAAGAGTTGAGAAAGCTGAAGGAGAAATACTGCCCCTTTGCTGTGTGCTGTCTGGGGTTGGCCTGCAGTGGCTGTTTCTGTCAAGGAGAGGATAAAGACTTTGCTGTGTGCTGTGTATCGTGCTTGAAGAAGATCTCCATGGGCTTGAAGTAGAGCTTGCCTCCTGTTTTGAAGTCTCGGGGACACAAAGACTTCACCACCAGCTCCCCTGAACTTCCTTGCCGGGGCTTCTGACCTGCCAAGAGGTGCCTGTTGCTGTGTTGGGCCTCTGGAGGTTGTTCCTGCAGTTGGGAGCTGGAAAAGAGACGCAATTAAGAAAAGCAGGCCGCATCTGCACCCGTTTCCGATGAATCGCCACAGTGCCGCTGAAGAAACCAACGCAGCACCTGCCCGCGGCTTGAGAAATCGCCGCAGGCCGAATCCTGTGTACCAATCTCCGAAGTCCAAGATCACCGCACTCATTCCGAGGCAGGCACTGCTGTGCCGCTGCAAGAACCAACGCATCGTGGGACGCGGCTGGAGAAACCAACGCAGCGCCGTTGCCGCTGCATCCCGCATCCCCGATCCCCACGCATCGCACCGGGGTGCCAAGTCTACAAGGATGCCGGGACCACAGAAAGGAACCGATGCATCACTCCCGAACAGTAAGAAACCGATGCATCACCTCCACTTCAGTAAGGAATCGACGCATCACTTCTGCTGGAGTTATGTGATGTTATGTTATAGTTTTTGTAAAGCGAATGGCTGCCCTAGCAAAGGGGCGTCCCATCGCTGATCGCAAACAGACAGAGGGACGGGGAGGGAGCAGGAAGGGAAGTAGACTACTTAGGAAAGAGATATGTTTTTATAGCCTTACGAAATGCCGCATGATTTTGGATGCTTCTGATGCTCACAGGGAGGGAGTTCCAGAGTTTTGGGGCAAGAACATGGAAGGAGAGCCCTCCTGCCCTGGCTCTCTTGACCTGGGGAACAGACGCCAGGTGCTGACCAGAAGAGCGCAGCTGGCGGGTGGGTGTGTAGGGTGTGAGAAGATCAGCTAAAGTATCGGGGGATTGGGCGTTCAGGATTCTATGGGAGATACAGAGGGCTTTGAAGTTGATTCGTTTCTCCACCGGAAGCCAGTGCAGTCTGCTGATGAAGTCAGAAATAGAGCAGGATCTGGGCAGACCGAAGAGCATCCGGACGGCAGCGTTTTGTGCCCTTTGCAGGCGATGTATCTCTGCTCTATTGTCCCCTAGGTACAGAGAGCTTGCGTAATCCAGCCTAGATAGTACAGTGGCCTGGATAATGACCTGATGGGTGTTAGCATCGAAAAAACCCACCAGGGGTTTAAGACCACGTAGGAGCCCAAAGCAGACTCCAGCTACTGCCTTTGTTTGAGCCTGAAAGGTCAGTGCAGAATCAACCCATTCGCCCAGGTTTTTAACCATCTGTTTGGGGGCAGGCGGGAGGCCTAGGGTGGACGGCCACCAGAGCTCACTCCACAGATGAGTGAGGAAGTAATCGACGCAGCAACTGCCTTGGACGTAAGGAACCGACGCATCACCTTCCCTGCTTGTTTATGATTGTGACTCATCCAAGGTACTTTCTGTTGAAAGTGTCGCATCTATAATTTGCTATGGATAGAACTGTTTTTGCCTTCTGAGGATTACATTTTAATTACTGTATTATGGATTTGTGTTGTTTTGGCCTTGTTTGGTTTAGATAAAGAGTACTTATTTTTCTTAACTGGTGTGGTGTCCATTTGTAGTGTTTTCACTGTATTACTGTATGTGTGCACAAATGCTTTACACACTGCCTCTGAGATAAGCCTGTCTGCTCGTGCCAAGCTACCAAGGGGGTGAGCAGGGGTTATTTTAGAAGTTTATCCCCCTTACCCTGACTAGGAATGGGTCCATACTTGGACAAAGGTGCAAACCATTGCCAACTAGAGACCCCTATTTCTAACAGTTATGTATTATTCAATAAGGTAAAAACCAAATAAACAGATTGGTAAAAAATGTTGCAGCAAGAGAAAAAATGTCCATCGAGAATATCTTACTGTAAAATAAAAAACTACACAAGGAGGACTTGTGTGCCTAACAAGTCGTGCCTTTAGTTCTGTTAGCTCTGGACAAATAGTGTCACATAGTGACAGTTTTGTGCCAGAGCTAGTTTTAGCCATGCAGAGTTTTGTGGCATAAGCCCACTCATGCCCACTAACTAGGCTTGCCAGATAAAACTATGTCAGAAGGATACCAAATTATTATGACAAGTGCTTTTCTAATAATTGCTCACAAAGCTAACGAGATTACAATGCATAGATGTATTAAATTGAAACCCAGTTCATAGTGTTGTGCGTACTTTGAAGTAATCTGCCAGCCCTATCCCTAACACTGTCAAATATAGGGAAAGCGATTCCCAGTCTGCACCCGTCCCTGGGTTGGCACCAACAAATGCCAGGGTCAGTATGTATGCTTTTGCAGAAAAGGTGAGCCGAAACCCGCTTGCCACTTACCACCAGGAAAGGCTCTCCAACTCCGTATGGAGTTGTGATACATGTATATAAATAAGGTAATTTAACTTTGTTGGTGGTATTATCTATTCTTGAGTTTTTGCTATTATCTATATTTAATGAAAGTTGGACCTTCAGGTCACCTAGCATTTGGTGGGTTCGATATTTCAGAGTATGAATTAAAAAAATATATCTGTAATTTACTGTAAGCAAATATTTGAACAGTGGGAGTTCGTTTTCTTTTTTTCAACATCTTACTTTATGTAGCGTTTTCCAAGAATAATATTTGTCACAGCACTTTTTTTTTTTTTTAAAACCTTTATTAAAACAAAGTCTCAAATCGACACAGCTTTCGCCTACAACCCTTCGGGCCAGCAGCTCAATAATTCCCAGCAATGAACACAGCTATTTAGCCAACAACCCAAGGGGCAGGCAGCAGTCTTCAATCACAGGTTATAGCAAATACATCATTCACAAAGCACATATATTAGACGAAACCCGCCATTCCCTGACAACAATCACGATGTACTTTCGGCCTCCCTAAGCAGGTTGCTGCACCCATCGCCCCAGGACCCATACCCCCAGTCGCACCAGCAAGGGGGACCTCATGAAGGTCTGACCTGTCTCTCCACTTTTGCCATTGCCCTTCAACAGGACTGATGCGGACCCGAACCAGTATGAATGAGTCCTGGGGGTGGCACTTATTATGTTTCATATACATGGGTTCACTCTCCAGGGTCATGGGTGCACATGGTAGAGATGGCAGCTTCCGCCCCCTGAGTCTACCGCTCTGGCGAGCAGATACGCAGTATATAGTCCCCAGAAGTTCTTGGGCCTGCTCCTGGGAGGTAATAATTCACTAAAAGTCTCAGTTTGGGTGCTGCAATAAAGCATGTCACGAGACCATTGCGCCATTGTGGGTACGGGACCCTTCAGCCAACACATTGCCACGCGCCGCTTTGCTACCAGCAGACCCATATCGACTAATCTACGGATCGCTGTGGGCAGCCGTTTAGAGTACCCTAGCAGAGCCAGGGTCGGGTCAGGGGGAAGCGTCACACCCACCACTCTGCCCAGTTCCAGGAAGATCTGCTCCCAGAATCTATACACTTCCGGGCAATGCCAAGCTAAGTGGACGAAGTCCACCATAGGCGCACGACATCTGTCACAATCCGAGTCCTCCCGCAACCCATATCTACTCAGTCTCTCTGGAGTATAATACGCTCTATTCAAAAACTTGAAGTGAACAAGCCTATGTCTACCGTGGAGCGAAATGCGCCGGGTACTGGTGCAGCAATAGGACCACATAGAATCATCTATTTCCGTGTGCAAGTCGCGTTGCCAGACTAGTCTGGCTTTCGTATATTTATTCGCCCTATGTGACATTGCCAATTTATAAACGGTAGAGACCGCCTTGCACGGCGTTTTAGCTTTAATAATATAAGATAGTTCCAGCATCTCCGGTGGTTCCTGCAGATCGTCCCCCAGCACCTCCCGTAATGCTCTCCGCACCCTGTGAAATTGAAATCTCTGGAGCAAGTTGCTTTCCACAGCAGTTCCCCCACGTCTTCCCAGGTCCTCACCATTCCGTCTTTGAACAAGTCTCCCATCGTCCGTACATTCAGTGCTTGTAAAGCTCGTACCACTCCCTTATCCCGACATGGTGAAAGCCAAAGGGCCCAATCAATAGGCATAGCCGGCGAATACAATAACGCCCCCGCCTGCATGTTCAATAGAGTGTGCCAGGCATGACATGTCGATTTAAGTGAGTCTAATATCCCTGTCCTGCGATCAGCGGGCACACATATGGTAGCTGGAAGAGGTAGCGGATCGGCAAATAGCCGTTCCAGACGTAGAAACGGGATATCCGGCGAGCCGTGCATCCAGTGGTACGCCTGGGCACCCTGCGCCGCCCTATAATATAGATTCAAATCCGGGGCTCCCAACCCCCCCATAGAATACGGGAGGGTGAGTACCTGCCAACGCACCCGTGCCTGCTTACCCGCCCAGGCTAACTTTATCATCAATGCCTGGACTCGCTGGAAAAATGTTACCGGTAGAACAATGGGGATATTTGTGAACAAGAACAGGAACCGTGGCAAAATCACCATCTTCATGATGGACACTCTACCTAATAATGATAGAGGTAGTTTAATCCAGCCCTCTATGTCATCCTCCAGCTTGCTGACCGCTGTACCGTAATTGTCCCGAAACACGACCTCCGATTCTGTATGGAGCCGTATACCTAAGTATCGAATCGGCTCAGTGGACCAGCCTAGTGGATACTCTGGCTCAAATCGCAGCGTAGCCGGGGTAAGCGGAAACATTATAGATTTAGTCCAGTTGACACGTAGTCCAGACAGCGCTCCGAAATGCACAACTTCCCTAATAATAGAGGAAAGATTATTCTCCGGGTCTCGGACGTACAACAGTGTATCATCCGCATATCTGGAGACCACTATCTTATATGTCGGAAAACTGATACCTTCATGTCCGTGGTACTCCCGGAGCGCACACGCCAGCGGTTCTGCGACTAAGGCGTATAAAACCGGTGATAACGGGCAGCCTTGTCTCGTTCCGCGTGTAATCGCTATAGGGTCCGTCACCAAATTGCCGATTTTTATACGTGCCCTGGGTGAGGTGTACAGAACACCAAGCAGCTGAAGGAAGACTGGGCCCAGTCCCATTTTGGTTAGAACGTGCTGTAGAAAAGGCCACTCGACCGAGTCAAAGGCCTTTTCCATGTCAAGAAAAACTGCCACAGCTTTGGTATCCTGTCTGACATGTTGAATGGCGCCGAACACCGTGCGTAGGTTATAAGTGATGTTTCTATCCGGGACAAACCCCGCCTGCTCCGGGGCTACCAGTGTCTGTGTCATGGGGGAGAGACGATTAGCGAGAATCTTTGCAAAGAGTTTGGTATCGACATTGAGCAAGGATAGCGGGCGGTAAGATCCACACTCATCTAGCGGCTTATCCGGTTTAGGTATGGCGACGATAACCGCCTCCCTCATTGATGGTGGCATTGTGCCTGTCGCACACATATCGTCAAAAAGCGCCGCCAGATGCGGGAGAAGTACATCCAAATATGCCTTATAGAACCCCACCGTTAGTCCGTCCACCCCGGTGCGCTATTCGCTCGCATTCCGGACAGTGCATGCACTATTTCATCCTGTTCAATAGGTCGCATAAGGAACTCGCGATGCGCGTTCGTGAGAAACGGCAATTTTATATGCTCAAGATAGTCCAAAATTTGGTCATCCGTGCCTGTAGATCGGGAAGTATATAGAGCGCCATAATATCTTCTAAACCGGTCCGCTATGTCCGCCTCTTCCGTAAGCAGATCCCCCTCTTCCGACTTGAGCTCCGAGATCTGCGTTCTGCTGCGTTTGGCTTTGATAATCTGCGCCAGAACCGACCCCGGTCTGTCCCCTCACCGTAAGTGCGCGCTGTCGCATATTTACCCATGTGTTTTAGTTCACTATCTGCAGCTTCCTGATACTCCCCAGTCGGTCCTTAATGGCTTGCGTGGTTGTCTCGTCAGGATTCTCTATCAGAGCTTGTTCTAACACCCCTAGTTCCTTCTCCAGGTTAGAGAGTCTTCCACGAATCGAGCGGAGAACCCCCGAGTGCTTGGCCATAGCAACGCCACGGATATATACCTTAAACGCCTCCCACACTGTTTGGAAATTATCCACGGAGCCCACATTTATGGGAAAAAAGGTTTCTATTGACTCCGCTAGTTCAGCTTTAAAAAGGGGGTCCAACAGTGAGTAAGGGGGGAAGCGCCAGGTGAATGGGGGAACAGTCTTTTTCGGCGTGCCAATCACCAGTAACAGCGGAGAATGGTCCGATAGAGTGCGCGGAAAGATCAAGCATTCCCGGACATGGTCTACCAGGGAAGCAGAGAGTAACCAATAATCTATACGGGTGTGCAAGCTGTGGTAAGCCGAATAATGTGTGTAGCCCCCTTTGTCTGGGTATCTCGTACGCCACGCATCACAGAGGCCCAGTCTCATCATAGCGCACTCAAGAGCCCGTGCCGCCGCAGATCTTCTCCTCACCGGACCCCCGGACCTATCCAGGTTCGGGTCTCTGACCAAATTGAAGTCCCCACCCCAGAGGTACCTCGCTTCTGTGTATCTGGCCGCTACTGACGCCAGGGCAGAGAAAAACTCCGGGCAGTCATAGTTGGGGCCGTAGACATTCACTATAATTAAATCTAGGCCTTTTCCCCGACATTTGGAAATTACATAGCGACCATTCTGATCTGATTCCAATTGTACCAGTGCATAGGGGGATTGAGGGTTAACCCATGTCAGGACTCCCTAGCATGTGTGGTAAATCCGGAGACATTAATATGACCCGCCAGCCCTCTGCTACGCAGAATAGCACTTTGCAATGGGAGGTGGGTTTCCTGTACCAGGGCCACATCTATGTTCTGTCTCTTCAGGTAGTGGAGTACCTTACGCAGTTTACGATGGTCATTGAGCCCCCGGACATTCCACGTGAGTGCGCGGAGGGAGTCCATCGTCTTTGTACCCTGGGGCTCACCGAATCCCATCATCCGCCCCTACTCTGAGTGCGTTGTAACCTGGATTATTCAACCTGTGGCATGTGTACCTATCCATCAAAGGCCGGTATGAGACTTTAAACAATATGAACCTTAAAACAATCCCCCTTTCCCGCTCTCCCCCTCCCACAACAGACCACCCCCAACTTGGCCGTGAGGCATCCCCAATAGCATCCAAACCACCCCCTCCCCCTTAACAAACAGGTCCCCCATCGTGTGTTTCACTCGTGGGCAGATGTTGCTCAACAGCTCAACCGTTGACTGTGTAAACATAAAACAGCCCCCTCCCCACCCATCGCCCCAAACATGAGCAGCAGCATCGCCATCCCACTTGCTTAGTTCCTAGTCAACTCTCAGTACCCTAACTCAGCAGGCACTTCTCTCGGCCAATTATCCAGTGGCTCCAGTGACCCAGCTTACATACAGTTAGAAAGATATCCCAGATTCCCCCTGGCCTTGCGCCTGCGTCCCATACTTAACCATATACCCAGTCTCCACATGTGTAATTGGCAGGTGGCTGCTCCGGGCAGGCACCTAGACGAGGAGCGCACCCAGCCCCGCGAAGACCCAAGCCCACCAAAGGTAGCCTCTCTGTCGTCACACCCCTTCAACACAGTCCCGAAAGCCCAGCACCCCCCCTCAGTTGAGTGTTTAGAGCCATACTTAGCCCTGCGTCGTTCTTCTCCGCTGTTAGTCCTGTTCGTCCAGATCTCCCCCAGCCGCCTCATCAAGCTGCTGCCGTTCCGGGCTGCGGTGCCGCTCTTTGACCACCCCTTTAACGCCTTCTGGAGCGCCTTAGGATCCGTGAAGATGTGGGAGCGCCCTGCGTGTTGACGCGTAGTTTGGCCGGATATAGCATGGCGTAATCTATTCCCAGATCGCGGAGTTGCTTCTTCATGGGGGTGAACTGTCTGCGGGCCTCCTGTACTCGGATCGTGAAGAGCGAAATCTCCGATCCCTCATAGGTCAGAGAGCGCTTGTCTCTCGCAGTTCGCAGGGCAGCGTCTCTGTCTCGATAATTAAGCAATTTAGCGATGATCGGACGCGGTGGTGCCCCCGGGGCGGGCGGGGCCCCAGCGAGCGGTGCGCTCTTTCCACTACAAACATTGAGGAGAACACCCCCTCTCCCAGCAGCGCGACCAATAGCTTCTCGGTGAATTGCTCCATGTTGCCAGTATGTGTGGTCTCCGGCAGGCCCACAATTCTCAGGTTACATCTGTGGGAGCGTGCTTCTAGGTCTTCAGTCTTATCTTGCAGGACGCGCATAACTTTGCCAAGCTGCTTATGTTCAGTGTCTAACGCCGTATTCGCTTCTTCGGCCTCCGTAAGTCTGCGCTCCGACATGTCCAGACGTTCGGCGTGCTTGTCTAATCTCTCGGCCATTCTGTCCATCCTATAGGAGAGAGCGTCCATTTTCGTGCCTAGGGAGTTGATGCCTCCCTGGAGATTTTTTTCCATGTTCAGAAGCATGCTCCGAATGTCCGTGTCGGGGTCCGTGGGCGTTGGAGTCTGCGTCCGAGTCTCCGCCTCCGTTGAGGCATCGTGCGACTTCGCCCGTCTCTGATCAAAGGATATTCTGGGTTGGTGCCTATCCACCCTGCCCATCGTCTCTGCCAGCCGGGTGCCACCCACGACACTCCTTCACCACTCAGCGCCCAAAAATTAACGCGTTACCTCACTGGGTCTGCTATTCGGAACGCCCGGCCACTATCCAGCCTCAGTGTGTCGTGCCCCCGTACCTGTCAATGGACTCTCACTCAGGCTGCTCCGTCCTGCTCGCCTGTGTCAGCACACCACACTCCGCAGTAGTTCCTGGTCTCTCCCCAGTTGGACCCAATCATTGGCCGCAGTGCGTGCCCAGCGCTCTGCTCCAGCACCTATCTGCCCGGACAGCTGGGAATCACTGGAGTTCTCCCCCTATGGGCTCCGCTATCGCAATGGGGCACTTCTACCTGGCGAGGTTCTTCCCACCACCTTCAGCCAGTGTGTACCATACACCTCACGCCAGAGTCGTAGCGCACCTCCCTCCGGTCAATAGCGGGCCTCCGCTCACCCCCGCTGTTCTTCTGCTATTGTGGTTCCGATCCTCGTGCCACAGCTCCGATGCAGGTATTACTGTGGTGCAACTCTCCTCTCGCCGCCGTTTATCTCTCGTTCCCCTCTCCGCATCTTCACAACCATCTTACCAGGGGCCCCTCGGGCGCAAGCGCCGCAGCCGTGTCGCAGATCGTGCGCGGCAGTCGGGCCAAGGATCACACCTCAGCTGTGCGCAGAGGCCGTTTAGCGTCTCTCCCTAGGTCTGCCACAGCCTTTCCAGGGCTCGTCGGGCTGTCCGTGCTACTCCCGCACTCGCCCCTGACGACCGGAACGGGCGGAGGCCCGCAAGGCCTGCGTTCAGGGCCCCGGCTCGCCCGCGCTGCTCCCTGTCCACCGCCTGACTGGGTCTCTCCTTACCAGCCTCGAGCTCGGGCGCAGTGGCTCGTCCCCTCCCGTCTCGGCAGGGCGACGGTCAAAACCAGCAATCCTTGATTGCCACAATCAGGTCACCTTCCCTCCGCAGTTAGCGCCAGCGTGGCCCAGCAGCAGTCCAGTCTGCGCCTCGCTCCGCCACGGATTCTCTCGTGTCTGCCTTGCCACTCGAGCGCGGGGATCACAGGCCCGCCGGGCGGGTAGTCGCAACTCTCCGTACCTCCCGCTCCAGTGGGTAATTACGGTTCGGATTGGCGTCGCTGGGCCCCCCGCGCCCTCCAGAACACGGGCCGCTTCAATGCGCTGAATATCGTGGCGCAATGCTGCCGGATAACTGCCGGATTGTTGGGCGATGTTGCGGAGCTCGAGGCTCAAGCGGCCATCTCAGTCGCGAGCAAGCTCCGCCCCCTTATGTCACAGCACTTAAGACAAAGAGTGCAGGTGATTTAAATACGTGACTGAAGGCCATGATCGAACTCTTAATCAGCAGCTGAATGCCGAGTAATGGTACAATAGTTTAGTGAGTTAATAAACTTGTTGTGTTTACTGCACACAATTGTAACAAGATAAAAGTTAAATAATTAGGTCACAAAATAATATAATTCTTAATTCTTTTCTTTGCAGATTCCCTTCGAGCACTCCTCCCTATTGGATGCAAGCGATGGGCAACATTCAAAGAAGAACAGGTCGCGGGCACCAACCTCAAGGAAGAAGCAAGGGAAATGCTGGCCGACGGAACCAACATCAGGTAAGCCAAAAACTATAAAATGATTTTTGATAAAAGCAGGCACCATTGCTTTGTCGGACACAGCTTTTGTAATCTGTCACGACCAAGAACATGGTATCATTTATGTGCGCGCTTCCAGGTGCAGAGCCCAAAAGACTAGACTGCATCCTGTGTCCCAGAACCAAGTCATGCCTGCCTCTGAAACCAACTTCGCGAGTCGAGGCAGCCGTAACACATTTGTTTACTCAAACTCTGTTTATTGGAATTTTCGATGTTACAGCACATTCGCATTGTAGAGGACAAAAACACCAATTAGCATACACATAACATTGGCAGCACTTACAGAAATAGATGTTGTAGTAAATATCAGTGGCGGTTGGTGACATTTGTAAGTGGTGAGGCGGGAAATGAATTTCATAGAGCACCTTAGCGAGCGAGCGTAGCGAGCGAGCCCGAACAACCAAAAGGGGGTTCGGGGGGGTTTTCCCCCCGAGAAAATTTTGAAAAAAGAGTGGACACCTACGTCCGTGTTCCTCACCTCCTCCAGTGAGGCAGACGTTGGTGCAGAGGCAGGAGATTTCCCTCAAACACGCTTGACCAAAGGGGTCCTCCTATGGGGCTAGTAGGTCCCATTTGATAGGGCTTGAATTAATTAGCCGCACTCACAAAATAACACTGTAGCACTCAGGTCACCATACTGGGAGCGGCTCTTTTTGTGTTAAACATTATTCATTGGAGGCTGCCTGCTCATAGTGCCTCGTGCCTCTAGTTCCCTTCCCTAGGTCTTATCTGGGGTCTTTGTGGTTAAACAAGGGATAGATAGTGCCTTTAACAACCATTATTGCCCAAAGCACAGGGCTAAGGCTATTAGTAAATTCCATCCACTGAGGGTACAATGTTCAAAATGTGCCCCCACCCCAACCACCATGTGACCACATACATAGCCCTAACTCCAGTGTAAAAAAATATAGCATCAGTTTCCTTACCTTTAACACCGGTGTTTGCTGGGTTGTAGCTGGGGTGACAGAGCAGCAAAGGAGGTTGGGGCCTCTTGTTCTTCGCCCAAAAATGGGCCAAAAATTAGGTAATGCTGTTGCCAGGCTTTACCAGGTGCTGCAAATTAAAATATAACAAATTATTTTTGAAACATTAGGATAATCAAGCAAAGACTGGGGTACAAAAACATAATGCTCTAATTTTTACCTTGCTGTTTGCATGCAGCTCTTAGATGACAGTTAATAGCTCACTGTTCTATGTTAGCATTTTAACTTACAAACTGCAAGTAACAAAAGGATCTCCCTGACAAAAGCAATGACTCATTGACACTTTGGGGCCATGTGCATTAGTGGGGCAACGCCACAGACCACTGGAGAAGATGTACAAACGTAACCATTGTGGTGCCGGAAGTGGCAAGCAGAATACATAGATTTCCCTCAGGTAATCAGTATGATATGTCAAGTATTGCAGGGTCCAGGGAGGGAGACGGAATGATGAGTGGAAACAGAGAGGACTGACAAGGTGATGGATAGCACTGTTGAGCAGAAGGGACACGGTACAGTGGAGAATAATGAAGGAGGAGAAATGGGTCAGCTCCTAGTGAATATCAATTCTAATATTGCCAACTTGAAGAAAGTCAAAAGCAAACACAGAACAGCACTGCTCCAAATAACTGTTCGAAACTAAAAGTAAAATGAAACAAACGCCTTTGGGAAAATACAAAGTAACGTTATTGTCTATGGGGACCATATCTTTTAAAATGACACAGCAGGTGACATGGGTGCGTGCTTGTTGTACACTGCTATAACAGAAGAGCATTGCAAAAACGTTATTGTGTTGCATTTAATGAGTTATTGAATTGCTCATGTTAACGTTGCTCGGCGCTCTCTAAAGTGCACAATCAAAGCGCCGGCCATTAATATACTCTTTTCCTGGAAAAGAGTATATTAATGGCCGGCGCTTTGATTGTGCACTTTAGAGAGCGCTGAGCAACGTTAACAAAATGCTCATGTTAACGTTGCTCGGCGCTCTCTAAAGTGCACAATCAAAGCGCCTGAGTTTATTGAGTATCCATCGCCTCTGCCTGCCGGGAAGAGTCTCAAACTTGAGGAGAGTAAGAGCCAGGTGTATATAGTGCAGAATATGTGAACATTTGATTTCCACTATAAAGTGAAGAGGTAAACTCGATTTACCATTATTTTTCAGGGCGTATGCATCATGAGCCAGTTAAAAAGTATTTCAACAGTAGCAACCCATGCTTCAGTCAGCACATCAACAACAATGCAATTGAATTGAGCTATACTAAGGACAATGTATACTTACTGAGAGCATTTGATGTATACTTCTGATACAGGATTATTGTAGTTCCACTTTTCTGGCCACAGAGAAAAGCAAATGAAAATGTGTAATCGAATCGATCATTTAACTATCTAACTGGAAAAGAGTATATTAATGGCCGGCGCTTTGTTTGTGCACTTTAGAGAGCGCCGAGCAACGTTAACAAAATGCTCATGTTAACTTTGCTCGGCGCTCTCTAAAGTGCACAATCAAAGCGCCCGGCCATTAATATACTCTTTCCTGGAAAAGAGTATATTAATGGCCGGCGCTTTGATTGTGCACTTTAGAGACGCCGAGCAACGTTAACAAAATGCTCATGTTAACGTTGCTCGGCGCCCTCTAAAGTGCACAATCAAAGCGCCAGCCACTCTTTTCAATCAGCTTGTTGGCATAACGTTGCTCGGCGCTCTCTAGAGTGCACTATCAAAGCGCCGGCCATTAATATACTCTTTTCCTGGAAAAGAGTATATTAATGGCCGGCGCTTTGATTGTGCACTTTAGAGAGCGCCGAGCAACGTTAACAAAATGCTCATGTTAACGTTGCTCGGCCTGTACTTCATACCTCCTTCACACTGCACCTCACCACTGACTGAGTGCCTGCACTTCATACCTCCTCCACTCTGCACCTCACCTCGAAGTGCCTGCACTTCATACCTCCCCCACTCTGCACCTCACCCCGGAGTGCCTGCACTTCATACCTCCTCCACACTGCACCTCACCCGGAGTGCCTGCACTTCATACCGCCTCCTCACTGCACCTCACCCCGGAGTGCCTACACTTCAGCTCCCCTGACGCCACGCCCTTCCGAGAGTTTCTGCTTATCTGGCAGTTATCTCCCCGCCATTGCATTCCGAATTGTCACTGAGAGGCGGAGGGGTGTCAGGGGAAGGTGTTTGTCAGCTTGAAATAATCACAGATAAGTTCTGCCTGGCCTCCATCGTCCCTTCCCCCCAAATGCCCCCGTTACAAGTACCTAACTAGCCACCCTCGGTGCTGCCCGCCCCACCCCGGCGACAGACACTCTGTGGTACGTATTAATATTAATGACACGCGCCTCTGATTGGACGGCACAGCCCTTAACCATTAGTATATACTACTTAGGCCAAATGCCCATAATGACGGTCTTTATTTATTTATTTACAAGATGCGTCACGTCTAGAGGTCGCTGCTTGCAGGAATGTCTTCTCCACCACAGTGTGCCGAGCCCCCTCCCCACCCCTGCGGCTGTACACGGACTGTCCTGCCCTCACCCTCGCCCTGATTGTGCACTTTAGAGAGCGCCGAGCAACGTTAACAAAATGCTCATGTTAACGTTGCTCGGCGCCCTCTAAAGTGCACAATCAAAGCGCCGGCCACTCTTTTCAATCAGCTTGTTGGCATAACGTTGCTCAGCGCTCTCTAAAGTGCACTATCAAAGCGCCGGCCATTAATATACTCTTTTCCTGGAAAAGAGTATATTAATGGCCGGCGCTTTGATTGTGCACTTTAGAGAGCGCCGAGCAACGTTAACATGAGCATTTCCTTTCACCCGTGCCACCAAGCTGATTGCTGTAAGTAATTTAAAATGTACTATTACTTACAACAATCAGCTTGGTGGCGCGGGTGAAAGGTAAATTGTAAATTTATCGTCATCAGGCATCAGCTCACTTTTGAAATACTTACTTTATGTGGTGAAGTCTCGTCCAGTCTCTTCTTTACCGGAGCCACCCACCCACGACGAGCAGTAGTAGCAGGCAGCCTCGGCCCTCGCACCAGAACACGAGGTGTGTCGTTGTTGTCTCGTCGTCGTGTCGCAGTCCGAGTGTCCGACTACGGACTACAGTTAACGCTTCCCAAATCCCGTGCTTCGCTCTGACTAAGCCAATCCAGACGCTGCCCCAGCAGCGCCAGGATTGGCTTGGGCAGGGGTACACACCCGCCCATTAGGAGACCGGGGGCTGCGCCATGAAGCAACCCCGCTCTTCTAATCTGCAGGCTAATGCGCATGTTCGGGCTGGTCAGAAAAATGACCAGCCCAGAACTGAACATGCGCACCTAAGTGCGCTAGACCCGACGTCACCACCACCCCCTTGTCCTGATGATTGTTCGGGCGTCGCCCGGTGATCGTCAGTGACCGCCCGGCACGGACTTCAAGTAATACACCTGTACGTCTGCCAGACGTACAGGAGTATTACTTGAGTCGTCTCGTCTGCTGCTTATTAATTATACGCCGCAACACTTTGGGGCCATGTGCATTAGTGGGGCAACGCCCCAGCGCCCCAATGGACGCACCGCCGCTGGTAAATATATTGAAAGTGTCACAGACAAGAGGGTATGAACGAGCCTGTGGGCATGCCGATGCACTCCTAAATAGAAGGCAATAACATCCCAGGAGAGGGGCATGGTGCCTTGCTCCTGTGCCATTGTATGCCTATATGGAAAGCGCAACAATCGAACTAATGGGAAGGGGGAGGAAAGGGAAGGGGTGCATAGAGGGTCGAGAGGTCTCCAACCAAGTGTTCTTGGTATTGGGAGCGTGTAGGCAGTGGGGGGCTCTGAACTCTGTGAACTCCTTGTTACAGGCCCTAAGTGGGGGTGAGGAGTCACCCTTCTCTACTCTGGTGAGTCAAATAGGTGAGGGGCGCGAAGCCTGGTGGGGTGGAAGCATAAGAATTCTAGACGGGACATGTATTCAATGAGAGGCGTCCATAGTCGCAGGAACTTTTTACCTGTAAAAGACAATTTATGTGTCATTTGTGCCATTGCACTGGTGTGCCAAAACTGCGTAAACCGGGTGGTGCCAGAGTAGCGGAGGACCGTGACACATTTTAATACACACAGTATTGTTACCCCCGATAGAATTTCAAATTTCGTGTTCTTGTTTCATGGACAACAAGTGGCATATGGTGCATTCTAAAACACACTTTGGCGGTTGCATTGGTCTCAACCTATTAGTAATTTAAAAACTCAGTTTTTAAAAGATAATTGGGCACGCTCCTCCAGAGGCAGCTTTGGAAAAAGGGATAGGCAAACGGTGTATAATAAACACTGTTATTTAGTTATTGATTTGTTCATACTGCAATTCTCAGCACACAGTGCCCTTACATTGTTTGCAGGAGATGATGGTAGTACACCGTGGCGGCTCCTCTGCTAAAGAGGAGCGTCGCCCCACTACTGTTTGAGCAGTGCAAAAAAGAAAAAGAAAATGATAATAACAAGACATAATTATCATTTTATTTTTCTGTGCAGGACCGGAGCCAGGTCGGGTTGGGGCGGGAGGGGCGGGGCTGGATTCGCCAGAGCAGAGTAATGAGTGGTTTGCACTCCCTAAGCGTCGTGATTGGCTGGGGGAACCTGGGTGCTTCCGGTGCTGCCATTGCAGAGAGAGGAGCACGGAGGAGAGGCGTGCGGAAGCGGTGAACGTAAGTTTATTTTTTATTTTTTTAATCCATCTCCCCCCCGCATCACCACCCCCATTCCGAGGCAGCCGCCACTGGTAGTAGAGGAGACAACTGGTACTGTTGGAAGGATCCTTCATGTCCAAGCTTTATATCACATAGAATGCTGAAGCTCTACTCCTGGGCACTGCATGCTAACCCTTAGTTTCCGATACCTACAACTATTCATGCGTTAGCAATGCTTCCATACTCCAGAGCTCTCAAGGCACACACGGACCTCACTCAGAGACAGCCAGGGGCAGAGACTGCTACAGCTGGTTTGCGGTTTGATCGCCTTGGCACTGCTCTTGCTTCCCCTGTTCTCAGGGTTCATGAAGGCAGTGGCAGGATAGAAAAGTAAACATGACCCTAAAAGTTTCTTTTCTGAATTTGCACTTTGTTGCATGCTGCTATGCTCTAAGTAGTTAATAGGAACCTCTGAGTGTGTTTGGGTGGATCAAGGCATGATAAGATTGGTCGTTAAAAGCAGCGGTGGCTTGTACACAACGGGGGATGGTGGTGCGGAGGGGGGGTTGTGGAAAAAAAAAATCCCACTTACCATCTCTCCTGCAGTGTCATCTCTCCTCAGGAAGCACCCATGCTCCCCTAAGCCAATCACGACACTGCTGTCACCATGACTGCAGTGTCGTGATTGGTCTGAGCACCGTGGTTTGGCGCTCAAACGGGGACTGGGAGCGTAGGCATGTTCTCCACCCAGGCTGTGCAGTACAGCCCGGTGGAGAACATGCAAAGTGTGCATGACTGTTTGGCCAGCCAAAGACGGCCGGCCAAACCGTCATGCTTCCTTAAGTGCATGAACCACTCCTCCCCTTGCTGGCTGTGAGGCAGCCCAGCCCACCCCGAAAACTGCCTCAGTAAGGAAAAATAAAATGATAATTATGACGTGTTATTATCATTTTATTTTTCCTTTTTTCCACTGCTGAAAAGCAGTGGGGTGCCGCTTCTCCGCCTCAGTGGAGGAGCCGCCACTGGTTTGTGCTATTACTTCGTCACCCATTGGCATCTTGGTGAATTACAGCACACAACCAATACCCAAACATGCACCACACCCATGAACACTGGTAGCAGTTAACAGAAGAATATTAAATATTAATATCCTACCTGAAAATATTTGGCAAGTGTGTATTGAGAATAATTGGTGCAACGTAAGTCTATTTGACGAAAAATTACCTTGAAATAAGGCTTCCTGAGGGAATGCTAATTAGTAGCATAACAGAGTATTCCCTGAAAGAATGGCAAATGTGTGAAACTGGATTCTAACAGGTGCAATTTGGCTAACTTAGAAATGCTATAAAAAAGGAGTTGGATAAACCTGTTGTGTGAGAAAATAGAGGCGCCGACATTCTAGCGTATAATATGTTACAGCAGGCAGAAAACTGGATTTGATAGACAGGCCCAAACATCTTCGATTTTAGAGGAAGAGCGCTGTTGCTACTGAGCACAAAGCAATTACTGCAAGACAGCAAACACCAGAACTTAGTAGAGTGCATTTCAAACGCTGTTCCTTCTTCAAATCTACTCCTTTCCCTCTCATCCATGTAAACAACTGTTAAAGATACAGCATCTCTTATCACTGATGGCTTCTGTCTTCTCGGAAGTCCTGCTCTCCCTCCTAACCCCCTTTGGCAGGGGGTCTGCCGCTAAATGTAACTGATATGGGAAGTACATGAGAGGTCTGACTTTAGTCACTTTGCAGCAGCTGGACAGTTTCTTGCCATCATGTCGCTTTCTCTGACGCAACTCAGTAACTTTCAAATAGTATGCCATGATTTCTACTGTCAGCCATCAAATCTTCTTTCTTCTCTCCTGTGCGACAGGGGGGGTATGTGCGTATCTGGGCCTATTGCCCCTTATTTAACCCCCCCGTTCCTCCTCCGCTCGCCCCCGGATTGGGGGGATTCGCTCTTGCCCTGGGGCGACCAATCCTGGTCGCCCCCTCACAAGCGGGCTATTTAAATTTGCTGGGGCGGGGCTGCCCGTCTCCGGCCGGTGTTTGGCCCGGGCCCCTAATGGGTCCAGCTTCGCCTCCCACGGCCTGGGTGTCAACTCCTTCCAGGAGGCGAGTTGCCCCTCCCTCTCCCTTTCTTCCAACCCTGCGTCCCTCATGCACCTTAAATCAAACCACTGGCAATGTGCTTTGGTGCCAAAAAAAGGTCGCAGTTTATTCGACAACATAACATGATTATACATTTGTATACATTTGCTCAATCTTGGTTATCCTATAGCTCTCTTAATATTTCTGCGAATATACTTCCTTGTTTTTGCAATTCTTTTCATTGCTGTGTGGACCCAGCCTCCTCAACTTAAGGGGACGGGAGGGGCCACCTTCTTGGGCCTCTGTGCACGGGTCAAGGCTTCAACGTGCTACTGATTTGGGACCTGCCTGGGCTGCAAGTCCCTTCCCGCTTGCCCTGCCCTTTCGTGGGCCCTCCCTGCTCCACGGGGTCCCTGCCGTGTGGCATCCCAAGGACCTTGGTTGAGCATCTACTCTATCTATCCTGAGGCTGAGTCCTTCCATTTTGCTCCCTCGGTACCCCAGCCGTGAGGCATCCCAAGGGTCCTGTCCTGCTGGAGCATCACATCTACTCTTTCCCTGGCGGTAGGCCGCCCTTGGCTCCCTCAGTGCCCCTGCCATGAGGCATCCCAAGGACCTGCGTGAGCCTTCCCTCTACCTTTTAGTAATTCTCTCTTTTTCTACGTTTTTTGTGCTCCTTCCGCCACGCTACCTACGGTTTCACGATCGGAGGGAGCTCCCCCTCTCGCCCTAGCTCTGCCCGTCCCTGCCCCCCGCTGCCCTCATCTGGGGAGGCCTGTACCTTAACCCCTTGCGCCCGTTTTATCCTCGCGGGCCCCTTACACTTGCTGGCGGGGTGGTCGCCCCCACATGCCCCGCACGCGTGCTGGAACCTGCAGGACGCCCCCATGTACAATCGCCTTTTTTGAACTTCCAGCAGATTTTCCTTGCTTTGTCATTGCCTTGGTACTTTCCCCTGAAACCTTGTCCCCGCCCCTCCTCTTCGCCCTTACTCCTGTATGGGCGAAAATCACCCTCTTTGCTGCTGACGCCTTCTCTGGCTGCCACCATGTGTTTCGTGAACCCCTCCATGTCCTGACAATTCCATCCCATTATCGGCCACACCTGCATCTTTTCTCTGAAACCCTCATCGTATCTCAGCCATGCTTCGCCCTGATACTGCTGCTGCGCTTCATGCACATTTTGCTGGTATAAAATTAGTGCTGCTGTGTTTTCGGGGAATTTCTCAATGAAAACGCATGCCAATGTTCTGAAGGCTTTTAACCAATTTTCTATTGATCTTTCTACCCTGAGCCTGGGGCGGTCCCACTTGTCATTGTCCTTTTTGTCTTGCGCCGCTAAGTCTAAACCTGCCTGGCGCACCTCCAGCAGTGAGAAAATGTCTATGAACTCCTTCCTCCATATTCTCTCCTTTAATTTTAGTGGGATGAGGTTGGCCAGCACTAATAGTTTTGTGGTTGTGGGAGGGTCGCTCGGGGAAGGGCGCAGATACTCACTGGCCGGCTTCCGCTCTGGTCCAGGCCCTCTCCCGCCCTGTTTGCGCCCCTAAACCCAGGGGCCGTTGTCCCCTCCTTCGTGGTCCCCCCGGGTCCTGCCTCCCTATTGTGTGGAGTCTGGTTGGCGTCCCCTTTGCCTATGGCCCCTTTCCTGCTGCCCCCTAGGTCAGGCCTCTGCTCTGGCTTCTGGCTCACCCCTTGCCCCTCCGTGCCCCACTGGAAGCTTCCCTGTAAGGGGGCTCCTGCCCCTGGCTATTGCCACCACGGCATCCATGCCGTAGGGAGGGCGGCCCCTGGTCCCCATGCTTCCCCTTGGAAACCCTGCCGCCCCTGGCTTAAATCTGCCTGCCACAGGGGTGGCATGACCCATGGCCCCGGCATTGACCCACTGCATGTTCCCATTCGCGTGTCCATATTAAAGCTATACTCTGTTCTCCCCTCTATCGGACCCTCTTGCCGCGCCCTTGTGCGCCCTGTCTTGCCGCTTTGTGCGCCATGCTTACCCCTCGCCTTGTTGATCGCGTTGGATCGCCGTTCGCGTGTCTCCTGAGCGGCCGCCGTGCTGGCTACAGACCCCTCCTCATCGCTGCTCCCTTCATTTTCTGAGCTGGACACTAGCTCTGGAGTTGCAGCCCTCCTGCTTCTGGTTTGCGGTTGGTTCCTCCCCCTTTGCTCCCCACCCTTGGCCCGGGTGTTTCTTGTGCCAGCTTTGGTGGCTGGGGGGCCGCCGTTTTGGCTGCATGCCCCTCGCCCCTGGCCTGCCGGCCGTCGTTTTTCCTGGGGCTTGCGTCCCCCCTGCGCCTCTTTACACTCCTCTCTTTGGACTCTGGCTTGCCCCGGTCCTCCCTGAAGCATGCTGGTACTTGCGTCTTCCTCCCGGCTTGTCTGCACTTGCTTGCCATCCCCGACAAATCCTTTGCTGTGGAGAGCCAATCCCTGGTCCTGTGTAACCACCAGCCCCAAAACAAAACCAACGCAGGAGCCTCCAAATTGTTACTCACTCTGTTCCCGCCTCTGTCTAGGCCTCCTGCTGTGAAACTGTTTGGTCCCGGTGTTTTACCAGCTGTCCCGTCAGATTTCAGTAACTTTAGCTTATGTCCCCGTTTTTAGAGAGGGTCCACTGAAAACGGCGGGAGGTGCTTCTTTATGTTTTGCAACACAGGGCAGTCGCGGCTCCTCGAAGAAGTGCTGCGGGGCAGTGGGGCGGGGCAGTAGGGCGGGGAGGTGCAGGGTGGGGGGTAGTAAACTGCGGAATAGGTCCGAACGGAGTTGAGTAAAGAAATAAAGAAATAAAACGAATTACATTGCGCGCTGCATCGCCGATTTTGCGTTGCAGCGCGCGCAATGTAATTCTTTTTATTTCTTTATTTCTTTACTCAACTCCGTTGGGACCTATTCCGGAGTTTACTACCTCCCACCCTGCCCCTCCCCGCCCCCCCAGCATTCCCTCGAGGAGCCGCGACTGACACAGGGATAGTTAGCAGTTGTTTAAAAAAAAAAGGAATTCAATTAACAGGCAAGCTACTGGGTTCAAAATTGCATTTTATGTATGTTCTTACTGCCTGTTCGGAAATTCTCTGCTGAGCAGCGCTGTACTCCTGTGCGCTCGCTTGGAGTAAAATTGTAGTCCTTCTTCTCTTTTGTGAAATGTCCCGCTACCTCTGCGCTGTTCGCGCCTTTTCTCCAGCTCCCGTGCGGCCACTCTAGACCTCAGGCTGCCCCAATGTTGCCTGCAGCTCCCCGGTTGCTGTGCGCGCCTGCCACCGCTCCTTTTGGCAATCGGAGACCTCCTACTTGCCTCGGGTCTCCTTTCTGCTGCTGTGGGCGAGCCAAATCAAAATGACTTCAGACGCGGCCTCCGACGCTCCTCTCAGCTGCCGGGGCGTGTGCTTTAATCCGCGTCATGTGCCTCTAAGGCTTGCGTTGTTTGTCTGGCTAGGACCGCTCCTCACGCCGCTGCAGCCTCTCCTTCTCCGTGTCAGCTGTGGGCTGTGTTTCCTCCGCCAGAAAGAATGGGCCCGAAAACCGGCCAGAGGCCACCGCTCGTGCCGGCCTCCACTTGTCCCGCCGATTCCCGCCGCACCGGATCAGCTGCGGCTCGCAGCGAGGAAACAAGGTAACAACCTCAGACCTATCTCCAACCTCCCGTTCCTAGCTAAAACATTGGAGAAGTGCGTTCTCCAACAACTTAACAAACACATTGATGATTTCAACCTCCTTGACACCTTTCAATCAGGATTCAGGAAAGGTTGTAGCACCGAAACAGCTATGCTCAATATTTCTGACGATATCCACAGAGCCTTAGATGAAGGTGAAGCTTGTCTCCTCATCCTTATTGACCTATCAGCGGCATTCGACACAATAAATCATCCAGCTTTACTTGAGACTTTGAAGAGGCGCTCTGGCATTAATGGCATAGTACTAAAATGGTTCACTTCCTTCCTTCAGCACCGTTCGCAACAAATTAAAATCAACTCCTGTCTCTCTAGGCCAACACAAGTCACACTTGGGGTCCCGCAAGGCTCGATCCTCTCACCATCCCTCTTCAATCTCTTCATGGAACCCCTTACAATCATTCTGAAACAAGCAGGAGTTAACTACCACCTATATGCTGATGACACACAAATCTACTACAAAATCAAATCACCCAGCGACATCCGACACCTCAATGCCACACTAACCAAGATCCAAACTTGGTTTAACGCAAACCACTTAAAGCTGAACCCGGACAAAACGGAATTAATACTGTTCTCTCCGAAAAGTAACCACCGACCAATCCAAGACTGGCTCAAGAATCTTGATGCCCTAAACTGCTCCCTCGTCCTATCCGACTCGGTTAAGTCACTAGGCATTGTCTTGTGGCTCATGGCCTCCTGGCCGGTCTGGCTACGTCACCGCAGGCCTGGCTGCCATGATGACTCTTGCGCACGTTATTATTGGATGTTGTTCTGTCGCCCTCTGTTATTGCCAAGTTATTCTACAACAGTCTGCATATTCTGTTTCTCACCTTTTCTCCTGTTCCCTTTTGGGCTCAGTCTGAACAACAGTTACAAGGTCGAATAACAACTCCCTGGTTCCTACTGATTTGGCCCGTCCCTCGCACCTAGACATAACACCATGTACAGCTGCCATTGAGAAAATAGTGTGCTTTTAATAATGCGATCGCTTGCTCTAAGATAGCACTTGGAGACGACACGTTATTCTTTTGATTCAGATTCCAACTCATCACAAGTCCCGTCCAAGTTTAGTCTTTTTGTATCCTGGTTTAGAGACAATTTTTTGATTCCACCGTGGACATATATTTGGATGGTACTTTTCTTGTTTTTTTGTTCATGTCCATTGGCTTTGTCACAGTGTTTTTTCTACTCATCAATGGTCACTATTTACCTGAACGCTCTGCTGTGAACAGTGTTGCTGGAACTTTGGCTCCACATTCCTCTTCACACATCATGAAACGTGACCACACATTTGTGAACATTTCAGCGTTTCCAGTTGCTGATGGCATCGTATGGGATGCGGTAAACTTTCAAATACATGGCCCGACAGAAATTATTAATGTACCAAATGTCCTTCGAGTCTCGATGGGTGATGTAGTAAAAAGTAATATTCATTCTGATGATTGGGATGTGCATGCAGTTGAAGTATTGTTTGCTGATTTAAAATATTATGCCTCTTTTAATGCTGAAGAATTGTATATGAATTCTGCGAATTATGCCGATTTGTATTGCTACCAGCATTGGGGCAATCATTTTCTCCACAAACCAAGTGCACTACGCAGCCCTGTTACTTACACCCAATGGGAACACTGCCCAAACCCCATACCAGGTAGTTCCCAAACTCTTCGAAATAAATTCACCTATTTTACTGATTTTAATCGATCGAACCCTGGGTCATATTATTTTAAATTAAAATCTCCATCGACTCAAAAAATGATGTTGACCCACACTAAATTACTATATTCTGGTTCCTTTTTGAGCGCCTTGGCGGTGGGTGGTTATGAGTATTGGAAAGACACAGTGGATTTAAAATCAATCTGGGGTTCGAGGCCATGGCAGGTGCAGGGCACTGAGGCCCTGCACCGTGCTTGCCTTATCCCAGCCCAAATACTATTTCTAAATGCTTCCATTCATCAGACCACGTGTTGGGGGTTGGCTACCGTTAAACAATTAAATGCGCCAACCATCCCATCCTTGTCGAGTTTTCCAAATGATAGTTTGCGTTTTAATATGTCCCTTATGGCGTTACAGGCTCAGTTTCAGAACAATTCCTTTAACGTTTCTGCACTAATACAGTCACCCTGGTTGGCATGGCCCATATCATCTAATGCATGCCAACTGCGTTTTCATGGCACAGTTCCTGGCTACATACAGGACAAGCCTGATCCAAGATTTACTGAAACTCGTACTGTGACCACGTATTCGGTTGGTAAATTATGTAAACAATGGTTACAACATTCGTCCTTAGACTCTGTTAAGAACCATTTATCCCTCCTATCAGGCACTATTGACTTATCTGACTTTATCTTGGGACCTCGTGGTCCCCGACCGAAGAGATTCATTTATGAAGCGTATAATGAACTCTGGAAGCTGTCACAAATGGAAGCTGCTTCCCGTCTTAGGGAAATAGACCAAGCAAATTTGGAAAAGGTGCTTGCTGTTGTTGACAATAGTATAAATACCCTGTCTTCCCGCATTTACACATTAAACAATATTGTATCCTCTGTTGTTGATATTGTACAAGATGATGTCTCTATGTTGTATCATGGTCAGAATCAGTTGCGTTCAGTGATGCAGTTTGCATGGACTTTGCAAACCCTTAAGTTGGGTAAAGTTCCTTGGAATTTGTTAAACACCACTGCCCTCTTTCTGCCTTTTAATTTGACTGACAAACAGCAGTTCATGTCCATGAAAGATGCATCTTACACTTTGTTACATATTGAAAAAGTGGATCCTTTACCATTCTCTGTAGCGGAACTAGATTCTGCGGTGTGGCTAGTTCATGGGGTTATAGCTTTACCTTTTTCCCTATTTGAATTCGGTTCGTGCATGAAACATTATCCTGTAGGCCGTTTCCAGCCTTTGGGTAGTGCTTTCCTGCATGAACTTTGGTCCTTGCCTTTCATGTATAAATGCCTTAGAGACGGCAAGGAGGTATTTCTCACGGGGGAGTCTTGTGATTCAACTGTGGGTCATTCGCTTATTTGTAAACATATTAAATTGCACGGGGCTTGTAGCGTTTCAGTTCCAAATCTTGCATGTGTGCTAAAGGGTATTCCTGCTCCTGCTATTTCTCCTACTTTTACTTTGCTTACCAACGGTAGCTATTTGCTTTTAAATAACGAAGACTGTTGTGGCCTACAGGCTGGCATTCCGTATATTGTTACGGTCTCGCACAGAGTTGTCTGCTGCAAGAATGTGCTTTTTCCTCCCCCTCACGACATCGTTGATAGCTCTATTTGGCCTTCCATTCCTACCATGGAGGCAGATTTCAATAAGTTGAGCAGAATAAAGGCCCTATTATTGAATGAGGAGGTTATGCTCACATCCGCCCGGGAGACATTCATTCTCCAGGTGGCGAGCACCCACAGTGAAATACAGGCCCTTTTGAACACTGACCTCCCCCAACATTTTGGGGAGTTAATTCATCGTATTTTTAACGCATCAAACACTGAGGGTCTGGTGCACTTTTTTAAGGTTGTGGGGTCTGGCCTCGTGTCCACCTTTCAAACTATTTTCGGTGTGATACCGGCATTCATTCATTCTATTTTTTCTAGCGTCTTTGGTGGTTTCCCATTAATCCTCGCTTTGGCGGCCGGTGTCTTGCTGTTGGTCTGTTTTCTGCGCACTGGCTGCACTCCACTGGGCCCTTCTCGATCCCGAACGCCTCCAGCTGCTCCGTGAGCGACTTCTGGTTGGCTTCGATGTTCTGCCCTTGGCAACTATCAGTGTGTCCTACACCCTTTCCTTTCGCTTTGCGTATTTCACTTGCGTGTAACCTGTGATGTCTTGCATCCGCTGTCCATTTACATGGACCATGGATTATTGCCTCTCCAATTCGTCATTGTCGGTCCCGGATTTTGTTCGGTTGGTGGGTCCCTTAGAGGCCCATGAACGGGACTGTTCCGCTGCTGGCTTTATGATGCGTGCGGCTGCACTGGGGATTTTGGCACAATGGGATATCTGGGCGGCTGCTCAGGATCTCCTACAACAAAGTTATATTGAATATCACGCAAGCTGTCCCGCATTGCTTTTGGATGCTCCATACTCTGAAGAACATTCCTGCAGCTTTGACCTGTTGGACTGGATGGCGTCTACGTTTTTGACGATTCCAATGATGTCCTTTTGGACGGTATAGCGTTTTTCTGCTCTTTCACATTTTTGGATTGATTGACTTGCCGTTAGTTGTCAGTGGACCACCTCTATTCTGCTCAGGTGTTTGGAACTCTGTCTTCATTTTCGTCGTGGCCGATGGACTGTCCAGGGGAGGGTGTCTTGTGGCTCATGGCCTCCTGGCCGGTCTGGCTACGTCACCGCAGGCCTGGCTGCCATGATGACTCTTGCGCACGTTATTATTGGATGTTGTTCTGTCGCCCTCTGTTATTGCCAAGTTATTCTACAACAGTCTGCATATTCTGTTTCTCACCTTTTCTCCTGTTCCCTTTTGGGCTCAGTCTGAACAACAGTTACAAGGTCGAATAACAACTCCCTGGTTCCTACTGATTTGGCCCGTCCCTCGCACCTAGATATAACACCATGTACAGCTGCCATTGAGAAAATAGTGTGCTTTTAATAATGCGATCGCTTGCTCTAAGATAGCACTTGGAGACGACCTTTCCAGGGAGAAGAGCTGTGATTGTTTGCTGATGTAGTTTTGCATCAAGAGACTGAGGTATGGGGGTTCGCTAGTCAAAGCCCAAAGGTCTTCTATTATTATAATAAACTGGCTTCCAGCACGGGGAGGGTGGTAATGTTAGTTAGACATATATCCACTGCTTTATGAGATGCTTTCCCCGTTCGTATTCTATGGAGTAGTAACTATGCTGATTATATTGTTCTTATGTATTATGCTCCTAGTACTGACACGTGTACTGTATCTTAGAGCACGTAAGTTGAAATAAACATTTTAACCTATACAGTGTCTCTTCATACGCATGTTGTGGACAGGTACGAATGTGACGAAAGAGTGTTCTTGCCTCTGCGAGTCCTGAGAGAGAGATACCGTGTTCTGGGTTGTCTAAGCATTGGTACATTGGTGCCAATGGGACGCTAAGGCTAGTTGGGTTGGGGTTTTGGGTGCTAAGGTTTATGGTTGGCTCACCGCTATATTCCAAGGTCCTATTATCCTGTGCATAGCTCTGTATGTGCAGAAACCCTATGACAGCATTACCCTGGACAAGAACTTATCAATGAAGGACCACATCAAAAACTCTGCAAAAGGTGCGCTTTACTCACTAAAACACCTCAAGAAAATTAAACCTTTCATTCCCCAAGATGATCTCAAGACGATAGTACAATCCCTAGTCCTCTCTAAACTGGACTATGGGAACGTCATCCTAACAGGGATACCAAAACTCACCAAACCCCACTAAGGTCAGTCCTTAACATGGCAGCTCGACTCATAACAGGTGTAAAAATATTTGAACACATCACACCAACCCTTACCGGCCAATGTCAACTAACCTAGACTTCAATAACCTAGTTGACTCCCCTCTCACTTGACCATCAAGGATAGGTGGTTACTTGACTGTGTCAACCGCCTGCGTTTTTCTCCCTCCCCTTCACTGTTTACCTAATTATTATGTTTTGCTTATATCTTTTTTTGCTTCTTTAGGTCCTGCTATGTAATGCAATTTTTCTCTTCTGTGTGTATGTAAAGTGCTCTGATACCCACGGGTCAAGCTAGCGCTATATAAAACTTTGAAAATAAAAAATAAATAAAAATAAAGGTGGAAGAGCCGGCCCAGCCCCAGGCAGCAATCTTCCGGCCCCGCTTGGTGCCCGCTGTCGATTTTTTCCGGCTCCAGACAGCAGTTCCCGAGGCAGACTTTCAGGCAGCAATGTCCCGGCTCCTGGTAGGTCATCGCTACCACCGACACGCTTCTTCCAACTTCTCTGCTGCGAGGGATTCTTTCTTCTCTCTTGTGCGACAGGGGGGGTATGTGCGTATCTGGGCATGTTGCCCCTTATTTAACCCCCCCGTGCCTCCTCCACTCACCCCCGGATTGGGGGGGTTCGCTCTTGCCCTGGGGCGACCAATCCTGGTCGCCCCCTCACAAGCGGGCTATTTAAATTTGCGGGAGCGGAGCTGCCCGCCTCCGGCCGGCGTTTGGCCCGGGCCCCTAATGGGTCCGGCTTCGCCTCCCCCGGCCTGGGTGTCTTTCAAACGCTGGTCCTTCTTCAAATCTACTCCTTTCCCTCTCATCCATGTAAACAATTGTTAAAGATACAGCATCTCTATCACTGATTGGCTTCTGTCTTCTCGGAAGTCCTGCTCTCCCTCCTAACCCCCTTTGGCAGGGGGTCTGCTGCTAAATGTAACTGATATGGGAAGTACATGAGAGGTCTGACTTTAGTCACTTTGCAGCAGCTGGACAGTTTCTTGCCATCATGTCGCTTTCTCTGACGCAACTCAGTAACTTTCAAATAGTATGCCATGATTTCTACTGTCAGCCATCAAATCTTCTTACTATCACCCTCAACCGTAGCAACAATAAAGCACTGTTGTTCCTCTCTGTATGATACGAATGACTTGGAAAGACCATATTGGATGCATAAGGCTCTTTCCTCATCCTCCCCCGCTGCCGTGTTTACTTCCTTCTTTTCATCTCCCCCTCCCCCCTTTTCTATTCCCTACTCCTGAGGCACTTTGAGACAGCCTTATGGTGGTTTAAATAAATAAAGAAATTAAACAAATAAGCAGTATAACGCTTTAAGAAAGCCAGAATGAACAACTAAAGACCCTTTGCACTTAAATTCTAATTTAACATTTTCTTTACTTTGAAGCACTACTGGGCTTTACTGAATGGGGTTCACCTTCTTGGCCTTACAATATCTCTCTTCATCTCTCTATCTCTGGGTCTCTCTTTCTAGTCTTCTTTCAGTTTCTTCTCTCTCTCTCTGTCTCAGATGTTCTGTATTTCTGGACAACTTTATCTGGGACTCTCCTTCACCTCCCCCACTTTGACCTGTGTTTTTCCTCTGTTCTTATTCTCTTTTTTCTTTCCTTTACCCCTTGTCTGGGTATATCTCTTTCTCTTTTTGTTTTACTTTCTCATCTTTTCCCTGTTTCTCTACCTCTTTTCTTTTAATCAGCACCATTTCCTAGGCTGTGCAGTGGCTTTCGTACACTTACAAGGTCAGCACCTTCACAGCCTCCTAAACACGCAGGTGCAGTGTCCTCAGAAGGTGCTGTAGAGCAACTGCTAAGAAACGCAAAAATCTCACATCCCAGACAGCTGATTTTTCAAATTATGGTAAAGAGTAGGGCATGGATTGTCGAAACCAATACAGCCACATCCAGCAGTTACAGCAAGCAGCGGTAGTGGGTAGCTCGCACCTTAACTGCCTGAGAAGTGAATAAACAGGATATTATGGTACCATAGCTAAAGGGACATTGTGTTATTTACAGTTTTGATCACATCCATAATCTACTTCCAGAACTGGATTCGAAGTCCATATTTCACATCCATTATTTCATTCTATTATTTATTTATTTTCCCTACTTTGGGAAAATTACATTTTCCCACCTCAATTATGTATTTGAATCAATCTAAAGTATAGAAACTAGCACAAAATTCTACAATATATAGCAGTATCATGTGGTATTTCTTTCAAAATATAATATTATGTAAAAAAAAAAAAAGCGAACAGGTTGAGTCAAACTTGTTTAATTTATTACAGTACCTCTAACCCCCACATGTGGGCCTCCTCAAGGGTTAGCATTATTGCTCCTTTTCTTTAATGGTTTTATTAGTATACAGAGCATACCAGATATGAAGGGCTTCATTTAAATTGTTATGTTGGTAACAAGCAATTTATCTTCGGGTCAAAGGCCTGTGGATAAATTTAACATAGTCACATCAAGTCTATGCAAGATTGCTGACTACTAGGAAATATTGAACGGAAATTGAACATGGGCAAAACAGAGTGTATTCTTTTAAGTCCTAAATATATATTTACCTCTGCCGCACAACCAAATATTTTATTGAGAGTGCCCCCCAAATTTAAGGACAGTTAAAAAAAATGAACTTTGTTTAGAACTTGGATGTGAGTCTGATCCTTCCATCAACTGCACAAAGTACTTCAGTTACTACCTGAGAACATGCTTGAGGTGGAGGGTGGAGCCATAATAGAGACTATGGTTGATGGTGGAAACATTGTTTATGTTGGTCTCCCCAAGTCTGTAATACAAGGAGTACAAGCTATTCAAAATTCTGCTGTTCGGCTCATATTTGACCTAAAAACTTTTTAGCACATTTTAGATCTCATAAAATCATTGACGGCACTAGATTCCTATTGATATCAGAGTAAGCCTTGAAATTCTTATGCTGGTATTCAAATGCTTACACGGTTTAGGGGTCGCATACGCTGGCAATAATATGAGCTGGTACAGCCTTGGTAGAGCATTGTGGCCCTCAAATCTGCTTCTTCTAACCGCTACTGTACACAAAACATAAATATAGGCGAGGGAGATTTTTTAGTGCCTGCTTCTAGATTGTAGAATTAGGAGTGTTTGTTGATTAAGGGAGAACTGGAATGTGTTTTGATGATTGCTTGGAACATTTTGAAAAAAATTATGTTTGAACAAAGTAAATTGAACATCCTAATATACAATTGCACCAAAGAATGAATATTTACACTAGCAGACGTGTACAATATCCATTCGATATTGCATTTAAGGAAGGCAACTAAACCTGTACGAAGTGAACGGCCCACAAAAGAAGACATTTTCTTCCAGAAAAACACAATAATTCATGTACGTTCACATGCACTTTAATAGACAAACATACAAAGGATAAATATTCAAACTGGACAACCATATACCATGCGCTAGACTACATAATTCTACTTAGTCATTGTCATTCACACAGAGAAATCTTTTGATAGAGGTTAAGGACACAACAGGTATAAACAGCAACATTTAAAAACGATATTGCAAATATATTGAAAAACATAATTTAACGTGCTTTTTAATAAAAGCACATAACACTGGTACACAAAACCATTATCTAATTCTGACTGACCACCAGCACAGCACAACGCATGATTCAGGAAGAGCTAAGATATTTTTGTAGTGCTCTGTTTTTTTCCCCCCAATAAAAGCTCCTTAGCTAATGCTTTTTGATTCGTCTGAGACCCTTTTTAGGTATTATATTTTATACCCATTGAACTTTAACTTTCATTGAAACCTTTGTTTTTTCATGAAGTAATTTAGGGGCAGAAGTACTATTTACTGTTCACAAAAATGTGTAATTTGTGTCCAGTAATGCTTCAGGTACTTACCGGAATTAATCATTATACTTAGTTCGTAGTCCTCGTCACAGTCATTTACTTGCAATGTGATCCCATCTCATCCAAAGGACCAAATCCAGGAAGTAAGGGTAGACATGACATAATCTGACCCCTAAAGGTGGCATTAGTGATGGCCAAGCCCGGCCCTCTTCCTGAACTACCAAGCCTTCCGAGGACAGCAGCTCAAAGGAGCGAGGGAGGGCTGTAATGACTGTGACGAGGGCTATGAACTAAGGATAATGAAGATTACCGGTAAGTAACCTGAACATTATCACTACATCCTAACGTCTGAGTCATTTACTTAGGAGGAATACCAAAGCTGACCAAGCCGAAGAATAACTCAAATTAGCATTAATGCCATAAACTTAAGTTTTAATAGTGAAAATCAAGAATCTTACTCCAATAATACAGATTCCAAAACTTTTTGACCAAAATTGTTTTCTCCCAATCCCATTCCCTGAATCTTGTAATGTGTCAGGAAGGCGTGAGGAGTTGCCCAGGTTCGTGCTTGACACAGTTCTGATAAGGACACCCCTTTATAGGCAGTGAACCTGCTCTTGATATTTATTGGCAGAGGAACATTGTAAGAGTTATAAGCCAATAAAATAGCTCCTCTAATCCTCCTACTTATAGCCATGCTAGAAGGGTTACAACCCTGGTTGACCCTTCCAAAGATAAAAAGCTTATCTGTTTTTCTGAAACTCCTGGCATTATAGAAGTATATCAAAACTACCCTCTTCATATCCAGAGAATGCAGAAGAGTTTAATCCGAGGAGTAGGGGTTCAGAAAGAAAGAAGGGAGAAAGATTTCTTGTTCCCTATGTCACAAAAAGGGCACCTTTGTTTGGAAACATGGGTCAGTTCTCAAAATTATTCCATCCTCCAGCACATTTAAACCTGGAGATTTACCTTACAAGGGTCCTAATTCACCAATCCTCTTGGCTGATGATACTGCCACCAGAAATGCCACCTTTAGTGTGAGCAATTTGACCTCAACTATAGATAAAAGTTTATAAGGGAAACCTTTTTAGGCTTTCAAGACCAAACGTAAATCCCAAGGAGGAAAGAATGGGTGAATCACAGGTCTAGGAATGGAGAAACATCCTAAAGTCTAACAACTAGGTCTCCATTTGCAGAAAACCCTCCTCCTGGATCTCTGAAGGCTTTGAAAGTCGCCCACTGTGCTCTCAGCGTTGCTACTGATAAGCCTTTGTTATAACCATCAAACAGGAATGGGACTGTCGTGCCAATAGTACAGTTAATTTGGGAGCTCTGTTTTACTAGACACCAGCATTGGAAATACTTCCAACGTTTATAACATGAGGGTAAAGTGGAAGGACGTCTAGATTATACAGTTACTAGGCCTAATGGTCAGGCACACCTCTACTCTTTAGCCCCCCCCTCCCCTTTCAACTTCCAAACCAAAAGAGATAAATGAGCTAGTGGAAGGGATCTCTGGTTCTCTATGAGAGAAGGTGACATTCGAAATTTCCAATGAGGGACCAGAGACATTAATAGAAGCAGAGGTAACCACAATCGTCTCGGCAAGAAAAGGACCAGCAGCACAACTTCTGCCATCTATCTTACTGAATTCTCAGCAACAACCTGGTAATGGGGGGAAAGGAAGTGAAAGCATAAAGACGTTTGTGGGGCCAAAGTGTCACAAGAGCAGCCACCCCCTGCACTCGGAGTTGGAGTCTGAGAGCAAAATCTCTTTAGATGCATATTGGAGGGGGAATGCAAAGCAGTCCAAGAATGGTTCCCCGAATCTGCGACACATCTCCTTGAATAACTGATGTGCAAGACTCAAGTCTAGAGAGGCCACAAACTGTTGTCTTGTGAAATCCACGTGAACATTGTCTTCCCCATAATATATCTGGCTGTCAAGGATACAAGATACTTCTCTGCCCAACTTCCTATTTTCTCTGCAACCAGAGTCAAGGTGAAGGATTTTGAACCCCTTGTCTGTTGAAATAAGCCATCACAACTCGATTGTCTGATTGGATCAGCACGTGATTCTGTTTAAGGATGATTTGAAATATTTCAAGGCTTCCCAGATTGCCAAATGTTCTCAACAATCTGAAGAATGCTGTTTCTGTTTCTATGTTCATCTCTGCTTGCTCTGTGTGAGATCCTAGTCTTTTTTGCCAATCTGTTGGACTGGCATCCGTTATTATAATGAGGGGGTTGGGGTTCAGTGGAAATCTCTTGCTCAAAGAGGAATTCTTGAGACATCAAAGGAGCTGCAAGCAATGAGATTTATCTTGTAACAGGAAGCTTCTTCTCGAAATTCAATAATGCTGGTCTCCAGAATTTCATCAGATATGTCAGTACAGGTATCTATCATATGCAATCTTGGCCAAGGAATTAGGAAGACACATGAGACCATGTGACTGTGCAGCTTCAAGCAAAACCTTGCTGATGCTTCATCCTGTGTGAGGAGCTAGTGTAATGTCTGTCTCAATCCCACTGCTCTGTCTTGAGGAAGATAGACCATGCCCTTGAGAGTGTTGAAGAGAGCACCAATGAAAGTTCTCTGTTGAGAGGGGATCAATTGTCACTTTGCATAATTCAGCATGAGCCCATGAGATTTCAGACAGTTCTCCATTAGTTGGAATCCTTCTAGCAACTCCTGTTCAGATCTGACTGCAAAAGCCATTTGTCTAGATATGAAACAATTAGGAGACCTTGAAGATAGGCCACTAGGGGAGCCATCATTTTTGTGAATACCCTGGGGGAAGACTTGATTCCAAAGGGCAACACCTGGAGCTAGTAGTGGCTGCCAAAATATTTCTGGTACTCTACCCCTAGCAGAATGTGAAAATATGCACCCATTAAGTTGATGGTTATTATGAGGCTCCTCAAGGGAATCATCTGAATTATCCCATCAATTGTTTCCATTTTGAAGTGAATGTCTTTTATTCCATTTGTTTACATTATTTAGGTCTAGCACTAAACATTAATGCCTGTAAGCTTCGGACCAAAAAAATCCTCAAGTAGGTTCCTTTCCCCTGTTGGTGATCTGGGACTTGAATGGTGGCATTCTTGTTGAGTAGGGTTTGAATTGATTTTTTTAGAGATTCAAACTTGCTCGTATTCAATATATTTTGAGTATGAAGGGTCCCAGTGTCTTGTGGAGTAGAAAATAATTCTATTCTGTAACCTTTTTACACTATTTGAAGGACTCATGAGTCTGAAGTGGATGGCTACCATGCCTCTAGAAAATGAGCAATTCTTCCTCCATCTGGCCAGTCTAGGCCATCTCAGGCATAGACCGAATCGTTGACTCTTATTCATTGAAGGAGGTCTGCCTTTGATATTGACGTGAGGCTTGAAGGATTTCCACTTCTGTCTCTTCATGGGTTGATTATATTGACCCCATGAAGGTTGTCCAAAAGACTTATTCTATTTAGCACCAGCGACTGTAGATTGAGATTGTCTAATTGAAGATGAGTATTTTTTCTCCATGACGATTCGATGAAGGTCCTCATCCAATGGTTAACACCCTCAAATGACATTCTGAGGACCACATTCTTCTGTATATAATCAGTGGTCCAGTCTCTCTTAGACAAACATTTCTACTTGCAGCAATTGTTGCACCTTCTGATAAAGCTTCTGTTCTCACAACATCGAAAGAAATGTCGGAAAAAAATTAAATTTGCTTTTCTAGACTCTCAATAAGAGAAGAACATTCTTCCACCTCCTGAACATCTTTAAAAATCTGTTTTAATCCGGAAACCATAGATTGTCTTGTATATGCTCCGTAAATTCCAGCATGCATCACTAAATTGGTCCCTGCATAAGCCTTCTTCAGTGCTGAATCGGTAGGGTCTTTGATTATATTCTCCTCTGCCATTGATGCATGCCTTCCTAGACTGGCAAGCAATGAATCAACTGAAACGGATTCAGGAAATTTCTTGATACCATCCTCCAATGGGCAAAGGTTAGACATGAAGCGAGGCATTATGATTCTGTCTGGATCTTTTCATTCCCTCATCCGAGACCTGCTGATGAATTGGCAAGACTGGAGAAAGAGATGTTATAAACTGCCGTAGAAAAGGTTCTATTAAAGTTGAAGGCAAGTTGGACGGAGTAAATCCCAGATTTGATTGTATTTTGAAGCAGATCTCAGGTAAAATCTCCTTGTTACTGTATTTGACTTTTAATTGTGACATCTAGGATACTTTCTCCTTATCATTCCTTATGGAAGAGGAAATATCCATATGTCATATATCTGATTTCTTTGGGCCTTCTTGTCTACCCACTTAAGAAACCCGAAGAATTTTCAGGACTTTCCACTCAAAGGAAGTATTCTCAGTGTCAAACAATCTCCTGGATCGTTTTCTGAGTGGAGACCCAGATCTCGAATCTTCAGAGGAGGAATCTAGATGTCTGCATTTCTTGTGGTGTTCTCCATGATGCCAGACCACAGCTGTGGTAAATCCAGAATTAAGAATGTCAAATACTAATAATAACAAAAAAACGAATCCCTGAGTTTAAAAGGCCGCATACCTTTATACAGCGCCTCTTCAAATACTCTGAGAGGGTGCAGAAATTAATTGGAAGTAGGGGCATGTGCACTAACTGCTCCCTGTTGTGCGCATGCCCCGCCATGTGACACTGATCCCCCACAAGCATGCACATTGCACGTTCAAGTTAGAAATTGAATATCCATATAAAGACAGTACTGGTAGCGCTGCCACCTACGGCAACCTGTGCAGTAAGGAGTCACAAAGAAACAGACTTCCATTAGCACCTGGCATGAGGTAGGAATATTATTTACAAAGTGTTAGACGTGCCCCATCAATTTCCAACTTACCGGAAAGTCACAGACACAGACCGCAACCAGAAAGACTGCCACAAGCCTTCTGTTTGAAAATGGAGTGCCTGCAATGGCAGGTGTATCCTGACAGAGCCCAGAAAGGCAAGATCTGATCTGCCAACCATGCCTTGCAGAGATCCTTCTCTTAACACTCTGGCCTCAGTCATAAGACAGGAAAAAATCAGGAAGAGGGGTGGGCTTGGCCATAACATATACCACCCTTAAGGGGTGGGAATATGGTAAGTCTACTCCAACTTCCTGGTGTTGGTTCTGTGGATGAGGTGGGATCAACTCGCAGGTAGATGACTGGGACGAGAATGCTAGGAAGTGGAGATAAACAGTTTTAAAAACTGGTCTATGTTATAATAGATCAGTTCATAAAATTCTGATTCGGAGTGGGTTGTAAGTTGACCTACCTCATGAATATTAATGAGGGATATCTTGAATTGCACCTCACTTCAATTAGAGGCCATCATAAAGATGGAGGCCTGCTAGGGCCAGCAGACCCCCATGTCTGTGATCACTTTTCAATGAAGTAAGCTTTTGTTTAAATGCAACCCATTTTCCTTAAAGGAAACAGTGCTGTGTTTACAAAAAAAAGTTAACTTTCTCTTTTAAATTTGTTTGAGAGATGGATGGAAGTGGTGCCTAAGTTGTCAGTGGATAATGACAGATATTTAGTAAGCTTGCCTTAGCCACGATGGTCTTAGGAAAGGGTCAGCCTTCATAAATTTTAACAACCTCTCATAAAGGCCCTTAAGAATTATATACGGACTCATCAGTTTTTGTCTGACAGCTGGAAGAACAGGAATAAGAAACATCCCTTTTATCTGACTTTTGAGAGGGGAGGGCTCTACTGCATTATCATATCCCAATGAAGAGTAGTGCTTATTGACAGGTGTCTGTGTTTAATCTCTGTTACTGTGTTCCCAGCCATATTTTGTATTGCGATGTAAGGTTATGTGGCAAGGCACGTGAGCCTGCTGTTGTTGCTCAAACTTGCCTTCACTTTAAACATTAAAAGCTGAAAGACGATCTGGAGAAATTAGTGGAACATGCATTGTCTCTGGTGTGTATGTATTACCCCCTCATGGGTCCTCCCCGTCTCAGTCCTTACTACGTGAGGCAGTCCTGCCTCCACCCAGTCAATCAAAACGCCAGAATTCAAAAGTTTACATAAGCCCCTCCCACCTATTGCCATGCCTGTTTTTTTTCTGCTCCGACGGCGGTCGGAACCCAAGGGAAGCATTTCCAGTTTCAGGTTCTGCCTCTCCACTGCTCCCAGGAATTTTACCAAGGTATTGGCTCCTGCTGTGGGGGTTTTGCAGCATCGGGGTTTCTCCGTGTTTCCCTATATTGATGATTGTTTGATCTCTGCTTCCTCTTTTCCTAAGGCTCTTCTGGCGGTGGAGGCTACGTTGACCCTGTTCCAGGATCTGGGGTTCAAGGTGAATCTGGCCAAGTCTCATCTGGATCCTGTTCAGAGACTTCAGTTCATCGGGGGTCTGTTCGACACCTCTCTGGGGGCGGTGTTTCTCCCTCCTGTTCGGATCCTTTCCCTGCAGACTCTGTTGCGGGATCTGTTGAGTCATCCCTCTGCCCCGGCTCGTGTTTGGTTGCGGGTCCAGGGATTGCTGGCTGCCCCCACTGCTGTGGTTCCTTGGGCTCGTCTCCATCTCAAGCCCTTGGTGACTCATCTGTTGGCTCGGTGGGACTCCTCCTGGGCGGATTACGAGACTCTGGTTCCTCTTCCTCTTTCTCCTGCTCTGGTTCGGGACTTGGACTGGTGGCTTTGCACTCCCAATCTGGAGAAGGGGGTGCGGTTTTGTCTTCCTCCTCCCCTTTTGTTGACGACGGATGCCAGTCTTTGGGGTTGGGGGGCCACGTTGGGGTCCTTGGAAGCCAAGGGTCGGTGGTCTCGGGGTGACAGCACCCACTCCTCGAACTGGCGCGAGTTGGCGGCCGTCTGGGAGGCGGTGCAGTTCTTTCAGGTTCATCTCCACGGGACGAATCTGTTGGTTCGTACCGACAATCAGGTGGCTCGTTGTTACTTGAACTGTCAGGGGGGACCAGGTGTGCGTCTCTGATCCTGTTGGCCTCCATGATTTTTGCATGGGCGGAATCTCATCTGTTGGCCTTGAGGGCGGTGTACATTCTGGGTCAGTTGAATTTTCATGCGGACGCTCTGAGCCGCAATCTTCCGTCCTCTGTTCTGTACCATCTCTCCCTTCCTCTGTTCCAGTCCCTTTGTCTTCGGTTCGGGACTCCCTGGATTGATCTCTTTGCCTCTCCTCACAACGCTCTTCTCCCCCGGTTTTGTTCGGAGGTGATGTGTCCTCAGGCTTGGGCGGTGGATGCTCTTTCGATTCCCTGGCCTTCGGGCCTTCTCTATGCCTTCCTTCCCATTCCCCTCCTCCCGAGGGTGCTGCAGAAGATTCGGGGGGAGAGAGTTTCGGTCCTACTGATTGCTCCTTTCTGGCCTCGCCGCCTTTGGTTTCCTCTCCTGTTGCGGCTGGCGGAGGGTCGGTTTGTCCGGCTTCCTTTAGTTCCGGCTCCTCTTCAGTTTCCGCTCCTATCTCTGCCTTGTCTTCGTCGTTTGCAGCTGACAGCTTGGCTCTTGAGCAGTTGACCTTGGAATCTTTGGGCTGTTCCTCTGTGGTGGCTCGTGACATCCAGTTGTCACGTCGTCCTTCGACCCTTAAGTGCTATGGTCGTCATTGGGGCTCCTTTGTCTCTTGCTGTTCTTCCCATGGGGTGGATCCTGTGCTGGGGGAGTCCTGCTTCTATTTTGGATTTTCTCAGGGATGGTTTTTTAAAGGGACTTTCTCCTTCCACTTTGTCTACTCAGTGGGCGGAGGTTCGTGCCTGTCGGGGTCCTGGGGCCTCCTTGGAGGTTGTTGCTCCTTTGGTGGGTCGACTTCTTTGGGGCTTTCGGCTTCGTCGCCCGGTCTCTCCCGTGCTCATGCCTTCTTGGGATTTGCCTACTGTTTTGCGGGGTCTGCAGTTGCCCCCTTTTGAGCCATTGATGGAGGCGGATTTGTTGTGGTTGTCCGCTAAGGTGGCTTTTTTGCTGGCCATCACCTTCGCTCGCCGGTTGGGTGAGTTGGGTGCCTTGCTCATTTCGTTTTCTTATTTGCAGTTCCTGCAGGATCGGGTTGTTTTGCGGCTTGATCCGGCTTTTCTGCCTAAGGTTTCTTCCAGTTTTCATTTGCAGCAGGAGGTGATACTTCCTGATTTGCCTGTTGAGGGGGATTCCCCTGTTCCCCCTTCCTTGGATGTTCGCAGGGCTCTCCAGATTTACCTCCAACGTTCGCTGGAGTTTCGGATTTCTCCTACCCTGTTTGTCTCCTGTGGGGGTGTGGCTAAGGGGAAGAAGGTTTCCACTTCTACGATCAGTCGGTGGGCGCGTTTGCCGGTCTGCCAATCCTATAAGTCTTTGGATCTACCTCCTCCGTCTCCGGTGCAGGGTCGTTCGACGCGTTCTGTGTCTGCGTCCTGGGCTGAGGCGGCGGGGGTCTCTATCCAGGAGATTTGTAGGGTGGCCACCTGGCAGTCCCATCACACATTTGTGCGACATTATCGGCTTGATGTTTTACATGCCTCTGCTGACAGTTTTTCTGTTGGCGTCTTGAACGCTGCTGTTCGTTGATCATTTATTGATTCAAGTTTTGTACTTTTGCATGGATCCCTGGTGTCCTGCGTTTTTTCTTGGTTCTCTGCTTGTGAGTTCCTCACGTAGTAAGGACTGGGACGGGGAGGACCCATGAGGGGGTAATGTCTTGTTACTTACCGGTAATCTTCATTATCCCGATTAGGGTCCTCCCAGTCCTCTTCCCTCCCTCCCGCTGTGTTTGTGTCGGAGTCTTGTTGATAACAGGCATGGCGGTAGGTGGGAGGGGCTTATGTAAACTTTTGAATTCTGGCATTTTGATTGGCTGGGTGGAGGCAGGACTGCCTCTTGTAGTAAGGACTGGGACGGGGAGGACCCTAATTGGGGTAATGAAGATTACCGGTAAGTAACAAGACATTACATATGCGTATAAGTTTGTGTTTAGCAATACTGGTCAGGTCAGGTCAGCGTGATCGTCGAGTGTGTAATATCTGGTCATGCTTAGCAAATGAAACACCGATTTATGCTAGAGTGCTTTGAGGGTACAGACTATTAAGAGGAGCTTACAGCATCCTGCCTTCCCTTTGTAATGGTTTCCATGTCTAGCAGGTCCTTGTTCCTACGCACATATTACTTCCACTAGTGTTAATTCAACAAAACCATTTGTACACTCACAGTTACATGGAGTAGTACCCAAATTGGCTGCAACTGGTCTTTTAACAGTGTCTTAGCCTGGCCAGAGTAAGCTTAAGGGACAGACAAATTCCAAAGTTCAACTTACTATTAACTTTCCAGCATTTATGTTTTACCATTAGTGTGCATAATGATTTACAGCAAGAAAGTACAAAGTGCCTCCTTCTTTGCACTTCAAAAGATAAAAAAAGAGGACCAGGAAGGTTACTGCAAATAAATGAAAGAAAAACCATGGTACACTTTATCATTCACTTGTTGGGACCAGGACTGAAGACGGTTCAGCCCTAGAGGCCTCCCTTCAGCCCAAGAGTACATGGTGCTGTTAGATATAGAGCTGTTGCAAAGGATAAGGTGCTACATGCCTGATGTGTTACACTTTCATATTAATGGTAAAGTTCCTTGGTAAGGATGTGAGTTACAGCCCTGTGCACTAGTGTTCACCTTGCCGCTTCTCCTGGAAGGTGTTGCTGAGGAGTTTATGGACCCATACAGTTGTGCACAAGAAAGGTTCTGGGTGACATAGGGAGGTTTTCAAGATGCTATAGATAGCAAAACTTCAGCACCTGTTATGTATGTGATGTACATTTGGGAGGTTAGTAGGGTGGATGTTAGTTGTGACTCAGAGGCCGGCAGGATGGATGTGAGTTGTGTCTCAAAGGCAGGCAGGGTGGATGCGATTTGTCTCAGAAGTTGGCAGGGTAGATGGGCATGGTTCCAAGGTTGGCACCAGGGCTCTAAGGAAGTGAGTTGGCCAGGCGTGGTTTCAAGGTTGACCCGGTAGATGTAAGGTGGTCAGGTGCTGGTTAAAGATCAGGAGGGTGAATCTGAGGTGGCAAATGTCATTGAAGTTTGGCTTGGTGGATTCAAGATGGCTGGTGTGGCTTGGAGGTCATGAGGGAGAAATACACATTGATAGCAGATTGTCTTTCTGTCAAGGAGTCGATGTTTATTTATCTGGGCCATCATGTTCTTGTCTCTGTGCATGCACCTGTGTGTGCTTATTTGTTATATTTATGCTTGTGTGTATGTATGTGTCTGCACACTAAGGCATATTAAGCAGTACCACTGGCATAATGAGCAGAAAACGTGGCAGAATGAGAAAACCCGGCATACTGAGCAGCAAACCTGGCCTAATGAGCAGCAAACATGGTATACTGAACAGCAAAGCTGGCATAATGAGGAGCACACCTAGCACAATGAGAAACAAACCTGGCATAATGAGCAGGAAACCTGGCAGGAGAAAACCTGGCATACTGAACAGCAGACCTGGCATACTGAGCAACAGACCCGGCATACTGAGCAACAGACCCAGCATACTAAACAGCAGACCTGGCATACTGAGCAGCAAACTCGGCATAATGAGAAAACCTGGCATACTGAGCAGTAAATCTGGCATACTGAGCAGCAAACCTGGAATAAAGAGCAGCAAGCCTGGCATACTGAGAAGCAAACTTGGCATACTGAGCAGTACACCTGGCTTACTGAGCAGCTCCCTGGTATATCAAGCATAACCTCAGATATTTTGAGCTGAAAACTATGGCATATTGAGCAGAATTCTTGGGCAAAACTGAGTAGCACCGCTGACATATTGAGCAGCAATCGTAGCACACAGAAGCTCTGTGGCATAGTGAGTAGCAACCAATAACCTAACTAACAGCACTCTGTAGCATACTGAGAAGCACAGCTTGCCGTATTGAGAAGTTGCTTTTTCTTATGTACATCATGTAGATGTTCATACTTAACACAGAAAAGCTTTTTACTGTAGAAAAGCTAATCTTATTGGCTTTATCAATGTTTGTTACAAACAGTGGGGACTCGTTCTCCTCAGCAGATGGATATGTGGATAAATATATGCTTCTTGCCCCCATCTGGCGTGAGCAAGTAAAGGTGTGTGGTACTACCATGGCTGGCATCATAAGACAAGTGTTGTAAAAAGAGACATCCTTTGGTGTAGGAGGTGACAGAGCTTCAAGGAGGATATGAGGGAGGAATCTGGTTTATAACCAGTATTTATCAAGCGTGTGAGCAACACAATCCTATACCTCTTTCAATATATACTCTACCTCAACTCTCTAACTCATCCCAAACCTCAATGTACTACTCTGATTTCCCTAATAATCCTTTCTAGACTCTTCTCTCCTCTATCCCTCTGTTCACTCATCTCAAACTTCATTTACTGCTATGATCTCCCTAATAGCCCTTTCTAGACTCTTCCCTCCCATATCCCTCGTTTGACTCATCCTAAACCTCATTTTACTACTATGATCTCCCAAATAACACTTTCTAGATTCTTCTCTCCTCTCTTTATCCTATTCAATCCAACTAACTAACATGTCAACCGCTCAAATTAAAAATTTATTTTTCCTATAATAATCCATCACTAATCCACTTTGGGTTCCGGAGTAGCGTGCTACTCACCAAAAAGTGCTTCAACGCCTCATCAGGGGTAGTAAGAGCTATATAAATACAATTACAACTACCATTAGAATTCATGCAGAAAGCTTTTCTCCCAACTAGCTAAAGTGTAATTTACGTAGGATTCCATTGTATTACTATTTGCATTCTGCCTAAAGTATTAAATTAAAGTACATTTCAGTTAAATGCATTGGTCTTATTAAGGTTGGTCTGAATGAAACACTATATGGGATTGTGTTAAAGAATTTTCATTGCATTAATACATTTGGTATGAAGCCACACCATTGGATTATTTCTAAGATACTAGCCTTTTCCTGTGTTTAGTAGGTATATCCACACTTGGTGACAAGTCTTGCATAACATATTCATAAATTGTATTAATTTGTGTTTGTTTGTATGGGACTCGTGTCTTTAGGTACCACTTTAGAGTGATGCAGGATTTAGAGCATCAAAGATAGATAGGATGACAGGAACGCACAGACAACAATTTTCTGACAAAGCAGGAGTTGTGGTGGATCCTTAGGCTGAGCAGAATAGGTGGCTCTGCTGCGTACAGGGATATGTAACTACTGTTTTGCTCTTATGTGTTTCATATTGTCAGAGATGTATAGGAAGTGCATTTCAGATGGATGAGGTTTGGAAGTAAAGTTCTCTGCCCCACCCCCCAAATATATGTACACATTAGTGAGCTGGAAGATGGTCAAACGATTTTACCAGTTGACCTGAAGCATCTGGTCTTGCTGTGAAGGTGCTGCTATCTGCTTTGGTTGCATGGTGACTCACTATAGAAAATGTTTGGTTAAGGCTTAAGGGATTTGTCAGAACCCCTTAACAAGGCCATGGGGCATACAGGGGTTACTTGGCCCAGTCGTGGTGGTTGAGGCATTTTACTCCTGATGTCCTGGGACACAACCTATTATGGATCCTGAGCAACTGTGCCAAGTACCCCTTCTGCACTTTACTTTCAGTGGTAGCTGTTAACGAGCAGTCAAAGGATCCCTTGTGGGGGGTAGGAAGTGAAGACACAGGTTAGTGAACACAACTCATAACTCAAAGTACACTCAGTAATGTCAATAATTCAATATTCAGTCAAATACTTGTTTATATTAAAAAGAAGTATTTTATTTCTAACTTTGCGCATTCAAAGAAGTATTATGACATTCGTAAGCAATAACACAATCCCCTTGAGGTTGTGGCTCTAGTGTTTGACTGGCAAATCCCTGCCCCCACACCCCTGGAATGTGGTCGGGGGTCATTCCCCATTCACTGGCGGCCTCATCCAGGGAACGCTCACTAGTAGGCCTTGCTCAAAAGTCCACTCTATCTCTTAGAAAAAGTGTCTATATTGCCTCAGCACCTTTAGCAGTGGGTTCCCTGGGCCCAACAGGCCCGTATCAAGTCTTGCCCATTCCAGCAGCAAGGAAGCATTCAGCGTTTCATTGGGTGCCTGACCAAGGGCACTTGCAATGCTCATGTCATGCTCGGTTGAGTTGGTCTGCACGCAAGACGCAAAGCAGCACCTGGCAGGCGCAGGCCCTCTTCTGAGCAGTGTGGCCGGCTTCAACAGTGATCATAGGTGCCCCTGGCTTCCATTGGCATGGTAAATTCAGGTTTTCCCCACACAGGGGGTAGGGGCTTGATCTGCGTGCTCCTGACCGGGTCTCACCGATGGAGAGAAGTCCTATCAACATCCTCCGGAGTCCACGGTGCACAAGTGGGCAGGTCTTGGTGCTTATTTCCAACCTGCTGGTCGCAGCTTCAGTTTTCCTGGGAGACGGCCTGAATTTTTGCAGTACTCGGTACCAGCAGCCCCTTCCATCATACGGTGAGGCAGCAGTACCGCTGGCAAGGCATCAGTCTTTACTGCACAGCCATTTATACCACGGCGGTTCCTCGTGGCATACAGGGTCACTGCTAAGGCCCGCACAGGTCTTGGACCAGGGTTCCATTCACACTAACCCACTCATCCTGTGATAAAGGGGACCAAAATGATTGATTGAACTAAGAAAAAAGATTATTGTCTGTATAGGCTCTGAAAATGGCACCACAAATCCATGACATCAAAACATTTCATTTTCCCAGTAGGCCCATAACCATTCCTTGGCTTTTAAATCTGTCCAGGCCCTCAGCCTATATTGCATTAATGTATCCCCATACAATTTGCATACCATCATGTGCTTCCACCCTAAAGGTGCTTAGATTCTCAAGTTCTACATTTTATTACATGATAGGATGTGCACAGTGATGATCAAGACTGCTGTCCATCTAAGGAGGGGGGGCGTGGCTAACCAGCCATCATGGCGGACGCGAGTTCGTAAAGCTCCGACAGCATCCCCCTAGTTATCCGGTATATTTATCATTTAGTAGCGCCATCACTACCAGTAATGAGTGAGCCCGAGGTGGTGAGGGGTCGCTGCCACTGCTGAAACTGCTGGGAGACAGAGACAGAAGCTGGGGGCGCCATTGGCGTTGAGCGCGGCGCTGCGGCCTATCTGAGTGGCGGCGGTCATCAAGACTGACTGCCCCTGAAGGGAGAAGTGCCCCAGAGAGGCCCACGAGGCGAGCCCACGGAGGTGTCGGTGGTTCTCCGGCCTGGCTGGCCCATCGCTGCGGAGGCCGGAGATCGCCCTTTGCTGTGGGGAACGCTGCGGCCTGCCTGGAGGGCCGCTGCGCGACGCCGTGGGTAGGGACCGACTGCGCCTGAGAGAGGGAGCGTGGCGCTGCGGCCTACCTGTGTGGCGGCGGTGATCGGACCCGACTGCCCCTGAAGGGAGAGGTGCCCCGGTGAGGCCCACGAGGCGAGCCCACGGAGGTTGCGGTGGTTCTCCGACCTGGCTGGCCCCTCGCTGCGGAGGCCTGAGATCGCCCTTTGCTGTGGGGAGCGCTGCGGCCTACCCGGGAGACTGCTGCGCGACGTCGGAGGTAAGGACCAGCTGCGCCTGAGAAAGGGAGCGCGGCGCTGCGGCCTACCTGTGTGGCGGCGGTGACCAGGCCTGACTACCCCTGAAGGGAGAAGCGCATCCGGTGAGGCCCACGAGGCGAGCCTGCGGGGGCGGCGGTGGATCCCCGACCTAGCTGGCTCCTTGCTGCGGGGGCCTGCGATCGCCCTCCGAGGGGGGAGCGCTGCGGCCTACCTGGGAGGCCGCTGCAGGACGTTGGAGGTGAGGACCGGCTGCGCCTGAGAGAGGGAGCGCGCCCGGGGGGGCCTGCAGGGTGAGCCTGCTACAGACGGAGTGGTTCCCCGGCCGAGCCGGGCCCCCTAGGCTGCTGGAATCAGTGAGCGCTGAGTGCTGCGACGAGACACTTACCTGAGGTAGCGGAGGGGCGGACGACTGCGGCTGCCGCCTGACGGTCCCGGGGCCTAGCGCGCCAGGGGCAGTGTCGAGGGAGAAAAGTGGGCACTGACCCCCCGGTGGCCATGAGAGCCTAACTGTTTGAGGGGCTGCAGACGGCGGGGGTCGGCGCAGAGGTGCGGGGCCCTGGGCGGGAAGCTGCAGGGCATCCATGTAGTTCACGTCCTGCAAAGGCACGCCACACCGCGGCCCAGCGGTGATAGGAGGCGATAAACGGCAGCGGGTGATGCCCGGCGTGACTCCCTGAGGCCCTGCCCCCCTGGGACGAGTCCCCCGGTTGGACACCCTAGACCAGACTGTCACACCCTAGCCCTGGAGCACGGGCGGCAGAGGGGAGGCCTTGAGCGATCGGGGCGAGGGGAGACGAACAGACTGGAGCCCCGGGCCGTGGCGGTGAGCCGGAGTGGCCTGTAACTGGTGCGGAACGAGCGCACAGTGGATTAGCGCTGCTGTGGCGACCCACTGAAGTGGTGGCATCGCCGTGGGGACAGTGAGTTAAAACGCTGGGACAGTGAATTGCTAAAGAAGACCCCCAGCCTAGTGACTCGCCGTGAGTTGGCACTACGGGACGGCCACAGACCTGGCTACCGAGCCACTGAGGGAATGCTCTGAAAGCAGCAGTGCGGAACCAAAACATCCATACGGTGGAGGTGGCCCGTGGAGGTGAGGAGGCGGACACCAAACAACCAAGAAGTAATGGTCACACGAGGAGAGATACTGCACCACCTGGTGAAGTTGTAGATCACCGTCCCGCGAGAAGGAGCACGGAGGCGCATTGCTGGGGGCCTGTGAAGTGGTGGCGCTAGTGCGGAGGAGATCTCGCCCCGCAGCCCCGTGGGTGAATGCTGACAGCGCAACAGCTTGTGATGGGCCGAATGCGGGCAAAAATACAACAGGGACCACTACGTGCGGGGGGGGCGGACCCTGCCCACATACGAGAGGAGGGAGAGATGGAGCTGGCGTCCGCGGCGGTTGCCGCCAAGCTCGACTCGGTGCTAGCCGCGGTGGAGAAACTTGGGACTGCACTAGATAACACCAGGACCTCTCTGGAAGCCCGAATAGATAAGGTAACGTCGGACTTCACGCTTTTACATGCTGACCATCGGAAACTGACCGAGAGGGTGACCGCTCACGATCAGACACTCAAAGAACTCCAGCCCGTCACCCAAAGTCATGCGGCGGCGCTACAGGACATGATCGACCGAGTGCACGCCTTGGAGGATAGAGTCGAAGACGCGGAGGGACGCTTGCGCCGCAACAATGTACGCGTAGTGGGCCTTTCGGAGGGGGAAGAAGGGAGAAACCCGGAACAGTATACCGAGCACTGGCTAAAGGAACTGATGCCCCCGGGAACGTTGTCGCCCCAGTTCGTGGTGGAGAGGGCGCACCGCGTACCGACACTGAAACCACAGCCGGGCGCCAGACCTCGCCCGTTCCTTTTAAGACTTCTCAATTACCGGGACAGGAATGCGGTGCTACGCGAAACCCAGAAGCTGGGCGACCTCAAAGTGAGCGGCAGCCAAGTGATGATGTTCCCTGACTACACTGCCCTTGTGCAGCGCCGCAGAAGCAACTACATGGCGGTAAAGCGCCAACACCGGGAACTGGAGTTACCCTACTCCCTCCTGTTCCCAGCTCGACTGCGAGTGGTTGCAAAAGGAGAGACCCGCTTCTTTGACTCCCCGGCAGAGACGTGGGACTGGCTGGAGGAGACGGGCCTCTGGACAGGAAAACGACCCTCTGGCCAAGACGAGGGCAGACCCACAGGCAGAAGACCGAGACGACGGAGCAAGCGCGGGACGCCGCGCTATGCCAGGGCAGGGACGGCAGCCCCGAGTCCGGAAAAAAGCAGAATGGAACGACGAGGAGTCCTGGATGCGGTTGCGACCCTTGGAGCACCGCACAGTAAGGAGCGCCGAGGAACAGGGAGACGCGACTCTTCTGCGGCCAGTGGCGCATCGTCTCCATCTACGGTGATGTCGGAGGATCTCTGCATGCCGGCAGTGACCCCGCAGACTGCTGATGGTATCATCTGATGAGGGGCCGAGACACTGGACTTTGTTGAGGGGTGCCCACGCAAGTACAATATTGTTTTTGGGTCATAATGTCTTCATGGGGCGATAATGATGGTGAGGGGCATGGGAGAGGCGGTGGGCATTGTACATGCATTGGGGGCTAACCAGATGGCTGTACACTGCATAGTTGGCTGTGACGCATACTTGCCCACAATGATATGACAGAGAAGTGGTGGTGGTCGATCCCCGCCTATGACGGGCTTGATTTGCTGCCCTGGACAATTATTTCGATGGCGCTCTCTCTGCATGTGACAAGGGGGTAGCTACTGAGGAGCGATGCTTAGATACACGACCCCACCAGGCAGTATACTGAACTAGTTCATACTTGCAGGCTATTGCAAAGTTTGGACGGACATCCTCGCGGAGTCCGCCCTATCTGTTATGATGTTTAAAGTTGACCTACGGGTTTTGTTGCAGCAGACCGTCACACCCTTGCACACCCCTGGCCGGGACACACTGACAGCTGTTATGCGCCTGTTGCTGCAGCGATACACTCACTCCAACGATGACGACAGTTAATGTAATCACATGGAACATACGAGGAATGCACACACCCTCACGGCGCTACTCCATATTTGCATACCTTCAGCGACATTCGACTAGCATCGCCCTCTTGCAGGAAACACACATGATACAGACGGAGCTCGAAAAGCTGCGTAGACGCTGGAGAGGGCAAATATATGGCACCACATACTCTGCGCATGCGAGGGGCACATTGGTCTGGGTGAGGGCGGGGGTCCCGTTTATCTGTGAGGAGGTGGTAATAGACCAGGAGGGCAGGTACACTTTGGTTCGTGGGAAGCTTAATGGTCAGCCAATACTGATGGGATCCATATATGCCCCAAATGTAGATCAGATACCCTTCCTGACAAGACTGTCAATGGCTCTGACTCCCTATGTAGGGCTCCCTTGGTTCCTAGGGGGGGATTTCAATTCGGTACTCAACGTACAGTTGGATAGGTCCTCCCCCCCCCTCCACAAGACGCTTGCTACATCAAACGCGCAAGCGCTGGAGGACTGGCTATCGCACTGGGCAATGTCAGACATCTGGCGCGTCTTAAATCCTAGTGCGCGTATTTACTCTCATTACTCAGCAGTACACGGCCTACATGTAAGATTGGATAGGGTGGTGGCATCCCAATCCCTACTACCGTTGGTTATGAAGTCCGAGTACATGGGGCGGACACATTCAGATCACAACCCATTGTGGCTACAACTGGGCTGGGGCGGCAGGCCGCCCGCCCATACCCACATGGCGGCTCCAGGTGACCGCACTGGAAGACCCGGAGTTTCGCGCATCACTGGGGACGGCTATTCTCACATATCTTGAACTCAACGAAGATACGGCCAGTAGCGCCCTAGTGGAACGGGACGCCCTTAAGGTAGCGGTTCGGGGACACTGTCTGGGGGCCACATGGAATGTATGCAGGCAACTATCACTTTCCCTCGCCCACCTAGAAACCCAACTGTTACAGCATGAGAGTGGGAGGGGGGAGGAGGGTAAATGCTCGACCCAACTGGCCGAATTGCGCGCCCAACACGCGGAACTCCTAGAGCGGCTGCGGTGCCATAATTACGCGGCACACACGGCACGCACCCACGCCTCGGCTGACCGGGCAGGCCGCCTACTGGCCTGGCTGATAGCACAAGAAGACAAGCGGGCCCCGATTGGCGCCATACGAATACCGGACGGCACACTAGTGCACACACAAAGCGAAATACACAGGGCAATGACAGATCACTATACACAACTGTACCACTCCCGAGGACACTGCTCTGACAATGACCTAGCAATATTCCTAGGCCCGGCCCAATTACCCACGGCCTCGGCTACCCAGCAGGCCGCACTCAATGGCCCTCTTACATTGGAGGAGATTGGGGATGCAATCGGCGCTATGGCATCAGGGAAATCGCCGGGCCCGGATGGGCTGCCGGCCGAATATTATAAGGCCTACAGAGAGTCCTTAGTACAGCCCCTCCACAAGCTATACATGACAGCACTGGCGGAGCACACACTGCCCCCCTCGATGAGAGAAGCCTACCTGGTTTCCTTATTGAAACCGGGCAAGGATCCCACGTCCCTTGGTTCATACAGACCCTTGGCGTTATTGAACGTGGACTGCAAACTCCTTGCCAAGATCCTGGCGGACCGATTGGCGCCAGTGGTACCGGGGTTAATATATACGGACCAGAACGGATTTGTCCCCATGCGGAGCACGTCATTGAACCTGCGACGATATTTCAGGGTGGCAACGGACAGCGTACACGCCTGGCCTAAGGCGGGGTGCCTCATGTTAGACCTAGAGAAGGCATTTGACAGCCTGGAATGGAGTTTTCTAGCGGGAGTGCTATTGAAATACGAGCTAGGCCCGGACTTCCTTCAGATGGTTGGCTTACTCTACAGAGCCCCCACAGAACGCGTGCGACTGGGACCGTATATATCTGACGCCATACCGGTGTGCAGGGGCACCAGACAGGGATGCCCTTTGTCACCCTTATTATTTGCACTGGCTATAGAGCCGCTGGCGGCCAGATTGCGAGATGTGGCAGGAGGGGGCATACCGCTGGGAGACGCGGTGCACCATGTGTCCCTGTACGCGGACGACCTGCTGGTTTACGTGCGAGACGTAAATAATATACCACCGCAGCTGGCAACCATCCTTCAGGATTTCGCGGTCCTCTCGGGGCTCCGGGTCAACGTGAGTAAATCCTGTCTCTATGCGTTTCGGGAGGGACTTCAGGACCCAGGGTATATGCTCAATGGTACACAGGTACAGTGGCAAGAATGCACTTTTCGGTACCTGGAGATTCAGATATATCGCCAACCCAAAGATCTGATGGATGGCAATCTGGGGAGGGCAGTGACGGCCATTCGGTCGCAAATGGGCTTCTGGGGCGCGCTCCCATTGACGGTCACAGGTAGAGTGGCGCTGACGAAGATGGTGATCCTCCCTAGGCTTCTATACTACTTCGTGAATTTACCTCTCTACGTTCCGGCCGCCTTCTTCACTACGTTTACTAAACTGCTCCGGGATTTTATATGGGGGGCTGCACGGCACAGGGTGGCGCTGACGAAACTGTACCTGCCAACTGACCAGGGGGGACTAACGGTACCATGCTTTGAGCATTATTATCTGGCAGCCCAGATACAATGGATAGCCAGATGGCTCGCGGACAGAGACAGGGATGATACCGCAACCACATTACCACCGTATTCGTTAGCGCGCATAACCAGCCTCTTCCACCCAGCTGCTGGGGCTGCGCGGCCGGCACCGCTGCTGCTGGCAGTGGCGTACCGGTGCTACCGTAGATGTCTATACCTCACAAGAGACGTCGTCCCGTATGCACCCGCGATACCATTGGAGGGCTCCCCTAGTGGACTGGGGGTGCTATCGGCTGTGGCCCTTGCGGACTGGCGGGCAGCGGAGGTACAAACCCTGGGAGACTTATACAGGGACAGTGCGCTTATGTCATATGAATCCTTGGTGGTTGAAGAGGGATTACCGCCAGGGCAGTTTTTAATGTATCGTTCACTGTTGGCGACGCTAACAGACAGATGGGGAGACATGCACACGGAGCCGGCCCAACACCTCACTATTCAGTATCTCCATGTTATGGGAAGGGGCAGACACCTGGTTCGCTGGTTCGCGTCATCACTCCGAACACATGTAGCGGTCAAACTGGATCCACTCCGCCAAAAATGGGAACTGGACTTGGGGCGACAATTAGCGGATAAGGAGTGGGAAAAGATACTTAGAAGCCCGGTGTGCATACCCAGGAACATGCGATTCCGACAAATACAACTATTTATTCTCCACAGAGCGTATCTCACACCTGAACTAATAAATAGGTACTTTCACCGTACTGACGCAGTGTGCCCCAGATGTGACGAACTTGGAGCCGGGTTGATTCATATGCTCTGGAGCTGTCCCAACATACTCACCTATTGGCGCGAAATCCGTGAGCTCTTGCATCAGTGCACGGGCCGCGACCTGCCCTTTGAATGGACGGTGAACCTACTCCATCATTTCAGGCGAACTCCAGCCACAAAAGTTACCTCTCGGTTCCTGGACTTGGGATTAGTGGTAGCTAAACGACTCCTGACCAAACGCTGGCAAGCGAGAGACCCCCCACACACACAGGCATGGCGATACTCACTATTGGCATGGGCTAAGGCAGAAGGCATCGCCCTCCGACGGGAGGAAACACTGGGGTTACGGCAGGAGCCCATAGCAGCCAGCTGGGAGGGATTATATCGTAGCCTGCAAAATGGGGAGGAAGACCTTACCGGGAACCCATCCACGTAGAAAGGGAGAGAATGATGGACAGCACACTGGTAGTACCCTCTGTATGGTTCCTTACACAGTTGTGATAGGCAGATTGTCTGGGGTGAGGGCTGGTGGGGAGAGGCGCAGACAGTATGGAGGCTACGGTCGTGTAAGTCCCGGGGGGGGGAAGCACTGGGGAGAAACATTGCAAAAGGGTCGGTCAACGCTGCTGTTGTTGTTGTTCTCACTATTATTCTTATGTTGTCTCAACTTTACTATCTGTTTAACCAGCCGCATTATGTGAACCAAAAGGACCTTAAATAACGACATGTCGACAAAAATGCCTGGACTGATCTGATAACCTCTGCCTGGACACGATGGGCCGCACATGTTGGACCAACTTATTGCTAGCTAAGAGGCCCTACAGATGTCATTAACATGTAATGTAATACTCCACACCTATAACAGAGATCTGTATATTGTGGGATAGCGGAGGGATAGATATGTACAATTGTATACCGACTGTCTGTTACCTTTCAAGCCTATGTTCAAATTTACAAATACAATAAAAACAGATAAAAAAAAAAAAAAAAAAAGACTGCTGTCCATCTAAGGGCCCAGTTATATCCGCATAACAGCCCTGTCTATCTCCTGGTGTCCAGCTGGTTGTGCTAGCTGTGTATACCTGCGTTGCTTGATAAACTGACATTTGTTGCCAAGATCGGGTCTGTGCCTCTGAAAAATATGCAACCAGGCCCCTCTTGAGTGCCTTCAACTTATTTTTTGTTGTTTATTAGGTGTTACAGAAATTTGAATATATATACTGGTAATCTGGTTCACATCAGCTGGAAAAAAATGAGTTTAGACATCAAACGATATCAATCAAACCTCAAACACTGCATATCAACCAGGCCGTGGTCGCAATGTGCAGGCAGCTGTAAATCGGAATTTAGGAGTGCAGAGGTGCAAGGTGTGCTCATGAGGGTATGTAACGGGGAATAGTGGGGTTACATAATGCTCTCTAATGATGTCAAAGTAACATAAAATTCCTTCGTGTGCAGGGCTCTTTACTTTGGGGCAGAGAGGTCAACACATTCAGGGCCTCTACACATCTGTTATTTAAACCATCAACAAACAAACTTTCCCAGTAACCCATCATGAGACCTCGAATATTAAATGGTATCATTTGGGAGATTTTTTGCTTTTGGTGTTCCTGGGTAATCCGAGGTAAACTTGCCTGTACAAATGCTGTACAAACGCTGAAACTTTGTCACCAACTGCCCCCTCACTGTTGCAGGGTAAATCAACACTGTCTAGGGAACTATGGTCAAAGAAGCCCATTCTCAGGTACTGCAAGTTACTCTGGTTGGCAACTTTAATCGGTCTTGAGTAGAGGAACAGGAACAGTCTCTAACCCTGAAACAGTCCGCCCCCTTACCTGGTTGCCCACCTCAGAACATGTTTCTGCTTAGTCTTCAGGGAAGGTCAGTAGCCAGTGGCGGCTGGTGTCAGGGCAGAGTGGCAGGGTCAGGGGGACGACAGCGGACTACAATAAGAAAAAGAAAGGAAAAAATAACTTGCCTTCAGCCAGCCACATCGCGCTCTTTCATTCAGCATGAAAGCAGCATCAGGATTGGCGTGAGCGCCCTCGATTTGCACTCCCATTGAAACTGGGAGCCTGTGCCTGCTGTCTCCAACCCGGCAACGCAGCTCAGGTTGGAGACCGCTTCAGTGTGCATGTCGGATTGACCGTCCTGAGACAGCTGGCCAAACCCACATGCGTACTGAAGGGAGTGCATACCACTCCCCTGGTCCCGCCCTCAAGACTCGACACACAAGAAAAAAAAAACGATAATAAAATGGGTTTAAAACACGTTTTTTTTTCACGTTTTTGAGGGTGCTGTCAGGTGGGATGACGCTCCTACGCCATAGCGGAGGAGCCGCCGCTGTCAGGAGCACCTACCAAAAATATCTTCGATATTACATTTTCTTTTTGTGGGCAAAGTGCCTTTCTCAAGCACACGGTATGGAGGCCTACATCCGATTCCATCTCTGTCGCCAAAAAGGCTTAATTTGAACTGTTTTGGCCTCAGTCCGCCTATTCTTGACATTCACAATAGAAGTTACACCGCACTGTCAAAAACTAATTGCAGAGTCATTGACCTCTTGCTCATGGGCTACAAATGCTTCTGCCTCCAGAGTCCATTTTACCTGAAATGCAGTTTCAACCACTTCAGTGATGTAAAGTCCCTAAGGTCTGCTTCCATTCCGGTCAGGCCTCTAACTCCATCTCGGACAACACTCCTCCCGAATTCTGTCAACTCACTGTCATATCTGTTATAAACAATATTAACATAAATGTCATCTGCTCTTACTCTCTCAGATCTACGAATTACATCAAGTCATTCCGATAATGACCAGATATAACTCCTGATGAGACACCCAGTCTGGAACAAGCGTTCCCTTATCAATATGTCATGGCCATCAAGAAACATCCTTAGTTAATTCATCCAAGAGGCGTAGTTCGATTTGAGGTCCCCTTGGCTCCCATCTTCCTAAAGACATGCCTAGGACCCTTTCTTTGGTGCATGTAATCTATGTACCGCATTCCTGAAATTAGGTCAATGGTTTTTTCCCTGATAAGGTTTAGTATTTAAGGACCACCACTCATCCCCTGGGGTAGAGAAGTCCTTCACCCCAGGTTATACTGCAAGATACCATCTGAAGACCATCTTGATTATTGCCGACACTCAGAGATGATGATGCACCTACCCTGACACTGATAAGAGCCGAGTACCCGAGGGAGGCGGTTACTGCAGTGCATGTTTTCCTTTCTCAGGGAACATTTCCTTCAATGCTCTTCCGATCATGACAGCCTGACTGTCAACATGGTATGCAGTGCACTGCTTCTCCCTAAGAAACTCTAGACTGCAAGTTGTCCTACTACATGCTCTCGGAGGGTAGCGGGTAGAGGTAGGTTTCAGGGTGTTAGGCTTTTAGATTACATTTTAATCGTGTTACAAATGTTCATTTTATTCTCATTGTTTACAACGTGCCTTCTTACGGTTTTTATGATCTCCTTTGTGATTATTTTATATGTACAAAGAAACAGGTTTGCCCTGTTATAATAAATACTTTTAGTCAAGTGTCTGTTCTTCTTAGTAGTGTGTGTGATACTGTTAAGAGCAAAATAGGTTTACTGTTACAACGGTACCTCTGATCCCTTTCCAGGGACTGTTAGTAACCCAAAAGCATTGGCTTAACTCCAACTATGTATTGAGGTGGGTCCTGCAGGACTACGATAACCTGTCTTTCACATTCAGCATTGGTGCATTGAACTAAGTTGACCTTGTAGAACTACGCCAGAGTCGTAGTTTACCCAACAGAAGTTTTTACTAATGTGGCATCCAACCTGCTCTCAATCACAGCGGCTTTAATCGTCATGCCTTCTTGTGCATACTTTAAAGAGACATGATCAACATCTTTTCACCTTTGGATAGACCTGCCTCTCCACCATCTGCTGTATCATCTTTCAGTCACTTCTTCATGGTATAGCCACTGGGGGAGGGGTGTTGGAGAGGGAGAAATCTTCCCTTGACAAGGCAGTCCTCACCATCGTAATGGGCATAGCTACTTCCCCCAGGAGTTCAGCTCTTGTGGAATTTCCTCATAGCCTCTATGTAGAGAAAGAGTCAAGCATCTCAGCTTCTCCTACTCCACAAGCCACCAGTAATCTCTGTGTGGAACGGTCCATAGGCCCACCAAGTGCAGCACCCTGAGGCTTCCCTCTCAAGTCTAGGAGCAGGAGAAACATAGGTGCGGGTCTAACACGGGAATCATGCAGATTCCTCATCACCTGAGGCCTGGTCCAGACCGATGTGTCATTTTCATGTCATACAATGAAGTGGTTCTGTGACCTGAATCATTTCCCTAACGTTCGGGGTGTCCAGACCACCATGAATCTTCAAACTCAGAATACCTCTACTGACATGAACCAATCTATCTGACAAACCAAACCCAATGAAATACCTCTATCTACCCCCACCCAATATAACTAGGCTCTGGGTTATGAAATATGAAATATCCCACCACCCCAATGTAAGAAGTGTCTCTATCTCTGGTAAGGAAATTATGACTTTGTACCCCTAACAGATGTGCAAATTATGACTTTGTACCCCTAACAGGTGTGCAAAGCACTACCCTACTGTACTCATCACCAAGAGAGAACTGATAAGAACTGATAAGTAATTGATGCACTATAGTGATGTCATTGATGCACTATAGTGTGCATTGTGCACAAGAGAGTACTACAGATGTAAGAAGCATAGGCCACGGCCTTAAGTCAACTAGCGAAGGAGCTCAACTCAGTCAACTACACAGTGAGTTCTCTTTGTATCATACTCCATGTCATCGACTTAGCTTCCGTTCATCTGCTACAAAGCCTAAAATAAATAGGGAGGGCAATTCCTAACAAATGTGATACCATATAGTTCAGTGATTACCTTGATTTCACCAGAAGAACAACACTTCCACACACCCAATGAAAGCTTCCCATATGTGTTTCTTTTTATTGTAAGCCTTTAGATGCTGGGAGACCAGGCCAATCATTTTTTAGGCATGCAAATTTTATATTATGTTGTATAAGGGTGTGTTACTTGGATGTATATTGAAAGTAGGACAATCAGGTGGAAGCCGAGGCTCTTTAACTGCTATTTAATCATAATGTCCTGAAGGGTGGCATGTTTGTAACCCTGCTCTTATCCCAAAAATGATCTCAATTTTACCTTTGTTTAATTCGATCCTACTTTGAGTTTTTAATTGCATGCCACCCAGATTCATTCATTTTTACATGTCCCTTAAGCCAAGAATGCAAACTTCTCTAAACTTTTAACTGAATCTGTGTGTCATTGCCATAGGAATGGAACAGCATGTTATAGTTACATATGGTACTCATCTATGTATGTATACATATAGATATTGACCAAACCCCAGACAATGATGACCCCTTGGGGCTGATTGACTCCACCCACAGAGATGATTTTTGTGAATTGTGGAGTTGGCAGTGCTCATGCTGCATTGTAACTCGATACTTGCAGTGTGGCGACGCAAGCGACTAGGTGTTGCCAAGAATGGCAGTGTGACTTGGACCATCTAAAAGCATCAAGTGTATCCCCCGTAAAGCCCAGTTGTTTGTCTGCTACAGTTTGTGGAGTACTGCCTAAGTGTTGCTAGTGGTTGCAGGTACTGAGCACAGGCACTCATATTTGGGGACTGGGACTAATTTTTAGTATCAGACTTTGAGGCAAAGCAAGAGAGAGAGGTATAAAAGGGAGAAAGATGTGGAAAGAAAACTATGGCAGTTGGCAAAGTTAGGAAGCAAGGATGATAAAAAAAAGGGAGAAGGAACGGAGGCTGGTGGAAGAAAGAAGCATGAGGTGGAATCAAGACTAAGCAGTCTTGTTATTGGGCAGCCCTGGATGTGAGCCGTACTGGTGTGCTCATAAGAATATTATAGAGCCCCTACAAATTGGGATGGCCACAGTAGCAGCAGGGCCTGAATGCCTCATTCACCTTTCTACCCATCTTTTTACCCTCCAGCTTGCTTTAGGTTCTATTTTGTCTATCACATCTGAGCTGCGGTTTCGAAGGAGAACACCACAAACAAGAAAGGCGATCTTCTTTCTGGAAACAGAGAGTAAAAGGAGCACCAAGATATGGTGCTATTAAAGTCCATTAAGTTCTGTGACCCTGAGTGGGCACAGAGATTAAAACCATCCCCTCTAGTCATCAATTCCCTATAAAAGGGGAGAAACAGGAGACATACAAACTACATCCACTCATGTCACTGCAGGAAGAGAAATAGACGTCTGCAGTGCAGTTTGAAGATGAAGAAGGTGTTCCTGCTGTTCATATTATGGCTCTGGGCACAACCCTATCAACTTTCCGACAAAATGCTGGTGCTGGAACAAAGGAGGGCTGGGAGAAGAAGAGCCTTCAATATTTTAACATTTTCGGCCTCTTCTGCTTCTGTAACACTGGGCACTCGGGGAACATTACAGAGTGATTTAACTGACAGGACAGAACTATTATCAGTGCCAGTTATAGTGAATTGTGATTCAGATGTGGCCACAGTGTTGCAGAAGGTGACATTGCCTCGCTAAGGAAGGGAGTGCTGTGAACATTAATTGCAACTTTTGAAAGAGGTGGCCAAAACATGGAAAAGATAACAGGAAAAGCAAAAAACCAAGACAGTTCATGGCACAATAATCTCTGAGTGGTGGTATCCTGTAAGATGCAGAAATAAATTATTCACCCATGGCAATAGCTTTTGGGTCGATTATAGAGTAGGTCCTGGATCAAGAGACTGGCAGTGCCCGGCCAATAGCAACGCTCCTTCGTGTCTCGGGACGCAAAGGCAGGCAAGCAGAATGTGTAGTGATTACTGAATATTTCAAGATTACCTGGTTAAGGAAAGATGGTTGGCTTAAGGCAAGGTGACTGAAGGCCATGTACCACTCCATGTAGTTTTAATTCCAAAGGTTCCATGATTTAGCATTAGAGACCACCCGGAAATAAAGAGGGTTCTGTTCCCTCCTGTCAGAATTTAAACACAGCAAGGTACAAGCCAAGACTGTTCAATACTCGAAGCAGAAGGTTCTGTTTTTGGTATTTACTTTTTCAGATATCCATGAAACAAAAGATTTTCGGGACAGAAACCAGAAGTGAGATTCTTTAAATACATGAATGATGATTGGGTGCTAAAAGTTTCACAGGAGGTCAGTGGTGAGGAGAAGGCTCATCTTCAAGCCGCTTGCCGGTGGCTGAGGGCAATGTTTCTTACTAATGGAGGGTGATGGATGAGAAATGTTGGCAAGTCCTTATGCACTCAAAAATTCCTAGCAGAGTGGCTCTCAGTGTGGTCTGGGGGAGACGAAGAACAGCAGGGGGTAACAAACAAGGCAGAAATAGAAAAACATTGCCCATTAATATCAAAATTGTGTAGTTTTAGATCTCATCTTTACTTAGAAATTTCTGAACTAGAGAATGTTATCGTAAGGGCTGTGTGCCTAGCACCTTTTCCTCTTCGTTGCAACTGTTGTGGAATGCAATATTGTGAATGTGGATGACGTGGATAATTCATTTATTTCAAAGAATAAAAAGTTGATGTATGTCTTAAACTCCAGCTGGATCGAACAGGCCTATCGTGTAATCGGATGTGCGATCGGACATTTCCCAACAAACTATTTTAGCTGTGCTTCGGCCGGTTCTGTGGAATGTGTTGGCTGCTTTGGAGTTCCCTGTGGCTAGCTATAAATGTGAGTGAAGGTGAATCTACGACCTGAAAAAGAAGTGTTCTACAGTTCATATTGTTTAAAAATTAATTGTATTTTTTACCTCTGCGACGCAATATTTCAAAACCTTTTTTTTTTTAAAGTAGAATGTATGCTCAAGACTGCACCTGTGAATTTTTTATTCTCAGTGCAATATATAGACGTTACCTTCGCTCTTGCTAGATTTTTAATGGCCTTAATTCTGAATGGGTTTGTATTGAAATGTAGTTTATGATTTGTCTATGTTTAAATAAACAAACATTTTTGAACTGCACTGAAGGAGAATCTTTTTTTTACATTTTATTTTTCAAATGGGGATGATGCTGCACGCACGCTCTGCAACGTCTCTGTGTACTGAGAGCTGACTAAGCAACGTCAGGTGAGCCACGAGGCATGGCGCTTATCCCAGGCACTTTAATAACTGACAAAATACATCTTCGCCTGATTGAATCAGACGTTGGCTATGAAACAGGAAACGAATAAGCATTTCAATTGTAAGACCTTTACCGGAGTTGACACATTCCAAATATTTTTTCCAGCTCAGTGGTTTAATGTGAACGTCTATCAATAGCTTCTAAAATGTGATACATGTCAGCAGGTTTTCTGATGTTCTATCATTTAAACTTAATGAATATATTCCTATTACTGAGGTGGTTTTTTTAAGTAAGTGAAGTTTTTTTTAATAAAATGTATTTGCTTTTCCACAAGCAAAAAGTACTAAGAACATTATGTACAATACAAATATTTCTCGACATCAATCTGCTTCTGTTGGGAGGTATTATCTTACTCTTACTAACTAGGTCTCTAAAAGTGCACTTAACAGGTATAAAGGGCTTTATCTCAGCCACGAATGTGTCGTCATCTGATAACCTTCCTATCAATTTATGATCTTGCCACCGACTTTGCTTAATTTACGTCAGTGGCCCTCCCCCCATGTCCCTACACTCCTCCTCTTCCTGCTGAAGTGTTATGAAGAATTATTATTTGTTAAAGGCGCCTTAGTTTAAAAAAAAATGTTTTCCTTGGCACTTTTAGATGTTCTCCAGGGATCACTGAACCATCGTGAGAGCCCTAATTTCAAAATCATTTAAACCATTGTTTGTTCGAGGGACATTCATGATTAAGAATCTCAATTGAAGTTGCTGAGTTAAAATGAGCTTGTTATTTTTCCAAATTAATACTCAAAAAATCAGAGGCTTTAGGTTTACCAGTGCTTATTAAATCCAAAATTCTCTAATATTAAATTCTCTAAGGTAAATGATAAGCTCCTACAAATGGGCGGAGGTGTTTTTGCTCATACTGTGCAGAATAAATGTCTGCATATTCCGAAATTTCACACGCATAACTAGCTAGAAACTGGATGGATGTCAGCGTTAAGAACTTATTAAGCGAAGTACTGCTGTGATTACACACTTGGGGCGCTATTTTCTATGGATTTGTGCGGCCAATTGCATGGCGCAAAGCAGCGCAAACGTGATGCACAGCATGACATCAATTTACTTACCATTATAAAAGCCTGAAGGCACAGCACGACGTTGTGCAGCACTAAGTGAACGCCAGCGCCACCCTCAATAAATATCCACATGTGATTCAATTCAGAAGACACTGGAATCATGTGGGCCATCTTTAACTTGTAATTAATCTGTCAATGCTGTCCCATCCATGTTCCTGTTAAGCTGGAGCTCCAACTAATCACAACTGGGGAATTTAACATTTGATCTTCCTTTTTGGAGACCCTCATCCGTAATCTTTGATTTCATTGCTCCGACTACAGTTCCTCTCTATAAGTAAAGATCAACTAAGGCTTGTTACTATGTTTTCTGTCCTGGCAATTAGGACTATGGTAGTCAATTGAAGGGTGGATCAAGATTGTGTCTCATTTCATCACTAGTCATTCCACATGGGCAAAGGTCTTCTGCAGTGGCCTGCAAATGGCACGCAGGCATCAGGTTTGGTGGGACAGTTTCCAGGCATCCTCACCACTATCACAGCCCTGGTTCTTCACATAAGGCATGCCACTCATCAGAGCCACTTATCTCACTGGTCTGCATGTGCGAGCTCCTGGGGTTGTGATACAGCATTTGCCGTCAGCAAAAAAGAGGGGGGGTTTGTTAAAGAGCTGTACGGAGATTGCCAAGAAATTTCACTTTGCAGTTGGATCACAAACAGCATGCCAGTCTCAAGGGGGAGAAAGATCACTTCATGCAAGCTGTGATCCAAAAGCAGTATGCACTGTCATAGTCTTGCACTCTTCCTTCAGACTTCTGGCGGCAGAGCTCCCACTCTCAGTAATGGTCACCTCGAGTCAAGTCAGTCTGGGCAGTGTCTCTGATTTCCTGTCTTGGCAGCATTCCAAAAATCTGAGAGATGGTCCTGATGGCAGTACATCCGCAACTTGGCCTTGGTTCTTAGGACTGGTGAGGCATGTTTCAGCACTCAGGGCTGTCTTACTGCTTCTCTTTTTCTCAGGGAGGCAAGTATCTCTGCAATCTTTTAAACCTGGCACTTACTCATGGGGAAGAAGCCAGTCTTCCTGTACTCGGTTCAGTAATTCTTTGGCTGGACACAGAGCATCGGCTGCAAGTACATTTAGACATCTTTTTCTAGCTCATCAAGTCAGCTTATATCTTTCCGAAATGGCAGACTGGAGGACCCAATCGGCCACTCAAATTGGGTGCAGCACTTAGGGATATGTGTGGTAAATGACTATTACCCCGCCCCCCGCCATAAACCCTAAACCCCTATCCCCCTACCTCACCTCCCCCCGCCCTGAGCCCTAAAATCTACACCGCCCTGCCCTTAAAAGTACCCATTCCCCTTTCTCCCGCCTAAAACCCTGCCCCCTAACATAAACTACCCAGACCCCAGGCCCCCCCGCCCTAAGCCCTTAAACCTACCCCTGCGCTGCCCTTAAAACTTACCCTACCTCTTCCCCCGTCCTGAGGCCTAAAAACCTGCCACCTTTAAAAAAAACTGACGAACCCCCAGCCCTGAGCCCTAAAACCAACACCCACCCCTAAAGACTGCTCCCGCAACCCGGCCCCAGCCCTTAAAACTGCCCGACCCTCTCCCCCCGCCCTGAGCCCTAAAACCCTGCCCCCCTTCCAAAAACCACCCTGATACCCCCCCTCGCCTTGGGCCCTAAAACCGACCCCCCCCTTAAAACTACCCCTCCCCAAACCTGGCCCCAGCCCCACTTACCTATCCGCATCTGAAGCTTTCTGTTCCAACGCTTCCTCTTCCCGCCCATCCGGACACTAGAGCGCTATCTGCCTTAACCACGCATATGTGTAGTTAAGGCAGATGCGTGGTTCAGGCAAGCGCAGTTCCACTCGCAGGGAAACGGCTATATCCCTGATCTATTGGTAGTTGGGAAATTCAAAACCATACAGGCCTGTCTACAATAGCATAGGAAGAGAGGGACAAGATGTTGCAATATGTAGTGGCATGCAAATGAGACTGAGGAAATAGGTAATTTTGTACTTATTCTGTCTATCATGCCAGCTCACCTTATTGATGGCTGCACAAACGCTTGGGAACTGTCAGCCTGGAGTACACCAACCCCTCATGTACAACTCTTCAATGCTTTTATGACATGCTACATGAATTTACCAGGATGGGACAGTAAGCATCCTTTTCATATTGGAGTGCAGGTAGAAAAACTTTAGTAAACAAGTTATAGAACCAGTTACACAGTGTTATGTGACTACTAGTTCTTTGAAGAGTTGTATAAAGAGGAAACATTTCCTGAAGAGTAAAATATTAATGGATGGTTAGATGACCTACATGTGCCATGTTTTTGAAGGTGCAACAGGCGGAACTTCATTCAACAATATGTGCAGAAGAGGTGATGGCAGATTTTCACAACTCAAAGATAGGGAAGGCCGCAGGTACTGATGATATACCATGAAAAGTATGTAAAGTCATACTGACTTTATCATTCCAATTTGGTGTGCATTATTTGACTTAATATCGAGTGGAAAAGTCTGGCGAGATGGAAGGGGCAGTATTTTCCTTGAATCTCAATGCAGACAAAGACTCCTAACAGTGAGAATCATATACGTCTATCTCCTTGCTAAATCTGACTATAAGATCTTTGCTGATAAACAAGATAAGTGAAGACCGTAATGAGTTTATACTGATTTGGTGTTAGACCTGGCATCCTTAGCATGGTTTCCCGTCTTTTTGCTTCTGCCTCCTGTATGCCAGCCTTCGTGTTTGCTGGTTTTTGAACTCTGGGCACTTCACTACTGCTGATCAGTGCTAAAGTGCAAGTGCTCCCTGTGTAATTTGTGATTATGTTTGGTTATCCATGATTGGCATATTTGATTTACTGGTAACTCCCTAGTAAAATGCACTGTGTGTGTGCAGGGCCTGTAAATCAAATGCTACTATTGGGCCTGCAGCATTGATTGTGCCACCCACATGAGTAGCAGTGTCTTATCGTCCAGTTTCGAATTGCCATGTCGACTTGGCAAGGGCACCCACTTGTCAGGCCCAACCTTAACTTTTATTACATGTACGGCACCCCTAAGGTAGGCCAAGGTAGCCCTATGGTCTTGTGTGCAGTGTATGTGAAAGGTAAGGCATGTACTGGTGTGTTTCACATGTCCTGATAGTGAAATACTGCTAATGTCTTTTTTCACTATTGCAAGGACTATCTCTCCCAAAGGTTATCATTGGAGCTGCCTTGTAACGTCTTACAAATGTAACTTTCAATTGGGAAGAGATAGAAATTTGGAGTTTGGGTTCCCTGAACTCAGAATTTTAAAACACATCTTTCTGTTAAGGTCGTTTTTTAATTGTGTATTTGAAAATGCCACTTTTAGAAAGTGTAACCTAAAGGCGGCTTGGGTCCTTACGCTACGTAGATTGGACCGCTTCAGTATTGTATACACACAAGGTATCTAGATAGCATTATTTAACAAAATAGTTTGTACAATAAACAAGCAAATGTCCTTAATTCAAAAGCCCGTGTGATTTATTTCACTTCTCTTTATATTATTCAGAAAAACGAGATTATGGCATTTTGGTCATGTCATCACGAAGGGCAACACATAATTTTGCAACATATTTACAGACACAAGAAAAACTACATAACGAACAGATAAATAAACAAAAATTAATGACTTCTTAATTGACGAGACATATAAGACCAGTCCCTTATTACATTCAGAAACACTAGGCGGAAAATTAAGCTTTTTCGAGAAATGTCTATTGTATCCTGCCAGTGTCTGTGGCTCTGGGAATTTGAGTTTTTAAGGTGTTGTCGATTGGAAAGTGGTCTTAGTCCAAAAATCTCTCCCAGCACACCCTACGGGTGCCTTATCCCTGGGATAAGTGGTCTTAGTCCAAAAATCTCTCCCAGCACACCCTACGGGTGCCATATCCCCGGGATAAGGCACCCGTAGGGTGTGCTGGGAGAGATTTTTGGACTAAGACCATGATGGAGCAGGGTTTTGAGAAAATAAAACCTGCTCGAATTAATTCCTCGGTAACAATTACTAACAGAGTGCGGTGAAAATAACATGCAAAAACATAAAAACATGGGGAAATGCTTCTGCGCATGCGTGCATTAATACGTGGACTAATGCATGAAAGACTAGGCCACATTCGCGTTTTGCTTAAAAAATAATAATGCTGCTTTTTGCACATTAATGCTTTGATTAGACAAATAACGTGGGATAGTGCAAATGGTGGGTGGTAAAATATTGAGAATAATATTTCATGAAATTAATAATGTGTGTGTTTTATTCATCGTAGAGATGCTTGCAAATGGGCCTACATTGTTGCATGACGAGTTGAGGGTTTTTTTAGTTTAAAAAAAAATATCCTTATTAGACAACTTGTAGACAAGTGAGTGTACCCTGTAGGCACATTTGCATCGGATATCAATACAAGCTGTGTTTTTTCTCGTATAATAGAAGCAAAAACATCCCGCCCTGAACAAACCCTCCACCCATTTCCCCCCCCTCCCCCCCCATTCCCGGCACTGTGCTTAGCAATCTTTTACACCTGGGAAGTGCTATAGAGTGTAATGCGTCAGTTCACAATAATCGTCCCAGAAGTCCCCGCATCTATAATAGCATTGTATTACAGAAGATCATCTCAGGTCTGGTTTCCCAAGCAAATACCCCGTGAGCGGAGCCCAAAAATCTTTAGGGCGAGAGGCCTCCGGTATTTCCTCCGCATAAATTTCCAATTGATCCCTACAATAAAGTAAGTCTCGGATCCATTTCCTCACCGTCGGGACAGTCCTAGCCCCCCAATTTTGCGCCACTGCCCGCTTTGCGAATAAAGTGGAGATGGCCACCAGCCGCCTATTGCACGGTTTGAGCTTTTTCACCCAGCCTAGCAGACAAATAGCAGGCAAACACTCCACTGGTTCCATCACAACGTCCGTAAGCACTTGCGTAACGTTCATCCAGAAATTATATATACCAGCACACATCCATGCTAAGTGCAGGAAATCAGCATCTGCCTGTCCACAACGCGCACAGCATGAACTTTCCCTGAGGCCGAATCAATGCAGTTGCATCGGGGTGTAATAGAGTTGGTGTAGGTATTTGAAGTGAATGATACGGAGATTGCAGTTCGCCGTCAGCCGCCCCGTTAGCACACAGCAGAAGTTCCAGTCGTCCAACGTCAGTGTGTTGCCCAGCACTGTCACCCACTTAGTATAGGAGGGGGATTCCTCAGGATCATTCTCCCTGAGGGACGCGTTATACAATTTGGTTATCAATCCTCCACGCTCCGCCCCCGCGAGCACCGACCCGCAGTGCCCGCAGGGCGCGTGGCTCGGCCGGATACCCAGGGTAGATATCTCGGATTGCTTGCCGCACCCGCACATAAGTGAAACCAAGCATCAGACCCGCACCGTGGCGACTCTGCAACTCAGAAAGTGTCAGAAAACGTCCCTGATTATAGAGATCCCCAAGGCGGGTAATCCCCACCTGACTTAGCGCCTTCAAGGCAGCGGGGTCCCGAGCAGCAGATATGTCAGGGTGCGCTGCAAGAGGCAGCACAGGGGCATAGAGATAGTCCACCCCGGCCCTTTTTGCCAGTGCATTCCATGCCCACGCCGTACAATGAACCGGACTAATTTCCCCCATGGTCCCCCCCCCGCCTCCCAACATGGCAGCAGCTACCAGTGGCACCGGGAGCACAGAGTCCGCTTCTATAGCAGTCTGTGGTTGGTATTTCTGCGGGAAGTACCAATAATGCGCAAATTGCGCCTGGGCACATAAGTAATATAGGCGAAAATCAGGGGCCTCGAACCCGCCGCGCTCAAATGGCTGCGTTAACACCTTCCAGCTGCACCGGGGCTTCCTGCCCCCCAAACAAACGTGAGTAGTACCGATTGCAGTGTATTAAACAATGCAATGTTCAATCTAATGGGGATATTAACAAACAAATAGAGGAGTTTGGGTAAAAAGGACATTTTAATGACCGCGATGCGATCTGCGAGTGAAAGGGGCAGCTTAGCCCAGCGTGCTGCCTGATCTGTAATTGTGTGAACTGCCCGGCCATAATTAGCCGTAATCACTACTTCAGGGTCTCTCTGAAGCCAGATTCCCAAATACTTTACTGGGTCATATGACCACTGCAGGGGGAAGTCCAACTCGATCTCCTTGGTGCCAGCAGTTAGTGGAAATACAGTGGACTTGGCCCAATTAATGCCTAGGCCAGAAAAGCGTTCAAACCTGACATACTCTCTCAATACTTCCGGCAAATATGTGGCGGGCTCACGCACATAGAGTAACATATCATCAGCGTAGAGTGACACCATTAAGGGCCGCTGCCAGAACCGCAGTGCCGCCAGGGCGTGTCGCTGATGCAGTTTGCAGGCCAGAGGCTCCAGTGCAAGTGCAAAAAGCATTGGCGACAAGGGGCAGCCCTGCCGCGTGCCACGTTGGATGGAAAAGGCGGCAGATACCCAGCCATTTACACGAACCCGCGCAACCAGAGCGGTGTATAGAACATGGATCCATTTCAGGAAGAACGGGGGTAGGCCCATACGCAGCAAGACGACAAACATGTACTCCCACTGTAGGGAGTCGAACGCCTTAGCCGCATCGAGCAGCACTGCTACCGCCTGAAAGTCGCTCTCAAAATAATGCAACGTGGAAACAATAGTGCGGAGGTTATGTGATGTGGATCTAGAGGGCACGAAGCCCGACTGGTCCGGGAGGACGAGGTTTGGAACTAGTGGTTGAAGCCTTGTGGCAATCATTTTTGCCAAAATTTTGGCATCTATATTAATTATTGATAGGGGTCTGTAAGAATTGCAAGCGTTTGACGCCTTATCTGGTTTCAGTAACATCACGATTAAGGCCTCCTTAAGTGAGGGAGGCAGAGTGCCAGACTCGTACGCCTCAGCATACACCTCCAACAGCCTCGGCGCCAGAACATCCGCAAATGCCTTATAGAACTCGCTAGGGAGGCCGTCGAGACCCGCCGCTTTACAAGTGAGGAGTGACATGATTGCCTGTTTCACATCGTCAACATCGAATGGCTGTGTGAGGTACTCCCGTTGGTTTAGAGACAACCATCCCAGGGCGACGTCATCTAAATAAGCATGGATTTCATCCGCATGAGGCTGATCACATTCCCCATATAGTTTAGAGTAGTAATCCAGCACCACCCCGCTAATATCTGAATTACCGTAGTGCGCCTTGTCCTCAGCATCCAATAGCTCAGTAATGTAAACCTGACTACACGGCACCGCCAATTTCTGAGCCAGGGAGCGGCTAGGCCGGCCCCCCTCTCCATAGTAGCGGGCAGTACACCGACGTGATCTATGTGCCATCTCCTGGTCCACCGTCGCATTATGTTCCGACACGCGCTCCCGAATAGCCGCCAGCGTTTCGGTGGCAGGGCAGCGGGCATAGTCGCACTCCAGAGTGACTATTTCATCCGCTAGTTTCCGGATTCGACGACGCAGGTCACGGAGAACACCCGCCTGTGACCCGATACACACCCCCTGGATAGTCACCTTAAACGCCTCCCAGAGAACACCAGCACTGTTCACAGAGCCAGAATTCTCCCGGAAATAATTCTGAATGGCGTCGCTCACTGTGTGCTTAAACACCGAGTCAGTCAAGGAGGACGGCTGCAATCTCCAAGAAAACGGGGGCCTCTCATATCCAGGAAGCCGCAAAGCCAGCAATACCGGAGAATGATCAGAAATAGTTTTAACCAAGTGTTGAGCGTCTACGGCCCACGTACATACAGCTTCAGAGACGAGCCAATAGTCCAGGTGGGACCATGTGCCATGGACTGTGGAGATAAAAGTGCTTTCCCTGACCCCTGGGTGCCTCACGCGCCAGACATCCTGCAAATACCCAGCATCCAAGAGCCCAAGAAGTACGTCAGTGGACTGTCTGTGTCGTGTAGCCCCACTATCCTCCCTGTCCATATCCACATCCAAACACGTGTTGAAGTCCCCCCCCCCAGATGATTTCAGCATGAGGGAAGGCTGAGATTCTACGCCATGCATCCGCATACAACGATTGATCATCCACGTTCGGGCCATAAACATTAATCAGAAGGATACTCGTGCCGCCAAGCGTCCCATGCACTATAGCCAGCCGACCCTGCTCATCCATATCCGTACCATGTACTTGGAGGGCGTGCCCTTCTTGACAAGAATCATCACGCCTCTGGAATAGGATGAATACGACGAGGCCACTCTCACTCCAGCCCATCGAGCGCCCACATTCCTCTCAGATAGCTTGGTGAGATGGGTCTCCTGCAAAAAGGCCACATTGACATTCAACCTATCTAATGAAGCTAAAACAGTTAGGATTTTCTTGGGACTGTTGAGGCGCCGTACGTTCCAAGTGAGGAATCGAACATCACTGCCCATGTATAAGGTTGCACATCAAAGATACAGTTATACGAGATCTGACTTTCAGAACATGCTGCCCAGGTTCGAGTTTAGAACAATACACAAGTGCCAACTGTGCCCACCTTGTCACTCCCCCCAATCCCCCCACCCACTTCGGTGTGCCCAACGTGCCAAAGCCATCCCAGTGTGAACAAAACAACCCCCAACACCCAAAACCCAAATAGTGCATAGAGTGGGGATCTCCCATATCGGAGGTACCAGAGGGCTACTGTCCTCCCACAGTGCAGGAGGTGGCTGATCAGGTCTAATACCTGTGCAAAAATCAACAAGACATATAGAAAACAAAAGGCATCCAGCAGATGCAGCTATAGGGAGTTATCCCCCCTCAGGTTAACTTTATACACCAACCGTGAACTTAGGGGCCAAGTACTGAAGGAGAGTCCCACCAACAAAATAAGTGATACAAAGAGCTGATTAGTGCCCCCTTGTCCAACGTCATTGCTCCTCCTCATCTGTGGCAGCTTTGTCCCCCTGGCGTTTCCGTTTCAGCTGCTTGGCGTAGTCCATCGCCGCCCAGGGGGCTGTGAAGATCTTAAAGTTACCCTCCGCCCGACACGTAGGCGCGCAGGATATAACATCGCATAGGGGATGCTTTCAGACTGGAGGAATTTTTTTACTGAACCGAACTCCCTGCGCGCAGCCTGGACCGCGACCGTGAAGTCCGGGAAGAAAGACAACGCGTTCTCCTGATGACAAATATTGCCCTTATCCCTAGCCAATCTCAAAATGGTATCTCGGTCCCGATAGTTCAGAACCCAGGCAATTATAGGACGGGGCGGAGCGCCAGGAACAGGGCGAGCAGCCAGAGAACGATGGGCGCGCTCAATAATGAACATGTTGGATAAGTTCCTGGGGCCGAAGATTTCCTTGATCAGGCTCTCAATAAACGTCTCCATCCATCCAGTATTCGTAGATTCGGGAAGGCCCGTGATGCGAATGTTGTTCCTTCTTGACCTCGCCTCCAAATACTCATTCTTAGCCTGAATCAGTGCTAGGACCTTTTCCATACCATGCGTCTTACGGGCAACATCGCTGAGGCCATCTTCCGTGGAGGATACCCGCTGCTCCACTTCCCCCATTCGTGCATTTTGTTTTTCCAGCTGCGCAGCCATGTGGTCCAGCCTGTGAGTAATAGTGGACATGTCGCCTTCTATAGACTGGAGGCTTTTTTGCATGGCCATGAGTGTGACCTCGAGTGTGGACGGTCCCTCCCCCTGAGCATCCGCCTCGGAGTCCGATGCCGCCCTTTGCTGGGCCCTTCCAGACTTCCGCGCTTCGAAAGTGAGGCGAGGTTGCATCTTATCAGGCTTCCCCATGATGAATGCCGGGAGGCACAGGCCACAGTCCATGAATCGTGCAACTCAATAGCCCTCCCCCTGAGACGCAGGGAGCACCAGCCGGGCACCCACACCCAGGAGCACCAGAAGCACGGAGTTCACCGAAATGGCAGAGTGGAGCAGGGCGCCGGTGTCCGCAGGAGCCCCAGCAACACGCCAAGGCACATGCACCCCCGTCAACCAACTGTAGATAGTGTGTCTTTATTAATACAGCCCAGTAGGCCGTGGGGACTGGCAGAGATGGGGGATCAGCAGCAAGTATGATGTGAAAGGATCCAGAGCGCCACAGCGCAAGTTATGGCTCCAGGACAAACAGGGGCAGCGCCCACCCGAGGCAAACACACATGTACAATACAACCCCTCCCCGTGCCACAGGCCGCAGCTCGCAGAGCACAGCACACTGCTCAGGCCCGCACCCACCTACGCAGCTACCGGCCCAAGCAAGGCCGCACCCCACTCAAGCAATCTCGAGGCGCCACCACACCAGAGTTTAGTCTGCAGAGCTACTGCACCGATGTGTGCAGCGATGTAGGCCGGAGCTCACGGGAGGCCGCCCAATGCGCCGTCACTCTCCCGCCTGCTCTCTCACGCGACCAGCCAAGTTGTCCTCCGCTCACCGCCGCCGGCCGCGGGATTGCACAGCAGCTCACACACAGGGTCAGGGCACACCAGGTCAGCTCCCCGGTTATTCCGCGCTGTCAGTGTTAGTGGGACAGCGCATGCAGCGATGTCTATGGCGCCGACCCACCCGCAGCAGGGGACTCAGAGACCTCACACGCAACCGTGCCTGGCCGGGCCAGTCACGCTGTCCCTCCGCAGCTTCACACTCCGCGGAGCCGCTCCGGTTGCAGCGTGGCGGGAATCAGCAGCAGCCAGCCACCGGCACATACAGGGCGCCCCGTGCCGCTCCAGCCCCAGCAGCAGAATTGGGTGCAGACTGGATCGGGCGGGTGCACCACCTCCAGCCCCCGGGCGATATCACCAAACGGCCACAGCAATCGGAGCGGGAGCAGCAGGTCAGTTCAGTCCCGGGCACAGACCGCCGCCATTTTATCGCCAGGCCGCCTCAGCTCCCTCAGCAGTCCTTCGCTGTAGTTGTGCCCCCAGGCGCTCCAATATTTCGCCAGTAGCTGCGGGGGGGGGGAGGTCACTCCACGTCCAGTAGTCGATTTTCACCAGTGATGCGTCGTTATAATGTGCATTTTGGGCGGATTGTAGATCAGCCGGGCGGAGCAGCACTAATGTGCGGCCATTTCGCCTGACGCCCTCTAGCGCCCCCCACGAGTTGAGGGTTAATAGAAAAACTAACCATTAAGCCGAACATCGAGCTTTGAGACGGAATAGAGAAGGCAAAAGCTGAATAACCTTCATGAATTATTGTGTGTCTGCCAAGTAACGGAAGGATGGCCGTGAGACCAAGTGAAAATGTACAAACTTCTTCCGCGGAAGCTGCAAGAGGCGGACAATGAAAATGTAGAGTTTTGAAACATGTTACCAGTTGAAGGAAGCGTGTATTCATGAAATGTGGATTACGTATTATAAGAAATGTAAAACAAAGAATACTGTGAAAATATGGACGTGACTATGGTGGTGTGATAGAACACCCCCTAAACTGACCAATGAGAGATTAAGATTCTGAAAATGTTGTTACAATGGTGGGTTGGACATGAAGGTTTTTAGAGTATAACTGGGGTGTCTAGGGGTGTGTTCGGGGTGCGACAGCAAGCACGCTTTGGAGAAGCTAGTGTGAGGGAGATCATCGCTGTCCGTCGGTTTTCTGTATCCAGATAGAGGCCTACCTGTTTCCTGTTCCTGTCCTACTTTTTGTTCCCTGAATCTTCTCGGGGATCCCCCATCTATTCCCATGGACAGGGGGTAGATTTTCCACCGAAATACTTAGGTTAGTATAGCTAAAGATTCGTACTTTGCATAATCGTGTGCAAATGTATATTTGTCTCTGAAACTTATGTCTCTTCATCTATCTACTCCTTCATGTATTTCCGTTTATTATGATTTGAGTCTGACACCTATTGCCTTGATAAATGTTCTCTCTCTGTGATTTAAGCATTGTTTGTCTTGTAAAACTGTACATGATGAGCATTTACCTTCACATTATGTACGATAAACATTATTAACTTTATATCGAGTTTGTGATTTATTTAGTAGAATAGATAGATAGTTAGTTCTTATTATTACCATCAACTTCTCAACTAATGGTCCATCGACCAGAGGAAAGAGAGTTGATTACAGTTTCAGTTATGTATCCTGAGTGTTAGGACGAGCCTGTAGTTCGGGAACAACTGATTTAACTCAAACTTGAAACAGCGCAACAGGGATTCATGTGTTGGGTGTATGAGTATGGGCCAGTGTTTGTGTTTATTGATTATCGATTCCTGATTGGCGCTGGATCAGTTTTTGGTAGCAGAGGACGGTTAATTATTGATTAGTTTGGTAATAATTATTGATTATTGATTATTTGTTTTCTTAACATGAAAAGTTAGTGTTTTGTTCTATGTTGTCTAGAAATACGGGTACGGAATTACCTAAGATCCCGGGATGATAATGTATTAGCCTGAAAAGGCAGAAGAATAGTGTGGATAAGGTATCACACTGCAGAAGTACTTTGTCTGTTGTCATAATACTTAACGGCGAGAGGCTGTTAGTGTTATATTAGGGACTATTCGTTTGAGAGTAGATTTTGCGTGCACTAGCGAAGGCTCCACTTCCGAAACTCTGGCCTTACATCCCCAAAGGAGTACCAAGACCTCTTTCTAAGTGAAAGTCCTCTTCCGAAACTTTGGCTAGTATCCCTAGAGGAGTACCAAGTCCTCCTGTAGCTTGCTTGAGTGTAGAATAGCGCTGGTAGTTATTTTACTTGAAGTGAAAGAATCTTTCTTTTTGAAGTGGAGACTGTCTCTTTATTTAGTGGAACAGACAAGGTAGCATTGTTTTATGTTGTTTCCTAACAAGTTTTGTTGAGAAAAATATAGAAATCATTGCCGTATTATTTTGTAAAGGGAGGGTCAGTAGTTGGAGTAATACTGACGTCACAAAAGGCCGTGCTGGCATTGGTCAGACAGCTGGCGTTTAGAGTGCTGTGATTGGTTGATTTGCTGTGAGACGCGCTGGTATTGGTCAAGGTACTGATTACGTAGGAGTGACCTGATTAGTTGGTTGGCGTGAGTCGCGCTAGTATTGGACGGTTGTTAGCAAATAGAGTAAATGGAAGTACAAAGAGTTTGTTGTTTGTTTATTGTATTGTCTTTTAGCGTAAAGAGTTGGGAAAAATGAAGTTGATTAATAAAATAACGAGTTTCTTTAAAAAGGACAAACCAATAGTTACGAGAGAGGGAATTCCTATTCCACCTCCAAGAACAGCTGCTTCTTTTATGATGTTAGAACGTGGTTACCATACATGTACTTGGTTAGAAAATTGGGTGAAATACACGGAAGATGGTGTTTTAGCTTTCCCAAAGCATGGTACCTCCAATGTAAGGATCCTACAGAATTTGAGAGGAAGAATGAACTCTCTAGAACCAAATCCTAGACCTACCCAGTATGAAGCACTTGAGGAATGGAAACTGTAGTGTGGATTATGGCCTTATTGTCGACATTGCTAAGTTAGCTTAGGCCTAGCTGCCATGATGCCTCTTTTGCACACGTTACACCGTGACTTTGTTTTTCCAGACTCTGCTTGTGACCGTTCACATTAGAACTGTCTGCATTTCTGCCTTTCACCTTTTCTGATGTTCTCTGTGGTTTTCGTCTGCACACAACGTACAAGGTCGAAAAACAACGTCCCTTATTGTTGCTGTTCTGGTCAGCCCCTCGTACTTAGACATAACATGAAACACAGCTGCACTGGAGAAATTCGTGTGCTTTTAATAGTCTGATCTCCCTGTTGGAGGCACTTGGAGAAAAACCTTTCCAGGGAGAAGAGCTGTGCTTGTCCGATGATGTAAACCTTGCATCTAGTTCTTGAGGTATGGGGGTCCCCCTGACAAAGCCCAGAGGTCTTCTATTTTTATAATAAACTAGTTCCTAGCACGGGGAGGGTGGCAAGGCCGTATAGTCCTTTATCCACTGTCTTTATAAAATGCTGTCCCCGTTTGTATTCTATGGAATTGTAACAATGCTTACTGTTTTGTCTTTATGCATTATGCTGCTAGTACTGGCACGTGTACTGTGTCTTAGAGCACGTTAGTTGAAATAAACATTTTAAACTATACGGTGTCTCTTAATACGCAAGTTGTGGACAAGTATGAGTGAGTAATGAAAGAGTGTTCTTGCTCCCGCGATTCCTGAAAGAGTCCGTGTTCTGGGATGTCTAATCATTGGTAGCTTCGCTGTAGTACGGAGAACGAATGAGACACTATAGCTAGTCGGATTGGGATTTTGGGCACTAAGGTGGATGGTTGGTACACCACTATACACCGAGGTCCTGTTTTCCTGCGCATAGTTCTGTATATGTGCAGAATCCTCGCAACAGAACAAGAGGCGTACGATCGAGAGAAGTATAGGGGTGGAAGGAAATATATGAGTATAATGTCTAGGTATCCTTTTGAAAAACGGGATGATAAAATGAAAAGATGGAGGAGAGCTGTGATAGCGGATGGTTTGTACCCAGTTTTGGTCGCTGAAGAAGCAACCAGAGGCAAATGTAAAGAGAAGAAGAAAAATGTGGAGGCATCAAGGATAAATTTTGACCCGAGTGATTCTGATGATGAGTTGTTAGATGACATTTTGACTAAAAGACCTCCACCTTATCAAGAGAACTCAAGTGAAACAGTCCCAAATGCACCATTAATGGGAACCCCACTAATTCCGCAGGTTTCACAAGTTCCGGTAGTTACTAGAGTAGTACAAGAGAGTGAAATGGACATGCTGAATAGGGCAAGAGAGGAGTTAACTCAGAAAATCAATCAGTTGAATATGAATGCGGAAGCATTAACAGTGGCAGTAACAATTTGTCCTATAGTTCCATTGTATGGAGAAAATCGAGAGCACATGCGTTGACAGTCCCAATGAATAGAGACAGGAATAAAGTGGTAACGATGGATGATCAGGCTGAACAAGCTGAAACAAGTACTTCATTAATTGATCTGCCAGTTTGTGAGATGTTAACTGAAACCCCTAAGAGAAGTGGGCAAGTGGATCCGAGAAGAATAGTGCAGAATGTCACTCCAGTATCCGGGAGTTCAATGGGACCTTCACCGGATGAGTTAGATGACTGGATAAGGGGAATGGAAAAGCGGAAACCTCAACCACAGAGTATAGATGTGAGTAAATTGAGAGTGGATTTGGATGAAATGATTATTGGTACAATAAGCCCAGACAGATTGAGTAATTATCGAGATGAAGAGTTGTTATTTCTGTGCAAAAATGTTACTTGGAAAGCGAGAAATCTTCATGAAAAGTTAACAGAGGCTGCTTGTGAATATGGAGTAGACATAGAGAAGTCAAGAGTGTTACAGAAAACATATAGACTGGATTTTACTGAAAAGGATTTAGAGAGTTTGAATGCGTCTGGTAAAAGATTGCAAATAAAAGAACTAATCTTGAAGAAATGGGGAGATGTAGAACGGTGGAAAGGTAGATGGGCAAAAAAGAAAGAAGAAATGATTGCCAATAAAAATGCGTCTTTATTTCCACTGAGAGAGTCAGAACAGGCTGAAAGGGTGTGTCCGATGAGAGAAGTTCCAGGTGGTGGATATGTTCACGTTCCTTGGACAAGACAGGATATATTATCCTTTACTAATGATTTCCCTAGGTTGAGGGAAAAACCAGTGGAATGGTACAAACAGGTAGAGAGGTTCGTGAAAGTTTCAAAAGTCTTGTTGAAGGATCTAGATGGTTTGTTTGAGATTGTTGTTCCAGCAGATTTATGGACAGAGTGTAAGATTGCTGTTGATTGGCCTAAAGAAGAATATCCTAGAGATGCAAAAACAGGTGCACCTTCAGATGAGGTGATGAAAAAATACCATCAGGTAACCACTTACTTGAAGGGAAACATTTCTCCAAAAGAAACAGATTGGGTTAAAATTGACAGAACAACCCAAGAACCAAAGGAGTCGGTACATGCTTATTATGAAAGGTTGTTACAGGTGTTCAAACAGTACAGTGGGTTTGAGAATATTGGAGATAAAGATATGGGACATTTTGTGTATCGTTTTGTATTCGGATTAAAACCAGAAATTAGTAATATGATTCAGCAACATTTGATTTGTTGGCAGAGTAAAACGGTTGAGGAGATACTGAGGTATGCAAAGTATTGTAGTGATGATATTGAATCGAGACATAAGAAGCTAAAGGAGAAAATGATGTGGGCACAAGTGAAAGTGGCAGAACAGCAAGAAGGAAACAGTGGTTCCAAAACAGATTATCAGATGAAAGGTCAGAATCATAATGGTCAAGTATTAAGTGGTGGTAGAGGTAGAGGTAAAATGAATAAAGATGAAATGAAAAGGAAATCTCCTTGTCATGCGTGCGGAAAATTTGGGCATTGGAAGAACGAGTGTAGATCTGTTCAGAAAAATAATGGGATAAATCAAAATTTAAATTCACAGGTGCAGAATGAGGTGGTTGTGAATCAACAACAGCAACAGCAGCAGCAGATAGTTACCCCACAGTTACAGGTACCACAAGCTCCTATGCCAAATAATGTGAATGCTCAAGTGCAGAGATACAGTGCAAACACTGGGTTTCGCGCAGGTGAACAAATTGGTAAGAATCAAAATGTGCAAATGGTTTCGCAATACTTGTTGCAGTGTAATGAGAGTGATTTAGACCCATCTCAATGACGGTGCATGAGGGGGGAGGAAGAGTGCGTGCTTGGCGCAACTCTAGAGGTAGATCAGTCACGTCCATTTGTTGATGGAAAAGTGGAACGTAATGATATTACATTCCTGGTGGACACTGGTGCTACCCATTCTACTGTGAGAGTAGCAGAAATTCCGAACCTACCCCTCTCGGTAGAAACTATCCAAGTCGTAGGAGTCTCCAATAAGCATATTAAAACCCCAATAACAAAGCCAATAGAAGTTCATATTGGAAGATTCAGAGACATGCATCGATTCGTGGTATGTGATACAAGTCCGGTGAATCTTTTAGGGAGAGATTTACTGTGCAAAATGAATTGCACTATCCATTGTACACCAGATGGTATTGCTTTCCAGACACCAGATGAGGATGTTGCATTTAAAATGATGTTAGCAAAGCAAGGGACAGAAGTGGATGAATTGTTTTCACTTCTTACTGAAGAAGATTTACCTGCAGAACTGAAACATACAGTAAGGTCTGATGTATGGGATTTCTCAGGAAAAGAGATTGGTCTGATGAAAGGTGTGGATCCTATTCAGGTTGCAGTGGAACCGGGTGCAACATTCCCAAACACACCTCAATACAAAATGAGTCCTGAAATAACAGCAGGAGTTATTCCTGTAATTGATCAAATGATTGAGCAAGGTATTTTGAGAGAGATTCTAAGCAGTCCTTGTAATTCGCCTATTATGGGAATTAAAAAGCCAAGTGGAAAATATAGAATAGTGCAAGATTTACGTAAAATTAATGAGATTGTAGTACCCTGTTGTCCATTAGTGCCAAATCCAGCAGTGATTCTTTATCAAATTCCCTGTGATGCAGAATGGTATACAGCAATTGATCTGTGTCAAGCATTTTTCTTGATTCCTTTACATTCGGATAGCCAGTATTTGTTTGCTTTCCGGTTCGGAGACCGTGTTTTGGCATGGTGCCGAGTTCCTCAACGGTACACAGAGAGTCCATTGATTTTTAATCAGATTTTGAAAAAGTGTTTGGAGACTTTAATTATGCCAGAAAATTCGGTTTTGGTTCAGTACATTGAATGACCTACTGGTGGCATCAAAAGCACGAGAGGCATGTGTGATAGATACAATTGCCTTACTGAACCATCTGGCAGAAGGTGGACACAAAGTGTCACCAGCAAAATTACAGTTTTGTAAACAGGAGGTCCAATATTTGGGACACAAAATAGAGAAAGGAGTCAGGAAGGTGACACCAGAACGGATTAGTGTGATTCAACAGATGAGTCCTCCTAAAACTCAGAAGGAAGTGCGAATGTTCTTGGGAATGGTTGGATACTGCAGACAATGGATCAGTGGCTTTTCACTGATTGCAAAACCTCTACAGAGGTTGACACACAAAGATGTGACCGATCCGATTGAATTGGACGATGAAGGCATGAAAGCTTTTATTGAGTTACGAGACAGTCTTTGTCGAGCACCTGCATTGGGAATGCCAGATTATTCAAAGGACTTTGCATTATACTGTTGTGAGAGAGATGGGTGTGCACTTTCAGTTTTGACTCAGAGACACGGAATGGCACGACGACCTGTGGCATATTTTTCTGCTACTTTAGATTCAGTGGCTGCAGCGCTACCAGGTTGTTTGAAAGCAGTAGCTGCTACTTGTGTGAGTTTGGAACAAAGTGAAGCGATTGTGATGGGACATCCAGTCAAAGTATATGTGCCACACTCAGTTGAGATTCTTTTGACAAGAACACGTACACAGCATATGACCTATAGTCGGCTGACTAGGTATGAAAGAGTAATTTTGGGTGCTGAGAATGTGACTGTGGTGAGATGTACAACAATAAATCCGGCAACATTGTTGCCTAGTCCATTTTGTGAGGAAGTGAGAGAGGAAGCAGATCACGATTGTTTAGATGTGACAGATTTGTGCATGAAACCAAGGCCAGACATTAAGGATACTCCGTTAGAGGAATCCGATAGTGTGATGTTCGTTGATGGATCTTGTCTGAGAAATGAAAAAGGCGTATTGAGTTCTGCCTATGCGGTATGTACAGTGGCTGCGGTTCTGGAAGCATCCTGTCTAAAAGGGGTAAACTCTGCACAAATTGCTGAACTAATAGCTCTGATTAGAGCATGTAAAATTGGCAAAAATTCTGAGAATAACCATATTTACTGACAGTCAATATGGTTTTGGGGTGGTTCATGATTTCAGACAGTTATGGATGCAAAGGGGATTTCTGACTTCTTCAGGTTCTTCGATTAAAAATGGTAAAAATGTGAAAGATTTATTGGATGCTTTGCAATTGCCCAAGAAAATTGCCGTGGTCAAATGTTCTGCACATAAGTCAGGAAATTATTATGTGACGAGCGGCAACAGATACGCTGATCAAGTAGCGCGTTTCTGTGCACAAAATTCAATTGCAATAAACAGAGGGGTGGAAAAGAAAAATACTGATTGCCACCTGATGTTTTCTTCATGGGAAACTTGGGATGAGATTAGACAATTACAAGAAGAGGCAAGTGATGATGAAAAAGAAATATGGAAAAAATCAGGCTGCAAGAAGAGAGCAGAAGATGAAGTTTGGGTGTATATAGGCGAAAGACCAGTTATGCCAGATTCTTTACTGTCTCAAATGGCAAGGGTATACCATGGAATTGCACATGTTGGAAGAGACGCAATGATCAGGCTCTTCAAGCAGTCATGGTATAACCCAAAATTCAGAATCATTGCAGAGAGTCTATGCCAGAGGTGTATTACCTGTCAGCAGCAAAATCCAGGCAGAAAGACAGTTGTGAGTTGGGGAAGAATTGGAAAGGCAGCAGGACCATTTACGAGGCTCCAGCTCGATTTCATCGATCTTCCCCCATGTAACGGACTAAAATATGTGTTCGTTGTTGTATGTTTGTTTTCTCGTTCGGTAGAGGCTTATCCAACAAGAAGGAATGATAGCCTGACTGTTGCGAAGTTGCTTTTGAGAGAACTAATTCCAAGGTTTGGGTTTCCAGTCACTTTAGAGACAGATAGGGGATCTCATTTTAATAATGAGATAATTCGGATGATCTGTGCAGCATTACAGATTGAGCAGAAGCTGCATTGTGCCTATCGACCAGAAGCATCGGGAGTAGTCGAGCAAATTAATGGCACTATAAAATCTAGACTGGGAAAAATGTGTGCATCCACATCACTGAAATGGCCTGACGCTTTACCCTTGGTATTGATGAGTCTTAGAAGAATTCCAGATAAAAAGACTGGATTGAGTCCTCATGAAGTGCTAATGGGAAGAGCAATGAGACAAGCGATTGTACCAGCAAACAAACTGATGAATATTTCTGATGATCTAGTGCATGATTATTGCAAAGGATTGGCTGATCTGGTGCATTCTGTGTCTCATCAGGTTGGAGAAATTGCAACCACAACACAGCCGGATCAAGCACATGATCTGAGTCCAGGAGAGTGGGTTCTTGTCCAGAAACACGTGAGGAAGTCGTGTTTAGAACCCAGGTGGCATGGACCGTATCAGATTATTCTGGTGACAACAACAGCAGTGAAGTGTGGTGGCTTGCCAAACTGGATTCACGCAAGTCATACCAGAAGAGTCCCAAGTCCACTTGAAAAAGAAGGTGAGCAGCAACTAGTAAATGAAGAGAAGAAACCAGAAGCTGGAGGTTGTGAAGCTAAAGAATCTAGAGTGACAGATTCTGATAAGCCTGTTGATGATGAACAACCAAGCACAAGTCAAGTAGAGTGGGCACCAGTTACTGGGTCTCGTAAGTCTGCTGTTGAACAAGAAGAAGAGGAAGTTACTGAAAACCAAGAGCAAGTTCAACTAAGAAAAGGACTAAAGAAAAGATTCTGTGAACCAGAAAGAAAAGGTGAAGAAGTGGTTCAAACTAAGAGAGCGAAAAAGGGTGACAACTGGCCAAGTGGAGTGAAAAGACTGAAATACACCCTTGAAAGGAGAAAACCAGAGCAAATAAATGAAATATCAAGTCAAACTGAACAGGAAGAATTAGAAGAAGAATTAGTCCGAAGAACAAAGAGAATAAGGATTCCAAGTAAGAAATACAAAGCTCCAGAATGGACATATTTAATATTGGAAGAAATTAAAAGCACAGACCAAATAAGAGGAGAAGTTGGTACTGGCACTGAGCAAATTGATGAAAGCAAATTGAGACAGCCTTAAAAAGAGAACAGTGAAAAATTAAGGTGTAACGAAAATCAGTGAAAATAATCGGAAAGATCCAGAAGATTTAACGAAGACGAAAAAAAGAGGGGGTAAAGAAGAAAGCTTTGAAGTGTGGGATGCACTATTTCTCCGGTGGTTTTTGGACAAGTTGTCAAAATCTTTAGAGAGTAGTTTGAAAATTAGATTTTTCTTAGATTTTTATTTTTTATAATATACAAAATGGCAGAAGATATAGTGACTGGATATCAAGAACCTAGTTTTAAACGTAGATGTATTAAAGATTGCTTATGTAGTGTTTTGTTATTAATATTGATGTGGTTAATATTAACTGTTTTTGTATCTGTCCTCATGGTAACTAATAACAAGAATAATACTAATAATGTGATAAGTGAAAGAATGAACCCTGTTACTAAAGAAACTCCTAAAACTAACAATGATCAGACTGATGATAGCATGTATCATCATGATAAATCAATTAGTGATTTCTTGTTAAATGTCTTTACAAAATTGCTATATGAATATGTTAACATAATGGACGTGAGAGATTGTTACGTGTGCATGCAATTACCTTCGTCTGTCTCAGAGGGGGTGACTTATCATCACCTTCCCTTAACATATGGTGTATCATGTAGTGTACTAACCAGTCTTTTTTATGTGACGGGGAACTTGCAGTACTATTATTCAAATATGGATTTAGTGTTTTCAGAAATTCCTATTAGAAAGGATATGAATAAGGTGTATAGTAACAGAAATGGGGGATACATGGGAGAATTTTTCCATATTACACAGACAATAGATATAGTATATGCTCATAGAAATAATCTAACATGTAGTTTGTGGGCTGAAGAAAAGGAATTCATAAACATGGTAGAAGATAGAAGACAGGATTTTCAAAGAAAAGCTGCTGAACAGAAGTCACATGTACCACCATGGGCTTTTAGAGAGGGAAATTATAAAAAAGGCGAGACTTACGCTGCAATATCTCTGGATTGGTATCATAAAGGGAAACTTTGCTTACTTAGACTAAAAACGGACTATAATAATTATTTCATTGGTACTAGTGAATGTGAACACACTTACCTGGTAACTGGTGGATGGGGATTAAAAGGTGGAACTGATCCTGTATTTCCAGGAGTATATTATGTGTGTGGTAAGAATGCTTACTATAGGTTGCCAGCACACTGGTATGGTAGTTGTTATTTTGGGATCGTATTTCCTAAAGTTTATCATGTAGATAGAAATAATAAAATCAATGAAATAAAGCATGGACGAGCAAGTTTTTCAGAAATAATTGATGATATTTCTGGTGCACTGACACCCTCAGTTGGAGTCGTTCTAAATTCGCACAAAATTCGGAAATTGTCCACAGTGGTTGATCGTTTATCAACAGACACTGCTGGTGGGTTCTTAATGATTGATACTGAAATGGTTGCAATTAGATCAATGGTTTTGCAAAATCGACTTGCCCTTGATATTCTGTTGGCAAAAGAGGGCGGAGTCTGCGGCATGTTGAAAATTCAACACTGCTGTACTTATACTTACTTATCAGACCGACTTCATGTGGTTGCACGGCAGGAGTCTCCACTGCCCGTGTGCTTTAAATCCCGGATTCGATTCCACCATCAATTCTACAGACGTTCACGAGTAATTTCACCTGAACTTGGAATTCGTATATGGCTCTACACAAGATCTTCCTCGGAAATAACTAGATGGGCCATCAACCAGGATTCTTACCGGTTACCGTTAGGCTGCCAGCCCTCTCCCCTACTTGAGTCCTGATGAAGACCCGCCTGATGTTATAATATCGCACATATAGGGTTGAAACGTCGACAATATCCTGGTCCAGTTCAAGGCCCCGCTCACAAAACACTGAAATTGAACAGAGCAGCAGGGTCATTGTGTTGCTGTTTACCCTGGCCTCTTTCAAACATGTATATATCTTAACCACCTTGTACATATCACGCACTTATTGTGTCACTGATCACACCATGTCACTTGATCACAACTCACTCTAATTTTCACGTTGTTGGCAGCCGTGTATGCAACAAATTTCCTTATATATGGGTGAATGTAAATGCTGAAATTTATATAAAATATTCTAACACCCAAAAAACCTGATTCAATTGTGGTTTTTGCACCTTTGATTTATTTTTGTTGTGTGTTCCTTCTAAAACGTTTTTCACACTCAACCTTTGAAGGAAATAACTTGTTCTTGAAATTGAATTGTATTTTAAGAAATATTGTGGTTATACCCGACAGAACCATTGTACATTTTGCATTACTATACCCAGGTTCTGAGGGACACAGGGTCACCCCATTGTTTATTGAGCGTACTTATATCCCTGACAAAAGTAAAAGTCTTGCGGGGTATATAAAGAATATTACGAAATTACATGAGGATTTGACCCAACTGGAGGTTGACGGTGTTTGGGAGAAACTTCGTAAAAGTTTTTCCTCTGTAGGTAAATGGTTTTCCACATTTGGAAGTATTTTATTAGGAAAAATACTAATACCAATTATTTCAATAGCTGTAGTGATTTTGTCAATAATGATGGCATATAAATGTTGCAAGTGTTGATGTGGAAAAAAAGGAGATGACAGAATCAGACAATAAACGTAGAGCTAGGAAAAGAAAAAGAGAAGATCTAGAATTAGAGGATATGAGAGGAAATTACTATGAAATGATGAAAGATTTAGATGAGAAAATGGCAAAACGGGAAAGAAGTACAATCCTTTAGATGAAAATAAAGGTGGTAGTTGGTATGATGGTGATTTTTTTGATGGCTCAAAAATGCAATCAAAGGGGGGAATTGATGGAGCAGGGTTTTGAGAAAATAAAACCTGCTCGGATTAATTCCTCGGTAACAATTACTAACAGAGTGCGGTGAAAATAACATGCAAAAACATGAAAACATGGGGAAATGCTTCTGCGCATGCGTGCATTAATACGTGGACTAATGCATGAAAGACTAGGCCACATTCGCGTTTTGCTTAAAAATTAATAAAAATGCTGCTTTTTTGCACATTAATGCTTTGATTAGACAAATAACGTGGGATAGTGCAAATGGTGGGTGGTAAAACAGTGAGAATAATATTTCATGAAATTAATAATGTGTGTGTTTTATTCATCGTAGAGATGCTAGCAAATGGGCGTACATCGTTGCATGACGAGTTGAGGGGTAATAGAAAAACTAACCATTAAACCGAAAATCGAGCTTTGAGAGGGAATGGAGAAGGCAAAAGCTGAATAACCTTCATGAATTATTGTGTGTCTGCCAAGTAACGGAAGGATGTCCGTGAGACCAAGTGCAAATGTACAAACTTCTTCCGCGGAAGCTGCAAGAGGCGGACAATGAAAATGTAGATTTTTGAAACATGTTACCAGTTGAAGGAAGCGTGTATTCATGAAATGTGGATTACATATTATAAGAAATGTAAAACAAAGAATACTGTGAAAATATGGACGTGACTATGGTGGTGTGATAGAACACCCCCTAAACTGACCAATGAGAGATTAAGATTCTGAAAATGTTGTTACAATGGTGGGTTGGACATGAAGGTTTTTAGAGTATAACTGGGGTGTCTAGGGGTGTGTTCGGGGTGCGAGAGCGAGCGCGCTTTGGAGAAGCTAGTGTGAGGGAGATCGTCGCTGTCCGTCGGTTTGCTGTATCCAGATAGAGGTCTACCTATTTCCTGTTCCTGTCCTACTTTTTGTTCTCTGAATCTTCTCGGGGAACCCCCATCTATTCCCATGGCCAAGGGGTAGATTTTCCACTGATATACTTAGGTTAGTATAGCTAAAGATTCGTACTTTGCATAATCGTGTGCAAATGTATATTTGTCTCTGAAACTTATGTCTCTTCATCTATCCACTCCTTCATGTATTTCCGTTTATTATGATTTGAGTCTGACACCTATTGCCTTGATACATGTTCTCTCTCTGTGATTTATGCATTGTTTGTCTTGTAAAACTGTAAATGATGAGCATTTACCTTCACATTATTTACGATAAACATTATTAACTTTATATCGAGTAGGTGATTTATTTAGTAGAATAGATAGATAGTTAGTTCTTATTATTACCATCAACTTCTCAACTAATGGTCCATCGACCAGAGGAAAGAGAGTTGATTACAGTTTCAGTTATGTATCCTGAGTGTTAGGACGAGCCTGTAGTTCGTGAACAACTGATTTAACTCAAACTTGAAACAGCGCAAGAGGGATTCATGTGTTGGGTGTATGAGTATGGGCCAGTGTTTGTGTTTATTGATTATCGATTCCTGATTGGCGCTGGATCAACCACTTTCCAATTTGTTTATTATACAAACCTTTTTGTTAAATAATACTTTTAGAAAGTTGGCATTTTCTTGTTTTACCGTCCTGTGCCTCTGCCTGCCTGTGGAATCCACAATTACTCTAGACAGTCACACAAATGTAGCTGAGGTGTGCCCTGCATATCCTGATTGCCCATCACGAGGCTGATGGGCCTTCCTGAGCTAGAGTGGTGGAAGGAGTTGTCACTGACACCTGAATAGAGCTGTGCCTGTCCTCTCACAATGCTGTCTCCACCCCGTGTGTGTCTGGAGCCAGGACAGAGCAAGGCAGGATCTCTGCACTACAAAGACAATCCTTTGAAGTATGCCTAATTCAAAGGTGGAAAGGGGCAATAAGTATTGGACCTGTCACCCCACATTTTTAGAACACTTCTGGATGAAGAGGAGATTCTGCTAAGGAGAAGAGCTGGGAAAGCTGTAGGAGGCAGTGCTTAATTTGAGCCAGTGCTTTCCAGTGATCAGCACCGGCACTTAATTGGTTTCTGGTGCTAGGCACCGGCACCTAATTCTCACACCATACTTTAGAGCAGTCCACCACATGGTGGCACTGCTCATCTAATTTAGAGATGAGCAGAACAATGGTTAGGTTAGGAATACAATATAAATTAAAATTGCTAATACCTGCCTCCCCAGCCATTCCTTTAGCTTTGGGGACCTGGAATAATCTGATCTGTCGCATTTACTTGCAAGAGAGATGGTTAGTAGTTGTTTTGGCAGCAATGACAAGGGCGATGGGTGGTGCAAGCTGCAGTGGCCTTCTGGTCAGAGCCCTGGCACTTAATATTTTACAAATTAAGCACTGGTAGGAGGAGAACTCCCACTCTGATTGTTGCTGTGTTGTGCTGGCTGCTGCTTGGTGCTTCTGTCCTGGGCAGAGTAAGGACTGGACTATACTTTCTTATCCTGCCTATCAAGGTTATCCAAGGGCTTGTGTGGGCTTGCCTCCTGTTGGAAGTCTCAGGACCATCAAAGACTTCATCTGCAGCTTCCCTGAACAAATCTGCTGGGAGTTCTGACCTGTCAAGTGGTGCCAACTCCAGTTCCGGGCCCTTGGAGGTGGTTTGGCTGCTTCATGAGCTGCAAATCCACGCATCACCCTTCAACACTGTTTTTCCAGCTGCAAGCTTGCCGTGCGGTTGAAAAACCAACGCACCGTCACAGTGTGGCTGAAAAATCGATGCAGCGCTTGTTCGCGACTGGAAGAACCACCATAGCCCGAATCCAGAGCACTGTGTATCTGACGTCTGAGACCCCTGTTCCGACTGCAAGGCTCAGCTGTGCGGCTGAAAGAATTGACACATCACCTACTTGCGGCTGGAAGAATCGACGCAGCACCTGTTTCGCCACATTGCCCTCCAGCGCATCTGGATTTTACATGCACCTGGGCACCAAGTTTCCACTGCATCGCCCCGCAATAAGAAGCTGCTTTCGGAATTCAACTCATCGCTTCTCCTTGCAGTAAGGAATCGACGCAACACTTCTCCTGCGTGCAGCAGAACTGATGCCTCCATTCCCCTGGGGCTCAAGAATCGATGCATCGCTTGTGTTTTCTGACGCTTCCCTCCTTTGCAGCTGTTTTTTGGTTGGATTTTGACGCATCAAAGGTACTTTGTGCTAAAATCAACTCATCCATACCGTTCTATGGACTAAATTGCTCAAACCTTTAAAAAGTGACATCTTTGCTTATGTATGTTGGATTTTTGCCGTTTTGGTCTTGTTTGGTTTAGGTAAAGATTGGTTATTTTTCTAACCTAGTGTGGTGTCCATTTGTAGCGTTTTCACTGTGTTACTGTGTGCATTTTGTACAAATGCTTTACACATTGCCTCTGAGATAAGCCTGACTGCTCGTGCCAAGCTATCAAAGGGATGAGCAGGGGTTATCTTGGGTGTGTATCTCCCTTACCCTGACTAGATTAAGGGTCCCTACTTGGACAGGGTGCAAGCCACTGCCAACTAGAGATCCCCATTTCTAACATTTTGCATCTTAAAGATGTAGCCTACACTTTGATAGGCACAATAGACATGGCAAAAGTTAGTGGATCTCCATTATCAGTGTACACCATAGATGCCACTAAAGCCTTTGATCGGTCCAACTGGGCTTATCTATGGTAGATACTGCAGAAAGCTAAAGTGGGAGGCAATGTTTTAAGAAGTATTTGATCTCTTTCTACATTCCCAATGCTCAAGTTCTAGGCAGTGGGAACACCACTAAAAGGTTAAGAGAGAGATACTAGGCAGGACTCCTTACTGTCTGGCCTATTTATTGAGACACTAACACAATCATTGAGAGAAGATGTATGAATAATTCCATTCCACTATAAAGAATATAGTAAAAGAGTGGCGCAATTCTTTGTGTTCTATCGGGATACCTGGTGAATAACTTAAAATTATGGTTCATAACTCAGGATTTAAAAAAAATCTTTTTATTGATGACAGGTTTACACATTTTAATCACTATACAAACATTAATGTTCAGGGATGCAGTTTTATCGCTATGCTGTAACACAAGCCCCAAATCATTCACACTCTTTGCCAATTCCATGTTCGGTCTGTTTCATCGTGAGTTACCCTGGGTCCATCTCCAGCCCCATCTGCGGGGGCTCACTGATTCCTCCTCTATAATCATTCCATTTCTCCCAAATCTGTAACCACTTCTTGGGGCATCCTCTGGATTCATATATTGTCTTTTTTGTCACCATGCACCAGTCCATATCCCTCTCCCATTCTTGTAGTAGCGGTGTTTCCTGGGGCCCCCACAATTTTGCAATGTTACGTTTGGCTATGATCAGTCCCAATGCCACCCTTATTCTTTCCTTACTACTTAAGTCAGTTGGATCCCATATATTTAGGAGGCACATCTTTATACTGTTTTCTATCTTGTTCCCCATCACTTCTTCCATGCATTTCAACAGTGCAGCCCAGTAACTTCGTAGGTCTGGACAATTCCAAATCACATGTATAAAAGTACCCTTTTGCCCGCAGCGTCTCCTGCACCCTAAATCAGTTCTGTAACCCATCTTTACCAACGCCCGACCCGCAAGATACGTCCTATGGAGTACCTTAAGCTACACCAGTCTCAACCTGGAGGAGATAGCAATCTCTCTGGGGGAGGCGATTGCCTCTAGCCATTCTTCCTCCTCCATCTCTGCTACATCCTGCTCCCATCTAGCTCGAAGCTGGATGAGAGGGTCAGTCATGTTGTTGATCAGCTTCCGGTAGACCAGTGAGATGGATTTTTCCGGCATATAGCCATCTAAAATCCTATCCCCCAGAGGGGAGGACTCAGGGAGTGTTTCCCCTTTTGTAATAGCTGCTTGCAGTGCGTGCTTGACCTGCAAGTACCTAAAGTACTCTGTTTTTGCAAGGTCATATTCAGTTTGTAGCTGGGTGAAAGTCGCCACTTCTCCCGCCTTCCATAAATCCCCTACCTTAGAGGTGTCAATCAAGTCCCACCGGTCGAACCCCTTAGTGTTCCTTAAATTACCTAATACGTCTGTGTCCCATAGTGGGGTAAATTGCGTAACCCTTCCCTCCCAGCCCAAGCTCTTCGTGGCTGTCCGCCATATCTGAACCGCATGCATTGTGGGGCCTGACAGTTTCAATTTAGTGGGTTTGGAGTAAAGTACTCTTGTAAAATTTCCCCCCGGTAGTAACCACCTATCCATTTGGTGTCCAGGGTCACCTGGGGGTCTATATTGACTTTGATTAATCGCTGCGAGCTGCGCCACCCAATAATATCATTTAATGTCTGGAAGACCAATTCCCCCGTCATACCACTCCCTTGTGAGCTTTAGAGTTGATATCCTGGGCGGTTTCCCTTCCCACATAAGTTCTCTCTGGATGGCTTCTATGGCTTTAAAATATTCCGCTTTTACTAGATTTGGGGAGTTCTGCAGGGCATACAGGAATCGCGGCAGGGACATCATTTTAAAAAGCGCTGCTCTCCCCAGTAGGGACAGTGGGAGTGATTTCCAGTGATGAACATCACTTCTAAGTCTTTGTAGTGTGGGTAGGAGATTTTGCTCATAGAATTTCGTCGGGTCTCTAGTGACATAGATTCCTAAATATTTGAATCCCTCTAATGTTTCCTTGATAATCGTCCCTCTGGGCAGGGAGGGAAGCTTGCCACTGAGGACAAAGATGACTGATTTAGCCCAATTTATTCTGTTCCCCGAATATTTCCCAAAGTTGTTAAAAATATGCAAAGCTCTGTTCAGTGAGGTCTTGGGTGATGCCATATATAACAGAATGTCATCCGCATATAGCGATATGCGGTCTTCCCATTCCTCGGCCCACTTCAGCCCCCTCATGATTGGGTCCCTCCTTATCCACATCGCCAATGGCTCTAACATCAAGGCAAAGAGCAACGGTGAGAGGGGGCACCCCTGCCTCATTCCCCTCCCGAGGGTAAACACTGGGGACTTCCGATTATTTACGGCTATTTGAGCCAGTGGGTCCCTGAACAGTAATTGGACCCAACACAAAAATTTAGGACCGAATCCAAATTTCTTTAGAACGGAGAACATGTATGGCCATTCGGTCGTGTCAAACGCCATGGCTGCATCAAGGGATACCACCACCGCGTCTTCACGTATTGTATCTGCTCGTGCCATCACTCCATGCAACCGCCGTAGATTAAGAGCCGTGTTTCTGGCTGGCATAAAACCGGATTGTTCCGGGTGCACCAATTTAGGAATGACCTGAAGCAAGCAAGTGGCCAGTATTTTAGCGAGGATTTTGGCTTCTGCATTGAGCAACGATATTGGTCTGTACGAGGAGTATTTATTCTTAGGCTTCCCGCTTTTGTGAATAACTACTATGGTGGCCAGTCTCTGGTCTATGGGGAGTGATCCTTTCTCTCTACTCTCTTGTAACATTGTTATTAGGTAGGGCGCCACCTTGCTGGGAGCTAGCTTATACAGCTCAATAGGCAAGCCATTTGGGCCAGATGCCTTTCCCGCTTGCAGGTCTCTAATCGCTCTTTCTACCTCTAAGTTTGTTAGGTCTATTTCTAGACTCGAACAATCGTCTTACGAGAGTGCAGGCAGCGGCATGTCAGACAATAAGGAGATCGCTTCTTCTGCTATTGAAGACGTATGGGACTTATAGAGTTGGCTATAGTATGCCCCAAATTCCTCCGCAATCTCTTGCGGTTCGGTAAGGTGTTTGCCGGAATCGCCTATTAGCTCTACCACTAGTCTATTGGCTTGCTCTCTCCTATCCAGCCAGGCCAACAGTTTCACGGCTTTGTCTCCGACTTCATAGATCCTACTAAGCGTTGCCCTGTATTGTGCTTTTGCTGCGTCCGCCACTAGAGCTACATATTCTTTGGTCTTAATTTTTAGGGTGTGTCTAGTTTCGTCTGTAGGCGTTTCCAGGAGTTGTTTTTCCAATTGTAGTATTTCTGTTTCTATTTTGACTAGCGCCGCATGCTTTTCTTTCTGGGTTCCCCCGATCAGGGAAATGGCGTGGCCAATAATAACTACTTTGAATGCCTCCCAAAGTGTTTATGCTGAATCCACCGATTCTACGTTTTCCCTGAAATATAGCTCAGTCTCCTTTATGATTTTTTTGGGGGATCCTAAGATACCATGAGTTTACTGGGGCTACCCTTCCCGCCCGCGGCTCTCCCATCTCTATCAGAGCCCAAATTAGAGAGTGGTCTGATATACCCCTTGCTAGGTGGCTCACCTCTTTGATCTGGTCTAGTTGGTCCGCCGGTGTTATGATATAATCTATTCTAGACATGCTGTGGTGGGCTCCAGAGTAGAATGTATACTGTTTCTCCATAGGATGGAGCACCCTCCAAGTGTCAACCAACCCCATCGCTCCCAGGAAGTTGTGGATTTGTGTACGAGTAGACGGTATCTGCCTCGAGGGCCAGCGATCTAGTTGACCTGAGACGACTGAGTTGAAGTTGCCCCCTATAAGGAGCCTACCCTCCAGTAGTGCTAGTAAGAGGTCACCCAGGTCCTTAAGAGCAAGGGCCTGAAGGCCAGGTGGCACGTATACAGATACTAAGTTCAACATGCGGCCCTCCCACCTCCCAGAGATCACGCGAATCTGCCCAGGTTATCCGTTCGTACGCGATCAATCATCATCTGAAAGTTTTTCCGCAGTTTATAACCCCACCTGGTCATAGCCCCACATGCATTCCCAGTGAGATGTGTCTCCTGGAGTAAAATCACATCTGGGGAATGGCACTTTACATATTGCAACACGATGCCTCTCTTTATCTTGTCGCCCAGACCATTCACGTTCCAGGACAGTAGCTTATGTCTCTGTTGTAGTCGTGGACCCATTTCTATTTGTGTTGGTACCTTGTCTCATCAGGAGATCCCCTTCCAGTCTCACGCGATCTTTAACTACAGCCGTCAGTCCAATACCCTCTAGTCCCGGCGCAAAGTGCTAAAATCTTACCAATCCCTGTCAATAGTCTCATATACGTGTCATCTAAACTATATACAGTATTCAACACATTTTCCCCTGTCCCCTTGCCGTCTCGATGTGATTTGGGCTGTGAACTGTCCCATTACGACAATGTCATAAGTAGGATGGTTAACAATAGGAAATCCCACCCTCCATCAAACTTTGTCCTCCCCCTTCCCTGCCTCCCTGCATGACGGGTCTAAAACCACCCGCCTCCACAACTCTGCAGAGTGCCTTTCGCCCACCCCTGAACTATTGGTGCGTGGCCCAGCCCCGTGCCCGCTTACAATCATTTTGTTGTGAACATTATTACAATTACCAGTCACTTGGAACCTGGTCTGTCAGGTCGTTACGTTTCACCCATGATATCTTCTCGGGGACAGTCTCTCTTGATTCCACAGGTTTATCTATGCTTGCACTCTACTGGGGACTAGTGCCGTAACAGTTCAAAAAGGGAGACTATAGTATATCATCCTCTGTAATGATCAAAAGTCCTACCCAATTAGTCATTTCTATCCTCTTCCAAGTGGTCTTCTCCAGACGCAGCCCCCTTACTCTGCTCTGATCTTGATTGTCCCGATCCATTCCATTGGTTTACTTGATTCTTTTTCTTCACCGTGCGCCATCCTTCCAGCCAGTCCCAAGTTTCCTCTGGGCTGCTGAAGAACCATACTTTCCCTTCTGCCTCCACACGCAGTTTGGCTGGGAAGATCATTGCATATTTGACTTCTCTCTCTCGTAGGGCCCTTTTCACGTCGAGGAAGCTGCGCCGTTGATGCTGTATTTTGAGTGTAAGGTCAGGAAAGAAGTTGATTTTACTGTTGTCGAAATCAACTGGCGGCGCCGTTCGGGCCGTTTGCAATATGACATCTCTGTCTCGATAGTTAAATACTCAAGCCACTATTGGTCTAGGGGGTGCTCCTGGTTTTGGTCTGCCTCCAGGCACCCTGTGCGCGCCCGCTCAATAGTAAAAAATGTTGACAAACTTTTGGGTTGTAGGTATTTCGTGACCAGCTCCTCAACAAAAAGGTCGGTTGCTTGCCCTTTGGAGCACTCCGGCACTCCAAGGATTTGAACATTATTCCTTCTGGACCTCCCTTCGTACTCATCCAGCAACGTTTCCAATTTTTCATTTCGGGTCTGGAGGTCACTTACTTGCTTCTTGAGGGCTGATGTGTCTTTAACTAGGGAACTTGTTGTGGATTCTACTTCTTTAATTCTAGTGTTCATGTTCCTCATGTCCGCACTGATCAAAGAAACTTCGGTTGAGACAGAGTCCATTCGGTTCTCCAACGACGTTCTTACCGTGGTAATTGCTGTCATAATATCCTGCAATGTCAGCTCTGATTGCCCATCTGGCGCTTGCATTTTCGCTGGCGTTTCGGCAGCGTCTTTCTCATGTGCTCCAGCTCCTTTCTGCCAAGCGTATTTGTCCAATTTAGTTTGCATTACCGCTTTGCCACTCCTCCCTCCTGCCATCTCGGAACTTGGTGAGCCCCAAGTCCGTCTGGGCGGTGCTCCTGTCCCAGCTACTCTCCGCCGCCTGCCCGGAGCTTTCCGCCCTCATCGGCCTGTCGGGTTTCACTGGTGTACTCTGATTTACGTGCTATGGCAATGCCTATGTCCGTGTAGCACCTTGGTGCGTCAGTGATTGTAGACGTCTCGATTATGGCCTATGTCTGCTCCCTATTTCCCACAGAACTGCGTCTGGGGGTTCTAGAGTCCCCTTTGCCGCTACACCTTCTCCTTCGCGTAGTGCCAAGCGTATATCGCTGCCTCTCGTTGCCCCTGGGCCCTCTCGATTCCTCAGTGCCTCGGGCCGTGTCGGATCTGTCCCACTTATGGCCGTGTTGCTGTGGATTTCCCCTCCTTGTGGCACTGCTTACTTCCCTGGATTAGAGGAGGGGGTCTTTCAACCACAGCAGCGTCCAGTTGCCTCGACAGCACCTTATGCAGCACAGGTTACTTCTGTCCCTTGGGGCCGCATTACGTGTGCCCTCGTTAGGAAATTGGCCGTATGCGTTGAGTCTTCCTGGCTCGTCTGCTCGTTGTTCCCCCGAGCCGTCTTTCTATTGCCTTGGGGTTGTTTCCCCCTTCTAACAGGTGACATTCCTCACTTGTGGGCAAACTGAGGTCATTTTCTCCGAGCCGGGAGGCCGCCGGGCAACTTCCACCCGCGTCTCTGCTAATGCGCACCTTGTTTCCCCACCGCCCCACCCAGCGTTGTTCAATTGCGCAGTTGCGATCACCCTTCTCACTGTGGATCGCGCTCTGTCCTTATGTGCGTATCCCCGGGCAGCCCCCACCACTGTGTGCTCACCCGCTCTCGATTCGGGGCCCTGGCTTTATCTGACGGTCGTGGTCTCGGCACTGCCGAGTCTCACCACTCTCCGTCTCTCCACTCACTCGCCGTAAGCCGGCCTTGCGGGCGCCCCTCCTCCACGTTTCGGTCCTAACTGCTGGGCCTCCCTCCGGCAAACTTGAGCCGATCTCAGCTCCTCATCGCTTGATTCGCCCGTTTTCTCTCTGAAAGTGATCCCGACAGGTTCCGTTTGCATTTGAAGCTACTACAGCTCGAGTATCACCAGATACTTATACGGATTTATACAATTAACGGGCGCGTTTCGCCGGAGCCGCGCTAGTGAGCGGCCATCTTGCTCGGCTGTTGGCCACCCATAACTCAGGATTTGAGGCACTGCAAATATGTAAAGAAATTTAAAATCTAGGTATATATAAAATATTAATAGAATAGCTGATTGCAAGTCAAATAAGGTAAGATATGCACTGATGAGCAAATGGCAGAATAACCTGCTAACCATTTATGGCTAAGCAAACCTCTTAAAAGTGATTAACTTACCTAAGTACAGCTTCTTATTTGACTCATTCACTTTAAATTTTCATTAAAGAACTTAGCAAAAATAGAAGACCGTATGAGTAGTTTTGTATGGGGATCTAGAAGCGCAAGGATTAAATAACGGTGAGGTATCTATGCTGGATGGTCAGTTCTATTGTTGGGCGGTTTAATTAAAGAATATTTGGTGACTATCCTCATGAATCAGACATGGAATTGACGTTCAGATATTTATTCTTGGACATCTTCAAAAGAGGTGTTTGTATAAATTTGCCTCTTCCAAATTCTTTAAAAAGTATACTTAAATGTTTTTGCAGTGGACTGCAAGGATGTAGTATGAGGTAAGCGCTAGAGTTCCCAGACTGCAGTAACGGGCAACCAGTTTAGGATTATATGAGATGACTGACGAATGCACGCTTTCTGTGTAACAAGTATAAGCAGATAACTTGTCAACGCAGTTTAAAGACATATGGCAAGTATTAACGCACGTGCTGTATGCTTTTGTCAAGTCTGCCACACTCCCCAAAAATAATTTCCTCATCCTTTTCAGGGTCTACTGGACTCTAAACTGTGAAACTTCGAATGTAGAAGATGCGTATATGTTTTCAAAACATCTGATGTTGGAAGGTTATTGGCAGAACGCGAGTAGAATTATATCCATAATCGTGCAACAAGAGGTATAGGTAAGCAACATATTGATCATTTTTGGAATAACAAAACAAGGAAATAATATATTACAGAAGAAACAATGGATATGGTTCTGTTTATTTCTACATGTGCGCGGTAAAATTTGTAAGAAAAGATTATTGTGCCCAGGAACGTTCTGCATATTTGAAGAGTCAGATAGACAGGCCACCGCGACGGACTCGAACTACAGCATCTGGACCCGTTTCTGAAAAGTGTACGAGGACTACAAAAAACCCCACAAAAAAAAACCTGCCAACCTCGTTAGTTTTGTCATGGCTCGGACATGCGCCCCACAGTCACCCAAATTGCTATACGTTGTTTACACTGGTTTGAACCAGTTCAATACATCTATTAAGCACAGCCTCAATTGTTCTTTGCAATAGCGACACAAAGGAAGTCCATTTGTGAGAGAGAAGTTACTTGGATGCACATTGTTTTCTCGTTTTCCTTCAAATGGCCTTGCGCTGGGACTTCAGTCATGTCCATATCCTTAGCCTAATATGTGACCCGTATTTGTCATTTGAGGCAAAGACACCTGAATGGTAGAGAAGACTAGAGCTCTTAATCCACTTGTATGCCCTGCTCTAAAACCACTACAAAGGCTACGAGCCATTCAAGGGATGCAATGATACGCTTATTAGGATAAAGGTGTAAATGCTCTCAAATATTACTTCTCACCATTTACCCTGTGCATGTGAATCTTTTCTTATTGTGCCAAGAAATGACCAATTTACATGAGATTGCCTCTGCCCATCTATATGCGACTCTCTGCAGCACAAGCTGATGAATGGCTTTTTTGTTGTTCATAACTTGTTTTTCATTCATCAATCGCACAGTATACAATATAACAGGATGGCATACATGCTGGAATCACGTATTTCATTAGCAATACAGACCAATACACCCATCTGTAAGATGGGAACATACATTACAGTGAACCAACAATTGAGGCCAAGGCCCTCTACATCCGGTAGTCCTGGAGGAAATCCCAACCATATGTTTCAGAGCTTCAGCATGCAAATTTGCAGGCATGTTATAGTGCACATATATACTACTGGAGAAGAGTAAAAAGCAATTAAAATATTAACCATGATAAACTCTACAACAAATCAACAGCTAACAGTATTGGCAGCAGCTAACCAGTGCATATTCGTCCTTCCGGGGACATCCGTCCACGGGAGGGTGAGGGTGCGGGGGGCGGTGATGGGGCGGGGCAGGGCAGTGAATTAGGTGGACTCGGTTGGTGGGGCAAGTCACCCCCCACAAGAGGGCGGAAGGGGGTGGAAATTAGATGGCCCAGGAATATTTAGAGCCCAGCCCCATGAGAACGTCTTGCCCCATCTCGCACTCAGAGGCGGCAGTAGGTGTGGGTATTTACTCGATTCACATTCACTCCCTGCCCATGGGCATGTACAGACCCACACACACTCATTCCCTCACACATGCACCCGTTCACACACCTACCCAACCACACAAAGTGTCGTACAGGCCATTTAGGTGTCTGGGGAACCAGCCTCTGTGGTCTTAGCCGTCATTCCTCCACTATACCCCATTCGTGCAAGTCCGCCCTCCATTTGTCCAGTGTGGGGAGCCAGAACAAGTCCAGTGGACCGCGACGCTTGGCCAGCATCCGTCCCAACAAGGCAAATCTATATTTCATCTGCGTTCTCTTTTTTGGGGGTCGGCAACACTTCTAGCAGGCAGTGCTTGACCCAGGACTCGATCTGGACCCACGTGAACACCAGCAGCTCTTGCAGTATCCTGTCCCAAAAAGCCTGCAGTTTGGCGCAGTCCCAAGTCATGTGTAGGAACATTGCTGGCTCCACTCTGCAGCGGGGGCAGGCGGGAGATCGCGCTGCATTAAATCTATGTAGTCACTGAGGTGTCAAGTAGGTGTTTTTGCAGGTAGTGGAACTGCGTGAGCTTGAAGCAGGCGTTGCGTGTAACCTTGCGGACCTGCATGAATGCTCATTACCATTCACCGTCTGTGAGTGCAACCGGTAGGTTGGCCGACCACCTTTCACAAATCCCCGTCATGTCCACCATATGGTCAGCCTTCAGGGCTTTGTACATGCGGGAGATCAGCCACCTGGTGGAGCCTGGATCTAGTATTAGCTGTAATGTCTGCGACTCCTCCAGTTCTGCCAGGAAATCAGTCCAGACTTCTCAAGCCGCTGGCAATATCTTGGCATATTGTAGGAATTGGCAGGGTCGTGGCTGGAAGCAATTTTGGGCTTCCTTCAACGTGAGGAATATACCATTCAGATACAGGTCTCCAGCCGTGGAACATCCCTCATTGTACCACTGTGCTAGGTCCGTCACTGATTGCATCTGCCAAAAACAGGGCATCCACTACAGGGGCAGCAGTCTGCCATATGGGGCCCTACTCTGCCTGCTCCCATACCTCCTGGACCTGGCATAAGATTAACCGGCAGTCGGTTGGCACTCTCGATCCCCTCATCAGACACCCTGGAAGATCCCCTCACCCCACCTGGCCAGTAGGGCCTTCTCACCATTCGGACGCTCTGAGCATCATTGCACAGTGTGCTGCAGTAGTCTGCAAAGCAGTACAATCGCAGGTCCGGTAGACCCAGGCCCCCGAGCTCCACGTCCAGCTTCAGCACCTCCATCTTCACCCTGCTCTGCCCGCCGTCCCACACCAGGGAGACCAGAAGGCTGTTCAGCCGGACAAAGGTGTCTCTCAGTATTCGGCGGAGGGTGTTCGGTGAGAGATAGAGGCAGCGTGGGAGTAGGACCATTCTGCACAACGCCACTCTACCCATGGCAGAGAGGGAAAGGCAATTCCAGAAGCGGATCAAAGCCTCAAGATGAGTGATGACCGCCCCCATGTTTGGGTTATAGTTATCTTCAGCAGTGTGGGCCACCTGTATGGCCAGGTAGTGGAAGTGACCACATTCCCTACTGAGCTCTGTCGAAGGGAGGGCAGCCGAGTCCATTCCAAACAGGCTGGCTAGTGTGAAGAGAACGGACTTCTGGTGTTTAACTCATAGGCCAGAGGCCTCTCCAGAGGCAGTCATTATCTCCAATAACACGGCCACCTACTGTTCTGGGTGACTGACATATATTAGCACGTCGTCTGCATAAAGGGAGACAACATGGATGTGACCTCCAACTGCTATGCCCTGCCAGGTCATATCACATCATAGCCATATTGCCACGGGTTCCATTGCCTAGGCAAAGAGGAGCGAGGCCAGTGGACAACCTTGAATGGTACCTCGCTCTATGGGTATGCAGAGGAAGACTACAGTTCGACTGCGGACACCTGTCGCCGGTTGGGTGTGAAGCAGTCAGATCCACAAAGTGAATACCAGGCCCAGTCCCATCCTCCATAACACCTCCCAGAAGTAGCCCCATCTGAGGGTGTCGAAGGCCGTTTCAATATCCAGCGCCACTGCTGCTGCCCTCAGGTCCGAGCCCGCCAAAGAGTGGAGCACATGAGAAAGCCTCCACAAATTCATCTGTTTTTCCCTACCTGACATAAAGACTTATTGGCCCTTGTGGACAAGATGGGTCACCACAAATCCCAGGCACATTGCCAAGGTCTTGGCTAGGACTTTAGTGTCAACTCCCAGCATGGACAGGGCACGGTAGGAACTGGGGTCCATTGGATCTTTGCCGGGTTTTGGGAGATTGGCAATTTAAGCGTCCCACATGGATTGTGGTGATCAATGGCTTTGACAGCAATAAAACTTTATCGCCTCCATGTAAATTAACTACTGGATAACTCATTCAGTATCTCTGATTTATGCTGTCAAACCCCATTCAAGAGGCCATAGGACAGACCCGGGCTACTGGGCTCCAGCCATGGTGGTTGCGGCTGCTTGCCACTGGCGACCTGGGGTCTGTCCAACAGTAGCTCTGGAGATAGGGCCCAGTAAACTCTTTCCTCACTTGACTTTCAGAGCAGTGAGGGTGAGCAGTCACAGGCTTCTAAAGGAGGTAGTGTCAGTGGTGTAATACAGGCCCCCACAGCCCCTGTGGTGCAAGGGGCCCCCAAGCTCCAGGGGCCCCCCTCATCACAGTACTCTGGCCGGGGAGCTCCCAATTGAGTCTGGAGGGGGCCCCTCCATGTACCTTGCAGGGGGGCCCCCTCAAGTTTCAGTACGCGAGTGGGTAGTGTGGAGGGGGAACAAGAGCTAAGAATACAGCAGCCAACAAATAGATATAATAATGTCTTGTCCAACCCAGTGCTAGCCTTTTAAGCTAAATAAGGTACTTTAATCATACAGCATTACTAAGGTGGTTCAGTTACAGACAATAGGGAAGGCCTAGAGAAGAAACTTGCCATGAGCAACTGAAACTGCAGACTCACTACTCACCCCCACTATCTTCCAATCTGCAGCGATCAGGACTAACTAATCAGCAGCCTTTTGCCAAGAAGGTGCTCTCTGAATTTCTATAGGTAGCCCTCTCTCCATCCTTCTCAATTCAGGGTCTTGTTCTCCACCCTTTCAGCCACAAGAATTCAGGCAATACACATCCACTTTCTGAGGAAGCTATCCTTATCCTCCATCTAAACCAGATGCGTCCAAAATGGATCTCACTCACCCTAGTGCTCAGAATCATACAATACATACTACCATAAATGTACTATATATGCAATGCACATACACACACATTTGATATGTACACGAAATGTCAGTGCAAGGTTCTGTGTCTCGGGGGGCGCTAGGTGGCGCGTGACTAGAATGGCCGCGCTTCTGTAAGGCTCCTGCCGGCCCGGGCGATAAAACATACAAACCCCCATCCTGAGATGCTGTAAAGGCTCAATATTCCTACTCCCAGAGAGCGGAAACTTTGCTGACTAATTCGGTGAGGTTACGAGGCTTCAGACGTCCATATCGCGCTACGGTGACCGCAGAAAGCCCCCGCGCTGTGAGCAGAGAGTGAAACCTGGTGCGGCCGGGCGGCGACGGATTCTACGCCAGTCCGGTGCGGCGCGTGGGAGCACAGGCCCGCCTGACGAGCAACAGCGGGGGCGGAGGCCGTGGAGTGAGATCTACAGCAGAGAGAATAAAGAGAGTGGGCGCATCTACTGTGACTCCGAGGTGAGCCGATTCTGAAGGTGGGAACGACGGATGGAGTGCTCCCCAGTGCGGGCTCACAGGCAAAATTAGGAGGTGGCGGCGGGAGCATCTGAGCGCGCGGACTGAGTGGCGGTGTTGCGGGGCCCTGCCTAATTACGCAAATACAGGTGTGCATTGAAGGAGACTCGCACTGGTGAAGACTGGGAAACCCCCCATACAAAAAATAAACGCACGGCGGATACGTGTGGCGCTGTGCTGCTTAGCTCCGGCCTGACTGCTGAGGCGCGACGCTGCCTCCGATGGTGCCGGCAAGGTAGACTGCCATCTTGGACATCTGAGGAGAACGCGGCCCCCTCACAAATACCGTGCCAAGAGCTGCAAATCACAGCACTGTCACTACCCTGATTCTCCTGAGGTTGGGCAAAAACGAGGTGACCCGCAGAAGCTCCTGCGGGCGCGCCCTTTATTGATTGCTTTGCACTATAGACTGACCTGAACTGCGGGTGGCTGAGGTGGGCATGACACAACGCAGTTAGGAGGACGGCGTGATCCTAACTACTCCCCCTAAAAAGAAGAACACTGCGGACTCGCATAACGCAATTCTTCCTAGTATCTACCTCATATAAACTGACGCTGGTTCCCGCACTGCTGGCAAGAGTGGTTGCCATTTTCGACACTAGACACAGACGCGAACTCCACACAAGAACTGAGCTAGACGCCTATAGTCACGGAATTGACACCTCTCCGGACCCCTAAGAGGGTGCATGTAAACTGTGAGAAATAGAGATCCATACAGGTGCGATACCTGACGGTAGAGACACATCAACTTCACCCTGGGCGAAATTGGCTGACCTGTGAGACGAGCAGCGGTGGCAGACACCGCATAACGCACACCAGTGGAAGGCGAAAGACCGAACACATTGCCCGGTGTAGCGCTGCACGGAGAGATCATACAACATGGGGCGCACAGACACGAAACAAACGAAGATCCCGTTTGAGACGCGAAAAACACCCAGAACAGGCACAACGGAACAAACGGACACGGAAGCAGCGGAAAATCAAGAGGAAGATTGGAAAACTCTCCTACTTAGCATGAAGCACAGCCTGACGTCCATTGATGCCAAAATGGACACAATGAACGCGAGACTGGACTCCGTTGTGCACAAATTAGACCAACATGACCAGAGACTCAAAGAGTCGGAAACCAGAATATCAGACCTTGAGGACGTGACTAACGCTACTAAAGACCACGTTTCGCAAATGGATAAACTCCTTAAAATAATAGCAGATAAAAACGAGGATTTGGAAGCTCGTTCACGAAGGAACAATGTACGCATTCTTGGTCTGGCTGAAACAACCAACACAGGGCGAATGGAGGACTTCATTGAACAACTCCTCGTCGATCTATTTGGGAGAGAGGCCTTTTCCGCTCATCTGACGGTGGAGAGAGCTCACAGATCCCTGACCACTCGGCCGCCTCTGGGAGCACCTCCGCGCCCTGTGATTGTTCGCTTTCTAAACTACCGCGACCGAGATACTGTTCTGCGCCTTGCCCGAGAGAAAAAGCAGATCCCATACGAGAACACCACGTTAGCATTTTATCCGGACTTCACACAAACTGTGCAGGAGGCGAGACGCAAGTTTGCAACAGTTAAAAAAAAACTACAGACACAAGAGATTCCGTATGCAATGCTGTACCCGGCAAAGTTGCGGATCACACACCAAGGGAAACAGCATTTCTTCCGGACTCCACAACAGGCCGAGGATTATCTCAGACACCATCGCCAAGCGGCCTCCAAAGAAGCGGAAGCCCGAAGGCGCTCCAGATCCCAATCGCCGATGTCAAACCCGGAATGAAGTCTGTACCATTTCTTACTGAAAATCAGTCTGTCCTTACCACGTTATCTATCACGAACTGATATTCTCTGGAAATGACTCTCATAAGGCATCACAGTATCTGCTGACTCGCCCGGACACTCAACTCCTTCCCACGGTAACTGATCGCCTACCTATGGTCAGGTGACAGGTGGGTGAAAAAGTGGAGGGGACTGGGCGTGTCGTGGGCCCCTAGTGTCATTCCCGAGAGGGTGAACCGCCAGTTGTATTGCCTTTTTTATCACTGTGATTTGGTAATCGTTAGTTCCTCTACGATTTAGAAGTTAGGGGGGGTTAATATGCTCAACAAGTTGGGGACGTCGAAGTGGGAGGGGATCCAAGCCTGAACAAGTTGCTTCATACTCTGCGTGAGCTCGCTAGAAATTCAAATTCACTTTGCGTCCTACCAAATGAGGTGTAATGGCAAACATAACCCAACAGAATAGCAAACTGAATATACTAACCTGGAATGTCCGTGGCTTGAACAACCCGAGGGAAAAAAAGGCAGTTACTAGGGTATCTAGACAGGCACCAAATTACCATTGCCCTACTGCAAGAAACTCATCTACACCCTGGGTCGGCTCCCCCGTTCACCATGAGATGGGCAGCACATCGCTATTTTTCGTCATACTTGGGATACTCAAGGGGAGTGGCCATCCTCATTAAACGAGGTGTGAGGTTTGAATTGGGAGGGTCGGAGACTGATTCAAGCGTAAGGTATTGCCTCATCTGGGGTAGGCTTGAAGCTAAGGACGTAATGATTGCTAACTATTATGGCCCCAACATTGATGACCCGCACACCCTACTCCTGCTCTGGGGCAAGATACAAGCAATAGGCTCCACTTACATTATCTGGGGAGGGGACTTCAATGCAGTAGTATGCCCTCAGGAAGATAGGTCTCAAGCTTCCCCTCTTCACTACACGAACACACAGAGAACGCTAAAGGAATTGATAGACACACATTATCTACTAGATACTTGGCGATACAAACACCCTACGCTGAGAGAGGGCACACACTACTCTGCGGTCCACTCCACATGGTCCAGACTGGACTATCTACTTGTATCGGTGGGCATGGCACATTGGCTGGACACGGTTACCCATCTAGCCCGCACGCTCTCAGATCACTCCCCTGTGATGGTGACTATGCAGGTCCCGGTTGACCAATCACCCTACGTAGGCTGGCGGCTGAATCCCCTACACTTGCATGACGCTGTTTTCAGAGATGAGGTAGGACAGGAGATGCAGAACTTTTTTGAGCGCAACATTAAATCAGTGTCTAGCCTGACCACAGTATGGGAGGCATTCAAAGTCACAGCGAGGGGGTGGTGCATTTCTAAGGGGGGGTGGTATCCTTAGAGACATCAGACGAGAACTAAGTAACTTAGAGAAAGACATCAAGGCTTTAGAGAGGGAACTCAATGACGGGATGGGGGAAAACGCAATCAGAGCTAAACTGAGGGAAAAAGTGACAGATTATGAAAACGCTGCTGAACGAGAGTGTAATTTCCGTGGGAAGTATCACAGGGCTAGAGCATATGGGGGAGGGAGACAGGCCGGGGAGGGTATTGGCGAACGCAGTGCGCCAGCCCAAATTCTCCAATTATATAGCGGAGATACAAGACTCCCATGGTAGGACACACAGAAACCTGCCGGACCAGCTGCAGACGTTCGTGGAGTACTACAGGTCCTTGTATACCTCCCAGAGAGGGCCCCCACTCGACCTACATCAATACTACGAGGACATGGCATTAGCCTGGCTAGGGGACACACAGCGCAAATTTTTAAGTTTAGACCTAGAAGTTGATGAAATCAAGGACCCATCATGCAAATGAAGTTATGTTATGTTATGTTAATTGGATTTGTAGAGCGCAACGGTTACCCTGAGGTGTCCTGGCGCTATGTATTGCCTGAGGGATAGCGGAGATGGCGGTCATTGAGTAAACAGCCAGGTCTTCAGCCCCCTTCTAAAGAAAAGGAGGTCTGCGGAGTTCCTCAGGTGGAACGGCAGGTCGTTCCAGGCCTTGGAAGTGCAGGTAATAAAACTCCTGCCTCCCCAGCTCGCTTTTTTAAAGGAAGGAACTTGAACATTTTTTCCTCCTGTGGACCGAAGAGTCCTGCCAGGAACATACCATTTAAGCCTTTGTTTCAAATGGTCTGGGCCTGTTCCGTTAAGGGCCTTATAGGCTGTGCAGAGGGCCTTAAAACGTACCCTCTGTTTCACTGGGAGCCAATGTAGCTGAATTAATTCTTTTTTCACCGAGACAAATTTGGGGGTCCCCGACAACAGCCTTGCAGCAGCGTTCTGGGCAATCTGAAGTCTATTGATATGCTGATTTTGGGCATTCAAATAAAGACCATTACAGTAATCCAGACGTGCCATAACAAGCATCGTCACCACAGTCCTGAGGTCTCCTTCCGATAAATAGGGCTTTATTTTCCTTAAAATTCTTAGTATCAGAAAGCATGCCGGGAGAAAGTCAGGTCATGCGCCGGGATCGGATGGCCTGCCTATCGAATTTTATAAAACTTATATAACACACCTAGCCCCTATCCTGAAAGAGGTATTCTACGAAGCAGTGGAGGAGGGAAGTCTGCCTAGAACTATGAGAGAGGCCCAAATTGTCTCCCTACTAAAGCCGGATAAGTCCCCGCTACTCTGCGAATCCTACCGTCCTCTGTCATTATTAAACTGCGACACTAAAATACTTGCTAAAGTCCTATCCACCCGGCTTAGCCTCCTGATGGAACGTTTAGTGTTGCCTGATCAAGCGGGCTTTATTCCAAACAGGGCCACGGCGCATAACTTAAGAACGCTCATGGCAGTCATGCAGGACATAGACCCGAACAGCTCAGCGGTGGCAGTTTTTCTAGACGCTACTAAAGCGTTTGACTCAGTGGAGTGGGACTTCCTCATAGGCACTCTGGGATACATGGGAATGCCTCCTGTCTTTTTGAACTGGGTACAGCTGCTATATACGAAACCGATAGCTACGGTGCTGCTAAATGGCGCCCGATCCAACGGCTTTGAAATCTCAAGGGGCACCAGGCAGGGTTGCCCCCTGTCTCCCATACTATTCGCCTTAGCTATTGAACCTTTGGCGGCTAAGATACGGCAGCATCATAAAGAACGATCACTAGTATACCCATCCCGTCAATTGCTTATTTCCCTCTATGCGGACGACATGACTATATATTAAAAAGCCTCAGGACAATCTCAATCCGGTCCTCCGTGAAATAACTAAATTTGGGGCCATCTCCGGGATCCAGATAAATTGGGCTAAGTCGGCAATTTTCCCATTAACGGAAAAAACCATTGTACACCCCTTGGACTACCCCCTGGTATGGAAGACGGACGAAATCAAATATTTAGGCATACACATATCCCGAGACAAAGACACTCTTAGGCGCACGAATTATGGGATTGCTATAGATAAGATTACGGACAGCATAACTAAATGGGTACACCTACCACTCTTGATGGCTGGAAGAATGTCCCTAATAAAAATGGTTATCTTGCCAAAACTGCTCTACCTTTTTATGAACATACCTTACCATCCCGGGAGTTTTTTTTTTTAAAACTCTGAACACGCAACTCACGAGGCTTATATGGGGAGGTAAACAAGCACGTTTAAAGCTGGCCACACTGATGCTACCATATTATCAGGGTGGGTTTGAAGTTCCTAATTTTGAATATTACTATCACTGTGCCCAGGCGCACTTTGCTTCCTACTGGTTTCACCCTCCCCCCTTCATGCCACACCTAGCAGTGGAGGATGGCTATATGACTCCGATACCCCCCTCTGGCTATCTATTTGCAGCTGTGAAGGAGTGGGAGAGGGACCCATCAACAGTTGATTGTACTATCACTGCTTGGCGGAGAATTGCCAGCAAGTTGGAGGCCCCAATGATGTACTCCCCCAGACTCCCGCTGCTCCGTAACCCCTTATTGCAAGTTACTAATGAAGGGATATGTAGACGGTTGCTAGAAACTCTGCGTTATACCACATGGGGTGACCTCTATATTGAAGGGCAGTTCCGCTCAAGGGAGCAATTCTTTGGGGCGCACCCCCCTACCACCATGGACCGATTTATGTATATAAGACTCCGACAGAGTGTCAAGGCCGCTACACCGGCATTCCCCACAGAGCCGACTGCCCTGCCTCCTCTGCATGCACTACTACAACCCGAAGCCCCCAAGCACGTCACTTCCCTATTGTACAGGCATATGCAGAATGCACCTCCTTCCCAACCTCCGCCTGCTCGTGTGGACTGGGATGGGGATATGGAGACTCCCCTGACGGATGAACAATGGGAATTCAGTTGTGGGCAGACGGAGAAAGCCACAGCTAATAGTCGACTAAAACTCATTCACTATAAATTCCTACACCGACTATATTACATTCCTGTTAAATTACATAAGTTCCATTTGAGGGCCGATGATAAATGCGATAGATGTGGGAGAGAGGGAGCGGATTTCTTACACTTGGCGTGGCAGTGTCCGCAGGTGTGGGACTATTGGGTGCAGGTGTTTGCAGGCCTTTCACAAATGATAGGGACACAGATACAACCGTCCCCCTGGATAGCTCTGCTGGGCTGCATTCAGGAAGTTATCACAGCTCATAAAAAATTTCTAGCACTAAGCTTACTCCTGGCGAAACGCTGTGTGGCCTGTCGGTGGGGTAGAGGCCGTGCCCCTAAATTCAAAGAATGGATGTCTGATTTATCCACCTGGCAAGGTCAACTGAATAGTTACGCCGATCTCTTACCCCTGAAATCGAGACCAAAAGATATTTGGGGCCCCTTGACTACATACCTTATGGTGCAAGATTCGGGGGGTGGTCGAGACGCCGCGGAGGGAGAGACTGGGTTACAGGCAGCGGCAGAGACCACCAGAGCCCCTTTGCAGTCACAGGAGACAATCTAAGATCCAGAGTTTGGATGATGGAGGAAAGGGTGGGGGGGGTACGACCCGCGGGGGGTGTGCGCAAGCCCTGACACCCCTAAATGTAACATTGTGCCCGTATTTTGCCTGCCTTAGTATCAGGTACATGGTTTCGCTAACGGATGATTTCAGGTTGTCAGAAATCCGAACTGGAATGATGCCATTATCCGCACCGCAAGATGTAAGGGTGGGCTTGACTGTACGAAAGATGTTGTTCTTCAGACTGGTCAGGGGGATGTTCATTGTTTGTTATTGGATTTACAGATATACTACGTGATGAAAAATGTTGTAACTAAACTTTGTTTTCAAGATGCATAAACTGCGTAAAGTAATCCTTCTGCTGTATCACAATTAAAACAATAAAGGTTTTTTAAATTTAAAAAAAAAAAAAAAAAGGTTCTGTGTCTCACATAACAGTGGAATTTTACACTAGAGGGATCAAATGACCTCACTCTCACTGACACAGTAAAAAAGATTTGGTCACGCTATAAATTCCCAAAACATGGCATGCTGCCACTACTTCTTTACTCGCAGGGCAAGGGCAGTTGTCCTCTGTCTAATATGAGGGCACACCTAGCCCCCCTTCACTGGTCAGGCCCTTACATTGCGTTGTAAGAAACAGGCATTTTTCTCTGCGAGCACGTTATATTAAAGTGATGGCAGGGCCAAAATAAAAACCAAGGGGCCCATTACGATGGCGGGCGGAAGCACTACCGCCGTGCTGGCGGATGCAAAAACCACCAGTTACCGCCGGCACGCAGCAGTCCACACGCCCGCCCAATTACGATGCGAAAAGCAGGCCAAACACCGCCGGCAAGCCAGCAACACCGTCCGCCATCAAAGTGCGCCCGCACACGTAGCGGCGCAGCACAACTGACACACACCGTCCGACGAAACACGTCCCGCCCGGCGCATAAATTACGATGCCGCAAACAAACGGCTCCCACGGCAAAGAGACACCGCACGTGAAAGAGAGGCGGAAACACGGACGCAGAGCACGGACAACGAAGAAGCGGCACCCCGGGCATGAATCCAGCACTGCAGGCCCTTCCCATGCTTCTGCTGATGCACCACCAAGGACGCAACGTACCGCGGAGACGCAGGTAGGCACACACACAACAAGTGCACGCAAACAGCGCACACAGTGCAAGGGCGGATAAAGCGGACAACCCCCCACCAGCGCGTGCACACTACACATCCACCATTGCATCCACATATGACACACAGGCCAAATCCTAACATCGCGGAACACATGTGTACACACCACCTGGGACTAGGAACCAACCACCCCGTCACGGCCCCAAAGCGCCGATGACGCCGCCACACATGCGCACAACGCAGAGGCCAACCGCAGCGCCATGCATGCGTCGCACACAGACACAGGGACACAACCAAGCAGCACACACATCAGCCCCACCCCGAACGCACATGACACGTGACAGGCCGGCCACAGACATGTCCCCAACGCCCAATTCACGGACAACACCCAACGCCACACAACCGACGCACACATGTCAGTTAAGTCACGCAACAGCAGGACACACCCCAGTGTAACAAACATGGCGAAGCACACAGCGGCGGCAACACCAACTAGGAGAAGCAGGGCCCCTTCGGGAAGAGGAACGCCAGTACCACACTGAAAAACCCATACCACCCTGCACATATGAACAAGACACATGAAACGGAACACCAAAGAGCCCGGGGACCGACAACAGGTGGCCCAAGAATTACATCCACACACAAGGCCCAACGCAGAGCGGAAAGGCAGCCTGCCGCCCACACAAGGGAGAGCAGACAGCACTGAATGACCTTCCATTCCAACACCGAAACCACAGCCCTACGACAGAAGCCGGTGAATACAGCCATTGTCCAAGAATAGACCAACACAGGCATGCCGAGGAGACCGACCACACGGCAGATAGCGCATATCACAGAAGCACACAACGGACGGGGAAGAAAGAAGAAAACACTCCCCCATGTCGGCCACATGCAAGTTAATTGGAAGGAGTCACACAGCACCGACCTTGAACTGTCTGAGAAGCATGTGGGAAGAGGGCCCGTGTCCTCCAAACAAGCCAACAGAACACAAGTCCTGTCTCCCCACGACTACACAGAGCTCACAGCAACCCCGGAGCGTGCACATTGCAGACTGCACACACAGCCGGAGCACGCCACCTCTACGAACCGCTGCGAAATGGCAACCGCAACACACCTACCCAACTACGCCGAAGAGCTCAAGCTGTACCAAACCAGCACGATACATACATTGGGATGCGATCTCCTGTCCCTGCTGAACGTAAGTTACCGACTGACTTACCGCATCACATTGTTCAGCTGCGTCATGCCCGTCTTCTACTGTCGGAGGTGTCCCTACCAGCATCCCGTCGAGATATGCCTCTCCAACCCGGCATGTCTGAAGGCGGACCTGCTACCACTACTCCTCCCTCTGGACGCACACGACAGGGCCTGCTCTGCCTATGGGGGCATGGCGTATGTGGCCAACATCGCACGCGCACTGAAATGGAACCACTGTGCCTCCACACGACGGATCATCGAGAACAGCTACATCGAATGTCACCCAGCATGCCCCATCATGGTCCTCCAAGGGACAACCTACGAACAACACCTTGACAGCCACCATCCGCTTCATTGGCTGGCAAACATGTACACCACCAATGACATGGAAGCCCTGCTGGACGGCATCGCATACCTGTCAACCTGTAAATACGTCGGACCACAACGCAGGTTCCCCGAGTGACCTATGAAGTCCAACCCCGCACCCATGCTCAGCTTCCGCACGGACTGGCCAGTCACCACCACAACAGCCATACCAAACGACCGGCAACTGTAACCACACCATCAACGACATCGCCATGACATCGGATATGACCGGGACATGCACACTGTTCCCCATCACATCCAGGAACACCGCATGCATCGTGGGAGGCAGTGGCATGGGCTCTGTGCATCGCACCCACATGGACGGAACTGCACGAACAACCAGGACACGACATGGATCCAGCGCCCATGGACACACACACCGCTCAGTGGACATGAATAGGTCGCCTGGAGTCTGTGGGTGCTGCACCCCTCCCACCCCCGCCCCGGGAATCCCATACCAGGACCTTTGCATGGACGACAAGTGCATACAACAACAACACGACCCCAGTGACTGTGACATGTCCAGTAACCACCACAGTGCAACAACAAGTGGCACGCCGCTGCATGCACGCAAGCACATGCCCTGATGTCATCTCACATGCACGCGTGCATGAGGAACAACCGCAGCAAACCTGTCACATGGAACTGAGATGGACTGTGCCCATGATGCCGAGCGGTCTGGTAGGCTACATGTATACCGTCTGTGTCAAAGTCCGCAGCTCCGCAGCCATACGTAAATGTACATTAGCACAGCCTTGGCCAAGCAGATGTAACCCCACACCCTATCCCATTTGTAATCATGCTCAGTATATCCTCAACATGTATCCCGCTGCCAGTAGTGTCCACTATACTGCATCACAGAGGACAGAAGACTCAATATAATGTTTGAAACCAGAACTGTCTCCGCTGACTCATTTCACAAGTACGAATGAGAGAGGATGAGAGTATGTGAAGTACACGGCAGTCGTGACATGACCATGTAGTCCACTGGTATTGGATGTCAACGCAAATGAGTAGCACTACTGTGGAAGACACACATGTGTCGTGTGAAGTCGTATGGACGCAGTGCTCAGGTGGGTGGGTGCGACGGGTAGATGCGCACATGCCAAGTTGGAGCACGCCGTGTTGGGAGGGGTCATGAACAGTACACCACCGCTTCCCTGGGCATTGTGAGAGGACACCTGTCGGGGGAGTGAACACGTGTGTGCACAGCAGCCGGGCACATGTACAAAGCGGTACCAGGCGCACCGAATGCCCACCCTCTGTGGACAAGCTGGATCCTGTTGTGCGCCCGCCATGCCCCTTGACAAGGCACACACAGCCCCAGTCGACCAGGTGTAACCCCAACATAGTCAATCCACACAGGCGATACAGGGCACGGGATGGCAGTGGAGCATGGTGTGTGAGAGGTCTCCTCGCGCTCCTCCTGGTCATATCACGCAGGCAATAGAACCTCAACGTCCAGCATGGCAAAAAGTCAAATGGAAGTGTAGGGGGACGCACCACAGCACGAGCAGCACTGACGTCACGGGAGGTGGCTCGCACCATCCCATCCATTGCCCATCATACCAACCACGCCACATGCCATTGCGACTAAGTGCAAGCGCGTGCGCCACCACCCCTGAGCCCTCCCCAGAGAGGCCAAAGAGTGAATGTGTGGGCCATCAGCCACAGACGGACGCGGCATGGCCGCAAGGGCAGCCACAGCCACTGGGTGTCGCAGGTGGCGGATCCGGAAGGCGAAGACTGTGATGCATAGTCCATGCAGGCCGGGTCTCCATTTGGGGCACCACGCAGGTGGACGGCGTCCCGCCACACATCATACCCTGAGACAGCCCACTCGTGCAACTGGACCCACACATGCACTCCTTGCCCTCTCTGGTGCGAGCTTGGGGCTGCCTGTGCAAGCGCTAGCCTCGCAGGTGAGCATGCATATTGGGGGGCGAGGGGAGGACATGAGGGCTGGGGCGAAGATGACTGTATCACTGTCAGTTAGTACAAGGGATGACCCAGATGTGGAAAGGAAGAGACGTGTCCCGTGTGTACTGCAACTAGTCGCCAATCCAACTACCCCCCATGTCCGGAATGTAAGCCCGCACCTAGGCCCGCCCATCCGCCACATCGAACATACCACCAGCACGACAACCTTCCCATTCGAAACACTGACTGGGGGTGGCGACCAGTGAACAATCATGTGTAGCCTACCCACGCGTACATGTGGGCCCTCCATGATCCATGTCACCTGCGGCAAAGACATGACATGCGCAATGAGGGAAGTGAGGAGAGCTGTCCGCCCCACGCGCAGAAGGTGCATCAGCTCCACAGACCCAGCAGCGAGTCCAGCAGGGGTCACATGTGCAGGGGCAGCTGTGCCTGGTGTGAAGGCACATGCATATGGACAGCACATCGACCAATGTGTAGTCTGCCCACATCCACAGTCCATCATCATGCGGACATAGGAATTGAACACAGGGCAACACATCTTAGCTGGTGCACCCACCGTGACCAACAATGCGCAATCATCGACGTACCCGCCCTGTGCATGGCCCCCCACCCAACGGAGGCACATCCAGTGCCACCATCCCACACACACAAGCCTTCCACGGAACATGCTGTGTCCAATGGTCAGTACAGAGTCAGCGCCCATCTGGTGGATCCTGAACAGGAGACACATGCACACACATGCCAGCTCCCACTATGTACGACTGCCACCTGGCACGTGCAATGTAACCTCTCACCTGTGACGTGTGACTGCAAGCACACAGCCGTCTTGGCATGGGGCTGTCAATGTGGACACCAGTCAATGTTTCGGGAGGTGTGATCCGTACAGTGCTGTACATAGGGTGCAGTGCTGACACCTACTACTGTCTCATATCCCCTCGTGCCACAGGTCCCACTTGTATTGGCCGCTCAGCCCGTGCCCACATCGTCGTCGTCGTGTGCCATACTCATCCAGCCTCGGAAGCAGTACCATGCTCAGCAGACACTCATGTTGCCGTGGCGTTGCCGCTTGACGAATATGCAGTCAGTCCCCATCAGCACGCCCCGCAAGTCATTGGGGCCTAGATCCCCATGTGCATGCACATGGCAGTGGTATGTCTCACTTGCCATTGCCATTGTTGGGAGACCTGTGTAAGTGTATTGTGGCCGTGCCGTCCCAGCTTGACAGCTGGGCTGTGGCCCATGTGCTTGCTCAGTCATGTCAGTGATGTGTATGCGAAATTGCTATGTGCCGTGTTGCTTTGACATGTGTCCTCTGCCATTTAACCCAGGCGGAGACCGAACATTGACCGCCCATACCAATTGCTGGCGGACATGGACGATACAGAGGTAATCAGGAAGTTTCGGCTGGACAGGCCAACTCTGCATCGACTGTGTGCCATGTTAGAGCCCCATCTCCGTCCCCGCAGGGTGTATCCGACTGCTGTCACCCCCACGGCTAAGGTGATGGCCGCCATGCATTTCTTCGCCACTGGGTCATTCCAGCACACAGTGGGCAGTGGAGGAGGGATGTCCCAGCCCATGTTCAGCAAGGTGCTGAGGGATGTACTGGCAGCCATGATGCTGTACCGGAACAGGTACATCCGCTTCCCCAGGGCTCGTGAATTGGCGGCAGTGAAGGGTGCATTCTATGCCCTTGGCAGAATCCCACACGTCGTGGGAGCCATTGACTGCACTCATGTTGGCCTTGTTCCACCACAGGCCACTGAGCACCTGTACCGCAACAGGAAGCACACGCACTCCCTGAATGTGCAAGTGGTGTGCCTTGCGGACATGGTGATCACCCACGTGTGTGCAAAGTTTCCAGGCTCGGCCCATGACGCACACATAATGCGCAACAGCATCTTGCCACGACTGATGGCCAATCTGCAACAGGATCGTGGCTGTATTGTCGGTGAGTATGTGGAGTGGTGTAGCGTGCTGGTTGTGCGATGCTGTCCCCTGTCCAGTTGGAATAGCAACGGTTCTCTGTGTCCCTCACACCCAGGTGACTCTGCGTATCCGAATGGGGCATGGCTGCTCAGTCCATTGAGGAATCCTCGCACCCCAGCAGACGATCGATACAATGAGGCACATGGGAGGACCAGACGTGTGGTCGAGCGTACCTTTGGCCTCCTCAAGTCCAGGTTCAGGTGCCTGGACCGCACCGGGGGTGCACTGGCGTACTCCCCACAGAAGGTGTGCCAGATAGTGGTGGCGTGCTGCATGCTGCACAATCTGGCCATTCGGAAGCAGATCCCCCTCATTGTGGATGACGGAGATCAACCAGGGCCCCAGCCCGCAGACCAGGACAGCTCGAGTGAGGTGGACAGCGGAGAGGAGGAAGCTGGGAATGTGCGCCAGCAGCTCATCGCCCGCTACTTCACTTGACGGTGAGTGTCCATGTACGACGGATGATGTGTCTGTATCTATGCAGGTGTGTGTGTGCTGTGTCAGGGTGGCCGTATGTTCACTGCGTGCAGTGTGTCAACGCTCCATGGCCAGGGTAGTATGCCACTGTTGGTGACTGTGGCATTGTGCCCTATTGCTCTGTGCGATGTGTGTACATTGCTTGTAGTTGTTGACATGTACTGTGTGATGGGTGTGTGACACACTCATTGAATGTGCTCCTGTTCTGTCTCCCACCCCTAGGTCCCTACAGGCCCTCCGGATTCCATTGCCATGCCACGCATCAGGTGCCTTTCCGCCCAAGGTGGCCGTTGTATTCCGTACAATAAAGACACAGGGCACAAACAGCAGTTAGTGAAAAAGGTGCATTTATTACAAACTGTGACATGTGATTGTGTGTAAGGTGATGACAAAAGTGGTGCGTGCAGTGACAATGAGCTGTCGGTCATGGCTGCGTGATGATCAGGGTGTACCCACTGGTTCTATGTCCATAGTCCAACACACACATGCCATCCAGATGGCTGTGTGGAGTGGGATCGTAGAGCAAGTCAATGCAGTGGCTGGTCAAGGAAGGCTGGCGGAAGGCTGGCTGGCTGCCTCACTTGCGACTGGAGCGTGCGAAGTCCTCCCGGGAGATCTGTTTCCTCTTCGGACGGCCCCTTCCACGTTTGGGAGGGGGTGTGTGGTGGCGACCTGCTGGTGGTGGGTGAGGTGTGCTCACTGGCTGTGGACGCAGGGGAAGTGGACACTGCTGCCCGAGCCTGCGCCCTAGCAGGTGGTGGCGGAGGTGGTGTTGCTGGCCTTGCCTGTGACCCCACCGCCACCACCAGCTGGCCCATGAGGTCCACGAGTTGGTCCATACGGGACACGAATTGGCCCATATGGGCGTCCATGGACCTCAGCACCCCCAGCACCTCCCGCGTGTCAGTAGCAGACCTGGCCCATTGTCCTTGGGCCTCTTCATAGGCCCCAAGGACTCTGGCCATTTGAGGCAGGGCATGGCTCCCAGGGGAGGCTGGCGTTTCCCTGACCCTGCTCCTCCTACCAGTCCTGCTGCCACCGGCCTGCCCACTAGCCACATTGCTCACCACGGTCCTCGCTGTGGCTCCCAGGGTGGATCCAGTCGGCCGGGCCACCACCTGCGCTGGGGCTGGTGCCAGCGAAGACGTGGTGGTGGTGGAGGCGGTGGTGGTCGGTGCGGCGATGGTGGCGGTTGCGGCAGTGGTAGTGGCCGCAATGACCGTGGGTGTGGCCGCAACGACAGTGGCAGCAGGGGACTGGGACTGTTCAGCATCCCTGGATGATGGGTTGGTGGGTAGGAGGGGTCCTGGGAGCGGCTGGGCCCTGCCACGCCAGATGGGCCAGCTTGGTGGTCCGTGTCCGAAGAGGTGGACAGATCCTCCAGATCCGTGTGTCCTCGTTGGGGGCTTGTAGGCTGGCTGTGCTGGCTGCTGTCTCCATCCCCAGCGTCCAGCAGTTCGTCACCTGTGGAGAGAATGAGATTTGTTATTGTGTTGCACCTGGCGAAGTATGTATTAGTCGTCTGACATTGGCAGTTTGTGCAATCTCGTACATGGGTTTCCCGGAGGCGAGTGTGTGGCTGTGGCATCTGTAGGTGTGTGTGCTAGGCAATGGGACTGTGTGCTGTGCACATGTGGCATGGGACGGATTGGCCATGCCGATGGGTGTGTTGCTTTGCCCCTACTCATTGTGACTCTGGTGTATGCGGGCTCCTGGCCCATCCTGGGTCTGGTTTGTACTTTGCTTTTGGAGTTCAAATGGAACGCTTAGGAACGCATTTGGCAACATGGGGGCCATGCCCCAGATTCGCATTTGGGAGGGAATATGCTTTTGGGGTTCAAATGGAACGCTTAGGAACGCATATGGCAACATGGGGGCCATGCCCCAGATTCGCATTTGGGAGGGTATATGCTTTTGGGGTACATGCTGTGAGCCATGGGTGCCGAACGTGACATGTGTTGTGGCAGCATGACAGTGCATGGTCTGAGGTGTGTGCATGCCTGACATGCCCTGCATATTTGCTGTCTGTTGTGGTTACTGGACATGGCATTGGACGCATCGTTATGAGTGAGTGATAGTTGTGTGCCAGCCAACGTATTGCAGTTGTCCCATCTCCTTGGTGTGCGTGCTGCCCTGTGCCATGTGCATCACTGCAGTGCTCGGGGGGTGTGGCCCATGTTGTGTGTTGTTGCTCACAGTGTGTCGTGCGCTTAATTGACTTCTGGCACATGGTTGGTCATGGGCATGTGTCTTAGCGTGACTGCTGTATGTGTGGCAGCTGTGCGGATGACATGCCTTTCATGAGACTGGGGCTGACGGATGGGATGGATGGTATGTTGTATGTGCATGGTGTGTCTGTGTGTTTGATGGGTTCAGTGGTGTTCGTGTGCATTTCTGTTGTTCCGCTCTGTTGCGTCTAGTGTTGTTTGTCTTACATAGGCGTAGTTGTGGGGTGTGTGGTTGACAGGCAGTAGGGGCTACATGGACAGGACTTCAATGGTGTTTCGGTTGTGTGTGATGAGTTGCACAGTGGCTGCCGTGTGGTACTATATTCAGTGTGGCTTGTGCATGCAGACGTGGCTCCTTGGGTGTTGCTATGTCTGTGATGGGTCATGTGGGGTGTGAGTCTGCTGTTCATGTCCGTGTGCACATTGTTCACTTGTTCGTGATGGTGGGCGGTGCTGCGTGTTCGTGTGCTACGTGACATGTCCCATGTGTTGGTGGTGTTATGGTCCTCATGCCTCCAGTAATCCAGCCCTGTCCAGTTTCCCACCTGCAAGTTGTTCGTGCGTGCACTGTACTGGATGCCACATGGCTCTTAGCGGGGGTGCTCCATGTTGCAGGTCTGTGGGGGTGGGGGGTGTAGTGGGTCGTGGGGGTGGCTGTACACCCACTGACACCGATTGCTGTGGACCGTGATGTCTGCCTTTCGGCTGTCGTTGTGCACTGCGGTGGCTGACACGTGGGTGTGGGGTGTGGGGGATGCTCCTCCTTGCTGTGCTGTGGGACTGGGGACTGGTGTGTGTTGTACTTGGGCTGTCCACCGTCCCACCCACTGCACTTTGTGTTCCTGCCACTTACCTGTTACTTGTCGGTTGGTGCAGCTGTGCCTGACACATGGGTGTGGGGAGTGCTCCACCTTGCTGGTCTGTGGGAGTGGGGGCCTGGTGGGTGTTGTAATTCAGCTGTCCCCCTCCGACCCACTGCACTTTGTGTTCCTGCCACTTACCTGTTACTTGTCGGTTGGTGCAGCTGTGCCTGACACATGGGTGTGGGGAGTGCTCCACCTTGCTGGTCTGTGGGAGTGGGGGCCTGGTGGGTGTTGTACTTCAGCTGTCCCCCCTCCGACCCACTGCACTTTGTGTTCCTGCCACTTACCTGTTACTTGTCGGTTAGTGCAGCTGTGGCGGGTGCTCGTTGTGGCGCTTCTGGCATATTTGGGGACCTGTTGGTGGTTACGTGGCTGGCTTAGTGTACACATGTCCCCACGCATCTTACAGTTGTTCGGTTTGGCCTGTGTGTGGTAGTGTCTGTTGCATGTGCGTGTGATGTGTTGTGTATTGTGTGCTGGACATGGGGGTGTTTGTCCCTGGGAGCTGTGGCATGGTGGTTGCGCATGTGTGTACATAGCGGTGTGCTGGTATACATTAGTTTGTACTTACCAGCCTCCACTCCCCCTGCTAATCCGGCGAGGATCTCCGGATGGATTACGACTCGCACCTTCTCCTCCCACGCTTTGAAGGTCTTAAAGAGCGCGGGATTCCCTCCGCCAGTGACGGCAGCCAGCTCTCTGTTTTTGCCCTCCTTCTTCTTGACCAGGCTCTTTACGTCATTCCAACGTTTGTTTATCTCGGTTCTGTTCCTGGGCAGGGTCCCGACTGCATTGACCTGGTCTACGATCCGGGTCCACATTCTGTTTCTGGTGGCTAGTGGTGTGTGCTGGACCATGTTCCCATAGATTTGTGGGTACACCTTGATGATCTCGTCGACCATGACCGTCAGCTCCATGGGCGTGAACTTGGGCATCCTTTGTGGTGCCATGGTGTTTGTGGTGCTGGTGCGGTGTGTGTTGTGTAATGTGCAGGGGGTTTGTGGTGCCGGTGTTTGGTGGTGGTGGTGGTTGTGATGTGTGCGTTTCTGTGGTGTGCTGCTGTCCTTGCTGTGTCACTGTGTCCTCTCCTCTCCTCTCTGGTTTGCAATGTAGCAAGGGGTTGTGGTCTGTGGGAGTGCTGCTTTTGTACTCACCTATGTGGGTGTGTCCTCATGGTCTGTTGTTTTCAGGTGTGTTGTGTCTGGGGTTCTGGCCTTTGTATTTTTTGTTTGTCCGGGGGTGTTTTCGGGATGTGTACTGTGCTTGTGTATTTGTGCGTGCCTTGCTGTGTGGACTTGTTGGCCATGTTGTGTGCTATTGGTTTTGTGTGCGGATGGTTTCTGTGCAGGTACGTGGGCGCCATGGCTTCTGCCGTGTCGATTCTCATCGGCGTTGTTTGCGCTGGCGGGCGGTATATTTGTTGTTTTTCCGCGCTCATGGCGGTGCAATCGTAATTTCACGTGCGGTGTGTCGGCCGTGTGGGCGGGCGGTTTTGTGTTGTCGTGCGTGTTTCCGTCCGTGGCGGGCGGTTTGACTCCGACTCGGACGATGGCGGGCGGTATTTTGTATGATTTTTCCGCCGATGGCGGTTTTCAGTTTGTGTACTCATAATGGCGTGGTCGGTGTTCAGGCGGTGTGTGCGGGCGGATTTTTGCCGCTTCCATGCCTGGCGGATTTTTTTACGCCGGTTATCGTAATGGGCCCCCAAGATACTAGTCTCACATGCAGCGGGGCGCTCAGGGCAGGTCTATATGCCTGTTTACCCTACAGGGAACAATACTGTCCCAACACATTCTACTTTCATTGCATTTATGTGAAGTTTTGTAATTCCATTTGTGGTGCAGAGGTTACTGAAACAGCCTGCAGATACCATGTGTCATTTTATCAAAATTTTCGCTTGACATATTAATATTCCCTTCAATATGCTTTAATTCTTAGTTTCTTTTTTTTTTTCAAATAAAATGTATATTTTATCTTGAGTCAGAATGATCATATCATCTTACAGAGTTAGATCACATATTAATACATATCTTCACCCTCTTTAATTAACAAAAAGAAAGAAAAAAACACAAAAACCAAGAGAGATAAATATTCATAAGGCAGAGATCAGTTGCCTTCATCTACCACAGTCAACCCACCAATTTTTTAATGCTATAAATTTCATCCATTGTAGTTTGGACCAAATCTTAACCACTTTTGTAACTCGTCTGGGTCCATGTGCCTTAGCTATAGCCATTTCACACTCATACGTTTGTCGAAGTATTGACCAGAATTCAGCAGCTCTAGGTGATATTACATCCACCCATGCCCTCTCAATGCATAAGCGCTAGCTGTGATAATTGACGTCAAAGAGTTAAGACTATGGTTGTCGCCCCTCTGTAAGCCAATTAATATCTCTTTGTTATTTAAGCAAAAGTTAAGCCCCATCTGTGTAGATAGCAATCAGAATATACTATTCCAGAATTCTTTTAGGGCTAGACATTCAATAAACATATGAACAATGTCTGCTGCATAAAGGTTACATTTTGGGCAATTTACACGTAATGAATTCATAGAGGATGTCCATTTGGAAATACGTTCCGGTGTGTAATAAAGCATATATACTGTTTTAAATTGTTGCATTTTGAGATTAACAGATATAATTGCCTGATCAAGTATTTCAGGTGCTTCTTGTATTTCTGATCCCGTTACTGTAATTGCTAATCGCTGGCTCCATTTTGCAGCAATCTGCGCGCTATCATCTTCACCGTGCGACATAAACTCCTGGTACAACGTACCTATGTCGCATTTTGAAGACTGATACAGCAATTTGTAAACTCCAGAGATCTCTTGATCCTTGTTAAATTCACATTTGCGAATGAGATAAACTCTGACCTTGAGATATTTAAAAAAATGATCTTTGCGGTAGGCCAAATATATTCTGTAATGCAGCAAAAGATCGTACTCCTGGCTATCATATAAGAGGCCCAGATTTTGTAGTCCACTATCCCCCTAATTCTTAGTTTCTGCACCACTGTATCCACTAAATGTATTACTATGAAGTAAGGATTGTTTTTTTCCCTAGAGCACTGTTTCCTAAACTGTGTGTCCCAAGCAGATTTTTGGTGGGTCGCAAAAGTCCAAGCAATAAATAAAGATGCCTTTAAATTCTGTATTTATCTTGTCACACTTGCTGCGCTTCAAAGACAGAGGCTATGTCTTATGGCAAATTGCTGCTTATATTTTTGACCCAGGGATTGGTGTTTACAAACTCCTCTTTATTTGCAGTCTGAAAGAAAAGAAAAGTGAATTATGTTACAATCTTGCTGGGGTACAGTGAGTGAAAGGCTGTAGGATGTAAAGTTTGTAACACACAAGAACATGTAAAATACCTGTAAATGATCTGTACACATTCAGCTGTTAGGAAGGCAAAAATGATGCACGTTTTTTGCGTAATTCTGAAGTGCGATGGAAACAAAGGGGCATATTACCAAGGGCCTTATCGCCGCTTTAGCGGCGATTTTTTTTCCGCCCTATTAGCAAGCTGTCGCTACAGCTGTTAGCGACAGCTTTCAGGTGACAGCGACCGTTTCCCTTGCCACTTTGCATGTCAGCGATAAATATCGCTAATGACATGCAAAGTAGGCGTGCCCCACAAAAACAACAGGAATCCACTCGCAAACACACCTACCTCCTATCAGCAAGGCGGCCCTGGGACAAGGTTAGCGACGATGAAAGTCGCACTAACCGCGGTTATCACAGGTTTTTAACACCTGCTCATAACCTGACTTGTCCATTCTACTCAATGGGGGGGGGGGGGTGGATTATGCGGCTGAGACCACCATGGCCTATCAGCAACCACCCCCCTAACGCTGGGTTATTATCGCTGTAATTCATGCGATAATCCTGTTTTGCGCCAGCTATCGCTGGATTTCCATCGCCGTGGAGATGGCCGTTGCTAATAACGCGCTATCTCGGCGATGGAATCCAGCGATAGCTGGCGATGTGAAAATACTCGCTAAGCGCGCTTTGCGATATTTATCTCAAAGCGTTGCTGATATGCCCTAAAGATTTTAATATGATCCAAACATATCAAGTCACTTTAGTGGCCATTTCAATGGAAACTGTGCTGTCTGTAAATGACAGTGCACTACAACGCAATGCTTTAGTTACCGTAAAACATCGCCCGCCTCATATCCTTTCAAGCTAGATGGGTCGTTCTAAAAAGTTAGGGAAGCATAATTCACAGTAAAAGTCTCTGCAAAGAAAAATAAGTAGTACACACACTTTTAAGGAGGAAATTGCTTGTTAACATTATGAGTTCCGGTATGCACTGTGCCACATAACTGGAGCATTAGGCTGGAATTTTACATTAATCTATTTGGACTTGATAGGTGATGTACATTTACGTTAATGACTGTGCTATGTTTATTAAACCGGCAAGGTAGATTAAGCAGCACAAGCAGCAGACCATTGGACGTTTAAGCGACAGTCACTACAGCATCATAAAACATATTTAAACATTATAACTGTAACAAATTGTTGATAAGGACTCTTTTCATCTCGTATCAAAACATTTTAAGCGAGCAGATTCATGCAGAAAATAAGCCAAGTGGTGTTAAATGCAGAAGACAGTGCTAAATGAACAATGCCGAGTTACCCAAAAACCACAAATGTTGTGTCATTTGTTGTGTTAGGCCACATAATACTTTTGGACTCCACAAGAATGCACACAAAGCTGTTTTCTGTACTAATAAGTGGGATCTCTCGCTGAGGTATGCAGTAGAATTGGACAATGGTAAATTATCTCAGACGCCTGAGAAGGTGTGCAGAAACATTTAAATCCCTGTGAAGGCGTTGATTAGGATTGTGGTAGGATAAGAAAAGAGTTGTTCTGTGTGCATTTCAAGGCTGTGCAGTTTCATGATGGCATTGCAAGTGCACGTCACCTGAAATGAATAATGTTTGCAAAACAGGGCATACTAATAGGGAATCAGACGAAGGGATATGAAAACCCAAACACCTGTTCAAATAATGTGCGCATACCTGCATTCCACACATTACTGAAAGACACGTGATAGGTTCAGACTTGAGTGCATACTATTGTTTGGAAGTAATGCGATCACCCAAAAGGTAATCGTATAATGGTTATTGATCTAGAACGACTTGTCCCGTTGTTTTACAAAAATACTTTTTGCCAAGAACAGCTATTTTCAACATGTAGTTTTTAGTTAGATATATGCCGTCTGCAGGTGCTAGCATTGTATTTTTGCAGCTCGTGGGAACCTTAATTAGTGGGCATTACTCTTTTTTGTTTTTTAAACAGATTTTATTGATTTTGAGACACCAACACTGCCCCTCTAAGCGAATATACAATAAACACAAATGCAAGCATAAAAATCCCTGCAGGTAGAACCCACCCCCGCCACTCACCCCAGTGATCTGTATGTGCGACATCAATGAAATTAGCAACATTTGCCTTAACCCATCCTATACACGCATCAACCCATGAAGGTTCGATTTTTCGTCGCCGAACGTTTGGCGCAAAGGGCGGGCGAACTCCAACACAATACCCCAGTATTCCGCCCACGTCTGCCACACCTTAGCATGCTTTTGCAGGCAGTCCCGTGCCCTATACACCGCTACCTCTAAACCCATGCAGTGATCCACCCCCTCCTTCTCTCCACCAAGTAAGGGGAAGCCATGGCTTTCCATTCCCTCGCTATGTCAAGGGGCAGCCCCAAAAAGAGCAGCATTAGTTTGTACCGGTTACCAACCAGTATACAGTTAATATGTAGGAGGGTAAGTTTGGGGTCCATTGGGACATTTGAACCCAGGATCCTGCTCAGGCAGGAAGTCACTCCATGCCAAAACCATTCTAAGACTGGACAGCCCCACACAGTATGTAGGAATGTCCCCTCTGCATTTCCACATCAGAGGCAAACAGTGGAGGCAATAACCCTCATCCCCCATAGGCGATGTCTCGTGGGGTGTGTCCTGTGAAGGTATTTAAGCTGTATCAGTCTAAGCCTGGCTGCAATAGCCTCTGCTCTAGGTGCACCCCTAGCCTCAGTCCAGTCCTCATCTTCAAGGTCTCCTAAATCAGCTTCACTTGACCTCCGCAGGGATGGGAATGTGTCAGGTTGGTTGGAGATGAGAGTCTGTTATATACTAGCGACCTTATGATCTCCCAGGTCCCCCGAGCGAAGCTTACTCTTTAGCGGATTAAATTCGGGAGGTCATTCAGGGCTGTTATATATGGGGTCAATGCATGGCGATGGAACTGACTGTGGTAAAGCTGTTACTCAGTTTGCAAAGTCTGAAAGGACTTGAGGGTAGTCCCACTCATAGTCTCAGCCAGAGTAGATATCCCTATCAGGTGCCATCAACGAAATCCATCCAATCCGGCCACCTGTGACAGCGCACTGCTCTGCCAGAGCTTTATCAGCTCTGTCAGTCTCACCCACCAGTTAATTTGACGGATGGTGCATTTCCCATGATTGAATACTAACTTGGTCGTTAGGGGTAGGCCAGCAAGGCTGCTGCCACCATATAGAAAGGAGACAAGGGGGGTGTCCCCAATAGCCCACCTCTCGTATACAAAAGCGGGGTCACTGTGAAAGTCGTATCTCCAATCATTAATGATCAGCAAATGTGAGGCTTGGTAGTATGATTCGATGTCAGCCGCTGCAATGCCCCCACTGTAGGCAGATTCAAAACATTTGCTAAGAATAATACGAGGGATGTCATTGTCCCCTAAGCCGCTACGAAGGATAGAAATGATTTTCCGAAAGCATTGTCTCGGGATGTCATACAGGAAGGTTTGTAACTGATATAAGAAGCGGGGCAAGGGCATCATTTTAAAGATTGCCGGTCTTCCAGCCATGCAAAGGAGTAAGACAGACCACACCCACACATCCTCCCTCAGGCAATTCAACACAGGCTCATGGTAATGCTACCTCCATAGCAAGAGCAAGCAGCAGAGGGGACAAAGGGCATCCCTGTCTCGTCCCCTGCTGGATCGCAAATGGGTCGGATCATCACCACCAGGTCCGTGTGGCTAGTGCCTGATATGACTCATTGCATCTAAGCATTAGCCATGAGCCTGAGAAAAGAAAGTGTAATCGCACCTGGAGGAGTGATAGGTTCTCCAGTCATCTATTAGACCTAAGGCATCGAGAAAGGGAGGCATGCAAGTGCCTCAAGCGCTCAAGGGCAATCCATGCGGTCGCCACTGGTCAGTGGTGCTATCCATGACGCCGTTCCAATCTCCCCCCATCATTGTGAGTCCCTACGTTAATTCACCCCACGGTCCAGTGATTAAGTCCACACACAACTGACTTATAGGAGGAGGGGCGTAGACACTGAGAAATGTGAGGTGTTCCCCAAATAAAATACCTATCACAGCCGTGTACCTGCCCTTCGGATCCACCTAGGTCTTAATGTGCTGGAAGGGCACAGAGTTCTTAATCAGGATACCTTTTTCACTAGAACTCAGAGTGAAATACTAGTGTAGAGCCGAACCTAGTCAGATAAGGGACCTTGTTACCCATAAGATGAGTCTCCTGCAGAAACAGAACATCAAACTTTAACCTCTTAGTGTATTTCAGGACTGCACCCCTTTTAATTTTATCAAGCAAGCCATTCACGTTTGAGAACAATACTTCGAGCTGATCAGCTATATGTCTGGCCAGATTACTGCTCATGGTACACTGGGGTGGAAAAGGGGTGGGGGGGGGCGGTCAGCAGCTGGGTCGTGGATGATGCGCAATGGTTCTTCGAAACATAAACAAGAACATTTCCCCAACAACCCCCCCCCATACATCGAGAACAGAAAGTATCTGTGGCGGGCAGACCACCGCTGGGTCCCAACAGGGAATACCACGGGGCCCATCCCAATGACCCCCCATAACACCAGAGGGCCACCACCACTCCCTAAGCCAGAATGGACCCCAACCCTCAAAGTTCAACGTTGTCCTCTCAACAGGAGGGTATACAACAAGGGAGTTAGACTACACCACTCCCACTTTTGTATGGTCATTAAAGTCTTGCTCTGCATCGGGGCTTCCTGGGGGCAATGTCAGGAGCAATCTATGACTTACGACCTCAGGTTGCGGGCATGGTAACAGGTTTTTGGGCCATGGAGAGATCTGCCTTCCTGACCGGGTCCGCCTGGTCAGAGCGGGAGGGGGCCTGACCTCATCAAGAGTTTCTCCAGAAAGAGTGTGACCTGTTTCGTCTTTTCACCGGAGTTTTGCAGGATCAGCTGGGTCTCTCCCCCTAAGATGAGCCGAAGTAAATTCGTTGAGGAGTATCCAATGGAAAACCTATTCCGGCATCTCATAAAAGAAGGTTTGGGAGCAATAGAGCACCTTCAGCTTAGCGGGATACATCAACATGTACTTCGTTTTTAAATCACTAAGCCATTTTTGGGCTGCCGAAAAGGATTGCAGTTGTTGCTGCACCATCCTAGTATAGTCGGGAAAGATCATGATAGTTTGGGACTGGAACATGACTTTGCCCTGGAGCCAGGCGTGTTTAAGGATTTTGTTCCTGTCCATGAAGTTCAAGAGTTTCACAATGACGGGCCGAGGCTGAACTCCAGGTAAAAGGCGGCAAGCCATAGCTCTGTGAGCGCGTTTGATGACACAAAGAGACAGAGCCTCGGGGGGGCATAAGGGATCTGAGCCATTGGTTCAAGAAGCGCTCCGGGGATGTGCCCTCTCATCCCTCCGGGAAGCCACGATCTGTAGATTGTTTCGACAGGCTCTGCCCTCAGCGTCCTCAACTCTAGCTGCCAGTTCAGTGGTCACAGCTGTGAGTCTGGTTACCATCCATGGGAGCATGCGAATGGAATCCTCGACCCCCGACACTCAGGTTTCTGCCTCTGTGATCCCCTCGACAGCCTTCCAACGGTCCTGACGTAGCAGAGTGACATCGCTTCCTACCGCGCCAATCATGATGTCTAGCATGTCTCTGGATTGAGTGATAGTCGCCAGAAGGGTGGCATTATCTGGAGTGGGACCACCTTGCCAATCCATCACAGCAACCTTGGTGGCATCCCCTGAGTGTGCAAACTTATCTAGGGTGCCCTCTTTACACCCTGGAGGAGCCTTGTCTTTAGCCATAGTCAGTGCTAGCAGCGTAAGTCATACAAACCGGGCCATTCCAGGAATATACCATTGTCTCTGAGCTGCCTGATCCCCACCACAATCCAGTAAGTGGGGCGGCACGAGCAGTCAGACCACCAGGGCCACCTTCCGGCAGCAGGAACATATGATAATCCCCAAAGATACGGGAGGAAGGGGCCCCAGAACCAGCCAGGTTCGTGTGAAGAGGGATGAAAGGGGGGCCCAAACCTCACCTCATTCGCATGTCTCTCATAGAGGCTCCAGAAGGGCAGACAATCCAGAGAGGCAGCACCCTTTGCTTTTCCTCTAGCACGAGGGGATTGTGGGCAGCAAACAGTCCCTCTGGCTGGTCGAAAGCAGGAGGAAGGGACCAGCAAGCAGGCACGATGCAAGGTGGACACTTAGGGGTCTAAATGTTCCGGTCCGGCCCTCCGCTTCTCTGGACTCCTCTCACCATTGACAATCCCCACAGGCAGTCTTGAGGGGGGAAAGAAGAGACGGGCCGGATTGATCACCTCAGCCACACGTAGCGGCCCCCAAATGCTCCCTCAGCCAGCCCGGCTGCCCCAGTAGATAAGGCCCAGTAGGGCCGCTCCAGTGCACAGAAGGCGAGACCGCCGCCTCAATCCAGGGGAGGCAACACACAGCTCCACAGCCCACTAGCTATGCGCCATCTCAGGCGGGGCCCCAGACAGAGCAAAATGTGGTGCCTCCGCACCAGCACAGACTGCTGTTGCCGGCTGTGCCCCTCCAGCTGCCACGGCTCTTCTCCCTCGTTCACGTGATGTGGAGGCCCATGCTGCCTCCAAAAGCCAACCCCACCGCCATAGCAGAGCCTCAGTTACCTGCAGCTGTAAGTGGGGAGCGCAAGGGCCCCAATGTGGGCCAGGATCATGGAGGATAAGGAGCGACCGTACAGAGCAAGATTAATCAGCAGCCACCATGTTTTGAGGTTAAGCCACGTCACCCATGGGCCTTATTCTTAACGTTCTGCTCTCATCAATACACTTAGTAAGTAAAGGATACCCCTTACTGCCATCAAATCCCTCCCTGCCAAGTAAGTTTAGATGAAAATATCAAGTTTTAACTTGCAGATGCTTCATCCCAGTGGTTGTTACCAGAGTACTCGAAGCCTGGTACTTTTATGTGTGAACAAAAGGGCAGCCCAAATTTAAACAGGCAATGTCAAAGAATCCAGGACCGACTCTACAGGAAAATCACATTTCATGAGGTGATACAGGTGCATGAGTAACCCTCACAGAACAGAAGCTGACTCTGTGGCAAAGACCCTCCCTAAATGCAATCTTTGGTAAATCATTTCCTTCAAATGAAACAGAATATGCTTTGATTATAGGGTATGTGAGATAAAAGTTGGCAAAGAACGTGGATTGGATAGGATACTTCACTTTAGCTGAGCTTCTGCAACTCGTCATTCAGGAGTTTGCAAACATATGCAGGTCAAATGAATCTTTGAAATATCCTGGACTCACCAACGGTAGCACAGACAGAGCTCCAGGCATATCTTAGTCAGAGGTGTTAGAGAATAAGTTAACCAACAACAGGCAAAATTATTACACAGTATTGAGATTGCTGGAGCGAGAATCAGTTTAAATAATACTTTGTTTACCATCACACACACAGGGCTGATCCCCGCTGTGCTTCAGCCCAACAGGTCAACGGACCTTGGACGTTCTAGTTTAGAAGATCAGGAGCAAATCATCACACAAATAGTAATCTAAAGTTCAGTCAGCAATGAGAATTATTTAAAGTTTTTAAGGATTTTTTTTTCAAAGTTTAGTAGATCATCTTTATTCAGAATCATAAGTTTTATTCATATTAGTATCAAATAATCAATTTTTTACAGAATTGATAAAGAAAAATGGTTAAATAAAATGAAAAGCATTAAGCGTGTTCCATAAAGGAAGAAATCCCGATTCTAAGAATGGGATTAAAAGTGTCTGTAGGACCCCATAAAGAGTTCAAATTCAAAAAGATTATCCCTCCTTCTTGCCCACTGCTGCTGCCGCTCGCCCGTCCGACCGCACCTCTGCTGCTCCTGTTGCTGTTTCTGCTTCCGGGCCGCTTCCGGGCCAGGCTGGCTTGACATCAGCGCTTCAGCATCTCCCAGCACTGCCGCACGTCGCTAGCCGGCGGGAGGTTCACCCGGCTTGGTGGTACTTCAGTGGGCGTTTTAGTGGATGTCCCCCGAGTCCCGACACGACCTCAACACGGCCTCACGTCCGTACGTCGCTGAGACTGCGTTCTAAGCCGGGGGAGTTCTCACCTGCCTTGGTGGTGTTTGGTGGTTGCGAGTGGATGCACTGGGCCAGTTTCCATCCTCGAGGAGATTCCAGCGGCCCGCCCCTCGGGGGGTGAGGTAGTGCGATGGGGGTATAAGGTTGCCCCTTAGGTTGTTAGCTAGCCAATGATTGAACTACTTACCTCTTAGAACCCAGGGGGCACATAGAGCAAAGTGCCCCGGGACCAGAGGTGAAATTCTCCGTCTAGACCTGACCATCTATTCCTTGGTACATACCTTCATACTTGGATGAAGGTGATGACCCCTCTACCATTGTGAACAGAAAAGGGGGGAGTAAAATGGTCCTAAAATGGTCCTTTGAACGGTCTTTGAAGGGGTGCAAGAAATCTTTGGACTACGTGGTGAGGAGGCGGCAGTGGCAGTTGGGGCATGACCAAAATTAGGTAAGTTCAACTTTTGTTTTTCTTTTGATATTAACCTCACCTGCTGGTTTAGTAATGAATACCTCCTCCCGCCCATCACCTCCAGTGCTTCGCTGTAAGAGAGCTCTACTTAGCGCCCCAAAAAGTAGATCGCAGGGGAGAGTTTGTAAAAGAAAGAAAACAGGAGGGAAGAAAGTGTCTGATCAACCCGATCAAAGTGCTCTATCAAATGGGGAAGCTCAGCGCTCACCCCTTGTTACCTCAATAAAGAACTTCGTCCTCAAACATTTTAATAATGGAGTCCAACCGTCACCGGAGGAGGGGATTAAGATAGCCCAGATACCCCACGAGCAACCCAGTATGTTGGAGTTGGCAACAGATGTATTGTGCGCAGCATTGGATGAAGTGCAAATAGCTAACCTTTCATTGTCTCCTTCGCAGGCTATAAGTGTGACCGCAAGCAGGGGCCCAAGACTGTCCTCTTCTCCACGGTCAGATATCTCTTTATCATCTTCCTGTTATGATGATTCTGGACTCTCCCAGCGGATTTGCAGAGATCAACAGAATCGAGTTATTCCATCATCATACAACGCTCCCCTGGTTGGGGAACCAAACTCTACACTTGGATCCCAGGGAAGGTCCATAACAATTCAGTCTACCACTTTGTCATCTTTGTTGGATGTAATGCTACTTATGCAGACCACTCTACACGGGATCTTGGAAACGCTGGTGTCAATAAGGACAAATCAAGAGGATCAATCACATTTTTTGAATGACATTCGACATGAACTGCAATATTTTAAAAACAATGTTGGCGGAACCACGATCACCCAGCCACCCACTGCAGTAATGGTCACAGAGCCTTGGGGGGGCCCATAGTGTCATTTCAGGGAAACTTGAATGCCAATTAAATTCGGAAGGATCCGTTTATATTTCTAAATCCTCTATGCTTGTGAGGAAAAAGCATCATTGTTTAAATCCTTCTAAATTTACCACAAGGTTCTACCGTACACTGGGGTCAAGGACTCGGAATGGATTGTTCGGGTCCTATGCCCCATGTGTAGGAAAAAAGAAAGCCTCAAGTATGACAGGGAAAGCTAGTAACGGTGTTTGCCCCCAAGGCCAATACTCGAGGCCCCAGGGTAGCAGATCCGTAGATGCACCCTCAAATAAAAAGGCAAAATTAAATGTAAAACCTTGCCCTAAAATCAGTTCGGACCCCATTCCTTCATCCCTGGTAGTCCGTCCCACCTCTAATAATAAAGATCCAAAAGCAGCCCGCTGCCAGGTGGTTAAGACTCAGTGTTTGAATAAATCCCATAAAGAGCTTCCTTCTGCTTTTGAATCCCCCCTCAGGTCACAATTGGTGAGCTCAGAGCTATTGTTGGATATTACCTGTCGGGGGGGGGGGGGGGGAAAGCAAAGGAACTTCGACCTTTGAATTGCTCCAAAATTCTCCACATATTTCACCACATTCCCTCCCTTTCAGGGATATCCTCGCCGGATCTAACTTCGGTTGGGTTTCAACCTGGCGAACAAGGTAGAGAAGTTTCTAGAGTCTCTTTTATTTCGCCCTGTATCGCGAACCTAGTGCTTAAGGCCGAAGACGACTTAGCCAAGGCAGGACAACAAACCTTATGCCCTTCAAAAAAGAGTCCTCTGCCATTAGCCCCCCAGTTGGGCCCTATTCCGCCTGCTATCTTAAATATGCACAGCGGTCTATTTGCTACCCAATGGGAGTGGTCTATACCCTATAATCCGCCTGTAAGGCCCAAAGGTACCTGGCAAAGTAGCCAACCACCTAATGATCTAGTGGTCTGTAATTTTCAGTTATTGGAATGGGTGTGAGTAATAATGTTCTCAGATACTTCCTACTTATAAATGTCTATGTTCATAAAGAAGACCATCGGCAAATGAAATGCTGGTTGGAATTATTTGAATCCCCCTTCCAGTATCTGGTAGCAAAATATCTGGAAGCAGTGATAATAATGGCCTGGGATGTTAATGCTCGTCTCTTCCCTGTACAGCTGGACCTGCAGCTGGAGGAAGCTTTGGATTCTTATAATATTCCCCCAGTGCAGTTTCCGCCCAGGATCATTAAAAAGGAGGCTAAAGTGCTGAGTCAATGGCTGGCGAGTCATGGTCTGATTTATTTAAACGGACGATTTAAAAATGATTCGCCAGCAGCAGTAACTTTCCGGCAGGGCCAGTCTTTAGGCCCTATTGATTATATATTCAAGTCTCTTTGGCAATTCAAAGTTTTTAAGAGTTTTGAGGTGGCAAAATATGAGGGTAGTGATCACTGGGCAATTACAGCAGTCCTTGACCTGTGTGAGACAGTGTCCCCAGAGAGGGTTTTGCCTCTAGAAATGTCCTATCCGCGTAGGCTCTCAACACTTTTGGATCCCATGCATCTCCAACAGCTAGCCACCCTTCAACTAGAGGAGAAGATTGATATTCACCCTATTTATGTTGATGATGGTATTGTGTGGTATAATAGTATTATACAACGAGTTTTGGGTTCCATCACAGTAAACATATTTGTGAAGGGTGTGCGGGCAGAATCCCTGGGGCCTGGGGGCTGGTTCGACTCCGATTGTCAAAAGTTGAAACGACTGGTGAGACAGAGAGCTAGGAGCGTTAGGTGTCATCCAGGCCCCTTAGCCTCCCAGGAGCTGGTTAAACATAAACGTTAATATAAACCTCTTGTGCAGACGAAAAAAGCCGCCTTCTACCATAGTAAGTGGGATGAGATGCAGGAAATTATCCTCCTCAAGGATCAGCAAAAGTTTTGGGCAAAGGTCAATGAGTTTAGTGGTCAAAATAGGGGCACACTTGTTTGTACCATTCCGGAAGCTCAGTGGGGGATACTTATTTGACAGACCTATATAGGGGACCCTCCGGCTCTGATAGACCCCATAAAATTCTTGGGCAAAAACTTCCCGTACATGGTTTTCAATAAAGGAAGTAAAAGCCGTTATCGAGAGAGTAAAGCTCTCCCGAGCCGCTGGCCCCAATAACATCCCAGCAGTAATAATTAAGACGAATAGTGTTTGGTGGGCCACGGTTTACTCTTCCTTGTTTAGTTGGATTGCCACGTCCGGCCTTTACCCCTTTTCTTGGAAAGGGTCTATAATGAAACCTATTCTAAAAAAGGGAGTGGTACAGACCCCATACATTATAGGCTTATTAGCCTCCTTGATATCTCACTAAAGATCTTTTCCAAGATTATTTTAGCCAAACTTGAAGACTGGGCTATTGAAACCAAGAGAATTCCAATAGAATAGGGGGGCTTTCGTGAGGGTCACTCCACTATAGACCACTGTTTTGCATTATGGGCCATTATTCGAAAGGCCCTGGAGGAAAATCAAAGGCTGTGCTGTTGTTTCGTAGACTTCCGGACAGCCTTTGATTCTGTGGATAGGGATAGCCTGTGGGGGAAACTTGCTGCTTGGGACCTCCCGCCAAACCTCCTTAGTGCACTTCAATCCCTGCACTCTGGCAATTGGGCACAGGTGGAGTTAGATAAGTCGGGTCGATTATCACAAAGAATTCCCATTGACAACGGCCTGCGCCAGGGGTGCGTTTTAGCACCCTTGCTTTTTAGCCTATTTTTGGCCGACCTTCCCACCTTCATCTCCCAATCTAAGTCTTTTCCCCCTAAAATCGGGAACCAGCACATTGTCTGTCTGCTTTATGCAGACGATCTTGTATTACTGGATTATACCCATATTGGTCTACAGAGAAAACTAAATAGCAAGCAGAACCAGCTCCACATTAATTTGGGAAAGACCAAGCTTTTGGTCTTCGGAAAAAAAGTAAAGAGTTTCACCTGGCACTTAGATACACGGGAGGTGGAGCAAGTAGATCAATATAAATATTTGGGCTTAACCTTCAGGAAGAATCTGAATTGGGGTAAGCACTGGGACGGCACCAAGCAGAAGGCCCTATTGCAGGCTAGTTGTCTATCAAGATTTAATAGTAGATTTGGGGGGCTTTCCCATATTACATTACTAAGGGCTTATGAAGGGAAGATACCTCCGCTAGGTCTGTATGGGGGAAAGGTTTTTTCCCTTGATCCTACATATGAATGGGACAGATTAGAAGGGGTAGTGCTTAAAAGGCTCTTATCACTCCCCCAAGGCACCATGGTTCAGGCCATAAGAAGAGAGTGCAACCTGGTCTCTTGGAACCTGGCGGCTTCTACTCGGGCTCTAAGATACTTTAACACACTTTTGGAGGATGATGAGGTAGTTAAAGTCTCCAAATTGTGCTGGGAAGAGATCCAATGTAGTGAAAGGATGTGGGCAAAGGCCGTAAGAACCAGACTAACTGCACTCAGGAACCTCCATTCAGATAGTGGTACAATTACATCTTGGTTCCCCTTCCCAGGCAAGAATGCATTGAGAGAATCTGTTGCTGTGGTGTCTGAATCAATTGACCTATTGTATCTAAGCAAGAAACCATCCATTAGCTTTTCAATCTCTACACTGGGCCAGGACACTGTTTTTCCGTATTTATTGCAGTTACCAGACCCAGGATTGAGAAATGAAATATTAAGGGTTAGGGTGGGATGTAATCCAATCTATTCATCCCGCCCACACAGGACCAGGGTGCAGAATAATAGTGGTCTCTGCCCCTTCCCCCTGAAAGTTAAATGCTCCCTTCTGCATATACTTATGGACTGCGTCTTTTATCTTGCAAATTGAATTAAGTTTTTAGGACCTTTATTTATTAAATATGATTTTCTCCATAGGAGGAAAGCTGTGGAGCTATTGTCAGAAATGCGCTATTTAGATGTGGCAGTTGGAATTGCTCGGTTTTTACGGTCTGTTAAACAGAATTTTAATGATGAAATGTAGTGGGTAGGGGGTGCTGGGTAGTTAGGAGGGGGCCCTTTTAATGATTTTAATTGTCAATTGAGTTTTTAGAATGTTTTATGGACAACTGTCTAAATAAACTTGTTTTTCTACCTACAAAAAGATTATCCTTTTAAACACAAATACTTGGATCCAAGTCAAGTTAGGGGAAGGTTTCAGTTTGACTCAGCAAATTAAAAACTTCAATGGCCTCAAACCAGGATGTGTGCTTGCTCCATGCCTATTTACCCTTTTTATGGCAAATTTATATCAGCATTTGGATATCATCAATGCCCATCCTCCTAAACTCGCTAATTGCCACTTAAAATACTTACAGTACAAGGATGACACAATACTACTGAGTCATACCCCTATAGGGTTACAATGGCTAATTGCGTCATTTGACGAATATATATCAATTAACTGTTTGAAATTGAAAGTATGAAAACCAAGAATATGGCAATACGGCTGACGATTTCCAAACCTCGAACCTGGCAAGCGAGGGGAAGGCCTATTGAAGCTGTAAAGAGCTATACATATCTGGGAAGCCTATTTGATGATAAAGTTTATTTTACAAGTCATTGTAATGTTCTAAGAGCTAAGACATCATCTTCAATTTTTGCTTATAAGACATTACATGATAATATAAGGTGCCAATCATATGAAAATCTCCTTAAAGTTATGGGAGCCAAGCTGAATCCAGTATTGCCTATGGCTCACCTATCATTAAAGGAAAGGATGCCAAATTGCTAGATTTATTCTTAATCAAGGTTGTAAATCTGTCTTTAGAAATCCAAAAGACATTGGCCAAGCTGAAATACAACTGGAATTTGGACTCCAAAGTAAAGCCCTAGTAAAAATAAATGCATTCCTTATCTTTATCAGCTGGAGGCTCTTTAGCAAATTGCTGTTGGCATGAAATAAATTATTCGGAGTATGCTGGTGCCTGGAGATCCTATCTAACAAAGTGCCTCCAGAGCTTTGATTTACAGTTGGGGTTTCCAGAATGAATAAACTTTGCTTTAAACGGTTTCTAAACAGAAAGACAAAAATTCTCTTGTATTTTGCTGATAAGGAAGCTATAGCTGTAAAGAAGCATGCCTGGACTATGATAAACTCTGAGGACAAGCTAGAAATCCAGTCCAATTTGGCCACCTATTTCCCGTCACGCATGAGGGATATATTTCTGAAACTATCATTTGGCAGGTATTCAACCAAAGATGGCACTCCAAAATGGACACAGCAATGGGCATCTAGTTGTTGTGGGCTGTGTGGGTTCCCGCAAGAAACCTTATTGCACATTGTATGTGTTTGTCCTAACCTGCTTGATGCGCACTGCGTTCTTTTAAAGACACTTTTCCTAGAAGCAGGTGTGAGATCAGGTCGACAGGCTCTCATGCTATGTTTATCAGGAACTTCATTTCTACTGATTTGCCAGTTTGTGAAGTTCTTGACTATTGCAGATTTTCAACAAGCCATGCCAGAAATGATTGTCCTCTGAATATATTAATATGATTATTTTTGATTATTTTTGTCTGTATGTTTATGATATCAATTGTATTTCGTTAAACAACTTTCCATATATCAATGAGTGACACTGTGTATACTATACATGATATCTGGTCAATACAAGAATCTCTTCTCTGTTATTTGACCTTTTGAACTCAGTGTACACATACATACAGAGGACTATATGTTTTATCCTTTTTTGTGTATTTAGTCTTAATTATTCATAAAAAATAATTAAAAAAATATTTTGATACTACTGAACAGAGGTTGCATGTATATGTTTTTTACATAGTTCAGGTCCATTATTATTTCCATTGTTCCTAAAATTGTGATATTTACATACTAGTTATTTTCCCTGATTTAGGAACTTGTGTCAGGGGTACCCCTTTCCTTACACATAATGTTCTTGTGATTGACATTTATTGAAGATTGTGTGTCAATTGTAATTATTTTTATTAATCAGTCAATAAAATTTAAATTAGAAATTAAATTAAAAAGAGAGTGAAATCAAGCATATAGCTCAAAATATATCCAAATGTCAATAATTGATCAAAGTAGAACTTCCCATAAAGAGATGTTCATGAAACTCAGTGGAGTCTCAAAGTAATAAGGGATAAGGCAAGGGAAATGTGTAGTAGCAGTAGCAACCGCAATCAATCGCAAGAATAAAATGGCATAGTGGTCTGGAAAGTGGTGTAAGAGAATGCATGTATGGCTAATGGCATATAGCCTTAACCTACTCATGGAACATGTACTATTATAAACAGTCAAAAAATTATGTTGCATTTAATGTTGCATCTTCTCCTCTTGTTCCCTCACCTTTGAGGACTCTTCCTGGAAACAAGATCACTTTGCTTCTTCCCACATTAATACAATGGTGTACAGACCGAAATCTTAGAGTGTGCAACTTTGTTGTATTAGTCTAAACTACACATAAAGCTTTTCATTTTGAACACCCTTTCCCACGAAGGAAACCACATCTCTCACCTTCTAATAAAGCGAATGGTATGCTAGCTAACAATGGGCTGTGTAGAAATCGAAACATCTGCAGTAATGAGAGAATTATTTGCACGACTTGATCCTTTGGGAATAAAACAAGAAATGTTAAACGAGGTCAGGTTCAGCTGATGCGCTGTATTCAATGTGTGATCATTCTTCATAATTCTACTAAATGATAAATTCTACACAGACATTTCAAAACTTCTTTGTATAAGTAGAAACGTTTTGCATAGTTATGTGACACATTTATTTAAAAAAACATGTTCATTGAAAGGTCAAGAATTAAACATTTTATGCATATTTCAGAACATTTTGTCAAACTACTTGCTAATAATAAATAAATCTTTATTCGGAAGCAATCGCGATCATATAAGATACAGTCATGCAAATAGAAAAATCATCATTACAAGTTCAATTAAAAGTTCAGATAAAACAAAACACATCCAGTTTAAAAGTTAAGTTAAAACACAACTCTTGGTCACAGGTGATTAAAAAAGGGGTGAGAGAAAAACAATAAAAAAACACAGATAGCCATTCAATGGTCAATCGAGTGTAGATAACCTTGATCTATAGGCGGTCCGCAAAAAAGTTATCATTGCACAAAGTGTGAGTTCATTAGGCAGCAGCTGTAAATACATGAGCGCCACTCTGGTTTGCCTAAACTTCAAGCTTTTTAAAAGGGGGCAAAGAAACTGCCTACTTGGGAGGGTAAAATGTTTGCATAAAGTGACAAAATGTAACGTGTCCTGTGGAGACCTAGGGGTCGATTCCGATTCGGGCCGGAAAAAGCACCGACCGACTCGGATCCGGAAAAAATACCGACCGACACGTACCAGTGGCGCCCGACACGCCAAGTACGATGCAAGCCGCGATAAATCCGACCGACACGTCAGGAAACCAAGCCGACCGACCGAGCCGCTCGGAAAATAGCAATCCGGCCGGAAAAACACGCGAATCCAACCGACCGACACGCACCCGGAACAAATCCGACCGAATCGTACCCGCCAACTCCAACCTGCAAAGTACGATGCAAGGCGCGAAAAACACGACCGAGTCGGACGGAGGACAAGCCGTACGACCGACACGCATACAAAACCGAGCCGAAGCAACACAATACACCGCGACCGACGCGTACGCAGCATACAAAACTGCACAAACACAGCGTGAACGAAACGGAAAACACCGTACGAGACCAATGCAGGGTCCGACTCGGTCACAAGAACGTTTCCAACATACACAAACAGCACAAAGGAAAAATCAACCAAAAAAAGGCCAAACAAGCAATTACCAAGCCAATAAATACTGGGGGGGGTGGGGACAGAGAACAAAGACACACCCACAACTCCACCTATATAAAGGACACAAATCACTACCATGAGCCTTTGCAAATGCCATTCCACTGCCAGCACCCAAGAGAAAGCAACCACACACCCACAGCTCATCCCTCACACAAGCCACACACCATCAGCACACCAACAAATACCTACCTCACATACACCCAGCACAACACACACCCACACACCCTCACCTGCACACCAACACACACATCACCCACCATCACCACCCATCACCATGCCCCCCAAGAAGAATCCCAAGTTCCTAGATAGTGAATTGGAAGTCATGGTAGACGAGATCCTCAGGGTGGAGCCACAGCTGTTTGGCACTCTGGTCCAACAGACCCCCATGTCGCAGAAAACCAAGATGTGGGAGAGGATCATCAACAGGGTGAACGCCCAATCACCATGTCGGCGCACAAAGACGGACATCCAGAACAGGTGGTATGACGTGCGCAGGAGGGTCCGGGAGCTGCTCAAGAAAGACTACCACCTGAGCCAATACACCGGCAGTGGCCCTCCTGCCAAGCCAGTATACCTCAGGCCCTGGGAGGAGAAGGTGCGGGCCATCCTTCCGCCAGTGAGCGTATATGGACTAGAGGACATCCCAGAGCCTGGTGAGTACACAACAAATGTACACAATAAACTGCCACAAAACACACACATCACTGTCAAGGGGAGAGTCAAACCATGCACTCATAGCAATTACACAGCAACTAGAACAGAATCATCCCAAAATGTGTATGTCAGTCAGATAAACACAACACATGCCATCAAAAAAGTCACATCCAACTGTGCCAACACATGTACAAACACAACCACAACTACAGCTAGGCAGTGGCACAAATAGAACTAACACACACATCCACACATGTAGCCACCACAACAACACCAACACACAGTGAAGACCACTCAAAGGAAGGAATTCTGTGTATGCTGGCCAAGTCAGTGTAGCCAATAGCATCATGGGAGTCGCAGTCACACATATTGCCCCCCCACAACTGTCCCATCAACACCACCCTGAACCATGCTCACATCACAGGGAGTGGAGAAGGACTCACAAGATGGCTGACACTGGCTACTGCTGTGGGGAGCACAAGGCCCTGCTGCCAACTGTGCACCAACAAACAGCAGGACACCACTGACTGACATCCTGAGAGACAACTTACACTCCCTGCAATGCAAGCACGTTCCATGGTGGGATATCTGGCTGGCTGGCTGGGTGGGAAGGGGGACTTGCAGCACTGACCATAGTCACCAGCACCTCCCCTCACACCCCCCCCAACACAAACTCCACAGTACCCACCTGGTAGAATGCAATGCCCTCCATCCTAACACAAGATCCCACAAAGCACCACCACCCTGGGTTATGTTGTGTGAAGCACAGGGACACTCTTGGGACTCTTAGCCAAACAACTGCCAGGACAACACTCCCAGCCATCCTGTCAGCACAGCCAGCCCACCCCACAGGGAAGCAGAGTCAAAAGGAAGGAAGCATGGGCATGCTGGGAAGGGGGTGGAGGCAATAGCATGATGGGAGTCGTAGTCACAGACATTGCTCAGCCTCACAACTGGCCCATCAACACCACCCTGAACCATGCTCACATCACAGGGAGTGGAGAAGGACTCACAAGATGGCTGACACTGGCTACTGCTGTGGGGAGCACAAGGCCCTGCTGCCAACTGTGCACCAACAAACAGCAGGACACCACTGACTGACATCCTGAGAGACAACTTACACTCCCTGCAATGCAAGCACGTTCCATGGTGGGATATCCGGCTGGCTGGGTGGGAAGGGGGACTTGCAGCACTGACCATAGTCACCAGCACCTCCCCTCACACCCCCCCCAACACAAACTCCACAGTACCCACCTGGTAGAATGCAATGCCCTCCATCCTAACACAAGATCCCACAAAGCACCACCACCCTGGGTTATGTTGTGTGAAGCACAGGGACACTCTTGGGACTCTTAGCCAAACAACTGCCAGGACAACACTCCCAGCCATCCTGTCAGCACAGCCAGCCCACCCCACAGGGAAGCAGAGTCAAAAGGAAGGAAGCATGGGCATGCTGGGAAGGGGGTGGAGGCAATAGCATGATGGGAGTGGTAGTCACAGACATTGCTCAGCCTCACAACTGTCCCATCAACACCACCCTGAACCATGCTCACATCACAGGGAGTGGAGAAGGACTCACAAGATGGCTGACACTGGCTACTGCTGTGGGGAGCACAAGGCCCTGCTGCCAACTGTGCACCAACAAACAGCAGGACACCTCTGACTGACATCCTGAGAGACAACTTACACTCCCTGCAATGCAAGCACGTTCCATGGTGGGATAACTGACTGGGTGGGTGGGTGGGTGGGAAGGAGGTCTGGCTGTCAACCAAACACAATCAATGCAGACCATGTTCACACCCCAGAGAATACATAGAAATGCCCAAATAATGCAGGACAATGTGCCACACCAATATCAACCCCTGACTGTGACGACTTAGGACAATACAATGTACAGGCCCGCACCCCGAGGCACAGTCACAACTGTCAGGTGTGTCAACCACTGATGCCTGCAGAAACATGACATACATTGTTTGTGTCTCCCAAAAACAGGTGATGATAGGGACACAGCAGCAGACGCTGAGGAGTCCCAGTCCCAGGCTCAAGAGGATGCCGAGCTCACTGGCGTCGTACAGCCTCTGTCCTCCTCGGACGATGAAGAACAACCTGGCACATCCGGTGCAAGTCAACATGCTGCACCAGCAGGACCACCAGCTGCAGCACCAGCAGGTCCACCAGCTGCACCCCCTGCACCCACCCCTCCAACGACTGTCACCACGAATACCATCCCTGCCGACATGGACAGAATAAGGAACAACACCAGCGCAGTGACCCTGGACCAACCTGGGGCCATGGACACCACCACCACCACCAACCCCCGAGGTGGACCAGGGTTATCTGTGCGTGCAACTGCACACACTGCACATGTCAGCAGGGGTGGTGGGAGGGGTGGGAGACAGAGGTCGCTGCTTGCAGACGTTGCTGGTGTGCATGAAGACCCACAACTGGTACGCATAGCTGATGCGTACCAGTCCAGCACCGGAGAGCTCAGCCAGGTAGTGGGGCTCCTCAGAGACATCAAACAGCAGCAGGCTGCCCATCATGCCCGCTTGGACTCCCACATGTCCCATGTGGAGTCACACATGTCACGTGTGGACTCCCACATGTCACGTGTGGACTCCCACATGACCCGCGTGGAGTCCAAGTGGGATGTACTACATGAGATGACGGCGGTGCACAGGGACATTTTACAATGCCTCCGCCAGATGAACAGCAACCAGTCCACACCTCCCTGTGTGCCAACAACATCTGGTACCGAACAAACTGCAACTGCCACAGGGAGGGAGGAGGACTCTGGCGGAGAGTCCCCTGCACCGCAGCAGCCTGCACTTGAGGGCCCCCCCAAGAAGAGGGGTCGTCCGAGGAGGGGAAAGTGAGAGGCTGATGGCCAAGCGCAACTCCCAGGAAGCCTGAACCTGTTCTGGATTTTCGCCTTTGTGCACAGACTGTTCACCCTGTTGATGGCAACACTACTCCCACACATTGCATGGGGAGTACAAGTTGGAACAATGTGTCAGACAACTGTGGCCCCGATACTGGGGATCCTGTCTACCTGGACTTTCTATTCATCTAGGAACTTGGGATTGCAAGATTCATGTACAGCACAATCCATCCTATGCACTATTATCACAGATGTATCACAATAAACACAATAATACACCATACTTGCCTCTGTCGTGATTCCAACGTGGGTGCTGTTATGGGGATGATGAACAACAAAATTACACTGTGTATGCGAACTGCAACAGCAAGGACAACACAGGCATGTGAGTACAGGCAACGTGACACATATGAGGGAGACACACCACCAGGGCTACACAACACATACACACCTAGGCCATCTGACTCATTGCCTACACTGATGTTGCCAGGGAAGACGGTGCAATGCACAGACACCACACCCATTCCCAGTTGTAGTCAAGTAGCCCACAGGTGCAGTAAGCAAATGGCAGTCAAATGTGTGACCACAGACAACGCACATCACTAAGTGAAGCACAGGTTTATTACACAGTAGCAACATGCCGTAACCACTACAGATGCAAGGTAACCCCACCTGGTAGCGGGCACACAGTCAACAACTGTAGACAGAAGGAAGTCCATGGGTGTGGCGCACATCACCTGTAGGGACACAACAGCTACCAGCCTGGATGTGCAATCACGTTGTCGGTGGACACAGTTGACCAAACGAATCTGAAAGTACCCTGTGAAGGACAGAAATGACACACAGTCAAAAGCAATGGAGTACAGGACAGAACAGCAAAACTCATGCACAATACATGTTACAAGATACCCACCCAGAACCAAGTTAGCATGTCAACACTGTTGGGGAGTACAGCCCACCTGTAAGCACACATCGCAACACACATCCAGTCAAGTAGCCCATGGACACACTCCAACAGCACCAGAGCACCACCCACACATCATGCCAACTCACATCATTGACATGACACCTCAGGATACTCACATTCAGCTAAAGAAGTTGGTGATGAGCTGTGTGCGGACATCACCATCACCATCATCATCATCATCGTCACTGGCATCGTGTTCCAGGCCAGGATCCTCCACAGGTGGCGGATGTTGGTCATCGTCATCCTGGATGAGAGGCAACTCCTTCCGCACTGCCAGGTTGTGGAGCATGCAGCAGACGATGATAATCTTGCACACTTTCGCAGGGGCATATGGGAGGGACCCTCCGGTCTTGTCCAGGCAGCGGAAGCGGCTCTTCAGGAGACCAAAGGTCCGCTCAATCACTCTCCTGGTCCGACCATGTGCCTCATTGTAGCGCATCTGGGCAGGTGTCACAGGGTTCCTGAGGGGTGTCAGCAACCACGGCATGTTGGGGTATCCCGAGTCACCTACGGACAGACAAGTGCACATCAGCTGACTTGGAAAAGTGGGCGGAATACTACAGATCAGATCACACACAATGGCACAAAGTCAGTACACACCGACAAGCCAGGCACGCTGGTTCTGCATCTGTGCCATCAACCTGGGGATGCGACTACTCCTCATCACAAAGGCATCGTGTGCTGAACCAGGGAAACGGGCACACACGTGTGTGATGGTCATGTCTGCAAGACACACCACCAGTGCATTGACCGAGTGGTAGTGCTTGCGGTTCCTGTAGGCCTGCTCCTGGGCCTGTGGTGGTACCAAAGCCACATGTGTCCCATCAATGGAGCCAATGACATGCGGCATCCTCCCCAGGGCATAAAAGTCACTCTTCACGTCAGTGAGTCGTCGCAGTCTAGGGAAATAGATGTACCGGTTCAGGAAGAGCAACATTGCCGCCAAGAAATCGCGGAGCACACGGCTGAACATGGTCTGTGACATCCCACCAGCAGACGCCACAGTATGTTGGAAGGTACCGGTGGCAAAGAAGTGTAGGGCTGCCATCACCTTCACCTTGGGGGTCAGCGCTGTAGGATACGGCCGGCCAGGCTGCAAATGTGGGGACAACTGCACTGCCAAATCCTCAATCAGCTGCCTGGTGAAGCGGTACCGTCGGATGCTGTCCCGTTCCACCATCGTTGCCAGGTCTGGGAATGGCCGATGGACAGCAGGAGCCCTGCAGTGCAGAGGAGAAGTAAGCAAGATCGTCAGTCACCCCACATATGCGGCATTGAACACACTCAAGATCCCAACATACATCATCATGAGGCACAACTACATGAAGTGTGCAGTACCGGAACGACATGTATGGTACATACATGGCCAACATCTGTCAACACGGTCCTACAGGTGGCATCAATTTGTCCCAGGTTGGCCCATTGGATATCATGATGCTGTGTCACAGTCACCCCCACAGTGACATGTGAGGACAGATGTGCCCCAGGCACCACAGCTCAACGACAGGCACATTCCCAGGGACCCTGTAATGCCACATGGACACTGGCATCACCTGGAGTATCATGTGTACACCACAACAAAACAAACATGACCCCCACAGGTAGTGGCCACACTTGCCATGGCAGGAGAGCCATGGACGTCTGTGACACACACGCACAACATCAGAGTCCATGCACACACAACGTGGATGTGGAGACTGTCTCCCATTGTGCACATGAAATCAGAGACATTGTAAACACTACATGCACAAAGACTGTGGAGGGCCATCACTATTGTGCCACTGGGACACCCTGGCTCAAACATACCGTCCCACATGGGACTCACGGGGTATGTGACATGACATACACAAACACCACTGTGAAATGTGACCATGGCACATGCACAGATATGAACAGTTGCACATCACAGTGGTCACGTACACGTAACACCCAGGATCCTGTCCCCATTAACACGTGCACAGCCTGGGGGTGGCTGCCCACAGGTGACACCCACAGGACAATATGTACACCAACATACACACAATAGGAAATGCAGCCTTACATGCCTTATGATAAGGTTTGGACAGGCTGTCGTGATGTAGGTGTGCCCCTCACTCCCTGGGAGCTATCTGTGGCTGGCATATGTCCATCTGAGACAGGCATGCTGACATATGCCAGTCACATGTACAGTGATGCGTTGAACAGCAATGGACCGATCGGTGCCTCCGGCCGGCCCATTGCTTTCAATGTGTGCGGGTACGCGTTGTACCCCTGTGCGCGTTGTACTGCAATGGACCGATCGGTGCCTCCGGCCGGCCCATTGCATTCAATGTGTGCGGGTACGCGTTGTACCCCTGTGCGCGTTGTACTGCAATGGACCGATCGGTGCCTCCGGCCGGCCCATTGCATTCAATGTGTGCGGGTACGCGTTGTACCCCTGTGCGCGTTGTACTGCAATGGACCGATCGGTGCCTCCGGCCGGCCCATTGCATTCAATGTGTGCGGGTACGCGTTGTACCCCTGTGCGCGTTGAACAGCAATGGACCGATCGGTGCCTCCGGCCGGCCCATTGCATTCAATGTGTGCGGGTACGCGTTGTACCCCTGTGCGCGTTGTACTGCAATGGACCGATCGGTGCCTCCGGCCGGCCCATTGCATTCAATGTGTGCGGGTACGCGTTGTACCCCTGTGCGCGTTGTACTGCAATGGACCGATCGGTGCCTCCGGCCGGCCCATTGCATTCAATGTGTGCGGGTACGCGTTGTACCCCTGTGCGCGTTGTACTGCAATGGACCGATCGGTGCCTCCGGCCGGCCCATTGCATTCAATGTGTGCGGGTACGCGTTGTACCCCTGTGCGCGTTGTACTGCAATGGACCGATCGGTGCCTCCGGCCGGCCCATTGCATTCAATGTGTGCGGGTACGCGTTGTACCCCTGTGCGCGTTGTACCTCAATGGACCGATCGGTGCGCACCCATTGACAATGGGCTTGCCTGGCAACGGACGCGTTTTCGAATATTCGAACGAGTCGGTTGCTGGAAAATCAGTTGGTCACCCACAACAATGTTGCAAAATCATGTATGTCATGAAGTTGAAATTTTGAAGGATGCTGTGGGCGTGTTTTGGTGCTGCTATTCCATGGATTGGCCAGATTCAGAAGATGCAAACGACTTGGACCTATCACTTTGGACACAAGGGACAGTATCTGCCTCTCCAGCACATATATATTGCTGCATGTTCCCCTGAGAGCCCACTTGCCTGCACTACATGCTCCAGGACGACATCTGCCACTGCACTGCTGCTGTCTCTGCCCCTCTGGACCCTGCAATGGCACGTACTGTGGAGAGAGCCCCAGCCTTCAGCCTTGAAGAGAACCAGGCCCTGCTGGACAGCCTACTTCCACAGTACAGCAAGCTGTATGGGACACCAGGGGAGCAGGTGAGTGTTCTGTGCACTGCCTTTCTGAATGTGCATTTTGTCTGACTAGCAAGGCTGAGAGTCAGCACACCACTGGCTAGCAGGCTCACTGAGTAGTTGTCACCCCCCATAGTGTGTAGTGACTTGCACTGGACAGGTATGGTGCAGTGACAGTGCTTCTGAACAGGGTTTTACTCCCCATGCTATGATACCATGTAGTGACTTCTGGAAAACTGTCCATGGGCAGCCGTGCACTGCCTGGGTACACCATGTGCCCCTGTGATTGCGACATGTATATGCAACTGTGTCATGCACGGATATGTTGCATGTGTAGTAATGGCCTTATCACTTTGTCATCCTGACAGGCTTCTGCCCATCGGAAGCATGAGATCTGGAAGGACATCGTCCGGGCTGTCCGGTCCGTGGGGGTCTACAAGCGCCGGATCCGCAACTGCCAAAAGAGGTGGCAGGACCTTCGGGGCTGGACCCGGAGGATTGCACGGGTCCAGCTGAAGCTGTCGCCTCCTCGCAGGAGGGGCGGAACACGGACCCTGACCCCCACATGCTCAGGATCCTGGCGGTGGTCTTTCCAGACCTGGATGGGCAGCTGAAGGCCAGAGAGCAGCAAGGAGGGGGTGAGTCAAAGACTGCACTGTGTACTCTGTCTAACATGTTATGTGCCCTCCTCGGGCCAGGTTGAACTGCCACAGTACAGCAGTCATGTTGTCCAGGAGCCATGTCCCTCTATTGTGCACTGCCCACTCCTCATCTGATACCCAGGTGTGGCCCTTACATGCAGGGAATTCTGTCACTTAGGACTGTGTCCTTGCAGTTTGCTTGACTCAAGGTGGGAGACAGCATCTGTTTCCCTGACTCTGTGGTGGGCATCATGGGTGGGTCCATTGCTTACACAATGCCTGTATTCTGACATGTATTCAGCGTGTTACTTTGATCTGTGGTCCAATTGCTGAGCTGATCCACCACATGTGGCTGGGGTACCTGGCACACACCCATGCTGCGGGTGGGAACAATGTTTGGGCCCCAGGAGTATGTATATGACGTGTGTCACACATACTTAGCCAGCTGCCTACAGTCCAGGGCTCATCCCTCATTCATGTGGGGCTGGACAGTCATGCCTACTCCAGGCCATACAATACACTCTGTACTCCCACTCCCGTGTATCAGAGGACACATTGTGCACAGTGATTTGACCCCTCAGGTGTCTGCCTCTGTGTCAGTGTGCTGTGGATTAGTCGCCAGGACTGCTGTGGAGTTTCTTGGTAGGGGCTCAGCATGCCACTGGAGATGTGACCATAGGAGACGATACTTGTGTGACACATAGGTGTCTGATCAGCTGCCCATGCAGACTGGGGCATGTAAATGTGAAGTTCAGGCAGCTGTTCCCCATGCACAGCAGAGTGTGAGGGGCTCAGGTTCAGAGGGTAGTGTCACAGGTCTCCCATATGTCCAATAGGTATGACCTGGACAGATGAGGGTTAAGAGGATGTGTTGTGGGGGGATGTACATGTGCACTTGTGCAGCTCCAGGACTTGCATTCCCCATGACCTACTATTGTGACACAGTGCAGAGTGTTGTTGTCTGGCTGCAAAGTCATACATCACTGAGCCAGTGATGTATGACTTTGCAGTCATGCCTCCGCCATGGCATGTGTCTACTGATTGGTGATCCTGCAGGGGAGTGACATGTGCTACATGCACACCATAGTGGCGCTGGCTATCAGGACATGGGTGCATCATGGTGTCTGTCGCTGGTATGCATCACATGCATTTCCTATTTGACTCTGGGCATCCCTTACATCCGTAAACCTGTACTGACTCAGTGGCAAGAGCTGTGATGTGTCCACACCGTGTCCTCTGCACTGTCCAACTACTGTGTACTTGGTGCATGTGTCAACACTGGGGTGTTGCAATCCAACAGACACCAGACAGATGGGTGCAAGGCCATGTGGGATGTGAGTGCCATGCTTGGCATCAGACTGACAATTGACTTCTCCTGTTCAATTAGGGCACTTTTAGCAATGTACAACTAATGATGCCAGGGCTTGCTCTGTAATGTGCTGTGCTCACAGTGGTGTGTGCGTTTGGTGCAGGTGACTGATGTCTGTCTGTTTCCCCATTGTTTGCAGATACATCCACGGCCACGGAAGGGGACAGCTCCACGGACCAGGAGGAGCCGGAGAGCCAGACTGGGTCAGCAGCCGAGGAGTGGTCGGAGGGACCCAGTGGCACGGAGGGCGAGGGGAGCCACACCGAGGAGTCCTCAGCAGCATCCACCTCAGCTGAGGACCAGAGCAACTCGGAGGATGACTCCCTTGTGGAGGCGGGTGTCAGCAGCCACCACACCCCAGCTAGTGTTGCTGTCCCCGCCACCACCAGCACCACCACCGCCCTCCCATCGGCTCCCATTCCCCAGGTCCGTGGAGGCTCCCATGTCCGGGAGCGTGTCTCCTTTGGGCCAGGCACCGCACCCCCTGCCCCTGTGTCCCCTGCTGCCCTGAGTGAGGAGTCTGTGTACCTCCTTCGCCAGCTCCATGTAGGGCAGACAGCCATGCTGAGTGTCCTCCATGCGCACACCGCGCTGTTGACTCAGCTGGTGTCGTTCATGGAGGGCATCTCATCGGGCATGTCTGACCTACAGAGGGGCAATAGGTCCATGGACTCCTCCCTGACGGCAGCAGTGTCCCTCCTCAAACGGTCCCTCACCCCTCCTGCCTCTGCTCCATCCACACTCCCCAGCACCTTACCCATCCCAGGCACACACACACTGGCACAGGCACACACCAGCACACACACATCCAGCACACTGACACACACGCCAATGACAAAACGCACACGCACGCACATTCAGGGGACTGAAGCCAGACTCACAGGGGATGGGGCCCTGGAACACACACACGCATCCACATGCACTGCGCAGTCCTCAGTTCCCTCTCCCTCCAAAGCACCCTCCCTTGCCTCACCTGCAACCCCAAAGTCACAGCAGCTCTTCCTCTGTGACCTCGGCCTCTTCCCCACCGATGAAGCTGCTCCAGCATCCCGGGGGAAGAGGAAGCCCACCCACACGGAGCAGAGTGCCCCTCGCCCCCGGACACCCTCCCCCAGGCGCAGACGGACTGAGGCCCCCACCCGCAAGTCCCCCGGAGTGCTAAGAGCAAGACCCCGCCACCACCCTGCAGCTCAGGCACAAGGTCTCCGTCCTCCATCCCTCAGGCCCCCACTGCACAGGTGCCCCCACCACACCCTGCCCCAGGTTCCCCCACCCACAGATATACCATCCCCAAGATGCTCCGGCCTTCTCCCCCTGCCACTTGCTCTCCCAGCACCACACCCCCGCTGCGCTTGTCTGTGCCACTGATGTGGTGAGGGTGTCCCCCCCTCTGTCCAACCCACCTTGCCTGTTCCCCATTCTCCTCCCCTGGAGGTAGGCACTGCAGTGGAGTCCACTACCGCCCTGTCTGACTTGGGCACTGCAGTGGCGGACCTGTCCACCCCATCTGCAGGGTCCACTGCAGTTGTGCCGGCACCCACGACATCTGTGTCATGCCCCCCAGTTGTGCCGGCACACACCATGTCAGACACCTCCACTGCAGTTGTCAGTGGCTCTCCTGCACCCACCACCCCTTCCCTGACTCCCCCTGGTGAGCCCTGATCCTGTCCCTGCGGTGCCTGGCCTGCCCCCCGGTTGCCCCTCCTAGTGGATTGTCCCTGGTATTGTGCAGGCATGCGTAGGGTGACATCTGCCAGTGTCACCCTGTTTGAACTTTGACAATGGACTGGCCATTGGCCTTTGCTCTTTTTCAGGACTTCGTTTGGCCTCAACACATATGCTGAATAAAGCAACTTTCTTTTCTCTAGTGCTCATGCTTCAGATGTACATGTTGTTGGTGCAGCTAACCATGCCCTTGCTGCAGTGATGGTGATATCTGGTCTCATGATTATGAAGTGTTACTGTGCAGGAACCCATGTGGTCCAGGGGGAATGTGTCCTATCATGTGGTGTATCCATGTCATCAATAGCAGCATCTGAGGGTGTCATGTGTTCAGTATTTGGCAATGGGTTTCCTACTTACATTGGCAATTTCATATCTGTGGCTTCCACCCCTGCACATCTGTTGTGCCTGCCATCGTTGCATTTGTCTACTTCCCTGACCGTGTTGCCATCTCCAGTGGACATGCAGGTTTGGGCATCAATGGGGAGGGACTCATCCGTGTAGTCAGTGCAACATTGCTATACAAGTGTGTTGGATCTGTGCTGATGATTCCGTTGGCACATCCATGACCAGGCTGATGTGATGGGAGCCCTCATTTGGTGCTAATTGTTGATTGTGTGACCAAGTGCTCAGCTGACATGATGGGGCCCTACTGAGGCAACATATGGCACAGCTTTCCTCACACAGGAGTGGAGTCCCCTCATGGCAGTGTGTACACGTGTGACATTGCCTGCGCCCAAGGTGTGTGTTGTATGTGCATGTCTGTGTGTTCACTTCCATTCATCTGCGCATGCTGTGATCCCTAGTGTTGTACCTGTTTGTGATGCTTGCTGACTTGAGCTATGTTCCCCCAAAGTCTTCTCCCTGTGTTCTCTGTGATGTGGGTGCATGGCACATTACTGGTCATCAGGGTGTCACCCATAGGTGTGTTTGCTGTCAGGGCAGAGTTTGTGTGCTGACGCAGATGGGTCACAGTCAGGTTTCCCTTTGGCACTTGTTGTTTGCCCCTGTCATGTGATTTCCAGTTTGTGTTATCTTTCAGTGATTGTGACACGTTGTGTGTGTGACTGCTGGCACTCCTTAGGGTCCGGGCTGCAATGTTGGTTGTTGTCTATGTGTGTTCTTTGTGGGTGACCTTGGCTTCTTCATTGGTGTGTGACTGTGGCTGGGATCCCATTGGTCGGTGTGGTATTGCCGTCATGTCCATGTACAGAGTAGTGTGCAGTGTGTCAGACATTCAGGAGTCTTGTTGAGTGTCCATGTGTGATGTGTTTCTACACCTTGGTTCCCACCCACCACCCTGGAATAGTCATGGGTGCATGTGCAATGTCACCAGTGCATGTGTACTTCACTGCTGCACATTGTTGGAGGTCGAGGGGTGTGGTGTTGAGTGTGTGCAGATGAGAGTTGTTGCCCGGCTAGTCCCCTGCCTCCATGTTGGCCTTGGCTTACTGGCCATGCTGATTGATTTGTGCTTGTGTAGGTGTGATGGTAGTTAGTTGCTCAGGACACCTGACTGTGGTTCACAGTGTGAACGACATTTAGCTTTGTCATCACAGTGGTATTTTTCTTCAGCCCAGGGTCACCACATTGTGGGGGCCCTGGGGGTGGTGCTGTGGTGTGTCTGTGACTTGCTGTGTCAGTTGTTGTTCCTACGTGCCTGTGTGACATGTGTGTTTTGTGCTCCCTCTCACCTGTCAATGCCTGCTTGCCCACATAGGGGATTTGGATCCATGAGTTAGCTTAGTGTGGCAGTGTATGCACATCTGTATGATTGGTATTCAGCTCTCCTCATGTGTTGTGTTGTTGCCTGGGGACACTGGCACCCCCACCCCTCACCTGCTGTGTATGATGACAGTGTTGGTCTGCCTGTTTGTGTTTGTGCATCTGCACCACTGCATTGGCATATCTTGGGTGTGCCATTGGCTGTATGTTGTTTGGTGTGTTTCCCCTGCTGTCCCTGGGACTCCTAGGTCATCGGTCAGCACAGTGATCATGGTTTGTGTGTCCCATTGCTGCCATGGTATGGTATCTGTTCACCTCACATCTGCTGTCTCCACAGGGTATCTGCATTTGTGTGCCCATTGGTGCAGATATGTGGTTCTGCATTCTGATGGTCACTTCTGTCATTGTGTCATTGATGACTGTTGACGGTCTCAGCCCCCATGGGTGTTGTTTGTCTGCACATGGCCAAAGGAATGTTTCATTTGCACTGCAGTATTTGGCTCCCCCAATTTATGTTGCAATGGGACACATACACTACTTTGCCACAGATGAGTTTTTGGTTCTGTGACCAGGAATGATCCATGCAGTTTGGCAGTTGCAGCTCTTTCTTTGTTAACAATTACCTTTTGGTCACTGTGATGATGAGGGTGTAGACCCCATTGCCACAATGGTCAAAATGTGCTTCAGCTATGGACCCCACACTTACCTTTTGGTCACTGTGATGATGGGGGTTTAGACCCCATTGCCACAATGGTCAAAATGTGCTTCAGCTATGGACCCCACACTTACCTTTTGGTCACTGTGATGATGGGGGTTTAGACCCCATTGCCACAATGGTCAAAATGTGCTTCAGCTATGGACCCCACACTTGCCTTTTGGTCACTGTGATGATGGGGGTTTAGACCCCATTGCCACAATGGTCAAAATGTGCTTCAGCTATGGACCCCACACTTGCCTTTTGGTCACTGTGATGATGGGGGTTTAGACCCCATTGCCACAATGGTCAAAATGTGCTTCAGCTATGGACCCCACACTTGCCTTTTGGTCACTGTGATGATGGGGGTTTAGGCCCCATTGCCACAATGGTCATGGGCTGCTTGCATTGTGGGTGCCACACACATATATGTGTGGCACATGTGCTAGGGGGTCACATTGTATGTTCAATGTCATGTTCGGTGTTGTAGGCATTTGACACAGCCTGCTCACACGCTTGTCATGGTGGTGGGGGGATGTCTTAATCTTGCATTCCCTAGGTTGTGGTGTGCTTGTTGTGTCATGCATTGTCCATCCTATGAGTGGGGGTGGTAGTAGTGGTAGGCATCCAGCCCCCTGGCTAAGGGTGGTAGTAGTGGTAGGCTTCCTGCCCCCTGGCTAAGGGTGGTAGTAGTGGTGGGCATCCTGCCCCCCTGGGTGAGGGTGGTAGTAGTGGTAGGCATCCTGCCCCCTGGCTAAGGGTGGTAGTAGTGGTAGGCATCCAGCCCCCTGGCTAAGGGTGGTAGTAGTGGTGGGCATCCTGCCCCCTGGCTAAGGGTGGTAGTAGTGGTGGGCATCCTGCCCCCTGGGTGAGGGTGGTAGTAGTGGTGGGCATCCTGCCCCCTGGCTAAGGGTGGTAGTAGTGGTAGGCATCCAGCCCCCTGGCTAAGGGTGGTAGTAGTGGTGGGCATCCTGCCCCCCTGGGTGAGGGTGGTAGTAGTGGTGGGCATCCTGCCCCCTGGCTAAGGGTGGTAGTAGTGGTGGGCATCCTGCCCCCCTGGGTGAGGGTGGTAGTAGTGGTGGGCATCCTGCCCCCCTGGGTGAGGGTGGTAGTAGTGGTGGGCATCCTGCCCCCTGGCTAAGGGTGGTAGTAGTGGTGGGCATCCTGCCCCCCTGGGTGAGGGTGGTAGTAGTGGTGGGCATCCTGCCCCCCTGGGTGAGGGTGGTAGTAGTGGTGGGCATCCTGCCCCCTGGCTAAGGGTGGTAGTAGTGGTGGGCATCCTGCCCCCCTGGGTGAGGGTGGTAGTAGTGGTGGGCATCCTGCCCCCTGGCTAAGGGTGGTAGTAGTGGTAGGCATCCAGCCCCCTGGCTAAGGGTGGTAGTAGTGGTAGGCTTCCTGCCCCCTGGCTAAGGGTGGTAGTAGTGGTGGGCATCCTGCCCCCCTGGGTGAGGGTGGTAGTAGTGGTAGGCATCCTGCCCCCTGGCTAAGGGTGGTAGTAGTGGTAGGCATCCAGCCCCCTGGCTAAGGGTGGTAGTAGTGGTGGGCATCCTGCCCCCTGGCTAAGGGTGGTAGTAGTGGTGGGCATCCTGCCCCCCTGGGTGAGGGTGGTAGTAGTGGTGGGCATCCTGCCCCCTGGCTAAGGGTGGTAGTAGTGGTAGGCATCCAGCCCCCTGGCTAAGGGTGGTAGTAGTGGTGGGCATCCTGCCCCCCTGGGTGAGGGTGGTAGTAGTGGTGGGCATCCTGCCCCCTGGCTAAGGGTGGTAGTAGTGGTGGGCATCCTGCCCCCCTGGGTGAGGGTGGTAGTAGTGGTGGGCATCCTGCCCCCCTGGGTGAGGGTGGTAGTAGTGGTGGGCATCCTGCCCCCTGGCTAAGGGTGGTAGTAGTGGTGGGCATCCTGCCCCCCTGGGTGAGGGTGGTAGTAGTGGTGGGCATCCTGCCCCCCTGGGTGAGGGTGGTAGTAGTGGTGGGCATCCTGCCCCCTGGCTAAGGGTGGTAGTAGTGGTGGGCATCCTGCCCCCCTGGGTGAGGGTGGTAGTAGTGGTGGGCATCCTGCCCCCTGGCTAAGGGTGGTAGTAGTGGTAGGCATCCAGCCCCCTGGCTAAGGGTGGTAGTAGTGGTGGGCATCCTGCCCCCCTGGGTGAGGGTGGTAGTAGTGGTGGGCATCCTGCCCCCTGGCTAAGGGTGGTAGTAGTGGTGGGCATCCTGCCCCCCTGGGTGAGGGTGGTAGTAGTGGTGGGCATCCTGCCCCCCTGGGTGAGGGTGGTAGTAGTGGTGGGCATCCTGCCCCCTGGCTAAGGGTGGTAGTAGTGGTGGGCATCCTGCCCCCCTGGGTGAGGGTGGTAGTAGTGGTGGGCATCCTGCCCCCCTGGGTGAGGGTGGTAGTAGTGGTGGGCATCCTGCCCCCTGGCTAAGGGTGGTAGTAGTGGTGGGCATCCTGCCCCCCTGGGTGAGGGTGGTAGTAGTGGTGGGCATCCTGCCCCCCTGGGTGAGGGTGGTAGTAGTGGTGGGCATCCTGCCCCCTGGCTAAGGGTGGTAGTAGTGGTGGGCATCCTGCCCCCCTGGGTGAGGGTGGTAGTAGTGGTGGGCATCCTGCCCCCCTGGGTGAGGGTGGTAGTAGTGGTAGGCATCCTGCCCCCTGGCTAAGGGTGGTAGTAGTGGTAGGCATCCAGCCCCCTGGCTAAGGGTGGTAGTAGTGGTGGGCATCCTGCCCCCCTGGGTGAGGGTGGTAGTAGTGGTGGGCATCCTGCCCCCTGGCTAAGGGTGGTAGTGGTGGTGGGCATTTGGCACCCCCTGGCTAAGGGTGGTTGTGGTGGTTGGCATCCAGCCCCCCTGGGTTGGGGTGGTGGCGCGCATTCAGGCCCCTGTGTGCATATGTGGCATTGGTGATGGGCATCCCGCCCCTATGGTGCTGCTGTTGCAAGTATATTCAGATTCCCCGTGTATGTGTGTGATGTGTCGTGTACGTGTTGTATGTGTTTTGTGGTTGGTGTCTGACTTACCTTCTGCGCCGTACGCGTCCGTGCCTGTTCCGGTAGTAGATGTAGAATATTGGTATGATCGGGACGAAGGGATTCATGGTTGGTTCGTGTCGTTCGTCCTTCTCGTTGCTTCGCGTCGTCCTCGTCGCTTGGCTTCGTCCTCGTCGCTTCGCTTCGTCCTCGTCGCTTCGCGTCGTCCTCGTCTGTGCTGTGTTCGTCTCGTAGCCGTGGATCGTGTTGTGGCGCGATTCGGAGCTTATGTGCGCCTCTCCCGGATGCTTTGACGTGCCGTGCGTAGCGACGGGTTCGGCGCGTACGGAAAGCGCATCGTACTTGTCCGGCCGGACGGGGCTGCATTTTCCCTTCCGTGCGACTCGATTCGGCGTTTCCGGATTCGCCTCGGTCGGAGAACAGGACCTGGTTTGGGTGAGTACGGCTCGGCCGGAATTTTTGCTGTTGTGCGCATCGTACTTGCTCGTTCGGTGTGCTGTACGGATCGGTCGGGAAACTGGCTTTCGCATGGCTTTTTTCCCGACCGAATAGTATTGGGTGCGCCTCCGACCGAGATCGGAATCGGCCCCCTAGAGTCACAGCCACAGGGCCCTCTCATGTTTGGGGGAACAAAGCCAGATGGAGATGCCAAAAGATGGTGAAGCAGGTTAACCTAAAATGGGTGACTAAAAACCTGTTGGTTGCCCTTTGTAAGGGAGAGAGGTAGTTTTCCCTACCCTGAACTGATTTTAACAAGCCATGCGCCCTCACTGTTGGTTTCCGGAGCTCGGTGTTTTCGTGGTGGGCAGAGGTATATTTGAAATACAGTTCTTTTACAATGTTAAGGTCCAGAGGCATTACTGAATCACGTGAAAGAAAAATATCTGGCCTACCTAGAGCAGAAAAAGACTCCTTAACATACCGTAACCAGAGAAATTTAAAGGCATGCTCTAATGACAGGCAGTCTGAAGTAATCAGGTGATTTAGGTCCTTATTCTCCCTAGACCATATTTTTACCCGGCACAGCAAAGGCTTAACTGCCACCTGGTCGGCTAAGAAATTGACACCCAGCTCTTCATGTACTGCATAGGTGGGAGTACTTTGAGGGACCTTCAGAATCCGATGCAAAAACTTCTTTTGGGCCACCTGTAGCCTGTGTGCTGATGTATACCCCAAGACTTCACTACCATAGAACACCTGGAGGTGCATATAGACTGATACAATTTTAAAATCACCTTTGGTGCCCAAGATCCCAATCTATAGGCGTAGCTGGCTATAGCCCCTATAGATTTGTTCAGGTCCCTCAGCTTGCCCTCCGTTATTGTTTTCCAATTACATTTTTCGTAGAATAGAATTCCCAGATAGGGGAAGGCCCGGACCTTCGCCAAAGTGTGAGATCCCGCTTTGAAGGTTTTAGACCAAAGACCCCGGGGACCTACTTCCAAAACGTACGACTTTGTGAAGTTGACTGACAGGTCCAGTCTTTCCATAAAATCAACAAACCAGTCAATTAAAACCTGCAGGCCCAGGGCTGTGTGAGCCATAAGCACTGCGTCATCGGCATATAGTTGCACTGGCAAAGATTTCCTGTCGACTCTGGGGCAATCTGAATGTAATGCCAGGAGGGCAGCTTCTAAACTATTAATGTTAATGGTGAAAAAAAGGGGATAAAATGCAGCCTTGGCGAACCCCCCTAGTGCAATTAAAATGTTCAGTAAGTGTCCCCCCCCGAGAAAATCTTACTGCCGCTGTAGTATGAGCGTGAAGATTCAATAATAAGGATACAATGGTGGGATCGACGCCCACAGAAGTCAATAAGTCCCACACATTCTTCCGATTGACCCAATCAAAAGCAGACATAAGGTCCATAAAGGCTAAGAACAGTGCTACCGGTTGGGCAACCGTGTATTTGTTTATTAATAGATAGAGATTAAGGCATTGCTCAATAATTGACTTTCCCGGGCGAAAGCCAAACTGAACCTCAGATATTATTTGATTGGCGTCCGCCCATGAAAAGAGTCTATAGGAAATAGGGCTGTAACATTGCGGGTTATTCTTATCCCCCTTTTTATAAATTGGTATAATCGTGGCAGTTGACCAAGAGGGCAGCATCCCTTTCTTCGCTGCTGCATTTAACACAAGTGTCAAAACCGGGGCCCAAACTTCAATATTGTCCCGGAAAAGGTCTGGGGGAATCCCATCAGGGCTCGGCACCTTGTTCTGGGACAGAGACTTAATGCCCCTGTGGACTTCCTCCAACGAGAAGGTGACTGATGTGTTGACCAGGCTGGGAGGAATATCAAACAGGAAGGGGTGGGAGCACACTGCTTCACCTCCCAGCACAGTTCGCCCCTTAGCATTCTGGTCAATGCAGTTCATGGTACATGCTTACTTCAAATTTCACTGGAGTATTCCACCAAAGTTGGTGCAGGTTAGTGCTGTAAATCTGTAGACACGTGTTTCTGGATATCATCCGTCATCAGTACAGATAAAAACGAATTTAATTTGGGGTTGCTGAGCAGGCTGCCACAATCTTTTCAGGTCTCAGTACCTCTCACAGGCGCACAGGTGCATCTCCACAAGCTCGTCAGCTCAATGGCTCAAGGGAGCCTTTTCAAACAGGAAGGGGTTGGAGCACACTGCTTCACCTCCCAGCACAGTTCGCCCCTTAGCATTCTGGTCAATGCAGTTCATGGTACATGCTTACTTCAAATTTCACTGGAGTATTCCACCAAAGTTGGTGCAGGTTAGTGCTGTAAATCTGTAGACACGTGTTTCTGGATATCATCCGTCATCAGTACAGATAAAAACGAATTTAATTTGGGGTTGCTGAGCAGGCTGCCACAATCTTTTCAGGTCTCAGTACCTCTCACAGGCGCATCTCCACAAGCTCATCAGCTCAATGGCTCAAGGGAGCCTTTTCAAACAGGAAGTGGTTGGAGCACACTGCTTCACCTCCCAGCACAGTTCGCCCCTTAGCATTCTGGTCAATGCAGTTCATGGTACATGTTTACTTCAAATTTCACTGGAGTATTCCACCAAAGTTGGTGCAGGTTAGCGCTGTAAATCTGTAGACACGTGTTTCTGGATATCATCCGTCATCAGTACAGATAAAAACGAATTTAATTTGGGGTTGCTGAGCAGGCTGCCACAATCTTTTCAGGTCTCAGTACCTCTCACAGGCGCACAGGTGCATCTCCACAAGCTCATCAGTTCAATGGCTCAAGGGAGCCTTTTCAAACAGGAAGGGGTTGGAGCACACTGCTTCACCTCCCAACACAGTTCGCCCCTTAGCATTCTGGTCAATGCAGTTCATGGTACATGCTTACTTCAAATTTCACTGGAGTATTCCACCAAAGTTGGTGCAGGTTAGTGCTGTATATCTGTAGACACGTGTTTCTGGATATCATCCGTCATCAGTACAGATAAAAACGAATTTAATTTGGGGTTGCTGAGCAGGCTGCCACAATCTTTTCAGGTCTCAGTACCTCTCACAGGCGCCCAGGTGAATCTCCACAAGCTCGTCAGCTCAATGGCTCAAGGGAGCCTTTTCAAACAGGAAGGGGTGGGAGCACACTGCTTCACCTCCCAGCACAGTTCGCCCCTTAGCATTCTGGTCAATGCAGTTCATGGTACATGCTTACTTCAAATTTCACTGGAGTATTCCACCAAAGTTGGTGCAGGTTAGTGCTGTAAATCTGTAGACACGTGTTTCTGGATATCATCCGTCATCAGTACAGATAAAAACGAAATTAATTTGGAGTTGCTGAGCAGGCTGCCACAATCTTTTCAGGTCTCAGTACCTCTCACAGGCGCACAGGTGCATCTCCACAAGCTCGTCAGCTCAATGGCTCAAGTGAGCCTTTTCAAACAGGAAGGGGTGGGAGCACACTGCTTCACCTCCCAGCACAGTTCGCCCCTTAGCATTCTGGTCAATGCAGTTCATGGTACATGCTTACTTCTAATTTCACTGGAGTATTCCACCAAAGTTGGTGCAGGTTAGTGCTGTAAATCTGTAGACACGTGTTTCTGGATATCATCCGTCATCAGTACAGATAAAAACGAATTTAATTTGGGGTTGCTGAGCAGGCTGCCACAATCTTTTCAGGTCTCAGTACCTCTCACAGGCGCACAGGTGCATCTCCACAAGCTCGTCAGCTCAATGGCTCAAGGGAGCCTTTTCAAACAGGAAGGGGTGGGAGCACACTGCTTCACCTCCCAGCACAGTTCGCCCCTTAGCATTCTGGTCAATGCAGTTCATGGTACATGCTTACTTCTAATTTCACTGGAGTATTCCACCAAAGTTGGTGCAGGTTAGTGCTGTAAATCTGTAGACACGTGTTTCTGGATATCATCCGTCATCAGTACAGATAAAAACGAATTTAATTTGGGGTTGTTGAGCAGGCTGCCACAATCTTTTCAGGTCTCAGTACCTCTCAAAGGCGCACAGGTGCATCTCCACAAGCTCGTCAGCTCAATGGCTCAAGGGAGCCTTTTCAAACAGGAAGGGGTGGGAGCACACTGCTTCACCTCCCAGCACAGTTCGCCCCTTAGCATTCTGGTCAATGCAGTTCATGGTACATGCTCACTTCAAATTTCACTGGAGTATTCCACCAAAGTTGGTGCAGGTCACTGCTGTAAATCTGGAGACATGTGTTTCTGGATATCATCCGTCATCAGTACAGATAAAAACGAATTTAATTTGGGGTTGCTGAGCAGGCTGCCACAATCTTTTCAGGTCTCAGTACCTCTCACAGGTGCACAGGTGAATCTCCACAAGCTCGTCAGCTCAATGGCTCAAGGGAGCCTTTTCAAACAGGAAGGGGTGGGAGCACACTGCTTCACCTCCCAGCACAGTTCGCCCCTTAGCATTCTGGTCAATGCAGTTCATGGTACATGCTTACTTCAAATTTCACAGGAGTATTCCACCAAAGTTGGTGCAGGTTAGTGCTGTAAATCTGTAGACACGTGTTTCTGGATATCATCCGTCATCAGTACAGATAAAAACGAATATTAATTTGTGGTTGCTGAGCAGGCTGCCACAATCTTTTCAGGTCTCAGTACCTCTCACAGGCGCACAGGTGCATCTCCACAAGCTCGTCAGCTCAATGGCTCAAGTGAGCCTTTTCAAACAGGAAGGGGTGGGAGCACACTGCTTCACCTCCCAGCACAGTTCGCCCCTTAGCATTCTGGTCAATGCAGTTTATGGTACATGCTTACTTCAAATTTCACTGGAGTATTCCACCAAAGTTGGTGCAGGTTAGTGCTGTAAATCTGTAGACACGTGTTTCTGGATATCATCCGTCATCAGTACAGATAAAAACGAAATTAATTTGGGGTTGCTGAGCAGGCTGCCACAATCTTTTCAGGTCTCAGTACCTCTCACAGGCGCACAGGTGCATCTCCACAAGCTCGTCAGCTCAATGGCTCAAGTGAGCCTTTTCAAACAGGAAGGGGTGGGAGCACACTGCTTCACCTCCCAGCACAGTTCGCCCCTTAGCATTCTGGTCAATGCAGTACATGGTACATGCTTACTTCAAATTTCACTGGAGTATTCCACCAAAGTTGGTGCAGGTTAGTGCTGTAAATCTGTAGACACGTGTTTCTGGATATCATCCGTCATCAGTACAGATAAAAACGAGCAATATCAATGTGAGACCCTTCAAGAAGGCCAAAATTATACACACTATCAAAATGGGTGCTACTTTACATAGTTTTTGAGGTTCAGTTCGAGTATAGCTATGCACTTTTATTTTGCACATTTTTAAAAACGTTTTTGCTTATTTAAGTCTGTACATTAATATGGCACATTTATTTCAACTAGATTATTTTGCTCAATTTTCCTATCAATTTCCCCTTTGATGGTTATCTTACCCATCACATTTACACATGTGAATCCGTCGAAGCTCACTTTCATCTTCAGTTGAGGCTTCTCTTTTTCTCTTTATGCATTTAAATTGTTTGGATTTTCTGTACACTTCATTAATGTGATCATTCAATGATATTTCTCTCTCTATTCTTTCAATAATTTCCTGCTTTTTCTTTTGTTAATGCAATATCTACAACCTTTGAATAAGGCGAACAAGGAAAATAAGCAAAACCCTATTATTAATACTGGCATGAAAATAGCTCTCAGAATTCCTCCTCCTGCAGTGGCAAACCAATTTCCAGTTGTTTTAATTTGCTTTCCAAAGTTTTCTAAAATACTAGGTGTCTCTAATGGTTCTAATTCAGATTTAAATTCAGAAATATTCTTTGCAAATTCTTGTATTTTCTTACTTTCATCAGGCATGTATAAGCAGCAATTCTGAACTTTCAGTATCTTGCCGACGCCAGCTTTTTCTGCGAGCAAAATATCTAATGCTAAGCGATTTTGCAAACCATGGATCTAATTGCTACTAATTTTGTGTTCACAACTAATTGAGCTCCAGAAGTGCTGGTTGCCACCTTGTTGACAACTGTTGAAAGCTTTTTAATCTTCTCATCATTTATTATGACACCCACCAGAGCTATAATTCCACCAAAATGTCTCCCACTAATTGAGTTCCATCTTCTGCACTATGAATGTGTCTGTGTGATGGTGTCATTGCTAAAGCGTCTATGCTATATATATAAGGTACATCTTAGGAAACAATATAGCTAAATAGCAAATACCCTCCCAATCAGCAGGTAACAGAATATTGCCATCCAATCCACAAACAAAAAAAACTCTTGGAATGGCTGTTTCTTCTCCCTTTAAAATTTGCCATGTACCTCTCATAATTTCAAAGGTGTGTTCGCAACTACTAATTTCCACATGTCTGGTTCTACATTTTGTTCTTCTTTTGTAAACACAGATTTTCCCTTTTTAGCTCTTCTGTCTTTTTCAGTTTTGTGTAAACCATTTTCTTCTTAAACTCATCTTCTTTCTTCCAAATGTATTTTAAAACATCCTCCTCCCTATTCTTATTACGTGTATTGTTAGTGTTTCTCCCTTCTATTGTTAAAAATACTTTTCTAAAGGTCTCATTAAACAGGTTAAATTGTTCTCATAAGCCTTAACACTATCTATAGGCATGAATGGTGTAAAATAATACCAAGCTGTGTCCATTTCTTTTGCTTGCGGGCGTAAATTCATGCTGTGTTGCAATGATACTCTAGAAAGCACAAAGTCATAATTTGAATAAAAATATCCAAAGTGTTCTCACCTATATACTAATGTAAACAAAATTCTACATGTGATTGCGTAAGACAATGGTATATGGTGATAAGTAACTACTTCAGCAGCTGATGACGGTGGGTGCAGGCATAACAGTATTTTGCGTCCATTGCCTGTGTGTATTCTTGCACCACTCTAGAATAAACATTAGTTGTGTAATCATTTCGCTTGTAGTTTGCAAATGATGCTTTCAATTGCTCCACATCAGTTTTGTGTGTAGATGTCATTTACATTTGTAGATCTAATTTCCTTATCAGATGTAAAGTGGAACCCTACTAATACTATTGTAACTACTAATACTCCTACTAAAAAGACAATAACCATAATAAGTTTCTATCTATTTCTAAGGCAACACATGTTTGTCTGTAGTCAGATCGTTTAAGCAGAAGTGTACAGCAAAATGTCAGCAGTTCAATTATGTTTTTCTCAAGCAGTTTTCTTAAGCAGTTTATTCTCTTTAAATAGTCTCTTTTACACAGTCTCTTTTATTTTCAGAAATCTTCGTATAGTCAACCTTAACCCTACTATAGTCAACCTTAACCCTACTATGTGCTCCTCTACAATGTTATCCCTACTATTCTACTGCAGCTTTGGGCCTAGGTAAATCTTCTTAAAATATTTTATTACAGCCTTTTGCACTTTTTTAATCAATATTGTCTCAAATGTCATTTAAACTTTCAGTTTCTTTTCAGAAATCTTTTCGAACGGTTTTATCCAAATCTTTTGTTTCCTGGTGACGGCATGGGTGTTCAAACAGTTCAGATTCACATCACACAGTTCATCCACTGATACATTCAGCACTTGGTTTTAGTAGTAAGTCTATTCAGGTGCAGAATACCTTCGACAAGGCACTCTCACTCTTTTTGATCTCCTCAGCCTTTGTTGATCTTCCTATGTGTCTCTTGCACCCCATGACTCTGTCTCTTCAGTGATAGTTGGTGGAATTCGATCAACTGGCACACTTATTCTCAGTCTCCTTTGACCATAACTTCGTGGCGATTCAATATTGCGGGTGATACTTCTTGTTTCAGTGTTTGTTCCTTCACCTGGATCCTCTGTGCTGGGGCTGTCTCATCTGCTTTCTCAAGTTGAGTTTTGGTCTCTTCTTCTTCATCAGAGACTTCAATGGCACTTTGTGAAATCACAGGAACTTGTGTTGGTGTGACTGTAACTCTTCACCCCTTTCTTCTCCTTGTTGTGGTGATTCTTGAGCTACTGCTCCTTGCAGTCGTTCCCATTAAGATATAATGGGGTAACCCATAGAAGTCAATGGACCTGGGTAATAATTGGTATAGGAAAACAATGGTCCTAGACTTGTGTTAAATCTTAGTTGTCTAAAGCATCATACGGTACATGTATAGTCTAAATCAAAGATGTACCATTAATTCATTTAAAGAGCATTCAAGTATATCCTCAAAAATCCAAACAAGGCACACACTATTGCTTTATAGGTGACTCTTATTTTATTCGGTCACTTTTCATAACATATTATCATCATATTCAATATTCAAGATAGAGAAATGGTTGCTCCAAGGGAAAATGTGAAGAAAGAAAGTGCTCGTGAAGTAAGATAGAATATGCAAGAGGGGGATCCAATCAAGCAAAACAATGGTTCATCATTTTATATACATTACAATCTCATTAGCAAAACTGGTCGTGATTCATGATGGCACCAGTTCTACATAGGGGCCTGTCCAATGGTTAATTCATGGTTGTTCTTTTTGTTCTTTCACAAAAGTTTAGCAAACAACGTTTGTCTGTAAGTGGTAGGACTGGGATGATATCGAGTACAGGCCTCGGGCGGGGAAAGTGTCGACGTTTCGACCCTAGTGCAATGAGGGCAGTTTGTATCCTCTGCAAGCAGGTCTTCCTCAGGACAGAAAGGAGGGATGGGGGAGCAACTGATCATGGGTGATGCACAATTAAGGTCGAGCAGACCAGCTGGATTCTCCCGGGCTGTGTAAAGATGATTCATTAAGACGCCGTGGGCGATTTTTCTCACCCATTAATTTGAAATTATACTGCTGATATCAAGCTGCAATTCTATTGCGGACCTTAATATCCATGCCTAGGGGCGGCACCTTAATTGTGCATCACCCATGATCAGTTGCTCCCCCATCCCTCCTTTCTGTCCTGAGGAAGACCCGCTTGCAGAGGATACAAACTGCCCTCATTGCACTAGGGTCGAAACGTCGACACTTTCCCCCGCCCGGGGCCTGTACTCGATATCATCCCAGTCCTACCCGCTTACAGACAAACGTTGTTTGCTAAACTTTTGTGAAAGAACAAAAAGAACAACCATGAATTAACCATTGGACAGGCCCCTATGTAGAACTGGTGCCATCATGAATCACGACCAGTTTTGCTAATGAGATTGTAATGTATATAAAATGATGAACCATTGTTTTGCTTGATTGGATCCCCCTCTTGCATATTCTATCTTACTTCACGAGCACTTTCTTTCTTCACATTTTCCCTTGGAGCAACCATTTCTCTATCTTGAATATTGAATATGATGATAATATGTTATGAAAAGTGACCGAATAAAATAAGAGTCACCTATAAAGCAATAGTGTGTGCCTTGTTTGGATTTTTGAGGATATACTTGAATGCTCTTTAAATGAATTAATGGTACATCTTTGATTTAGACTATACATGTACCGTATGATGCTTTAGACAACTAAGATTTAACACAAGTCTAGGACCATTGTTTTCCTATACCTTCCAGTCGTTCAGCATGCTGTGATGCTGTCACCAGTGCTATTTGTTCAGGCTCAAAGAACACTATTTCTTCATATGGATCTCTGACTCTTCGAGTGTGCTAAGCATGCACCCAGTTTGGTACTCCAGCACACTTAACAGCAGTGTTTGTTATAAAAATCACCTGGAAGGGGACTTTCCATCTTCGTTCCAGACACGTCTTCCGAACGTGCTTCTTGATTATTCCCCAATCTCTGGGATTGAGGTTGTGGCACTGTTCTCGATGTGGATCTTGTGTGGTAGCTTTAACCTGATGAGAAACAGAATGCACCACATCAGCCAATCCTTTACAGTAATCAAGTATCATGTCATCTGTGATGCTCACAAGTGCATTTGCAGGTACAACATGCAGTCTCATCGCAATCCTTATCAAGATCTAATGAGGTGATAACCCGGTCTTTCTGTCCGGTATACTTAGGATACTCATTAACAGCAAAGGTAAAGCATAAGGCCACTTTAGTGATGTAGAAGCACAAACGTTTGCCATTCAGGACTTTATAGTGCCCTTAAGCTGCTCAATGATACCTGTAGCTTCAGGTACAATCTCTGCTCAATTTGAAATGCTGCACAAAGCATCTTCAGGACCTCATTATTGAAATGAGTCCTACAATCTGACTCCTGAGAAACCGGCATTCCGTACTTGGGTATCAACTCTCTCAATAACAGTTTTGCTACAGTGAGACTGTACTTTCTGCTGGTTGGGTAGGCTTCCACCCATCGAGAGAAAATGCACACTATAACCAGAACATACCTTAACCCATTACAAACAGGCATCTCTATAAAGTCCATTTGCATACTGTGGAAGGGACCACCTGATCACCCTATGTGACTCAGTGTGACGGTTGTTCTTTTTCCTACATTAATTTACTGACATGTTACACAACAATGGCACAATTTTTCAGCAAGCATCCTGAATCTGGGATTAAACGACTTTTGTCTGACTAGCTTCACCATTGCATCTCTCCCTAGATGTGTGTGTCATAGGAAACAGCAAACTGTTGACCAATACGGGTCTCTCATCAGCTGACATCGAAATGTCATTTACGGCTTTCTCACAACCTGCTCTGATCCAACCCTGCTGCTCTGCTTTTGAAACAACTTCCTGTACTCTTTTGAGTTCTTACCATGTATCAGCTACTGACATCAACATTGAAAAGACAGTGTCCTCCTCAGATTCACCTGTGTAAACATCAAACCCCATTAAATGTGCAGGCCACTAATGCACAATACCAAGCAACTTCATCAGCATATCTATTTCCAACTACAATGCCTTTGAGACCCTTCTGGGTGATATGTGCACTTAATAAAGCTCTATCACTATGACTATGACAATGTAACCATTGCCACTTCGATGAGCTGCACACTTAACTGCCACAAGTTCGGTGGGCAACTGGTGCTCCTCAAGTAAATTCCTCATGTGCTTGCCATTCCGTATTGGTGTTCCAGAGGATGTCATGAAACCTCTTTGTGACCATAACTGTCAAAAATCATGGACCACCAAAGCCATACTGGCTATGTGTAAATATAGCCACTTTCAATTGGGCTGTTAGTCTGCAAGCTCTTGCAAGGGCAATTAATTCAGCAACCTGTCTTGAGGAAACACCTCAAAGCCATGAAACTTCTACAACACCATTAGTGGTGCAAACAGTATATGTTGCTCTTGGCGTGCCTTCATTGTTTCTCAGACACGAGACAAATATTATATAATCAGGCTCTTTCAGGGGTTCATCTTTAATGTCTGGCCTTGGCTTGGTGCATAAATCCATGACATCTAGAAAATCATGTTCAACTTTGTCACAAACATCTTCATTTATAGGTAGCAGTGTTGAGGGGTTCAAAATTTGACACCTTTTGAAAGATACATTATCAGAAGCCAATATCTGTTGCTCATATTTTGTGAATCTATTGTGGGCCATGTGCAGTGTTTTCGTTCTGGTAAGCAGAATCTCAACCGAGTGAGGGACCATAACAGTTAAAGGATGTTCCATCACTATGCTCTCACTCTTTTCAATACTGACACAGACAGCCACAACTGCTTTAAGGCAGCCGGGCAGTCCTGTGGCTACAGGGTCAAGGGAAGTTGAGAAATAAGCACAGGTCTTCGAACATCTCCATGCATCTGAGTAAGCACTGAGAAAGCTCATCTCTCCCTCTCACTGCAAAAACATGTAAACATCTTACTGTAATCAGTCATTGCTGGTGCTGGGGATCAACTAAGACTTTTGCTCAGCTCTAGGATTTTTTTCAAGCAATCGTTGTCTCATGGAAGCGGCTCAGGCACATCTTTGTGTGTCAGCCTCATTAAAAGCTTAGCCACTGCGGAAAATTTAGGCATCCGCTGCCTGCAGTAGCCAACTATTCCCAGAAACATTCTGACTTTTCTCTGGGTTTGAGGTGGATTCATTTACAGAATCACCTTCACCCTTTCTGGTGACACTTTTCTTGCTCCTTTCTCAATGGTATGTCCCAAGTACAGGACTTCTTTTTGACAGTATTGCAGTTTACCTGGAGACACTTTGGGCCTGATTACGAGTTTGGCGGATGGAATACTCTGTCACAAACTTGACGGATATCCCGTCCACCGTAATACAAGTTCCATAGGATATAATGCAAGTGTAATAAGGCAGACGGGATATCCGTCATGTTTGTGATGGAGTAGCCCTGTCCGCCAACCTTGTAATCAGGCCCTAAGTGTCCATTCTGGGCCAGTTGATTCAATAAGGCAATCGTATCCTGTTTACAAGCTTTTCGTGTCTTTGATGCCACAAGTAGGCGATCAATGTATTGCAAGAGAACCAAATTGTAGGGTATCTGTAATGATTTCAGATTCTTTTTAAAGATCTGATTGAAAATGGAAGGATTCTCTGTATACCCTTATGCAACTCAGCACCATGCCAAAGCTCTTTATTGAAATATGAAGAAAAATAAAAACTGTGACTCTTCATGCAGTGGTTTTGAGAAAAAAGCTTGAGAAAGGTCCACAACTGTGAACCATTCTGCAGTGTATGGGATTTGAAAAAGTATGGTGGCTGGATTCGGTACGAGGGGACAACATGGGACAACAAAGCTTTTAATCTTTCGGAGATTCTGCACAATCAGATATTTACCATTTGGTTTCTGTAAACCCATGATCGGAGAGTTGCACAGACTCCCAAAGAATTCTTTTAATATCTGTTTCCTCAGCATATCTTCAATTACGGGTGTTATTCTTGCAGTTGTTTCTAGGGTAAAATTGTATGGCGGTGTTCTTGGATACACCGCATTTTGTTTCAATGTGACACGGATAGGTTCTACACCTTTAGTTAGCCCAATATCCTTCCCTATGAAAGCCCATACTTCTGGGTTCGCTATCCCTTTCAAATCAGGAGGTAACTCTACAGTTGTACTCATTGAGAACAACCCTACAGCTGTGTCTTGTCGAGCCATTATAAACTTGACGTCTTCATCATGTGTTTGAAATTCTACACCATCTGGAGTATAGTAAATTGTACAATTTAACTTGCACAACAAATCTCTCCCTAACAGATTTAAGGGACTAGAATCCCAGACAACAAATTGGTGATTTTCTTCAAAAGAATCAAATTTTACAGGGACCTTTTCTTAAACTAGATTAGTAATCTGTTTTTAACTTGGATCTTCTTTCATTCATTAGGACCTGTTTCTGCATTGGCACATGCATTTTCTGAACTGGCACATTTTGTATCTGCATTTGATTTCCTCCCTGCATTGGTACCTTTCCGTTCACTCTACGGATTAAGTCTACACTCCATCTTCCAATGCCCGATCTTGTTACAATAGTGACAAGGAGTCATTTTCTCCAGAGATCCAACAACCATACCATAATTCGGATTAACTGGAACACCTCTACCTCTGCCAAATCTTCCCTGAGTACCTTGTTCCTCAGCTTATAAACCAACACTTTGCATACCATCTTGATTTTCTGCAAAGGACTGATTCTGAAAACCTTTCTGGGCAAAGTTCACCTTGGCTAACATAAATTTCTCCTTAAGCATCCTCTGCTACCAGATTTGCTGGAGCAGGAATCAGCTTAAATAAACTTGGTTTACCATCACACACACAGGGCTGATCCCCGCTATGCTGCAGCCCAACAGGTCAACAGACCTCGGATGTTGTAGCTGAGAAGATCAGGAGCAATTCATCACTCAAATAGTAATCACAATTTCTATCTAAAGTTCAGTCAATGATGAGAATTATTTAACGTTTTTAAGGATTTTATTTTTCAAAGTTTAGTAGATCATCTTTGTTCATAATCATAAATTTTATTCGTATTGATTTCAAATAATCAATCTTTTACAGAATTGATAAAAGAAAAATGATTAATTAATTAAAATGAAAGGCATTAAGCATATTCCATAAAGGAAAAGATCCCTATTCTGAGAATGGGGTGAAAGGTGTCAGTAGGAACCCATAAGGAGTTCAAATTCAAAAGAGAGTGAGATTAAGCAAAAAGCTCAAAATATATCCAGGAGTCAATAATTGATCAAAGCAGAACTTCCTATAAAGAGAAGTTTGTGAAACTCAGTAGAGTGTCAAAGCAATAAGGGATAAGGCAGGGGGAAAGTGCAGTAGCAACCTCAATCAATGGTGAGAGTAACAATTGCTTAGTGATCGGGAAATTGGCGTAAGAGAATGCACATGTGGCGTATAGCATTAACCAACTCTAGAAACACATACTATTATAAACAGTCGAAAAATTATGTTCCAGTTAATGTTGCATCTTCTCCTTCTCTCGCCCAATCATCATTCAGGACTCTTCCTGGAAATAAGATAACTATGCTTCTTCCCACATGAATACAATGGTGTAGAGACAGTAATCTTTGAGTGTGTAACTTTGTTGTATTAGTCTAAACTACACTTGAGGCTTTTCATTCTGAACATCCTTTCCCACGAATGAAACCATATATCTAACCTTCTAATAAAGCAAATGGTATATTAGCTAGCAATTGGCTATGTAGAAATCAAAACATCTGTAGTAACGATTTGCACAACTTCATCATTTGGGAACAAAACAAGTATGTTAAAAGAGGTCAAGTTCAGTTTATGCGCTGAATTCTATATGCGATCATTCTTCATAATTCTACTAAACCATAAATTCTAAACACAGATTTCAAAACTTCATTGTATAAGTAGAAACATTTTGCAGAGTTATGTAAAACATTTATTAAAAAACATTATCATTGAAAGGTCAAGAATGAAACATTTAATGTGCATTTCTGAACATTTGGTCAAACTACTTGCTAAGCAATGATGCTTTAAACAGTTTTTGAGGCCAAGTTTAATTAAGTATAGCTATGTACTACCATTTTGCACATTTTTAAACACGTTTGACTTATTTAAGTCTGTACATTAATATGGCACATATATTTCAACTATATTGTTTTGCGTTTTGCTCAAATTCCCCTATCAATATAAACAACCTAAGGTCCAAACAAGAGTGCATATTAACTGCAACAGACACTAAAAGTAACAGTTGTAAATGTGAAGTCTAACAATTAAATAAAAAAATAAAAAATTGTGTTTGCTATAGTGAATTCTTATGAATGGGCTAAAGCTTGTTTAAAGAAGACACCACTTTCTTTCCACGTGAATTATTTATGCTAGGCCAGGACCACTGAGCAGACCAGACTGCGAGTTGCTATGGTGGACATCGAGAGGCAAAAGGCAAACTTTATCTTAACACTTTAAGTGAAATCCGGATCAAAATGCCACAAAGCAGGGGCTACTCACAGGTAATGGCTGTGTCAGGTTTCACAGCCTCGGGTCAGTTCTTGGTGAAGAACTGTTGTCACAATGAAAAAGCTACGGACAGGAGAAGACTTCTTTGACAACTGATGCTACATGCAAGGTTGCTTTTTAAATGCTGGTATTGAACTGATGCTAAAAGATTGGGCAGAAAGTGCTAAAAGATTGGGCAGATCAAAATGACATAGTACCTCCTGAATAGGGGGGTTTTAAAGAACGGCACTCGACAATTGACCACTGCTTTTCGCTCTGGTCTATTGCATGTAAGTCTGTGGAGCAGAGGGGGAGCCTATTCTGTTGTTTTGTAGACTTCTGTGCAGCTTTTGATTTGGTAGATAGAAAACGCCTGTGGGAGACCCTGGAAAAATTCGATATCCCGAAAGGCCTACTAAGGCTGTTTCAGGAACTACATAGTAGTAACTGGGCTCAGGTGATTATGGATACAGAGGGGAAGTTAACACAGAAAATACAAGTAAATAATGGGCTAAGACAGGGCTGTGTTTTAGCCCCCTTACTCTTCTCCTTATTTGTCGCTGATCTACCAATGACTCTAGCTGCCGCTAAGGGTTTTAGTCCCAAGATGAATGGTAAACATGTGGCGTGCCTCCTGTATGCAGACGATCTGGTGATCTTAGATCAGACAGAAATAGGCCTGCAAAGAAAATTAGACAAGTTTGAGGCTTATTGTAGGGGGGAAAGATTAGTGGTAAATATGGATAAGACTAGGATACTTTGTTTTGGGAATTCTGGTAGTAAATTCAACTGGCACATAGGCGCGGAGAGATTGGAACTTGTAAACGAATATAAATACCTTGGAGTCTGGTTCGAACGGTCCTTGAAATGGAAAATTCATCTAGAGACCCTGAAGACCAGAGCTATTGCCTCAGTGAGCGGGTTGAAAAAATTTAACAAGGCCTTTGGAGAAATGTCATGTAGACCAGCACTAAAAGCATATGCAGCAATGATCCCCCCGCAACTGCAATATGGAGCTGAATTGCTATACATAAGTGGCAAAAGCAGGTGGGATGCTGAGGAGGGAAAATGCTTGAAGTATTTGCTCTCACTCCCCAGCTCCGCCATGATACAAGCAATAAGAATGGAAACTGGCATGATCTCCTAGAATATACTGGCTGCAAAAGCCTTAGTAAGGTTCTGGGGAAAATTGAATGGGGAGGAAGGACAGAAAGTGGCTCAGTGGTGCAAGAATGAAATTGTGCAAAGTGAACTCAAATGGGCCAGAAGGGCTAGGTCTAACATGGTTGCCGTGTGTAAAGATATGAAAGTAAGGCTGCCTCTGCAGTCCTTACAGATTGAAATTTCAAAAAGTGAGCTGAAAGCACTAGGCAAAGAATTGTCCTACGAAAGTGACTACAATTATGTAAAAGAGAAAAAATCAGTTCACTTTATGCTTAACGCATGGCGGAATAATGTGAATTACCCGTATGTGGACACCCTACCTAACCAGTTATTACGAAATGAAGTATTAAGAGTAAGAATTGGTCTTAATCCTTGTAAGACAAATGATATGATAAAAACTAAAATGGTCAGTATAGGAGGGAAGTGTTCTTGTGGGTTGAACTTTAAATGTGACATGTTGCATATTCTGTTGGACTGCCTAACAATTAAACAACAGCGAAGACAGTGGCTACGCCCAATATTCCTGAAATATGGAATTAAGACACGAGGGCACGTTGCAGAATTTTTAACCGATATGCGCTTTTTAGATGTAGCATGTGCTATTGGAAGATTTATGAGGGCAGTAAGGGTAAAGCTTATGGAGAACTAGGAGGAGGGCTGAGGTACCACTCATGGGCATTTGTAGTTTTAATTGGAAAACATGTAGATTTTATTGGAATGTATATTTTTATATGACAATTGTATATGGTCTTATCAGATGTATTTTTATATATGTATTTGAACTATATTTTAATGGTGTGTTGTTTAAAGGCCATTGGTCTAAATAAACATAATTTTTTTCATTGATTGAACTGGTCATATTACTTAATTCATAGATTTAAGAGATCAATTTTCATCAGTGGAGAGATGTTTAAAGATATGTCTGAAAAGAGTGCCAGGGACTCATATTATTTGGGAAAAACCGTAGCCCCTGCAGGACTGTTGTATCGTCAGATTATGGAATGGGTCTGGCTGCAGGTAGCATTTCACTACCTACGCTCACACTGCTTTTCATTGATGTGCTGAAATAGGTTTGGAATGCACACCAGATAAGAGCATAAAACAATGGCTGAGTCAGGAAGGCAGAGGGCATGTTATTTTAGTGAAAAAGGGGTATTGATCTTCAGATATTCAGATCCAGATTTGTCATGCACACTCAATAGAAACTTTCAGCTCCTGGACTGAAACTTGGTCTCATTTTATCAACTGAAACTTCCAGATCCTGGGCTGAAACTTGGTATCATCTTATCAATTGAAACTTTCAGCTCCTGGACTGAAACTTGGTCTCAGCTAATCAACTGTGGTTTTAATTTTATGAAGGGCAATTTAAAGTTTTCAAGTAAGTGAGAACCATATTGATTGGCATGGCTTGAAACTGAGCAAAACACACTAATGTAGCAACACCAAAGCAGGAGAGAAATGACTATGCATCGCAAATCGTATTGTTTTATACATAAAAACATTTTTTACTTTATAGGCATATGACTAACACAAATTTGGCTAACACATACCAGCATAGGTTCTGCTCATTGTTAATAGTAAGCTAAGAACAAGCAATATGATACCAAAGGCTAAGAACAGGGTACAACCGCTTCAATGATTTCTACTGAGCACTTCTGATGGATTAGGAAGTGCTCAGAACATATTTTGTGATAGTCTTTTCTTGGAACAGAGCTTCTTTGATATTTGCAAAATACAAACTTAGCATTTGGATATTAGTGTAATAAAAATAGAAACCAGAGCGAAATGCCCCTGTATTCTTGGCACTGATTTTGCCAGCTCTGAGGCCAGGGGTTATAAAGGCAGTGCCAGGGGCTACAAAGGGCAAGCCAGGGGTCACCGCTGTGAGTACTGATGACCCCTAAATGACATTCATGATTTTGTTTTTTCGAAAAAACTGATTTTATTCGGTTTTAAAAAAGGCTTTTGACCGCATGGCCACAAAGTACATACAGTATGTTGAAATGAATACACCCAAAAGAAAAAACAACAACATAATGTTAACAGTGACACCCACTCACCCCACCCAAATACGATATGACATCATACATGTCTAGCAACATAGTAACCATTAGTTGGACACAGCATTCCCTTGTTTTGTGGCACCGTATCTCTGAATTTCCTCTTCGAGGAAGGAATCAGCAGAGCGTACAGGATCTAAAACAATTCCCCTGTAATTGGCTCACCTCTGCCAGAATTTAGGGTGTTTTTGGGGCACTCCCTTGTCTGACACACTGCCATTTTGAGTCTCATACAGTGGTCCATCTTCTTTTTCCACACCCGAGGATTTGGAGGCACATCAGCTTTCCATGACCTGACTATATCCCTTTGCGCCAGGGCAAGACCTAGGAACAAAAGCAGTCATTTGTATTTATTCCCTCCTATGCCATCTGTGCTATGGAGAAGAATCAATTTTGGGTCTAGTGGAATTTCCCAAGAGAGGACCTCTCCCAGGCACAATGTCACCCTCGCCAAAAACCATCCAATGCCACACAACTCTACATTGTATGTATAAAAGTATCCTCATTTGCCCTGCAGGGGAGGAACATCGGGGAATCGATCAGCCTCATGCGCCATAAACAATGTCTCATGTAGTAAACTCTATGGAGGTATTTTAATTGGATCAGCCGGAGGCGGGCTGAAATCTCTGACTTACAAGGCATTCCCAAGGCCTCGATCCAGTCATCGTCGTCAAGTGTATCGAGATGGGTATCCCAAGCCGCTCTGAGCACAGGCAATGTGTTTGAACTATTCGTGACTAAGTACTGTCAAATCTTCGCTATTTTGTGATTGCCCAGATCCCCCATGAGGAGCTTACCTTCCAGTGGATTAAACTCTGGAAGAGCCAAGAGGTCCTTAATGTATGGAGTAAGAGCATGACAGAGCTGCAAATAGTGATGGAATTGGCTACAATGCAGTTGGTAATCGGTCTGCAGCTCCTGAAATGATTTCAGGACTGTGCCATGCATCACATCTCCGAGGGTGGAGATTCTGATATTATCCCACATCCGAAAGCCCTCGAGCAGGACGATCTGTTTGAGCATATCACCCTGCCACAAAGGCGTCTCCTCAGTCAGTTTCCCCCACCATCCCATCCATCGCAGGGAGTGCCTCAAGATAAACAGGACCGTCCGTGTCACCAGTGGAATGGACCCAACACCTTTCCCCCCATATAAGTAATCTAACAGGGAGGTGTCACCCATCACCCATTTCTCAACTGCATAAGCTGGATCGCACTGCCAACTGTACCACCAATCGTTGATGATTAGGAGATGAGAGGCAGAATAATATGAAAGTACATCGGCAGCGGCAATGCCCCCGCAATATGTGGAATGGAAGCATGTCCTAAGGGTGATACGGGCAGCCCCCAATGCCCACAGTGAATCCTCAGAGAATGGCGTTAATCTGTTGAAACCATGACTGGGGATAGCATATGGATAATTCTTCAGTTGGTACAACAAGTGGGGCAGGTAGACCATCTTGAAGATTGCCACTTACCCGTCAGTGACAGCAGCAGGAGAAGCCAGACCACACCTCTTCCTTTACTCGTGCTAGTGCAGACACCAGATTGTGAGACCACGACAGTGCCACGTCCGGGGAGATATACACTGCCAAATATTTGAAGCAACCATCGACCAACGTCAGCCCCGATGCCCACTCTGCCATCCCCGCATGGCCACCCACTGGAAACACTAGATATTTCAAGACATTTATATATAGGCTGGATGCCTCGCTGAAGACACGAATAATTTTTAGGATGCCTTGCCCTGAGCTCTCTGGGTCAGGAAGGAAGAACAGGACATCGTCCAAATGAAGGGTGATTCTGTTATACAAGTCCGCAGTCCATTTAAAGCCCCTCACCTGGGCATCTATACGGACCCAGGCAGCCAGCGGCTCCATGGCCAGTGCATATAGCAATGGGGAAAGCAGACACCCCTGCCTTGTGTCTCTGCGGATCGGGAAGGTCTGGGATACCGCTCCCGCAATCTGCACCGTCGCCGACAGATCAGTATATAGTAGCCGACATAGGAAAGTAATCTGGGACCCAGATTTAGTCTCTGAAGAAGGACAAACAGATAATCCCAACTGACAGAATCAAATACTTTATCTATATCCACCAGAAGCACTGCCGCGGGCCTTCCCAGGCGGTTCGCAAGAGCCAAGGCATTGTAGACTTGTCTAATGTTATTGCGTGTGTCTCGATTTGGCATGAAACCCGCCTGGTCAGGCTGGACAAGATATGGCATAAATTTCACATGCCTATTGGCCAAGGCCTTGGCGAAGCGTTTCCTCTCCATGTTCAGGCGGGAAATTGGGCTATATGAAGAGTGTTCCTCCGATGGCTGACCCGGCTTACGGAGAACCACGAGCTCCACTTGATGCCAGTCTGGCGGGAGTGACGCTCCCTCAATGTCAGAACGGATCATGCCTAAGAGGTGTTTCCCCAGGCGAGGCATGTATGTCTTAAAGAATTCACACAGGAACCCATGGAGGCCAGGAGCCTTCCCGGTCTGCATCCCCGCCAGGGCATGGGAGAGTTCCTCCTCCATAATTACTTCCTCCAATTGAGCCCGAGCAGAATCCGGGAGGGCCCGAGGAGGCAAATCATCCACAAACTCGGCAATTTGGTAAAGTTAAAGTCTCCTTCTGGGCATACAAGTCCCTAAAGTATGCAGCAAAGCTCTGAGCCACCTTGCAGGGGGTCTGTCATCAAATGCCCCAGCGCTTCCGAAACCATCGGCATAGAGACATTATGGCGGGTGTTTTGACATGACCGATGGAACATCTTATTCGATTTGTCACCCCATTGGTATATCCAACTCTGTGTTGCTCGCCAAGCCAGCTTAGCGTCCTCCAGCAGCAACTGGTGGTACTGTTGTTGCACCAGCGCCAACTGGCGCTGTGCAGTGCCCCCGTCCGACTGACAACTAAGCGCCTCAAGGGACTGCATCTGCTCTTCAAGGGCCACAAGGCCATGTTCCCGACGTATACGCTCCCCAGCGCAATAACTGATATCTATCCTCCATACCGTGGGCTTAAAGGCCCCCCATAAGACCGCAACAGAAGTATCTGCATCCGTGTTAAGGGCATAGTATTCCTCAATGGACCAGGACATATGTGCTCTGTAAGCAGGGTTCTGCAACTACCACGGTGAAAGGCACCAGCAAAACGCATTCCACTACATAATGCGAAGAAGCCCCATGGGGCCAGCAGATCCTATGTCACTCATCAAGGTCTATGGGGGATGATCCTGTGCCACGGCCTATAGTTCCGGGAATGGATGTATAGTGGCACCATGCATAACAACATTAAAACTGCTCAGAAAGTAGTGCTTATTACGGAAAAGAAACCTGAAGCTAAAGAAGTAGATGAAAGTGAACCTATGCAAATTTGGAGAGTCAATGGGAAACTTACTAAGGAAACGCGGCAGAGGCGTCAAAATCAAAAACTTTGCCTCTAATGTGGGATGGCAGAACAATTTTTAAGAGAGTGTGCTAACAAACCTAAAGGGAAGCTCATGGCAGTTTCCGCCAATACTGCCAGCCTGGCAGCCTGCTTGTCAGATCACGTTGGATTTGAAGAAAGGGAGGCTGCACTGTCGGAAGGACTGCCACCGCAGAACTTTTACCGCTACCAGTATTGGACGCACAAACGGACCAATCTGTGATAGCCAAACATTGCACCCATGTCTGTTGGACCCGGGAGTGCTAGCAGAGTCTAGATTCGTCATACTCAAGGGACTCCAGCCTCCACCTAAGGATTTTTCTCCAGCTGTGGTGCAAGGAGACCAGTAGCCCCGCATTGGCTGTCCCGCTACTGCAATGTAAAGGACTTTGAGGGAGCCTTAATTTCTGTGGCCAAAATCACCCCTCCTCACCCATGGGCTGAGGAACCACCACAAAGACACCCCCGTCGACTGCACCTCAAATAGAGCATCCTTGGCCTGTATCCTCAGCATCAGGACCACTCCATTATAGTCTATGGAGGTCGTCCTGTAAAGTTCAAACTTGCGTTAAAAATGCTCTGGTGGCCAGGTCTCTGCCCAAAGTGTCCTCTCTGGCACCCTAGACCTCCATCCTGTCAGATTTGGTCGTCCATGGCAGGCCAGAGTTGCCGAACGAACTCTTTCAAACTTTTCAAAAATTTACAAACTTTTTGTTGACCAATGCTTGTTTGCTGTTGCATTTAAAAGTATTTATATCTTCAAAAATCTGTATCTCCAGAACCCTCTGGTTGATTTTGATCATCACGGTCTCTGATAATTCATTAAAATACGCTCTATTTTTATAAATTATTGTCGTGTCTTTTTCTTGTTGTGTGACTTTATTTCATTGTTTGGTGCTGACAAATGCTTTACACTAACTTCCTTTGTCAAGCCTTGCTGCTCAAAGCCACGGCTACCTAGGGTTGAGCAAAGGTGACACAAATGAGCCTGATTGGACCCAAGACACTTTTTTGCAAGTGTATTACACGATAAGGCCCCATATTCATACCATATATACACCCAAATCCTCACACCTTTCCGTTAATGCTATCTTTATTGAATTAAGTTAAGAACGAACCATTTACTGTAAATTGCATTTAAGGGGCACTTATCTTGTGCACATCCAGGGGAGTGAAGAGTAGAAGACCGCTTTTAGAACTAAGTTTGAATACCTTATTACGCCCTTCAAATTGTGCTATGCGCCAGCTGTCTTTCAATGCTTCATAAATGAAGTATTGCATGAGTTCATTGATATTTGTGCAGTGGTCTATTTCGATGAAATATTGATTTACTCAAACTCTATCATGAACACATAGGCCATGTAAGATCTTTGTTTCAGAAATTGTGAAATAACCATCTTTTTGCCAAGTTGGAGAAATATATATATATATATATATATATATATATATATATATACATACATATATATATATATATATATATATATATATATATATATATATATATATATAATCTACTGGCGGTCGCCAGTAGATAGTTATAGTTAGGACCTATTTTCCATAGGAATTCCGCGACATTCTATTTGAAATAACTCTTGCGTCGGTTGACGAATCTTTGCGAAATTTTCAAACTTTATGGCCCGCTCCGGTCCGCTCCTACCCTGAAATTCTCAGGGTGATTCGTCAAGCGGGGGCCGAGAAAAAAGGGGGTCCCAAAACGTGTTTTCCCGATTCATTTTCCCATAGGAAACTTTAGACACGGCTACAGCCCGAACTGCTGAACGGAATTACACCAAATTTGGCAAAGAGGTAGTTCTTGGTTCAGAAAGAACCCTTTTTGTTAAATGGTGTAAATCCGTTCAGTAGTTCCTGTGAAAATCAAAATGAAAATCACATATATATCTATGGCCGCGTCGGATTCGCGCACCCTGAGCGCACCCTGCGCACACCGTCCCGATCACGAGCTGCATGTTAATTGGCTGACAAGTGGCTGTCAACACTCCAAATCAGGAAGTGTTGGCAGCCATTTTGTCCCTCGGTAGAACCGAGGGACAGAAACAAGTGTGCAAAACGCACAAAGGGGGCAGGGTAGAAACACCCTGACCCCTAGGTCTGCTCAGGGGTCCCACAAGGACCCCTGGGCAGAAAAAGCATTTTTTTTAATTTAAATCGGCATGATGCGCTCAGGGTGCGCGGATCCTGCCGAAAAAAAATCGAGCGCGGTCTCCTGCGCTTCGATGCAAATTTGCCCCCGGGTGGCCCAAGTCCCGGGGGCATGCGGGGGGTGGGTTTATTGTTTATATGGGGGGCCTCTAAGGCCCCCCAAGCCCCGGGGACCGCCACACCCCGGGGCTTAATAAAAAATGGTGCGGGAGGGCTCTCCTGCCCTCCCGCAGCCCCGGGGACCGCCACCCCGGGGCTTCTTTTTAAATTTTAAATAACGTGTGGAGGGGCTCCAGCCCCCACACGCCCGGAGACCACCACCTCCCCGGGGCACATAGAAAATAAATGTGGGGGTCCGTTACGGACCCCAGAGCCCCTGGGACCACCACCTCCCGGGGCTGTGCAATTCAAGGGAGGGGGGCCGCGCGGCCCCCCTCCTGGAGCCCTTGATGGCCCTGGGGACCGCCACCCCCCAGGGCCGGCTCCTGCAGTGTCCCGGGGTGCCTACCCCGGGACACTGTAGTTTGCAATGACAGGACGGGAGCCTCGCGGCTCCCGTCCTGTCATTGCAAACTGCTTTGGATATTGGAAGAGAGAGCAGGAAACCTGCTCTCTCTTCCAATATCCAAAGCACATTGCTTTCCACATGGGGAGCTGCATGTTAGCAGCTCCCCATGTGTAAAGCAATGCCGGCTCCCAAGGGACGCAGGGAGCCGGCGGGACTGTGGGGGATTGGGGACCCCCCACAGTCCCCAACGGAGAGGGCCAGCCCCGGGGGATGGGGTCCCCGGGGCAAGTAGTGGCCCGGGAGGGGGCCACGCGGCCCCCTCCCCAAAAACAAACAAAAAAATCGAAAAAAAAAAAGGAAAGGCCGGCCCCGGGGGATGGGGTCCCCGGGGCCTTAAATGGCCTGAGGAGGGGGGCCACGCAGCCCCCCTCCAAATATTAAATTTTTTTTAAAAAGAGGGCATGCCCCGGGGGATGGGGTCCCCGGGACCAATACAGGCCCAGGGAAGGGGGGCCTAGCGGCCCCCTTCCCGTTTTTTTATAATTTTTTTTTTTTTTTTAAACTCCTCAGGCCCCGGGGGATGGGGTCCCCGGGGCAAAAAGTGGCTGAGGGAAGGGGGGCCACGCAGCCCCCTCCCAATCAAAAAAAAAAAAAGACCGGCATCGTGCCGGAGGCCCGCCCCCTCCCTGCAGCAGTCTGCAAACGCGCCCCTGGCGCGTTTTGAGAAGGGAAGTAATTCCCCTTGAATACTGGGGGTCCCTGGGGGCAAACTAGCCCACCAGGAACCTCCAGTATGCGCCAGGGGCTGCGTTGCAGAGAGGTGTACAGAGGCCACGCCCCTTTTACACCTCTCTGCAACGCAGCTCTGTGGCGCTTTTGGAAGTACATGGTGGGCTAGTTGGACTCCAGGGACCCTCAGGATTCAAGGGGACTTAATCCCCCAACTTAAAATGCGCCACGGGGCGCGTTTGCACAGTGGTGAAGGGAGGGGCGGGGCTTCAGGTGACATGTGTGCAAACAGGCCCCGTGGCGTGTTTTAAGATGGGGAATTAAATCCCCTTCAATCCTGAGGGTCCCTGGGGGCCAACTAGCCCAACAGGTACGTCCAGAAAGCGCCACAGAGCTGCGTTGCAGAGAGGTGTAAAAGGGGTGTGGCCTCTGTACACGTCTCTGCAACGCAGCCCCTGGCGCATACTGGAGGTTCCTGGTGGGCTAGTTGGCCCCAGGGACCCTCATGATTCAAGGGGACTTAATCCCCAACTTAAAACGCGCCACGGGGCGCGTTTGCACAGATGTCACCTCAGGCCCCGCCCCTCCCTTCACCATTGTGCAAATATTCCTCTAAAATCAGCCGAAATACGAAATCCGATTTACTCACCTGTTATCAGGAGAGACCTCAGTGCTGCATCTTTCAGCCCAGTACTGGTCCTGAAAAGTAATTCTAACCGTACTTACCAGTAACTTGAATTTCCTTTCATAGGCTAACATTGACTGGTTTCACTTGGAAATTCTTCTAAGTGTGCAGATTTGGAACTTTATAATATTCCTCTAAAATCAGCCGAAATACGGATTCCGATTTACTCACCTGTTATCAGGAGAGACCTCAGTGCTGCATCTTTCAGCCCAATACTGATCCTGAAAAGTAATTTTAACCGTACTTACCAGCAACTTGAATTTCCTTCCATAGGCTAACATTGACTGGTTTCACTTGGAAATTCTTCTAAGTGTGGAGTTTTGGAACTTTATAATATTCCTCTAAAATCAACCGAACTACGAATTCCGATTTACTCACCTGTTATCAGGAGAGAACCCAGTGCTGCATCTTTTAGCCCAGCACTGACTCTGAAAAGTAATTCTAACCGTACTTACCAGTAACTTATATTTCCTTCCATAGGAATCCATTGTCTGGTTTTCAGCAGAAAAGTTTCAAAGTGTCGATTTTCACAAACTACAAATATTCCTTAAAAATCGCCTGTATGACTTAAACGCATTCTTTCAACTGTTTACAGGAGATGCACCAGTGCTGGATCCAGGATCCAACACTGAGTAAGAAAAAGTAACGATAACACTACTTACCTGCTAAGTGAATTTCCTCCCATAGGATAACATTGGTGATTCTATGTGAAAAAGTTTCTGTCAACTTTTAAAATACAATAATATTCCTTAAAAATCACTACTGTAACCAAAACGCTTTTACTCAACTGTTTACAGGAGATGTCCCAGGACTGAATCTAGGATCCAGTCCTGTGGTTAGAAAAGTAATCCATAAAGTAACTAATTGCATTTAACTAGAAATTCACATTGAGGTCAATGTTGCATTGTGTTTGAAATTGTGTTGCCCATTGCAACAACTGTAACTACTGTACTTAAAACTCTATTGCCTATTTGCAAACTATTTAAACTAAAGTAATTCATTCTGAGAAAGTATATTTTGTAATGTAATGTATAATGTAATTACAATATAATTTAATAAATAAAATATCTAAAAATAAATAGTTTTAAAAAATGTAGTAAATCAGTATCAAAAAAATAAATATAACAATTAATACATTTAAAAATTGTCATTTACAAAACCTTTGAAATTCACTGAAAAAACCATAGGTTTTAGGGACAGTTATAGTTAGTTGGACATTTCACTCGTACGAAACCCGTGAAATTCCCCGTTATAGTTAGTTCAGCTAACTATAACTCGCGCCCCGCAATGCACTGCTGATGACGTCACATATTACATCACTCATGACATGGTCAGTGACATCACTGTTGACATCACTGATGACATCTCAAATGACATCACTGATGACATCATCCACGTGATAATCTGATGCACCTCCTCACACCCTAATATAACCTTTGATACACCCACTCTAAATTACAGACTGCCATTCGGAAAACCATAGACACTCCAACACCAATAACTACATACCCACTCACTGATTCTTAGGTCTACACACACACATCCACTCACTCACCCGTACAGTCACTCATACTTATGGTCAATCAGTACAGGACTATCATATGCACTCTTACTCCTATATAGACACTCAAACACCGCCACTCATCCATAGAGGAACTCACACACCTAGTCAGTCATGCAAATAATTAAACACACTGCCATTTACTCACCTATACAGTTATACACACACCAGCTCACTTAATCATACAAATACTAGCACATTGTTACGCTCTTATACAATCACTGATACAAGCACACACTCATCCATACAGCCACTATCACAATCACTCACTCTCGCTTATAGCTATTTATATACTCCAACACACATATATACCGCCTTTCACATATGTAGTTACTCACACATGTACCACTGGGACATACATTCACTCACTAACACACTCTTACACACACTTGCCCACCCATACAGTCTATCACAGATGCACTCTTGAAACCATCCACCCAGTGAATCACCCACTCACACATCTATACACAGAGTCGCACACACCCCTCCCACACAAACACTCAGGCACCCATACAGATACTCAGACAACCATTCAATAACTCATATACACACTCATGTAGCTATTCACAAACACATGCAGTCACTTACACAGCAACAGACAGGCGGATACAGACATTCACCCAGTTTAGTCACTAACCCATGCATTCAGTAAGATACGTTAAATCACTCACTTATAGAGTCAGTCACGCACCTACTAAATCATCCATACAGACACTTATACACCCACTCATTCTTCAATACGTCTTTTCCGATATATATTAAAAATATTTAAACTTTAGAGAAACACACAGTCACTGCATGATGTCATCAGTGATGTCATTTGAGATGTCATCAGTGATGTCACTGACCATGTCATGAGTGATGTAATATGTGACGTCATCAGCAGTGCATTGCGGGGGCGCGAGTTATAGTTAGCTGAACTAACTATAACGGGGGAATTTCACGGGTTTTGTACGAGTGAAATGTCCAACTAACTATAACTGTCCCTAAAACCTATGGTATATCATATAGTAGTGTAAAGTGTTTGGGATTTAGCATTTCCCCTGCAGGTATTCAAATGGAAAGAGAGACAGTAGAAGCCATTGAGAGGTGGAAATCCCCCCAATCTGTGAAAGAGGTGCAGTGATTCTTAGGGTTTGCTAACTTTTAACAACAGTTTTCTGCTATATTGTTTCCCCATCACACTTTGTTGAAGAAAGGGGTAAAATGTCAGTGGGATTCTGAAGCTGAGAAGGTTTTCAAGTCTTAAAAGAAAGATTTGTCACGGCCCTAGGACTTAGTCATACAAACTAAGTCTGTCCTTTCAATATGGAACCTGATTAGTGCTTTTGGGGGAGTGTCGTCGTAGAGTGATCCGTCTACTGAACAGATACATCCAGTTAACTATTTTCCCCATAAATTAAGTCCAGCTGAGACAAACTATACAGTTGTACATAGAGAATTACGGACCTTAAAAGCAGTGTTTGAAGAATGTCATCATTACCTCCAGGGCGCTCAAAATACTTTAACTATTTTGATTGACAACCATAATCTGCAGTATTTAAAATTGGCTCACACACTTTCTGCTAGATTACTACGGCTCATTTTTGCTTGCTGAATGGTTGCCTGAACTCTGACTTGCCTCTGGATTACAATTTGGTATTGGTTTCTGTGTTTATTCTCCTGCTTTTTCCCTAAATGCCAGGCTCGCTTTCGAACCGGAATTCCACCACTGATTTTACCGGCTTCCTTTGACTTTGACTTAGGTTTCCTGCGGCCCGTGTTTTTTAAGCCAGTAGGCATTACCACCAAAGCCTTCTTTTCTATGATTATTCCAATGTTTATGCATCATATTAAAACCTTGTTTGTTTTTCATATTTTCAGTGTACATTTGGCATTCACCTTTGAAAACGCTGTGATGGATCACCTGAAGTATGAGAGACTGGTGGCTGTTGAGATTGCAACACTCCAGCTGCCTCTATTCTCTCTTACTCTCACTCCCATTCACCTTCCCCTCCATAGTTTAGTCCTGCTATTTGTGCTAAATTATGCACAGACAGGGCAACATTGTGGGGAGGGTTGTCTTCAGAATCTGTTGAGCAAGGCCTGTTAATCCTTGAAATGAGGTCAGAAAGACTGTGTGTTAGGCTATCCTCATATCACCAAGCCTATGTCTCCAGGACAATAGTCAGCGTGACAAAGCCAGGATACAGTCCCATCAATCACAAGATACACTTCACATTTTGGGCTTACCACATTTTGACAGCCTGTCAAGATAGAGGAGGACATAGGGCCAACTGAGCATGCAGGGCCAGAAGTTGGTTCAAAGGGGTACATAGTAAGGAGTGAATGACAAATCCCTGAAGTGTCCACCCCATTCTGCTTAATGGGCCAGAGAACCGGCTCCAACCAACATCTGTGTTACATAGACCGGCTTCTTGCTGCACCATCCACCCTGGAACCGGCACTGCTACAGTCCAGCAGTGAGGTTGTCAGGATGTGCATGGGTCACAGGGACCAACCCCCCATCAGCCACACAGAAGAGGTGTCCCTAACATCAGGCCATGTACCTGTGAAGGACCTCACTGCAGTGTCACCATGCTGGTAGTTCAAATCCCTCGTGTTGCAGTTGGGATGGTGGAGGTCGCTGGGACAGTCCTCTGAAGGAGAACAAGTGGGGGTTGAGTTAGGCCCATGGCTTCCTACATGCAGAATATTTGAGTCTGAGATCTGCACTAGCTGTTTGAAGGATGGTCTCCATGCCAATTTGCTGACTTAGCTTGCTACTGGGACAGCGACGGACCGTGGTAATCAGAGCTTCACCAGTCAACCAGGAAATTGGTTCACAGCATCAGATTAATTAGCATCCTGGGTTTTCACCACAGCATGACTGGATGCTCAGTTCTGCAGCTGCTTGGGCAGGATTAAAGAGGTTGCCAAAATAGCATCTAAGTATGGGGCCAATGTAGAAACCAAATTATGCAATGTGCCCTTCCAGTACTCCCTCTAAGGTTTGAGAACTCCTTGCCAAAAAGGTTGAAACTTAGGCCACAACCAAACCAGTGTGTCAGGGGTCAAGTAGCTCCATGCCTCATTTGCGGCTAGCCCCGTCCCTCCTAAATCATGTCAGTCCCTTAGTCAATCCCTTGGAAACCGATGGGGCCCGTAATCCCTTGCTCTCCTTGGAAGAGCATCTGTTTTCAGTCCCTGTTCCCGTGGGTGTCTTCGAGTTAGTACACCTATGCCACTGTGGATATTGCCTTCTCCAACTGTGATGCTTAGAGCCCCCTTGTGTCTGTACGGTGCTCCATTTAGAACGGACATTCATTGCATTGCCTGTACTCAAATAATCAGGTTGCTGTTGACTGGGACTCCTATTCAAACACTCAGCAACGTTCGGTATGTGGAGCATCATGTTCTAGTCAGAGCATCATGTTTTGTTCTGTGTAATCATTTTTGTTTATTTGTAAGCATTTTGGACTGTTTTAACATTTTAGAATTGAAGCATGTTCTGCACATATGTGCCGCACTGTTGCTTTAAGAAGTACGACTCCGGAAATTCACGAGCCCTCACACTGTGCTTTCGAATGCTTGCATTCTGATGCACAACACATGACCCAGCGGCCATGATTGGTTCAGTGGGTACAAAATCCATTCCCCAAGCAACGGCTCAATGCTTGGCTGTGAGAATCCTGCTGGAGCGGTGAGTCTTTCCCTGCGCTTCCTGATATTTCCTGTGCGACCCCGCCCTCATCCTCCACGACACCTCAGCGACGACTCAGGCTTTCTGCTCCAGTCGCTGGCCTTCAGCCGATGTCATCAAGATTATCATGCCAGAGAATTCTATCCGGAAAACATACGTATATACTTCAGACTTATTTGCACACTCACGCCTTCATGCCTGACGGACCGGGCGAGTCCATTTCATGGCATAGTCTACCAAGCACGCCCTCAGGCTTGCAGCGCTTATTGAGCCAGCGTTACTGGCAATATTGTTTGCGAATAGGCTGGGACACGCAAAGTGGACTGTGAGACAACAGTTCTATTTTATGAACACACTGTATGACTTTATTGGTATAATTGTTTGTAGAGTATTTGATGAAGAAACAACTACTCTTGTTCATGGTACACACCTATTAACTGTATAGTATTACAACTGTAATAAGTGTATGACAGGCATTGTTCATGTTTATAACTTCGCTGTCTGTTTCTAGGGCACTCAATACCCCAAGTCCTATGCTTAGTATGTACATCCGCATAAGTGTAGACAATACACCAACAGAAGGTTCCCCTGCAGGCACTTAGCAGAGATGCAAAAATCTGAGGCTGCAGTGTTCCTTTCCCTCTCCACCCATATTCCCCCTTCCCTCTTGGGACACCTGCCAAGGATCCTTGTTCTCAATGGGAGTGCTGATAGGTATTTTAGGAGGTCAGGAGGTCTGGCATCACCCCTGCAAAATACCGGACTTTCAGGTGAGCGGTCGCAACAAAAACCCAAGCCACAAAAACTATGTTCTGCCTAGGGAATGGATCCCAACCCCTTCACGGGGCTTGCCCAAGCCCTAGATATCAAGGAACCCCGTCCTTGGTAGATTTAACTAGAGCCTTATTGAGTATGCAGCATGAAGTCCAGATGTTAAAGCAAGAAAGGCTAGAGTTGCATAGTGAGCTGCAAAGATATAGGCCATATTCTAACCCTTGGGATAATAGCAAAAATGAAAAGGTAACGACCAAGACTCCTCCTCATTTTGGGTTCTCGCCAGAGAAAGAGGCTGCAAATTCTTCACCCCTACCTGCATCCACAGTTCCCCAACCTTTCAATCTCACAGTGGCCATGCTTACCCCGGTACCCGAGGCTCACCCATGAGAGGTTTTTTTGGTGATAGCACAAAATACAACATCTTCATGAACCAGTGTCAATTGCGATTTCTGTAACCCTATGGCCTTCCCCTATGACGCTATGAAAGTAGCCTTTGTGATGTCGTATTTGGGGGCAATGCTGCCACTTGGTCGATACCCTTTGTTGAAAGAAATGATCCACTTCTATATGATTTCAACAGTTTTAAGGAAACAATGAAAAAATTGTTTGCTAAGCATTTTTTCATCCATGCTAATGACAATGAGTTGCTAAATTTACGGTAGGGTGGGAAAGACCTATTAACCAATATTACCACCATCATTCGATTGGTTGTAGAAACAAATTGGCTGGAAGATAAATGTACGTCTCTGTTTTATTGAGGGTGGAGGAATGACTTCAAGGATGTCTAGGCCGAGACTGTAGAACCGTCCGAGGACTGCTCATAATTTATAGATCTAGTGGTTAAACTGGACAACTGCTTAGGAGAAAGGAAAGGAGTGCATTTTTGAGGAGACACTAGGGTCATCCTTGTATAAACAGAACAGAAAGACCCACCTACTAATACCCAAGACAAATCTGAACCTATGCAGATTGGGGGACTTTGGGCCGCCTATCCAAAGATGAGAAGGACAGGCAGAGGAGCAAAACCTCTACCTCTATTGTGGCAAGTCAGGGCATTTTGCCCGGGAGTGCCCGAACAAACCAAGCACCATTTAAAAAGCGGTCGGGTCATTGACATGGAGACCAATGTGTCGAAAAACTTTGATGCTCAGTAAACTCCGAAACCAATTTATAGAGCCAAGAGAAATATGTAGACTCACAATATCTGGCAAACACCCACAGACACCTCACTATCATTATGGCACAATTTTTTTCCTAGCAAGCAAGGAAGGTTATTCCCATCCTGTTAAACTCAGGCACTATAGGTAACTTTCTAGACATTGGTTTGGCAAACACATATGGGGTTACCAAGGTCAAAAAGGAGGAGCCTGAACCAGTGCAAGCTGTTGGTGGCTCTGAACTCTCTTCTGGACTTATTACATATCAAACCACCCCTCTCACTATGGTTTGCGCTAACGGACATACCGATCAGATAGTGTTTGAAGTGATTGACACTCCTGTTTTCGATGCAATCCTGGGGGTTCCCTGGTGGCAGAGACACAACCCCAAAATAGATTGGTTTCTACGTAAGGTTACCCTTGATTCTAATTTTTGCTGGCATTCTTGCTACTAGGAGGCACCTAATCTCCCCTGTGTGCCTCTACACAGTTAGGTGAGCACCCTGCTCTATCAGATCTGTATCACAATTTCCAGGACATCTTCTGTGAGCAGAAGGCTACTCAGTTGCCACCCCACAGAGCCTACGATTGTCACATAGATCTGATTCCAGGGGTACCCTTGCTTTGCAGCCAAGTGTACGCGCTCTCCAAACCAGAAAAACGATATCTGTGTGAATATCTGTTCGACCTTTTGGCTAAAGGGTACATTCGCCTCTCCACCTCTCCAGTGTCATCATCGTTGTTCTTTGTCCCTGTTAATAAAACAGGGGGGAACTATGAAGTTGTATTGATTACTGGGTCGTCAATACAGCAACTGTCAAGAATCGCTACGCCTTGCCGTTGATCCCCATGCTATTGGATCAGATTGACCAGTGCACTATTTTCACCAAACTAGACCTACAGTGGGCCTATCATTTAATCGGGGTCATGAGTGGTGATGAGTGGAAGATAGCCTTCCGGATCAAGTTTGGATTGTTTGAAAATATGGTAATGCCTTTTGAGTTGTGCAGTGCCCTGGCGGCCTTCCAATTTTTTTATCACTGAGGTATTACAGGAAATTTTGGACGTATGTGTAGTCATCTGCATATCCTGATTTACTCATCCAGTGAGGAAGAACATGTCGGGCATGTACAAGTGGTTCTACAACGGTTTCACAAACACCAGCTGTTCGCTAAGCTACAGAAATGCACATTTCATGCCAAAACCATAGAATTTCTAGTGTATGTTATCTCCAAAACTGGCATTAGCATGGCTAAGTCTAAGGTGAAGTCCATTCTAGATTGGAACCCCCCCATATCAGTGAAAAAAGTCCAAAGTTTTTTGGGCTTTGCCAACTTTTCCCGTCGGTTTATCCTACACTTTTCCAGCATGGTAGCGCCTATCAACTGATTAGTAAAAAGGAGCTGTTTTTTCCAGCACCAATGAAGCAGACAAAGCATTCTGACAGCCAAAAAGGTGTTTCACAGAAGCCCCTGTGTTGCACCATCTAGACCCATCGCACCCCTACTTTGTCGAGGCGGACACCTCGCAGGTAGCCATAGGTGACGTTTTATCACAAAGAGACCCAGACTCTGGCCACTTCCACCCAGTAGCATATTTCTCTTAGAAGCTTTTGCCCGCGGAGCAAAATTACACTGTGGCTCAGTGGGAGCTTTTGGCTATTAAATTAGCGTTCCAAAAGTGGCATCATCATTTATTGGAGGCTGACACATCATTACCATATACACTGATTACAGGAACCTACAGTTCTTTCAGTTGACCAAGGCTCTCACCCCTAGATCTCTACGGTGGCTCCTATTCTTCAACATGTTTGGCTTCATAATTACTTATTGAACAGGGGCCTCCCACCTCACAGTAGATACACTTTTACATCTAGGGTTTGCACCCCAGAAGAGGCTACTAAACCCTCAAAGACTATCATCCCACATGATAAAAGTATTGCCATTTGCACTTCTGAAGAGTTCCTAGATAGGCTCAGAACAGTGAACCTGGATTCAATGCCACCCATAGCGACATATAAGCAAAACGGGTTTTGTTATCATGATGACAAATTATTTAAAGAATTATGGGATGCCATCCTACACTGGTGCCATGACGCCCCTCTGGCAGGGCACCCAGGAGAAAAGTACTGAGTTATGTGAGTGGTGGTTTTGGTGGCTCACATTACTAGAGGATGTCAAAAACTACATCTGGACCTGTTCTACCTGCATTCACTCCGATTTTCAACACAGCCCCTCAGCTGGTTTATTACGCCTTCTGCCCATTCCGTCTGCACCAGGGCATACTCTAAACATGGTCTATGTCACAGATCATTCGGTCTCGAAAGGATACTCCGTGGTGTGAGTCATTGTCGATTATCTAACCAAGATGGCGCATTTTGTGCCCCTCAAGAAGAAACCAATGGCCAAGGATTTGGCAGGTCTCTTTGTCCAACATGTTGTATGCCTTCATGGCGTGCCCCCTGTCCTGGTTTCTGATTTGGGTTCTCAATTTGTGTCCAGGTTCTGGCATAGTTTCTGTTCCTCCCTCAGGACTGAGGTTTGTTTGTTATCTGCTTACCACCCACGAACAGATGGACAAACGTAGTGAGTCAGTCAGTTCCTGGAACAGATTTTAAGGTGTTTACTGTCCACATGTAAATCAAAAAAGGGGGGGAGAAAGAGGTCAGGTTACAGAGGCCTCCTTTATTCAATCAAACAACCAAGAGGAGTCCCACTGTGCTGGAATTGGCTATCTTTCCATTTTTCCCTACAGTTTAGAAAAATAGAACGTTTTCTTAAAATAACCCTCACCCACCAAGATGTCCCATGGTGGCATGCTTCATCATATGGTTCTTCTCGTCCCACTGTGGGGCAGGGCGTGCTGCGACTGACGAAGACGTGGGAGCACTTTGTGAGATGGATACTATAAAGCAAATGATGGTATAAAAGAGGGAGGGTCTACTCTACGGGTAAAAAATACCGAGCTAAGTAGGAACTAAATATTTATTCAATCCTCTTGCTGGTATTGTTAAAAATGGGGAAAGGAGAGGCACACGTCTATGTGTGTGTATCTCATAGTCAACATGTTTCAGGCCATTACCCCAAGGCTTTTCTTCAGGACCATACCATTGATCCCTAGTACCACTCCTATTAGTGATACCACATAGGTCTTCCTTATAAATATTAAGGGAAACACACATATAATACGATACCCAATCGGTATTTGTTCTTTTTAGCTCTGGAAAGATAGGACATAAAAGTTATTATATTAATTTCAATAAAGGTAAATAAAAGTTATTATATTCATTTCAATAAAGATAAATAAAGGTAACTAGAACAAAACATCACCACATGTGGAAAAATGAGTGTTATATTTTTCATTTTCAGCTATTGTGCTAGATCAATCCTAACTATATCACTGACTGTGTCCGTGCTGCCCTTTAGAAGGTTTTCAATACAAACAAGACAGTACAAAACCCTTAACATAGATAACACACTCTGTCGCTTTTATGTGCATGCCACAGTGGATAACAGGCCTAATACCCTGGCACCGATTCACCAAAAGTGTAGTCCTGTATCCATTACCACAGATCTTAACATTATCGCTATGTTAGGTACTTGTGTTAAAAAGAACATCATTCTATGTCATAATAGAATGAGTATGTGATCGATTTTCAGGAGAGGTGTAGAAGAAGTCTAAAACATACATCTTTTTAGCCAAAATCTGGCCCCATGAGCTCAACGGGGGAAGGGACTCCTATTCAACCATTCAGCAATGATCGGTATGCAGATCATGATGTTTGTTTCTGTGTAATAATTTTTTTTCTTTGTAACCATTTTGGACTGTGTAATCATTTTTAGGTCTCGCCTTCGCAGCGCGCATGCGCTGCATAGGCAAAAAGACCTTTTGGAATCGCTTCTGCTTTTCAGCCAAAAACATGCACGCGTTCCATTGCCTTCAATGGCAACGCGTGCACGTTTGCCGATTCACTTGCGGGAGCGAGCGGCGCCATATGGTAGCAATTATCGCTCCTGGCGCCGCTCGCTCCCGCAAGGGAAACGCTTTCACTTTTGCCGACAGCGTGCACGCTTGTTTCTACTGTAAGTGAAGTCATAATGCAGAGTGTTTGTACCTCAGGGAGATTCCTGGGTGAAGTCTTGACTTGAACCCACAGTGAAAACTCTGACATCTTCTTCCATTAAGTAGTCACGTGGCTGACTGTGTTTAGTCCACAGTGCACACCCTAAAATATTTATCACTCTTGCTCCTGGTCATATCTGTGACCACAATAGAAAGGACTGCGCAAATCACGGAGAGCCCCTGTGAACCCACGGCCACCCCTAGTCATGATTCACAGGGAGCAGGAGTGGTTAATGGCAGCGTCATGTGACGTGTCATTCTGCTGCCTCTGCAGACCCTTATCCCAGGGGCTAAAGTTCCACGCACTTAGCCAGCTCCTGAACTTCAGTCCCGGTTTATAACCGTCAATTGCAACAAGGAACAGCAGTCGCGAGGCCCCTCAACGGGAGCGTGCTGTGGGCCTATCCGGGGAGAGAGTAAAAGAGTATTTCGTACAGCAGCGTCCCAGCCTGGAATATTGGCACCAGCTGAGGGAACCGTCATTATGAAGAGGTACAGTATCATCCAGGGGCGTACCTATCATCAATAGTGTATGCAGTGGCACCGGCGCCTCGGAGTGTGTGAGGCTCACTATACCCCAAATATAGTTGCTTTCTACTGCTGAACCAAGAAATGGGGCCCATTTCAATTTTGCTGCGCCACGGGTATCCGTCGCCTCAGTCTGAAGATCTTTCGGGATTTTTAAACCAACAATGGTTAGGGAAGGAAGGCCTGACAAATGCGTGAGCACAGTGTTCGTGACATTCTACTCGCAAGTATGTTGTGCCCGTGCCCTGGTCTGTTTGTATTTTACACTCTGAAGGAAGCAAGTATGTGGAGGTGTGTGGCGCGCGAGACGGTTCTTAAAGCATTAAGCAGGAACGTCATCTCACTCTGTTTGACGTTATAACGCGAAGTGAGAGTTGTCCCTTGCAGTGCATTGCGCCCTAATAAACATAAGGGATGAAATGTGTACGTCGTCTTATCACAGCAGAGCGTGATATACCACGCGGCTCTAGATATGAATAAAGGCTGCTGCGCAGAGCAAAGGAACTAAGTATCCTTCGGTATAATGCTGGTTTGCCTACTATAGCGCTCATACACCCAAAGTACCTCTTAGCACTGTACAATAAGTGAGATTAGTGCTGTAAAAATATAAGTAAGTGTTTCGTTGTTGCCAAAACGTAGCCTTGCATCTATCTGTGAGAACGTGATGTTTTTCAATAAAAATCGAATGAGTATGTAGGGTTAAATCTAGAAGAAATTGAATGAGTTATACCAATAAATTTATGTTTCCCGCTATTGTTATAATTATATTATTATTGCTATTATCAATTGTTGTAAATAATAATAATAAATAATATTAACAACAAGAATTATAGACGCGCTATTGTTATTTTTTATATATATTTATACTATTTGTAACGTTTATATATTTATTGTTTTCTCTTTCCCTCCCCACCCCAACCCTTTATCGTGTATGCCTACGATGGGTCTAAGAATTAGAAAATAATTGTAATTGTATCTTTACTGGTCTTTGTTGCTTTAATATTCTTGATGTATTCTTAAGTAATAGTGTAGTACATTCTTGTAGGTTTTGTCTCCTGCTAATTTTAGAATCTAATAAAATATGATTTAAAAGTAGCTTTGCTCTGGGTGAAACGGATGCCACCTCGAGCTTGAAGCTTTCATGGTTCTTGGTAGGCCTGACTCTAATGTGTGGCGACGCCTATTTCTCATTTCTGAAGTTGGTGTGGCTCTTTCCTCTCTTCATAGTGTTTAGCATCTTCTACGTACTTACAGCTCACCCCTGGACATAATCAATGCTCTTATCTCGAGGTTTAAATGTTTATGATCTTTGTTGTGTTCTTTTAATGGTTTTATTGTTATGCAATGGTTTTAATTAACTTATGCAATAAATAAATTTACCATTTACCTTACCTTACCATTTACCTCACCCCTGGTGTGATAGTCGGCACGGGGGCTGGGTCAGGCTTTTAGATGTATGAAAAGCTCGGGTGAATATTTTTATGATGTCAGCCGAAGAGCACCCGTGCGGTGGGGTTGCTCCTGGTTCATTAGCTGGCTTTGTGAGCGCCTCGTGCCATAGAAATAAAAATATCGAATGATACGATGACGTAGGCTGCAGTGGCAGAGCTTGGTTTTGATGCCTGAGTCGAAAGCATCCCGGGAGACCCCCTGCGACTCCCTCCGTGTTTAAACACGCATTTACAATGCAATAGGTCTCGCATTTGCGAGAGTTTAAGCTATTAGTATTGTAAATGACGATGCATTTTATTTATGTTTTAAAACCCAAAACATAAATAAAAGGCATTGTCATTTACAATGCCAATAGCTCAAACTCACGTGAATGCGAGACCTATTGCATTGCAAATGCTTGTTTAATTAAGGCGTGTTCTGAACAAACACGCAACACTGTTGCTTTAAGAAATGCCAACTCCAGGACTTCACGAGCCATTGCAGTTTGATTTAGAGGGCTTGCATTCTGACACACAACATGTGACCCGGCAGCCATGATTGGCTCCGCGGGTGCAAATGCCACGCCCAAGTCACTGCCCGATGCTTAGCTTTGAGAATTTTGCCAGAGCAGTGATTCTTTCCTCGTGCTTCCAGATTTTTTTCCTGTGCGACACCACCCTCCGTGATGCATCAGCGACGACTCAGGCTCTCTGCTCCAGTCCCGAGCCTTCAGCCAATGTCATCAAGGTTATTAAACCAGATCATTCTATCCAGAAAACAGGCACATGTTCTTCAGACTTATTTGCGCACTCGTGCCTTCATGCCCAACGGAACCGGCGAGTCTGTTTCACGGCGCAGACTCCCAAGCACGCACTCAGGCTTGCAGTGCTTATTGAGCTAGCGTTACTGACAATATTTTTTGCGACTAGGCTGGGACACACGAAGCAGACTGTGAGACAACAGTTCTCTTTTATGAACAAACTGAATGACTTTATTTGTATAATTGTTTGAAGAGTATTCTGTTCAAGGTACACACCTATAAACGTTTTAGTGTTATAACTGTAATAAGTGTATGACATAGGGATTGTTCATGATTATAACTTCACTCTTTGTTTTTTAGGGCACTCAAGTCCTATGCTTAGCACGTACCTCCAGAGAAGTGAAGACATAACGCCAACAGAAGGTTTCTTAGGCGGGCGTTTAGCAGAGGAGCAAAAACCCGAGGCTACAGTTTTCTTTCCCTCTTTTCCCATATTCCCCCTTCCCTCTTGGGACATCTGCCAGGACTCCCTGTTCTCAGTGGGAGTGTTGAGAGGTGTTTTAGGAGGTTGGGAAGTCTGGCATCGTCCCTGCAGAATCACTGACTTTCAGGTAAGTGTTCAACACAGTATGTAAAAAATCACCAATAGGTTCCCCACATCACAGTCACAGGAGTGTTCCTGCACAAAGCACCTGAGTCTCTGTTGTGTGAGGTGTACCCTGCCTAGATATTTAAATGGAATTATGTGATACTGGGTTACAATAGCCACCACACGTGGGGCTGTTTGGGCGGTTTGCCATTCTTCATACTTGATTGACCTTCCGTCCATGTCTGCCTAAGAGCAGGGAGCATGTCTGGTGTGTTAATCACTAGTGAACAGTAGAGAAATTACATTTTATGACTGCCCCGCAGGTCATGTACCTGACCCAGCAAGGCACTCATTCACAGTGGGGTTGCTTTGTAGGTTTGCTCCACCACCCTGTGTCATGAAGGGCTTCATACCACAGCTTCAGCACCAAAGTGGTAGTCATGGATAAGTCCTGTCAGGTCCCATTAGCCGCATTCATTGGAAGTGTAGAAGATGTGTCACCCATTTCCCATCTTTCAGCCTTAAAAACAGGGTCTAAGCTTGAACCATTCACCTGTTTGTTTACACCTATAAAATGCAGGACACTGTAGTATGGGACAATGTTGGCTGTACGCAGACCACAATCGAATGGGTATTTAAAACATTTAGGGCCTGACTACGATACCGGTCGGACCAGCTTCCACGGTCCTGTCGGAGGCGGTCTGACCACCGCGATCTCTTCGGAAGTGGTCGGTCTGACCGCAGGATTACGATGCATGCACCCTGTACTCCGATCTACTGCTGAAAGACTGCCGACTCCGATAGCCTTCCCCCATCTGCCGAGATTGCGGTCGGTAAAAAACAGCACCCATAGGCAGTACAGGGATCTCCAACCATCATCTGGATTTCGATGTGTGTTTCCGACGACCCGACCGTGGCAGTCTGGCCGCCTGCCTCGAGTCTTCGGAAACAATGGATTTGGGATGTATACTCACCCAAATCAGCTTCTCCCCGACTGTCTCCGGAGTGGGTCCCCTTCTCCAGGTCCCCTCTACACCACGGCAGCTGAGCCCCGAAGACTAAGACCCTGTGAGCACCACAATGCAGGAAAGTCCGTGGGTGCCATGTATCCCCATTGACTGGACTGTGCACAGATCATCAAACTCCAGCAATGGGGTACATGGTGCACAAGGCATATCATATGTCATGCATTTGTGTACATATTACATGTTTCCTGTGATTTTGCACGCACTTGCAGGGACATATTCAGGGGTATGAGCACCACCGTAGATGAGACCTCTGCAGTAGCAGCAGTTGCATCATAATACTGCAGAGGGAACTTTCCCGGTCAGTGCGGTCGGAATCGGATCACGGCCGCGGCATCATAATGAGGCCCTTAGTCATTACTATCCGAGATACCTTTGCTCCATAGAAACCCCCTTAGAAGAGAGTTGAGGTAGACAAAGAAATCTCCAAAGGGGCCGAATATAGATAGTTCTGAAGCTGATACAGGAGTGTTGGGAGAGGGATTAGCACTTTTTAATAAAATGGTTAGGTGGTGGCGTTAGAGGTGTTCACAGGTGACATGGATTTCTTAGGTCTCAGAGTAGCTATTGTTATTTCAGATACACATCTGTAGTGTACAAAGAGTAAAAATTAAATGCAGTTCTAAAAGGAAGTGGGTTTAAAGTACCAGAAGTGTGTGGGGCACACTTGGCCATGGCAACATTGAATATCACCTCAAATACATACAATTTAAAAAATAAACATTAACATCTACTAATGGCTAAGCTCCTTGGATTATGGCACCAACATATTTCAAAAGACGTATCACAAAAAATTCACTTTTTGCCAAATCGAACTGTGGAGCATGTTTCTGGGCGTCAGTATAGAATTCTTTTTATTTTGCTGTGCTTTGTCTGTTCAAGAGCATTTCCTGCTTTTAATAGGTCACTCAGTTTGCTGTTGCTTGCAGCTGTATTTTCGTGTACACCTGGAGTCCTTTATGTTCTAGATGACAGCTTTGTTCAAGAGAACTTTGTGCTACAAACTCTAAACTGTGACAATGTCATATTTTCCACAATATTTTGGGAAAAATATGCTTCCTGTCTTGCATGTTATAATTGACTTGGCTATTAAAGGGTGCACCTCAGAGAACAGATCTTTATGGAAATGTTCGTGTAGTGTTATTTTTATAAATTATATTTCTAGTTTTCTAGTTACACTGTTCGAAGTGGTGAAGTACTGTCTTTTCATATTGGACATGTTTATTTGGCACGTTTTGTAGTATTTGCCTTTTATTAAGTCACAGCAAACACATGGCGAAGCAATCCCTCTGAATTACAAACTGAAACCATCTAAATAATATTACTAATTGACAATTCACATTTAGGGAGCATTAAGCGTTATAAAGGAACTGTTCTAAAAACCAGAAAACAAGAACTATCGTTCCCTGGTACTTCCATAAATTATACCTGAATAATTGTTTTTTCTGCAAGTAGTACCTTAACTGAACACCATCTGGTCACCAAGCTATGGTCTCAAATTTGTCGATTTGATGGAGAGACGATTCCAATGCTCACCATCTGTGTATGTTTACATAGATGGTTATCTCCTCTTGTTCTTTGCTTTCTATCTAGTGCAAACGCTTCACCTCAAGGAGGTGCAGTCTGTTGCCCTTCATCCTTTAACTCTCATCTTCTGTCTTCTTTACTCCAACCCAGCCGCGGTCCGTGCAGGTAACAGCGGTGGGGCCGTGTTAGGGGGGATTCCGAGGGACGATGCAGAGGGAAAATTAATGATTTATTTAATTTTCCCTCAGAATCCTTTCAGGGCCCCATGGCCCCACCGCTGTTACCTGCACGGACCGCGGCTGCTCCAACCCAAAGTCTTCCTCAGAGCCTTCCTACTGTAAATGAGGCATATTGTTGTTGCCGTCCAAGTACTCCATGTATTTTTTTTGTTATTGTGCTGCTGTGCTGTAGAAATCTGAAAGTATTTTTCAGTAGTTTGGCCCTTTTGGATATTATTGTTTATGGCAGTGAGTTGGCTGCAAGGTTGCCCTTGTATATCCACATTTTCAAGAGAACAAAGTAGTGCTTGATTCGTAAACATATATAGGAATATGTATTTTTGACTTTGTCATTTTAATTTCTTTAATTGATTTGGTCTATTTTTTTGTTGCTTTTAGCTGATGTAAATATATTTCAACACGTGGCCCTTAGACCCCAAATCTTAGGTGTCCTAATGAGTGCTGTCCTCAAAATATGAAGGCTACATTCTCAAAGCATTTCAGCGCTCTTGTTTTCTGTGACATCTATTCTCACAGTCATATATTTGTGGGTATTTTACTATTACTTTGCCATCATTACTTGATAATACCATTATTTCAGCTTAAAAGTAAGAAACATGCGAAGTTTAAGCGTAAGAAACCATTCACTTTAATTTGGAATTAAGGGGGCACATGCATCAAAGTCCTATTTAGCGATTACCAAACAGCGATTTTTAAAGGAATTGCTATTTGGTAATCGCAAATGGCCATGCATCAAAAAAATCGCAAATATTTTGCGATTCAGTAAAAATCGCAATCGCTATCAGCGATTGTGAAATATCGAATCGCAAAAACGAATCCGCAATTAACGAATCGCAAGTAGCGATCCGTTTTTTCGATGCAGCATGATGACATCACAATCAGGAAGTGATGCAGGATATGCTGACACATGTGTACTGAGAGAGACAGAGGAGGAGGTAGACTGCAGGAGTACAGCAGAAGGAAGCATTTTGGAGACCAGGACCTGTACAAGGATATCAGAATGGCTTCTGGAACAAGTGAGAAGAATGCAGCAGAGCGCAAGAGGAAGCTGAAGTTCAGCGAGCAGGAGCTTGAAGTCCTCATTGAGGAAGTTGTACAGAGCCATGACAAACTATTTAGGAAGCAGTCACTCCAGGTTCCTGAGTCGGAGAAACGGAAAATCTGGCTTGAAATCCAATCCAGAATCAATGCTGTGGGGGTCACACAGCGCTCCATAGCAGACCTGCGCAAGCGCTAGTATGATCTGCGGAGCCGTGCCAAGGAAAAGGTTGCCGCCAGGCTTGCGGATGCCAAGAAGACTGGAGGGGGATCATCGACCCAAACTGCCAATACACCCCTGGAGGACCTGGTGGAGTCAACACTTCAGCCGGAAGCTGTAGTTGGAGTCACCCAGATAGACACCTCGGCACCGGCCAGTACTTCACAAGGTAAGATGCATACAAATTACCTTTCAATGCTTAATCTAAAAAATCACCCCTCTAATTAGATCAGGCTTAGTGTAGCAAATCCGACTCCAGTCCACATTTTACTTGCTACACCCAAATGCATTATGTGATTAGCAGACAGCAACTCCAATACGAAAGGCAATGAGGGATCAAAACAGCATTTGTGCTTTAAAGTACAACAAGCAAGTGAAAAATCTAGACATTGTGTGTAACCAAATAACTTTATCAAACAATGGCATGCGCAATGTGACATACATGTCCAACAAAAATACTGAACTTGCACTGTTTAACATCACAGATGCGCTGAGCAGGAGTCTGACGAAGGTGAAGGCCATGACACCCTGGAGACTCAGGCCCAGTCAGGAGAGGAGACACAAGTGGCCCCAACAACCCTAATACCTGCATCCACAAGACGCAGGACCACAGTTCCACCACTACCAGCCTTTGAAACAGGCTGGGCATACCCCCACACCAAGCCCCCAAGTACAGATGCCGCCCAGCAACGTCCATAACCAGAGGCGCAGGGCAAGGGCTCACATGGGAGCTACTAAAGATGATGGTTTTGTTGTCTGGGGTGGGCTGGAGAGACAAATGTTGAAGGTGCAGCGCCTGCAATGCAAGAACATGTGTTTAATGCAGGCACAACTAGGTTCATTGGCCACAAACATGGCAGAGATAAGGGACAGCATGAAGGAGCTCACTACTGCAGTGGAGGAAGGACAGAGGGACACAAATGTGAACTTCACAAATGTCAGCCAAGCCATCCATGAGTTGTGCAAGGTGATGCAGGACGACCATGTGTCCCAACCCAAAAGGCATCATCAGTTGATGGGGCACTTGGATGGGTACACTAGGGCCATCAACCAACTGAGCACAGCCACAGCTCAGCTGTCCCGTCGTGCTGTGGGCATGCAGGTAGAAATGACCCATTGCTGTGGGGATGTGGCCAGGGGACTTATACAGGTCACCAATGCCGTGGAGCAATTACAGACTGCTGCAGTTGGGGGCAACAATGTACTGAGTGGAGGGGAGAGTGAGAAGGCCTCCAGCCTAAGTAGTCTCTTGGCACCAGTGACCACATGCAGGAGGCACAGTACTAGGAGCACCTCTGCATCCAAAAGGCTCCACAAGGGATGTGGCAGAGAACGGCCCACTGGAGTGTGTGGCCGCAGGAAGTAGTGTGAGGGACAAACTAAAATCTGGTGATGTAGCCAGTATCATGCATTTTGTCTGGGCTGACATTCAGGTACCATGGCAATGTCATGTAGTTTAATTTTTCCTGCCACAATGCAAGTTTGCACCTGGTATGTGTGCATTACCACTACCACATTTTTGTTAAATAAAATATCCAAAACATTTAAGCATGTAGTGTCTCGTCTCATCATTACCCACCTTAAAAATAATGCGGTGTGATTTCTGCACGTCTCTGTCTCCCCTCTGCTGCGCTTGACCCAGGTGCTTCTGGTGTTGGTTGACCTGGCTGATTGTCTTCCTCAGGCTCGCTGTCAGAGAGTTCCAGGGGTATGCCTCTAGAAGTTGCAATCTTGTGCAAAATGGCACAAGTGGCCACAATTTAGCAGCAGGTATCTGGCTTGTACTGCAATGCGCCGCCAGTTTTGTGGAGGCAGCAGAACCTACTTTTAAGTAAGCAAAATGTCTGCTCAATCACGTTGCGGGTGGAAATATGCGCCTCAGTATATCGCTGCTCACTTGGGGTACTTGGATTTAGGTATGGCATCAGTATGAAGGAGCGCACAGCTTATGCGCTGTCACCTACAGGGTGGAAAGCAACAGATTACTCACTGCTATGTGTCACCATGGCCCAAGAGTCAGCAAGACAGTTTTACATATGTTTACCAAGCAGGTATCCTTCGCCAAATTCACCCCCAAGGAGACAAGTGTGTATGCCACTGTGTCGGAAGATGTAGGAATCATGTGTACTGCCAGGGAAACTAGCCACTAGGAGATGATGTGTTTGGAATTGCAGATGACTTGTATGTTCAATGAATGGTATGATTTCCTGTTCCTGTAAATGTACTCATTCACTGAGGGGGGACAAATAGCTATATGCGTCCCATCAATGCAACCAATTACGTATGGAAATTGGGCTACCTGATAGAAATCAAATTTGGTTTGCTGCAATTCCTGTGGTGTTGTGGGAAACCTTATGTGGTGGTGTATCCTCTGCAACATGGCGTCACGGAATGAGATAAAAAAAGCACGATAGGGCACTATGGGAAACACCTCCAGCTGCAGCTATTACTCCCTGGAAGCTCCCTGACGCTAAGAGGTGCGGTGAACATAGGGCCTGCACATGAGTGGGGATGGCATGTGTCCTGCGAGTCTGACGCTTCAGTTGGGGATCTAATTCAGTTATGAGATAATAGATCATGTCTGCATTCAACCTATATTTGTCATCTTCCTCTGTCTGCCCCAACAATGTAACGCACACTCTAAAAATGCGCTCCTGTATCCTCCTTCTTCTCTGTGCTGCTGCTCGTATCCTCATCCTCCTCGCCATGACGTAGAGCGCTGCCATTGTGGAACATTCTCGGGCCTTCTGGGGCAGTTTAAATACTTTGGCAATGGTTACCACCTGATTAGTTGTTTTTCACCTGGTTACCACCTGATTTCATTTGCTGCTATTTTGCAAGTGCAAATTTGCGAATTTTTCATGCATAGGTTTGTGACTACCAATTAGCGATTCGCTAATACGGATTCGCTATTTGTCATTCGGTAAATACGTAATCGCTATTTTTTGCGAATATAATGGTGAGTCTGCAAATTTGGTTGATGCATTGCTTATGGCTATTTTGCGATCGCAAACGGCCGATTTTTGCGATTCGCACTGTTTGCGATCACAAAAAACCTTGATGCATGTTCCCCAAGGTTGCTTATTTCATTTAGGTCAAATCAATTTATTTAATATTAACATAATAAAATTTCTAACATTTGTTAGTAATGAAGTTAATATAATTCAGATTCCGTTCAAATGTATTAAAATAATTGATTCCTACATACATATAATACTTAATAAAAGTAATTATATTCATAGATAAACTATAATTCAAGGTGCCAAGGGAAAAAGAGGATAAACCTTTAGGAAGACAGCCTGGCGGCCAAAAGAAGGCAGCAAAGTGCAAACACCCAATGACGTCAACAATATCCTTGCGGCCTTTTAAATAATTGATGTAGACTATTGCACTGATTCCAATCTGGTTACATAACATAACCTTATTGAGGGGCTGGTTACGAGTTAGGTGGGCAATGGGACCGCCAAACTCGCGGTGGAGGTGCAGTGGCGTTCAGGGACTGCCGCAGTTCGACTGCTGTATTACGAGTACGGCGGTGGGACTTCCAGAGAACTGCCACAACGGACAGGGATCTGCGATCCCTGGTGGTGGCGCACCGGTCTAGGGAAGTAATATGATTGGCGGTGCTGCTGCAGCACCGCCAAGCATATTACAGTTTCCCCATTGCCAGCCTTTTCATGGCAGTGAGCCCGCCATGAAAATGCTGGTGGTGGGGAAACAAAGGGGGCCCTACCGGGTCCCCTATTGCCCCTGTGCATGGGGATACATGCAGGGGGGCACATTTTGTGCCCCGCTGTGTGCATGCACCCTCCTTCCTGCACAGAATGGACTGCACAGTCCATGCAGAGCAGGAACAGCCTTTGATGCTCCCATTGCGATGCCTTTCTTATAGGCACTGCCATGGTTCCGCCTCGCCACCTGCCCACCAGACCATGAGAAAACCCGTAATCTAGCGGGCGGTGGCGGGTGGCTTTGGTGGTGTGGGAGCAGGGCGGTGGCAGCCCGCTCCCACATCTCCAAAGTCATAATAAGGCCCTGAGTCTTTAGCAGTTGAAAATCCTCTCAGAACCTACAGAGATCAGCTGCGGGGCACCCCAGGGTAACTCCCTCAGCCCCACCATCTTCAACTTCTACATGGCCCCCCTCGCGGCCATCATCAGAAACCACAGGCTCAACATCGTCTCCTACCCCGACGACACCCAGCTGATCCTCTCCCTCACCAACGAACCCACAGCTGCCAAAACCAACTTTTACAGCGGGATAAAAGCCATTGCCACCTGGATGAAAGATAGCTGCCTCAAGCTCAACTCGGACAAGACCGAAGTACTCATCCTGGGACGACTCCTGTTGGCCTGCCACACTGGGAACCCCTCCCACCCCCACGGACCACGCACGTAACCTCAGCCTCATACTGGACTCCTCACTCACAATGAACCACCAGATTAATACTGTATCCTCTTCCTGCTTCCACACACTCTTCTTGCTTCGAAAGACATTCAGATGGATCCCCACAGATTCCATAAAGACGGTCACCCACGCACCCATCACTAGCAGACTCGACTACGGCAACGCACTGTACACCGGCATCACCCAGAAACAGCTTAGGAAACTAAAGAACGTTCAAAACGCTGCAGCGAGATGATCCTCGACATCCCCTACCACAGTCACATCACACAACACCTCCGACAACTCCATTGACTTCCAGTGAACAAGAGAATCACCTTCAAGCTCCTCACACATGCCTACAAGGCTCTCCATGGCACAGGACCAGCATATCTGAACCACCGCCTCTCATTCCACGTACCCGCCAGACAATTTTGCTCTGTCCAACGTGCGATAGCCACCGTCCCACGGATTCCCAAGACCAGAACTGGAGGAAGATCCTTCTCCTACCTCGTCGCCAAGACCTGGAACACCCTGCCCCTCCACCTCAGGCAATCCCTGTCGCTGACCCAATTCAGGAAGGATCTCAAGACCTGGCTCTTCGACTGAACCTCTATGCCCAGACGGATCAGCAGCTAATCCCCCCTCCTCTCAGCGCCTTGAGGCCCTCACGGGTGAGTAGCCACACTATACAAACTCCTGATTGATTGATTTATTGAAATCCAGATATTTTGAAGATAGCTTTTACCCATGTCATATATGAACATGATAGAAAAGATAAACAAGCAAGAGATATATATTCAGGGCGTTATTTAGAGTTTGCCGGACAGTATACTATGTCAAAACATAACAGATGTCCTGTCTGCAATATTACAAGTACCCTAGGCTATAATGTAGTTGTAATACGACAGATTGAACATCTCTCACATTTGTGATGGAGTACCGCATCCACCAAGCTCTAAATAAGGCCCATATTCACAAATATGGTTACAGGAATGTTTTCCAAAAACAACTAAGCTCCTATTTGCTCCCATCAAGATGTTACACAGTTCAATGAGAATGTCTGAAGCCTACGTGCAAGGTAGAGGGAGGATCTCAGAAGAGATCTTATATTGTTAAGCTAAGTTTCCATTCCACAATCATCTTAATATCTAGATAGCTTTACAATTTGTTGACTTCCTCTGCATTGTTCATTGTTCCAGGAGATGTAGCTGTAGGAAACCCCTTTAGAGAATCAGTGTCATACGGTCAGAAAAAAGAGGAACAAGGAGCTAAAGTAATCAGGAGAGAATAACCTGTCACCACTGTTACTAGAGTGTTTGTAACGCATCTTAGTCACGGTTCCAGATCCGTATATAGGGAAAAAGAGGAACTAAAGAAGGCGAAGAAGGGATTGGCATATAGGAAGTTGATCTGCCATGATGGATTGGAAAACTCACAGATAAGGTACTAGAAGACAATAGATGGAAATAAAACATTGATAGGTAATTAAGTCTAGATTTATACTCCACATATATGTACTTACGTTATACATATATATTCAAGGTACATGGATGTGGTGCAATAAGTAGTAAATCTGTGCTTCTCTATATGCACTTATCTTCTGATATTTTGTCCCGCAATATTCTGTCCTTGATATTCTTGAAGAGTCGATATTTATTAGTACAATCAATGTTAAACATATCTGGTGTCATTTCATATTTAATGAAGAGAGTAACCAAAGAATGGAGCCATATTGTGCATATGCATAGAATGAGAGTTCCTAAAACAAGTTTCCAAGATAACAGTGTGAATGAATACAAGAGATTTTCTCCAACACGTCCAAGGTATGTCCAGCTGAATGTGTCAATCAAGAAACAAATTAGTTAAATTGAGGGCATCTAGGTTTGTTGCAGGGGTCTCATTTGGGTGACATCCACGTGTCATCCCCTTGGCCCCTTCACACTTATTGATGCAGCTTCCCTCCCGCTTCCTAAATCCTTTTTAGGTCGAGCCTAGACAGCACTTGCGCGGTCAGGTGATCTGTTGTATGTACTTTTTGGGGTCTGACCCATCCCACCGGTTTGGATTGGCTTATGTCTGTGTCATTCCAAAATCATAGCCTGCAAATGGCTAATGATTGGTGCATGCACCACCTTTTCTTACAATTTAACTCCCATGGACGATTGCCGCAGGAACGAGCAGCGAGGCGCACACTGATTACATGCCTTTATCTTGTCTTTGTAAACTATTCCCCGAGATCGCATTTCTGTGTTGGGGGCGTGGCATGCTTGTTTTGTTGACCATCGCAACGCCTTCAAGCTTTCTCCTGGCACAGCTGCAATGGCCCCTCCTCCTGTCTGTGCATCGCAGCCTCAGGGTTCATTCTAGCTGTCCATCTGTTCATTTAATTTACACATGTGATTATGCTTACAGTGGCTTGGCTTCATGCATGTCTTTATCTTATGGAACTGGAACTACCTGTAATGTGAGGGGCTGCTTCTTCGCTTTCTTCGTGTATGGTTGCTTATTTAAAGTGTTTGTCGTCTGTGAAAGTTAGAACACCCGGAGCACCAGTTTATTGTTTTTATTTGTTTTTTAATGTAAGGTTGCTGCGTGTGTGCATTTGTTTTGAAAATTTGTGTTAGATGGAAGCACATTTTCAGTATGACGGTTTTATTGGACACAGTGTATTGTTTGTGTAGGCTATTTGTCGCAATCAGTCTTTGGGATAATGTGTCTGTTCCCGTTTTATGTATTGTTTTTTTTTAATCTATGTAGTAAAACTGGCTCATTTGCCTAACTGAAAGGCGAGGTGAGTGCTCAAAGTGGGATACCAAGATAATAATAGTAAAAGATAAAGATAAGAAACCAGATGTTCTTTGACTAGCGGAGGTGGCCCTCGAACGCTCGTAGATCAGAGGGGGTGAGGGCCATTAACAAAAGATAAAAAATATGGACAAAGAATCTTTGTTTATACTGTGGAAAGTCAGGCACTTTGTTAAGGAGTGCCATGATAAATCCAAATCCTGAGTTTTAAATCCAAAGGAAGCTGTGGTTGTAGTAGAAACTCAGAATATGGAAAACTAGAAAACTGAGGGTTGAAGGAGATTGCAGTTTTGAGGTTTTGCAATTTGTTGATCTCCCATTCTTTAGGTCACACCTTTAGGCAATGACAGAATCATTTAAGTATATAGGTCGACTATTGATTGGGACCTAGAAAATTCAATTATCTTCATTGATTGCATCTAAAGTTAATGGGAATTTCATGAATATAGGCTATGATATGTGATGGAAATGGCCCTTTCTAGGGTGCTTTCCCTCGACTTTTTGCTTTTCTCCTTCCCAGTTTTCACCTGCTCTGGATGCTAGCCTTAGGAGTTGAGCATGTTTGGTACTGCTGTGCAGTGTCAAAGCGCTGTGTTCATCATATGCATACTGTGTTTTGGTGTACATATGATTGGCTGATTCCAGTTAGCTGTAAGTCCCCTGTAATGGGGTAAGACCTATACCAGGGGCATGTATCTCGAATGTGCCTCCATGGGCCTGCCACAATTGTGGTGCAATTACGGATGTCGCTCATCGATTGTGCCACGGGTTTGCACTGGTGGTTCCTGGGGGCACGAGTTACTTTTACTCAACTTAGCTTTTACAAAGCTACATGCCAAGGTTCTGCATGTCTCTTGCTATATCGGAGTTCTCTCTGTTGACAGGTTGAGGTGTTGGGAAGTGGTTGGGCATGTGCCTGTATGCGTTACCTGCAAGAGCTGTGAATAACACCGGAGGGTGTGTTCAGTACAATGGGGCCTGCTTCTCGCATTGGATTAGCATGAAGGGATGTAGGGAATGGTTGCTGAGCAGTATGTACTTGGGGAAGAATAGTAACAGTATACTGTTTGCTATTGATGGGTTTGTAATGGCTAATCCTCTCTGGTAGTGGGAGTGGGTTCGACATTATGGTGCTGGAAATGTCACTTTGGGAAAGTGAGCATTTTGAAGCTCAGGACTCTGTGTGCCTGGTGTTCTGTCTCCTAATTCACACTTGGGTGTTAGGGGGAGAGCCACATTTGTGCATTCCTGAGAAAGGGCCATAAACAAGGGGTTCATGGTAAACTGCGGACCTCTGACTTTAAGGGGTCTTTCTGGGAAGGTTACGTTGGGGTGGAATTGGCATCTGCATTCCAAGGGGCAGGCTCTTTGCACCACTAAAGATCATGATCAAACCTTCTGGGGTAGGATGGAAGACAGGACAAAATTAAGAGAGGGGCCTGTGCATTTCAAAGGTGGCTTGTTGAACTGATTGTATCTTCAAAGGCCATGGTGGGTATAACTACTAGGGCTTTGGCGTCCAAAAGTAGAGACACTTTTAGATTTTGGAACCATACTACGCTGGTTCAATACTGGTTCATTACTGGGACATTGACACTAGGAATCCTTAGGGCAGGAGGGACTGAAACTGGACTATCTGCAGACTTGTGGTGGCTTGAAGCTTGTTGTGCTCCAAGAAGAGGACTATCACTTGGTGGATTTTGCCTGGACCTTGCTGACCTGCAGTTAAGTGGCAACTGTTGTGGCCTGGGTCTCGAAGTACTCTTCAAGGGCTGGTGAGCTGGCTTCCTGTCCACGAGATCCCAGGGACACAAAGGATCTCACTGTCTCCACGAGATCGCAAGGACCGCACTGGGTGCAGTGGAGACAGGTGGAAGTGTTCAAGGTTGGGACAAGGATCATCCTGACATACACCCTCATCTTGCTGTGCAAGAGGAGTGTGCACAAGATCAGCAGCCATCTGAGGTGTTGGATGTGAGGAGCTTGAGGAGTGTGGGAGAAGCTTGCAGAGTCTGAGGGACTCGTGTGCTTGCAACCAGGGTACCTGTGCTTGCTTGAGTTCTGGAGCATGTGGTGTCCGAGGGATGTTGGGGAAATCTGAGCTGGGAGCTGAGACTGTCTTCTTTGTCCTCCAGAACGGGAGGACAACAGTGCCTTACATCGCGGCCTCTGTCCGAGGTTCTTGGCTCCATCTCCCTGGACCACGCCACAGAGTGCTTTGTTCTGAAAAAGACCATGATGAGACCCGAGGGGTTTCGTGTGCCTTGTGGGCATCTGCAGCTGACTGTCGGGGTCTGCAGGACACACCTTAGATTGAGGGGAAAACATTTCTCCAGACAGGCAGTGCGCCAGCTTCCTGTGTAATAGCCTCTTATCCATAGGGGGATTGTGATCCCGCACTCATGCAGGTGCCGTCGGGCCCCTGGAGGTGTAATCCGGATGGACGAAACTAAGTAACTGTTTCTTCCGATGTTAGGTGGCTCCAGCTGTGTAGTCAAGCGGGCGCTAGCAGGGGCAACGTGTATCATTGGCTGGTGGGGGTGAAGAACTGAGGGGCTGGGACATGAGGCATACTTAGAGACTGGTGACAGTTTGACCTTTCTGCAATGGGAAAGTCTGACAATTGCATATATCTGTAAAGTATATATACAATGTGCATTTTGTTTTGATTTCAATAGAGAAGTTTGACAATTGCGTATAACTGTAGAGTGTATATACTGTGTGTATTGCATTTTGATTCCAGTGTGTGTGTGTAATACAAAGACAAGTGTTTATACATACAGTGTGGAGTCTTTTTGTAGTGTACGCAGTGTGTTGCGAGGAGTGGTGTTGTGCCAACACTTTATACATGAGCCCTGAGGATAAGCCTGACTGCTCAGTGCCAAGCTACCAGAGGGTGAGCACAGGTTATTGGGCAAGTGTATCGTACGCATCCTATATGGAGTGGTGGATTCTGATGTGTCTTAGCCAGCCTGAAACCGCTGGGTCTAACACTAGGTCTCCTAACGTAGCCAAGGTAAATCCAGAGTCCATATGGGCTATTGATGGTAAAGAGATAATGCCAGGACCAACATTTTTAAATACCCCTCTATATGGATGTTTATAGGTGAAAATCATTGAAGGACATTGAATTCGATTTAACAGATGCTTCTCAATATCGAGTCTCTCTAGGGATGCCCCGGTTAAAAATTCATAATCCCAGTATTGATTAGGTTACTCTTGTAATCTTAATGTAGTCCAGGTAGCCATAGAGTAGTTTATAGGAAGAAGGTTTATTTAGCTTAGTTACAGGATAATCAAGATGCTAAGTAAGTAGCAGATAGCATGTAGATAGCCGCACCAGGAGCAGCCTCCTTGCTGCTCAGCCCACACACTCCAACTGATACTCTCTCAACCACACCAGCCGCTTCAGCATTCCATTACCTCACCAAGCACTCCAGCATTCCACAACATCACATCCATACTGGCTGAGCAGCAGGGAACAGGTAACTAAGGGAAAGGATGCATAGTAACAATTCAAGTCACAAAGCATATCCTTCCCTTATCATAAGCACAAGGCAAGAATATACAAGTCCTATGACATTAGATACATTATAATTACATCAATTTAGTAGAATGCAGGACTAGAAGAATGAAGAGGCAGTCCAACAAGATTACAACATCACTGTAGCACTAGGCAGGACTAGGATAATTAAGATACAGTCCTACAACATTACATACATTACATTACAATTGCACCAATGTAGTACTATGCAGGACTAGGAGAATTATGGACATTTCAGTGGCGAAAGACTCTCACTCACCCCGTTCTGCACACAACAGAAAAATGAGGGTACCACATACACACAACCTAGGGCCCACGACCCTTCAACACAGCACTAGGGTACATGTTCCTTCACAACTGCACTAGGGTGCATGACCCTTCAACACAGTTCTAGGGTACACAACGCTACAACACAACACTAGAATACACGACCCTACAACACAACACTAGGGTACATGACCCTACAACACAGTACTAGGGTGCATGACCCTTCAACACAGCACTAGGGTACACGATCCGTAACTCAATAAGATTCTGTATAGCCAATGCCACACATGAGACCCCCACACACGCATGGCATTATACACATAACCAAGAAATTAATGATAGCATACTAAAACAGCATAGTATAAATAATGACACACTGAAAAAGAGGAAAACAAACCAGCATACATGCAGACAATCCGAATTGCATTAAACAAACACACCTAGGCTGAAATAACATATGGCAAAAGACAAAACCGTGGCAATACACTCAGCATTAAAAGTAACTCTGCATACCCTCTCCCACCTTGTTTCCAACAACTAGATGAGGAGTAAGCATACACAACATAGCTTCACATACGTACAAGGGATCTCTACTACACCCCCGCCCTTCTGTTCCAGGGCAATTACTCTAAATAAAGTACACTTATAAGCATATGCTAAATAAAGTCCAATCATAAGCATGTGACACCAATAACATAATAACCTTTCGGTCCCAAAAAACAAACGCTGCACTGTAAACCAAAAGGTTGCTTCTGAATGCCAACTTGTGTCATCTTCCATGTCTTCTTCAGTATTCTTGTGACCATCAGCCACAGCATGTTACCATTGATAACAGAATTCAGAGTAGTCCTCGGAGGATCATCTGCACCGCCAACTTCCTTTTCCATGTCCTCTGGTTCGTTGAGCTGCTATGCCCTGGGGAGCTGCGGCAGCTCAAATTGGTGGCGGTTCATGTCACTGGCCTCCCCTACCCGCGTGGCACACGGCACACCGGGACAGGTGAGCATACAAGACAGCGGCCTGGGTGATGCAGCCTGAAGCGCAACTTCGGGCTTGCCTTCTGGCTGAAAAACAAAGATGGTGGCATGCAGGAGTGAATCGCGTCGGCTGGCTCCAGGCAGGTGCATGCTCCAAAACTCTGGAGAAAAGATGATATCTCAATTAGTCTAAAGGCATTTTTGGTGGCCATCAACGTTCAAGGATATTTTGCTACTTTAGTGGCTTGTGCCCAAGCCATGTTAAACACCAACCTATTAGTGGGTCACTAACCTTATTTCTGTGTCTCCAGTACTGTAGCATCTGTTCTCCATGGATTTCATAATTGAATTAACCAATTCCAAAACAAGATTTGATACCATCTTGGTGGTGGTTGACCATTTTACTATGATGGCACATTTTATTCCACTAAAAGGAGTACCCACAGCACCTCAGGTGGCCATAGCACTTCTACAAGAAAAGTTTGATTCCATGGAATCCCTTCTGTTTTAATAGCAGAGAGGGGAACACAATTTGTGTCACATATCTGGCAAGTGCATTTCCTATTATTGGACATTGATGCTTGCTTGTCTTCTACCTACTGCCTGCATACTGATGACCAGAGAGTCAACCAGGCAGTAGAACAGTATTTGGGGGTGTCAAATACTGCAAAAAGATGAAGACTGGGTGAGTACTTTCTGGGTGGCCAAGATCACTTACAATAACATGCCAAACTCTTCTTAAGGATTTTCTCCATTTCACTGTGCCATGGATTATCACCCAGGAATGTTAGTTATCAGGAGTAAGGACATTGTCAAAGTACCCGCAGCTCAGGATAGAATTCAAACCAAAGAGAAGCACAAGAAAATATTAAAGACGATAAGAAAAAATGTAATGATCATGCAGATCAATACCAATAACTGGTACCAGGTTTGAAACCAGGAGATTTAGCATGACTATCCACCAAAAAGTTTTGACTGAAAGGAAAAAGAAAACTGAAATCTAATTCAGTGGGCCATACCCAGTAACTCAAATGATTAACCAGGTGGCACCAGAAGTGAAGTTACTTCCAACTTTAACAATTCACCAAGTGTTTCACACTTAATTGATTAAACCTGTGCATGATGGAACTAGATTTTTTACTCTTCCATCCCCCAGCATGGTTGATGGTCATCCAGAAATTGAAATCAATGCAATATGCGACTCAAACAGAATTTTCAGAAATCTACATTATCTATTCGACTGGAAAGGTTATGGGCCTGAAAAGGGATCATGGGAACCAGTAAATAATCTTCACGCTTCTTGTTTGGTTAAACAGTTCCATCAGTGAGATGTAGACAAGCCTAAACTAGTTGGAAATCTCTTGGGAGGAGTGTCCTGTCATGTCCTTGCCCCTCCTCCCTTATTGATGGAAGCTTCCCTCCTAAATCCTCGTTTAATCTGCAGCTGGAGAAGCATATACCACAATTAAGTGCCCGTCACAAGCTGCAGTCAGAGGTTAGCGTCACAAAATTTATTTTGAAGTAGCGACGGTCATCTTGGGTGTGGTCTTGGTATAAAGACCACGCCTTACCTTTCTACTGGTGCCAGTCCTTGGGTGCATCCAGAGCGGCAACTTCTAAGTAGCGACTGTTGCTGCGATTTACAACACTTACCTTTGGTTCAACTGAGAACCCAGCAATGATGTTCTTCATCCATAGCTGAAAACTGCATCACAGAAAAAGACAAGAATGAATCACTTGTCACATTAATAGACAAGGTAAGAGTGAGAGAAGTAAGAGAATTAAGACGTTGTGAACCCATTTGTTTTCCAGTTGAAAGACATTCCAGTGCGAGATAACTTCTAATATATTAGTATCAAGCTGACAATCAGATCTAATCTTTTCTACAAGAGCGCAACCTCCAACCACAGTTTGCAAAGACTATAAGACAAGAAGAATTGTCTAAACTGTTGGGAAGGGAGTGTGCGTCTGAATCTAAAATATGGTAATCTCTGGGCAATTGTTCATTTGTGTCCATTCTTTTCATGTGTTTTTATAGAGTGCTTGGCTAATCGAAACGGGCTTCCCAGCGCTAACAGCCCTTGCTTGAAAAGTGAGTGTTTAGGCGTAGAGATTTTAAGTTGCTTTCTTGAAACTTAGAAGATTGTCATTGCGCCTAAGGCTGATCGGTAAGGAATTCCAGAGTTTTTGGGCCAGATATGCAAATGAGCAGCCTCTGACTCTCTTAACTCTGTGGACGGCGAGAAGGCATAAGTTGTTTGACCTAAGTTCTCTGTTGGCATGGTCAGGATTAATGAGGTGATGCAGGATATGCAAGTCTACTTTGTGTTTTGCACGATGTGCAATGCAGAGAGCTTTCAATTGTATCCTCCTGCTTATTGGCAGCCAATGAAGTGAGGCAAGAGCGGGGCGAGCTGATTGAGATTTCGGAATGCCTATTAGTATTCGAACAGCAGCATTTTGGATGACTTGCAGTTTTCTGATGACAGAGAGTGGGCTGCCTAAATAAAGGGAATTGCCGTAATAAAGATGCAATAGTATTAGGCCTTGGACCACTATTCTGCGCGCATCCATTTAAGAGACTTCCTCAGTGCTCTAAGGAGGCCAAAGCAGCTGGCTGTGACATTCTTTGCTTGGGAGGCCATGGTGAGATGTCTATCCAATGTGACACCCAGACAATTTACTGGTTTGGGGAGTGGACGATCACCCAGGGACGGGGGCCAGTTAAGTTGGTCCCACAAGGAATGGCTGTTGCCAATTTTAAGGACTTCTGTTTTTCCCTGTTTATTTTAAGCAACTGGCTGCTATCCAGTTAGTGACCTGCTCTAGACATAGATGTTATTTTTGAGATATGGTGCCTACGTTGGGTGAAAGGAAGATGATAAACTGCGTATCGTACATGTGTGACACCATGGTGAAACTTAAGGAGCAGATGATGTCAGATAACTGGTGGACATACAGATTAAAGATTGTGGGGCTCAAGGAGGAGCCCTGTGGCTCTTCGCTGTTTAACTGTGGGTTTGTAGAAAGAAAATGCCCCTCGCTGACTTGAAAACTCCTAATATATAAGAACGAAGCAAGCCATTGTAAGGCATTACCTGTAACGCCTACTTCTTCCAATCTGCAGAGTAGAGTGGGATAGGAGACTATATCAAAGGCTGCAATTAAGTCAAGAAGAATAAGCACAGTTGATCCGCCCTGATCAAGGACATTTTTCAGATCCTCAGTAGTCATCAAAAGCGCTGTTTCTGTACTGCATCCTGGTTGGAAACCTGTTTGAGTGGGAAGTAGTTTATTATTAGATTCCAGGAATTGCGAGATATGAATGTTTATCACTTTTTCTATGATTTTGCTGACACCTGGAAGTAGCGAGATAGGTCTATAATTTTCGATCAACTCAGAGTCCAGCAAAGGTTTCTTTAAAAGAGGGCGTATGACAGCATGTTTCCATCAGTCTCGAATGCTGCAGCTGTTTAAGGAAGAGTTGTATATGTCTGTCAGGGCAGAAAGAATGACATCCCCCCTTTTAGAATGATGTCTAAGGGGGCAGGGTCAAGCGGAGAACCTGACTTCACCATTCTTTCTATTAAGATTTCATTTATCCAATTGGGGAAGATTGGAGAGCTTGACCATGGTTTTATTTGTTATGGGGTTTTTGTCAGTCCTGTTGTTCTGGTCTAGGGGACCTGATGGAGCGTCATAGATAAGCCCAACTTTCCCAAGAAAATGATTGGCAAGTAGCTCGCAATGTGCATCAGAGGGGGGAGGGCCTACTGTTGAAGTATCAGGTTTAAAAAAAAAGATGACAATGGTATAAATTTCCTTGGGGGAATTTAGGGACTGACTAATCGTCTTCCAAATCATCTGTTCGAGCTCTACGGATGGAGCATTGGTATTTTATTCAGGTCCTTTTATATGGCTATTTACAAGTGACATGATAATTGACCCTCCACTTTTTTCACATCTTTTGCAGTCTTTTTTAAAATTCTTTTAGCTCTGGGAAAACCACTGGATTCTATCCCAGGAATTCTTACTGGTTTTAAGGGGGACTAGCACATTTAAAGTAGTGCTAACCCATTCCTTGAAAGCTATGTAAGATGTGGAAACATCTCCATCTAGTTATGGGGCTGAGTTACGCAAGGCCATTTCCCAGCTAGTAGGGTCCAGTTTGGACCATTGCCGGGTAATCCTTGATTATGGTGTCTTGTGTTTTTCCTCTCCTGTTCTTGGAATGATGAAAAGAATCATAAAATGATCCAACCAACATACTGGCAGGGGGGCAATTGCTGTGATATTAGAGATGTTAGTAAATATTGGATCCAATATATTGCCCTTATTGTGCGTGGGGGATGTGATCAATTGGGGGAGCGGAATCACTGGGAGGTCCTGCAAGAGGTTTGTGGCCTGAGTACAAGCTTTATCCTCAAGGTGAATGTTTAAGTCGCCTAATAGAGTAAGGTTAGATGTTTGAAGACTGTATGAGGGTAAAATGTCTGGCAGGCCTGAGCAAACTCTAAAGCAGGGCCTGGCGGGCGATAAACAAGCAGCCCCGAGAATGTGCATATGAGAGTTTGATTGAAAAAGAAAGTCTTTCGCAGCCTAGGATGGTGACTGGGGCATATTTGCCCTCGAGGTTGCTTTTAAAAATTATTGCGACCCCCATTCTAATCTTATCAGTCCAGTCGCTTCTTGCAATTGAGTAGCTGGGCGGAAGTGTAACTTTCTATATCAGGCCAACAGTCGTCTTTAAGCCATGTTTCCATACGGAAAAGAGCTTCTGGCTGATTGTCGTTTAAAAAAACAAAACAGATTTGTGTTTTGGGAGGGATCTGCAGTTGATTAGAAACATGTGCCATAACTGTTCTTACTGAATTCGTGCATTCTAGTCATGATTCTTTTGAAAAAAGGATATCTCATCTAGCGCCTTTAGTTCATCAGAACCAAAAGTGAGAATGCAAGTTGGTCACTTACTAGGTAGATTTGACGGGTCGAGGGTTGGACAGCTGGCTTCCTTAGCCGAGTGGTTGAAGTGTTTCATGGTCTCTGAGGAGTATTGCGTCCTGTCTATAGCTAAAAGGGCAGGCGATCCAGCCCCTTGTCCCGGCTGGATGTGGATGGGACGCAGACGGACTTGCCTTTGGTGTGCCAGTAGCGCATCCCTGATCTGGCCCTCATTAAATACTGAGGCCGGGGCAGAAAACTAGATGGCAAACCCAAGATGTCATCCGTCTGTGTGCTCGGGAATGACTAGCTTGCACTGAACATGGCCAGTAAGAACAATCGCCCAAAATAAGTGCCCCCGAGCCCCAATACTTTCACACTTGTTGGCGATAAGCCCAACCGAGTACCACTCCTGATTTTAAGAGAATGTGCAAAAGACACAAGCAGCTAGCAATCTGTGTAAAGTATCGTTTTTGGGTTTTATGGTTAAACCATAAAAGTTACGTGTGATTGTGATTAGGGGCAAGATAATGTAAGTTATGTAATTATACCATATCTGTCTAGGGAGAGAGAAAGAGTTAAGAGACAAGAATTATCGCAAGCACTAGTCCATAATAAGGAGGCAGAATACATAACACTCTCTGGGCTGAAGTTTGGTTAGGTGCCTCTGTCATGTTTAAGGTTAGAACCTCGAGTTGTGGCAGAAGGTAAAAAAAAACCTTTGTTGCAGTTAATCACAGGCTAAACTGTGTATATTTCCTTTCATATCAAAGTATACCCCATCAGATAAAAGAATAACAGGTAATTTAAAGCACCAGTGGATTAACAAAGAAGCTATAACAAATACTTAAGAGTCCCATGATATTCTCTCTCATCCCTACCCTTTTCCCCTTGTTCTTCAGCGCACCTGTCTGTGATAAATAGCAGAGAGAAGTCTTCAAGTACAGGGAAGGTTGAGTCTTGTGTCGCTCCTGCCAGGGTTCTGTACATGAACATGAATCAGCAGGAGAATCCTGCAGAAGTGTGGCAACAAGAGACCAGAAGAGATTCACATGTGCATGTGATTTGTAAGGTGTTTTGATAACTACTAGGTCACCTCCTGTTTTCTTGGGGCTGCTCCAGTTGAGGAGTCTATATAGCACGGCTTCTGTGCATCATCACCAAGCCTGGTTTTTGTGATAAATAAAAGGTTTGAAGTTGAGTCCAAGAGGAGGTTGTAGACAGCCGCGGCCGCTGCAGGTAAGAGCGCTGGGGTGGTGGGGCTGGCTGGGGCTGGCTGGGGGGGATTTCGAGAGACGACCACAAGGGAAAATACATTATTTATTCAATTTTCCCTTGTGGTCGTCTCTCGAAATTCCCCCCAGCCGGCCCCACCGCTCTTACCTGCAGCGGCCGCGGCTGGTTGTAGATGTTTCAGTTCTTGTTCATTGGTCGTTCAATGCCGAGGAGATGATTTAGCCTGGGAGAGGTATTCCGATAGGGGAGGTTACATGAGGGTGTTGTGGAGTCGGAATGAAATGTGTCTTAAGAGGCTGTGGTAGAAGTAGAGATTCTTGCAGTGAGGCTCGAGGGCATGAAGGAGGCCTTCTCAGTGCAAGGTGTGGGTGGGGAATAGGTGAATGTAAGATGATCATAGGAGAGGTGTTGGTATAGACTGGAAGGAATAGAACATCGACCTTGTTAAGAGGACAGCCTGGTGGAGAAATAAAGGTTATGGCAGGGGGGTACTCCGAGAGAGGTCTTTGCTCTCTTTCGTTAGTTTGAGTATAGAGATGTGGAATGTTTGTTAGATGATGGGTTGAATAATTGGTTGATGCAAACTGAAGTGCTCGAAAGGAAATATGCATGGAGTGTGTGTAAGGGGCTGAGTAAGAGGAAGAGGAGGGAAGGTAGTATGTGTTTTTTAGAGAAGATGGAAGAAAAAAGAGGTGAGGACAGGGAGGGTAAGAAGTGATCAGAAGGTCTGAAGGAGAAAGGGGGAAGGTGGAAGCATTTGTTGTGTAGGCCATGTTGTAAAAGATAAGGGCAAGAGGGGTGAGGAGGGTTTAGACAAGGAAGAAGGAGGAAAGATTACAAGGTCCTTTCAGCCATAAGGTAAATGAGAAGTAGGTGGGTAGAGAGGGAAATAAAGATTAGTGAGGTCTTTATGGGGAAGGAAGTAGTAAAAGGAAAACTGAAGATTAGGTGGTATGGCAATGAGGAAGGTTGTGGGTGGACGGAAGTGATAGGTAAAATAAAGGCATAAGGGAAGGATAAGAGAGAGAAGGAGGTATGAAGGAGGGTGGTAGGAAGGTTATAAAAGTAGGGGGCAAGGTATGATATGGGTAAAAGGAAAGTGTAGTAGGGAGACAGAGAAAGAAAAACGTAGTTACATTAGAGGAGGGAATGTGTGAAGCAAGCTAGGTGAGGTGGGACAGATTAATGGAACACGGAGGCTAGTGGAGGGTAGGGAGTAGGAGTGATGGGTTAACAGAAAGGAATTGTTAGTAGAAAGGGTAAGTTGGGAAGGCCTAGTTGCGTGAGGTAGACAGAGTATTAAGGCCCTGATTACGAGTTTAGGTGTTATCACAACTGATAAATAGCAATATCACATGGTACGTTATTTATTAGGTGTGATAAATAATACCCATTACGAGTTTGTAGGGAATAACATGCAGATTTTGTTGTTTAATGCACCAAAATCCGCATAACGCTGTAAATACCATTCAATTTCCCGTGTTAAATTTCAGCAGTTTTAACCTGCTGAAATTTAACAAAGGTTGGGGTATTTAATGCACCCAATGATTTTCGGATGTGTTAAATAATGCTCTACTCATAATTCTGACCCCTGCGCAATTATCGGTTTACAGATAAAGGTGAGTGGAGTGATAAAGAGGGAGGTCTAGAAGGAAAGAGCTTCCTGGGAACAGGTAAGGGTATGTGAACACCAAGACTTGATATGGAGCTTCTCTTGGCATGGGACAACTTTGGGTAAGTGTGAGTTACAAGCGTAATATGCTGGAAGTTTATGTTCTTTATGTGGGGCGCTGTCCACAAGGAGATGTGTTCCATCACCTCCAGTATTAAGGTCTCTGTTTCACAAGGTAATTAGACATCTATGGGAACTAATTACAAATAACGTTGGAGCAACCAACAGGTAAACACTTTTTCCAAGCTGCCTGATACTTATCTAAGGAGTGAGTTAAGTGCAACCTACAGAGTGACTCACTTTCGAAAAGAAAACCGCAGGATTACCCTAATGATAGGAAGTGTCCTCCTTATATATTTAAATGATAATACTAAGCTAAATAAGTGGAAAGGATACTCATGGAAATATGCCTTCAACGCCCCAACCTCTGGTTGATGCCTAGTTGTTTCACTCCTGACCCATATCAGCTCTCTTCTTCTCCCATCATGTCCACATGCTTCAATTCTCGCCCCCCCACCCCAGGTTATCTGTTGCTTGTGTAAATTTAGTGTGGTCTACATTCACCTTAACTAGTGTAAATGCAGTCCGTGCTTCGGCAACCATCGTGCATTTGAACATATTGCATGATTCTCTGTAAGTCATTCTGCTAGGTGGACTGTACATACATTATCTCAAAAAAAGCAAGAAAAATTAATTTAGTTAGGAAACAAAGAAAGTGTACCGTATGAACTAGTCACAGTTAACATGGCACAGTCTTGACTGGTCATATACAAATTATGGAAAACTCGTACCAACCATATGTGAAAACTGCCAGTCTCTACTAATCTAACACTGCTACAGCTAAAACATGAGTGCTACCAACGCTACCATCCTGAGCATCCTGTTCTCACATAGGAGGAAAAGCAACCACTTTGCTTGAGATGATATCAGCTTCCCATAGTACTCGTGCAAAAACTGTTTGTAACAAGATGACGAAAGTTGGGTTGGTGGGGCTAGGGTGGTGGAGAGGGTTGATGTTACAAAATCCTGAGACACTGAATCCATAGTATGGTTTCAAAACCTGTCCTAAAATGTAATGTTCTTTTATTTAATGCCAATATTTGTTTACAATACATATGTGTTTTCTAACATTTTGGATAAAGTTGTGTAGAGACATTCATCCTCAAACTAAGCACCCTTGACTTTAAGAGACTTTTTCTGCCCTGATTTTTAGAAGTAAACATACTTCTTTGATGTTCTCTTCCGGGATGTGGTTCTGTTCCTCTTTTACATTTTGGTGCCAGTATGTGTTCTTTGTGTTTGCAAACTACATGACTGGGATGAGCTCAGTTTCTCGTGTCACAGCCTGCTCAATCCCAACGAGGGCATGTACTTTAAGGGTTTATTTGGGTCTCTTTCACTCGCAGTGCTTGTTCTGCCCGATGTTTTACATTTTGCTTCTACCTTCTGACCCATTGTCCATGTGGAACCATCTCCTCTTCATCTTTTGAGGTGAAGTTTACTCCATGAATCCTGCTTTGCCTTTGTACCCTCCGGATGCATGGTCCCCTCCAGCTTCTAGTTATTCCAGGTACCCTTGCATCTTCCTTTGCCCTGGTCTCCCAACAAATAAAACCATGTATGATAGCTGGACAATGCTGCTGTCTGTCGTTGTATATTGTCTTTACAGTTTTTCGTACCTCTGTCCTTGCTGCAATCACCTCTAGTCCCAGTTATTCTGGTTCCTTTACTCCAGAATCCATGTATGCGTCAGTGACCATAATTGTCTGTATTTCAGTATTTTCTTCATACTCTGTGTCTTTCCTTCTCATTATTCTGTCCAATTTGCCTATTTCTCTTCTTATTGAATTTAATAGTGGGACTCTGCTCTGACAATGCGATGCTTGTGTTTTTGTTGCATGATGCCTCTCCTCTCATCTTGCTTGGTTCCCCAGACAGGGGCATAGCGTTAGGGGGGGTGTTTGGGGTGTACACCCCCTAATAAATGTATTTTCTGATAAATAGTTGGGTACAGGTGCTTTCAGTTGGGTATGGTAAGATGTCTGACGAATTTCACCAGGACGTTTTACATACACACAGACTAAACTTTCTCCCTCTTTTACAGAACATTGTTTTTCTGCCTTATTACTCCTACCAATCCACATTCCTTTCCCTTTCCACTGCCCCTTAGGCCCCTCTCATGCACCCTGCTTTTCGTATAATGTATTTTAGCATTATATGCCAGCCTGATTGTTGGAAGAACTGAGGCTCACCCCCCCCCCCCCAATCTTACTGACCAAGCTATGCCCCTGCTTTCTCTTTCTCACCTAAATACCACACCCACATTTATGCAGCCTCATTTGTTCAGCTACAGACCCAAATATATGCAGTTCGAACTAATATCAGGTTTGCCCTTACATATAGGCCAGTTTAGCTCCTTATCTTCTGCTCACATGTATAGATTTGACCTTGTGTGTCCAGATGTAACCTAATAGGCACAGTTCAGTATTCCCATCTTCGCCATCCTCACAGTAAGTACCCTCTTAACTTTCAAGTTCTAGCTTTTTCAATGTTCTCCTCCACTGGACTAGGACGGCAAAGCAGAGGCCATTAGGCCTTGCAGTACTGGGCTGTGGACAAGAGAGAGCACAGTGTTGGTTCTTTCAGAGTTGACTTTGTCTTGCTTTCTGTATCCTGTCATGATGCAGGGCAGTGCCAGCAGTCAATAGAGGGAGATGGGAAAGTCCAGATGTGCCTTGATGCCCTGGTGTGGCATATTCCTGGTCGCAGTAATATAACAAGCCCTAGTTTCCTTCCCATCAGAGATCTTGGTAATGTGGAAAAGGGAGGAAGAGAGAGGACAGAAAATTAAGTCCCTCCCACACTTTTTTATAAGTAGGGGTGGGTAGAATATTTTATTCCCTGTCGAGCTGTTTTCTAATGCAGGCGGCTGCTTCTCGAGTAGATTTGCTGCTGCTCGAGTAGATTTTCTACTTGAGTAGCAGTAAAATCAATTTGAATGGCCATGCGCTGATTTTTCAGCACTGCTCGTGTTACTATCACTAAGTTGCAGTGTGAGGAGCGCGAAATGCATATTCTGCCCATTGGCAGAACTCATGGAGTTTTTATTTAACTCATCGGAGTGAAACTCCACGAGCTCTATGCACCCCTCAGACAGCCAATTGACAGAGCCAAATACAAAATAAAAAGAACCCTCACCCCAGACACTGCCTGTTCTTCTCCTGTATCTTTCCTGTTTCCTAAACAGCAAGCCAGCCAAATGCAGAACAACTGACCCATCGCATATATTAATGAGTTGGTTGCAGCTGGTAGGATTGTGCAGGCAGCACCTTACCTGATTGTCGGTCATAGGACAACACGGCTTCAGGGCTCGGCGCTGATTCACTTCAGTGTTTTCCCTGGGCTGGTCGGGACGTCGTCCGTCAAGTCCAAAGTGTTATGTATTTTTATATAGTGCGGACAGTCGAGAGGCACCAAGGTGACGCAGTCACTCCAAAGGTAAGAGAGAAGAGAAACAGAAAACGGAAGTACCCCACAGTTAACAAAATAGATTAGGTTTCAGTTTTTATTTTTTTCATACAAAAGTGACTGAAGTTAGAAGTCAATTGATGTAATTTTTAGTAGGGTGAAGGAGCCTGATCTGAGAGTTCTAGAAGGAATGTGTGGCACAATAAATGAAAAAGAATATTTGGGCCAGTTGATAAAAAGCATTTTGCCCCACCTTGAAGTGATACGAAACTAGACCGATATCCAATGAGGTGCCCAGCGTGCGGATGAAACATAATCAAATTTGTGTCTTAAAAATAAGCGTTCCTTGCTTTGAATTCTTATATTAATGTTGAATTTCTGCTAATCTGGAGACTGTAGGAAGCAGATCCTAAATATTGAGTCAGACATACCTGCAGACCTTTATATCGAGGTCCAAATATCCTGACTACAGAAATATCAAACAAGGGAATATCAATGGTGAGTATATTTTTTAGGATAAAACTATTGAAGTTTAAAATAACAAGGTCTATTTAGGTGTATGGCTTGCTTGCATAATTTTTTTTATTGTATTGTGGAATGTAATTTGAAAATTAAAGATTCTTTTATATTTTGGGTATTGTTTTTAATGTAGTATTTTGTCATAATTTCCACTGTATTGATGTTATTTTTAATTATTATAGTTTGAAGTAAGGTACTCAATAAGTGCTTTGTTATTTTTATTAATGAGTTAATTACTATTTTTTTATTTCTGGGGTTGAGCATTTTGTTTGGGAGGCAGAGGGTAGTATTTTAAAAATAATTGTTCTAGAGTATTTATATTTGTTAATTATTAAAAAATTTATTCAAATTAATTTGGAATCCTTAGTAAAAATTTAACATTTTGATAATTTATTAATAAAAATGAAAAACTCATTTGTGATGAGAAAATTCTAGAATGTGTGTCTAATTAAATATTTTAATTTTTAATCCAATAAATTAAATTCAGTATTAAAAAAATCAGGTAAAAATATTTTTAATTTCAAAATTAATTAATATATAAATGCAAATAACGATATAGTAGCTTAAAAACAATGAATACAGTTTTAATGGTATGATTGAAATTGAAAAATATATTTTTCTTTTTCAAACTTTATAAGGTAGTTTTTAGTAAAAGTAAATATTTGTATTTATTCGATGAATTATGAAAAAACAGAGTGCATTGTGACAATAAACATTTACTTGGATATATAAAAAAACAAAAGTAGGTTAATTAAAACATTAAACAGCATTTGCTATATTTTTTATAGGTAAAAAAAATGTATACAAATAAATATATTTTCATAATAAAAATATAATACTGCCTCCTCAAAGATTCCAGCAGCTTGGTGGTAATTTCTCTAATCCCTTTCAGTCCCTCAGATAGTACAGAAGCAGCAAAAAAAGTGGTAAGGTGCTGGAGTGGTGTGGTGTCCGGCATTCACCACAGCGTTTGCGATGCAGACTGTTTGCTTCTCTGAGATTACATTGTGCCGTGGTCCACAATATTATTTGATACAGTGATCACAGTACATCTTTAGGCATCTGTGGTGCTGACTGCTGGCTGCCTTCTTTTTGAAGTTTAATCCGTTGTGAAGGTTTGCATATTTATACCTTATACGCCAGAACAGGTATTTTGATAGTATTGTTCTTCCTGAGATTTTCTGTTCTTGGCCTATCTTGATGATAATTACATTTTGGAAAGAAAGCAGTACTATTATTTATTATGTTTTTTTTAATGTGTGGCATGTACGAGAATCTTCTGGAAAGATACCTCAGGGTTACACAATATTTATTAGGGCACTTACTCGTATGAAGCTGCTGGTCTCTTCCAGCTTGTAGATTCTAAAACCAGCTAAGCGCCTGGGCTTTTCTGCTTCAATTTCGAGTAGCACAATAAGTCTAATGGTTCTTCAGTCAGCTCATCTTCACCTTCCCCACCTCAGAAAGATGGGGATTTCACTTTCCTCTTTCTTCAGCTCAACGTTTGCTTCAAGAAAGCCGTCCAAAGACTCAAACGGATGATTCTGCTGTAGCTTGTATGTGAGCCCTCAAAGATCAAGGAACCAGTGGAAATTATCCCCATATATTCTTTAACTTCACAGCAGCATAATGAGTCTGCTTTTGTGGAAACAAACGTGGTAGGAAGTCCTTCTGTGGATCAATCTGAGATAATAGCTACTGTTCCAGCCATGGTCCCAAGCATGCAGCTGACGGATGTCTATCCTCTATTTCATCCTCATGAGTCAACTCCAAAAACTGTGATGGATAAAAGAGAGCTAACTGCAGAGCTCTGTGAAGTGCCTTTAGCCTTAAATCAACTGCCATGATGAGCGTAACAAGGGTTGCAACTTATACTCTCAACACTTCTTCAGACACTACTGGTTGAGTCATCTACAGTTATAAATACTGACCAGAAATTTATCGACCATATTTTTCTATTGCTAGAAGAGATCCTTGGGGAAATTAAATAAGTGAAGCAACATCAGATCGATGTGGCAGACAAATTTAAGGGTCGTTTAGACAAAATAGATGGAGAAATGGCCCAATTGCTTGATAAAATGGCAAAGATGGAGCAACGCATCTCAAAATGTGAGGGCAAGCTGCATACAACTTTAGAGCAGAATGTCCTACTTGAGATGGAGTTACCTTGGTCTGCGATAAACAAGAAGACATGGGAAATCATTCTAGATGCTCCAATCTGAATATCATGGGTGTACCTGAGCATAAGGAGGATAATGCTAGCACCATATTTCTACTGAAGCTCTAATAATGACACGTTCACCCAGAATGTTCACAAGACCTTACAATAATAGAGGCAAATTGGGTTTCCTCTCAGGCCTCTGTTTATGCTAAATATCTGAGAACTATTTTAGTACACTTTTCTGATTATTGAGTTAGCAAATTGATTCTCAATAAAGCATTCAAAGAAAAGGATGTTTGAGCTCAAAATTAATCATCTTTTTGCGTTTTCCCAGACATGACTGTGGAAATGTCTCAAAGACTAAAATGACTTAAGGCTATGATACCATAGTTTTGAGTAATAGGGGCTCAGGCCTTGTTGCATGGACTCTGCTGGGAAAGCAGAAATGTTTCAGAATGTAGGGACTGAATCTGTCTACAGCGTCAGTAAATGTCGGCCCTATCCTGGCTAGCTCACAGTGCCTGACCTGAACTCCTAACCATCCCAGAGTAACAGGTAATTTTGGCAACCTCGAACATGACCCGCTAGTCACCAAGGGAAGCGTAGGAACAGATCCTCCCCTTTCGTTACTCACTTACTCACTCATGCATGCCCATAGTAAACATAAGGAAGACACAAACAAAGTTTAAAATACATTTACTGTAACTATTGTAGTCTATTATGAAGCAAATGTGCTGTGTTCCTAAGGCAGATGCAACTGAACAAAGTAATTAGCATTACTAACAGGGTGTAGAGGACAACCATGTCAAATGATATATCTGTCTAGGTCTTCCCTTACTGTGTGAGCACCTGGATATATTCATGATCTCTGGGATTGACTTCAGACCCCGTACCTGATGTATGTAGTCTGCGTCTTGAGTGTAAACGTAGTTTACGCAGGTCTGCATGTCAGACACTGTTCTCATTCCAGAACAATCCTCTCTGCTGGAATTCCCCTCTCTGGCCCCCAAAGGGACGGAACACCCTTTTCTATGATAGAAACTGTTGTGCTGGAGATGCAACTGTGCGACAGTGTTATCTCTAAAACGTTAGGAGATGTTGCCAATCGAGCAAAGAAAACAGTGTACAATGTTGTTATGTATTCCAAGCAATCTTGTACAAGATGTGTAGACTAAATCCCAACAAGAGTCCCTGAATAAAAAACAACATGTACAGCGTATTCCCAAAATAATGTTGCAAAAACAATTGTATTATATGTCACTATGCAGAGCAGAGGCAGCCCAAGAAGTCTAAGATGAAAACTAAGGGAGAACCAAAGTGGGCCCAGAAGGCAAAACTCTACACCCCCTCCTTGGTCGTGAAGGCAATTTAGGTACTAACAACATAATAAAAATCACAAGCCAAGCAAATTTAATGTGATGCTATTATGTATAATAACCAAAAAAAAGGCATAACAAAAACGAAATCGAAAATTTAGAAAAGGGGCCGAATTACCTGGAAGTGGAGGCACCCAAGATTTCTTCCACATAGTCATTGTTTATTAAATCCAGAACGGATTCAGCCCCATTCAAAAGCTCTAAAGAACAGATATGATCCTCGTTATCAGCCGATGCTGAGGAAGTATTTTCTTGTGCTGGATCCATGTTATTAGAGTCAGAGCTCGAACGTCTAGGAGCTGAAGCACCCATCGATGAAGAAGGGAGTAGCTTACAGCAGGCGCCTTGAATCAACTGCAAGTTCCTGGGGCAATTCTGAAAATGGGCTGTTATTGGAACCATAGGCAATGAAACACGGGTTGCATGCAGGTAAACCAGGCGGGTCTGAAAAACAACGACCAGTCAGTGTTCAGTTCCTGGAGCAGTGGGGCTCCAAAGAATCATATCATGCGTTCACGGCACAACTGGACTGGTGGTAATTCCATTACCGGTGGGCTTTGAAACGGAACATCCATTGCGGAGCAAAATAGAACCAAAATGGTGCAAATGAAGAATAACACCAATGGTATGCCCCGAAAGCACTTGAAAATAGAGAATGTATAAAGGCTGGTATTACGCCAAAGAGTTTCTGGAAGGCACTGAATAAGGACATCCTCCCCGATTAATCAGTAATTTCAGCTATTTAATGGACCTGTGAGCTATTTTTCTTTACAAATAAATTTAGAAACAGCAGTTTAAGGTTAGTGCTAGGGACATAAAGCTGCAATGTATGGAAAGTATATAGTATCTTCGGTAGAATGTTCATTTTAGCCAGGTTGATGAGCCCTGTTAAGTAGATCGGCAGGTTGTTCCATTTGCCTAATAAGACTTTAGTCTGTTCTAATAGAGACAAATAATTATATTTGAAACAGATGTTTAATTGAGGTGTGATCATAATACCCAAATATCTAGCCGTTAATGTAACGCTCATATGTGTACTAGTGGCCCCGCCGGCTAAGACAATTTGAGTCTTAGGAGAATTTAATTTATAGATTTATATATTACCAAACTCTGCAGCCTCTTGTTCTATAATATTTAAACCAGGATTGATGGAGTGTGTAAGGACAAGAACATGGTCAGCATCAGTGGAGACCAAATTTGGAGATTTGAATTTGCAGTCTTCTGATATATGGCTCCATGTGGAGAGCATATAAGGCAGGTGACAGCGGACATCCTTGCCTATTCCCCCTTGAAATGATTATTGAGATGGATGACGAATTCTGGCTGTGGGTGATTGATATACAGCTTGTATTCATTTTATGAAATCAGAGCTAATGCTAAATTATTTTAATAAATTGCCAGGATACATGTGGCAATCCCACCCTATCAGTGTAATTACAAAATTAGTTAGTTTGGTATAAAGCGAAGTTGTTTGTCAGAAACTAATGTTGTGATAATATTATTAATTCTTGTGGCCAGAATCCTGCAATATAGTTTAGAGTCTGCATTTAGCTGTAATATAGTGAGGTGTGATCGACAATCAAGTGGATCTTTATCTTTTTTCATGAACACAGCTAATATGGCTCCATGCCATGTGAAGGGTGGGTAATTACTGGTTTGAATGTCTTTGAGTAGCTCCAAAAATAACAGAGCAATATGATAAGCTACCAATTTATAAATATTGTCAGAGATATGATCTGGTCCAAGGGCTTTGTTGAAGTGCATGTTAGAAATGGTAGTAGTGACTTCTTTTAAAGTGAACTCAGCATTCAGGGCAGAATTCTCACTTACATCTAATTTGGTTATTGGGTTCCCTTCAGATAGTTATAGATTGTAGGATATTCGTGTTCTCATGGTATCATTTGGAATAGTAGTGTTCAAATACAGATATAGGGCCTGATTTAAAGTTTGGCGGACACCATTATATCCCATGCCACTTCTAATAAGGTGGGATATCCGTCATGTTTGTGAGAGAGTAACCCATCAGTCAAACTTTAAATCAGGCACAAAAACCTCTAAGTGTCCGTGCTTGATATGTCCCATTTCGTCTCTAATTTGGGTAATAGTATGAATATTTTCATTGCAATCACTTATGTAAGAGTAGTTTCCCAGATTTCTCTCCAATTCCACATACTGTACATTGGGATTGGAAAGTTTTTTATTAGCTCTGGCAGTTAGAATTACCATAACTTGCCCTATAGACCCATTATTTGGTAATAAATGTTTTTAGCTTCTGGCGATTTTAATTTAGTCTGAGTTATGTGAAGGTGGATTAATTTGTCTAGTTGTTTATGAAGATCGTCTTTTTCCTGAAGTTCTAATTTCTTGATTTGAGAGGCAAAAGATTGCAAAATTCCTCTACCATAGAAGGTAGGGCAGAGCCTTGGTCAATTTGAATAAATTCTGAAAATTCAGCCTGATTTTTGATATAATTGTTACAGTCAATCAGAGCATTGGTATTGATATTGGCTTTTATATATATATATCTACATACTCCCAGTTGAGTAGAATGGCTAAGTGGTCGGAATGCAAAAGATGATGTATTTCTAATTTTGCAGGATGTAGAAATCAATTCACTAGCTCCTGGATGAGAAAAGCTCAACCCCCTTTCTGATAGTAGCGGGTGACTTTAATGTCACCTACGAACCATTAGATAGGGATGAGGTGACTTAAGCATATGAAGTGGAGACCCTGTGGTCGGTTCCCCACTAGACCTGCCACCGGTCAAGAGATGGTCCCACGTCATGCTTCAAGTAAAAGCCCTGACCTTGGAGTTTGGGCTTAGGCCGGCAAATGGTAGGACCAAATCTGATAGATATGAGCGCTAATACTTACAATAGATCAAAAGGCCTGAGCCGAATTGATTATATTTTGTTGGACTTGAGGCTTTGGGGCAATGTTATAGATATGGCTGTAGGTGAAACAGGCGATAGCGACCATAATCCCCTCTGTTTAAGCCAGGAGACTCACACGCCCAGCTTATAGTCCAGCAGCTAATAACGGCAGTCTATCCAATGAATGACAAGCGCCGCCTAAAGTGGCACAAACTAATCCTGCAGATAAGCTACAAATAATGCACCAGGACTTGTTAGCTAGTACGTTGGAGCTCCTGGCTATATTGGAGAAACCAGGTGGGAGGATAGAGGTCACAGATGTCCATTGTCGCTTTTTTGAGCATGTGGGCTTTTATTTAATTGTGCCTGTGCATAAGAATAATACAAGGAATATTCATAAGGGACCACAATCATGGTTTAATCAGGAATGTAGGCACTCTAGGATCCAACTTGGTAAGGCAATTAAATCCAAAGACCTTAGGAGTATTAGAGTTTCTAGGAAAACCTATAAGCTAGCTGTCCTGAAAGCTAAAACAGAGTAGGATGAGTCCAGATGGCAGCTTATCAAGGAACCTTGCGATGTCAGGGACACTAAAAAGTTTTGGTCTCTGGTGGTGTGGGGTGACCAATTAGGGCCACCCGAGAATCATATTTCAGCCTCTGACTGGTATGAACATATTATGCCCTTTATGCAGACCCTGATATATTCACTTTTTTGACAGGCCATCTAAGACTTCCCCATCTAACCAATAGTGACCTCTTCATCATGGGTGAGATCGAGGCCTCCATCGGAACAACAGTTCAAACAAAAGCCCCGGGCCCCGATGGCATACCTGGAGACCTTTTTCTCTGTGACAGCCGTAGCTGGTTTCGCTACATCTTACTTCTTTTCAATGCCATAGTGGGCGGTGCCCCGATTCCAGGGTCATGGAGGGGGGCTGAGGTGGTGCCCCTATTTAAGAAAGGCGATAGGGACCAGCCTTCTAATTACAGGCCAATTAGCCTTATTGACTCAATTCAAAAAGTGTTCAGTCGTGCACTTTTGCACAAGATCCAGGTATGGACCAAAGATAATGAAATTTTAACTCCCTACCAAGCGGGCTTTAGAGAAAAAACTGGGACAATTGACCAGGTGTTTTGCTTTCTTTTATTGTATTGGAAAACTGTGATAATTGGCAAGGGCAGTTTATATGTTGCTTTTATTGACCTAAAGACAGCCTTTGATCTCGTCCCTAGAAAGAAATTGTGGCAAACCTTTATAGATATGGGATTGCCAAATGAAATTCTAACCTCAGTCATTTGTCTCCACGAAGACAATTTTGCTAGGGTATGGTGGGATACTCGGGGGCAACTCACTGATTCAATCCCTGTCAGCAGGGGAGTATGTCAAGGGTGTGTAGTGGCATCCATGCTCTTCTCCCTTTTCACGGACAGCGTTGTTCAATTGCTCTCGCTGGAACCGGCAGATGCTCCCTCTCTGGGAGGGGAGAAAGTAGTGACCCTCTTTTTTTGCAGACGACACCTTACTGGTGTCCAAAACTCTGGGGGGCTCTAGCTGCTTCTCAATCAATTCTAGGATTTCTGCGACACGAGGGGCCTAGTGATAAATATGACAAAGACAAAATTCATGACATTAAAGCCCCATAAGACCTATAGGGGTAGGCCCACCCTCGGAGGAATACCGCTCGAAAGGGTCAGCGCTTTCGACTATTTATGTTTAAAACTATCTGAGAACATGCCATTAAAACCCCATGTGTATAAGATGACTTTGTAGCACAAGCAATTAGTTGGGGCCCTGGAAAAAGAACATCGATCCTCATTTAGTAAACCGGTTGCGGCTACTTTGCAAGTCTATGATCTCAAAGTAGTGAGCTCTGCCCTATACGGGTCTGAATTGTGGGGATTTTACATAATGGAAGAGCTCACTAGATCTGAACACAAATTCCTAAGGAGTCTAGTGGTGTTGCCTCAGAGCACCCCACTTCATCCCCTAATGCTGGACATGGGAAGGCATTCAATTGCTGCTTAAGCTAAGCTCTGCCCTTTGTTGTTTTGGTTGAGAATTAGGTCCACACCTGAATTACTCCCATATGCTAATGCTCTGGAGGAAGTAAGCCGCTTGGATAGATTTAACAAAGTCAACTGGTTAGGTATTGTGAGGAGGCTTTTATCGGTTATTGGGCTAGGAGATATCTTGGAAGAAAATGATCCCTCTCTGTTCCCCCGAAAAAGCCAAGTCAAAGTATGATACGGGGACTGGGTAGCACAAGCCGAGCTAAGCAGCGGGAAGCTTACCTTAGAATTCATGGCCCACAAACTGGCTAGGTCCTTAGAGGGTTACCTAGATTTTATACATATACCAAAGGACAGGAATTTATACACCCAGTTTAGGTTTGGCACTCTGCCTCTGAATAATTTTATAGGTGGGTGGAACTGCAACCTACTGCCATCCTGGTGCTGCCCTGGCTGTAAAGCCCCCAAGGAATTCATTCCTCATGTAATGTTTGCTTGCCCAATATATGCAATTCAAAGAACTAATTGGCTAAGCCCCATCTGAAAATAGTTGGGAACTGGCAACCAGACAGAAGCGCTGTGAATACTAAGATCGATGCTAGACCACTGTCCGCATGTGCGGTGGCTAAATTCATTGGCCATATGTGGGGCATCAGGAAAAGAGCACAGAGAGTGAGTGAAAGCTGATCTTATCTTATGTTCCTAACTTTAATTCTGTGCCCACTGGGTATTTGAACAAGACTGAGTTATATGTGCCCATTTCTTAACTTATCAATTCTTATACTTCTCTAGTAATTGCATTTGTACTCTCTCCAAATTTTTAGATAGCTAATCCTTCCTTTTTTAATTCTTGTATCTGTTTTCATGGTTCTTTCCTCATTTTTAAATTTTTATTATCATTTTTATTGTGGGTCATAAGTATGGAATAAGTTATTACATTATAATGATTGAATTGTATAATATTGCACGGCCACCTTTGATGTGAAACGTTTATGACATCTATGTTGAAATAAAGTATTTAAAACTAAACGAATTCACTAGTTACATATAATTCTGTCCAAGAATACTGTTTCTGAGGTTTGGAGTATATGGTGTATTCTCTTATATTAGGGTTTAAAAGTCTCCATACGTCGATCAATTCTAGTGTTTCCATCATAATATTTATGATAACTTTTTCATATATCTCGTGTGTGTTGTATTAGAGGTATCTCTTTGGGAATTTAGGATACAGTTAATATCACCCATAATAATGATGGGTATACAGTAACTGCTTTGTTCCAGAATAATGCCTGCCAAAGATTTAGAACACTCCTTATTAGGAATATATAAATTGACTAAAACAAATTGTTTACCAGCCTGTGTTCCCACCATCTCTGCTACTACCAATCTGCCTGCCAGATCAGTCTTAAGGTTTTTGATTTATAATGACTTGTTGAGTATTAGTACCGAAACTCCTCTTTGCCCAGAAATATATGAGTTGTCTGAGTCTTGGATTCTAGGTATTAAATATAATTTCCAGCATTTAGATATGTGACTGATAGTTGCTTCTAATTTAGTAAGATGAGTTTCTTGAAAATTGAAAATTCATACCACTTCCCTTCATTTGAACGAGAATGTACATTATTTTTAATTGTTGCCCCTCTTCCTTCATAACATTTCCTTCATTTGGACTAAATGAACAGTATGTTTCATTGCCGTTCCTCGTCATGATCAATGATTGTCCCCTCCCTCCTTACCTGCCTTTCTCAACAGTCCTGCTCCTCCGCCGTGTCGCCTACTGCCCCCTCCCAATTTTTCTTTACCAGGGGGCGGAGATCTAGATCCCTCTTTAGATGTCTGTCTAGACATCTAGGCAATATGTAAGGGGGTTCTTCTCCCTTTCCTCAGTCGCCCTGCAAAAAGAAAAACCTAGATCATGCTGTCAATATACTCTTTAATCGCCTTGTTTGATTAGTGTCTCTCATCTAAAAACTGTTGAGCCATTTTTTGATCAAGTAGTTATAAAGGGCCTTTGCTAGTTGGTTTTTAGAGAGGCTCTGGCAGCGAAAGATACTGGGATGAAGTAAGCTTTGAATTTTGGCATCAGTGCCCTCATTTCTTTGTCTGGATCAACTCTCCCAAGCAAGATCTTAAAGATAGAATAGAGTATGCTTCTTCAATGGTGACTCTTTGTTCCTTGGCAATGGTAAATATTTTTTCCTTCATATTGAAATCTTTAAAGTAGACAGTAATAGTACTTTTTTTGCTTCCTGATCTGAGAGAACCCTGGAAGTACTCTATGTGCTCTTGCTAAAGAGAGAGAGGAGCCTTGTCCTAGCGCTATATCGATCTTATCATCCAAGACGTACTGAGATATATTCTTAGCAGTCCAGTCTATTATGTTTGATTTTGTGCCCTCTGTACCTCCAGGTATCCCAAATAATCTAAGGTTGGAATGACATGAAGGATTTTCTAAATCTTCACATTTTTGAGAGTTTTCATTTTGTTTTTAGTATACTCTTGCTTTTCTTGCTGTTGTTTAGTAGTCTTCTCGAAGTAAGTAATTTTGACCGCCACATCTTTGCTGGTCTCAATAAACGGCAACATTTGCTCCTCTACTGGGAGTACTTTATATCCTAAGTTTTCAAATTTTGCAAACTGTTTGATTTGGTTGGTTTTCATCTGGTTAATCTCCCTTAGAATGGTGTTAAACATGATTTCGTATAAAGTGAGGTAGCAGATCCAGTTGAGTAGTCTTCTCAATCCTCTGCACATGAAATTCTGGTGGTCAGTGTGCATTCCCTATATTGAGCCAAAATTTCAATTGCTTTATTAGTAAGTCCTTCTCTAATTTGCTTGTTGGACTGAAAATGTAATATCTGTTTGCACTTTTGCCTTCTTGAGAATTTTGCCGGAGGGCATATGTTTGAGTAATCGGTTTGCTTGCCTTGATCCCCTTTGCCCTAATTTTAAATTGTTCTCACTAACAAATCTGCCTCCTGTGCCTGGATTTTGGCCAGTATATCTTGTGCTCTTTTAGTTCTACGTTTTCTCAAATCTGTGTATTCCATTATCAATTTAGTGGGTAGTCTCAGGTCTTGGAAAGTTTCTTCTTGTCAGTAGTTTAAGATGTATATCCCTACTTGATTCTGCATTCCCAAGCACCTTAAAAGCGGTCCTTGAGGGATAACTTTGTTTTCCTCCAAATTTGGCTTGTATGGCCGACTCCGTTTCATCTTGAGCACATAGAGGCGTATTTGGAATAGTAGAGGATAGATGTTTTGTAATCTCTTTAAACACTCCAGGTGATGCCAGGTCATTTCCCACAGAATTCATTTAAAGTTTGTCCTGAGTCTTAGATTTTCCTACTAGTATGATCCCTTACTCCACCCCCTTCAGGATTGGCATCTGATATTTGATTAAACATTTATTTGAAACCTCTCTAAAGCTGTGGTCTCAATATAATTACCTTCAAGTCTAGGTAGCAATTTAATTGAAGATATTGTTGCAGATGTTGTTATCACTAAAAGTTACTGCAGGGAAGGTCCCAGAAAAAGATTGATGCTATTTTCAGTACTGCCAGGTGGACAAGTGTATTTTACATTTTTCTCAGGGCCTTTATCAAAATCTTCGATAGCAGCACCAACATCTATGCCAGTATTACTCAAGGGTGTCTTCCATTTGGTTATGAATAATTTCTACGAGTTCTCCAGGTATAACTTTATGTTTTTTGTGTCACTCTCTGTCTCTCAAAGTGGCTTTCCTATCAGCGTCTATTTTTAAAAACTCAGTAGTTCTAGTAATGGTTGTTATTTTTATGCTTGGCACCGACTAGTTATTATTCTGTTTTTTCAACTCGTTTTGTCCATTTGTCCTTTCCCCTTGTTATTTCCCTTTTCCTCTGCTTTCTTTCTTTCTATAAGTTTAGTTGCCTGTTTCTATGCATCACTCACGTCTAGGATTGATCTGTGCTGGAGTAACCGGGTAGCCCAGGATGGCCAAGCTCACTTGATCTCTGAAGCAACTAGTCGATTTAACTCCTCTCTGCAAGGTGTGTGTCTGTGCAGCATGTCTACTCATTCTGCTGGCCACTGCCCCCTGCTTTTGCTTTTTAGGTTCTGTAGACTCATCAGCCTTATCTTGTAAACCCCCAAGCACAGCTTGCAAGAGGGCAGGTCAACCATTCTGTTAACAGCAGAGGTACAGGGTCTGAGCCTTCCGCACCACCGCCACAGAGCCCCGGAGCTAAAGAACACAGCCTTTCCTGTCCTCACTGGGTTCAGGATGCAACACTTCTCCATCAAATCCGTGAGTGTTTGAGAAGAGTACGGAGGTAATCCTCTGTGGATCTAACACTAGAAAGCACACCAAATAAAAGCTCAATACATCCTCTATGCGGATTACTGGCAGAAGTTTTAGCAGTCGATCTACATTTACTGTTATGGAAATATGAAATAGGAGAGAGAAATATGTTCTCTTATGTTTAGATGAAATAATCTAAAATCTTTATTTTTCTTTTAGAAGTAATAATGATGGTAACATTAATTAAATAATGGGTGTAATGTCAATTTTTATAAATGCCAATAAAACTTTATTGAAAAAAAAAAACATTAATTAATTATAGTTAGTTGTATTTCAGTAGTTGTACTTACTTTGTTGACACTGCAGGGCTCTCTTATTGGGCAGCATAAAAGGCTTCGATCTCCATTCAAGGCAGGCACATTGAGTGATTTGCTTTTCTTCTGTTTATGTGCTTTGTTAATTAATACCTTTGTTCTTTTTTGTTAACCGGTTTACATTTGAATGGGATTGGATTCCTTGTTCTGGTTATGTTTTTTTATCCTTGGTGTTCTCCTTATATATAAACGCTAATTTAGGTGTAAAGGAAATGACTTTTTTCAAGGGTGATATATATTTTTTTAAACAATTTTTTTACGTTTTTGATGTGCGGTGTATAAAAAATATATGTATTTTATATAATTCTATTGTTATAAAGTATTCGATCCATAGCCTTTCTTCCCCCACCTGATGGTTTATATTATGTGCATTGAAACTCAATATTGTGGTTGTCTATATTTTGTGTTAATTCTGATTTTTTAAACAAAATATTTAAGTTATTGATATTTTGTTCATTTACATGGGCGATATTAATATTCATCATTATTTTTGTAGTTGATATTCCTGAGTATAACCATACTGTGGCTCTGGTTCCCCTCCAATGCTATGCTCTTGAATTAGTGAGCAGCGGTAAAATCGGACAATAGTGCAAACAAAAGTTTTATACCGATTTTGCTTAAATCACTAATAAATGTTTGCAGTTTAGCACTTTGTTCAGCATCAACTGAAAACTGGTGGCGCAAATGTGCACAAAACCGGAAACAATAAGTCCTGCAAAATAATGTCATAAACTGTTCATGCTCATTTGTAGAGCTCATCTGATCTCAATACCCCTAAGTTGATATAAAACATATTTCCTCGGTCTAAGAATATATAAACTGCCACTGAAGGGAAAAACACGGGGTCTTCCAGCTCAAGACGACCAGAGAAAAAACTGTTCCAACTTGGGCAAAAAAAGTACTCCAATTTTGGGAATCCTACAATGGCGAGACTTCTGATATAATTTGTTTGTCTATTATTCACAACAATGAAGCATGTCGACAATATTTAATATGCTGAGCAACTGTATCATTTTTTAAATCCACACAATTACAATAAATCAGAAAGGAGCTACATCTATCTTGCATCATTGGGAGCGCACACTTTAAAAATGAGAACTAAGCGTATTCGTTTCAGTGAGGCACACAAGCCTTTCTAAAAAAGATTGGGTGGTCATTAGAACCCTACCTGCCTGCTACTTTGGGTGGGCAGGAACGTAGAGTTTGCAGAGATAACTCTGGCACTTTTCCTTTGAAGTGATTAAACTGCATAGAAGTAGCACATTTAACTGCTATTACCCTCCCTAAGCACGCTGCCGGCATCCCTGCACAGGGGAAGGTGCTCCCTTGAAGAGGTAACTCTAGCACTAGCCATCTGAAATGATTACCCTGCAAACAAGCCAGTGTATTTAACTGATGCATTCATGTGAAAACCTGAAGAAAAACAAAACATATGGCAGGAATTACAATGATGGAATGAATAGAAAGTTGAGTATCAATATGTAAAGAGTGATAAATCAAAAATAAAGCTTAACTGCTCACTCGGGTATGAGAAATTGATTTGTTCCAATAAGGCCACACTGTACTTTGCGCATTTTAATGAAAAACACTTTTTTAGGGTCTCTGTAGCTCTAATCCAATTATTGCAGACTAGAGTGCCTCGACCGCCTTTAGCACGTTTATACTGCATTTCCCCTAAGAGAGGTTTATGTACCATGCTAACACTAATTATGACACGTGTGGCACTTTTTGTCTTTGCCGCTTGTCACAGTGACCTCTTTTCCCATTTTGCTTACATTAAAGAAACGGTTATCAATTAAAAACCATTAAATTGTGCTCTAGGTAACCAACACAACGGGACAGTTTCCCATAATTAATATTTATTTACAACAGGAGGTATAAACAGCTGTAACACATCTGCCATAAAACTAAATGCCTTCTAGATAAAATGCATTTTTAACACAATGCAAAGGAATACTAAAAATGTACCACATAAGCAACATTACACAACGTTTGAGCCTATATCACTGCATTTGATATTCCCAATGAACTTTTCAGCATCATTCAGGGACTTGTTCAGCTAACCTCTCTGCATACTAATGAGAAAGGCCATTGAAAAATGCATTCCTAAGATAATTCTTTCACAGGCACGTTTTCTCCAGTGAAGCGTTTGTTAAAAGAGCTGGACATAGTGTTCTGTTTTTACCGTAATATTCAGCACCTCCTGCTGCAGATTTCTATGCTTTAGGAGCTCGTGACTGAAAACACGTTTTTGCCATCTCTTAAAATAACTTCTTCCATCTGAGATATTTACTAACCTAGAATTCTGATTCCACGCTGCCCACCTTCACTTCAGAAATACGTTATTCATCTTTCTCAAAAGGACCGTCTGAAGGCACCTAACAGATGTTTCCAAGCTCCCAGGTCATCTGAAATATTACTACTGTGTCCATCTTCTGGGGCACAATTCTTACTATTACGAGAGTATTTCTTAATCCGAAGATAGCCACTTCAATTTTTAACATGAGAATGGAAAAAATAGTTTCCATATAGTTATATAATTTTTTGGGGGTTTTGGTATAAGAACCTCCGTACACATATGTATTGGCTTCCACCATGCAAGATGAATGTAGTAGTCTTTCTACACCACCAATTACAAGATGGGGTGGAAGCAAGGATTCTTCCACAAGGATGTTAAAATGTCACTTCTGCAAGCATTTTTCCGAACTCCTGCCAGGTTGAAATGGATTGGTGGTACTCTCCAACCAATTCCAACATATCGAGGCAGTGAGGCAAGATGGATGTGTGGTGGCAGGTGAGGCTGCAAACCTGTTATTCCTCTCTGTCTCTCCCAGGGCACAAGGAGTGCCCATAGTTTCCTTGTGGACTGTCGTGCATGATGAGATGGGATCCTAGACATCAGCATGGGGTGCAAGCACTGTCATGCTGAGGTTGCTGTTCTGACTGGAGGGCCTGCAGAACCACCTACCAGAACACATGACTTGGTGCCCTCCGGCTTGTCTGCACTTTTCGGTAGCTGGGTATCGCTGGAATTCTCATCCTGCATTCCCTTGCATGTGCAATGGAGCGGAGGGTAATCATGGGGATTCCTCCGTATGTCTCTTTTTCCCCATCATTTCCCTTCAAGTCCCTGACACTTTCTTTCCTTTACCATCCACTCTCTCCAAAATGCTTTTGGATTTATGGAAATATGTTTCTTTATGTTCTCTTCTTTCACCTTGCTTGGCGAAGACCTAAGGGCAGAATGGCACAAAAAAACCTTGAACCTGAAGGCAAAGAGCTACAGGTGGCCACAGGAAAACCCTTGGGACTTTCTGAACTGCAGGAATTCTATCAATCCTGCACACTAGGGTATGTCAGTAATGCTTTTTATGGCCTTCCTTCAGAGATAAGAAATACCCTAACAAGGCAGAAAAGCGGTTGTGGGTGGCAATGAGATAAGACATGCTTTGCAAGGGACATTCACATGCCTGTCCTTCAGGTGCCCGGACCTCAGCCTTAAGTCTCTGTAGAAACATCCCAGAGGTAAAATCTTTACTTCGCTTACCATAGGCAGACCTCAGTAAGAAAAATGGATGGGATCACCTGCAACAAAATGGTTAGCGAAATTAAGAACCACACAATCTACCTCAAACTCCTTTTCCAAGTTGCCCACCCAAGTCACTATAGGAGCAAACAAAATATGTGGGAACAAGTTGGTTTTACACTGGATGTGGGAATGAAGCCAATGAATGGCCTTGTTCATTAGCTGGATAGTGCTCTCAATGGCATGGGGATGGAGTAGGGACATTGGTTAAAATCACAACGTATGGACAAGAATCTGGCAGTAAATGGAGCACTGGGGAAGGGTTCCTTTGTCTCGCTGGAGCTGATGAAACAGATGGAACAGCCGGTGGTGCATGAGGGAGGGATGATACACAGGGCTGATGGGGGGATGAGACACCAAGTGCCTGTTGGGAAAGGGGCTGGTAGGGGTGCTATAAGATCATATTGACGCCTGAAGTAGATGGAATACAAGCTACTGAAGGTTCCTCAGTATGGTTGGGTTGTTCCCTGGCGGCATGCCTGGGCCCCGGTATCTGGGACAATTTCCTCTCAATTGCCATCAGTCACTCAGGTACAGCAGAAAGACTGGAGGCTAAGGCTGCATGGATAATATCTGAAACCCTTGAAAAGAGGGCATTGAAATCAAGATCATGGCCCTGTGCGGGCAAGTAAAAGGAGCTAGAGATCGTAGGCTCCTCCAAAATGGCCACTGATCTTGGTTGTTTGCCGCGCTTCTTTCGCTTCGCTGGCAGGTTAAGTTGGTGATGTACGTGGTGTACACACTTGTGTTGGGTGGTGAGAGAGCTCTGGACTGCTGCTTTGGAGCCTCTCAACAGTGGCAGATGGTTCAATTAAATTGGCTGGGGGAATCAGATCTGTACTTAAACAGCAAGGGAAAGTCGTCGCTCAGCGAGCTGAATCGCTTTGTCAATTACTCCCTACTGCTTGCTTGATAAACCAATCTAGCATAGTGTTCTTGGAGTTAGCAGATTTGGGTAATTTGCACTTGCCCATTTTGGTCAGGAGCCCCTTTCTTTTTTGGATATAAGCTGGACAGCGGGGAACTCTGTTGGATCTTCAGACAGTGTGCTTAGCCAGTACGAGTAATCAGAAAATGCACATGGAGCTCGAAAAAGCGACTCAACTCTCACCTCAGGTCCCAGATGGTAAACAGCAGGTGTGGCTGGCGCCCGGCACCCAAGTAGCTGGAACCTGCAGTTGATGATGGATGCAAGACAGACACGCCCTTGGCCCTGGCGTGGCCCACGCACATCCTGAGCAGCAGGAGTGAGCCTGGCGCTTTGTATCACCTCAAGTTACAAGCGCTCTGCCCCTGGAATTCTGCTGGCACCTCCTAGTGCAAATGCCTCTGGGACCTGGAGTCCCCACCACCAACGACTCCAGAGCACGGTGGTACAGCGTGTCCCGCAGCAGAAGTGAGTGCAGTGCTTTGTAGCACCTCAGGTGACAAGTGCTCCTCCCCTGGAATTCTACTGGCACCTCCGGGTGCAAATGCCTCTTAGACCTGAAGTCCCCACCAACAATGGCTTCAGAGCACAGAGTCATGGCATCTTGTGCAGAGGGAGTGAGCGTGGCACTTTGTAGCGCCTCCTGTGATAAGCGCTCCTCCCCTGGAATTCTACTGGCGCCTTCTGGTGCAAATGCCTCTGGGACCTGGAGTCCCCACCAGCAACCGCTCCAGAGCACAGAATCACGGCTTCCCACGCGGTGGGAGTGAGTGCGGTGATTCGCAGCACATCAGGTGACAAGCGCTTCTGCCCTGGAATTCTGCTCGCGCCTCCTGGTGCAAATGCCTCTGGGACATTGAGTACCCACCGACAATGGCTCAAGAGCATGGAGTCATGGCGTCCCGCGTGGCGGGACTGAGCGCAGCGCTTTGTAGCGCCTCAGGTGACAAGCGCTCCTCCACTGGAATTCTGATGGCATCTCCTGGAGCAAATGCCTCTGGGTCCTACAGTCCCCGCCAACAATGGTTCCAGAGCACGGGGTCACTGCGCTCCCAATCCCGCTCCAGTCAAAGCAACAGTAGGGAAAGTGTTAGCCTTCAAAAGGGTTACATGTTACATTTACTATTCTCACTCTAGTCTAAAAAACCTTAGAGAAACAATTGCACTTAAGACGAATTGTACATAAGAATACAATTTCTAATCAATGTAATTCAATTCTTTATTGGGCAGTATTTAGGCCTTAAAAGAGACAAGAAAGGTTATAAAAACATGATATAAACAATCTGCATCAAATATTTGTTTTCAATTAAAAATAAAAAGCAAACTGTAGACGGGTACATAAAATTTGATATTAAAAAACAACGAATAAATGGATAAAAAAACGACATCACAATTAATGGGTCTGTTAAAATCATCATAGCTGAGTCTCATTAGGGCTGAAGTACATCAATTGTGACTGACTGGCAAACAAAAGATAGTTCCAGAATCTGTCTCCATTTAAATGCACGCTGGATGTAATTAACTAAAGCCATGCAAATATTGATTGACGGCAACAATTGTGCATAAAGCATGACTTGTCTACAATTTCTAAATTGCACTTCTTCAAGAGTGGCAAGAGAAATCATTTCATGTGTATATAAAATTTACCCAAAAATATGAATTGTAATGTGGTCTGAGAGGAGAAACAATCACAAGGGCACACTGCCAACCTACTAGCATATGTAACTGGTTCAGGCTCAGTCTAGTGAATAAAACTCCATGACGGTTGTTGGTGACCCACGAGAGATGGAATTCCATACCCTGGCTACATTTTATAGAGCTTTAGTATGATACTGTGCATTTGATACTTTCGGTTTGGTTAATATTGCTACCACAAAAGGCCAATATGCAGGGCTTTTTTATTTGTTTGCAAGAAGGTAAGGGTCTCTGGGTTGCTGAACAATTCTGGTATGGCTATAACTAACACTTTTTTTTGTAGTCTAGCCATGGAATATTCATTGCCTTGTCTAGTTTTATACAATACAGCAGTAACATACGATTGAAACTAGTTTTTGGCTTGGTCCAAATAGCCAAAAAAAGGAGCGGGAAGCATATATTATGGTCTGAAACATAATCAAGTCCTAATTCTGCGTGACAAATGTGAGTTGCAGTGCTCTGGAGTCTTCCAAAAGTCTTCTGAGGTATCCATTCTCAATTCTCTGAATGGTCAAATAATCCTTAATAGGCCTAAGCCCAGAGCCGTAAGTTGCTATTGATAAGCATTTTGCTTTATAAAACTTCCATCAACTATTTGACAGGTTTGAGGCCTAGGTTTGTTGAAAACTTGAAGAAGTGCCTCCACACTTCTAGTAAAGTTTGATGCTGGAGTACATCCCAGCGGCTTCCAGGTGCAAGTGTCATCAAATGGGACTACCAAATATGTAAAGGTTGAGAAAGAACTTATTTCTGTTCCTTTAGAGCTGTAAACCATTATATGGGTCTTCGATTGATTTACTCATAGCTGTAGATCTGTCAAATAAATTGTAAATTGATCAAGCAATTTCTGGAGCCCGATTGGTGGCCTAGTAATAAGCACCATCCCATCCGCGTAGAGTAATGCAATGACTGGGTGAGTCCTAACACGCGGGAGGTCTACATTCAGATTCACTAAGTATCTTTCTAGGACATTTATATACAGGGTAAACAAAAATAGTGCCAACACACAACCTTGCCGTATTCCCCTGGCTAAATTAAATGGTCCTGTTGTCTCACCCTTATTGCCATATCACATACTTGCAGTTACCTCATTATGTAGCTGCCTTAAATAACATCATAATATCCCAGCGCTTCAAGCGGTTTACGTGATTGGTCGAATGCTGATGGTAAGTCCATAAAGGCTAAGTAAACACTCCCAAGCTTGGCTACAGTGCATTTATTTAATTAACAAGTAGAGATTGAGGCATTGCTCAACTGTGCCAAGACGATCATGAAACCCAAACTGCAAGTCCGAGATAAAATCATTTTCATGTGCCCAATCTTCTAAACATTCTAATAGAATTCGGCCAATAATTTTTGCTGTTAAATTAATAAGTGAATTTGGACAGTAACATTTTGAGTCCCATGTAGTTCCTTTTTTAAATAAGGGTACTATTGTAGCATGGGACCACAATTTAATTTTGTAGGGCCTATTTTACAAAAAACGTTCAAAACATTTGTTAGAAGAGGAGCCCATTGTTCAATATTATCTTTAAATAAATTGACAGGTACTTCATGTGGGCTTCGGGGATTTAACTTCCGGACAACCATTTATAACGGCTATTACTTCTTGCAGCTCCAGCTCAAGTTCTTTCTGTTGCCCCATTGTATCTTCCTCCCACAACAAATATGTTGTCTAAGGGGGTGGTATTACCATATACCTTGGTAAAATTACCTACCCATGTGTCACGCACAATCACGGTTTCACTGCCTGTCTCTGTAGAATTATTAAATTACGTGTGGTTAATCACTTGCCAAAAAGCCCAGGTGACTTTCAAGGTGCTAGCAGCTAATAAGGACTCCCATGCATCATCTCTAATTGCCTTCTTTCTGCTTGTGATTGTCTTCATGTAGGCCCCGGCACTTAAAGACTTGGTTGGCATCTCGTAGTACAGTTTTTACAGGTTTTAACAAATCAATATGTGTTTTGAGCAAATCTAAGAGGTTTCAGCTTATGTGGTAGCACAGGGGCAATCCCTATTGAAGTGACATAAGGCCCGATTATGAGTTTGACGTTGCAGCGCCATTGCACCGCCACTGCCCCGCCACTGCACCGCCAAATCAGCGTGACAACCACCCACCTTTTTATGTCGTTTTTAGTCATAGGTGGGTGATTCTTTGGCGTACCCACGGTGGTGCCTATAAAATAGGCACGGCAATGGGAACGTCAAAGGAAGTTCCGGCATGGTTGTTATGCCGCCCTGTGTGCATCCACATAGACTGAGGCACAAGGGGGCTTACTCTTTCTTTACCACCACTGTTTTCATGGAGAAATGACCTCCATGAAATCAGTGGCATGAGAAAAGTCGCAATATCCAGCATATTGATGCCTCTTGACTGCTGTGCCACCACCAGGGAATGGCAGTTCCCTGGCGGAGTCGGCAGTCTCAGGGCAGCACGATCTGCAACGTCGTAATGTGGCAGTCGGCATACTGCCACCACCGCCCCATCCTGAGTCTGGCGGTCTGAGGACCGACAAACTCGTAATTAGGCCCATAGTGTGCTATAGCACCTCTAAATTTCAGCAGGCCCCTCCTTCGTCCAGGCATTTAAATAATTCTGCTTTGTTACCTGTAATAATATTGTACATTTTGATTTATCTACTCCCATCTCTGAAAACCTCTCTTATTTTTTGTGGCAACTAGCGGTGCAAAATAACATTGAAACTCCAAAGACAATGGGACTCTATTGTAAGAAATTGAAAGTAGATTATGATCGCTAAACACGTCCTCTGATACAACATATTCACAAAAGAGACTAAACAGATCATCAGAAAACAGAATAAAATCTATAATGCTGAAGTGCCCCCTACCTGTTTATATCAGCACTAAAATTGGAATGTTGGTAAGTCAATCGAGAACAACCTAAATTCAGTATTTTGAAATAAGCTGTGCCATAGGGGTATGGATAAAGTGTGTTTGAAGTTCTCCCTGTTGGCCTGTTTTACCGCACGTGATGTTTCCAGATGTTAAGGTCTCCCACCCACAATAGTGAGACAGGCTCTTTATATTCAGAGCAGAACCCCTCGATTTTGGTAGTCAGGACATTAACACTGTCAATATTATGGGCATCAGATGAATTATCATAAAGTTAATTAGGTAAAATGTCTTGGAGCTGTACTCTATCCATAATAGTTGAAAGCGGGGAGACGCTTAGTTTGTTGCTGTTTAAAAGCCCACTCTTTTCTTTGCCTGAGAGCCCCGGAATAGGTAGTGTAAAATATTTCATAAAACCCTGAACATAGTGGGGATGTATAACCCATGTTTCTTGAAAACAAATAATGTAATACCCACATATGTGCTCCAACTGTTGTGGATTTTGTATTTTTAGAGCTCAGATCTGCAAGATTCCAACTGGCAATTTCACCCAATGATTAAGGTAAAGCATGCTTATTATTGTTTGGAATTCGATTATGCTTGATTATATTTTTGGCATCCGTTAAAATGATCGCTCAGAGAACATGATAAGCCTTCAGGAGCACTGGAGTCCACCCACTTCTTAGTTGACGGTAAACTCAATACAGGGTTACTTGATTATCAATCTATATACTCAGGCTGAGCAAAGACAGCATATAATTGTGGTATTGAAAAGCTAAAGTCCCTGCATCATATCACTCGGTACAAACGTTTAAACAAATTTTCCCTCACCCTATTAAAAAAAACAACAACAAAGGAATAGCATCTACCCTGCTGAAGTTCCAGTTGATGGTGGTAAGCCTGGAAAAGATGTTTCTCACAATAGCTTCATGCCGAAAGTTGACAACGATAGTCATTAACGTCTATTATGAGACCATTTCCAATCCATACTATTCTATGGAGCATCTTTGTTACCTCGTGTAGTGTGCTTCTGTCATTCAGTTGCCCATTAAAACAATGGGTTACTTTATTGATATGTTGGTCATGTCTTTCCACCTGGTCCGGTCTAAGGAGAAGAACTCCCTTAAGAACTGTGGTGTAAGGCGTATATTCAGGCGGGAGTTGCAACACACAACTGCACCATACGTGGTGGATGTGAGAAGCTAGTAGAGTCTCTTCCCTGATCAGGTGGTACATAGGCAAAATTGGCTGTGTGGAGGGCAGAGTCGATTCCTTGTCGGCAGTAGCTGGGATATCAAGGCCTTGATTACATGAATGAATGACAGAATGTATACAGTGCACGACTGCTTGAGAGTGTCCCAGCGCTAATGTGCATACCAAGGGAGTGAGGCCATCAGAGGCTGAAGAGATATCTTTTCAGTTGTTTTCTGAAAATGTTCTAATTTGACCTATATCTACGACACAGGAAGGTGGTTCCAGATCGAGGCCAAGCGCACTGAAAAGGACGCGCCCCTTGCCTGTTTTTCTTTTAAAGCGGGGTACCCCAATCAGTTGAGCCTTTCCTGAGCAGAGCATCCTGTTTGAGGAGTACAGATGGGTTCTCTTTCTGGGAACGCCAATTCAGTGTCTGGCGATGCATCATCTCTCATCCAGGTTTTAGTCATAAATAAAACATCTAATTGCAAATCCATTAAAAGGTTAAAAACATCTAGTGCATCTTTATGCAAAGAACGAATTTTAATGAGAGCTGCTCTAATCTTGGTGTAGCACTTCACCATGCTAATACCATCACAGTGTCCATATTCTTGAATTGAAGTGAGGTGTTGCAGCTAATACAGGACACAGGGCCCATGCATTGCAGTCAAACAGATTTACAGGTAATCTTGTTTAAGGCCCAAAGTTCAGCCGCAGAGTATCTTAGACTCATGGGGTGAGCTGGGTTTAAACCGGCATAATGGCTGGTGCTGGCCGCGGATGGGTGCAGACAGACTTGCCTTTTACGTGCCCGCTGCGATTCTGCGCCTCGGCTGTAATTTTGTAGGCTGAGCACATGAAAACACTAGAGCGCTGCCTACCAAGATGGCGCCTCTAGAGAGCCCGGTAGGGAAAACAGGAAGTAAGTAAAGACTAATTTAAAATACATAGTTTCCAAGCAATAAAAATGAAAGTAGTACCTTGCGCACAACAGGGACTACTAAAAGCAGTAATTTCATGCCCCCCCAACAGAGCCACAACAGAGCGTCAGCAAAATAGTTCCCACCAACTCCCAAACAGCACAGTTACATGACAGCCAATCCTCTGGTGTTAATGTTGATGCTTTTTTTTTAAAGTGTGGTAACCTTATGGCCTATGCTTGCATTTTGACCCATAAAATATTTTTCAATTGCATCCAGTCTTGTTGAGACAGAAAGAGAAAATCCATGATCCAAGCCGTCATTCCACCTTCTAATTTTTCCAACATAGAGCAAACAGAGGGGGGATCATTGTGATCCTCATTCTCCCTAGCAAGGGTCTTACAGTTATGAGAAGTCCGGTTCTAAGGGGAGCAATTCCTAATCATTTATTATACATTTTTCAATATGTAATAAAAAAATAATTATGTTATATCACATAGAACAAACGCATACTACATTATTCAACAAAAACATATTTTAAATTATTAAATATTTATTTTTTAATTAATTATATTACTTATCATACTATTCACTTCCCTGACTACATTTTTTTTACAATATTTTAAAATAAGTACCAATATAAGTACCAAAATATTTTTTTAAATAATACTTAATACTGAAAAAAAAAACATTTAAATGACAAACCATTGTGAATACCATTTTGCGCACAAAAATTTGAAACCATTAAGTTAGATAAAAAATAAAATAATAAGTACATTAGAAATATACATAATTATTTATTAATTAATCAATTATACATGAATAAAAACTATAATAAAAATATTATAACTTTAATATCTCCTCAACCTATTCCCTACAAGAAAATGATTTGATATGCGGGGGAGGGAGTTCCAGAGTTTAGAGGCCCCAAATACAAAACTTCTACCACCTTAGGAAACGAGCCTGAATTTAGGAACAGTTACATTCCTGGTGGTACTCGAGCGTAGTGTCCTCTCAGGCTGGTACAATCTGAGCCTGTCTTTGAGAAATTTGTGTCCGGAGTCATGTAAGGCCCTAAATGTGATTCAAAGAGCTTTAAAACTCACTCTTTGTTTTACTGGAAGCCAGTGAAGCTTCCGTAAGGCAGGTTTAGCCGATTGAAATTTCGGGATCTTCAGAAGCAGCCTAGTTGCTGCATTTTGGAGGGCCTGGAGCTTATTGGCATGCTGCATTTGCATGATGAGATATAGACTGTTGCAGCAGTCACGTTTTGCTAAAACTAGGGTCATGACCACAGTCATTTGTAAGGTAGGGGGGTTGTATGATAAAATCTTTTTGATTATCTTGAGTTTGTAAAAAGATGCAGATATGGTCGCATTCACTTGGTCTCAATATGTCAGTTTATTGCCCATAAGGATTCCCAAGTTCTTTATTTTGCTGGCTGGAAATGGTAGGGAGCTTAGCTCCGAAGGTCAACAAGATGGAGTCTAGAAAGAAGTATCCTTCCCAAAAAGAAGGACCTCTGTCTTGCTAGAATTTAATTTAAGACAGTTAAGGTCCATCCAGTCTCTAATAGTTAGCATACAGCTGTAGAAGTTGTCATCGGTATTATTGAGAGGATTGGAGAACGACACAAAATTTTTTGTATCATCATTGTAAGATGTTAAAGTTAAAGAAAAGCCGAATGATTTAATCTGAGAAGCCAGGGGTGTGACATAAATATTAAACAAAGTTGGACTTAATGAAGACCCCTGGGAAACTCCACAAGGCAGGACAAAAGGTTCAGACTCAAAGTTCTTCAGGGCTACGGACTGCACCCTTCCTATAAGGAAAGAGCTCAGGAGGGACAAGGCAGGGCCCTTGATCCCAATGCTATCAAGACGGTCAACCAGCAAATTATGGTTGATCGTATCAAAAGCTGCTGATAAGTCTAAAAGAATAAGAGTGGCACGCCAGCCATGGTCCAAGATGTACCTGACTTCCTCCGTAGCCGCAATCAGCGTGGTGTCAGTGCTGTGACAGCTCCTGGAACTGAACTGAGTATGGTCCAGGAGTTCCTGCATCTGGATAAAAGCGGCCAGTTGCTGATTTAACGCCTTTTTAATGATTTTTGCAGGAAAGGGCAACTTGGAATTGGGGCGATAATTATTAGGGTCACTAGGGTCTAGGCTAGGTTTCTTTATCAGGGGGGTATGGATGTCTTTTTCCATTTTTGCCTGAAATTGTCCTGTCTTCATCATCTCACTGAAGATTGCAGAGAGGTGCTTGGCAATGATCTTCTGGGCCAGGTGCATAATGGTGGCAGGGCAAGGATCAAGAGCAGAGCTTGACTTTCTGAGTTTGATCTGGTCAGTTACTTGCTCTTCCGTCAGGGGGGTAAACTCAGAGAGAAAGCAGTGATCCTTCTTATGGCTACTTGTCCTATTCTCTTCAGCAGACAAGAAAGAGGATTTATTTTGGTAGTGAAAAGCCAAGGTGTTACATAGGGAGAAGCTGCCTTCTGTAGTACTGCTAGAGGACAAATTAGAGAGCTTCTTTACTGTTGTGAATAATTCTTTGACTGAATTTTTAGCTGTCTCTGTTTGCTGAATAAAATAAAGGGATTATTCTTCCCTTATCATGGTCTTGTAGGTTGCGATTTCATGTTTGTATTTATCTTTTTCTGCCTGACTGTATTCTTTTCTCCTATTCTTTCTGGCTTCCTACAAGTCTGTTTTTAGTCGGGGGTAAATGTCTTAGCAGGGGCTAGTGAGTGGGCCCAGGAGCTAAGCCATTTATGGAATTTAGAAGTAAGGGTCTGTTCTGGCTGTGAGTTCCTAAGAAGCTGATTAAACTGGCCATACAACTTACTATTAAGAATAATAATAATAGATATACATTAAAATTTACAAAATAAATTGAAAAATATAGAATAATAGTTAAACAATTAAACAGTTTACATAATTAATAACTGATTAAAAATTAATTAATAATAATAACTAATTACCATTACATTTAAAGTAATTATATGTTAATTGACTTCCCGCTGTGTTCCCCTAAAAACCCAACATCCCACTACTACATTATAAATGAGTAATTACATTTAAAAATAACTACTAAAAGACTTATAATTACAAACTTTATTTTGAAAAAATAAAAACAATTATACTAAAACACAAACACCTAATATAATATATTAATTAAAATAACAATATTTCTTGCAACTTTATTAAAGTAAAGAATAGTAAAAAAATTATATTCTTGAAAGCGATAGTATATGCCGAAAACATTATATTCTTGCCCACGATATTCTGTCACATGATATTTTGGTAGTAATTAATTTTTTTAAACAATATTTATGGCCCATGATAATTCAAACTCAAATTGATTGGACAGAAGTTGTAATCTTCCACTGAAAAAGAGTGATTGTATTGAACATTTTGCTTTCTTTGAAAGTTGATTATGGTGGCAAGCAAATTATCGATGGTATAGGCCTGATCTGTTTATTTGGAAAATAATTTGTTAAAGACTATAGGCATTTAAAGATGAATTGTTATTACTCTTGTTGTACTTTGTGTTATATGAACTCTCACAGAATAACTCAGTAGGCAAGGGTTTTTGGTGTTGGTTACCTCCTTGGGGATTGAGGATTTTGCACGATAATAATTGTTGTTAGGAGAGACAATATTTTGCTTTGACAACTGTAGTTTAGTATACATTTGTTGATGTTAAGACTGTGTGCCTGATAGTTGCCTTGTGGGAAAGCTTATGTTGAATACATGTTGGTTCTACTGAGTAAATGATGAAGCCAATAGGCCTGTTTGGTTCACTGGGAAAGGTTATGCCGAATGCTATAGGTCTGATCAGGTTAGTATGACAAGTTCTTCCAAAGGCATTAGGGCTGGCTTATTTATTGTAAAAAGCATTTATTAAAGTCACGACGTCTTTTATGGTGGATTGTTATCACACTGTGTTACAGGCTGTAGATTGATACTTTGTTGCATGAAATCTCACAGATTACCCTACTAGGTTTATGCATTGGTCAGCCTTCTGACAACCCCTGCGGGTAGAAGATTATCAATGGGCTAATCCTTTTTAGGAAATTTTGAGAGGGGCAATATGTTGTTTTGCCAGCTGTAATTTTGTACATATTTGATATTTTATAACTGTGTGTATGATAGTTGCCACTTAATTAGGCCTTTGTTGTTTATGGTGTCAAGCCAATGGTAAAGGCTACAGGCCTCATTGGTTAAGTGGAAAAAGTTATTTCAAATGCAATAGGTTCGATCTGCCTATTATTAACAGTTATGACAAAGGCAGTAGAGTGGATTTATTGATTATGAAGCACATATGTTAAAGCCAATACGACTTCAAATGGAGATTGTGCTAAAGCCAACAGGGTGTATTTTGTTACATATAATCTTACAGATTACCTATGTAGGCAATGATTTTGTTGCTGATTAACTCCCCTGACAAACCCTAGGAGTACAAAGTTGCACCGCAATAATTCTTGCTAGAATTAGAAAAACTAAAGTTGGTAGAAGAGGGCCTACAGTCATATACAACATAGAATTACTGTGTGTACAGCATTGAACCTGGAGCAAAGTCTAGTTTCTATGTTGAAAGTTCTATGATATGTGGTTTACCTACTACTACATTTATGGGTACAATGACTACTCTATCTTTTAAATAAGGTAAACGGTGATCACAGATTATGTGGGTTGCGGAACAACATTTTAAAGTAGGTTGTGGAATAAACACAAAGGCTATTTACAAAAACTTGTGAGAAAAGTGAAGCCTTCTGTTCAAAAATGATTATTTACCTGTGCATGTTTGGGCACATGCCTATGTTAAATATATTTCATGCACTGCAATAGACAGATTGAGTCTGAGCTGAAGATGTATAAGGTGTGGACATTTATTTGTAGAACTTTCCTCACAATTTTGAGGCATTGCACCTTGTTAAATGATGTACAATGTAGGGTTGACCCACTCAGAGATGGTGTAACTCACAGTGTGGTTATAACAATGACTCTAGAGTTGCACTTGTTTCTTCTCTTCAAAGTAGTATTTGTTATGTATTTTACCTAACTACAGAGCTTTGCCTATACTGCATGGCTAAAGGTGCCTTGTCAGCCAGTATGTAAAGCATATCTGTCAACTTCTTTAATGCAAATGGTGGATAATGTGAGGTGTTTAAGAGTGTATTCCCATTAAGGTGAATGCAGAACAGACACTATTTTGTAAGCTGCTCAAGAATTAAAACATGGGTTTAAAACGTGGGTTTAAAACGTGGGTGACCCCATTAAAGTGTATGAAAGCATTTTGTTTATTAGGTGGATCAATAGTAGTAAGAACAGGATGACATCCATCAAATGTTGGTTAGTTCACATATATGCTGTGTGTCATGAATGATGCAAAATGTTAGGCCCATTATTACTTGACAAGGATAGAAAATTTGGTACAACTGCAGCTTGCTGAATTACTTCCTGTCTACGAAGCCTTTAGCACACCATCACAATTATTGGAATATGTCATCAATTATGTAATTTGAAATGTCATCAGTGATATCATCAAAGATGTCATTTAAAAGGTCATGAGTGATGTAATTTATAAGGTCATAAGCAGTGCAGGATAAGAGTGAAATTTATAGTTCGTTTACTAAACTATAAGTGGTGAAATCAGTGTTTTTTCAGTTTTTAAAAGTTAGTTTTTTGTCTCATTCCGTCACCTAAGTATAATGTCACTTTATCCTTTGTTTCTTTCAGTGAATTTCTTAGGTTTTTCTTACATAAGTTAAGATCTTATTGACACATTTAACTATAACATCACTTTGATTGTTTTTCTGTGAATTTCTGGGGTCTTTTTATGTAAGTTAAGCTCTTATTTCCATTCCTAACTATAATGTCACTGTACCTTTTGTTTTTCAATGAATTTCAGTATTTTATCATATTCTATGTGTAGCATTTGTAACTTCTTCAGGTGGGGGCCTCACTGCACATGGCGCATGGCCATATGGAGTGGGGGGATGGGCAATAGGTCATTATTATTATTTCAATTTTCAATATAGTGGTACTCCAGTAGTACCATGGGAACACAGTACAATGGGAGTACCACAGTACTACACTGGGACTGTGCAGAGTCCTGTGGTAGCACTGTAGTACCACAGACACAATCAGCATTCATTTTTACAAAAACTTCCTATGAACCCCCCACATGGGCTAGGGCGTCAGGGTCTACTCACCTAGTCCCTTTATGAGACCCTTTTTCTACAAATTCAGCCCCCTGGGACAAAGTCCCCAAGTCCTCTCATGGCAGCTACAACATTTTGTTCAATGTTGCGGCCAGTCAATCAGTTTTTTTTGGTCCCACCTGATCAAAATGGCCACCAGGAAAAAAAGCTCCCTCAACCAATTACAAGCGGCTATTGATTAAAATCTTTGGTACTATGGGACTCCTGCAGCAATCCTTTGGGGTCAAGTGTAAATATATATTTAAATTTTTAGTGTTAACCTTTTCATGTCACACTAAGCCCTGCTTTAAATACTAATTTCTTGAGAACGGTTAAAAGAAATTGACCAAATCACAAAAAGCATGCTTCCTGATTAAAGCTCGAACTTTTTGTAAATCTTGTTGTAAATCTGTTCAGCTGTTTTTTTCTTTATTGGAGAGCAAAGTTTCCGATGTAAATTACTGAAAATTGCACTTTTGGGGCCCCCTTTTTTCCTGGCTCCCACTTGACGTTTAAGAAAACACAAAATGCTCTTTCTATGGAAATCCTGACCCAACTATAACTATGCAAAGGCAACATTGTCACACTTGGCCTCTCATTTCCATTTGTGTTTTAATTGAACAATTGCATTTTGTATTTCAGCATAGACTTCCATTCTCTGGCTGGAGCAACATAATCGATGGTACAGTGAGTTCTTTTTCATAATCAGCATTAACAGCACTGCCGGAGACGTGAACTGGGAGCAGTAGAAACAGTGGCGGCTCGCATAGGGCGTGCTGCGGGGCAGGGAGGGGGGGGTAGTAAACTCGGACATACGACGGAACGGAGGAAAGTAATTATTACATTTCTCCGTTCTGTCGTATGTCCGAGTTTACTACCCCCCCCATCTTGACCCTCCCCCACCCCGGCCCACCGCCCGCAGCCCGCCCTATGCGAGCCGCCACTGAGTAGAAACCAGGCTATGAGCTGCATGTGACATTCGTTGCAGCGCATCACAACTGACTCTTGTACACTGAAATAATATTACAATATATATATCTAAACATACAGGCATGTAGAGTTTTCGGAAAAGGCTTAAAGGACTGCCTTTGTTTTCATTTATAACTGTTGATGCAGAATTTTACAGACTAAGGGGCCGATTCCGATTCGGGCCGGAAAACATACCGACCGACTCGGTACGGGAATTTAGTCCGACCGACACGTACCGGCGCCGCCCGACCTGCGTAGTACGATGAAATGCATGTGAATCACGACCGACTCGTACGGAACACAAGCCGAACGACTGAACCGCACGGAAACCAGCTATCCGGCCGGGAAACCACGCGAATCGAACCGACCGACACACACCAGGAATGAACCCGACCGAAACGTACCCGCGAAATCCGACCCGGGCAGTACGATGCAATGCGTGGAAAACCAGACCGAGTCGCACGGAGCCCAAGCCATACGACCGACACGCATACAAAACCCAGCCGAGGCAACCCAATACTCCGCGACCGACGCATACGCCGCACATGAAACCTAGCAGAAACACAGCGTGAACGACTCAGAGAAGCCCGCATGAGACAACTGCAGCGTCCTACTTGGTCAGAAGAACGTCTCCTACATGCACAAAAAGTACAAAGGGAAAAATACAAAAAAAAGGGCAAAATAAGCAATTACAAAGCCAATAAATACTGGGGGGTGAAAACATGGAACAAAGACACACCCACAACTCCACCCATATAAAGGCCACAAATCCGTACCATGATCCTTTGCAAATTCAACTGACCTGCCAGCACAGAACACCATCAGACAGCAACCACAGACACACTCACAGCTCATCCATCACACAAGCCACACACCATTAGCACCTCAACAAATAGCACCCTCACATACACCCACCAAAACCAACACTCACACACCCTCACTTGCACACCCACACACACATCAATCACCACCACCACCCATCACCATGCCCCCAAAGAAGAATCCAAAGTTCCTAGACAGTGAATTGGAAGTCCTGGTAGATGAGATCCTCAGGGTAGAGCCCCAGTTGTTTGGTACATTGGTCCAACAGACCCCCATGTCGCAGAAAACCAAGATGTGGGAGAGGATCGTCGACAGGGTGAACGCACAATCACCATGTTTGCGCACAAAGGAAGACATCCAGAACAGGTGGTATGATGTGCGCAGGAGGGTCAAGGACCTACTAAAGAAGGACTACGTCTTGAGTCAGCGCACCGGCAGTGGCCCTCCTGCCAAACCACTATACCTCAGGCCCTGGGAGGAGAAGGTGCGGGCCATCCTACCACCAGTGAGCGTATATGGACTATCAAACATCCCAGAGCCTGGTGAGTACACACCAAATATACATAATATTGTGTGACGATACACACACATCACTGTCAAGGGGATAGTCAAACCATGCACCCTTAGCAAATCCACAGCAACCAAAAGATAATCATCCCAAGATGTGTATGTCAGTCAGATAAACACAATACATGCCATTTCATAGTGATATGTAACTGTGTCATGACATGTACAAACCCAACAACAAATAGAGCTAGGCAGTGGCACAAATCTAACCAACAAACACAGTCAGATATTTAGCCACCACTAGAACACCACCTCACAGGGAAGCTCACTGAAAGGAAGGAATTCTGTGTATGCTGGTGAAGTCAGTGTAGCCAATAGCATGATGGGAGTTGTAGTCACAGATATTGGTCACCCTCACAATTGGCCCATCAACACCACCCTGAACCATGCTCACATCACAGGGAGTGGAAAAGAAATGACAAGATGGCTGACACTGGGTACTGCTGTGGGGAGCACAAGGCCCTGCTGGGAACTGTGCATCAACAAACAACAGGACCACACCGTCAGCCATCTTGCCATTGCTGTCACACTCACACACAGTGAAGTCCACTCAAAAGGAAGGAAGTATGGGCATGCTGGGAAGGGGGGTATAGGCAATAGCATGATGGGAGTGGTAGTCACAGATATTGGTCACCCTAACAATTGGCCCATCAACACCACCCTGAACCATGCTCACATCACAGGGAGTGGAAAACAACTGACAAGATGGCTGACACTGGGTACTGCTGTGGGGAGCACAAGGCCCTGCTGGGAACTGTGCAACAACCAACAGCAGGACACCACTGACTGACATCCTGAAAGACAACTTGCACTCCCTGCAATGGAAGCACGTTCCATGGTGGGATATCTGGCTGGGTGGGAAGGAGGACGGACAGCTCTGACCACATTTACAAGCAGCTTTTCTCACACACCCCCTTAACACAAACTCCACACAACTCACCTGGGAGAATGCAATGCCTCACACTCTAATTAAATATCCCACAAAGAACCACCACCCTGGGTTAATCTGTTTGAAGCACAGGGACACTCTTGGGACTTGTAGCCAAACAAACGCCAGGACAACACTGTCAGCCATCCTTTCAGCACAGGCACACTACCCCACAGGGACGCTGAGTCAAAAGGAAGGAAGTATGGGCATGCTGGGAAGGGGGGTGTAGGCAATAGCATGATGGGAGTGGTAGTCACAGCTCAACATCCCCCACCCACATGGCCCAGCAAGCTCACACTGAAGCATGCACACCTCAAAGGGAGTGGAAAAGAACTGACAAGATGGCTGAAACTGGGTACTGCTGTGTGGAGCACAAGGCCCTGCTGGGAACTGGGCACCAACAAACAACAGGACCACACTGTCAGCCATCTTGCCATTGCTGTCACAGTCACACACAGTGAAGTCCACTCAAAAGGAAGGAAGTATGGGCATGCTGGGAAGGGGGGTGTAGGCAATAGCATGATGGGAGTGGTAGTCACAGATATTGGTCACCCTCACAATTGGCCCATCAACACCACTCTGAACCATGCTCACATCACAGGGAGTTGAAAAGAACTGACAAGATGGCTGACACTGGGTACTGCTGTGGGGAGCACAAGGCCCTGCTGGGAACTGGGTACCAACAAACAACAGGACCATACTGTCAGCCATCTTGCCATTGCTGGCACACTCACACACAGTGAAGTCCACTCAAAAGGAAGGAAGTATGGGCATGCTGGGAAGGGGGGTGTAGGCAATAGCATGATGGGAGTGGTAGTCACAGCTCAACATCCCCCACCCACATGGCCCAGCAGGCTCACACTGAAGCATGCACACCTCACAGGGAGTAGAAAAGAACTGACAAGATGGCTGAAACTGGGTACTGCTGTGTGGAACACAAGGCCCTGCTGGGAACTGGGCACCAACAAACAACAGGACCACACTGTCAGCCATCTTGCCATTGCTGTCACACTCACACACAGTGAAATCCACTCAAAAGGAAGGAAGTATGGGCATGCTGGGAAGGGGGGTGTAGGCAATAGCATGATGGGAGTGGTAGTCACAGCTCAACATCCCCCACCCACATAGCCCAGCAAGCTCACACTGAAGCATGCACACCTCACAGGGAGTGGAAAAGAACTGACAAGATGGCTGAAACTGGGTACTGCTGTGTGGAGCACAAGGCCCTGCTGGGAACTGGGCACCAACAAACAACAGGACCACACTGTCAGCCATCTTGCCATTGCTGTCACACTCACACACAGTGAAGTCCACTCAAAAGGAAGGAAGTATGGGCATGCTGGGAAGGGGGGTGTAGGCAATAGCATGATGCGAGTGGTAGTCACAGATATTGGTCACCCTCACAATTGGCCCATCAACACCACTCTGAGCCATGCTCACATCACAGGGAGTTGAAAAGAACTGACAAGATGGCTGACACTGGGTACTGCTGTGGGGAGCACAAGGCCCTGCTGGGAACTGTGCACCAACCAACAGCAGGACACCACTGACTGACATCCTGAAAGCAAACTTGCACTCCCTGCAATGGAAGCACGTTCCATGGTGGGATATCTGGCTGGGTGGGAAGGAGGACTGACAGCTCTGACCACATTTACAAGCAGCTTTTCTCACACACCCCCTTAACACAAACTCCACATAACTCACCTGGGAGAATGCAATGCCTCACACTCTAATTAAATATCCCACAAAGAACCACCACCCTGGGTTATGCTGTGTGAAGCACAGGGGCACTCTTGGGACTTGTAGCCAAACAAACGCCAGGACAACACTGTCAGCCATCCTTTCAGCACAGGCACACTACCCCACAGGGAAGCTGAGTCAAAAGGAAGGAAGTATGGGCATGCTGGGAAGGGGGTGTAGGCAATAGCATGATGGGAGTGGTAGTCACAGCTCAACATCCCCCACCCACATGGCCCAGCAAGCTCACACTGAAGCATGCACACCTCACAGGGAGTGAAAAGCCACTTCTAAGATGTCTGACAATGGTCCCCTGTCGTGGGGAGTACCAGGCCCTGCTGGGAACTGGGCACCAACCAACAGCAGGACACCACTGACTGACATCCTGAGAGTCAACCTGAACCCACTGCAAGGGTGGCATGCTTCATGGTGGGATAACTGGGCTGGGGGAAAAGGAGGGCCGGATGTCCACCAAATACAACCAATGCTGGCCATGCACACACCTCAACATTCACATTGAAATGCCTCAGGTTTGCAGGACAATGTGCTACACCAATATCAACCTCTGACTGTGACAACTTAGGACAATGCAATGTACAGGCCCACATCCAGAGGTACAGTCACAACTGTCAGGTGTGTGAACCATTGATGCCTGTAGAAACATAACATACATTGTGTGTCTCTTCCAAAAACAGGTGATGATGGGGACACAGCAGCAGACGATGAGGAGTCCCTGTCCCAGGCTCCGGGGGACACTGAGCTCACTGGTGTGGAACAGCCTCTGCCCTCCTCGGATGGCGCCTCCAGTGTGAGTCATCATGCAGCACCAGCAGGACCAACATCTGCACCCCCTGCACCCACCCCTCCAACAACTGCCAACACACAGACCACCCCCGCCGGCACGGACAGACCAAGGACCACCAATGACAACAGCACAGGGACCACGGCCCAACGTCGAGCAATGGACAACGACCCCAGTAACAACCCCCAAGGGGGCCTAGGGTCACCTGTGCGTGCCACCGCAGGTCCCGCACGTGTCGCCAGGGGTGGTGGGAGGGGTGGTAGACATAGGTCGCTGTTTGCAGAGGGGTCTGGACTGCATGATGACCCACAACTGGTACGCATTGCTGATGCGTACCAGAATAGCACCGGAGAGGTCAGCCAGGTAGTGGGGATCCTCAAGGACATTCAACAGCAGCAGGCTGCTCATCATGCCCGCTTGGACTCCCACATGTCCCGTGTGGAGACACACATGTCTCGCATGGAGTCCAAGTGGGACACATTGCAAGAACTGACAGCGGTGCATAGGGACATATTGACATGCCTCCGCCAGATTAGCACCAACATGGCCACACCTCCTGTGTGCCCACAACATCTGGTGCTGCAACAACTGCAACTGCCACAGGGAGGGAGGAGGACTCTGGCGGAGAGTCCCCTGCACCGCAGCAGCCTGCACGTGAGGGTCCCCCCCCCAAAGAAGAGGGGTTGTCCGAGGAAGGAAAACTGAGAGGCCGATGGCCATGTACATCCCCCAGGAACCCAACACCTGTTCTGGAAATTCTCCTTTGTGTGCAAACTGTTCACCCTGTCGAATGCAACCCAACTCTCCCACATGACATGGGGAGTTTAAGTTGGCCCAATGTATCAGATGACTGTGGACTTTACTCAGGACATTTCTGCTACCAAGACTTTCAACTCAACTGGGAACTTTGGATTACAATCCCAATGTACAGCACCCACCATCCTGTGCACTATACTCACACATGTATATAAATAAACTCACTAATACACCATACTTGCCTCTGTTGTGATTCCAACGTGGTTTCTGTCATGGAGATGATGATCTGCTAAATGACACTGTGCATGCTAACTGCTACAGCAAGTACAACACCGTCATGTGAGTCATGGCGACGTGACACATATGAGGGAGACACACCACTAGGGCTACACAACACATACACACCAGGGCCATCGGACTCATCGCCTACACTGATGTTGCCAGGAAATACAGTGGAATGCACAGACAACACACCTATTCATAGTCTGTGTTAACTAGCTCACAGGTGCAGTAAGCAAATGTCAGTCAGATGTGTGACCACAGACAACGCACATCCCAAAGTGAAGCACAGGTTTATTACACATTTGCAACATGTTGTTTGCACTACAGATGCAAGGTAATCCCACGTGGCAGTGGCCACACAGTCAACAAGTGTAGAAGAAAGAAAGTCCAGGGGTGTGTGGCACATCACCTGTAGGGAAACGACTGCTTCCACCCTGGAAGTTGAATCATGGTGTCGGGGGATCACAGTTGACCAAACAACTCTGAAAGTACCCTGTGAAGGACAGACATGACACACAGTCAAAAGCACTTAAGAACAGGACAGAACTGCAATACTCATGCCCAATACATGTCACAAGATACCTACACAAAACCAAGTTAGCATGTCAACACTGTTGGGGAGTACAGACTACCTGTAAGGACACATCGCTGCACGCTTCCAGTCAAGTAGCACATGGCCACACTCAAACAGCACCAGAGCACCACCAACACATATCACGCAAACTCACATCATTGACATGACATCTCTGGATACTCACATTCAGCTGAAGAAGTTGGTGATGAGCTGTGTGCGGACATCACCCTCATCATCATCATCACTGGCATCGTGGCCCAGGCCAGGATCCTCCACAGGTGGCGGATGTTGGTCATCGTCATCCATGATGAGAGGCAACTCCTTCCGCACTGCCAGGTTGTGTAGCATGCAGCAGACGATGACAATCTTGCACACCTTTGCACCTTTGAGGGGCATATGGGAGGGCCCCTCCTGTCTTGTCCAGGCAGCGAAAGCGGCTCTTCAGGAGACCAAATGTCCGCTCGATCACTCTCCTGGTCCGACCATGTGCCTCTTTGTAGCGCATCTGGGCTGGTGTCACAGGGTTCCTGAGGGGTGTCAGCAACCACGGCATGTTGGGGTATCCCGAGTCACCTACATACAGACAATTGTACATTAGCTGAGTTGGAAAAGAGGGTGGAATACAACATTGCAGAACACACACAATGGTACAAAGTCAGTACACACCGACAAGCCAGGCACGCTGGTTCTGCATCTGTGACATCATCCTTGGGATGCGACTACTCCTCATCACGTAGGCATCGTGTGCAGAACCGGGGAAACGGGCACACACGTGTGAGATGCACATATCTGCAAGACATACCACCAGAGCATTGACCGAATGGTAATGTTTCCTGTTCCTGTATGCCTGCTCATGTGCCTGTGGTGGTACCAAAGCCACATGTGTCCCATCAATGGAGCCAATGACATGCGGCATCCTCCCCAGGGCATAGAAGTCACTCTTGACGTCAGTGAGTTGTTGACGTTTAGGGAAATAGATGTACTGGTTCAGGTATCTCAACATTGCCTCCAAAACTTCGCGTAGCACACGGCTGAACATGGTCTGTGACATCCCACCAGCAGACGCCACGGTGTGTTGAAAGGTACCGGTGGCAAAGAAGTGTAGGGCTGCCATCACCTTCACCTTGGGGGTCAGCGCTGTAGGGTATGGCCGGCCAGGTTCCAAATGTGGGGCCAACCGCACAGCCAATTCCTCAATCAGCGGCCTGTTGAAGCGGTACCGTCGGGTGCAGTCCCGTTCAACCATGGTTGCAAGGTCAGGGAATGGTCTATGGACAGCTGGTGCCCTGCAGTGCATAGGTGAAGAAAGAAAGATTGTCAGTCACCCCACATATGTGGCATAGACCATACTCAATATCACATGATACATCATTACGAGACACAAGTACCTGATGTGTGTGCCGTTCTGTAAGGACAAGTATGGCACCTACATGGCCAACATCTAACATCACAGTTCAACATGTGTTGGCAACAAGTTCCAGGTTGTGCTATGGGATATCATTAGGCTGTGTCACAGTACCCATGTACTGCTGTCATGTTCCAAACACACACCACAGTGACATGTGAGGACAGATGTGCCCCAGGCATCACAGCTCATTGACAGGTAGATTCCCAGGGACCCTGTATTGCCACATTGACATTGGCATGACATGGTGTATCATGAATACACCACAGCAAAACAACCATGACCACCACAGGTAGTGGTCCCTGTTGCCTCTGCAGGACAGACATGGACGTCTGTGACACACACACACGCACAACATCAAAGTCCATGCACAAACAACGTGGATGTGGAGACTGTCTCCCATTGTGCACATGGAATCAGAGACATTGTAAACACAACATGCACACAGACTGTGGAGGGCCATCACTATTGTGGCAATGGGTCACCCTGTGACGTACATACCGTCCCACATGGGACTCAGGGGGTATGTGACATGACATACACATACACAACCTGGAAATGTGACCATGCCACATGCTCTGAAATGAACAGTTGCACATCACAGTGGTCATGTGCACAACACACAAAGGATTCTGTCCCCATGAACACGTGCACAGCCTGGGAGTGGCTGCCCCCAAGTGCCACCCAAATAACCACATGTTGACCCCCATACACAGAAAAGGTAATGCAGCCTTACATGCCTTAGGATACAGTGTGGACAGGCTGTGGTGACGTAGGTGTGCCCCTGAGTCCCTGGAAAGTAAATGTGGCTGGCATACGTTCACCTGTGACAGGCATGGGGACATATGCGAGTGACTTGTACAGGGACGCGTTGTACAGCAATGGTCCGATCGGTGCGCACGGATTGGCCATTGCATATGATGTGAGCGGGTACGCGTTGTACAGCAATGGTCCGAGCGGTGCGCACGCATTGGACATTGCATTTGATGTGAGCGGGTACGCATTGTTTCTTGAAATACGCGTTGTACAGCAATGGTCCGATCGGTGCGCACGCATTGGACATTGCATATGATGTGAGCGGGTACGCGTTGTGTCTTGAAATACGCGTTGTACAGCAATGGTCCGATCGGTGCGCACGCATTGGACATTGCATATGATGTGAGCGGGTACGCGTTGTGTCTTGAAATATGCGTTGTACAGCAATGGTCCGATCGGTGCGCACGCATTGGCCATTTCATATGATGTGAGCGGGTACGCGTTGTACAGCAATGGTCCGATCAGTGCGCACGCATTGGACATTGCATTTGATGTGAGCGGGTACGCATTGTTTCTTGAAATACGCGTTGTACAGCAATGGTCCGATCGGTACGCACGCATTGGACATTGCATATGATGTGAGCGGGTACGCGTTGTGGCTTGAAATACGCGTTGTACAGCAATGGTCCGATCGGTGCGCACGCATTGGCCATTGCATATGATGTGAGCGGGTACGCGTTGTACAGCAATGGTCCGATCGGTGCGCACGCATTGGACATTGCATTTGATGTGAAGCGGGTACGCGTTGTTTCTTGAAATACGCGTTGTACAGCAATGGTCCGATCGGTGCGCACGCATTGGCCATTGCATATGATGTGAGCGGAGTACGCGTTGTACAGCAATGGTCCGATCGGTGCGCACGCATTGGACATTGCATTTGATGTGAGCGGGTACGCGTTGTGTCTTGAAATACGCGTTGTACAGCAATGGTCCGATCGGTGCGCACGCATTGGCCATTGCATATGATGTGAGCGGGTACGCGTTGTAAAGCAATGGTCCGATCGGTGCGCACGCATTGGACATTGCATTTGATGTGAACAGGTACGCGTTGTTTTCTGAAATACGCGTTGTACAGCAATGGTCCGATCGGTGCGCACGCATTGGACATTGCATTTGATGTGAGCGGGTATGCGTTGTTTTCTGAAATACGCGTTGTACAGCAATGGTCCGATCGGTGCGCACGCATTGGACATTGCATTTGATGTGAGCGGGTACGCGTTGTTTCTTGAAATACGCGTTGTACAGCAATGGTCCGATCGGTGCGCACGCATTGGACATTGCATATGATGTGAGCGGGTACGCGTTGTACAGCAATGGACCGATCGGTGCGCACGCATTGGCCATTGCATATGATGTGAGCGGGTTCGCGTTGTTTCTTGAAATACGCGTTGTACAGCAATGGTCCGATCGGTGTGCACGCATTGGCTAGGACCTGGCATGGCAACGGACGCGTTTTCGAAGCTTTAACGAGTCTGATGCAGTGAATTCAGTTGGCCAGCCACAACAATGTTGCAAATTCATGGGTGTCATGAAGTTGAACTTTTGAAGGATGCTGTGGGCGTGTATAAGTGGTGCAATTCCATGGATTGGCCAGATTCAGAAGATGCAAACGACTTGGACCTATCACTTTGGACACATGGGACAGTATCTGCCTCTGCAGCACACATATAATGCTGGCTGTTCCCCTGAGAGCTCACTTGCCTGCACTACATGCTCCAGAACGACATCTGCCACCACCACTGCTGCTGTCTCTGCATCATCTGGCTACTGCAATGGTACGTACTGTGGAGAGAGCCCCAGCCTTCAGCGCTGAGGAGAACCAGGCCCTGCTGGACAGCCTCCTTCCACAGTACAGCAAGCTGTATGGGAAACCAGGGGAGCAGGTGAGTGTGCTGTCCACTGCCTCACTAAATGTGCATGTTGTCTGACTAGCAAGACTTCCAGTGTGCACAACACTGGCTAGCATGCTCACTGAGTAGTTCTCACCCCCCAAAGTGTGTAGTTACATGCACTGAACAGGTATAGTGCAGTAACAGTGCATTCCAACAAGGTTTTACTTCCCAGGCAATGATACCATTTAGTAACTGCTGGTAAACTGTTCATAGCCATAGTTGCACTGCCTGTGTACATCATATGCCCCTGTGATTGAGACATGTATATCCAACTGTGTGATGCACGGATATGTTGCATGTGTAGTAATGGCCTTTTTCACTTTGTCATCCTCACAGGTTGATGCCCACCATCGTCCGGGCAGTACGATCCGTGGGGGACTACAAGCGCCGGATCCGCAACTGCCAGAAGAGGTGGCAGGACCTTCGGGGCTGGACCCGGAGGATTGCAAGGGTCCAGCTGAAGCTGTCGCCTCCTTGCAGGAGGGGCGGACACCGGACCCTGACCCCCCACATGCACCGGATCCTGGTGGTGGTCTTCCCTGGCCTGGATGGGCAGCTGAAGGCCAGACAGCAGCAAGGAGGGGGTGAGTCCATGACTGCACTGTGAACTTTGTCTGACATGCTCTGTGCCCTCCTCTGGCCTGGTTAAACCTCCACAGTACATCAGTCTTGTGGTCCAGGACCCATGTCCCTCAATTGTGACATGCCCACTCCTCATCTGATACCCAGGTGTGGCCCTTACAGTCTGGTAATTGTGTCACTTGGGTACTGTGTCCTTGCATTTTGCTTAGCTCAGGGTGGGGGACAGCATTTGTTACCGTACCTTTGTGGTGGGCTTCATGGGTGGGTCAATTGCTTACACAATGCCTGAGTTCTGACATGTAATCTGCGTGTAACTTTGATATGTGTTCCAATTGCTGATCTGACTCACCACATGTGCCTGGGGTATTTGGCACCCCCCATGCTGCGGGTGGGAACAATGTTTGGGCCTCAGGAGTATGTATATCAAGTGTGTCACACATGCTTAGCCACATGCCTACTGTCCAGGGCTCATCCCTCTTTCACGTGGAGCAGGACCGTCATGCCTACTCCAGGGCATACAATACACTTTGTACTCCCACTCCCGTGTATCAGCTGACACGTTGTGCTCAGTGAAATGTTCCCTCAGGTGTCTGCCTCTGTGTCATTGTGCTGTGGCTTCGTTGTCAGGACTACTGGGGTGTTTATCGGTTAGGGCTCAGCATGCCATCTGAGATGTGACCATGAGAGATGATACTTGTGTGACATATAGGTGTTTGATCACTTGACTGTGCAGACTGGTGCATGCGACTGAGAAGTTCAGGCAGCTGTTTTTCATTCACAGCAGACTGTGAGGTGCTCAGGTTCAGAGAGTTGTGTTTCATGTCTCCCATATGTCCAATTGGTATGACGTGGACAAATAAGAGTTCAGATGATGTGGTGTGTGGGGGATGGACATGTGCACTTGTCAGCTACAGAACTTGCATTCCCCATGACCTAGGATTGTGACACAGTGCAGACTGTTGTTGGCTGGCTGCCCTGCCCATGTGACTGGAGACAGTGATGTATGACTTTGCAGGCATGCCTGTGCCATGGCATTAAACTTCCTAAGAGTGATCCTGCAGGGGAGTGACATGTGCAACATGCACCCCATTGTGGCATTGATTATGAGGACATGGGTGCATCATGGTGTCTGGTGCTGGTATGCATTTCAAATTAGACTCTGGCCATCCCTATATCCGGACACCTGTACTGACTCAGTGGCAAGAGATGTGATGTGTGCATGTTCACATACTTCACCGTGTTCTCTGCAATGTCCAACAACTGGGTAGGTGGTGCATGTGTCCACACTGGGGTATTACCATCCGACAGGCACCAGACAGATGGGTGCAAGCTGTTTGAGGGTAAATGGGTGGTCACACCCTTCTGCTTACCGGCTCATGAGAGCACGACCCGCACTCTGCTAGTTCACTTGAAAAGAAGGAACAACGGTGTGAAATACAGTGGCACTTTGTTAAGCAATTCAGTAACACCGTGAACTGTTCATTTAATGCTGCTCGTCAACACATGAGCAGGATGAAAATGAAAGCATCAACAATATTACAAATCATATTTTAAGTGAAGCACAAAGATCGATGTAACTATCTATCAGTGAGCTACAGCCTATGGGACAAGTCTTAAAAGAGGGATCATGAATAGGCAAGCGCCTAGAAGGCAAATCTTAAATAAGAGAGCAAGAACCATCCAAGGCTACACAGTTTAAGCTAGGATAAATGCAATGAATTGGGTGTGGGTGAGCTAAATTAGAGAGGCTGACAAAGCCAAAAGGCTAGCAATCAGAAAAGAGCATTACCACCTTGAGAGTAGACGTTCTAGGCCCAAGATCAGGAGAACGGCCGACCGGGAACCCTCCCCATGCAATGCACTGGTATGAAGAGTTCAGGGCGTGGACATGGGTGCAAACCTTTTATATGGCTTAATGCAGAACTCCTACCCACAGTTGACGTGGGCCCTGACGTGGGTCCTTGACCGCATGCTTACAGTAACTGTGGAAAGTTTTTTGAAGAACAGAGAAGTGGTATCATGGTGAAAACAGGGGCTTTTAGCAGGTGGTCGGTGCTCTTGACCGCAAACATAAGAAAAAGATAACTTTTACCGTAAGATGCTCAGAAATTAAGATTTCATATATTATTTCTCTGTCACGTAGCCGCCTTTTCAGTTTCAGTTGAGCAAGCGTGGAAAGTTTCATAAGTTAAAATGTTGCAAACATTGCTTGTGAAAGAGCAAGATGTACCAGCAGAATGTCACGTACGTGTGGCTAACCTTATTCTTGTGACTGTGGAAATTTACAAGGGGGGGGCTGGTGCCGCGGTGGATGGCACAGGTCCCTGCTGTCAGGTCAGAAAGGCCTACAAGATTTGTTGTATTAAAAATGATAGCAAGAGGCAGTGGCCTCTTGGGCCTACATGTGTGTGTGCATCTAAGGAGGTGGGTTTGGGCCTAAGTGTATGTATCTAAGGGGTGTGGACCACTGTGAGGGCTTGGGCCTAAGTGTATGTATCTAAGGGGGTGTGGACCACTGTGACAGGTACTAAAAGGCTAAAAGAAAAATGGACAACTTAGGTCATCTATCAGGGCCTGACTGGTGGGGCCTATATGGGAGTGCCATGTTTCATGGGCAGAGCAGAAAGGTACATAGGTCTGTGTTATATGGTAGAACAGAACCCTACTTCAAAGGCCAGGAGGGGTGTAAGTGCCATGGTTGACCATCAGACTGACAATTGGCTTCTCCTAATTTGTGTGAGCACTTTTGGCAATGTCCAACTAAGGATGCCAGGGCTTGCTCTGTAATGTGCTGTACTTACTGTGGTGTTTGCGGTCAGTGCAGGTGACTGATGTTTGTCTGTTTCCCTAATTGTTTGCAGATACATCCACGGCCACATGAGGGGACAGCTCCACGGACCAGGAGGAGCTGCAGAGCCAGACTGGGTCAGCAGCCGATGAGTGGTCGGAGGGACCCAGTGGCACGGAGGGCGAGGGGAGCCACACCGAGGAGTCCTCAGCACCATCCACCTCAGCTGAGGACCACAGCAGCTCGGAGGATGACTCCCTTGTGGAGCCGGGTGTCAGCAGCCACCACACCCCAGCTAGTATGGCTGGCCCCGCCACCACCACCACCACCGCCCTCCCATCGGCTCCCATTCCAGAGGTCCGTGGAGGCTCCCGTGTTCGGGAGCGTGTCTCCTTCATGCCAGGCACCGCACCCCCTGCCCCTGTGTCCCCTGCTGCCCTGAGTGAGGAGTCTGTATACTTACTTCACCAGCTCCATGTAGGGCAGACAGCAATGCTGAGTGTCCTCCATGCACACACCACTCTGTTGACACAGCTGGTGTCGTTCATGGAGGGCATCTCATCTGGCATGTCTGCCCTACAGAGGAGCAATAAGTCCATGGACTCCTCCCTGACGGCAGCAGTGTCCCTCCTCCAACAGTCCCTCACCCCTCCTACCTCTGCCCCATCCACACTTCCTGGCACCCTACCTGTCCCAAGCACATGCACACCTGCACAATCACCCAAACACACAGACACAAGCAGCACAGAAACACCCAAAATAAAGGCAAAACATGCACGCAAGCATCCTCAGGGGACTGATACCACACCCACAGGGGATGGGGAACAGACACACACACAGGCATCCACAGTCACTCCGCAGTCCTCCAAATCCTCTCCCTCCAAGACCCCTTCCCTTGCCTCACCTGCAACCCCACCTAAACAGCAGCTCTTCCTCTGTGACCTCGGCCTCTTCCCCTCCGATCCAGCTGATCCAGCATACAGGGGGAAGAGGAAGTCCACCCACACAGAGGGGAGTGCCCCTCACCCCCGGACACCCTCCCCCAGGCACAGACAAACTAAGGCCCCCACACGCAAGTCCCCCCGGTCCTGGAAGAGCAAGACCCGCCACCGCCCTGCAGCTCAACCACACAGTCTCCTTCCTCCATCCCTCAGGCCCCCACAACACAGGTTCCCCCACCACACCCTGCCCCAGGTTCCCCCACCCACAGATACACCATCCCCAAAATGATCCGGCCTTCTCCCCCTACCACTTGCTCTTCCAGCCTCAAACCCCCCACTGCACATGTTTGTGCCACTGGTGTGGAGACCGTGTCCTCCCCTCTGTCCTGCCCACCTTACCTGAACCCCATTCTACTCCCCTGGAGATAGGCACTGCAGTGGAGTCCACTACCACCCCGTCTGACTTGGGCACTGCAGTGGGGAACCTATACACTCCATCTGGCCAGCCCACTGCAGTCGTGCCGGCACCCACACCATCTGACTCATGCCCCCAGTTGTGCCGGCACACACCATGTCAGACACCTCCACTGCAGTTGTCAGTGACTCTCCAGCACCAGCCACCCCTTCCCTGCCTCCTTCTGGTGAGCCCTGATCCTGTCCCTGCGGTGCCTGGCCTGCCCCCCCATATGCCCTTCCGAGGGGAATGTCCCTGGTCCGTAGCAGTGCAGGCAAGCAAAGGGTGACATCTGCCACTGTCACCCTGTTCGGACTTTACTGTTGGACTGGCCATTGGCCTTTGTCTTTTTTCTGGACTTTCTATTTAACACACATATGCTGAATAAAGCTCCTTTCTGTTCTCTGGTGGTTTTGCTTCAGAAGTACATGATGTTGATGATGCTAACCATGCCCTTGCTGCAGTGATGGTGATTTTTGATATCATGAAAATGAAGTGTTACTGTGCAGGACCCCATGTGGTCCAGGGGGAATGTGTCCTATCCTGGTGTGTAGCCATGTCATCCTTTGCAGCAATATGAGGGTGTCATGTTTTCAATATTTGCCAATGGGATTACCTACATTTATTTGCAATATCACATCTGTGGCTTACACCCCTGCACATCAGTTGTGCTTGCCATTGTTCAATTTGTCTATTTCCCTGACTGTGTGACCATCTCCACTGGACATGCAAGTTTGGGCATCAATGGGGAAGGACTCATCTGTGTTATCAGTGCAACTTGCTATACATGTGTGTTGGATCTGTGCAGATGATTTCGGTGACACTCCCATGACCAGGCTGATGTGACGAGAGCCTTCATTTTGTGCTAATTGTTGACTGACTGACCAAGTGTTCTGCTGACATGATAGAGCCCTGCAGAGACAACGTATGGAACAGCTTTCCTTACACAGGAGTGGAGTCCCCTCATGGCAGTGTGTAATTCCGTGACATTGCCTGAGCCCAAGGTGTGTGTTGTGTGAGCATGTCTGTGTGTGTTCACTTCCATTTTGCTACGCAGGCTGGGATCCCTAGTGATGTTCCTGTTTGTAATGCTTGCTGAGTTGACCTATGTTCCCCCCAAATCTTCGCACTGGGTTCTCTGGGATGTGGGTGCATGGCACATTACTGGTCATCAGGGTGTCATCCATAGGTGTGTTTGCTGTCAGGGCTGAGTTTGTGGGCAAACGCAGATGAGACACAGTCAGGATTCCCCTTGGCACTTGTTGGTTACACAAGCCATGTAATTTACAGTTTGGGTTAGCTTTCAGTGATTGTGACACGTTGTGTGTGTGTGACTGCTGCCACTCCTCAGGGTCAGAGCTGCAATGTTGGAAGTTGTCTATGTGTGTTCTTTGTGGGTGACCTTGACTTCTTCATTGGTGTGTGACTGTGTCCGGGATCCCATTGATTGTGGTGGATTTCACGTCATGCCCATGTATGGCGTACTGTGCAGTGTGTCACACATTCACGAGTCTTGTTGACTGGCCATGTGTGATGGGTTTCTGCACCTTAGTTCCCACCACCACCCCTGGGATTGTCATGGGTGCATGTGCAATGTCACCAGTCCATGTGAGCTTCACTGCTGCACATTGGTGGAGATCAAGGTGTGTGGTGTTGAGTGTGTGCAAATGAGAGTTGTTGCACGGCTAGACCCCTACCTCCATGTTGGCCTTGGCTGACAGGCCGTGCTGATTGATTTGTGCTTGTGTAGGTGTGATGGTAGTTTGTTGCTCAGGACACATGACTGTGGTTCACAGTGTGAACGACATCTAGCTTTGTCATCACAGTGGGATTATCATGCAGGCCAGGGTCACCACAATGTGGGGTCCCTGGGGGTAGTGCTGTGGTGGGTCTGTCTCTTGCTGTGTTATTTGCTGTTCCTACAAGCTTGTGTGACATGTGTAATTTGGGCTCCCTCTCATCTAACAATGCCTGATTGCCCACATAGGGGAATCCGATCCATGAGTTACTTTTGTGTGGCACTGTATACACATCTGTGTAATTGTGATTCAGGCCTTCTCATGTGTTGTGTGGTTGCCTGGGGACACTGGCACACCCCCCCACCCCCCATCACCTGTTGTGTTTGATATGCAGTGTGAGGCTGCCTGTTTGTGTTTGTGCATCTGCACCACTGCATTGGCATATCTTTATTGTGCAATTGGCTGTATGTTGTTTTGTGGGTTTCACCTGCTGTCCCTGGGACTCCTAGCTCATCAGTCAGCACAATGATCATGGTTTTTATGTCCCATTGCTGCCATGGTATGGTATTTGTTCACCTGACATCTACAGTCTCCACAGGATATCTACATTTGTGTGTCCATTGGTGCAGATATGTGGGGCTGCATTATGATGGTCACTTCTGTCATTGTGTTATTGACGAATGTTGACAATGTCAGCCCCCATGGGTGATGTTTGTCTGCACATGGCCAAAGGTATATCTTATTTGCACTGCACTGTTTGCCTCACCCAATCTATGTTGCTATGGGACACAAGCACTACTATGCCACAGATGTGTTTGTTGTTCTGTGACCAGGAATCATCCATGCTGTTTGGCATTTGCAGTTTTTCCCATGACAACACTTACATTTTGGTCACTGTGATGATGGGGTTTTAGACCCCATTGCCACAATGTTCAAAATGTGCTTTAGCTATGGACCCCACACTTCCCTTTTGGTCACTGTGGTGATGGGGGTTTAGACCCCATTGCCACAATGTTCAATTGGGCTTCAGCTATGGACCCCACACTTACCTTTTGGTCACTGTGATGATGGGGTGTTATACCCCATTGCCACAGTGGTCATGGCCTGCTTGCATTGTGGAGGCGACACACATTTATGTGTGACACATGTGATAGGGGGTCACATTGTATGCTCAATGTCATGTTCAGTGTTGTAGGCATTTGACACGGACTACACACGCATGTCATGGTGTTGGTGGGATGTATTTTTCAGACATTCCTTATGTTGGAGTATGCTGGTTGTGTCATGCATTACCCGTCCTATGTGTAGGGGTGGTGTGGGTGGTAGGCATCCATCCCCCTATGAGTGGGGATGGTAGTAGTGACAGGCATCCAGGCCACCCTGAGTAGGGGTGGTGGTAGTGGTAGGCATCCAGGCCCCCATGAGTAGGGGTGGTGGTAGTGGTAGGCATACATCCCCCTATGAGTGGGGATGGTAGTAGTGACAGGCATCCAGGCCCCCATGAGTAGGGGTGGTGGTAGTGGTAGGCATCCAGGCCCCCATGAGTGGGGTGGTGGTAGTGGTAGGCATCCAGGCCCCCCTGAGTAGGGGTGGTGTTAGTGGTAGGCATCCATCCCCCTATGAGTGGGGATGGTAGTAGTGACAGGCATCCAGACCCCCATGAGTTGGGATGGTAGTAGTGACAGGCATCCAGGCCCCCATGAGTAGGGGTGGTGGTACTGGTAGGCATACATCCCCCTATGAGTGGGGATGGTAGTAGTGACAGGCATCCAGGCCCCCCTGAGTAGGGGTGGTGGTAGTGGTAGGCATCCATCCCCCTATGAGTGGGGATGGTAGTAGTGACAGGCATCCAGGCCCCCATGAGTAGGGGTGGTGGTAGTGGTAGGCATCCATCCCCCTATGAGTGGGGATGGTAGTAGTGACAGGCATCCAGGCCCCCATGAGTAGGGGTGGTGGTATTGGTAGGCATCCAGGCCCCCCTGAGTAGGGGTGGTGGTAGTGGTAGGCATCCATCCCCCTATGAGTGGGGATGGTAGTAGTGACAGGCATCCAGGCCCCCATGAGTAAGGGTGGTGGTAGTGGTAGGCATCCATCCCCCTATGAGTGGGGATGGTAGTAGTGACAGGCATCCAGGCCCCCATGAGTAGGGGTGGTGGTAGTGGTAGGCATACATCCCCCTATGAGTGGGGATGGTAGTAGTGACAGGCATCCAGGCCCCCATGAGTAGGGGTGGTGGTAGTGGTAGGCATCCAGCACCCTATGGGTGTGTATGGCATTGGTGGTAGCCATCCCGCCCCTATAGTTCTGCTGTTGCTAGTGTACGTCATTTCTGCATCCCTATGTGTGTGTGACATATGTTGGGTACGTGTCGTTTCTTTGTGTAGTGGGTGTTTGACTTACCGTCTGCGCCGTACGCGTCCGTACCTGTTCCGGTAATAGATGTAGAGTATTGGTAGGACCTGCGCGATGGGATTCCTGGTTGGTTCGTCTCGTTCGGGTTTCACGTGGCTTTGACTCGTACTCGTCGCTGGCTTGTTCGTCTCGTCGCCGTGGATCATCTTGTGGCGCGAATCAGAGCTTATGTACAGCTCTCCCGGATGCTCTGACGTGCCGGACGTAGCGACGGGTTCGGTGCGTACGGAGTGCGCATCGTACTAGTCCGGCCGGAAGGTGCTGTGTATTTGGTTCCGTGCGACTCGATTCGGCGTTTACGGATCCGGCTCGGGCGGGGAACAGGAGCTGAAATGGGTAAGTACGGCTCGCTCAGAATCTGGGCTGTTATGCACATCGTACTTGCTCGTTGGGACGACTGTTCGAATCGGTCGGGAAACACGCATTCGGCTGGGTTTTTTTCCGGACGAATGGTGTTAGGTGCGCTTCCGGCCGAGATCGGAATCGACCCCTAAGAGTGCGATTTTTCCCTGTTTCGTAATGTCTAAATGCCCCTTTATTACCAATGATAAAGGAAACATGTTAGAATTTATCTAACTTATGCCTTCCAGGAATTCACCAGGGGATTCCTGGCAGCTATATGCCATTTTACAGGTAAAACGATCTCCACACGCACAAATCCCATTCCGTGAAAGAGGATGGCCATTCTTGAGCATTCCAAGGACTAATATTATCCTCGAACGTTCGCAAACTCCTCACATTTCCTATTCCAATCTGGAAAAATCATGCAAAGCTGTAACTGGTGTAGATTTCCATGTGGATGTCCAGAAATTTCACATGGGAAATGGAATTCCCTGTGCAAAAGCATTTTTTTTTCCTTCACTTAAGGGAGGTTATTTTCACCTGTGGAGAAATCCCTTCCACTACACCTCCATCAAATTTGAGCATGAGCCATTCTGCTTCCCACCCTAGTAGAGAGAGAGTTACGCCAGCCCTGTGCTGGAGTAAATTTGTGACCATTTTTTGAGTGGGAAAAGGTTGGATTTGACATGTTTGTTGCTGGTCCCAAATTTCAAGGCAAGAAATGCCAGAAAACGCCTACTTCCCACACATTGATAGTGATTTACAGCTGCAGAGATCTGCCTATTTGTGGCGCTGTAAAATAGGGTATGGCTGTCATAAAGCACTTTGTGAATTCCTGGCAGGGGTAAAAACGTTACTATTGTTCATAAATTTAGGTTTTCAACCAAATTTACGTTTGTTAAAAGTGAACCAGATGTTTACCCCTAAGGTGGTCTCATGGCGCTACAGATAAATGATGTTTATTTATTTGTTTTTTAATCTTCATACCAGCTCAGGACATAAAGAAACGAAGCTGAAACAGCGACTTCCACAATTTGTTGTTGGAGGGACCTTTTTCTCGACACCTCTGAAGATGCTTTTTCTCTTTCTACAAATCACTCATCCGAGTTAATTTTTCAGGTATTTTCTCTCGACCATTCAGCCTAGGTATACCCAAAATTCATTAGGTGAAATCCGTGGACATCAATCATCAGTCAAGGAGGCCATTTCACTAATCAACCAAGTGTCAAAATGCTGCGACACCTGTGCCTTTTTTACATTTGAACATTTCACTTATAGAACATGGATATATTCATGATTAGCCATTCTGCATTTAGTGGGGCTGTCGGCTTAGTAATTGTTTTGCATATTTCCCTCATAGCTAGCAATATGAAATAAAAGAGCAGTTCACATTGATTTAGCAATAACTACTCCCTTCTATCTTCTTCGAGCCTCCATAAGATAATAAGAATAGTGCTTACCTCTATTTTCAGTTTTATAATTGTCGTTATTATAATACCTAAGTTTTGCCAGAATTATTGTATCTTGAAACAATTTACGGACATGTGGAGGTCATCTGTTTCCTCACACCCACATTTATGACATCTGTCTTAAGTTTGTTTCTTAATTTATTTTTACCAGCTTCAAAGAAGTGCGGTATAGTCTATGAAGAGTGATCACAGCAGTAGAAGACATACCCATAGTATAAAGAGTGTTTAAAGATACTTGCCATACGTTTTCTAGATCCCTCATAGGTAAGTGTTCCTCCCACAGACAATATGATGTCTTCTGGTTGCTATTTTCTGCTGCAAGGTGCTTTCAGTACCATAGTGCAAGTGTTTGCTTCCTTGGTGTTGTACTTGTAAGACTAGTTAAATTTGTACTATCTCCTTCCAGGCAGTCTTTTGATTGAATTCATGTGGCTAATTGATAATATTTATATCTTGATAGGGTGCCACTCATTTTCTTTTTCAATTTCCTCCATTTGTTGATTGATATATCCCTTAACAGGAGGCTAAGCTTAGCTCGCAAGCACTCTGGCTTGCCTGGCGAATCCTCTATTGGTACTAACTTGAAGTATGAAATGTCAAATACAATCCTAATGTCAGACTAGAGTTTGGCTGCTGCTTTTAAAACCTTTTGCCGCACCCTCTTGAAATATTTTGGTGCCCCAAATGTAAAAAAACAGTAAGGATTTCCTTGCATAGTGTATTTCACCATTGCTTGGTAGAGGCACCCAATTGCTGACTCATCTGGCCTAAAAAACAGGATTCTGCAATATGTCATCTGAAATGGCCAGCAGTATGGTTAAAAATCTAGTATTCCTAACCCTCTTTTTTCTAATCTCCTAAACATTTTCTTCCAGGAAATTCTGAGCCACGTTGGCACCTGTAGAAAGCGGTGCACAGTCAAAATATAGATTTGTAAATATCGACCTACCTTAATATCGAGTTTTTAATATCGTAGGGACAGAATATCGAAGTCAAGAATATCGTTGACCAGAATATCGACCCCAAGGTAAGTAATATCGGTTTTTTTAATATCGAAGTAAGTAATATCGAAGTAAGTAATATCCTTAGCAAAAATATCGTTGTCAATAATATCGAAAAAAAATAGTGTTTTGTATTTTAGTATGTATTTTATATGTATGTTCAACATTTTTTTTAATGTATTTTCATAAATTTTTAAATAATTGTTTAGAAATTAGTAATTTTGTTAAAGTAAATTTTGCGTTTTAGTATCAGAGCGGGTTGTGGGTTTATAGGGGAATAGGGTGGGAAGTAATTAAATTAAATTAATTAATTAATATGTTTTTATGTATTGTTATTCATTATTAATTAATTGTTAATTAATTATTAATTGGTAATTAATTTTTATTAATTGGTTAATTTATAATTATATTAATTATAATTAATTTATTATTAACTTTTGTTTATTGTTATTGTTAATTAATTTATTGTTAATTAATTATTAATTGGTAATTAATTTTTATTAAGTGATTAATTGATTAAATTAATTATGTGATTTTTATGTGTAGTGGGTTGTGGGTTTATAGGGAATAGGGTGGGAAGTAATTAAATTAAATTAATTAATATGTTTTTATTTATTGTTATGGATTATTAATGTATTGTTAATGAATTATTAATTGGTAATTAATTTTTATTAATTGGTTAATTTATCATTATATTAATTATAATTAATTTATTGTTATTAATTGATTAATTGATAATTAAATTAATTGTGTGTTTTTTATGTGTAGTGTGTTGTGTGTTAAAGGGGGAATAGTGTGGAAAGTAATTTAATGTTATTTAAGTAAATATTAATTTAAATTTATTGGTATTTATTAATATTTTTTTTGTTAATTAATTATTCATGTTATTTATTTTTAAAAAAGTATTTAATTGATAAGTATGTTAATTTAACCCCTACGCTATCCTACATTTTCCACACTGTTACACTCAATGGAGTTGGAATAGTAATTTTAACCCCTACGCTATCCAACGCTTTCCCTACTGTTGCACTCACTGGAGTGGGAATAGTGATTTTTACCCCTACGCTATCCACCGCTTTCCCTACTGTTGCACTCACTGGAGTGGGAATAGTAATTGTTACCCCTAAGCTATCCACCGCTTTCCCTACTGTTGCACTCACTGGAGTGGGAATAGTAATTTTTACCCCTACGCTATCCAACGCTTTCCCTACTGTTGCACTCACTGGAGTGGGAATAGTAATTTTTACCCCTACGCTATCCTGCGCTTTCCCAACTGTTGCACTCTCTGGAGTGGGAATAGTAATTTTTACCCCTACGCTATCCAGCGCTTTCCCTACTGTTGCACTCTCTGGATTGGGAATAGTAATTTTTACCCTGACTCTATCCAACGCTTTCCCTAATGTTGCAATATGTGGAATAAGTATATATATTAATTTATATGTATATGTTTAATTAATTTTAACAATATGTATTAGTTATTTTTAAATATGTTTTAATATTTTTAACTATATTTCTTTTAATTATATGTATTATTTACTTAATTTTACATTATTATTAAAACATTTTAAAAAACGATATTTTTAACATCGATATTTTTGACGATATTTTTTTTCTCGATATTTTTGTACTTACCTTTATGTAGATAGGACTTCGATATTTTTGACTTCGATATTTCTGTGTCGATATTTTTGTAGGTCGATTTTCTGTCCGTCGATATTTTGTCAGACATTCGTATAAAGCTTCTGATCTTCTTTTTTAGCTTCACCATTAAATTCTTATTGAAGGTCAGGGGTATACCATTAAATAAAAAAGTCAACCTGGGCAGAATTAATACTTTAACCAGATTTGTTGCACCATATACAATCAATGGGAGATTCTGCCACCTCTTCTAAAACTTGTCTGATTCTAACATAACTCTTTTGAAATGTAATTCTGCTATCTTATTCAAATGACCTACCACTTCTATTCCCAAAAATTTCAATTTGTTCTTTAGTCATTTTCCCTTCAAATTAGAATTCCAAACCATGATTTCAGTCTAAGGTGTATTCACCAGATAACTGGATAGTTGTCCAAAAATATGTATTACTTACTTTATATATGGCAAGGACTTTTCCAAATCTGCTGTTTACATTATCAGGCCATCCACATATACAGCAATCTTTTTTCCCAATCCATTACAAGAACAAGGTATAATATTATTCTCAGCTCTTAGTTGTTGGGCTAGCAGTACAATATAAAAAATTAGATAATGGAGGAGATAATCGACATCCCTGTTTGGAGCCTCTAATTATGTTGAAGTGTGTTCCCATTAACTAAGACCCTTGCTTTTGAGGAGCAGTATTCTGAATATACTCCTCTATAGAGCTGCTCTCCTAGATCATAGTGGCTCAGTACCACCATTAAATGTTTCAAGTTACTCAGTCAAATGCTTTGGTTGCGTCAAGTGCTAAGAACTCAAATGGTGCTTTATGTACTACCACCAGATTTATAGCTCCTATACCTCATGTAGATATCTTACAGGAAGGATACCCTTTTGATCCTTGTGTATCAAAGCTCCTACAACCTAGCTTACTATTCCTGCTAGAATACTAGAAAATACTTTAGTGTCACAATTTAGCAAGGATATGGGTCTGTACGAGTCACATTCATTTGGTGTTTTATTTGGTTTGAAAATGACACTGATAATGGCTTCACCCCACATAGGTGGTAACTGGGTTCCTCTCATGAATATAGAATTGAATGTTTTTTTCAAAACTGGAATAATCTTATCACTTAATTTTAAGTATACCTCATTCGTCATGTCATCATGGCCTGGTACTTTACCTTTCTTAATTTTCCTAACTGCTTTTGCTATTTCAGCTTCTTGTATTTCTTGATTAATCATTTCTTTTTGGCTCGATTTTTGCTTTGGCAGGCATTTGGCTTTTAGCTACCTATTTAATTCTGCATCACCCAGTATACAATATTCTGTGTACAGCTTTTGATAGAACATAAGAAAAGTATCTTCTATCTCTTTATGGCTGTTATACACTGAGCCAGAATCTTCATTTTGTACCTCTTTTATAATATTCTCATGTTGATGTTTTGACTTTCCAGTCCAAAAGCTACCCACACTTTTCCCTATATTCAAAATGGTCTATTCTACTACGCTCCGATTCCTTACAAATTCTGTCTTTGAGATTGATTTTAAGATCTCTTGCAGAGCCTATAATGTTTGTGTTAATGTTTGTCTCTCTGCTTTTCTCAATCCCTGACTTTTTATTTGGCTCTCAGTATCCAACATATTGTTTCTATCTGGTTAAGTTCCTTTCTCTCATTCCTGTTTCTATGCCGGGAGATGCTACTAATCCTTCCCCTCAAAAATGCCTTGTATGAATCCAATATTGTATTAATCAGAGCAGACCCTATCTTCTGTTTCTTTTTGTAACTCTGATACCACCTCCTGTTCAAATAATATTATCCTATCCATCATCCACTATCACTACCTATCTGCTTGGGAAAAAATATCAGTTGCTTTGACAAGTAAGCAGCCAGTAGGTGCTTCACTGAGATAACCTCATCTCCCATCCTCCGATATATTAAAAAGTAGTCTATCCTCGAATAGTGACCATATTTTTTGCTGTGAAATTCATAACCACTTAATATTCCTCCTCTCATTTGACATCACACAACCCCTTAACTATTATCACTTATCTTAAATATGAATGCATTCTAGGGGAGTTTATATTATTGCGCTTTGAAGAATATTGCCTAATATCACACTGAAATCATCACCCATTATAATAGGTGAAGTGCACTCCAGTAAGGTAGCAGCTAGTCTATTCATAGGTTCTAAATCATCAATATCTGTATCATAATACCCACAAATGTAAACATGCTCTCGTGGGGTTGAGAGAACTCCATGAGAACCTTGCAGTTACCCATTTTCCTACCTTGTCTGCTTCATGTTTCAATATCTCTGTTCCTGAATTTGCTCTGACCAATATAGCTACCCACTTAGTGCAACATAGCTGATCTGTGCAGACAGTTTGTTGTATCCATTTCTGCTTTTTTAGGAGGCCCCTGCATTAATCTACCAGAAAATGAGTTTCCTGGAGTAATATAACCTGCACTCTTCTCCCCTGCAAATTTCCATTATTATTTGCTGTTTCTGTTTTACTCTTAGGCCATTTATGTTCCAAGAAAGAATTGAAAGTGTTCGGTCTTTAGAAGTATTTTTACTGTCCATTCAAGATTATGATAAGATTTCCCCCATGGCCAACTTTCTTTTCCACAGTAGGATCTTTAGCTTGCCATATGATAGGAGGACATTATTCAGTTTTACTTGTTTTGGCCTTAGACTCCCCACTCAGTGACCTTAAACCCTGGTGAAGCCACCCCTGTCTTTTATTGGGCATGATACTTCTGCCTATCTGAGTTCTGAGCTTCTGATCTGTCGCTATTTATTTTTAATTACATTTTACTCTATCTACTTTTCACTTAGAATGCGCTTTTATCTGCTTGATTAGATCATGAGCTTCATTTAGTTTGCTAAGATTGAGCTTTTTATTGTTCACTCTGAGCATTGCGGGGACTTTCAACTGGACATTTGTGCCACATTTCTTAAGCTCCTCCATACGTTTACCCAGTTCTCTCTGTCTTGCGTGTAGCGTGTTGTATCCAATCTGATATTAATGACATGCTCTTGTACTTGTAAAGCTTTTGCCTTATACCTGTAGCTAGTATCTGTTCCTTCACCCCATAGGATAAAAAAATTACTAGGATCTTTGTGTTTTTTCAGATTAGGGTTTGCCTCAAATGTGCCTTAATGCACTCACTCTATACATTTCTGTCATAAGGTCAGTCTAGATATCAGACAGAGGGGTTGCTTTCTTTAGCAAGTCCACAACAAAATGTTTTTAGTCACCACCTTCAGCCCCTGCCACAATATATAGTATTTTTATATTAAGCCTAGCATTATTATGTAATCGTCCTGTCTTATCTTGCATTTTTTTGTATTTTTGTTTCAACTTCTGTATTTTTTCCCTATTGATATATTTTGACCAACTGTACGGCAGTCTCCAAGGCTTGTGTACATTGTGCCAAACTATCTATCTTCTTTTCCAAGATTTTGCATGATTCATGTATTTCCTTCTGATTGGTGTCAGAGATCGCAAACCTATTCTTGGCCTTAGTCGTTATATCCGCCAACAACTTCTGAATGCCATTCGGGAACACAGAGGACGGACACAGTTCCTTATTTTCTCTCCCTCTTTCAGTATTTAGTTTCCTTTTCGTTATCAACTGTCTGGCCTAATGACTGAATAGCGCTAACGACCTCTAGATCTTCCTCTCCAAGTGCTTCAAATCTATTCTTTGCACCTATGCCAAAGACACTTATATTCTGTGCTTCATCCCCCCCAAATTAAACCACAGAGGACAGCCCTCTTCTATGTTACTGACTTATCCTGTGAAGCACAACTGATTTCTGTGCTTTTTCTTACTTCTGCCATATAAAAATCACCCTTGTTGGGAACCTGATTTCTCGGGTCTAGCTGAATTTGAAAAAAAAGCTCTTAATGGAGGTGTAATTTTGACCTTTTAATCAGTTTCCTGACTTCTCTATACTCTCTAAGTTCTCCACCTTTATTAAGAGACTTAAGTTGGACTTTTAAGAGCTTATGTGCTGTTAGAGATTCCTCTCTTCTGCAGGTGTCTTTGCTTTCTCCTCTTTTTCATATATCACCTTTTCGCTGCCGCGTCTTGCAACTGCGTCGTACGAAATGTCGCACTTTCTGTTCCTTCTCTTGCACCTTTAGTAGGCCTCAGGGCATACCTTCCCTCCTTCTGGCTCAGATATGCTTCACCCCCAACTGACAAAAGTTCCTGCCAGCTCTTTACATTACGTGCTCTCACACTTACTGGCTGCCTCCTTGGTAGTTTCTTGGCGTTATGTAATGGAATCAGGCAGTCCTTCCTTCCACTCAAGCCTCTGTCCGCTCCCTGCGACATCCCCCTTTGCTTGCCATCACAGCATTGTTCTCCTGGTGTTTGGAGAGTCGGCAAATCCTGAGTGCACACAGTGACTGCTGACTCCGCCCGTGTTCCTCCTGAGGGAACTGCACATTGCCGCAGCTCCAGCATCGCCCAAGACCAATGCTGCCTATAGGTGAAGCAGGGTAAACTAAGAAAGGGGCCTGGTTCGCTCCTCTCTATGGTTAACCACACAGAGAGGCAAAGCTGGGATATTATCTTCATATCATGTCCTTTGGTCCACATGTAGCAAAAAATGGAAACTCGGTTCTTGCGACCTGTAGGAGAGAGCTCCCAGCCAGCTGATCTAGCTGGGCACTTTGTTCCCAGGCTCAACAGATGTTTATTGTTACCCAAGTTATTAGTACTCATTATATCGACCTTAATGTTAGTTCCCATTGTATCAACATTAGAAGGCAGACCTACTAGGTATGGAACCTGTGACTGTAAAATAGGTATTGGAACCTGTAAAGATAAGATAAAAAGAAAAGATGCATTCGGCTGCTGAACACCACCCCAGCATACACAAAAGAGTAAAAAACATCAATAGTTGGCATGACGTCCTAACAAAATACAGACATTCCACATAGTCATTCACAGGACTAGGCCTGGCAGGGAGTAGCTGCCTCTGGAGCACAAGCAGGGGCAGAGCTTGATTTGTAAAATAAAAATATAAGTGGAGTGGGATGTAGGAGCCAGCAGCAACTGTTTCCGAATAGCTGGATACCAAGATAGCTTAGTCTTGATTCCAGCTCGTAGCTCTTCTTCCACTGACCTACATGTCCTGTCTCTTTATCCCACTCTAGCTGGTTTTTTTCAGTCCTGCTTTCTCCCTTTGTCACGGTTTTCCTATCTTCCTCTTCCTCCATCTTTCTCCCTTTTCGGCCTTTCTCTCTGTCTTAATCTGGATTGTAGCCTGGTGATGAAAAAAGTCCCAATCCCCATGATCTAAAACAAATACCTACTACTTGCAATCACTTGCACAAATTTGGCTCTGGCAGAGGCCACCAGATTGCCCTGTCAACATAGAACATCAGCCCTTTGCCAAGAAGGGTAATGGTAAATGCCTCTTTGCCTAGGATGCAAAAAACACATTCACAGCATACGGTCTTTCCAGCAGTTTATCAATTTCTTGGAATCAAGGCACAAAGAAGCAGAATTGAGCGCGTTATCACTGTCAGAGGCTGAGAAACGCAGGCCTTTGTGCCTCCGCGCCTGAAAGCACAAACTCACGATTTATTCATTACAAAACATCGTCACTTTAAACATAGCCTTTCAACCACACAAAAGACGTCTCTCAAAGTATATTCAGCACTCACTTCAGTTGCTAATAGAGTCTCACAAATCGAAGGCACGCATGTGTTTGTGGAAATATTAATAAAGGAACTCCCACTCAATTCGCTCCTGCACCTCCAGGCAGCAGCTCGAAGCAGTGCCTTGCTTTAAGTCAGCACATCTTCAAACACAGCGTTTCCATTACACCCTCCGCGCCTCCCCATCCAGTTCTGCTACTGCGTGTGGCTCAAGGTGACTTCGGTAGGATCTTGTCTGTTTTCCCACTTCACCTCGTTGGTAATTGTATTTGAATTCCACCTTGTTAAGTCAGCACCTTTTCTTAATCTGATGTTCATTAAAAGGGACCATGTAGATGATGTAATATCCTGTTCTGCAATGTGAGGCCTTTTTCTCTGGGCCAGTAAGTGGCTACTTTGCAGTATCCATGGTGAATGCTGTAATTTACCACTGGTTTTATAATTCCTTAAGTAGTATTACATTCTAGCTGTTTCTCAAAAATAGCGGTTCGCTGTCAGTTGGTGCTCAGGCTCGGGGTCACCCATTTAACCCAGTGGGTCCCTGTCTAAACTTGGACACAGGCTTGGGGTCCAGCTGCTCCTTTGAATGGCGCTATCTCCAGAACTGTAACAGGTAGAATGATGGTCCCAATGCCTCTTTAAGTATTGTCTCCTATCTCTACCGTCTAAGCACTATCCTAAGACCAAAGGTGAAGAGGAAAACTGTGTGTCCCTCTCAGGCTGGAAATGGGGTGATGCAGATTTCTACCAAGTCTGGAGTGGTATTGGGTGGGCCACAGCAATGCAGGCTATTCACACTTGTGTCCCGAGTTGTCTCTGATGCAGCATGATTTTAAAAATCATAATACAAGACACCTTATTAACAGAAGACACAAAAAACTCTAAGTACACTTTAGACACAGTGACACATGAAACAGACAAATATAGTAGAAGCACCGTAAAAATGTGCATTAAAACGTGAGATGAAGAAAACACATATAAAGTAATACTAATACATATAAACAAAGTTGCATTAATAGCTTTCTATTGCATATGTTGCTTATTAACGTATACTGATGAAATTATGATGTTAAGTGAAGTGGCCTAGGGTTTTTCATGCTTTCTGCTGAGAGTGCACCAGTTAGAAAAGTCGGTGCAAAAACGTGTGAAAATGAAGTACAAGTTTGAAACTTTGTATAGTAATACTAGAACTTCTATAGTTTATAAAAATGTAAAAACGATTTTTGAAAAACGAATTTTGAAAAATATGCACTGATATTGTTTTTGAGAAAAATTGTGGTAATAGGGTATTTCTAACAAAAGTTGTTTTCATGTAGTAGTGATTTGTGAAAGTTTTATATATTCTTTATTTGAATTGATTTAATTTTATTATTTTTGATGTTGGGATAGAGCTCATTTCATTTAAACGTGCAATGCTAACTTAAAGCCTTTTTTATTCAAAATGCTTTTCTCTAGTGCTGACCTTTCCCTTGATTTAATACAATGGGTAATTTTCTACAAATGAAATGTGGCTTATTTGTCCCATACATGTCTACACCCTGACATTCCTGAATGTTTCTTCAATGTGCGCAGTGAAATATTCCTGTGGGAATAGAATTTCAGCTATTGCTATGGACAATTACTTTGTATCTTTTTATATCAATACTAGGCCTATGTGGACTCTCAATCTTTCGTTTCTCATGACTAGTATGGGAAACCATCTTGATGTTGCAAGTGTCGTAGGTGGCACTATGAGAATATGGATATGTGATAGTCTCTCGATGGTGGTGTGATGCCACCTCACTGGGATGATCTTAAAAACTTTATAAAAGGAGAAATCCCAAAGGAGGGGCAACACAAACGCCATTGATTTTTGTTTCTTCACAAGACGCCATTCTGACACGGTGACCTGGATGTTATGCTGATCGATTTTTGAACTATCTTTGCCTGGCTGATGCTACAGTCAGTAGCTGATGAACTGAACCTTCTTTGCCGAACCATTTCCATTCTTCAGTTCTTTTATTTCTTTGTTTATGCTAATGGACTCGCTCTTTATGGACTTCAAATCTGAACCCTTTTTCCATCTTCTTAGGACCTGAGCTGTTAGACAACAAACTATCCTTCTGCCTTAATGGTGGTAGGACTCTGTAACGCTGTAGTTGATTCTGATTATAATTAATTGAGAAAGCCTGCTTAAATGTTTGGCACTGTTATAAAAGCTGTGATATTCTTAACTGAACTTCTCAAGAAATTACCTGTGGCAATTAATTCTGAATCTGTAATACAATAACCAAATTAATCAAATCCCTGTCTGAGTCTATTATTGAGTCCTGCTGATTCTTCCTTTCAAACTGTGCTGTTTCCTAATTATTTAATATGTTGTAAGGAGAATCATCGAGCTCTGACAGAACATCAGGTCTTACTTCTTTTGTTTTGTGTTGCTGTCACAGAGCTTTAGGTCTTCAAAGTCTTAACTCAATGTGACTTCTTCTTTAGGAGGTTGGGTCTTCCTGTTGCTATCCTTTATTTCTACAGCATGGTCTTAAGAGTGGTGTACCTAAATTTGATTTCTAAATTGTGACCTGGCTGTCAATTAATGATCCTTATTGGACAGCTAACGTGGAGTTTGGCTACCCAAATTTCCACCCCTCCTATCAGTGGAGAAAGATTCATCAGAGGATCATTGCCTCTGTGGTAAATGAAAGCTCTGCAGATTTTCCCAGTACGGTTAGAGTAGTAAGGAGAGTAAGCGTATAATAAATATTTTTACCACGCTGCAACACATCTGGTAGCAGAGCTATGGTTCTGCCTACTGAAGTGAGATTTTAGGGTGCCAAAATAGTCTTTAGCCCAAGTCCACAGAGTCCACAATTTTTGGTTCGGCAAAGAGAATGATTGATGGAGTGCTGATGGAGTATCGCTCTGGATAGAGTCAACGTGTAAAATCAAATGAGTGTGAGTATCAATAGGGATGCACATTGCTATTGCTTTTACTTAAGATTGCAGTTTTTTAAATGGCTGTGTGTTGTTGAGCGAAGTAAAATGGTTAAAGTTAGAGTGTGGCACTTTTGTGCAAAGTTGAAGCTGTAAACGGGTCCATCGTGGCCTAGGATCTTGAGATATTTACCTATGAGTTGTCTCAGTGTAGAAGACACTGAGGGGCATATGTACAAGCCCTTATCGCCACCACAACGTCACTTTTTACGACGTTGTGGTGGCGAAAGGGGCTTAACCTTATTTACAAGGCAGCGTTAAGCCACTCAACGTGGCTTAACAGTGCCTTGTAAATAAGGCCCCCTTTCACGCTATGGTTAGCGTGAAAGGAGTGGGCAGTGGGTGTTGCGGTGGACGTTCCTTGTAAATATGGTGCAGCCTTGCGTTTCTGAAGTGGCGGAGTGAGGCGTTAAGCTATGACTGCTAACGCCCCACTCTGCCACTTCCTTGTACATACCCCCCTCAGAACTTTGTCTGCTGGTTTGTGGAGTTGGTCATGAGAAGTCATCGACAACACCTTGGTAAGGGTTCTCTTTGTGTGTTAGCGGTAAATGATTAGTATTGTTGATCTCAGGTGCACAGAGACTAACTATTTCAACTAAGGGTGAAATCCTGCTGGTCGAGGTTTCATTTGCAGGTAATGAGTATAGAAAATGTAGTTACCTTATGAGAGTGAATATCCTTTAGTGGAGCAGACAGTTTTATTTGTTGCTTGCTTTGTATTGTCATATTTGGCTTAGAGAAAAACATGCAGAAGAAATTGTGAAGGAGGGTGAGCTGCTGCGATGAGTGAGATTGATGTCACAGTGAGCCACGCTGTGGTTGGTTGGTTGGTGTAAAGCCACGCTGGGATTGGTTGACTACATCATAAGAGTTGCGCTGTCATTGGTTGAGGTTGCCGAACAGGTGGATTGTGGGAGAATAATATTTTCCTGGATTTACGGAAATCTGTGAATATAGAATTGAAAAAAAATGATTTTTTTCAGTCATTACGGAAATTAGTAAGAAAAGATGAGACCATATTTCTCAAAAAGAAGGTAGAGGTACTACCCGAGGGTACACCAGGAGACATTGTCATGATGGCCAAAGGATTACATGCATTCCTGTGGCTCGGGTTTTTGCATACACTTGCTGAGAAGGATGAGGACTTACAGTTTCCTCATTCTGGGACATTTAATTTGAAGCTTTCAGAAGATTTAAGGGAAAGAATATGCAAAATGAGTTATCCTCTTAGACTCACTGTTCTTGAGGCTTTAAATACCCGGGAGCATATTGCTCAACAGAAAGATAAAGGGAAATATCAAGGGAGGTGTAGGAGAACAATGGATCATAACGCAGAAGCTAGATGGGATGCTCAACAGAAAATGTGGAGGGCAAATATAATACATGGAACACAATTGTATCCGATGTTAGAGGTTGATGAAGAAGCAAGGGGCAGGAGAAAAGAGAAAAAGAAGCATTTAGAGACAAACAAAACTGATACATGGAAAGAGGAAGAAGGAAGTGGCACAGATGACAAACGTTTGAGTGACTAATTACTAAATCGCCCACCACCTTATAATGAGACGCCGAGTAGAGACCTGAGACAAATTAGTACACCTGAGGGACCGAATCCTCCCTTGATGCCTGAAGTACCAAAAGAACTGATGCTTATTTCTCCTATGAGTGGGAGGACAGAAATGTCAGCTCCTATAAACCTGATTGATTCAAATACTTCAGATGCTTTGACTGTTACCTTTACTATTGGACGTGTTGTGACCCTTTACAAGTCTGGGTTACAGGTAAATACGATTCACAATTTGACGGTACCCACTGGAGTAAATACAGTACATGGGAGTTCTTCAGATCTGATGGTAAAATCACTGATTCACACACCCATGGTTCCGATTCCGACTAATAATGATGCTGCTGTGAATGTTGTCCCTAAACAGACACAAGCTGATCTGATGCAAAGAATGGTGCAGAGGTTTCCACCTTTTATTGTTCCAAACAGAGTGGACCTCCTGAAATTAATTTCCACGCTTTTGATATGACTCTGCCAATGAGTATTTCGGTTCCAGATAACTCCGTACTAAATGTACAACCTGGAACGAGTACAAGCTTTACTAATGGAAGCTTAAATTTAAATAATATAGGAGAATAATAAGGGTTCACTCCTCAAGAATTTGACAAACGGCTTAAAGGATACAGTACTCCGAATAATTAGAATTCTTCAGTAGTTCTAGCTTTAGTTCCAGCTTCAGCTATTGTTAGAAATGGGAGTCTCTAGTTGGCAATGGTTTGCACCTTTGTCCATGTAGGGACTCTTCTTCCTAGTCAGGGTAAGGGGATACACTTCTATAATAACCACTACTCACCCCCTTGGAAGCTTGGCACAAGCAGACAGGCTTATCTCAGAGGCAGAGCGTAAAGCATTTGTGCACACATACAGTAATACAGTAACAACACTACAAATGGGCACCACACTACTTTAAAAATATACGCAATCTTTATCTAAACCAAACAAGACCAAAACGACAAAAATCCACAATATAGTAATCAAAATGTAACTTTTAGAAGGTAAAAACAGTTCTGTCCATAGCAAACTATAGGTGGGACACTTTCAACACAAAGTACCTTGGATGCATCAAAATCATAAACAAAAACAGCCGCAGGGAAGGCGATGCATCGGTTCCTTACGCCCAGGGAAGGTGATGTGTTGGTTCGTTACTCCAGGGGAGGTGATGCATCGGTTCCTTACTGCCACGCAGGGGAGTTGATGCATTGGTTCCTTACTGAAGGGGAGGTGATGCGTTGGTTTATTACTGTGCGGGGAGGTGATGCATCGGTTTCTCACTGCGGCCCCGGTGTTCTTGTAGACTTGGCGCCCCAGTGCGATGTGTGGGGATCTCGATGCGGCAACGGCGCTGTGTTGGTCTCTCCAGCTGCTATCCCACGATGCGTTGGTTCTTGCATCTGCACAGCAGGGCCTGCGTCAGAATCAGTGCAGTGATCTCGGACTTCGGAGATCGGTGCATGGGATTCGACAGGCGGCAATTTCTCCAGCGACGGGCAGGTGCAGCGTCAGTTTCTTCAGCGGCACAGCGGCGATGCGTCGGAAACCGGTGCGAATGGATTGCGCTTCTCGTAGTTGCGTCTCTTTTCCAGCTCCCAACAGCAGGAACAACCTGCAGAGGCCCAACTCAGCAACAGGCACCTCTTGGCAGGTCAGAACTCCCAGCAAGGAAGTTCAGGGGAGCTGGTGGTGAAGTCTTTGTGTCCCTGAGACTTCAGAACAGGAGGCAAGCTATACTTCAAGCCCTTGGAGATCTTTTTCAAGCAGGATACACAGCACACAACAAAGTCTTTATCCTCTCCTTGGCAGAAACAGCCACTGCGGGCCAACCCCAGACAGCACACAGCAAACGGGCAGTACTTCTCCTTCAGCTTTCCCAGCTTTTCTCCTTGGCAGAGATTCCTCTTGAGTCCAGAAGTAATCTAAAGTTCTGGGCCCCAATATTTATACAGCTTTTTCCTTTGTTCTCTGTTAGCAGAGAGGCTCTGTGCTCAGTCAAAACCAATTCTGTCCTCTCTGGTCCAGCTTCCCGGCAGGAGGTGGAGACAGCATTGTGTAAGGCAGACCAGGTCCATTCAGGTGAAAGATAATCTCCTCCCCCTACTCTAAATGCAGCCCAGGTTTATTCAGCCCAGCCCTGACTCATCCAGGAAAGGCAGGACACACCTCAACCCCCCCAGTGGCTGTCTACAGTGAATGCACATCCCCAACCCCTGTCACTCCAAAGCCAGACAGTCAATCCACAAACCAGCAGAGGCACACAGGATGGCTAAGCAAGAAAATACCCTCTTTCTAAAAGTGGTATTTTCAAACACAGAATGTAAAAATAATCCTTACTAAAAGATGCATCTTTATATTCTGAGTTCAGGCATACTAAACTTCACCTTCCTGTCTTGTCCCAATGGGAAGTTATATTTATAAGATGTTATAAATAAACTCCCATGGGACAGATAGCCTTTCAATAGTGAAAAACGAAATTCACTGTAGTTCACTATCAAGACATATTACACACATCAGGACATGTCCTACCTTTCACATATACTGCACCCTGCCCAGAGGGGTACCTTGGACCTCCTTAGGGGTGACTCACATGTAAGAAAAGGGAAGGTTAGGGCCTGGCAAGTGGGTGCACTTGCCAGGTCGACATGGCAGTACCAGACTACGCACAGACACTGCAGTGGCAGGTCTGAGAACCTTATACAAGGCTGCTTGTGTGGGTGGCACAATCAGTGCCACCCACACAAGCAACTAGCAGCATTTGACTTATAGGCCCTGGGCACACACAGTGCACTGTACTAGGGACTTAGTAGTAAGTAAAACAAGCCAATCATGGAAACACCAATCCATAGCCACAATTTACAGAGGGAGCACTTGCACTTTGGCACTGATCAGCAGTGGCAAAGTGCCCAAAGCATCTAGACCAGAAAAACGTCCAGCACACAGCAAAAATACTGGAAAAATACAGGAGGCGGAGTCAAAAATACAGGGGAAAGCCAGGGCAAGGATGCCAGGTCTAACACTTGTCCCCTCCAGCTGAAAAGTGGGGAGAACTACCCACCCTCCTGGGAGTTCTCTTCACTAAGGCAGAAAAATCTGGACAGACCATCAGCATTGGCGCGCTCTGTACCAGGGTGGTGTTCCACCGTAAAGTCCATCCCCTGTAGGGAAATGGACCACCTCAACAGTTTTGGGTTCTCATCCGCATCAACCATCTGAGGGGCCTGTGGTTGGTCTGAACCTGGAAGTGAGTCCCAAACAAATAGGGCCTCAGCTTCTTCAGTGCTCAAACCACAGCAAAAGCCTGACGCTCAATCGCACTCCACCTATGTTCCTGAGTGTTAGACCTGGCATCCTTGGCGTGGGTCTCCCTTCCATTTTTTCATAATGCCTCCACTGTTGCCGATATGTTTTTGCTGGACTAGGTGCTCATGGGCACTTTGCCGCTGCTAATCAGTGCCAAAGTGCAAGTGCTCCCTATCGTTAATTGATACATGTATTAGTGACTCCATGATTGGATGATTGGTTTACTTGTCAGTCCCTAGTACAGTGCACTCAGTGTGCCCAGGGCTTGTAAATCCAATGCCGCTGGTGGGCTTGCAGCACTGGTTGTGCCACCCACAGAAGCGGCTGGTAAAATGTGTCTCAGGCCTGCCATCGCAGAGCCTGTGTGCAGCCTAGGGCTGCCATGTCGACTTGGTGAGTACACCCACTTACCAGTCCCTAAACCTTCCCTGTACTGCATGTTGGTCACCCCTAAAGTAGGCCCTAGGGCAGGGTGCATTGTAAGTATAAGGTAGGACATGCCCTGGTGTGTGTGGCATGTCCTAATAGTGAATTACAGCCATTTTCGTTTTTCACTATTGCAAGGCTACCTGCTCCCCATAGGCCAGAATGGGCAGACTGACTATTACACCTTATAGTCAGAACTGACCCAGGGAACATGGTAGGAAAACGAATTTAGTATGCCTGAACTCAGGATGATAAAATACATCTTTTAGTGAAGTTGGTTTTAACATTCTGTGTTCGAAAATACCACTTTTAGAAAGTGGGTATTTTCTTGCCTAACTATCCAAGCCTGCCTCTGCTAGGTTGTGTATTCCTTGTCTGGAGATTGAGTGACAGGGGCTGGGGGTGGCTACCGGAGACAGGGTGAGTCAGCGCAGGGCTGAATAGAAAGATCTGCAGCCAGAGTGGAGGGAGGAGTTGCACCTGGGTCTGAATAGGGCTGTGCCTGCCTTCCACAATGCTGGCTCCACCTCCTGCCGGGCGGCTGAGCACTCTGCCCCACATTCTGAAAGGAAAGAAGGAGTCAGAAAAACAAAGTGCTCCAGGACTGACCAGAACTGGTTTTGGACTAGGCAGAGGCCTCTCTGCCTCCAGAGAACAAAGAGAATCAGGGTATAAGAGGGGCACCCAGACCCCAGGAAGATTAGATCACTTTTGGGAACAAGAAGAAACCTTTACTGAGGAGCGGAACCAAGAAGAAACTGAGGAGAAACTATCCCTAAGCCTGAAGTGCTGCTTGGGGGATTGGCCTGCAGTGGTTTGCCTGACTGCCAAAGAGAGGAGAAAGGAACTTTTGCTTTGCTGTGACTTTCATCAACTTGTGAAGGATCTCCAAGGGCTTGGAAGAGAGCTTGCCCCCTGACCGAAGTCCCAGGACCATTGGACTTCACCCCTTTGTGAATTGCTGCTGGAAACTCTGTTTCAGTGGCTACAGAGGTAGGGAGCTGTGACCGACTCTCACGACCGACTCGGTGTCCTGCAAGCACCGCATCGAAGCACCGTCTCGCCCTGCAACGCACGGCCCTGGTCTCACCGACTCCGTCAACGAGCCGCTGCCTGCACCGCATCGAGGGACAACGCGTCCTGCAACGCTTCGCTACGCCGAATCGAACTGGTCCGACCGACACGGTCACTGCTGCTGAGTTCGAGTCCTGTGACCGCACCGGAGTTGGGCACCGCTCGCACGCTTTGCGACGCACCGCCCGACTCGCACCGCTGTCCGGACTGATCGACGCCAGCTCCTGAATCCGGCTCCGTCGCCGCACCGCAACCTGCCAGCACCGCATCGAAGCACCGTCTCGCCCTGCAACGCACGGCCCTGGTCTCACCGACTCCGTCTCGACGACGTCAACGAGCCGCTGCCTGCACCGCATCGAGGGACAACGCGTCCTGCAACGCTTCCATTTTTGCATCGCGACCGCGACGAACAGCCATCCGGCTCGCACGCCCGTGCCTGCCGCTTCAAGTAAAGGTACTGTGACCGAGTCTGTCTACGCTGTGTTGGCCCGTCTCGACGCGGTCAGCTGGATTTGTTAGACTCTGTTTGTTCTCGACATCGCCGTAGCCGGAGGAGGCTACCGACTCGCACAGAACCTTGAATTAAGCCTTTTTGATCAGAACTAAGTATTCTTAACAGTAGTGTGGATTATTTTTGTCGTTTATGGTCTTGTGATAAATCTATATAAAGTATACCTATTTTTATAAATATATAACCTGTGTGGTGTCCATTTGTAGTGTTGTCACTTGATTACTGTATGTGTTCACAAATGCTTTACACACTGCCTCTGAACTAAGCCTGTCTGCTCGTGCCAAGCTACCAAGAGGGTGAGCAGGGGTTATTTCGGGAGTGTACCTACTTTCCCTGACTAGACGCAAGGGTCCCTATTTGGACAAAGGTACATACCTCTGCCAACTAGAGACCCCCAAATCTAACATTGGTGGTCAGCGGTGAGGATTCTGGACTTGCATTTGTGACTCATGTACAGTGATTGGTGAACACTACTTAGTGAGTGCAGACCAAAACGCAACCACATACTTTAATAGCATTTTTTCTGGGATTTCCTATTTTTGCAAATGCCAAGTTCAGTCACTATGGAGAAACCAGCATCAGTAGCCTCTGTTGAATGTGATTGGGAAGAAGAGAGGCTAGAATGCTACACCCTTAAGCAGCTCAAGCAATTCTGCAAAAAGTTTAAAGTGTCCATGACCGGGATCTCCAGGAAGGAGGACCTCCAAAAGGCGCTGAGGGCCTGGGTCGAATCAAGGAGTGCCCCTGTGGAGGGGGCTGAGAATGCAGAAGGGCAGCTGGAGGGGCTATTGGGTCTAGGGGCTAGAAGACCACCTTCCCCAGTAGGTAGCAGTGTTTCTGCCAGAGGACTGTCTCCAGAGGAGTTGGAGGACAGGAAAGAGAGTAGGGTGCACGAAATGGAGCTGACCAAACTCAAGCTGAATAAGCAGTTAGAATTCGAAATGCAAACAAGGAAATTAGCCCTAGAAGAAAAGAAAATGCAGTTTGAACATGAGAAAGTTTTGAGGGAGTTGGAATTGAAGGCCAAGAGCTTAGAGATTACTCCCTCTGGTGGCAGTGTACCGCCTGTGCCTGTTGAAGCTAGGGTGTATATTCCCAAAGATGTGGTGAAGGAGTTTTTAAAAATGACGACATAGGGCAGTGGTTCAAAGCCTATGAGGTAGCCATGTCTTCCCACCGGGTCCCTGAGAAGGATTGGGGAGCGGGGTTGTGGGGACGGTTCCTCAGTGAAGGGCGGGATACCTTGTTGGATTTGCCCTCTGAAGTCTATAATTCGTACAGCCACATGAAGGAGGCCTTAATGACTAGATATGGTTTGACCCCTGAGCTTTATAGGCAAAGGTTCAGGAACTGTAGTAAGATTGAAAGCAGTACCTGGGTTGAATATGTGACCTTCTTTTGCAGAGCCTTGGATGGTTGGGTAAAGGGTAGCAAAGCGACTGATTTTCAGGCGCTCTTTGATTTGATTGCCTGGGAGCACTTGTCCGGTAATTGTTTTCCTGAGCTACGCCAGCACCTGATTGATAGTAAGCTGACTAACCCTAGGCAGCTTGCTGAGGAGGCGGACCGCTGGGTGAGTACCCGGGTCCACAAGGGTCACGTGGGAGACTCCGCCAAGGGTGGGCAGGGTCCCCAGCAGAAGAGTGGGGGGGACAAGGGTAAACAGAAGGAGTTCCATAAAGGGCCCCAAAGTAGACCCCAAGGGAACCAAGGGAAAGGTTCCCAGCCTCCCCCTGAGAAGAAGCCAGTGGCCCTGACAGGCCCCCTGTTCACCAGGGACCACTGGTATGTTACAAGTGTGGCGCCCCTGGCCACAAGGCAAACGATCCTCGTTGCCCTTTGCATGGAAAACCAGCACCCACCAGTGCAGTCCCCCGGCAGTTGGCTAGTGTAGCCCTGGGGGAGGAGTTGGGTGCCCAAGGTGGGGGGATCCCACAGTGTTTTCCCTTGTCTCATTAGGAGACTCTGAGATGGTCCCTAGGACCCCGCTGCCTGAGAACACTAAGAAATACAGGCAGTGGGTGACCATCAATGGCCATAGGGTGGAGGCTCTGAGAGACACAGGAGCCAGTGTGACAGCTGTCAAGTGTCACCTGGTGTCTAAAGAGCAGGTTATCCCTGATGCATTCTATCCGGTTGTTGCCGCTGACAACACAGAGAGTCACTGCAAGGTGGCTCAGGTTCCCTTTGAGTGGGGGGGTCTCGGGTACTCTTCAAGTAGCTGTGAGGCCAGCCATGCCTGTTGACTGTTTGTTAGGGAACGATTTGGAGAGCTCACCTTGGGCTAAGGTGGAGCGGAGTGCGCATTTAGAAATGTTGGGCTTGCCTGATTGGGCATGTGTGACCACCCGGTCAATGGCAGCTAAAGGTGTTCAAGAGGACCTGGAGCCTGAGAGGGAGGCCCAGGTGCCTGCCGGAGAGAGAGGAGGCAGGGGGCGCGGGAAACCGGCCCCCGAGGTTCCCACGGTCCAGGAGGAGGCAGACCCTGAGGGGGATGCCCTGGAACCTACAGGGGAACAGGTAGCTGAACTGGGGGACCTACCTGAGCTGACCCATTGGCAGCAAGAAGGAGGACCCTCCAGGGAAGAGTTCTGCAAGGAGCAGAACACATGCCCTTCTCTCGTGGGTCTGAGGCAACAGGCCACAGACCAGGCAGCAGGTGATCAGTCTGGATCACATTGGGTTTACTGGGAGAATGGTCTCCTGTATTCAGAGCCTAAGGTTGCTGAGCCTGGGTCAGCCCGTGTGCTGGTGGTACCCCAGCGCTTCAGAGCCTTCCTACTGGGGTTGGCTCATGATGTACCGTTAGCGGGACATCTGGGGCAGGACAAGACCTTTGACAGGCTTGTTACCCATTTCTATTGGCCCCAGATGCGCAGGAGTGCCGCCACTCACTGCAGGACATGCCAGACTTGCCAGGCAAGTGGAAAAGTGGGAGGAAGCACAAGGCTCCTCTCCAGCCATTCCCTGTGGTCAGCACCCCTTTGAACGGGTGGGTATTGACATTGTGGGGCCACTGGACCCCAAGACAGCCATGGGCAACAGGTTTATCCTGGTCTTGGTGGACCATGCCACCCGGTACCCTGAAGCCATCCCTCTGAGGACAGTGACGGCCCCCGTGGTGGGACGGGCACTGATGGGAATTTTCTCACGTGTGGGATTCCCTCAAGAGGTGGTGTCTGACAGAGGTACCAACTTCGTGTCCAAGTACATGAAGTCCCTGTGGCAGGAGTGCGGTGTAACTTACAAGTTCACCACTCCTTACCACCCTCAAGGAAATGGTCTGGTTGAGAGATTCAACCGGACCCTCAAGGGCATGATTATGGGTCTGGAAGAACCCATGAGGCGTAAATGGGACGTCCTCTTACCATGCCTGTTGTTTGCATACCGGGAGGTGCCACAGAAGTCTCTAGGGTTCAGTCCCTTTGAGCTCCTCTATGGACACCCGGTGCGAGGACCTCTGAGTTTGGTCAAGGAAGGCTGGGAGCAATCTCCCAGGAAACCTCCCCAGGATGTATACAGTTACATGCTGGCCTTCAGGAACCAGACTAGGCGTTTCAGAGAGCTTGCTGAGGCAAATCTGGAAGCCAGCCAGGAGGAGATGAAGCGGTGGTACGACCAGAATGCCACTCTGGTAGAGCTTCAGCCTGGTCAGAAAGTGTGGGTCATGGCCCCTGTGGAGCCCTGTGCGCTCCAGGACAGGTGGACCGGCCCTTTTACGGTGGTGGAGCGCAAGAGTCCAGTTACCTATTTGGTGGACTTGCAGTCTCCCAGGAACCCCTTGCGGGTCCTGCATGTGAACCGCCTGAAGCCCCACTTGGAGAGGTCCCAAGTGGGCATGCTCTTAGCTACAGATGATGGAATGGAGGAGGAGACCGAGCCTCTTCCTGACCTCCTGTCAGCCCGAGAGCAAGATGGATCAGTGGAGGAGTAAACCTCTCTACCTCCCTGACACCTGAGCAGCAGGGTGACTGTCGCCAACTGTTGGGACAGTTCCCTGACCTGTTCTCCCTGGTTCCCAGTGTCACTCATTGGTGCGTCCATGATGTGGACACTGGGGACAGTCTTCCTGTGAAGCACAAGGCTTACAGGGTGACTGACAGGGTCAGAGCCTGCATCAAGGAGGAGGTCTCCAAGATGTTTGCGCTAGGGGTGATTGAGTCCTCTAACAGCCCTTGGGCCAGCCCCGTGGTCTTGGTTCCAAAAGCTGCCGCGCCTGGTGCCACACCAGAACTCCGGTTCTGTGTGGACTACAGGGGACTCAATTCCGTCACCAGGACTGACGCCCACCCCATCCCCAGAGCTGATGAGCTCATAGATCGGTTAGGGGCTGCGCGGTACCTCAGCACGTTTGACTTAACGTCTGGATACTGGCAGATCGCCTTGACTGATGGGGCAAAGAGAGGTCAGCATTCTCCACACCAGATGGGCACTACCAGTTCCGGGTGATGCCCTTTGGGATGAAGAATGCCCCTGCCACCTTTCAGAGGTTGGTCAACCAGGTGTTGGTTGGACTGGAGGATTTCAGTGCCGCCTACCTGGATGACATCGCAGTGTTCAGTGCCCGTTGGGAAGAGCATCTGCGCCACCTCTGGGAAGTGTTGATGGCGCTGCGGAGGGCAGGCCTCACAATCAAGGCGAGTAAGTGCCAGATTGGGCAGGGTTCTGTGGTGTACTTGGGACACCAGGTTGGGAGCGGCCAGGTGGCGCCCCTCCAACCGAAAATTGATACCATTCTGACTTGGGAGCCCCCAAGACCCAGACAGAGGTGAGAGCCTTCCTAGGACTCACCGGGTATTACCGGAGATTCGTCAAGGGGTATGGCAGCATTGTTGCCCCCTTGACCGAGCTGACTTCCAAGAAGCAGCCCAGGAAAGTGATTTGGACTGACGCCTGTCAAAAAGCTTTTGACACCTTGAAGACTGCCATGTGCACGGCACCTGTGCTCCAGGCACCCAACTTCTCCAATGAGTTCATTGTTCAAACCGACGCTTCAGAGCATGGTGTAGGGGCTGTTCTATCACAGATCAATGAGGAGGGCCTAGACCAACCTGTAGCCTTCATCAGTAGGAGGTTACTTCCCCGGGAACAGAGATGGAGTGCTATCGAGCGTGAGGCATTTGCTGTGGTCTGGGCACTGAAGAAGCTGAGACCATACCTGTTTGGGACTCACTTCCGGGTTCAGACAGACCACAGGCCCCTCAGATGGTTGATGCAGATGAGGGGTGAGAATCCAAAGCTGTTGAGGTGGTCCATTTCCCTACAGGGGATGGACTTTACGGTGGAACACCGCCCTGGTACAGAACACGCCAATGCTGATGGACTGTCCAGATTTTTCCGCCTTAGCGATGAGAACTCCCTAGGGGTAGGATAGTTCTCCCCACATTTCAGCTGGAGGGGACACGTGTTAGACCTGGCATCCTTGGCGTGGGTCTCCCTTCCATTTTTTCATAATGCCTCCACTGTTGCCGATATGTTTTTGCTGGACTAGGTGCTCATGGGCACTTTGCCGCTGCTAATCAGTGCCAAAGTGCAAGTGCTCCCTATCGTTAATTGATACATGTATTAGTGACTCCATGATTGGATGATTGGTTTACTTGTCAGTCCCTAGTACAGTGCACTCAGTGTGCCCAGGGCTTGTAAATCCAATGCCGCTGGTGGGCTTGCAGCACTGGTTGTGCCACCCACAGAAGCGGCTGGTAAAATGTGTCTCAGGCCTGCCATCGCAGAGCCTGTGTGCAGCCTAGGGCTGCCATGTCGACTTGGTGAGTACACCCACTTACCAGTCCCTAAACCTTCCCTGTACTGCATGTTGGTCACCCCTAAAGTAGGCCCTAGGGCAGGGTGCATTGTAAGTATAAGGTAGGACATGCCCTGGTGTGTGTGGCATGTCCTAATAGTGAATTACAGCCATTTTCGTTTTTCACTATTGCAAGGCTACCTGCTCCCCATAGGCCAGAATGGGCAGACTGACTATTACACCTTATAGTCAGAACTGACCCAGGGAACATGGTAGGAAAACGAATTTAGTATGCCTGAACTCAGGATGATAAAATACATCTTTTAGTGAAGTTGGTTTTAACATTCTGTGTTCGAAAATACCACTTTTAGAAAGTGGGTATTTTCTTGCCTAACTATCCAAGCCTGCCTCTGCTAGGTTGTGTATTCCTTGTCTGGAGATTGAGTGACAGGGGCTGGGGGTGGCTACCGGAGACAGGGTGAGTCAGCGCAGGGCTGAATAGAAAGATCTGCAGCCAGAGTGGAGGGAGGAGTTGCACCTGGGTCTGAATAGGGCTGTGCCTGCCTTCCACAATGCTGGCTCCACCTCCTGCCGGGCGGCTGAGCACTCTGCCCCACATTCTGAAAGGAAAGAAGGAGTCAGAAAAACAAAGTGCTCCAGGACTGACCAGAACTGGTTTTGGACTAGGCAGAGGCCTCTCTGCCTCCAGAGAACAAAGAGAATCAGGGTATAAGAGGGGCACCCAGACCCCAGGAAGATTAGATCACTTTTGGGAACAAGAAGAAACCTTTACTGAGGAGCGGAACCAAGAAGAAACTGAGGAGAAACTATCCCTAAGCCTGAAGTGCTGCTTGGGGGATTGGCCTGCAGTGGTTTGCCTGACTGCCAAAGAGAGGAGAAAGGAACTTTTGCTTTGCTGTGACTTTCATCAACTTGTGAAGGATCTCCAAGGGCTTGGAAGAGAGCTTGCCCCCTGACCGAAGTCCCAGGACCATTGGACTTCACCCCCTTTGTGAATTGCTGCTGGAAACTCTGTTTCAGTGGCTACAGAGGTAGGGAGCTGTGACCGACTCTCACGACCGACTCGGTGTCCTGCAAGCACCGCATCGAAGCACCGTCTCGCCCTGCAACGCACGGCCCTGGTCTCACCGACTCCGTCAACGAGCCGCTGCCTGCACCGCATCGAGGGACAACGCGTCCTGCAACGCTCGCTACGCCGAATCGAACTGGTCCGACCGACACGGTCACTGCTGCTGAGTTCGAGTCCTGTGACCGCACCGGAGTTGGGCACCGCTCGCACGCTTTGCGACGCACCGCCCGACTCGCACCGCTGTCCGGACTGATCGACGCCAGCTCCTGAATCCGGCTCCGTCGCCGCACCGCAACCTGCCAGCACCGCATCGAAGCACCGTCTCGCCCTGCAACGCACGGCCCTGGTCTCACCGACTCCGTCTCGACGACGTCAACGAGCCGCTGCCTGCACCGCATCGAGGGACAACGCGTCCTGCAACGCTTCCATTTTTGCATCGCGACCGCGACGAACAGCCATCCGGCTCGCACGCCCGTGCCTGCCGCTTCAAGTAAAGGTACTGTGACCGAGTCTGTCTACGCTGTGTTGGCCCGTCTCGACGCGGTCAGCTGGATTTGTTAGACTCTGTTTGTTCTCGACATCGCCGTAGCCGGAGGAGGCTACCGACTCGCACAGAACCTTGAATTAAGCCTTTTGATCAGAACTAAGTATTCTTAACAGTAGTGTGGATTATTTTTGTCGTTTATGGTCTTGTGATAAATCTATATAAAGTATACCTATTTTTATAAATATATAACCTGTGTGGTGTCCATTTGTAGTGTTGTCACTTGATTACTGTATGTGTTCACAAATGCTTTACACACTGCCTCTGAACTAAGCCTGTCTGCTCGTGCCAAGCTACCAAGAGGGTGAGCAGGGGTTATTTCGGGAGTGTACCTACTTTCCCTGACTAGACGCAAGGGTCCCTATTTGGACAAAGGTACATACCTCTGCCAACTAGAGACCCCCAAATCTAACACTGAGGAAGTAACCTCCTACTAATGAAGGCTATGGGTTGGTCTAGGCCCTCATCATTTAGTTATGAGAGAACAGCCCCCACACCATGCTCTGAAGCATCTGTCTGCACCACAAATTCTTTTGAGAAGTTGGGCGCCTTGAGCGCGGGCGCCGTGCACATAGCAGATTTCAGGGCATCAAAAGGCGTCATTCCAGTTCACCTTCCTGGGCTGCTTCCTGGAAGTCAGCTCAGTCAAGGGAGCAACAATGGTGCCGTACCCCTATACAAATCTCCTGTAATATTCAGTGAGGCCTAAGAAGGCTCTCACCTCTGTCTGGTTCTTGGGCGCACCCAAGCCAGAATGGTGTCAATCTTAGGCTGTAATGGCCCCACCTTGCCGCTTCCTACCTGGTGTCCTAAGTACACCACTGATCCCTGTCCAATCTGGCACTTGCTGGCCTTGATCGAGAGGCCTGCCCTCTGTAGGGCCATCAACACTTCCCAGAGGTGGTGCAGATGTTCCTCCCAAGTGGCACTGAACACTGCAATGTCATCCAGGTAGGCAGCACTGAAATCTTCCAGTCCGGCCAACACATGGTTGACCAACCTCTGAAAGGTGGCAGGGGAAATTTTAACCCAAAGGGCATCACCCGGAACTGGTAGTGCCCCCCTAGGGTTGAAAATACAAACCTCTCCTTGGCCCCATCAGTTAAGGTAATCTGCCAGTACCAAGACGTTAAGTCAAACGTACTAAGGTACTTGGAAGCTCCCAACCGATCTATGAGCACATCAGCTCTGGGGATGGGGTGTGCTTCCGTCCTCCTGACTGAATTGAGCCCTCGGTAGTCCACAAAGAACCAGAGTTCTGGTGTGGCACCGGGTGTGGCAGCCTTTGGGACCAAGACCACTGGGCTGGCCCAAGGGCTGTTTGAGGGCTCAATTATCCCTAGAGCCAACATCCTGGAGACTTCCTCCTTTTTGCTAGCTTTGACCCTGTCAGTCAACCTGCAAATTTTGTGTTTCATAGGAGGATTGTCCCCAGTGTCCACATCATGGACACACCACTGAGTGACACCAGGGGTCAGTGAGAACAGAGCAGCAAGCTGCCCCAACAGCTGGCGACAATCCCTCTGCTGTTCAGCGGTCAGGGCGGGGGAGAGGTTTACACCGTCCACTGCCCATCATGTTCCTTAGCAGACAGGAGGTCAGGGAGAGGCTCAGTCTCCTCCTCCATTCAATCATCTGTCACTAGGAGCATGCCTACTTTGGACCTCTCCAAGTGAGGCTTGAGGTGGTTCACGTGTAGGACCCGGAAAGGGTTCATGGGAGACTGTAAGTCCACCAAATAGGTGACTTTACTCCTGCGCTCCACCACCTCAAAGGGCCCAGTCCACTTGTCCTGGAGCGCACAAGGCTCCACTGGGGCCATGACCCACACTTTTTGACCAGGCTGAAACACTATCAGAGTGGCATTCTGATCATACCACCGCTTCATCTCTTCCTGGCTGGCTTCCTGATTCGCCTGAGCGAGTTGTCTGAAGCGCTTAGTCTGGTTCCTGAAGGCAAGCACGTAGCTATATACATCCTGGGGAGGTTTACTGGGAGCTTTCTCCCAGCCTTTTTTGACCAGACTCAGAGGTGCTCTTACAGGATGCCCATATAGGAGTTCAAAGGGACTGAATCCTAAGGACTTCTGTGGTAACTCCCTGTAAGCAAACAGCAGGCATGGCAAGAGGACATCCCACGTATGCCTCATGGGTTCGGCAAGACCTATAATCATGCCTTTTAGGGTCCAGTTGACTCTCTCAACCAGCCCATTATCTTGGGGTGGTAAGGTGAACTTATAGGTAACACTGCACTCCTGCCACAAGGACTTCATATACTTGGATATGAAGTTGGCACCCCAGTCGGACACCACCTCTCTGGGGAACCCCACACGGGAAAAGATCCCCATCAATGCCCGGCCCACCATGGGGGCTGTCGTAGTCTGGAGAGGGATAGCCTTGGGGTACCAGGGGGCATGGTCCACCAAGACCAGGATGAACCTGTTTCCCATGGCTGTCTTGGGGTCCAGTGGCCCCACAATGTTAATACCCACCCTCTCAAAGGGGGTGCTAACTACAGGAAAAGGTTGGAGAGGAGCCTTTCACTTCCTCCTACTCTTACCATTTGCCTGGCAAGTCTGGCAAGTCCTACAGTGTGTGTCAGAGTCCTTGCGCATTTGGGGCCAGTAAAGGTGGGTGACAAGCCTTTCAAAGGTCTTGTCCTGCCCCAAATGCCCTGCCAAAGGCACATCATGAGCCAGACCCAGTAGGAAGGCTCTAAAGCGCTGGGGTACCACCATCACACCGGCCGACCCAGGCTCAGCAACCTTAGGCTCACTCTATAGGAGACCATTCTCCCAGTAAATCCAATGTGATCCAGACTGATCACCTGCTGCCTGGTTTGCAGCTTGCTGCAGCAAACCAACAAGAGAAGGGCATTCCTGCTGCTCTTTGCAGAATTCCTCCCTGGAGGGGCCCCCTTCCTGCTGCCAATGGGTCAGCTCAGGCAGGTCCCCCAGTTCTGCCACTTGCTCCCCTGTAGGCTCCAGGGCATCGCCCTCAAGGTCTGCCTCCACATGGACCGTGGGAACTTCAGGGGCTGATTTCCCACTCCCACTCCCCCTGCCTCTTCTCTTTCTGGCAGGCACCTGGACCACTGTTTCAGGCTCCAGGTCCCCTTGATTGCTCTTACCGGCTGCCATTGACCGAGTGGTCACACCTGCAGACTCAGGCAGACCCAACATCTCCAGATGAGACCTGTGTTCCACCTTCTCCCAAGGGGAACTCTCCAGATCGTTACCAAGCAGACAGTCAACAGGCATGGCTGGTCTTACAACTACTTTCAAGGTACCTGAGACCCCCCCCACCCTCCCACTCAAAGGGAACCTGTGCCACTTTACAGAGGCACTCTGAGTTGTCAGCTGCAACTACTGGGTAAAGTATGTTGGGGACTACCTGCTCTTCAGACATTAGCCGACAACTGACAGCTGTCACACTGGCTCCAGTGTCTCTCAGAGGCTGAACCCTATAGCCATTTATGGACTTCCACGGCCCGTATTTCTTAGTGTTTGCGGTCACTGTCCCCTAGCAAGACAAGGGTCAATTCTGCTGGCTCCCACCCTTCATTTGAACCCAACTCCTCCCCCAAGGCTACACTAGTCAACCCACGGGGCGGTGCACTAGTGGATGCAAGTGTATACTTAGGACACTTAGGATCCCCAATCAAGTGACCCACCTGATCACAAGAAAAACATTTGCGGGGACCCTTCTCTGCAGGCCTACCTGAAGAGACCCATGGCTTCTTACCACTGGGGGGCTGGGAACCTTTCCCTTGGGAATTATTTTGGAGCGCTTTTTGGAACTCCTTTTGTTTACCCTAGTCCCCCCACTCTTCTGCTGGGGACCCTGCCCACCTTTGGCGGAGTCTCCCACATGCCCCTTGTGGACCCTGGTGCTGACCCAGCGGTCCGCCTCCACAGCAAGTTTCCTGGGGTCAGTCAGCTTACTGTCAATCAAGTGCTGGCGTAGGTCTGGAAAACTATTAGCAGGCAACTGCTCCCATGCCATCAAATTATAGAGTCCCTGAAAATCATTTACCTGGCTACCCTTCACCCAACCATCCAGTGCTCTGCAAAAGTAGGCAACATACTCAACCCAAGTGTGTGATTCAAATTTTTTACAGGCCCTGAACTTCTGCCTATATAGTTCTGGGGTCAAGCCATATCTCCTGATTAAGGCTTCCTTCATAGGAGCATAAACCATCTAATCCTCCTCTGGTAAGGCTAGCAAGGTATCCCCCCTTCTGCCATGAAGCGGCTCCACAACCCCGCTCCCAAGTCTCACTCAGCGACTTTGTGGGACCTGATTGCTACCTCATACCCCTTGAACCACTGACTAATGTCATCACTTTTCACATAAACCTTGATCACTTCCTTAGGGATGTACACCCTCCCTTCCCCAAGCACTGAAGACAAGCTGCCACCATTGGAACTGGTCTCCACACTTTTGGTTTTTATGCAGTTCCTTCAAACTTCTCTCATGCTCTAAGAGCATTCTCTTTTCCTCCACAGCAAGTTTCTGTCTCTCTAATTCCAATTTCCTATCTTGTCCCAATGGTAAGTTATATTTATAAGATGTTATAAATAAATTCCCATTCTATCCAATTGGACAGATAGCCTTTCAATAGTGAAAAACGAAATTCACTGTAGTTCACTATCAGGACATGTTACACACATCAGGGCATGTCCTACCTTTGACATACACTGCACCCTGCCCACAGGGGTACCTTGGGCCTACCTTAGGGGTGACTCAAATGTAAGAAAAGGGAAGGTTAGGGCCTGGCAAGTTGGTGCACTTGCCAGGTCGACTTGGCAGTACCAGACTGCGCACAGACACTGCAGTGGCAGGTCTAAGAACCTTTTTCAAGGCTGCTTGTGTGGGTGGCACAAACAGTGCTGCAGGCCCACTAGCAGCATTTGACTTACAGGTCTTGGGCACACACAGTGCACTGTACTAGGGACTTAGTAGTAAGTCAAACAAGCCAATCATGGAAACACCAATCCATATCCACAATTTACAGATTGAGCACTTGCACTTTGGCCCTGATCAGCAGTGGCAAAGTGCCCAAAGCATCTAGACCAGCAAAAACGAACTCCAGCACACAGCAAAAATACAGGAGGCAGAGGCAAAAATACAGGGGACAACAATGTCAAGGATGCCAGGTCTAACAGCTATGAATTCAGTTCCAACCCAACCATCAGTTTCTAGTTCAGCTCACACTTCAGATTTGATTGCAGGTCCTAGTTCAGTTTAAAATTCAATTCAGACTTTTAGACTGGCAACACAAAGGTAGAGTTTGTAAATACAGAACTAAATCAAACATTAACACTGTTTTGTAGGATTTCGTGAATGTGAATATACATTTGAATAGTATGAAAACTGGGGAAGATATTTAGAAGGCGTAGAACCAATGTTCCGTGGAGTGTATTATATTTGTGGGAAGAGTGCTTATTACAAGTTGCCTTGAGGATGGTATGGAAGGTGTAATATGGGAATACTTTTTCCAAAAATGTATCATGTTAAACGCATTAGAGGAGAATTAATGGATTCTAATGAGAGAGCAAAGGGAAGTGCAAGTGCAAGGGAAATAGTGGGAGACATATTTGGGGTTCTGATACCTTTGGTAGGAGTAGCATTAAACTCCCAAATAATTAGAAAGCTGTCTACTATTGTTGACAAACTTGCCACCGGTACAACTGGGGTTTTTTCTGTTGTAAATGAAGAAATTATATCAATACAATCGATGGTAATTCAAAATGACTTGCCCTTGATAGGGTGAAGTCTGCTGATTGCTGAAAGTTCAACTTTGTTGTGCCTATACACCAGACAGGAGTGAAGACTTACAAGGGTACATTAAAAACATTACTGACTTAAACAAGGACTTGAAAGACTTAAAAGCAGATGGTGCATGGGAAATCATAGGTAAGGGATTGTCAAGTGTTAGCAACTGGATGGGAAAAATAGGGAATAGATTAGTTATTTCCATTTTGAGACCTGTAGTGGCATCTCATTGTGCAAAATGCTGCTGATATTGTCAATCAAATTTTACAGGTACCCAAAGAGTAAACATCATCGTGGAGTAAAAAGGACAAGAGCTGATCTTGAAATGAAGGATGTAGAATACAAATTTTATGATGAAATAAAAGCCTTAGTAGAGAATAGAAGAAAGAGGATAAAGATAACACACCCATAATCTGTGACGAGATCTGATGGGGTAGTTAAGATGATGGCTTGAATCGCCATCAGAGAGGGGTCTGATGCAGCACAATTTTAAAAATCATAATACAAGACACATTATTAACAGAAGGCATGAAAAGTTGAAAGTACACGTTGCGCACGTTAGACACAGTGCCACATGAAACTGAGACAAGTATAGTAGAAGCACCATCAAAGCGTGCTTTAAAACGGGAGAAGAAGAAAACACACATATAAAGTAGTACTAATATATATAATACAAAGATGCTCTTATAATTTATATTGCATATGTTGCTTATTAACGTGTACTGATGAAATTATAATGTTAAGTGAAGTGGCCTACTGTTTTTCATGCTTTCTGCTGAGAGTGTGCCAGCCCAAAAAGTTAGTGCAAAAACGTGTAGAAATGAAGTACAAGCTTGAAACTTTGCATAGTAATTCTAGAGCTTCTATAGTTTATGAAAATATAAACAACCATTTTTGCAAAATGAATTTAGAAAAATATGCACTTATATGAATGTTGAGAAAAAATGTGGTAATAGGATATTTCTAACGTTAGTTATTTTCATGTAGAAATGATTTTTGAAAGTTTTATATATTCTTTATTTGAATTGATTTAATTTTGTTATATTTGATGTTGGGATAGAGCTAATTTCATTTAAAAATGCGATGCTAAATTAAAGGCATTTTTTTCAAAATGCTTTTCTCTAATGCCGACCTTTCCCCTTATTTAATACAACGGGTCATTTTCTACAAATGAAATGTTGCTTATTTGTCCAGTACATGTCTATACCCTGACATTTCTGAATGTTTCTTCAACTGCACCGTGAAATATTCCTGTGGGAATAGAATTTCAGCTGTTGCTATGGACAATTTCTTTGTATCTTTTTTTATTGATACTAGGCCTATGTGACTCTCAATCTTTGGTTTCTCGTGACTAGCATGGGAAACCATCTCGGTGTTGCAAATGTTCTTAGGTGGCACTATGAGAATATGTACATGTGATAGTCTTTAAATGGTGGTATGAAGCTACCTCACTGGGCAGATCTTTATTTATGCTAATGGACTCGTTCTTTATGGACTTTAAATCTGAACCCTTTTTCCATTCTCTAATACAGGAACCAAATTAATCAAATCCCTGTCTAGGTTTATTATTGTGTCCTGTTGATTCTTACATTCAAACTGTGCTGTTTCCTAATGACTTAATGTGTTGTAGGGAGAATCGTCAAGCTCTGACAGGATATCAGGTGTTACTTCTTTTGTGTTTTGTTGCTGTCACAGAGCTTTTGGTCTGCATATTCTTAGCTCAACTTAACTTCTTTAGGAGGTTGGATCTTCCTGTTGCTATCCTTTATTTCTACAGCATGGTCTTAAGAGTGGTGTACCTAAATTTGATTTCTAATTTGTGAGTTGGCTGTTAATTAATGGTCCTCATTGGGCAGCTAACGTGTGGTTTGGACCCCCAAATTTCCATCCCTCCTATCGGCGGAGAAAGATTCATCAGAGGATCATTCCCTCTGTGGTAAATGGAAGCTCTGCAGATTTTCCCAGTACGGTTAGAGTAGTAGAGAGTAAGCATCTAATAAATATTTTTACCATGCTTTGCGCTGCAACAAATACCTCAGGTCCTTCATTCAACAGCGACTATAAAGCCTTTGGTTCGGTTGTAGCCAGCACCAAAGTCCTTATGGCTAGTCAACTGATGACTTTCTTGAAACAAGCTCCACACAGACTTCCGTGCTCTGGGCCTGAATGTACAGCTTCTTTCAGAAGCTGCCCTGAGAGAAACAGCTACACGCAATCTAGTTCCAAGGAAATGTTCCCTTGTGCTGGTGCAGCATAGCTTTACCCAGATGATGTACAACTACTAGCACAAAAAGTAGAGGAGACACTATTTATCCTAAGACCAGATGAGGTCACTTGCATAAAGCCAAGGCCAAAAAGAAGGTAAGCTTTTTTTCAAATTATGAAATTAACTCTAATCTGAGCAACTGCATCTATGAATGCTTTCCCAGGCATGTTTGGTGGGTGAAAGGGGCATACAGTATTGTCTACTGTGAGTTCCATATGCGGACAGGTGCTCCAGGCCATGGTTCATTTCCAGACAAAGCCCACAATAACACAGGTGGTGGAGCTTAGTTGATTTTGCTGGAAGTGTATCATGGGAGGAAGAGGTTGAAGTGGGGCTGGAGGGGTGAACTACAGGGATCGGTGTTCCCAAACAATTTGCAAATCTTTTCCTGGCTTGCCTAAACTACAGCAGTCTTTGGCCAATACAGTGCATACCGCGAAGCCTGCGCTCAGCTAGGAAAAGGGGCAACAGCACAGTCCCTACCTGGACTAAATAAGGTATTTGTAGTAAAGAACATTTTAGGGAGTTTCTATGTGAATTCAGGCTAGCAACAGCCTTTCTTTTTAATTTTTCTGATGTACTTGTCATTTCCCCTGTTTTGATAATTGTCATTGAGATATTTTGATCTGCCTTCTGGAAAACTGTGTAAATGAATCTTTCTAAAAGCATATACATTTTCAACCGTCTGCTATTGAATTTAAAAACAGTTTAATATGTTAAGCATACTATAAATATAAGACGAAACAAAATGAAACGCTTCCAAAATAACTCCTTCCCACATCTCTGGTTGGGTCTCGAAATAGGGCATTTGCTCAAAATAATAGCTGACGAATGTAGATGCTAGATCCCTCCTGTACTATACGCAAATGCAGATGGCCAGTCTCGCAAAGCAGTACATCTGTTACATTAATCCCATCATGCTTAAAAATATGCTAGTGAGCTCTTACACTAAATGTAAATGTAGACATGTAATGATCACTATAATAAATGAACCAGATTGTTAGATATTAGCAAATCAAGCACAATCATACTATTATCATTGAATGATAAGGTCAGGTCTGTCCCATTGGCATCACAGCAGTAAATCAAAAAGATAACTTTGTTGAAATAGGCTAATAAGCCTAGATCTTTGTAGATCTGCTGAAATAGAGGAGGCGAAGACTGAAGCACCATTACGTTAATAAAAAGTTTATATTTTGTGTGATGGGATCACAGAAGCTCAGAACATTACTCAACTACTGGAATCCAAAAAACCTGTGTTGTGGCCAGACTCCAACAAATTGTTACACCTGGGTATAAGACACACCAGAGGCAGAGTCATGTTTGCTTAGCCTCACATCTACAGAGGGGAATGTAACACTTCTTTAAACCTTGCTCCCGGTGTATGATGATAATTCTACTCCTGCTCTGCCCAGGCAGCATGAGGGCTTTTATGGCCATGCCATCCTGTGGAGTTCACTGCTGGCAATGGCTTCTACATGTGCACCACTTCTTATGCCTGCTTCCTCTGGGAAATAGCATTCACCTGAAGAAAAAATCCTCGGTTAGCCTTAAATGCATCGCTATCTAAGATGTATCCCTTGTGTTTGTTATCAGAGTTTCCCAATCCAAGATGGTGTCAACCTTATTTCCTGTGATGGCATTTTCTGCCTCAAACCTATATAAGGGGGCTTTGGTCAATGTAGGCTGCATTGCAACACTCTTGAAGCTCTATTTTTTTTATTATGTTCATCATTTACTTAAATACCTTTTTGTCCTTGATTTTTACTCCCTTGCTCTCCGCAACATTCTTATCTGGATGCTCTCACTTGGAAGACTTTATGCTGGGCTCTTTCTCAACCCTGTTTGGGGCATGGTTAGATGCCTGACTTTTCAACTTCTGTATAACTCATTATCCTCAATCAAGAATTACCATATTTCCAAGGACTTTTTTTCTGCCCTCCATTGCTTTTTCTTCCTATTGGGGATCCTATTAAGGACACCTTGACACCTTTCATATGTATATTAAGTGTCCCATAGCTACTGGGATGAGTCACTCTTTCCTCAGGCTTTTAATGAGGAAACTAGAGAAACATTTACAGTGTCTTGTCCTTGACAGAGAGCAGTATTAATGTCTCGGAGGTGTATTCTTTTGCTTTAATACCCTTCCACAGTTTCTGGTCTCCCAATGAATTGTGGAACTTACAGTTGTATTTTCCGGAGTCCATCTAAAGCATCAGATTTGCAGATTTCAATTAGCATCAGCTCATTCATTAATAAACTACTTGAAAGCTTTTTCAAATCTTTTTTCCTTTAATGCTCTCTTTAATTTGGGCGTGTCCATTCATTACCTCTTCTTCTCAAATCACATTTTAAGCACATTTAAAAACGTACATTTCCTGGGCACATAAAGTTAGAAAGAGGATACTGCAATTGGCACCAGCCACTGCCAACACCACTCACTTCACCAACACCTGCTCCCATTCCATATATTTGTAATTCAATCCAGTATGTTTTGAGATTTATATTGTATTGGTTGGCCCAGAAACACTCATTTATTTGACATTTTCAATTGACTGTGTCTAGTGCTATATACTTTGCAATTGAAAAGCTCATATAACTGAGTGTATGCTGAACTGGCCTGTCCTGGGCCAGTGCAAGATGTGAGGGAGAATCAATGTTCCCTTTAATTATTATCTTCTAAGTGTGACAACAGAATATGTGTAGAACTTTCATGTATGTACTACTGAGTGGCCAGGTGCGCAAGAAGGAAAAATTGCTAGATCTCATGTCTACGGAGGGACTGCAGATGTGTTTTCCCACTCCCTTACAGTTTTTTTTTTTAAAAGCACAATTTTCAAGTTTAAATTACAGCGTTAGATTATTTGGGCTTAAAAAAGTGATTTTCAAGGCCCTACAAAAGAGGAGGTTGTACTTCAATACCTACCATAGCACACAAAAACATGTATGTACCACACGGAAGTATTAGAGAAGTAGACGCATATTACTTAGAGGTACTGAATATTTTTGTACCTCGGATGAAACCATGCAGTAACAACAAGGTGATGGATGGAATGCTTGAATTAAATTCAGCCAATGGCAATCGCTCGGGCAATTGCTCTGGCCGCATCGTTTTTTGCCCATCATGCCACTCTAGACAAAGACCAGCCTTATGCAAATCAGTACTGACCCTGCTCCTCATGGGAACAGTCTGTCTGGAACTGCTAGGCAAGGTGTCCTCCAGTAGGGACCACAAGCAACCCCAGACCGGTTTTGGCCCACTTAATCTGTGAGGTGTAGCTTGAGTTCAATGGCCCAGTGGGCGCGGGACCCATGCACACCCTTCGCACACAGGGTGCTAACTGAAACAACAACAAGGATATGGATGGAATGCTTGAATTAATCTCAGCCACTGGCAATCACTCGGGCCGCATTCCAGTCCACCTTTTTTCACCCACCGTGCCATTCTGGGCAAAGACTCGCCTAATGCAAATCGGTACCCACCCTGACCCTCAGGGGAACAGTCCATCCCAAACTTCTAGGCAAGGTTGCTTGTGTACCGGGTCAAGGTGGACCTGTTCTGGATGTTCGAGCTGGACTGTTCCTATTGCAACAGAGTCGAGATTGATTTGTATATGGCTGGTTCCAAACTGAGGTGGCATGATGCGCAAATGTATGTTGGGTTGGAATGCTATCCCAAGCAATTGCTAGTGGTTAGACTAATTGCAAGCATTTCTCCCATCACCTTTTGTGTGTTTGATGAAAGAAACCATGCCATTGAAAAATACAAATTATCTATCAGTTCTTATCTACCGTTATAAGAATATGACTTTATTGCAGTGGAAAATGTTTACTGTGACATACCATAAACAGCATAGTGTGTGCTGGAGGTGACGCAGAATGGTATTTTGCAACTTAGTATCGAGGCTTTCTATCAGCCTGATAACAATGGCATCTGTGTTATTCAGGCAGAATGTGAACCTATGAGAAGCCCTTCATGCACATATCTCTGCCAAGTGCTGTAGTGAAACTCTACCCTCGCCTCTTCCCTCTCTAACAGCTACACTGGGGTTGCCACTGTGCCCAGATGTCTGCTAAACGTGTCCTTCTAAAAGTTTAATCAATTTTGGACCTCTTCTGTCTTCAGACAAAAGCTATAAATAATACTGTTTGAAAGAGTTTAGGGCTGTGCGCTGAAATTTGCTAAAAGGGGTAAGTATGGTGAAGGAGATGGAAGAAGAAAAATAATGATCATGGGGAAAGGACAAGTAGAGGGGGAAAATGGACAACGTGAGCAGGAGAGAGAAAGTAAGTAATAAATAAAAGAAAAGTAAGAATGATTGGTAAATAGAAAGGGAGTGAAAGGGGAAAAGCGTGGAAGGCTGAAAGAAGGAAGAGTGAGAGAAAGAGAGGGTAGAAGTAAGGATGGTAATTGGCTGGGTGGAAGGAAGGAACGTTGTAAGGGGTGGTGAAAGGAATGAATTGTGGGTGAGAATATGCGGAAGGGTCAAAAGACAGGTGGAGTGGTTCAGAAGACCAGTGGTTGAAAGGATAAATGAATCGAAGGGTAAAATCATAGGTTGCAGGAAAGTTGGACGGATGGGTTGACGATTGGGTGGATAGAAGGAATAATGGATGGCGGAAGAACCTTTAATAGGGAGGATTGCACTTGCTTGCTTGGCTCAGTGTCATTCGAGGTATGAATCAAAGTGGGGGGGTATTATAATTTTCTGGCTATTCCCTTATCTCTGCCAAATGAGCAGTAGCCTCCTTGAGTTATATTACTGTAATAACTTGGCGGGAGGTTTCTTTGAATGAGACAGAATATTGAAAATAAAAGAAGACCTTGAATTTTTCTATAGCTCAGTCATACTTCACACAGTATGCATAGTACACTGCATAATAATGCATATTTCGATATTTGGTTGATGGTCAACTAAATCATCAGAGTGCATGGGTACTCTGAGAGACTGTAGAGATATGGAAGTTACAGCTTGTTACTTTCCAGAAGCAGTGCTTAATTTGTAAAAAAGTAAGAATCAGAGCCCTTCTTGGGAGGAAACTGCAGCCCGCTCCACCCATTGCCCCTGCCAGTGCTGCAAATGCCAATACAAACACAACTACTAATGATCACCTACAAGTGTGACAATTCAGACTATTCCAGGTCACCCAAAGCTATAATAATGTAATGAGTGGCAGGTATTATTCTTTTTTAATGGATATTGACTTATTAAACACTGTTGTGCTCATCTCAAAATTGGACAGATAACGCCACCATGCGGTGGGCTATCACTAGAGTCGAAGCTGACAGTTAAGTTCCAGTGCCGAGCCCCGGAAACAACCTGCTCAAATTAATCACTGGCCAGAAGAGGTGAACGAGTGTCCATAGCACAGGCACACCTGCAGCTGGTGTCGCTGTTTTCCCCTTTTTATTTAAACTGATGTGGCCAGGTGGCTCCGAGAGTGTTGCAAAAAATCCGTCAGGGTAAAAGAAAGAGGAAAGGATGTAGCGACTGACATTCAAGTTATGTAAAGTGGGTACCATCAGACGGGATCTACTTGAAGATCAGGGTGTCGAAGCTGATAGTTGAAGCGCACAGAAGAACTAAGAAGAGAGGCACATACTGGTACAAATTAAGAACATTATTGTCCTTATTAATGACCAACGTTGATCTATTAATGTGCCTTTCTGCAATCTATTTCCCTACTTGCTGTATTACCAGCTTGGTGCTCCAACAACGTTTTTTTTAGCTTTCATATTTGCAATGACATGACGCTCCTTTAGGATAGCCCATCACTCCCGACAACATGCAGGGTGGGAAAAGCATAACCTATGCATCCACCGGCGCATAACAAAACAGAGAAAAATCAGGTGATAAGAGTTTCAGGATGCCGGAGATGGAGCAGTCATAATTACAAAACAAAGCAACATTGGCTGCATCATCTTGCGGCTCCTGTGCTTATAAGACTAACTCTTCATCCCCAACATATTCTTAATCTCTACTTAAACTTCTTACCCTCTCTTTCCTGTTTGTATTTAGACTATACTCAAACCCCCTCAAAGTCAGCAGCCTCAGTCATGACATTTATGGCAAGGGAGTCCATGGCACTGAGTACAGTAGACTGAAATTCTGCACGTCTTAATATAGTCTGTCTCGTGGGTCCCCCGAAACATGTTTCACTCATCCATGCTGAGGCACTCTCTTCTTCTTAAATTTAATCATCGCTCTTGCCTCCCATGGGGAAAACGCTGGGGTTTGCCTGGATCCCTATCTCACTATGTCAAACCGCGCAGGAGCAGTGACCAAAAGAACTCCCCACCAAGTACAGCTACTTAGAACAATGCTGTCCTACATTGGCCAGATCTCCAAGCTCCGTTTGTTGACATCTTTGTGAACCCAGAGCTGGGCTGTTAGAAATGGGGTTTCTGGTTGGCTAGAGTATACACCTAAGCCAGGTAGAACCCACCACTCTAGTCAGGGCAAGGGAGTTATACACTGAAGATAACTCCTGCTCACCCCCTTGGTTGCTTGGCATGAGCAATCAGGCCTATCCCAAAGGCAATGTGTAAAGCATCTGGGCAACACACTCACACAGCAGTGACACACTAGGCACAGCACAAAAGAAACTCCACACAAGGTTATATAAAAATAGCCTTTGTATTATCCATAAAAACACATTAGAACACCATCACACATATTACACTGTGCCACCAGGCACTCGTCATGACTACACAAGTCACTTTGGCCAATCGGGCCACTGTCATAAACATTACAGTTAGGGACCAGTAGCTACTGGTAGGATTACCTTTAGCATAAAAAACATCAGGCATAACCAACATCATCAGCAGTGCACCATAGCAATAACTTGTAGCGTGCACATCTTTGTACCCCTCACTGGTAATGTAATCCACAGCCTAATTACATCAGGGCATAGCACATTATGCATGAACGTAATAAACAGTGCACCCTAGTAATAACCAGCAACATCAGCTGTGCGCTATAGCACATTGCATCACCTCAACAGTGCGCCAGAGTAAACACTGGCCAGTTGTACACATTAGGGAAATATCGTGCCCACATCAGGCAACTGCCTCAACTAACAGGCATATGAACCGTAACCAGGTCTCCCCTCTGCCCCTTGTGAGGGCACCCAACACGTACCCAAATACTAGGGCACAAATGCAGCTGGTCGATGAGGAGGACAAACACGTACCTCCCCTGCAGCTGCTAAAGAATGCCCCCGGCACCCAGCGCCACAAGCAAGGGGGTGGGGTGCAGCTCACCCTATCTCCTTCACTGGGGAATGCCCCCGGTGCTGCGAACAGGCTCAGCCGGACCGGGACCTCCGTAGAGGCTTCTCTTCTGTCCGGTCACTGAGCGGTAACTGCTCCCTGGGGCAGGGTCACCTTCGCAGGGGAGCTGTGCCCCTCCTCCAAAAATGAGGGAGGGAATTACCTCGGTCTCCCCTGGGTGGCCCACGCTGCCTGGAAAATGCAGTGAGGGGCGTGGATTCCACCCCGGCCTCCTCTATGCGGGTGCGGCGGACCCCGGAGTCGAAGTCTCCGTCGATGTTGCTTCTCCTCTTCAAAAAGAAAATCTCCAGCAGGTCAGGGCCTTCTGCCTGACTCCTGGACTGGCGGCGGCCCGCGGCCATGCAGTGCAGCTGCTCCACTTTGGAGACAAACGAGGCTGGACGCGGAGCGAAGTCTCTGGCGGCGCCGCTGTCTCCGGCTTTCTTTTGGAACTCGTCCTCGCCCACAACCAGGCGGGAAACAGCGTTTACAACGCTGTTTCCACAACGCAGTGCTATTACAACGCGGTCGTTACAACGACCGCTTTGTTAGTACGCAATACCTTTACATCGCAAGTCATTACAACGACTTGCTGTAGGGGGCGCAAAGGTATTGGATATAAAATCCAACACCTTCCCTGCTGTTGCGCAAACTGGAGTAGGTATAGTAAATAATACTATTCCTAAGTCCAGCGCGCCCCCTACAGCAAGTCGTTGTAATGACTTGCGATGGAAAGGTATTGCGTACTAACAATGCGGTCGTTGTAACAACCGTGTTGTAATATCATGCGATGTATTCGCATGCGTTGTAACATGCTATATTCAACCAGGCTCAGCCTCTGCCTGACTTCCGGCGGCTGTAGGGGCTTCCTGTTAGCTGGCCTCTCCTCACGGCGGGATCACTCTCTCTGCGCTCACTGTGTGTGGGAGATTGAGCCCGCCTCTTGGGCTCAGTCAATAACGATGACAGCGCCCACCAAGTGCACTACTGCAACACAAGCCCACGCCATGGGGCTCAAGTACACAGGGCACAGGAATCATGAAGCGCTCCAAGCCCAGGTCCAGCGCCAAGATCCCAAAGAAAACAAAACACTTGAGTCTGCCCTGAACAGGGGCACAGCAGCACTCCTGGAAGAGTGCTGGTGACACGCCAGCAGGACGCAGCCAGGCAGGCCAGCACAAGAGGCCTCAGAACAGAGGGGCAGTCCTTCTCTCAGCCCCCCCCCCAGAATAGTCTAGTCCCTGGGCGGTTCCTCCTGGCAGTCCAGCAGCCTGCCGGTCACAAGTCCCACGCAGTGCCTTCTTCTTCAGTTCCAGTTCAAGCCAAAAACATGGGGTCACAGCCCCAGTACTTATAGTCACAAAGTCTTTGTTCTCCCCTGGCACAGGGCCCTGAGCCCAGTCCAAACCAGTTCTGGGGGCACTTTAAAATTACATTTGCAAGTGCACAACACTCCCCATTCATAGTGTAAGCCTTGGCTCCAGACAGACCACAGGGGGGCAGAGCCATCATTGTGGAAGGCAGGCACAGCCCTATTCAGGTGCAGGTGGTACTCCTCCCGCCACTCCAAATACGGATCACGCCTATTCAGTCTAGCCCTGAGTCACCCAGGCAGGTCAGGGCACACCTCAATTATAAATCTGCTTTCCCCAATAAGCAAGATTATCACTACTATTCCAAACCTACCAAACATGGTTGCGCTACACCTCTCATGTCAGGAATTACCACTGAAGCACATATCAGGGTATCCCCAATGCAAACCTATGAGAGGGCAGCCTTACAGCAGTGAGAAACCAAATAGGCTGTTTGTCACTACCAGTGCATGCCACACAGTTAAGGCACATGTCCTACCTTTTACCTACACTGCACCATGCCCATAGGGCTAGCTAGAGCCTACCTTAGGGGTGACTGATATGTAGTAAAAAGGGGAGTTGCAGATGTGGCAACCACTTTATATGCCACGTCACAGCAGCAGTAAACTGCGCGCACAGGCCCTGCAGTGGCAGAGGCCTGAGACAGGTTTGAAAGGCTACTTCAGTGGGTGGCGCAAGCAGCGCTGCAAGCCCACCAGTAGCATTTAATTTACTGGCCCTGGGTATATGGGATACCGCTGTACAAGGGACTCACAGGTAAATTAAATATGCCAAACAGGTTTAGACCAATCTTACAAAGTTTACAAGAGAGAGCACATGCACTTTAGCACTGATCAGCAGTGATAAAGTGCCCAGAGTCATTAAACCACCAACAACAGGTCAGAAAAAATACAGGAGGAAGGCAAAAAGTTCTGGGATGACCCTGCAAAAAGGGCCAAGTCCAACATGGGCCATGACAAAGTTCTCTATGTCAGAACTCCAAAATAACAATAAAAAAAATGACAGAAGGTGGCGACACTGCCACCAGCTTGTAATAGACCTAAAGAAAAGATATTCCATCTCCCCTGCATTGTAGAAACCCAGTTGGATTCTTGTCTGAGACCTAATACCCTGCCTCACATTCAAATTCCTTGCAGAAGCAGCAACCAGGTACATCAAAAATGTAATTTCTCTTTACTGCCAACAGATCACTTCACTCGGTGATCCTCCATTGGCTCACCATCCCATTTCCAGATAGGTCAGATTGGGTACTAAACACTTTGCCATTTAAGCGCCAGTTTGGCTTATCCCATCCCTAGTCGTCTCCAGAAAAACCTTCAAAAGTATGCTCTTCCTAAATCCAAGATGCTCATGATCAAAGCCTGCCCCTCAGCCAGATCTAAATGCTTCATAACCTGCACCACCACTTTTTTCTGCATTCTTTGTATTTGTTCCCATCTGACTCTACTTGGTTTCTACTCATAATTTTCACAGCTGTTGCTCTTGCAACAACCATATGCAATTGATTGGTCAGTTGAGGACATGTTTTTTACACCTACATTTTAATGGTAGTGTACACACTATGAAAAGCAAATAAATTACAAAATATTTCTTACAGGCAACTGCTCTAATTCTATCACCTTTATTAGATGCTCTTCATATTAGATCATTGGATTGTTGGGAGCTCTAATAAAGAAAATGAAGTGGCTCAAGGCTTATAATGACTGGTATAAGCCTCATGCTCCAACATTCCAAAGTTTGTCTTTGTGTTTCTCCCTTTTTAATTTAGAACATTCTATCCTCAGTGGGTGGAACGTTCTAATCGCCTTATAACCCTTCTGCTGAGGGCTATACTGGATGTTAAAGGCCCTTTCCTTCGTTATATGCCCTCACCTGCGGCACGGCCTTATAACTCGAGTTCAGAACCTTTAACAATAGGTATAGCCTTCAGCAACAGGCTATGAGGCTATATTAAAACATTGCAATTTTGGGAGCTTCATTGAAGACAATTAAGTAGTTCAGGGCTAATAAGGGGTGGTAAAGACCTTCTCCTCCAACAGTCAATTGCTTGTCTTACTATTTCTTCTTTTTTATGTTAGAACATTCTACCCTCACTGTATGGAATGTTCTAATAGCCTTATAGCTCGTGTGCCTCGAGCTATACTGATTTATGAAGGCCCGGAACTGATTTATAGGTGCGAGCCTCAGGCCACTTGTTAGATTTGGGGGTCTCTAGTTGGCAGAGCTAGGTACCTTTGTCCAAATAGGGACCCTTGCGTCTAGTCAGGGTAAGGGGGATACACTCTTAAAATAACCCCTGCTCACCCCCTTGGTAGCTTGGCACGAGCAGACAGGCTTATCTCAGAGGCAGTGTGTAAAGCATTTGTGAACACATACAGTAACCCAGTGACAACACTACAGATGGACACCACACAAGTTGTAGTATAAAAATAAGTATTTTTATATAGACTTAACACAAGACCACAAACGACAAAAATCCACAGTACTGTACTTAAAAATGGTAGAATTAGCTTAGTTCTCTTTGGATGGTAAATGCGACACTTTGAGTTCAATGTACCTTTGGATGCGTAACGCTAAACAACGAAAGTGTTGCAGGGAAGGTGATGCGTCGGTTCCTTACACGCAAGAACGGTGATGCGTCGGGTCCCTACTAATGCTTAGGGGATGCGTCGGTTCTTCTTGGCGTGGGGAGGTGATGCGTCGGTTTCTTACTGCGCTTCCGTGGCGATGCGACCAGCAACGCCGTGATGCGATGAAGATCCGGTGCAATGAAACAAAGATGGCGTATTCTTCTTGATGCGACATGATGCGGGCACACCCGATGGCCGTGCGGCGACTCAATGATTTTTCCGAGCCGCGACAGGCCCTGCGACACGCTTCCCGGTGATGTGGCGGCGTCTGATGCGACGTCTATCCTCTTCTCCGGCGATGCGAGGGGCTTCGGCGATGCGACAGCAGCGACACCCTTCTTCAGTGATGCGACGACAGCGGCTGCGGCGGCGACACGCTTCTCCGATGATGCGACGGCGTCTGATGCGATGGCGACACTCTTCTCCGGCGATGCGAGGCGCTTCTGCGAGGCGAAGCGGCAGCGGCGACACCCTTCTTCAGTGATGCGACGACAGCGGCGGCGTCACGCTTCTTCTTCGTGAGCCGCGCTTCCAGCTCCTTGCGACACGCAGTCCCTCAGAATGCCCAACACAACAGCAGGCACTTCAAAAGAACTCTTGGGGAGCTGGTGGGTGAAGTCGGTTGTCCCTGAGACTTCAGCAGGAGGCAAGCTCTCTCTCAAGCCCTTGGAGATCCTTTACAAGTTGATGAAAGTACACACAAAGTTCCTTTCTCCTTTCTTTGGCAGTCAGGCAACCACTGCAGGCCAATCCCCCAAACAGCACTCAGCTTAGGGATAGTCTCCTCCTCAGTTTCTGTGGTTCCTCTCCTCAGCAAAGGTTCTTCTTGTTTCCCAAAAGTGATCTAAAGTTCTGGGTTTTGGATCCCCTCTTTTATACTCATTTTCCCTTTGTTCTCTGAAGGCAGAGAGGCCTTTGCCTAGTCCAAACCAGTTCTGGTCAGTCCTGGAGCACTTTGTTGACAAGACTCCTTCTTTCCTTTCACAGTGTAGGCCAGGGACATCAGACGCACCACAGGCGGTGGAGCCAGCATTGTGGAGGGAAGGCACAGCCCTATTCAGGTCCCAGGTGCAACTCCTCCCACCCATCTACATGCAGATCTCTCTATTCAGCCCTGTGCTGACTCACCCTGTCTCCTGGAATCCCCCAGCCCCTGTCACTCAAACTCCAGACAAGGAATACACAACCTAGCAGAGGCAGGCTTGGATAGTTAGGCAAGAAAATACCTACTTTCTAAAAGTGGTATTTTCAAACACAGAATGTTAAAACCAACTTCACTAAAAGATGTATTTTATCATTCTGAGTTCAGGCATACTAAACTCGAATTTCTACCTAGTTCCCTGGGTCAGTTAGTATTATAAGATGTAATAATCAAACTGCCCATTCTGGCATATGGGGAACAGGTAGCCTTGCAATAGTGAAAAACGAAAATGGCTGTAATTCACTATTAGGACGTGCCACACACACCAGGGCATGTCCTACCTTATACTTACAATGCACCCTGCCCTTGGGCCTACCATAGGGGTGACTAATATGCAGAAAAGGAAGGTTTAGGGACTGGCAAGTGGGTGCACTTGCCCAGTCAACATGGCAGTACCAGACTGCACACAGGCTCTGCAATGGCAGACCTGAGACACACTTTTACAGGCTGCTTCTGTGGGTGGCACAACCAGTGCTGCAAGCCCACTAGCAGCATTTGAGTCACAAGCCCTGGGCACAACCAGTGCACTGTACTAGGGTCTGACAGTGAATCAAATAGGCCAAACAGGGAGTCACTAATCCATACATCAATTTATAACAGAGAGCATATGCACTTTAGCACTGATCAGCAGTGGTAAAGTGCCCAGAGTCATAAAACAGCCAACATCAGGTCAGAAAAAATACAGGAGGAAGGCAAAAGTTCAGGTATGACCCTGCAAAAAGGGCCAAGTCCAACACCACTTTTGTTATGTAAACAGGTTAATCATCTGATTTTGTTATCATGTTCTGATTGCTGAACGTTAGAAGACTTGAGTGATAATGTGATCCTCAAGTCAAAATGTATGCTGGTATACAGATAGTTTCTTTTATTGAGATGCTTTCGTTTTCTGATATTTCCAACCTGGAAAATTTGTGTAAGTCATTACATTATGAGACAGGTTGCCCTAACCACAGCCACCCAATAGAGGACGAAAGGCAGGGTTATTTTAAATGTTTCATTGATTTGGGTTTTTTATGTACCTAATGTGTGGGATCTTTGTTTGTTTTAAATAATTGACTGGTTTAGGTCCCGGGTACCTACCGGATAATTTTTTTGTTTTAAACAGTATCTGGGTTATGGGTCCCTGCCAAATGGCATTTTTACTTGTGAAGGTTGTGTCTTCTGTACTGCTCTAGCATTTGAATTCTCTGAATGCAAAGCTCTCTCCCTTTCAAACGCTTGTGGGGCCTAGCTCAGGGTTCATACTTTTCTTTTCCAAACACTCCATTATTTTTTGTATGCATTTCATGTTTCCTCTATATGTTCTGCAACAATTATTTTATCTGCAGCCTGTGAATCTTTCTCAATAAATAAAATACGTGATAAATAATACTTGGTCATACGTGATGATTATATTAAACCATGTTTTGAAGCATTTGGGAGCCCATCCTAATAAGGATGAAAAGTACAATATAAGAAGCACATTATTCTAAGTGCATTACACCTCATGTAGGCATAGAGAGATTAGGTATGGTGTGTTGATTAATGTAATAGTATAATTGTGTACAGTCTATGAGAAAGGTTCTATAGGGAGGGAAGAAAATTAATTTGAAGCAGCTATTAGGATGATATGAAGGTGATAAGGCTTTAGCATTAATTATAGTATTGCTTATAAAACATATCTGCAAGTTCCCTTGACTACCAAAGAGTCATGTAACGGAGAATATCAAGCAAGTTAATTACAAACATAGGTGCAATGAAACTCCCCTGCCATTTCTGTGTTATACAGAAGTTATGTATTTTAAATCCTTTTGGGACCTTTTAAACAGTGAGAGATTTTCATGTTTTTAAAACTCAAATGTTGTTTCATAGAAGATTTGTCTAGGCTTTGGTGTAATCTATACTGCTAGCTATATAAAATGATTGCCATATGCATGATGTCGAACCCATCCCCCTGAATGCCCATCATGCCAAAATAATTCTCTTAGGGGCATATTTTCAAGGAGTTACCGCCACCAGAACGTCACTTCTTCCGACATTTTGGTGGCGTTAAGTCCTTTACTTTATTTACAAGGCGGCGTTAAGCCACTTAACGTGGCTTAACACCGCCTTGTAAATAATGCCCCTATTCACGCAGCACTTAGCGTGAGAGGGGCGTGCAATGGGTGTTGCTGTGGGCGTTCCACTGCAACACCCATTGCTTTTTAACGCTGCCCTATATTTACAAGGTATGGGGCAGTGCCAAAAAATATCGCCAGGGAATACCTGGTCTTAAGCAGGCGATGCGAGGAGAAACATTTAATTTCTCCTCGTATTTTGCTCAGATTGAAACAGCAAATCGCCTGTAAAGATTGTTTATGTGCAGGAATGTGTCCCTTCCTGCACATAAACAATCACCCCTGCAGCGCAGGCACCCTTGTAACATGGTGCAAGGGTGCTTGCGCTGGCGCTAGGCAGCTTCTTTAGCGCCAGCGCTAGGGGAAATGCTAGGGTGCGCTGCATTCTTGTAAATACAGTGCATCCCTGCGTTTTGAAACTGATGGCGTGCGGCGTTACCAATTTTGGAGTAACACCACTCTCTGCCAGTTTCTAGTAAGTATGCCCATTAGTGTTTTTTTGTCTAGCATGCTTGTTTCCTTTTACTGGTTGTAAGTGGGTGGCAGTACTATTATGTTCAAACTTGCTGTCTTCCGTCTCTTAGTGTCCAATATATTAATATTTAAATTTGCAATTTGGAAATGGCAAAAAATAACAAATTGCAGTTACTGGAATCAGGGTCGGACTGGCTACCGGGCGTTTTGGTGTGCTGCCAAGCTGGGGGCTGATTTCACTGCGGTGGGGGCTGATTTCGTTGATGGGGACCTGCGTGTGCTTCTAAATAAACAAAGCAAAACGAATGGTTTTAAGCACACGCAGGTCCCCATCAACGAAATCAGCCCCCAGCTTGGCAGCACACCAAAACGCCCGGTAGCCAGTCCGGCCCTGACTGGAATGCAAATCCCGATGTACAAAGTACTGTGAGTTCCAAATAGAATTTTTTTAGGATTTGCAAACACAATTAATTGATTTCTAATTTTCAATTTCTTAAAAGTCTTAAATTGCAAATCGGATGTCGCAAATTGCAACTATCGCACTGGCAGCAGCTGATAACATCTGAAGCAAGGAAGTGGGCCAAACTTTCCACACTGCAGGCCATAGGAGGGTTAATGAGTAGAGCTGGGCCACAAAGAACAATAAAGGGCATTGGAAATGGCAAGCCAGGAGCTTGTGCCACATGCTAGGTAGAATTCAGGAATATCGGAGGTTAGGAAGAAACTGGCAACAGTCACTGATGACTTCCCATGAAGGTCTTTGAACATTCTCAGTGAGATAGCACACCGCAGCTGGGTTGTAGTAAAGAGCCTGTTCCAGGTTTCTCCTGTTCTGGAAGGAAGAGCATCAAACTCTGCAACAGGTGTTGTAGAACAGTAATGCCTACACAGACAGTGAAGAGGTATCGAAACTGAGCAGTCTGTCAGTCACCGACAAACAAATGGGCATTGCACCAGAAGTCATTATGGAGAGGCGGAGGGGCAGAAATGGTGGGGCAGGGTCTACCACTGACAGGCCTACTGGTGGCAGTGGGAGGAAGAGATACTGAACGCTCAGCTGTTGTACCTCACATATTGTGTAAGTTATGTACTAAAACATTTTATCATCGAGTAGAAGCCACACATGACAGTTGCAACTTTCTCAGGGTTCGGTGGCAGTAGGCATTCCTCATAATCAAAGCTGTCATCATTTGGGAATATGGGAAGCGCATTTTGGGAGAAATGCTGTGCAACATTGCACAGAAGGCAATGATTTTGCGTTTCATCTAAGGGTCATACTGCAGGGCACCACCACTTCTTTTGTAGACATGTGTATCTGTCATTCAGAAGCTCAAATGTGTGCTCACTCACTGCTCTTGTATGCTTGTGTGCAACACGGTAACTTCTTTCAGTGGTTGTCACAGTATTGAGATACAGTCGGAGGAGCCAGGGATGTATGGCCTATGAACTGTCTCCTAAAATAGCCACAACACACCTGTCACTGTGTGACGATTGGTGTATTGTCATGACAATTAATATGTGACTTAGCCAATCCAAAACCAACCACCTCCAAATTCTTCACTGCCAATATGCCTGAACTTATAGGAGTCATGAGAACTCCCAGTATATCATGCTATGGGGTCTGTAATTAAGCACCAGACCTTGCACACAACCTGAATGTTGAGTGAGTGCTGGTTATTGGGACTGCAGTACAAGAATTAAGTGGCAGCGAGTGGACAGATCAAGACATGTTTCTTCCACTCAACTTATCACCTGTGGGAAATGTGTTAATCTGTAGAATGATGTTGATGTTCTTCAACTCCTTTGGGGGGGAGCTGTGTAAGACATTGTGGACATTAATTCTAGCCAGAATTGCATTCAGGATATTGTAAAAGAACCTGGACTGGGCATTCTATGACACCTTCTGTAGCTGCTATGCCCTGATAACTGCCTGAGGCCAGAACATGCAGGGTAGACCGGGCCTGCACATGTGTTGGGATGGCCTCACATCTTTGTGTGTGCACTTTCCAAGTTTGGCCATACATCTATATATCTAATATCACCTGACTGCCCAGCCTGTACTTCTCCTATGCCTCCTCCTCAGTTTGTTCAAAGATTGTGAGCCTGAACCTGAATGGTCTCTCCTGTCTCATTTTCTGCTGTGCTGCCAAAATTCTTATTCTTGCTGCTATGGAATGGGGGTATAGCCATTTTGAGGGAAAAAGCATTCTTGGTTTAGCTTTATAGTTTGTACCTGGTTACCACCTGCTTTAACTTGATGGTAACTTGTGAGTGCAAATTCCACATTTTGGGACTACTCCTAAACTGCAAATGTTTGGTACACAGCACCTGCGACTCGCATTTCGGGAATCAAATTTTGATAATTGCAAATTTGTGTCTGTTAGAAATAGAGTTACTGGTTGACTTGAGTGTGACCCCAGCAACCACAATCCTATTCAGGGGAAGGCACAAGCAACCCCCAAATTAACCTGTGCTCAGCCCCTGGTAGCTTGCCACAGAGCAGTCAGGCTTAACTGAGAGACAATGTGTAAAGTATTTGTGCACCACTTCAAACAGTAAAACAGTGACAACTCTACACCAACAAGATCCCACACCATGTTAAAAAAATAGAGCACAATTTAATAAATAAGACTAGAACTGGAGTTATGAATTTTTTAAGAATAAACTGCAATATAGTGCCTAGAAGCGTAAAGTACCAGCTGCGGCTATTTGGTCATGCAGGACTGGATTAAAGTCAAAAGTTCAGGCAGCCGCGGCCCGTGCAGGTAGGAGCAGTGGGGCAGTGGGGCCAGGTGGGGGGGGGGGACTTCGACAGACGACGAGGGGAAATTAAATAAATAATTAATTTGTCCTCGTCGTCTGTCGAAATACCCCCCACCCGGCCCCACCATTCTTAACTGCACGGGCCGCGGCTGAGTTCAGGCCAACCGCGATTGAGCGGGGTCGGCTACAGTCCCAGATTAGTACAGCTGAAGTTTTACCTTCTCAAGTTTTGTGCCAAGAGTCCCGTTCGCAATGGAGAGGATTCGAGAGAAGCAAGGAGAGCGTTGCGGGCGGCAGTCAGTGTGGTGTGAAGAGCAGGCTGGGCATCGCGGATGGACAGGCTGGAGCTTTGCGCTGGCGGTCCCCCGCGAGCTGTCGATGCTGTTGTGCGAGGCAGCGGCTCGTGCTGATTTTCAGAGAGAGCAGCTTGGATGTGAAGAGTCGAAACAGTTGATTTGAAGAGCTAGAGAGCCACAACAAGGGTCCAGGACCTGACAGGAATCACTTGAGTGTCAGGAACTCGCTGATGACATACCCCAGAGCTTTTGGGGAGCCTTTTATGTCACTGAGGCTCAGATCAAGAGGCCAACAGACTAACCCTTTGAGTCACTCTGGGGTCCTGGGTTCAAGATGAAGTTGCAGGTCCAGTTCTTCTTTCCCAGGAAAAAAGGCAGTAGGTTAGCACAGCAGGTCAGCAGTTCCTTTGATGCAGCAGTCCAGAAGAGTGGCAGTCCTTGTAGCAGCACAGCAGTCCTTCTTCCTGGCAGAGTAACCACAAGTCCAGAAGTGTACTGAAGTGGTGGTGTCTCAGATCCTTCTTTTTATACACAGTTGTGCCTTTGAAGTGGGGAGAAGCTTCTAGAGGCGTTCCTTTGAAGTGCACAGATGCTCTGCCTTCCCTGCCCTGGCTCCGGACTAACTATAGGTGGTATGCAGCCCTTTGTGCAGAGACAGGGCACAGCCTATTTAGGTGTAAGTGAGGCTGAGCCCTGCTCTTCCCTCCGATCCAGCCAGTGATAGCCCATCCAGTCACACCTAAGTTCCTATTGTGTGTAGCTGTCTAGGAGGAATACACAAAGCCCAACTGCCAACTACACCCAGTCATGTGACCAGAGACAGGCTGCAAGCACCAAATGGCTAAGGCAAGAAAATGCCAACTTTCTAAAAGTGCATTTTCAGAGTTGTAATTTAAAATCCGACTTTGTCATGAGTTAAGATTTTAAATTAGGATTCCAGAGACATCAAACATGAACTGGTCATCTCTTCCCACTTGGAAATTATACTTGTAAAATGTAATAAGGCAGCTCCAATGTTATCCTATTGAAGAGAGTGAAAACGATTTTAAGAGTTTTTCACAACCAGGACATGTAAAGCTTAAAAGTACATGTCTAACTTATTAAGTACACTGCATCCTGCCCTTTGGGCTGTCCAAGGCCTACCCTAGGGAGGACTTATATGTATAAAAAAGGAAGGTTTGGGCCTGGCAAAAGGTTTATTTTACTATCTCAAACAAAGAGACTAGGGAGTGAGCCCTCTTTGACTCCCCAAATCAATATACTGTAACCCACAAAAAAGAGGACTAGAAAAACTGCCAGAGAAACTTCTACTCTGTATCTCTGTCCAAAGAAAGCCACAACATAAGAAGTTGGAAGAAAAAGAAGGAGAGTAGGGATCAATGGGAAAATCAATAGATTTTTAAATACAGCCCTCACCCACTAGTTTAGTGGCATGCTTCATCATAGGGCTGCTTGTACGTCCAAGTGCAGATCAACACACTGGACAGAGCGCTATTTTTTAGAGGTGTTAGGTAAAGAAAGAGAAAAGTTTCCCTCATGAGGGATCGCTAGTGCAAAGGAAAGTGCGTTAAAACTGCCTCAAGTGGTTCCACCTAAATGCTTTTATTATTGGACCACCTTGGCAGGGTTAAAAATGTGAAGTGAGGGGTATATACAGGAAGAGCTACTACTCCTGATCCCCCTTGGAATAACCCAACATGTTTCGGCCACACTTAAATGCCCTTGTGGGTCATTGGCCTTCTTCAGGGTAAAGATCCCTCGCTAAGATTGGTCTATGTCACTGTGTGAACAATTGTTATTTAGTGGTTAAATCAACCTTACTTTTTTGCCGTAACACAATCGCCATTAATATCCGAGTTTCACAGTATAATCTCCTAACACGGACCTTCGTGGGGACACCGCCCTGTAGTCACACATTCGTAAAGGTCGGTGTTTCCAAGGACCACATGCCACTTCGTGTCCTACGTCGGTCTAGGTTTATTTTGCCAGGTCGCAATGGCAGGTTAAAACTGCACACACTGGCTCTGCAACGGCAGGCCTGAGAAACGTTTAAAGGGCTGCTTAAGTGGGTGGCACAATCAGTGCTGCAGGGCCACTAGTAGCATTTAATTTACAGGCCCTGGGTACATGTAGTGTACTTTACTAGGGACTTATAAATAAATGAAATATACCAATTGGGTATAAGCCAACGTTACCATGTTTTAGGGAAAGAGCACAAGCACTTCTGCACTGGTCAGCAGTGATAAAGTGCGCCAAGATCTAAGGCTAGCAAAAACAAAGTCAGAAAAACAGGAGGTCTGGAGGCAAAAAGTTAGGGGGAAACCACACCAAGGATGCCGGGTCTAACAGTGCCACAAACAATGTGAATCACAACATAGCCAGTTTGGTGTGCTTTGTTTGTGACCACTCCATTTTTTGTCTTTTCTACATTGCATTCCTACATTTTAGCAGTCCCAAACCTAGTGCAGCTGGTTTGTGATTAGCTTATTGTTCTTAAATCGGCATCTTAATTTTGTTTGTAGGGGTCCACTCTATTCCCACATCCCATTCCTCATTTCTTTCTTCGTATACCCATGTCACTTCATCATCTTTTTCACTCAACCGTGATTTTTCTCTACCCTTCTACAAATTCCTGCACCCTCCTACCTTGAACTCCTACGAATAGTTTTACCACAGCCTAGTCTCTTTTTTCTTGCCTGCATTATAGTACCTGTGCACCTGCCTTTACCCAATGCCTCTAGCCCTGCCTGTACGCTAGTGCAACAAATTATACCTATATATGACTACCTTTTACCTCATCTACAGCCTACTCCCCCTGACTCAACCTCTTTTCTCACCTATAAGTTAGTAATATCTACCCTTGCCTATATCCTAGTACTTCTACCCAAGTATATACCATTGTACCTCTAACCTAAGATACATATTACCTTTATCACTGCCTATACCCAGATACCTCCACTTAAACCACAGTATCTATACCGATACCATAGCATTTGTACTCTAGTACCTACCCTGCTGCCTCAGTTACTCCAATTACTTTTTCTCTTTATCTGTTTCTAGTGTCATTTTGTTTTCCACTGTATGACTTTTTTTGTTTAATTTACTCAAGCAGTTTGAGAAAACTGATTTTTCGTTTTACAAATTTACCAAAATGGAGTTTTACCAGCCAAACGTTGTCAGACTATTTCCATTTTGTTTTTGCATTTGTTTTTTCCATTTAGTTTTTTTTTCTGAAAGCGAGACAACCCGTGTAAAGGACATCAATAAAGAGTTTTTTTCCAGTTATGGCAAGTATAGTTTTAATACATTTAAATCACAGTTATTGCAAGAATTTAAGGCCATATAAATGTTATTTGTGCTCTAACATCCATTGTGCAGACCATAGGCATAGGAAATACACAGGATTATAGAGGCTAGCTGCCAATAATGGGGTTTATTTTTCAGTGCAGGGTTAAATGTAACTTCAAGTAGGCCACAGGAGTGTAGACTGCGCTGTCTGCGATGACGTTATTGACAACTACTCCGTTACAATTTAATGTTGTGCATGGATTCCCCAAATCATCTCGCCCTGCTTAGAGCAGCAGCAGAGAGGTAGAAGGATCATGAGGGACCCTTGCACCGCAAGGCCCAAGGCCTCACTTCTCTCAAGCATCCTGTCATCCACCTTTCCAACCTCACGCGAACCTTCGTTGCACAATGTAATAGAAAATACAAAATGTCCTGCCAGCGCCCCCCTCCCGCCCCCCTTCAGGAGGACATTCCACTCCCTCTCAATCCAAAAAACGCATAGTTGGCACCCTGCCTACTATGTACTTCTAATGAGACAATTACGATGTGTATGGTAATGAAAATATGCAGATCTTTAAAAATGAAAATTCCCTGACCTTCATTTTCAGACGGGAGACTCGGGATTTCCATTGCGGAGCTGGCTACTGACGCTCATGCGTGACGACAGTCTGAATGTGCATTGTGCACACCTGGAGGCTCACAGCAGGGCACGCGCCATTACTGGACGGCATTGTGGCTTGAGGAAAAGCTGCTTTAGACGCCTGTATCAGTCAGGTGGCGCTTTAAAATACTCACCTGACCTGTGCACAATTTATGTATAAGACATTGTGCACCTATGCCATATGATGAAGAGGATGAAGATGTATAATTACCTCAGAAAACGTATGCCTTCACTTACAAGTCACTCCCATCAATTCGAAAATCTAGTAAGCTACACACTATGGGCCAGATGTACGACCTTAGTAAATTGCGACTCGCAATTTGCGCTCGATTGCGAGTCGCAATTTACTATGCACAACAGTGTCAGAGACACTGATTGCGATTCCCAATGGGGTCACAAAATGCGAGGCTCATTAATATTAATGAGGCACTCGCATTTTGCGACCCCATTGGGAATGGCTGTCCCCCCCAGGGATGGTGGCCTGCTGGGCTCAGCAGACCACCATGTCTGGGACTGCTTTTAAATGCAGCAGCTTTTTTTTTTTTTTAAATGCAGCCCTTTTCCTTAAAGGAAAACGGGATGCATTTAAAAAATTAAAATGAAACGTTTTCGTTTCATTTTTTAAGGGATGCAGTGGTCCCTGGGACTACTGCCTGCCCTTAAAAAATATTTTCGCATGCATTTGCAAAGGGGAAGGGGTCCCCTGGGGACCCCTTCCCATTTGCGATTGCATTACCACCTACTTGAAGTAGGTGGTAATTTGTGAGTGTTTTGCGACCGCAATTGCGGTCGCAAAACATTTATACATGGGTCATGAGTCGCTATTAGGAAGAGAACGCCCCTTCCTAATAGCGAGTCGCAAAACCTTTTGCGAGTCGCTAATTGATTAGCGACTCGCAAAATAGGTTTTGTATGTGGGCCTAAGGTTTTTAGCGTGCGCAAACGGGTCTAAAACCCGTTTGCGCACGCTGAAAACCGTAGTACATCTGGCACTATGACTATACCGACCCATCTGTCTTAGTTTATCCCCGCACAATATCATCATTATCCTTATAAACTACCTACTACCACTATACTCCTCCTATCTACCATAGCATACGCCCCACTGCAAAATAAACCCTACAACAGAAATACAACAGAATGAGTCAGATAGTTTCTAGTATGCTATAGGGATGCACAGGGTGATTGATTTATTTTCTGCATTTCGGGCACATCTTGTACATAGTCTCACTGGGGACGCCTGCGGCGATGAATGTGACTGAGATGAGACAGATGGAGAGGGTAAATGGCTACCATCTCTAGGAAAGCCCAGTACTTGGCTCACAGACATCCACTGCTTCTCAGACCACTCTAATATATTAGTTGGTAGGACATTTGTACCTGTGCAGTTGGTTTGACATGTTTTTGACAGATTCAGACATTTTCCTCATTACTCTGCAATTGGCTCGGCCATTCTCTAGAGATATTTGTGCTTCTCACTAATTTCTCCTCTGCTGGAAACGATTCCGCATTGCTCATCTTGACTCCAGACACTGTCAGAATGTCCCTTAGTGTGACACTTGTGTCACTGAGGGTTTTTCTGCTGAGCTATGTGCTTCTTATTACCTCTGCATCACCAGACTACATTTCTCGTAGCTTGTGGGTAATGTCAGACTAGGTCTGTGTAAGGCTCCCAGTTCCCAATGCAGGCGTTGTTTCTGCTTTGGTATGTTCCCTGGCAGGTAGTTTTGTAAGCACTGCATGTTGCTCAATTTCCCGTGTGTCTCTGCCCCATAGATCATGCCCAGTGGAGGATTGATGAAACAAATTATCACCTGCTGGCCCTGACTCCCCAGATTAGTGAACATACTGGTTGTGTGTGAGACTTCAGATGGCCATTGATGTAGATGCAATTGCTGGAATTTTTGGTGTAAAGACCAAAGATAAAGAGGTGGTTACATTTGTTGTGGTCGTCAGATATGTTGTAATAATGGAAGCTGCATTATCTGCAGTGCTGGCGTAAGTTGAGGGTATTGCAGATACAATTACAGTAGGGATAGTGGGAATGAACACTGGCAATATATGCTATTTGGTACAGCAGTGGTGGTGCTGATTATGGATTGATGGGTTCTGTGCATTCTTGTATTTCTAAGAGGAGGAGCACAACTTGTTGATGGGACATTCTCCTCTTTGGATTCATCAGGCTCAGTTTCACCTATAAAGCAGTAACATACTGTGTTAAATTGGTTGTTTAAAATGTGAAAACCAGCTTGATCAAGTAATACATAGCGATTGAAACAGGAACATATGTGAAGGACTAACGTTGGTAAGCCTTGTGGCATTATGGAGTGCATGGCTTTTGAATTACACAACAAATTAATTTCAGACCATTGTTTAGTATTGTATCTGATAGAGTCATCTAGCCGCAGATTCCATACCTTTGGATTCTCCAGGGGTCAGACTGGATCCGGAAGATTTTTCTTCGAGCAATAGCCCTGCACGCCGGCAGGTGGCGTCAGTCGGATCTGCGCCCGAAGTGACGTCTGCGTCACCTATATAGAGGCCACCTCAGCGCACTGTTCTTTTCATTCCGCGCCAGTCAAGCGCTGATCCGTGAAGAGAGCTACCCTCTGTCACTTTTTGACAGGATTTTTTGACTTTTTGTCAACTCCTTTTTTGGTGTGTAGGAAGTCATGTCTAGGAAGACTTCAGCCTTAAAACTGTGCGACTACTGTCACGGTGCCATGTTGTTTGCCTGTGGTGTCTAGAGCATGACCGCCACTCAAAGTCATGCTCCAACTGCTGGACCATGGCTCTGAAGGCTTTGGGGGACCAGTCCCTAAAGCTACTTGTGGCCTGGCAGGCGACACCGTGTCGCTTGACTCCTCGGAGATCATGGATCCAGTTGAGAGGAAGGTCGAGATCATTGTGACATTCAGGTAAGAGGCACAAAGAAAACAAGAAGAAAGAACACAAGAAGTCAAAGCATGACTTCTCCCCGCCCATCAGCTGACGCAACGGAGGAGCCTCGGCGTTCAAGGCCTTGTTCTCCAGAACTTGCACCTGTATCGTCTCCACGCATCGCTGCCTTTCCTGGAGCCATAGTGACCCCCGCTCAATGTAAAGAATTTTATGAGGCCATGCGCCTCATTTTTGAGTGGCCTGACCCCTCTAGCACGTTTTCCGGCCCGGGAGGTCAGAGGGGGGCCCATTGGGTTCCGTGTCAGCAGCTCCGACGCTTAGGGCCCCCGTGGATCCATGAATGGATCTGGACCAGCGCTGGTCGTGTCATTGCGACCTTCCCTGGCGCCAGCCCTGACGATGGTCTCGACTCCATTGGTGCCCACTGGCGTCATCAGCCCCATTCTGATTACAGACGACCAGGAGCCGGTACCGCGTTGGATGACACCGATTTCAGCACCAACGGGACCTCTAGGTCCTAGGTCGCTTCCACAGCCTTATTCTGAAGGACTAGGAGTGGAAGAAGATTGGAAGGGGTCGCTGGACCCTTTTGAAGACAAGCGTTACGAGGAAATGGACTGGTATGAGGAATTGGGTAAGGCCATTGGACTGGATACTTCTCTAGATACTGGCATGCTTTCTTCCCCTACCGTGGCTATTGAGGAGGGAGCGTCTTATGCTATGGTGGTGCGAAGGGCAGCTGAGGTGCTTGACCTTCAGCTTCCTTCAGTGGTGGTCAAGACTAACATCTTGACAGAGGTGCTTTAGCCAGGGGTTTCCTCCTCAGAACCCTTGATCCCTTGTAATGAGGTCCTCACTGATGTCCTATTGGGAACCCGGTCCAAGCCAAGCACAGGGGCTCTTGTGAATAGGGTGATTGCCTGCCACCTCCGCACTGCTCGGGGTGGCCCAAATGTCCTAACTACCCACCCTACCCCGGAGAGCTTGGTAGTCCAAGCCTCTTAATCCCACGGCACGTTCCCTTCCGTTCACCCGTACAGTTGGGGCAAGAAAATCTTTTCTTCCACTAGCCTTACATTGCGATCGGTGAACACCGTATGCTTATTGGACTGTTATTCCCACTCTTTGTGGGAAATGGTTGCTCAAGTGCTGCCACAGGTTCCAGAGAAGGCCCAGGCAGTCCTTTCTCAAAGAATATAAGATGGGAGAGATGCAGCAAATTCACCATAAGGTGTGGTTTAGACACAACCGACTTGCTGGTAGAGCGATTTCATCGACGGTGGCTGTTTGATGCCACGCCTGGCAGAGAACATCTGGCTTTTCGGGGGATGTACAGGCCTCGCTCATGGACATATCCTTTGATGGCACCCGTCACCTCGGAGATAAGGCAGACATGGCGCTGGAGCTCTTTAAGGACTCACGGGCTATGGCCAAGTCCTTGGGCCTCTCAGTGGCTGTACAGCCCCAGTCTGCCCTTCGGCCCTTTTGTGTCTCTGCAAGGGGATTTCAGCTGTGCCATATCCTGGCCACAAAGCCGTGCAAGCTCCACAACCCCTGCGGCTCCAGTGGCACGGCTAGTTCCGACACGTGTGTCAGGAGACCAACAGTCCGGTCAAACCACCCCCTCACCCCCAGCAGCTTCAGCCTCCAAGCCCTCCTAGTCTTGCCCTTCCAGACCATGGTCGGCCAGTTGGTGTTTACATCGGACAGGTGGGTCCTCCAGATAGTCTGATGGGCTACTCCTGCCACTTCGAGACCACCCCTCCCTCCATCCTACGACCAGCTGGAGGAGGATCATTCAATTTTGCTTCAGGAGGAAGTTATGACTCTCTTGGCTAAGGGAGCCATAGAGAGGGTTCCGGCACCAGAAGTAGGCTGTGGTTGTTATTCCCACTACTTTCTGGTCCCGAAAATGGACAAGGCCTGTATCCTAGACCTACAAGCCCTCAACTATGAAAAATTCAAGATACTCATATTAGCTCAGGTCCTGTCTGCCCTAGACCCTAGTGACTGGATGGTAGCGTTGGACATGCAGGACGTCCATTTTCACATTCCCATCCTGCCTGCCCATTGTTGCCACCTGTGATTTACAGTTGGCCACGAGCATTTTCTGTTCACCTTGCTCCCTTTTGGCCTTACCAGCGCCCCTCTAGTCTTCACCAAGGTGATGGCAGTGGTCGCAGCTCATCTGCACAGATCAGGGATGCCAGTCTTCCCTTATCTCAATGACTGGCCGCTGACAGTGAGCTCACCCCAGACTGTCATCTCCCACCTCCAGACTACGATGAAGCTCCAGCATTCGCTGGAGTTCACTATCAACGTGCCAAAGTCACACCTGACTCCCTCTCAGACGCTCCCTTTCATTGAAGCCATTCTGGACATACTGCAGTTTTGGGCCTATCCTCCTGAGTGGCGAGTCCAGGATATTCAGGCTATGATTCCAATATTTCAGCCTCTATCCTGGATTTCGGTGAGAATGACTCTGAGGCTGCGGGGTCTCATGGCCTCCTGCATCCTGCTAGTGACACATGCCAGATGGCATATGCAGGATCTGCAGTGGTACCTGAAGTTCCAGTGGGTGCAGCATCAGGGGAATCTCTCCGACATGATCCAGATCACGGAGGGTACTGCAAGAGACCTGCAGTGGTGGCTGACAAGCCGTGATTGGGTCAGAGGCAGACCCCTCTCTCTTCCCCAACCAGATCCCACAGTAGTGACAGATGCATCACTCCTGGGATGGGACGGCGATCTGGGAGATGTGGAAATCAGAGGACTCTGGTCTCCAGTGGATTCTGGGCTCCACATCAACCTGTTGGAGCTCCGAGCGATCCGTTTAGCATTGAAAGCCTTTCTACCCTCCATCAAGGGGAGGGTAGTGCAGGTGTTCACGAACAACACCATCGCCATGTGAGACTACCACAAACAGGGCAGGATGGGATCGTGGACCCTTTTGTCAAGAGACCCAGTGCCTCTGGACATGGCTGGAACAGCAGGGCAAATCCCTGCTGGTTCAACATCTGGTAGGTTCTCTGAAAGCTGGGGGGGACAAACTTAGATGCCTAGCAGGTCACGAATGGCGTCTCCATCCGGAGGCGGGTCTCTTTCAGCAATGGGGAGAGCCTTGGTTAGATCTGTTCACCTCCGCCCAGAACATGCAATATCAGCAGTTTTGTGCTCTGGAGTTTCCAAGGCGGCTCTCGCTTGGAGACACTTTTTGTCTCAAGTGGAGCTCAGGCCTCCTGCACGCCTTTCCTCCCATATTTGTGAAAATCTTTTTAGGAAATTCAATACTGAGTGGACCTTGAAAAATGTCAATATCAATATATTATTAACCAGATGCTAATCATTATCAACAAATATATTTTTATTCAGATATTTTTTTCTTTTATCATTTTTTGTTAAAAGTCAACACCAATACATTATATACATATTCGAAAATGCTTATTTAATACAATGCATATCACTGAATTGGTATATTTCTGTAATAATTCTTACTACATCCTTTACAGACTTACTCCCACATTCATCCACTATCTGCCTTATCATAAGTTGGATACAAATGTATACAGAAATTCAAAGCATTTGTTATATTTTAGGCAAAACAGCGTTTGTCCATTATTTTTATTACAAATGACCTCTAGTCGGTGCTAGACATAGATTTTTTCCATATGGGGTATGTTACAATTCGTTAAGGATTTAGTATCACCAATTAGGACATGGCATCTATTTCAATCAAAGAGAACATTCATAATAGTCATGGCTAGAATAAGTCGTATCATACGCGCGTTTGGGCTTTGAGCCTTCGTCAGGAAGCCATGTTTGATATGAATCCTTATAGCTGAAGGTTGAGCATGTAGTCTTAGAGAAGATATCTGAATGGTTTATATTCTGAATCTGTCTACAGACTGATGGTGGTGTAAAAATACTGCAATCCAATGGAGAAGGCGCAAAATTTATGCCACCCGGTATGTGAGTCTCTTAGGTCGTGATGAAGGAATCTGTATAACGCGCCGGGGGAACCCAAAAGCACTTCGGTATGCTGAAGCCTCTTTCTTTGTCTGTACCTTTCGTTGCTGAAGATATGAAACTGGTGCCGTATAAATGACATATGTATGTCATTTAATTAATAGACGGGACTACGCTGCCGGCTGGAACTCGAGAGAAACACACGCCCGCGTGTTGATCGCACCAGCACCAGTTTCATATCTTCAGCAACGAACAGTATGGACAGAGAAAGAGGCTTCAGCATACCGAAGTATTTTCTGGTTCCCCCGGCGTGTTATACAGATTTCTGTTCTGGCAGCCAGGCGTTCCTCCACTAAGATAGTATACGCCTGCTGGTGGAAGAAATTTGTAATATGTTGTTCAGAGAAGCCTATAGACCCTCTTTCTGCTTTCCTTTCCAATGTTTTACTTTTTATTTTGACCCTCGCCCAGCAGGGCTCTGCTTTGGGCACTCTGAAGGGTTAGTTGTCTGCTTTGTCTGATTTCCTGAGGCTGCTAGACCAACCCTCCTTATTTAAGTCACCCATTGTACATAGAGTCCTCAAAGGCCTTGTGCATATGTTTCCACCTTTCCCCTTCATTATGCCTCAGTGGGACCTTATTTTGGTTCTTACCTTCTTCCTGTGTGCTCCTTTTGAGCCCCTTCACAATTGCTCCCTCCGGCTGTTCACAATTAAAACAGCCTTTTTAGTGGCAGTCACATCTGCCAAGAGGATGAGCGAGCTGGAGGCTCTATTGTCCAAGCCCCCCTTCTTGACGAGATTCCCTGACAAGTTGGTGCTATGCACTAGAGCCTCATTCCTGCCAAAATTGGTAACATCTTTCAATGTGGGACAGTCGGTCACCTTGCCCATTTTCTACGGTCCTCCACATCTCTCTAAGGAAGATGAGCAGCTCCACCTTCTGGACCCAAAAAGAGCGTTGTTGTTCTACCTTGACCACACTAAAGAATTCCGGGTGGACGACCAACTCTTCGTGGGGTATCTTGTGCGAAGAAAGGTCGGGCAGTGCAGAAACAGACAATCTCTTGATGGGTCATTCTCTGCATCAGGACCTGCTATGTTTTGGGAAAGAAGCTGCCTCCTGAAGCCTTAAGAGTTCATTCCACCAGAGCTAAGACTGCAACCACTGCATTAGCACGTGGAGTCCCAGTCCTGGACATCTGCCAGGCAGGAACGTAGTCGTCCCTGCACACATTTACCAAGCATTACTGCCTGTCAGTGAGGTCCGCAGGGACAGGCCCTTCGCCCGTTCGGTCCTGCAGGACTTCTTAGTATAGAATTTGTCCGCAGTCCACCACCCGGGATGGTATTGCTTGGATATCTATTCAAAGGTAAGGAATTTGCGGCTAGATGTCTATATCAGATGGACAAGTTACTTATCTTTGGTATGCCTTATCTGGTAGAGACAGTATCTAGCCGCAGATTCCTTACCGACTCACCCATTCGCCTCGCACTGCAGACAAGTTTCTAGGGTGAAGGTTGTTCCCTTTCAAGGCCCTAGTTTTTTCAAACACACCAGTGTCAGGACTATTCATGGCTCTGCATTTTTGGTGTGAAAAGTCATGAAAAGTAACTGATGTCAGCGTGCCGAGATGGCGCCTATATAGGCAACGCTGGCGTCACTTCTGGCGTGAACGACTTCAACGACGTCACACGGAGCAGATCGACGCCACCTACTGGCGCGCAGCTGTATTCCTCAAAGAAAAATCTTCCGATATAGTTTGACGCCTGGGGAATTCAAAGGTAAGGAATCTACGGCTAGATACTGTCTCTACCAGATAAGGCATTACCAAAGTTAAGTAACTTGTCCGTTAGGTCAGCACGTATTAATATGAATACATCTGTTTTGATAATGTCGTACCATTTTATCAGGGGTCTTTCAGAGAAGTTGAAGAAATATTCACTGACTAATATCTTGTCTTTAAAATGTTCAGATTCTGTACCTATTCCATCATTACGAGTGAGCTATACTAATTCCTGTGATTTCCCTAGAAATACTCATTTTTTACAAATCAAATACATAAACTGAGCTATTCCACCATAGACCGGCGGCGCTTATACAAAACGCATAAATCTGACGAGGCTAGTAACTCTCGCTGTAGAATTATCTTGCCACTTGTAACGAGGGCCTTAGGTCCAGGACCTTACATAAGATAAATTAATTATTGCATGTGGCTAATATTGTGTAAAAAATTGCCTTCCATAAATACATAATAATATGCAATGACAGCCAGTTTGTTGTTTTAAAGTACAGAAAAAGACGGGTTAAGTTAAAGGATAAGTGTATTTTGGAGTAGCACACACTTACCGCCTCTGATGTTCCTCCAAATTGAGTGTAATTGATGCTGCTCAAGTCCATATCTGAGCTAACAATTTCTTCCTGAGGCTCAAGTTTCAGGTCAGGTGCTCAGCCCCCACCTGTTCCAAGACTCTGCTTTCAGTGCTAAGTTGACGTAACCTCCTTTTAAAACCATTAAATATTTTTTGTACACTTTTGTAGGCTGATCGGAGTCTGCATTGACCTTATCTGCGATCTTCTGCCAACCATGTGTACAGACTTTAGGAGCAGTTGCCATGAGATAGTCCAATTTCTTCATAGACAATGAGCTCCTTTTCAGAAAATATAGGTTTTCTAAAGCTCTCAGCAGCCATGACTGAAGAAATTGTGTGCTATACAAAAAAGTGAGGGGTGGAATGCTTGAATTAATTTCAGCCACTGGTAATCACTTTGGGCCGAATTCCAGTCCATCGTTCTCCTGCGCAATTTGCCACTGCAGACAGAAACCAGCCAGCGGATCAGTTTTGACACTGCCCCAATAGGTACAGTCTAGCCCAAACTGCCAGGCGAGGCTTCCTCTGAATGGGAACACAAGCAACCCAAGACCTGTTTTGGCCTATTTGGGCCTCTCCAGTCAGGGGTAGCTTGAGTCCTATGGCACAGTGAACCCAAAACCCACATCTTGGCATATCTGTCAGGCATAAAGCCTTGCACTAACATATACAAAAAAGTGATGGGTGGAGAGCTTGTATTAATGGTAGTCACTCTGGGCCACATTCCAGTTCATCGTTCTTTGAACTTGGTTAGAATGCTACTCCGAGCACCAGCTAGTGATTAAACTATTTGCATGCCTTCCTCCCATAAACGTTTGTAAATTGGAAGAGATTTTGTACCATATTTAGTGGATTATTTTCCTGAGATTAGGATGGCAGTGGATGGTGTTTCGCAAAGGTAGACCATCTAAAATAATCCAAAATGACTACGAATAGGATTTTATAGTGTTTGGTGAGAGGTGGTAGTCAGTGGCTACCTGAATCTTCAATAATACACACAGGAAGTAATCAAACAATTGTATTCCATATCATGTGATATTGGGAATGATTTGTTTCCTGTTTTTCTTGAGCAAAATCTTGAAATTTAAGCACATGCGGAATTACTGGGTATGATAATTCCACCACTAGAATTACCATGTGCAGGGTTTCTATATGCAGAAACATACCCACTAAGTCTTATTCTGCTGTATCTGGTAAAAATGCATATTCACCATTTTACCGGCCAGTATTATTGATGCACAGAATTGGTGTTACCCGATGCGATGTGTATACACTAAGTAATCAGATGAATCGTAATCAGGGAGTTGCCTGACAATTAAAAGAAAAACAAAAGCCATTCTAAGATAATCTATCATGCACAGCCATCAGTACAGCTACATTACAGAGTACATATTGCACATTGTAAAATTCCACACCAAAAGCAGAATTGAGTGGCATTGTGTGCTCATGCATAAAAAGAGCCACACCAACATGTCCTACAGATCAACAGTAGCAGCTACAAGGATTGATGAGAATAGCAGGAGACCTGCCATAGGGGTGTACTGAACTGCGGGCCACATGTACGTAGGTTTCATTTTGCGATTACCTAACAGCACATTTTTGTGATTCACTATTAGGTAATTGCAAACACCTATGTACTAATGAATCTTTGACACATTGAGCGACTCCTAATGGGGTCACAATTGACCTACCTCATTAATATTCATGAGGTTGGTCGCAATTTGCGACCCATTGGGAATTGCTAAAAAGACAGGGATGGTGGCCTGCTGGGGACAGCAGACCACCATGCCTGTATTTGCTTTTAAATAAAGCAATGTTTTTATTTTTAATGTAGCCCGTTTTCAATAAAAGAAAACAGGATGCGTTCAAAAGCCAAAATTAAATTTTTTCTTTTCATTTTTCATAAGTAGACAGTGGTCTGTGGAACCGCTGCCTGCTCTTAAAAAATGTTTTCACATACATTCACAAAGGGGAAGGGGTCTCTTGGGGACCCCTTCCCGTTTGCGAATGGGTTACCACCAACTTCAAGTTGGTGGTAAAATGCAAATGTTTTGCTACCGCATTTCGGTCGCAAAACGTTCTTACATACCACTATGAGTTGCTATTAGGAAGGGACACCCTTAACACTCCCCTTATTAATACCGAACCACTAACCCATTTTGCGATTAGGTAATAGGTTACCGAATTGTAAAATGGGCCTTTGTACATAGAAAATGCTTTTTTCTGGTCGCAAATGGCCCAGTTCTGCAAATCGGGCCATTTGCGACATGAAAAAAGCTACATACATGTGGCCCCAAAAAACTATCACTCTGCCTGAGTAATAGTGACTCTGGGTAGGAACTAGGTTTGTCCAAGTGCAGTAGTTCACCTTTAAGGATAGGCATACTGCCCCAGAAGTGGGACCGTAAGTGGGCAGCGTGGAATGATTACCGGGGTGACATTTGCTTATCTCCTACGGTGGAATTGTGCCATAGCGAATCTAGATTGCATGGCTTATCTAATGCTATTGAAGAAACACCTGATTGATGTATTAGGGAGAGATGATGTACGCACCATAGCATATGTACGCTTTGTATCTGATTGTGGGTTTATTTGGATGAACTGCATTGCTGTGTTTTTGATACGATTGATAAAAAGCAAAAAAAAAAAAAGGATAGGCATACTGTTGCGTACTTCTGAGTGGCATAGACACAGGAACGTGAATGAAGTAGAAGATGCTTTATTCCGGTATATCCAAACAGCACAACGACAATCCCACCAACAGCTCCAGGCGTCAGCAAGCAATGAATCTCCTGGAACCCTCGCATCAGAATCCCCTCTCCCTCACATTTCATATGATACGTTCTACCCCATGAACACGTGAAACACAACACATCTTCCCCCTTAACAACACAACAATAAGAAAGATAGACAACACCCAAGGACATCACGCACCGACACATACCTACACAGACTAAACTGACATCAACACAAAACCCACCCTAAACATACTAAAGAACCGCAACCCTTCAGTGTAATAACCAGATACCCTCAAACTGTAAAACTGGACCCATCACTCCAACACATAATCTTTCAAATATTCAGGTGGACGCACCCCTCTCCTGTTTTCCCTTGAAGAGACTGAACATTCTGTGTCAACACCAAAACGGTGCCTCTCGTGCACCTAAACCATAGCCTCACCAGTCATGTCACCTACACCCAAAACCGATGAAAAACACTCATCTGACCGAGCCTGCCCTACCTGTCCAGGAACTTTCTGCTCAATCAACCACCATCCTTCTGTTTGAGAGCCCTCCTTGTCATCATCCACTCTCACATATCCTTTGTCTCCTACTAGGACCACACTTCTCTTTCTCCACCGTTTTTCCATTCTCAACCAAAACTGCATGTTAAGGGACCTTGATAATACGTGTTTTAAGGAAAACAATTAGAATTACTCTTCTTGGAACCCACTGGCCTTTTCACTTTGGCTGCATCACCCACCTCAAAGTGAACCTCCCTAACCTTTTTATCCTTGTTATAACACATTTTGGTTTTTAGCTGAGCACTCTCCACCTTGTTGTGCATCTATTCCAGATCAGGTAATCTGTCCATGCTCTGTGTATGTTCCAGCACCCAACCGGGACTCACTTTACAAGACCCATACCTGCTCTTTGGCAACACAAAGGGAGTCCCTGAACGTTTTGCCTTCCTCCTAGTATTTTTTCTGACCTGGTGTTGGTGGTTTTAGGACTCTGGGCACTTTAGCACTGCTGTCCGGTGTAAAGTGCGTGTGCTCTCTATGGATAAATGTGGTAAGATTGGTCTACACCTGTTTGGCGTATTTAATTTACCTATCAGTCCCCAGTAAAGTGGTATCTCAGATACTGGTGGGCTTGCAGCGCTGATTGCGCCACCCACTATAGTAGCCTTTCAAACCTGTCTCAGGCCTCTGCCATTGCAGGGCCTGCGCACGCAGTTTACTGCCGCTGTAACGTGGCACATAAAGTGGGTGCCACGTCTATGACTCCCCTTTTACTACATATTAGTCACCCCTAAGGTAGGCCCTAGCTACCCCTATGGGCAGGGTGCATTGTAGGTAAAAGGTAGGACATGTACCTTAATTGTGTGACATGTCCTGGTAGTGACAAACAGCCATTTTGGTTTCTCACTGCTGTGAGGCTGCCCTCTCATAGGAATGCATTGGGGATTCCCTGATAAGTGTTTCAGTGGTAATTTCTAATATGAGAGGAGCAGCGTGGTCAAGTTTGGTATATGTGGAATAGTAATAATAAATGCTGCGTGATGGTGTACGCAGATTTATTATCACTATTTTAGAAATGCCACTTTTAGAAGTTGCCATTTCTGTGTGCTATGTGTCTTTGTGCCTGCCTGATGTGTATTGCATGTCTGGCTCTGGAGTGATAGGGGCTGGTGAGCTGCAGTGGCTCCAGAGGGGCTGTGTGAGTCAGCGCTAGGCTGAATAGGTAGATCTGCATTTGAAGTAGTGGGAGGAGTAGACCCTGACCATGAATAGGTCTGTGCCTGCCTTGTTCAAAGCTGGCTCCGCCCCCCTGTGGTGTGTCTGGGGCCAGGACTTACTCTGACAATGAGGGTGTTTGTGCCCTGTAAACAAAGGTTGGAGTGCCCCCCAGAACTGGTTTGTCCGGGCCTAGGCCTGTGCCAGGGAGAGAGAACAAAGACATGTGAGGTATAAGTACTGGGGCTGTGACCACATGATAGTGTACTGCTTGGTGCTGACCTGGAACTGGTGGCCGGCAGGCTTCTGGGCTGCCAGGAGGAACCGCCGTGGGACCCAGCTCCTGCTTCCTGAGGGTCCCTACGTGTTGGCCTGCCTGTGCCCAGCTCTGCTCCTCTGACTTTGAGACTTAGCGCCTCGTGAGCACTTCCAGGATTACTTGCCTGGTGCCAGCAAACGGGAGGAGTGCTGGTGCCCTGCAGCGTGGGCCGCGCTCCTCTCCCCAAGGTGACTGGAGCCCCAGAGGGGGGCCCACACCATCCCGGGGCATGAGGAGTGCCTCAGGAGTTTCTGCGCTCAAAAGCGCTGTGCTATAGGAATCCCGGCGCTGGGATTCCTCCACGTTGCCAATCCAAAACAGGAAGCCAGGCGGCGCTTGCCTGACTGTGGGCGGGGCTCCCCGTAAGGAGGAGGAGAGCCCCGCGTGTCTGACTGCCCGCGTTGCTGGACCCAAAGAGGAAACCCGGTGATTGCAGCCTGATTGGGGGGCCGGCCGAAGGAAGTCAGGCAGGAGCAAAGCCTGACGGTGGGCGGGAGCCTACCCCGCATTGGTGAGCACCCAAAAGAGGGACCGGAGCCTCGCGGGCTCCCTGCCGAAGTTCTGCTGTGTCCCGGAGGAAGTCTGGAGAAGCCCCGGTGAGTGGGGCCTGTGCAGGGCACGGCTGGTGCCTATGTGAGGTGTCTGTTGTACCAGGAGGAGCCCGGTGAAAGGGGTTCCCAAGGCACTGTTGGTGCCGGTGCTTATTCTTACAGCTGCACCGCCAGGGTGCGGGCAGCTGCAACACAGGGGCATTTTCTTTTGTGGGTGCTAAACCCAGACAAGGGCGAGTGGCACCCTCGCCCCATTACCTTGCGGGCCAATCTGGAGGCCTCGGTGTAAGCCCTGGTGGAGGAAGGAACCTTCACAACCGTACCACGCAGTCCCGGTGGTGAGCGATGAGGCGCAGGGACTGCCAATAGGGGGCCCGTGGGTACCCAGGGATATTGGGACCTGCTGACTATGTTTAGCGATGGTGCACTGTTGCGGATTATGTTTGGCATAATGTGTTGCGGTTAAGTGCCACTGAGGTGCACTGCTAATGTAGGATATGCCTATGGTGGTTTATACCTAATATGTTTTATGCATAAAGTGTTTATGCCTAAATGTGAATGCCTAAGGTGGTTTATGCTGAGTACAGTATTTTATCAGTAGTTACTGGTTGTTTTATCTTTTTACTACCGGTTCTAATGGTTCTGACAGTGGCCCGATTGGCCCTGTCATGAATATAATCCCTGTACAAGTATTACCTAGTGCCAGATGGCACAGTGTATATTTGTGATTATGATCTAATGTGTTTATGAGTAATACAAAGGCTATTTTTTATATAACCTTGTGTGGAGTTTCTTTTGTGGTGTGCCTAGTGTGTCGCTGCTGGGTGTGTGTTGCGCAAACGCTTTACACATTGCCACTCTCTCCACCATACCATTACCATGTGGGCTATACAGGGCCACCGGCAGGTGCTTAACTCCAAATGACTTAAACGATTGCATCAAGTGTGACTTAAACTGGACTCCATTGTCCATAATCAGAGACTGGGGAACTCCTTCCCTATGCCTATGAAACATGTCCTTCAATAGCTCCACAACCGCTATGGTAGTTGGTTCTCCCAGAAACTTGCACTTGACCTATTTTGAATAATAATCTTCTAGCATCAATGCATACCTCATATCACAGTTAAGATTATACATTGGGCTAACAAAATCCATCCCCAAATTCTCCCAGGAGCTATTGGAAAATGTTACTGGGTGAAGAGAGGTATTGCGCACACACACACACACACACACACACACACACAGCCTTGTCATCTTCTTGACAACTCAAACACCTGCCCACATGCGTCTCCAATTCGGCATCCATCTCTGGCCACCAATTATGCAGGAATAGATACTTGTTAGTACCCGTCATCCCAAGATGCCTCTGATGGGAAAGAATAATTAATCTAGGTCTTACCTCCAGTGGGGGATCTAGTAGATTTCCCCTCATGATGGCATCATCCTCGATGGTTAATTCATCTTTGACTTTATAATAGGACTGAAATCCATCACACACCTTTCTCTCCTCAGGCCAACCCTTGACAATGAGTTCCTTAATTTTCTTTTGAGATTCATCACGTTTGAAACACTCCTTCCATTCATGTCTGCCAATAGCACCCTCAAGCACCACTAACCAATCAACCAAACCAACCACGCATTCCACCTCCTCTTCAGATTGATTACTCTAAATAACGTCTATAGGACATCTGGAAAGAAACTCTGCACAGGAATTCTTCCTGCCCATTAATGCTTGACTACAAAATTTAATTCATACATCCTAGACAACAGACTCAAAAGACACTGGCTGACCTTATTGTGAACATTCTCAGACATCAAGTACACAAGAGGCTTGTGATCAATAACAAGGATGAACCTTCTGCCACATAAAAAGGCCTCAAAATGCTTGGTTGCCCTAACACAGGCTGACGCCTCCCTCTCTATTGTGCTGTACGTGTGTTCAGTGGTGAAGAGGCAACTTGAAGCAAAACTTTGAAGCATTCCTTGCCCTCTACTATCTGTGTGAAGACAGCTCCAATGCCCACCCCATTTGTATCCACTGTTACGATAGATTGCACATCGTCCCTGAATGCATGCAATGCAGGGGCCTTCACAATGAGTTCCTTCAAATTTTGAAATGCTGACATTTCGGACATCTCCCATACAAACTGCTCACTCTTCCACAGCAACTTCCTAGGGGGATATGTCTGGAGTGTAAAATTATCAATAAACTGTGAATAGTACTCACGGAGTCCCAGAAAGGATCTTAGTTGGTCACTGTTCTCAGGTCTGGGACTATTATTGATGGCCTCCATCAGATCTGCCTTAGACTAAGTACCTGCTCCAGAAATGTGGTGCCCTAAATAGTATAGACTTTCTACCAAAAACGTACATTTTTCTTTCTAAACCATGAACCCATGTTTCTCAAGAATACTCAACACTTCACTCAACACACCCAACTGCTCGTCAGTAGTATTTTAAAAGATAAGAATGTCATCCTTGCCAGGACATTTTTGTAATACCCAAACAATCTGAACATCAACTTTTGAAAAACGGAAGCCACATAGGCCAATCCAAATGGCATCCTTAAGAACCTGAAAGCCCCAAAAGGTGTATTAAATGCTGTCAAAGAGCGCAACTCCTCCGCCATCTCCACCTGATGATATGCTGCGTTCAAATCAATGCATGAGAATATCTTGGCACAACCCAGGTGAGTTAGCACTTCCCGTATTTTAGACAATGGTAAAAGAAATCAATTAAGATATTCTTGTTGAGTGATCTCAAGTCAATGTCTCCAATTTTCTTTTTTGCCACTACAATGGGTGAAACCCATAGAGAGGAGTCAATAGGTTCAATGACCTTCTCTGTGCATAATTTTTCAGATGCTGCTTTAATTGGCCACATTCCGCACCTTATGGATGGCAAGCACTGCATCCTTCTTGAGTATGATTTTATGTACATAAGCCCGCACCGCACCCAACAGGTCCTCAAACAGAAATACAAGCTTACTCAACAACTGCTGAAGTGTCTCAGTTGGTGCTGGGATTGCTATGAACTAAATTGGATATGACAAACCTGGTCTCAAAACCAATCTAAATTTACCCTGGTCTTTCCACCCTAAAATATTGTATCCTCTCTTTGCCATATATACTTTTGTGAAGATCGACCTGTCTTTATAATGAACATTCTCAGAAAAATAACCCATCATGTCTATGTCATGCCCACCGAATGCAACAGTGCGGACATCTGGTGGTGACAAATTAATGGAGTTCCACTCCTTGTAGTACAAATCAGCGGTTACAACTGTAATTAGGGACCCTGAATCCACTGTGACCTGAACTTGTACATCTCCTATTGAGACTGTACATAGTGGATCACCTTTGTCCTTCACACACAAGGTTGTATCCACAGTTTCTATAGACAAAATAACTTTGTTGCCACATTGAACAGTACATTAATATGGGATCTAATCTTTCATCTTGATGTTCTAGCATGCCAACTTTCTGAGTATGCTTTTACACATGTGCGAAGTGTCCACTTTTCACGCATGTCTTACCAATGAGGGGGGCAGCTTTTTACATTAGCTAAATGAGTGCTGGTACCACACCTAAAGCAGTTACCTAGCGTCTTGTCCTCTGGAACCTTAGGTGTAAAGGTTTTAAGTTTAGTTACCACTGCATTGGCTGATTCTACATCCGACTCGTTCTTGAATGTGTTTAGTTCCTTTGAGGCTAAGACCCATGTTTCAATGCCCCTTGCGATCTCTAGTGTTTCATTCAAGCTGGGATTCCTACAACATAGAAGTCTCTCTTGTTTTTTTTGTTAAAACAATTCACCACTAATTGATCCCTTACATAAGAGTCAATATTACCATCAAATTCATAAGTGGATATCAGTATACGCAGTTCAGCCAAAAAATTACTCATGTTGTAATTGATGTCTCATATAAAATCTGTGTCTCTCTACTATTATGCTCATGTCACCCAATTCAGGAAGGATCTCAAGACCTGGATCTGTGACTGGACCTCAGCACCCAGTTGGACCTGCAGGCCCCCCACCCCCCCAGCGCCTTGAGACCCTCACTGGTGAGTAGTCGCGCTTAACAAATACAGATTTATTGATTGATTGAATGATCCTTGAATTGGTTTAGTAGCCTTCACACAGCATCCACGTAAACATCCCAGTCAGATTCTGAAGATCGAGAAGCCGCAGGTAGATGGTCAAAAATACGTTGTCCTTCTGATCCAAACAATTGTACAGGAGCACCAACTTCCTAATTAGTTGAAACTTGGAGCCATGAATTGCAATTAGGTAACTTTCAAACCATTTGAACCGTTGTTTCCATTTTGTTTTTTTGGACTCCAGCTTCCGCTAGAAAATGGGGTGGTGGTGGGCAATTTATATTTTGCATTTAATTCACTTGGTAAGAAATGCTAAAGATATTGGCTGAACGCAATGAAAAGGAACTTAAATCCTGTGTAGACTGTACAGACATTCAGGACTATAAACAGGATCTCTAAAATGTAACACATTCAAAAAGGTTAGCGTGCTGTGCCTCTGCCTGTTGAAACATACATGAACCAATGAAAACGCAGGTGACAAACTTGAACCAATTAAAACTTTACAGCGTGAACCACCATGTTCATTTGCTCCTAATGCGATGTGAGTGGCCCACCGCTCAGAATATTGGACGCTGGGACGAGTAGTGGAGTAACGCTTCCTGCAAGTTGAAAAGCCGATACACGTGTTAAACGCGGCCAGCCCAGCACAAGGTAAGCGCAAGCACTCTGTAGACTGATCTTGCATGTAGTATAGGAGATGAGGCAGCACGTAAGAAGCTCAGCGGCAGTCAGCGGGAAGCGAGATGAGCACGGGTAGGCGCGAGCTTAAAGGACATACAAGCTCACGCGCAGACACATAAGGTGAGGCAGTGCATGCAGTGACTACGGGCTGTTGGTGGGGCTTGAGGTAGGTGTGAGTCAAAGTACCAGCTCACGCACAACACAAAAGTATTTTGGGCTTAGCGTGTTCGTTGCAGTCAATGTTTCGCAAACTTGTGCCACTTCAGTCAAATGTAGAGGCTGCACTCCCGCACTTTTACTCAATACCGCTTAAGGCGCAATAGTAATGATGGAGCAGGGTTTTCGTAAAAATGAAACCTGCTCGGAATAAAACCCCTAGTAACATTTTCTAATTTTTCTAACAGTGTGCAGTGAAAAACGCGTGGGTTTAAAATCTAACATGAGGGAAAATAATACTGCGCAAACGCGTACTAAAGCACTGAACTAGGCCGCAAATGCTTGACTAATGAAAATAAAGCGACTAATGCTGCTTTTGTGCACGTTAATAACGTTTGCTAGGAAAAATAAATAATGGGTTGCGCATGGTTAGATGCAGCATTGGGAGGGTGCGTAAAGAAAACATTTCAAAATGAGTAATAATGCCTGTTTTATTTTCCGTAGAAGCATGGGTTAAGGAAAAATGATTTATTAACTGAAAGAGCAAAGAGAATGTGGAGGGAAGGCAAAGGTGAGCGACCTTTGAATTTATGTGTGCCTGCCAAAAGTTAAACGTGGAGACGAAAAAACAATCAGCAAGTGAGGAACGTTTCATCTGGAAGCGCACGAGTGGCACAAGAAGTAACAGAACTGGCAACATTAGCGGAGAGAAGGAAGCTGAAGTCTGATACTAGTATATTTGTATTTCCTGGGATGATGTAGTTGTGATGTTGAAAAAACAAAACAATAGAACATTGAGAGAGATGGACATGCTGAGTGTGGTGTGACAGTACACCCCCTTCCTTAACCAATCAAATGTACAATTTTCTTTTATTTGAAACAAATGTGGGTTGGACATTTGGGTTTTAGGGTATAATTGAGGTGCCCTGGTGGGAGGGGTATTGTCGTCTTCTTGCTGATGCGGTTGAAGGCGTTAGGCGTGATCGTAGCTGTCGTCGGTTTGCTGTAGAGGCCTTAGGGCCTTAGGGCACTTAGTCTTTGCCCTTTCAAATCTTCTTGAGGGGCCTTGCTGCTCTCGTGGCCAGGGAGTAGTTTTCCTGTTTCCTTCTGGATTAGCATAGATAGAAACCTGAATTTGCATAATCATTGCAAATGTATTTTATTTCTGAACCTCTTCTCTCTTCGCCTTTCCACTCCTTCAATGCACTGTCAATGTGATGTGTATTTTGTTTTTCTGTTTGCTAATTGTTTACTCTGTGATGTTTGATGATTTATACTGTGTATTGGTACTTGATGAGCATTTATTTCACATTATTTAGATAAACATTATAAATATACACATTGTGTCCGTTTTTATTTAGGGTGTGTTTATAGATTATTGCCTATAACTATTCAACTATAAAAATATGTCATCGCCACATTATTTTCTATGAGAAATGCAGGTTCAGTTGGAGATTGGTAAGTTAGGTCTGAACTTTGCATTACACTGAACCCAGCGTGAAGGGACTTTGTTGGGTAATGTAATTGGGCCTTGTTCATTGCAAATGTATTGATCCCTGATCGCTGGATCAGTTTTGGTAGCAGAGGATGGTTACTACTGATTAGTTTGGCAATACAAATTTTGATTATTGATTATTGGTTATTAATATGAAAAGTTAGTGTTCGTTTTGTTTCATGTAGTCTGGAAACACGGGTACAGAGTTGCCTAAGATCCCGTGATGATGTTATTTTAGCCTTAAGGGGCAGAGGAATAGTGTGGAGAAGTATCACACTGCAGAGGTACTTTGTCTGTTGTCGTAATATCAAACAGTGAGATGCTGTTGATGTTATTTAGGGATTTATTCTGTTGAGAAAAGATTGTGTGGAATAGTGAAAAGTCCGCTTCGAAATTTTGGCTTTACATCCCCAAAGGAGTACCAAGACTTTTTCACTTTCGAAAATTATCTTCTGAAACTTTGGCTAGTATCCCCAGAAGAGTACCAAGACCTCTTTTCACTTGATTGGGAGTAGAGAAGCGCTGGTCGTTATTTTACTAGAAGTAAAAGAATCTCTTTGAATGTTCGAACTATCTCTTTAATTAGTAGAGCAGACAAATTAGCATTGTTTTGTGTTGTTTCTAACAAGAATTTAGTTAAGAGAAACCTTGTAGTACATTGCTGTATTATTTTGTAAAGGGAGGGTCAGTAGCAGGAGTTATACTGACGTCACAAAAAGCCACGCTGGCATTGGTCGAGACAGTGGGCGCGTAGTGAGCCGTGATTGGTTGGTTGATGTGAGCCGCGCTGGCATTGGTTGAGATAGTGGGTGTGTAGTGAGTCGTGATTGGTTAGTTGGTGTGAGTCGCGCTGGTATTGGTTGAGATTCAGCAAATAGAATAAGAGGATTTACGGAAGGGTTTTCCTTGTTTGTTTCTGGTTTATTTAGCGAGAAAAAGAGAGTTTAAAATGAAGATGGTAAAAGAATAGAAGATTTCTTTAAAAAGGACAAGCCGATAGTTACTAGAGAGGGACTTCCTGTACCTCCTCCAAGATCACCTGCTTCTTTCATGATGTTAGAGCGTGGATATCATACGTGTACATGGTTAGAGAAATGGATGGGTTACATGGAAGATGATGGAGTTTTAGCTTTTCCAAAGCATGGTACTTTTAACGTGAGGATATTGACGAATTTGAGGAGACAAATGAATTCATTAAAACCAAATCCCAGACCTATGCAGTATGAGGCGCTTGAAGAATGGGAACATGAGGCGTATAAAAGGGAGAGAGACAGGAATGGGATAAGATATAGGAATACATTCAGAGGTATTCCGAAGCTAGGTGGGATGATCAGATGAAGAGATGGAGAAGAGAAGTGATTGCAGATGGGTTATATCCAGTAATAGTTGCTGAGGATCAGACTGGAGGAAAATTGAAAGAGAAAAAGAATAATGTAGAGATTTCAGAATTAGAAATCGACCGAAATGAAATCGATGATGAATTATTAGATGAGATGCTATTAAAGAGACCTCTACCATATCAGAGAGCCCGGATGGGATTTCTCCGAGTGCACCTTTAATTGAAATAGAAGCTCCACAAGTTCCATCAGTTCCACAAGTTTCACAAGTTACACATGTTCCGGCAGCTTCATAGTCTTCATTAAGTACTCGAGAGTTACAGGAAAGACAGATTGACATGTTAAATAGAACAAGAGAAGAATTGACTCAGAAAATTAGCCAGTTGAGTTTAAATGCAGAAGCATTGTCAGTACCAGTAACAATTGGTCCTATAGTTCCATTGTACAGTGAGGGTCAAAGTATTTTGGGAGTGCATACATTGACAATTCCTATGAATAATGTCAGAATGCTAGTGGATCGGAACAAGTTGAGAGGAGTGCCTCATTAATTGATCTTCCAATAAATGAAAAAGTGATTGAAACACCAAAAGAAGTGTACAGATAGATCCTAGGAAACTAGTGCAAAATGTGAGAGAAATGACTCCAGTATCAGGGGGTTCAGTGGGACCTTCACCAGAGGAATGAGATGATTGGATAAGAGGAATAGAAACTAATAAGTCAAAACTGAGTATAGATATAGGAAAATTGAGAGTAGATCTGGAAGAGATGATTAATGGTACAATAAGCGATTGAGTAAATATCAGGATGAAGAGTTGTTATTTTTGTGTAAAAATATTACATGGAGAGCGAAGAATTTGCATGAGAAATTGGTAGAGGTGGCTCAGGAATATGGAGTGGATATTGGGAAATCTAAAGCTTTGCAGAAAACATATAGATTGGACTTTACTGAAAAGGATTTAGAGAGTTTGAATACATCTGGTAAACGATTGCAAATAAAAGAGTTGATTAATACCTTGAAGAGATGGGGGGATGTGGAACGATGGAAATGTAGATGGGCGAAAAAGAAGGAAGAAATGATTGCTAGTAAAAATGTGAATGCATCTTCTTTACTTCCGTTAAGAGAAGCAGAGCAAGTTGAAATGATATATCCGTTGAGAGAAGTTCCAGGTGGTGGATATGTTCACATTCCTTGATCAAGACAGGATATATTGTCTTTTACTAATGATTTCCCCAGATTGAGAGTAAAGCCTGTCGAGTGGTACAAACAGGTAGAGAGGTTTGTAAAAGTTTCAAAGGTTTTGTTGAAAGACTTGGATGGCTTATTTGACATTGTAGTTCCAGCTGATTTATGGACTGAGTGTAAAATTGCAGTTGATTGGCCAAAAGAGGAATATCCTAGAGATGTTAAAACAGGAGCACCTTCAGAAGAAGTGATGAAAAAATATAATCAGGTAATTACTTACTTGAAGGGTAAAATTTCTCCAAAAGAAACAGATTGGGTTAAAATTGATAGGACAACACAAGAGTCAAAAGAATCAGTACATGCATATTATGAAAGGCTTTTACAGGTGTTTAAACAGTATAGTGGCTTTGAAAGTATAACCGACATAGATATAGGACATTTTGTGTATAGGTTTGTATTTGGACTGAAACCTGAGATTAGTAATATGATTCAGCAACATTTGATTTGTTGGCAGAGTAAAACAGTGGATGAAATTTTGAGATATGCTAAGTATTGTAGTGATGATATTGAGTCGAGGCATAAGAAATTAAAAGAGAAGATGATGTGGGCACAAGTGAAAGTAGCGCAACAGAAATATGGGAATTATGTTAATGGTTCTCAAACAGATTTTCAAATGAAAGGCCAGAATCAGAATTTTCGAAATGGTCAAGTACCTAAAATGAATGGCGGGGAGGTAGAGGTAAGAACAATAGAGAAGAAATTAAAAAGAAATATCCTTGTCATGCGTGCGGAAAGTTAGGACATTGGAAGAACGAGTGTGAGTCCTTGCTAGGAAATAATGGAATGATTCAAAATTTCAATCCGCAGATGCAGAAGGAAGTGGTTGTGAATCAACAACAGCTGCAACAACAACAGGTAATTACACCACAGGTTCAACAAATACAAGTACCTCAAGCTCCTATGCCAAATAATGTGAATGCTCAGGTACAGAGATACAGTGCGAATGCTGGATTTCACACGGGTGAACAAGTTGGTAAGAATCAAAATGCACAACAATATTGGTTGCAGTGTCCTGAGAGTGATTCAGATTCATCTCAATAACGGTGCCTGAGGGGGGAGGAAGAGTGTGTGCTTGGCGCATCTCTAGTGGTAGATCAATCAGGTCCTTTTGTTGATGGGAAAGTGGAAGGTAATAATATTACATTCCTTGTGGACACTGGTGCTACCCGTTCTACTGTAAGAGCAGCAGAAATTCCAAACCTACCCCTCTCTGGAGAAACTATCCAAGTTGTGGGAGTCTCAAATAAATATATTAAGACTCCAATAACAAAACCAATGGAGGTTCATATAGGAAAATTCAGAGATATGCATCATTTTGTGGTATGTGACACGAGTACAGTGAATATTTTAGGTAGGGACTTACTTTGCAAGATGAATTGTACCATCTATTGTACACCGGATGGTATTGCTTTTCAGACACCAGATGAAGATGTTGCTTTTAAAATGATGTTAGCAAAGCAAGGGACAGAAGTGAATGATCTATATTCATTGCACACATTTGAGGATTTGCCTGGTGAGTTGAGAGACACAGTAAGAACTGATGTGTGGGATTTTACAGGAAAAGAAATTGGATTGATGAAAGGAGTTGACCCTATTCAAATTACGGTGAAACAAGGTGCAGAGTTTCCAAAAATACCACCGTATAAGATGAGTCCTGAGACCATAGCAGGAGTTATTCCTGTAATAGAACAAATGATTGAACGGGCATTTTAAAGGAAATATTGGGAAGTCCTTGCACTCCACCTATTATGGGAATTAAGAAACCAAGTGGAAAATACAGAATACTGCAAGATTTGTCAAAAATTAATAAAATTGTGATACCTTGTTGTCCAATAGTGCCAAACCCAGCAGTGATTCTTTACCAAATTCCTTGTGATGCAGAATGGTATACAGTGATTGATTTGTGTCAAGCATTTTTCTCGATACCTTTACATCCAGAATGCCAATATTTATTTGCTTTCCGGTTCGGAGACCGTGTTTTGGCATGGTGCCGAGTTCCTCAAGGGTATACAGAAGGTCCTTCAATTTATAATCAGATTTTGAAAAAATGTTTAGAGTCATTGGTTATGCCAGAGAATTCAGTGTTAGTGCAGTATATTGATGACCTATTGGTGGCATCAAAAATACGAGAGGCATGTGTGACAGATACAATTGCTCTATTGAATCATTTGGCAGAAGGTGGGCATAAAGTGTCACCTGCAAAATTACAATTTTGTCAGAAAGAAGTTCAATATTTGGGACACAAAATTGAGAAAGGAGTTAGGAGAGTGTTACAGGATCGAATCAATGTGATCTTGCAAATGAAACCTCCAAAAACACAGAAAGAAGTTCGAATGTTTCTGGGCATGGTAGGATATTGCAGGCAATGGATCAGTGGATTCTCACTGATTGCCAAGCCTCTACAGAGGTTGACTCACAAAGATGTGACTGATCCGATTGAATTGGATGAAGAGAACATGAAAGCTTTTATTGAGTTGCGAAATAGTCTTTGTCGAGCACCTGCATTGGGAATGCCAGATTATACGAAAGAGTTTCCATTGTTCTGTTGTGAGAGAGATGGGTGTGCGCTTTCAGTTCTGACACAAACACACGGAATGGCACGTCGACCAGTGGCATATTTTTCTGCTACTTTGGATTCAGTGGCTGCAGTATTACCAGGTTGTTTGAAAGCAGTGGCTGCTAATATTGTGAGTCTTGAACAGAGTGAGTCAATTGTTATGGGACATCCAGTGAAAGTGTATGTGCCACATTCTGTTGAGATCCTATTAACTCGTACAAGGACACAGCACATGACATAGTTGTCTGACTAAATACAAGAGAGTGATTTTGGGTGCTGAAAATGTGAAGGTAACAAGATGTACAACTTTGAATCCAGTGACTTTGTTGCCGAGTTCAAGTTGTGAAGAAGTGAGAGACGAGGCAGATCATGATTGTTTGGATGTGACAGAGTTGTGTACAAAACCAAGACCTGGCATAAAAGATACACCACTGGAGGAATCAGATTGTGTGATGTTTGTAGATGGATCTTGTCGTAGAGACGAGAAAGGTGTATTGAGTGCTTCGTATGCTGTGTGTACAGTGGCTATGGTTCTTGAAGCATCTTGTCTAAGAGGGATAAATTCAGCACAAATTTCTGAATTGGTTGCATTGACAAGAGCGTGCATAATTGGCAAAAATTTGAGAGTAACCATATTCACTGATAGTCAATATGGTTTCGGGGTGGTGCACGACTTTGGTCAATTGTGGATGCAATGTGGATTTTTGACTTCTTCAGGATCCCCAATCCAAAACAGTAAAAATGTGAAGAATTTACTGAATGCACTACAATTGCCTAAAAAGATTGCAGTGGTTAAATGTTCAGCACATAAGTCAGGAAATGATTATGTGACCAGTGGGAACAGATATGACCAAGTGGCTCATTTCTGCACACAAAATTCAATTTCAATAAACAGAGGAAAAGAGAAAAATAATACAAATTGTCACTTGATGTTCTTTGCAATAGAAACATGGGATGAAATTAAACAGATGCAGGAAGAAGCTAGTGATGAGGAAAAAGAAATTTGGACCAAATCAGGCTGTAAAAGGAGATCTGAAGATGAAGTATGGGTATATGTAGATGAAAGGCCAGTAATGCCAGACTGTTTACTTTCACAAATGGCAAGGATGTACCATGGAATAGCACATGTTGGGAGAGATGCTATGATTAGACTCTTCAAACAGTCATGGTACAATCCAAAGTTCAGGGTCATTGCAGAGAGTCTATGCCAAAGATGTACAGTGTCCCAGCAGCAAAATCCATGTAGAAAGACAGTTGTTAGTTGGGGACAAATTGGGAAAGCTGCAGGACCTTTTACTAGGTTGCAGGCAGACTACATAGAGCTCCCTCCTTGTAATGGACTAAAATACGTGTTGGTTGTTGTTTGTCTGTTTTCTCGTTGGGTGGAAGCATATCCAACAAGAAAAAAGGATAGCTTAACTGTTGCTAAATTGCTTTCGAGAGATATAATTCCTAGGTTTGGATTTCCAGTCTCTTTAGAAACAGATAGAGGAACTCATTTTAATAATGAAATAATTCGGATGATTTGTGCAGCGTTACAAATTGAACAAAAGCTGCATTGTGCCTATCGACCAGAAGCATCAGGAGTGGTCGAGCAAATTAATGGCACTATCAAATCAAGACTATCAAAGGTTTGTGCATCCACAGCACTGAAATGGCCAGATGCTTTACCCTTGGTATTGATGAGTCTGAGAAGTATTCCTGATAAAAAGACTGGATTATCCCCACACAAAATAATTATGGGGAGAGCAATGAGACAGCCGATTGTACCAGCAAATCAACTGATGAATATTTCTGATGATCTGGTGCTTGATTATTGCAAAGGATTGGCTGATGTAGTGCGTTCTGTGTCTCATCAGGTTAAAGAAATTGCAACTACAACTCAGCAAGAACAAGCACATGATCTAAGTCCAGGAGAGTGGGTCCTGGTGAAGAAGCACGTGAGAAAATCGTGTTTGGAACCCAGATGGCACGGCCCTTATCAGGTGATACTGTTGACAATGACAGCAGTAAAGTGTGGTGGCTTACCAAATTGGATACATGCAAGTCATACAAGAAGAGTCCCAAGTCCACTTGAAAGACAAGAAGAAGCAAGTAGTGGAGAAAATGAAGTTATAGAGTCTGAAGTTACAGATTCTGAAGTCGAACAAGGAACAAGTCGAATAGAGTGGGCACCAGCTACTGGGTCTCAAAAGACTGCTGTTGAGAAAGAAAAAGAGAAAGTGAATATTGAGAATCAAGAGCAAGTAAACAGGAAAAAAGACTGAATAAAAGAACTTGCGAACTTGACAACGAAGCAACGGAAGCTGTGCAAGCTAAGAAAGCAAGAAAAGGTGATGTGTGGCCAGAAGGAGTGAAAAGACTAAAATACACTTTGAAACAAAGATCACCTGACACGATAATTGAAGTTTCAGATCAGACTGAGCAAACTGAGTCTGAAGAAGAACCAGTTCGGAAAACGAAAAGAGTGAGGGTTCCAAATAAGAAATACATAGCACCAGAATGGACATATGTGGTGTTGGAAGAAATTGAAAACACAGATCAGATCAAAGAAAACACTGGTACAGAGCAAAGTGAAGGAGACAATTTTGAACCACCTTAAAAGAACTGTGAAAATTAAGGTGCAACAATCTTTGAGAAATTATTCTGAATCATTCAAAAGATTTGATGAAGAAGATATAAAAAAAAAAAATGGGGGGTAAAGAAGAAAAGCCATTAAGTGTGAGGAAAGTGTGAGGATACACTACTTTGGATAGATATTATTTTTTTGGATAGATATTTTTATAGATTAGATTTTTTAGATATTTTTGATTATAAGTTAGATTTTTGAGTTTTTCTTAGTTTTTTAGTTTTTTCAGAACTGGTACAAATTTAACTAGAATTGGCAAATTCAGCAGAGACTGGACATCAAAATCGTAGTTTTAAACGTAAATGTATTAATGCTTGCTTATTTAGTATATTTCTACTAATGATAGTATGGTTAACACTAATTGTTATTGTGCCTGTCTTAATGATAGCTAATCAAAAGAATAACACTAATACCAATGGTGTGATGAGTGAAAATGTAGATACTAAAGGTTTAGAGGAAGACTCACATACTAAAATAGAAAAGATGAAAGATGACAGTATCTATCATCATGATAAATCAATTAATGATTTTTCGTTAAATGTCTTTACCAAGTTATTGTATGAGTATGTTGATGTAATTGATGCAAGACATAGTTATGTGTGCATGCAATTACCGTCGTCTGTCTCAGAGGGGGTGACATATCATCACCTACCTTTAACCTATGGTGTGTCTTGTAGAGTCTTAACTAGTTTGTGTTACGAGAGGGGAAGTCTCCAGTATTTCTATTCTAACATAGATTTAGTATTCTCAGAAATTGCTATCAGAAAGAAAATGAATAAAATAAATAGTGCTAGTAGTGCGGAATACATGGGAGAATTTTTCCATTCAACACAAACAATAGATACAGTATATGCACATAGACACAACCTAACATGTAGATTACGATTTGAAGAAATAGAATTCATTAACATGGTTGAAGATAGAAGACAAGAGTTTCAGAGAAAAGCTGCAGAGAAAACGTCTCATGTACCTCCATGGGCTTTCAGAGACGGAGATTACAAGAAGGGCGAAACTTACGCTGCCATGACCCTAGACTGGTATCATAGAGGGAAGTTTTGCTTACTTAGACAAAAGACTGACTATAATAATTATGTCATTGGTTCTAGTGAATGTGATCATACCTTCCTAGTTACAGGAGGATGGGGATTAAAAGGAGGAACTGATCCTGTCTTTCCGGGTATTTATTATGTGTGTGGTAAGAATGCCTATTATAGTTTGCCTGCACATTGGTATGGGTGTTGTTATTCAGCAATAGTATTTCCAAAAATATATCATATGGATAAGAATCATAGAATCAATGAAGTAAAGAATGGACTAATACGTAATAAGAGAGCGAGCTTTTCAGAAATAATAGGGGATGTTTTTGGAGCATTGATACCTTCAGGTAGAGTGATTCTAAATTCCCACAAAATTAGAAAATTGTCCACAGTGGTTGATCGTTTATCAACAGATACTGCTGGTGGGTTTTTAATGGTTGATACTGAAATGGTTGCAATTAGGTCTATGGTTTTGCAAAATCGACTTGCCCTTGATGTATTATTGGCTAAAGAGGGTAGATTCTGCAATATGTTGAAAATACAACAATGTTGTACTCATATCCCTTTTATTAATAAACAAAGGGAGAGGAAGGGGAATGTAGAAGCACTCTCCGTCCCCCGGTTCAAATGGATAATAATCACAAAGGAGAGTAAGCCTGAGCTAAATGTAGAGCAAGCAAAGAGAGTCAAAGTAGAATCTCTAGAACGTCTGAAGAATCAAACTAGATTCTTTATAAAGCCCTCACTCACCAACCTAGTTGGTGACATGCTTCATCATTGGACCCCACCAGGAAGACCGAGTGTCTTCCCGGTGTGCTGCGACACCAGAATTACTGCGGAGCTGGATTTCAGTGAAGGTGGTGATAAGTGTAAGTGTTTTAAAATTGTCTAGATTGAAACCAGAAAAAGACTTTAATAAATGGTCAATCTGACAAGGTTAAAAAGATGTGTGGGGGATGTAAGTGCTGGATGGAATGACCAGCTACATCCCTCATAACATGGTCAACATGTTTCTGCCTCGGTGGTAGTAGTAGCCAGGCATTCGTCACGACCAAAGTGGCGCACCTCGGCGGTGTGAGCGCTCTAAGGCTCACCCTAACCAGAGATCATAGTGTGAAAAAAGTTAAAAGTGAGTGGGTCCAGTGGGTCACTGTTACCCAAGAGGTCCACCTACTAGGGGAACCAGAAAAATCTGAAACGAAAAGGACAGACAAACAAACGAAGAAAAACAAAACATGGTTTTTTAGATTGGAAATCATGTGTTTGTCAAAGACGTTCACAATGCGTTTGTGCTCTTCTATAAAGTGCACTGTAGCCATACCTAGGGAGAAGCTGAAGTGCACAATCGTGAATGGAACAACCCATGCAAGTATCAACACGTGTTCCGTGGTTATGACTCATATATACTCGTGATCAGTGAGCCTCTGCTCTGGAAACATGCGGTACAGTTGGCTATAGTAAGTCTAGCGGGAACACGCTAACTATACTAGGCCAAAGTGCTCATATATATCGCCCAAAATGAAAAGTAATGACATCTTACTTAAGGCGTAAAAGCTACTAGCTTCATGAGTCACGGGAAGGAGGTGGTGGCAAGTAGGCACACCCTGGGAAGGGAGAAAGGGAAAGAAATAGGGGTAAAAGATCTATCCTGTATCGTAAGCAGCATGTTAGGTACTTATCTGATGTTGCGTCGAGGTCTTACGTACGCCAGCAAAGCCAAGCACCCACTCTGTACCTGCCGTCGACCTTCTTTAACCGGACTCTGTCGATGGTTTGGACGGTGTTCCGGTGATTGTTTTAAGGGAAAAGTGAAGGCTCGTTGTTCCGGCTTGGGCGTGGCTGCTGATGTCATCGGGGAGTGCCGGGAGACCTGCAGCCAATTAGAAATGGCTCTCACCAGACACGGAAGCGGAATGACAAATCGGACCGCTGCTACTAAGGGATCTCGATCCTATGAGTCTAAAAGTAGCTAGAATGCTAACAATTTTGCAGCGGTGAGTGAGGGCTTTTTAAAGAATCTAGTTTGATTCTTCAGACGTTCTAGAGATTCTACTTTGACTCTCTTTGCTTGCTCTACATTTAGCTCAGGCTTACTCTCCTTGGTGATTATTATCCATTTGAACCAGGGGACGGAGAGTGCTTCTACATTCCCCTTCCTCTCCCTTTGTTTATTAATACTTAGCAGCGCACAGCTGTGAGAGTCTGTGAGGTCGTCCGTGAAATTCCCTTCCGGACAATTACCTATTACCCCCCACCTCTCCTCCTCTGCCTACCATGGAGGTCTCAGGTCTTTCCTATCCTGATTCAGAGGTAGATGCTATCCTAGCAAACCCCTCTATTTTTGCTGATCCAGCAATTTCCCAAGCCATTACACATACCACTGAGTGGGATCAACTGTCAGAGCAAAAACGGAACAGAATTCGGACCATTTTACATGGCACCATTCTTACAGAATATCTCCGTACCAATACAGCACCGAGAGGGCTTCTTGTAATGAATGCACCACGCATCTTTTTAGAAGACGCGGTATTTAGAAAAGAATGGGCAATGATAGCGTGGCATTGCACGCGTGATTGGTTGGTGTTGATCATCAAAACTGCTGTCAGGTTATCAGAGGCATTGATGGTTGAAATCCAACTAACCGAAAATCATTTCAAAACCACACTAACTGGTTTTAAGAAAAAGTTAGAAGAACTTAACAAAGATATCACAGAATATAAGGATAACCTAACTCAATCAAAGGTCACCAAATTTCAAAAAGATCTTAAGCGATTTGCCTTCACTAAGGTTTACCACTACGCTGACCCTGACTTCACACCACCAACTAAACGTAACACAGACTCAGATAACTCTGAGGACAGTGCATCTAGCTCTAGTGGCTCTAGCAATTACAGCTTCAGACAAAGACAAAGGGGAGGAGCAAGGGACACACCCAGACACCATTTCCCACAACAATCATGGCCAACGTTCCCCGCACCAAACGGAGGCTTGCTTCCTATGCACTTCCAACATCCCCAGTTCCCAATGATGGGCTGGAATCCAGCCTTTATGCAGGCACCACCATTTCAACAGAATTCCTACCGCCCCCCTTTTTTAGAGAGGGTCCGGAGAGGAAGAGGCAAACGAAGAGGGCATACCCAGGTCCGATGGGAACAAGAGGACCAAGTGAGCAACAACACACGCAACAAGTCGAGAGACCAGCAGGCGAAGCACAAGTGCCCAGAGAGTCTAATCACCAACCTCTCTGACACATGCCTATCCCCTGCAGAAAAACAAGTCCTGGAAAAAGGACTTGGGTTCGTCCCAACAGCACGTTTGGACAAATTCCGACTACACTGTGAACTGTCCCAATTCTTTAGAAAGTTGAGACTGAAGGCTTTCTTTGAGGGGGCTGAATCGAGCGAACAGAATACTACCCCCAGAAACACTGGTCTTAGTTTAAAATCTTCTTTCCAGCCTCCGCCCCACAAAGTACCAGCAGAAATGATAGCTTTTGAACAGGCTGTCTTCCTAGAAATTGAATCTTTTCAAGAGCATAACACATACAAGAACGTGAGCACTGTTGAATTCAGAGCAATTCAAAACTTACAATCCAACCCTGCCATTACAATAAAACCGGCAGACAAGGGTGGCGGAGTGGTAATTCAAAATATAGTAGACTATGACAAGGAATGCAGACGCCTGCTGGATGATACACGGAATTATACCCCCCCTGCCCACTGATCCATCCATGGAACTGCGTACACGAATCAAAAACCTAGTACAGGAAGCAGTAGAGAATGACCATATTATTGCCAAAGAAGCTGATTTCCTCACACTGGGCGATAAAGCGACACCGTATTTTTATATGTTACCAAAGACACACAAAAACAGGACACCACCTCCAGGACGCCCCATTGTTTCAGGCGTAGGTTCTCTTTTAGAACCATTGTCACAATTTTGTGACTTTTTTCTGAAGCCAATACTACAAAATACGCCCACATATCTTAAAGATACAAAGAGCCTTCTAGCTCTTTTTCAGGATATGTCTATTGATGAAGACTCTACGATACTCGTGACCCTCGACATTGAGAGTTTATAAGTTTATATACCAGCATCCCCCAGGACGAAACCATCAGGGTCCTATGTGAAGCTCTGGATGAGAACATTTGGGATTTTCAGACACCAAAGAAGTTTATATTGGATTGTGCCACTTTGGCACTTAAACACAACTTCTTCGAATATCAGGGTACCTTGTACCTACAAACTACTGGGACATCTATGGGCAGCACATTTGCCCCGAGCGTGGCAGGTCTTTACGTCCACGACTTTGAACGCAAGTACATCATGACTCCTGCCAACCCATATACCTCTTCCATTCTCTTTTGGAAGAGGTATATTGACGACATCTTCATGGTATGGCAAGGACCGGAAGATCTTCTGAATTAGTTTTTTCACTGGATTAATGACCAAGACGCTAATCTAAAATTTACATACACCTTTGACAAACAGGAAGCGATCTTCCTGGATGTGGTCATTTCCAAATGTGACGGCAGTTTGGTTACCAAAACACACTACAAACCAACGGCCAAAAACGACCTCTTATCCTTTTCCAGTTTTCATCCCAGACCTCTCCGGGAGAATCTCCCCTACGGGCAATATCTGCGTATCAGAAGAAACTGCAGCCGCTTGAAAGATTTTCAAACCCAATCTGCCGACTTAACAACTAAGCTAGAAAATCGAGGCTATCCAGCCAGGATTCTGAAGAATAGCTACAAAGGAGCTCGCAACCAGCCCAGAGAAGTCCTACTAGAAGACAATCCCAAAGAACCTCAGGAAATCCCGCTAACATGTGTCACAACTTTTAGTACTGCTTCTAATACTGTCAAAAAGGCAATTAACAAGCACTGGAGGATAATCACCAGTAACAATAGACAATGGCAAAAACCACTGCTCTCTTTCAAAAAAGGACGTAGTCTTAGGGACTCGCTAGTCCACACTCGCCCAAAAGCCAGACATGACATGTACTCACAATCAGTCACTGACCTCTGGGGTCTCCCGAAGATAGTGGGACACTTTCCCTGTGCTAATTGTAGCATTTGCCACCTGACTACACATACCAAAATCTTAACACTCGAACCAGGCAAAATTTGGACCCAACAATCCCACACCAACTGTAACTCCACAAATGTGGTTTATCTCATTACCTGTCCATGCCAGTTAAGGTACGTGGGCATGACGACCCGTAAGGTCAAACAAAGAATAAGCGAACATAGAAGTAATATCAGGTGTAAAAAGATCACGACTAAACTTAGCGAACACTTTCTTTCACAAAACCATACCACGAATGACCTCAAGTGGACAATCATTGAACAGGTCACAGCCAAAAAGAACACCCAGAAAATCCTTTTGAAAAAGAACAAAGGTGGGTGTACCGTTTGGGGACACCTACACAAGGACTGAATGATAATATTCCCTGGGGCACGGTATTACAACACTGACCTCCTGCCTTTACTATTGAGTATACCCCCCCGTTTTGACTTTATCTCTGCTAAGGGCCTGAGTGTAATTTCTACACACCTTATTCATTTGTAAATCCATCCCCTTCGTTTTTTGCCTCTGCCTTTAATTGCCCTGGTATGCACTAAACGTTTTTTCCATTCCTGCTGCTTGTTCTGACAGTTTTTCTCCTTTTTCTCCTTTATAATCATATGTGCCAAATTGGCTATAACCTTTTTCTTTACCATCATAGTCTTCCTGGTATGTCCCCATATGTTTAATGGCTTTATCCCTTTTGCTGTGTTTCTCTACACCTAGCACGATATTCTGCGTGCTTTGTCGAGAATCACCGTTGGTACTGGTATCGATAAAGTTTTTCTTCACCGCTGCAAAATTGTTAGCATTCTAGCTACTTTTAGACTCATAGGATCAAGATCCCTTAGTAGCAGCGGTCCGATTTGTCATTCCGCTTCCGTGTCTGGTGAGAGCCGTTTTCTAATTGGCTGCAGGTCTCCCGGCACTCCCCGATGACATCAGCAGCCATGCCCAAGCCGGAACAACGAGCCTTCACTTTTCCCTTAAAACAATCACCGGAACACCGTCCAAACCATTGACCGAGTCCGGTTAAAGAAGGTCAACGGCAGGTACCGAGTGGGTGTTTGGCATTGCTGGCGTACGTAAGACCTCGACGCAACATCAGATAAGTACCTAACATGCTGCTTACGATACAGGATAGATCTTTTACCCCTATTTCTTTCCCTTTCTCCCTTCCCAGGGTGTGCCTACTTGCCACCACCTCCTTCCCGTGACTCATGAAGCTAGTAGCTTTTACGCCTTAAGTAAGACGTCATTACTTTTAATTCTGGGCGATATATATGAGCACTTTGGCCTAGTATAGTTAGCGTGTTCCCGCTAGACTTACTATAGCCAACTGCACCGCATGTTTCCAGAGCAGAGGCTCACTGACCACGAGTATATATGAGTCATAACCACGGAACACGTGTTGATACTTGCATGGTTTGTTCCTTTCACGATTGTGCACTTCAGCTTCTCCCTAGGTATGGCTACAGTGCACTTTATAGAGAGCACAAACGCATTGTGAACGTCTTTGACAAACACATGATTTCCAGTCTAAAAAACCATGTTTTGTTTTTCATCGTTTGTTTGTCTGTCCTTTTCGTTTCAGATTTTTCTGGTTCCCCTAGTAGGTGGACCTCTTGGGTAACAGTGACCCACTGGACCTACTCACTTTTTAACTTTTTTCACACTATGATCTCTGGTTAGGGTAAGCCTTAGAGCGCTCACACCGCTGAGGTCGCCACTTTGGTCCTGACGAATACCTGGCTACTACTACCACCGAGGCAGAAACATGTTGACCATGTTATGAGGGATGTAGCTGGTCATTCCATCCAGCACTTACATCCCCCCACACATCTTTTAACCTTGTCAGATTGCCCATTTATTAAAGTCTTTTTCTGGTTTCAATCTAGACAATTTTAAAACACTTACACTTATCACCACATTCACTGAAATCCAGCTCCGCAGTAATTCTGGCGTCGCAGCACACCGGGAAGACACTCGGTCTTCCTGGTGGGGCCCAATGATGAAGCATGTCACCAACTAGGTTGGTGAGTGAGGGCTTTTTAAAGAATCTAGTTTGATTCTTCAGACGTTCTAGAGATTCTACTTTGACTCTCTTTGCTTGCTCTACATTTAGCTCAGGCTTACTCTCCTTTATAGTACTCATATCCCTGACAAGAGTAAGAATCTTGAGGGGTATATTAAGAATATTACAAATCTTCATCAAGATTTATCCGAATTGAAGGTTGATGGTGTTTGGGAGAAACTTGGTAAGAGTTTTTCCTCTGTGGGAAATTGGTTTTCTACATTTGGGAATAGTCTATTAGGGAGGACATTAACACCTATTATTGCAGTGGCTACAGTGATATTAATGATTTTCTTGATTTATAAATGTTGCAAATGCAAGAAAGAGACATCTATAACAAACGAAGAGCAAGAAAAGGAAAGAGAGAATAAATAGAACTAGAGGATAGAATAGGAAACTATTATGAAATGATGAGGGATTTAGATGGAATAATGATAAAACGAGAGAGAACAACAGCTTTCTAAGTGATAAATTGTATTGGTGGGTATTTGGTGATGGCTCAAAGACGCCATGAAAGGGGAGATTGATGGAGCAGGGTTTTCGTAAAAATGAAACCTGCTCGGATTAAAACCCCTAGTAACATTTTCTAATTTTTCTAACAGTGTGCAGTGAAAAACGCGTGGTTTTAAAAACTAACGTGAGGGAAAATAATACTGCGCAAGCGCGTACTAAAGCACTGAACTAGGCCGCAAATGCTTGACTAATGAAAATAAAGAGACTAATGCTGCTTTTGTGCACGTTATTAACGTTTGCTAGGAAAATAAATAATGGGTTGTGCATGGTTAGATGCAGCATTGGGAGGGTGCGTAAAGAAAGCATTTCAAAATGAGTAATAATGCTTGTTTTATTTTCCGTAGAAGCATGGATTAAGGAAAAATGATTTATTAACTGAAAGAGCAAAGAGAATGTGGAGGGAAGGCAAAGGCGAGCGACCTTCGAATTTATGTGTGCCTGCCAAAAGTTAAACGTGGAGACGAAAAAACAATCAGCAAGTGAGGAACGTTTCCTCTGGAAGCGCACGAGTGGCACAAGAAGTAACAGAACTGGAAACATTAGCGGAGAGTAGGAAGCTGTAGCCTGATACTAGTATATTTGTATTTCCTGGGATGATGTAGTTGTGATGTTGAAAAAACAAAACAATAGAACATCGAGAGAGATGGACATGCCGAGTGTGGTGTGGCAGTACACCCCCTTCCTTAACCAATCAAATGTACAATTTTCTTTTATTTGAAACAAATGTGGGTTGGACAATTGGGTTTTAGGGTATAATTGAGGTGCCCTGGTGGGAGGGGTATTGTCGTCTTTTTGCTGATGCAGTTGCAGGCGTTAGGCGGGTCGTCGCTTTGCTGTAGAGGCCTACCTGTTTCTTCCTGTTCCTGATTCCTGACTTAGTCTTTGCCCTTTCAAATCTTCTTGAGGGGCCTTGCTGCTCTCGTGGCCAGGGAGTAGTTTTCGTATTTCCTTCTGGGTTAGTATAGATAGAAACCTGAATTTGCATAATCATTGCAAATGTATTTTATTTCTGAACATCTTCTCTCTTCACCTTTCCACTCCTTCAATGCACTGTCAATGTGATGTGAATTTTGTTTTTCTCTTTGCTAATTGTTCACTCAGTGATGTTTCAAGATTTGTACTGTGTATTGGTACTTGATGAGCATTTATTTCACATTATTTAGATAAACATTATAAATATGCACACTGTGTCCGTTTTTTTTAGGTTGTGTTTATAGATTATTGCCTATAACTATTCAACTATAAAAAGATGTCATCGCCACATTATTTTCTATGAGAAATGCAGGTTCGGTTGGAGATTGGTAAGTTAGGTCTGAACTTTGCATTACACTGAACCCAGCGTGAAGGGACTTTGTTGTGTAATGTAATTGGGCCTTGTTCATTGCAAATTTATTGATCCCTGAGCGCTGGATCAGTTTCTCCTGTTACTTTACCAGCCGCAATGATGAAAGCCCATATGGTGCCATTTGCAGGTGCTGTCTGGAGGCCCAATAGTCGCCGATTTATGTTGGGTTCTTCTGAGAGGCATGAATAGACACAGGAACATAGATGAAGTAAAAGATGCGTTATTCCAGTAAATCCAAACAGCACAATGACAATCTCACCAACAGCTCCAGGCGTCAGCAAGCAACTGACTTTCCTGGACCCCTCGTATCAGAATCCCCTCTCCCCCACATTCCATATGATACGTTCTACACTATGAACACATAAAACACAGTACATTCCATTCCTAATAAAGTGGTAGTCACTTGGTTCACATTTCCTTCTGAGTAAGTGATTAATGTGTAATCCTTTTCCCTCAGACACTTCTTTGTATGCTGTTGTATGCTATGTGTAATTTACAGTGTAAATGTCACCTGCTGCATTCATGATCCCTTAATTTATCCTTTGCCCAAATGGGGTCTTTAGAGATCCAATAAAGCTGGACTTTTATGGTACATGTAGGCGGCGTCTTTACAGTGATCAGGGTCAGTATTAATCACGTACATCTGATACAGACTTCCCTGCCAGGGGAGACTGACGTCACTGCGATCTATGATGAAAATATTTGGAAAATCAATAACCAACGCACACTTGCACACCCTAACCCCCATTCACAGACAAACGTACACTCCCACATATACCGATACAGAAGGAAATAAGACCCAACACATCGCCAAATAATCACTATTTACTTAAATAATCAAGCAAAGAGATATTTCCTATATCCCTGCCTGGCTGTTTATGTTTTTGAACCTTTTTAACACACTTGGAGAAGTCTAGTACGTAAAGGCACTTATCCATCGGCAGGCACATTGAAGGATGCTAGCACTGGTTGTGGTGCTATATAAATCCTGTTTAATATACTTGAGGTCTGTATGAGATTACATGTGCAAATATTTAAACACCCTGTTGCCACAATGGGCACAGAGAGATCAATGAAAAATGAGTTGAAACACAACACTACCAGTTACAAATCCAAACCAAATGTAGTGGAGACAAGAACTACAAATACAAAATAGTCCTTGCTACCCAGACACACATGTTCCTACTTTAACAGTAGAAGGCACTACAAAGCGTTTTGCTTCATACGAGAACTCCTGTTAATGTAACCTGGTACTCATGTAAAGCTCTCTAACTTCTCGCGCTTTATAAAAAAACTGTAAAAAATAAAATAAAAATCTGCGCATGTTCCATAAAGAGAAATGGATACAACAGCACCAATCTATATTGTGTTGTATCTTAAGCAGAAGCCAGATTGTTTTTTCTTCAACAATTTATTGTCTGAAATAAACTTCATGTTTCGGAAGAAGACACATAAATTATATCTCTTTCTCAACAAATGAAAGTTTTGTTACTAAGTAGGCTGGGGCCTATGGGATTTGTCTGATGGAATCAAGTAGGACTTTGACAACAGGAGTAGATGTATGCTCAGTGTATTGATGACTCGACCACCCTAGTCCACGTTCAACTGTATTTATTATCCAAACAGCAGCAGTTACCGCACTAACTGTCAGAGTGCTACCACAATATTCCACCCAGAAGCATAGGAAGCAAGGTGACACCACAAGGTGTAATCACTACACACAATACCCTTTTAAAAGAACACCAGCGACCAAGACAAGGAACCTCAGAGAAAAAAAAGGCAAGAAATGGAAAGAAAAAATCACAAGCAGAATTCATAAAAAGAAGAACATTATCATGAGAATGAATATGTAACATTTCTGAAATCAATTATATGACGGTTTTACTAACCGAAGATGCAAACATACCCATCATGTAGGGGTTTAACTCTCCTACCTGAGGTGCTGGACTTCTCCAAAGGAAGGATCCTGGTAGGCCGTGGCACAGAACACTCAGGTACATTTTTTTCAAGTACATCTGATAATTCCAGATTTTCCTCAAACATAGTTCCACTATCACCTGTGGTATCAAAGACATTGTTGTCATTGTCTCCACCCACAACCTTGCCCAGCTTATCATCCACATGCTACCAATATGACCTTTCTACATCTTCGACACTTCTACCACTATTCTTAGCACTAGCAATCCTGCTCATGTGTCGAACAGTCACACCATCTAACTTCACTTCATAAATCCATCACCTCAACTACCTTCCTAGGCTCACTGAAAACACTCACCTTTTTCTTACTCACTTTCACATGCACTTACTGACCAAAACACTGCTGAACATCTTTTATGCCATGTTTAGCAGTGTAATATATTTTGTATTTAACGTGTGCAGTCTTGATGGATATTTTAACATCATTGGGTTCACAACCAAAAATACCAGCCCTTCGAATTCACCCTAGATTATCTTTGGAATAATGGACATACCCCCTCAGGATGGAAAAAGGGTATTCCCAGTGGATTCATGCTTGGTAGTCCTATATGCCCACAACATTTTCTTTAATTCAGCACTCAAGATCGCTAGCTGTAAGGCCTTAATGACACAATTCATTCTCTCGGCACCATTGCCATTTGGATAGTACAAAGAAGTGAACTTATGTTTTATTCTAGAGAACTTCAAGAACTCAATCATCTCTTGGGAATTTAACTGCATATCATTATCGTTACCAAAAGAGGTCAGAAACACCTCCCTAAGGAAGACATCATTTAGAAAACATAGAACACTATTAGCATCAATTTTATCCACCCCTTCAATTTCTATCCATCTAGAAAATGTATTAAACATCACAATTATGTATTTGTATACCTCTTCCTTCCAATGAATCAACACATCAAGTCAAGCCCAGAATTCTGTCCCTCAACTTAAACGGAGGAACCACTCCGCAACCTATAAACAAAAAATGCCCTTCACAGAACAACTCCTTCTGATACACCTTAAGGCTAGGTTTTATTGTACCTTTACTTTTCCAATCGACCTTCACACACTTCTTTACCTCCTGTAGAACATCAGCATTGGAGTATGCGGCATGCCACTCATCCTCAGTAATAGCTCTTCTGCTTCCATGTGCCTCAGAAACAAAAGCTATGCTAAATTCATTCCCACCATCCCAAACCAACTCAAACATGGCAATAGACGAGGGGCGTGGCCAACTGCCGAGGAAGATGGCCGCACACTAGCACGGCTCCGGTACAACACGCCCGGCAAGTCTCAAAATCCGTATAATAATACGTAGGAAAGAGCCGTAACCAGCCTCACTGTAGCCTGTGGGCACAAAGGGGTCCTCGAGATAAGCGTTGTGAGGATCGAGTGCCCGTGAACAGAGATTCGTCCCTATCCATCGGTGCGACGGCCGGGCAGTGGCGCTTGTAACAACTGCGAAGGTGCAGCCATGAGGCCCGCGGCCACCGAAAAGAACCACCCGCGACGGAGTGAGGAGAGCTGCGGCAGAGGAAGAGACTGCAGTCGACTCCTGCTGCTGTGGACAGTCAACGCGGCTCCGGACGCGAGCCGGCTTTGGTTGCTGCGAGAGGCTGGGCGGTAAGGAGAGCGGCATTGGCCCAATCGAGGGTCGGGTGGCCTGTGGGATTGCGGGAAGCTACCGGGCAGAACACGGCTTGAGACCTGCCTGCACCACCAAAGAAACAACCGATCCTGCCACTTTGGCAGCAGGGGGACCGGAAAAAAACCCAGAACCTATCCACGGGACACGGCGGCGACTCGGATGCCAGCTCAAGGCCTTAGAGGCCTAGAAGGAAAGAGCAGACCAGGGTCTAACTTTATCAGGCACTGCCCACGCGGGAGTGCTAGACACAGTAGCCAAGAGAGGGGTGGAAACGACACACACGCAGGCCTGAAAACTGCTACCATAGGCAGGGTAGTAACCCTGACACCATAACAGCACGAGGGAGGCGACAATTCTTGTCAGAGCGAGAGAAGCGCAAGGGGTCAGAGACTAAAATCAAAAAAGACTTGGCTGGTGAAACCCGACAGGCTGGACAGGGCCCAGGGCCCAGGGCCCAGAGTAGGCGACGGAGAGTAGCCAGTTAAGTCCCAACACTCAGACCAACCTTTATATACCCACTGAGAGCAATAATGGCAGGAGGGAGAAGTGGCCGAGCTACGATGCAAGTGAAACTTGACAAGTATGCATGACAACAGGGATCGGGCACAAAAGAAAAAGGGGCTGATAATGCGCACGAAATAGCGCACTCAACCGAGGGACAACCGTACCCAACTGTAGTAACAAGGTCCACGCAGGAAGAATATAGTTCAAGATGCTTTATTGTAGTAAGTTACAAGTTCTGTAGAGCAGCCCCACCAGGAGCAGCCAGCCTGCTGCTCAGCCCATTCTCAACTGTCACTTCTCCTCACAGGCTCCCAACATTCCGAAGCGCATCATCACTCTGACATAAATGTAAATGGCATAACATTAACAAAAGCAGGATATAACATATCCCCTTTCCTTACACAACAGAAGCATAAGTCTAGTACCTTAAATAAGGAACACTAATGCAAAAGAATATATGTGATAATAAAGAACAAATAGGAAAGAGCGAAGCGATAGGTGGAATAAATATACGAAAATAACAATAACCCATCCTCTACAACAAGGAATAACAGAGGAGAAGAAAATAGTAATAAAGAGTGAGAAACAACAAGGTAGCAGGTAGACATGGACGCACCAATGACTACCCCAAAACACACCTACTGGCCAGACAGGCATGAAAGGTGGAAAGAACAAGGCACGGCACGAACTAAACACCAGCCTTACACCCAGACACACAGAGAAGAGAACAGGCAAGAAATAGAATGAAACTAGAAGAAGGAAAAGGCTGATGACAAAGCGAAGAACAACACGAAAGATAGTCCAGGATCCGAGGAGAACAAAACAGGCAAGAAAACAGAGAAGGAGAGAATAAAATACAATGAGTATAATTCATACTTCCCCATTTTCAAATTGACAATGAAATAAGGTATAAGTATAACGCTGCATTTTCAAATCGACAATGTAACATTAAATAAGAATAACATTGCGAGAAAATAACAGCAAATGGGACAGAAACCCATGAGACACACTCTGTGTGAGGGTAACAATATGAAAGAAATGAAAGAAGATGGGACTGAAACCCATGACCTACCCCAAGACGAAAGGGAGGTTAGCTATGGTTAGCTACTGTAAATGGGTCTGAACCCATGACCTTCCCCAAGATGAAAGGGAGGAAAGTTATGGTTAGCTACTGTAACTGGGTCTGAACCCATGACCTATCCCCAGAAATAGGTATGGTAAGCTGCTGTGAATGGAACTAACACCCATACAACAATGCCCTGTGTGAGAGTAAAAACCATAAGTAGCATATGAGGGCAAATGTACACTGAGCAAATAGGACCAAAACCCATTGCCATCCCTACGTAGGGAAGAAAAAAAAAAATGAGGTGTACTATGTGAAAAGAACAATGAACCCCTGAAGGTGTGTACCCAGAGTCCATGAACATAAAGAGATGAGCCCACGAAACCCACCAAACAATCCCAAGCAGGATAAGTGTGGATAAATGAAATTGCATCGTGAAATGAACAAAAACCCAAATAAAAGTTGCGTAATCATAGTCAAACATACAATAAGCTTAAATAACAAATCACATTAACATTTAATTTGCCAAGTGTTAGAGTTTAGCGTGTGCGTGTCACCGTAGCATGGAGACACACACCTGTGTTTGAGCAAACATACTTTGAAGATAAAACCCTAAACGGACTATGACTAGTGAGATACATGTACACAGACAGGAAAAGACCAACGTGGAAGGAGAAACAGCCGAATAACCCCTAAACGGACTATGACTAGTGAGATACATGTGCACAGACAGAGCGATTTATACACAGGACAGGAAAACGTGATGCGCAGGGCGACTTACACACACAACTTGACTAGGATGAAGAACAGAGTGACTCACACATAATATGTCAAACATGAAGCACAGGGTGACTTACACATATATGACATAGCATAGAATGAGGGTCCCACCCATAACCCGTGAAAGAGGGACAGGGGCGAAACAAAAATGCTGGCACGCATCTATAGCAAGATACTGAAAACACATAAGTTGTTTGACATACTGGTGACAGATCAAATAAACTTGCACCTCCAACTTTGGATTTCAAGAATGTCAATGGTGTGCCTGTCACTGCGATTCTGTGAGACAGGCATTCCTAGAAACAAACAGCACTTTGTAGTAAAAGGGCGACTCCAGGAGACTTGAGAAGGAACAGTGTAATGGTACACAGGAGACGCCGACTGAAAATGGATGCGCACCATGGCTTGTAAAGAAAATAGATCTCACCAGTCGAACAGTCGGCAAAGTCCAATGTCCTCGGTGTGTACAAAACCAAAGAAAACTCGAAGTCTCTGCCCAAACCTGGAGACTGACAAGGACTTAACTCCAGCCAGTACGACCGTTGCGCTTACATGAAAAGCATTTCAGCAATACGAAGAGGAGAGAAGAGCGATCTTCACAGTGCGACGTGAAAAAACCATGAGGAGAGAAGAGCGATCTTCACAACGTGGTTGGCATTAAACTGAATTCGATTTGAAAGCTTCGTGGGACACTCCTAGGCTAAATTCAATGGCTGCAACCTCCAACCAAAAGATGGCGGCACGCTGAGCACGCCATGCCGGATGGCTCACCGGTGCGCTGATACTTGAAAACGTCTGTGAGCAGGGTGTTTCTTCTCGAACTGCAGCGATGTCAGGGAAGACAGAGCAAAACCAGCACGCGACCAAGAGACTGGCAAGGAGACAACTATGTCATCAAAGGATCTCCGCGCGTCCATTGTGCATTGCAAGCGTTGGTTCGAATCCCATCCTCGTCGCCAAAATAATTGTAGTAACAAGGTCCACGCAGGAAGAATATAGTTCAAGATGCTTTATTGCAGTAAGTTACAAGTTCTGTAGAGCAGCCCCACCAGGAGCAGCCAGCCTGCTGCTCAGCCCATTCTCAACTGTTACTTCTCCTCACAGGCTCCCAACATTCCGAAGCGCATCATCACTCTGACATTGCATGCAGCACACAGCACAAACACACTGGCTGAGCAGGAGGTGTAAATGGCATAACATTAACAAAAGCAGGATATAACACCGACCCTGCAGGACATAATGTCGGCCATCACCACTGTACGAACCTCTCTGGAATCCAGGATGGACACTGTCTCTACTGAAGTCTCCCTGATCAGGGCAGATATCCGCAATATGAATGCCAGAATTAAAGAAGTGGAGTCCACATCGAACACATTAACTAAGGATACCTCCCTGCTCAAAAAACAGATCAAGGACCTACAGACCTGCAATGATAGGATGGAAAACCAGCTGGACGACTATGAAGGCGGGGCCTGTTGAAATAATGTAAGAATTCTAGGCGTGCCAGAGTGGGCGGAAGGACAGGTGACAGACCTGTTCATAGAAGAGCTAGTAGTGAAGCATTTGCAACTCAAATGCCTGTCCAAGTACTTTTCGATTGAAAGGGCGCACAGGGTGCCAGGGGGAGGCCAAAACTCGGAGCACCACCTAGGCAAATACTGGAGTGAGTATTTAACTTCTGGAACAGAGATGTAATACTGCAAACAGCGCGCACTGCACCCCAGGTCAGCCTAGAAAACAGCAAGATAAAAAAAAATCCCGATTTTACGCTGAAAGTGCAAAGGCAGCACCGTAGCTTCCTAGAAGTCAAAAGAGCCCTGCGAGCAAAAGAGATCAAATATGCCATGATATTTCCTGCCAAACTGAGAGTTGAGTCAGAAGGGAAGGTATGGTTCTTTAACAGTCCAGAGGAAACGTGGGACTGGATTGATGGATGGCGTACAGTCGGGAAAAGAACGCCTGTTGATCAGCGTGCAAGAGCTCACCGGACCAGGCCAGAAAACGGCGCAGCAGACATGGCAGACACCAACCTGACGTGAGACCCTCTGGAGGTGGGCAACAATGAATAACAGCACAGCAACACTTACCAGATTACAGTGCAGGTGCGAAAAGTCCAAGTGGCTCACCCCCAAATCAAAGCTAATCAGGACTTTAATATAGCACGATGATGGAATAATAACAGAAGACACTAATGGACGCTCCTGAGAATACTAAGACTGATACGCAAGTATAAGAGGGGACTAATCCCTACTAGACTGACGCCAGACCCTCTGGAGGTGGGCAACAATGAATAACAGTGCAGCAACACTTACCAGATTACAGTGCAGTTGCGAAAAGTCGAAGTGGCTCACCCCCAAATCGAAGCTAATCAGGACTTTAATATAGCACGATGATGGAATAATAACAGAAGACACTAATGGACGCTCCAGAGAATACGAAGACTGATACGCAAGTATAAGAGGGGACTAGTCCCTACTAGATTAAGTAGCCAAAATAGGCCCTGGAATAGATGGACACCGGGGGTGGGGTTGGATCATGCACCGCATCATTTCAGGGGTGGGCGATAGGCACTCTGCAAAGTTGGGGAGGCGGGAGGTTCATTTCCCGTCATGCAGGAAGGCAGGGAGTGGGGTTGGGAAAGGGCAAGTTGGGGGAACTCAGTTATCCTGCACCTCAGTCATCGCGGCGGGGAGGGGGGATCCCACAACAATTAGCACACAAGTGGAAAACGAACGGTAGGTCATTGTCCTGGATCCGATGTAGAAGAGACAACATAAGCATAACACACTACGCAAATGATCCCGTCACCCACAGAAAAGATGACACCTAATCAGAAGGGAAGGTCCCTCTGATTCCTCACGTGGAATGTCAACGGGCTTGGGGATAAATTAAAAAGCAGGATTGTACTTCAATACATAAAACGACAGCCGCCTGAGATTGCCCTAAAGACCCACCTGGTAGGCACTAGATAGATGGGGATATAAGCTAGCAGCCCACTCGGGATTCACCTCTGGTTCTAGAGGGACTGGCATACTCATCCGGAAAAATTGCCCCTATATAATACACAAAACATGGTCAAATACACAGGGTAGATTCGCACCAACAGCCGGAACGTGGGAGGGGAAACCGATCAACATACTCTCGGTGTACATACCCCCTGCTATGAAGAAGACGACACTGGCAGATCTCAGCAGATTCTTGCTGGACCTCTCGACTGGGATTTTGCTGATGGGAGGGGACTTTAATGTAATGGTAAACGAGCAACTAGACCGACGCCCCCCACCCCGACGAGAACCACATGACACGTCACAATTGGCAGACTTTCTCTTGGCCTTTGGTCTCGCAGATATATGGAGGCACTTTAACCCACAGACACACCAGTACACGTTCCATTTGGGCACCCACGGCAGCCAGTCTCGCATTGACTACCTATTGACGCACACAGAGCACATACCCAATTTCATAGAGGGAAGGTGTTTAGCGAGGGGTATCTCCAACCACTCACCATTCTTCACTCAAATATTAACACGCCCCAAGGCTAGACGTACAGCTCTCACGATCAATCCGTGGTGTTTGAAAATCCCGCATGTAAAAACAGAACTAATAAAAGACACAGACTGGTACTTTAACGAAAACACGGGCACAGTAGAATCGCCACAGACCCTGTGGGGAGCATTCCGGGCAGTGATCAAAGGCCGAGCCCTTGCACTAATGGTTGGCCACAAAAAAGAGTTGAGGGCACGCATAGAGACGCTTGAGAGGGAAATCCTGGTGGAGGAAGCAAAGGTAGCAAACACAGATGACGAATCAGCTAGACACGCCCTTAACATGAAAAGGCTTGACTACATGCAGCTATTAACGGGGGCAGCCTGGTCTAAACAGAAGGTCATACAGCACAAAATATACAAGCTAGGTGACAAAACAGGCAAATTACTGGCCTGGCTGGAAAAGTGAGACTGGGCCCAGAGTTGGGTGCCCCTACTAAGGGGTGATGAGGGTGAAGAGTTGAGAGATCCACAGGAGATTGCAGAGGCATTTGCCTCTTATTTTGCCCATATATATACACCCGCCACTATAACTACAGCCACAGATTCTAGAGACCTGCTGGCCACCATCCCAGTCAGCTCCTTAACCCCAGAGGACCTTGAATCCCTGGAGGGGGACCTCACAGAGGAGGAGTTATCAGTAGCCATACGGGGTATAAAATCAGGAAAAGCCATGGGACCCAACGGGCTCCCCATAGAGTTGCTAAAGTTGACGGCCTCTAAGATAACATCCCCCCTTCCGGGCAATGTATCAAGAAAGCTTCCAGAAAGGCTCCCTCCCAGGCGACCTAAGATTAGCATCAATAGTGGTGATACACAAGCAAGGTAAACCGGCAGAGGAGTGTGGCTCCTACCAACCCATTTCGCTGCTCAATGCAGAAACAAAAATGTTAGCCAAAGCATTGGCCAATCGACTAATCCCTATCATTAATAAACTTGTGCATCCGGATCAGTCAGGCTTTATGCCTGGACGGAGCACTGCCCTTAATCTCCGCTGATTGCACGGAGTGCTGGGGAGGACAGATACCATCCAGGAAGATGTGGCGCTGCTATCACTTGATGCCAAAATGACATTCGACACGATCGAATGGCCTTATCTATTTGCTGTAGTGGAGCGCATGGGCTTTGGCCCTGCATACATGAAATGGATTAAACTTCTATATACCGACCCGACAGCACACATTTGTCAAACGCCACACATCTCGGCAATTCCGACTGGGAAGGGGAACCCGACAGGGCTGCCCCTTGTCGCCTCTCATATTCGCTTTGATGCTTGAACCATTGACGACATGGGTGAGAGGAAACCCCTTGATTAGAGGGCTGAAATGGACAGAACAGCATGAAGACAAAATCTCCTTATATGCTGACGATATATTGCTATATGTAGCGGCCCCGGCAGCTTCGATCGATAGGATTTTGCATATATTCTTGATCTTCCGCAAACACTCAGGCTACACCATAAACTGGTCAAAATCCACAATATATATGATCCGAAGGTCCCGCGCTGCGAACACCGTTAGACTGTAAAGTCACGGTGGCAGCAGCGGGAGTCCGATATCTAGGAATCTATATAACATCTGACCACTCCTCTTCTATAATACCAATCTCCAGGGCCCATTGAAACGGTTACACAATGACGTGCGACACTGGCGAGCTCTTCCCCTGACCCTTCTGGGCAGAGCGGCACTGTTTAAAATGTTGGCACTACCCCGGTTTCTATATGTGCTACAAAATACCCCTGTCAGGGTCCCGGATACATACTTTACTAACATAGAGAGCGCAGTAAGGACCCTATTATGGGATGGGAAAAGCCCACGTATAGCAACGCATAAACTGACGAGAGGTTGGTACGATAAGGGGATCTCCCTGCCCGACATTAAACAATATTACTGGGCTTCCCAATTAGCAGTAATTAACCAATGGGTCTACGGCCAGCAGCGAGAGCTGACCTACCAGATGGACAAATGGTTAATGAGCCCGAGCGGCTACCAAAGAGCCCTCTACACAGACCCTAAACGCCAGCGTCTCACGGGCCCTACGGCCCATACCATAGCAATATGGCATCAAGCGTCCAAGAAACTGGGCTGGCACAAGAAACTAACAAAAGCAACACATTTATGGGAGTCGGAGCAACTGGGTGCACTGAGTAGCTGCCCCAGGTTTGATAGATGGGACATTATCGGCATCTCGTCATTTGGTGATCTGTGGAAAAGAGACAGTGTGATCTCATTTATTGAGTTACAAGCAGAATACCAACTGGCAAACACAGAGGCCTTCAGGTACCTACAAATAAGCCACGCCATAAAGTCTGCTGTCCCCAGTGGGGAGGCTTTGCCGAGGAGTCCCTGCTAAAGGACAGGCTTCTCACAGAATCTATGACCCGCAAAGCAATATCCTTGACTTACCGGAAACTGATAAATAATAGATCGGACCTGCTTGTGTGCCTTAGGCACCAGTGGGAGGCAGACGTAGGGAGCTTAGAAGAGGATGAATGGCAGGATGCTCTTTCTTCCCCACGAGAGGTAGTTATACCAATGAGGTTGAGGCTTATTCAACTCAAAATCCTGCATAGGTCATATTTCTCAGGAGGGACCCTGGTCAAAATGGGGAGGCGGGCAGACTAGAGGTGTCTAAGGATTTGTACCCAGAAGGGAACGTTCTTCCATACGCTTTGGGAGTGCCCCGCAATTCAACCGTATTGGAAGGGAATCATAGCTAAATTAAAAGAGATTTGCGGGAAAGAGATTCCTGGCTCCCCACGACTCTGCTTGTTTAATGTATGGAAGGCTACCGATTTAACCCACATTGAACATTCCTGGGTCTCCCTGGGACTGGTCCTGGCGAAGAGGAACATCGCCCAAAAATATGGAGCAGGGGACACGCCGTCACTGAGGGGGTGGGAAACAGACATGGATAGATCCATGATTGCAGAAAAAGAGGTATTTAAAAACAGAGGCTGCCCAAAGAAATGGGACCAAAAGTGGGCTAAATGGAATGCGGCTATAGGAGGACTTTGTATCTCCCCCACAGATGAATTGCGAGGTGGGAGGAAAGGGGCCGACCAACTGCAATTGTGAAATGTGAAAAATGCATAAGATAATATAGTAACCCGGGACCTAATGTGACACTGAATGTAATATGTGCTGTCAGTATAATCTGAGATATACTGTCCAACCTGCTGTAAGACTGATGTTTGTTCAAAATAAAAAGTGTTTTAAAAAAAAAACATGGGAATAGACATTTTGCTGAGGAAATTTACTGTGAATTTTGACCACAGGAACATATACTACATCAGATAATAAATCTTATAATCACATACATAACCTTGCAATCCTTAGAGAAGGCTTGGTGAGGTCCTTAGTGGTTAGCAATTTAATTAAGGGTTTGTGGCTGTATTCAAACTTCCATACAAATTCCAATGTTTCCCTTTCAATCACTTAGTATCTTTCCTGGCAAAAAAAGAGTCCAAGTACCCTATCAATTGCATCAGTTGTTACAAATGTGTCTGATCAGACCTCTGTATATTAAGAACTTTAGTAATTGCCTGTTTCACCTCATCAAAAGCATTCAGGCAATCATCAAACCATACAAACTCGGATTTATATTTTTAACAGTGCCCCAATGTGGAAGGTTTTCTTTAAAACATTTCTCACAAACTTTGAACAGAATTCCATCATACCCAAAAATGTAATGAGATCATCTTCTTTTTTTTTTTTTTGGGTCCTCATATGTGACAAACCTGCAAAGGTATATAATCAGGTGTAATCCGTTTCTGGCGACCCAAGCCCACAGCCTGCTGGGCTATTTCTCCCCTGATGTACCTTTCTGCCTCCAGTATAAGAGATTGTGGGGTCACCCACCCAGGCTCTCTGTGGATGCGGGTGTCTTAATCCTCGGACCTTTATGTCGAGATTGAGTGGTGATTAGGGGGTGTATGCAGCTAGTGGCTTCCAGGTGTTAACTCTCTTTTTGGACCCACCTATGCAGTCTAGTCTACCTATGTGTCTAGCTGATTTTAGCCATCCTGCGCAGGATGGTGGTGTGCATGAAACCCAGTTAATGCAAGTCTCCCTGCGAGCTATAATTATCAAGGTAAATAAAAGTTGTTCTTGCAGCTTCCTGTCTCTTCCCTTGAAGCCATTCCCTTCTAGCACTCCAAATATAATCAATAGTAGGCTTACCTCTATTCTCTTTTTCATAAGGGTTGTTAAAACCTTACCCATGTCTTGCCAGTAGACTTGTATTGTGGGGCATTTCCAGAACATGTGTACGTCGTCTGCTTTCGCCAAGTCACACTTCGGACAGCACTTAGTTTTTTCTCCTATTTTGGATAGTTTCTTGGGGGACCAGTACACCCTATATGAAGTAAACAGATGATTCTTTCTTAACGGTGCATATCTGACAAAAGACCAAAGAATAGCCATTGATACTTGCCACAGGGATAGTAAATCAGCTGCAGGTAGGACTTCTTTCCACTTTTCTTCTGGTAACGTATTGGGGCCGTCTTCTGCGTGGATCAACATCCAATACTACATGGTCACTTCTTTCCTTTGCAAGTTAGAACCGCAAATTTTTTCTTCCCACTCAGTGGAGAGTCCTACATCCGATTGTTCTCGAGCCCAACTTACTAGTTGCAGGTATTAAACTTTGAAAGCGTGTTGTTGGTTTCCTTAATGAGGAAGTCCCATGAGATTACATTAGCTTCGCCCATCAGCTGTCCCCATTTCTGTATCCTGGCATCCATTAATGGAGTGGCTAATGAATCCAATAAACATAGCGGAGTTCCGGGGGACTTCCAAATTGGAGCCATTTGACTATAGGAAGGGATTCCAAGGATTCTCCTAACCTGTATCCAGAGCTTACAGGCCGCGATCAAGACCCTAAGTCGAACCTTTTTGAAAAATTCAAGTCATTGGTGAGGGCTCCAAAACAGGGCCACCCCTGTTGGTAGTTGTTTGTGAACAGTGTTCCAAAACGTTTCAATTGGCAGGCCCAACAATACAATTGAAAATCTGGGAAGGCTACTCCACCATCCGTTTTTTTTTTGCGTAGTTTCTTCCAGGCTATTCTAATGCCCTTGTTGGCCCATATAAAATTGTTTAGCTCCCCCTGTACTTTCCTAAACCAATTAGTCTCAAAGTGCAGAGGTAGCGCATTAAACATAAATGTGAATTTTGGGAGACGCATCATTTTGATGAGGTTAGTTCTGCCAATATTACATAGATGGAGATGGGACCAAAGTTTTAGGAGCCTTTTAGTTTCTTTCATGAGTTTTGAACAGTTTATATGAACCATAATGTCCAAATGTTTCGAGACCTGGACTCCTAAATACCTGATCTCCTTTTTCTCTCTTTTTTTAGAGTAGTATCTAATGGTGTGTTCCATGCCATAATCTAGTTTTTTTCTTCATTAACTAAATAACCTGATACTCTCCTGAAGTCTAAGTGGAGCTCTTTATCTGTGGCTAAATCAATAGCACACACCAAATCATGTAAATGTCTGTTCGTCATAAACCCTTTTTGAGATGTGTTGATTTGTTCTCCCAAAACCCTATCCAATCTCTTGGCCAGAAGATTTGTAAACAACTTATAGTCATTATTAAGCAGAGAGATCAGCCTGTACGATTCACATTTTTTGGGGTTTTTGTTTGGCTTTAAAATTAGGGTGATTGTGGCGTCATTCCAAGTATCGGGTATGGGGGCTGTGTCTAAATATGTGACGTTGAATAGGGAGGTTAAAACTGGGGCGATTTCCTCCGCTAAGACCTTATAAATCTCACATGGGATGCCATCTGGACCTGGAGCCTTCCCCCTCTTTAGATGCTTGATGGCCTTAAGGACCTCCCCGGGACTTATTTGCTTGTTAGAGTATTCCTTTTTATCTTGTGTAAGTTTTAGTGGTGGATCAAGTCTTAGCAAGTTATTAATCTGTGGATCTGTCACTGAACAGTCTTCCATATAGAGATTTTGGAAAAAAAGAGGTGAAAGCCCTCCCGATGTCTTGATCATTTTGACAGCTTTCCCCAGTTCCTTCCACTACTTTTTTAATTGAGTTTCTGACCAGAACCCCTCTTGCCTTCCATGCCAATAATTTCCCACAGCCTTCCCTATTTTCATAGTGTGCGAGTTGGCTAGCATTCCATTTTTGTTGTGTGACCTCCACCAGTTGCTCAGTGAGTTCCTTTTTAGCTTCATCTATTTGGATTTGAATTCCTGTAATCTCTCCAGGGTCGACTGCTTTATTTAAATCTGTGTGCCGGCAGCTATTATCCTTTCTAGCCCTGTTATTTTGTGGTTAGCTTCCCTCCGCCTATGCGAAGCGTAGTTTATTAGTCTCCCACGTATAAAGGCCTTATAAGTGTCCCAGATATTTCTTGGGTGGGCAGAGTTCTTATTTTGATCAAAAAATTCTAGGGTGTCCTGTTTCAAGCTAGTTACTATCTTCTGGTCTTCTAAGAGAGATCTATCCAGGGTCCACCTGTGAGTAGGTGCGCCACAGTCTAGAGCTAACTCAAGTTTCACTGCGGAATGGTCTGATAAATGCTCTGGTTGATGAGTGACTGCCATTGCTTAACCTAGTGTCAATCAGAAAATAGCCTATGTGGGAGGCATGGCCATATTTCTTATTGTGATGTGTGTAACTTTTATTGCTACCCGCCTTGTGTCTCCAGAGATCTATCAAACCCATGTTCTTCATTAGATTCTGTATGAAATTTCTCATTTTTGGTGTGTTGACAGTTGGCCTAGGGGAGGATTTATCTGAGACTGGATCGAGTAATGCATTAAAATCGCCTGTCATTAAAATAATGTTATCGTTGTATAGGAGTTGTTAAAATAATTCCTGGAGCGGGGATGGGTCGTCTATATTTGGGCCATAGTAAGTGATCAGAGAGTATTTGATGTTCTTAATATTGACAACAGCAATTAACCATGTCCCCTTGGGGTCTGCAATGACATTTATTAGTTTGGCATGAGCTGTGTTTTTTATCAAAATTGCGACCCCTTTCACGTTGCAATTTTGATTTGTGCATGCAAACTGATTGATCCATCTGTGGCCGTTAATGATTTCTTCCCACTTAGCCTGCCGGAGGTGTGTCTCTTGTAACATTAAAATATTGTTATTTGACTGTTTTAAGAATTGGAGAATTCTCCTTCTTCTGGCAGGCACCCTTAAACCATTTATGTTCCAACTTAATACCCTCAGGCTGCAGGAGTTATTGGAAGCCGCTATCCTTTAAAGACCCGTCTTGTTCCTGAACACCTTATTCTCATGATGACTGCCACACATAAGGACCTTAATTTTTTATAGTTTTTTTCCCACTGCTCCCCACCCAATGTGTTATTTACATTAACAATATAGTGTTTTCCCCCCCACACCCCCCCGGAGGAAGCCTCCCTTTGACCAAGCTGGGCATTTTCAGCATGCTTAAATTCTGTACTTCATTTGGCTCTTTTATATTGTACATCTTATTGTTCCACATAATCCTTATTGTGGCAAGGAATTTTAATTGGGCCGTGGCACCTAAGGATTTGAGCTCTTGTATGTATTTACCGAGCTCCCACTGTCGATTTTGTGTCTCCTTGGCTATATCTGAGCTAATACAGAAGGTCCACTCATCCTTAGTGTGTGAGCCTGTTTTTAACGCCTCAGTAAGAATCATTTCTTTCGTCAGGTAGGTGTTGAAATTTACAAGGATCTTCCTGGGCTTATCTATGTTAGGGTTCCTCCTAAACGGATCCCTATGCACTCGTTGTATGTCCTGATGCAGATCTAAAGTCCTGACAGTTGGTGCGAATTCTTTTATCAGATTTACCACAAATTCTTTTAGGTTCCCCCCTTCTCTTCCCTCGGGGATATTGAGGATTCTTAAGTTGTTTCTCCTGGAATGATTTTCTAATACTTCAATCTTTTCCTAACGTAATTTCTCGCTAGATTTAAGATTAATGATTTCTTTGCTGTTCCCTGCTGCTACCTCTCTCACGGTCTCCAAAGCTTCTTCCAGGCTCCCTATTCTTTCAGAGAGACCAGTGAGTTTGTTTTCTAGAATCTCACAGACGTTGCAGAATTTTGCTTGGTTTGCCTCAGACAGTGTAAATCTAGTTTTTATCTCCTCTGAAAGTGTAAGCAGTAGCCCCCCCATGTTCTCCTGAGTCATGGGGGAAAGAGACGTGTCCTCCTCTGCTGCGGATGCAATCACCCCTATGTCTGTTGCAGTTATAGTTTCAGGGGGTATTGCGTCTTCTGCCAAAGCCTGGAACCTGTTAGTTAAGAGGAGCTCCTCTGGCCTTCCTGTATTCTGAGACGCCATCCTGTTGGGGCTATGTGTGTTGCACAAGTCGCTAGTTTGGGTTGTAAGTGTGTTTTTCTCGCATCCTTGTACGTTAAAAAAAGTTCTCAAGGAGGGTGCGATTTTAATTTTCCCACTCAAAGGGTCTAGTGGGTGTGCAAACTTCCCCCCTCTTATTACCTTGTATATGTGCTCAGGGGGAGGCTCCTTCACAACCGGGCTTGTTGCTGTAATAAAAGTCTGTGTTGTGGATGTAATTATTGGGGGTGACCCACTAGAATCCTCCCCCCTAGACTGCCCAGAGACAAAGTCTATTCGGGAGTTCCTTAGAGTGTAGCGGGAAATACCTTGTAGTCTTTCCTCTGCAGGTGGCGAGGCTCCACTCTTGTCTACCTTCCTTAGTGTCCTTCTGGCGCTGTGTGGTCTCTCCTGTGCTTTCTCTTTTCCACCCGACGTGGGGGTCCTTTTGGGGCACATAGGTTGGTGGCGGTGGAGTGCCTCGCGGGAGGTTACTTGCACTACTGGCAGCACACTTGTGCTGACGCCGCTGCCTGTGACCTGGAACTGGATCAGGGCTGCAGCCCACCAATCCCGGCGTAGCTGCAGAGTGGCCAGGGACCACGGACCTCTGTGGGTGGCTGGCCGCTTTAGTGGTTTGGGGTGCAAAAAGAACAATTGATGGACAGAATGTAGAACAATGTCATACATTCACCCCAGTACAGAGATCTGGGCCTAAATCCATCGTTTTCTTGCTCGCCATTCCAGTTTGAACCCGGCCATATGCACATCAGTCTTGACCCTGTGCCCAATGGGAACAGTCCAGCCCGAACTGCCAGTCCAGGTTCTCCCTGGACTGGAAACAAGCATCCTAGGACCGTTTCCGGGGTTTCACCCCTCATCAGCCAGGATAGCTTGACTCCAGTGGCATGGCGAGCTAGGGACCCACGTCTGGGCATACCCGTCCCACTCGGGGGGACAAATGCAAAAAGAACAATTGATGGACAGAATGTAGAACAATGTCATACATTCACCCCAGTACAGAGATCTGGGCCTAAATCCATCGTTTTTTTGCTCACCATGCTATTCCAGTTTGAACCCAGCCATATGCAAATCAGTCTTCTTGACCCTGTGCCTAATGGAAACAGTCCAGCCCGAACTGCCAGGCCAGGTCCTCCCTGGACTGGAAACAAGCATCCTAGGACCGGTTTCGGGGTTTCACCCCTCATCAGCCAGGATAGCTTGACTCTAGTAGCATGGCGAGCACGGACCCACGTCTAGGCATGAGTGAGTGTCTGAAAGGTTTCAGCACTCCGTCCATCATCTCCTTGTGTTTGCTTTGTTCACCCTAAGTTGGCAGGGTATGCCCAGACATGGGTCCCTTGCTCACTTTGCCACTGGATTTAGGCTAGCCTGGCTGATGAAGGGTGTTACCCAGAAACCAGTCCCAGGATGCTTGTTTCCGGTTCAGGAAAGACCTGGCTTGGCAGTTCGGGCTGGACTGTTCCCATGAGGCACAGGGTCAAGACTGATTTGCATATAGCTGGGTCTGAACTGAGGTGGCAAAGTGAGCTAAAGAATGATGATGGATTCAACCCAGATCTGTGACTGGGGGTGAGTGTCTGAAAAGTTTCAGCGCTCCGTCCATCATCTCCTTGTGTTTGCTTTGTTTGCCCTAAGTTGGCAGGGTATGCCAAGACGTGGGTCCCCTGCTCACTTTTCCAATGGATTCAAGCTAGCTTGGCTGATGAGGGGTGTTACCTCAAAACCGGTCCTAGGATGCTTGTTTCGGGTCCAGTGAAGACATGGCTTGGCAGTTCGGGCTGGACTGTTCCCATGAGGCACAGGGTCAAAACTGATTTGCATATAGCTGGGTCTGAACTGGGGTGGCGAAGTGAGCTAAAGAATGAGGATGGATTCAACCCATATCTGTGACTGGGGGTGAGTGTCTGAAAAGTTTCAGCACTCTGTCCATCATCTCCTCGTGTTTGCTTTGTTCACCCTAAGTTGGCAGGGTATGCCCAGACGTGGGTCCCTTGCTCACTTTGCCACTGGATTCAAGCTAGCCTGGCTGATGAGGTGTGTTACCCCGAAACCGGTCCCAGGATGCTTGTTTCCGGTCCAGGGAAGATTTGGCTTGGCAGTTCGGGCAGGACTGTTCCCATGAGGCACAGGGTCAAGAATGATTTGCATATAGCTGGGTCTGAACTGGGGTGGCGAAGTGAGCTAAAGAATGATGATGGATTCAGCCCAGATCTGTGACTAGGGGTGAGTGTCTGAAAAGTTTCACCGCTCCGTCCATCATCTCCTTGTGTTTGCTTAGTAGTTTGGGGGGCGTTCTAACCCCCCCCCTTTGCCGCGGTGGAAACAGAAACCGGTGCGGGACCTCTGCGTTGATTGTCAGCACGGCCAGGTGGATCTGGTGCGTCGGAGAGGTAAGTGCCTTACGGCCCGCTCCTTAGCCGGCCGCCATGTTACTCTACACCATTTTCAAGCTCAGTTTGATGAGATCATCTTTTGATTAGGATGGCGGTGTATTCTTATAGGTTGCCACCAACTTTTCTTTGGGCCTGACATCATCATTACTAATTTCATGCCTCCAATACTTGACCTTTTGCTCGACAAACTTGCTCTTACTATCTCTGAAGTAAGGCCTTTTTCTATTAGAACTCCCATAAACTTACATTAATGTTGCTCATGTTTTGTCCTTTCCAGTCACCAACATATCATCTTAGAAGAAGATTCCCCCTAGCAGTTCGCCAAACAATTCTGACATCAACCTCTGGAAGACAGCAGTAGCAGATGCTAGTCCAAAATGCATCAATCGGAATTGGTAGCATTTAAAAGACGTGATATATGCTGTAATTAGACAACTTTCTGTGTGAAAAACAATCTGATGGTATGCTGAGGAGAGGTCCAGTGTAGAGAAACATTTGGCATTCCTCGTGAGAGAAAGCATTTTCACCAAGAACAATGTTATCACTGAGAGACCTAACATTGGCACATATTCTGACCTTACGGTTGGTATGGTATGCTACAATTGAGGGAGAAATCCACGCATCTTATCTTAGTATCACACAATTCTTTATGTTCAGCTTTAACTTAATCTCTAATGATCATGAGTATTTTATGTACTTTGCGGTTTGCTATCCGACTTTAAAACAATTTTATGTGAAAAAACCCTTTAGTTTGAAAACACTTCCCTTAAATGCATCTGGAATTTTTTTTTTAATCCATTTTTTTATGGCCTGACTCTCACACGTGGCAGGCATTTGATGAGCACTTCTGAGATGAAGGATAATGATTAATGCCCTTTGATCCCTCCAACCAAATACATACAGTCCAGCCAAGGCAACATATAATCTGCACAAAATCGTTATCCCTTTAAATCTAAAAATGAAAGTACAGTAGTTTCGCTTTGGGACAGGAAGTCTTCTGCATGGATCTGGACAGCATTCTTTCCTGCCCTATGTTGATCTCCTGGCAAGTCACTGGAAATTTGCTGTAGGTTTCATTGATATTTACGTCACTGAACATGACAATAATGCCAAGCAGGCAGTCATTTATAATGCATTGACAGAAACCACCATCACAGCGGTTCCTGCCAATGCATTACACTGTTTAATGCAGGGCTCCGTCAGCAGGACAGAGCTCTGCACCAAACAGTTAAGTTGCTTTATTTTCAAAAAGAAAATCCCAATCAGGATTGACAGTAAAAAATAAAATGCCACCCTCTCCATGGGAGTCATCTCCCATGTTGAGGGGGGCACTATTTCTATTGTATCTGTCCCTCATTACCGGGCTTTGCCTGGCAATGACAGACTGTAAAAAAATGGTTATATGTACGCCCATCCTAATTGAGCGGGCAGACATATAGCCATTTCTCTGACAGCCCTTACTCTGTCGGGCCGTCAGAGAAGTTTCGCTATGGCAGTGATAGAGTAGTCACTGCCATAGATACACCTATGGTCCGCCTGCATAAAAATCTAGCGGGCGGACCATTATCTTGGCTGTATATATACTCTGTCACCATTGCAACAGACTACCTATACCTCCAAGATATAAATTGGGCCCTAAGTAAGAAGGTAGAAATCTTGAACAGGCAAAGATGCCAAATAAACCGGCTAGAGAGCATACCTACCTGGGTATGAATTCAGAATTTTCCTGCTCTGAGCTTTTCCCGCTAAAAGCAAAGGCTTAAGCGGGACCTCAACCAATGCCTATTCAATATTGTGAAGACTTCTTCAGATACAACCTGCTGTCTCACCGCATTGAAGGATTTTGACTTCCATTTTCAAGGCTAAGTCCCAAGGTAAAACCTCTGACCAGGTAAAAATGTGTTAGCATATCCGACTCGTGCTACATCACTGTCAGCCTGAAATTGCACCTATGTCCCGGTCCACTACAACCATTGACTACCATTGGCTCTTTGTGCTTTTTGGTGCTATTTTCCTTTAAATCTTTAACAATTCTTATCTCTCGTTCCTTTATTTTATTTATAAAAATGTACTCTATTTTTCTAATTCAGGTTGGGATTTTTATTACTTAGTGTTTTGACTTTATCATTGTTTTGGTATTGCATAAATACTTTACACATTGCCCTAATTTAAAACTGCCTTCTCTGTGCTATAGCTACCAGGGGTTTGAGCTCAGGTTAATTTATTGACTTTCAGTTGTTCAACAAAGTGAGCAGTCGCTGACCACAAATAATCCAATTTGTTACAACCACTATTAAAAGGACCCAAAACGCGCCTTAATTAACAGCAAAAATGCCAACACTTCCAGAAAACAACTCTCAGGATTCTGCACAAAAAACTAACTCCAAAAAGACATCTCTTAAAAAGTTATATAAACTAAATAAATTATAACTAAATAACACCAACAGGCAACCTCTTAACTTAAAACCCAAAATGAATACAATGCTTTCTATCTATATTCCTCTATTAGAGGAAACCAACTAAGCGAATACGAAAATAAGAATATCATCTTTCTAAACTCGACAAAGAAACTTTAACAAGTAAGTAAATATAACTTAGCATAACACAAACCCAAACACTGTATAATTTAAAAATAAAATAAAGGCTAAAAAAACATAAACATTATTTTTTAAGCATTTATTGCTAACAAATGTTGCTTTTTAAACAGGCAAAAATCAAGCACCTATCCCATAATGTTCCTACAAAAATGAAAACCTCTCTACAAATATCTCTACAAAAAAAACCAAAATCAAATATGTAAATATAAAATGCAAAAAAAGTTATTTAAATATTAATGCTACATCAAAATATAGTTAGTACAAACATATAATTACTAAGTAATTCTAAAGCCCAGAGATATAATGTCGGAAAGAGCCACTTACATCAGATCACAAAAAAGAAAACTGCTACTGACTCAAATGGGATAGACTTATGGTCAAGAGAATACAAGCACAAAAATACAGATTTGAAATGTACAAAGTATTATTTGAGTACTTGTTGGAGAGCATAATCACCCACCAAGCATTACAGAAATTAAAATTAGAATTGTGTTACAAGACCTTAGGGCAGCTATCACCAGTTAGCAATTGTTAGAAGGTGGTTCTGACCATCTGAGCCGCCCAGATTTTTCACTTTTTGAACACCTATTTGTTGAGCTTTTACTGTGGGAGAGCCTCATAAGTTGGGACTCACCCACAGTGAACTCATGATGAAAGGGACTGCATGTGTTTTTACCGGTGTCCCCCTGGCGCGAGTAGGCCGCTGCGCTGCAGCCAGAGTAAGGGGCACTGGGCTGGTTACATGCAGACACGTGTGTACATACGTGTGCACAAGTGTAAGGGCTGCGCAGGGGAGATTCCTAGCGTGCGCAGCCCAGGAGCAGCTCAAAGTGAATGGTGTGGCAGGACTTATGCAGAACTGGGTGGTGACATGGAATAGGCTTTCTACAATGGGAAGAAACATTTGAGGGAAAGACAGTGTGCTTTACTGTTTTTATTCCATTATTCTCCTATGAGGATGGGGAGCACATGGGCTAGTTTTACTTTCCTTGGGCCTACAAATTCCAGACACGCACTAAAGTCCACTGTAACTTATGTGAGAAGAAGTATTCTGCAGAGTCCAAAGTCATATTTGTACTGCTTTTGGGTCATCCAGAAATGTCATATTTCTCTGAGTCAGCTCATAACCAGGGCCTGGCTGAGGCTGACCCTGCCAGGCTGAATTAATGACCTTCCTCCCCAAGCTGTAGCATCAGAGGCCCAGCCCTGCACAACAAGCATTCCAAGGGCGAAGGCCTCCACTCCAAGAAGAGAAGATGGGTGGAGCTACAGGTTCATCCATCAGCAGCTGACACCTGGTGCCAGGCACCAAGCTGCTCTGGAGGAAAGGCAGCGAGGGGGGAAGGGGCTTTCAGAGACCATGTGGCATGAGACCCCTGGACGACGCCATTTTGAACTAACCCAGAGGCCTGGGCAGGAAGGAGGGAGCAGGGGCAGGGAAGTGATGTGTCGCTGTTTGATAGGGCAAACAGAGATTTCCTGCCAGCCCCCTCCAAATTCTTTAAAAGAGTTTGCACAGGAAGAGGAGCTCTCTCTGGGGTGTGGTCTGCTGAGGACGACTGGTGCTGGAGTCTGGCACCATGGGCAGCTGGAAGGAAGAACCTCCAGACTGGCCCAGGACCCTGACTTGCGCCACAAGGGGAGACCAGGACCAGTGAGCAGAAGCCTGGGCCTCTGCGCAAGGAGAAGAGAGGCCCAGGAGAAGAGCCAGATGAGAGGCTGGCGCAGGGAGCCAGTGAAGACAGCTCCCTGCTGAATCCCCCCACCGTGAGACCAGGAGGGCGAAGGAAAGTGCTCCCAGTGGCTAGGGCTGGCCACCAGGAGCGAGAAGATGCCAGAATGGAGCCGATCAGTCGCCTGGGGGCCGAGATATGCCCCCCAGAAGGTAGTCGACCTTTGACCTCTGCAGGGATCGACGACGAAGCGCGTGGAGCTCCGCCGCCGGTCCAATATGTGCCCCCGGGGTGGGTCAGGTCCCGGGGGCTGCCTCACAAGAAGAGAAAGTCGGGGAGCGCCGTCGCGCTCCCAGTGAACTTATCCAAAGGGGGGGTGCCAGGAGCCCACCCTGGCCCCCCGAAGCCATGGGAGGAGGGGGAGCGCCGTCACGCATCCCCCCTCGCGGGAGAAGACAAAGCCGGGGAGCGCCGTCGCGCTCCCCGTGAAGATTGTCCAGGGGCCCGGGATCCCAACTCCGGGCCCCGAAGAGGGAGAAGACCAGTTGGGGAGCGCCGTCGCTGTTCCGTCTGCCTGCCCGCCCAGCACTGCAGGAGTGAAGAATGTCCCAGTCCGCTACCCTCACCGCAGACACCCTACACCCGACTAGAAAATCAGGGTGATGGGTGACCCCGATGCAGGGAGAAGGTGGGGGAAGAAAACAGGGAACAAACAAAACACAGTGGTTGCTCAGGTACTGCAGCGTACTTTCTTGTCTACCACCCAACCAGCAATTGGAAGACCACAGCCGTGACCTTAAAAATAAGAAGGGACAACAAAGTATTACTTTGAGATCTCATACCATGACACAAATCCACTACATGCATAACCAGGTGCACACAAGAACCCACAAAACTTTGGCTTACCCAATCTTGTGGATGGAGACGATCTCTATATGAAGAGGAGCAAACTTCAAGATAGTTGACTCCACTTGTCCAGTGGAGGTAGGAAGACAATATAACGAAGGGAGGGCTGCGGTAATTCCAGATATAGCCTTGTCCCCAGAGGTAAATAACACACCTTCTTCTTAAAGACTAAAGTAAGGGATAGGGAGGGGGAAAAAGAGTCACAGAAGAGAAACAAAAAAAACCCTAGTACTAAAATAGCAAGGAACACAGAAAAACGGCCGTACTTCAGCTCTTTCGTAATTCCGACTAATCACACATAACGAGGCAGATAGGTTAAACACATCCAGGAAGTCCAATCCGGGGAAAGTGGAGAAACGCAGCCGCGTCTCTCCTCTAAATCAGTACTACTCCGTGTTTCCAATGAAAGACTCGTCCAGGGCCAAACAGCAGGGAGGTAGTAATGTAAAGGGGAAACGAGAGTGCCCAATCTCCCAATCCAGGAGGCACACGAGAGTACGAACCGAGGATCCACCAGCAAGGCACCGGGAAATCAAAGCAGGAACCGGAAGTCCCGAGGCAAGGGACCGTAAAAGAAACCAAGCACCGGCATCCTGGAGGTAGGTCCTTTTATACGAATAGCCTAAGGGACTACCCACAAATTCCTATGTGCACCGAATCATGCATGCAGGAAAGAACGAAAGGGACAAATGGAAGGCACCCAAGCCCTACTTCCCCTAAATCCCAACAGTACCCCCTCCCAAACGCCTTCCCACTGGTCTCGGTTTACTAGGGTGACGAACATGGAACAGGCGCACCAACCTTGGTGCATGTACATGACTAGCCGGTTCCCAGGATCGATCCTCCGGGGTGTACCCCTTCCAATCCACCAAATAGTATAACCTCCCCCGTCTCCTTCTGGAATCCAGAATAGCATTCACCTCAAATTCCTCGTGGTCATCAATTACAACAGGAGGAGGCAACGCCTGAGTGGTCTGATTGCATGGTTTTAACAGGGATGTGTGAAACACTGGATGGATGCTATACTCATCAGGCAAGGATAATTTCATCGCCACCGGGTTAACCACTTTCAGGATAGGGAAGGGACCTACGAACCGAGGCTGCAACTTCCTGGGACCCGCTAACCTCAAGTTCTTCGTCGCTAGCCATACCATGTCACCCACTGCATATAAGGGAGCAGGACGCCTATGCCTATCTGCCTGCGTCTTCATACTTAATTTGGAAGCCAATAACTGCTCTTGTGCTTTCTCCCATATCCCAGTCAGCACTCTACTCAAGGTGTCCACCGCAGGTACCCGCTCAGAAGGTTGTATATGTAGGGCTTTGGGATGAAACCCCATCGAACAAAAGAACGGGGTCATCCCTAAGGCCTACCTCATCCTTCACCTTATCAAAGAAATCCGCTACTGAGGCACACCCCACAATTCTATCTGCCGATATCATGGGCCTGCTGTCGCTGTTCGACACATCCTCCAGGGGACTCACGTATATGCGGGACAATGCATCTGATTTTACTTGTTGAGCAGCAGGCCTTTACGTAATGGTAAAATCATATTCATTGAAGAACAAGACCCATCTCATTTGCCTTGGAGTTAAAGCCCTTGCAGAGCGAAAAAACTCCAGATTTTTATGATCTGTATAGATCGTAATGGGATGACGAGCACCCCATAAATGATGACGCCACTCTTCAAACGATAATTTGATAGCAAGCAACTCCCTCTCCGCCACAGTGTAATTCTGCTCAGCTGGTAACAACTTCTTTGAAAAGAAGGCTATAGGGTGCATCAGACCTGTATCACTGTCTCTCTGGGACAACACCCCACCTACAGCTAATTGAGACGCATCGGCCTCCACAAAAAACGGGAGAGCCGGATTCGGATGGATCAAAACCGGGGCAGTCGTAAACCTGACAATCAACTGCTCTAAGGCGGACTGAGCTGCAGAGGACCAGACAAAAGACACACCTTTCCTCAACAAAGCCGTCATCGGCGAGATGAGATCTGAAAAATGTGAAATAAAACGCCTATAAAAATTGGCGAATCCAAGAAGAACCTGAATATCCTTCACACAGGTAGGAGTAGGCCAATTCACAATGGCTTCAATCTTGCGTGGATCCATCTTAATACCGTTACTGGAGATCAAAAAACCCAAAAACTCCACATCTGCAGCACTGAATGTAGACTTGTCCAATTTTACAAACAAATGATGTTCCCGTAATTTCAACAACACCTGAGACACATGATGTTCATGTTCCACAAGGGACTGAGAAAAAACCAAAATGTCATCTATATAGACGATCACACTCACATCCAGATACTCACGCAAAACCTCATTAATAAAAAACTGAAAAGCGGCAGGGGCGTTGCATAAACCAAAAGGCATAACACAATATTCAAATAAACCAAACTTAGTACGAAACGCGGTCTTCCATTCGTCGCCCTCGGGGACCCGAATGAGATGATAAGCGCCCTCAGATCGAGCTTCGTAAAAACAGTTGCATGCCTTAACTGATCCAGTAACACAGGTATCAGAGGGAGTGGATACTTGTTTTTAATCGTCACTTTATTCAATGCTCTGTAATCCACACACGCTCTAAGATCACCCTCCTTCTTAGGGATGAAAAAGATAGAGGAGGAAACAGGCGAAGAAGACGGTCGTATGAAACCAGAAACCAACATTTCATCCAAATAACTCTGCAGATGCTTCTCTTCAGGTTCAGATAACGCATAAACACGGGTACAAGGTAAGGCAGCACCTGGCACCAAATCAATACGACAATCAAAGGGCCGGTGTGGTGGCAATACACTTGCTTGTTCTTTATCAAAAACGTCATGAAAAGCAGTGAAGGGAAACGGTATGCGGTTCTGATCTCCACAATCACTCACTGCACAGGTTAGAGGCACCACCCAATCAGTTGCCTCCTGATAACAATGCTGGAGGCAATATTCAGAATCCAAAGTCACCGTCCGTCTCACCCAATCTATTCTAGGGTTATGTACCTGTAACCAGGGTACCCCAAGGATAACGCCAAAGGAAGGGGCATCTATGAGATCAAAACAAATACTCTCCGAATGCCCATTATCACAAGTCACCAATAGCGGTTCCGTCTGTCGGACTATTGACCCAGACGAGAGTTCTGTCCCGTCAATTGCTCTCACAGGCTCAGGCTGTTCCTTGTACACGCATGGAACCATCATTCTCTCGGCCAACTGGATATCCATAAAATTTCCAGTGGCCCCAGAGTCCAGTAACACCGACAGAGTAGCCCTACTACTAGTAGAAAACACAAAGCAAGCCGTAATGGTAAAATGGCAAGGGACCCTCTGTACTGATCCTGGAATGTCATAAGGGTTATTACTACACACTTCATCAATAGATGATCTACCACAGCATCGCCCTACAACAGCTATTGCCTTATTGGTGGAAAAGCTGGATGGTTTCACGGGGCACTCCCGAGCATAATGCCCTCCTTTTCCACAATACAGGCACAAATTTTGGGTTCGTCGCCTTTCCTTCTCCTCATTGGTTAATGGACCCCTAACCCCCCCTATCTGCATAGGCTCTGGAACTGGCTTTGATTCCCCTGTGTCCCGTGAGTCCCCCCTAACCACTACCATTCGAGAAGCCTGAAATCGTGTCCTCTCTCCCCTCCGTTCCGACAGTCTGTGGTTTAATTTCACCACCAAGTCAATAAATTCGGTGCAATCTTCAGGGGGGTTTACAACCTGTGACACCACATCCTTTAACTCCTCACACAACCCCTGGTAAAACAATGATGTCCTTTTTGCAAGGGGCCAGTGTGTTTCTGCTACCAAACGATTGAATGTGGCTACGTATGTTAACAGATCCTGCTTCCCTTGTCTCAATTTAAGAAGCTCTGCATCACTCGCTTGCATGAATGCGTGTTTAGCGAAGAGACTATGCATCTGTTCTTTAAAAGCAGGAAAACTGTATAACACCGGATCATCACTCTCAACCAAAGGGACGGCCCAACTAGCTGCAGTACCAACTAAATAAGAAATAACAAACGCCACCTTTGCGGTATCATCGGGGAAGGCAGCAGAACGACACATAAAATGCAGGTGACACTGATTCATGAAGACCCCGTATTTGCTACTGTCCCCAGAAAACCTCTCAGGAACCGCTACCGGGACGGGAACAGGGGTATTTACGGTAACAGCTATAGGTGGTCCTCCACTCCCTCCCTGAGCTGTGGAACGATCAAACTGGAAGGTAGCGGGTTGTACAAGAGGACCCTTTCTTTAATGGACGGGCCCAACCCCTTACCCCAAGGACTGTCCCGTGCTCTGCACACACTAAGTTCAGCTTGTAACCCATGATTTTCTTGCCGGAGGCCCTGCACCTCGGCCTGCAAAGTAGTTATTGCGGCCAATAATTCCTGCATGGAGGGCACCTCAACCCCATCCACCTTTACATCCATCTTCACTCAGGCAGTGCAATAATTCTTGGGCTTGGTTTTCTGTTCCGTCTGCCTGCCCGCCCAGCACTGCAGGAGTGAAGAATGTCCCAGTCCGCTACCCTCATCGCAGACACTCTACACCCGACTAGAAAATCAGGGTGATGGGTGACCCCGATGCAGGGAGAAGGTGGGGGAAGAAAACAGGGAACAAACAAAACACAGTGGTTGCTCAGGTACTGCAGCGTACTTTCTTGTCTACCACCCAACCAGCAATTGGAAGACCACAGCCGTGACCTTAAAAATAAGAAGGGACAACAAAGTATTACTTTGAGATCTCATACCATGACACAAATCCACTACATGCATAACCAGGTGCACACAAGAACCCACAAAACTTTGGCTTACCCAATCTTGTGGATGGAGACGATCTCTATATGAAGAGGAGCAAACTTCAAGATAGTTGACTCCACTTGTCCAGTGGAGGTAGGAAGACAATATAACGAAGGGAGGGCTGCGGTAATTCCAGATATAGCCTTGTCCCCAGAGGTAAATAACACACCTTCTTCTTAAAGACTAAAGTAAGGGATAGGGAGGGGGAAAAAGAGTCACAGAAGAGAAACAAAAAACCCCTAGTACTAAAATAGCGAGGAACACAGAAAAACGGCCGAACTTCAGCTCCTTCGTAATTCCGCCTAATCACACATAACGAGGCAGATAGGTTAAACACATCCAGGAAGTCCAATCCGGGGAAAGTGGAGAAACGCAGCCGCGTCTCTCCTCTAAATCAGTACTACTCCGTGTTTCCAATGAAAGACTCGTCCAGGGCCAAACAGCAGGGAGGTAGTAATGTAAAGGGGAAACGAGAGTGCCCAATCTCCCAATCCAGGAGGCACACGAGAGTACGAACCGAGGATCCACCAGCAAGGCACCGGGAAATCAAAGCAGGAACCGGAAGTCCAGAGGCAAGGGATCGTAAAAGAAACCAAGCACCGGCATCCTGGAGGTAGGTCCTTTTATATGAATAGCCTAAGGGACTACCCACAAATTCCTATGTGCACCCAATCATGCATGCAAGAAAGAACGAAAGGGACAAATGGAAGGCACCCGAGCCCTACTTCCCCTAAATCCCAACAGTCGCGCTCCCCATGAAAATGGCCCCAACCGGGGTGCCAGGAGCCCACCCAGGCCCCCGAGGACTCCGAAGTGAGGGGAGCGCCGTTGCGCCCCCTTCGAAGATGTTCGGGGGCCCGGACCCCATCTCCGGGCCCCGAATGGAGGAAGGAGGAGGGGGAGTGCTGCCGCACTCCCCCTCAGTAGCGGGAAGGCGGGGGGAGTGCCGTCGCACACCCCCGGAGACCCGCTGGAGCGGGGAAGCAGCCTTGTGTCTGCCCGCCGGAGCGGGCAGACCAGAAGATGGGTGCCGGCTTCCACGGCAGCACACGAGGGTGCTGGCCAGTCGGGGAGCTCCCCGAGTGGCTCTCCATCGAGACAGCAGTGAGGGGCCTGGGTGGTACCGGGCCCCCAAAAAACAATCGGAGCAGCCGGGGGTGGGCTCCCCGAGCTGCCATCGCTCACCTGGGGGTCCGGGTGGGACCGGACCCTCCACCGAGGTAGTGCGCGGCCGGAGGGCTACGTCGCGGCTCGCCCCGAAGCAGCGGGAGAGCCGCTGCTATAATATGTGGGGCTAAGGAGAAGCGCCCCATAATGCCTTTTCGGCCTGCAGGGGAAAGCTGATTTTCCTTGGCTTGTGGTGGCCCCAGGAGGATGGGGTCACTGCAAAATGAGTGCCTAGGTGCAGGGGGAGCTGAAGGAGCAACGCAGTCTCCCCCAGCACGAAAATGGAACATCCCTCCCTAAGTCTCTGGGGACTTACAAAGAATAACCCCTCAAGGGCTCAGCCAGGCGTCATCAGCATCCCCATGGCTGGAACTTTTGTTCTGCAGCTGGGGGTTCCTTAGGGACTGCCTCAAGGTGTGAAGGGTTGAGTTGGGGATGTCTGGAGAAGGGTATCCCCTGGAGGTGAAGAGGTGTAATTGCACCACAAATGCATTTAACCATGTTATTTCTTTTTAGAGGAACTGAAAGGCACATGTGTAATGTGAAGTACCTGCGTGAGGTAGAATCATAAGCAAAGTGGGGTTATGTTGTTAGACATCACTGCTAGGGTGTCTGGCTGTATATGCTTAATCCTGTGATTCAACTGTGATGCCTTTTAGGGGTTTTAATTGCAATGCATTACAACTGTTATCAGCTATGATAAGTACCTCATTTAAAGTGATGCCCCAAACATGTATTCTTGCTACTGCGTTCGGGGAGGAACAACCCAGACTGTTAGCTACTAAGATGTAGAGGTGCATACTGTATGGTCAGTATACAATGTTCAGTCAGGGTTATGTGTCCCCAGGGCAGGTTTACCTATTTTTACTGCTTGTTGAGATGATGGGGGGGGGGTTTGCAACTGGGATGGTGCCAGTTGGCAAGGCCCTCGCTCCAGGTTGTGTCACCCCACGGCATTAGGGGGCAAGATGATGTGCATACTTGGGAGTGGTGGTACTAGACCCCACCCCAACCCCCTGCGGGAGGGGTGGAGATGTTATGCAATGTCAAAAGTAATTCCAACAGCCTATGTATATTTGTAAATTGGTGCATAGTATTGAATAGTGTGTGTGTTTAATAAATGTACTCTTACTTTTATAAAGCAAAGTACAGACTGGACAATCAATTATTGAGTGTTATTTCTGCACACCTGTAATGGCGATTACTGGCCCACACCACCTCCCTTGAGTAAGCCTTAGACTGCTCTGCAATGCTACCCTCTGAGAGTCAGGCTCTACACTAGGGTGTTTGGTTCCCAGTGAAGGACAAATGTGACATGTTATTTGTGCAGGCCTCACAGATACTGCCCCGTTTTCCAACAACAATCTATAGGAACTAATTAAAAATAATATTATACAAAAAGATCCTGACTATACTACAATACAACTCTCAGGTATCCCAAACTTCAAAAGATTGATAGAGGGGACCAGAAAAGCCACAGCGGAAACCCCTGCTGCCTCCAAAAAATGTAAAGACTTAAATATCTCTGATAATTTAACTACAACACATAGAGAGGAACCCTTCCTTAGGTATAATGACACAAACAATGAGAAGAAGACGAATTTAGGCAACAGAAAACACCTATTCAGATTAATACAAAGCAACATTTAGATGATTGGCGACACATTTAAATAATGCTCTTCACCAGTCACGCAAGTATACACAATACACGGTGAATACCACAACTCAAACACACCTTTAGTGTAAGCACTTTTGCCCAACAAACAAAGTGCAACTTACCACAAACTACTAAATCAAACAAAATCCAAAACTAACAACTACTGTGGCCAAAAATAATCATTTTCCTCAAACAAGCAATGATTAGTTCCATTTTTAAAAATATACCTATAGGTTCTTATTATCATTGTAATCAATAAATTGAGACAATTTCAAAAATCTGCAGTAAGTGTCAAGTACTCAGCAAATGCCTAATTTGCCTAAGAAAAAAATAATTTCCCTAGCATATGTCCTAGTAACAGAGGTAGCAATCCACTACAACCTCCTAAGAGAATCACCCTACTACCAAATACACAAAAACAAACCAAGTCCCCTGATGGACTATTTTGAAGATTGAGTTGGCAGACTGCACCGATCTGATCACAGAAGTCAACCCAAGTATCACAAACCATGGTGGAACCTATATGACAGTACAATGCCACAAGTCAAAACAAGCAGTACAGTGGAAAGGAGGCACAAAGCCTTCCAATGCACACTTAGGGGTTGATTACGATGCTGTTCAGAAGGGCTCCGAATCCGATCCGGAACGCTTGTTTCCGACCGAATCGTACACAGTTCCCAACGACCGATTACGATGCCCAGAAATCATTAGGGCTGTCTGAATCAGTTCCGAAAGGCATTCGGACAGGTCGCGTCTTTCGGTGCCGAATCGTACAGCTCTATGGACTCGGTTTCCGAGCGAGCGATTACGATGACCGATCCGGACAGCCTTTCCGAATTGGTTTCTCCTGAACGAATTGGCTGCCGGAATCTGTCTTTGAGGCCCCGTAGCAGGCCCCCCTTCACCCGGGGCCTTCCGAATCGGGCCCGTGGGGGTACCTAAGGGACCTCCCATTCCAACCATGCACAATGTGGCAGGCACCAAGGGGTGCCCGCCACAAGGTGCACAATTTTCCCCAATCACCCCTTTCTTCAATGGGAGCCTGTGTATTCGTTCGGAACACAGGCTCCCTTTGAAGTCAATGGGAGTCCGACCGAATCGTATCCGGAAGCATTTAGGTGCATCCAAATCGCTCGGTCAGATCCCCCCGATTTGAGTCGTTTGGAAAGCATTCCGGAACCGATTCGGTAGGAATCCTTTCCGGATGAGATCGTAATCAGCCCCTAAGTCAAAGACATCCTACACTCTATCAGTTCCTAGAAATATTGAAAATAGAACAAAGCTACTAACAAGTTAATATGGAGCAATCTATAACCCTACTAAAACCTAAAGTACCAAAACAATTAACCAAAGAAATGTAAGAAGTACAACTCAAATGCAAAGTAAAAACATTTGCTATCAGTCCTACCATACCTAGAATTCATAGCAAGAACACTGCTCTAAAAATTCCAGCTATTCCAACTAAAACTAAAATACAACTTATTAAGAAGTAAATCCAGTCAGACTGATAATTAGAAATAATTAAAACAAATATTAATAAATAAATTAACATATAGTAAACCAAACACATGCCATTTCTTAAAAACACAACACCTATAACAAATTAGCAATAAATTCATACAATACATAACAAACCACTATAAGAAGACACACAACTTTAAAGGAAATAAACAGAATAAAATAAAGTATGACTTACTTTTGTTGCTGATGACCATGATCTCGAAGTAATCACCAAAAAATACATCCACAAAAATAGATAAAACAAATAACAAAAAAATGCAAAATTCAAAGTATAACAAAATATATCCACAGCGAAAAACTGTAGTCCTCAGAAACAAACCAAAACCCTAAAAATAAAGCATAAAACCCGCTCCAGGAAAACTGAAAAATAAAGGAAATTAAAAGTAATATTGATTAACATATAACCAATTTCATTTCCTTTATAATAAAAACAAACAATACCTACCCACACAACACAATTAACCCATAAACATAACAAATAAATTAACATACATATAATACACTTTAGCAAAACATTAGATTAAAACATACCTAATACATTGAGGCCTACCACAGTAGATGATGGAAACTAAAACTACAACATAACACAAAACGATTAAACCGCAATAAAACATTAACCTATACTAACTATACCAACCATAAAGACATCGCCTAACTACTAAATCCCTAAAACGTAACTTAAAATTACTCTTACCTGAGCCATTGAGCAGAAACATAGAACTGTGGTGGCGTAGACGCTAAAACGACCCTAAATAAGGTTGAGAGACTAAAAAATAAAGGTAACAGTAAAATAAATGGCTGCTGAATGAACATAAAAAAGACTACCTATCCATGAAACATAATGGGAAATAAATAATAAACTTTAATAATAACTTTTCTATGTTTAAAAAAATATGAAAATGTTTTTGAAAGTTATAAAAAATTTGAAATATGTAACAAAGTTAAAAAAGTAAATTATATTACAAAGTAATTACATACTTTTCAGTACTTATTAATATATGAAAACCAAGTAAATTTTTCTAAAACAATTCTGAAAATGCTTTAGCCAAAAATAAATTGTTTGTTTGATAAAAATGTAGTGAAAAAAGTCTCATAAAAGTTTTGCAATATGTAAAATTTAAAACATATGTAAAATGTTTTGTTTAAAATGTAAAATATGAACATTTAACAAAAATATAAAGAGAAAAGTAAAATGAATGAATGAATGAAATTAATTTCTAAAGCATGCAAATACCCAAGGGTGTCTTGGTGCTGAGAATCTAAAAACATACTGAAGACAAACTGATCGGAGGCTCAGCAAATTATAAAGATAAAGAAAACAACCAGGAGTTTAGCTGTTTACAAAAGCTAAGAAGATTCAATTGGTTTCTGAGGTGTAGTGGCAATTTGTTCCACAGCTGACAGGTGGTATAGACAAAACTGTGGCCACCCCAGGAGACTTTATTCATCCTGGAACAGAAACTGAGAAAGATGCAGTTGATCTCAGATATTTGTTTGATTGTTACCACATGATTTTGCATGCAAGACATTTGGGTCTAGTAAATACATTACATTGAGGAAGGCGTTGGACATAAGGGGGGATTTGATTCCCTATTCGCACTCCAATCTAAGCTACATTGGGAAAGGTTTTGGACATTGTTGAGGTTAGATTTACTCATCCCCCTCCAATCCAAGCTACATTGGGGAAAGTCTACCCCTATTTAAGGGTGGTGAGGAAACTCGTAATATGCTTGGCGGGCCCTGGTCGTAATGGGGTGGTCGGAAGACCACCACCACTGCACCACCACGAGTCTGACGGTCCTTGGACCGCCAGACTTGTCGCCAGACTCGTAATAAGGCCCTAAGCTACATTGGGGAAAGTGTTGAACTTAAATAGGGGTAGACTTACTATTCCTACTGCAATGTAAATTACATTGAGGAAGGCGTTGGACATAAGGGGGGATTTGATTCCCTATTCGCACTCCAATCTAAGCTACATTGGGAAAGGTTTTGGACATTGTTGAGGTTAGATTTACTCATCCCCCTCCAATCCAAGCTACATTGGGGAAAGTGTTGGACGCTGAAGTGTTACATAAATTAAGGCTTTGGCTTAGTTTTACAAGGCTTGACTTTCCCACCAACGGATGCCTGAACTTGGTTCAGAGCACCAACACTTCAACATGAAAGTCCAGGTTGTTGTAGCCCCGCATAACACCACTCAACATACTTGTTGATGTGGTGTCCATTCTATATGGGTTACTAACAGTCCCTTAAAAAGAGGTTAGGGATGCAGTGGTAATTCAACCCAATTTGGTTCTTTAAAGTATCACACACAAGTACTGCACTAAGAAAAAGACACTTTATATTTAAAATTGTTTTATTTCAACATTTTCATCCTGTTGCTTAGCACGTGAATAATGACCACCAGAATAATACCAGAACAACACTTACACATTTCACTAACAAGAGTAATATGAATATTTCTAACATAGCTGCAATGTCATTTGGCAACCTAACACCCTAAAGACCTACTTCTATGCGCTATAGTGTGAAAGTATGAATGACCTTAACATGCATTTAGAGTTTCTTGGGATGCAGTGCCCTGCATACCTGTTTACAGCAAGAAGTTGTAATTATCAGACTTCGGCCAGGAGAGAGTGTTCCCTCGAAAGGAAAACACACTTCAGCTGAGCTCAGCTTCTCTCCTCTGAGAATTGGCTCAGTGTCAGCTCTCAGCACACAAATGCATGCTGCAGCAGTACAGCAGTCTGCACCTTTCTCTGACAGGATCTCTGGCAGGCTCTCATGCGATGATCTGGGGTGAAGACCTCTTTGCCTCAGTGGCATCTAATGGGGTTTTTATAGTATTGGCCACCACTTTCAAGTGGAATTTTTGGTTAATTTCCATTAAATTCTGGCATAACCTATATGCATCAATAGGTAGTCTTAAGACGAACCAGTATAAACCAGTATGACAAAAGTAAGTCAATTCAGACTACAATGTTTGTTATTCACTATCTGACCTTAAAATATAGATAACAGGGAAAATGTCCCAGACTGACAGACTGATATCGGATTAGGTGTTTTGTTAAGGTCGTTGTCTGGATGATGTGACACTTTCACAGGTTCTTCAAAAGATAAAGATAGGCAGTATCTAAGTCAAAGGTAGACAGACCAATGATCAGGCAGAAAATTGAGTTTGGCTGTAAGAAATTGGGTTACTAGCCGAGGGACGTTAAACCCTTCTCAACCAGCAACCACAATTCTTCTCAGGGTGAAGTCACAAGAAAACCCTAAATTAGCCTGTGCTCAACCCTTGGGTAGCTTGGCACTAAGCAGTCAGGCTTAGCTCAGAGCAATGCGTAAAGAATTTGTGCAACACTTTAAACAGTAACACAGTGAAAATACACCATGAAAAGGATTCCACACCAGTTTAGAACAGTAAAGTAAGTTCCAATAAATAAAACAAGACCAAAATGACAAAAATCAAATCCGTAGAACCGGAGATATGCAGGTTTGAAAAGTTTTCAGTAAAAAATAACATCAAAAAGCATAAAGCGCCAACTGTGGATATCCAGTCATGCCAAACTGGGACAAAGTAACACATTCAGTCCGACCGCGATGAAGTGATGGCCGGCTCGGGGACCCAGTTAGGCCCACTGAACAAAGTACCTTAAATCCTGGTATGCGAAGCATTGTGAGGGCCCACATTGAAGATGCTCCGCACAGCCAAAGTGATGCATCATTCTGAGATGCGGCAAGGCTGCGGTGCGAGGTCTTGTATCGTCGTTGAGGATCCTGTCAATGAGGAGTTGCAAGGTAAAGTCTGGCGTCAAGGATGCGTCCCGCAGTCGGTGCGATGTGGAGACCAGCATCTCGTCTTCGAGGCTGCCGTCGAAGAGGGATGTGATGGCCTGCCCGGGAATGCATCACGCAGAAGAACATTCAATGAGGCGACATGCTGCAATGCGGGTCTTTGCGACTGAACTGATCCACGCAATAGCGGTGATGCGTCTGTTCTGCTTGGGGGCTGACCTGTGCAGAAGAGTAGATGCGTCCGTTCCGCTGAATATGCAGGGGTTGGCGGGAGCAGCTTAGGCCCAGTTCCAAGGGTCCAGGGCTGTGGCGGCCCAACTTGGCAGGGTAGACTCATACAGTTCAGGTGCTGTGTTGAAGGTAGTGGGAGCCTTCTGTCCCTGAGGCTCTAGTCAAGATGCCAGCCTGCTAGCCCTTGGAGTCACTCTGGGTTCTGGGTTCAAGAGATGCAGGTACACTCCTTCTCACTCAGGCAAGAGGGCAGCAGTTCCTTCAGAGCAGCAGTCAAGCAGAGTTACAGTCCTTTCAGCAGCACAGCAGTCTTTCTTCCTGTCAGAGCAGCCACAGGTCCAGAATTGTAGTCTGGGGTCCAGTATGTATACCTAGTTGTGCCTTTGAAGTTGTGAGGAGCTTCTAGACCTATCCCTTCGATGTTCCTAGGCATCCTGCCTTACCTGTCCTGGCTCCAGACTAACTACAGGGGGTATGCAGCCCTTTGTGTAGAGGCAGCACACAGCCTATTCAAGTGTATGTAGAGATGTGCTCAGCTCCGCCCTCCCATATTGCCATTAATGGCCCATCCAGGCACACCTAAGCTCTCTATTGTGTGTGGCTGCTTAGGATGAATACACAAAGCCCAACTGTCAGCTACACCCAGTCATGTAACCAGGAAACAGTCTACAGCCACTAAATGGCTAAGCCAGGAAAATGCCAACTTTCTAAAAGGTGCAAAAGAAACAATTGATGGACAGAATGCTGGACAATGCAAACATTCACCCCCAGTCACAAGGATCTGGGTGAAATCCATCATTCTTTTTCTCACCACACCACCCCAGTTTGGACCCAGCCATATGCAAATCAGTCTTGACCCTGTTCCTTGTGGGAACAGTCCAGCCCGAACTGCCAAGCCAGGTCCTCTCTGGACCGGAAACAAGCATCCTGGGACCGGTTTCAGGGCATCACCCTTCATCAGCCAGGCTAGCTTGAATCCAGTGGTATAGTGAGCACGGGACCCACGTCTGGGCATACCCTTCCCACTTAGGGTGACATATGCAAAAGAAACAATTGATGGACCAAATGATGGACAATGCAAACATTCACCCCCCAGTCACAAGGATCTAGATTAAATCCATCATTCTTTTGCTCACCACACCACCCCAGTTTGGACCCAGCCATATGCAAATCAGTCTTGACCCTGTTCCTTGTGGGAACAGTCCAGCCCGAACTGCCAAGCCAGGTCCTCTCTGGACCGGAAACAAGCATCCTGGGACCGGTTTCAGGGCATCACCCTTCATCAGCCAGGCTAGCTTGAATCCAGTGGTATAGTGAGCACGGGACACACGTCTGGGCATACACTTCCCACTTAGGGCGACATATGTAAAAGAAACAATTGATGGGCGGAATGCTGGACAATGCAAACATTCACCCCCAGTCACAAGGCTCTGGGTTAAATCCATCATTCTTTTGCTCACCACACCACCCCAGTTTGGACCCAGCCATATGCAAATCAGTCTTGACCCTGTTCCTTGTGGGAACAGTCAAGCCCGAACTGCCAAGTCAGGTCCTTCAAATTCGATGTGCTATTATTTAATATTTCAAAGTATTCAGCAAATTCTTCCTCAGTACCATCCCATATGAGGAATAGATCATCGATGAATTGTGACCACATTATTGTTTTCTCCATGAATCTGTCATTTTCAGGTGTCCAAGCCTACTTCTGTTCATACCATCCCATTACAAGGTTTGCATAGTTAGGAGAAAAAGAAAAACCCATCGCAGTTCCCTTTATTTGTATAAATATTTTCTTGTTGAACATGAATATGTTTTTGGTAAGACACATCATTATCATATCCATTAACATTTCATTATGTCGGTGGATTTGAATGTCCTTTTTCCCAAGGACATATCTACAAGTATTCAAAGCAATACAATGTTCTATGCATGTATAAAGGGAAATTACATCGACTGCTACAAGTTTGTAAGTGGGCTGCCATGGGATTCCATCTAATCGTTGCAATAAATCCGTAGTGTCTCGAAGGTATGAGCTTAGATCTTTGACCATTGGTGCAACGAAAAAATCTATGCAATTGGACATGGGTTCCAATATTAACCCTTTTTCTAATACAATAGGTCTTCCAGGAGGGTTGTTCCTACTTTTATGTATTTTGGGTAGAAAATATATAGTTGCCAATACAGGTTGCTCTGTTGTTAAATATTTAGACTCATCCTCATCAATAAGGCCTTGATCTAACCATTCCGTCAATTTATTTTTCAGATGTTCTTGAATTTCTTTCATGGGATTGTATCTCAGACACTCATAGCATGTTTGATCCCTGAGTTGTCTGTTTTAGAATTATGGGGCTGATTAGGATGGCGGGGAGACCTCCACCCACAGGCTGTCGGTGGCGGTCTCCCCACCATCCTAAGCAGCTTTCCCACCCGCCAGATCATGATAGCGGGCGGTGTGCAGGCGGGCGGAAAGCCCGACCGCCACTCATCCGACGGGCCAGCAGCACCCGAAACAATGGAAATCATGTACAATGCAACTGCCACCGTGGCGGTCGCATTGTAATTTGGCCTGTGGGACCCCCGACACTATGTCGGGCGGTCCCCATCTCCGTTAGGGTGCCATCCTAATCAGCCCCTATGGTATTTCCTCCCTTGTCTGCCGGCTTGAGTTCTATTGTGTCGTCTTCCTGTAGTAGTGTAGTATATCGAAAATAACATTGTATTTCCAAATATATATTTTTTAAATGTTAAAGAAAATTATAAAACACTCCACACCCTTTTCCTCTATAAACACTATATCACACTACTAAAAAAACAAAACTAAAAAAATTAGATTAACACATAAAACAATACATCAAAACCAAATCTAAATAATATACAGAATAATTTAATGTAGAAAAATAATCTAAAATATTTACATTAGTCCGTACTAGATATGTTTAACAATAATATTAAATATGACACTAAAAATCAATATTCTTACCTGAAATATTCCAGATGATTATCCCGCTATAAAGGCAATGAAATTATGGAAAGACAATATTTTCAACTCGATATTTTGGTAAAACAGCTCACCAACATTCTGCCCTTTGACATAGAAAGCAAGGTGAAATCACTGTCACTACACATCTACTTCTTGCACTTTCTCTGGGTAGATGAGTGAGTCCGAGACATATACCTTTAGTCTGTTGTGGAATGGTGTTACTTTCATGACGTAGTTGATTTCATTTTTGATTGTCTGCACTTTTTTGAGAATTAGTTGACAAATATGGAGCATTTCCTAGGTATTAGAAGATCTGGATCCAGAGGGTTGGACATTACTTTCACAATATTAGCAATATTTTTCCTTGTCTTTCTGGCCAATTTAAGATTTTAGATATTCTGCCTTAGCCAGGATGATGCAGTTTTTCTATATGTTTATTAGATTCAAAGTGTTTCATTTATTTTGATTTTCATGCAGAAACATCCTTTCTTTTATAGGGCTCATTTGTCTACATGTAAGATGACAAAGATTTATTTTTCAGATTTAGTGGGGTGAATTTATTTACAATTAATATTAGTGTATGAGTATATGACATTGCTAGTATATGTACTTTGGATCTTTACAGAGGGACTTTATGTTTGCTTCAAGTGTTTCACAAAACATGAATGGATCCATGATTCTGAAGATTCTGGTCATAATTTTGATGAATTTACCATGTGCAATAGCGTTTTGGTTGCAAAGATGAGGCTTAAGGAGATTGGGAGGTGATTCGAAGCATAAATCTGGATTTTAGTTTGCCTGTATGGCTTTTTTCACTCTTGAAGATGAGCAGGTCCAATGTTTTGCCGACAGTTTACTGGTATTGTGGAGTCCTGGGTGAGATTTTTTTTCATGATTGTTGCAATTTTGGGTGAGACTATGTTTAAGTATGTATGCAGTTACCGACTGGCTACATGGGTGCCACTGCCTAGAGGACTGCACATGGATATTGCTGTGTGTTAGATAGATTCCTTTTCCAATTCTGTTTTTGCAGTTGAGGTACAGAAAATATAATGCTGTGCTAGGAAAGAATTCTGTGATAATTTTTTTTAATTAAGATGAGGACATCAAGGTTGCCCTTTTTGATAGTGTCAGGGAGTTTTGTTTGGTGTGGTGTGGTGTGCATTTGCTGACCTGCAGTTGTGTAGTAGATGGGTTGTATTTAGATTTAAATTTGTGTTTTCCTTTGGTCTATTTTTTTACATGACAGCTTTTTTTCATTGTTAGTAGTTATTACTTCAGATTGCGCAGTATGATGTGTTGGAACTCCCAACTTCATATTGAGTGTACTTTCCTAGTAATTTGGGGGCTTGAGTTCTTGATGTCTTCTTTTAGCAGTTGATGATTTGTTTGTTCTTATCTATATATTATATTTCCTTTTCTGTGTTAATGCATCCTCTCCTTCATATCATGAGTTCTGAGAAATCTAGCTTGTGTAATATGTGTATTGTCGTCTCATTCTTTGGACATCGTAGCTCTCCCTTTTACCCCTTACATTGTATCTTCATGTTCCTTAAGATTTTGGATTTCGGTGTTCGGACAAAATAATGATTAAAAAATATTGAGATGCAGAAATATTGAGTTTTTAATATTGTGATACACAAATATCATGATGCAGGAATATCGTTGATAAGAATATCGATTTTCTAAGGTAAGTAATATCGATGTCCAAAATATCTATGTTATGGAGTGGTAAATGGCTTTTATCATTTTACAGCTCTGCATGGACAGCACTGTGCTAGTCCTATGCTTAAAGACTTTGCTGTAGACATGGCAAAAGACTTTGTCCCTTTCTATCTCGGCGTGGATGGCACTGTGCTAATCCTATGCTTAAAGACTTTGATAGAAAAGCAGACATTTGAGGTGAGCAGATCTAGAGTGTCGCTGGTGTTGAGAGTGCTCTATACAGGAGCTGCTTTCCACCTAAACTTGAGAACTACCCAGAGTTCTCTGCTTCTTTTTTGTATATATATATATATTATCTACTGGCGGTTGCCAGTAGATAGTTATAGTTAGGACCTATTTTCCATAGGAAATCCGCAACATTCTATTTGAAATAAATTTGGCGCCGGTTGACGAATCTTCGCGAAATTTTCAAAACTCGTGGCCCGCTCCGGTCCGCTCCTATCCTGAAAGTCTCGGGGTGATTCGTCAAGTGGGGGCCGAGAAAAAAGGGGGGTCCAAAACGTGTTTTCCCCATGCAATTTTCCATAGGAACCTTTCATCGCAGCTACAGCCCGAACTGCTGAACGGAATTACACCAAATTTGGCAAAAAGGTAGCCCTTGGTTCAGAGTCGTGCCTTTTACTTAAATGGTGTAAATCCATTCAGTAGTTCCTGAGAAATTTGAAAAAGAAAACACATATATATCTGGGCGGAGCCTAACCACACATGTCATCGTGAGATCTGATTGGCCGTCAGCACTTCATCCTGGAATTGCTGGCAGCCATCTTGGGACCAATATAAATGATAGTACCCCATTGAAATGCATTGTAGTGAATCGAAGATTTTGAGGGTTACCAAAAGGAGAACTATAAAGGGTGATAACAGACTTTAGTTACATTAGAATTCATTTGTTGATGGTACCATACTAATTTCAGGAATTGTGGTGTGTTCTAAGGTGATTTTACCCTGTGAAAAACCTTCTGCTGGGATATCATGAATCATGTTTGAGAGAAAACTATTTAAACATGCTTGTCCCATACAGTTTTGGAGGGTGCTCCAGAAGCTAAAATGAGAGCATATTTTCTGTAAATTCACATTATCTTTCTCAGTCATGTGAGAATGAAGTCTGACATTCTCAGTAAAACATGTACATCCAACAAGGGCAGAGACTGTCAGTTGATTCCTTTGTGTTCTACTGCACCTTCCCAGAGTGTTCTAAAGAACAACTAGAGTGCTACCAGCCTTACTTATGACAAACGTATGGCACACCTGAAGCCATCTTGATTGGAATAAACTGGTAACACTTAAAACATTTAATTTAAAAAGGAACAAAATGATGGGGTTCATTTTGTCATAGAAATTATGGTTAGTGCTGTAGAAAGAAAAATTAGGACATGTTTCAAGTGTGATCTCAAATATCTTCCTGTTATATTTCAACAGGAGCAGCCTGTCAGTTGATGCCTTTGTGTTCTACTGCAGCTTCCCAGAGTGTTCTAAAGAACAACTAGAGCGCTAACAGTCTTACTTATGACAAAATTATGGCACACCTGAAGCCATCTTGATTGGAATAAACTGGTAACTCTTAAAACATTTAATTTAAAAAGGAACAAAATGAGGGGGTTCGTTTTGTCATAGCAATTATGGTTAGTGCTGTAGAAAGAAAAATTAGGACATGTTTTAAGTGAGATCTCAAATATCTTCCTGTTATATTTCAACAGGAGCAGCCTGTCAGTTGATGCCTTTGTGTTCTACTGCAGCTTCCCAGAGTGTTCAAAAGAACAACTAGAGAGCTAACAGTCTTACTTATGACAAAAGTATGGCACACCTGAAGCCATCTTGATTGGAATAAACTGGTAACACTTAAAACATTTAATTTAAAAAGGAACAAAATGAGGGGGTTCATTTTGCCCTAGAAATTATGGTTAGTGCTGTAGAAAGAAAAATTAGGACATGTTTTAAGTGAGATCTCAAATATCTTCCTGTTATATTTCAACAGGAGCAGCCTGTCAGTTGATGCCTTTGTGTTCTACTGCAGCTTCCCAGAGTGTTCTAAAGAACAACTAGAGTGCTAACAGCCTTACTTATGACAAAAGTATGGCACACCTGAAGCCATCTTGATTGGAATAAACTGGTAACACTTAAAACATTTAATTTAAAAAGGAACAAAATGAGGGGGTTCATTTTGCCATAGAAATTATGGTTAGTGCTGCAGAAAGAAAATTTAGGGCATGTTTTAAGTGAGATCTCAAATCCTCTTCTGTTTCATTAGAAACTTCTGACATGCAGACTGAAACAATCACTTTCAATACCAGCAGTAGACTTCTAGTTAACTCCCTGGTGAGCAGTAGCTTTACTACAGTGATCTAATGAACAACTAGAGTGCTAACATTCTGAATTTATGGCAAATGTGTGACACATCTGAATGCCTTCTTGATGGAATCAAAGTAAAAAACTGAAAGCATTTCCTACTGAGGAGACTGCAGTAAATGACGACATTAGGAAACTTCATAACAAATAAGTCTCCCAAGATGGCCACCAGAGAAAAAGAGCCCAAATGTAGCACAAATATCACCCAGATGTAGCCCACATATAGCCCAATGACAGAAGTGTGCAAAACACTTTTTATTTTTAGTTTTTCTGCAGTTTTATATAGTGCAAACTGGTCAGGTATTGGAGCGTTACATCTTACTTGGACCCCTTATTGCGTATTTTGCACGAAGTACATGAGATTGATCTTGCGAAACATTGAACTTTACGATTCTGTTAACCTGAAGTTGCTCTGAACCGGGCTTTGTAACACCCGTTTTTACCTACTGGTTTTAATTAATTCTCACTGTATTGTATTAGGAAAGAGGATTTACTGTTTTTATGTACACTTTTATGATCTATGTTTCTAAATCAGATCAAATAAAGTTTAATGAATTCTATGGCAGGACGGAGACGAGGATTATGCATATCTTTCCTCACTTTATTTGCATAGCAGTTCAAAGAAAACGTAACACAACAATCATTAAACAAAAGACTACACAACCCATGAACCATTAGGGGGTAGTCTCCAAGGCAACTATAGTCCAATCATATCACAGTCCATCGTATATAATATCGTGACGTCCCTTCCGCTTCCTCTTTCTTCACTGCTCGTCAGTTAAGTGCATTCCTTACATTCTTGGCTTAATCTGACGTTGTTGCTGTTTGTATAGCGGTTTCTTGTGCACGTTATTAGCATTATTGCCTTGGTATTGTTTCATATTCCCTGCGCAGCAGGCTCTTGCCTGAGCGCGTTCTCCCCCTCGCAGTTTCTCCCGCTGTGTGCTCTGCGCGCGGTGAGATCCTGTCAGGCGCGTCTGGTCCGAGCGAGGCAGCTCCGTCGAGCGCTCCCGCTGGTCTTTACGCGCGTTTGGGAATCCGGTCACTCCTTTAGTGTCCGCTTGATTCCCGACCAACCCTCGCCTAATTTTGACACCGCTACGTGGTGATTTCCCCACACGGCCACGTTAGTGACCAGCACCACCTGGTGGTGGTAATTGGTATTGCGCCTCAGTCTATTCTTATAATAGCTTCGGGGAAAGCCCAGCTGTTGGAGCACCGGCGAGGGGCTGTCTTAAGGATTTTAAGGGCATTTGTTCTGTGCTCACACCCTCTGCTATCATGTCTTCTCCAGAAGACCATTTTTACTCCTCCTACCAGGAAGTGGAGGAGGAATGGCCCCCAACTTCTCCCTCCAGCAGTGGACCAAGCCCTCTCTCTGGCTATTTCTAGGGCGCTGGCTCCTCTTAGGGATCAGGTTGATAAGCTGGCGAAAAGCATCCCTGGGGTGTTCAGTGACCCAGATCTGGTGGTGGCGGGTCCAAGTAGCTCCCAGATGGGGAATAAAAGGGCCGTTAAGCATAACGCGGGGCACTTGGAAGGATTTGATAAACTTACGGAGACCTTCCTCAAGAGTGCGCGAACGCTAAAACATGCACCCTGCCGGGAGGAGGAGGGGCCCGGAGAAAATTGCGACACTGTCACCACTATTGTAGACCCCAACGGCGGGTTTCCCTTAGAGGGAGAGGGTGTATTGGAGGACGATTTCTTCTCCGATGAGGATAAGGACTCGGGGCGTCCCTGGCGTCCAGAGTCCCACTCCTCTCAGTCCCCGGTTGGGGACGGGGTCCACTCGGACATGTTCGAGCCTACCCAAATTTACCATCCTAGGTCGGCAGAGTGGACACCTGATGCCAAAGTGGCAGAGTATGTGGTGGGGAAAATCCATCAACCCCTTGAAAGGGAGGTCAGGAATAGGATGAGGGGAGAATGCCCCAGGCCCTCACTGAAGGGGAAGGTGGCACACACGCCTGAAATTGATGAGAAACTATGTACCTTTTTCTCCAAGTATATGAGGGATCCCAAGAAAGGAATTGATAGGTCTTAGACGTGGTAGGGCCCTTGACCCAAATTATTCAATTGACGGAGCGTTCCAAAGAGTCAGGATCCCCTTTGTCCACGGATATTGTGGCTGGTTGGGCGCACTACCCTAAACCCTAAAACACTACCCCCTCCACTACCCAAACACCACTGCACTACCCTAAACCCTAAAACACTACCCCCAGCACGACACCCTACACCAGCCAAACATAACTGCACTACCCTAAACCCTAAAACACTACCACCAGCACTACTCCCTACACTACCCAAACACCACTGGACTACCCTAAACCCTAAAACACTACCCCCAGCACGACTCCCTACACTACCCAAACACCACTGCACTACACTAAACCCTAAATATACCCCCAGCATGACCTCCCACACTACACAAACACCACTGCACTACCCTAAACCCTAAAACACTACCCCCAGCACGACCCCCTACACTACCCAAACACCACTGCACTACCCTAAACCCTAAAACACTAACCCCAGCATGACCCCCTACACTACCCAAACACAACTGCACTACCCTATAGCCTAAAACACGACCCCCTCCACTACACAAACACGACTGCACTACCCTAAACCCTAAAACACTACCCACAGCATGACCCCCTTCACTACACAAACACCACTGCACTAAACCCTAAAATACTACCACAGCACTACCCCCTATACTACCCAAACACCACTGCACTAACATAAACCATAAAACACTACCCCCAGCATGACCCCCTACACTACACAAACACCACTGCACTACCCTAAACCCTAAAACACTACCACCAGCATGACCCCCTACACTACACAAACACCACTGCACTACCCTAAACCCTAAAACACTACCCCAACATGACCCCCTACACTACCCATACACCACTGCACTACCCTAAACCCTAAAACACTACCCCCAGCACGACCCCCTACACTACTGCACTACCCTAAACCCTAAAACACTACCCCCAGCACGACCCCCTACACTACCCAAACACCACTGCACTACCCTAAACCCTAAAACACTACCCCCAGCATGACCCCCTACACCACCCAAACACCACTGCACTACCCGAAACCCTAGAAAGAAACCCCCACCCCATGCCCAATCCCCCTTACCTCTCACTCCTCATGGTTCCTCTCTCCTCGTGGTTCCTGCTTCACGTCATCTCTGAGGGCGGTGCACGTCGTTGTGAGGAAACGGAACAGCCTCTGTTTCCTTACAACGACATGGATCGTCTACATGTTTTTAGAACACATGGTCATTTACCATACATACCTTTACAACAAAATTCGTTGTAAAGGCATGCGTGGTAAATGACCATGCGTTCTAAAAAATGCGTAGTAATGACTTCGTGATGTACAACGCATGCGTGGTAATGCATGCGTTGTAATGGTATCGCAAAGTAAAAAAGTCGTTGTAACGGCTGTTTACCGATCGAAGCTGGCCCCTGTTCTTCAGTGAGACGTTTATTTGATTAATTAGGAGGAAGGAATGTGTTTTTTTTTACCGAAAAGTGCATTCCAGGCTGTTGTATTGTGAAAGTGTCCGCGTGGCCTGGTTTCACTTCCGGTGAGAGAGTGGAAGAGTCTGTTTGGATCTAAAAGAGTTCTGTTGTTGGACGGGGCCAGCGCGACATGTCATCAGAAAACATAGCTAATGGAAAGCATCCTCCCTGAAGTGTGGAGCAGTGCCATGAGAGGTCAACGAGTGTGCGTCCCACCGCAGTATGACCGTACCGCGTGACCCATGTGCCGCCTCCAGGGTACGGGAGGCAGAAGCGGCATCGCAGGTCCTCTTGAAGACCGTTGTAGCACTAATTCTACATTTTGGTACTAGGGCATTTTAACTTCGTTGTTCCTGCCAGATACAAAGAGAAGATCCTGTGTTATTCAGTGCCCTTGTTACCTTTTTTGTGGGTTGTGGTGCTTGTCACTTCGCTGCCCCGCCGGTGCACACGACTGGGCACCCCACCTCGTGTGCCATCTGCAGGGCCTCTGCCCTCGGATCACTGGTTTCGGTTTCTGGAGTGGCAACATAAACAGTTGCTGCCAAAGGACTAGCCTGAACACTTAGGTGAATATCCCCTGCACCAGCATTCCACGGAAATTCTTTCCTAGCTCTCCCACTTCAACGAGCACGGCTCCGCTCGCGACACCGTATGACGTCATCGGAGCCATAAGAGGACCTCGTCGGCGTGCTGACGTCAGTTCCACCCATTTTTTCCGTGCCACCGAGGCAAACAGGGGACCGAGACATTTTCACATGTATACATAATATAATAAATATATATATATTCACTGAAAAAACCATAGGTTTCAGGCACGTTATAGTTAGAAATTAGCATTTAAAAACCTTAGAAATTCACTGAAAAAACCATAGGTTTCAGGCACGTTATAGTTAGAAATTTGCATTTAAAAAACCTTAGAAATTCACTGAAAAAACCATAGGTTTCTGGGACGTTATAGTTAGTTGGACATTTCACTCGTACAAAACCATAGAAATTCCCCCGTTATAGTTAGTTCAGCTAACTATAACTCACGCATCCGCAATGCACTGCTGATGACGTCACATATTACATCACTCATGACATGGTCAGTGACATCACTCATGACATCACTGATGACATCTCAAATGACATCACTGATGACATCATCCAGTGAATGTGTGTTTTTCTGAAAATTAAATATGTTTTATATATGTATATCTCAAGGTCGATGGAAGAATAAATGGGTATATAAGTGTCTAAATGGATTTTTTTTTTTTTGTAAAATTGATTGTATAACTGACTAAGTGTATCTTAGTGAATACATGGGTTAGTGAGTAATGTTTAAATATGAAAATATCTGTATCAGTCTCTCACTTTGTGTATAAGTGGCTGCATGGGTTGGTGAGTAGCTACATGAGTGTCTATATGGGTTATTAGTTGGTTTTTGAGTATCAGTATGAGTGTCTGAGTGTCTGTATGGTTCGGTGGGGGTATTACTTAGTGCATAGATGCATGAATGAGTGACTCACTGTTTGTATGTGTTGAAGACAGCATGTGTGCAGGACTGTATAGGTGGATGAGTATGTGTATGGGTATGTTAGTGAGTGAATGACTGTCTCAATAGTGTCTTTATGAGTAACTACATATGTTTTAAACTAGTATATGTGAGTATTGGTGTATATAAGTGAGTATATGTGAGAGTGAGAGATTGGAAGAGTTCCTGTACAAATAAGTAGGTGTTTCTATAAGTGATTGTTTAAGAGAGTAAGTATGTGTAAGTTTCTGTAGAAGTAAGTGTGGTAGTGTGTGTATAACTGTATATGCAAGTAAATGGATGTTTGATACTTTGTTTGCATGTGTGACTATGTGTGTGAGTAACTCTATGGATGAGTGGCGGTGTGTAACAGGATGTATAGGTGTATGAGTACATATGATGAGTGAGTACATGTATGAGTGACTGTATAGGGACTGTTGGTGAATGAGTGGATGTGTGTGTAGATCTTGGAATTACTGAATAGGTGTGTTGTAACTGGTATTGGTATGTCCATTGTTTTGAAAATGTTAGTTTGTATTTTTGAGTGTGTGTATCAAAGGTTATATTAGGGTGAGAGGAGGTCTGCCACTCTATCACAAGGATGATGTCATCAGTGATGTCATCAGTGATGTCATTTGAGATGTCATCAGTGATGTCATGAGTGATGTCACTGACCATGTCATGAGTGATGTATTATGTGACGTCATCAGCAGTGCATTGCGGGCGCTAGTTATAGTTAGCTGAACTAACTATAACGGGGGAATTTCTATGGTTTTGTACGAGTGAAATGTCCAACTAACTATAACGCCCCTGAAACCTATGGTTTTTTCAGTGAATTTCTAAGGTTGGAACTTACTGTGTTGAAGCCTTGCAGTCCTGCCAATAAAAAGGAAGAAATCACGTTGTGTGTGGCACTTTCAGTTTAGAGCAAATTACATTTGGATATATAGTGGCTTGCTCCTGCCGCAGAAGCGCCCCACCGCTGACAGTGCGGGTCCTCGGTGCCGATGACGAATGAGGCACTTATGGAGCAACGTGTCCAGTTGGCGAGACTAAGAATGCGAAGCACCAACCTGGTATGTTGCCTGCAGACCCACTGTGGTGTATAAACTGTGTTAGGAGAGAATACGGAGGCATCCACTATGGAACTATTGAGACCAGAATGCACTGTGAGAACACACCCACTCGGGCAGGATTTAAAAACACGCTGCAAGTGCGGCGTCATTTTTGCCCATCTGCTCTCCATTAGCCAAGCCAGTGAGCAAGGGAAGAGACTCCTGAAACGCGTATGGCAATGTTTGGCATATTGTGTGCTGGAACTTACTGTGTTGAAGCCTTGCAGTCCTGCCAACAAAAAGGAAGAAATCACGCTGTGTGTGGTACTTTCAGTTTCGAGCAAATTACATTTGGATATATAGCGGCTTGCTCTGGCCGCGGAAGCGCCCCACCGCTGACAGTGCGGGTCCTCGGTGCCGATGACGAATGAGGCACTTATGGAGCAACGTGTCCAGTTGGCGAGACTAAGAATGCGAAGCACCAACCTGGTATGTTGCCTGCAGCCCCACTGTGGTGTATAAACTGTGTTAGGAGAGAATACGGAGGCATCCACTATGGAACTATTGAGACCAGAATGCACTGTGAGAACACGCCCACTCGGGCAGGATTTAAAAACACGCTGCAAGTGCGGCGTCATTTTTGCCCATCTGCTCTCCATTAGCCAAGCCAGTGAGCAAGGGAAGAGACTCCTGAAACGCGTATGGCAATGTTTGGCATATTGTGTGCTGGAACTTACTGTGTTGAAGCCTTGCAGTCCTGCCAATAAAAAGGAAGAAATCACGTTGTGTGTGGCACTTTCAGTTTCGAGCAAATTACATTTGGATATATAGCGGCTTGCTCTGGCCGCGGAAGCGCCCCACCGCTGACAGTGCGGGTCCTCGGTGCCGATGACGAATGAGGCACTTATGGAGCAACGTGTCCAGTTGGCGAGACTAAGAATGCGAAGCACCAACCTGGTATGTTGCCTGCAGACCCACTGTGGTGTATAAACTGTGTTAGGAGAGAATACGGAGGCATCCACTATGGAACTATTGAGACCAGAATGCACTGTGAGAACACGCCCACTCGGGCAGGATTTAAAAACACGCTGCAAGTGCGGCGTCATTTTTGCCCATCTGCTCTCCATTAGCCAAGCCAGTGAGCAAGGGAAGAGACTCCTGAAACGCGTATGGCAATGTTTGGCATATTGTGTGCTGGAACTTCCTGTGTTGAAGCCTTGCAGTCCTGCCAATAAAAAGGAAGAAATCACGTTGTGTGTGGCACTTTCAGTTTCGAGCAAATTAAATTTGGATATATAGCGGCTTGCTGTGTCGCGGAAGCGCCCCACCGCTGACAGTGCGGGTCCTCGGTGCCGATGACGAATGAGGCACTTATGGAGCAACGTGTCCAGTTGGCGAGACTAAGAATGCGAAGCACCAACCTGGTATGTTGCCTGCAGACCCACTGTGGTGTATAAACTGTGTTAGGAGAGAATACGGAGGCATCCACTATGGAACTATTGAGACCAGAATGCACTGTGAGAACACGCCCACTCGGGCAGGATTTAAAAACACGCTGCAAGTGCGGCGTCATTTTTGCCCATCTGCTCTCCATTAGCCAAGCCAGTGAGCAAGGGAAGAGACTCCTGAAACGCGTATGGCAATGTTTGGCATATTGTGTGCTGGAACTTACTGTGTTGAAGCCTTGCAGTCCTGCCAATAAAAAGGAAGAAATCACGTTGTGTGTGGCACTTTCAGTTTCGAGCAAATTACATTTGGATATATAGCGGCTTGCTCTGGCCGCGGAAGCGCCCCACCGCTGACAGTGCGGGTCCTCGGTGCCGATGACGAATGAGGCACTTATGGAGCAACGTGTCCAGTTGGCGAGACTAAGAATGCGAAGCACCAACCTGGTATGTTGCCTGCAGACCCACTGTGGTGTATAAACTGTGTTAGGAGAGAATACGGAGGCATCCACTATGGAACTATTGAGACCAGAATGCACTGTGAGAACACGCCCACTCGGGCAGGATTTAAAAACACGCTGCAAGTGCGGGCGTCATTTTTGCCCATCTGCTCTCCATTAGCCAAGCCAGTGAGCAAGGGAAGAGACTCCTGAAACGCGTATGGCAATGTTTGGCATATTGTGTGCTGGAACTTCCTGTGTTGAAGCCTTGCAGTCCTGCCAATAAAAGGAAGAAATCACGTTGTGTGTGGCACTTTCAGTTTCGAGCAAATTAAATTTGGATATATAGCGGCTTGCTCTGTCGCGGAAGCGCCCCACCGCTGACAGTGCGGGTCCTCGGTGCCGATGACGAATGAGGCACTTATGGAGCAACGTGTCCAGTTAGCGAGACTAAGAATGCGAAGCACCAACCTGGTATGTTGCCTGCAGACCCACTGTGGTGTATAAACTGTGTTAGGAGAGAATACGGAGGCATCCACTATGGAACTATTGAGACCAGAATGCACTGTGAGAACACGCCCACTCGGGCAGGATTTAAAAACACGCTGCAAGTGCGGCGTCATTTTTGCCCATCTGCTCTCCATTAGCCAAGCCAGTGAGCAAGGGAAGAGACTCCTGAAACGCGTATGGCAATGTTTGGCATATTGTGTGCTGGAACTTACTGTGTTGAAGCCTTGCAGTCCTGCCAATAAAAAGGAAGAAATCACGTTGTGTGTGGCACTTTCAGTTTCGAGCAAATTACATTTGGATATATAGCGGCTTGCTCTGGCCGCGGAAGCGCCCCACCGCTGACAGTGCGGGTCCTCGGTGCCGATGACGAATGAGGCACTTATGGAGCAACGTGTCCAGTTAGCGAGACTAAGAATGCGAAGCACCAACCTGGTATGTTGCCTGCAGACTCACTGTGGTGTATAAACTGTGTTAGGAGAGAATACGGAGGCATCCACTATGGAACTATTGAGACCAGAATGCACTGTGAGAACACGCCCACTCGGGCAGGATTTAAAAACACGCTGCAAGTGCGGCGTCATTTTTGCCCATCTGCTCTCCATTAGCCAAGCCAGTGAGCAAGGGAAGAGACTCCTGAAACGCGTATGGCAATGTTTGGCATATTGTGTGCTGGAACTTACTGTTGATGGAGCAAGGTTTCGCAAAATGAAACTTGCTCGGATGCAATCTTCCTCATTGTAATTAATATTAAAACTTGTATTGTCTGTATTAATATTTGCACACACTACATGAATAGTTAGGAAGCTTGCCTATGTTGTTTTTCTAACAAATAACGCTTGTTCCTAGTCTAAAATGGCCGCTTAAGCGCGGGATTTTATCTGCGCATGTCACAACCTGATCACATGGTGTGACGTCTTCTTTTGCTTGGTGGGAATTTCTGCTTCTGCGCAGTGTGCATTAAAATGGCTGCTTAATGTTCTCACATGCTTAAGCTTGCTCTCGTGTCATTATTAAATAGTCATTTCTTAACGCAATTAATGCGGGATAGGTTTTTATAATTAAAAGGGATTAGAAATAAGATAAGTGGTATACAGTGAAACGTTTTATTTTTGATATTAATATTTCCTTCTTGCACTTTTAGTAATTCGTAATCTTGGGCCTGGGTTGGTGACTTGAAACTTGAAAAGCAGAAGGTTCTGCGCATGACTCCTGAAAGACTGCCAAAATGAAGTCAACTTGGACGTCTCACAAGGCCATGACCTATCGGCCGAAGAGGATGTTCTAAGTGTACAAAATTGTAACAGTAGATACAATTGCTGTAGAAATTGTATATAATTTGTTGTGAGACGGGTGGGAAATAAAGTGAATGTATTAAATTGAAGGGGCGGGAACGTTAATACAATAGGCTTCACAAATTAAGCCAAATTTGTCATGGTGCGAGAATCCACCTCCTGTCCCTGCCCAATCAGAAGTAGTGGTCCCATATTTTAGCAACATTAAGAGGAGGTACATGGGCGTAGAAGGGTATAATAGAATATAGCATTAGTAGTTAGTTTAGCTCAGACTTTTAGAACATACAGAAGAGCTCCAGGCTGCCCAGCTGATCGGTTGCTGACTGAATCCCTATCCAGAAGAGGTCCTGAGGAGGGGGTGGCGGAGTCCATTAGAGGAAAGAATCGAGGAGAAGTCGAGTGCCAGAGAGGGGAACGGCGCAGGCGTCGTTATAGAGAGGTCTCCAGTCCTGTCCTGATCCTGAAGAAGGTCCTTGCTCTTCATCCTTCCAGGGTCCTATTCTTCAAAATCCTTGGCTAAGGGTTTGGTTCTTGCACTTAGGTAAATATATGCAACTTTTAGTTGCGCTGCTGTTCCTATCTTCTCTTTTCCTTAAACACCGTCATATATTAGTAATAATTATTCTGTACTTCCACATGGGTATTCTGATCAAATACTGTGTCTTTTTCTGTATTTTACTCTGCTAAAACTTTAGATAAACATTTTAAAAACTTCCTGACCCAGTGGTTATTTCAGGATTATGTACAATAGTGAATGTCACTCATTTTAAATTTCCCAATTAGCAAAGGATCCATTTGTAAGTTATTACTCTTCAATCAGAAGGTAATTGGTAGCAGGGATTTTGATAAAAGAGTACATCTGACACCCAGCGTAAGTATTAGTGTAGTATGAATGTATGGGCCCAAGTGAGTATATGGAGTATAAATGCTGTTTGCTAATATCGCGCTGGATCACTGTGTTGAAGCCTTGCAGTCCTGCCAATAAAAAGGAAGAAATCACGTTGTGTGTGGCACTTTCAGTTTCGAGCAAATTACATTTGGATATATAGTGGCTTGCTCCTGCCGCAGAAGCGCCCCACCGCTGACAGTGCGGGTCGTCGGTGCCGATGACGAATGAGGCACTTATGGAGCAACGTGTCCAGTTGGCGAGACTAAGAATGCGAAGCACCAACCTGGTATGTTGCCTGCAGACCCACTGTGGTGTATAAACTGTGTTAGGAGAGAATACGGAGGCATCCACTATGGAACTATTGAGACCAGAATGCACTGTGAGAACACACCCACTCGGGCAGGATTTAAAAACACGCTGCAAGTGCGGCGTCATTTTTGCCCATCTGCTCTCCATTAGCCAAGCCAGTGAGCAAGGGAAGAGACTCCTGAAACGCGTATGGCAATGTTTGGCATATTGTGTGCTGGAACTTACTGTGTTGAAGCCTTGCAGTCCTGCCAACAAAAAGGAAGAAATCACGCTGTGTGTGGTACTTTCAGTTTCGAGCAAATTACATTTGGATATATAGCGGCTTGCTCTGGCCGCGGAAGCGCCCCACCGCTGACAGTGCGGGTCCTCGGTGCCGATGACGAATGAGGCACTTATGGAGCAACGTGTCCAGTTGGCGAGACTAAGAATGCGAAGCACCAACCTGGTATGTTGCCTGCAGACCCACTGTGGTGTATAAACTGTGTTAGGAGAGAATACGGAGGCATCCACTATGGAACTATTGAGACCAGAATGCACTGTGAGAACACGCCCACTCTGGCCGGATTTAAAAACACGCTGCAAGTGCGGCGTCATTTTTGCCCATCTGCTCTCCATTAGCCAAGCCAGTGAGCAAGGGAAGAGACTCCTGAAACGCGTATGGCAATGTTTGGCATATTGTGTGCTGGAACTTACTGTGTTGAAGCCTTGCAGTCCTGCCAATAAAAAGGAAGAAATCACGTTGTGTGTGGCACTTTCAGTTTCGAGCAAATTACATTTGGATATATAGCGGCTTGCTCTGGCCGCGGAAGCGCCCCACCGCTGACAGTGCGGGTCCTCGGTGCCGATGACGAATGAGGCACTTATGGAGCAACGTGTCCAGTTGGCGAGACTAAGAATGCGAAGCACCAACCTGGTATGTTGCCTGCAGACCCACTGTGGTGTATAAACTGTGTTAGGAGAGAATACGGAGGCATCCACTATGGAACTATTGAGACCAGAATGCACTGTGAGAACACGCCCACTCGGGCAGGATTTAAAAACACGCTGCAAGTGCGGCGTCATTTTTGCCCATCTGCTCTCCATTAGCCAAGCCAGTGAGCAAGGGAAGAGACTCCTGAAACGCGTATGGCAATGTTTGGCATATTGTGTGCTGGAACTTCCTGTGTTGAAGCCTTGCAGTCCTGCCAATAAAAAGGAAGAAATCACGTTGTGTGTGGCACTTTCAGTTTCGAGCAAATTAAATTTGGATATATAGCGGCTTGCTGTGTCGCGGAAGCGCCCCACCGCTGACAGTGCGGGTCCTCGGTGCCGATGACGAATGAGGCACTTATGGAGCAACGTGTCCAGTTGGCGAGACTAAGAATGCGAAGCACCAACCTGGTATGTTGCCTGCAGACCCACTGTGGTGTATAAACTGTGTTAGGAGAGAATACGGAGGCATCCACTATGGAACTATTGAGACCAGAATGCACTGTGAGAACACGCCCACTCGGGCAGGATTTAAAAACACGCTGCAAGTGCGGCGTCATTTTTGCCCATCTGCTCTCCATTAGCCAAGCCAGTGAGCAAGGGAAGAGACTCCTGAAACGCGTATGGCAATGTTTGGCATATTGTGTGCTGGAACTTACTGTGTTGAAGCCTTGCAGTCCTGCCAATAAAAAGGAAGAAATCACGTTGTGTGTGGCACTTTCAGTTTCGAGCAAATTACATTTGGATATATAGCGGCTTGCTCTGGCCGCGGAAGCGCCCCACCGCTGACAGTGCGGGTCCTCGGTGCCGATGACGAATGAGGCACTTATGGAGCAACGTGTCCAGTTGGCGAGACTAAGAATGCGAAGCACCAACCTGGTATGTTGCCTGCAGACCCACTGTGGTGTATAAACTGTGTTAGGAGAGAATACGGAGGCATCCACTATGGAACTATTGAGACCAGAATGCACTGTGAGAACACGCCCACTCGGGCAGGATTTAAAAACACGCTGCAAGTGCGGCGTCATTTTTGCCCATCTGCTCTCCATTAGCCAAGCCAGTGAGCAAGGGAAGAGACTCCTGAAACGCGTATGGCAATGTTTGGCATATTGTGTGCTGGAACTTCCTGTGTTGAAGCCTTGCAGTCCTGCCAATAAAAAGGAAGAAATCACGTTGTGTGTGGCACTTTCAGTTTCGAGCAAATTAAATTTGGATATATAGCGGCTTGCTCTGTCGCGGAAGCGCCCACCGCTGACAGTGCGGGTCCTCGGTGCCGATGACGAATGAGGCACTTATGGAGCAACGTGTCCAGTTGGCGAGACTAAGAATGCGAAGCACCAACCTGGTATGTTGCCTGCAGACCCACTGTGGTGTATAAACTGTGTTAGGAGAGAATACGGAGGCATCCACTATGGAACTATTGAGACCAGAATGCACTGTGAGAACACGCCCACTCGGGCAGGATTTAAAAACACGCTGCAAGTGCGGCGTCATTTTTGCCCATCTGCTCTCCATTAGCCAAGCCAGTGAGCAAGGGAAGAGACTCCTGAAACGCGTATGGCAATGTTTGGCATATTGTGTGCTGGAACTTCCTGTGTTGAAGCCTTGCAGTCCTGCCAATAAAAAGGAAGAAATCACGTTGTGTGTGGCACTTTCAGTTTCGAGCAAATTACATTTGGATATATAGCGGCTTGCTCTGGCCGCGGAAGCGCCCACCGCTGACAGTGCGGGTCCTCGGTGCCGATGACGAATGAGGCACTTATGGAGCAACGTGTCCAGTTAGCGAGACTAAGAATGCGAAGCACCAACCTGGTATGTTGCCTGCAGACTCACTGTGGTGTATAAACTGTGTTAGGAGAGAATACGGAGGCATCCACTATGGAACTATTGAGACCAGAATGCACTGTGAGAACACGCCCACTCGGGCAGGATTTAAAAACACGCTGCAAGTGCAGCGTCATTTTTGCCCATCTGCTCTCCATTAGCCAAGCCAGTGAGCAAGGGAAGAGACTCCTGAAACGCGTATGGCAATGTTTGGCATATTGTGTGCTGGAACTTACTGTTGATGGAGCAAGGTTTCGCAAAATGAAACTTGCTCGGATGCAATCTTCCTCATTGTAATTAATATTAAAACTTGTATTGTCTGTATTAATATTTGCACACACTACATGAATAGTTAGGAAGCTTGCCTATGTTGTTTTTCTAACAAATAACGCTTGTTCCTAGTCTAAAATGGCCGCTTAAGCGCGGGATTTTATCTGCGCATGTCACAACCTGATCACATGGTGTGACGTCTTCTTTTGCTTGGTGGGAATTTCTGCTTCTGCGCAGTGTGCATTAAAATGGCTGCTTAATGTTCTCACATGCTTAAGCTTGCTCTCGTGTCATTATTAAATAGTCATTTCTTAACGCAATTAATGCGGGATAGGTTTTTATAATTAAAAGGGATTAGAAATAAGATAAGTGGTATACAGTGAAACGTTTTATTTTTGATATTAATATTTCCTTCTTGCACTTTTAGTAATTCGTAATCTTGGGCCTGGGTTGGTGACTTGAAACTTGAAAAGCAGAAGGTTCTGCGCATGACTCCTGAAAGACTGCCAAAATGAAGTCAACTTGGACGTCTCACAAGGCCATGACCTATCGGCCGAAGAGGATGTTCTAAATGTACAAAATTGTAACAGTAGATACAATTGCTGTAGAAATTGTATATAATTTGTTGTGAGACGGGTGGGAAATAAAGTGAATGTATTAAATTGAAGGGGCGGGAACGTTAATACAATAGGCTTCACAAATTAAGCCAAATTTGTCATGGTGCGAGAATCCACCTCCTGTCCCTGCCCAATCAGAAGTAGTGGTCCCATATTTTAGCAACATTAAGAGGAGGTACATGGGCGTAGAAGGGTATAATAGAATATAGCATTAGTAGTTAGTTTAGCTCAGACTTTTAGAACATACAGAAGAGCTCCAGGCTGCCCAGCTGATCGGTTGCTGACTGAATCCCTATCCAGAAGAGGTCCTGAGGAGGGGGTGGCGGAGTCCATTAGAGGAAAGAATCGAGGAGAAGTCGAGTGCCAGAGAGGGGAACGGCGCAGGCGTCGTTATAGAGAGGTCTCCAGTCCTGTCCTGATCCTGAAGAAGGTCCTTGCTCTTCATCCTTCCAGGGTCCTATTCTTCAAAATCCTTGGCTAAGGGTTTGGTTCTTGCACTTAGGTAAATATATGCAACTTTTAGTTGCGCTGCTGTTCCTATCTTCTCTTTTCCTTAAACACCGTCATATATTAGTAATAATTATTCTGTACTTCCACATGGGTATTCTGATCAAATACTGTGTCTTTTTCTGTATTTTACTCTGCTAAAACTTTAGATAAACATTTTAAAAACTTCCTGACCCAGTGGTTATTTCAGGATTATGTACAATAGTGAATGTCACTCATTTTAAATTTCCCAATTAGCAAAGGATCCATTTGTAAGTTATTACTCTTCAATCAGAAGGTAATTGGTAGCAGGGATTTTGATAAAAGAGTACATCTGACACCCAGCGTAAGTATTAGTGTAGTATGAATGTATGGGCCCAAGTGAGTATATGGAGTATAAATGCTGTTTGCTAATATCGCGCTGGATCACTGTGTTGAAGCCTTGCAGTCCTGCCAATAAAAAGGAAGAAATCACGTTGTGTGTGGCACTTTCAGTTTCGAGCAAATTACATTTGGATATATAGCGGCTTGCTCTGGCCGCGGAAGCGCCCCACCGCTGACAGTGCGGGTCCTCGGTGCCGATGACGAATGAGGCACTTATGGAGCAACGTGTCCTGTTGGCGAGACTAAGAATGTGAAGCACCAACCTGGTATGTTGCCTGCAGACCCACTGTGGTGTATAAACTGTGTTAGGAGAGAATACGGAGGCATCCACTATGGAACTATTGAGACCAGAATGCACTGTGAGAACACGCCCACTCGGGCAGGATTTAAAAACACGCTGCAAGTGCAGCGTCATTTTTGCCCATCTGCTCTCCATTAGCCAAGCCAGTGAGCAAGGGAAGAGACTCCTGAAACGCGTATGGCAATGTTTGGCATATTGTGTGCTGGAACTTACTGTGTTGAAGTCTTGCAGTCCTGCCAATAAAAAGGAAGAAATCACGTTGTGTGTGGCACTTTCAGTTTCGAGCAAATTACATTTGGATATATAGCGGCTTGCTCTGGCCGCGGAAGCGCCCCACCGCTGACAGTGCGGGTCCTCGGTGCCGATGACGAATGAGGCACTTATGGAGCAACGTGTCCAGTTGGCGAGACTAAGAATGCGAAGCACCAACCTGGTATGTTGCCTGCAGACCCACTGTGGTGTATAAACTGTGTTAGGAGAGAATACGGAGGCATCCACTATGGAACTATTGAGACCAGAATGCACTGTGAGAACACGCCCACTCGGGCAGGATTTAAAAACACGCTGCAAGTGAGGCGTCATTTTTGCCCATCTGCTCTCCATTAGCCAAGCCAGTGAGCAAGGGAAGAGACTCCTGAAACGCGTATGGCAATGTTTGGCATATTGTGTGCTGGAACTTACTGTGTTGAAGCCTTGCAGTCCTGCCAATAAAAAGGAAGAAATCACGTTGTGTGTGGCACTTTCAGTTTCGAGCAAATTACATTTGGATATATATATATATATTACTGCTCCCAAGTTGCCCACGTGGCAGAAAGCACTCCAGAACCAACAATGCCTCAAGAAGCCCCAGCAGAGGAAAATGCGGCCAGACGCGTTTCGAGTTCATATCTCTTTTTCAATAGCCGTTCACCTGTGTCCTACGGCCGTGCCCCGCCTTACATATGCTGCTGCTGCCTCCTGATAGGCGAGTGTGTAACAGGCAGTCCCCACAGAATTGTGGTTAATGTAGTGCGGCACAAAATAAAACCCTGGATGGGTGCCGGAAGATCAGGATCCCTCATGCACGCCCTGGATGGGCTGACCCCTCTGTAAGCATCCTTTTACGGCTCAGGTTCCCTCGGAAAACTGGGGAGATCCCCAGCTGACGACCCGCTTACAATAGTGCGGTGGTGCTCTCCTCGCGGCTGGACCTGCCGCGTATAAATTACTGCTCCCAAGTTGCCCACGTGGCAGAAAGCACTCCAGAACCAACAATGCCTCAAGAAGCCCCAGCAGAGGAAAATGCGGCCAGACGCGTTTCGAGTTCATATCTCTTTTTCAATAGCCGTTCACCTGTGTCCTACGGCCGTGCCCCGCCTTACATATGCTGCTGCTGCCTCCTGATAGGCGAGTGTGTAACAGGCAGTCCCCACAGAATTGTGGTTAATGTAGTGCGGCACAAAATAAAACCCTGGATGGGTGCCGGAAGATCAGGATCCCTCATGCACGCCCTGGATGGGCTGACCCCTCTGTAAGCATCCTTTTACGGCTCAGGTTCCCTCGGAAAACTGGGGAGATCCCCAGCTGACGACCCGCTTACAATAGTGCGGTGGTGCTCTCCTCGCGGCTGGACCTGCCGCGTATAAATTACTGCTCCCAAGTTGCCCACGTGGCAGAAAGCACTCCAGAACCAACAATGCCTCAAGAAGCCCCAGCAGAGGAAAATGCGGCCAGACGCGTTTCGAGTTCATATCTCTTTTTCAATAGCCGTTCACCTGTGTCCTACGGCCGTGCCCCGCCTTACATATGCTGCTGCTGCCTCCTGATAGGCGAGTGTGTAACAGGCAGTCCCCACAGAATTGTGGTTAATGTAGTGCGGCACAAAATAAAACCCTGGATGGGTGCCGGAAGATCAGGATCCCTCATGCACGCCCTGGATGGGCTGACCCCTCTGTAAGCATCCTTTTACGGCTCAGGTTCCCTCGGAAAACTGGGGAGATCCCCAGCTGACGACCCGCTTACAATAGTGCGGTGGTGCTCTCCTCGCGGCTGGACCTGCCGCGTATAAATTACTGCTCCCAAGTTGCCCACGTGGCAGAAAGCACTCCAGAACCAACAATGCCTCAAGAAGCCCCAGCAGAGGAAAATGCGGCCAGACGCGTTTCGAGTTCATATCTCTTTTTCAATAGCCGTTCACCTGTGTCCTACGGCCGTGCCCCGCCTTACATATGCTGCTGCTGCCTCCTGATAGGCGAGTGTGTAACAGGCAGTCCCCACAGAATTGTGGTTAATGTAGTGCGGCACAAAATAAAACCCTGGATGGGTGCCGGAAGATCAGGATCCCTCATGCACGCCCTGGATGGGCTGACCCCTCTGTAAGCATCCTTTTACGGCTCAGGTTCCCTCGGAAAACTGGGGAGATCCCCAGCTGACGACCCGCTTACAATAGTGTGGTGGTGCTCTCCTCGCGGCTGGACCTGCCGCATATAAATTACTGCTCCCAAGTTGCCCACGTGGCAGAAAGCACTCCAGAACCAACAATGCCTCAAGAAGCCCCAGCAGAGGAAAATGCGGCCAGACGCGTTTCGAGTTCATATCTCTTTTTCAATAGCCGTTCACCTGTGTCCTACGGCCGTGCCCCGCCTTACATATGCTGCTGCTTCCTCCTGATAGGCGAGTGTGTAACAGGCAGTCCCCACAGATTTGTGGTTAATGTAGTGCGGCACAAAATAAAACCCTGGATGGGTGCCGGAAGATCAGGATCCCTCATGCACGCCCTGGATGGGCTGACCCCTCTGTAAGCATCCTTTTACGGCTCAGGTTCCCTCGGAAAACTGGGGAGATCCCCAGCTGACGACCCGCTTACAATAGTGCGGTGGTGCTCTCCTCGCGGCTGGACCTGCCGCGTATAAATTACTGCTCCCAAGTTGCCCACGTGGCAGAAAGCACTCCAGAACCAACAATGCCTCAAGAAGCCCCAGCAGAGGAAAATGCGGCCAGACGCGTTTCGAGTTCATATCTCTTTTTCAATAGCCGTTCACCTGTGTCCTACGGCCGTGCCCCCGCCTTACATATGCTGCTGCTGCCTCCTGATAGGCGAGTGTGTAACAGGCAGTCCCCACAGAATTGTGGTTAATGTAGTGCGGCACAAAATAAAACCCTGGATGGGTGCCGGAAGATCAGGATCCCTCATGCACGCCCTGGATGGGCTGACCCCTCTGTAAGCATCCTTTTACGGCTCAGGTTCCCTCGGAAAACTGGGGAGATCCCCAGCTGACGACCCGCTTACAATAGTGCGGTGGTGCTCTCCTCGCGGCTGGACCTGCCGCGTATAAATTACTGCTCCCAAGTTGCCCACGTGGCAGAAAGCACTCCAGAACCAACAATGCCTCAAGAAGCCCCAGCAGAGGAAAATGCGGCCAGACGCGTTTCGAGTTCATATCTCTTTTTCAATAGCCGTTCACCTGTGTCCTACGGCCGTGCCCCGCCTTACATATGCTGCTGCTGCCTCCTGATAGGCGAGTGTGTAACAGGCAGTCCCCACAGAATTGTGGTTAATGTAGTGCGGCACAAAATAAAACCCTGGATGGGTGCCGGAAGATCAGGATCCCTCATGCACGCCCTGGATGGGCTGACCCCTCTGTAAGCATCCTTTTGCGGCTCAGGTTCCCTCGGAAAACTGGGGAGATCCCCAGCTGACGACCCGCTTACAATAGTGCGGTGGTGCTCTCCTCGCGGCTGGACCTGCCGCGTATAAATTACTGCTCCCAAGTTGCCCACGTGGGCAACTTGGGAGCAGTAATATATATATATATATATATATGTATATATATTCACTGAAAAAACCATAGGTTTCAGACACGTTATAGTTAGAAATTAGCATTTAAAAAACCTTTGAAATTCACTGACCATGATGACCATGTCATGAGTGATGTAATATGTGACGTCATCAGCAGTGCATTGCGGGGCGCGAGTTATAGTTAGCTGAACTAACTATAACGGGGAATTTCTATGGTTTTGTACGAGTGAAATGTCCAACTAACTATAACTGTCCTAAAACCTATGGTTTTTTCAGTGAATATATATATATATATATATATTCGCTGAAAAAACCATAGGTTTCAGGGCGTTATAGTTAGTTGGACATTTCACTCGTACAAAACCATAGAAATTCCCCGTTATAGTTAGTTCAGCTAACTATAACTCGTGCGCCACGCAATGCACTGTTGATGACGTCACATATTACATCACTCATGACATGGTCAGTGACATCACTCATGACATCACTGATGACATCTCAAATGACATCACTGATGACATCTCTGATGATGACATCCAGTGAATGTGTGTTTTTCTGAAAATTAAATATGTTTTATATATGTATATCTCAAGGTCGATGGAAGAATAAATGGGTATATAAGTGTCTAAATGGATGATTTTGTTTTGTAAAATTGATTGTATAACTGACTAAGTGTATCTTAGTGAATACATGGGTTAGTGAGTAATGTTTAAATATGAAAATATCTGTATCAGTCTCTCACTTTGTGTATAAGTGGCTGCATGGGTTGGTGAGTAGCTACATGAGTGTCTATATGGGTTATTAGTTGGTTTTTGAGTATCAGTATGAGTGTCTGAGTGTCTTTATGGTTCGGTGGGGGTATTACTTAGTGCATAGATGCATGAATGAGTGACTCACTGTTTGTATGTGTTGAAGACAGCATGTGTGCAGGACTGTATAGGTGGATGAGTATGTGTATGGGTGTGTTAGTGAGTGAATGACTGTCTCAATAGTGTCTTTATGAGTAACTACATATGTTTTAAACTAGTATATGTGAGTATTGGTGTATATAAGTGAGTATATGTGAGAGTGAGAGATTGGAAGAGTTCCTGTACAAATAAGTAGGTGTTTCTATAAGTGATTGTTTAAGAGAGTAAGTATGTGTAAGTTTCTGTAGAAGTAAGTGTGGTAGTGTGTGTATAACTGTATATGCAAGTAAATGGATGTTTGATACTTTGTTTGCATGTGTGACTATGTGTGTGAGTAACTCTATGGATGAGTGGCGGTGTGTAACAGGATGTATAGGTGTATGAGTACATTTGATGAGTGAGTACATGTATGAGTGACTGTATAGGGACTGTTGGTGAATGAGTGGATGTGTGTGTAGATCTTGGAATTACTGAATAGGTGTGTTGTAACTGGTATTGGTATGTCCATTGTTTTGAAAATGTTAGTTTGTATTTTTGAGTGTGTGTATCAAAGGTTATATTAGGGTGAGAGGAGGTCTGCCACTCTATCACAAGGATGATGTCATCAGTGATGTCATGAGTGATGTCACTGACCATGTCATGAGTGATGTAATATGTGACGTCATCAGCAGTGCATTGCGGGCGCGCGAGTTATAGTAAGCTGAACTAACTATAACGGGGGGATTTCTATGGTTTTGTACGAGTGAAATGTCCAACTAACTATAACGCCCTGAAACCTATGGTTTTTTCAGTGAATATATATGTATATATATTCACTGAAAAAACCATAGGTTTTAGGGACAGTTATAGTTAGTTGGACATTGCACTCGTACAAAACCCGTGAAATTCCCCTGTTATAGTTAGTTCAGCTAACTATAACTCGCGCCGCCGCAATGCACTGCTGATGACGTCACATATTACATCACTTATGACATGGTCAGTGACATCACTGATGACATCACTGATGACATCTCAAATGACATCACTGATGACATCACTGACGACATCATCCAGTGACTGTATGTTTCTGTAAAGTTTAAATATGTTTAATATATATAGGGAAAGGCGTATTGAAGAATGAGTGGGTGTATAAGTGTCTGAATGGATGATTTAGTACGTGAGTGACTGACTCTACAAGTGAGTGATTAATCGTATCTTACTGAATGCATGGGTTAGTGACTAAACTGTGTGAATGTCTGTATCCGTCTGTTTGTTGGTGTGTAAGTGGATGCATGGATTTGCGAATAGCTACATGAGTGTCTATATGGGTTATTGATTGGTTCTCTGAGTATCTGTATGGCTGCCTGAGTGTTTGTGTGGGTGGGGTGTGTGTGACTCTATACATAGATGTGTGAGTGGGTGATTCACTGGGTGCATGATTTCAAGAGTGCATCTGTGATGGACTGCTTGGGTGGGTGAGTGTGTGTATGGGTGTGTTAGTGAGTGAATGTATATCTCAGTGGTACATGTGCGAGTAACTACATATGTAAAAGGCAGTATATATGTGTGTTGGAGTATTTCAATGGCTATAAGTGAGAGTGTGTTATTGTGAGAGTGGCTGTATGGATGCGTGTGTGCTTGTATCAGTTATTGTATAAGAGTATAAGAATGTGCTAGTATTTGTATGAGTAAGTGAGCTGGTGTGTGTATAACTGTATAGGTGAGTAAATGGGTGTGTGATTAATTTTTTGCATGACTGACTAGGTGTGTGAGTACCTCTATGGATGAGTGGCGGTGTGTGAGTGTTTATATAGGTGTATGAGTGCATATGATAGTCCTGTACTGAGTGACTGTAAGTATGAGTGACTGTACAGGTGAGTGAGTGGATGTGTGTGTAGACCTAAGAATCAGTGAGTGGGTATGTAGTTTTTGGTGTTGGAGTGTCTATGGTTTTGAGAATGGCAGTCTGTAATTTAGAGTGGGTGTATCAAAAGTTATATTAGGGTGTGAGAAGATGCATGAAATTATCACATGGATGATGTCATCAGTGATGTCATTTGAGATGTCATCAGTGATGTCATCAGTGATGTCACTGACCATGTCATGAGTGATGTAATATGTGACGTCATCAGCAGTGCATTGCGGGGCGCGAGTTATAGTTAGCTGAACTAACTATAACAGGGAATTTCACGGGTTTTGTACGAGTGCAATGTCCAACTAACTATAACTGTCCCTAAAACCTATGGTTTTTTCAGTGAATTTCAAAGGTTTTTAAATGTTAATTTCTAACTATAACGTATCTGAAACCTATGGTTTTTTCAGTGAATTTCAAAGATTTTTAAATGCTAATTTCTAACTATAACGTGTCTGAAACCTATGGTTTTTTCAGTGAATTTCAAAGGTTTTTAAATGCTAATTTCTAACTATAACGTGCCTGAAACCTATGGTTTTTTCAGTGAATTTCAAAGGTTTTTTAAATGCTAATTTCTAACTATAACGTGCCTGAAAACTATGATTTTTAAGTGAATTTCAAAGGTTTTTTAAATGCTAGTTTCTAACTATGCCAACAGAGGTAGGACATGTGAAGAAAGAAGAAAAACGCACAGAAAGAAGCAAAAGATGTGCAGAAAGAACCAACAGAGGAGCAGAAAGAGGCCTTGTTGCAAAATCATCCTGTGCCCACAACTTTTTCAGACGGGTACTGGTGGTAACTGACTCTGACTAACCAGAGCCAGTGCGCGTTTGCACAGTGGTGAAGGGAGGGGCCTGAGGTGACATGTGTGCAAACGCGCCCCGTGGCGCATTTTAAGTTGCAGGATTAAGTCCCCTTGAATCCTGAGGGTCCCTGGGGCCCAACTAGCCCCCAGGTACCTACAGTTAGGACCACAGAGCTGAGTTGCAGAGAGGCGTTCCGAGGCCACGCACCTTTTTCACCTCTCTGCAACGCACCTCTGTTGTGCTTACTGAAGGTACCTGGTGGGCTAGTTGGCCCCCAGGATTCAAAGGGAATTAACTCCCCAACTTAAAACGCACCACAGGGCGTGTTTGCGCACATGTCACCTGAGGCCCCGCCCCCTCCCTTCACCACTGTGCAAACGCGCCCCGTGGCGCGTTTTAAGTTGGGGGATTAGGTCACCTTGAATCCTGAGAGTCCCTGGGGCCCAACCAACCCACCAGGTACTTCCAGTAAGCACCACAGGCCTGCGTTGCAACGCCTGTAACAAATTGTGCAGTTGTGTTTAGGTAGTGAAGAGGGTCGTGCTGGGGGTAATGTTTTAGGGTTTAGGGTAGTGCAGTGGTGTTTGTGTAGTGTAGGGGGTCATGCTGGGGGTAGATTTAGGGTTTAGGGTAGTGCAGTGGTGTTTGGGTAGTGTAGGGAGTCGTGCTGGGGGAGTGTTTTAGGGTTTAGGGTAGTACAGTGGTGTTTGGGTAGTGTAGGGGGTTGTGCTGGGGTTAGTGTTTTAGGGTTTTAGGGTTTAGGGTAGTGCAGTGGTGTTTGGGTAGTGTAGGGGATACTGCTGGGGGTAGTGTTTTAGGGTTTAGGGTAGTGCAATGGTGTTTGGGTAGTGTAGGGGGTACTGCTGGGGGTAGTGTTTTAGGGTTTAGGGTAGTGCAGTGGTGTTTGGGTAGCGTAGGGGGTACTGCTGGGGGTAGTGTTTTATGGTTTGGGGGTAGTGCAGTGGTGTTTGGGTAGTGTAGGGGTTCGTGCTGGGGTAGTTTTTTAGGGTTTAGGGTAGTGCAGTGGTGTTTGTGTAGTGTAGGAGGTCGTGTTTTAGGGTTTAGGGTAGTGAAGTGGTCTTTGGGTAGTGTAGGGGGTTGTGCGGGGGTAGTGTTTTAGGGATTAGGGTAGTGCATTGGTATTTGGGTAGTGTAGGGGTCATGCGGGGGTAGTGTTTTAGGGTTTAGGGCAGTGCAGTGGTGTTTAGGTAGTGTAGGGGTCGTGCTGGGGGAGTGTTTTAGGGTTTAGGGCAGTGCAGTGGTGTTCGGGTAGTGTAGGGGGTCGTGCTGGGGGAGTGTTTTAGGGTTTAGGGCAGTGCAGTCGTGTTTGGGTAGTGTAGGGGGTCGTGCTGGGGGAGTATTTTAGGGTTTAGGGTAGTTCAGTGGTGTTCGGGTAGTGTAGGGGGTCATGCTGGGGGTAGTGTTCTAGGGTTTGGGGCAGTGCAGTGGTGTTTGGGCAGTGTAGGGGGTCGTGCTGGGGGTGGTGTTTCATGGTTTAGGGCAGTGCAGTGGTGTTCCGGCAGTGTAGGGAGTCGTGCAGGGGGTGGTGTTTCAGGGTTTAGGGCAGTGCAGTGGTGTTCGGGCAGTGTAGGGGGTCGTGCAGGGGTGGTGTTTCAGGGTTTAGGGCAGTGGTGTTCGGGCAGTGTAGGGGGTCATGCTGGGGGTGGTGTTTCAGGGTTTGGGGCAGTGCAGTGGTGTTCGAGCAGTAAAGGGGGTCATGCTGGGGGTGGTGTTTCAGGGTTTAGGGCAGTGCAGTGGTGTTCGGGCAGTGTAGGGGGCGGTGGTGGGGGTGGTGTTTCAGGGTTTAGGGCAGTGCAGTGGTGTTCGGGCAGTGTAGGGGGTGGTGCAGGGGGTGGTGTTTCAGGGTTTAGGGCAGTGCAGTGGTGTTCGGGCAGTGTAGGGGGTCGTGCAGGGGTGGTGTTTCAGGGTTTAGGGCAGTGCAGTGGTGTTCGGGCAGTGTAGGGGGCGGTGCAGGGGTGGTGTTTCAGGGTTTAGGGCAGTACAGTGGTGTTGGGGCATTGTAGGGGGTGGTGCTGGGGCTGGTGTTTCACGGTTTAGGGCAGTGCAGTGGTGTTCGGGCAGTGTAGGGGGTCGTGCTGGGGCTGGTGTTTCAGGGTTTAGGGCAGTGCAGTGGTGTTCGGCAGTGTAGGGGGTCATGCTGGGGCTGGTGTTTCAGGGTTTAGGGCAGTGCAGTGGTGTTCGGGCAGTGTAGGGGTCTTGCTGGGGCTGGTGTTTCAGAGTCTAGGGCAATGCAGTGGTGTTCGGGCAGTGTAGGTGGTCTTGCTGGGGCTGGTGTTTCAGGGTTTAGGGCAGTGCAGTGGTGTTTGGGCAGTGTAGGGGGTCGTGCTGGGGGTGGTGTTTAGGGCAGTGCAGTGGTGTTCGGGCAGTGTAGGGGGTCGTGCTGGGGCTAGTGTTTCAGGGTTTAGGGCAGAGCAATGGTGCTCAGGCAGTGTAGGGGGTTGTGCTGGGGGTGATGTTTCAGGGTTTAGGGCAGTGCAGTGGTGTTAGGGCAGTGTAGGGGGTCGTGCTGGGGGTGGTGTTTCAGGGTTTAGGGCAGTGCAGTGGTGTTCCGGCAGTGTAGGGGGTAGTGCAGGGGTGGTGTTTCAGGGTTTAGTGCAGTGGTGTTCGGGCAGTGTAGGGGGTCGTGCTGGGGTGGTGTTTCAGGGTTTAGGGCAGTGCAGTGGTGTTCGGGCAGTGTAGGGTGTCGTGCTGAGGGGTGGTGTTTCAGGGTTTAGAGCAGTGCAGTAGTGTTTGGGCAGTGTAGGGGGTCGTGCAGGGGGTGGTGTTTCAGGGTTTAGGGCAGTGCAGTGGTGTTCGGCCAGTGTAGGTAGTCTTGCTGGGGGTGGTGTTTCAGGGTTTAGGGCAGTGCAGTAGTTTTCGGGCAGTGTAGGCGGTCGTGCTGGGGCTGGTGTTTCAGGGTTTAGGGCAGTGCAGTGGTGTTCGGGCAGTGTACGGGGTTGTGCTGGGGCTGGTGTTTCAGGGATTAGGGCAGTGCAGTGGTGTGCGGGCAGTGTACGGGGTCGTGCTGGGGCTGGTGTTTCAGGGTTTAGGGCAGTGCAGTGGTGTTCGGGCAGTGTAGGGGGTCGTGCTGGGGCTGGTGTTTCAGGGTTTAGGGCAGTGCAGTGGTGTTCGGGCAGTATAGGGGGTCGTGCTGGAGCTGGTGTTTCAGGGTTTTGGGCAGAGCAGTGGTGTTCGGGCAGTGTAGGGGGTCGTGCTGGGGGTGGTGTTTCAGGGTTTAGGGCAGTGCAGTGGTGTTCGGGCAGTGTAGGGGGTCTTGCTGGGGGTGGTGTTTCAGGGTTTAGGGCAGTGCAGTGGTGTTCGGGCAGTGTAGGGGGTCTTGCTGGGGGTGGTGTTTCAGGGTTTAGGGCAGTGGTGTTCGGGCAGTGTAGGGGGTCTTGCTGGGGGTGATGTTTCAGGGTTTAGGGCAGTGCAGTGGTGTTCGGGCAGTGTAGGGGGTCTTGCCGGGGGTAGTGTTTCAGGGTTTAGGGCGGTGCAGTGGTGTTCGTGCAGTGTAGGGGGTCGTGCTGGGGGTGGTGTTTCAGGGTTTAGGGCAGTGCAGTAGTGTTCGGGCAGTGTAGGGGGTCATGCAGGGGGTGGTGTTTCAGGGTTTAGGGCAGTGCAGTGGTGTTCTGGCAGTGTAGGGGGTCATGCTGGGGGTGGGGTTTCAGGGTTTAGGGCAGTACAGTGGTGTTCGGGCAGTGTAAGGGGTCATGCAGGGGTGGTGTTTCAGGGTTTAGGGCAGTGCAGTGGTGTTCGGGCAGTGTAGGGGGTCGTGCTGGGGCTGGTGTTTCAGGGTTTAGGGCAGTGCAGTGGTGTTCGGGCAGTGTAGGGGGTTTTGCTGGGGGTGGTGTTTCAGGGTTTAGGGCAGTGGTGTTCGGGCAGTGTAGGGGGTCTTGCTGGGGGTGATGTTTCAGGGTTTAGGGCAGTGCAGTGGTGTTCGGGCAGTGTAGGGGGTCTTGCTGGGGGTAGTGTTTCAGGGTTTAGGGCAGTGCAGTGGTGTTCGTGCAGTATAGGGGGTCGTGCTGGGGATGGTGTTTCTGGGTTTAGGGCAGTGCAGTAGTGTTCGAGCAGTGTAGGGGGTTGTGCAGGGGTGGTGTTTCAGGGTTTAGTACAGTGGTGTTCGGGCAGTGTAGGGGTCGCGCTGGGGGTGGTGTTTCAGGGTTTAGGGCAGTGCAGTGGTGTTCGGGCAGTGTAGGGGGTCATGCACGGGGTGGTGTTTCAGGGTTTAGGGCAGTGCAGTGGTGTTCGGGCAGTGTAGGGTGTTGTGCTGGGGCTGGTGTTTCAGGGTTCAGGGCAGTGCAGGGGTGTTCAGGCAGTGTAGGGGGTCGTGCTGAGGCTGGTGTTTCACGGTTTAGGGCAGTGCAGTGGTGTTTGGGCAGTGTAGGGGGTCGTGCTGGGGCTGGTGTTTCAGGGTTTAGGGCAGTGCAGTGGTGTTCGGGCAGTGTAGGTGGTCGTGCTGGGGCTGGTGTTTCAGGGTTTAGGGCAGTGTAGGGGGTCATGCTGGGGCTGGTGTTTCAGGGTTTAGGGCAGTGCAGTGGTGCTCGGGCAGTGTAGGGGGTCATGCTGGGGGTGATGTTTCAGGGTTTAGGGTAGTGCAGTGGTGTTCGGGCAGTGTAGGGGGTCGTGCAGGGGCTGGTGTTTCAAGGTTTAGGGCAGTGCAGTGGTGTTCGGGCAGTGTAGGGGGTCGTGCTGGGGCTGGTATTTCAGGGTTTTGGGCAGAGCAGTGGTGTTCGGGCAGTGTAGGGGGTCATGCTGGGGGTTGTGTTTCAGGGTTTAGGGCAGTGCAGTGGTGTTCGGGCAGTGTAGGGCGTCATGCTGGGGGTGGTGTTTCAGGGTTTAGGTCAGTGGTGTTCGGGCAGTGTAGGGGGTCTTGCTGGGGGTGATGTTTCAGGGTTTAGGGCAGTGCAGTGGTGTTCGGGCAGTGTAGGGTTTCTTGCTGGGGGTAGTGTTTCAGGGTTTAGGGCAGTGCAGTGGTGTTCGGGCAGTGTAGGGGGTCATGCTGGGGGTGGTGTTTCAGGGTTTAGGGCAGTGCAGTGGTGTTCGGGCAGTGTAGGGGTTCTTGCTGGGGGTAGTGTTTCAGGGTTTAGGGCAGTGCAGTGGTGTTCGGGCAGTGTAGGGGTCATGCTGGGGGTGGTGTTTCAGGGTTTAGGGCAGTGCAGTGGTGTTCGGGCAGTGTAGGGGGTCGTGAAGGGGTGGTGTTTCAGGGTTTAGGGCAGTGCAGTGGTGTTCGGGCAGTGTAGGGGGTCATGCTAGGGGTGGTGTTTCAGGGTTTAGGGCAGTGCAGTGGTGTTCGGGCAGTGTAGGGGGTCATGCAGGGGCTGGTGTTTCAGGGTTTAGGGCAGTGCAGTGGTGTTCGGGCAGTGTAGGGGGTCGTGCTGGGGATAGTGTTTTAGGGTTTAGGGTAGTGCAGTGGTGCTTTTGTAGTGTAGGGGTCGTGCTGGGGGTAGTGTTTTAGGGTTTAGGGTAGTGCAGTGGTGTTTAGTAGTGTAGGGGGTCATGTTTTAGGGTAGTGCAGTGGTGTTTGGGTAGTGTAGGGGGTCGTGCTGGGGGTAGTGTTTTAGGATTTAGGTTAGTGCAGTGGTGTTTGGGTAGTGTAGGGGGTCGTGCTGGGGGTAGTGTTTTAGGGTTTAGGGCAGTGCAGTGGTGTTTGTGTAGTGTAGGGGGTCGTGCTGGGGGTAGTGTTTTAGGGTTTAGGGTAGTGCAGTGGTGCTTGTGTAGTGTAGGAGGTCGTGCTGGGGGTAGTGTTTTAGGGTTTAGGGTAGTGCAGTGGTGTTTGTGTAGTGTAGGGCGTCATGTTTTAGGATAGTGAAGTGGTGTTTTTGTAGTGTAGGGGGGTCATGTTTTAAGATGCAATGCTCCAATACCTAACCAGTCTGCACTACATAAAACTGCCAAAAAACTAAAAATAAAAAGTGTTTTGCACACTTTTGTCATTGGGCTATATGTGGGCTACATCTGGGTAATATGTGTGCTACATTTGGGCTCTTTTTTCACTGGTGGCCATCTTGGAAGACTTCTTTGTTATGAAGTTTCCTAATTTCTTCATTTACTGCAGTCTCCTCAGTAGAAAATGCTTTCAGTTTTTTACTTGGATTCCATCAAGAAGGCATTCAGATGTCTCACATTTGCCATAAATTCAGAATGTTAGCACTCTAGTTGCTCATTAGATCACTGGAGTAAAGCTACTGCTCACCAGGGAGTTAACTGGTAGTCTGCTGCTGGTATTGAAAGTGATTGTTTCAGTCTGCATGTCAGACTTTTCTAATGAAATAGAAGAGGATTTGAGATCTCACTTAAAACATGCCCTAATTTTTCTTTCTGCAGCACTAACCATAATTTCTATTTCAAAAAGAACCCCTCATTTTGTTCCTTTTTAAATTAAATGTTTTAAGTGTTACTGGTTTATTCCAATCAAGATGGCTTCAGGTGTGCCATACTTTTGTCATAAGTAAGGCTGTTAGCGCTCTAGTTGTTCTTTAGAACACTCTGGGAAGCTGCAGTAGAACACAAAGGCATCAACTGGCAGGCTGCTCCTGTTGAAATATAACAGGAAGATATTTGAGATCATACTTGAAATATGTCCTAATTTTTCTTTCTACAGCACTAACCATAATTTCTATGACAAAATGAACCCCATCATTTTGTTCCTTTTTAAATTAAATGTTTTAAGTGTTACCAGTTTATTCCAATCAAGATGGCTTCAGGTGTGCCATACTTTTGTCATAAGTAAGACTGTTAGCGCTCTAGTTGTTCATTAGAACACTCTGGGAAGCTGCAGTAGAACACAAAGGCATCAACTGGCAGGCTGCTCCTGTTGAAATATAACAGGAAGATATTTGAGATCACACTTGAAACATGTCCTAATTTTTCTTTCTACAGCACTAACCATAATTTCTATGACAAAATGAACCCCATCATTTTGTTCCTTTTTAAATTAAATTGTTTAAGTGTTACCAGTTTATTCCAATCAAGATGGCTTCAGGTGTGCCATACTTTTGTTATAAGTAAGGCTGTTAGCACTCTAGTTGTTCTTTAGAACACTCTGGGAAGCTGCAGTAGAACACAAAGGAATAAACTGACAGTCTCTGCCCTTGTTGGATGTACATGTTTTACTGAGAATGTCAGACTTCATTCTCACATGAGTGAGAAAGATAATGTGAATTTACAGAAAATATGCTCTCATTTTAGCTTCTGGAGCACCTTCCAAACCTCCATGGGACAAGCATGAGAAAATAGTGTTCTCTCAAACATGATTCATAATATCCCAGCAGAAGGTTTTTCACATGGTAAAATCACCTTAGAATACACCACAATTCCTAAAATTAGTATGGTACCATCAACAAATAAATTCTAATGTAACTAAAGCCTGTTATCACCCTTTATAGTTCTCCTTTTGGTGACCCTCAAAATCTTCTATTCACTACAATGCATTTCAATGAGGTACTATCATTTATATTGGTCCCAAGATGGCTGCCAGCAATTCCAGGATGAAGTGCTGACAGCCAATCAGATCTCACGATGACATGTGTGGTTAGGCTCCGCCCAGATATATATGTGACTTTACTTTTGATTTTCTCAGGAACTACTGAACGGATTTACACCATTTAAGCAAAAGGCACGACACTGAACCAAGGGCTACCTCTTTGCCAAATTTGGTGTAATTCCATTCAGCAGTTCGGGCTGTAGCTGCGACTAAAGGTTCCTATGGAAAAATGAATGGGGAAAACGCGTTTTGGGACCCCCTTTTTCTCGGCCCCCGCTTGACGTATCACCCCGAGACTTTCAGGATAGGAGCGGACCGGAGCGCCCCAACAAGTTGGAAACTTTCGCGAAGATTCGTCAACCGGCGCCAACGTTATTTCAAATAGAATGTCGCGGATTTCCTATGGATAATAGGTTTTAACTATAACTATCTACTGGCGACCGCCAGTAGATAATATATATATATATATATATATATATATATATATATATATATATATATATTCTTCAAAACTCTCGTAACGAAAAAAGAGCAGAGGTGGGCATTCCAGGCAAGTAAAAAATCTTTATTCTTTTATTTTCTCATCACCATATCCATACTGACGCGTTTCGGCTGGTCCCAGCCTTTGTCAAAGTTACATTTACTCGTAGCCCAAGCAAATTTAAAGACAAGGCAAATGGTAGAAATGAAAGAAATACCTCTGTATCTACTTCCATCTTATTCTCATCAGTCAGAGACTATATTGCCTATACCTATTTCATTACAGTACATTCCTATTTTTGCACTTGTTTTTCACTTTTTTGCTGTTTTTTTATAAAAGTATTTTCACTATATATTTTAAAAACAAACTTGCTTACCCGTATCACTGTGTGCATGATACTTGGACTAGGGAACCTTGAAGTTAGCAGCATAACGTCTTGGGCCAGTGCCCAAATCCAATACTTAACCAAAGACAATGATCACAAAAAAGGGGAATCTTTACGGCTTCAGCTGGGAATCACTTAACCATAGTCATAACATACACCTCACAACTTTTATGGCCTATAACATATCCTCAAAAAATGTGATTATAAATAAATCAATAATGATCCTCGACAATCACAATATTCAAATATAAATATTAATAAGTAGAAGTCTACCTTATACCATATAATTAAAAATTCTTATTAAATATGCCCATATCAACATTCATTATAAACATCAGGATTACGTCTAAAGATATACATATATCATAAATAACCATAAAAGATATATATATATATATATTCACTGAAAAAACCATAGGTTTCAGGCACGTTATAGTTAGAAATTTGCATTTAAAAACCTTAGAAATTCACTGAAAAAACCATAAGGTTTTAGGGACAGTTATAGTTAGTTGGACATTGCACTCGTACAAAACCCGTGAAATTCCCCGTTATAGTTAGTTCAGGTAACTATAACTCGCGCCCCGCAATGCACTGCTGATGACGTCACATATTACATCACTCATGACATGGTCAGTGACATCACTGATGACATCACTGATGACATCTCAAATGACATCACTGATGACATCACTGATGACATCATCCAGTGACTGTGTGTTTCTGTAAAGTTTAAATATGTTTAATATATTTAGGGAAAGGTGTATTGAAGAATGAGTGGGTGTAGAAGCGCCTGAATGGATGATTTAGTAGGTGCGTGACTGAGTCTATAAGTGAGTGATTAAACGTATCTTACTGGATGCATGGGTGAGTGACTAAACTGTGTGAATGTCTGTATCCGTCTGTCTGTTGTTGTGTAAGCAACTGCATGGGTTTCTGACTAGCTAAATGAGTGTCTATATGGGTTATGGATTGGTTCTCTGAGTATCTGTATGAGTGCCTCAGTGTTTGTGTGGGTGGGGTGTGTGTGACTCTGTGCATAGATGTGTGAGTGGGTGATTCACTGGGTGCATGGTTTCAAGAGTGCATCTGTGATGGACTGTATGGGTGGGTGAGTGTGTGTATGGGTGTGTTAGTGATTGAATGTATATCTCAGTGGTACATGTGTGAGTAACTACATATGTGAAAGGCAGTATATATGTGTGTTGGAGTATATAAATGGCTATAAGTGAGAGTGTGTGATTGTGAGAGTGGCTATATGGATGAGTGTGTGCTTGCATCAGTGATTGCATAGGAGCGTAAGAATGTGCTAGTATTTTTATGAGTAAGTGAGCTGGTGTGTATAACTGTATAGGTGAGTAAATTGGAGTGTGATTAATTATTTGCATGACTGACTAGGTGTGTGAATACCTCTATGGATGAGTTGCGTTGTGTGAGTGTTTATATAGGTGTATGAGTGCATATGATAGTCCTGTACTGAGTGACTAAGTATGAGTGACTGTACGGGTGAGTGAGTAGTGTGTGTGTGTAGACCTAAGAATCAATGAGTGGCTATGTACTTATTGGTATTGGAGTGTGTATGGTTTTGAGAATGGCAGTCTGTAATTTAGAGTGGGTGTTTCAAAACTTATATTATGGTGTGAGAAGATGCATTAAATTCTCACATGGATGATGTCATCAGTGATGTCATCAGTGATGTCATTTGAGATGTCATCAGTGATGTCATCAGTGATGTCACTGACCATGTCATGAGTGATGTAATATGTGACGTCATCAGCAGTGCATTGCGGGGCGCGAGTTATAGTTACCTGAACTAACTATAACGGGGGAATTTCACGGGTTTTGTACGAGTGCAATGTCCAACTAACTATAACTGTCCCTAAAACCTTATGGTTTTTTCAGTGAATTTCTAAGGTTTTTTAAATGCAAATTTCTAACTATAACGTGCCTGAAACCTATGGTTTTTTCAGTGAATTTCAAAGGTTTTTTAAATGCTAATTTCTAACTATAACGTGTCTGAAACCTATGGTTTTTTCAGTGAATTTCAAAGGTTTTTTAAATGCTAATTCCTAACTATAACATGTCTGAAACCTACGGTTTTTTCAGTGAATTTCAAAGGTTTTGTAAATGACAATTTTTAAATGTATTAATTGTTATATTTATTTTTTTCATACTGATTTACTAAATTTTTAGAAACATTTTTTTTTACATATTTTATTTTTTAAATTACATTGTAATTACATTATACATTACAAAAAATACTTTCTCAGAATGAATTACTTTAGTTTAAATACTTTGCACATAGGCAATAGACTTTTAAGTACAGTAGTTACAGTTGTTGCAATGGGCAACACATTTTCAAACACAATGCAACATTCAGCTCAATGTGAATTTCTAGTTAAATGCAATTAGTTACTTTATGGATTACTTTTCTAACCACAGGACTGGATCCTAGATTCAGTCCTGGGACATCTCCTGTAAACAGTTGAGTAAAAGCTTTTGGTTACAGTAGTGATTTTTAAGGAATATTATTGTATTTTAAAAGTTGACACTTAGAAACTTTTTCTCATAGAATCACCAATGTTATCCTATGGAAGGAAATTCACTTAGCAGGTAAAAACTGTTATCGTTACTTTTTCTTACTCAGTGTTGGATCCTGGATCCAGCACTGGTGCATCTCCTGTAAACAGTTGAAAGAATGCGTTTAAGTCATACAGGCGATTTTTAAGGAATATTTGTAGTTTGTGAAAATCGACACAAACTTTTCAGCTGAAAACCAGACAATGGATTCCTATGGAAGAAAATATAAGTTACTGGTAAGTACGGTTAAAATTACTTTTCAGGGTCAGTGCTGGGCTAAAAGATGCAGCACTGAGGTCTCTCCTGATAACAGGTGAGTATATTGGAATTCGTATTTCGGCTGATTTTAGAGGAATATTTTAAAGTTCCAAAACTCCACACTTAGAAGAATTTCCAAGTGAAACCAGTCAATGTTAGCCTATGGAAGGAAATTCAAGTTACTGGTAAGTACGGTTAAAATTACTTTTCAGGACCAGTACTGGGCTGAAAGATACAGCACTGAGGTCTCTCCTGATAACAGGTGAGTAAATCGGAATTTGTATTTCGGCTGATTTTAGAGGAATATTTGTATGTTTCAAAAATCAACACAAACTTTTTCAGCAAAAAGCAGACAATGATATCCTATGGAAGGAAATTCAAGTTACTGGTAAGTACGGTTAAAATTACTTTTGAGGATCAGTACTGGGCTGAAAGATGCAGCACTGAGGTCTCTCCTGATAACAGGTGAGTAAATCGGAATTCGTATTTCGGCTGATTTTAGAGGAATATTTTAAAGTTCCAAAACTCCACACTTAGAAGAATTTCCAAGTGAAACCAGTCAATGTTAGCCTATGGAAGGAAATTCAAGTTACTGGTAAGTACGGTTAAAATTACTTTTCAGGACCAGTACTGGGCTGAAAGATACAGCACTGAGGTCTCTCCTGATAACAGGTGAGTAAATCGGAATTCGTATTTCGGCTGATTTTAGAGGAATATTTGTATGTTTCAAAAATCAATACTTAGAAACTTTTTCAGCAAAAAGCAGGCAATGATATCCTATGGAAGGAAATTCAAGTTACTGGTAAGTACGGTTAAAATTACTTTTCAGGATTAGTACTGGGCTGAAAGATGCAGCACTGAGGTCTCTCCTGATAACAGGTGAGTAAATCCGAATTCGTAGTTCGGCAGATTTTAGAGGAATATTTGCACAATGGTGAAGGTAGGGGCGGGGCCTGAGGTGACATCTGTGCAAACGCGCCCCGTGGCGCGTTATAAGTTGGGGGATTAAGTCCCCTTGAATCATGAGGGTCCCTAGGGGCCAACTAGCCCACCAGGAACCTCCAGTATGCGCCAGGGGCTGCGTTGCAGAGACGTGTAGAGAGGCCACACCCTTTTACACCTCTCTGCAACGCAGCTCTGTGGCGCTTTCTGGATGTACCTGTTGGGCTAGTTGGCCCCCAGGGACCCTCAGGATTGAAGGGGATTTAATTCCCCATCTTAAAAAGCGCCACGGGGCCTGTTTGCACACATGTCACCTGAAGCCCCGCCCCCTCCCTTCACCACTGTGCAAACGCGCCCGTGGCGCGTTTTAAGTTGGGGGATTAAGTCCCCTTGAATCCTGAGGGTTCCTGGGGGCCAACTAGCCCACCATGTACCTCCAAAAAGCGCCACAGAGCTGCGTTGCAGAGAGGTGTATAAAGGGGCGTAGCCTCTGTACACCTCTCTGCAACGCAGCCCCCTGGCGCATACTGGAGGTTCCTGGTGGGCTACAGAACTTACAGAACTGTGCTATTTAAAGTTTCAGAATAAATATGTCAAATCTACGGGAGCGAGAGGAAGCAGCTAAGGATATTTTTAAACCAGGAATAGGAACGAAACAACTACAACCCCTGGCAGGTGCGACGGGAGGGTCTCCCCCATCTAATCTTGTGATTTTATTTCAATCTCTGGAGAAAGCCCATGAAAGGGAGCTACAAAAATGGTGGGAGGCTACCTCACTGCAGCGGTATATAGATTATGACCGCATACCAAGAGGACTGCGTATTTTTACAGTGCCGTCCTATGAGAATCCCGACCCTTTATTATTAAAGGAGTGGGCAGATCACACAACGGAGTCAGCAAAGGGAATGGTTAAAATACTTATCAAATATGCCTGGAGTGATCATGAGAAGGCTACAGCAGAGATCAAGAAATTGGAGGAACTCATAAACAAAGAAAAGGATACAAAACGCAGCGATGAATTGAGAAATACAATGATGACACGTCTGAAAGACTATGAGGCAATAATAAGACGCCGCAAACAGTCTAAATTTCAGAGGGACGAGCAGGACTATTTAACAGGTCGCGTTTTAACATTTGCCCGGAAATATGATGCGCCACGAAAGGCCCTGAAACAACTAGGAGGAAATCCTACAACAAATAAGGATACTTCAGAATCAGAAGTGGAAACTTCGGATGGGGAACAAACGGCCAACACGCACCAAGGAGAGGCGAGTCTTGAATCCCCTTTTTTCAAGAATATAAGCTAATAAGGGAGATACGTCAGAGACCGGCACTACGCACCCACCCCCACAACAAATAAAAACAAAGAATACAAAAGGCGGAAAACAAGGAGAAGTAGGAGGCGTGGGAGAAGATGCCCCAACACCAAGAATGACACGCAGCAGGGGCAAAAGGGGCAAATGGTAAATGAAATTGGAGAACAAACAGTGATCAATCTCTCAAATAGAGTGTTATCTCATGATGAGATTAAAATCTTGCAAATGGGTCCAACCTTCTGTCCGACTTCAGGATAAAATTATGTTGAGACTCGGATAGACCTTTTTAAATATATCAGGAAGTTGAAATTACGAAAAATATTTCTTCTTCATCCTGAAAAAGGATCAAGTGGGATACAAATTGAAGAACAAAATCATGATGAAATAGATCTGGAATCATTGACAATTCATGATCTTCAGACATTATTAACATTGCAAAGTCTTGATACCTCCGCAAATGAAACAGACATTAACATTGAGGAATATCTAGATAGTATTGGTATTTCTCAAACTGGAGGTCACAGTCCTTTTAAAAGAAAATCAAAAACAATCCCACAGACTCCCTTCGATGCTATTGATGTTTTTAATGAAGCAGTCATCACAGACTTAAAAAACTTGGCTAAACAGAGTATCAAGAAAGATCGACATTATAATTTACCGAGGAAACAATGGGAGGCCTTGAAAACATTGAGGGAAGATACCAGTATTGAGATAAAACCCTCTGATAAAGGGGGGAATATGGTTGTTTTTAATAAACAGGATTATCAAAAAGAGGCCATGAGACAACTGGGAGATAAAGAATGTTACAGTCCTATACAACGGAAAGACTATTTGATATGTATTAGCACCTATCACAAGTTATTATTGGACTGGAAAAATGATGGGATGCTGGGGCAAGACGAATATTTGTTTTTATATTGTGATATGCCAATTTTGCCCACTTTTTATCACCTACCAAAGGTGCACAAAGATTTGTGTAATCCACCAGGTAGGCCCATTGTTGCCTCTATAGGCAGTCTTCTAGAAAATACTGCCATATATATTGATTCTTTCCTGGCACCTCTAGTTAGAGATCTGGCTTCCTATATCAAAGATACCCAAGATTTTTTGAGACTGGTTGATGGAATTGTATGGGATGATGATATGTTGTTAATTACACTAGACATAACAAGCCTATATACATGCATCAAACATGTAGATGGTTTAAAAGCTGTGGAGTGGTTCCTTAACAAAAGACAGCTTAAATTCCAAAAACATAACAAGATGCTGTTAGACATGATCCATTTCAGTTTACATAATAATATGTTTACCTTTGCAGGCCAGATTTACCATCAGCAACGCGGAACCGCGATGGGTACGTGCTTCGCCCCCAGCTACGCGAATCTATTCGTGGGCTGGTGGGAGAAGCACGTAGCCTGGGGAGAGACACAAGATTCTTGGATGGGAAATATGATATTATGGGTTAGGTATATCGACGACCTTTTTATTATTTGGCGGGGCAGCCGCTCCTCGGCTGAGGAGTATGTTGCTTCACTAGATAATGATGAACTAAATTTGAAATTTACAAGCTGTATAAGTGATAAGTCGGTTACCTACCTAGATGTTGAAGTCTATACTGAAAATTCTACCTTGTTAACCCGCTTGTATAGAAAACCTACAGCGGGTAATGTAGTTTTACATGCAGGTAGCCATCATCCTAAAAGCTTCATAAAAAACATACCATTTGGAGAACTATTGCGGCTTAAACGGAACTGTACTACGGAGCAGAGTTACAAGGAAGCCAAAGATCAGGCTTTAGACCGCTTTAGGCTAAGAGGCTATGGAAATGCAGACCTGAATTTAGCAGAAAGTAGGGTTGATAAGATCAATAGAAGGGATTTAGTAGTAGCAAAATGTCCTAAAATGGTAAAAGAAAAAGAAAATGTGGGCATAATAAGAATGATAACAAGCTACAACGAAAAATCAAGTGATATTCTACAGATCTTTAAAAGAAATTGGCATATCCTGCAGACAGATAACATCTTAAAGAATAATCTCCCAAGTCGACCAATGGTCACATATAAACGATGCCAATCAGTGGGTGACCATCTGATTCACAGTCATTTTAATCAAACCCCCAAACCCTTGAATCGTTTAAATATAGCGGGTTTTTATCCTTGTCAGCGATGTAAAGCCTGTAAACAGAGTAGTAAAGTTGTAAATTATCCAGGTAGGCCAGGGGATCCGAGGCCCATCCGTAAGATTGATAAATTTTTGAACTGCAACTCCGATTTTACAGTCTACTGTCTAATATGCCCATGTTCCAAGCGCTACATTGGTAGTACTATTCATCCAACAAAAAAACGCGTTTTGGAACATATGCGAGCCATCACTAATAAAGACGCTACGTACCCTGTTGCGCGTCATTTTGAAAAATTCCATCAAAGCAACAGGGACCTCCTTAGATTTTATTGTATTGATCAGATCAATAAAAAGGAGAGAGGTGGCAACAGAGTGCAGCAGTTACGCATCTTGGAATCTAAATATATCATTGATCTTCAAACCAAGATGCCGATTGGACTGAATAATGATGAGGAGATGTGGGTACATTTGGGGTAAAACAATAAACAAAATATAAAAATAAAAATGAAAACCAAAAAAGATGAAGAGATATCCTTAGATGAATAACAATCTTAAAATCTAGCTGCTTTCCAATCCAATACTTCATTGGCTCCCATAGTATAACCCTTTTTTTAAATTGCCCATATAGGGCACAATTATGTTTATATACTGATGACAATGGCTCTTATATTATACACAAGGCGTAAATAGTCTCCCATTCTTTTAGTAATTTGAATGTTATTCATTAAATGTAAAAAATGTTTTAAAAGAATTGTTGAGACACTTATGAACATGTGTGTATATATATGAATTTATAAAGAAATAATTTTTTAGAGCAATAATATATGTTTTTAGTAATTGTGATATAGATGGATTTGATTATAGTACAATTCTGAAATGTAATAACATGTATTTATTTGTCATCATATTGGGTTTTATAGCGTAATTTGCACAGCACTTAGCACTTTGGGATTAGGCACTGTTTATTTTAACATGTTTTAAGATGGCCGCCATGAAATGGTAATCAATGAAGTGTAAGTCCATCTTTTGTTTTTCACTTTTAGTCACGTGATAGATGATGTATTTTAAAAGAATTGCGTGAATGAAAAACTAACCGACATTGAGGAAGCCGTGTGGCGAAACGCGTCTGTTGGAGGGAGGTTCTTTGCACAATAAAGCATTTTACAACGAACTCCGTGAGTGCTGTCCATTGTGGTCACGGATAGGTGTGCCTGGTCTGCAGCATATATATATATATATATATATATATATATATATATATATATATATATATATATATACCAACGATCTCCACGCCGTCACCCGGCGAGGACTTCACGGCACCATAAGGAGTAAACTCGACAGGAAGTTTTACCTTTCAAAAGAGTATTTATTAACACACCATAGTGCAAAACATGGACGGTCTACGCGTTTTGGCTCTCCGCTTTCAACTGGACCAACTGGATATATATTACCTACTGGCGGTCGCCAGTAGGTAGTTATAGTTAGGACCTAGTTTCCATAGGAAAAGCGTATTTTGTTTTCCCAATAACTTTGGCGCTGGTTGACGAATCTTCGCGAAATTTTCAAAACTAGTGATCAGCTCCGGTCAGCTCCTGTCTTGAAAGTTTCGGGGTGATTCACCAAGCAGGGGCCGAGAAAAAAGGGGGGTCCCAAAACGCGTTTTCTCCATGTTATTTTCCATCGGAAACTTTAGACAAAGCTACAGCCCGAACTGCTGAACGGAATTACACCAAATTTGGCAAAAAGGTAGGTCTTGGTTCAGAAAGAGTCCTTTTTGTTAAATGGTGTAAATCTGTTCAGTAGTTTTTGAAATATTAAAGGAAAAAGAAAGGAAAAAGAAATATCGATATCTGGGCGGAGTCTAACCACACATGTCATCGTGAAATCTGATTGGCTGTCAGCACTTCATCCAGGAAATGCTGGCAGCCATCTTGGGACTAGGTTGAACCAGAGTCATAAGAAAACAGTTAAACAAAGATGAAAAACAAGAAAAGGGGGCAGGGTAGGAACACCCTGACCCCCTAGGCCTGCTCAGGGGGTCCCACAAGGACCCCCAGCCCAAAAACATTTTAAGAAATGTCCGAATTCGTGCTGGGTGTGCGAATCCGGAAGAAAAAAGAAAAAACAAGCATTGGCATCGCCAATAGGTCTCGCCGTTGGGACCTTATAAGTGTTTAGCCAGAGATATTGGCAATGTTTCTAAGGTATGTTGTAGAGAGAGAGAGAGACTGACTGACTGAGAGAGAGACTGACTGACTGAGAGAGAGACTGACTGACAGAGAGAGACTGACTGACAGAGAGAGACTGACAGAGAGAGAGAGAGACTGACAGAGAGAGAGAGAGACTGACTGAGAGAGAGAGAGACTGACAGAGAGAAAGAGACTGAACGCCAGAGAGAGACTGACTAACAGAGAGACTGACTGACTGAGAGAGAGACTTAGAGAGAGAGAGAGACTGACAGAGAGAGAGAGACTGACAGAGAGAGAGAGACTGACTAAGAGAGAGACTGACTGACTGAGAGAGAGACTGACTGACTGAGAGAGAGACTAACTTACTGAGAGAGAGACTGACTGAGAGAGAGATACTGACTGACTGAGGTAGAGAGAGACTGACTGAGAGAGACTGACTGACTGAGAGAGACTGACTGACTGAGAGAGGCTGACTGACTGACAGAGAGACTGACTGACAGAGAGACTGACTGACTGTGAGAGAGAGACTGACTGAGAGAGAGAGACTGACTGACAGAGAGACTGACTGACTGAGAGAGACTGACTGAGAGAGAGACTGACTGACAGAGAGAGACTGACTGACAGAGAGAGACTGACTGACAGAGAGACTGACTGACTGAGAGAGACTGACTGACTGAGAGAGAGACTGACTGAGAGAGTGACTGACTGAGAGAGAGACTGACTGAGAGAGAGACTGACTGAGAGACTGACTGACTGAGAGACTGACTGACTGAGACTGACAGAGAGAGAGACTGACTGACTGACAGAGAGACTGACTGAATGAGAGAGAGACTGACTGACAGAGAGAGACTGACTGAGAGCAAGAGAGACTGAGAGAGAGAGACTGACTGAGAGAGAGAGACTAAGAGAGACTGACTGACTGAGAGAGACTGACTGAGAGAGACTGACAGAGAGAGAGACTGACAGAGAGAGACTGACTGACTGAGACTGACAGAGAGACTGACTGACTGAGAGACTGACTGACTGACAGAGAGACTGACTGACAGAGAGACTGACTGACTGAGAGAGACTGACTGACTGAGACTGACAGAGAGAGAGAGAGACACTGACTGACAGAGAGAGACTGACTGAGAGAGAGACTGACTGAGAGAGAGACTGACTGAATGAGAGAGAGACTGACTGACTGAGAGAGACTGACTGACTGAGAGAGACTGACTGACTCAGAGAGACTGACTGACTGAGAGAGAGACTGACTGACAGAGAGAGAGACTGACTGAGAGAGAGACTGACTGACTGAGAGAGACTGACTGACTGAGAGAGACTGACTGACTGAGAGAGAGACTGACTGACAGAGAGAGAGACTGACTGACAGAGAGAGAGACTGACTGAGAGAGAGACTGACTGACTGACTTAGAGAGAGACTGACTGACTAAGAGAGACTGACTGACTCAGAGAGACTGACTGACAGGGAGAGAGACTGACTGACAGAGAGAGAGACTGACTGACAGAGAGAGACTGACTGACTGAGAGAGAGACTGACTGACTGAGAGAGACTGACTGACTGAGAGAGACTGACTGAGAGAGAGACTGACTGACTGAGAGAGACTGACTGACTCAGAGACTGACTGACTCAGAGAGACTGACTGACAGAGAGAGAGACTGACTGACAGACAGAGAGACTGACTGACTGAGAGACTGACTGACTGACAGAGAGACTGACTGACTGAGAGAGACTGACTGACTAAGACTGACAGAGAGAGAGAGAGAGAGAGACACTGACTGACAGAGAGAAACTGACTGAGAGAAGGACTGACTGAGGGAGAGACTGACTGAATGAGAGAGAGACTGACTGACTGAGAGAGACTGACTGACTCAGAGAGACTGACTGACTCAGAGAGACTGACTGACTGAGAGAGAGACTGACTGACAGAGAGAGAGACTGACTGACTGAGAGAGACTGACTGACTGAGAGAGACTGACTGACTGAGAGAGACTGACTGACAGAGAGAGAGACTGACTGACAGAGAGAGAGACTGACTGAGAGAGAGACTGACTGACTGAGAGAGACTGACTGACTTAGAGAGAGACTGACTGACTAAGAGAGACTGACTGACTCAGAGAGACTGACTGACAGGGAGAGAGACTGACTGACAGAGAGAGAGACTGACTGACAGAGAGAGACTGACTGACTGAGAGAGAGACTGACTGACTGAGAGAGACTGACTGACTGAGAGAGACTGACTGAGAGAGAGACTGACTGACTGAGAGAGACTGACTGACTCAGAGACTGACTGACTCAGAGAGACTGACTGACAGAGAGAGAGACTGACTGACAGAGAGAGAGACTGACTGACTGAGAGAGAGACTAACTGACTGAGAGAGACTGACTGACTGAGAGAGACTGACTGAGAGAGAGACTGACTGACTGAGAGAGAGATTGACTGACTGAGAGAGAGACTGACTGACTGAGAGAGAGACTGACTGACAGAGAGAGAGAGACTGACAGAGAGAGAGACTGAGAGAGAGACTGACTGAGAGAGACTGACTGACAGAGAGACTAAGAGAGAGAGAGAGAGAGAGAGAGACTGACAGAGAGAGAGACTTAGAGAGAAACTGACTGACTGAGAGAGAAACTGACTGACAGAGAGAGACTAACTGACAGAGAGACTGACTGAGAGAGAGAGAGAGAGACTGACAGAGAGAGAGACTGACTGACAGAGACTGACTGACAGAGAGAGACTGACAGAGAGAGAGACTGACAGAGAGAGAGAGAGACTGACTGACTGAGAGAGTCTGACTGACTGAGAGAGACTGACTGACTGAGAGAGAGAATGACTGACAGAGAGAGACTGATTGACAGAGAGACTGACTGACTGAGAGAGACTGACTGAGAGAGACTGACTGAGAGAGAGTCAGACTGACAGAGAGAGACTGACTGACAGAGAGAGAGAGAGAGAGACTGACTGACCGAGAGTGACTGACTGACAGAGAGACTGACTGACTGAGAGAGAGACTGACTGAGAGACACTGACAGAGAGAGAGACTGACTGACTGATAGAGAGACTGACTGACTGACAGAGAGACTGACTGAGAGAGAGACTGACTGAGAGAGAGAGAGAGAGACTGACTGACAGAGAGAGACTGACTGAGAGAGAGAGAGAGAGAGAGAGAGAGAGGCTGACTGACAGAGAGAGACTGACTGACAGAGAGAGAGACTGACAGAGAGAGAGAGACTGACTGACTGAGACTGACTGACTGAGAGAGAGAGACTGACAGAGACTGACTGACAGAGAGAGAGACTGAGAGAGAGACTGACTGACTGACAGAGAGATAGAGAGACTGACTGACAGAGAGAGAGACTGACTGACTGAGAGAGAGACTGACTGACAGAGAGACTGACTGACTGAGAGAGAGACTGATTGACAGAGAGAGAGACTGACTGACTGAGAGAGACTGACTGACAGAGAGAGACTGACTGACTGAGAGACTGACTGACAGAGAGACTGACTTAGAGAGACTGAGTGAGAGAGACTGACTGAGTGAGAGAGACTGACTAAGTGAGAGAGACTGACTGACAGAGAGACTGACTGACTGAGAGACTGACTGACTGAGAGAGACTGACTGACTGAGAGAGACTGACTGAGAGAGAGAGACTGACTGACAGAGAGAGAGACTGACTGACTCAGAGAGACTGACTGACTCAGAGAGACTGACTGACTGACTGAGAGTGAGACTGACTGACTGAGAGAGAGACTGACTGACTGAGAGAGAGACTGACTGACTGAGAGAGAGACTGACTGACTGACAGAGAGAGATTGACTGACTGAGAGAGAGACTGACTGACTGAGAGAGATACTGACTGAGAGAGATACTGACTGACTGACAGAGAGAGAGGAAAACCTGCTCTTGCTACAATGAAGCAAAGCAGGATTGCATGTCAGCAGCTCCCCTTGTTCAAAAGCAATGCCGGCTCCCGCAGGAGGCGGGAAGCCGGCGGGACCGTGGGGGCATTGGGGTTCCCCCCACGGTCCCCAACACAAAGGGCCGGCCCCAGGGGATGGGGTCCCCGGGGCCAGAAGGGGCCCACGCGGCCCCCCTTCAATATTAAAATTTAAATAAATAAATAAATAAAGAGGCACAGCCCCGGGGGATGGGGTCCCGGGGCCAATAGAGGCCTAAGGAGGGGGGCCACGCAGCACCCTCCTTAAAAAATAACAAACAAACAAAAAAAAATGTGGCCATGCCCCGGGGGATTGGGTCCCCGGGGCTGAAATTGGCCTCGAAATTTAATGTAAAAAAAAGAGCAGGCCCTGGGGCATGGGGTCCCCAGGGCCCCAAATAATGTAAAAGAAGGGGGGCCACACAGCCCCCCTTGTAAAAAAAAAAAAAAAAAAGCCGGCATCGCGCCGGAGGCCCCGCCCCCTCTCTGCAGCACTCAGCAAACGCACCCCCTGGCGCGTTGTAAGTTGGGGAATTAATTCCCCTTGAATACTGAGGGTCCCTGGGGGCCAACTAGCCCACCAGGTACCTCCAGTATGCGCCACAGAGCTGCGTTGCAGAGATGTGTTCCGAGGCCACACCCCTTTTTACACCTCTCTGCAACGCAGCTCTGTGGTGCTTACCGGAGGTACCTGGTGGGCTAGTTGGCCCCCAGGGACCCTCAGGACTCAAGGGGAATTAATCCCCCAATTTACAACATGCCAGGGGGTGCATTTGCACAGTGGTGCAGGGAGGGGGCAGGGCCTGACATAGCAAGTGTGCAAACGCACCCCCTGGCACATGGTAAATTGGGGGATTAAGTCCTCTTCAATCCTGAGGGTCCCTGGGGGCCAACTAGCCCACCATGTACCTCCAGTAAGCGCCACAGAGCTGCGTTGCAGAGGTGATCTGAGGCCATGCCCCTTTTTACACCTCTCTGCAAGGCAGCTCAGTGGCGCTTAATGGAGGTACCTGGTGGCCTAGTTGGCCCCCAGGGACCCTCAGGATTCAAGGGGACTTAATCCCCCAACTTAGAACACGCCAGGGGGCGCGTTTGCAGAGTGGTGCAGGAAGGGGGTGGGGCCCGATATAACAAGGTAGCAATCCTGCTGTGTGGGACTTACTGGAGGTAATAAAAGGGGTAGTTGGCCCCCAAGGTTGACGTTGGGGGCTAACTATCCCTCCTGTTACTTCCGCTAAATCCCACACAGTGGGATTGCTAAAAGGTGTTTGAAAGCCACGCTCACCTTTCTCCACCACTCTGCAAACGCGACTACTATGTTATAGTTAGAAATTAGCATTTAAAAAACCTTTGAAATTCACTGAAAAAACCATAGGTTTCAGGGACGTTATAGTTAGAAATTAGCATTTAAAAAACCATTGAAATTCACTGAAAAAACCATAGGTTTCATGCACGTTATAGTTAGAAATTAGCATTTAAAAAACCTTAGAAATTCACTGAAAAAAACCATAGGTTTCAGGGATGTTATAGTTAGTTGGACATTTCACTCGTACAAAACCATAGAAATTCCTCCGCTGTTATAGTTAGTTCAGCTAACTATAACTCGCGCCCCCGCAATGCACTGCTGATGACGTCACATATTACATCATTCATGACATGGTCAGTGACATCACTGATGACATCACTGATGACATCCCCCTCCACCACTCTTGGCCACGGGACAGAGGCCTGGTGGTGACTAGATTCCTTGGCGGAGTTTGATCTCATGCAGGACCATGTGAGGTGTATGGTGAGAGGGCAGAGGTAGCAATAGAATGCGGTTGAAATCCACTTGTTAAATGACGAAAATGCAGTGTTTATACGGTGCAAAAATCTTTCACCAGTTCAATTGCTTAATTTGAGCCAGTGGTTTCCGGTGCTCAGCACCGTCACTTAATCATCAAAACCGTGCTTGAGCACCAGTTAAAGACACATTCATTTTCAGTAGGCACAGGGAGATAAAGTGATTCGCCGAGAAACACAAGATGTTGCGAACGCCGAGACTCAACCCTGGTTCCCCGAAATGGAAAAGATTGTACTAAAAATGATATCTGATGGAGAAATTCGAAATCCCACAGAATATTTGCCATTGTGCCGAGACATGGACAGGCTCGGCTGAAACGGGTTTGGTAACAGACGACTTCAAAATCAAACGCAAGGAACTTAAAACACATTACCAGGCCGACATTGAGCGAATGTGCGCAGGAAAATAACGGAATGCTTCCGATGTCTGGACACCATTTTGCTGCCCCAAGCCAGCGCAACCGGGAAATACTTGAATTGAATCTCTCAACATTTGAGACAGTAAAATAAACCAATTCGAAGCCCATTCCTCGCCTGAAAGTGTTTTTCCGAGCAAAATGACCACAGCGTCGTTCACTGACCCCAATAGTAAAACGTTAAACGGCAAACTCTGTGGCTGTCCGAGGCCCCCGCAGGGGGCCACTAAAGAGGGCAGCCCTCTAGTGCCAGCTGGGCACCCCACACCCCCGTAGGGGCAGGGACTCAGGGAGGAGTCCCCCAAGCCTTGTCGCAGCGCGATAGGCGAGCATCACGTCCGGGGCGCGAGGACAGGGGGAGGGGTATATAGGCCTCCCCCCACCATCTTGTCGTCCTCTTTCGCGCACCCGGACACGCCGTCTGGTCGGTCGTCTCCCGCCGTCTTTCCTCGTGCTGAGATAAACGCTGTCTGAGGGAGCTGCAAGTGAGGGTGAGTCGTCTGTCACCCCCCCCAAGCCTCTTCGGGTTGGCGCTGCCCGGCATTTGCTGGACTTGTGATGCCTAAGGAGGGGGGGAGAGGGGGGCGGATTTAGGAGCTCCCCCGGTAGTTGTCAGGCCCCCTGGTTTTGCGGAGAGGTATAGACTTACAGGAGGTAGCGGGCGGCCGTAAATTCAGCATCCGTATGGCGTGCGTACATTTTCGGTCACGAGGGTGCAGGTTCGAGCCCCTGTTCTGCGGGTGCAGGCAAGCGTCGGGGTAATGGGGCATGGCGCCGGGTGTGGGAGCGCTCCCTGCCTAGGTAAATTGGGAGGCAGGTGAAAGATTGCCTTAGGGATGTGAGCGAGTCCTCGCGCCCTCCGCTTCCCCGCAAGAGCTCCGAGAACTGGGCACTAAAGTTATGTCCTTCCGTCCACGGAAGGTCATGTATTAGCATTGACCAATCTGTCATGCATAGTCAGAGCTCCCCGTTTGCGCCGGACACGCCGCCTGTTTGTCCAGGCTCGCCGGGGTCATCGTCGTGCCCTCGGTGTTAGCATGGTGAGTCAGAGTTTGTGTGTCGCCCCTGCCTCTCTCGGTGTGACGTTAGGCTGTAGTGTGTATTGGCTGTGGTGGCGTGGCGCGAGAGACCCCGGTTGGCATCAGTGAGACACACCGAACTAGTCGGGCGGTGTGCGTGGCTTGTTCCCTGGTGCAGAGAGGGGTGGGGATGGAGAGGCATTCCATCTTGAATTTGCCTGGCTGGTGCCCCGTGAAACTTATGGGTTGGAACAGCAGGAGCAGGCTTTGAAGGGCTGATAACCGGAAACAATTCAGTGCTGAAATGCTGCATCTGCGTTCAGCCATTGTTTCAGCGTGGTTGTTATCTACCCCAAGCGTAGCGGTGGCCGTGGAGCTTGTGTGGGGAGGCCTGTGGCGCGTTTCCCCCGGAAGTGGGGTTGTTTGGTGGCCCCGACTGTGTTGGCGTGGGCCACCACTTTTGGGCCCAACCCTCCACACCTCCCGGCATATTCTGACTGCCAGCAGATCTGGCCTGGTCCGCTGCGGGTAGACAGTCTTCTCTGAGAGGCTCAGTCCCAGCACTGACGGCAAGACATCTTCGCGGCCGCCGAGCTTTTAAATGGGGGGATGGGGCTCGCGAAAAGAGCTACGGGCCATAGTGGGGGGGCACCGAAACGATGCCTGTGGCGCACTGGGCGGCTGCTCATGATCCCTGGGCCTCCGGGTTTGTGCCTAAGCGGCCGCGTGCGTGCCTTTAGGTCTGTCCCTCGCTGCGCATCGCGTCGGGAGGCACAGTTTTCGGCGGTGAGTCCGTGCCCTTAGGGCACTTTTTCTCCCCGACGTAGACATTGTTTGTCTAAGGCACTTGAGCACAGCATGGGTGGTTCGCAGCCTGGTGGCGCCTCTCCCTACGTCTGCCAGTCCAGATCTCCACGGGGGCGCGGTGTACTTTTGCTCCACCCTGTACAAGGTGGCTCGCCCCGTAACGATCCTGTGGTGGATTAGTCGTGAGGATGTGTCTCCACCACCCCAGCTTCTGACTTTTTGGCTCTGACTGCACGTTACACCGCAAAACTGAGGTGCTTGTAGGGCGTCGGCGGTTTGGTGGTTGAATCCACGGGCATCCTCCGTCGTGTGGTGGCGGATGTGTGGCAGCGCTTACCGGCCTCTTCTGTTGTGGTGACTGTCTGGACCCCTGCCGGCCACGAGTCCGAGTCAACGCCTTCGGTGGGCGGGGTGGTGCGTCAAGGCACATGGTTTCCCGGTCTGGCCGGAGGCACGCAGGTTTGGTCACTGGCACCTGGAATCTTAACAAGGAGTCGAGCATTTTACCTGTTCTTTCCCTAGCCATGATTAAATGCCCTGTTAAGAGCACAGTATCCACCCCTTCTGCGTGCTCAAATTTTCATTATCAAAGCATGAGGCAATTATTCAAGTATAACAGACTGTCTAAGCGGAAACACACTCTGGCATCTCGTCAAGTTTACACGTTTGCTTCTGCAGAGAAACAAATGGCGTGATATGTTGTGTTACACCTGGTATCGGTACATGGTTGGCATCAGTGAGACACACCGATATCATTATGATCTCAATCCTTTTTGTGTCTTTGAACTCTCCTGTTCTTCAGACAGGCGCCGGTGTACAAATACAGAAATCGGGTGCTGAGCCCAGGTCTTTAGCTTTACAGACTCGTGTAAACAGCCACATGGCTAGTCTACGAGTCAAAAATTTACTCATGTGTGAAAATGCACGTTTGTTTCACACCACTCAATCTCGTGTATGTGAGTTTGTGTACGTGCTCGTTTGTCTTGGTTTGCTGTGCTGCATATTTAAGGGTCGGATATTAGGTGGGGTTGGGACAAGGTTGGAAACCCTTGGATTTCTTGAAACAGGTCTTGGTCATAAAGACAATTTTGTATTAGGAGCTGCGGGTCCCTGGTGGTTCCATCCCCCCGCTGCTCCTGTGTTACAGTGGGGGTTACGGAAACGGTAAACACAGAGCTTTGTACTTTGGAAATGCGCACATTTCAAGGGAAACACATCGAGTCCTTCGCTGCATTGTTCTGTTGAGATTGATGTTTAGGGCAGTGCAGCAACATTGTCATGGTGTCAGCGGCGTTAAGTGAAAGCTTTTCAATATTACATACAAGTCAACGCAGGAACCAACTCATAGCCATAGCCCTCTAAAATTCGAAATCACTATCTCAAAGCGTAAACCCTGGCCCGTGGCGCAGTTCCCAGGCCGCGACTCTCGCCTTGTCCCCCCAGCCATGTGGTGGCCTAAACACCTACGGCACCATAGAGGGTAAAGAGTCTCATAGGTCCGTGCTTTCCTTGGAACACAAAACCAGCAGAGGTGTTCTCTTTCCATCCTTCAGAAACTCACAATGCGACTTTATTTAGAACCAACTAATTAGTATACAGTGATGGTGATTTGGCAGTATACTCCCTGCTGAGCCGTCTCCCTGTACACTATGCCACATTTGGCCCAAGAGCCTACACCACATTTTCCATACGGAATACCTATTCTTGTAAAGCCAGGTTCAAGCATCAAAAAAAAAAAAAAAAATTGAGTGCCTTTGTCCATCTGATGGCGACATGTGCTCCAGCACGCAGCTCGCCCCAGGGGATCAGCATGAATATCAGTGCAGCCCAACAACAAATTAATTTGGGTGCCACCCCAGAGATAGTTGTGCCCACTGCACTTTCCCTCTCCCAGCTTGAGAGCAGGGGCTTAATTTGTGTAATAATTGGCGGGGGCCACTGCCATGTAGAGCTAACTGTGCCTGTAATATGGCGTAGGTCATGGTATTACGTGACGGGTGCTCATGAAAGGCGCATCGATAACTTCAGCTTGAGTATGTGCGTGAATGAATAATGCCTCCATTCACTAATACCGATAAGGGGCATCGCTCCATCCTTCTCAGCTAAGTAGACATAAGTGGTTTGATATGTCCTTTGGCTTTGAGCGGGTCATTCAATGCTTTTCTTTCATAGAACTATTCTCGCCAATTTTAATTCGGCAGTTTGGATGGGGCATAGGTCTCTAATCCATCAATATTTCTTTGACGATCTGGTGACCCGCATCTAGGAGATGTCCATGGTTCTTGGCGGGGCTAAGTAATGTTTCCAGTACACAAAGACCCCGTTGCGTAAGGCCTCATGCTCCTTTGTTTCAGCCTTGTTTTGGTCACACCATATTGGGGGCCAGTCACTTACACGTATAAACTGTTGGTGGGCTACGTCAGAAAGACTTTTCTCACACCCTAGATCTGGAGCCCCTATAGCTGCGTATTTCGGAGGAGAGTTGGTAAGACCACTGCCTCCAGGGGTTGTCTGCCCACTGTACCACCTAGGGGCTAGGTCATGCGGGCATGTAGCACATTTGTTAATGGTGCAGGACAATCATTGTTTTACTCTAGGAAACTGGGATCTCATGACCAGGTTCTGACTTGTTGGATGTTAGTTACCGGCCCAAGGGGGGGGAGCACAATTTTTATTTACTCTGTGCTGTTATGCGAAGTACAGTTGCTGCCAACAACTACGGGGTTGTGCTATCTGAGCTGTAGGACGGTGGCCCGATTGACCTAGTGAGTTATATAATACCAGTGAGGTCATGATAAGGTTTGGTAGCACAGAGTAATAGGGGCAGATGGTACTAAGTCTCTCTTGGGTGGACGATACGCAGGGTATTTAGAATTGCCTGGTATGGAATCTCTGCTGCAGGTGCCAATGTGGGAGTGCATATGGCACATCAAATTTAAACTGCCTCTGGGATAGCCAGTCTCTGCCTAGCCACCTAAGGGGTGGGCAGGAGTCAGCATAAGTGTGCACCCCTTCCCCTGACTAGAGGGGTGGCTTCGGCCAGGCTTAGGTGCATACCCTAGCCTACCTGAAACTCCATTTACAACATGGGTAGAGAACGCCTAGGAGTGGTTTGCAGTCAATTCGCATCCGCCCCACAGGGCGAATGTTTTAGGCCACAAGGTTGTGGATAAGTGATAAGTGGAGCGGATTGTATCAGGGTGAGCTGGCTGTGGGTCAGGAAGCGCCAAGGCATCAGTAGCACTGAGCGGCTTACAGCCAGAGGCGGTATCCGATGCACGGGGCATTTGTTAGATTAGAGCCCTACTTAGAGGTACCGCCTTAAGTGCTTGGAGGTCTGTTGGCACCGCCTTTCAATGGAAGCCATTGTCTGGCGGGCTGCTCTGAGCAGAGCATTTGCAGGCGTAAGTAACAGTTTCCGCTACCAGTTCAAATGTGCATCTTTCACTAAGTCACTCAGATCACTGGGACAGGAAGTAAGGTGGGCTGGATAACTCTTGCTTCTACCTGCATTGGCACATGTTGTCAGGAGTGATTGTCAAAGGGATTGCACTTCAGCCAGGTATTGTTAGCACCCATCCACACCAAGCCGAGTGTTTAAGGTCACCCTGGGCCCCATTTACACAGCCCAGTATTAGGCCCTTGTGGGTCAGGGCCATGAATTACTAAAGTGAACTGAACAGGAGGCGTGACCGTGGGTTACGCTAGCAGAAGTTTGGGGAAGAGCTAAACTCCACCCATGGCCATGGTGTAGTCTTAAGTAAGTTGGAGTTGTCACTCTTATTTGACCAGGGGTTCGATGCTACACGAGGGCATCGCTGCGCTGCGGCCAGAGCACTGTCTTGTTTCCCAGGGGGCAGCTAGTGAAGGCAAGGCTCTTCCCAAACCTGGCACCAGAACACAAGGTAGTCAGGGCCAACTTGTCTGTTGGGTGACTTGGGTAGGCACCTGTGTAGTTGTCACTCCACGAAGGGGTGAGTTGTCTCCAATAGTGGGCACAATACATATAGGTGTGTCTGTTTGTGGTATCTCCTAGCGGACCCACTGAAGGTGTACTGCAGCTAAACGGGGAACTGGGAAGCTTGGTTTCCGTTACTGTGGCAGGTTTAAAGCATCCAGGTTCGGAGATGCACAGTAGGTACTGTGCATCTGTGATCCGACGGCAGTTAGGCAAGCGGGGTGCGCTGCGTAAGTTGTAATTGCACGAAAGGGTGAGGTGTCTCCAGTAGTGGGCGCAAGACATACATTGTTTCAAACCAGCTTTGATACCATTAAGGTGTTCACCAGGGTAGCAAGGAAAAGGGTTTGTGCATACGTCTGGGCAACAGGGCAAAATAAGTGCACCCCAGAACCAAGGGCAGTTGACTAGGATCCTGCAGTTAGGCGCAAACGCAAGCCAAGTCAGTAATAGATGCAACACTGGGTGGTGACGCTGTCAGCCAACAGTGGGCTGCCGTCCCAAGTAATGGGGACACAAGGTGTCAAGCACAAAGGCTACTATGTAAAAGAACATTTGGCATGTTTAGTGATCAACTAATTTAACTGAGCAGGTAATTTTCCACCGCTGGGGTTGCCCTGGGGTGGGCAGTGTGAACGCCCCTGCCCCCCTATTTGGGGGCTCTCGCAGGGAGGGTTCTAGCCTGTCGACTTTTCCTGCAGTTAAGGTCAAATGCCCTGCCCGGTTAGCTAGATTAGCCTCACTGGGCGGGGGTGCTGTCAGCTAACACATTGTGCTGCGTCCCCAAGAAAGGGGGGAACAAGGTGCCAAGCACAAAAGGCAAGGCGAGCAGTGTGAACCCCCCCCTATTCGGGAATATTCTGGGATGAAGGGCAAAGTAGGACTTAGCCAATCCTTAAGGTTAGGCACCATATGGCAGCCAGTGCGCACTGCATTAATCAGACGGATTCCCTAGCTGGTATCCCTAGGGGGGTTCACCACGAAGGGAGCTGGGCTGTCGAAATTCCCATAAGAAATAAGGGATGCACGGCAAGGGCAGGAGGGCACCCTGGCTCATTGTCACACACGTCTAGTTATGGACTTCCTGTGCGTCATGAGTTAGAAAGCAAATGGACGGTGCAAAGGTTAAAAATATAATACTTCTCGCCCGAATAGCCAAAAGTAGGCAGGTGGGTGTGGGAGCGGTCTCCCACCAAGCGGGCAGCTGTCCCTTAAGTGGGGAAACAGGTGTGCTAGACACACCATCCTAGTAGGACGGCAGCTAGGTGAGCTCAGCAAATTAATGGGGCAATGTGAGCCAGGGAATCATCTGCCCCGCCCAGAGTTGGCACGGGGCTGAGTTATGTGAAGTAGTGGAACTTTCCCACAGGAGGGTGGATAGTTCTTGGCACAAATTCACAGGGCAGAAGGGCCTTTGTGTTGCATTAGACACTAGCTGATCCAGGCTACCGGCAAGGGCTATTGTGATATAGATGGGGTTCATCTATCACCAGTGGGAGGGATCCTTCCCTAGCTTTGCAGGAGGCCTGAAAATGAGAGGTTGCAGGTGAGAAAGGAGCTGTTTTGGTGGGGGCTCTGGCGGCGACGGTGGCCACCTCCAGAGCTGTGGCGGAGTTACAGGGCGATCTGGAAGCAGAGGGGTACAGAAGGGTACCTCTGCGCGGCACCATGGTGGGTGCCAGAGCCAAATCCTAGGAGCCTCATGGGAGGTTCCTAGAAAACCGTGTCGGCGCCCCGTTAGTCCTTCGGGCGGTTGTGGGCCTGAACAACCGGGGGTTTGCTATGCTACGCTCCGCCCTGAAAGGGGCGTGAGTAATAAGGAACCATGTGTCACGTGATCCGGGAAGAGGATCACCAGAAGTGGCAGCACAGATGGGGTTCGCCCCAGTGCTGCTTGGCTCATCAGGCGGGCAGGCGGCCCAGACGGTTGCCTGCCCTTGGATCGCCCGTAAGATAACCCACCATATTACATAACGGTGTATGTAATAAACCTGCAGCAATTTTACCCAAACAAGAAATGTGTTGTGTGTTTATTTATGAGCATGCATGTTACGTTGGAGGGGTGGGGTAGGTTGCCAATGCTGGGACTATGCGGCTGTCCGAGGCCCCCGCAGGGGGCCACTAAAGAGGGCAGCCCTCTAGTGCCAGCTGGGCACCCCACACCCCCGTAGGGGCAGGGACTCAGGGAGGAGTCACCCAAGCCTTGTCGCAGCGCGATAGGCGAGCATCACGTCCGGGCGCGAGGACAGGGGGAGGGGTATATAGGCCTCCCCCACCATCTTGTCGTCCTCTTTCGCGCGCCCGGACACGCCGTCTCCCACCCTACCGCTTACCCGGCGTGGTTCGTGGCAGGCAGGAGGCAGAGAATGTTGTAATGTTGTCTTTTTCGTTGCAGGCGGAGTTACAGGGCGATCTGGAAGCAGAGGGGTACAGAAGGGTACCTCTGCGCGGCACCATGGTGGGTGCCAGAGCCAAATCCTAGGAGCCTCATGGGAGGTTCCTAGAAAACCGTGTCGGCGCCCCGTTAGTCCTTCGGGCGGTTGTGGGCCTGAACAACCGGGGGTTTGCTATGCTACGCTCCGCCCTGAAAGGGGCGTGAGTAATAAGGAACCATGTGTCACGTGATCCGGGAAGAGGATCACCAGAAGTGGCAGCACAGATGGGGTTCGCCCCAGTGCTGCTTGGCTCATCAGGCGGGCAGGCGGCCCAGACGGTTGCCTGCCCTTGGATCGCCCGTAAGATAACCCACCATATTACATAACGGTGTATGTAATAAACCTGCAGCAATTTTACCCAAACAAGAAATGTGTTGTGTGTTTATTTATGAGCATGCATGTTACGTTGGAGGGGTGGGGTAGGTTGCCAATGCTGGGACTATGCGGCTGTCCGAGGCCCCCGCAGGGGGCCACTAAAGAGGGCAGCCCTCTAGTGCCAGCTGGGCACCCCACACCCCCGTAGGGGCAGGGACTCAGGGAGGAGTCACCCAAGCCTTGTCGCAGCGCGATAGGCGAGCATCACGTCCGGGGCGCGAGGACAGGGGGAGGGGTATATAGGCCTCCCCCACCATCTTGTCGTCCTCTTCGCGCGCCCGGACACGCCGTCTCCCACCCTACCGCTTACCCGGCGTGGTTCGTGGCAGGCAGGAGGCAGAGAATGTTGTAATGTTGTCTTTTTCGTTGCAGGCGGAGTTACAGGGCGATCTGGAAGCAGAGGGGTACAGAAGGGTACCTCTGCGCGGCACCATGGTGGGTGCCAGAGCCAAATCCTAGGAGCCTCATGGGAGGTTCCTAGAAAACCGTGTCGGCGCCCGTTAGTCCTTCGGGCGGTTGTGGGCCTGAACAACCGGGGGTTTGCTATGCTACGCTCCGCCCTGAAAGGGGCGTGAGTAATAAGGAACCATATGTCACGTGATCCGGGAAGAGGATCACCAGAAGTGGCAGCACAGATGGGGTTCGCCCCAGTGCTGCTTGGCTCATCAGGCGGGCAGGCGGCCCAGACGGTTGCCTGCCCTTGGATCGCCCGTAAGATAACCCACCATATTACATAACAGTGTATGTAATAAACCTGCAGCAATTTTACCCAAACAAGAAATGTGTTGTGTGTTTATTTATGAGCATGCATGTTACGTTGGAGGGGTGGGGTAGGTTGCCAATGCTGGGACTATAGTCTGTCTCTGTTCTAAGCAGAAGTTGTGGCGTCTCTAACCCTGCTAATTTCCCCGGTCTCAACACTGGCGGCCAGATGCTAATTTGGAAATCGCATTTTTTAACCCCGATTTATACATCTTGTGTTATTGTTCTGTTTGTAAGTTTATAAGGGGTGGATGTATAGAGGGATCAGTAACATTACTGTACATATAAAACGGTGACTTTTTGGGGAGACTTTTTTAACTTCTGATATTAAAAACGAGTGTTGATGTTGTGAATTCGTGTACATTGGAAACCTGTTTACAAAATACAAATGAAACCTTTCTTAGGGCCTGATCGAAGTTTCCTAATGCTGTATAGTCGTGTTGTGTTGGTCGAAAATTAACCTGATTACACAGAGCGCCTTCTGCGACGCGTCCACGAAAACAATAAACTGGTTCCCTAGCTCGGCAGTTCTGGCCATTACACCACATCCTCTCCCCGCTTGCAGGGTTTCATGGCGTCTGTTTTAGGCGGCGCTAACGGGAGAAATTGGCTGGTAGAAGCTGCCTCCTGACGAGAGCCCCGACACATATTGGGGCATATTAGCAAGACCCACGTTAAAATTATCGCCGTTTTAGCGGCAGGAAACTGCCGCTAATAATGGGCTTGCTAATATGCGTTATAGAATTCCAATAGAAGCCCAGGTTAGATGTCCTGCACATCTAACCTGGGCTTCTATTGGAATTCCATAACGCATATTAGCAAGCCCATTATTAGCGGCAGTTTCCTGCCGCTAAAACGGCGATAATTTTAACGTGGGTCTTGCTAATATGCCCCTTTATTTTACAAATTAACCACTGAAATATCCTGTTTCGGTGAAATAGCATTTCAAGCGATTTGTACCAAGAATACCCTTGAGTTGAATATTTGTTACTGCATTTATAGCTCTGCAAAGTCATAGTACAGAAGCGGTGCTCCATATTTAATCAACTCACCTCTTTCATGCAAAGCTTCATACAAAAACCACTATTGCAAGCGCCTCAATGGAATATACGTTTCTCCTTTCACCCCAGTGCTCCACTTCTTCACAGATCTGTTTTTTCCATTCTGCTTTAAGTCTTTTAGCCTTCACTTATATTAGTGCTTTCTTTTTATAGCCAGTCTCTGTGGCTTGCAGTATCATCTGTGATATATTGTGTCTACTGAAACGGATTTGTGTATATAGCAAGCAACAGTTGTATCGATCAAATTTGCTTCAGATTCTTGCCCAGTGAAAATCAATATGTGATTTCGCCTGTTCTGTAGTGAAATATATGTTCTTTTGGAAAATAGAGAAAAAAAGCAATATCATTGTGAAGAATAAAGGCATACAGGGGAAAAGCTTGCAGAAGTCAGAGCCCTGGAGGGAGTGGACATTCTCTGTGATATCAATCATACATGGTTGGGAGGAGAGCTGCAGGATTACAAAAGGAACATGGCTGAGCGGCAGTGATGTGCCTCCCTTGTCCCCAGTGTCATGGTGTGTTCAACGCCAGCGCTATTTGTTTAGCGTATACATTCTGATAGAGTAATTCCCTATATTCCTATTGGCTATAGCCCCAGGATTCAGCAAGACTCATAGCGTGTTGTAGGAATGCTGCCCGAGTGAGCGCATAAGCGTGTTTGAGTATGTGTAAGCTCATTGGCTACTTAATAGTTACAAGGGAAACTTGGTTGGCCTAGTCCCTGTATAGTGTGTAATACTTGTATACACATTATCTTTGTACTGACTGACAACCGACAGAAAGGGCGATTATTTTCTTCAGGCAGCAGCAGTGATTGACTATGCAAGTGAAATATCTGTAATTCAGCCAATGACTGATAGAAGGTGGTAACATAAATGTGTGTGTGTGCGCCTGCATTGGTGTATGTGCGTGCATGTATTGGTGCACATTTGTCTATGTGTGCATGTATGTATGGTGGGTTTCGGTGCACTGGTATGCGTGTTTGTGTGTTGGTGTGTGTGCGCGATTGTGTACGCCATGCACTGGTAGGCCTTTGTGTGTGTGTGTGTGTGTGTACACGCGCTCTGGTAGGCCTTTTTGTGTGTGTGTCTATGTGTGCGTGAATGTGCAGAACAGTGAAATAGGAGGCTAAGTGACGACTGGTGTCGTTTACTTTCTGAGACCTGCGAGTGCAGAGGAGAATGCATAGCTGGGAGGCTTAACCTGGAAAAACGTATACAGGCCCGGGGATGCATAGACAGATCAGGTCCCTGGCATCTCCAACGGGTTAAAGTGAGGCACAGAGCCTGTCCGTGTGGCTTTGTTTGGCACAGATGAGCAACTGGCGCGCCTCACCTCAGGAACACTGAGTCCTGGGCACAGCTGGAAACCCGAAGTGAAAATTGAATGTTTCGGCGCCAATCAGATTCGGCGGTACTCGCAGTAGTAAGCCTGTTGCTTGGATAAGACCAAGCGCGAGGATACATTGCCTCCTCATAACCGTATGCTGGTAAATTACCCTTATGCAACGAGGCTATCCACTCAGAATCACACACTTGGTCCCAGCTGCCCCCGTTGTGGAAATTGCCTGGTTGCCATCTTTTTCTGATAATACACTACATCTAGATTGTTTTCTGGTGTGTAAATGTGTGTGCCGAAGAGAGGGAATTATTGTGAGACAAAGAATACGAGTTATTTTATCAATTTGGCCGGAAGAATACAACGAGCTGCATGTCAGTGCGGACAGTCATCAGTTCGAAGCTCTGGGTAGAAGTTATCCCCCCACGAGCCTGCCAGATCCATTTTGCTAGATTAGTCTCGTTTCTTACAAGGACAAGAGGATGAACATGCAAACGTACAGACACCGACCACTCAGAAAACCCACCCTTTGCCGGTCGAGGGGAAGGCGAGAAGCAATGCTCCCGAATGTGCTGCTTACAAAGTGACTTTCACACCTGCTGGGCTCTGAGACACACACCCGCTGCAAAATACAAGTGCCATCCTTTTAGAAATACTCTTCCTGCCACCAAGAGGCTGGGACGATAATGTGACACCACTGCAGGAATATCCCATTCTGCCGTGTAAGGAGGAATACATGCAGAGAAGCTGTGCTGCAGCGGTTCTTATTTTGCCCACTAATATCAGACTTGCTATTGATCTGACACATAGCTTTTGTTCACCCTTTGTTTCTGTATTTAGGACTTTTACTTAGCGCAAACGAATCACAGGAGCGACAAGGCCTAGCTTCACAAAAAGGAAGAACACTTATTTGTACCTACACCTGCTTTGCTAAACAGTTGTGTTCAAAGGATGTGGGGCCCTCGCCAGGGCCTCACTGGGGAACCAAAATCAGTGGCGGCTCCTCTGCTAAGGTGGAGGAGCATCGCCCCACTGCTCATAGAGCAGTGAAAAGGGAAAAAACTAAAACAATAACAAGGTTATTATTATTTTATTTTTGGTTGTTGTGGGCTGGGTTAGGGCAGGGCGGGCTCAGGGTGGGAGGAAAAGAGGACTCTGTACTCTAAGGGCCCTATTACGATGCAGCTGGAAACGTCTCCAACCGTGGTCGGAGCCTTCCCGCCTGCATCGTAATATGCTGGTCGGATTCCTTTCCGACCGCCTCATTACGATGGTGGCGGTCGGAAAGGAATCCGAACGATCATTCCGACTGGCTTCCGACGGGCTCAGAGAGCCCATACGCCTGTTGGAATGCTGCCAGTAATCCCAAGGGCGGCTCTTTCCGCCCTTGGGATTACGATGTCGGGTTTCTGCAGCCTTTTCGTGCCGGCCTTTCCGACACAGAAAGGCTGTCGGAACTCGACTTTGGGGGCCCCAGCAGGCCCCCTTGGGTGCAATGCCTCCGGTTGGAGCCGATGGGGCACCTATGGTGCCCCCCTGTTGATCCCTGCAACCCCATGGCAGACACCTTGAGGTGCCTGACACGGGGTGAAGGGATGAACTGCACCTCCTATTTTACAATGGGAGCATGCATTCCGGCCGGAATACATGCTCCCATTGTAAAATATAGGAATGCGACCGAACAGTTTTCGGTCGCATCCTAATTAGTCGGTCGGGACTGCCGACCGGGTGTCGGTCATTCCCATGACCAAGACGATGTCGGGCAGAGGGAATTCCGCCCAACATCGTAGTGGGGCCCTTAGTGCGCATGACTGCTTTGCCGGCCGTTTTCGGCTGGCCAAGCAGTCATGCGCACTTTGCATATTCCCCGCCAGGCTGTAATTGAGAGCCTGGTCGGGAACATGCACAAGGTCCCTGTCGCGATCTGAGCGCCGATTCATGGCACTCGGACCAATCACAATGCTGCATTGCAGCATTGTGATTGGCCCAGGGGAGCCTGTGTGCCGGGTGCTTCCTGCAGCTTCTTCCGGAGCAGAGAAGCGGAGGAGACACGTGGCCATCCGAAAAGGTAAGTGTTGTTTTGTTTTTATATTCCCCCTCACCCCCCACCCCCGTTCCCTACCAGGCGCCACTGCCAAAAGTAGTCCTGGCAAAAATGGTTGAACCAGTCGCGCTCCTTTCATTTCCTCGCACAATTTCTCGCTTTCCGTTCATCCATTCTCACTCTTTTCAATCTCTGATCGTTTTCTCTCTACCTTCCCTCTCACAGCTCTCTTTCTCTCTTGAAGCCTCGTGTGCCTGCTGCAATTAACCTAGTGGAGCTGGGGAAAGTGATAGAGGCACTCAGGGGCAGCCCTGGGCTTCCAAAACCGGGCTCCAAAGGCTCCAGCCCATGGGCAAGTGCCTTGCCTGGCCCTTGCACACACTAGGGGCTCTATTACGAGTCTGGCTGTCCACGGACCACCAGACTCATGGTGGCAGTCTCCCAACTGCCCTATTAGGATTTGGGTGGTCGGTCCGCCACAGCCCTGCTGCAGACGCCAGGGAAGCGCTGTTTCCTGGTGGTGTTGCGGCGGTGTAGAGGCAGTAATATGCTTGGCGGGACTTCTGTGGTCCCTCCAAGCATATTACAAGTTTCCTCTCCCTTATGGTTTTCATGGCCGTTCTACGGCCATGAAAACCGTGGCGGAGAGGAAACAAAGGAGGCCCTGTAGGGCCCCCTGGTGCCTCAAGCCCTCTTGATGCACACAGGGGTACACAACATGTGCTCCCATGTGTGCATGCACACCAGTTCCTGCATAGCATGAACTTTACAGTCCATGCCGTGCAGGAACAGTTTTTGGCATTCCCATTGCCGTGCCCTTTTTCTGGGCACCATCGTGGGAACGTCAAAACAAAGCCCGCCAGACAGGAGGAAACTCCTTATCTGGCAGGTGGCCTGACCACGGCTTTGGCAGTGCGGTCGGCGGGACAGACCCGGCGCTGCACCGCCAAAGTCGTAATCAGGCCCTAGGTGGCATGTTTCATTATTTGCCCGAATGTCACCTCAAAAGTCTTGTTTTTATAGGGTCTCAGATCCAATGAAAAGGGAAGTACTTTTGTTAGGGCCTGCATATGTTTATGTAACTAGCATTGGCACCCCCTGTTGTGAACACGCACTTGTCAGCGTTCTGGGACAACAGCCTCTTGGTTCCAGTTAGCCGCGATACCGCAGTACCCGGGGCCCTAAATAACGCAGTACACGTGAGTCGCTTTCTGAAGCCTGTAACTGCAGGCAAGGAAAAAAAACGCTCACCTGAGGCTAATTCTCCTGGAGCCTCGCAGCTTCTCACTGCTTTCAGGCACTGCAGGCCTTTTACCAAGGGACTTGACTCCAGAAAGGCAATCACTTACTTGCCTGAAAGTTTGCAGGAGGTCTTTTAAGGGGCTCCTCATGTAGTCCAGTTCTGTTTTCTTCTTTTTCTTTTTTTATCCTTTCCAATATGGCTATTTTTCCCTTCAGTTTCTATTGGGTTCCCAATCCTTTATGTGGATTGTCACAGGGGGAGTTTCATTATTTCCTGTTTCTGTTTATTTCATATACAAGGACTCTAGTGTGGTTGAAGGGTGCATAGCCGTGTTCCTTTGGCTGTTCTTCTCTCCCTGCACCTGCTGGGTCTGTTTCTTGTGCTTGGAGATGGTTCTTCTGAAATTCTTTGCCCTGCATCCGGGAATACTACATTTTGTGTTCTGAAGTTCTTCATCCTGCAAGGTTTTTTATGCCTGATGGCTTTCTCCTCCTGAGACTGTAGCAGCTTCTTGTGGACACCTATTTATTTCCCTGATTTCACCTTTGTCATTGTTTTTACATCTTTCTCTTCCTCCTTCTTCAATTCTTTTGTGCTTGTCTCTTAATTGCTTTGGGTCTAAATCTGATGACGAAAATTGAGTGCAAGTCCCCAAAAATGAGTGCTGGTGGGCCCCCACATCAACCACGCTACCTAAATTCCAAATTTTCATTCCACAAATCTTGCCTATTTGCTAAACACTTCAGTATTTCTAACCATCTCAGACCATCCAGGTAACTCCTTTCCTGCAGCCAGTGGCAATTTCATGTGAACCCAATCTCTGAGCTGATGCTTGGTAGATTTTCCCTTCCTGTGTTTCACAACCCTCTACATTTCTCCTGATATTTTTCCACAAATTCCCTCACCCTTCTGAAATCAACGTTCTTATCTTTCCTACTACAATTTTCAAGCAACCAAGGAGCAAGCTTAGAACCAGATTTTTTTCCTCTTCTTTCCTCCTCTAAGTAGTTCAAAAGGTGCACAGCCAGTTACAGAATTTGGTGTAGTCCTATAGGCAGGGCAACTGGAATTATGTGATTCTGCGGCAACAGCGTTTTTCACATAATTATGGATTGGTCGTATTTGCCACAAAATCCATCATCTGCTGCATAATCTGCCGATTTTGACAAAATGTTGTTTCTAGCTCAAACAGATCAAATTTACTAAAAACATCGCAACATGTCCCTGTGCAGTGGAAGTCCCATTGCAAAGGTTGACTGGTCATCTTTCACTTGATTCAAGTGGTACTAATGATGTGAGAGTTTTGCTGGACATTTTTAGTATGTACAAAAATGTCAAAATAATGAAGAAATACTTTCACAAAATGTGCTGCATTATGCCGCATAATTTGGCATTTCTCGCCACATAATTTGGTACTCCTCTGCCGCATAATTCCAGTGGTTCTGCCTATAGCTCAACAACATGGTTTAAAGAGCCTTGCTCAATGATAATTCCCCTTTGCAAGTTAAACTGATCTTCTCACTGCACAGTTAAATCTTTCCACTTGGCCTTTGGATTGCAAGTAATAATTTATCTTCCTCTTATGCTTTACCCCACAATAGAGAAAGATAATCCTCAACCTCCCTACTTACAAATTGAGGTCCATTGTCTTAAACCAATTCTTCTGGCAAACTATACCTGCAAAACAGATCCTCCAGGAATTCAACCACTTCTTCAGCACTAACTTTCTCTTTCATTCTGACTTCAAACCACTTGGTAAAACAACCCACCAGGCTCAAATCAAACCTTAATTTTGGGGAATCACACTGTAAAGGCCCAGAATATTAACACCTAATTTTCTCCACGACCCGAAGCACAATTCACTGGCAAACATTTCATAATAAAAGGTTTAGTTGATTTGTCTCTCCCTGCAAACACATCCCACTCACACACCCAATAATCAACCAATTTGTCAATACCCAGCCACCAACAGAATTCTCTAAGACATCTCTTAGTTCCAGACATTCCTATATGCCATTTGTGACCCATGCTGAAATTCTTCTCCTCAATCCCACAGGAGGAACCACCTTATCTCCTCTCATGAAAATACCATCCAACATCATTAATTCCTCTTTCACTTTAAAGAAAGGACCCACATCACCACTAAGCTTTCCTTTCTGTGGCCAACCTTTAACCATGTATTCTACAACCAAGATTACTTCAACATAATCATCATCTTCTCCCACAATTCTATATATGTAGAAGATGAGAGTGCCTCTTGTGCGCACCAACTTTTTATATCCTCTATAGTATAAGCCACTTCAAACTCCTCCTCCTCTTTTTCAGGAAAATAGCCTGGCTCCTGAGGCAACTGTGGCATGCAGTCTGCATGCATGATAGCCCTCCTCCATATACTGGTAGGACTGACATTAAGCAGCCAGGCGAGCCATCCTGGCGTTCAAAGACCTTCCACTTCCAGATGAAAGAACACTTACAAGTATGATCTGTTCTAAGAGCAAATTGTGTGCACCACAAAAAGTTTCTAAAATGATCAGCAGCACATGCGAATTACTCCTCACTCATGGAATAATTCCAGTCTGACATCCGCAACATTTTTGAGGCACATGATACCACCCATTCATTTATTTTATTACGCTGCAACTATAGCGCCCTAAGACCACAAGCACTTGCATATTTCAGCACATCAGGGTTTCCAGGAAATCTTTTAATCTGACACAATCAAGCAAATGTTTCAATAAAGATGATTTTCTTTGTGGTGGACATTCTTCCCCTTCCAAAACCTATACGTAATATAGAAACACAGAGTGCTAAAGTTCACAGTCCATATAAGGTCCTCTGACATCATGGTGGAAGAAAGGTGGAGTTGCTATACTGGCTATGACTAAATAATTGAAAAAGGCAGAGGAAGAAAACCAATCTGCAGGAAGTCAGAATGTCCACTAAATATGGGTAGAACTGTATTATCTGTTAGAAGTACTTCATAAAACATTAGAAGGGCAGCATTGACTGAATAGAATCATGCTTTTCAAATTTAAAATCATAACTCACGTAAGCACTGGCACAAAAAAATATGTGACACTCCATTGTAGAGATGTTCCCAATCAGTGCAGGAAATAAGGTGCACGTAGTGTTGTGCAAGACTAAATATATCTGTGAACTAAATACATATCAATTGATTAATTATAGCTAAAATAAATGAGCCTCAGCAGTGTGGGCCTTGACATCGCACTAGTGTGTCATAATGAATATCATAAGTATTCCTACGCTCAACTTTCCGTGGCCCCACTGCCTAGAAGCCACAATTAATAAGTAACCCTCAAAAAACTTTGGAAAAGGAGCATCAATTATATCCCCAAAAATATTTTCATGCTCCATTAAAAGCCCAGATTTTCAACAACAACAAGTAAATGTCCAGAAATATATCCAATATGTATAATCTGACAGGATACTTTTTTCTGGAGTCTTGCGAATGTGTTTAGAATCCAATTTTTATTTCTGGTCAACATAAACAACTTTTTCCAATCAGCCCGGCCAACGCGTTTCATCCCTTAGGACTTCATCAGGGTTGTGTTTTCCATAGAATTTTTTAATGGCGTAAAGTAGAGAGCTTCAGCTTCTGTTCTCCTGGGTGGTATAGTACCCCCTAATTCATCTTGCTCCTTCATTTACCAGAGCCAAATGTTACAGGATAAGCGGTAAATACAGATCAATTGATTATTTATAGCCTCAGCTTCATTTCAATTGGGTTTCAGAAGGGGTTATAGCACTGAAATCACCTTATTAGGGGCCACAGAGCATCTAAGACGTCTTCTGGTTGGGGGCAACACTGCTGCCTTGATACTGTTGGATCTGAGTGCGGCCTTTGATACAGTGTCCCACTCTATCCTGACGGACAGACGGAGATCAATTGGCTTGGAGGGCACCGACCTCGCATTGTTGATCTCATTTCTGAAAGCAAGATCATTCCAAGTATTTTCGGAAGATTCTCAGTCTGAGTCCTGCACTATGTCCTCAGTAGTACCTCAGGGTTCTGCACTGAGTCCCTTGTTGTTTAATCTTTATGTGCGTCAGTTAGAAGACGTGGTGGAGAGCTGCGGTCTGACACTATTTTCGTATGCGGACGACACCTAAATTATTTTCTCACTGTCATCCCCTCAGAAGCACCACGCTGAGATAATTAATTGTGGTCTTAAACAGATTGCCTCCTGGATGGATGGCAATTTGCTTAAATTGAATGGTGACAAAGTCAAGGTTTTGATTGTGGGTAAAAACCCTCAATTGTGGGGCCCGGAGCACTGGCCTGCTTCTTTAGGTTCTGTTCCCACTCCCTCTACCAAAGTGAAAAGCCTGGGCTTCTGGCTAGATGAAACTTTGTCTATGCGCCCTCAAGCTGCTATAGTAGCATCCACCTGCTTTGCAGTTATGAAATCGGTGAGGAACATTATTTGGATTATTCCTCACTCGGCACTGAGAACGTTAATTCAGGTCCTTATACTTTCAAGACTGTATTATGGGAATGTTCTCTATCTGGGTGCGGACAAAGCGCCTACCCGTCGTCTCCAGGTGGTGCTTAATTCCCTGGCTAGGCTTCTTACTCGACTTCCGAGTAGGATTGCAGCCTCCCCCATTCTCCAAGAGCCGCATTGGCTACCAATCGGAAAAAGAGTGCAATTCAAAGCTCTCTGCTTTATGTTTAAAGCTAAAGCAGGACTTGGCCCGAAATAGATACAAGAGCTGGTCTCTCCTTATATCCCTTCCCGAGATCTAAGATCTGCCAACCAGGTTCGATACTATGTGCCCAGAGTCCACCGGGGACGATCGGGTGGACGTTCTTTTGCATATTTAGGGCCGAAACTGTGGAAGGCCCTGCCTCACTATATAAGAAACTGCACTTTGCTTATGCAGTTTCACAAACTTTTTAAAACATGGCTCTTCTAAAGGTGGTGCCTTCAGGAGCTCCTTGCAGTGCTTAGCGCCGGGAAACCCGATGGGTAGCTGTGCGCTTTACAAATGGCAAATAATAATAATAATAGGCATGTAGGATTGTATGGGACTGAATGAATCCACGTACTAAATACAAGTTAAATATGGCTGCTGAATAGCGCACGCACGTATCCATTACGTGTGATGTTGTGTCAAAACACGCTATGCATGGACGCTCGCACATATCAATCCGTGCAATGTAAGGCTGTTTTACCATCTGACCTGCGCATTGGCACTTTGTCCTTGTGGGACCCGAATCTCATTAATCACCTGAACCCCAATATTTGATCACCCCAATATTTACCAAAATAATTCGGCTCCGGAATCTCCAATTGATCTAGGTGTTAGAGACTACACTCCTCATCAGGGTAACCAAAATTTAGCACAGTTGAATAGAATAAAAATATTAGATACATAAAGGACTGAGTTCTAGCTCGAAAATAGGTGAAAAGGATTTTATTACAGGAAAAAAAATATAAGCGATACAAGGGAGAAAAAATACAGGAATTGCCAAGACCCAACAGAAGTAGTAAATAAATGCCAACTCATTAAACCCTTAGTTAAGCTTTTGTTCTAAGAAAATTCTAAGTGTCAGACTCAGAAAGAGCACCAACAACATGACAGGACAGCTACAAGGAACATGGCAAAGTATCCTCGTCAATGACAAAAAGAAGGGTAAGCTCATGAAACACCAAAATCCAGAGGTTTTATAGCAAAACCACCCAAATTCAGCATCGTATGATCATGGTTGGAGTCGCTTTTGAAAAATCAAGAACAACAACATAGTTATTAAAAGCCCCACAATTATTTAAGCACTAACCCATTTCTTAAGGTAAGACAAATTTAACATTGCGTCCTCAGCAACTGCAGTCTGGAGGTGAATAGTACAAATGAAACATTTCTTGAACAATAGCTCATAAAACTCACACGTCTTCAGTGGAACTTCCAGCAGAAGTCCTTGAAAATGATACTTTGAGTACATCATTGAAGCCTCATTCACAGGACACACTTTTTAACAAGATATTATACAATACTAATTCATTGACATCATCTGCTTGATTCTCCGTGGACCTAGAAGAGAGATGGCTTTTCAGCGGGACACTGAGGGAATGAGCAGAAGAGATTGAACAGATCACAATAAACAGCATCCATTTGAAAAATAATGGCCCACCACACAAAAATGTGGCATAACTGTTCATGGCACTAGCTGGACTTCTAATTAACCTAGATAACTCGTTCTAGGTGTGGCTTCATAAGTTCATCAATTACAACTCTATGCATCTTTGAAGGAAAAGCATTTCAAAAATTGTTTTCACACGTTAGTTGAACATTTTGCATATTTCAAAATATGCTTTTACCTCCTAGCGCACCTCACACATTCATGAGGACATTTATTCTCAAGTGGTCTCTTAAAAAAAAATATATATATCTTTTTTTTTATAATTCTTTTTATTGTTTTTTGTAGAAAACCGAAACAAAATAAAAGATACAGGCAATATGTCAGGTGTTTCTCATCACAATAAAATGACAATTTACCTACAGCGTGCTGTTTTTATTTATAAACAATCAAAGGGACAGAGCATACCACAGGGTCACAGTTTAACATTTCTCATCTTTCGAATAGTCCCACCATTGGCTCCATATTTTTATATTCTTTGTGCACCTCTCGCTTTATAGACTGTATAACAAAGCAAGTGAAGATACAAATAGGCATACCTCATGGGCCTGGCCAGAAGTATTCATCACCCCTTTGGTCCAGTCTGTCTTCCTTTTTCGTAATTGTAAGCTTTATATAGTGCTACATGTCTCTTCAGGGTTACTTCAGAGGGCTGTACAGGACAAGGTAAGTATCCTTATTACCGGCACATTAGGAGCATGGGACATGGCCCATAGTCTGTATTCCTTATGGTCTGTTATAGCCTATATTGAAGAGCTTAAATTTTAGGTGTTTTCTGAATCACAAGTAATTGGATTTCAGTCCTAAAAGTTGGGTTAAGATCATTCCAGATCTTTTGGCCTTGAACTCCTGGAGATCCGCCTGTTTTTCTGTCTCTTGAATGTTTATTGGGTGATGCAGTGTGAACCGTACATTTCTGGAATGGGGTGCGCTATGGGGTCAAGTCTTGCATGTCGTGAGCGCTATTGTTTCAGTATGTTTTATGCATGGTGCACATCATTTTGAGTTACCACAAGCCAATAGAGTCTTTTCAGTGATGGCTATCCCTGGCCGTTCTTCCAGGGATTCAAAAGCATTTCTTGATTCCTGATTCAGTAATCACTGTACTTTTTCCATCAACTGTTTTAGAAGTCTGATGTAAACCATGTTACAGTAGTTGGAGCATGACATGACCAAGGATCTCATCAATTCCACCCAGTGGTGGGCATGGTGTAAAGGAACCAACTTTCAGAACAAGGATGGTTGCCTATTTATATCCTTGGCAACAGGATTGATTTGGGTTAAAAATTGCATCTTTGACACACAAGAAGCACTCCCAAGTTTCTCATATTGGAACAATAGGGGTTCCTACATTCAGTGGTCAATCAAGAGGGATTGGATTTTCCAAAAAACAAGCATCTAAGACGTGGATCCTTTCAAATAATGGAAAGTTTCTGGACTCTAGTGGTTAGTGTGGCTCAGACAAACTGTGCCTTTGTTCTAACCTACCACAAACGTCTTCAGTCAAATATGTATTTTGGCATCGTCAGTACTTGGAAGCATAGCATACGTTTCTCAACTACCTGGGCAGGGGGAGAGGGCTTGTGTACGTGGAACAATATCTGAACCTAGTATTACCCCATACCGCACTTTCCACATAAATGATTATGCAGACCCAATTTGTACTTGTGGGGTTGATTGAGTAGAGGGGAGCCAGTCCCATCAAGTGCACTCTATGTGATCCCTGCCCATTCTTGAATTCTACTCAGTGGAATTGTCTATTTGATTGTGGCATGCAGCAAGAGAATTAAGCAGTCTCACGATAGATAGCTGATTTTCATCCAATGCAGTAAAGATTTTTTCCTTTAATTTTTATCATTTCAGTGTACCTTGAGTGTCTGAACACTGGTGGTCGTGCAGAAAGCAATTTTGTTCCATGTGGTTTTGTAACTTGTTTTGTTACTTCTCTTTCAGACATTTTATTTGAGTAAGGCATCAAAGGTTGATTGCAAGAGTTTTTTTGGATCTGCTATGGGTTTTATTAGTAAAGGTGTGATGATTCCCTGCTAAAGGGGTTTGTGGATGACATCTTTATGGGGAAAAGTAATAATCAAGCATTTGAGGTCCTGGATGAGAGCCTTGATTACGTTTCATATATGATGCCTTTAGGTCAAGGCTCCATTGGTTGGTCGGTGTAATCCTTTGGTCTTTAACAATATAGTAATTACTTGTATAACCACTGCATTGCATAAAAGGGAGAGAGCAGTAATACCCCATAAACAGTAAAATATTGGCACTCTTCTGCTCTCTCCTGGCACTGGTACACTTGTGGAAACCTAGGGCCAACATATGCACCCTTGAGCGATGACGCAAGGGTGCCTCTATTGTGGTCAGAATAGTTTTTGTGCAGGATGGGGTACCTTTCTGCATAAAACCTATTCTTAGAAGCTTATTCCTCTTTGTATGTGTGCTGCAGAATGCATCACACATGCAAAGAGGAAGTAACAAGGCAAAATATAAATACTGTCCCTTGCTAAGCCAGCCTCAGGTAGGCACACTACTTTGGTGCAACCAATGGTTTCCAGACTATTGTAAATCAGAGGTCACGTCAAAAGACATGGTTGGATACACAGGAACACCCATGCTCTACCCATGTAATGCCTCCCCGAAGCAAAGTAACACAAGGCACTGCGTTGCGTTACTTTTTTTTTTTTTTTTTTACAAAGCCACTTAAATTGGGCTTTAGCTGGCTTTGTAAATCCTGAAATGCATTTTTGTTTTGGTTCTGCTCCAAAAAAGAGGCGCACCCATGAAAAATCTGGGCCTTAGGGTATTTGCAGATCCATGCACATGAGCTCTGTGGAGTTGTGGTCCATGTCTGGCATAGCTAAAGACTATTTAGTTACGGAGACCTGCCTAGTCCTCAACCCTTTAAGTACTGAGGCTTTAGTACTGAGCCTTTTTAGGTCTGGTGTTAGCTAAGATCTTTTGATGTTACTAAAATGATATGTATAATACTGTCACTGACAAACTTTCAGCAAGTCATCGTTATCCATTGGTCTATTGTTGTGTCATTGACATTTTTATTTCGCCCGCTACAGAATAAGGCAAGAGTTCAGCCCACTTCAGTCACTGGCCGACTTCACTGTGAGTGATGGCACTCATTCCTTTCACAAGGAGTACATCCACACAACAAGTTCCCTTCAATGCCAAGAACTACTAAGGCAGTGTGTCCTGTTTGAGACAGAATTATTTTTGCTTTTAGTAAACTCTTTTTTTATATTGATGAGCGTCCAGCAGCTTCCCCAGCAATAAAGTTTTGCAAACATCATTACAAAATAAGCACTAACAAATTCAAAAGGATGGCAGCCAACACCAACGCCAGACCTATTGGCTTTGCCAATGCTTGTTCAGGTCCGGCATTAGACCTTTTAATTTTACTAAAATTATGTATGATATATTTACTTACAGGGGCTTTTAGCCAGACCTCTTTTTCATCGGTTTGCTGTTGTGTCATTCACATTTTTCTTTCACCCGCTACAGCATGGGGCTGTGGGTCGCACTGTTTCAGCCATTGGCTAACTTCACTGTGAGTGACAGCAATGTGTTCTTTCACAAGAGTATTGCCGCGCATAAAGAAGTTCCCTTCAGTGCCAGGGACTAATATAGCAATGTGTGCTTTTTTGAGACAAAAATGCTTTCAGGCACTTTAAATATTGGTGAAATTCTAACAGCTGCCCCAATAATAAAGCTTTTTAAAAAATGACAAAAAAGGCTAGCAGCCAACGCCAGACCTTATGGCTTTGCCAATGCTTGTTGATATTTGAGGCAGTTTGAAGTTAAGTCTCCATAAATTCCTTTCCGCAAAATATATTCAGGCCAAATGCACATCACTTTTTCCAACATGTTGGGAATTCTAAAGTATAGAGGGTTTATTATTTGTCCTGGAAGACATGGAGAAAATAGCCAAAATGTGGCAAAATATTGATGTTTTTCCAATTAGGAAAAAGTGCTATGTGACAAAATGTGCATTTTTCTATAAATGGCATCAACAGTAGGTTTGCTCTGCTAGGATCACCCTTTTCCCAACTTTCAGAAACAGGCAGAGTTGATAAAAAAGATGCAACCAATGTTTTGGCGTTTTGGTCAACATTTCCTATATTTGTTTTTTTTTTGTACCTACTCGTAGTTTTGTAGTTAATGCAAAACAGAGGTGTGAAACCAGTTGGGGAACCCACTTTCCAATTAGGGCGGCAAAAGGAACAAATGGTGGACGGGATGCTTTTGTCGCCCTAAGTGGGAAGGGTATGCCCAGATGTGGGTCCCATGCTCACTGCGCCACTGGATTCAAGCTAGCCTAGCTGATGAGGGGTGATGCCCCAAAACCGGTCCCAGGATGCTTGTTTCTGGTCCAGGGAGGACCTGACTTAGCAGTTCGAGCTGGACTGTTCCCATGAGGAACAGGGTCAAGACTGATTTGCATATGGCTGGGTCCAAACTGGGGTGGCGTGGTGAGCAAGAGAACGATGGATTAAACCCAGATCTTTGTGGCTGGGGGTGAATTTTTGCATTCTTCAGCATTCCGTCCATCATTTGTTCCTTTTGCTCTAAAAGTTCCTAGGACAGGGTGCATTATATTTGAAAAGTAGGACATGTGGGTTTAAGTTGTACATGTCCTAATAGTCAAAAAGTAATGTTTCACTATTGTAAGGCCTGTCTCTCCCATATACTAATACTGGGTCACTTTATTACGCTTATTAAGTGATAACTTAAGTTTAGGAGCAGATAGGAAAATTATGTTTACACTCAGATGAATTGCAATTTAGAATTCTCTTTAATGGTAAAGTTGGATTTCAAATCACAATTTTGAAAAAGCCACTTTTAAGAAAGTTGGCATTTCCTGTGCCTAAACCAATGTGTCTTACTTCCAGTATCCTGGGTCACATGGCTGTGAATGGCTCCCCTCCTGTAGCATGTGTATTCCTCCCAGACATGGAGTCAAAAGAGGCTTAGGTTTGACAGGATAGGCCATCCTGGCAGGATGGCTCAGAGAGGAGTTTTGCCCAACCCTGAATTACACTTCAAAAGACCTTGCCTGCAGCACTCACAACCTAACACTAGCCTTTTGTCACCCCAGACATTTGAGAGCCAAACCCAGGAATGTGTACCCCCCCACCCTACAGGCTGGCACTGGGGATAACGGGTGGCACTCTTAGGCTCCAAAACAGATCACATCTGGACCCGTGGAAGACTCAGAAGAAGGAATGCCCTGCTGCTGAAAGGACTGCCCTGCTGCCTGAGGATTGGACCTGCTCCTTAAACCCAGAACCACCAGAGTGAATCCAAGGGCTCGCTGACTGGGCTCTTGTGTGAGCTACAGGGACACAACAAGCTCCAAGGACCCTGTAACTTGCCTGCCTGCTGCTGCTGGTCCCTGCTGGAGTGAGTCAGTCTCCAAGTGCCCCCCCCCAAGTTCTGGTGCTAGAGTGGCTTCCTCCAACCAAAACCCGGGACGTAGAATTGGTTTTTCTGCAAAATCTACTTTGAAAACCGTCAGGAGATTGGGACCTACAAGCCAGCCAATCCAACGATGGGGTATCACCTGTGGCATTAACTTTACCGCAGCTCCCGCTACATTCCTCTCCATAGCAGCAAATTCTTTTCAGTAGGACCTCTCTCTACAGTATCTGGCCTCATGGAGCCCTCTTTGGCTAAAGCCTGTGGCCTTGTCCCATTAGAGTAATCCGAGCTCCAGAAAAACAACATCTGAGCCCAAAGGTAGAAATCTTCACCAGCCTTGACAACAAGCAGCACCCCATCGACACCGACGACCTCTTCGGCATGTATTCCAGACTTCTCCTGCTCTGAGCTTTTCCCTCCCTCATCGACAGCTTTACTAAGACCTCGTTCAGCAGCTACCGATCATTGACGACTTGTCGTTGGATACAGCTTGGCACCTTGCCCCACGGAGACTCTTCCTTCTCAAGAACTTTTCTAAAATTTCTTCTAAGTCCAAAGATAAGTGAGACCGGGCCCAATCTACCCCTTGAATCTGACTTGGGCTCCATCACGGTCAACCTTAACTTTTGAGTTTGATTCGACCAGATACCGCGGTTGTTGCTTTGTTCTTTCTGGTGCTAGATTGCACTAAAAACGTAGAAAACTCATAGCTCTGATTCTGTTATTTGGATTTTGTTCATTTTGGTGTCCTTTTATTTATTAAAATGTACTCCATTTTTCTAAATTGGTTTGGGATTTTTCGTGTGCTGTGGTTTTTACTTTATTACTGTTTGAGTGTTGCATAAATACTTTACACAGTACCTCTAAGTTGAGTCTGACTGCTTTTGTACCAAGCTACCAGATGGTTAAGCACAGGTTAATTTAATGACTTTTTGTGGTTCACCCTGACAAGGATTGTTTTTATTATTTTAGTGGGGCTTCCACCCCTCTCAACTAGTAGCCCAATTTATTACACATACCAACCCTAGACATTTCGAAAAACTAGACATTTGAGGGAGTCTAGGATGTGGTCTGTGTGGATTCAGCCAATTGTGTCTTATCCTGAATGTCCTAGTAATGTCAAACTATGCTACAAAAAAGTTCAGAACTTGCAGCCAACAGCAACAGCCTTCCTCTTCTGAATTCTCACATTGCTCGTAATGAATATGGTACCACACATTTGTGGGTGATCCTAAAGTACTGAATAGTAATTGGTCAAAACTTGGACTTCATGAAGTCAATGGAATAACAATGTGGCCTTCACATTGTTACAGTTTTGCTCCATTCCTATCACATGCATTAAGCTCACCCACACATTTGGAGTACCAGTTCACTAGGAGACATGTGGGAATTCACAATGGTAAGATTTGCCATGGACTTGAAGTGTCAATGTTTTTTGTCAAATAAATGTGCATCTTTTGACTCACACTTTGACATTTGCAAGGCATTCTGGTAAAGCTGGGATTCATACAAGCTGGATCTCTAGTTTACAGAAATGCCCAGGGTTGATAGGGTTCCAGGATTTTGGCTGACCTGGTGCCCAAATGTTGCAGCTGTCCCCATAGAAAGTGAGAAGAAACTGAATGTTGTCAGGTAAAGTTTTCATGCTTGCAGAACATTATTGGTAGGAAAATATTCTGTGATCCATGCAAGAAACACCACTCTAGATTGACACGGGTCTCTAATTTTCAAAAATGCCTATGGGTGGTAGGGTTCCATGGATGCAGACCGATACCAGAGCGCAAATGTTGCAGCCATCCTCCATGGAAAGAGAGAGGAAATTGCATGTTTTTAGGCATTGTTTTAAAATGTAAGTCTGTGTAAGAAAACATGGTGATATCCATGCGAGCTGCACCACCCAGGATTCCACTAGTTTCTAGTTTCAGAAATGCCCTGGATTTGTTTGGTTCCTTTGCTCCCAACTGTTCAGTGTACTAACACTGCAATTATACTCCATGGCAAATTAAAAGAAATTGGGTGTTTTAGGCATATTTTGTGAGTTTACAGGGCATTCTGGGTAGAAAAACATGCTGGGATCCATGCAAGCTACACAACATTAGATACTCCATGTTCTCTAGTTTTTCAGACGTGCCCAAAGTTTGTAGGCTTTCCTGAGTGCAGGCTGAATGAGATCTCAAACATTGCAGCGATCCTTCAAAGCAAGTGAGAGGATATTGTGATTTCTTTAGGTATGGGTTTGCTATAGAGGCAAGCAGAGTGGGGGTAAACACCCCCAATCTGGACCCTAGGGGAATTGGAAGGCCGCCTGATATCAGGACAGACCAGCCCCCTACCCCATAACTTTTTTTTAGTTTTGTTCATTGTTGATCTAGAGGGCATTCTGCCCCCACTCCCTTAGTGGGTGGATAGGGTAGTTTACCACCATTGGGGGGGGGGGGGAGCAGAAAGACCACCAAATCGGAGAAACGTGAATAAAAAGAATGGGGTGCAGGGTTTTCCAGTTTGGGATTTGGGTGCACCCCCATATCCCCAAATTCAGGACACTAGACAGTCTCTTTTCCCCCCCTAGAGGGCAGAATGGAAAGTTCACCTCCATTCTTCCTGCCCCTGGAAACAAAAGGCCCACTAGACACCAGTGACTGGTGACCAAAGAAGGAGTGGTGTGGGGTGCCAGCCCATCTTGGCATCTAGCTTCACCCTAGGCACCAGATAGTCTTTCTGACCCCAAGGAGACACCCTCACAGCCAGCTCAGATGTTAAAAATGCACCCAAAGATATCCAAACTACTTGTTGCTTGCCATTGGAGATGGCTATTGTATTCAGGCTCTAGATTTCAGGTGTGCAGAATGACTTATTGAGCCAAGAGATGAGGGCAGCCTCATCTCTTGGCTCGAGAAGAAGTCATGCAGTGAAACACAGCAAATCACCTTGCGTGATAGGGAAAGGGCAGGAATGCGCCATATTTAATACAATACCGTGCAGCACACATACAAAGAGGAAAAAATTAGGAGAAATAGAGATATTTTTCCTTGCTACACCTCCCCTGGGAAGGCATAACTTTTTGACGCATTCCCAGTTTACCAGCACTGGTAGATCTGGGAAAGCGTCAAAAAACATGGGAGTTGCATGGGAACACCCATGCGGTGCCCATGGAACGTCTTCCCGTGGGCAGAGTAACACAACACTTCGATTTGCACTGCGTTGCGTTACTCCCGATTTATGAAGCCACTCAGGGCCTCGCAAAGTGGCTTTGCGTGGCTTCATAAATCTTACCTAAGGTTTGCATCATGCATGTACCACCTTGCATGGTGCAAACCTTCTCATAAATAGGCCCCTTACTGTCCCCTGTGTCTGGTGATCTGTCTGACCCCTGCAGGGCAGGTTGGGAATTGACCTCCAAATTCTTCCTCCAACGGGGTAATAAAGACTGCCTTGGGCCTAAGAGTGGAGGTGGGTGCCCCGATACCAGGACGAGCAGGCACCCCACCTCGTTCCTTTTTTTATTACTTACTTATTCCTTGGTGTCTAGTGGACTTTCTGCCCTCCTAGATGGCAGATTCATCAATAAACAAAAAAAAAAAATCTTGGATGCATGGAAAGCTCTTGCCTTGCAACCTGAGGTGAGGACATGAAAAATGAATCCCTCTGGTGCAAGGTCTAGAGGGATCACCAGCCCTTGGTGGAAGGTTGTTCAGAAACCTCGGTAAAGACCATATCAACTACATTAAAGGGGCAAAGCACATTAATGATAAAAAAAACATATTATATGCAGGATTGCTCACTAATTATTTCACAAGATATGAACTGAAAGCATTTAAAGTGCTGCGACTTTGCAAACATAAAAGTATACTAGCAGAATATCGAGTTTTAAATATCAGGCAACAAGCATCATGGCCAGACTATCGACTACCACAGCATTATGAAGGTAAGCATAGATTTATTATTCTTAACTTCACATCTATATACAATGATGATATATATATCTTCATGGAACGTAGAGGCGGAGCTAAGCATATTAAATATATCTTTGCAAGCATATATTTACTTTCACAATATTTTTGTAGTTCACGTTCAAGCTGTGATATTTTTGTGGCACAATATTTTTGTACTTGATATGCTCACATACAGCCAATCATAACACCCCTAACTTGTACATTTTTTACGATGCCAAGGTCAAGCCTCCATAGAGAGAAATGGGCTCTTCTGTGTGCAGAAGTAAATGGCACTTGTTTATATACATATATTCCAGGAACTCTAGAAATGGATTGCATTTTCCAAAATATTGTTTTGTTCATTAGCCTTTCCATGAAAAGGCTGTCACTCCAATGACGATCGGGACTGAGATGCTTCGCAGTAACAAGGTGATAAATATGGGTAGCAAGGTGATGATCAGGGTGTGAAGGTAAATTGTGAATAGGATCTTGGGAGGACAAAACAAAATTGCTGCTCATCCTGAATTCCATCAGAGGGATGGTGGCCTGCTGGGGTCAGCAGACCATCATGTTTGTGCTTGTATTTAAATAAAGTAAATGTTTTTTTTTAAATGCACCGCATTTAACTTATAGGAAATGGGGCTGCATTTAAAAAAGAAAAGGGTTTTCTGTAATTTTGTTTCAGATTTGCCTTTACTCCCAACAAACTTTTTTCAATGTTTTGCTACTGGAGTTAATTCGGAAAACATTGATACATGACAAAACAAAATCTCTATTTCAGATGTGAGGAATCGCCCAACATGCACTATACATTCCCGTATTTGAGAGAATGCCCATGACGATCCTGTGTACTATGGAGGGTTTTGGATTCAGCCTCCTTTTGCCTCGCTATCGGGTGACTCTCAAGATCTCACAAGATCTGGAGAGGCCGCGATAGTTGGCGAGTAACTGTGGACGCGGGTTTACAAAGACCGAGTTCATTCCTCTGAACTTCACTTGGCTTACTGCCGTGTCATACCGTACCAGGCGCGCAACGCTCATTGGGCTCAAAGGGCTTCACCCCTCCCTGTCGTGTGTGTCAGCCCGGGCTGAGACAGCTTTCCGGGCACACACAGCCGCACCCGAGTACTTCACAGGTCTTTAAAAGACCATTCACTTGCTAACGAGGCTTTGTTGTGTTTTCACCCCTTCTTAGAGCCCCTGCATCTCCAATCTGCATATTGCTGGAAGAATCAGCCCCCCCTGAAATTTTTGGTAGCCCCCCCTGAAATTTGGCTCTAGTTGCGCCTCTGTGCCGTACCCTTCTTGTTTGGCTGCTGCTCTCACCCTCTTGCCTCCTCCTACGCTCTCGTACAGTTTTCCCCGTTACTTCTCCACTTTCGTCCTTCCCTCCACTGCCATTCATTCGCCTTACCTCCAGTCATGCAGCTGTGCAGTCCCGATGCTAGAGACTTCCTTCCGCAATTCCATGCCTGGAACACCTGAGGGCCAAGAGAAAGGAACATGATTACGTTGTCCGCTTCCTGGATACCTGTATTAGTCAAACAGTAAAGGTCAGTGTATTGAACCTAAGGACTTTTATGTTTGCTCTCGACTACCGCGCTCATTACCGACAAATTACAGACTTTGTTTAAGGCGCTTGTGGAATCCAAAGAGTTTATTTTAGCACAAAGGAATACAAACTTTAATTATGGAACCTTGAGAGGCTATTAGGGTTCCTTCTGTTTTGTCCTGGAGACCATGTATGGTATTCTGCACAGCGGAAGGATGTTATTAAGAGGCAAACTGCCCAAAGTATTTGGGTGAGGGCATATTATAGTAAATATCTTGTGGTAGCAATTGTTCGAACAAAACAAGTCACAGCGTATCACTGGACAGACAATTTCAGACGCTTTCTCTCTTTGTGTTTTTATAGTGAATAGCAAATCTGGGGGCAATTTGCTAGACAACTGAGAGTCACACTAATCTCAGCAACCATATTCCAAATCCCTTTTTCCCTGGAGTGTTGATCACCAACACTTGGTTTTTGGTGCTAGTGTTGGGGTCAATCTATGAGGGACTGGGGGAACTATCTTTGCTTCCACAGAACTAGAATGCTCAGGTGAGTGAATGAACCCTGACATTAGAAAGGATGCCCTATATACACCCCTTCCAAATAGCAATTCATTGTGCCTTTCTAAACCAATTTTGCAATTCACTAATCTGTTACTAAATTGCGAAATGGGTTTAGTACATGAAAAAATGCAATTTTGCCGCCCCAAATCTTGTGCAAATTGGCTTTGAACATGAGCCCCTTAGTTCTGTTGACTGTCCTCTCCAGTGTAAGTGCAATATATTCACAAAGGGGAAGGGATCCCTAGAGGACGCTTTCACTTTAGCGAGTGTGTTACCACCCCAACTCAGGAGTCAATGTTTTACTTCTGGTGTTCATTCAGAAAACATTGATACATGCCATATCCAGCGGCGGCCGGCACAGGTAAGCGCCGTGGGGCAGGGCGTGGAAGTCGACAAGCAACGGAATAGGTATTATTTATTTAATTATATATATTCCGTCGTCTGTCGACTTGTCCCCACTCCCACCCCACCACATTTACCTGTGCCGGCCGCCGCTGGCCATATCAAATTGCTATTTAGAAAGGACGCCCTAAATACACTTTTTCCAATAGCAATTCGTTATACCTTTCGAAATCCATTTTTCGATTCAGTAACCTGTTGCTGAATCGAAAAATGGGTTTAGTACATTATAAAAAAGCCATTTTGCAATCACAAACCCTCAGCAAATTGGCTTTGGATATGAGCCCCCTATATCTTTTGACTGTCCTCTCCAGTGTAAGTGCAATACTCTCCCAGCATGCATGTCCTAGACCATATGATAAAAGTATGCTTCTGTAGTGCGTACATGGGGCAATTTGATGGCACAGTGGGGTGTATTTTGGACAGCCACTTTGGTGTGTGGAAAAAATGTAACCACCCATTTTGTGTCTCACATTGCTAGAGATTTTGGGTTTGTATCTTCGCATCAAGGACCAGTCACCTTCATCAGTTCCGTCCCATGTCTGATGACTGTTTTTCTTTTAGATCCAACAAATCAATCTTGTTGTTGACAAGAACTGTTTTGTGAATATGCGTTGTTGCCTTTTTCCCATTCACTAGGTCAAGCAGTAGATGATTAGTTCTGTGTGTGGGTGATTCGAGGGCAACATCTCCCTCTCAAAGTGAATGGAAAGCTCTGACCAATCTAGCGTTACTCAATTCCTATTTCATCCTTTATTAATCAGACATAGGGGCACTTATTCTAGTCTAGTTACAAGTACATAGGGCTTTACTCTACCGTAATAGCTTCACACAATAACAGTGCACAACACCATACATATAGCAGAGTGAACCAACAAAAAGCTATCTAAAGGCGCTACAATGTGGTACTACTCGCCCATTTTTGCTATAAATGTGCTAATTAACAATAAAAACAATAATACAAAGTGTAGAAAATGCAGAAGCCACAAATGTTCGTGTTGGCATCTTTCACCTGGCAAAATCCATGGTGAAATGAGACGTTTTATGAAGCACACAAAACCGACTTTGGACAACGGACTTTGATATAAAATAATTATGCTTTTAGGCATTAGCAAATTGAAACAAGCATTGTCAAAGCCAGTAAGTCTGGCTTTGGCTACCAATCTTTTGGCAATTGTTTTGTCATGATTTTTGCAAAACCTTATTGTTCAGAAAGCTGCCAGACCTTCATCAATCTGAACAGAAACATTGGCTGAACTCAAAAATGTTGTTTTTGTCTACAAAAAGCACACATTGCCATAGTACTCCCTGTATTGATATGTGCTCCTTGTGTAAGGGCAGCAAGCCATAACTCATAGTGAAGTCAGACAATGGCTGAAGTGGGCTGACACATTGCTCCTTGATGCTTGACAGAACCACAGACTAATGGACGAAGTCTGGCTGAAAACCCCTATAGGTAACTATGTTATACACATAATTTTAGTAAAAGCATTTGCAATGCAATCGGTCTCGCCTTTGGGACCTTATCTGTATTTAGCTATGCAGCACATTAGCTTGGGTGCTAAACATCTCCTGTTCTTTAACATGGAGGGAAAGTAAGCACCAAACTGCGTGACACGCCAGGTATGGGAACACATGGAGAGAAATATTGCCTTTCAGCGGGAAATATTATAGTCCAAAGCTCTGTTTTTAATATAAAATGAGGGCCTTCGTGGTCATATCACTGAAAATACAAGATTTGAAAAAAATATTATTGTCTACGGGTGGTCGTGGAAAACAATTTCTATGGACTGGAATCTAGAGAATGCTAAAGTGATTCTGGTATTTTACTGACCTCTGCTGGTCGTTTTCTATCAAGAAAATTAAATAGAGGCAGTTGCCAGAAAATTTTAAAAAAGAAAGTCCCTCAGCAGAAAGCAATTCTGGTATTTTACTGACCTCTGCTGGTCGTTTTCTATCAAGGCAGTTAAATAGAGGCAGTTGAACAGAAAATAAAAGTCCCTAAGCGGAAGCAGACAAGTCCTAGGGCTGATCTCCAGAGCCCACAAAGTACATACACATATAAGTATATAATAAGTACATACTAAAGTATATACAAGAGGTCTCGAATGCTCGACCTAAAAAGGTCTTGGCTAACAGAAAGCCAATTGGTCTGAGGAAGGAAGGAAAGAAGGAAAGGAGGAAGGAAGGAAGGAAGAAGATAGAGCACCCTCATAAGCTTATATTAAGAGTTCATGTTAGCTGTTGGTATGGTGTTAAAAAGCAGCAGTCAGACAAAGGCCACTTCAAAAGAAATTTGCAACAGCATTGAAAGAAGACAGGAACTGATAAGGCTGGAATGTGCCCTGTGCTCTCATCTGGTAGAACGGTCTTGCTATCACATCAGGCTCTACAAACAAAGGCAACACTAAAGTAATAATAAAGAAAAAAACAAAAATACTGGCACTTAAGGGAACTACCTTGTGTGTGAATGTGCTCCTTGCAAAAGGGCTAAATGCAGTCACTGAAAGTGAAGTTAGGCAGTGGCTGAAGTAGGCTGACCAACTGCCCTATGCTGTAGTCGGTGGAACCAAAATGTGAATGACAGAAGAACAGACCAATGGATGAAGAGAGGTGGATGAAAGCCCCTTTATGTAAGTATATTATACATATATTGTTACTAAAATCAATAGATCTTGCCTAACGCCAGACCTAAAAATAAACCAGTGAGTGTTACTGAAACTTACAAAGATTGAAACTATTCAGTGATTTGTGAAAGTTTATACAAAAATATTCCATAGATATTGATGCATTTGACAGATGGAGTAAGCACTGAATAAGGCAAGCGTGCATTTCAGCACTTTATGGGGCACAAATCTTAAATGACTGCTGTATAGACATTTGCTTGAAATGGGGCTGCAATCTGGGCATATGACCTCATTAGGGTAGTAACACATTCCTACAACTGAAATTTACGCTCCTTCCCATCCCCCTTGTCTAGCCACAGACCTTTCTCCTCCCCGTCTTACCTGAGCATCCTGCTGTTTCTTTCATGTCGGCCCAGATCTATGTTAGCAATTTCTTCACCCAGGAGACACAAATGCCTGGTTGGTACCCCTGTTACGATGTAAATAGCTCCCCAGCTCTCCTGGCCAGGCTTTTGCTACATAAATACACCCAAAACATCAAAACTTCAGGTGTAGTGTTGGAACTCCGTGTATAAAGCGTCATGCAACATTATGTTGGAAACTGCACCAACTTGTGACATTACCTCCTTTACAAACACACATGAAAATAATTTCAATTTAAGGCATAATTAATAAATCTTAGGACATGATATACTAAGGTTTTAACTGATTTAAACCAAGAAAGATGTACCTGATTTATGAGGTGTTGTTGTCTGTCTTTAGAAAGTTCTGCCTGTCTTTGTTGACTTAAGACAGTCTTCTGGCTCCATTTTCTGGCATGATATAATTATAAAACTTTCATAAGCTAGAGAAAAACTAAAATCCTGTAAATTTCGGCCTCTGCATTCTATTTGCTTGCGTAAATATAAGCAAATGTGCCCACTGATCTTTCCTCACTTACACAAATTGTGTCGACACACTATGTCAGTTTTCTTATGTATACCAAAGTCCATCTCCTTGTAAAAAGGTGACTTTGGCTTACAACACCTACTTGTCCACATATGGGCATTCCTTAGTCCTTAGTTCTTCTTGGGGCAGTAACCCTCATGGGGTTGGGGAGTCCTCCATGATCTCTCTAAAAAACTCAAAAGGACAGCACCATGATGGGGCGGGACTTCCTAGTCATTGTCCCAATCCATCATGGCTGCCAACTCATAGGTTTTTAGTTAGGTTTCCACGTCCAATATGGAGGAACCTCTTCTTATGCCCTTGATCTCCTTCCAGGGCATTTTTGACGATTTGAGGTCACTGGGAACCACTGTTCAGTGTGTCGCAATGCTCCCACATCTCTGTCTGGTCTACCTCTCGCTCAGCTCTCCCTGTGTCATCCTGCAGTCCTGTGTGCTATTGTGTGTAGGTGAATTTCTGGAGGTTTTTTCTGGTTCTCCATTTTCTCTCTTGCCGGTTTCCTTAAAGGGCACATTACAGCTTCATGTTCCCGTCACTGGCTGGCAAGGTGGCTTATGGAGGAGATTGTCCCATCTTCAAGTCAAGGACCTTCAAACTGACCTGGCTGTTGAAAGTTTGCAAAGTCAACATCACTTGCCACCAATGGACTCAACTCAGGCCTTACAGGATACCATTCAAAAACAGAATGCAGAGTTGGAATCTTTTTGCTATTTTATATGAAGCTTTGTCAGCCAAGGTGTCTTTTGGGTTGCTGCCAGTTTCTGCAGGTGCCCAATATTTTGATGGGGATCCTAATAGGCTAAAAGAATTTCTAGGCACGTTAACTGTACATTTTGCCTTTCGACCTGCCCAGTTTGCTCAAGATAGGATTATGGTAGGTTATGTCATCAGCTGTTTGCCTGGAGAAGCTCTAGCCTGGGCTACACCTTTGGTAATTACCACAGACCCTTGTCTGAATGATTACTCTGCTCTTTTGTCAAATGTTTGAAAGGTCAGATTTGGAGAGTTATGCAGAGGAGACTCTGTGCGTGCTAACCTATGTGACACACTTTAAGCGCTTGGCTGCAGAAGCAATTTGAGTGGAGAGAACCTTCGTGATCTTGTTCAGCAAAAGCTTGATGGAAGAAATCAAGAATGAACTTATCCAGATGCCTCATCCCACTTCTTTAAATGAAGTGGTGGAGGCCGCTTTATATATAGAACATTGTTTGGTTGAAAGAAAGGAGGAACAGAAAAGATTTCAATCTCAACCTTCTGCTTTAATTCTAAGGATGCCTCCATCATGAAGAACCAAAAGCTCAGTTTCCACTCCAATTCCTTAAGAACCAATGCAAATTGGAATTACCAGAGTCCTGTTTCCGAAGAAAAAATATGTAGACAGCATTCATAGGAGCTTTGTCTATACTGCAGTGAAAGTGGCCATCTGTTACATCAGGGCCCTGTATAGCCTATAAAACTAACAAGAATGAATAAGTCTATCCTTCCAGAGGAAGGAAGGTCTACGTAATGTATCACTTCCTCAAGTCATGACGTCTGAACCCTCAAAGAGTCATGAAAATGGCCATTTATTTCTCTTACCCATTTCCATTGCTGGAACGTCTTCCTCAATTTCTGTTTTTGCCTTGTTTGGCTCTGGAGCCACTGGTATGTTTATGGACAAGGCATGGGCTTTGAATCATAGTTTTCCTATTCAAGGCAAGGCCAAAGCAGATACAATTCAGACTGTGGATGGTACCCTGCTAACTTCTGGACCAGTTATTCAGTGTACCAAACCCTTACATGTGGACTTTTTAACCAATAAGAATGTTTAGAGTTTGACTTAATAGCTTCACCTAAACATCCTGTGATTTTCAGGGTACCATGGTTAGTACTTCATATTACCTATATTAACTGGTTCACTAGGGTCTGGTTTTTCAGCTCTGAATATTGTGTCTGGAATTGCCTATGCACAAGGTAAACTGAAGATCAAGGTAAACTGAAGATCATAGGCAACTGATCTCTTCGAGGGAGCCAATGGTAGCCACCTTGTCTTCAGTTCCAGAGAGCAATGTATTTGAAAGGGTCAAAGTTAAGTCCTGGCCCCTTCATCATAGCTGTGACTGTGCAATAAACTTGATTCCAGGGTCTGAGGTTCCTTTTGGTCGGATGTATCTACTTTCTGAGTCAGAAAAGAAGGTGTTACGCATGTATCTTGATGAGAACCTTCAGAATGGCATGATAGTTCTTTTGACATGTCCTGCTGGGGTTCCTCTATTTTGTACTTTAGAAGTCAAAGGAACTTAGACCTTGTATTGACTATGAAGGCCGAAACAAAATCCCATTTAAAGACCAGTATCCTTCACTGTTAATAAAGGACATACTGGAGTCGGTCAGAGGATCCAGGTGTACGCCAAGCTTGATTTAAGAGGGTCATATCATTTGGTAAGATTAAAGGAGGGATATGAGTGAAAACAACCTTTCTGACTCCTTATGGGCATTTTGAATATTAGGTAATGCAATTTTGTCTGAGCAATTCTCCCTCAATTTTCCAACGTGTTATGAATAGCATATTTCGGGATCTACTAAATCTATACATCATAGTCTATTTATATGACATTCTGATCTTTTCCAGGTACATGTCCGAGATGTCCTTCAAAAGTTAAGGGATCACTTCTTAACATGTAAACCTAGAATTTGTCACATCTCTCAAAGGCCTTTCCCCAGGAAGATTCAAGCAGTACTGAGCTCGCCAACCCACTCTTCAATAAGCTAAACACAAGCTTTTTGGGGTTTTTCAACTTTTATAGGTGATTTATTAACAATTGTACTGATTATTCCTGCAACATTTCCTGGCTGCTAAAGAAGGAAAACGTAAGTGCTGGATTAAATTGGAAGAGTCAAGCTGAATTGGCTTTCTAAACTCTGAAAAAGGCTTTTACTACAGCTCCACTATTTAAGCAACCTGATCCTCTGAAGAAATTTATTGTGGCATCTGGCACCTCCGAAAGAGCCTTAGGAGCGCTGTTACTACAACAATAAGTGGATGATGGCTTAGAACATCCTATCTTTTTTTATTCCAGATCTCTCCCACTCTCAGACCAGAACTATCCAGTCATTGAAAGGGAATTGTTAGCCATGAAAGACGCCTTCATGGAGTGGAGGCAGGTCCTTCAAGGTTCTCGTTATCCCTTTGAAATCAGTCAGACATTCACAATTTTCAAATACTACAGGAATTCCTATGTTGGAATAGTCAACAAGCCCATTGGGCATACTTCTGTTCCCAGTTCCATTTTGTGGCCACTTTTATTCCTGGATCCAATAACATTCTTGCTGATGGCTTGTTCTACCAGGATTCTTCCAATTTGGAAGTTCAATGACAAACTATGTCAGTAGGGTAGGGCTCCAGGAGATTCGAGTCCAGCTGGAGTGTTTGTAGGAGCAAAGTCTTTGTTGGCCCTGAGATTTCTTGAACAGGGGGCAACCCAACAAGCCCTTGGAGTTACTTAAGTTGTCTTTGTAGAGGATGCAGGGAGTAGATCCAGTACTTCTGTCTCTCAGGCAAAAGACCAACACAGCAAGTTGCAAAGTGGCAATCCCTCCTACAGCTCAGCAATCAGCAGGCAGCAGGCAGCAGGCAAACACAGCAGAGCATGTAGCAATGTGACAGTCCCTCCTGCAACCCAGCTCCTCTTCCTGGCAGAGTCTCCTCGGGTTCCAGAAGTGAACTGAGTGCATGGTGTCAGAGGTCCAGTTCTTATACCCATTTTAGCCTTTGAAGTAGGGAGACTTCAAAGAAAGGTCTTTGTAGTGCACAAGACCCTGCTCTGGCTCCAGACTCACTCAAGGGGGGTGTGCAGCCCTTTGTGTGGGGACAGGACCTATCCCTTTCAGGTAGAAGTGTCAGCCCCTCCCACACATCCTGCTCAGGCAGACCCATCAGCATGCAGATGACCTCTTAGGCACACCTATCCATTCTTTGTGTGGGTCTGTCTAGAGCGAATGCAGGCAGCCAGCTGTCACCCAGCCCAGACGTGTATTCTAGAGACAGGCAGAAGGCACTAAAGGGGTTAAGTAAGAAAATATAATCTTTCTAAAAGTGACATTTTCAGGCGTGCAATTTAAAAGCCAACTTCACTAAAAGATTTGTTTTTAAATTGTGAGTCCAGAGGCACCAAACTTACTTTTCCTATCTTTTCCCAATTGAATGTTACACTTGTAAAAGGTTACAAAGCAGTTCTAATGTTACCGTAAGGGAGAGATAGGCCTTGCAGTAGTGAAATATGAATTTAGGAGTATTTCACTACCAGTGATCCAGCGGTATACCAACAACAGATACTCCACTACCATATACTCACCTGGGCCCATAAACACACAATTGAGTAAACCGCTGGAGTGACAAAGTTTTTTATATATATTTCATAATATTCAGGATTAGTTATTTAATATTCCTAACTAACCTTTCACTGATCAAAAAGTTCTTTCCTCTGGTCGATGGACCATTAGTTGAACTAGTTGATGGTGATAATTAACATAATTCTTAACTATTGAATTAAATGATCACAGACTCAGGAAGGTTTTAAATCTTTATCAAAATTAAATGCATGTGAACCATTTCAAAATACAGTGCAGTCACCATCTTTCTTAGGAGAGAAAATTCAATTGATTAAACATCAAGAATATACTTCGGACTCATACAATAATTAATACTCAGAAAGGGAGAGGACAAAGAGAAAAGAACATCTGCAAATAACGTGAAATTATAGTTACCAAGAATGGTGTGAAAGACCAACCCCCTGGCCAAAGGGCTGGTAAGGGTCCCCTGGGATAGGTCAGGAGACAAAGACTTCAGGACAGGATTCAGGACAGGATAATCGACCTCTCTAGAATACCGACGGTTGCGCCGCACCCCTCTCTGACACACTCTTCCTCCTCGAGATTCTTCCGCGATCTTCTGATCTAACCCAATTAAGTTAGGATACAAAGTTCTGCTTCAGGTTCTGCATTTGGTTCTTCATCAGCATCTCACAGCATCTCTCCCAGTAACAGCATCTCCGACTCACAGCATCTGGAACACCCAACTAACTAAAGCTACCTTAGTTATACCTTCGTTTCTTCATGTTCCACCCACTAAAGTTTCAATATCGTAAAAATACGAAATATGATTGGTCAGGCAAGGGAGAAGCTCCATCACACCATGCTTACATGTCATTAAAATCAGTTCAACTATTGTTCGCAAACCCATCCCCTTAATTTTTATTCATGTATTAAGTTCCCACACGCATTCACATTTTACTTGAAACATTATTATAACATTATGAATAAGAGTCCTCATCGTTGAACTTTTCACCATCCGTCCTCGGGGTATGTCACTCGTGTCCTTGGCTCCTGTTCAACATCTAAGTCATCATTCTGGGTTAACTTTCAGTGGACATGCGCAGTCTTTTCATTACTCAGCTTAATTCAGTTATGCGTGAGAGGCCCAAATGCGCACTAATGATAAATTCAGAAAGACAAATATTAATTTCACAAATAAATGGTCGCACTGTATACCTCCCACCTCTACTCTGTTCCCCTTTTCTTATTAATACTTTTCCCGCATTAGCATTAGTAAAATAGCTTGTTTTCGTTTCAGCTAAGCAGATGCCATGCACGCAAATCTTCAAGACTCCATTTTAGTGTCTTCTGCCCATGCGCTAGAATTTCCCTCCAAGCGTTACCTCGTCATACTACGTAGATGCAGTTGACGCATGCGCACAACAGTTTCCCCGTTTAAAGCGGTATTATTCCGTCTCCATTGTTATCCGCATTAGTACACACATAGGCAAGCTTCCCTAACCCGTGTGTTCATGTGGTGCGTATTAGTTATTCACAAACATGATTAATAACTTGTTAATGAGTTAACCGAGTGGATTGCCTCCGAGCAAGTCTCTTTCAGACCTTGCTCCATCACCAGGACATGATCAAACTTAAAACTACATGTCCTACCTTTTAAGTACACTGCACCCTGACCATGGGCTGTCTGGGGCCTACTCTAGGGGTGACCTATCTGTAATAAAAGGTAAGGTTTGGGCCTGGCAAGTCTGTGAAATTTCCAGGTCAAAATGGCAGTTTAAAACTGCACAAACAAGATCTACAGTGGCAGGCCAGAGACCTGGTTAAAGGGCCACTTAGGTCGGCGGCACACCCAGTGCTGCAGGCCCACTAGTAGCATTTCTAGGCCCTGGGCACAGGCAGTGCACTCTACTAGGGACTTATAAGTAAACCAAATATGCCAATCATGGATAAACCAATTGTCATCACATTTTAGGTACAGAGCACATGCACTTAAGCACTGGTCAGCAGGGTTAAAGTGCTCAAAGTCCTAAAGCCAACAAAAACGAGGTCAGAAAATAAGGAGGAGGAAGGTAAAAAGTTTGGGGGTGATCCTGCAGAAAGGCCCAGGTCCAAAAGACAGTTTATTGCTAAATTTTGGAAAGCCATCTGCTAAGCCTGAAAATTTCTAGAACCTTGCCCTCTGGTTTCCATCCCCAGACTAATGGGTTTGTGGAACGTACCAATCAGACTCTGGAACCGTTTTTGCAATGCGTCATATGGTAATTGGGTTTCTTGTTGCCCTATGCGGAATTTGCCTATAACAATAGCATATATAGTGCCATTGGGGTTTCACTTTTCTTTTGCCTACAAGTGTCCCAATTCACAAAGGTAAACTTAGATGTTTGGTCTAAACTTAGACCAAATGTCTAAGTTTACGACTTTCAGAATCCACAAAGAGCAGTTACGAGTACTATCTTTATGTCCGCACTTGGGCTGGCTCTCCACCCCGAATGCGGACATAAAGATAGTACTCGTAAACGCCCTTTGTGAATTCCCAACGTCGTAAACTTAGATGTTTGGTCCAAGTTTAGACCAAACTTCTAAGTTTACCTTTGTGAATCAGGCCCAAGGTCTTCACCGTAGAATGACTCCTGTATTACTTCCCACTGATTACATGGTACCATTAGCCTCAGAATTTATAGAACATCTAGGCTCAGTAATGGATACAGATAAGAAACGTTTATCAATAGCCAAAGACAAAATGAAGGAACAAGCTGATAAGCCTCATTAGCCTTCCTGGAGTTATTCAGTTGGAGTTAAAGTCTGGCTTCCCCCTCCCCCCCCGGTTCTTACCGCTCAATGGAAGACATTCTAAGCTTGTTCCACCTTTTCTGGGACCCTTTCCCATTGCCAAGATCATTAATCTTGTAGCTACTCTTATTCGATTCCCACCTTTGTGAGTACATCCTATATTCCATATTTCCTGTTTCAAACCTCATATTCCTGATTGCTTCTCTTGTGTCAGGCCACACCCTCCTCCTCCTTTTGGTTCAAGAAGTTCCTGAGTTTGAGGTTTCAGAAATTTGCGATTCCTGCATTGTTCCTGAGAGAATACAGTTCTTGGTTTGTAGGAAGGGTTATCCAGCTAGTGATCAATCTTGGGAACTGGCTTCTGCCATAAATGCCCCTAGGCTAGTACATAGGTTTTGTCATTTGCATCCAAGCCTCGAGAGTGGGGTATACTGTTAGGTGCGGCAACATGGCATGCCTCCTTTTCCAGGTCAGATATGCCCAGCGTTTGTTGAAGTTGGGCACATCCGTGGGCGCCCCCTGAATACCTTACCGAAAGCCAGCTTCTGGGCATTCCCTAGTCCTCATTTCTTCTTAGGACCATGATCTCCCTAAGAACAGGAAATGATGATGCCATATGTATATATGGATGAAAGTAACAACCTCGCCTGTGTTCTAGCAAAGTGGTCCTATTATAGGTTGCTATTTTCACATGAATATGCAAATCTTTCACACCTCAACACATATCTGTGCCAATATCTTCCCAAATTCTTCAGTTAAACGCGGGGTACTTCATTTAATGAGTGTCTACAAAACAGTGGTGGGTATCTCATATCCAATAATTTCACTAATTTGTTACCAATTTAAGGCTTTTACTGTCATGTAATATGATGGAAACTTACTATGTCGAACAATTATCTAGGAGCTGAATTTACATCAGCTGGAGCATTGTGTAATTTAAAATAAATAAATAAATGTAGGGGCTCAAAATTTCTCTTAAAAGTAGGCCACCGGTGCTGCCAAATGCTGAGCTTGCAGAATAGCAAGGCTAACTTGTCTTGACTTTACATCATTCCTCTTTCTTCCATCCTACACTCTGTATCTGTCTCTTGCAGGTTTTCACCCTGCTTTCTCTCTGTCACTGTTTTCTTATCTTTCTTGCCCTCCGTCTTTCCATTTTGCATTTTCTGCCTTTCTCTCTCTTGATCTCTGCCAAAGTACAATGAAGAAAAATCAGTCCCAGTCCCCAAAAATGTGTGCTGGTGGCCATCACCTGCAATCACCGCACAAATTAAGCCCTGGCGCCCTAGAGATATTATACATTGTACAGAGAAATTACAGCCCTCATCCTTCCCAACCTCTCTGAAGCCTTTACGCAGTCTCTCATCCCATCCTGACCAGGCGACTTCACAAGGTTGGCATCCAAGAACGCACTCTCAAATGGCTCCGCACCTTTCTTACCCGAACAACACAGTCAACGTGCCACCATGCTCCTCAGAAACCTGGAAATGAATTTCCAGAGTCAGGCAGGGTTCCTTGCTCAGCCAGATATTCGTCAAAATCTACATGACACCACTGGCAGATGTCATCCACACTCACAAAATCGACATACTCACCTACGCCGATGCCACACAACTGATACTGTCCCTCTCAGACAGAACACCCAACACCAGAAACAACTTCAACTCATGCTTGACTGAAGTGGTCACCTGGATGAAGTTGCCTCAAACTCAACAAATACAAGATGAAAGTGGTGATCTTCAGAAAAGATGCCTTGCTGTGGGACTCTAAGGGGTGGCCTATAGACCTCGGACCTCAGACCTACTCCCATCACCAGCACACAAACAAGAAACCTCTGGATCATCATCAACAGCAAAATGGACATGGCACCCAGGTCAACGCTGTCACCAGGGTCTGATTCCACGCCCTGAGGATGCTGAAAAAGATTTTCAAGAGGCTACCTAACACCACCCGGAAAACCGTTATTCATGCCCTCATCACCAGCAGATTGGACTACTGGAACACCCTCTTCAGACTGTCCAGAATGCAGCTGCCAGAGTGGTCCTCAACCTCCCACGCTGGTTTCACATCACCCTACACCTAAAGGAGCCACACTGGCTCCCTATACATAAGTATGCAAAGTTCAAGCTCTTTTCCCACACATACAAAGTACAACACAACACAGGTTGTGCCTATGTGATCAGCCGTGTGCAGTCCCACCAACACTTAAGGCAGCTCTACTCAGCCAAACTCTTACTTGCACATGTGCCATGCATACACAACAGCAGAGCAGGAGATTGTGCTTTCATCTACATCCAGTAGCGTTTTGTGTCCGGGCTAAGTGGTGGGCAGGGGAGAGTGACGAACGATGACAACAAAAAACAAATAAATAACTTACCTGCCAGATCGCCGCTCTTCTGCTCCTCACCAGAACAAGCTCCCAGAATCCCCTGCGGCATGAAAGCAGCATTAGGATTGGCCTGAGTGCTCTTGATTTGCACTCCCAGAGAGACTGGGAGTCTGTGCTTTCTGTCTCCAACCCGGCAACGCAGAATGGGTTGGCGACAGCTTCAGTGCGCATGACGATTTGGCCGTCCTGCGACGGCCGGCCAAACCCACATGTGCACTGACAACAGTGCCCACCACTCCCCCTCTGTAACTGCCCCCATGATGGCCCCACCTCCACGCCTCGCCCAGGAGAGAAAAATAAGATGATAATAAACCTGGCTTATTATAATTTTATTTTAAAATTTTTACAGATGCCTTTGGGGGGGCGACACTCCTCCGCCAAAGCAGAGGAGCCGGCGCTGCCTACATCTCTCCTATAATGTGAATGACCTTCCACACCACATTCGAGCCTCCTCATCACTTCTTGAATTCCACAAGAAGCAGAAGACCAGGCAGTTTGAGTAAGGCCCCCACAAGACCAGCACCACACACCTGCTAAGCCCCAGAATCCCATCGTGGGTGATTAGGCACTATAAAAATCTTCACAACATAACATAGCAAACTGTAACAAGACATTTCATTAACCTTTCATGACTACTCTGTCTATTGAAGATCCTATTAGCAGACGTGCTGTGATTGAACTGACAGAGAACCCTTTTCTTATGACTAGCTATATTTTATAACTTGCTTCAGTTTATTTCTACACATCACAGAAAGAATTATAAAGAACTCCCAAAATACCTTGAAATGATTGACTTTTCAGGGTGTGATTGGGCAGGCTTGCCTACACATGGAGCTGGCCTTGTAAGTCTTCACACATTAGTATGTCGAGGACATTCACCTGCCATGTACAGCCTAAGACTAGTAAATCATAACCCCTTCTTCATTGCTTGATTGCTCTGCTGTCTGTTCCTTTGGACAAAGACGTTAAACCCCGTCCCGCCTTTTGCTTCTTTGAAATGCTTGCCGCCTTGTCATGGAACTCGATTCATCAAAATGCCAGGGGAAGCAGAAGCATCCGACGCACTAGTTGACCACCTGAAGACATCACAGGGTTGATCCGTACTCTCACATACATATCCACCTAACAGCTTCATTGATGCTACTGAGCAATTAGGAAGAAGTCAAGGATGTGGACCTACAGATCATAAGCAAGGTTCTTGGTACACTGCCTCATTTTTGTGCCTGCTGCTGTTTTCATGCTCCCCGAGATAAAGGATACATAAGAGTAAGTCGAGGCTAGCAAGTGCTACCCTAGTTATCATTAATTAGTATCCATGTGACTTGTGGCTTCTGCCAGAGTGTGTTTCCCTTTGCAGTGCATCTGCTGTCGCCACCTGACATTAACCGCCTCTCTCTGATCTTTGTTTTATGTACCTCTTTTTCTGTAACTTTGTTTCCATAAAGCAGTAACGACCTGCAAAATGTATCCCTTATATTCCTGTTTTATGTAATTATTAATTTAGCTGTCTGTTGGGCTAATGCAGCCTAGTGGCATTACAGTACAATTAAGGGTGTAGAGTTTATACTCAAACACAGAAGAACTATAAGTTATTTTTTAAATGTTGACTTAAAGACTTGGGATGGTGATCAGAGATAGAAGAATTGAATTCCAAATTCTTCCGGCACTGCCAGTGAAATATTGCATCACAGACCGCTCCTGTTTTCAATCCAAGGGGCTCGAGGCACAGCGTTTTTGAGTAACCAAACTCTTGTTGTCTCAGCCAAACAGACGGAAGTAGATGTTTGTTATGATTTATGGGAAAAGCAATTATATTATCAAATTCCTTTCAACCAGGAATAAAGCAAGCACCTGCAACTAACACAGCTCTATGTGGAACAAGATGAACTTTATGGAGGCCAGCGAGGAGTAACTTTCCATAATCCAATCTAGAAAGAAATAGTTCCTAAAATAAGGTTGTTAGGTCTTGTTCAGTAATAAACTGCCTCATACTCCAAAGCAATCTAAGTTGGTGGGATATGCTTCACAGCAGTGGTTTGTGATTGTAGGTTGTGTCTGTTGTCAAGGATGAAATCCAAAGATTTAGGCGTATCCCCAATGGATGGTTTACAATTCAGGAGAGTACAGGAGTCCAACCATGTTTGACCAGGCAGGTTGGATTTTTTGTAGAAATGAGCAAAACACTGTTTTTTGAGGGGTTACACTTTAAATGATGATTGTACGTCATGCAGAAAATTCTTCAATGTTTTGGAGAAGAGAGATATATCCTTTGGATATGTGATCTTGAGGTACAACTGGGTATCGTTAGCATATTGATGATAAAATATGCCAGTTTACTCAGGAGTAGTTCCAGATATAAATTAATAAGTGCAAGGGACAGCATAGAGTCTTGAGGAACCTCTTGTTGCTGACTAACACTGCTGGACACAGTTATCTAATTTAACCACTTGTGTTTGCTTAGACAAGCAGGAAGTGAACCATTTTCACACTAAGTTGATTATGCTAATTATGATGTCGGTGTCGGACCCACCGACATCTGCCCCTGCAGTCCGCCCGCCGCATTACGATGCGGCGGGCGGAGGCATCGGGGGCGGAGGCACCGTCCGCGGCGCTTCCGACGGGCTCAATGAGCCCGCCAGTGCATCGGAATGACAACATAATCCCTTAATGACGGCGGTTCTGCCATCGGGATAACGATGTTGGTTTCCGACAGCCATTCCATATCGGCCTTTCTGACATGGAAAGGCTGTCAGAAAGAGACATTTGGGGCCCCTAGCAGGACCCCCTTGCCCCCTGGCCCTCCGCTATGGGGCCCTAAACATCCCTGAACTGTGTGGCAGGCACCGTGAGAGAACATCCATTTCACTATGGCAACTTGTGCTGCGGGCCTTTTCCACCTGCTGCACAAGCTGCCATTATGAAATGGATGTTGCTGACCGCCGTGTGGGCGGTAGCATTCAAACTGGGATGTCAGAACCATCGACCTATAGTCGGGCAGTTCCAGACCGATACGGTGTCGGGCTGACTTACCATCGTAATCAGCCCCTAAGTCTTCGACATCCATTTGTTCTTCAAGGAAATTTATCAGAGAGATATGATTGACGGGATCAAAAGCAGTAGAAAGGTCTAGCAATATAAGCAGACATGAATTTCCCAAGTCAAGGAAGCAGAGTGTGTCATTTACAAATTGTAGGAGAGCAGTTTCCATGCTGTAACCTTGTCTGAATCCAGATAGAAAATTCTCGAGGAGATTGTTACTCGTCATTGATGAGAAATTTGCGAGGCTACTGCGCTTTCCATCATTTTCCCTAGAAAAGAAGTCTCGAAACAGGAGAAAAGGGTTAAGCTCCTAAGCATCGGATGAGGGTTTCTTCAACTACTGGGACTTTCCCAATTTTCAGAGAATCTGGGAAAGCACCTTGCACTAGCGCCACATTCACTAGAGTGGTAGAGTAAATTGTGTTTGACCTTTTCCTTACAAATGTTTCCAGGCACATCAGCAGTAAAGAGGTTCGAGGGTTTCAATTTGGCTATAATTTCAAGTAACTCACACTGATATTTTAGAAAAATGAGACGAGCTCATCTGAGCTTTACGATTCAGGTGGAAATTAAACAAAATACCTTCTCAGTGAAAAACTTTATAAAATTTCTGCATTTGGATTCGGGGCTGTGGACTGTGACCAAAGGTGCTTGGTTGATAGATTGTCCATCAAATAAAAGGTTTGAGCAATTCTTGGAAGTGTCCGATAGCAATTTGATGTGGGCTGAATTTGCCCTGTAAATCTGATTTTTATAATGCCTTTTGGCAGTCAAACCTAAATCATCTTAGAAAAAGAGGTGGATTGTCTTAATTTATTCTGGGGTTTTCTCTGGGATTTTCTTTCTTCAAAAAAGCATTTCAAGCGCCAAGGATAAGAGGGATTCACGCTTTTCTTCTTACATTTCATAGGTGTGTAATCCTCCAAAAGTTTTTTAACTGTGAAGACTAAGGGGCAGGTGTATCAAGCAAAATTGCGTTCGCAAACGCCGAAATTCGCAGAATTTCGGTGTTTGCGAACGCAATTTTGCTTAGTGGTATGTATTAAGGCAAAACTGCCTCGCAAAATAAGGAATCGTAAAATTTGCGATTCCCTATTTTGCGATTGCATTTAAGGAATCGCAAATTGCGATTCCTTAAATCCAATGTAAGAAGCACCAAAAAGTGCAATTTGGCCTTAAGGAATCGCAAATTACCACCAACTTCAAGTTGGTGGTAATATGCGATTTCTTTGAAAAATGCACTTTTTAGCATTTTTCAAAGTGCCATGAGGCGCACATACATGCCCTTAGGGCATGTATGTGCGCCACATGTGCACAAATACATGTTTCAGGGGTGCAACAGGGTGTCAAAAGGACACCCTGGCACCCTTGAAATTGCATTCTCAATTTGCGATTCTCTAATTGCGATTCGCAAATTGAGAATGTCTTCCCATTCATTCCTATGGGCCTCTACGCCCATAGGAATGAATGGGAAGGTATTCCTTAATTGCGAATCACAATTTGCAATTCGCAATTAAGGAATATTAAGGAATCGCAATTATTATTGCGATTCCTACATACATAGCATTTTGCGATTCCTTAATAGCAATTCGCTAAAATTCGCTATTAAGGAATCGCAAATGCAATCCTTGATACATCTGCCCCTTTGTTATCTAGCTCAATGGGTAAGACTCGCTCGTCTTCATGTCAATGGCGAAACGAAACTTGAGGGGGGCCCCTGCAAGGTATGTGGAGGGGCCCCCTACGGACTCAATCAGGAGCTCTCCGGCCGGAATACTGTGCTGAGGGTCCCCAAGGCTTGGGGCCCCCCTGCACCGCGAGGGCTGCGGGGTCTGTGTTACTCGCCTGCTTCATGTCTTGCAATTTTGACCTCGACTTTGTCCTGTATTTTTGATATTTACAGTCAGTGCCGTGTTCCCTTATTTGCTTGTTGTCTCATTCTTTCAGCTAGTCTGCCATTCTAGACTGCACTAGTTTTCCACTTCTGCAACAATTCGCTTATGCTTATGTTATTTTTACACTTCTTTCATAGACAGTTTGTTTGCTTTAGCAAACAGATTGTCCTATAATTTCTTTCTGCTTGCCTTTGCGTTCTGCCCAATTTACTTGATTTGGTTCGCCATTCTGGCCTTACGTCTGTGCATTTTGCTTCTTCTTGGATACTCCTTTATTTCTTGACAATCATTGTCCCGTGTCCCCATCGATACAATACTTATTATTCCTTTGCAAAGAGATTGACCTCCAAATGACCCGTGTTAGATGGAGGTTTATACTTGTATGTAATTTGGCACCAATGCTTAATTTGTGCTGGTGGTTTCCGGTGCTCAGCACCGGCACATAACTGTCAATACCGGGACTTACGGCAGCCTGCCACATGGTGGCACTGTTTGTCTGATTTAGAGATGAGCATATCAGTTGCTTATTAATTCAAAATACATTAAAAATACCTGGTGCCCAAGCCATTCTTATAGCGTTGGGGTCCTAGAATAGTCTGAAATGTCACACTTGTAGGAGTGTGATGGTTAGTAGTTGTGTTGGTACTGTCGCTGGCAGAGGCAAGGGTAGAGCGAGCTGTGGTAGCCTCCTGCCGAGAGCCCTGGCACTTATTGTTTTACAAATTAAGCATTGGAACTTGGCACTGAATGCTGTTTAAGAGGAATTGTCCATAAATCCATCCAGTTGCACCCTGATACGCTTTCCTCATGTATTATTCTGTATTTGACCCTTTGCATCCACACACATAATATACCCGTATATGAGGTCATGCGTAGAGAGTATGAGTTTTCGCAAGGATAGGAACAGTATAGAAGCACTGAGATGTTTTTGCTTCCTCAACATTGCTCTGGCACTTTCTCAACCCACTTGCTATTGTACTGCTGCTACTGTACCGCTCTTCTGCTTAGTGCTTTTGTATTCTTTGGTTTTCTCTTTGGTGTGTGACCTTTTCCTATCCATGTGTGCAGATTTCTATCCTGGACCCCTGTGTGTTACCGCTTTACCTGGATACGTGGTCAAAGCAACTGGCATATAGCCTGTTACTATGTAATGTTCAGATTATTTTATGCCAGTTTCCTATGCACGAGTTAGACCCATCTGATTTACCATAAAGAATTGTTTAACCTCATTCCCCAACTTTCTAAATGTGTCTTTTGGGGCATGGATGCTGTAAACCTGATGACGTGGAAAAATTGGTTCTTATTGTTCCAACTTCAAAGCGATCAACTTAGTCTCAGGTTTGGACAGATTTAGTTATAAACAGGTCTCAGACATCCAAGCACAAATATAGCACTGGGGTGGCCTACCTTATGATGATCGTGCATCCGGTTTTGTGTACTTTGTAATATAATATATTGCATGTAGCTATGGAATATGATACTATGGCCTTGATTACAAGTACGTCATTATTTTGCGATTCCTGCTCTAACACCTGTTCAAGCAGAGGTCACAATTAAAATAGCCTCTATTATGAGAAACTTGAAATATGTGCTATTTATTATCAAAACTGATAAACTGCAATCCCCAGTTATCGGATTTTATCAGGTGAGATAAATAGCACACTACCCTCCATTGTTCTCCTAATCAGGGCTTTAACTGGGGGTGAATTTAAGAATGATAAGAAGACTTTCAGCGCTGCAGACAAAACAGCATTTTGTCTGCCTTAGTCCTTCCCGTAGAGTTTTTCAGGTTTTTTGTTGTAAATTTGCTCCAACTTTCAGTAGAACCCAAACGCAGCTGCCTTTCCTCCTCGTATGGAACCGACTCATGGGAGAATTTCGCAACTGGCTATTTCCACTTGTCTTTCAGCTGGTTTTATCTTGTATGCCAACTGTGCCTTTTAGAGATGGGTGTGATTTGGACTTATATTCGAGAAGAAAGCATGTGCTAGTGGTGTTAGTATGTTAGCACGCATGCTATATATGCTTGGTTTATTTTCTTGATTTTTGCAAAGCTTTATTGTTGGAGAAGCTGCTGGGCTCTCATCAATCAAAAAAACACATGCATTAGACGTGCTGGATGTAGGCTTCCACAGAAGTTTGTGAATATTACATTAGTGTTAGACCCAGTGGTTTCTGGCTGGCTGGGACGCATCGAAGCCAGACAGAATTCACCTTCCTAGATAGGATGAGTACGATTCCCTTGTCTGATAACCTGTGCTGACCCTTGGGTAACTTGGCACAGAACAGTCAGGATCCTCCTCAGGGTCAAAGTGTAAAGTGTTGGCAAAACACCACACTCACAACACAATGCGTACGCTACAAAAAGAGACTTCACACAGTATGTATAAAACACTGGTCTTTGTATTACACACACATTGAAATCAACACGACATACACATTGAATATATACTTTACAGTTATATGCAATTGTAGAACTCTTCCATTAGCAGCAGAATGGCATCAACATATTTGCACTATTCAGAGGCCACGCCGCAGGAGTCGTGACCTCCCCGAGGAGCGAGGGAGAATATAGAGGCAGACCTGCGGCTCACTGGCTGACCCAGGTGCCGCATAGAGAAAGTGGCAAGGCCCTGACTGCGACCCCACACAGACACAGGCTGCGGCATGGGGGCGGAGATGGCCGCTGCACCATGAGAGGTCCAGTAAACGAGTCTCGCTCGTGGTGGCTGCCGATGGACTGATGGTGACCACACTGAAAGCACAGCGACCCCGCTGCCTGGAGCAGGCGGGAGACCTACGTTGGGGGCCTTGATATCCCTACTGTGTGCCCTGGGGAAGATCCCGAAGACCACAGATACACAGGGTGCATGGCCCGCGAAGTTTCTGGATGATGGAGGAGCCCCGAAAGGGAACAGACCAGCTGGCAGCCTTCCCCGCCTCTCCTGGTTACCCTTTACATGCGGCGAGTGGGGGCACAGCACTGGGACTACATGATTCAGCATTATACAGGTATGGACGATCAATGGGCACTGACAACCCCCCACAGAAGCTGTTGAGGCCCGGGGGAGAGAGTAAGCAGCAGCAAGCTGCTACGACTGCTGTGTGTTGGAAGTATGTGACAGAGGGGCACTGCCTCGAAGGAGCGAGTGAACTGTGCCCCCGTACATGACATTTAGAGACCGCTGTTTGCTGATGGCCACAAAAGAAGTTCCTGGCTCCCCCCACCCACCCTTACTTACATGTTTGATACAACACAACACCTTCAGTTGCCACTGACGGGGCATGGTCTGGCTGAAGACCCCCCCAAGCTTCCCCCCCTAAATTCATCATAGCCATGCTGACAACTCCTCTTGCACCGGCGTACCTGATCTGCTAGGTGGAAACCATCATGGAAGAACACACGTGGATGTTTGACAAGATTCTGCAAGCCATTCACAACTCCAAAATTGCAATGGAGGCCCAGTTGGGAGCAATACAGATTGAGACTGGTCTGCTGTGGGCGAACCACGCCAAACTGGAACCCTCCCTGATCACAATGAGGCCTTCCATGGTGTCCATGCAAGACCAACTGAAGGCGCTTCAAACGGAGGTACGGGAACTTAAGGTGCAGGTGGAAGACGTAGAGGGGAACTCCAGGCACAACAATATACGCTTCCTGAGCTTCCCTGAAAGATCAGAAGGCCCCAATATGGAGCTTTTCTTAGAGGAGTAGCTGACATCCACAGTCCTGGTGGCCCGTATCCCGAAATGTTTCTACATTGAACAGGCACCTAGGATATACGCCCAGTGATAGCACACCTGTTAAATTTTAGAGACAGGGACCTCCTCTGCAGATATTTAGAGCAAAGGGCCCCTGGACCTACAATGGGATCTCTATAACAGCCTATCCATACTACACGGCGAAAGTAGAGAAACAGCACAATAATTTCGGGGCTCTCAAAGCGCAGTTCTGCACCATGGGTCTGTCCTATGCACTGCTCTTCCCAGCGAGGCTCAGAATAGTGGAAGGAAATGAGACCCACTTCTTGTCCTCGCCAGAGGAGGCCTGGACCTGATTGCGATCCAAGGGGGCAGACTATCTGGGGCCAGGAGGGATGACCTACTGGGCATGTCCAGGGGAAAGCCCCATTGCCGCCAGCCCCAATGCCCGTGATCACGCCCCACCGAAGAACAGGCAGCTAACGAGCGAGCACAGCTGGTGGCTGAGGTCTCCTTGCATTGTGCAAACAGATACCAGGTCCTGGCCCCGGACACGGATCTGGAGTAGTGGATGGGGGCTCCTGACTCTGTGGTCTCAGAGGAAGAGATCACTAGCTCACCGGAGAGAAAAACTTGTAGGGGGATACCGGAGCAGTGATGATGGTGCGGTGGTGAGTGACGAGGGTTGATACCAATTGAACGTGATATGTAGGGAAGGGGTCTGGTGGTCCCCAATCATTCCGGAGAATGAGGGGTGTACTTCATCGGAACACAGACTCCGAACTTGAGGACTTTAGACACTCAGGCATCTTTCTTGGACTGCTCTCCTATAAACTTCTGCAAGGACATTACTAGCACTGGGTCAAGATTTTGCCGATTGACACTGTGAATGGGGTGTTATGGCACAATGCATATTAGTGTTCAAGCTAAGGGTGTGGGAGTTATTGTTCTGTTACAGTTACAGGTTTGTGTTCTGATGGGTGGAGTGACCCTAGAGGGGGAGGGGGGCTGCCGGGGAAGTCCTGAGACACAGGTATTTGCCCCTGAGTTCAACTGGAGATATTATGGCTACAACCTATAATGTACTCACATGGAAACATTTGGGGAATGGTGACGTCCGTGAGGTGTTTGGGACTGGGTGCTCAGCATATGCAAGAGGGGTCCTCATTTGGATAGCCCCAGGGGTACCCTGTGTGCACAGTAGAGTGATAATAGACACGGCAGGCCAATATGCACTACTAGAGGGTGTGCTAGATGGCCATCCCCTGTCAGTGGTGTCCCTATGTGTCCTCAACACTCTTCAGGGGGACTTTCTTAACACCCTGTCCCTGACTATGCTCAGGGACCCTCAAGCTCCAGGGTTCTGGGGTGTAGACTTCAACTGTATACAATGCACAGAGGTAGATTGTTCAGTACTCCCATCCCTGGGACACAGGGAATCCACGCAACAAGACGCTGGATGGAGGTGGTACAGTTGCATGACATATAGTGGTTGGGACACCCTGGGGAAAAGGTGTACTCGTACTAGGCCCCAGGTCACCAGATACACACCAGACTGGACTATATTATCGGTACCACTGAGTGCTGGTCCATGGTGATCAGCTCGGAGTACCTGGGCCGGATCTTAACAGATCACAGCCCTCTCTGAGTCACATTCAGATGGGGGTGGAGTGTGCACTCCGATACCGACATGGAGACTGCGTTCGGAGGCTCCCCTTGACACGGTCTTCAAAAACACAGTCAGCACACACTTGAAATCAGTAGATCTGGCCACGATCCTCTTTAAATGACAGACAGTAATGTCATGGAAGGCAGAGCAACCCATCCTCTGAGACCTGCTGGCTCCGGATGGTACATAAGTGGGCAGTGGCAGATGCCATGGCCTGTGAAATGAGACAACGAGGAGGAGCTGGAGCTGTCACGCTGTGGGACACCTATGTGCTCAAACAGACAAACTGGGTGACCCCACGTAATGCTGTTCATTATTGGAGACCAAGATGGGCCACCCCTGACAAGGGTCATACCTGGCTTGGGGCCCACTGCGGCCACCACACTCCCCACACCTTGCAGTGCCTTGTTTGACACCTGTCATGTACTTCCCCTCACTGCTGCTGCCCCACGTTGACAGCCCCCTACTACTTGATGATCATTGTAGACAGATTCTCCTTGCAGACTGGTGCCACCACCCATAAAGGAACCAGTTCTGTGTTGTTTTCGTTACACGTCTTACAATACTAGCTATTGTGATACGTCTCAGTGGACACCCAAGCGAAACAGGATGCTGGCGGATGGCCAAGCCACCACACCACTGCAACGTGGGCCCTATATGACTACCAATCGAATGTATGCATTGATTTTTGTGTTCATTAATGTATCGCCACATGCTGTAAGAGTCTCAGTGCTATTACCTATTTGCATACCTTTGTTGGCCGATTAATGTGATATATAAAATGATAATGAAGACATATCAAACAAAACAAAAACCTCGCAAAGTGCTTTTGTTAGTGAACACAACATTTTCTTTAAACTGTGTGCTGTCCATCTTACTTGCCAATGCGCTTTCTATCTTTGCTCTGCGGGGTTGCTAGATGAAACTTGTTTTGTTTTGCCACTGTCTGATTTCTTGCATGCTTTATTTCTGTACTTCTCGGTGCACCAACAGAACAGTGACGTGGCTGCGTTTGTGCTGAGGGAGATGAACTATCTAGCGCGAGCATGTTCGTCGAATTAAATGCATCAGCTAGTGTGTCTGCCGTCTTCTCTGGGGGTTCTTTATATCTTGAAACCACCATCTCCTTTCACAAAGAGAATCGATCTTCTGTCACGATCTGGCAGTGATATCAGTCATTCCCGACCTTGGACGTATTCTAACACGAGATCTGCGAATCGGAGGCGGCCAGCCTCGACTGAGCTGGAATTCCCCGGGTCTGTTTGCAGGGCTCGAATGCCCTCTAGTTGGTATTGACACAACAGGAGGAAGTTCTTTATTTCATTCAGTGAAAGGCCTGCAGCACGTGGACCTTCAGGAATAGGCTCGGTCAAGAAGAAAAAGGAATGTGCTCCAGCAATAACTGAAGGTTCTCCAGGAGCCAAACGCGTGGTAATTTGCAATAATTGAGAATTAATGACAGACTGTTCATCAGGGCTTTTCATGCTTGTGGAAGCCCCGAGTGGTGATGCCTTATGGAAGAGAGAGATGAATGAAGAGGCAGAAAGTGTGTGAGATTTAGAGAAATACAAGAAGAATAAAACAGAACGCATATAACAATTGATCGTTTCTCCAGTCCTGTAAATGCGATCCACGTGGTCAATTAATTCTTTATGTAAACTTCTAGCACAGTGAGCCTGGCACAAAGCCTAGGTCAAGGAAAAAAGGGTGCTGCATTTGTGAATCAGAATTAACGATTTTCGCAAGACACAGTTTGGGTAGTCCCTGAGGATCCTCTGTGCTGTGGCCTTGCAATTGGTTCGGAAAGGAGTGGTGGTCTAGGGGGGAGTTCCCTTTTTCTTATTAGAAGAATGGAAACTTTAATATGAACGTATATTGTAAAGAGCTGTTTTGCATGCCCAATATTGCAAATCGGTATAACTTTATATGTCAGAGACAGAAGATGCTGTCACGTGAGATATGAAACTTGTTTTCACATAGTACTTCGTACTGCTCTGCTGTCGTTTCTCAGCACAGTAAATAACAAATGCTGCTATTTCCAATTTGTGGTACTCAATTAACCATCCATATGCCAGTGGTGAGCACTGCCTTGCTGGGCCATCTTGTTGGTACACGGAGCTTTTGCTTCACGTCCCCTACATTTCTTCACTCCTTTCAGAAAGAATGAGTAGCCGCAGATGAATTCCAAAGGTTGTCCTAGACCAATGGATCCCAGTGTACCAGAGGACAGCTGGTAATATACAAATGTATGTTGGTCTGTGCGTCAACGGACTAGGATATCTCAATCCTCAATGTCTTGAAAATGAGGATGTGTTGTTGTTTTGTAGCTCTACCCTTGAGTTACAATGGGGCAGCACCCCTATCATTATTGAGTCTCCTTGAGTGCCCAGAGTTGGAGACAAGAATTCATGGCACCAGCAACATGCTTGACACACCACAATTCTTAGAAAAGGCTATCGGAGACTTACAAGATATCCATGAGAAAAATTCTGGTTCGTGTCAGCGTTTGGAATGGTCTCAGATAACGGATCACTAATACCCTTAGGCTAAATTTACCCCTCCCAAAAAAGACTATACAGAGAAAGCCAGATGCATTTCCATATATTATGGACACAGTCATTTGAATTTAATTGGAACCTGGATGTCTTTTTGGTAAGTTGTTCTTAAAGATCTACAGTTCATTGAAACATGAAGGCACAGTCCTATAATTGAGACATTTGTGGAAAAGCACTCAGCGACATATCGTATTTTAGGAAATCACACGTGATCACAACCTGCAGGCAGGCTGCATGTGAAAGAGTAATAGAATTGTAAGGAAATGTATACCCATCCTAACAAATGCTGATGATGTAGCTCTCCTGGCTCTCACTCTAAACACACTGAAGAACCTGATAAACTCTAATGTCACATATATAGAAGGGCTTGATTTAAATATAAATCTAACCAAGACCCATGTATGGGGAAAAATGCTTCAAATTAAACCATATTTCATTAGAAATTCTTCTAAACTATGAGCCAAAGTGTTCCCTTATTTGGTAATATTATTTGAAAACAACAGTAAGTGGCAGAGTCATATCAATCCTGAAAGGATAGAGTTCATTAAAGTTATAGGATCAGTACTGGACTTCTCATTGAGATTATGTTGCAGACCCATAAAACATATGGTTAGAATATATCAAAGTGCAGGGTTTTGGAAATTGCTAATATTGGCTTAGAGCCCGACATAGCGGGCTCTACCGGCCATTAAAGTCCCGCTCCAGCGTTAAAGGCCCGAGCCAAAGGTGAGGGCCTTAAACAAGGGAGCGGGCCTTTTATTGGCCGGTAGAGCCCGCTACGGAGGGCTCTAAGGCTATTAGAACATTCCGCCCCTAGAGGGCAGAATGTTCTAATTTGTAAAACAAAGGCCTCATGGAGCCCGAGAGGGCTGAAACCCCCTCGGGCTCCACGAGGCCTTTGTTCACAGCAACAGCTGTAAACAAACATTGGATTGTTGATGCTCCGGGCTTCCCTCAGCCATTAGAAGCCTGGAGCACTCCATTGTCTTCAATGGAGCGCTCAGCGTTCCAATGTTCTAAAATATCTTCATATTGAAGAAAACAGATTTTGTGGGCACTTATTAGGCCTTCTGCAGAGCACGCCCAATTTCTCCTCCCATGAGGAATTGGGTCATCCATGTTTAGAGGAGATACTTTAAATAGTCCCATTATGGCTCTCTGTCTGGCCCAATCCAGCGGCCGGATTAAACTGGGAGACCATGGTAGATTAAAACAGGAAGGATGCAATAAAAATAACTTGGCTAAATAATGTAAAAAATCTCTGCTCAGGAATTGGAATGCTCTCAAATTTTTGATGACCTTTGTTCAATCCTCTCAAGGGATAAACAATGGGCAAGCTATTTATGAGAGGAGGTCTACATAGATTGACGGAAGCCCTGGAACTTCATAAGCCTAGTATTAGAACCCAAAATATTAATAAGATTTTTCTGTCATGGAACCAGATTTAGAGCCCGATTTAATGTTTGGCGGGCAGGTACTCCGTCACAAACATGTCGGATATGCCGTCCACCTTATTAAAAGTGCATTATAACTTAATGCACTTGTAATAAGGTGTACAGGATATTCGTCATGTTTGTGATGGAGTACATATATGCAAAACTCTTAAATCCGGTTCTTAGATTGGATATTGTGCACACATGAATGTAATCCCCTGCTAAGTTTAGAATGTGGATCTTCCACTGTATGTTTTAATTTCCCAAGGGCTGAGCATTTTTTGATATTCCAGAATTATGCTCTTGTGATGGCATGTCTGCTTTGACTACCGTACATCTCATGCCCATAGCATACCTGCCTTAAATGTATTTGCTCTAATTTTAGAATTAATCATTTTAGGACCTGCCATTCAACTTCCTTTCTGTCAACAACAATATAGTCCATCAGCGTGTTATCATGTCCGCTGTTATCTGTGCAATATTGTGAAGGTAAGGAAGCATATGTTTGAGATTTATTTCAGTTTTCAAGATTGCTGTTTTAATTACTCTAAAGTTTGAATTTTATGCGATTATGTTTTGTGGGTTAATGATTAATGATGTTAAAGGACATAAAATATTTTTAATTGATCATTAGAGTAATTAGTATTTTTGATTACTTCTCTAGGTGTTACGGATATCTTCAGAGCATGCTACAGCCACAACAAATGAAAGCACAAGATGTCTCCACTCGATCTAATTCTAGATTAAGAGAGTAAATCCTGTATTGCTAAATCAGTATTTGTCTTTAAATTTCATTCATTTGAATTATTTTACGGTTTTTAAACTTCACTGTTCCTCTATTTTGTAGGCCAGAGGCGGCTCCCCATCTAGGGCAGAGGAGTGTCGCCCCCCTGCTGCAAGCCTGCAACCATAGCAAAAGTAAATGGTAATAAAGTGGTCATTACCATTTTATTAGAACCAATCAATCAGGGAATTGTAAGCGCGCTACTCACCTGTGAGGAACTCAAGGTGCTGGGGGGGTGTGGGGGTACACAGATCCGTTCAGCCGAAGAGCCAGGTCTTGAGAGTCTTTCTGAAAGTGTTTAGGGTGGGGGCGTGCCTGATGTCTACCGGTAGCTCGTTCCAGGTCTTGGCTGCAATGTGGGAGAACGATCTTCCGCCTGCTCTGGCTCTGTGGATGCGCGGGGTGTCAGCCAGTGCGAGGTTGGAGGATCGGAGGTTTCTTTTGGGTACGTGGAAGTTTATTCTGTCGTTGAGGTATTTGGGTCCGTTGTTGTGTAGGCATTCCTAGGCGTGAATGAGGATTTTGAAGGTGACTCTCTTCTCCACGGGGAGCCAGTAGAGTCTCCGCAGGTGTTGGCTGATGTGTTCGTGCCGGGGGATGCCGAGGACGAGTCTGGCCGCGGTGTTCTGTATTGTTTGGAGTTTGCGTAGAAGGGACTTGTTGTTGCCGGCGTAGAGAGCGTTTCCGTAGTCCAGTCTGCTGGTGATGAGTTCGTGGGTGACTGTCTTCCTTGACTTAGGGGGGATCCATTTGAAGGTCTTGCGAAGGATGCGGAGGGTGTTGAAGCCGCTGGAGGTGACGGTGTTGACCTGTCTGTTCATGGCGAGTGATGAGTCGAGTATGATGCCGAGATTCTTTGCATGGTCTGAGGGGGTAGGTGGGCTACCGAGGGCGGCGGGCAACCAGGTGTTGTCCCATGCTGAAGGGGTGGTTCCAAGGATGAGGACTTCTGTCTTTTCGGCGTTGAGTTTGAGGCAGCTGTTGGTCATCCAGACTGCGACGTCTTGCATTCCTCTCTGGAAGTTGAGTTTTGCTGTGGTGGGGTCTCTGGTGAGGTAGAGGATGAGCTGGGTGTCGTCAGCGTAGGATACGATGTTGAGGCCGTGCTTTCGGATGATGGCTGCGAGGGGGGCCATGTAGATGTTGAAGAGGGTCGGGCTCAGAGATGACGCCTGTGGGACTCCGCAGGTGACGTCCATGGGGGCAGAGAGGAAGGGCGGTAGTCTGATCCTTTGGCTTCTTCCGGTGAGCAACGATCGAATCCAGTCCAGGGCCGTTCCTTGTATGCCGGCGTCATGTAGTCTGGTGATTAGTGTGCGGTGAGAGACGGTGTCGAAGGCTGCGGACAGGTCGAGGAGGATGAGGGCTGCGGAGTGGCTTTGGTCCAGGAGAGTGCGGATATCGTCTGTGGCGGCTAGTAGGGCGGTCTCTGTGCCAAGTGCCAATTGCTCGTCCAGCCCAAGTGTGAGGGTGGGGGGCAGGCCATTCCTGCTGATTGGCAGCAGTAATGCCTTGGCCAGCCTAAAGTCTTACGGGCGCATGTCAGATTGACCAGCTTTCTTGCGACGGCCAGCCTGACATGTGCATTTCAGACCTCTCCAACCCAAGTTGTGTTAAACAGCCGGGTGGAGCACAGACACAGGCCCCCAGTCTCAAAAAGAGTGCTGGGTTAGCCTGCTCCTTCCAATCCTGGCACTTTATGAGAGCACCTCCTGGATTGGTAAAGTTAGTTATCTCTGCTCTGAGACCCCGTGCTCGGATCCACATCCTGCAGCTGCATCGAAGGCAACATTCTATTATATGGTTTAATATAATAAAACAAAAACAAAAGCTTGTTGAGTGATATAATTAGGTGTTAAATATTGTAACATTTACTCTTTCCAGCCACAGCGCTTGCCTCAGCAAATGAATGACCCTATGAGGCAGTTAGTGAAACACGCAGTCAGTGCTTCATAGTTTTAAGAATTCCCAAAAGTAAAAAAGGCTTTAAAATGTGTTTTTCTGGAATCCGGGTGAATAAGTCTAGTTACATCCATATTTCACCTAGGAACATCAGGCTGGAAGAAAGAGATTAATGTTCAGGTATTTAAATAATGGCCGCATGCATGAAAGGTCCACAATATTTTCCATCTAGGCATTAGTGGTTTCTAAATTTTCTCATTTTCTCATTTGCTGCTGAAGTTCTCTCACTGCTTTAAAATTCAAGATACCTCGCACAATACCATGAACTAAATTAGGCAAAGGGACGGCGGTAGTTAACACCAATGTGTCTAATGCGCCAGATTGTGGGGTGGCTGTGATGGAGCAAGGACTCGTAAAGAAGGAGACTTGCTCGAAAGTGATCCTCTCGTTTAACTTGCTAACGAATTACTAACCGTGTCTTGTAAATAATAACACGCACCACAGAAACACGCGGGTTAGCGAAGTTTGCTTATGTGTGTACTAATGAAAATAACAATGAAAACGGACTAATACAGCTTTAAACGGGGAAATCTTTACCGCACATGCGTCAATTGCATCTACGCAATATGACGAGGTAATGCTTGGAGGTAAATTCTAGTGCATGTGCAGAAGGCATTAAAATGGAGTCTTGAAGACTCACGTGCATGGCATCTGCTTAGCCGAAATGAAAACCAGCTATTTTACTAATGCTAATGCGGGGAAAGTATTAATAAGTAAAGAGGGTTAGAGTAGAGATGGGTGGTATACAGTGAGACCGTTTATTTGTGAAAGTAACATTTGTCTTTTTGACTTTATTATTAGTGCGCATTTGGGCCTCTCGAGAATGACCAAAGTAAGCTGAGTCACATGATTTGTGCGCAGGCCCACAAGAAAGTTAACCCCGAAGGATGACCGAGTTTTTGACAGCCGTCCAAGGACGATAATGATGTGCCCTGAGAACGGAGGGTGAAGAGTTCAGCCAAGAAGTCTCTTATTCATGATTTTGAAATAAATGTTACTAATAAAGTTTGGATATGTATGGGAACGAAAGAAATGAATAAAGTTTAAGGGGATGGGTTTTGCAAACAATGGAATGATAGAATAAAAGTAATATGTAAGCATGGTGTGATGATCATCCCCTTTGCCTGACCAATTAGATTTCGTATTTTACGATATTGAAACTTTAGTGGGTGGTACATGATGAACAAAAGGTATAATTGAGGTAGCTTTTAGTTAGTTAGGTAGCAGAGCTCGGGATGCTGTCTGGGAGTTTGTGTTGCTGAGATGCTGACACAGGGAGGGGTGCTGTGAGATGCTGATGAAGAAACCGATTGCAGAACCTTCTATCCTAATTTAATTGGGTTAGATAAGAAGATCGCGGAAGAAATAAAGGAGGAAGAGAGTGTCAGAGAGGGGTGCGACGCAGCCGTCGGTATTTAGATAGGTCAAGTATCCTGTCCTGATTCCTGTCCTGAAGTCTTTGTCTCCTGATCTATCTCGGGGGACCCTCACCAGCCCTTTGGCCAGGGGGTTGGTCTTCACACCATCCTTGGTAATTATTATTTCTTGTCCGTTTGTAGATGTTCTTTTCTCTCTATCCTCTCTTTTCTGAGCATAGTTATTGCATGAGTCTGAAGTATTTTTGTTTAATGATTATTTCGATTGAATTTACACTCTTATGAATGAGGGTGTTTGTGCTGAAGTTTTGAGATGGTTCACATTCATTTAATTTAGATTAAGATTTTAAAACTTCCCGAGTCTGTGGTTATTTACTTTAATTAAAGAACAGTTAAGAATTATGTTCATTATCACCATCAATTAGTTCAACTAATGGTCCATCGACCAGAGGAAAGAACTTTTTGATCAGTGAAAGGTTAGTTAGGAATGTTAAATAACTAATCTTGAGAAATATGAAATTATAAACTAAAAACTCCAGCGGTCTACTCGATTCAGAGTGTGTTGTGTTTTATGGGCCCAGGTGAGTATATGGTAGCGGAGTATCTGTTGTTAGTATACCGCTGGATCAGCTGGACAGCAGATGTGCACTACAGTGTTTTCTTTCACTCGGGCGATGTGCTACATGAATAAAGCGATATATGTATATAGGTCCAAGACATGTATGTGCAATCAAACATGTAGCACCCACACTTCAGTGGTGTATGGCTGGTAAGTTAGATGTTATGTTATGTTAAAAGGGTTTTATAAAGCGCTCATACACCGGTTGGTTTCATGGCGCTGATACTAGGAGATGCCGAACCTGGAACAGTTTATTCGTAGGCCTGGATGTACAGCCATGTTTTGAGGGATTTTCTGAATCTCAATAAATCAGTTATTGACCTGATTTCCAGGGGGATGGAATTCCACAGTCTGGGAGCCAGAGTTGCAAACCTACAACCCCCTTGGCACTTCAGCTTGAAGGTAGGGACTGTCAAAAGTTGGAGATGAGCCGAGCGGAGGTTTCGTGAGGGGGTGTAAAGTGATATGAGGCTGTCTATGAATTTAGGGCTCCGGCCATTCAGGGATTTAAACACCAGACAGCCAATTTTGAATGCACAGCGTTGGGCAATACGAAGCCAGTGCAGCTTCCTTAGGAGGGGGGAGGCATGTTGCCACCTGGGTTGTTTGTAAATCAGTCTTGCCGCTTGGTTCTGTACCATCTGTAACCGTTTTGTAAGGCAGAGTGGCATACCAAGATAGACTGCATTGGCGTAGTCTAGACGTGATAGGACCATGGCTATCAAGACCTGTATCAAAGCTGCTTGGGTAAGTAGCCTGCTTATCTTCCTGATCTTACGCAGCTGAAAAAAGCAGGTGGAGATCACAGAGCCTACATGAGTTTTTAGGGATAGGTCATTGTTTATAGTGACCCCAAGGCTTTTTACTGAGGAGGAGGGAGTTGGGGGGGGTCCTAATTCGTTTGGCCAATAATGTGGGCTTCACACGTTGCGACCGCCACCTGTCAGGACTAGTTCGGTCTTGCCTGGATTTAGTTTTAGGTGATTGCGGTCCATCCAGTGACGGATGAATTGCATGGTAGACTGAAAGTCAGATATTGACTGGGGAGAGTTGTCAATTGTGAACAATAGTTGTAGGTCATCGGCATAGTTGAAGGTGACCACTTTCCTTTCCTTCAGAGACCTGATCAGCTGGAGAAGGTAAAGGTTGAACAGGTGCGGGGAAAGCGACGAGCCCTGTGGGACCCCACACGTGGTTTTTAATTTGGGAGCCGTAAACTGGCCAATACGGACTGCCTGGGAGCGGTCTTTCAGGAAGGAGTTGATCCAGCTGAGGGCTGAGCCCTGGATGCCTGCCTCTCTGACACGGTCCGCCAAGATACCATGGTCGACCGTGTCAAAGGTGGCCGAGAGGTCTAACAGCACCAGGGCCTGAGGAGTACCTCTGTCAGCCTTTTCCCATAGGGAGTCCAGTACCGCCAGTATTACCGTTTCCGTGGAATGAGCTGGACGAAATCCAGCTTGGTGTGGGTCAAGAAAATTAGTTTGTTCTATGAAGTTGGACAGACATTTCGCCACATGGGCCTCCAGCACCTTGGCTAGGTATGGGAGCAAGGAGATGGGATGGTAGTTTGACAGCGTCTGGGGGTCAGCCCCAGGTTTCTTCAAGAGGGGGACCACTATTGCCTCTTTGAAGGCTTTAGGGATACAGCCCTGGGATAAGGAGTTGTTCAAGAGAACAAGAACAGGGTCCGGAAGGGCAGTAAAAGCAGCTTTTAGGACATGTGGGGGGCAATGGTCCATGGGGGATCCAGATCTGACTTTGGACAGCAGATTGTGAAAGGTCTGGGTATCAATGGGCGGAAGAGATTCAAGGGAGTAGGGATTCCTGGGCATAGGAGGGGAGATTTCTTGAGAGGTATGTGTGGGGATACTGGCTTTAATAGAGGAGATTTTATCAATAAAGAAGTTGTTCAGAGAGTCGCAGAGGGTCTGAGAGGGTGTGGGCTTACTTAAGACTCTATCTCGGTTGGACAATTCATCTACAATTGTAAAAATGTCCTTAGCTTGGTTGTTAGAGGTTAATATTCTAGAGGAGAACTGTGCTGCTTTAGCTGTAGCGATCGCCTTTTTATATTCCCTCATAGCCGTTAGGTAGGTGAATTTTTCTTTTTGTGAGTAGTTCTGTCTCCACTTCCTTTCCAATTGGCGGAGGGTGAGTTCTTGTAATTTTAATTCAGGGGAGAACCACCTCTGCGCCTCAAATCGGCGAGTCAGTCTAATTTTTTTGAGTGTGGCGTGTTTATTGCTGGCCGCTGGTAGCCAAGCTGAGATAGTTTCCTCATGGAGATTGACGTCAGATATGGGGTTTGGAGCTGTGTTGACCAGTGTGGTGCAGAAGTCGTTTTTATCACTGGTGTTCCATTTTCTCGCCAATCCCCTCTTTTAATGGAAATTTTACCGGTGGTAGGGTTCTTTAAGGTGAATTTTATCAGGTAGTGGTCTGACCATATACATGGTGAGATAGACAGTGCGGATAGCAACAGGTTGATGGTCCAGATTTGGTCCAGGATGTGCCCTCTGTATGTGTGGCTGAGGATACATGTTGAGTGAAATTCAAGTTGTTTAATAATTCAGTCAGCTCTGCAGATTGCGGCCCTCCTTGTGTGTCATTGGCCCAGTAGTTAAAGTCGCCTACCAGCAAGATTCTGGCGTGGTTACTTACCAAGTTTCCCCATTGAATGAGGAAATAGGGGCATGTGCTGTGGGGGTCTGTAGAGTAGAACACATATGAGCGGGGCTGAGTCGGATTCAGGTTTTATTACAGCATTATCTACTGTGGGGAGGCAGAGTGGGGTAAGAGCAGTGAATTTAAGATCCTGGTGGATAATAGCCGCTACTCCGCCACCCATTTTGCCTGGCGGACGGTTAGTTTGAAGAATGTAATACTTGTTAGGTAGCGCCGCCAGGATGTCGGGCGAGTATTCGTGGGTAAGCCAGGTTTCGGTGAGCAGAAGGATGTCAGACTTTTATGAGTCTAATAGACTAAAGATTTCAAGCTGATGTCTGACTAAAGAGCGAGTATTAAGATAGTAGATTGATATTGCCGTGCACCCGTATTTTTGCTGTTGCCGGATAGTGTGGACTGTGGGCTGAATGACTTCAGGGAATGATTTCCGAGACTGGAATTTGGTATTGTGGTGCAAGCTTGCAGTAGTGGCAGGGTTAAGCGTGACTGAGGCAGAGTGAAGCAGTCTAAGTTCTTGGGAGGAATACTTGCGAGATTGGGCATGGTAACTGGGCCCTGGGCACGGCCGAGCGCGGACAGGCGCAGACTGGCTTGCCTTTGGCGCGCCTTTGGCGCGCCTGCTGCGTGCGTCCGCTGCGCTCCTGCGCTGCAGCCAGGTGACTGCCTAAGCTCCTCCCCACGGCCTTCATGGTTGGTCGCCCCAGAGGGGAGAGACCGGGAGGCAGGAAGCAGCTAGAGCGCCCGAGACGGCGAGAGCTCGGTACGTAGTTATATTTAAAAACACAGAATCAAATTCATACAGTTGAAATTTTTAAAAGGATAAAGGAATCGTTGCAGTAAAATAATCACTGTTTACCGGGTAGCGGCCCCTTCCTAGATCTGTTTAACGATGTGCTATGGCTAGGAGCACAATACAGCAGACAAAGTAAGTCATTAGACTACATGCTTTAAAACACTGTCCTTACATACGCATACAGGTAGTAGGTGTTGTGTGCATTTAGCCACAAACTTCTTAGGAAGGTGAGTGGGGATGGGTGCTAACATTTCGAACAATTGGGGTGGAAGTCTCTTCAGAGTCCAAGTCAAAATCATCTGGTACTTTTACTTAATACTTTTACTTAATATTGCGTAGTGTTGTCTATCCAGGATGTTGTTTCTGTATTTTTTTCATGTAGCACATTGCTCTTGTGCAGTGCGTACTTTGAACTGAGTTGCACCAGGTGTTTATAACAGGCTGCAATAGAGACTTCTAGAGCTGAGGGCACTGCAAGATTTTCACAGTGCCAGTCAGTGAGTCAAAAAGGTGTTCAGGATACATGTCCATCCAGTTTTTGACCTCCCTGTAGAGCACACAGGGCATCAGTGGTCATGTATTCCAGTTGTTTGTGATTCTGTGCAAATGGGTGTAATGGGGGTATGTAGTTTTCAAAATAATGACAAGGTGAAAGTAAAAGAATATGCAGTGCTTGCTCGCTACTTCAGAGTCATCCCTAACTTTTACGCACACCACTTTCAAATGTCACCAGCCGCCACTGATTTAGGCAAGAAAGTTCACCCTGCTTCCCAACCACAAAAAAACTAGAAATTGCATTGCACGAGGCAATGTACTGTGCAGCCTAGTACTAAAACTGTGCACCCAACTTCCTGAACACAACAAAAACGTATAGTTTGGACAGTCTTATAAAACACACAGTGGCAGGGTTATGTACAGATAGATATACTGCTTCAAAGTTTCATAATCAGGACCTGGTTCCTACAGTGATTGACTGAAGTAAGCTTCACATGTTTATACATGCAAAAATTACATATTTGAGCAAAATGCCCAATGTTACACAATAGCACACTGCACAAAAATGTAAGTGACACCACCAAAAATGCAATGATATGCCATGGTGGAAAAATGCAACTCTACTACTAAGGCAACATTTGGAGTTCCCTGGGTGTAGATAAAGGTCATGCTGAAATGAAAGGAGATTGATATTCGAAACGAGAAGCCCCGAGGAAGAATAATGGTCGAGGCCCTTTTAGGTCATAACCCAAAGGGAAAAGAGCCCAAAATCTGAATTTTGCATGGAGTGTTGTGAGCTGAGGCGATCCGAGCACTTCTGGGAAGTGGTGAATGTGAAGAGGTGTAAAGGGATACTGCCCAGGAAATGGAGCTCCTTGTGCAGACACTAATTGTTAGATATAGGTAGACTGGTAGAACAATGCCAGCCTTCCTTTCCATTTTGACATGGAGTTTTGAATACGGACGTCGCATTAGATAATGGAAGGAAATTATAAAGTTACTGCCTAGAGCTTAGTTTTTTTTAAACAAACACATTTTATTACATTTTCGGGAATATGCATTCTGCCTAGAGCTTAGTTAATGGAGAAACTTGGGCCCTGAAAGATTTTGCTATGGCTTACTCCAGGCTTACTGCTGAATTTAAAGAGTAAACCAGGAGCACTAAAAGATACAGTAACTCCTACTCACAGCAACATCATTGTGAATCAGGTCCTTTCTGTTTATTCCCTCTACCCCACCCTCTCATTTGATGTATAGGGGAGGGTATGGAACATCAACAGGAGTTTGAGGGTTAGGACTACATTGCACAAAAAGCAGTCTCCAAAAGAATATCGATCAGCTGTCTTGATGGAACAGCCTCGAGTTTTGGTGGTTTTAACACTAATGATCCCCATTTATTTCCATGAATTAACAAGAAGGAACAATCTTTGGCAAAGCCAATCAGTCTAGCGTTGGCTACCAGCCGATTACCTTTATCAATGCTTGTTTTGCTTTGCCATGGACTTTATAAACCATTGTCGTGGGAGCTGCTGGGCGCTTGCCAATATTAAAATAAAACGCTAGAACACACATTGCCTTTGCCTTGACACTGAAAGGTACTACTACTTTGTGTGTACATGTGCTCTTTGTGAACGGGCAGAATGTAATCACTCACAGTGAAATTACCAATGACTGACGTGGGTTAACCCATTGCCTCATGCTATATGCAGTAATGAGCATAAGGAAAATGTGAATGAAACAGCAACAGATCAATGGATGAAAAGGGCTGGCTGAAAGCCTCTATAGATATTTTATAGATACCTTTACTAAAACCGCTTCCATTCATTAAATACTTTATTCCAATCTTTCTGTATCATAATTGTACGACATAAAAACAATGCAAATAAAATCTTCCTCACAAAGGCATTCAGACATGTCATCATAAGTCGAATAAGCATTTTGTATCATACAACTAGTCAGCACGTACAGACCAAAAAGAACCAAGAGTAAAACCATCATTAGCTAAAGGGATTGGGAAGCTAAAAACATTAAAAACATCTAAAGACCAAATGGAGTAGGTCCTGTTTTTCTACCAGCAATGACGGATTCAAGTTAAAGTGCTAGATCGCAAAATGTGCAAATATACAATTGGGAACAGAGCCAAACATAATATAGCTTGCGTCATACAGCCACACACTATTCTGAGGTTTATGAGCACTCTACTCTATCCTCGGCTGATTTGATAAGCTTTGTGTGCCTCAGCCATACAGATAATAGAAATCTGGAAATTGAGAAAACCATCCTTCTGCTCAGGTCAGTAGGGAGGATTCTAAATGCCTCCAAATATTGGCCAGTACCCAAGTTCCTGCACAGAGGGACTATGCACTTAATCCTTTGAGGGCGGTACTCAAGGCAAAAAAGCAATATGTTCACCAGTGATTCCATAGCCTCTCTGCAGACTGGGCATAAGTCGTCCCCAATAACATCATTAGACCATTTGCTGCAAAATTGTTTGGTCGGAAGAGTCCTATGCCTAAACTGGCTATACAATTTGCATGCCAAAGGAGGGGTGATTTCTTCTATAGTTGTTTCATAGTTGGTTCATACCAGGGCAGTGGTTTGACATCAAGGAAGTCCCTTACCAAAGAGCCTCCATTAGTGAAATTTGCCTGGTAAGTAACAAATTCCCAGTAGATTTCTTTTAGCCTGATCTTGGACACTGTACATACGTTTTCGGAAGAATCCCAAAAGCTTCTAATAGCAGGCATAAGGATTTCAACCAGGGACTTTTTTGCACAAACAATTTGTGGAGATCAGGGGGCATATGTACAAGGAGTTAACGCCGCCTTAGCGGCACTTTTCCAACGGTTCAGCAGCGATATTTTCATCGCAATATGTACAAGCTGTCGCTTACCTCTGTTAGCGGCAGTTTTCCGCCGAAAACGTCCATAGAAAAGATCGCCACTTCTGTTAACGATAATGACATGCAAGGGAGACGTTCCCGTGCTAAAACGTCCGCTAACCCCACTTTGCGATATTTACAAGGGAATTCTTGAAGGTAGGAGGACCAAACAAACTGCCTCTAACTGCAGTTAGAGGCAGTTTTTTATGACCAGAACATAGCTGGTCTTAAAAATGGAGATAACACTTGGGGCCTCATTTCAGCAGGTTTTGGTGCTGGACAGCGCTGCAAGCAATGTTGCTGCACTGCCCTGCGACAAAACTACAGGGCAGGAATGTGCACCATCAATAAGATAGTGCGCATTCCTGGGCCTCAGTCATGAAAAGTGTAGCAGCGCTGCGACAAGACAGCATTGCAACACTTTTCACTACGCCCTTCTTGCGACACCATGGATGCGCTGTATTCACTGGACAGCGCTCCATGATGCAAGTAATGACAGATACGTCTGGAATCCAGACGTATCTGTCTGCGCTAAAGTCACGCATTGCTGCAGTTGTGTCACAAGCATGATGCAACTCCAGCAATGCATGGGGCCAGCCTATCCATGTGGCACTGCGTCACCCTTACGCCTGCCATCAGGCAGGCGTAAGGTACTGACGCAGTGCCGTCCTACAATTGTTGCAGTGAAATCTGATGGATTTCACTGTGCCACTCCTATGAGGCCTTCTCGCGTGGGAATGCACACCCTGCATACATCATACCTGATGCAGGTATGATGTGGCACAGGGCTTCACAGTGTCACGCATATGCCTAAATGCGTCACTTTGCAAATACGGCGCAACGTGGTGCTAGATTTTGCCTGGTCTTTTCTTGAGGGGTGCCAGGGTGTCGGCGCAGTTGGAGATCCATCAGTGGCGGTTGCGCGCTGCGGTGTTATCGCCTGTAAGAGTTGGCAGAGTGGTGGAGCTGAGGGAGTTGACGAGAAGTTCTTTGGTGGCCTTGATCCAGCCGCGAGGGGGGGGCGATGATGGCGGTGGTGTACGGTGGGCATGGTGAAGACGTGATGTATACAATGATGGTCGGTCCAGGAGAGTCTGGTGGTGTGGCTGTAGTTGAAGTTCCCGCTGGCAGAGGAGACGTGCTCGACCGTGTGTCCTGCTATGTGGCTTGCTGCCGTGACTAGCTGCTTGAGTCTGATGGTGGCGAGCTTCCCCAGGGAGGGGTGGTGTTCTGGTCACTGGGGTTGTCCAGGTGGAAGTAGAGTTCACCGAGTAGGATGTCGTCAGTGGATGGGAGAGCCTGGGGTGCAATGAGGTCTACAATGGTATCGGAGAATGGGGGTCCAAGGCCCGGGGTGCCTACAGATGAGGGTGCCGCAGAGGATGGGGTTGGTGTTGGTCCGGATCTGGAAGTTGAGGTGTTCCATGGTCACCGTTGGGTCATTAGAGTGTGTGGTCAGTCGGAGAATGCTTCTGTAGGTGATGGCAATGCCTCCTCCTGGACGGTCGGGTGGTCCTTGTGGGTGATTTAGTAGCCGTCAGTGATGGCAATGGCGATGTCCGGTCCGGAGCAGAGGTTGGTCTTGGCAGGCGATGTGGCATCCAGGGTTGATGGCGAGGAGGGTGCTGGCGTCATAGCGGTGGAGTGTCCAAGAGGAAGGGGCCATGGTGCTGAGCGCGGTCCAGGGGCAGACAGACGCAGACGGGCTTGCCTATGGCTTGCCTTTGGCACGGGAGACATCCATTACAACACAGTGCCTTTACAACGCAACTACAACAACGCAGGTGCCTTTACATCGCATTCCATTCCAACGCATTGTGAGGTTTGTAATGGTGGTTTTTAAGTTTTAGGGTGGGTATGGGTTTCCGGGGTCAGAGATAAAATTTGGGGTGTATTATGAGGTAAAATATGAAATTTGGGGTGTGTTTTGGGGTCAAATATGAATTTTAGGGTGAGTTTTGGGGGGTCAAAGATGAATTTTAGGGTCCAGGGTGTGTTTTGGGAGGTCAAATAAGATTTTTATGGTCCAGGGTGTGTTTTGGGGGGTCAAATAAGATTTTTAGGGTTCAGGGTGTGTTTTGGGGTGCAAGTGTTAGTTTTAGGGTTGCACTCACTGAAGTGGGAATAGTAATTTTTTCATCTCCGCTATCCAGCACTTTCCCTACCGTTGCAATATGCGTAGAATTAGGATGCATTGTAATGGAATGCGATGTAATGGTATGCGTTGTAACATCATATATACCTTTGGCACACCAGTGGTATGCCCGCTGCGCATGGGCGCACAGCGACTGCAATCGAGATGTGCTGCGGGGGAGACTGGACATCTGGGAGGTGGGAAACGCCGGAAAGGACACTGGATGGGGCGGGGACGCGGGTGTGTGTGTGTGAGCGGGTGTTGCAAATATTTAAATGAAAGACATCTTACCTCGAGGCCGGTTCCCGTGTCTTCGTTGCTCCTGCTCTCCTGAGTCTGCTTGAAAGCAGTGGGGTGATGCTCTTCCGTTATTGCGGATGAGCCACCACTGGAGATGCATCACACCAGGTGCTAGGCTTGGGCGACTCGACCCACCTTCTCCTTACCTGGACATTGACACTGTGACGCAATCAGCTGCACTCTCTCCAAATCTGTGACTCAGCCAACAGGAGCCTCAGCCAGGTGGGATTTTACAAGCCTGGGTACAGCAGTCGTCGCCAAGTCCGCTGGGGAACCTCCCGATGGAGGTGATGCAGCAGGGCCCCCTTAGGCGTGAAGTTGCAGCTCTCCCGCCACACAAGTTCGGCGCAGCTCAGGGGCCTCACCCTCCACAGCGTCCGGCCAGCGCAAATTCATCCGGCCTGTAGAGAGGCGCCGCCCACCGTTGGTAATCCCCTCTGTGCACCCCGCTGTAGTCCTGGATCGTATTATACGATGCAGACCTCCCTACGTTGGTGCGCAGGAGCGCCTCTACCATTCACAGCTCCAAGGGGCTCAAGGCTGTCTTCTCACACAGGTCAGCAACGTGTCTCCGTGCACCCTGCCAGACTTCACCACCAGTTAAGGGTGATCACCGTGCCTCAATGTCTACCGCCACGGCTCATCGACTCCACAGCACCTCCGCATCCCACTCCAGGCTCCAGACGTAGGTCCAGCGAGTCATCCAGGCTCCAGACGCGGGACCAACGAGGCATCTAGACTCCTGACGCAGGACCAGTGAGGCATCCAGGCTCCAGACGCAGGACCAGCGAGGCCTCCAGGCCCCAGGGACTGATGTAGCCCTGAATTTCCTCTTCCCCTGGGACTCTGGCTGGTAATCCTGGATGTTGGGGGGCTTGAGGGGGTTGTTGATCTGTGCTGCACTTGGCCCTGGCTGCTCCATTCTGCATTCCATTGTTTTTTTTTCCTATTTTTCATTGGAGGTGGACTGATAGGCTATTTTTGCCTATAGAGAAAAAAAACCTCACGTTGGGCTGACTAACGTGCGTTTTTTGCCGCTAATGGGCCTTTCGTTAGTTTTCGCCCGCTAACGCCAGAATTCCTATCGCCTTCACGCTAGTTTTAGCGGCAGTTTTCACCCCGGCTCCCTGAAACTATCGCCATGTAGCGACGCATGTACAAGACCTCGCTAACAGGGCGATAGTTTTCACCGGTACGCGGCGGTAGGAAAACTGTTAACACCAGTCCTTGTACATATGGCCCCAGATTTCTTAGCCCCACTCGATAGGAGGCTAACTCTGCTGTAGTCCACAATCTTTGCCAATAGATAAGCTTTTTACACTCCAGTTTTTGGGGGATGCGCCTGTGCACCAAGTCAAAACAGAGAGGGATCAGTGGGGTACTTGGCAGAAGACCTGACAAAGACCTAAGGAACTTATTCTCTGCAGAAGTGAGTAAATGAATGATGGCAAAACCCGAGAGCTCGCAGCCATTTAAGGCTGCACCTAAAGCTTTCATATTGTAATTTCTGGTGCTGGTGCCATACTCTTAGATAAGGTTTTCCTGTGTGTTTTGGATATGGCAGCTGAGTAGTGTGTTACAAGTGATTTCTGGTGCTGCATTCCCCAATTTAAGTTTTGCACATGTCTCACACCCAAATAATTGAAATGTTGTACCTGGTCAATATAGTTGCTGACTACTCAAAATATAGGTGCAGGAGATCAAAGGAACTCCTGGACCTGGAAGGATGAAGAGATCCGTTCGTATCTGAATGAGTGAGTGGATAGGTACTCCCTACTATAAAGGCAAATATCTGTGAAGTATCCCTCTCCTACAAGTGGCAGTGCTTACGAGGAGAGAAAAATAAGCTACGTCTAGATGCCACCACACTCTGTGGTGGGAAGAAGGGAATTTTTTTTTTTTTTTATATGTAACCCTCACCCACTCTAGTAGTGGCATGCTTCATCATCAGGTTCACCCTGACTCCTAAAGGTCAGGGTGGGCTCGACCATGTTCCAGGGAGCTCCATGATTAATTTTTTTTTTTTTACAGTTAGATAATTGTAATGTTGTTCCTGCAAAATATAGCTATATTTTGTCTATTTTCTCGGTCCTCTCGAGGGGAATTCACAGCCCCTGGGTACTTTTAGAATCCACAGGATGTTGGGAAAAAAGGACGCAAATTTGGTGTGTATAGCTTATGTTGACAAAAAGTTATGGAGGACTAAGCTCGAACTAACGCAAATAGTAAAAAAAAGGCTTCACACTGTGGGGAGAAAAGGACTAGCAGCGAAAGGGTTAATCTGAAACATTTGTGTTTGGACGAGAGTCTCTCCACCTTGTTATATTGAAAAAATTACTGATGCAAGCAAGTCTGCAAAGTGTATTGTGAAAACTCACATAACCCAATATTATTATTATTATAGCAACAACAATAATAATAATGGTATTATTACTAATGCCAGTATTATCATCATCATTGCCCTTGGACGTGCTCGCTGGTATTACTCCACGACTTTGTGGTTTTGGTGCATGTATCACATGGCTAATATGCTGGGACAGATGTAGTGAAGTGCGTAAACCATTGTGGTTGTATGCAGTATTTACTGAACAGTCAAATATTACTGGTTCAGTATCATATTTTTGATTTATTTACGTGTTTTTAATGTTTTTTCACGTACTGGCACTTAACCTTTGCAGTAGCTGAACCAACTGACCCTGAAGAAGGCCGCGACACTATTTAGGTCTTTCTGGCCGAAACATGTTGGTCTAGTGATCTACACATTTGTCTCATGTTGGCATTTGTGTTATCAGCTCCTCACTGTTTTTAATCCTGACACCGGGTAGCCGAATAAAGCTACAATATAGCTAACCCAGTAGCCAGTTTTAAATTTTCACATCACAGCACTGCACTTTCTCTCTTTTTCACACGCACGCCAAGCTCACATAGGGGTTTAGTATACCCTGCCTAACTCAATAAAAACATCCCTGAGCTCCTCCCTCGTAGAGAGGGGGTTGTAGCCCACGCAAAGACTAGGTCTTTTGCGTGAGGAGGCACCCCCATGATGAAGCATGACACCTCTGGTGTGTGAGGGGAACCGTCCTGAAAAGGGAAATCCCCCATTGTGTATGGTAGAGTACATTCACACAGTTATTTAACCTCCCTCTAATTCGGACCCGTAGCTTTTTCTTGTGTGACATTATTGTAATGATTGCCAGTATTTCTTACTGGTACTAATATTATTATTTCAATAATAATAATAAAACATCGAACATATATTGCAAAAAGAAAACACATATTGATGGTAACATTTTTAAATAACCACAAATTAATTCTGATGAATTGCTTCCAAAGTATCGACATAGAATTTACAAAAAGCTGATTTAAGATGTATTTTTGGAAACAATTGGCCTGCACATTCTACCCCATTGGAGTGATAGGTTTCTTGAAGGGTCTTAAGTGAAATATTTTGAGAGGGCTGCAAAGGTGACAAGAGAGTAGTCTACAAAGCATTTAAGTAAGTAAATCCATGCAAACGTTTATTGAATATTGAGTAGTACTCTAGCAGTGACTGAGTTGCTGAACCAGTCTGTACACCTGCAAAACAGCTCAGAGCCTCTTCAAACAGGATTCAAATCAGACCATGAGCTGGGCCTGAGAGGCGTTGGAAGTAAGAGAAGGAAAGAGGGCAGTGATACTTGCCATTCTGTGAGAACAGTTTGATCCATGAGAGGATAAGACAAGAAATTGTTTTGGCTGAGTCAGACATGTCGACTTTAATTTATCATTTTCAAATGGCTATATAATGATTATGAAGCACCATCTGTCACTGCTTATTATACCTGTGCTCTTCTCTTATGGGAAATGCACCCATGTGAAATATTGATCTGCTGTACTCTGCAGAACATGCTGGTGTGTTTTTATAACACTTGATAGGAGGGACTGGCCCATCAAATACAATTTATACATTTGTTCAAGGTTAAAATATATCAAGGGAATCATAAAATATAGTATGAGATATGAGAAATATTTCTATGGAGAGTAATGAGGCATCACAGTGCTGTGCTAGACTAGAAAGTGGCTGCAAATGCACATCCATCTGTTTTGGCTATTAGTAATATTTTCCGGATGAGGAACCAACATTTTAACTTTTTCCTTATCTGCGTTTCAAATTCAACTATTCCCTAGGTCATAATTTACATAAAACATAGTAGAAATGTATGTGGCAACTGATTTGTGCATTTTCGGGAATTCGGAAGTAATTTTGTGTTGCACAACTTGTTATGTCTACGTAGTCCTGTTGTTTGCTTCTAGTGCTCCCAATCTGCAGGAGAATATATTGAAAACCTTTGCATTTGCTCATGTAACTTTTTTTCTACATTAAATATATTTGTCTATGTGGTGAAATCTGTGCCCGGCATTTACTGATAATATGAGTGATAGCAGTCTTTCACACCCATTATGTGGTCCTCCATTTCTTGGGCTTAAAGAGTAAAAAATTAGCATCAAAACATGAGCAATGTCTGTATATACTCACAGTCATGATTGTGCCATCATGGCATACAAGCAGATTTTACACACTGGTAAGCTCTACCACTGATCTTTAATGATTGCTATGAAATAGAATTGTGCTTGGATATTAGAATTGTTATACAACTAAATAAAGAACAGGTGAGTGACACATTTCTGTGTTTTAACATTAGCTAAGACAGGACATTGGCATGAGTTTCTATAAGTGCTTTTTATTCTTTTTTAGGTCTTGCCTGAAACAGCAGATTTGCTGTCGCTTGTGGGACATTTTGTTAACTAAAAGGCACTTGAAGCTTGCCCATTGCTTACCATTTGTTGGTTTCATTGTCAGTCTCATTTCCTTGCTTCTCATTTGTCAGTGCATGACAGTTTCACTTTCTCTTCTTGTGTTTGTCCCTTCCCTGGAGCATGGACCAAGTACTGATTAATTGCTTTATTACTTTCCTTCCACTGCTTGCGCTTGGATTGAGGTACTTTTTTTTCTTGTTGCGTGCCCCATCGTCATAGCTTCCTCATCATCACTGCTTGCACCCTCGCACATTGTGGCTTTCACCTGCCTGCCTCCAATCCTTGTTGTTGGCCCCTCCCAACATTGTTGCTTGCCCTCCCATCGTTGTTTGCTTCCCCTCCACCTCCCATCATTTTTGCTTGCCTCCCCTCCATCATCCTCCTGTCATTGTTGCTTGCCCTCCCATCATTGTTGCTTGACCCCTTCCTTTGTTGCTGCTTGTTTCCCCTCTCCTCCCTCCCACTAGAAAAAAAGCACTATGACGTGGCCAGCCCTGGCTGCATCTTAGTCTTTGAGGTGTCCCTGCTTTCCCCCTCCTGTCGTTGTTGCTGGACTCCCTCCTGCCACAAAAAAAGCTCTGTGACGCAGCCAGCACTGGTCGGATCAAAACGCCTATTTTTGTAATTCTTAGCCATGTTGCACACCAGCCACGCTGCTGCACAGCATGGCTAAAATACACTGACAAAGCCAATAGCTCTCGCAGAGGTGAGACCTATAGGCTTTGCCAATGCTTGTTAGTATTTTCGCTGCTACAAAAGAACATAAAGTTATGATCTGTGTGTAATTACATAGGGTATATCAGTTCATCACAATACATTAGATATTTGTCTTGGCATAAGCGAGACAGAGAAGGATGACATTATAGTCCTTCCTTTCTCAGGGAGGTATTCCCATCTATCCTGTGGGGAAAAAGAGAAGGGAAAGGTAGGTGATCAGCCTACCGCCCCCTCATCTTTTACCCCTGCTATTTCCTTCTAGTAACCCATCTATCTGTAGGAAAGAGAGTAGGGACAGATAGTTTACATTCCTACCTGCTCCTCAGCTTCTCAACTGAAAGAGTCTCTTGCTTTTTATAGACTGCACCCTTGTTTGACTTCCCTTCCTTTTCCACCTTACCGGCGATAGTGAATCAGGTGACCTTCCTGTTCATCCCCAGTTTCTCCTCATTAGTGCATAGTGCAGCTGGAAGGTGTTATGACACATCCCTATATAAAGTGACCCTGCCCTTCTTCCTACCAATGTGAAGCACTAACATGGAGGCTGACTCGGTGTGTGGCGAGGTACTGTTCGCAGGTGGCTGACTCCTCTGGAAGGGCTCAGGGGGATACAGGTGAAAATGATTGTCAGTCAGGGGATGGCTCCCATACCTGTCAAAACACTGTCCTCTACTGCAGGAGCTGGCATTCAGGAACAACACAGTGCCTCGATAGAGGCAGCATCTTCCACATCACAGTACGAGGGTATCTATAGTAGTCTGCAATGCCACTTGAGGAATGCACTCCTTTCCTATAGAATAGGCACCCAGCATCTCCACATACATGCTGATTGCTTTTTCCTCCCTTTGCTGCACCTTATCTCCACAAACATGCTTACAGGCTAACCACATCACGTCCCACACTCCAGTCAATGTGTAAGCACAAATCTTTTTTAGGATCCTTAGCTTTGCAACTTTCAATTAGTCAGCATGTAGCACTACAACTGGGGGCCTCTCTTCCTATTGAGGTAAGATTTGCATCCTAACCTGGTTCAATCTTGAAAAAACCTCAAGACACTTTTTCCATAGCTGAATGCCCATAAATCAAGCTTCAACTGAACCATCCCAAGAGACCCTTGCATGAACATTGCTTATAGATGAAGATTCACTGTTTCCCATAGAGAATCATAATTTTCAAAACTTTAACACAGAAGCTATATTATTTTCAAATCCACATGAAGATATTAGCTCTTTGTGTATCAATGCAATTGTTTAATCACATTACATGACACAATTTTTAGGTGTAATATGTTTATATTGTATCTCAGGGTATTAGATTGGTTGAAATGCATCTGGAATTTTTACCATTGAGTGGGTGGTATATTTGGTGATCTATGCAGGTGATAGTAAACGTCTAAAGAGAGGGTGAAGAGAGGAGATTAAAATGGCTTGAGATCCTCAATTGACCTACATTGTATTGGGTTATGTTGATGGGCGCAGTGGTCAAATAAAAAGCCAGTAGTATGTACTCCTGTTCCTAGAAGGAGATCAAATGCCAGGCTTGCTTTGCCAAAGGCCTGATGGAGGCTTCATGCTTGAGATGTTGGCCATACTAGACATGTATAAAAACCGATTGCCTGATGTTGTTTTGTGCTTAAGGTGATATTCTGTATAAGGTACACTGTTTGCATTGAATTTAGTGAGTAGTGTTTATGGAGTAACTTCTGTGTTGTGCTTTGAGGCAGAGGGAAGATTCCAAGCTCATTCTGTTTAAGGAAGTGGTAAGTAAAATATTTGAATGTTAAGTATAGAGTTTTATGGAGAATGGCAACTAAAAATCTGGGTAGTAGATGGAGGGTATGAGGAGGTCTGCAGTGAGTTTTCTGAGCAGTGGTTGTATCAATGCAGGTTTAAAGCAGTGAGGTGAGAACCAGTCACTAGAGAGTGGTTGTAGATGAGAAAGAACAACAGAGTGTAGAGCTAATTTGAGTACTGGGATAAGTCCAGGAGGAGAGGTGAGAATGAAAGGGGTGAATAATGTGAAGGAGAGAGGGTGGACCAGAGGTAAAGTCGTGGTGAAGAAAGGTAGTCAGGATTTTTAAAGAGTCTGCTGTGCTGGATAATACATGATAAATATGAAAAGACTCATAGCTAGATTTAGGGATATTCTGTGCAAAAGCTGAAGCAATCCCCAGGGATACTTATGTGGATTTCTTTCATGGACTTAGTGTAAAATGAGCTGCTGATGAAGCCCAGGAATAACACATTGGTGGCTCTGGCATTTAGAATGTGTTTTTCTTACACTTGCCAACTGGGCATATGATAATTGTTTTTAATTTTATTTTGCCATTCAACAATAATGCCATCTTTGTTTATGAATTGTGCAAAAAGAACAATTGATGGACGGAACGCTGAACAATGTCAAACATTCACCCCCAGTACAGAGATCTGGGCCTAAATCCATTTTTTTTTTTTGCTCATCATGCCATTCCAGTTTAGACCCAGCCATATGCAAATCGGTCTTGACCCTGCTCTTCATGGAAACAGTCCACCCTAAACTGCCAGGCCAGGTCCTCCCTGGACCGGAAACAAGCATCCTGGGACCGGTTTCGGGATATCACCCCTCATCGGCAGTTCGAGCTTAACTGTTCCTTTGAGGAGCAGGGACAAGACTGATTTGCATATGGCTGGGTCTAAACTGGGGTGGCATGGTGAGCAAAATAACAATGGATTTAACCCAGATCTCTTGACTGTTTGAATGTTTGTTTTATCTTTGTTTGTCGAGTCAGGTTCAATCTGCTAACCGGCAAGTCTTTGATTGAAAGGTTTGCACAAATTTGGAGAAAGACTAGTCCCACACAAAAAATCTCACAGATTCTAAATGAACTGTCTTCTTCAGTAGAAGATTGTACATTTTATGGTGTTGCCAGCTGTCAGTGTCCTACTTTGTGGAATTTCTCAATGTTTCACAGAAGTTTTGCCCCCTTTATTATTTTAAAGGTCATTGATCAAGTAACCACAATGACACGTTCTGTGCCACAGAAACCCCATCCTTATTTCACAATAGTGGTCATGAGCAGTTTCTGAATGAGTTTCAGGATGATCCACCTGAAATTGGTAAGACAACTTGATTATGAGATGCAGGTAATTCATCACTCGTGCAGGCAGCCTAGTTGCTGACACTGTCTTATAGGTTGTAAAGGCTGGGTAGTGAAGGATTGTCATGGGAGCCAGGATCCATTCTCAGTGCTCATAATTTGCTCCTACAGTTTGTTACTCATTCTATCATTTGATGGTCCTTTGGTGGTGGGGATACATTTGGAGGTAGGAAAGCATTGGGCTGATACATGAGGAACCTGAACAAAGGAGGGGCTCATATACTTACATATTGGGTCTTTAGAGGGAGCAATTGGTAGTGGCTGTAAAAGAGGGGAATCTCAATTCACAGCATAGATCGCAACATGCAGTTCATTTCTATTAGACCTGGCATCCTTGGCGTGATTTCCACAGGCTTTTTGCCCCTGCCTCCTGTATTTTTGCCTGTGTGCTGGACTTCGTTTTTGCTGGTTTAGGTGCTCTGGGCACTTTGCCACTGCTAATCAGTGCCAAAGTGCAAGTGCTCCCTGTGTAAATTGTAAGTCTGATTGGTTGTCCATGATTGGCATATTTGATTTACTGGTAAGTCCATAGTAGAATGCACTGTGTGTGCCGAGAGCCTGTAAATCAAATGCTACTAGTGGGCCTGCAGCACTGGTTGTGCCACCCACACAAGTAGCTCTTTCAAATGTGTCTCAAACCTGCCACTGCAGTGTCTGTGAGTACAGTTTTACACTGCCATGCCAACCTGGTAAGTGCACCCACTTGCCAGGTCCTAAACTTCCCTTTTCTTACATGTAAGGCACCACTAAGGTAGACTCAAGGTACCCCCATGGGCAGGGCGCAGTGTATGTGTAAGGTGGACATGTACTGGTGTGTTTTACATGTACTTCTAGTGAAATGCTGCCAATTTCATTTTTCATTATTGCAAGGACTAGTTCTCCCATTTGCTAACATGGGAGCTGCCTTGTAACATTTATACAAGTGTAACCTTCCATTGGGAACAACTAGATAATTGGAGTTTAGGCTCTCTGAACTCAGAATGTAAAAACACACCTTTTAGTGAAGGTGGCTGCCCTGCACAAGGCTGTCTCCACCTCCTGTAGTGAAACTGGACCAGGGAGGACAGAACTGGTTTTACTGAGCTAGAGAGACTTTCTGAACAAAGACTTCAAAGGGAAAAAGGGGTATAAGCAGTATACCTAAAACCCCAGAACTTTATATTACTTCTTGAATCAAGAGGAACCTCTGCCAAGGAGATGGACTGAATAGCTGTAAGGAGAAGTACTGCCCCTTTGCTGTGTGTTGCTTTGCTGGGTTGGCCTGTAGTTGCCTGCTTCTGCCTTAAAGAGAACAAATATGAACTTTGTTGTGAATCCTGCTTGAGAAGATCTCCAAGGGCTTGATGTAGAGCTGGCCTCCTGTTCTGAAGTCTCAGGGACATAAAGACTTCACATGCAGCATCCCTGAACTCCACTGCTGGGAGTTCTGACCTGCCTTTGCGTGCCAAACTCCATTTCTGGGCCCTTGGAGGTTGTTTTGCTGCTTTTGTTGGTGAAAATCCATGCACTGCCCTTCCAGCGCCTGTTTTTCCAATGCAGCACCGCCATGCGGTAGAAATTTCTACGCACCGCCACCGGGCGGCTGAAGAAACCGCTGCGCACCGAGTTCAGTGCACTGGTCTCCGTAGTCTGAAACCACTGCCCTGACTCAGATGCAGGCCTTGCTGTGTGCCTGGATAGATCGACGCATCACCTGTCTGCGGCTGCCTGAAATCAACGCAGCACCTGGATTCTCTCACACACAGCACTTGTGCGCCAAATCTACATCGATGCTGGGCTTCCAATAAGGAACTAAGGCGTTGTAGTAAAAAACCGACAGATCACCTCCTCTCCAGTAAGGAACCGATGCATCACCTCCCCTGTGTGGCAGTAAAGAACTGACGCATCACCTCCCCTGGGGCAAGGAACCGATGCATTATCTTCCCTGCGAGTAAGGAATCAATGCATCACCTTCCCTGCGTGTAAAGAAACCGACGCATTGCTGTGTTTCCGTCACTTCATCTCCCCTGCACCTGTTTTCGTCCAGTAATTTTGACGCATCCAAGATACTTTGTGTTAAAAGCGACTCATCCATAGTTTTCTATGGACAGAACTGTTTTTATCTTTTAAAAGTCATATTTTGATATCTGTATGTTGGATTTTTGTCGTTTTAGTCCTATTTGGTTTAGATAAAGATGCTCTATTTTTCTACACTGGTGTGGTGCCCATTTGTAATGTTTTCACTGTGTTATTGTGGATTATATACAAATGCTTTACACATTGCCTCTGTAGTTTAGCCTGACTGCTGTGTGCAAAGCTACCAGAGGGTGAGCATAGGCAAACTTAGGTTTGTACTGTACTCATCCTGACTAGAAGGAAGAGTCGCTATCCGGAGAAGGTGCATACCACAACCAACTAGAGATCCCCATTTCTAACAATTTCCTACTGTAGAGTGAAAAGTTTCCTAGCTATCGTAACGGAAAGTTTCAATTCTATTAAGGACTCGGAGGAGAGGATTATGCCTTCTTTCTTCACATTTATTTAACATCAGCCATGTAACATCAAACAAGAAACTACTTTTCCCATGGTATATCGGGAAAAAACTGTAGTTCAAACAACCAATGAGAACACCATTGTCAACCAATCAACACATAGATAGTCCCATATAGTCCTTTCTCCTTGTCCCCTTGTCCTCTTTCGAAGCGCGGAGTCAGCCAAAGGATCACCATCATGTATCCTGTTTGTTAGCATCAGAACCTGCAACAATAAGGACAATTGTCACCACAAAAGGTCTTCCACTAATAAAAAACCTGTGGAAAGATACCTATCACAAATTAGTCATAAACTGTAAACCAAGGCTACATCCAAATACATGGTTAAATGCAAGAATTACTTACTCCAATACGGGGAGGGTGATTTCCTTGAAGGAATCTCTAGGGTGGGATAATCCTCGCCTCCGAGTCCTTAATAGAATTGAAACTTTCCGTTATGATATCTAGGAACTTTTTCATTCTATGTCAGGACTGGAGGCGAGGATTTTGCTAGTTTAAAGCTTGTTGACCACCAAATGTGGCATGTTAAGCACTGGTTTGAAATAAAACCTTTTAAAGGTGGAGTCCGAAGACCAATCCGCCGCGTTTAGAATATCTTCTAAACGGACGCCCAAACCAAAAGCTTTAGAAGCCATCGCACCTCTGGCTGAGTGTGCCCCAAAAATCCTGAGATCTATCCTGGCTTCCTGCATCAACCCATCGAACCCACCGAGCAATAGTGGGAGAAGAGACCGTCTTAAAGGGCTTACGGAGAGCAATGAGCAGTTGCCGTTCTCCGGGTGGACGGAGTTCCTCAGTCATCTCCACATATGCCTTAAGGCATCGCACTACGCATAGCTTTGGAAACTCTGGATAGGAAATAACTTGTGTGACATTTTGTCTTCCTATGCAATGTAAAGGTGACACCAGTTGGGGAAAAAATTCGGCCTATGACATCTAATGCCCTTACATCAGAGACACGGCGACAAGAAATGAGACATAGCAACATAGCCAGTTTGGCTGACAACTCTTTCCTGGAAAGATAACAGTTAGGTTGCCACGAGAGGAAAAGGTTAAGGACCTGATTGACATCCCAAAGGGATAAATAACGAGTATCTGGGGGAAGAGAAAGTCTGATACCGCGAAGTAATCTGCAGACTAATGGGTGTTCGCCCACTGCTGCATCATTAATCGGGACGTGCCCGGCCGAAATGGCCGATCGGAAGGTATTGATAGATCTGTAGGCTAAGCCTCTACGAGCCAGATGAGCCAAAAAATTAAGGATATGGACTACATCCGAGCCCAAGGGATTGAGATCCCTTCGCATACACCAACCGGACCATCTGCCCCAAGCGGACTTGTACCTCTTGACTGTACTATCCGCCCATGCTCTGGACATGAGGACCTCAGCCGTCTCCGAAAGTCCTGGGATTTCCCAGCATTTCCCGTAATCCGCCACGCCATGAGCCACAGTGAATTCTCTTGAAGTAGAGGATGAGGAACCTGATCTGGACTCTTGAGGAGAGTCGGAAATTGGGGGAGTAGGATTGGAGATTCCCAGGAAAGTTCCAGAAGACCAGGAAACCAGACTTGAGATCTCCAGAGAGGGGTGACCAGAACCACCTCCACCTTTTGCCTCCTGACTTGTGCTGTTCATCTTGTGATCATCGCAAAAGGGGGGAACGCATACCCCTTCTCCAGACTCCAATCCTGGAGGAACGCATCCGGGGCTAAAGCTAGCGGGTCTGGTCTCCAACTGAAGAAGCGAGAAAGTTGGTGATCCAGTCTCGAGGCAAAAAAGTCTATTGAAAATGGACCCCACCGAGAATTCAGAGTTGCAAACACTTCCGGGTCCAGCTTCCAGAGGCTGGCATCCCTGAGATTGCGAGATTGGAAATCTGCCTCCTGGTTCTCGCAGCCCGGCAAATATTCCGCCGTGACCGAGACCTGACGGTCCAGGCAATACTGCCAAAAGGCCGCTGCCAGGTCCAAGAGAGCCCTCGATCGAGTGCCTCCAAAGTGATTGATGTAACAGACCGCAGACACGTTGTCCATCTTCAGGAGGACACACGACTGAATAGAATCCTTTGTCCAGCAACGCACTGCGAAAGAACCCGCTAAAAGTTCTAGGCAATTTATGTGTAAGCATTGTTCTTCTGGTGACCACAAGCCTCCCGTGGAAACTGCGCCGCATCTGGCTCCCCAGCCTGTCCTCCTGGCATCGGACTCTATAACTAAATCTGGCACTGAACCGAAGATCGCTCGGCCATTCCAAGCCTCCATGTGACACAGCCACCATTGGAGCTCCTCTCGAGACTCCTCGGACAGAGACACCTTGTGAGAGTAAGGACAACCCCTGCGAAGGTGGGATGTTTTTAGACGTTGAAGGGCCCTGTAATGTAAGGGACCCGGGAAGATGGCCTGGATCGATGAAGAGAGGGGGCCTACCACTCGAGCTATCTGCCTGAGAGTCACCTGAGGTCTGGACAGAGTACGTCTCAATTTGTGACGAATTTTCGCCACTTTCCTGGACGGAAGACTTAAGGTAGAGGAGGTGGAGTCTATCACAAATCCTAAAAACGTTATCGTCTGAGAGGGCGTCAAGAGAGATTTCTTCTCGTTGATTACAAACCCGAGGCTCTGCAAGAGGCTCACTGCCAGGTGAAGATGTGAGAGGAGCCTCCGGGAACATGAGTCCATAAGGAGCAGATTTATTTATTTATTTATGAGTTTTATAGAGCGCGAACTTGACCCGTTAGGGTATCAGAGCGCTTTACAGGAAAACATAGCCGTGTACAGATTAGGCATAGCATCATCCAGTTGCGGATTGAGTGAGAGAGGGTAAGGTGCAGGGTACACAGGGAGATAGGGCATGTATTTACAGATTAAATATCCAAATACTCAGGAACGAGGTAACATTTTTACAGATTACGTTAACCAATGTTCGCGACAAGGCCCCCAGTTTCTGATGGGGTGAGCTAGATAATCCGAAGGGAGGCAATAGATGGCCATAGATCAGGGCTGTAGTAGTTGTAGAGGCAAAGTTTAAACGAGAAATTTACCCATAAGGAATGTTTTGGCATCATTTTTGAAGCGAGTCAGAGAGGGGATTCTTCTGATGTCCGGTGGGAGAGAGTTCCATATTCTTGGAGCAGCCCCGGAGAAAGCCCGGTTGTAAGTTTTTTTTTTCCGAAAGCGTGCAGGTTGGAGCAAGAGGTCTCTGGCAGATCGTGAGTTTCTGATTCCTCCGGAGATCACAAGTTTCTGCCTCAAATATGCAGGAGAGTTAGAATATAAGGCTTTGTGCGTGATGCATGCTATTTTGAGCTGTATCATCTAAATACACCATCAGTCTTACTCCTCGAATCCTGAGGTGCCCCACCACTGGTTTGAGGACCTTGGTAAAGCACCATGGGGCCGAGGAGAGACCGAACGGAAGGGATGCAAACTCGTATGTCTGACCCTTCCATGTGAACTGCAGGAATTTCCGGTGAGGAGGAAAAATCGGGACTACCAGATATGCATCTTTGAGGTCCAAACAGACCATCCAATCCAGAGGCCTCAGGACATCTCTGAGAAGGTGGATTCCTTCCATTTTGAAATGGTGATAAACCACCCACTCGTTGAACTCACTCAGGTTTATTACAGGCCTTTGGCCACCATTGACCTTCTCGACTAGAAAAATATTGCTGATGAAACCAGTTGGGTGAGGGTAGGCAGGCAGAATAGTGCCTTTGGAAAGAAGAGAGTCTACTTCTTGATCTACCAGAATGGTATCTTGATGAGAAAACTGGAGAGGACGAGGGCGCCCTCTTTGGATAGGATTCCCGAAAAACTCTAAATGGAATCCCTGAACCGTTTGTAGGACCCATGCATCCCTTGTGATGGAAGTCCACGCTGGGAAAACATTCACCAGACGCCCCCCCTAATTTTAAATGGGAAGAAGGGAGTACACTCAACAGGGCTTGCGGTTGAATTTGCTCCTCTGTATCCTCTACCCTTGCCACGGCATCCTCTTGTAGGGTAGAAATTGCCGAACCTTGTCTGGTCCTGGTACTGTCGGGGGCCTTGTCCCTTCTGCTAGTACTGGTTTGCACCACGGCCAGTCGAGCGACCCCTGCCTTGACCGGCCCCGCGGAAAACCCGAGGAAACACCCTCTTGATCGTTGTCTGCGCCTTATCTAAGGACGTGAAAGTGTTAACGAACTTTCCAAGTTCTTTCACAAATGGTTCTCCGAAGAGTCCACCTTGCGCGACAGCACCCGCTTCAGAATCCGCTAAATCCCCCAATTTTGGGTCCACTTTTATGAGGAGAGAGCGGCGTCTCTCTGTTGATAGGGCACAGTTTGCATTGCCCAGAAATATTATAGCTCGCTGAGCCCACCCAGAAAGGGTCTCGGGGGAAATAAGTGCTCCCGAAATCTTGGCCTCCTCCGCCATGTCAAGTATTTTAGTTAGGGGCCCCAGGGCATCCAGGAGTTTATCCTGGCATGCGCGCCATGAACGATCTATCCCCTTCTTGGAGTCCTTCATGAATTTCTGCAAGAAGGTGGCCATACGCGGATCTATCTCGGGGGTCAAGGCCACTTTCCCCTCTAGAGAAGGGTGAGGACACTCCGCACGTAGGCAATTCCGAGCCTCTTTTTCAAGTGGTCTACGTATGCGACTTGCTACATAGCAAGCGACCTTATCGGCTGGTGCCCATTCAGAGGACCGGGGATGGATTATATCCTCCGGGTCCAGCATGTCCGATAAATCATTAGCTGAGGTAGACGGACGGGAGGAGCCATCAAGACCAGACGGACCAGGAACAATGTCTGGATCTCCTGAACCCTTAGGGGTAGCGGGAAGAGTGGCAGGAGGCAAACCCCCATTCCCTGGTGGTAAAGCGGGTTGAGTCACCATAAAAGCTTGGCGTAGCCTATCAAAGGCATCCAAATCCACCCCTGCTTCACAAGTACATTTCGCAGGGGGACCCGCTGGGTCAACTGGGACAGGTGTAGGGGCAGGCGGAACGGACGCGGGAGGTGGAACAAATTTTTCAAATGCCTGGGCAATTTGGCAGGAAAGTCTCTCCTCCAAAGGAGTCATAGCTTCCTCCACTGCCCTATATATCGAGGCATCCCCCGGTTATAAAAATCGTCATCCCAAGGGAGGTCCGCCATTGGATCCGCCACCCCCTGGGAATCATCTTCATATTCCATTGTAATCACCCCCAATAAGGTAAACCAAAATGCAGGGTAGTAAACTGAGTAAGAAAGTCTGGGTGGCAGACTGTTAGCCCTTTATAAAGTGGCCCTTTTTTATGGGGGACTTGTTGTCAGTCCAAAGAATTGTTGCGAGAATGTCACTGTATTGGTGATGGGTCTTAGCCCTGGGACACAGCCTGGAGCAGACACAAATTAATCAGCAGTTGTTAATAAAAAATCAAGCCGGAGGGTAACGTGTCCCAGACAAAATGCCAGCTATGGCCAGTACTTGACCTCAATGAGGCATCAGAAAGAAACTCCAATACAGACTCTGCCAAAACAACTCTACTAGCAGAGTGTAGGAATAAAGAGATCGGCTTGCGGTGCAGAGACGCGATCTACAGACCCTTAACGGGCGTCTCCCTCAACTGGCACACAAGCAGCAGGAAGCGCGCAAACGATGAAATCCCTCTGAGAGGAATTTCAAAGAACGCGCCGCTCCCGCTGCGCCTCTCGCGCCCCCTGGGGGCGGGAGGACAACTGCGCTCCAGGAATGGGACGTGTAAGAGCGAAAACCGCTCTCGCGTCCTGAACTGCCCGATGCGGCTTACAATGCAGTAAATATAACAGGCAAGAAGAGAAACACGTAAAAACCGTGGCGCGTACCTGAAACAAGGAAAATGCAATAAAGCAAATTTCCCACAAAGACAAAATCTTACACAACAATAAACGATGATTCGAGAGTCGCGACAAGCCTAAAACAAAGCGGTGACGGCTCGATTCACAAATGTTATACACAAGATCTTATCAGTCAATCTGAAGAGAGAAAAACACAGAGTACTTATCTTGACTGCGCAGCAGCGAAGAAAGAGGGCAAGGGGACAAGGAGAAAGGACTATATGGGACTATCTATGTGTTGATTGGTTGACAATGGTGTTCTCAATGGTTGTTTGAACTACAGTTTTTTCCCGATGTACCATGGGAAAAGTAGTTTCTTGTTTGATATTACATGGCTGCTGTTAAATAAAAGTGAAGAAAGAAGGCATAATCCTCGCCTCCAGTCCTGACATAGAATTTGGTGGCAGACTAGAGTAAACCATGGGAAACATGACTGCAGTATCCTTAAAATCTGATATGTACTATTCATACACTGTAACTAGATTAGGGACCTTATTACGACTTTGGAGGTCCTCCCATGGGCCGCCATGCCAGCGCACTGCGGGAAGACCGCTGAAGCTGTTCCAACACCGCCTGCCGTATTATGATTGTAATCCATGGTGGGCAGTGGCACGGCGCCGCTGCAACGGCAGCAGTCTGTAGGGCTAATTGGAGAGCCTTACATGCAGACCGCCGCAGTGACAGCACTGTCTGCAAGTTCCTGCACGGTGCAGCATGCACCATGTGGTGCATGCTGCACCGTGCAGGAACTGGGGTGCATAAATACAGGGAGGCACACCATGTGCCCCCCTGATTGCACCCCGAGTCCCTGGAGTGGCAGGTGACCATGTTAGGGCCCCCTATGTTGCTTCTCCGCCACCCTTTTCATGGCAGTCGCAGTGCCATGAAAAGGGTGGTGGTGAGACAACTCAAAATATGTTTAACGGTGCCAGCTGTGGCACCGCCAGCATATTCTTCCCAAGGAGAGACCGCCGGCCCAGCGTGATCCTTGAGCCTGGTGGTCTTGTGGCGGTCCAACTGCCGCAGGTGTAATACTGCGGGCGGTTCCGCAGTGCGGCGGTGATCGGACCGCCAACGCGACTACGGCGGTCCATTGGACCTCCTTAGTCGTAATAAGGCCCTTAGCATGTTCAGACTGCCTGAGCCACATGTGCAAGCTGTATCAGGACCTTGAGTATGGACATTTTCTTTGCTATGCTCATGCCAAGCAGTTATCATGAGTGCTCATGTTTCTAAAGATAACCCTCTGGCAATTTCTAATGTGTAATTCTGATATGACTGTGTTTCTTGACAACCTAGTTCAGACATTTATATCCATTCGTCCTTTGCCACATTAGAGAGATAGTTAAGACCTCTTCATGCAGTCCTATTGTGACATGGCAGCTCCTTGGTATTCCTAGCTGTGACTTACTCCCTTAAGGTTCCTTACGAGATTTGTTCGTTAAACAGTTTCCTTAATTCAGTCAAAATCAGAACTGCATACTTCCTGTCTAGTTCTGAAATTCTTACTATTTCTGGACCTTCTCCTTCTTCCCTGACCTAATCCTCCTCTCCCCTTGGACCACAAAGATTAGACTCTGTTTACCATTGCATGCATCGTTCACCTTATCAAACCCCAATGTTGCCCGAGTCTACATCCATCCTCAATGTATGCAAAATATACTAATACACTTCTACATCTCATTCCATATTGAAAAAAACCTTGAATGCTATCCAGTTACTTAGCAAGCTTGGTTACCCTGTAGCCTCTGGTTTCCCTTTCACTCTCATGAGAAAAGTACTAAACTTTACCCCCAGCCTCCATAGCTAGAGACATATATAGATACATATATATTACACAGGCGGCGAAAGCTCCTATGTAGTTATGGTTAGGTCAGAGTTACCATTGAAGAGGCTGTATTTGTTTTCTTAATAACGTTGGCACCATATGATTAATGTGCACAAAACTTTGCAATAAAGTTCATCCACTTCAGATTCAGCACGGCAGATTTCTTGCCGATCTGTCTAGAGGGGGCCAAAAAAAGAAGAGGATGTCATGAAGTAGACATTTTCCATTGCACTTCCCAAATAACTCCTTGCTCTCTGACACAGAAAAACGGCCCAATTGAATTGCACCAAAATTGGAATGAAATTAAAACTTTACTCATGGAAGTGGTTTTTCCTGGTTTGGTGTAAATCTGTTCAGTAGTTTCTGAGAAATTATCATTTAACAAACCTTTTGGGGCTTCAAAGTATTAGATTATAGAGATATTGAGTCTGTTAATTCACAGATATCCACAAACCTGTGTTTGTTGACCTTCGAAAACCAACAATTCAAAACATATTCAAATCGGAGTGGACAAGGGAGCTTTTTCACCTGTCTTCCATTTTGGGTTTGCAAACCCAAAGAGAAGTCAGTGGAAAAAAACCCTTTGATTGCTGCAACTTCAGAAAAAAAAATATAATGGCTGCCATTACAGGACTCAGACATTTTGTCCCTGTGCCCTGAAAACAATGAATGAAAAGAGCCGTAACAGGATAGGCCATACACCCTGGCTCAGGTGGGGAGGCCTCAAAGGAACACCTCAGGAATAAAAGAAAATGCAGCTTTTGCCCTGGGGTTCATGGACAATGGGGCTGGATTCTTGACCACCAACATAGTCCCTGAGATTGTGATCCCTCGCCATGGACAGCATACCCAAGGCAAGCTTGATGACCAGAGAACATGAACCCCTAGCAAGCTTCATGGGCCTCTGCTGGAACTTTTGTGGGGTTTACTGACTCCACAGAAGGTCCATTAATTGCCCAAGAGTCAGCAAATTTTGAGAAACTTACAATAGGGTCCATGAACTTAAAAAAAAGAAATTAAAAGGGAAAAATAAGGCCAGGCCAAAGGGAGGGATCTTTAGCCAACTCCTTTATGGGGTGGCTGCCCATGGTGGGTTGGGAGCAGGGCAAGGCCTAGGTCCACAGGCCTATGGTCAAATCCTGCTGTGCATGGCCAAGACAGTCTGGGTGCAGACCACAACAGGTAGGGTACAGGGCCTGACCCTTTGGCAGGCCCTGCTGCCAACCTCCACTATGCACGGCCAAAGGCCTTGGCCACGTGTGGCGGGTTGGGTGCAGGCAGGGTTGAACTGGGATACAAAATAGGCCCGGCACCAAAATAAAAGTGGCACCCCATTACTGAATTAAAAAGCTAAAATAGGGGTCCATGTTTGCAAATTGGGGGAGTTTTGAATTTTTAAAGAAGCACTAAGTATTTTGCAAGGTAGGGAGAATTGCATGGATTTGAGCTTGCTGCAGGCAATGTTTGTTTTAATATCAGGAAAATAAACAGTAAAAACCAGTACAGCAGGCCATTAAACAATCCCACAAACAGCCAAACAACTGGCCCATACAATGACCTGCCAGACCAGCACATCAGGCACTCCCTTATTGCTCTATATAGACCAGTCCGATCCTGGGTGCAGGATACTGTTGGATGTGGTTAGCTTTGGTTAGAACATCTAAACATAGGGTGTGCAAAAATTCACTGCAAAATACACAGTTAGAATGGAGTTAATTCAGACAACCCACACACACAACATTAACTGCTTGGAGTCAACTAGAGCAGGCCCAGTATACGCCATTTTCGTTAAACATAGCAATTCATTTATCTCAACCCCTAGGTGCTTTTTATCTCCTACTCTCACTCATTCTGCAGCTGTGGCTTACCCTTTAATTGCCTCCTATAGTTCTCATATAGATATTATTTCACAGACTCCTATTTGGTATAATAAACACCTAAAATTAAACAATAGAGTTCTTTCATGGAAAGAATGGATTGACAAAGGTATTATTACCATTGGACATATAATTAATGATAGCTCTCTTATGGACTTCTCTGAGATCCAAAATAAATATGGCATATCCTTTCATCATGCCACTCATTATCTTCATCTTAGGACTTCTCTTCTTCTTCTCCTTTCTCAGAACTCGGGTCCACATAATCAGAATTCCTCTCTTGCTTTGGATTTCTCCTCTAAGTTTAAAGCATCTGCTATTTACAGGATTTTGTCTCATCCCACTGATTTGAGAATTAAATCCAGGGTAGCGAGCTTGTGGGAAAGAGATTTGCAGCAGAAATTCTCTTTCCAGACCTGGGACTCCATATGGGCTAAGATTCACACCTCCTCTCGCTAAGCAAGTACAACACAAACGCTATATTATTTTTACAATAGGCTTTTTCTGACCCCGAGGACCTTCAAAAGTTTAAGCTGATTAATGATGCAAAATGCTGGTCCTGTCCTTATGAAAAGAGTGACTTATTACATATTTTTTTCTTTGTCCTATGGTTAAAAGACTTTGGATGCTCATTTGGAAGAAGTTGAATGAAATTTTGTCTACGACTATCTCTTTTGCTATTTCGCACATTTTTTGGGGAGGTTCCTCCCCTATATGGTGCTCTCAGGGGAGTGTGGGTAAGTTTATTGATTTGATAATAGCTATTACCCTACAGATTATTACCACGAATTGGAAGGATACCACTAAAATTACTTTTCCAGGCTGATGGAATCTTTTATGTCACCATCATAGACTGGATCGTGCACATGCTATCTCTATCCCTTTAATGATTAAAAAAGATTTATTATGGTCACCACTCACGACATTCCTATCTAGGTAAGCTGTTCGGCCCACTTCTATGGTTACCAGATACAAACCCCCATAAATGTTAAAATGTTTAACTAGTTAATATTGTTATTATTGCAACGCTGTTATGCTTATTACATGCTTTTCTTTATTTTTCTGTCTTCTTCTTTCTTTCCTTCCTTCCTTCCTCTTTCTTTTCTCTTTCTTAAAACTCTTAAATGCATATGCTTTTGTAAAACGGTTTATATTGTTCAAGTCGGCTTCGGGTATTGAAATTGATAACATTTTCTTTTTTCTCTCCTTTATTCACAGTTCTCGATTTGAATTGTTTGAACATTATATATATATATTCTGTATTTATGTTTTAATCTCATATTATATCAATAAAGCATTCTAAACTAAAAAAAGAATGGAGTTAAGATTCCGTACTAAAACTGAAAGTCACTGAAATTCACAAGTTATGATTAGTACAGCTTACTTTAACTTGCACAACAGACATGCACCAAATTCAATGCTTATGACCTCACCATATTTACACCAATAACTAAGAACACGTAAAAGCACAATGTAATAATTAATAATATATACTCAAACTAACAAATAATGCTACATGACTAGTCGTCTTTCACAGTATAATGGGTAATATATTTAATCTCCTCTTTAGGATTATTTACAGCATTTGCAATGGCATCTGTCACATCAAGTTGAAAAAAAATAAGCACACCATTTGGTGAGCAAATTATGGTTTGCATATCTCCTGTGCAACTTATGGATTATGTTCCTAACTAGGCTCTTGACTTGTGAGTGGTTTAATGTGGAGATGTAGTGTGTGGAAAGGTATATCTTGATTGGGGAGTCCCTTCACATACTCGATCTATTGGCTTTTGGCCCATAACACACTTGCCTGCTGCCACTATTTCCCTTCCCCTGCCACCAGTCTGGTTCTCACATAAAAAACCAATCCATATGCAGCACAATGGTTATCTGCCAACCCATGTGCCCCCCCTTGAATATTAAAAATAATAAAAAATAAAAAGTTTAAGAGAGAGGCCCCTTTCATCAAAGGGGCAGGGCTCTTTAAGAACTGTAGAAAATAACTCACTTTGGGTTCAATTAATTTCAACACTCTCACACATTGCTCTCACGCACAAGCAATAAATATTCAGTGGATCTTTTTATACAATCACTATTCTTTCTCCTTCTCTTTTCCATCCTTTCCTCTCTCCTTCAAGGATTGGTTTTGTCATAGTGATTGTATAAAAAGATCCACTGAAGATTTATTGCTTGTGGTCTTAGTAGCGCCGGTTTATTAATTGTATGGTTGTTGTGATTTTAGTTTTGAAATAGATTCTTTTAAATAGAAGTCTTTAATATAAAGAATGTTGATGTAATAGTACAGGGCTGGCCATACTTATTTTTATAATAAACTGATTTTAACAGTATACAGTGTGTTGTGGTACTATAAGTGTTACGGGGGTTTTGGGCTAACATATCAGTTTGGGCTGAGACGTTGTGTATATGTGTGAGAGTGTTGAAATTAATTGAAGCCAAAGGGAGTTATTTTCTACAGTCCCCCTCATGAATATGCCATGGTCAGGTGGCCAAAATGAGATTCTGACATTGGTTCGCTGTGTTTAACACAAAGGGAATGAGCTAATGGATGGTATGATAACAAAACTATATTGCCAGGTACTGAAGTAGTGGGTGCTGCGAGTGTAGAAGACTCTAGAAAACTTCATTTAAAGCAGGAAGGCTGACCCTCCCCCCCCCCCTTAGCCATTGCTTATTGCAAGCGGTTCCTGCTGCAGTCCCTATGCCTTGGAAAGTGGCATTTTTGTTGATATTGGACAGGTGCAAACTGGTGTGGTTAACAAATGCACATGCGGGTTTCGGACCCCAGTTCCAAAGTCTGGTCGGGATTCTTTACTCTGACCCCACTACCAGAGTTCAGGTCAATGGTGCGGTCTCGGACGAGTTCCCTATACGACGAGGGACCCGCCAGGGTTGGCCTCTATCCCCCCTCCTAGTTGCGCTGGCTATTGAACCACTGGCGAGGCTCATAAGATGCGACGCGGAAATTCAGGAGTGATAATAGAGTTGCACACATGAAGACCGCATTGCACTATATGTGGACGACGTTCTTTTATATTGATGTGGTCCCTCAATGTCACCCCGCTTGTTCGAAAAAGTAAGGAAGCTCCTAAAAAATGGCAGAGGCTCCCGCTGAATGTGATGGGAGGTATAGCCCTGTATAAAATGATGATACTGCCAAGCTTCCTTTATCTCCTATCAAATTTTCTCCACCTGGTTCCCCGCCGCTGGTTACGCGAGATGGACTCAGTGATGATAAAATGTATGTGGCACAACTCACAACCAAGAATAGCGTTCGAGACCTGTCAATGCGCCCCCTATGACAGTGGTTTAGGGGCATCCAATCTTTACCTCTATTACCTGGCGGCACACTTACTAATTGTTAATGAGTGGCTGTGTGGAGTTTGGTCTGACCCGACCTACAAACTAGTACTAGGTGAGATGGATTTCTCCCACATCCTTGCGATGCTATATGGAGACACGGTTCCTTCTACGCTCCCTGAAGTAACCCGGTTAGTATTTGAGGGGTGGAGAGCAGTCTACAAACACACGGGATGGTGGTTCAAGCTAATGCAAAAGACCCCCTATGGCACAGCAAGTTGCTGCGGGAAATGGCACATCTGCAGGGATTTGCCCGCTGGGATGCCATTGGCTTACATTTGTGGGGGCTCTTTGGAGGGGCTCCCATATGGTTTCCTTTCAGGACCTTCAGCAAACATATTCCCTATCTGGAACACAATTCCACAAGTACCTCCAATTAAGGCACACACTGCGAGTACATACTCCCCTGTACACGGTGATCCCGGAGTTTAGCCCTTTGGTAGCAAAGATCAAGATGGGCACACTGGGCAAAGGAGGGGTGTCCCAGATTTTTGTATACTCGTCATTAATGCCCCAGACACATTGGTGACACTGAAAGCACGCTGGGAGGGGTGGTTTGGTCCTATAGATGACACCGATTGGAGAGATGCTCTGATGGCCCCCCAGGACACTGACCATGTCATCGCGGCTGCGCTTGGTGCAGACTTACTTTCTCCATTGTGCTTACCTTTCCCCTGACAGGCTCCTCCGGGCAAAATTGTTACCCAGCCCCACATATTTTCGTTGCTCCCAACCACCTGCTGATTTTTTCCATATGGTGTGGTTCTGCGATCTCATACAGCTGAACTCCCCATGATTCTGGGTCTGGAGCTCGAGCTCTCCACAATGGTGATGTTGCTGGGGGTGCGGGAGGGAGTGGGGGGAACCGAGCAGACCCGGTGCTATTGGGGACCACCTTGTTTGTGGCCAATGGAAATCTCCCAAGCCCCCTATTCTAGCAATGTGGAGAAGGGGGGTGGATTGGTGTGCCCAACAAGAGAAACCAGTCTTTGAGGCACGGGGCTGTCCGGCTAAGCATGCCAGAGTATGGAATAACTGGTTCGAGGGGGGGATTATGGCCTCTGTTTAGCAACGCTCCCATAAGGAATGTGATTATATTTTTGTATGGGGCTCTTCGTACTGTCATTGTCATACATGTAATGCTGTTTACCCCCAGGGGGGGCACTGTATTGATAACAATGCGACTTGTTTTACAAGCAATGAAAACAATAAAAGATGTTTTTTTTTTTTTAAATGCACATAGCGTTATTGATACACCTGCAAGCAGATGTTACAAAGAGATCTGGAAGTGAGATATTGTATTTCCAGACTTATCGGTATCAGAGAGTTCTCGCGGGTGAGATTTCAGAATCCTGGACTAAAAGAAACAAGTTTATCCAAATTTGATGATTCTTCCCTTTGAAATCACAGGAAATTATGTCACCCCCTCCAACACCATCTAGTTCAAAGGCTGTAATTTACGTTTCAGTCCGCATGGGAAAGTTAGAAGTTAGTATCAATACCAGTAACTCTGTGAAGAATAACTGTTTCCTTAATGAAACACCCAACAGCTTGCAAAGATGTGGGTAGTTTACACGAGACAAAATGTCTCAATTCTGTGACATAAACCGCTTAAAATATTGTTACATTAATAGAGATATAGAACGAAAGTTCCAGTCTGATCCCCGAAATCCCCACCCACAAATCAAAGGCCACAAAAATGATACCTTTCTTGAAACTCACTTCACCATCTGTAACGCCAATATTCTCAACCAAGTCATCTCGGACTTGGTCCCCTAGGTCACTTCTTTCGTCAGTGCTTCCCTCTTCAGGAAAGCAGAGTAGACCAAATTCAGGATACAGTCATCAGCCAAGTAAAAGATTCCAGAACCATGTGGCCAGCACATGTAGTCTCTGGGCCAAGACACATTGACCACATCACTCCATCTTTGAGCACTTTATACTGTCTACCAGTGTGAGAGAGACTACAGTTCAAGACACTAAACTTTGCATAGCGCTCTTCATGGATTTAGAAGGAAGAGGTGCACCCCCTGCCAGCTATAACCAGCTGCTGAATGTCAGCAGACCACAACCTGCTGGCCATTCAGCCAGCCAGATGCACAGTCTTGGGGGATGATTGTGTCACACATAAGGCCCATCCCTTTGAAGCCTCTTCACGGCACACCTCACACTTGAAAATGAGTCTCTACGAGTCTGATTCTGTCTCAGACTCCCCCGCTCTCATTTGCCTACAAAACCTGGGGCTTGAGGACCTGACTGACCCACAGATTCAAGGAATCAGTGAATGCCCTACCTTTAGCCTCCAGCACTTGAAGCTTTTTGAAGCAGTTGAAAAATGTAAACTATGTAAATCCTTCAAATAAAATTAGATTACATTATGGAGTGAGAATAAAGGATGCAGGCAAGAAACTGTAAGGCAAGAGTCCCGAGATGCATATACAACAGTGATTAAGCTGGTGTGGGCTACTAAATCCGTTTTCGTATGTTCTACAGGGGTTCTTAGGCAAGGTAAGGTAAGCAACAGTAAACATAAAGAACAGATTCGGAGCACTGTCAGACGCTCAGTTTGTCAGATTATAGGGTGATTCAGGGCGGCGAGTGGCACAGAAAGCAGACCCAAGGTTTCCGGGAAATTGCTAGCAGAGCCGGACTGAGCCCTGGCACCAAAATAAAAGTGGCCCCCATTTGAGTATTAGACAGCTAAAAAGTGGACCATGTTTCCAAATTAGGGCAGTTTTGAATTTATAAAGACACGCTGTATAAGTATTTTGCGAGGTATGGAAGACTGCATGGATTTGAACTTGCTAAATGCAATTTTGTGGCCATATCATGGAATTAGCCGTAAAATCCGGTCCAACAGACTATAAAACAAACAGGCCCACAAGCAGTCAAAAAGCCAGCCCACACACTGGCCTGCCCCATCAGTCACTGTCTGATTACTTTATAGGCCAGTCCGGCCCTGATTGCTAGCGGGTTTAGACTGGCTAATGTGGACAAATCATGTTCCCGGTACCGTGCCAGATCTTCAAGCAATGGAATAATGCAAGAATTGCCCTCAGAACAGCAGGTACAACCGATGGCTTTTTAGCCAATATTGATGTAAAATGTTGATATAGGAACCCATTAAATTGTCTCTTGATAAGGCAGCACTCCCTTGGTGGGATGTGGGTCTGGTCTTAAGCTATTCTCGAGGGTTTCATTTAGTTCCATGAGCAGTTCGATGGACGGCTACATGAAACACACACAGGAGTAAACTCACTGCTCACGAGCCTGGGAGCAGGAAAACAAAAGCAACGTGGCACGCGCGTTAATCTTAAAGCAGGTGGAGACCTCCTACAGTAAGTACTCCATAGAACCGCGTGTCCCCGTCAGCCAAATCTAAACTGGTGAGAAGCTGTATATTTGATATATGAGGTTGACATAAGAAAATTGACAGAATATCCCTGTCATGCGCACAGTTTTCTAAAACGTCTTGGCTATTATATTATTTTAATTTGTAGTGTCGAAAATCTAATTCGGGTCACTTGCTACTTCAATAGACCTTCTCACACCTGCCACAAACACCCTTTGGTTATTACCCTGCAGACGGCCTCCAATAAAAGTCTTAATAAAAAAAGACGGACAAACGCTCTCCCAGGAGCCACTAGACATCTCTCTGTTTTTTTCTGATAGCACACACGTTTAAGCTTGAACAAGCAGTCGGTCCCATAACAATTCCTAATCGCGTCTGCCTCCCAACGAGCGTCGGCTTCTGCCCAGACAGGCAAGGTTAGCAAATGTGATGGGAAGTGCGTGTGCTTCAGGGCTCCAGCTGCCTGTTGCCAGAACACCGGGTGCGCTCTGTTTATGGAGCCCCAAACAGGGAGAAGGTCCTTAATGTTATGACTCTTGTCCAAGGGCAGAGTGCAGCTTTATTCAATGGGCCTATTTTCACAGTGTGACAATATTTTTTTGGCTAAGCAAAGGTGTGAGATGTATGACTGTATTTACCCTTGGAGAACTTTGTGTTTGCAAATAGTCAATGGAATCAGATTATTTTGCTTTTGTGTTCTTTTTTTATCAAAGTAGGTACGACCAATAAAATATTAACACGAAAAAGAAAATGTATTAAACTGACGACTGATCAAGGGTATCCATAGTGAGCGACTGCTTTCAATATACCTTCTAGGCACTGTGAAATCAGAAGTTCAATCACTGTTACACGGTAGGTTTAATATTCTATATTCAACAGTTATCTGACAGATAAAGATCCCTTATTGCTTGGTGTTTGCGGACAAGTTAATGTGTTTAGGGATAAGTGCTATGGGGGTATGTATAGATTTTGCTGTTGTCGCAATCCCATATTTTCCCACACAACTAAGAAAATAACTCTCAAAAACACACCCTCCTTATATTGATGGGCAATTTTGTAACGGTCGTCTGTTCGTACTTTGATATATTTATTTAAGCATTAATTATATGAAGTGCCGAATGTCAGCATGCAATGTTTTCTGAGCACTGCACAATGCACAACAAATGTCAACAACAAAAAATATATATATATATATATATATATATATAATACCGTAGCGAAATTCTACGATGGTGGATCCCAGCAAGTCTTAGGCAATAAAAAATCTTGAAACGTTTGGTTTTTAAAGGTTTTCTGAATAATAGTTAAGTTTAGCTCCGAGTTTGGGTCCCCGAGTATTCCAAAATTTTGAACCCATCTCTCCGAAGGATCACCCTGCAGGTTTCTGATGGTTGATGGGGCACAGAAGAGATGTCTTTTGTCCAAAGACCTCTTGTGGACCATACCAAACTTACAGTGGTCTTAGGGCCAGCCCACTGCTTACCATTAATTGACTTTGTTTTCACTCTCATTTGCTTGCTTATTATTCATGACTTGTTTTCTCTTCTTGTGGTGGTCCATCCAGTGGACTATTTACCATCCTTTTAATTAGATGACTTATGTCTTCCCACTTTTCATATTCAAGAAATACTTCTTTCTTTTTCTTTTACCATTCCATGAGAGTAGGTGTTTTCATGTGCTGTCCCTCATGTGCTGCTTCCCACTCAAATACCACTATCTTGTGCGCTTTGTATTGCTCACTCCTCTACCAACTCCCTCAACTCGTCCATTGCTTCCACACTCTGTTTATTTTTGCTTTCTATCTTTTTTTATTTTTCGCTTCCCTGTGCCTCAAGTTCCTCGATTGCTCTGCCGCCCACTTCCTGTTGCTCCCCCCAACGTTGCCTTTACCTCCATCTGCCCTTACCTGCCCCCACCCGCTTTTTGTTGCCCTCCACCCCTCCCTTTTCCATTCTTAAAAAATATTTTCTTTTTCTTTTTGGCAGGCCCGAGACCTGCCATTTGCTACAGGGCTGTTTCGTTTTTTGAAAAACCCTTTTGCGTATGTTTAAACTCATTGGGGGATATTTACAATAAAATGTCATGGTTCTGTGTTACGTCAAAATTGGTAACGCCACGCTCCAACATTTTTAAAATACAGGGATGCGCCGTATTTACAAAAATACGGCGCACCCCTGTGTTTCTCCTTGTGCTGGCGCTAATAAAGCTGCCTAGCGCAGGCACCCTTGCGCCATGTTGCAAGGGTGCCTGCACCCTCAGGGGTGATTGTTTATGTGCAAGAAGGGACACCTTCCTGCACATAAACAATCTTGAAGGGTGATTTGCTCTTTCTATGTGTGCTGCAGAATGCAGCACACATGGACAGAGCAAAAAACAAGGAGAAATTAATAATTTCTCCTCGTATTACCAGTCTAAGACCAGGTATTCCCTTTTTGGCGCTGCCCCAGTCTTGTAAATATGGGGCAGCGTCAAAAAGCAATGGGTGTAGCGGCAAAAGCCCACTGCAACACCCATTGCACGCCCCTTTCACGCAAAGTGAAGCGTGAAAAGGGGCCTTATTTACAAGGTGATGGCACTTTGTAAATAAGGACAAGCGAATATCACCACCAGAACGTCGCTAAAAGTGACGTTCTGGGGGCGATATCCCCTTGCAAATATGCCTCATTGTTTTGTATTTACTGCATCCGCCATCTTGGAACAGAAATTAAAAGTAAACAAAATGGTGGCTGCGTCATTCCTTATGCGCACATGCATGGTGATGCATCTGCTTGCATACATCATCACATTTCTCCACCTTCACTTCATGACAAATACATGTGCATGCACGCATTCATGCCATTTAGCTTTTTTATTTATGCCAATGCTACATAATACAGTTGTATCTTGACCCTGTAAGTAGTGGGTGGCAGGGAACAGGTCCTATGTTGGATGGCCAGAGAAAAAGCAGAAAGGTATTTCTTCCTAAGATTATTAGTTTTGTACAGAACTAGTGCTACTTATCTCCACCAGGCCATTGATTCTAGAGTGGTTTCATGCAAAACGTGCACTCTTTTTGTCCTGCAATCATTTGGCAAAGAGAGTAATCGATGTTTTTGATTAATGCTCCTTCACATTCTGTGTGTCTTTTGAGGATTTAACCGTGTACCAGCTCAAATTTCAGATTGAAACCAAGTTTTCTTGTGTTGAATATCATACCCGTTGTCATCATGTGCCGCCCACGTTATCACTTTTTTTGCTGTTCATACAAAAGGAGATGACATGGTAAATATCCCAGCCCTCGAATGCATAGTGGGCATATCACGTGCAATTCGCTCTCAACGCTTTTCCTTAAAAACTCCCCCTCTTTGCCCCCTTTTTCCCACCACAAAACACTTTACAAGTGGTTGGTCTTCACTGCGTAGCTTTTATTACTTGTCGAATAATACCATCTTTTATTCGTTGATGTACGGTCAACATTTGACCAACTTTAATTAAACCAATCCAACACACATTGCTGAACATAAGGTTGCGCAGTATACATTTGCGCCACAGGTTACCATGTATATATAATTCGGCATCTCCAGATCCACTCTTGGGGCGTGTTGTACCAGCAGGCGACAAACCAACCCCTCTCCAGTACTTCCATTTGAGGTAACTATCCGTCGTCTACCCCTTAGACGCGGCCGGCATAACACTGCTTAGCGCCTTCCTGGCACATCCGCTCTCCCCATCTTGCTTCCTCCAAGCACCGGCTACTAGGGTAGGGCCGGAGAGTCCAGGACCACCAGCAGGACGGCCCCCTCTCCCGCCAGCCCAGAGCCCCAATGACTGCCTCCCTGTTGCAGGGTCAGACAGTCTCTGCCAAAAAGGAGTCCCCGCCGCCCTTTTCTCTTGCTCAGGACCCCGCCACAGGACGAGGAGCCAACTGGCGCTCTCGCCCCCCCCCCCACAAGCTGCTTCACCTTCCAGATGTCAAAGCTATGGCCCCCAATATGGTCTGGACGAACAATTCCAACCCTGTCCTGGACAGATGCACCCCATCTGCCCGATACAACTCCGAGTTTAATGCCTGCAGCAAGCTATGCCTAATGGAACGTATCGGAGAACCTATCAACAGTTTTGCTACCTCCCGATTCAGTTTTCTCACAGACGTGTTCACCGCGGCTGCTGGCGCATTGTCACCCCACACCTTGCGTGTGAGCACCTCTGACCAAAATATGGTGGTGCCTGGTAGAGCCCTCCTTACCCATGAGAATGTAGAGAACAGAGCCTCCTTCACTCCCCTCCTGCCCCCCGGAATCATGCTTTCACCCCCAGAATGAATCACCAGCACGTCTGGAATGGGCATGCCGCTACCTAGCACCCTCTGCAAATTTGCTTTGAGATCCTCCAAACGTTGCCCGTCAATCCCTATCCAATGATGATTGAATCCCTTTGCCCTTTGCGCTCTCTCTTCCCTGGAGTTGTTGAACCATTGCCCTGCTCTGTGTATGACAGAATCTCCACACCAGCATACCTGCGTCCACCACCTGGCCACCACTGCATGAGAGTCCAAGAAATAATAGAAAGAAAAGAAGGGCATCGTTACAAGTCCGCTGACCCCTGACCCTTGCTTAAACTAGCTGTGGTCTAACGTAACGCTCAAAGCAAGATGAACTCCATCTGCCCACCCTCTTTATAGTTTCCGATGAGAGGCCCAAATTCGCCGCCGTCGTGGCAGCTCCAATGCGGAATGAATGTGACGTGAAATGAGCAATCTCCTCGCCCAACAAACCCAGAGCACGCTTACATAGTCGCGTGAACTGAAATCTTGTCAGCGGTGTCCCGTCAGCATGTAGGAGAAGCCTATCATCTCCGCAACCGGGCCTCATCTGCAAGAACTTCTCTATCAACGCCACCGGGCAATAACCCGTGCACCTTCCGGCATGGGGAGATAAAAAAAAAATTTGCCCAGACTCACCGGATGTGGACACGACCCCGAGGCTCGAACCCTGGTTCCCAGCACCAAAGTCGGCAGTCCAGCCGACGGACCACATCCCCTCCCACATCACACACTACGCCGTGAGGCCCCTCACCTGGGAATCACCGCAAAACGCCGCAGTAACAGCCAGCTGCAATTTCTTCCTGCTGCGACCCTCCGGCAACCCCCGAGGCGAGAGGACAAAGAGGGCAACTCCCTCGAGTCCCAAACTTTTATTAACTTCGGGGAGGGACCACCAGCGCACCTCCTTGCCTTCTCGCATTTCCTGGCGACCCTCCCCTTGACCAATTCCCCTGAAACGAAACTGTTCCCTCCTGCCCGGAATACCACTAAAGGCACCCCGCCCCTAGGCGCGGGGGGTGCCTCTCATTGTGGGAACCCAGGGCTGGGTTTAGATAAAATAAAGTATGTATATTTCACTAAGACATGTTTTACTTTACCTTTTTGAAGGCCATTAATGCTCATTACATACACATTGAGGGACTCGAGCGATATCGAGAGAGGCCGAATTATGTGATAAGTGTGAGGGAGTCCAATTACTGCAAATTTATTGAATTCAACTGATTTATAGTATTATTAACACTGTGGTAATAATACTGCATCACGGCACAAAAAGCACAGCTATTACCATCAGCTCTTTACTGGTAGTAACTCTGCACAAATAAATGCGGAAACACTTGTGGAAACATTCCTACAAGTTATTACCCGGTAGCAATAACACCATTAGTGCATTGGCAGAATTACCAGCCATTTTGCAATCCACTGTAATTGAGCGGATTTCACTGTGCTAATCGACTAGATATGCTAATGCAGCACAGTTTCTGATTTAAGATAGAGGTGTGTTGTGCTTTTTAATTTCCCAAGCAGAACAACCTGTTTTGTAAATGTTATCTCTTGTAGAGAAGGGTAATATGCCTTCATGGTTTATTTAAATGCAAGCCTGTGGTTTAGACACTGCTGTTTGGTATGTAATGCCCTGTGGGTATGTTAACAGCTCGCACACTTTGCAACTCAGCAGTCATCATCAGGTCTGTACTTGCTTGTTCTGTCAAAGTTTATTGGCTAATTAGCTTCTTGCTCTTCTTTCGTTGCTCTGTTTATGGCCATTAGCATCATAATTTGCTTTACTTTCCTTCTTCCTTCCACTTCTTGATGACTGCATAAATTTCAACTGATCAGTAACTGGCAGTATTTCGGTTCTGACCTCAGGAAAAAAGGTTACTTCTCAGTGGAATTGCTGTACTCAAATAAGCTGTAGTATTTACAGTGGTGATCTCCGTTGTTAGGTATGTCTGAATGTGCCCTTTAGCCTCCTCCACTGTATGACTTACATCTCAGAATTTCATAACCAAGTTTCACCCCAAACCCTGGAAACCCCAGGCCAAGCTGAAGCTCTCAATTGCATCACTTGTCCCTCCAAACAACAAGTTGGCAATCCAGAATTCTGTTAGTTTTAGTGTTCCTTTTAAAGCAGAGTTGGGTCATGGTGTTGATATAAGAAGGAAGGTGGGGGCAGAGACACCGAGGCATAACAGTTTGACAGAATTGGACCTTACAGACTTTAAAAGACAAGGCCCAATCAGTTTTGTTGAAAGGATTACCACCAGGTGACACACCTGGAATCAAGACAGAAACTCACACTGAACACCAACAAGTCGTGCACCATTTAATAAACGTTTAAACGTTCAAATCATGTACTAAACACACATATCACCTGTTTAAAGGCATCCGTTAGCGGGCATGATTACTGAAAATGGAGACTGATCACATTCAATACCCATCAGTCAGGCTTCAAGTCCTAGCGAGGAACGTGGGTTACAAACAACTGTCCAGCAATGTTCTTCCCCAAGACATATCAGTGACATTTAACGTAGGCCTCCATAATAGTTGGATGGAGTGGTACCCCAGAGTGCAGGGGCACATTATAAAGACAGAATGCTATTGTTCACAATTCTGTACATCTATGAAAAGGTAAAACAAAGTTCAATGTCTGATATTTGTACATTTATTAAGAAACATGAGACATACAATTCTCTAATAAAGTCTGGGAGGGGAGTCGACACAGCAGGGCAACTTACAGTCAAAGCATACCACTCCTACAGCCTGCTTATTTGTAGGTGTTCGACAATCAATTTAACCACCAGAATAAATAAGGGTATAGAACGCAAGCACCTGTCTGGTTCCGTTATTAAACTGTATAATCTTCAATTAATGCCCATTCACATTCATGTTGGCTCTGGCAAATAGGCTAATGTAATTGTGCATTATCCTCCCTAAGAAGTTGGCCCCTAGGTCTGCTCGATGCATGACTGCACCCCTAGACTATATGATCAAAGGCCGTTTCTGTATCCAAGGTGATTCTGACAATTCTTAGTGCCTTGAATCAAACCAGCCTTTTCAATGTCACTTTTGGAAGGGCAGTACTCCCTTCTGTCCATTGTTAAATGTGGTTTGTCCAGTAAGAGTCATACAATTCATTGTTCACAACAATGTGAACTGAGGTGATCACAGCAACAGCCCTTGTCTATCAATCACTACAGATCAAAAATAGAGAAAGGCTAGGTCTGGCAATCACCACAGATCTCAAAGAAAGCAAACCAAGCTGTATAATCAGTTCAATCGCCTATTTAATCTCTCATCCACTGAGAAATTGAGCACCCTCTTTGACTATCTAAAACCAAAGCTGAACAGAATCATAATTCATAGCCAAAATGATGTTAGCCTGAATGAAGAGGTCAATAACACAATCCACCTTCCACTGTCCCGAATTTGAAAACTAAAGCCAACGAGAAATGAAGCAATTACAATACTTTATGTTGGTAAAAAAACATCACTTTCCATAAATTATGCTCTTGAACTCAGAGCAACTAGAAGTTGGGATGAAGCTATTATGGAAATGCTGAACAACACAATTACCAGCTGAATTGAAAAAAAATGCATTTGTATATGTTTACCAATGGATTCGACCTGAAACCTGCAAGGGAAAACAGGTATGTAAAAACATGCAAATTAGTAGGAACACAATGAATATGTGAGTGGATAAGTTGAAGGCTCGTGTCTACATTAAGCAGCTGAGGGGAGCATGCCGAGTTTATTTAGCTCCCTACACTGGCACAATGACCCAGGGCATGTTTCCTGCAAATTAACAACAGCTAAGCTTGAGAGTTGAAAGACGCTCCCATGAGAAACTAGCACCGGCCTTGGCAGTGGAGAAGCTTATTGACAAAACATCCAGCGGCACTGTTTTTCTGCAGTGCTCCAGCTGTGAAATATTTATGGCATGAATCTGAGATTGTGGTTGAGAAGCTACATAGGTCACACTTCAGTGTTTTTACTTCACGGATGATACCAAAAAGTGCTGGGTTAACAATGAAACCTGGGCATCTGGGTACAGTCTTCTTAAAACACTTTCTTAACTTTAAAATAGACAAAATCAAGCCTATGCAGATCTGAATTGCATATGGAAACCACTCACGTGACCCCAAGAACACAGAAAAGGCAAAATGTGGGCATGAAATGAAACAGTAAGGTTTTTGTTCAGCATGGGTACATCAGAAAGCATCTCATCTATTTCAAACACCTGCAGTCTAGCAGGCCAATACTGTTGTTACGTTTTAAGTGTGCTAGAAAAAGAATTATACTTTTGTATTTATTGGACTTATTTATTTTTGTATTTTACATATCCGTCTTGAACCTCGGCGGTATACAAATTTGACAGTGTTTCAAAACATTGGCAGATAGCCAATAATACACAGTGCAAAGAAAATATTAGGAATTATTATCTCGGATGATTTTTACAGCAGTTGAGATCAAGTCTGAGGTTAAATATGTCAATATAAAACAGTTTAGAGTGAAACAGGCTGATTTTCACGGCACTGAAGCATTTCAATGGCTACTAGGTGCCTTTTCAAACTGAATTTGAATTTTGTGAAAGAGATGGCCAGTCACATATTAGTTGGAGGGAATTCCAAATGTTGGGGGAGGGGTTGCTGAAGAATGATCGTTCCATTGTAAACCCTTTCCCCCAACTTGAGGAATACAAGTAGTAAGGATGATTTAACCAGTAGCGGCTCGTGGAGGGAGTGCTGCGGGGAGGTGTGGCGGGCGGGGGAGGAGCAGGGTGGGGGGTAGTAAACTACAGCATACAGCCAGTAGCGGAATCCGGAGAGTTAATTTTGTTGCGCGTGCTGCATCGCATTTGGCAATGCAGCGTGCGCAATGAAATTCATTTTATTTATTTATTTGTTTACTTACCTCTGTTCGGCCGTATGCCGTAGTTTACTACCCCCACCCTGCTCCTCCCCCGCCCCGCCCCACCGCCCCGCAGCACTCCCTCCACGAGCCGCTACTGGATTTAACTCTCCGGATTCTGCTCCCTGGCAAGTCTGCATGCCAGATAACTGGGGGTGGTCATATGTACTGTATTGTATGTGATTAATACAGTCAGAAATGTACTTTGGGCCTCTAGTGGTAGCAAGGTTAATGAGACTAGGGCTGGTCTATTGTGACTGAATTTCTTTGTTCTTGAGATACGTCGGGCAGCACAATGCAGGACAACTTTCAGAGGAGCAAGTTGGGTCTAAGAGAGGTCAGTAAATGGCACACTGCAATATTCGATTCTTGAGACGACCATAGCTTGGACTAGATTTTTTTAGATCAGGCCTGGGGAGAAGGTTTTGCAGTTCCATAGGAGAATCATTTGGTAGTTAGTGTTTTTCTTTTCACTATTGTTCTGATCTATATGCATCTAAGTTAAGTTCAGAGGCAACAATGATTCCCAGACATTTTGTTGAGGTGTTGGGGTTGGGTGTAATACCCATTTTGTCCAGGCGGTATGCCCAGTCATTTGGACATTGGTATTCCTGTTTAGGTGACAGGAAAATAAATTTGTATTTTGAGTATTTAGCGTTAATATCATATGATTCATTCAGGTCATCCGGGTCTGAATTTTGGCGTGATGGAAGAGAAGACCCTCCATGTTCTTGAGAACGATTTTTCAGTTATGGGTGGCAGATTATAGGCATATGTGGGAAAATTGGCGATCTAATTTCCAAGCATACGAATATTCAATTTGTTCCAAAAATAATAAATGTCTCTCATTCCTGTCAGAGTTGATGCTTTCAAGTCTACTGCATAGCAGGCAACACTAATTTAAAGTGAAATGTGAAAAGAAACCACATGGAGCTATTGGCTATTATAAAATAACAAATTCTCACCAGAAATATACAAATAAATATTAATTTCCCTCTCAAGACATTTTTGAACATCCTGATACCTGAGGGAGAGGATACAGAGAAAGCTGACAGCTATCAGCAGCTGCCAGGACCACGTTAGGTACCCCGGGCTCTCCTCCGAACTGGGTACCAAGGACATCATCATAGCCACTAAAGCATATCTCTTCCCCAAACAGTGAGAGATCTCCACTGATATCAGGATCTCAACATTAGCTTATGAGCACTGTGAGCTCCATAGTTTTTAAGCATACATCTGGTGCATATATTTAGTTCACATGTGAACATTTTGCTATCATTTGTGTCTCAAAATGTATTTTCCTAAAGTAACAGGCTCCTTTAACTCTTGCAGACCTTGCTAGTCAGTTTCTGCATACAGTGTGTGTCCCTAGTCTAACCTTTCACATCCATTCACCCCCAACTCCGGCAGGAGAAAGAGTGGGCTAATTTACAGCATCAGCTGAAACGAGGAACGCCACTCTCTTTTGGAGAACCATCAACCAGCCATTCGTAGATGTGCTTGTCCAACGGGCTGACTGGGTAAGCCACTATGGTGAAATTTTTAACCCAGATAATCAAGCTCCAGACACATCCACTGGTGTAATACGCCATGTTGGACCATCACACCTAAAACGCATCAGCCTAGAAGAGGTTATTATTGCCCTAGAAAAGTCCGCTACTGCAAAGGCACCAAGCCCGACGGGGTTCTAATAGACACATTTAAATGATGTACCAACCTGTGGGCCCCTATATTCACACAGGTATGTAATGCAGCAGCCATTGGACATCTGCCCTTTTCCTGGACAAAGAGCATCATTGTTCCAATTTCAAAAAAGGAGACAGGGGGGACGCAAAGTGTTACCACACAATATCCCTCCTGGACTCCTCAGTTAAACTAATGGGCAGAGCCCTACTAGAGAAGTTAGAATCCTGGGTGATAGAAATCAGATCCTAACAGACTCCCAGTATGGGTTTAGAAAGGACGTGGGCACCACGGTACAATGTGTCAATCTCCATCTCCTCATTAGCAAATACACCTTGGCTAAAGAGGGTCATGTCCATTTATGCTTTGCCGACTTGAGCAGTGCATTTGATTTAGTAAACCACACTAAGCTGTGGTAGTCATTGGCTAAGATGGGTGCCCCCATTGAGATCGTATCTTTCCTGTCCCAGGTATATGCACAGTTAACAACACAGGTATGTTATGGGCTAAGGGGAGATGTCGCACCACGTTTCAAAGTAACACGAGGGATTCGTCAAGGTTATGTCCTTGCCCCACTGTTATTTTCATTATACATTAATGGGGTGGAAGAATCACTGCAAAAGATTAAGGTGAATGTCCCCAAAATTGGTCAATGCCCGACCCCGATCCTCCTGTACGCAGACAATGCCATCTTGATCTCTAGAACTGCCAATGGCCTCCAGCTTTTGATCAACTGCTTCATCTCGTATATGGAAGACAGGGACATGAAAATCAATTTAAAGAAAACATTTACTATGTAATGTGGGAAAGGGAGGCCTAAAAATAAAATTCACCACATTAAGGGAGAAGCACTGGCCGTAACAGAAATTTTTACTTATTTAGGTGTTCACTTCTCTAGTAATGGACAATGGGGGACACATCTGAGAGCAGCAAAACTAAAATTCATAAGATCCTCAGAACCCTTTTTAAATTTGCAGCCAAAATAGGGAATAAGCCCATTAGAGTGCTCTTGACCCTATATAAAAACAAATGCATACCGAGTGTTAATTATGGGGTGACTTTGTGGCAGTGCCCTGTTCAACCTCCTCTTACATAGTACACAATTAATTAACGGATCCTTACTTAGAGGCTGGATTGCAGATAAGCCCCATCACCCTCTGGCTTAGCATCTGGAGCAAGGTTGGCACAAAATTTACCAAAGAAGTGATAGCAGACTGCCTAACCCTGGAGTATAGAGCGAGAATTCCATGATTGGGCAATGTGAATAGTGCTTTAAAGAAAGTGAATGGGAACATGAGCATTGAGGACCATGCCAGCGTGTTACAATTCAACAAGAAAGACTTAAAAACGATCCTCATTAAGAAAAGGATGGCCGATAGAGAATCTAGAGAGTGGCATAAATCTACAGTATCTCTCAGGCCCTGTGCAACAAAGTGTTCAGAGTTATCTTATTCTAGTATCGAACATCCAACACAGATTTTATCTTACTAGACTCCGAAGAGGCACTATGCACTTAATGGTTGCCTTTCCCAAAAATGTTTTTTGTTCCCAAAAGCTACCTAAATGCCAAGTCAAACCAATACACATTGCATTTTATTCTTTTTTGTAACTTTTATAGGGACCTGAGGAAACAAATATTGTGACCAACGTTTTTACAGGAGGGATTTATCTATTATAAAGATGCTTTTAACTTAATTTGTAATTTTGATAATGTGGTTGTATGTCATAGAGTATCTGTTTACATTCCCCATGCCATTCACAGAAAAAAACCGCTTTCCCACTTGGATGTTTTACCATATCAAGTAGAGAAATGAGGATATTGGATCCTTAATAACATATTGCCACCGATTATGATTATAGGTTTTTATTATTGCCCATTTTGACCATTTTACTGTTAATTGTTGATTTAACAAATTTAACGTGTATTGAAGATGAGTAATGAGGATTTTAGACCTGTGTCGTTATTGTAGAGTCCTTTTTACTGGATGGGGATAATACACACTAAACAATCTCCATCTATTTGATATTACATGACAATGATTTCTGCTGGCTATTGACTGTTACCTTTTGTTCTGTGAATGTTTTGTGATTAATTTGTATGAATTGTATCTTTCTATTTTAAACCTGAGAATGTTACATGATATATTGTATGGATTCTATTTGTGTGTTTCTTTTATGGATATTTTTATCTGTATAAAGATTTGTTTGATTTGACACTCCATGTCCCTGAGAAGCATTTTTCAATTATGGATGGCAGATTTGTTACAAAAATAGTAAAGGTCTCTCATTCCTGTCAGAGTTGATGCATGCAGGCAAGCATCGGAAATTTAATGTGAAATGTGAAAAGAATCTACATTGAGCTGCTATTGGCTATTATAAAATGAAAATTCTCACCAGAAATATACAAAGAAATATTAATATTCCTCTCAAGACATTTTTGAACATTGTGATGCCTGAGGGAGAAGATACAGGGAAACTGACAGCTATCCACAGCTGCCAGGACCACGTTAGGTACCCCGGGCTCTCCTCTGAACTGGGTACCAAGGACATCATCGTAGCCACTAAAGCACATCTGCTCCCCAAAAAGTGAGAGGTCTCAACTGATATCAGGATCTTAACATTAGTTTATGAGCACTGTGAGCTCCATGGTTTTTGAGCATACCTCTGGTGCATATATGTAATTCACATGTGAACATTTTACTATCATTTGTGTCTCAAAATGTATTTTCCTAAAGTAACGGCCTGCTTTAACTCTTGCAGACCTTGCGAGTCAGTTTCTACATACAACTGTGTGCCCCTAGTCCAACCTCTCACATATATTCACCCCAACTCTGAGCCATATGCTGTTCTCATGAAAGCTTCTTCCAAGTTTCTTGGCAACAGAGCTTTGTATCTGCATTCACTCAGTGCAGTGGCAGTTGGATGACCTTGCACATGACATTCTCCTAATTCACATGCAGGAAACAAACCCATACTCTGTTGCCTAATTATAAACTCTAACCTTGTCTCAAATTCTGCCGCGAGCCATAGAGGGTGACCAAACCCTTTTCTATGCTGATCTCCTGATTCCTGTCAAATCGTTTCACCTTAACAAAACCACTAGCTATGCATTCAAAATATAAAATCATCTACTGCACAATAATTATGCAGGCATACGTGAAGTTGCTTCTTCCTTTACAAAACTGTGTAAGCAAGATGCAACAGATTTATGTTCACAATATCCTGTATCTTCTAGATTACTGTCTGAGGCCTCTAGGCAGTTACACAGGTTGTCTGATCTTGTCGTGGTTCTGTTCAGAAGGTCTTCATTGTAGTGGCTTTTGAGATCTATTTTATTGATATGATGCTGTAAACATAATTCACGCAGTATGCATCCAGGTGAACGCATAAAAGGCACTTAGAGAATCATTCACCTTCTCACAAAAATAATAGAAATCCTCATTGATGTTAGGGTGATTTGTATTCAAGTAAATACTTTGTTACCATGCCCCGCTTTGAGAGGTGAACAAGCTATCATTTTACCTGCAATATATTGTAGCTATGTTTGTTCGCATACATCATTAAACTCTACCATTTGCCTGCTTATTTACCACACTTCAAGCATTATCAAAGTGTTGCCTACATATGGCCTCATTCCAACCTGATGTAAATACCACACATCTAAAAGTGCTTTTTCCAGATGAGCAATTACTGCATCATTCATTACAAGTTTTCTGACCTCCGAGGTACACTAACCGAGAATGTGCACAATATGCCAAAGCAATTTGTTCCAGGTTTTGCCTGGTGCAAGCCATGCAGGCAAAAATCTGTAAGGTACCCTGTTGGTGTGAAAGTTATTGTCCTGAATTACGCAAAACATAAGTTTGTGCATTTGCAGCTACAGTGGCTTTGCTGGGTTGGGAGGGACGGTCTGACGATCACCCCCCCCCCCCGGAACAAGTCGTCTGTCGACCCCCCCCCGCTCTTACCTGCAACGGGCGGCAATAGGTCTAGCCAAGCCACTGTGCAGCTATGACTATGGGCCTGATCTAAAGTTTAAACCGTGGTGGAGATCCTATTTGCCATATTGCAAGCGCATTATACCATGATGGATTGTCTCCTAATTGACTTGTAATAAGGCGGATATCAGTCACATTTGTTACGGAGTACCCATTCGCCAAAGTCTAAATCAGGCTCTACGATACAAAATTTTGCTAGCCAAAGGATGGTGAATAAGCTGCTTGTGGGGAAGGGAGACATCACGATGTACAAGAGCAATAAAAGTTAAATAGATGGCCGACATCTTTTGTCCAGCAGATAGCTGTATGACGTGTTATGCATGCATTACTGTTCCTTTTAATCTACTTGGACAGTGGCAAATGTTAGGGTCGCTTCTCTGCATGGCAATTGATTACTATGTCAACACTAAACTGTGGCGCTATCCAAAACCATGCTGCAGATTTACTGGCTACCTGTGAGCTTAAGTCAGCATTGTCACGTGCCAATGTTGTGATATAGACATTAAGACGAACTTCACTAGTCACATTCAAAATGCTGTTACTTCACTTTTGAAAGTGGACACAGTTTCAAACAGTAATAGTTCACAAACATTCCAATTGTCATCTTAAATCTAACATTTAAATTGTTCACACAGCCTGAAACCAGCCACGACCCGTCAATAGTGTAGTGTCGTGTGAGTTTGTAATGACGGAACCCTTGTGGCTCTGGATGGAGTCCGTAGCACTGTGACGTAAGCATTAGAGCATAGTGAATTGAATGCAGGTTTAGAATGTTTAGTTCGCGGTTACACGCTGCAGAATAAAGACGTGTTATACTAAGCTCCGTGGGTGACGTAGTCATTGGCGAGTGCCCGTGCTGGGGAGGATGCTACAATTGCCTCAGTGCGAAATCGATGTTTTGCATATGTGGAATCAAAGGTCTGCCCCAATTACATGTAAAGCATTTGAAGTTAATGAAAGTTTCACTGAGAAGTCTACACATAAGTGGCTAAGAACCTGCTGGGAAGGCCGCAAAAAGAAGTACTGCGCTACTACGCAACTCAAAGCCAAACATCATATGGAGTGATAACACTGCGAACAGAAGCAGTGTGAGGCAGAAATCAATCAGGTGTCAGACAGCACAAGAAGACGCGTGCAAGCAACAGAATTCAAAAATTAAAAAAGTCATCAGCTTACCACAGCTGAGGGAAGACAGCCATTGTGCCACTGTGCTGGGGGAAGTAACCCCAGAAAAAGGTTATGTTTGCAGAGCTGTCCATACCCGAAGGGGCACACCACCAAAGCTGCAGAGTGGTGGCTCAGAACAACTTCCAAGGTCTCCTGAAAGCAAAGGGCTCCCAGGGAGACCAAGAGGGAGGTCAAGGTACCACGGGCTGTCCAAGATGACCCAGAGGCCAGGACAGCACAGGGCCTTAGAGATGGTGTAGATGATGCAGGTCCTATCGGACAGCAGATGGTGTTGGAAAGAACTCCATCCTCATTGTCAGCCAATCTCGTAAATGATTATAATGCCACTGCCTTCTTGAAACCATCACCGCCATTCGATACTGCCAAAAAGTTGAATGTTGGCGACAGATGGACTGCCTGGATAGAGACATTTGATGATTTCATGGCTGCAATTGAAGAAACAGATAACAAGAACTTTATCAAGAACCTTAAGAATCTTGCTGATGAAGGTGTAAAAGAAGTCATAAAGAAAATGCAGCGAGCTGACGAAATTACATACAGTGAAATCAAAGCAACCTTGAATCTCAAGTTCAATCCAATGCCAAATGTAGATTATGAAAGGTTAATCTTCAGTTAAGGACGACAGAAAGCCAGTGAGACCATTGACACATTTTCTGAGAGACTGGATACACTCATCAAACACTGTCAATGAATTTAATGATGAGGAAGTTATACCCCTCAGAATGATTGAGGGATGTTTGTCAGATTTGTTCAGACGACGAATGCTGAGAAACTCTTAGGGCCTGATTACGACTTTGGCACTGCGGTGCCGGGGCCGCCCTGCCACCACACTGCCAAAGCCGTGGTCAGGCTGCCCGCCAGATTAGGAGTTTCCTCCTGTCTGGCGGGCTTTGTTTTTGACCTTCCCATGGTGGTGCCCTGAAAATGGGAACGGCAATGGGAATGCCAAAAACAGTTCTTGCACGGCATAGACTAATAAGTTCATGCCATGCAGGAACTGGGGTGCATGCACACAGGGGGGCACATGTTGTGCCTCCCTGCATGCACCCCAGGGCTCAGAGGCACAAGTGGGCCCTGCAGGGCCCCCCTTGTTTCCTCTCTGCCAGGGTTTTCATGGAGGAGGAACCGCCATGAAAACCATGGCGGATAGGAAACTCCTAATATGCTTGATGGGACTGCGGCGGTCATGCCAAGCATATTGATGTCTCCTGACCGCCACAACACCACCAGGGAACAGCGGTTCCCCGGTGGCTGCGGCGGGGCAATGGCGGTCCAAAAGCCCTAATTGTAATAGGGCGGTCGGGAGACTGCCACGCCCCCACGAATCTGGTGGTCCGTGGACCGCCAAACTTATAATTAAGCCCTAAGTCTGGAGTGAGTGCTCATTACTGCCAGAGCTGAAGAGCGTGCCGATCAACAAGCTGCTGACATGGAGGCCTGAGGTGCTCAGAATGAGTCAGTCATGAATATGAAAAGTAAGCCAGAGAACAAGGCCGAGTGACACAGAGTGAATTCTCCACAGAATAAGAAGTTGTGCTTCAGGTGTGGATTTTTGTTTCCACACAAAGGTAAATGTACCGCCATTGGGCAAATCAGCAAAGGCTGTGGAAAGAGAACCATATTGTGACAGTTTGCAAGGCAAAAGAAAAATTTAGTGCGTCATGGCGTGAAGACAAAATGACCGCCTGAATGTTCCAGAAGCGACGGTCGATGCATGTCCATAAGGCCAAGCGAACGCATCAGCTAGGGCAAATCAACACCAAATTTAGTAGATCGACATCTAAATCTTCATCCAACAGTTCTTGCAGAGGCCGCCCCCGAAGGGGGCCTCAAGGGCCGGCGCCATAACGGATGCCAGAGCCTTGTAAGGATCCAGTTCCAGCTGCCTAGAAGCGCCCCGAGGATGAGGGGGCACTTCCTTCACGGCAAACTAGCGCCAGAGAGGCGCCTAGTCACCTGGCCAATGGGGGAGGGTAGGTGATGTTTAGAACCCCCCAATCACAGCAACCGCCCGTCTCGGTGGGTAAATCGTGGGGAGGACAGAAGGCGCCGCTCCCCATACTACAGCTCATTACTACATTGTGGAGCTGGGGAGCGGTGCCGAAGAATTTTCGAGGAATTGTTTATTGAGTTGGACGTTCGAGAAGCAGAAGGGCCCAGAAGGATGGGAAACCTGGCCGGAGGACCACTGCAATTTTGCAGAGACGCGACTCAGCTGGGTCAAGAACCTGCTTTGCCGGCAGCAATCCACCCGCACCACATCTGGAATCTCCTGAAAAACAGACCTCAGCTGTAGAATACGAAACGCTGCCGAGATCCTCTCAAGAGGTGCCTACCAGCAGAGGACCACCACAGTCCCTGGAGACACAACTCTGTCTGACGAGCAGGACCTCCCCCTCCCCTTTTTACCTCGCCTTTGCCTCTGCCAAGGTTCAAAGCAGTGCCTGAAACTACAATCAAAGGGGCAGAAGGCCCTGAACAGAGGTCCATCACTGGGACTTCAGAATTTGCAGACCTAACACTGGCGGCAACAAAGACGATCGCCAGAGCAGCACGGGAGAAGGCGGTTCTCAGGAGCGTGCCTGGCCCACCAAGCGGGGACCTGCAGCTAAGATGGAGGGCCGTAGGAAGAGGCAACGGGAGCTGAAGTATTCAACATGGAGGATAACAGCATAGCCAGGCACCTGGGACCAACACGACGATGATCATCGTGACCACACCAGCCAAGGTGGAGTCTATTAGTTGAGCAACCGGTGATCAACCTTGGGGTGGCTGGCTCTCGTGAAGAGGGCTGGATCCGTCAGGTCTCACACAACATGAGGTACAGGCAAGGGCGTTGTTTTGTTAAGGTAAGCGCGGGAAGGCTTCACGAATGCTCACAGATTGGGTGGATGGATTAATAATCCCTGCGTACATCTGCTCCATGCAGAGTTTGCCTGCTTCATTCGCGGGGTAATGGGCCACCCAGCTTCACAATTACGATGCGAAGCATATTGCCAAAACTCCGCAGCCGCGTTATCTGAGGTCAGGAAAGGTTCAGCAGGTCCCATACTCACACCACGGAGCAATAGCTCAGCGGTAATGTCTTCTGGTAGCACGGGCTCCTCCAGGTCAGGGGCTTAAATCCCGTGAGTGCTGGCGATGGGTTCGCGCCTGGGCAGACTCGTTACAAATAGCTGGCCTGAGCAAAGATGTTTTGAAATTTTTCCATAACGATTGACATCTGAGATTGGTAAATGTTAGTTCCTTATGGAAACTTGAAACTCTTTTGCGTGGGCCTCCTGTATAAAATAAAGATGCGTTGCCTTTACTGGAGACATCTGGTATTATTTAGAGACTTGGAAGGGACTCTGAAGAAAAGATATATTGCGAAGGGTATACGAGTTGACCATAAGACACGCCTTTTTAAAAGCCTCAATTGGTTTCTGAAAAGGTGATCTCTATATACACTTGTCAGTGCCTGAAAGCAGGTCGTTAGTGAGTGAACTTGATCGCTAGAATTCCATCTACTTCAATTTTACTACCAAATTGATGAGGCAGGGTGAAGAGAAATCACGAATAGTCTTTGGAACAGCAGCTACGTGATTTCCAAAGAGGAAAGACAAATTAAAATGTCTCCCTGTCCCCAAATGTCATAAGGCAAAGAGTCATTCAAGCGCTAACGTTGCTTGCGAAAACCTTTCAACATCCTTTTGATTTGCAGTGTTGTGCCTGTATCTCAGTGGGTACGCACATGTTCTATGTCATAATTCTATGAAGGAACAAGTTGTTAGGGACACAAATTGTGGCAGATCGATCCGTATCTGGAGTCCATATTCCTCGAGTTTTGGGAGGGCAGTTCTGGTGTCTGGAAGACCGCATCCAAACAGAATGCCAAGGAGGTCCCTTTACTTATATATAGTTTTGCTTTGAGGCCCTTGGATCTTGCCAGGTGACTATTAAACTTCTGGTCCTATGTAATAAACAACCTTTGCTTAATCCGCTGGTAGCTTGACACAGAGCAATCAGGCTTAACTTAGGGGCAATGTGTAAAGTATTTGTGGAACACTGTAAAATGTAAAACAGTGAAAACACCACGCAAAAAGATAATTCATTATCGTAATGTTGCAAAAAGGAGATCGTTTGGGTAGAAATCAATGCTTACAAGGAAGAGAACCCCCAACCTTGGTGTTATGTTTTGCTTTTGAGGAGTGCTTTTCCAGAACAAGCACGCTGAAACTATACTGTCCATCTGTACGGATGTCATGTGACTACTATACCTTGCAGTAGTCAATCCTCTCGGTACAGTCGGTCCCTGTAGAGTCTCGCATGGCAAGATTTAGTTTCCAGGATTGTTCACAGCTCATGAAAGTACAGTAAGTTTTGTTTCGCACAAGGCACACGGACACGCCATAGATCCTAAAATGATATCCCGTAACCAGGTAAAAACCCACTGGTCTTTGAGTATTCTAACATACCAGCAAATTCACGGGTAGCCCACATCACCCCGAAGGAACATCTATCACTGAAATAGGAAAGAGAACTGGAGGATTCCTTTGGTCTTTCGGTTCCACTAACAAGTGTCCACCATGTTGGCGCCTCGGTCCGGTTCGAGTGTGCACTAGGCTGGCTGTGCCTTTAAGGAAGTGAATAAAGCAAATCAAATGCATATAGATAAATTACCCCAAAAAAACAAAACGTGGAAATCATGGGCCCAGGCCCACATGACAGAAGTGGCACACGTCTCAAGGAGAGACACAGAGTAAGACACCACAGCCTCCCATTATATCAGGGCAGCCACAAAGTGGTGGAAGGGCCCATAAATAAATAAATAAATGAAATAAAAGGTTAAAAGTGGACCCACAGCGACCCATAGAGTGCGGGTGGCTGACCCCGCTAAGAGACGCATGGGGGTGGCAAGAGACCAGTTTGAGGGTCCCGGTTCAAAGTGGCCTACAAGGCGGCATTCCTTGGGGCATGCAGGGGCAGCTCATGCTGCAGCAAGGTATGACGTGGGCACAAGAGGCCTGCAGGCATCCAGAAGCAGCAGCTCAAGGTTACCAAGGGTGGAGCTGCGGTTGAGTAGGTCAAAGGCAGACCAAGCGGGAGAGGAGGCCTGAGTAAAGCTGGCCTGCTTAGAGGACACTAGGTACTGTGCAGTAAAAAAAGGAAGAAAAAAAGAGCTTGTTGGGGTATAAATACATGCTTATTTAAGCCAACTACTGTCAGTGTGTTACTTTTAAACCCCGAGTGGGCTTCTCGTGGCAGTCAAACTCACTAATATTAGTACGCCTGGGCAGTTGAGAAATGTTCTGAATACAACTAGGCTTGGCACAGTCTGCCACAATGGTACTACTGGAGGGTATCGTCAGGCCACCTTAAGGCCTTGTAGATGGAAAACGAGCTGAAAGGGAGACAGAACATTCAAGTTCAGAATCTACTGGGTCGTTGGAATTAAAAAGGCTTAGGAGCAATGCAAACTAGGTTTATAGAAGTAGCTGAGAGGAAGTACCTTAACACAGCTAGTCCTGCTATGCAACTCGCTGCCCATTAGGACCAAGCTTATGAGAGGCAACAAAGAAAGCTGAGTACCGGGGAACCACATGCCTATGAAGGGCAACTGCCGAGGGATGCCTCCTCCCTATAGTTTGGGGTATGGCTTGGGGTGACCAAATTAAGGGTCCCTGGTGAATCAGTCAGCGGGGTATACTCCTTAACTTGACATGCCTTGGTTGCAGCAGACACCAGACCTAAGACAGCAGCCTCTCTCGAGGCCGGATCATGGTGCCCCAGCCCTAAAGATCCAGCAGTGGTAAGAACAACCAAGACCACTGTCTAGTTGACAATTTCAGCATCAGGGACGGATGGCCGAAGACTAATTTAATCTGGACTGAATATATGAGCAGGGGGGCACAAGGGAAGGCCGACGGTCCAAAATCCACCAGAAGAAAGCAAATTTTGCAAGACAAATGGCCTAGAGAGCGTTAGGCATGGCCTCGTCCACCCAGAGCTCTATGGGCGGGATGGGTTTCACCTGTCAGAGGAAGGGATGCGTGTAGCTTTAAACAACCTGTGGGGCGCGATAATTAGCAGGCTACACCTAACGGGAGACGAAGAAGAAAACAACTGACAGCACAGAAGGGAGCCGCAGGAAGACGTGAGCCTCCCTGGCGGCGTGGCGGATAAGAAGGGTACATGAGTTGGTTATGGAGGCACACTGACAGGGCGGTGTGTAGAAGGAGGGCTGCTCACTTTGGGATGATTTATGACCAACAAATTATTTATGACAAATGATTTATGAAACCAATTTATGACTGTTCATGACACAAATGATTTACAATGCATGAATGATTTATAACGCATGTTTTATGATGAGCAACCCAAAATGATTTATGACACCCTATTTTATGATGGTTCATGATAATGATTTATGACCCTGGCCATAAAATTATGTTCAGGGGATTGCAAAATGAGTATGTGTTAAGAGTAATAAACTGCGGCCAACAACAACCACAACTGGTGGTGGCTGTCTTTGGTTATAAATATGTAAAAAGGTTTGTATGCCATCCTGGAGTGTGCACATTGCGTGTATTATTTTGTATCAATATCAAGTGAAAGTGAAGAAGATGGTTGTGCCATGTCGATGTTTGCCTCAGAGAAGCATGCGCATGCTGGACTGGCTGCCTGTGAAGAGAAACACCGGTCCAAGAGAAATCGACATGACAAACATTGTCCGAAGATCACACTAAAGCTAAATGGTTGTTCAATACCTTTCATTATCAATAGTGGTGAGTCAATAAATATCATGCCTGATTAGAAATGTAATGAACTGTCTCCCTTGCCCCGACTTACGCCATTGAGAACTAAAGTGTATACGTGGGCTCCATCAATGCCACTAAAAAGTCAAGGTTCATTTGTAGCAATAATGAAGCATAAGAAAACAAAAGTACAAGCACCCAATCATGTACTTCAAGGTACGGTGTCAGTGCCTTTTTAACTCAGTTTCAGCAGAGCTGCTGATGTGGGACTGATATCCGTGAACTGTAACATGAATGCTCACCACGAAATAGTAAGTCAATGCCCTTTGTTGTTTAATGGGTTGGAAAAACTCAAGACTATGAAAGTCCAACTACACATTAATGAGGATGTCTGTCCTATTGCTCAAAGGCACAGACGAATTGCCTTTCACTTACAGGAAGCTGTTGAAAAAGAACTTGAATCCTTACTCAAACACAATATCATTGAGCATTCCACTGGTCCAACTCCATGGGTTTCTCCTATAGGTTTCTCCCATAGGTGTAGTACCCAAAAAGGACAGTGAAGGAGCTGTACGCATCTGCGTGGATATGCATCAAGCGAACAAGACAATTGAAAGAAACCGACATCCAGATCCGCACATTGCTGACATGATAACACAATTAAAGAGTGCAAAGGTATTCTCTCGCCTGGTTCTGAATAAAGGATATCATCAGTTGGAACTCCTGGAGAATTGCAGGTACATTACAACCTTTTCGAACACATGTTGGTCTGTTTCGTTACAAGAGACTACGTTTTGGTGTGTCATTAGCTGCGGAGCTATTCCGAGATGTCATTCATCTTGTCATTCAGCCTGTCCTGAATGCTTTCAATTACAGTGATGACTTATTGGTTTTCAGAGCGACATAGAAGGAGCACAACAAAGCTCTCATGCAAGTGTGTCAGTTGCTCGCTGATGCCAGTTTAACTTTGAATGCTGAGAATTGTGAGTTCCATCAGACAAAGTTAAAATTATTTGGCCATATCTTTTCTGATGGGGCATGACACCTGATCCAGCTAAAGTGCAAGCACTGTCAACTGCCAGTCCCCCACAAGATGTTTCTATGTTACGTTCATTCCTTGGCATGGCCAGCTATTGCTCTAGATACATACGAGACTTTACCATTGTCAGTGCGCTGTTAAGAGACTTAACGAAAAAGAATGCTTTTTTTCTTTGGTCATATGAATGCAAGCAAAGGTTCCAGAAGAGCAAAACAAGCTATTGTGAACATTTCTGAAATGGCATACTTTGATCCAAAGCTTTATGCTGAGGTTGTTGTTGATGCTAGCCCTGTTGAGTTGGGTGCCATCCTTGCACAGCGCAGCGGACACTCAAATGCTCGGAGGCGTATCTTAGCGTATGCAAGCCGAAGTTTGTCCCAAACTGAACATGCTTATTACCAACCTGAGAAAGAAAGCTTAGCAGTGATGTGAGCTTGTGAACATTTCCACTTATTCTTGTTTGGGAAGCCCTTCACGCTTGTGACCGATCATCAAGCATTGTTGACTATCTTTGGCAATCCAAAAGCAAAAATGCCTCCTCCCATTGAACGTTGGGGTCTGCGACTTCAAGAGTACAACTACACCATTGTGCATCATTCAGAGAAAGATCAGAACCTTGCATACTACTTCGCACGAGTGCTTCTACCATGCCCTGGCACCCATTCTAAGAAGGCTGACGCTTACAACAATTTCATAGTCAAATCAAGCACCCCAGCTGCCATTTCGATTGAATAAATTGTTACTGCCACAAGTCAAGATAGGGACACGCTGAAACTAAAAGACATTGTTACACATCAGTCTTGTTACCAAAACCCTTGACCTCTTACCAGTGACAGTGAATATCAGAAGTTTAAAAATGTCAAAGATGGGTAGAAGCTTGAGCCAAGGGCATGGACCATTGTATGGGGCTATAACGCCCAATCTATCTGTCACGGGGATTCCCAAGAAACACTTCAAGATATGGGAGGATTGTGTGGAACACAGGGGTATCCACCTGGAACCGCATAGGGACAATCCATGGGCTGCGGAGGGGACCCGAGGAGTATAGGATGCTGTTTTTCTACTGTATGATCATAGGCATTGTTTTTATGATGTATATGACTTTGATGACTTCTGTGGGGGGATGATTCCACACACTGTTGTTTTTCGTCCGGTACAGTGCTGTGGTGTTGTATATGTATGTCACACTGAGTGCGCTGTTCTTGCTTATCAAAAACTCAATAAAAATGTTTTTTTTTTTTTTAAATGTCAAAGATGAACTGTCCATTACTCAGAAGGTATATTTCTCAGAGGTGCCGGAATTGTCAGTCTGGAGAGTCAGCGACAACAGATAATTGAAGTGGCCTATGAACAACATTGTGGAATTGTTGCTACTAAATGCGCTCTCAGAGATTGAGTCTGGTTTCCACATCTCGACGAGAGAGTTGAAAGAGAATTAAAGGCCTGTCATCTAGGCAACTGCCTGTCATCGAAAACCACTCAACACTCGCTAAACATGTGAGAGTTGCCACTGCATGCATTTGGTCCTCTTGACAACGGACATCACCTGATGGTGATCGTTGATGAATACTCCCATTTTCCATTGATTGAAGAACTCTCATCTATCACACAAGAACTTGTCATTGGGAGATTAGACTGCATTTTCGTGACCTGGGGTGTTCCTGCGATCTTAAAGTCTGGCAACGCCCCACCTTTCAACAGTTGAGAATTCAGGCTCAATTGGCAATGCCTGTAATTAGTCCTATAACTATTAATGCCATTATGGGTAAAATCCCTACCAAATGGGAGGAAATTCCGTTTTGGATTGCACAAAAAAACAAATCAGCTTGAGGCAGTGTTTCCCCATACAGGGCCCCATGATAAATTCAGAATTCTCACTTTGTGTTTTCCACTTGGTACAGTTCCCCCCGTAGAGGAATGTAATACATGGGGTACTGTTTTTGAAGCTATATATATACCAACACCCACGGTACTCCGTCCATTGCTGTTTTACCTGAAGTCCTTAAACAAATTGAGGCTGAACATGGATCAGCCCCTGCCCTCGAGTTGGGGATGAAACTCATTGGCAATTTTGCCACAGTGTCCTCAATTAATTTAAGTGATATTAGGCGGGAGGTAGCTGCCTTGGCGATATGCCAACAGTTCTCTACAGTTCCAGCAGCAGACCAGGAACACGAGCTTCCTAAAATTATTTCTGAAACCTATACGTCTATAGGTCATGACAGTCTGGGAACCAGGCCTAATAAGCCACAACTTAAAGGCAAATCTGATGCCGAAGTTACCAAGCAGACACCAGAGTATTCTAAAAAGCTCTGGGATAAAAGCAAAAACCCGGAGTGGATCTCCGCAACCAGAGACTTCAGAAAAACATTCCAATTTACGTAACAGAGATGCAATTAAACAGACTGATAGGTATCAGTATTCTGATATACATCCTTCTCGTTCTTTTCAGTACTCTGCAGACAGACGTCAGAGGGGGAGGAGGAGGAGACCAGAGACAGGAGGAGTATGTGAAACCGAAAACGGACTCACATCGCTTTTTTGAAGTCATCATAAAAAGGAAAAGAAACTTCCACAACAAAAAGCACAATTTAAAAAGAAGAAAGTGGCCAGAATTTCCCCTAAATATCGACAGCGCAGCAAAAGTCACCATAGTTCACCAGACTCTTTAAGAGTTTCTGGTGGTGAGACTGACTAATGACTACATTCAAGTAGAAACAGATCAGGGGCTCAGCCCTCCTGATAGACCCTATAAGATAGACTTACAAATTGAGGTTGACACACCGTGTACTATTTAAGTAATATTCTGGGAAAATTTAACAAATGACTATGACATTCTCCTGGCTGAGACTGATTGGCCACCTGAGATTGTTATTCCAACAAGGAGATGATGTAATCATGCCTTCCTTTTCTGTTAGTTTTCCTGAAGATGTTAAAACAGCATATACTCCAGAATGGGCTCTTGCTCAAGCACTAGCATTATATCACAACCAGGCAGGCTGGGATAGGGATTCCCCTTATCATATTATACCTATACAGTCCAGCCTACAAGTGCAAGCACAATACCCTATTAAACATAAGGCTAAATACTCTGTTAGGGAGATTCTATCACATTTAGAATATCAAGATGTGACTCAGCCTTGTGTCTCCCCCATGAATAATCCACTGTTTCCTGTGCTTAAACCAGATCATTCCAATTGTATAGTCTTAGACTACAGAAAATGAAACAGTCACACACACACTTTTCCGGTGCAAAATGCACATAGCACAGGATTAATAAACAACATTGTTCGTAAAAAATACAAAACTACATTGGACATTTCCAATGGCTTTTTCTGTCAAAATATAGCACCTGAATGTCGTGACTTAACCGTCTTCACAGGGCTAGGGGCCCAGAGAAGGCTCTGTAGGCTCCCACAAGGTTAAAGAAAAGCCCTGGTCTGTTTGCTGTTCGAGTAACATCAATTCTACAAGAAATTATTTCAAAAGCTTGTAATACTTTGATGATATTTACCTCACAGATGCTGATTTAAACACACATTTGGCCAGATCCCATAAAGCACTCCACTGTCTTTAGTTAGGTTTGCTCTATACAAATACCATATAGATACAAACATAAATACATGAAAGTATCTTAACAGAAAGCCCAATTACAAAGCACTCTCTTTGTAGAACATCCAAAAAGAACATCAGTGCATCATTTTTATAAACTATGCCATGCAAGACAAGTGGCTTGAGCTGCTTAGATTTTTCATATTGTCATCCGAATCTGCAAAAACAAGGATAATTACTTGGGCTTGTAATGAGTACAAACCACCACTATATGTAAGTGCAATTAAGAATTCTTTGCTACATGACCTGTGAGAAGTGGCTTCATGTGGACTGAAAAGGGGACAATGATTTAACTCTACTATTTTAGTGTACATAACCTGTGTATTGTATTACATAATTTTTATAGTTCTTCATACCACTGATGGAGCTGCAAATTTCTCAGATTTGTATCGGCTTTGTGGGAGACCTTGCAGATTGTATGGCTGCATGAATGTTGAATGTCATATGTACTTAATAGGTGATTTTGGGTGAGGTGTGTTTAGCTAGCTACGGATTGAGATGCTGATCTTATGGGACTGCAGTGAGAAATTGATCCTATCTGCAGGTGCCTATCTTTCCTCCAAACAAGAGAAGAACACATAGGATAGGGGAGGCAGATGAAGATCTGCATAGCTGTTTGCAGAAGGTTTTAAGGCTTTTCAAACAAAAAGGCCACTGAGGACAGAATTCTGTGCAGCTAAATTGTACTCAATAAGCAAAACTTTCAACATTAATACAAAAAAATACATTAAAAAGAGTCAATGTCATATGCATACATAATACACGGGATCTGCCTGCATTTACTTATTGACCGGCACTGGGATGGGAGTTTATCTCTGAGTTTGCAACGAACCCAGGAGGAGGAACAGAGTGGTGACAACGCGCTTTTAAGTTCCTTGGGACTCCAGCGCGGTGGGATGCGGTATCTGCCCGCTTTTGCTTGGTGACTGGCGCCGGGGTGGGACTTCATTCCCCAGTGTGCATTGAACCCAGGAGGAGGGGCAGAATGGGGACCACGCTCAGGCGTCCAGCAGAGTGAAGGGTCCCACAACCACTCTTACCCCCTCGATCACCAATTGCCTAACTACAGTAGTGGGAGCCATTGATTCTGAGAATTGATGCAGTTCGGCGGGTTTCTATCACATCGTCCTCTACCACCTAGAGTACTGGATGGCACCTGTCGTTTTTTAAGTGTGAGAAATGATGTGCCAGACACTGTAAGAGTAGCTATTCCCAAGAACTCGACTAGCAAGTCCAATGGGGAGGGATCCATGTATCAAGGCACTAGTCAAGTAGGCCTCACTAATACATATAACCTCACTTCAGGGCGGCGGTGGGACACACTTTAGAGCCCCCCTCTCTTCAGAACTCACCACCCTTTAAGAGATGTAGAAGGTGCAAGCAGGTGGCTTAAAAAGGGAACAAAAAGGAGAGAGTGAGGGGAAGCAACGACCAACCTACTGTCCCAAACTGAAACAGTAACCATAAAAAAAATAGGTAGCCAGTTAATCATGTGAGAGAAATGGAAACGCGGTTATTGGTGGAGAGCCAACTGTATTAAGTATTGTGAATTCTATGAGGAGGTCTAGAAGGCCATACTTAAAGGAAGAGGATGCCTCACACACAATATTGTGTCATGCTTCATCATAGGCATCCTCTCCCCACCCTGGTAAGATGGTACTACCAGGGCGGACTCAACTTCCGCCAAGACTTCTGGCAATAGGAGGGAGTTCTTACATAAAACTCACAGGATAAAGCGGGAACCAGTTGAATTAAAAGTGCCTTCAGGTTCCTCAGCTGTCACCTTTATTAGTGAGGACCTGAGGTACGCTAAAATCAAAGAGGTCGAGGGGCCCTACAGAGAATAATGTCTCTAATCCATCTCTCAAACGGCCAAGATGTTTCTGCCCTCACAAAGAGAAAATTAGGTCTGGGGCATTCGTCAGGGCTGTCAGATCCCTATTCCAAACAAAGGTTTTCCCTATATCCCTATCTAATGGAGAAGGGGAATCCACCTAAGGTGTGCCCAAGTGAGTCCTACCTGGGGTAATCCTATGTATAAATCGTCATGTGCCTGTCAAGGGGAAAAAAAAGGAAGAATCAAGACAACAGTATCTTTCTGACCATATGTCATTCATACTAGATATAAACTTGACATCCACCCTGGTGGAACACACGACTATGATCACAGATCTCCTAAATACTACACATAATCACTCAACACGTGTGAAACCATAAATCAAAGTAATACTAATGCGTGTGAGTGGGTGAAAGAGCCACAGCAAACTATCAGGATCACGGTAGGATACTCCTGATGCTAGCTTAGGTCAGAAACCATTTTACTCAAACTGTATAATGAACCCATTAGTTATATGTTATAATCTATTATTTGGATACTAGGAGTACTACATCCTTCGTATTACACTATATGTTAATGGAAATATAATACAAAACCCCTGCTCCATACCCTCGATTAAAGGGGGTACCGCATGTCCGGTCAGAGGGAGGGGTGGTGGCCTTCATAGTCACACACTATATGAGGGGTATATCAGAAAAAGCGAGAATCATAAAAAGGGAGGGTAACATAAAATGAGTATAGATGATAATCCACGTATCATTTAAAGGAAACACAATAAAGAAGGCACCATATCAGGTCCTCTTCTTGTCATTAATGTTAATAGCCAGGTTCACTTTAGATTGTCCGGTGAAATCCTAGGTACAGCGGTATACGTCGGTGAAGAGAAAAGCTGGTTGAAATCTTTATTAGTCAGCATATCGTTTAATGGTTGTGCCCCCAGTAGGTTCAGGTAGGCACTGTGGTCAATGAGCCCTGAGAGACCAGAGACACATACATATCAAACGATTTTACAACAACAATAGGCTATATTCACGCCCCATCGTTGCAATAATAACCCGTTTGTGACCCAAGGTTTCGAATTTTTTCATATATTTTTCTCATACTTTTGCACATTTTATACATACTAGATACCAGCCACAGGGATCCGTTAGTGTAGGGAGCCTGCCAGAATGCCAGATCCCAAAAGAAAACTAGGATTTTTAAAAAAAATATATGCAACTTTGTGTTGTCAATACAGTGGTGTAAGCAGAAAAGACGACTTCAGTTACCTCTTAGTAGTTGACCGTCTGTAGTATATTTAAAAAATGCCCAAAGTTACAGGACAAGGTAATGGAATAGCTAATAAGCATCGCACTTTGTCAGTTCACTGTTATTCAAATAATCATTGCGCAAGCATGCAAAAATCACCCTTCACTCATTCATCATGCTTAGTTAATTACACCAATGGTGTGTTTCCCAGGGACAACAGTCCTGGAATCAACCCCCGCTCCTTACTTCATCAGAAGGACCTCCACACCAGTCCACCTAGTGCGTCAGCTCCCCACTGGTTGGTACGATGTGAACGCGGCAGGGAGCGGTTCAAATAGTCTCCATCAGTAGTGGAGCGCATCGGCGGCAAAGTTACGTACACAAGTTACCATCGACGCTCAGGGGCGTGGTTATCGGCCTGACGTGCTGGTTCTGCATTAGGCTGGGACATGTAGTTCCTCTCTCGTGGGGTAGGGTTCAAATCCCCACTGAGGAACACAAAACAAGGGGGGGGGACAAGGAAGGGGGAACAAATGAAGAAGAAGGAACAAGAGAAACCGAGGAAATAGACTATTAAACAATTGCCTCGGAACAGGTGCTAAAGTGACTATTGCCGTGTTACGATTTTTGATGTGTATGAATTGAACTGATGGCTGGTGTAACCCAATTACATCTCTAGAGCATTATCGTTGATGCTCCTGAGTCACCAAATAACCCATGTTGTAGCCAGAGGGTCACAGTGGCACCTGTCGTGGAAACCTGGGAAACAATTAGAGAACAGTGTACCCTTCCTAGAGGGTAATTAATAAAAGAAAGAAGGTTCTAATGAGTACATAAAGGAAAGGGCAAGTGTAGCATTTCTACTTGTCCTAGAAGACTGAATCATGGTATGGGGCAGAGCCCGCTTGCTAGGTCGTGATTAGTAGAGGGAAGCCTCACTAATACATATATCCTCACTTCAGGGAGGCGGTGGGAGACACTGTAGAGCCCCCCTCTCAACAGAACTCACCACCCTTTAAGAGATGTAAAAGGAGCAAGCAGCTGGCTTAAAAAATGAAGGCAGCAGTCAATCCAGCTGCAAGCGTGAGGTCCGGATTTCCACCCCTATTGCTTTGCATCATGATGAAAGTCTGAATTCTACCCTAGTTGCTCGTATAAATTCAATCATGAAAGAGCACTGTGATGGTTTGCTTATCAGGCTGAAACTAATTTGAAAGAACTTATGAGAGTATCTACTTAATAAATTTGAGCAGGGGATAGGGAATATTTTGGCACCCTCGGGTCCAGGTCAGACCGAGCTGGCTGTAGGAGATCCGCTGAGGGCTAGCCAACCCGCTCTAAACCTAAAATCTAATTTGAGGCCTAATGCCATTATTTGTCACTCTGCCTTGCCCTCAGCTACTAATTCAGCTAGTACCAATTGCTCCACGATCTCTGTAGTCCCATCACCTTTTAGGCCAGTATCACCACCTAATTATGGGCAATACCAGTTGTATGCCATGTCGTTCAACAAAAGCCACATCTACATCTCCCCCGGAGTCTACCCCTTTTGTCATCATTCTTGACCTAGTTCCTCCTTTAAATCCAGAAAAAATTGAATCTTGGTTGGATTTAAAACACAAAATTATGCACTGGATTAGAGCTAACTCAGGTTGGGTAGGTGATCTCTCAACCGAGATTCTAACAGTCAGAAGAGTGTATGGGGTAGGTCCAAAACTAAATTCCTCGCATGGGGATTCTGTAGTCATGAATATTAGAAACCCATGGTTGGTGGGGAAGCTACTTGCCTGCAACACCTGGCTGATTCCTATGGCCGTATCAGAGCCCTCCACCTGGACTTTTTTATAACCCCCCACACAGCCTCTGGGCAGGGAGGAGGAAGGTTCTTGGCAGGGTAAGGTTAAGTCTGCTGTCATAGTTGAAGACCCACAGGTCTCACAGATTTCTTTATGTAACCGCTTTTCCCGCCTTAGCAAGTAGTGAGAAATCGACTGATGCCCAACTCCTCCTGCTTTGTGTCCCTCTATTCCCCGCGGTGTAGACTCTGATCTTTCTATAAGCATGGTCGCGAATCCAGCTCCAAAAGCAATTGTCGATGCCCAAGTCCTCTTTTAGGTTCAATCTGTGCTGATACCACCTTCAACTTATTATCTTGGAACATTGCAGGCGTCTGCTCCAACCTAGTGAACGAAAACTGGCTGGGATATATTGAAGAGTTTGACTTAATCTGTCTTCAAGAGACTTAGGTTGTGGACGACTTCTACATAGATGGTTTCCTTTCTTATTGTAACCCTGCATTACCATCAGTTTGTAGGCGGGTGAAGGGAGGCCTGGTTATCTTAATTTCTATCAAGTTCTCCAGCGAAAATGTCAAGTGTGTTGGATCTTCTCCCTGCTTCCAACTATTACTGCTGGGTACAGAAGACCTATTAGTTGTAAATTTTTAATCATAACCTTTTTGACCATCACTGTTCTAACATTGTGGCCATGCTAGATAACATGATTACAAATGCGAGTTTTAAAAATCGGCCATATTACATACTCTGGGTGGGGGATTTTAATTGTACTGTCTGTGAATTTAGTGACTCACAGGTGTGTGGGCTGGAGAATATTGACGGCCAGATGATGACACATTTCAGGCAATCTAATTATGGGGATGCATTGAACAACATTATATACTCTAGGAATTTAGTGTTTGTGAATGAGTGCACCCTGGGCACCTCAATGCCTCTTCCAAGTTTCACTGGAGGTAACAGATCTAGCACCATTGATTTTATTTTAATTTCACATGAATTTAATTCTTTAATTCTTGATGTTAAAGTTTCCCCAAATTGCACCAGTGACCATAACCCTTTAGAGGCATCTTTTAAATTGGCCAAAGAAGCAACAGAACCTAAACTGGAAGCGGCTCCTCTCACTTTCAGCTCTAACAAAGGTCTTGGAATTAGATGAGAGCAAGTTGACCCGAAAAGGATTGTGGAAAATTTGGTTTCTGAAAACTTTGATGTAGTACACAGGTGTCTGTTACCTGATAGTGCCTCTTCCTCCGTAATAGAAGGAATTGGCATAGTCTGTGGGGCAATTGCCCAAGCATTAACTGTAAAATGCATCTCATCCCCTCCCCTTTGCCATCGATGGTTCAATGCAGCCTGCTCAAAATCACATAACTTACTGAAGGCAGCCATAAATACCGTACCCAAGGATAGGGAAGGCATTATTGCAGCACGTAAAATATATAAAGACACTTTGAAGGCCAGGAAGGCGGAACTTAGATCTGGCATGGTCTGATTTATTAGCACCTGGAAACTTGAGGGCTGCCAGGCAATTTTGAGAGGTCAACCTTTATTTAAAGACGAGCCTCCCTCTAACATAGAATGTCTAATCCTGGCGAGCTCCTGGGTAGCACACTATATGCACATATTTAATCCTCCTGGCCTGTCTTGCACCCAGCAAGGTAATAGGATACCCCCTATTATAGACATGGATATGTCCCTTTAGTTCAGTCACTCCATCACAGTAAAAGACGTTGCAGTAGCCATCATGCACAGTGAGTGTAGGAAGACACCAGGGTCCCTGTAGACCTATTTAGAGATAACACTGACCTCTGGGCTCCTCTGCTCATGAATGTCTTTAGAGTTGTGATCATAGGTCCCAAGCCATCCACATGGAAAGAAGCCATTATAGTTCCAATCTTTAAAAAGGGCGACAGGAATGACCCCGTCTGTTACTGTCCTATATCCCTATTGGACTCTACAGTAAAGATCTTGGAAAGGGTTCTTTTAGCAAGATTGGAGGGTTGGACCAATTCTAACAATATCCTTTCAGAGGTCCAATATGGCTTTAGACAAGGGTTTGGAACATTTGAACAGTGTCTGAATCTTTCTTTGATTATTGGTAAGTACACCAAGGCCATGAAGGGCTTGCTACATCTTGCTTTCATGGACTTGTCCAGTGCTTTCGAGATTGTTAACAGATCCCAACTATGGGCTTTCTTGGTAAACATAGGGGTGGAAGAGCCTCTCATCACCATCCTTCACCATCTGCATTGGGACACCTCTGCCAAGATATACTTTGGTACTAGGGAGGAATGCACACCATCTATTCAGTGTAATCAGGGAGTCAGCCAGGGCTGTATTTTAGCCCCGTTTTTGTTTCTCATATACATTAATGGTCTGGAAGGCCATTTGATGCAGAAGAAACTGGACTTCCCGAGGGCAGGTACTCATTTTATCCCGAACCTCTTATATGCGGATGATGCTGTCCTCATAGCTGGTGTAGGTAAAGGTGCTGACAAGGGATTTACTTGAAAAAATATTACTACATAACTTATCATTACTTTGTGATGGCTGTGACTTACATCTCAAATCAATTCATTATGTCTAAATGTACATGACATAGTTTTGAAACAAAAAAATTAATCATATACGCAAGTGTATTTGTTTTTCACATTTATATTAGAATCAAACTCGTGATCCAGAGTAAACAGGGGTTCTATACGAATGATGTTTTATTGTAGATTAACAGTGCCCAATACAAGGTAATTAATGTTTCAAAGTTTGTTGACATATGGCAATGTACTTAGTAGCCACCTTTTACATACATCTAGAGAAGGTTTGTCTTTCAATCAAAACAAAAACGTTTATAGCTAGGACAGCAGCCAGCATACAGAGAGCTCTGGACGCCTTTGCTGAATTCATGTCTTCTCTAGATCTGCAGATCAATCAGAAAAAGTCCTTTGTTATGGTCTGTGGGCCAAAAAAGAACCAAATGCAATACTTTTCTTTTAGAGGTTGCCCCCCCCATTAAGGTAGAGAGTTTTAGCTATTTGGGGATGCCATTTGACCCACATCTGAACTGGAAATCTCTGTAGGTGCTGAGGGCACAATAAATAAATAGATCGGCTGAAGCGATGTTTCACATTGCTTCCAAATTAGGTCAGAGACCAGTGATGGAGATGATAACCCTGAACAAAGCAGAGTGCCATTCAATCACCACCTATGGCGTGGGAGGATATCGTGACTGCTCCAGACTATAAAGAGTAGAAAACAGCTTTTTGCAAAGTAACTTATGGTGCCACAAGGCTCATCCACTTTCTTCTGCCACTCGGAAGTGGGCCTTAATTATCTGGAGGATGCCCTTGGGCTTGCCCCTTTGCTACTGTGGTTGAAAATCTGGCAAACTCCTGAGCTAAGGCTCTCCAAATGTATCTTTTTGGATTGCTTAGCTCTGGATAATTCAATCTCTATTCCTTACCGGAAGAGCTCTTTTAATAGGCTGGGAGTGCCAGAGTTTTTTAATAACCCGGACCGAATTGCCCATTTTGCCATATTTCAGATAAAAAGCGCTTTTTATGATGACATGCAGCTTAAGCGAAGGTTCAAGGCACACCAGCTGTCTTCCTTGGTCGATTATCATGCTTTAGCCCCTAGTCACGAGCTGGAATTTCACCTAACACCATAGAAAATGCCCATTTTAGATCTTACTTGACCAGGTAACTCATGGGGTTTCTGCACTTTCTTTTAGCATTCCCGCAGCAAGGTACATGCTTTGAAAATTTGCTGCCCTGCCCATGTGATAATTTCTAAAGGCAAAGCACACGGTGCTTTATGATTTTTGGTGCACTTTATAAATCAGCATGAACCTGATTCTTAATGCTTATCTTGCGTTCATTATGCCCTAACTCTTATAAGGTCTCTTTTAGATTTTTACAGCGCCTTGATTTGCATGGGGGTTGCTATGCTGTGAACAGTTTTTTTAGAGGGTTCTTAAGTATCAGGAAAAAATACAGTTGAGCACCCTTGATAGAACTGTTTTATGATTGTTCTTAGACATTTTAGTTATTTTATTATATTCTTTCTTTTTTTAGTTATAACAATTTTTTACAGTTTTTATATTAAGCTGTTCTTTGTTTTTTTAATGTGCTCTTTTTATGAAAAGAAGCGTGTGTGTAAATTTTATTTATGCTGATCTTAATGGCTTATTTTGGCAAATAAAGTTTATGACTGACTGGCATACCTTAATGAAATTTCAGTGAAAGAAAAAATATAATACAACTAAAAGTTTACATTTTTTAAAAATATGATAAGGTAAATGATAAATATATATTTATTTTTAAATAGTGTAAGTGGTTAATGAAAGAAAAAGATATATTATTATGTATTGGTTAGCAATTACATTTATACTTTTTCGAAAACATGGGAGTGTTAGGTGAAGGATGATAAAAACAAAAACAACAATAAACACAAAACGGAATAAAGTTCACTTAATTACTTTATTTAAGAATAATTGAAAATACGAAGTAAGGTTTGGGGGTAGCTTCAAAACATGGTTTGATGTCTTAGTTTTAACTAAAGAAATCAAATACATTAAAAGTTGGGGCAGTATAAGGATAGTAATTAAAATTAGATAGGCTAGAGTTGGTATTACGTTTGTGTACTCTAAAATCCATGTATTACAAACTTGCCATTCTCCAGAATTATTTTCCATTTTATGACTCATCCTTTATTATTGAATCCGTTTCATCAGATCCATAGAGTACAGTATCCAAAAAAGCAATACATCCAACACCAGGCAACACATGTTTCCTGGTAACCCACTTTGTAAACGTTGAAAAAAATATACATCAAAAACATTTCTTAAGTATTTCAAATAAAATCATTTGTTATGGTATCATATAAAGACATACCAATGAATACACTATAGTTTCTCACATTGCTTCTTAAAGGCAGTCTCAATCTTAAATAACTTGGTAACATATAAATGCATTAACAAACAGATTTGTCTTTCATATGTTATCAGATTGCCACTATATTCATCAACTGTTCTAGGTTACAGCCATCTTATTACTTAAATTGTAAATGTAAAAGGAACCCAAGTTTCTCAATACCCCTTTATTAACAAACTGTTTGACTAACAGTTATATATTTCTCACCTCAAAATGAGTTGATTCTAATATGGACACAATAACTCCCCAATCAATTATATCCAGTATTAATTTATAAAATGTATGCCTGGGTATATGCAATCTACAAATCAAGAAATACTTGCTGTATTTCAGATCTAAAGTACTTTGGCCTCAATGAATGTATCAAGTATTGGATTACCCTTTTGCTTTGATAACAACTATACATTTCCCATCTCAAGATTACTTGTTTATAGTGTAAGCATGATTTCCTTTAAGCTGTTCATATCCAATACCTTTTTAGGGTCGAGCCTGCGAGCGCATGTGCTTGGCATGCGTCTCGCTGCGAGACGCTGCTGTATTCAGTTAAGGGCTTAGAGCCCGCCTGTGACTTACCATTTGTTATCTTAACGTCACTCTTCTTTACTGGCTCTGTAATTGGCCAGTGAGGCGAAACGTCACTTCCGACGCTGGCTGTGCAGCAGGGACTAAGCACAGATTAATTCAAGTTTAATACGTGCTCGTCCGCTGCTCCCAACGTAAATGAGGTACTATCTGATGACCCCTCCCACTTCCCCTCCCTGCTGCACCATCCATAGCATTTGCCTGCGTTTTAGATCGCTTTCCCTACATTCCTTTTAACCAGTTCTATTGCATCTCCTTGACGTTATCATGAAACGGAGACAGAAAGTAAGCCAGCACTACCTTTCGTGTAAAAAAAAAAACCAAAGACATAGAGCCCCGATGAAAATAAAATTATAATGAGATGTTTAAAAAGTAAACTCTTCCCCGTTGTGAACAGCATTTATGCACCGCAGGTGCGAGCTTTGCTTTTTTCATAGTTGTGCATTTTGTAATCTATCGTCCTTCGCCCACTGCACACTCATCACGTTCCCAGTCTCCTATACACCCCTCGAGGCTGCAATTGATATTTTCCTGTGCACGCGGAGACTGAAGCAGCACCGCACTGATGAAGTTCTGCAGTTCCCGAACTAAAGAGATGAGCATTTTGTTCCAAAACAGGCCATCTGGAAGGTGTAAAAATTTGGCAATTCACACATGTGGGGTAAGAATTGTCTCGGGAACCGACGCAGAACAAACAAGGTAAAGAACGCATAAGAAAAACAACATTACCATTTCGTTTCCCCTGGAAGTCGTAATTTAGAAAAAGAATGTAACTGTTTCAGAAATTAAATGCGCAAGACAATTGCTGATTTGGATTGTTTGTGTCTAGATTTGCATCCATGCTTTTATTTGTGATTTTTAGCTGCACGTGATGAGGATTTTCATTCTCAGTGTAGCAGTTGGGTGAGGTGTTTCCAAGCACCTAAAAGCAACCTGTGAGCAGATGCAGAATATACCGGGGACAGCTAGTTCATATATCCCACAAAAAATGGCAGTCTAAAGTGCCCCAAAGGAAGACTGACATCCGGTAGAAGTAGTGTTAATTGGCCCAAAAATTCTAAACTGGTAAAAAAAAATATATATATTTTCAGCTTGCTTGAGACTGGCTGCAGTAAAATGCTTCCGCCTTGTATTTTACAATTCAAGAGGTGGGTACAAGTACATCAGAAGTATCATATCAGATTCGGCGCACGATAAATATGCCATCAAATGTGCAAATGCCTACACAACAACGGACCCAAATACCTCAACGACAGAATCAACTTCCATGTACCAAAAAGAAACCTCCGATCTTCCAACCTCGCACTGGCCGAAACCCAGCGCATCCACAGAGCAGGCGGAAGATCGTTCTCTCACATTGCAGCCAAGACCTGGAACGAGCTACCGGCAGACATTAGATGCGCCCCCTCCCTGAACACCTTCAGGAAGACCCTCAAGACCTGGCTATTCGGCTAAACAGATCTGCGAACCCCCCCCCCTCAGCGCCTTGAGACCCTCACGGGTGAGTAGCGCGCTTACAATTCCCTGATTGATTGAGCGTTTATTCACTTGGACCACAGTTCCAGAGATCTTCAGCGCAGTTGTGGCCTTGAATGAAAGACAAACACTGGGCTGACTGAATTAACTGATTTCCCCTCATTAGCCACACAGTTCATTATCGAGCTGGGTGCCTTCGTGTTTGGTTACTATGAACACAAGCATTTGAAAAGCAATAGGTCTCGCATTTGCGAAATTTTAAGCGATTGGCATTGGAAATGACAATGCCTTTTATTTATCTGTTTTAAAAACCAACATAAATAAAAGGCATTGTAATTTAGAATGCCAATAGCTCAAACTCTGACAAATGCGAGACCTATTGCATTGCAAATGCTTGTTAACTTTTGTTTGGTTATTCACAATCTGCAAAAAACTAAATATGTCACAACTATGTGAATCAGCAACAATGGACTTGTAAAGTAATCTGTATCTACTTTGATGCAAAGCTAATATTGGGCAAGTATCATGTTCCTGGACAATTCATGAATCCACACCCTTCAAATGTAAGAACTGTTTCTAGAGAGTCATCATGAAAAAGTTAGGTCTGTATGTAATCAAATCAATCAATCAAACATGACTCGTAAAGCATGGCTAATCACATGTGAGGGTATCCATGAGCTGAGAACCCTACTGCCTAGCGAAGGATCAGTTGAACAGCTAGGTCTTCAATCCTTTCCTGAATTCCAACAGAGATGATGAGGTCCGGAGGTAAAGGGGGAGGTAGTTCCAGAATTTCGGAGCGAGGTAGGAGAAGGAGTGTTTTCCACTGTTGCTTCGGCGGATGCGGGGAGTGGGGGAGAGGGAGGCACAAGTGTCTGGAGGGTTAGTGGAAGTTAAGGTGGTGGTTGATGTATACTGGTCCTTGGTCGTGTAGGACTTCATAGGTGTGGCCCAGCATCTTGAATTGACAGTTCTTCTGAATGGAGTCAGTGGAGCTTCCTGAGGTCGGGGATGATGTGGGTTCATTTAGGGAGGTCAAGGATGAGTGTGGCTACTGAATTCTGTATGGTCTGCAGTCTCTTCAGGAGGTGTGAGGTGATTCCTATGTAGTGTGTTGCCATAGTGAAGTCGGCCAGTAACTAGGGCCTGAGTGACAGTTTGTCTGGTGTTGACGGGGAGCCATTTGAAGATCTTACGAAGCATGCGAAGAGTGAGGAAGCAGACTGATTTGATCTGGCTTTTTAATGGAGAGCTTGCTGTCTAGGATGATTCCAAGGTTGTGGGCATGGTTTGTCAGAGTGGGTGTGGCTCCAAGTTCAGAAGCCCACCAGGCGTCATTCCACGGAGATGTGTTATTCCTGAAGATCAGCACTTCCGTTTTGTCTGTGTTGAGTTTAAGGCAGTTGTATTTCAACCAGCTGGCGACGCTCTTCATTCATCTGTGGAAGGTGGCCATTGTTGTGGAGGAGTCTTCTGATTGCGAGAGGATGAGCTGGGTGTCGTCAGCATATGATATGATGTTTAGTCCATTGGTTCTGATGATGTTGGCCGAGGGGGTCATGTAGGTGTTGAACAGTGTGGGGTGAGGGACGACCCTTGAGGGATGCCACGGATGTTGTTTTTAGGATCCGAGGTAAAAGGTGGTAGGTGGTAGACAGATTCTCTGGGTTCTTCTGGTGAGGAGGGAGGCAATCCATTTGAGGTCGTCCCATTGGGCTCCAATATGTTGAAGCCTCATGCTAAGGGTGTGGTGGGATACTGTGTTGAATGCTGCTGAGAGGTCCATGAGGATCAGGGCCGCCGTTTCTCCCCAGTCAAGGCGGTATCTGATGTCGTCAGTGGCAGCAATATGGGCAGTTTCAGTGCTGTGGTTGGTGCGGAATCCGGATTGGGAGGTGTCCAGAAGATTGTAGTACTCCAGGTGTTCCGTGAGTTGTCGGTTGATGGCTTTTTCAAGGACTTTGGCGGGAAAGAGGAGCAGAGAGATGGAATGGCAGTTCTTCGCTGGGGTCGGCGGACAGTTTTTTGAGAAGGGGTTTGACCTCTGCATGTTTCCATTCTTCAGGGAAGGTGGCTGTGGTGATTGATGCGTTGAAGATGGCGGTGAGCTCATTGCTGATCATCTTGCTCCCGAGGTTGAAGATGTGGTGGTGGGGACAGGGGTCTGTGGGTGCTCCTGAGTGGATGGAGTTCATGATGGCTGTGGCGTTTTGCATGGCGAGCTGGTCCCATGTGGTGAGCAGGTGGTCGTGTTCTACGTCTGTGGGAGCAAGGAGGCTGAGAGTGGCAGCGGCGGTAGGTTGGGGTTCAAAGTTTTTGTAGATCGTGGAGATCTTGTTGTGGAAGAAGTCCACCAGGGTGTCGCAGAGTACCTGGGAAGGGGTGATAATGTTTTCGGTGGCTGAGGGGTTGGAGAACTCTCTGACAAAGTTGAAGAGTTCTTTGCTGTGCTTTAAACTGGTTTCGATGAGGTCAGTAAGGGCACTCCTAGTCATCTCTTTCACGAGTTGGTGGTATTGGTTGAGGGATGTCTTAAATGTGGCTCGGTCTGTGGGTTCCTTGCTGATGCACCATTTCCTGTCAAGTCACTTGCAGTTGCATTTAGTGGTTCTCAGTTCAGTGGTATGCCAACTGGGCTGTTTGGAGGATCTCTTGAGGTTGGTGGGCTTAATGAGGGTGACTCTGCCGGCGCAATCGGTGATCCAGGCGGAGAAGTTATTGACAGCCTGTTCTGGGTTTGTTGCGGTGTCAAGGTGGGAGGTGTTGAGGGTGTCGGTCCACTGGCTTTCTGATACTTTGTCCCAGCTGTGGTGTGAGGTGCTGGATGACTTAGTGGTAGTACAGGGTGATCCTGTGATGGAGAGGTGGACGATGGTATGGTCTGTCCAAGTGAGCTCGGTGACATGGCTCTACATCACTCTGTCGCTGGCAGAGAAGATGGGGTCGAGGGTGTGTCCTGCGATGTGTGAGGGGTCAATGTAGTCATACCCTGATTCCTCAATCGTATCAAATATTTTTCGAATCTCAAAAACATTTTTGTATGACTACTCTAAATTTATTCTAAATCAATAATTTTCTGAAAGATTTTTAATGCTCCTGGAACAACTCCCATATTGCATTTAGATTGTATCATTAAAAAATCGATTAAACTGGTCTCAAGCTCTACATCACAAAGGATATTCCTAAAAATGTGGAAACTTTACAATCATTTCTTATCTCGTAGATCTAGAATAATAGGGATTAATGACTCGCTACAAACAATCACTATCATAGTTAACATAAGAACTCTTATTCATTGACACTCACTCATGATTGACAGTATTTCTATGCTTTTTAGTAATATCAAACCTGTCCTCTTAAAATTATCATTCCCAATAGCAATTATTATTCGCAAACACTCACAAATACATGATGATATTTCTAGGATCTGTTTTTCTGAGGCTTATAACAGCTGTCATTGCATTATACTCCTTCCTCTATAGTAGGTGTCGGTTATGAAATAGAAATCAAATAGATATCATCTATCAAATAATGGGGCATGATATTTTCTTCCTAAGCAAATAACTTGACATCACTATGTCGTGAGGATCATGGTAGTGGTAAAGTAAATTAAAGCCTTACCTTAGTGTTCTAATGTTCAACAATGTAGTATCCACAATGCTGGTCTAAGTTGGTGTTGTAACATACAGTTACAAGGAAGTGTAGCACCTTTATTTACACATAACAGAGGAGACTCATTTGACAGAGATGAAAACATTAAACAGACTTCTATTCTTCTGAGTTGTGAAAAGCAAGAAAGAGGTGCTTTCTTCAACTGTTTGAGGTAAAGAAAATGTTATATAAAAATGTGCATAGGTGTTTGAGGTAAAGTGAGAATTGGCATAACTTAGTAAAGAAGGCAGGCAACAGTGAAGGGGTATGTGTGGTTACCAGGCTTCAAAATTCGAGTGATAAAAGTAAATGAGGGTAAAAAGGTAACAATAGAATTATATAGATAATTCAAAGTAGAAGGTGATTAATGGGTGCTATAAAATGACACTGAAAACCCCAGAAAACTGAAAATTACAATATCCGAATTTACAGTAAGTAATCTGATGCAAAGCTTGGCTTCAATTTTTTAAAAGCACCTTGAAATGGACAGACCATGCAAATGACCTGTTTAACATCGAGAAACTCAGCCTTCATTAACAAAAAACATGTAACAGGTCATTTTTTGGTGAGTATTTCGTTAACTGGAGAGCACTCCAACCATTTTAAACGGAAATCTAAACGTGTTCCCTTCTGAGATTTCAGCAGATGGGATCTTAGTCCTTGGCGCTTTTCAGCGAGAGAAAATATACCACAAAGTCAATAGCAAAAGGGGGGTATGGCCTGACAAGATGGCCGTATAGACGTGCCTCTCTGAGCTCCCGCTAGCTACAGAGTGATCCGCCAGAATCCTGCAAAGAATACTATACATTAAACCCCTAAAAGAGAAGCCCCGATCAGGGAAATATCAGCGGGAGGCTCGAAGCCGGGAAATCAGAAGTTACCAGCAATAGACGGCGAGAAAAGTGGAGACGCGTGCCAAGGCTCCGGCGGCCGGCGCCATTTTGGGAGAAGAGCTCGCGACCGGACGATCCGAGTGCCGGGGACGGAGCTCTGGTATCCTGCACGGGGGTCTATGACCCTGCCGATCGAGCATGTGGACAGGGAGCCGCTTGCTGTCCGACACCATAACTGTTGGAGGAGCGGACGGCGCGTCGAACCTGCGCCACCCCCACAAATGAAGTAAGTGCGGAGGCGAGGCCGAGCTAATTTTTAAAAAAGCAGAAAGGGAGCATAGAATGAGCGCTGGAGCAGGAGCCTCCACCGGGCCGAGGGACACACCAGGGATCCGGAGAGCAAGCGCTGAAACAATCCAGGGCCCAGTGACGCGATAAGGTGTGGAATGCGCACAAGGCTTGCCCCAACCGGCCGAGTTTTGGAGGAGAGGGATAGCAGAGCGCCAAAGGTCTGCTACCAAAAACAGGAGCGGGCGACCCATTGAGGCTCGACCGAGCACAGCAATTGAGCGCATCAGGACAATCTTAGGGGGCCCTACGTACAGGAGTAGATAATAAAATCAAAAGGCCTACCAATACCTCCCACCGGGCATACGCAGGGTGGAGCGCTGTGGTGAGCATAACATCGGTGGGGCAGAAGCCCAGGGAAAAGTAGCGCTGAAAGCAGGAAACTGAGAAAAACAGAGAAAAACATAAATGGAACTGGATAGGTGACCGACACGAGAGAGAGTCCCCACCACTGTGGTCGCCTCTGCGCTGGAAACGTGAGCAGATTGCACGATATTATGGGCAAGGACAAAGGTAATTGTGTGCAAACCAACAAGATATCTAACTATGTACAATCCTGCCCCCCAGACCCAGATAATCAGACTGTAAATACAGAAGAACCAGAGGGGGAGGGGGCGAATAAGATGGCGTTGGAGCCTTCTTTGTCAGATATTATGACGGCGATCCAGTCGACCAGAAGTGACTTGATAAATAAGATAGACGCACTAGCTATCTACTGAGATGTGATCTACTAGAGGTGACGGACAGAGTAACAACAAATGAACAAAACGTGGGAGTTCTCCAGACGGCAGTCCGGTCCCTACGAGACACAATTATAGACCTGCAAAAAAGAGTAATTACACTTGATGATCGAGCAGAGGACCAGGAGGGATTTGTGGGGTTTTCCGGAAGGGGCAGAGGGACCCGCAGCTGACTTATTTCTGGAGGAATGGATTACCAGAGTTCTAGCCCCTGAAGATTATCAAAAATGTTCAATATTGAGAGAGTGGACAGGGCACTGGTCCCTCCCCCTATGCCGGGAGCTCCACCAAGGGCTATAATTGCGCGCCTTTTTAATTATCGCGATAGCGATGCTATTCTCCAGGCTACCCGCAACAGAGAAGCGATATTCCATGAAGGCCATCGTATAGCAATCTACCCCGACTACACCCAAAGAGTACAGGACCAGAGGAGGACATACATGGCAGTTAAGAAAAGGTTGCGAGAAGCTGGGAAGAAGTACAACCTGCTATTTCTGGCCAAGCTACGGATCGAACACAACGGAAAAACACTATTTTTTTGTTCAGCACCGGAGGCTTCCGAATGGTTGGATTCGGTGGAAGGGAACAAGACGAACCAAATGGAAGACTCTGGGGCACGGAGAACAACGAAGACTCCGGAACATAGACACGACCGGGAGAGACTACCCACACAATCAAATCGGAGAAGGGTATCCAGCATTGGTAGGATCCAGGTGGGCTCGGACGGAACATTACAAATGGTGGACCCTCTCTCCGAGTCCGATACAGCCACACAAGACGGTCTCCCCTTGTCCACTGCCTCGTAACAACGCAACGTGCACCTGACATACCGAAAGGAGGCCATTCCGCAAAAGACTAAGATAAGTTTGGATGAGGTTGAGAGTATGGGACATACAGACAGTGAGACACTAGTTCGTATACATATTCCCGGTAGCTGGTGGGGCGAGCACGCCCCCTCAGAGGTTGAGACTCGCTATGAGAGCTGGAGGCTCTGATCTCGCACTCTGGCGAAGACTTGACCACTGGCAAATCATTTGTTGCATTGACACAAAATATTCGAAGGAAGTACATCTAATGTTCTGGTTTGTTATGATGATGATGATTAATGTTTCACAGGAACACTGGGGGAAGGGATTGGGGCGGGCGGACTGGGTCCTAGAACTCTACTACAGGGGGAAGGGACTCGTACCACTGCCCATGGGGAGATGGAGGGAGGGACATGTTGTGGATTGTTGGAGTTTACTGGGGGTTGGGGAATGGGAGGGGACTCAGCATGAGAACACTGACCTATTATTACAAAATGTATATGTGTCACAGGAAATCCGGCTGCAATGGGAAGAATTCTGCAGTAGATGGTTAACATGGTATCCCCTATGAGGAAAATACTCACATGGAATGTAAGGGGAATTGCAATGTACGAAAAGAGAAGACGAGTGTTTGCTTACCTAAAACGATATAAAATATCAATAGCATGCCTTCAGGAAACGCATATATGGGGGGGACACAATACCGTGCATAAAACGTAGATTTTGGGGGACAGATCTATGCTTTGTCTTATTCTGGGTTTGCCAGGGGGGCTCTTATAGCCCCCGGGGTTCCATTTCAACACCTTCATCATGTAGTCGACCCAGACGGACGCTACGTAATTCTACACGCCAGATTGGACGGACGAGAGGTATGCCTCATTAACGTATATGCCCCGAATTCTGATTGCCCTGACTTCTTCCCGGCCGTGTCAAATGCGGCGACCCCATACCTGGGAGCGGGAGTGCTCCTGCTGGGAGACATTAACTGTGTATTGGATGGATCCCTAGATAGGGACCACCCAAGTACAATACCAAACCAAACATGACTGAGACACTTAGAACTAACGGGACTGGATATGTGGGACATATGGAGAGTGCGAAACCCAGGTAAACGTTCCTTTTCCTGTCACACGCCAGCGACAAACTCGTTTAGTCGATTGGACTACTGTTTTATATCAGGTGATCTATCCCCGGATGTGTAGGACATAACTTACTTACCCAGGTACCTTTCAGACCATTCACCGGAGTTGCTTACACTCGGTGTTAAACGCCCTAGACCAGCAATACCTACATGGAGGTTACAGGTGGAAGCATTAACAGATTCCCCATTTACGAAAACCCTCACAGAGGAGATTACTAGATACTTTGAGGAAAACTGGGAACCAACTAATATGAGGGCGACAGAATGGGAGGCAATGAAAGCAGTGATTAGAGGGGTCTGTATAAATACCACATATGGGGCCCACCAACAGCTTGAGAGAGATATACAGTCCCAGGAAAATAGGTTAGAGGAGGTAGAACTACAGCTTCACACAAATCCTCAGCGAGTTGCGGACTGGGGCACCATTAGAAAAGACCTTATGGAGTCCCTACACCGACTAGAGAAATTTAATTATACAACATATAGATAGCGACTACACTTGGAGGGGGATAGGTCGGGGGCTCTATTAGCTAAACTGATAAAAAACGAAACACCAACACTACCCATAGTACAAATTGCGGCAAGCGATGGGACAGTAGTTTATACTCAAAAAGCAATATTGGACGTTTTAACGGAGCACATGGCGGGGGTGTACGCAAAGCGAATTTCACCTCCACAGGAAGTGATAGGAGCTTTTTGACTGAACTAGGTCTCCCCCAGCTAGACCGAGAGACTAGTGAGAAACTAAATGCCCTGATTACTAAAGAAGAGATATTGGGAACCATTAAAGGGCTGAAACTGGCCAAAAGTCCAGGCAGTGTTGGATTTCCATCCGAATTTTACAAGACATTTGCACCAATATTGGTTGACCGCCTGCTAGAGGTGTACAATGCGGCATTGCAATTGCAAACCCTTCCAGCCTCAATGAGAGAGGCTATAGTAATTATGATCCCTAAACCCGATAGGGACGCATGAAAACCGAGTTCCTATAGGCCGATTTCTCTTTTGAATCTGGGTATGAAAAATGTGAGTGGGGTGCTGGCTAACAGACTCCTACCCTGCATGCCTACTCTGATACACTCAGATCAATCTGGGTTTATCCCCAAGCGCAGCACTGCTCATAATTTAAGACGACTCGCACATGTGTGGCACTCCACAACTATAGAAATGGAGGATTGCGCGCTAGCGCTACTCGATATAGAACAGGCTTTCGACTCAGTGGACTGGTCATTTATATGGGCAACACTGAGGGTAATGGGAATAGAAGAAGGATTTATTAAATGGTTGAAATTGATGTACATAACCCCTCAGGCCTGGCTGCGCATGGGGGATTAATTTCACGAGCCTTCACACTGCAGCGGGGCACCAGGCAGGGGTGTCCCTTGTCGCCGCTTCTTTTTGCGGCAGCAATGGAGCCGCTCGCAGAGACCCTACAAAAACAATTGGATAATTGGGGGATTAAATTGGGGGATACTAACCACATGGTCTCGATGTATGCCGATGATACTTTAAGATACACCAGACAACCGACACAATCGATACCCAAGCTATTAGTTATATTAGGCAAATTTGGTGAACTGTCTGGACTAAAAACAAATCCTAATAAATCACTACTGTTGCCGATTGGCCGACTAGCCAAAATACACAGAGAGACAATTCCGTCGGTGGGACTCCCATGGGCGGAATCCACCCCTAAATACTTAGGGATTCGGCTGGTGAGCTCACCCAAGAGTCACTTGGGTATGAACATAGGAAGAGTAGTGGAAGGGGTGAGGGGCTTGGTGCGCTTCTGGCAGGGGTTACCATTATCACTCATGGGTAAAATTGCAATTGCAAAAATGTGCGTACTGCTGCGGTGTCTGTATGTACTACAGCACTCGTTTTATGAGGTCCCTAACCATTTCTTTAAAACATTAAATACATTGTTGTCTGAACTATTATGGGGATCAAAACGTAAACGAGTGAGCTTAACGACGCTGCAGAGGACAGGGCCAAAAGGGGAGTTGGAGGTCCCTCATATGGAATTATACTACATGGCCTCCCAACTCCAGCATGCCATTCACTGGTTAGACGACAATGATAACTGGGAGAAGAGATTACTTGCAGGAACGTATGAGGGTGACTCCCTACCAGGACACCTAATGAGAGGAGTGGGAATATCGAAGACATGCCCATACATAATTCAACATGTGGCACGAGTGTGGGAACACGCAGTAAAAAAGGTGGTAGGCCATGACCCATATGCCCCAGACATGCCGCTCTGGGTGATACAACTAACCCTGGGCATAATACTTCGCTACGCTCACGGAGCATGCAAAGTTTGTGCTACTACGCACTACACTAATTGCACGTAGCAGAGTAAAAAACTGTGCTAATTGACGTAGCGTAGCAGCAGTTCAATAAACACCTACAAATGCTTTGATAAAGCAATTTTCTATGCTAAAAAGCATATAACCAATTCACAAAAGTGAACTTTGACAATAAAATATCAAGCAATGAGAGAGGTGATGATTTTGAGGTCCCCCTAACCTAGGGGAGGACCAAGCAGATGCCTTGAACACAAAAAGCATATCATGTGAACGATTCAGTGGTGGTCCCTTCCTCCTAGGACCACCCCAAGCACAGTTATGGGCAAAAATACAATCCCAACCAAAGGCCCTGCAAAGCATTATGGGACGAGATTAGCAGTGGGCAGTGAATATTATAGTGTCCAATATCAAAATAATTCTACAAAGAGCTGCAGTTCAACTAGTCGTTACAAGATGTCCCTCACGAGTCAAATGCAAAAGCATTGAAATTATTAATACATCAAGCTGCAGTTCCACTAGTCGTTACTAGATGTCCCTCACGAGTCAAATGCAAAAGCATTGAAACCCTTTCATGAAGCTTTTGCATTTGACTCGTGAGGGACATCTAGTAACGACTAGTGGAACTGCAGCTCTTTGTAGAATTATTTTGATATTGGATACTATAATATTCACTGCCCACTGCTAATCTCGTCCCATAATGCTTTGCAGGGCCTTTGGTTGGGATTGTATTTTTGCCAATAACTGTGCTTGGGGTGGTCCTAAGAGAATGGGACCACCACTGAATCGTTCAAAAGATGTGCTTTTTGTTTTCAAGGCATCTGCTTGGTTCTCTCCTAGGTTAGGGAGGATCCCAAAATCATCACCTCTCTCACTGCTTGTTAATTTATCGTTTTCACTTTTGTGAAATGACTATATGCATTTTTAGCATATAAAGACAAAGATATTTATTTTATCTTAACTTGCACTGTGCAAGATGCCTTTGGCAATTATTGTACAGTGCAGTCAAACACACAGCTACGCAATTTGCATAGCTACGTGTAGTTCAAAATGTACTTCGCGTAGCTATGTGTAGTGCTACTACGCAAACTACGCCCAGGGTTAGATACAACCCTACGCTAGAATAGCAGAATCTATGTCCGTCCATAATTGGAAGGAAGTCGGCTGCCTGACAATGGGGGATCTTTTTTCCAACAACCAATTTATCTCCCGAGAAGACGCGGAGGACGTGTTTGGGCTGTGTCGCAGGAAATTTCTACAATATAGAAAGATATTGCATGTAACTAGTGAATTGTGGGCGTCCTTTCCAGAGGAACCCGCTCCTACCAAAGTACTTCAGGTTATGCTCTACATGGCGCAGGGTAGCCGTTTCATCTCGCATATGTATCGAGCATTAAGAGAGGATTTGAAGACCCCAGTCCTGCCAGTCCAAGCGCATTGGGAGGAAGCTATAGGAGAGCCCCTATCAGAGCGAGACTGGATCAAAGTGCATGAGGGAGTTAAGAAAGTGAATGCTAATCCAAGGTTTAAATTGGTCCAATATAATTATATACACCAAACATATCTCTCCGCCAAAATACTAGGAAAAATATTTCCGACTCAGTCGACAGAATGTCCACGCTGTAGAACCCAGGAGGCGGATTTTTTGCACGTGGTGTGGCACTGCCCGGTCATGTCCCCTTACTGGACTGAAATTTTAGATAAACTAGAAAGTGTCACGGGATGGACAATCCCTAAAGAAATGAGATCAGTGCTATTGGGATTACTGCCCAACCTCAAAAATAAAAAGTTAAGGAGAAAACTGGTAATGCTGGGACTCATACTAGTGAAACGACGAATCGCAATCTCCTGGAGGAGCCCTAATCCACCCCGCATAGAGAGGTGGTTAAGTGATTGGTGTGAATGGGCAACGGCGGAAGCAATACGCATGAAAAGGGTCAGACGGGACAAAAAACTGGAAGACGATATAAGTGCCTGGATGACATTAAGGACATACATAGAGCATTAACAACACATAATACGAATACCCCATAGTAATAACATTCCAAAAGTGAGAGAAGAAAATATAAATCAGAACTCAGATAATAGACAGGTGACATATCAAGAGTTACACCAGGATCCTACATGAGAAATGACGAAACATCGGAGGTGCTGAGCTGGGTGGGCAATGAGGGGGGAATAAGTTGACTAGGAAAGGGGGGAGGGGGGGTTGGCCAACAAGATGGCCGAGTAGGACGTGCGGTGTTGAGCTCCGTCCTACCGCGGCAAACTCCAAAACTATCCTGCGGTGCTGAGCAGGCACATACCTCACCCTGTATTCCTTACCACCTGGTGCGCCCACTGAGCGGGCCTAAAGCCGTGGGGAAGTGTGTCGGTGGACGCGTGCACCAGGAAAGCAGAACGTCCTGAGAGCGGGGCCGCCATCTTGATCGGAGCGGTGCTTGCTGTGGAGCGCGGCGGAGGGCGGCGGAGGCCCGGAGTGAATGGCCTCCCCGCCCAGACCCCGGATCTCCGAAAAGCACAGATCAGCAGCGGGGCCCGTGAGCGCACCGACCTGGGAGCTGGGATCGACCCTGAGGTCGGGTGCGGGAGAGTGGCGCATGGACAGAGGTGAGGCTCGCGCGTATGGATGCCGGAGCTTCAGGGTGGGCCAGGGCCCCATTACTAGCGGAGTCGTACGACTGCCTGCGGGGCGGCCACGCCATAGTCACACCTGCACTCGGGGACTACTGGAGGCTGGAGCGTACTGCACAGAGGGCACCCTGCGGAGTTCGGTATTCGGGAAGTACTTGAAGAGGCTGGGAGGTGCCCCGGGACTCTAGCGACAGAGCGGTGGAGCCGCACCTAGCAGAGCAGTGGGAGGAGGCCGCCAAAACACTCGGAGTGCATGCTCTCGGCCTGTATTTGCTATGCAGTAACCTTGGAGGTGACATGAGGCGGTGCACGCGTCGGTTGAACTCAGAGGGCCTGGTTACTGTTTACCGGACTATACTGGTCATGGGATTGAGGCACCTGCGCCTGGTACGGGTGCCTGTGAGAAGCCTAGTGGAAATCGTGGAGCCGAGGAGCGGCCTGGGCGCCCGTGGCTTCCAGTGGCTCGGGGAGCCAGACACTCGTGCTGAACACGGTGGGTCCCTTCTGACTGGGATTATCCGAGATCCTGAGCGACAGAGGTGCCACATTGCTGTGGTGGGATGAAGACGGGGGAGTGGAATCCGGGGTGAGCCTGTACTGGTTGGAGTGGAGGAGGCGAGATATTGTCACCCACCATGGGGAAGGATAAGGGTGCTAAGGCGCAGACCAACAAAATTCTGAATTATGCACAGCCCCTGCCCCAGGGGCTACACCAGAGGGACACGCGAAATGAGGATGATGATGAGACGGCACCGGCGGAGGGCGCGAGAGATCCCTCTCTGAGAGATATACTGGCGGCGGTACAGACGACGAGAGACGAGATGGTGACCAGAATTGATGCAGTGGCAATTGATGTGAACCTCCTACAGTGTGACCTGGGCAAAGTCTCGGACAGGGTCACCTCAGCGGAGTAGAATGTGGACGCACTTCAATCGGAGGTAAAGGCCCTATGGACCACAGTCATGGAACTCCAGAGGAAGGCGATCAGGCTGGACGAACGCGCCGAGGATCAAGAGGGGCGCTCCCGAAGGAACAACCTGAGGTTTGTGGGGTTTCCGGAGCGGGCGGAGGGGCCCTCGGCTGAGCTATTCTTGGAGGACTGGATAACGAAGATCCTGGCTTCTGGCAAACCGTCCAAATTTTTTAATATTGAACGGGCCCACAGGGCATTGGCCCCTGCGCCGAAACCGGGGGCGCCGCCACAGGCCATTATAGCCTGTTTCTTTAACTACGGGGACCGAGACCTGCTCCTACAGTCTACTCGTACCAAGTTAAATCTACACTTTAAGGGACACCATATTGCTATCTTCCCTGACTATACCCAGAGGGTGCAGGACCAAAGACGCACATTTCTGGCAGTGAAAAGACGCATGAGAGAAGTAGGGTTGAAGTACAGCCTTCTTTATCCGGCCAAGCTACGGGTAGAGCATCAGGGCAAGGCTCTGTTCTTCGGATCGGCGGAGGAGGCCTCTGACTGGATGGACAGCACGGGAGATCGGGAGCTCCGGAAGAAGACGCAGATGCAGTCGGGTCAGCGCACAGTCTCACTGGACCAGACTGGATGGTGACACCGAATGTCCAAAGGAATGAGATTACAGGACACGGGGACTCTGGGAGGGTTCAGGTGTGCGATGATGGAACATTGCAGGTGGTGGAAGGTTCGCCGGACTCTGAACTGGCCTCGTCGGAGGTTATTCCAGACACAAATGTTGACTGAATACTTGGAGGGGAATGAGGAAGATGGTTTGGGACGCTGGACAAGCAGATAAGTGTCGGTATCTTACCGCTCTGATACCAAATGTTATATGGTGCACGTTTCAAGTTTATGGGAGACGATCAATTGTATGTGCATGCCGCAGGGGAGTGGGACACGCCCCTCACCAGTGGCTGGATCCTCTTCCGGGAGCTGAAGGCCTAGACCTCGTGCCCGGTTTGGGAGCCAGTCGCTCGCCTGCCAATGATGATCAACAAGACCCAGAGTATGACCCCACAGGACATGCTCTGTGTTTTCGGTGGGGGGGTTTTGTACGGAGTCCTAATGTTTTCTTGGAAAAGCCTGAGGGGGTGGTATAGGGTGGAGGATAGCACTGCTCACTCGCTATGTTGGCGGGGGAAGGTCTTGTCGCACTGCCCAGTGGGTGGGGGGTGACCAGGGTGTTCGCTCTGTTGTTTTATTTGTTGTTTATGGTTATTGGGGACGATGGGGGGATCCATGTCTGGGTCGAGACTCACCACAGAATGCTCAGTTAGATGATGTACTGGCGGGATGGGAATGGAATTGGGCCGCCGGATGTACGGGCTTATGGCTCCCTCCCTGACGAAGCTACTCACGTGGAATATACAGGGAATGGCCTCGCAGAGTGCTGCAAGGAGGGGGCGTGGCCTCCGGCACGATGCCGGTCTTTTTTTTTTTTTTAAGAAGGGGGGCTGTGTGGCCCCGCTTCTTTTTCTAAATTAATGGCCCTGGGGACCCCATCCCCCAGGGCCTGCCCCCTATTTTTTATTTTTTTTTCTTTAATTTGGAAGGGGGCCGCGTGGCCCCCCTCCCGAGGCCTTAATCGGCCCCGGGGACCCCATCCCCCGGGGCATGGCCTTCTTTTTTTTTTTTTTTAAATAACTTGCCCCCCTCCTCAGGCCACTTATGGCCCCGGGCCTTTGTTTTATTTTTTTTTATTTTTTTTTTTTATTAAATTTTGGGGAGAGGTACATTCATTCTTAAGAAGATATAAAATAGCCATAGCGGGGTTGCAGGAGACGCATGTTTGGGGGGAGGCGCTGCCATTCATCAGGCGTAGGTGGCGCGAACAGCTCTATGCCACCTCATTCTCGAGATTTGTGCGGGGGGGCACTGATCTGGGTGGCTCCCGGGACCCCTTTCCAACACCTACATCACACGCTAGATCATGAGGGACGTTATGTAGTATTACATGGTAGGTTGGACGGCCAGGAAGTATGCCTGATAAATGTGTATGCCCCCAACTTGGACGCCCCCGCCTTTTTTTATGAAGTGATGAAGGTAGCGACTCCATACCTGGGTGGAGATATTATACTCTTAGGGGACGTTAATTGCGTCCTGGATGTGACGATGGACCGCGAGCCCCCCCCGCGTGAATACCAAGCCCGGCATGACTGGGGCCCTGCTGGATGTGATGAGGGAGATGGGCCTGCTTGATACATGGTGGATCAGGCACCCGGAATCGCGGGTGTTCTCCTGTCATACCCCTGCGTCCAATACATACAGTAGGTTGGACCAGATTTTAGTATCCCAGACTTTGATGCCCAGGGTGGAGGAGATAACGTATCTTCCGAGACAAATCTCGGACCACTCCCCGTTGCTTGCCAGACCCAGAGCGGCAATCCCTACGTGGCGTCTCCAATCGGAGGCGCTCACGGATCCGCCCTTCGTCGGGAAGCTGGAGGAGGAACTTACGTCTTATTTTAGGACTAACTGGGGCTCGGCGTCGTCGAGGGGCATGGAGTGGGAAGCATGGAGTGGGAAGCGATGAAGGTGGTTGTCCGGGGGTTTGCCTCAGCACGACCTATGGTGCTCGGAAACAACTCGAACGGGATAATCAGGTCATTGAGCGACGACTGGCTGAACTGGAAGAGGTGCTGCCGTCAGAGCCTGGCCGCTGGACTGAGTGGCGGGAGACACGGGAGGAATTTCTGGCTGCGCTGTGCCACCTGGAGAAGTTCCATTACACCGCATACCGGCAGCGCCTGCATGCGGAAGGAGACCGCTCCGGGGCACTGCTAGCAAGGCTGATCCGTGATGAGATGCAGCCCTTGCCTATAGTGCAGATGAGGACCGTGGATGGGCGCACGGTATACATCCAGCATGGTATTTTGGATACTTTGGCGGACCATTTGGCCGGAGTATACGCGGGACACCACGCCCCAGCGCAGGAGGAGATGGGGGAATTCCTCACTACTCTAAAGCTCCCCTGTCTGGAGGTTGAGATCAGACAAATACTGGATGAGCCACTCTCGAAGGAGGAAATACTGGGAGGGATTAAATCCCTGAAATTAGCCAAGAGTCCGGGTAGTGATGACCTCCCGGCCGAATTTTATAAGAAATTTGCGCATATCTTGGCTGATTATCTCCTTGAGGTATATAATGAAGTCTTCCAGTCCCGGCCACTCCCGCCCTCCATGAATGAAGCGGTGGTGGTAATGCTCCCTAAGGCTGACAGGGACGACCAACTTCCAGGGTCATATAGACCCATATCCCTCCTAAATATTGACATGAAGGTCCTTAGTGGGATCATGGCAGCGCGCCTGCAACCGTACATGCAGCGCCTCGTTCACTCGGACCAGGCGGGCTTCATCCCTAAATGTAGCACGGCCCTGAAGCTCAGACGTCTGTCTCATGTTTGGCACTCGCCCGTGCTCCAACAGGAGGAGTGTGCACTAGCACTGTTAGACATCGAACAAGCATTCGACTCCGTAGGGTGGGCATATCTCTGGGAGGTCCTGCGGGCAATGGGAGTGGGAGGCCGGTTTCTGCAATGGGTGCAGCTGCTGTACTCAGCACCGTGTGCCAGGATCAGAGTGGGGCGGCTGGTGTCCCGGGCCTTCCGACTGCAAAGGGGCACCAGGCAGGGGTGCCCGCTATCACCGTTACTTTTCGCGGTGGCGATGGAGCCACTGGCGGTAGATCTCCGAACAAGGATGGCGCCATTTGGGATCACGATTGGCGAGACTAATCACGTGGTATCCATGTATGCAGACGACACCCTGGTGTACGTCAGGGACCCAAGCGTAGCGATGCCGGTGCTGCTGGACACCCTGGAGGGGTTTGGGCGCGTGTCGGGCTTACGAATTAATCAGGGGAAGTCCAAGCTGGTTCCGTTGGGACGACTGGCCCTCTGCCCGGACAAGGAATTACCAGAGGTGGCACTTCCATGGGTACGGTCCGCACCCCGATCTTTGGGGGTCCGACTAGCGGACACTGCCGATCAATATCTGGCGCACAACATCGGCAGGGTAGTGGAGGGTCTGAGAGGCTCGGTGCGTTTCTGGCGGGAGTTGCCACTATCTCTCATGGGGAGGATAGCGCTGATCAAAATGGTGGTCCTGCCTCGGTGTTTGTACGAGATGCAGCACTCCTTCTATCAGATCCCCTGTTCCTTTTTTATTGAACTGGATAGGCTTATCGTCGACCTATTATGGGGATCCAAACGCAAATGCTTGGAATATTACTACATTGCCTCGCAGCTCCAACACGCAGTGCATTGGTTAGACGGGGACAACAACTGGGAAAAGACCCTGCTGGCGGGGACTTTTGGAGAAAGGGAGCTGCCTGAGTTGCTCATGATGGGGGCGGGGGTGCCCCCGATATGCCCATATATTGTGCGTCATGTGGCGGAGCTGTGGGAAGTGGTGATCCGGAAAGTACTGAAGAGGGCCCCATAAGTGCCGGACATGCCCCTGTGGGTGGTCCAACCGTTCCAATGGATTGCCGCATCAATGTCAGTGCGGTGATGGCGGGAGGGGGGTTGCCTGACCATAGGCGACCTATATGATAACGCGCGGTATATCACATGCGAGCAGGCGCGGGAGATGTTTGAGCTGGGTCCCGGACAATTCCTACAGTATGAAAAGATTGCACAGGTGGCGAGGGACTTATGGCCCACGTTCCCAGATGAACCCCCAGCTTCCCAGGTACTACAGACTTTGTTAATGATGGGTAAAGGCCGCAGGCTGATTTCACATCTATACCGGGCGATCCGGGATGATGGAGTGACTGGGGTACTACCAATTCAAGCGAAGTGGGAGGCACTGACGGGGGACCGTTTCACTGATAAGGAATGGATCAAGATTCATGAAGGGGTTAAACAAGTGAGTGCAAACACGAGGTTTAAATTAATACAATTTAATTATGTCCATCAAACGTATCTGACCCCGAAAATGCTCCCCAAGATCTACCCGGACCAATCGGGGCAATGCCCTCGGTGCGGAGAGTCGGAGGCTGCGTTCATACACATGGCTTGGACATGCCCGGCGCTTCTGGGGTACTGGACTGAAGTTCTGGCAGCGCTGAGGGGGGCGACAGGGTGGGAGATAGCGGGAGAGATCTGGGTGGTGTTACTGGGATTGCTGCCTCGTCCTAAGAACAAGAACCTTAGTAGAAAGCTTGTCCTATTGGGGCTGGTGCTCGCAAAGCGGCGGATAGCCATCTCGTGGATGGGTCGCCGTCCGCCCAGTTTGTCACAGTGGGTGCGGGATATGCAGGAATGGGCGACTGCCGAGGTGATTCGGATGCAGCAGACCAGACGCGATGAGAAACTAGAAGAGGACGTACAGGCCTGGAGGGCAATGGTGGCGGAGTTGGTAAATAGGGGAGCAGACAGAGCAGACAATGACGTAGCGGGGGGGAACATACACTCAGGAGGGGAGCCAGATAACACCGAGGAGTTGGGGGAGGCAGAGTAGCATAGTTCTCCTGGGTAGGGAACAGGAGGAGCAGGGGAGCTCGGTGCACCAAGATACATCATAAGGGATTGTACACCAGACATGGCCGGGGGGGGAGGGGAGGTTTGTTGGGGGAGGAGGGTTTGGTTGGATGATCCGTAGCGCAGAAGCTAGGGGGCATGGGCCATAGTAGGGATCCGCGGGATTGTCCATGATTGAGGCATCATGCACAAGATACAGGTGGGGGAGAAGTCTGATTAAAGACTGAACTTACTGTTGTTGTACTTGGGCTACGGTCTGTTGTATGCGGAATTTGGACAATCAGTAATGTATGCCCATGATTTGGCACATGCCTATATCAGTGATGTTTGTTTGGAAAAAAGTCAATAAAGATATAAATAAAAAACAAAAGTTGACTAGGGAAGAATTCTGGGTTGATAAAGTTCACAGAAGGGGCCATGCAACGAAATACTGCAGAAAATATTGACATAGAGGATGTCTAAGGCTATATTACGTTTGGAAAGTTGCAGTGATTATTGAAATGTACATGATATATATATAATGGTCCATATGTTTGAATGAAATGTTAATAAAGATATTTAAAAAAAAAAAATCAATAGCAAAATGATTTTTAGAATGTGTACCCCTCCCAGAAATACAGTCCAGATGTAATCCCCATAACCCAAAAGAAGTGAGGAAGCACAGGCATGGGGTGCTAATACCCAGGGTCGGACTGGGACAGAAAATCAGGCCAGACACGAAACTAACAAGCATTTACAATTGGCACTGTAAATGGCAATGCCTTTTATAAAAAATTAAAAGGCATTGTCATTTACAATACCAACAGCTGAAACCTTCGCAAAAGCAACACCTATTGCATTGCAGAGTGCGGTGTCCCTGAAGCAGGCGCCGTGCTCATTACTAAAGTAAAAAAAATAAAAAATTATGAAACCGAGCGCGGTGTCCATGAAGCGGGCGCCGCGCTCAACATCAAAGCTTTTAAAAAAAAACATTTAAACTGAGCGCAGCGTCCCTAAATCGGGCGCCGCGCTCAGCATGCATATACAAAAAAAAGCATTCCATTAGTGAATTAGATAGCTAAAAAGCTGGCCCACTTTGGAAACCGAGGGAGTAAAACATTAGTAAAGACACTCTGTACAAAACGTTTGCAAGTTATGGAAAGCTGCATGCACTTGTATTTTCTGCAGAGAATGTTTGTGGTAATATCAAGTAAATCAATAGTAAAAGCCGGGCCACCAGACCTTAAAACATGCCCCAAAACAGACAAAAACACACACAAATCTGTCAGACCAGTCCATCGGGCACTGGCTGAGTGCCCTAAAGGCCAGGCAGACACTGCTAATACCCTTTGCACGACAAACTAACTTCCCAGTTATAACAGGAGGCTATACTCACACAAACATTGCATGGAATAACTTTCACCTGTCATTGATTACCGTGACTCATGAATTTAACAAAAACTCTGCTTGTGGTAGACATGCTGGAATAAATAATATATGTGAATGTAGCATACACCGTTGGGAAACGTGTTGTTGCAGAGCTAATTTAGAGATGTAAACTTTTTGCTATTCTACGTATTGTCGTAAAGCTTGATGCTCATGAGTGGATATATGTTAATTGTTTAAATTGAGTGAAAAATGAAGATTAAAAACAAATGATATTGATTACAAAACCATGCTGAAATCAACTAATCCTGTACATTTTTGTCATACATTTCATTACACAGATAAAACGTAACCCAAATATACTCCATACATCATAAAATGTGATATCTGCAAGGATCAAATTATTTGTTTACATTGCACATCAAGTCCGAACATGTTGGCTCATGCGAGTACAGTCCATTAAAAGATGGTCCTAATCTTGTGGAACTATGGGGCATATTATCAAGAACGGCGTTAAAATTATCGCCGCTTTAGCGGCAGAAAACTGCCGCTAAAGCGGCGATAATGGGCTTGATAATATGCCCTTGAGAATTCCAATAGAAGCCCATGTTGACACCAGAACATGGGCTTCTATTGGAATTCTCAAGGGCATATTATCAAGTCCATTATCGCCGCTTTAGCAGCAGTTTTCTGCCGCTAAAGCGGCGATAATTTTAACGCCGTTTCTTGATAATATGCCCCCATATTTGCAGTTGAATCACTATATATCCCTGCCGGGGACCGCAACCTGTTGTTCTAATTTAACGACATCTGTGTTAGAGTTGCAATAGTGACTCTTTAAAGGGAATGGTTCAATATATTATCATATTATGTTATACTCCTAAATGATTCATGAAGGCATATCAAGAAGACACTGGTTCATCTTTGTTGGTGAAGACCAAGAGTGCAATGAAAGAAAAGTGGATCGATCTTGTTATAATGCTGAAAATGTGACCAAAATCAACATGCATTTGTCCCCCTTTTCTGTCCAGGTTAATTAAAGTCAATTAATAAACATTTCCTAATGATCTAAAGTGTAGAATTTAAAAGTTAAAAGAAGAAAATTGGTAATATTGTCAAAAATTTAGGTTGGCTTTTGTGGAAACAGCACTTGAAAATCTAAGCAACAAAGGGCCCAACTTACTAAGACAGGATTCGCAAAAAAGAGGTAGCAATTTGCGCACCAAACGTTTGTGAATACTATTGTATTTTGCTAACCAACCTATGCTGGTTCGCAATCGTAGTGGGTCGCTATGCGACCTACATTATGAATATTAATGAGGTAGTTTGCAAATTGTGGCCCACTAGGATTCACTGCTATCACAGGGATGGTGGCCTGCTGGAGTCGGTAGACCACCATGTCTGTGATTGCTTTTAAAAAAAACAATCTTTTTTTTTTTTTACTTTTTAATGCAGCACGTTTTCCTTAAAGGAAAACGGGCGTTGTTAAACAAAAAAGAAACGTTTTTAAAACTAATTTTAGGAATATGCAGTGGTCTCTTGGACCACTGCCTACTCCAGAAAATGATTTTTGGACTATTCACAAAGAGGAGGGTGTCCTTTGCGCACCCCTTCTCGTTTGCGAACAGGTTACCCCTACCTTTCAGTAGTTTTGTTTGCAAAACATTAATACATACCATAAGAAATAGCTATTTGGCAGAGACATCCTGCCCACACCCCTTCTAACTAAAGATTCCTAATAGTTTCCAGAACCAATTTAGCGATTTGATAACATGTTACTGAATCGTTTAATGGATTTAGTACATTAAAAAAACAAATTTTCTTGTTGCAAACCCTGAAATTAACTGCATTGCAAGGTTTGAGCCCAGAAAGTTTGAGTACATCTGGTCCAAATTCCTCCATGGTAGAGTATGTATAAATAAAGCATATTATTTTTATAATTTTTAAAGCCTGAATATAGGGCTAGAACTGTCCATTGCTAATACATTTTATTCACAAACTTGTAAATTGACAGGACTGGTTTTTAGAGATTAAGGCCTGTAGGTAGCAGGCCAGAGGAATGGAAGGCTGGCAACAGAGTGAGCTGAGCAAGCTATACAATTAGGACAGATAAAACAGACCACAACAAAGCAAACACTTCTTAGAGAAGGGATAGAGAGGAATTTAGACAGCCACAGGTGACAGGATATTTACACATGATTCAGTCTATTTGTCTAGAAGAGGAAAAAATATCTAAGAGAATGACATTTAGTTAACCAGTTCAATCTACAGAAAGGGGCAAAGTTGACATTTAGTTAACCAGTTCAATCTACAGAAAGGGGCAAAGTTGACATTTAGTTAACCAGTGCAATCTACAGAAAGGGGCAAAGTTGATTTTGCTCACCTCTGGAGTGAGCAGGACGAAGGAACTCACACAATTTCTAGGTAATATGATACCTATAATAATGGGCCTAATTTTACAGAAAACGCTGGTCTGACTTGATGCTTTGCAAGAAGAGCAATAACTGTCAAACCTTAGACGGTGAGATTATACATCCATACAATGGTATTGATCAAAATAGCCCTTTAATTTTATAAATATATATAGTGTTTCTGAAAAAATAGATTTAAGTTGTAAAATCTGGTACATCTAACATGAAGAAAATTGGAATTATCTACCGAAAGGAAATCAAATTAGAAAAATTGTAATTGTACCAATAACAATGTAAAAGACATGGTACCATATTGCCTCAAGATGTCAATGGCTTTAGCGGCTGATAGGATGCCACATTCTGTAAGAAAGTTTAGAATGGCCCAGTACTTTGATGAGAGATCATTCAAGAAGCAAAAAGTGTTAACACTGACAAAACCGAAGTGATGATTTTCAGCAGCCACACCTCCCTCTGGAACGACACCTGGGGCTAATGGACCTCGGACCCACCCCAACACCGAAAGACCACGCCCGCAACCTCGGCATCAACCTGGACAGACAACTCCCCATGAAACCACATGTCGAAGCCATCTTCTCAGCCTGCTTTCACACTCTCTGCATGCTCCGCAGAATCTTCAAATGGCTCTCCATCAGCACCAGAAAAACAGTAATGCAGGCCCTCATTACCAGCTGTCTGGACTACGGCAACGCACTATATGGAAGCACCACCAGCGAACTCATGAGAAGACTCCAGAACGCAGCAGCCAGGCTGATTCTCAACCTACCCAAAAGGACCCACTTCACACAGCACCTGAGAGACCTCCACTAACTCACAATTTAGAAAAGATGCCAGTTCAAACTACTGGCCCACGCCTACAAAGCCTTCCATGACCAAGGACCTGCATACATGAACCACCGCCTGAACTTCCACCAACCACCCAGGAACCTCTGATCCACCCACCTCGCCCTGACACTGCGCAACCGCCGATGCCATACTGGAGGATGCTACTTCTCCCACCTCGCCACCAAATCCTGCAACAGCCCCTTGCTCCACCTCCAAACATCACCCTCACTGACAGACTTCAGGATTAGATTTAAGACCTGGCTTTTCGACTGAAACCCGCAGCCCAGTGCCTGGGTACCCTCAGGGGTGAGAAGTCGTGCTATATAAATAAATACCTATTGATTAAGGTAAAAACTGTTTTGTGGTCTTGCGTCAGATAGCTTTAACTCTCTGGCAGATGCATTGTTACAAATATGTTAACCCCTTAGTTGTAGAGGTCCCCCTCCACTCAAGTGCTGAGCCTTTTTTTTCTTTTTTATGTTTGGGGCACATCGCACTTAAGCCTTCATACCTTATCAAGTCAATAAATATCCAGGCCCAACTAGAAATCCTTTTACTATATGTTGGGGATTCTAAAGTTACCCAGGCTCTGTGGATTTCCTTCAAGGGATCAAAAAAACATAGCCAAATTATAGCAAACGTTTAGGGGGTTTTGGGAAGAATGGGAAAAAGTGCTCTGCAAAAAAGTGCATGGTCTTTCTTCTAAATTCTTTTGCTCTACGAACATTATTATCTTCCAAGCATACAGAAGCAAGCAGAGTTGTTAAAAAATTACCATAGTGTTTGCAATTTTCTAAGGGGTAGTCCATTTTTCTTATTTTTTGTAATTTTTACCTATTTGAAAAACAGTTGTGAAACTGATGGGTGAACCCGGTAAGCTATACTGAGAGAAACGTATGAAAACTGTAACCATATGAAGTCAATGGGGTATTTGCATGGTCCCTGGTTTGGTCAGTTCCTGTCGTGGGCGATAGGACCAGCCACAAAAGTGGGGTACCATTTTTATCTTGAGAAGTGTGGCAATGCTGAGTCATAGGACATTTTGTGGATCCCCACAGATTCCAGACCTTTTCTTCACACAAGTATGAGGAAAATGCATGATTTTACCCAAAGTTTGACATTTGAAGGGAATTCTGGGTAAAAAAACGTAGCAAAATCAATGCAAGCCACACCATCCCTGAAGTCATAGGGTTCCCTCATTGACAACTGACCGGAGCCAGAAGAGTGCGTCCATTCACCAAGGTACGTGAAAGGAAACTGGAATTTACCCCCTCCGCCAAGTCCATGTTTCAACTACACCCAAAATAATCAAAATTTTCACTCACTTTCCATGGGAATGTGGATGCTGTAGGGCGCAGGCAGGCAGAAAGACTGCTGGGCTGTAGGTGTGGGAGATAGGCCGGATGCCTGGGAAGGCTCCTCCCTCATATTTTTTCCTAGAAAATATCCCTGTTGTCGAGTGGGCTTTCTGCCTCTGGAGGGGGCAGAAAGACTGTGGGGCCCTTTATGGGCGAAGGTCAGGCCAAATGCCTGAGTGGGCTGCCCGATACCCTTCATTTTATTTGACCATATTTCCCTTGTGTCTAGTGGGCTTTCTGCCCTCGAGGTGGGCAAAATGGGGGTAAACCCCGCAGTCTTCCCCTGGAAAGCAAGAAAGTTTGTGAGGCCTTTTAGAGGTGGAGGTCAGGCCCGATGCCTGGGTGCGTGGTCCCCTTGTTTTAAAAAAAAAAAACGAATATAGCTGGTATTGTTAAGCTCACAAACGTGTTTTCCTTGGTTCCGAGACCTGCTGCCGGAGCAATGTGAATTCAACCACTACCGCCGCGCAGTGTGACCAACCACTGAAATAAGCGGTTTGTGGGAACACTCTGCCTGGGGTTGAGGGTGTCGTTGGAGATGAGCTCGATTTTCTCTGGACAAAGAGTTTAGGCTTCTCTTTCTTCTCCTCGTAACTTCCCTGACTGCCACCAAATGCTTGTTTAGTTTTTTGGAATGGCTTAGCAAGAATGCAAATTAGCTACATTATGCGTGGGAGGCCTTTTACACACAGTGAACTTACACAATATTAACCCCTTCGCTGCTAGACCTTTTCCCCCCCTGTGCTAATCCTTTTTTTGGCTATTTGGGGTAGTGCGCGCTTAGGCCCCTGTAACTTTTTGACCACATAAGGTATCCACGCCAAATTTGCGTCCTTTTTTCTAACATCATGGGGATTGTAAAGGTACCCAGGGTTTGTGGATTCCCCTGGAGGGGACCCAGAAATTAGCCAAAATACAGCAACATTTTGTTTTTTGGGGAAAAATGCGAAAAAGGGCTACAGATGAAAGCGTCTTGTTTTTTCCCTGCAAATGGCATCAAAAAGGGGTTGTGGTGCTGAAATCACCATCTTCCCAGCTTTCAGGGACAAGCAGACTTTTGTCAGAAAACCAACTTTTGTACACAGTTTTGGCATTTTTCTGGGACATAGCCTACTTTTGCTATTTTTTGTGCTTTCAACCTCCTTCCAGTTAATGGTAGAAATGGGTATGAAACCAATAATGGATCCTAGAAAGCCATACATTTCTGAAAAGTAGACAACATTCTGAATTCAGCAAGGGGTCATTTGTGTAGATCCTTAAAGTTTTCCTTATAGAAACTAACAGTTAAATGAAGGAAAAATTGAAAATTAGTTGAAAAAAACAGCCATTTGTGTCAACGTTTTCACCTGTAACTTATTCTAATTATGACAGCTATTTGAAAGCAATATACCGTTATATCCGCTGGACCTTTCTGGTTGTGGGGATATATAGGACTTGTAGGTTCACCAAGAACCCGACGAACCCAGAGCCAATAACTGAGCAGCATCTTGCAATGGTTTTTTATTATGTACCGGGTATATAGCAATTATTTTGGGAAAATGTATACATGGAAAAATTGTTATGAAAGACACCTAGGTATTTCTGAAATGGGAACAAAATGTAGATTTTAGAAACAGTAGATATTTGCACATTTCCGAAATTGGGAGTACCCATACTAGCATGAGAATTATAGGTCATTTTTCAAAATGACTTATTTTTTACACATTGTCTTTCATTTGGAAGGCAGAAATGCATCGAAAGTCAATAGGTAATAACAGTTGCTCTACAATTCTGTGTTACCCTAAGTCTCCCGATAAAAATGGTACCTCACTTGTGTGGGTAGGCCTTGTGCCCACAACAGGAAATGGCTCAAAATGCAACGTGGACGTACCACATTTTCACAATGAAAAATTACCCTTTTTTTGCAAAGTGCCTATCTGTAGTTTTTTAACCCTAGCTCTGCCGGCACTTAGGGAAACCTAGCAAACCTATACATTTTTGAAAAGTAGACACCCAGGGGAATTCAGGATGGGGTGACTTGACTGGCTCTCACCAGGTTCTGTTACCCAGAATCCCTTGCAAACCTAAAAAATTGGCAAAAAAAAGACATTTTCCTCACTTTTCTGTGGTAGAAAGTTCTGGAATCTGGGTGGATCCACAAAATTCCACCCACCCCGCGTTCCCCCAGGTCTTCCGAAAAAAATGGTACCTCACTTGTGTGGGTAGGCTTAGTGCCCGCGACAGGAAGCAGCGCAACGTGGACGCACCACATTTTCACAGTGAAAAATGACCCTTTTTTTGCAAAGTGCCTAGCTGTAGTTTTTGAACCCTAGCTCTGCCGGCACTTAGGGAAACCTAGCAAACCTATACATTTTTGAAAAGTAGACACCCAGGGGAATCCAGGATGGGGTGACTTGACTGGCTCTCACCAGTTTCTGTTACCCAGAATCCCTTGCAAACCTAAATAATTGGCAAAAAACCGCATTTTCCTCACTTTTCTGTGGTGGAAAGTTCTGGAATCTGCGTGGATCCACAAAATTCCACCCACCCCGCGTTCCCCAAGGTCTTCCGAAAAAATGGGACCTCACTTGTGTGGGTAGGCATAGTGCCCGCGACAGGAAGCAGCGCAAAACGCGACGTGGACGCACCACATTTTCACAGTGAAAAATGACCCTTTTTTTGCAAAGTGCCTAGCTGTAGTTTTTGAATTCTAGCTCTGCCGGCACTTAGGGAAACCTAGCAAACCTATACATTTTTGAAAAGTAGACACCCAGGGGAATCCATGATGGGGTGACTTGACTGGCTCTCACCAGGTTCTGTTACCCAGAATCCCTTGCAAACCTTAAAAATTGGCAAAAAAAACACATTTTCCTCACTTTTCTGTGGTGGAAAGTTCTGGAATCTGCAAGGATCCACAAAATTCCACCCACCCTGCGTTCTCCAAGGTCTTCCAAAAACAATGGTACCTCACTTGTGTGGGTAGGCCTAGTGCCCACGACAGGAAGCAGCGCAAAACGCAACGTGGACACACCACATTTTCACAGTGAAAAATGACCCTTTTTTTGCAAAGTGCCTAGCTGTCGTTTTTGAACCCTAGCTCTGCCGGCACTTTGGGAAACCTAGCAAACCTATACATTTTTGAAAAGTAGACACCCAGGGGAATCCAGGATGGGGAGACTTGACTGGCTCTCACCAGGTTCTGTTACCCAGAATCCCTTGCAAACCTAAAAAATTGGCAAACAAAACTAATTTTCCTCACTTTTCTGTGGTAGAAAGTTCTGGAATCTGCGTGGATCCACAAAATTCCACCCACCCCGCGTTCCCCAAGGTCTTCCGAAAACAATGGTACCTCACTTGTGTGGGTAGGTCTAGTGCCCGCGACAGGAAGCAGCGCAAAACGCAACGTGGACGCACCACATTTTCACAGTGAAAAATGACCCTTTTTTGCAAAGTGCCTAGCTGTAGTTTTTGAACCCTAGCTCTGCCGGCACTTTGGGAAACCTAGCAAACCTATACATTTTTGAAAAGTAGACACCCAGGGAATCCAGAATGGGGTGACTTGACTGGCTCTCACCAGGTTCTGTTACCCAGAATCCCTTGCAAACCTAAACAATTGGCAAAAAAACACATTTTCCTCACTTTTCTGTGGTGGAAAGTTCTGGAATCTGCGTGGATCCACAAAATTCCATCCACCCCGCGTTCCCCAAGGTCTTCCCAAAACAATGGTACCTCACTTGTGTGGGTAGGCCTAGTGCCCGCGACCGGAAGCAGCGCAAAACGCAACGTGGACACACCACATTTTCACAGTGAAAAATGACCCTTTTTTGCAAAGTGCCTAGCTGTCGTTTTTGAACCCTAGCTCTGCCGGCACTTTGGGAAACCTAGCAAACCTATACATTTTTGAAAAGTAGACACCCAGGGGAATCCAGGATGGGGTGACTTGACTGGCTCTCACCAGGTTCTGTTACCCAGAATCCCTTGCAAACCTAAAAATTGGCAAAAAAACAAATTTTCCTCACTTTTGTGTGGTAGAAAGTTCTGGAATATGCGTGGATCCACAAAATTCCACCCACCCCGCGTTCCCCAAGGTCTTCCGAAACAAATGGTACCTCACTTGTGTGGGTAGGCCTAGTGCCCGCGACAGGAAGCAGCGCAAAACGCAACATGGACGCACCACATTTTCACAGTGAAAAATGACCCTTTTTTTTGCAAAGTGCCTAGCTGTCGTTGTTGAACCCTAGCTCTGCCGGCACTTTGGGAAACCTAGCAAACCTATACATTTTTGAAAAGTAGACACCCAGGGGAATCCAGGATGGGGTGACTTGACTGGCTCTCACCAGGTTCTGTTACCCAGAATCCCTTGCAAACCTAAAAAATTGGCAAAAAAAAAAAGATTTCCTCACTTTTGTGTGGTAGAAAGTTCTGGAATCTGCGTGGATCCACAAAATTCCACCCACCCCGCGTTCCCCAAGGTCTTCCGAAAACAATGGTACCTCACTTGTGTGGGTAGGCCTAGTGCCCGCGACAGGAAGCAGCGCAAAACGCAACGTGGACGCACCACATTTTCACAGTGAAAAATGACCCTTTTTTTGCAAAGTGCCTAGCTGTAGTTTTTGAACCCTAGCTCTGCCGGCACTTAGGGAAACCTAGCAAACCTATACATTTTTGAAAAGTAGACACCCAGGGGAATCCAGGATGGGGTGACTTGACTGGGTCTCACCAGGTTCTGTTACCCAGAATCCCTTGCAAACCTTAAACATTGGCAAAAAAACACATTTTCCTCACATTTCTGTGGTGGAAAGTTCCGGAATCTGCGTGGATCCACAAAATTCCACCCACCCCGCGTTCCGCAAGGTCTTCCCAAAAAAATGGTACCTCACTTGTGTGGGTAGGCCTAGTGCCCGCAACAGGAAGCAGCGCAAAACGCAACGTGGACACACCACATTTTCACAGTGAAAAATGACCCTTTTTTTGCAAAGTGCCTAGCTGTCGTTTTTGAACCCTAGCTCTGCCGGCACTTTGGGAAACCTAGCAAACCTATACATTTTTTAAAAGTAGACACCCAGGGTAATCCAGGATGGGGTGACTTGACTGGCTCTCACCAGGTTCTGTTACCCAGAATCCCTTGCAAACCTAAACAATTGGCAAAAAAAACACATTTTCCTCACTTTCCTGTGGTGGAAAGTTCTGGAATCTGCGTGTATCCACAAAATTCCATCCACCCCGCGTTCCCCAAGGTCTTCCCAAAAAAATGGTACCTCACTTGTGTGGGTAGGCCTAGTGCCCGCGACAGGAAGCAGCGCAAAACGCAACGTGGACACACCACATTTTCACAGTGAAAAATGACCCTTTTTTTGCAAAGTGCCTAGCTGTCGTTTTTGAACCCTAGCTCTGCCGGCACTTTAGGAAACCTAGCAAACCTATACATTTTTGAAAAGTAGACACACAGGGGAATCCAGGATGGGGTGACTTGACTGGCTCTCACCAGGTTCTGTTACCCAGAATCCCTTGCAAACCTAAACAATTGGCAAAAAAAACAAATTTTCCTCACTTTTGTGTGGTAGAAAGTTCTGGAATCTGCGTGGATCCACAAAATTCCACCCACCCCGCGTTCCCCAAGGTCTTCCGAAACAAATGGTACCTCACTTGTGTGGGTAGGCCTAGTGCCCGCAACAGGAAGCAGCGCAAAACGCAACGTGGACGCACCACATTTTCACAGTGAAAAATGACCCTTTTTTTGCAAAGTGCCTAGCTGTAGTTTTGAACCATAGCTCTGCCGGCACTTAGGGAAACCTAGCAAACCTATAAATTTTTGAAAAGTAGACACCCAGGGGAATCCAGGATGGGGGGACTTGACTGGTTCTCACCAGGTTCTGTTACCCAGAATCCCTTGCAAACCTTAAACATTGGCAAAAAAAACACATTTTCCTCACATTTCTGTGGTGGAAAGTTCCGGAATCTGCGTGGATCCACAAAATTCCACCCACCCCACGTTCCCCAAGGTCTTCCAAAAAAAATGGTACCTCACTTGTGTGGGTAGGCCTAGTGCCCGCGACAGGAAGCAGCGCAAAACGCAACGTGGACGCACCACATTTTCACAGTGAAAAATTACCCTTTTTTGCAGAGTGCCTAGCTGTAGTTTTTAACCCTAGCTCTGCCGGCACCTAGGGAAACCTACCAAACCCACACTTTTCTGAAAAGTAGACACCCGGGATTCCAGGGAGTTATGGCTTGCATGGATCCCCCAACGTTTTCTTACCCAGAATCCCCTGCAAACCTGACACTTTGCTGAAAAAATCCCTTTTTCACACATTTTTGTGTGGTAAAGTTGTGGCATCACTGGGCTGACACAAATTTCCTACCACCAGCGTCCCCCAGGTCTCCCGATAAAATGGTGCCTCACTCGGGTGGGAGGCCCAAGTACCGCTGACAGGCAAGGGCCCACAACGTATTGAGGCAACCTCAAAATGGCCTATCACAAAACGACCTGTTTTGCAAGGGGGTCCCATGACGTTTTGGCCCGGGGCTTGGCGGCCACCTAGGAAACCTACCAAACCCACACATTTATGAAAAGTAGACACCCGGGGATTCCAGGGAGATATGGCTTGCGTGGATCCCCCAACGCTTTCTTACCCAGAATCCCTGCAAACCTGACATTTTGCTGAAAAAATCCCTTTTTCACACATTTTTGTGTGGTAAAGTTGTGGCATCACCGGGCTGACACAAATTTCCTACCACCCAGCGTTCCCAGGTCTCCCGATAAAATGGTGCCTCACTCGGGTGGGAGGCCCAAGTACCCGCGACAGGCAAGGGCCCACAACGTATTGAGGCGACCTAAAATGGCCTATCACAAAACGACCTGGTTTTGCAAGGGGGTCCCATGACGTTTGGCCCGGGGCTCGCGGCCACCTAGGAAACCTACCAAACCCACACATTTCTGAAAAGTAGACACCGGGGCAATTCCAGGGAGGTATGGCTTACGTGGATCTCCCAATGTTTTCTTATCCAGAATCCCCTGCAAACCTGACATTTTGCTGAAAAAATCCCTTTTTCACACATTTTGTGTGGAAAAGTTGTGGCATCACCGGGCTGACACAAATTTCCTACCACCCAGCGTTCCCCAGGTCTCCCGATAAAATGGTGCCTCACTCGGGTGGGAGGCCCAAGTACCGCGACAGGCAAGGGCCCACAACGTATTGAGGCAACCTCAAAATGGCCTACCACAAAGCGACCTGGTTTTGCAAGGGGGTCCCATGACGTTTTGGCCCGGGGCTCGGAGGCCACCTAGGAAACCTACCAAACCCACACATTTCTGAAAAGTAGACACCCGGGGATTCCAGGAGATATGGCTTGCGTGGATCCCCCAATGTTTTCTTACCCAGAATCCCTGCAAACCTGACATTTTGCTGAAAAAATCCCTTTTTCACACATTTTTGTGTGGTAAAGTTGTGGCATCACCTTGCTGACACAAATTTCCTACCACCCAGCGTTCTCCCAGGTCTCCCGATAAAAATGGTGCCTCACTCGGGTGGGAGGCCCAAGTACCCGCGACAGGCAAGGGCCCACAACGTATTGAGGCGACCTCAAAATGGCCTATCACAAAATGACCTGGTTTTGCAAGGGGTCCCATGACGTTTTGGCCTGGGCTCGGCGGCCACCTAGGGAAACCTACCAAACCCACACATTTCTGAAAAGTAGACACTCGGGGATTCCAGGGAGATATGGCTTACGTGGATCCCCCAACGTTTTCTTACCCAGAATCCCCTGCAAACCTGACATTTTGCTGAAAAAATCCTGTTTTCACACATTTTTGTGTGGTAAAGTTGTGGCATCACTGGGCTGATACAAATTTCCTACCACCCAGCATTCCCCCAGGTCTCCCGATAAAAATGGTGCCTCACTCGGGTGGGAGGCCCAAGTACCCGTGACAGGCAAGGTTCCACAACATTTTGTGATAGGCAATTTTAATGTCGCCTCTATACGTTGTGGGCCCTTGCCTGTCGCGGGTACTTGGGCCTCCCACCCGAGTGAGGCACCATTTTTATCGGGAGACCTGGGGGGACGCTGGGTGGTAGGAAATTTGTGTCAGCCCGGTGATGCCACAACTTTACCACACAAAAATGTGTGAAAAAGGGATTTTTCAGCAAAATGTCAGGTTTGCAGGGATTCTGGGTAAGAAAACGTTGGGGGATCCACGCAAGCCATACCTCCCTGGAATCCCCGGGTGTCTACTTTTCAGAAATGTGTGGGTTTGGTAGGTTTCCTAGGTGGCCGCCGAGCCCCGGGCCAAAACGTCATGGGACCCCCTTGCAAAACCAGGTCGTTTTGTGGTAGGCCATTTTGAGGTTGCCTCAATACGTTGTGGGCCCTTGCCTGTCGCGGGTACTTGGGCCTCCCACCCGAGTGAGGCACCATTTTGTCGGGAGACCTGGGGGAACGCTGGGTGGTAGGAAATTTGTGTCAGCCCGGTGATGCCACAACTTTACCACACAAAAATGTGTGAAAAGGGATTTTTCAGCAAAATGTCAGGTTTGCAGGGGATTCTGGGTAAGAAAACGTTGGGGGATCCACGCAAGCCATGTCTCCCTGGAATCCCCGGTGTCTACTTTTCAGAATGTGTGGGTTTGGTAGGTTTCCTAGGTGGCCGCCGAGCTCCGGGCCAAAACGTCATGGGACCCCCTTGCAAAACCAGGTTGTTTTGTGGTAGGCCATTTTGAGGTTGCCTCAATACGTTGTGGGCCCTGCCTGTCGCGGTACTTGGGCCTCCCACCCGAGTGAGGCACCATTTTTATTGGGAGACCTGGGGGAACGCTGGGTGGTAGGAAATTTGTGTCAGCCCGGTGATGCCACGACTTTACCACACAAAAATGTGTGAAAGAAGGGATTTTTTCAGCAAAATGTCATGTTTGCAGGGGATTCTGGGTAAGAAAACATTGGGGGATCCACGCAAGCCATACCTCCCTGGAATCCCCCGGGTGTCTACTTTTCAGAAATGTGTGGGTTTGGTAGGTTTCCTAGGTGGCCGCCGAGCCCCGGGCCAAAACGTCATGGGACCCCCTTGCAAAACCAGGTCGTTTTGTGGTAGGCCATTTTGAGGTTGCCTCAATACGTTGTGGGCCCTTGCCTGTCGCGGGTACTTGGGCCGCCCACCCGAGTGAGGCACCATTTTTATCGGGAGACCTGGGGGAACGCTGGGTGGTAGGAAATTTGTGACAGCAAGGTGATGCCACAACTTTACCACACAAAAATGTGTGAAAAAAGGGATTTTTTCAGCAAAATGTCAGGTTTGCAGGGGATTCTGGGTAAGAAAACGTTGGGGGATCCACGCAAGCCATACCTCCCTGGAATCCCCCGGGTGTCTACTTTTCAGAAATGTGTGGGTTTGGTAGGTTTCCCTAGGTGGCCGTCGAGCCCCGGGCCAAAACGTCATGGGACCCCTCTTGCAAAACCAGGTCGTTTTGTGGTAGGCCATTTTGAGGTTGCCTCAATACGTTGTGGGCCCTTGCCTGTCGCGGGTACTTGGGCCTCCCACCCGAGTGAGGCACCATTTTTATCGGGAGACCTGGGGGAACGCTGGGTGGTAGGAAATTTGTGTCAGCCCGGTGATGCCACAACTTTACCACACAAAAATGTGTGAAAAAAGGGATTTTTTTCAGCAAAATGTCAGGTTTGCAGGGGATTCTGGGTAAGAAAACGTTGGGGGATCCACGCAAGCCATACCTCCCTGGAATCCCCTGGGTGTCTACTTTTCAGAAATGTGTGTGGGTTTGGTAGGTTTCCCTAGGTGGCCACCGAGCCCCGGGCCAAAACGTCATGGGAACCCCCTTGCAAAACCAGGTCGTTTTGTGATAGGCCATTTTGAGGTCGCCTCAATACATTGTGGGCCCTTGCCTGTCGCGGGTACTTGGGCCTCCCACCCGAGTGAGGCACCATTTTTATCGGGAGACCTGGGGGAACGCTGGGTGGTAGGAAATTTGTGTCAGCCCGGTCATGCCACAACTTTACCACACAAAAATGTGTGAAAAAGTGATTTTTTCAGCAAAATGTCAGGTTTGCAGGGATTCTGGGTAAGAAAACGTTGGGGGATCCACGCAAGCCATACCTCCCTGGAATCCTCCAGGTGTCTACTTTTCAGAAATGTGTGGGTTTGGTAGGTTTCCCTAGGTGGCCGCCGAGCCCCGGGCCAAAACCCAGGTGACCCCCCTTGCAAAACCAGGTCATTTTGAGATAATGTGTTGTTTATTTCTGCAGCGTGAAAATTTTGGCACAATATTGCAAGGACAATGTGACAGACATTTTGAGGTTTGCAGGACATTGTGGGTACCATAACTTGTTGGTATCCACAAGAGAGATATCACCATGTACTCCCATGGGTGTTTCGTTTACGACAATATCTACAGTTGGTAGGTTATTCTTAGACGGAATGTACACCTTGGCAGACAGACTAAAAAGACAAATATTACTGCACAGCCATCTATTCCTCAAGCACACACACATACTGGTTGGATTTGGCACGAGGGCAAGTGATGGTTCAGTATATACAATTTTATTAACAAGAGATTTCACAAAAATGAAATGCACTGTCAATAATTGAAAGGACAAAAAACTGAACCAGTAACTCGCAGCTCGTGAGCTGTAAAGCCACGTCAAGGCCCCAACCGCTTTACAGGCCATTCACACACCTTTCATACGTGATACACACAAGACAATTCACACCACCAGGCACGAAACAAACACATTACAACATTCACAAAAAGGGACAAGGTACACCCTGCTTGAGAAAGACAAAAAAAATATATTACTGCACAGCCATCTAATCCTCAAGCACACACACATACTGGTTGGATTTGGCACGAGGGTGAGTGATGGTTCAGTATATACAATTGTATTAACAATTGATTTCACAAAAATGAAATGCACTGTTAATAATTGAAAGGACGAGAAACTGAACCATTGACTCACAGCTCGTGAGCTGTAAAGCCACGACAAGGCACCAACCTCTTTACAGGCCATTCATACACCTTTCATACGTGTGACACATACAAAACCATTTACACCACCAGCCGCGGGACCATCACATTACAACACTCACACCAGCAGACAGCGCCATTCAAGGGCCCATCACTTTCACACGCCCACATTCCTAACACAGCAACCACACAAGCTGATGGATTGCGTGGAGTGTCGCTCGGCTAGCAGTGTGTGTAGTGACCAGCAGCAAGTCACTACTCACACACCGCCAGCCGAGCGCCAGTCCACGCACACCGCCAGCCAAGCGCCACTCCACGCACACCGCCAGCCAAGCGCCACTCCACGCACACCGCCAGCCAAGCGCCACTCCACGCACACCGCCAGCCTAGCGCCACTCCACGCACACCGCCAGCCAAGCGCCACTCCACGCACACCGCCAGCCAAGAGCCACTCCATGCACACCGCCAGCCAAGCGCCAGTCCACGCACACCGCCAGCCAAGCGCCACTCCACGCACACTGCCAGCCAAGCGCCACTCCACGCACACCGCCAGCCAAGCACCAGCCTACACACACCACCATCACATTTAGGATTTTTTTATACAAAAAGAAAACACAAACAAATTGCAAATAGATACAAATCTACTAACACAAAATCAGAAACTAAATACATTGTACTAATGCCAACCTTGAAACAGAACAACAATTCTTAAACATTACAGACCAGGCAGTTCACTTTTCCACTCATGGTTGCTCCCAATAATTCTTTTGCTTGTGGTACGCTCTATAACAAGCAGGCACACACAGCCCAGGGTTAGAAGGACACTCAGGGCAGTACATACGAGTCTCCTTCCGCGTACCTCTTCGCCAACAGACTCTACATCTCCTAGTGGGAAAGTCTTTTGAGGGTGTAGGAGGAATGTGATCAGGAAAGTGGTGATCTTTCAATCGAGCCACATCCTCCACCACTCCAACTCTAGGAACACTTGCCTGTTCCACAACAACAAGGCTGCCTATGACAGACTGCTGAAACTGAACAAAAGTCAACTTTGACGCAGGAGAACACTCCTTGAACACAACAAAAGCATTGAAAGTTGCTAAATTGAAGAGATGGATGGCCAACTTCTTATACCAAATGTAAGCCTTACGAATAGCAGTGTAAGGTTCCAACCTCTGATCTACTCTATCAACACCACCCATGTGCTTATTGTAGTCTAAAATGCACACAGGTTTGCGCACTTCAGCAATCTGACCCCAAACAGCCGCAGGTGAAGTACTCCCATCATGGATGGTAGTCAGCATGTACACATCCCTCCTGTCCACAAATTTCACAGCTAGTAGTTCATCACTACGCAAGGAACTGCACTGTCCCCTCTGAAGTTTTTTGCAAACAAGCTCTTTTGGATAACCTTTACGGTTAGAGCGGATTGTGCCACAAGCAAAAGTGTCCACTTTGAACAATTCCTTAAACAATTGCACAGCAGTGTAGAAGTTATCAAGGTACAAATGGTGGCCTCTGTTAAACAGTCCTCTAGCAAGATCCCACACAATTTTCTCCGAAACTCCAAAAGTGGACGGACAACCAGGGGGTCAATAGTGGAATCCCTACCAGTGTACACACGCAAATTAAAAACATATCCTGTCCTACTCTCAGACAACATATACAGCTTAATTCCATAGCGTGCCCTCTTGCTAGGAATGTACTGCCTAAAAACCAAACGGCCCTTGAACAGGACCAAAGACTCATCAATAGATATTTCTTTCCCTGGAGTATAGATCTCTGAAAATCGATCTACAAAGTGATCAAGAACAGGCCGAATCTTAAAAAGACGGTCACATTCAGGGTGATCTCGTGGCAAAGCCAAACCATTATCAACAAAATGCAGCATCCGAAGCAAAAGTAAATACCGATCACGAGTCATAACTGCAGGAAATATGGCCATTGCCATCAAGGGACTGGTAGACCAATATGAACCCATGGACGGCTTCCTTATCAAACCCATCAAAAAAGTCAAACCCAAAAACTTCTTCATCTCTTCCAGATTTGTGGGACTCCACCGGGTAGCTCTAGAATGGGGCCTAAGTCTGGCACTGATGTCCCTCAAAAACTGTTCAGCATACAAATTAGTCTGCTCAACAATCTCACCCAAAAATACATCATCCATAAACAACTGAAAATACTGTATAGGCAAATAATGTTCACAATCCACTCTACACCCTGCATAACCACTAAAGGCAGGCAACACCGGCTGCACCATGTTTGGATCAACCCAGAGTCCAGCACTTCCAGTAGGAAGCCTAGCAGCCCCAGGCTGCAATCCAGATGCCTCTTGCACCATCGGCACAGTAGTATCCTCCTCTAAAACAGGCACTTCATCTGCACTGAGAGTACCTTCATCATCCGATGATTCCATGTGGAGAGAAAACTCACTGCCTGAATCTTCCCCTCCCTCCTCTCCCTCAGACGCACTGTCAGTCTCATAATCCTGCTCAGAGGAAGATTCAAGAAGCAAACCAACCACCTGCTGAGCAGTCATTCTACAGCTAGCCATAATGCTTACTAATAAAGGTTACTTGTCAAACAAGTCAACAACAACAAACCCTTTGTAAAAAAAAGAAATAAACAAAATGTAGCTTTATCACAAAGACCTATATACTCCAACACTATACCACTCACGTGACAGAAGCAGCTAGACTCACCACCACCTACTCTGCACAGACACAGTAAGGATCAACAATATCCCACTAAAAAAGAAGAAAAAAAAATTACACATAAGACAATGCAAAACATCGCAAAGAATGTCATGCTCTGAACACTAACAAATATGCTGCCATTATGACACCACTTACAAAAAAATTCATTCATGCATGACAATAATACTCATTTGGAGTACACACAACAAAAATATTTTTCTTACCAAATAAATGCAATTACGCAAAACTGCAGAACAACCACTGATGAAACCGCAAACAGGAATCAAAAGCTTTACACTAGAATAAAAAGGAGAAAAAAATTACAATCACATATGCAAATAATGCACCAGTCCACACACAATCCACCAGCCAAGCTAAGGGGTAGGTGGGCCAAAGAGTATAAATAAAATATTCACCCCCGTAAAAGGGAGCAACCCTTGCCCTTTTGGCCACTCCCCAACACAAAAATTAAAAAAACACTGGTGTCTAGTGGCTTCTGCCCTCCTTGGGGGCAGATGGGCCTAAAAACATACTGCTATTCTGCCACCCAAGGGGTCACTCTCCACAAATAAATGCCTGGTGGACTAGTGGGAAGATACCTTTATCTTCCGCACACGATCTCTCACTACTCAACTCTACTCTCAACTCTATTCACAACTGGATGTTAGCTCACCAACTCATTCTGAATCCCGCCAAAACTGAATTCCTCCTCCTCTCTACCTCTCTCTCACCTCCTCCTGTTCAATCTTGGATGGATCAGCTGAACCTACTCAACAACAAACCCATCATTGTCGACAGCGCTAAATCCCTAGGTGTCATTCTTGACAAAAGACTCAACCTAATCTCCCACATCAACTCTATTGCTAAGAACGCACATTACCAGTTGCGCCTTCTATGGGGGATCCGTCGGTTCTTCCCGGAGAAAGACTTAAAAACCTTGGTACAATCTCTGGTTCTCTCAAGACTGGATTATTGCAATTCTCTTCTGATGGGCCTACCCAAATCCCACCTCTCCCCTCTCAAATCCATCCTTCATTCAGCAGCTCGCTTCATTTCAGGGTCTAAACGAAGCGACCACGTCACTCCTATCCTGTCCCCTCTTCGATGGCTTCCGATCGAGGCAAGATCTATTTACAAAACTGCCTGTTTCACACACAAAGCCTTACACACTTCCTCCCCTCGTTACCTGGTGAATAAATTGAAATTGGCCGGTGGCTCTCGCCCTTCTCGCAATGCGGAAAAGCTTCTGCTTGAGCCCCCCCCCGTCTTCAAAAGGGAAAGATCGATGGCGCAATCCTTCTCAGGCAATGCGGTGAGAATCTGGAACTCGCTTCCCCCATTGCTCCGTGCCACCTCCTCTACCCGGATCTTCAAAGCTAACCTCAAATCTCTTCTCTTCCAAAGACACTTTCAGAACTAATACTTTCACTCTCAGCCCCCTCTAGGAAGTTCGCTCTTCATTGTAAATTTGTGCTTTTTCCTGTACATTCCTCACCCTTGCGTGCTGTGCTGGATTTGTGTACCCTTCATTTTAAGTCTCCTGTTTAATTCACGCCCTCTCTACTCCCTCAAGGAAGTTCTTCCACTATAGGAAATTCTGTACTCCATGCCTATAGAAGTGCCTTCCCAGTGTGTTCTGAGTGACTGCCACTTATTGCAGTATTATACCTCTATTTGTATTTTGTATCTCATGTATCATGCACAATTGTCACTTTTTCCTCATGTAATGTAACGCTTGCTTTTGTATTATGCTCACTTGTAACCTTCTCCTCATGTAATGTTACTGTTCCTATTGTGAAGCGCTCTGACACCTTCGGGTAAAGCCCCGCGCTATATAAAAAACTGCCCCCTCCAGGGGGCAGAGCACCAAAAACATATGGCCCCCAAAAGGGGAGCGACCCTTGCCCAAGGGGCCGCTCCCCAAAACAGTATTTTCATTTTTTTTTAAATTCCCTGGTGTCTAGTGGGCATTCCTGCTGCACGATCGCATGATCGTGCAGCAGGAATGCACAAAGAGGCATCGAGGGAAAGGAAAGGGTTTTCCTTCCCTCGATGCCTCTTCTGTTTGAAATCCCCCTCCCCGGAGCCAAAACTAACCTTATTCTCCAAAGCGCTGGAAGCAAATGGCTTCCAGCGCGTCGGGGAACAAAGGGAATCCCCAATGACGCCAGCGCGCCTCGCGCGCTGACGTCATTGAGGTGGGGTGCGGGTGGAGGCAGGGGAAGCCCTTCCCCTGCCTTCCCCCAAAAAAACCCAACGATCGGATTCCCACGGGGGGAGCGCCAGCGCTTCCCCCGTGGGTGGTCTTATGACGAGCTGGACTCGTCATGAGCACACGACCACTGTGTGCCATGACGAGTCCAGCTCGTCATAAGCATCGAAGGGGTTAATTTGCCTCTTGTTTTGACTTACATTCATGTGATTAGTTGTTGTCTTTAAATAAGAATTCTCCTTGTCTTCATTTCAGACGTTGGTTTAACATCAAAAGTCTTTCAGGTGCTTCATTTATCTGAGTTCCTAAACGCCAGTGCTTTATGGGAAAAGGTTAGTAGTCCATCACATTACTTAAATTGTTGAATTTTTGGGTTTGAGCTCTAAGGGCCATATGTATCAAAAAAGAGTTTTGCGATTCTCAAATTGCGATTTTTAGCGAATCGCAATTAGAGATTCGCAAAATGCAATGTATGTAGGATTTGCTAAAAGTTTTGAGAATCCTACATATTCCTTATTTTCGAATCGCAAATTGAGATTTGCAATTAAGGAATACCTTCCCATTCATTCCTATGGGCTAGGATGCCCATAGGAATGAATGGGAAGACATTCTCAATTTGCGATTACCAATTAGAGAATCGCAAATTGAGAAAGCAATTTCAAGGTTGCAAGGGTGCCAAAAGGACACCCTGTTGCACCCCTGAAATATGCATGTGTGCACATTTTGCGCACGTACATGCCCTGTATGTGCGACATATGGCACTTTTAAAAAAATCAAAAAGTGCTTTTTTAAAGAAAATCGCAAATTACCACCAACTTGAAGTTGGTGGTAATTTGATATTCCTTAAGGCCAAATAGCAAATTTCTGGTGCTTCCAGAATTGCAAGGAATCGCAATTTGCAATTCCTTAATTGCATTCGCAAAATAGAGAATCGCAAATTTTGCAATTCTCTATTTTGCGATGGCCTTTTGGGATGATACATCCCAAAAGGCTTTTTTTCCAATTCGCAAACGGGCCGATTCTGAGAATCTGCCCGTTTGCAAACGGGAAAAAAGCTTGATACATATGGCCCTAAATCCTCTTTCTTAGTTAGCAATGCACTTATCTTGTCTTTCTCTTGCATTCAAACTTACTCGTTCTTTCAGAATACCTCTAAGACTTTCAGTTTTAAAGTCACCAACCTTTAACTGTTTCTTGTCCTTCCTTTTTAGGTCACAGCTGAAGCTGGGTGACAACCTTGGTAGCCGATGACAAGGCGTTAGCCGAGAACTGGATAGGAAGTTGGAGGCTGGATATTAGATAAGTCTGGAATTGAAGCATCTCCATCTGGCACGCGGAAATGTCATGTGGTTGGCAAGTGTCAGTGGGGTTTAAATATCCTTGGTCTGGAAGCATCACGTGGTTTGGGAGCGTCTTGTTTAAAACATCGTGAGACCTCCCGTAACACGTGTATCTCTTGCCTTGACTAAATGTTGGAGGGGTAGTACTTTGGGCATGGTGGATGCACAATCGGGGTGGTGGAGGACATTATATTTTGGGCCAAAGGATGCATGCAACTCTGGGCCCTCCAAAGGAGAATCAGTGGTGCAAAAATGGGGGTCAGCGGTGCAAGATGGGCAAACCGTGAAAGGTATCTAGTGGGCTTTCTGCCCCTTTGGTGGCAGATTGGTGGTAAACACCCAAATCTTCCCTCTCGGGGGCAAAAGATTGTGCTGCCCCTTTGTGGTGGATGAAACAGGAAAAAAGTGTACTAGCCATCACGTTTTAGTTGCTGTTAAGGTTATTTAACAGACTGAAGGCCATTAAATGAATTGTATGGTCTTGAGCATTTATTTGCTATATCAATTGCACTTTTTTAGCGATATAGTCACATTATTACATAAATCACACAAAGGGTGATACTTGAAAATTGTTACACATTGAAACAATACAAATTAAAGGTGAAACAAAACGAACATTGTGGTACACAGAGCAACAATCATTGCATACATTAAAAAAACAGTCTTGGTTTACAAAACACCAGCAGCAACTGAGCAATTTTTTGCAACCAAATTATATAAACAAATCGTGGTGCTGCTGAACACGGGGGAATAATATATTAAGCCTAGTAGGTGAAAATTTCTATAACTTTCCTACAAAAGGCAAAATTAATTAAAGGCTAAATCCCTGTGGTGTATAGTGCCGACGCGTTTCGAGTCCCAGAGTGGCTTGGGAGATTCTCTTCAGGGCGTAGACTGGATATGATCTGATAAAGAGATTTCCTATTCTCGCTGGGGCGCAACCCCAGGGGTCCAAAGGAGTTTCTAATGACTCCGTATTTATTGTCCGATGCAAGTTATATAGGAGCCTGCTAGCCATTTTCACAGGAAATGTAATTCTCTTAAGCGTGGCAGCGCTGGATCTTTAATCAGTCGTGTTGGATCGGGAGATCATGGACACTTGTAGCGAGGCTTCGTCTCGCTTCAAAGATACAGTTCACTTCCAAATTGAATCGGGTACTCGTGAACGAATATGGCGGGTCTTGTTCTTGCTTCAATAACAAACACGTTTTTGAAACTCCTTTGGACCCCTGGGGTTGCACCCCAGCGAGAATAGGAAATCTCTTTATCAGGTGCGGCTCCTCCATTGGGACAGGGGGGGTTGCCCCACTGCTTTCTCGCAGTGTGAGAAGCAGAAACATAAAATGGTAAAACTACCATTTTATGTTTCTGCTTCTTGCACTGCGAGAAAGCAGAAGTGCCTAGTTGGTTGGTCCTGCTCGAGGGCAGGGGGGGAGTGGCTTGCCCACTGTTGTGGGCCCTGACAGTTTGGTCGGCCCCCTGGGGCCGACCAAACCAGTCATGCGCACTCTCCCTTTTTCTCTATGTAGGCTGCCTGTTGAAAACGCAGACCAGCAGGAGCTGAGGCAGCGACGCGTGACCCGGGGGAAAGTAAGTTTTTTTTATTGTAATTATTGTCCCGCTTCTCCCCCCCCCCCCGTCATGCCGGCCGCGACTGTATATAATCTTAAGGACCCAGGAGGAGTCTTTCGTGTCACACACTTCTGCTATATTCGTAGCAACACAATTCTTTGTGAATCAGAAACGTTTTGGGTCTGTGCCTTGGCATGTGTGCATATAAGGCATGTAAAAGCAACGCATGTGTTTGTCATGGGAACCTCTGAAGAAGGGTGTGTGTTTTTGAGGGGACGGAGGCCATGTTGTGGTGATTGCTGCACAAGGGGTGTATGGTGATAGGCTGGCAGTTCCGTTGGGATGTTTGTGCTAGGGGTGTGAAGTGTCGTGCCAGCTTCTCACGGGGCTGTGCTGGGGGCACAGGGGTGGGGGGTGCTCGGAGGTCAGGTCCGCGTGACGGGGGCTGTGAAGTGTTTGGATAAGGTAAGGATGGACTGTGCCGGTGGGACGTTCTTGGAGTGCCATGGCGTTGGATAACGCTGTGCAAGGTGTGCGGAAGGCTGTCTTGGGTCAAATACTGGAAGACTGGGCTGCCTGAAAGAAGTTTCGGGCGGGTCTGCCTGTGCAGGGGGTCGAGCCACGCAGGCAGGAAACGTACATCGAGTGAACTGGCCGTGCAGGGACTTTCGTCCTTTGCGTGCGTGGAATGTCATGGGGCTATGCGGGGAGGCAGAGGTCTTAGATTGCATGGAGTTGCCGGAAGGATTGTGCTGTGCGTGCAATGACGGGTTTCGTGCAAGAGGGCGTGGGTCTCCACATGCAGGGGCTATGAAAGAAACTGATAGGGTAGAGAGTTAAGGCTAGCGCTAAGTGCTGCCTACGCAGTATGGATGGACTTCCTTGTAGATGACTGGCTACATTTATTTTAAACCAACAAATGCAGAAAACGAAACGTGATAAGCATGCAGCAAATATAGGGGAAGTGGCGGCGCATTAATTATCAAGCTGTTTATGCGATGTCGTGGGGTCGAGCAGTGTATGTGGGAGGGCTAAGCATGTAGTGTTGTAGGAGAGTGCAGACTGTGCAGTGCCATGACTGTTCGGGATAAAGTTCTATTGATGGAGGATGGGTGGTCCTGAGCCCATTGTGGGTGACACAGTGGAGGGACTTTGGACGTGCATGCAGTGCCAAGGTGGCAAACAGTAGTGTGTTGTGGGGAGATGCGTGAAGGAGATGTCAGATGTGAATGTGCAGGAGATGTCCATGACTTATGCAGGGGTGGATGTAATAGTGCAGGTAGAGTGGGGCCATCAGCGGAGAGCGTCGTCATTTCCAAGTGATAGTTATTTTTGACAACATGTTTGGAATCCTGAAATTCAGTTTCAGTTGCATTCGGGGTGAATGCCTCAACATTTCTACGTGTCCAAAAATATCTCTGCTCCGAATAGGGGTTGTTCATTGAATGTCGATGGGTCTGTGCATGGAGTGTGAAGGAGGCTTGTGTAGAGGGTGTCAGTGTGTGCTTAGGGAGTTTAAGTGTGGTTGTGTTTGTGTGTGCGCGTGGGGCTGCTTTTGTGAGTTGTGTAAGGGTGTCAAGTAAATAAATGTGTGTGCAGGCTGTTCATGACTGGTTCGTGTGGAGTGGGCGTTGATATGTAATTGTAGGTTGCACTCATCACAACTTTGGATACGTCTCGTGGGGCGGAAGGGGTGCGTGCCCTACTCTGTAGCCTCTACCCGCATCAGAAGCACGGGATGGCCATTCTGAGAGCCACTTGCTAGTGGCCGCCGAAGGACTCTTAGCGGCTGGCTGCGGGGCGAAGGTTGTGACTGGCGGTCATGTTGATGTTTCGGTGGAGCTTGAGGTGGGTTGTGGCACTGAGTGCCAGTTGTGGGTGTGCCGGACCGGCAGAGGAGGCTGGGTCTGCGCAGCTTGTCTTGTGTCTAAGAGTGCAAGCTTCCGCTATGCCGGCTGTGGTCATGGTTGGCAGTGCTACTTGTGACTGCGGATCGTGGGGATTTAGTCTGACTGCGCAGACTCGGGCCACTGGGTTATGCGGTGGATGTGTTTGGCTGTGTATATTGCTGCAGTTTTAACTATGCTGGTTGTGCCTAGCGGTTCATGTGGTAGCAACACACTTTGATTGTCCTCCGCTAGCATCCTGATGAGGAACGGATGGCGCCTTTCTAACACTGTTCCCAATACTTTACCCCTCTCCACGCCCAAAAATGGGAAGGGGGTTCATTGACCAAAGACAGTTGAGCATCTCGCTGTTTCATGTCAGGGGCTCAGGTGATGCTGCCCGTCTTAGGGGGCAGTATAGCTACAGTGGCCCAGCTGTCCCACCTACAGGCCTGCAGGCTGGACCATAAGGTTTAAGCTTTGTTATGAGCGTGGGGCTCTGTGTGTGCGACCACTTAGCTGCTGTGCCCCCGTGAAGCTGCGTAAATGCCAATGTCTGTCAGTTCTATGCTGCCGTAAGTCTGTCCGGAGCTGTGCCATGTTCCGGTGAAGCAGAAGCGGTGTCCCAGTAGCGACCACCACTGCCATCTGCTCCTATGCCCCCCTTTCGGAGGCATGGCTGTAAGGGTGTCCGGGCCGGGCACACCGAGGAGCAGACACACCAGGGTGCAGTCACCCACAGCATGCACACCAAGGATCACTCACAAGAATCCTAGAAGCCAGTAGGCACATCAAGATGTAGTCTTGTCACACAGACATATAGCATTTTAACCCTGCACATCAGCAGATCACAGCAAATACTGACAAGTCTAACTCAGCCCTTCATCTCTCCCAGGTAGGCAAATTTTCTAATAGGAAGCATTCGTTAATTATAGCACTTAGAGGCAATGAAAGTTGTTATGTATGCATAATGGCAACATCAAATCATAGTACTATTAAAAAACACGAACACATGGAGAAAAACATTGTGGAGCAGTGACACACAGCAACGTTGAAGAGTAGGCCGCCTGCTCCACATCTAGGAGTAGGGACACTGGTGCTAAACATCGCAGAGGAGTCACACAGGCGTCCAGGGTCAGTCACACGCAGCCATATCGCAGAACATCCACACACTGAACACAGTCAGACACAGAAACTTAGGGGCAGGCTTCGCTTAGGCTTAACACGGGGCACCCGACAACCAATAAGTATCCACACATGCAAAGGAGGTAGCTGTCGCATCCAATCATAAAAGACATACTCTGTCACACAAACCACACATGGGGCAGTCACGCACAGGCACAATATGCCCCCCCCCACATCAGCATACGCAAAGATTGTCCTCTATAGCTCACAAAAATTGGCAATTTCTTAAATGATAAATAATTAAATTGTATTGCTTTATTAACCTTCCTGCTTCCTCAAGTTTGCTTGAAAATGCACCATTTCTCCACTCTTTTTAAAAAGATTTCTCGGGGGGAGAACCCCCCCAAACTCCCTGTAGGTTTTCGGGCTCGCTCGCTACGCTGCTCGCCGTAGTGCAGTAAAACAACAATTTTACCCGTACCACTTTCAAATGTCACCAGCCGCCACTGCTCTCTATCAGATCATATCCAGCCTACGCCCTGAAGAGAATCCCCCAAACCACTCTGGGATTCGAAATGCGTCAGCACTTTACACCACGGGGATTTAGCATTTAATTAATTTCGCCTTCTGTAGGAAAGTTATAGAAATTTTCACCTAATAGGCTTAATATATTATTCCCCCGTGTTCAGCAGCACCACGATTTGTTTATATAATTTGGTAGCAAAAATTGCTCAGTTGCTGCTGGTGTTTTGTAAACCAAGACTGTTTTTTTAATGTATGCAATGATTGTTTGTCTGTGTACCACAATGTTCGTTTTGCTTCACCTTTAATTTGTGTTCGACATGTATTGTTTCAATGTGTAACAATTTTCAAGTATCACCCTTGGTCTGATTTATGTAATAATGTGACTATATCGCTAAAAAATGAAATTGATATATCAAATAAATGCTCAAGACCATACAATTCATTTAATGGCCTTCAGCCGGTTAAATAACCTTAACAGCAACTAAAACGTGACGGCTAGTACACTTTTTTCCTGTTTCATTAGTAAGGCCCTGTCTAGCCGCACTGTGCCAAACCCCTTTCTTGCTAGTGCCCTTTTGTGGTGGAGGCATGGCTCATTGCCAAGGTAGGGCTACCATCACTCCTTTTATTCAAAGAAAAATTGATTGTTGGTGATCTAGTTCGCTTTCTGCCAGCCACATCACCCTCCGAGGTTTCGGAAGTGCTCAGGTTTCATAGGGTTCCCTGGCTAATTGCTGACCCAGAGCCCGAAGAGTGTGGTCATTCACCATGGTAAGTGAAAGCAAATTGGGATTTACCCCTCTCTGCCAGCCCATAAGTTCCTTTCAAGCACCGATAAAAGTGAAATCAGACCGTGCCTAATGGCACTTTCTGCTTCAACTTTTATTTTATTGTGCACTGACGTCAAAATACCCACCCCGAAATAATTTCAGTACACAAAGGAAGCTCTTTCTCCACATTCTGAAATTATTTTTAAAGACAAAGGGGCATATTAGCAAGACCCACGTTAAAACTATCGCCATTTTAGCGGCAGGAAACTGCCGCTAAAACGGCGATAATGGGCTTGCTAATATGCGTTATGGAATTCCAATAGAAGTCCAGGTTAGATGTCCTGCACATCTAACCTGGGCTTCTATTGGAATTCTATAACGCATATTAGCAAGCCCATTATCGCCGTTTTAGCGGCAGTTTCCTGCCGCTAAAACGGCGATAATTTTAACGTGGGTCTTGCTAATATGCCCCAAAATACCTCTGGTTTAAGAACCAGCAGAAGGATTTTGCTGAGCAGTGTGGTGGACAAACTGTTCACGTCCACCACACTTTGGAGGTAATGCAGTGACATGAACAGTTAATCCACTGCACAGTAGGAGTTAAAATATACTGAAAGTGGGCTTTGGGTTTGCCCCTTGCTCATGGTTCAAGTGCTTTCTGGAATTCTTGCCTGCTCCTGATTTGATGGCTTCCTCATGATTCTTATTTGTCCTCCCAAAGGGAATATTTTGGTCATGCCATGACATAGATAAGTTATATCCTTCCTCTGATGACATCAGGCAAATACTTTTTAGGTCGAGGCCTACCAGACAGCGCAGCTGTCTGGTTTGCTAAAGACATCTTAGGGACATTCTGAATGCTTACCTGGGAATGCATTCCGCCCATTACTTACAATTTGCTTTCTGGTTTGTAACTCACATTTGCTTGATTTCTATTTGCTGTCTTTATTTGTTTTACGCTGTCCAGCTTGAGTTCGTCCCTCGGGAAGAGAATTCCTTATTTACTGTATCCTTCCGAGTGCTCCCTCCCTGTAAACAGGCCTTTAAATCTTATTATGTCACATTTGCTGTGCATTCAAAGACAGAGGCCAAATGTCAGGCTCTGTCTTCAGGGAGCTTGGTGTTTACTTTTCTTTCTCTGACTTCAAAGTGAGAGGATTTATATGACAGTCTTGCCGTGAAAGGCGTTTTTTCTAGCACACAACAAAGTTTAAATGTCTGTAATGAACTGTGCAGACATTTCAAAATATATCAGAATTCGGAAAGCAGCAATTAAGCACATTTTGGGTCATTCTGAAGTGTGGTGGAAACAAATATTTTAACATAATCAAAACAAATCAATGATGACATTTCCACACATTATCTTGTGTGTGCTCTATACTTTTATCACTAAAACTGTATGTCAGTGCAAATGTAATTGACATTTAAATTAAAAATGTGTTGTCTATAATGGCAGTGTGCTACCACACCATGCATACTCCACTTTATGCTACTCCACTCTACTCTGCACCACTCCATGCCACTGCACTCTACTCTAGACTACTCTATGCCCGTGCATTCTGCGCCACTTCACTCTACCCCTCTCTACTGTGCACCACTTCACTATGTGCCAATGCACTCTGCGCCACTCTGCACCACTGCACTCTACACCACTCCAGCCTAGGCCGCTCCACTCTACTCTACACCACTCCACTCCACTCTATGCTACTCCACTCTACACCAAACTACTCTGCAACACTGCACTCTACGCCAATGCACTCTACGCCAATGCACTCTGCTCTGTACCACTCCACTCTATGCCACTGTACTCTATGCCAGTCCACTCCACGTCACTCTAATATACTCTGCACCGCTTCACTTTACCCCACTCTACTCTATGACACTGCACTCTACCCTGCTACACTCCATTCTACCCTATACCACCCCACGCCACTTCACTCTACTCTGAAACAATTGACTCTATGGAACTGCACTCCATGCCACGCTACTCCACTCTACGTACTGCACTCTACATCACTGTACTCTACACCACTCTACTCTATGCCACTCTACTCTAAACCACTGCACTCTGCAGCACTCTAATCAAAACCAATGCACTCTACGGCAATTTCCTCTGCGCCACTGCACTTCATCCCACTATACTCTACTCTGCAACACTCTACGCTAGGCCACTGCACTTTACGCCACTCTAGACCATTGCTCACTATGTCACTGCACTCTAAGCCTCTCTATACTACTCTTCACCATTGCACTCTATGCCACTCTAATGTACTCTGCACCACTCTACACTACACCACTGCACTCTACTGCAACACTTAACTCTCCGCCACTGAACTCTACAACACTCTACTCTGCAACACTTCAGTCTACTCTGTGCCACTCTACTCTGCCCCACGCCAATGCACTCTACACCAGTGCACTCTACATCAGTGCACTCTATGCCAATGCCCTCTACTCTGCGCCACTGCACGCCACTCTACTCTGCATCACTTTACTCTAAGCTACCGCACTCTGTGCTAGTATACTTTACTGTGCAACACTTCACTCTACAGCACTGAACTTTATGCCACTATACACCATTGCACTCTACGTCACTGCACTCTACGCCACTCTATTCTTCTCTACACCAATATACTCTATGTCTCTCTACTTTACACCACTCTACACTATGACACTTTACTCTCTGCCACTGCACTCTGTGCCACTCTTGTCTACTCTGCATCACTCTGTACGCCACTGCATTTTACGATTCTACGACACTCCACTCTGTGACACTCTATGCCACCTTATGTCACTCCATGCTACTCCATGCCACTCTCCTTTATCCCACAAACCTTAAGCCATGCTGACCAGCAGCCACGCTGGTGTACAACATGGCTAAAACACATTGGCAAAGCCAATAGACCTTGCATATGCGAGACCTATTGGTATTGCCAATGCTTGTTTGTTTCTTCAACGTTTGACTTTCAGCACTCAGTGGGAGTGAATGGATTGCCGAGAGTTGCAGCATATTCATTTGAAGGTACAAAAACACTGGCAGGCAGTAAGAAGCAGGTGTATTTTGGAACTTGGTAAACAAAATGCAGACATCTCAGTGCTAAATGCATATGTCTTGGACAGTCAATTTGAAAAAGAGACAATAGAGCAATTCCGCAAAACTCAGAAAAGCAAACATATGTTACACTTACTGTTAGACAACTGACCTTCATATCTGGTGAAATTCTGGGCAGACACCACAGATTCAAGTCACCACCCCGAAATTAACTATTTAAATGTTCTTTAAGCAGCACCATGCATGTGGCTTAGATGCTTACACCGGGATATTGCATAACTATTCCCTGAGGGTTGAATAAAGCTGTTGACGTCCAGTTGAACTGTGATACGATTAGAGGGATCTGAAGTGATGGTAAAAAATAAATGCATAAACAAATAAATACATAAATAAAACATCTGAAGTGGTTAATGTAATGTTGCAGAAGGTGCCGATTAGCTTGAAGGAAACGTAATGTACTGGAAAATATCACTATGTTAAAGCTATGTGCAAACCGGTACCTTTTATTTTCTGTAACGGTGAATGTAAAGCACGTCACATTGCATGCGTGCAATTTCTAAACACTGTCAATTTAATGTATCTTGAAATGTCTGAAATTCTTCTGAGTTACTCTAAGGCCCGTAAGATCTTGTTGCACCACTATAAAACTTAAAAAAGACTACACGTCCATTGCCGTAATACAGATAGGCCAGGACTGGAAAGGATTTTAACAGACATTGAGGCATGGACGTCATTTAGGGGTCGCAGCCGGGACCCCTGTCTTACCTCTTGTGACTTCTGGTACTGCCTTTGCGGCCCCTGGCCTCAGAAGTGGCAAAATCAGTGGCAGTAACACAGGGGCAGCTTGTCCTTATGGGTGTTGGTTGGGCTCCATTTTTCTTGTTTTCTGTCTTTTTTATATTACACTAATAGCGAACAATATAAAATTTGCTATTTGTGTAATAAAAAATAGAGTACAATTAGCTGGAATGTGACCCTCCCTAGCAGTTGAGGTAAGTAAAAAATGATTTTAAATATATGTTGTGTGCATGCTTGTGGACGAGAGTGTTTTGTGAGAGACAAGTGTGTCTATGTGTGTGTGAATTTGTAAGTAGGTGTGTCTGAGTGAAAGTAAAGGTCAAATAGAGTGTGATGTTGCTTCTGCTACCCCCTGAATTTTTGTGAATTGACATCTATGCATAGAGGCTGAGGGCGCTGTGCTGGACGGTCCCCTGTTTTGGGTGGAGGGCCATAACTGGTAACCAAAGCCAGCCCTGGCAAAAATGTTCAAACCAGCTTCTCCCTTCCTCCTCTCTTATCTCTCTTTCCTTCTCTCTCTCCTTCTCTCCTTCTCTCTGTACTCTCTCTCTCTTCCTCAGTGCCTGTCGTAATTACCTGGGAATGCTGAAGAAAGTGACATAGGCGCCAGCAGCGGCGCCTGCCCTAAAAACCAACTTACAAAGACTCCAGCTCCCCAGGGAAGTGCCTGGTGTAATAAACCGGCAGTAGGCCTTGGTTGGGGGATGTCTCCACAGTCTGTTACCTCTCTTCAGGAATCAACATATTTTTACAACTAGCCTGTCATCCCAAAGTAAGTGTGATTTGAGGTTGTTGGTTATCTGTGACATATTGGTTTCCTCCAGTGCCTGGTAATACCCTACATTATTCATGTGCAGGAAACGTCTATGATGGCATGGATGTGCCCTTTATGCTGGAAATCACTATCTGCATGTACTGGGCTTCCAGTGCCAACTTCCCTGTGCCTCTGCTCCCACCAGAAGAATGTGAGGAAGCACCTGGTCCATCTGAATACAACCATGAGCAGACTGGGTTAGCCACGCATGGTAAAGTACCACCCTCGATCCCTTTACCTAGGCACAGTTTACAGGCACCACTAGCAACAGAAGGCCTACAAAACGCGACATAACTGTTGTCTACAGTCCACAGCATCAATTGCAGGAAAATGTGCAGGTAAGAAGATAGAGCACACAGTACTGGCATTCTCTTATCTACAAGTCACAGCACCTTGACATGAAGAGAAAAGAAAGACAACTACAGTGCTTACTCTTCAACGCAAGATCCACAAACAAAAATTGATTTGACATTTTTGACCTGCCCTGAGAAGCCACACCAGACCTCACCTTCATTAAAGAAACATGGTTGAGCGAAGACTTTGGTCCCACATGCTACAAAGCCATCCATCCCACAAGATATTTGTATCATCAACAACAATCATATGGGTGAATTTGAATGAGGCCTGGCCATCATCCATTAAAAAACACTAAAAATAAAACAAATTGAAAGCCACACCATGGACAGCTGTAAATCCTTGATGATAATATGTCACCCCAACTATAACTTATGCATTCCCCCTAATATATAGACCACCACCCAGTGATGCAAACCTTAATTATGTCTTACTGGATACAGTGATCAAAGACCTATCTGGGCCATCCAAACCCTATACATTCTAGGAGGTGCCAACATATGGTTTGACATGAAGAATCTAACCACAACCATAGCTATCACAAACAACTTTAAAGCCTTCAACCTCCAACAAATTGTTTCCAGCCCAACTCACTCTGCTGGGTAAACTCTAGATGCCATATTGCACCCTTAGGATAGGCTACAGTTCCAGACAAATCAAATAAGCTGGAGTGACTTCAACCTCGTTACCTTCAGGATTAACACACCTATCAATGAAAACATTTCAAAGACACCAAATAACAACAAGTGCTCATACAGACAATAGAAAAAACTAGACACCCACAAACTAAACTCTCATCCTAAAGAACCCGAATAAGCATGCAAGCAAAAGACATATACACCTTTTACAACTGGCTCTCTGCTGCACTAGACAAATAGATACCAATAAAGACTACATCCAGGGTTGACCACAAAAATAACACCACATGGATTAATGACATCAAAAGAATGAAAACACAACTCAACATACTACAACACAAGTGGAGAAAATCAAGAGATGAAACAGGTAAAAGCACACTGTGCCACTATAATAAAGCCTATAGAAGAACCATCAGAACCACAAAAATGAAACATCACTCCACATGCATAACAGAAACAGATTTCCCTTCTACAAAACTCCCCTAGATTCTAGTAGAATTCCTCAATCCAAAATGCCAAAACCCAGAAATAGCGCAATCGCAAGACTTCTGTGACAAAATCTCTATGGTCTTGATCTCAAAAATTGCAGAAAGATAGAAAATTATTGCAAGGAGAACACAGACAACACCACACCAAAACACGACCCAACAAACATTATAAAGAGATTAAATCCAAAAAGAAATGTCTTTTTTCGCTGACTCTCAGTTTTGTTTTGTCACAGATGTTTAATGTTTTTTTCTATTTGTGCCTGTTTATTGCTGTAAATGCCATTACCAAATGACTTCAAGCTTTCCCGTCGGTTGGATACAATTTTTGATTTTTTTCACAAAATAGCAGACTTTCTAAATAGATAAAATAAATTAAAAAAAAGAGAAAGACAGGTGTGTGAGGAAAGAGGTACACAGCGAGTTGTATTGAAAAGAAGCTTTGGCAATAATAATAATATAATGTATATATTACCTACTGATGGAGCAGTGGAGAGGTGTGGTGCAGCTGACTTCGGAGCACAGGGTTCACGGTTTGATCCCCAGCTCCGGCGGCAGCTCAGCTCAGCACCATGTGACTCTGGGCAATAGCTCACTTAATTTCCACGACGGCCCCCAGCGCCTTGAGACCCGTAAGGGTGAGTAGCTGCGCTATATAAAAACGGACTTACATTTTTTTTTTTTTTTAGCAAGGACTCATAAATGAGACTTGCTCGTACGCAACCTCCTCATAGTATTAATTTACTAAACTTGTATTGTCTATATTAATCGTTGCATACACTACACAAATAGTAAGGATGCTTGCCTATGTGTTTTACTAATGAATAACGCTTGTCTGTAATCCAAAATGGCCGCTAAAGCGCAGGAAACTTACTGCGCATGTCTCAACCATATCACGTGTTGTGACGTCTTTCTTTGCTTGGTGGGAAATTTCTGCTTCTGCGCAGTGTGCATTAAAATGGCTGCTTGATGTTTTCACATGCTTCAGCTTGCTCTCATGTCATTATTAAACTGTCGTTTCTCTAACACTACTAATGCGGGATAGAATTTATAATTAAATGGGAATAGAGTAGAAAGAGTGGGCATACAGTGAAACATTTTATTTGTGATTTTAATGTTTTCTTCTTTAACTTTTATTAGTACGTAAACTTGGGCCTGGGTTTTGATGAACTGAAAGCTCGTGTGACAAAGATTCCGCACATGCGCCTTGCAGTGGCAGACCAGAAAGAAAAAAGATGAAGTCAACTTGGACATCACCCAAGGCCATGACCTGCTGGCCGACACCACTACATACCAAGATGTTCTCGCCGAAGAGAAACATTTTATATGAATAAATTGTAAATTTTGTCATGAGACGGGTGGGAAATAAAGCAAATGTATTAAATTGAAGGGGCGGTAGTTTAAAAACAATAGGCTTCAGAAATACAAGGCAAATCAATATGGTGTGAGAATCCACCCCCTGTCCCTGTCCAATCAGAAGTAGTGGTCCCATATTTTAGCAACATTAATGGGAGGTACATGGGTGTAGAAGGGTATAATAGAATATAGCATTAGTTATTTAGTTAGCTTGATTTAGCAGAGAACAGGCGTTCATGCTGACAGAACACAGAAGAGCTCCAGACTGCCAAGCTGATCGATTGCAGACTGAACCGCTGTCCAGAGAGGTCCTGAGGAGGGGGCGGCGGAGTCCAGTAGAAGGAAGGCACGGGAGAATCGAGGAGAAGTCGAGTATCAGAGAGGGGAACGACGCAGGCGTCGTTATAGAGAGGTCACCGGTCCTGTCCTGATCCTGAAGGAGGTCTTTGCTCTTCATCCTTCCTGGGTCCTATTCTTTCCAACTCCTTGGCCAAAGGGGTTTGTTTCTCGCACTTAGGTAAATATAATGCAACCTTTAGTTGCGCTGCTGTCTCTATCCTCTCCTTTTCTGAGGGACCGTCATTGATTAGTAACAATTATTCTATACTTCATCTTGGGTATGCGATTAAGTACTTTGTGGTTCTGTATTTTACTCTGCTAAATCTTTAGATAAACATTTTAAAACTTCCTGACTCAGTGGTTATTTCAGGATTATGTACTATAATGAATGTCACTCATTTTAAACTTCCCAATTAGCAAAGGATTCATTGGTAAGTCATTACTCTTCAATCAGAAGGTAATTGGTAGCAGGGATTTTGATAGAGAGTAACAATTGATAAAACCCAGCGTAAGTATTAGCGTAGTATGAATGTATGGGCCCAAGTGAGTATTTGGTGTATGAATGCTGTTTGCTAATATCGCGCTGGATCACTACCGGCAGTCACCAGTAGGTAGTTAGGACCTAGTTTCAATAGATAAAGCATTTTTTGTTTTGCTAATAACTTTGGCACTATTTGACGAATCTTCACAAAATTTTCAAAACTAGTATCCTAGTCACTTCAGCAGCTGTTTAGAAAGTTTTGGGGTGATTCGTCAAGCGGGGGGCCGAGCAAAAAAGGGGGTGTCTCAAAACACCTTTCCTCCATGCAATTTTCCGTAACAGCCTTAACCACAGGACTGAATTACGCCAAATTTGGCAGAAAGCTAGCTCTTGGTCCAGAAAGAGCCCTTTTTCTAATTTGGTGTAAATCCGTTCAGTGGTTTTGGAGTTATTAAAGAAAAAAGATTTATGTATATCAATGACCCTACGCAGATCTGACAGATTTCATGGTGAGATCTGATTGGTTGCTACCAACCGGCACCCTCCGCACCCCGGGGACCACTACCTCCCCAGGGCAAAAGTTTATAAAGTAATGCGGGAGGGCCCACGTGCCCACCTCTGCTGCCCTGGGGGCACCCACCTCCCCGGCAAACTTAAAAATATGTATGCAGTTGGGCCCACTGATCCCACCCATGCCCAGGGGACCACCACCAGCCTGGGGCTTAACATCAAATTAATAACTCCCCGGGGCAATTCGTTCAAATTAAGAAGGGGGGCGTGCGGCCCCCCAGCAGTCCCAGCGACTCCCATCTCCCTGGGGCTAAGTACTGCAATGGAAAGGGGCCGCGTGGCCCCACTCCTGGAATCATAGATGGCCCTGGGGACCGCCACTCCCAGGGCCGGCTCCTGCCATGTCCCAGGGTCACCACCACGCAACAAAGCTGTTTGCTGTGGCTTGGCAGGAGCTTTTGCTGCTCCCGCCAAGCCACAGCAAACACTCAGCAAGCAAGAGCTATGAAAATGCTCTTGCTTGCTAGAAGCAGAGCTTTCGTCTGTTTCCCTGCGAGCTGTCGAGCAAGCAGGGAAACAGACTAATTACTTTCATACACTGGGAGGTGCACATACAGGGAGCTGCCTGTATGTGAAAGGAATGCCGGCTCTCGCACGAGGCACGGAGCTGGCTGGGACTGCGGGGGCCTTCTGACTCACCCCCCCCCGGTCCCCTTGCCAGGGAACCATGGGCGGGTCCCAGGGGATGGAGTCCCCGGGGCTGAAATCGGCCCGGGGAGGGGGCCACGCAGCCCCCTTCCACCATTGGAAAAAGGTCAGACCCTGGGGGATGGGGTCTCCAGAGCCGCAATCAGCCCGAAAAGGGGGGCATCACAGAAAACACAACACAAAAAGATCCCACAGTAGGTTAGATAAATAGAGCAAAATGGAATAAATAAAACAAGACCAAAACGACAAACATTCAATCAATAGAAACGGAGTCATTATTTTTTTAATAATGAACTGTAAAATAGCGCCTAGAAACAGAAATACCCTATCTGGTCGATCTATACCGGTTCAAATTAAAAAGTTCAGGCTGACCGCGATGTGGCGCAGGTCAAATACAGTCCCAGATTAGTCCATCTGAAGGTTTGCCTTTTCAAGTTTTGTGCCAAGAGTCCTGTTACGCATGGAAAAAGTTCCCCGGGAGCAAGGAGAAAGTCGCTGGTGGTGGTCAGTGTGGCACGAGGAGCAGACTGGGCATCACAGATGGGCAGGCTGAAGCTCTGTGCTGGCGGTCCACACAGGTGATCGATGCTTGCTGTGCAAAGAGACTAACTTGTGAGACTGATTTTTTGTGCACGCGGCACAAATTCAGTGTGAACGGACCTTTTCACGGTCACAAGGAGCCCAAAAGCTTGAATTTAAGAGCTTGAGAGCCACATTAACGGCCCAGGACCTGACAGGCGCCTCTTGGGGGTCAGGAACCTGCTGTAGACGGGTCTAGGAGCAGTTGGGGAGCCTGCTATGTCCCTGGGGCACAGATCAGGAGGCCAGCAGACTAGCCCTTTGAGTTACTCTGGGGTCCTGGGTTCAAGATGGCTTGCAGGTACAGTTCTTCTTCCCCAGGCAAAAGGGTAGCAGGTCAGCAAGGCAGCAGTTCCTTCAGAGTAGCAGTCCAGCAAAGTGACAGTCCTCGTAGCAGCACAGCAGTTCTTCTTCCTGGCAGAGTATCCACAGGTCCAGAACTGCACTGAATGGGTGGAGTCTGAGGTCCTTCTTTTATACACTGGAGACCTGGTTCTGGAAAGTGACAGAAGCTTCTAGACAGTGGCTTTGAAGTGCATGGAATTCCCTACCTACCCTGCCCTGGCTCCAAGCTGGCTGAAGTGACAATGCAGGATCGTTAGGCCCTTTGTGCGAAGACAGGACACAGCCTATTCAAGTGTAAGTGGGGCTGTGCCCAGCTCCTCCCTCCTATCCTGCCAGTGATGGCCCATCCAGTTACACCTAAGCTCCCATTGTGTGTGGCTGTCTAGGAGGAAGACACAAAGCTGCCAACTATACCCAGAGACAGGCTGCAGGCACCAAATAGCTAAGGCATGCAAATGCCAAGTTTCTAAAAGTGTCATTTTCAGAATTGCAAGTTAACATCTGACTTCACCATAAGGTAGGATTTTAAATTGTGATTCCAGAGACACCAAACTTGAACTTCCCATTTAGAAATTACACTTATAAAATTTAATAAGGTAATTCCAATGTTATCCTATGGGACAGATAGGTCTTGCAGGCGTGAAAAACGAATTTAAGAAGAGATTTTCACTACCAGGACATGTAAAACTTAAAAGTACATGTCCAAATTTTTAAATACACTGCACCCTGCCCTATGGGCCGCCCAGGGCCTACCCTAGGGGTGACTTATATATATATAAAAAGGGAAGGTTTAGGCCTGGCAACAGGTTTATTTTCCCAGGTTGAAATGGCAGCTTAAACTGCAAAAATCAAAATTAAATGAGGTTGTGACTCACCCTCCTCATATACAGTGTTACAATCAAGAGAGAGTCTATCTCGAGTCATCTAGGGTGGGCCCACTGGATATAGGGGAATATACAGGATCAGTATGTCCCTATTAATACTCTTTTTGGAAAGGATGGATGGATCTTTATTTAATCATTCATACCATGCCACACACATACATGGTGCACTACCATAATAACCTTTCTTAGAAGAGGGTCCACTTATTTAATGGACACCTGGTGCCCCATAGGGATCTCCAGAGCATAGTGTACCCAGTAGTCACACCATCATTGTGGGTTCCCACTCGGCCCAAGACCTGTTCACTTCCTCGGGAGAACTGCACACACAGGCTCTGCAATGGCAGGCCTGAGACATGTTTAAAGGACTACTTAAGTGGGTGGCACAATCAGTGCTGCAGGCCCACTAGTATCATTTAATTTACTGGCCCTGGGCATATGAAGTACACATTACTAGGGACTTATAAGTAAACTAAATATACCAATTGGGTATAAGCCAATATTACCATGTTTTAAGCAGAGAGCACAAGCGCTTTAGTTCTGGTTAGCAGTGGTAAAGTGCACAGAGTCCTAAAGCCATAAAAAAGGAGTTCAGCAAAAAGGGGAGGAGGAAGGCAAAATGTTTGGGGATGACCCTGCAGAAAGGGCCATTTCCAACAGTTACCTTGGGCCAGCAAGAAACCTCACCAGTTCCCCTTATCTATTTCTGTTCTTGTGAAGTCTAACATCTTAATTAGCTGAAGACTATTGACTTCTGGTGCGCTTTCTGGTCACTGCTTCTGGCAGTTATTTCACTAGTATTATCTTCCATAAACGTATCTTACAGTTGCTTCCTGATTGGCTGTGTCAGAGGTATTCCTTGGCTCTCACGGTTTGGGGATGCCACTCAAGCACCTGTCATGGGGTTCTGTTTGGTGGAAGTTTCAGGCTGCCATTGGCTATTGTGGTTCTATTCAGACCTGAAAATGCAATGCTCTCAAAGATGTCTAACTTACTCCGGTTTCTTCTAAGGCCTTGAAACTGTACTGGTCAAACTGGAATCAATAAGACTAGTATCTCCATAAGTGCTGGGCTCTTGTGGGAAGCAGTATAGGAATCTGCTGAGTGTGGCTGTTAGGTGGAAAGGCATAGTTCTGTTTTCTCTTCTAAAGAGGTATGCGGCTGCAGCTTCAGCAAGTCTCAAGTATCGTCCATATTTATATACATTTTCAATGTTATTTTGAGAGAGAGAGAGAGAGATAGAGATAGAGATAGAGATAGAGATAGAGATAGAGATAGAGATAGAGATAGAGATAGAGATAGAGATAGAGAGAGAGTGTGTGTGTGTGTGTGTGTGTGTGTGTGTGTGTGTGTGTGTGTGTGTGTGTGTGTGTGTGTGTGTGTGTGTGTGTGTGTGTGTGTGTGTGTGTGTGTGTGTGTGTGTGTGTGTGATGTCTAGTAAGAGAGTGAGTTGGTAGTCATGTTGGATTTCGGTTCACATATTGTTGCCACTATATTGGCAGTTCCTGTATCCTCCTTCATCTGAGGGTGGTTTGCTTCCATGTATCTAGTGGGAGGATTTCAGGTAGGAAGTTGCAGGGCAACATGTACATTTCCTGCTTTTATCATTTGCCATAACACACACTGTTCACAGTTTGATGTTGTCTATATCCAGTTGTCTAGGTATACAGCAGTTTTCAACTGGCATATTTGGTGCTGGTGTGGTAATAGGAAGGTAGAAGGCGAGTATATGTTTTTGTCTGTGCAAATGCATGCCACCTACCACCTTCTCCACCAGCTCCCCTACCATTGCCGCTTTTGAATGGTGTGTCCTTTGGCCTTGCGGCCATTTAGTGCTGAGAGTACTGCACTGTGGCATTGGGTTCCCTATTTCTTCTTACATGTTTGATATTTGTATTTTTTTCTTGATATCACAAGTATTTGCACTCATGTATGATCTCTGGTTTTCTTTTTTATAATTACAGATCTTTAGTCATTAAATACATACATAAACAAGAAGGACACCACAGTTCTGAATCACAAAGGGCCTCTGCACTCGTGGCAAAGGCCCTGCAGTCATGGCGGGGGCCCCTTACTTGTGTCGGGACTTCCATACTGCAATTACCCATTGCGCAGGTCCCACCATGAGTGCGGGCCCCCCGCCATGACTGCGGCCCTCCGCCACGAGTGCAGAGGCCCTTTGTGAATTGGGCCCCACCAATTTAAGTACTTACATGAATCCATAACACAAAATTCATCCCATAATCATATCTCATTGATTCATCTCAAGTGAGAGACAAGCTCCGTAAAAAAAATATTTGTGCATAATCAAATATTACACCTGGCCAATGCATCCAATATGTTCAGCAATGCTGCCATCTATTATGAAGAGAGCTAACATGCACAAAAAATAAAGAAAAAAGAACCCCCATAAGGATTGGTTTTACCCCCTCAGCCATGAGTCCCATGGCTGTGGGGCCAGGTAGCCATTGAGTCCTACAGTCACAAAAAGAGTGTTAAAGCATACCTAACCAGTTAGTTACCAGCAACCAGATAGCAGCTCCCCTCCGCCTAGTCCCCCTGCCTTTGCATTGATATAAACTATTCTTCAGATGATACATCAACACTATTCTGGACAACCATTGGAGAAAGAAAGGGGGTTCCTGCTTCAACCACGCACATATGATATAAGTGCGATCTGCCTCAAACATGGGGTATAGTTTGAGTTTTTCATTCATATACTGGGTATCTACCCCTAAAAGCAACTGTTGAGGTGTAATACAGATCTGAGTATTTAAATTCATACTCAGATATTGCATTCCTGAGTGGAACTAGCTTTATGCAAGTGCAGAACATATGGACTAAATCAGCAGCGCAGTCCCTACATCGCGGACGACTTGAGTCAGATCAATTTCCCCAGCTACACAACTTCTGAGGGGGATAGTATAGATTAAACTGTGTCTTATAATGTTGGCTTCTTAGCCTAGCACATAACAGAGTCTTCTTCCCCAACCTCAGGGATAACCGAAAAAGAATATTATCAGGGGTGGTGTTCAACCCTATAGCCCATTTCACAAGTTGGATATCTATATTGTCTAAATCGAGATCAATGAGTAGGCTATATAGAGTCCAGGTTTTGCCACCAACCCAGGGCATCAAACACTGTACTATGGCACTTTGCTTTAGAGAGATTATGCCTTTGTCAGGTTTGTGGAAGAAATCCCTTATTTGCAAATGTTTGAAAAAAACTGTAAATGAGCAGCCCATATTTCTGCTGTAAATCCTCAAAGGAATGATGTTGACCCTCAGCATATATGTCCCCTATTTTGCATACACCCACTTTCTCCCAGACCAAACAGTATCTGTTGTGAAAGACTAAAGGAAACAGTGGGGGCGCCAAAGTGGTGTATAAAAATTGTACCGGGGGGGTTGTTTATTCTACCCCTCAGGATAGTTCAAATTTTAAGAGCCGCCTCAATCATCTTAAAGTTGACTTTCTTGAAACGGCTAAGTTTCAGAATTCTCAGAAAGGAGCCTCTGACTTCTTTGCCTAGGGATAGCGTATATATACTGGGGTGTCTTGTTATTACAGAGTGCATGCTACCCGCGTCAGTGATCAACAGCTCCATGTGTTGCAGCATGGATGCCCAGTGGTAATACTTAGTGAGGTACAGCCCAGCGCCCTCTGCCTAATTGCAGAACCAGATATCTCAGTGCTCTTCTCACACTCCTGTATTCTCAAATGAAATGTTTACAAATCCCGTCCAGCTTCTTCAACCATTCCTGTCTAATTGCAAAAGGAATCCCTCTAAACAAATAAAGAACCTTTGGGAGAACCAACATTTTAATGACATTGCAGGGGCCAATTAATGTTAAATGCAGGTTATTATTATGTGCCAAATGAGCCTTAATTTTGTGCAATGTGGGATCATATTTTAATGGAATAATATAATCCATTTTAGGTGCTATATTCATTCCCAAATAAACCATGCTGTCTGTCTTCCGAGGATCTTGAGAACAGATGTCACTGTTGCCCAAGATTTGAGTCTTACCTCTAATTAGGAAATACTAACATGTTTGCACGAAGCTAGCAGCTTCCTCCTCCACCACACAAATCGACTTATCTGGATCGGCGGTAACAATGGCAATGTCATCCGCATATGCTAACATCTTAGTAGTGAAGCCATTAGTCATCACAGGCGTTATAGCCCTGTTGTTGGAAACTTTCTGCAAGAGGGGATCACTATAAAGCACGAATAATAAAGGGGAACAAGGGCACCCCTCCCTAGTCCCCCCAGTGATATTAATGGTGTTGGACTCAGTGCCCATTAACTGTAGTATTGCCGACAGGTTACAGTACATAATGCTTATGGTAGCTGGAAGTCCAGACCTTACCCTTGACCTTCCAAAGATACTGCCAGGTGACACGGTCAAAGGCCTTATCAGCATCATGCAGGATCATTGCCATAGAGGCCCTCCTAATCTCCGCTACATCAAATAGCATTATCGCCCATCTTACGTGCTCTGTCGTGACATTACCTGGAACAAATCCGTGTTTCCATGGAGAGACAGTTTTGGCAATAATCCTGCTTAACCAGGATGCCAGCAATTTGGAAAAGATCTTGGCATCACTATTCATGAGTGTGATTGGTCTATAAGATCGAGGATTCAGCAGTGATGTTTCCATTTTTGATTTGATTTGATTTGGAAATTTGTGGAGCGCACGATTGCCCAAGGGGTCTAAGCGCTGCGCGGTGAGGTGCCGGAAGAGAGAGTGGAAAAATTTAGTTAGTGAAAAGCCAAGTTTTTAGTGCCTTTCTGAAGGAAAGCAAAGTTGGGCTACTTTTTATATCGGTCGGGAGTGAGTTCCACGATTTCACTGTCCCCAGAACAAAGCTTCTTCCACCCCAACGTGCCTTATTGAATCTGGGGGTTTGTAGGAGTTTGCTATGCGCTGACCTTAGATTTCTGGCAGGAGAGTACCAGATAAAGTGTTGTTTTAGGTACTGAGGACCAATCCCATGCAATGCCTTGAACGCTAGGCATAAGGATTTAAATTCTATCCTTTTTTCCACTGGAAGCCAGTGTAGCTTTCTCAGTCCATGGGAGATTGACTGGAATTTCGGAATGTCCAGCAGCAGTCTGGCAGCTGTGTTCTGCAGACGTTGCAGCTTAAGCAGATGCTATTTTTGCAAGCCCATATAAAGGGCATATATAGTCGAGTCTGGACAGGGCTAGAACTGTCACCAGTGTTTTTACGGACTTTGGTGGAATGAAGGACCGAACTTTTCTAATAGTCTTTAGAATAATGAAGACTGTGGATGAAAGCTTGTTGATCTGATGTTGAAAAGTCAGGTTGTCATCAAAGATGATGCCCAGATTCTTCACCTTCTTGACTGGGACCGGGGAATCACCCAGACCGGCTGGCCACCAACTATGTGACCAAAAGGAGGTGTCGGAACCCAGCAGGAGTACCTCAGTTTTTCCCCCGTTCAGCTTTAGGCAGTTCGAGCTCATCCACTGATTCACACGGGACATACATCGGTTAAAGCGGTCAGCTGTTTCCTCCAAATTACTAGAGATGGACACCACTAACTGGGTATCGTCCACGTAGGATATCATGGATAAGCCAAACTGCCTAATTATATCAGTCATGTGGGGCTCAATGAGGAGCCCCGAGGTACCCCACAGGGAAGCATGAAGTGCTCTGATGAGGATGTTCCGAGCGGAACGTACTGAAGCCTATTGCTCAAATAGGATTTAATCAGTTTAAGGGCAGAATCCTTTACCCCTGCCTCTGAAAGCCTTCTGATCAGTATACCATGATTTACGGTGTCAAAAGCCGCAGATAAATCCAATAGGATCAGAGCAGCCTTGGCACCAGTGTCCAGGATTGCTCTGAGCTCTTCGGCTGCCATGACTAAGGCTGTTTCCGTGCTATGCCCTTTCGGGAAACCATATTGCGAGGGATCTAGCAGATCCGCCGATGATATGAAGGCTGTTAGTTGGATGTTTCTAATTTTTTCCAGAACCTTAGCAGGGAACGGTATCCTGGAAATTGGTCTGTAGCAGCTGGTGTCGCTTGGATCCAGATTAGGTTTCTTTAAGAGAGGTAGGATTGAGACTGTCTTCCAAGAGTTGGGAAAGGTACCAGAACTAATGATCTTTTTGAAAATTATACTGAGTTGATCACTGATGAGGTCAGGTGCCAGCTGAAATATTTTTGGGGGTCAAGGGTCCAAAGGTGCTCCAGACTTTGATGTTGTGACCACCTGGAATATCTGTTCTGTGTTCAGTGGGTCAAAGGACACCAATAAATTGTCTGGTGTAGGAGGTATACCGGCTGATGTATTGCCAATATTATCAGTGACCTTGTCAGTAAGGGATCTGTACACGGTCTACACCTTATCCTTGAAGAACCGTGCGAGTGAGTTACAAAATTCCTCGCTGCTGTCCGCGTTGGTTGTTTCTGGTATTTTAGCTAGACTTTTTAATGTTGCAAAGAGTACTTTGCTAGAGTTGCTAGCCTGCAGAATTTTTTCTGAGAAATACTCGCTTTTTTTTTCAATTATCATTTTCTTGTAGTCGGTCAGTGTTTGTGCATATAATGTTTTATCTGCTGCACTGTAATGCCTTCTCCACCGTCTCTCTGACTTTCTACATAGTTGTTTCTGTACTCTCAATACGTCACAGAACCATGGTTCAGAAGGTTTTGTTTGCCTTGTGGAGAAGGTTTTTTCCGGGGTTAGGGTGTCGGCTACTGCTTTGATCCAGTCGGTAAATCTACCGGCTGCCAGATTAGCCTCTGTTGTCAAATTGGGCTTTGAGTTGGACAAAGCTGATTGCAGTATCTGAGGGTCGATATTCCTCCAATCGCACCCTTTCAGTGGTCTGCGGGGATTGTGGGGACGAGGTAAATGATGTGTGGTAGTTACTGTAAACAATATGGCTTAATGGTCTGACCAGATGATTGTCAGAACCTCTAGAATTTTCAAACAGGGATTAGATGTAAAAATGCAGTCTAATGTGTGTCCAGCGTCGCGTGTGGAGTGCTTGACCACCTGTCGCAGGGAGACACTAGCCATCATGTCCACTAAAGAGGCTGTGTTATGATCCTCAAATTTTTCTAAGTGGTAGTTAAAATCTACCAAGATCGAAAAGTCTTCTGTATCAATACTAGATACGATAAAAGCGCTGATGACTTTCGAAAAACTGCGTTTAGGGCCAGGAGGTCTGTAGAGCAACAGTCCTATGAAAGTATAATTTTCGCTTAGGGTGATTCTGAAAGATAGCAGTTCGCAATCTGGGCTACTTCCTGTGGAGGAACCCTTTATTGTCAAAGTATCTTTGAGGATAATAGCTAGCCCCCGCCCCGTTTGTTTTGTCGATCACCTCTGATGTTCGTAAAATCTGTAGGAATTGCTAAAACCAGATCGGGGTCGGAAGTACTGCCTGCCCAGGTTTCGGTGATAAAAGCCATGTCTATCTTATGAGTGGTCATCATTTCCGCAAATTCTAGTTTATGTTTAATGAGAGACCTTGCGTTGATGAGCATACCCAAGAAGGTCTTGGATGTGGGTAGCTGACAGGGACTTTCCTGGTTGACACTAGTGCAGGCTCTTGTTTTTGTGAACTGCAGATTTAATAAGCAATGAATGCATGCTTTGGGTTCGCTTGGTAGGTCCAGCAGAGGGCAGTTGTGGGGCTTGTCTGTTCTATTAAGGCTCATTAGTGCGCTCCTTGAATATGTAACAGTGGGCCCCTTACTTGGGAAGGAACGGACAGGGGTCGTGGCCCTGGGCCTGGTCCAGGTGCAGACGGGCCGGCCTTTGGCGCGCCTTCGGCGCGTCCGCTCTGGCATCCTCATTAAACACTGGATGCAGCAGGAACTGGAGCGCAGGCAGCGGATGCCCCTATCGACCCGGAAGAAGAATTAGAGTGTTTCCAGTCCGAAACGCCCTCCGCGCAATCGGCACAAGCCGCGGCGGGTTTTTAGAAAGACCACGATGTTAGTAGCTGTTCATGACTCAGTAGCAAGCCATCCCTGTGGCGCCTCCAAAATAGTGGCGACCATTTTGTCTGAAAGCACTGGGGAAAAAGTGCAATAAAATTCTAGTGGATCATATCTGGTCCTGCAGCTTTCCCAGATACCAAAGTGTCCAATGATTCTTTTACTTCTTCTAGAGTTAGAGGGGAATCTTTGCCTGACCTATCTTCCTCACCTAGAGTAAGCCCGTCCACTTGCTCCAAATATTTTTTAATAAGATCTGATGTAGGGAATTGATCTTCCTGTTATAAAGTTCTGTAATAATCCACAAATACTCTTGTAATATGACCTGGGCTATTCACCACTGGACCAGAGCTATCTTGAATTGCCTTGATAACGTTCAACACCTCTTTGTGCCTAGTTCTGAGACCCTTATGCTTCCCTACAGTATCACTGTACTCGTAACTCTCTGTCTTGTGTAGCTGGTACTTCTCTGCGACTTTTCTGACATATATTCTGTTAATGTCTGCATTAACAGCAGCTATCTTCAGAAAGCTTTCATGATCTACTTGGCCCTCTAAATATCGCCTCACATGAAGGGATTCCAGTTTGGCGAGCTCATTATATTGTTCCTTAATTTTGTTTGTTTTAACTTTCTGACTGTGTATGCTGAAGCAAATTGTTTCACCCCTGATGCCTGCTTTCATTGCGTCCCAAACCATCCCTGTTGGAGTACTACCTCTATATATGTTTAAGAAATCTGTCAACCACTCCTTCATGAGGTCAGTATAATCAGGGTTGAATTGTAATGCCATGTCAAAGGTCCATTGATGCTGGCATCTTTCAACTACAGAAAAACCTAATTCAAGGACCAGAGGAATGAGATCTGGAAAGACCAAAGTAAATTTGAACACCCTTGCTTTTTCCAGAAGACAATAGGAAACCAGAAAGTAATCCAGGTGAACATACTTCCGATGTGGAAAAGAAAAATAAGTGATCCTGTGCTGTATAGACCTGCCCATGCATCCCTTAGCCCATGCAATTTCAAGAGATGCTTAACAACCCGGAACACCTTCGGCTTTTGTCCTCCATAAACCCGCGTAGAGGGCGATGCTATTTTCATATGACAGTTGATGTCACCATACAAAAATATTGGTGTTGGCCAAGATGCTAGTTCTGTTTTTTAAATAATCAATAACTGATGCATCATCAACATTAGAGACATATACTGAGCAGATTGAATATCTAAACCCTTCAATTTGACATTCTGCTAAAGTCCATCCACCAGCTTTGTCTGAAACACACATTGTTTGCAACATTGAAGCCATCTCTAGCATGTATTGGAACTCCCTCACAGTTGCTTTTTGCATGGCATTTAACTACGCACGGAACCTCAGGGTCCCCATAAATTCGTTTTTATCTACAGAAATATGTGTCTCCTGAAGGCAGACAATGTTGCCCTCAATGTCCTTAGCCCTTTAGTCACCTGTATACGTTTACACCTATCATTCAATCATTGAACATTAACTGATGCAATATGCAGTATAGCCATAACATAGATGACAGACTGCCCAAACACTGTGCCAAGGAAGTCCCACCAATCGAGACAACCCAATCCACATGTTATACTGAATATTACAATATACAACTCCATTGATGAAAAATTGTCTTCACTCCTCATTTTATAGTGCTTCTTTTCCCACCCACCCCCCTGACCCTTCCTGCTGGTGCCTCCCTGTTTCCCCGTTCCCCACCCCTAACTGGATTTCCCCCACCCTGTGTGATGCAGTCAGACCCTACATGAGTGGTCCGTGCAACAGAACATGCATCCCCCCCACCTATATGTCTGCAACCTACCAGCTCTGATGAAATCAGATAGACCACCAAGCCCCTTGAATTATCCGGTGATCTAAGGGCCAGATGTACGACGCTTTTTTTTTTTAGCTCGCAAACTGCCTAATTCGAGGGATTGTACTGTTTGCGACCTGAAAAAAGCATTTTTAAATGTACAAAGCCCTATTTGTGATTTGGTAATCTATTACTGAATCACAAATTGAGTTTGCGACCTCCACCCTGATCGACAACCTCGCCACCCTCGGACTCAGACAGCTCGTGACTACACCCACCCACGCCGCCGGCCACACGCTCGACTCCATCTTTTCCGCAAGCCCACACGTCTCCTTCAACCACACCTCCGAACCCCACTGGACTGACCACCACTGCATCCACTTCACCTACAGGAAGCCCACCACGCACCACCGCACCGAACAAATGCCTCGCCGCTGCTGGAGCAGAGTCACGGAAGACCAGCTAACCACAACCCTCACCCTGAGCCCACCCGCCGAACCCTCCGACCCCGACACCGCCGCCCGCGACCTCAGACAGTGGATCGACGACTGCGCCAACACCCTCGCCCCGCTCAAGAATCCGCCCAACAGCCACACCAGCAAGAAAGCCACCTGGTTCACTGAAGACCTCCAGGCCTCCAAACGAACATGCCGAAAACTGGAGAAGATCTGGCTCCACGAACGGACAGCGGACAGCTACGCCGCCCACAAGAGCGCCACCCGCAGTCACCATCACCTCATCAGATCCGCCAAAAGGGCCTCACTCAAAGACCGCCTAGACAACAACGCACACAACAGCAAAGAGCTCTTCAACATCGTGAAGGAACTCTCCAACCCCAGCTCCAACACCAACGACATCCAGCCGTCGCGAGACCTGTGCGACTCACTGGCCACCTTCTTCCACCGCAAAATCGCCGACATCCACGACAGCTTCAACACCACGACCGCCCCGGCAACCACCGAGACCACTGCCCCCACAACCACCAACCGCCTGCTCTCCTGGACCAACATCAACGACGAGGACACCAGCGAGATCATGAACACCATCCACTCCGGTTCACCGCTAGACCCGTGCCCTCACCACATCTTCAACAAAGCCAGTACAGCCATCGCGCCCCATCTCCGGAAAATAATCAACATCTCCTTCGAGACAGCAACCTTCCCGGAAAGCTGGAAGCACGCCGAGATCACCGCCTTACTCAAGAAACCCAAGGCAGACCCCAAGGACCTCAAGAACTTCCGACCCATCTCTCTGCTCCCGTTCCCCGCGAAGGTCACCGAGAAAATCGTCAACAAACAACTGACCCGCTACCTCGAGGAGAACAACATCCTGGACCCTTCCCAGTCCGGCTTCCGCAGCAACCACAGCACCGAAACCGCCCTCATCGCCGCCACCGATGACATCAGGACCCTGCTAGACAACGGAGAAACAGCAGCCCTCATCCTCCTGGACCTATCAGCCGCCTTCGACACGGTCTGCCACCACACACTACGAACACGCCTTCACGACGCCGGGATCCAAGAGAAGGCCCTGGACTGGACCACATCCTTCCTTTCTGGCAGAACACAAAGCGTCCGCCTCGCCCCCTTCCGATCCAAGGCCACCAAGATCATCTGCGGCGTACCCCAAGGCTCCTCCCTCAGCCCAACGCTGTTCAACATCTACATGGCACCCCTCGCCCACGTCGCCCGACAGCACAACCTCAACATCATCTCCTACGCCGACGACACCCAGCTGATCCTCTTCCTCACCAAAGACCCTCACACCGCCAAAGCCCACCTCCACGAAGGAATGAAGGCCGTCGCCGAATGGATGAGGACCAGCTGCCTGAAGCTGAACTCGGACAAGACGGAGGTCCTCATCCTTGGTTCCAACCCTTCAGCCTGGGACGACTCCTGGTGGCCAACATCACTGGGAACAGCCCCGCCACCCACCGACCACATACGCAACCTAGGGGTCATCCTCGACCCCACCCTCTCCATGACTAAGCAGGTCAACGCCGTTTCCTCACTCGCTTCAACATCCTCCGAATGCTCCGCAGGATCTTCAAGTGGATCCCCACCGAAACAAGAAAAACAGTCACCCAGGCCCTCGTCACCAGCAGGCTGGACTACGGAAACGCCCTCTACGCAGGAACGACGGCTAAGCTCCTGAGACGGCTGCAACGCATCCAGAACGCCTCTGCACGTCTTATCCTCGACATCCCCCGACGCAGCCACATCACACCCCACCTGAGAGACCTGCACTGGCTCCCTGTCAACAAGAGGATAACCTTCAAGCTCCTCACCCACGCACACAAAGCACTCCACAACTCCGGACCAGCCTACCTCAACAGACGACTCAGCTTCTACACCCCCACCCGCCAGCTCCGCTCGACCAGCCTCGCCCTCGCCACAGTCCCCCGCATCCGGAAAACGACCGCCAGCGGCAGATCCTTCTCCCACCTCGCCGCCAAAACCTGGAACACCCTCCCCACCAACCTCCGACAGACCCAAGACCTACTGGCCTTCAGAAGACTCCTCAAGACCTGGCTCTTCGATCAGTAGCAGCACCACCCACCTCTTCCCCCAGCGCCTTGAGACCCTCGCGGGTATGTAGTGCGCTTTATAAGTGACATGATTGATTGATTGAGTCACTATTAGAAGGGGCGTGCCAAGAGTGTCCCTTTCTAACAGCGAGTCGCACTGGTATGTAGGAATGTTTTGCAAGCGGGAATGCGGTCTCAAAACATTCGCAGTTACCACCAACTTCAAGTTGGTGGTAACCCATTCGCAAACAGGAAGGGGTCCCCAAGGGACCCCTTCCCCTTTGTGAATGTGGGCGCCAACATTTTTTAAGAGCAGGCAGTGGTGCCACGGACCACTGCCTACTATTAAAAAATGAAAAGGAAACTTTTCATTTTTCTTTTTGAAATGCATCCTGTTTTCCTTTAAGGAAAATGGGCTGCATTTCAAAATTTAAAAAACTGCTTTATTTAAAAAGCATTCACAGACATGGTGGTCTGCTGACTCCAGCAGGCCCCCATTCCTGTGAGTGCCCGCCATTCCCAATGGGTTGCAAATTGCGTCCTGCCTCAGGAATATTATTGAGGCAGGTCCTTTGCGACCCACTGGGAATCGCAAACAGTGTAAAACACACTGTTGTACATAGCTGCTTGCGATTTCCTAAAAGCGAATATCCAAAATATGCTATTAGGAAATCGCAATCTGAAGTTTATGTACATCTGGCCTTAAACCTATATTCCCAATTTACACAAAGCATACCATTGAATCCCCCCATACAATGCTATTGTTTAGTGATTCCATGACATAGAAAGTCAAGTTAGACTGTCCAGAATTCCTTTGCCTTAAACTCTGAGTTAAACATGTGAGACCTCTCATTATACATAATCTTTAGTCTTGCAGGATTAAGTAGGAATGCTTGGGTGCCTTTCTCATAGAAAGGTTTGATCATTTGACGAAGTCTCCATCATCGTTCAAACGTTAAGTTTCAAAAATCTGGTTGCACAAAGAAGGCATGGCCGTAGGTGCTGTGTTTCATATCCTGCCATGTCTTTTCAAGCCTCTGCTTGCTTAAGTAAAACGTTTTAGAAAAAGACCATGATGGCCCTAGGCTTGGTGCCAAAGAGGTGGCTCCCAGAATGGTCTATTTCTGTATCTGAGAGAGGAGGAACCTATGTGCGCTCAGTACCTCCTGTTCCCATCTCCACCCCATGATATCTGGAAAGGCACCGGGAGAGCTTGATGATAAATCCTCTCACGTTGTCTCTCTCCACCCCTTCCTTGATACTAAGTACCCTTAGGTTTTTCTGCCGCTGCCGGTTCTCATTGTCCTTTAACTTCCATTGGACATCGACGAGTTGGGACTCATGGGCCAAAGTCCGTTCTCTAACTGAAATGATTTTGTATTCAAGTCCAGCTGTCTGGTCTTCCACCTCGTCTTGTCATTATCTCCAAACAGGTTTTTGAGGTTCTACGGGTAGCACCCCGCATTTCCCATGTAGTGGCATGTGACCTCCTACTATCAGCATTATTCTCTTCCCGGTGGGCTGTAATACAATGATTCATAGCCTCCAAAGCAGGTGAATCCGACTCCTCCATTTACACCTTAGTTCTGAAACAAGGTGTTAGGACACCAAGTAATCCCATTTAGATTCCCCTCTTGGTACACATTTGCAGGAGGATTCTGAGAATGTCTTAGATACCTTAGACCCAGAATTTCCAACCCAGTCTTCCTTAGCAGATGCTGTATCGCTTGCATCCAAAATAAAACTACTTGATCTTTCCTCATCCAACCACTCCCTGTCCTCAGAGTCCTCCGCTGAAATGTTGGTTAATGAGAAGAAATGCTCAACAGCATCAGTGTCAGTTTCTATATTTTTATATTGCTTGGATTTTCTACTTTCCTTAGTGATAGCTTGGGTGGCCTGCTGCTTCCAACTGCAGGTGCTCTCAGAGGCAGTGTTGCGGCCAACCGCCTTCTCTGATCCCTGATTAAGCAGACTATCAGGTATATGTGTCTCCAATCCTGAAGCCTCTCTCAGCGTTGACATTGAAATAACTGCTACCCTGTCATCCTGAATGGAATTGTTACAGAGGACAGGATCAAATCCTTCCTTTCCCAGGTTAGCCCCTGCAAGAGCACTCACCTTCTGGACTGCCCCTTGCATGGTTGCTTCACCTGCCCCAGGTATATGGAACATCCCCAGCAGCAGCTGCCCCAGCTGCTGACCCTGCCAGCGGGCTTGGCAAGCTTGCTGTGTTGTCCCGATAAGCAGGCCCCACATCAGCCACCTTGACCCCCCTAAACTGTGATCCAGTGCCACTGACAAGAACAGAACACTCCTGGGCTGTGGATTCTGCATGGTAAATAGGAGGGAACTCGATAAGATGGCATTCTGGAATAACAGTTTTTACAGTGTCGAGGCGCCCTTTGCAGTCTTTGTAGGTATCCCAGAATCCATTCCCACAACCATAGGCCCTTGGCTAGAGGGTAGCAGTGGGAGCTCAGAGTCATTGCTAGCCCTAACAGCCTTGTGTCCAGCATTCTCCCACTCGCCAGCTAGATTGCACTGTTTCCGCATTAGGTCGAAAATTGTAGGTCTGTGCCCAGAGCAAGAAGAAGCAGCCGATTCTACAGACACTGACTCTGCTCCAGACACACCCGGGGCTTCAGAGCGCCTGCTCGCAGAACTTCCACCGGCCGCTCCTGTACTGCATTTGAGACTGAATCCATAGTGTGGGTTGTCTCCGCAGCCGTTCCTGTTGGTCTATAGCTCCTCGCGTCCCCGCCACCTTGAGCTTAGCAGGCTTTGATTTCGGCAACATGCCTCCTACTCCAAGCACAAAGCAGAACCAATGCAGGGAAACTGAGGAGCGGACCCCTAAAGGAGCCTCAAAGTATCTCGGGGGTGCCGAGCTCTGGCCAAAAGAAGCATTATGCTGATAACAGTGCTTTGTTCAAAGTGGAAAAAAATGAGCAGCACTAAGCCGCTCTGTAATGGGCCATCACTAACATCTTTCGACATTTATATCCTAGCTGGGAGTTGTGTCAAAAGGGAAGGAACACCAAATATTCTTTTAAAAACCCCAGCCCCATTTCTAATAATCACACTATGGATACTTTTACACATTAGTAAGGCCTGTCTGACCAGAATAGTATGTTTGGCAATTATGCATTCGATTCCATTTTTAAAATGGTAACAGAACTTAACAGCAATGTTTAAATAAGTCGAGACATATTTAAACATTGCCAATTTAATAGAATAATTGTGAAATATTCTGAAGGGGGCTCTCAATGATTTTTTTTTCTGCTGGGGGGGACGGCATTAAAAAAGTTTGAAGGCCACTGAATTAAGCACTGATGTGGCTGTGTTTGCGTACTGAACTTTTTCATGTGTATTTCTTTGCCCATTGTTTTTTGTTTCACACCAAATGCAGTTCTCTAATTGCAGTGCTGAGGAACACATACTGATAGATGTATTTGTGAGTCTCTTACAATATAATTTTCACTGGAATTTGTTTTATCTTTGCTTGTACTAAGCATGGATGTTGCCATCCATCTATTTGCTTAATAGATGCAAATGTATCTTTATAATGTTAGAACTTTTTGACAAAGTTTGTCTTCATGTTTTCTGTATGGCTTTTAACTTTGTATCTCAGCCATGCACAATGACATCCAATTTGTATATGTGTATATAAAATACACAAAAGATGATGGGGAATGCTTGCAAATAGGCTACACCACTACCAATTACTCTGGGTAGCATTTGTTTTCACTCACTGTGCCACTCTAGACAGGAGCTCACTTTTATGCAAATCAGTATTGTCCCTGCTCCTCAAAGGAACAGTCCATTCCAAGTGTCAGACTAGATCCACTCCAGAAAGGATCACAAGCACCCCCGCAGAGGTTTCGCCCTTGTTAGGCTTCGACAGTGAATATAGGTTGAATTCTGAGACATAGTGAGCAAGGGACTATATTTGGTCATACTGATCCAGCGCAATATTAGCCAACAGCATTCATACACCATATACTCACTTGGGCCCATAACTACACTAATACTTACGCTGGGTGTCAGATGTACTCTTTTATCAAAGTCCCTGCTACCAATTACCTTCTGATTGAAGAGTAATAACTTACCAATGGATCCTTTGCTAATTGGGAAGTTTAAAATGAGTGACATTCATTATAGTACATAATCCTGAAATAACCACTGAGTCAGGAAGTTTTAAAATGTTTATCTAAAGTTTTAGCAGAGTAAAATACAGAAAACACGGTACTTGATTGAAACACCCAAGAAAAAGCATAGAAATGATTTTGCTAATAAATGACGGTGTTTAAGGAAGAGGAGAAGATAGAAACAGCAGCGCAACTAAAGGTTGCAGTATAATTACCTAAAATGCGAGAACCAAGCCCCTTAGCCAAGGAGTTGGAAAAGATAGGACCCAGGAAGGATGAAGAGTAAAGACTTCTTCCAGGATCACGACAGGACCGGTGACCTCTCTACAACGACGCCTGCGCCGTTCCCCTCTCTGATACTCGACTTCTCTCGATTCTCCCGTCTAATGGACTCCGCCGCCCCCTCCTCAGGACCTCTTCCGGACAGAAATTCAGTCAGCAACCGATCAGCTGGGCAGTCTGGAGTTGAGAGCGCTCTGGCAGTATGGACGCCTGTTCTTCATGAACGCATGCCCTTCTGGAATCCTGCTCTGACTAATTTACTAATACTATATTCTATTATACCCTTCTACGCCCATGTACCTCCCCTTAATGTTGCTAAAATATGGGACCACTACTTCTGATTGGACAGGGACAGGAGGTGGATTCTCGCACCATGTCAATTTGGCCTAAATTGTAAAGCCTATTGTCTTTACGTTCCCTCCCCTTCAAATTAATACATTCGCTTTATTTCCCACCCGTCTCATGACAAATGTTATATATTTTACAGGAGAAAAGTAACAATTTGTTCCGCCGGAAACATTGGGTACATCATCTTCGGCCAATAGGTCGTGGCCTTGGGAGACGTCCAAGTTGACTTCACTTGGCAGGCATCCAGGACACATGCGCAGAACCCTCTGTCTCTCGAGTTTCAAAACACCAACCCAGGCCCAAGTTTACGAATTACTAAAAGTGCAAGAAGAAAATATTAAAATCACAAATAAAAAGTTTCACTGTATACCCACTTTCCCTAACTCTATTCCCATTTAATCATAATACTATCCTGCATTAGTAGCGTTAAGAAAACGACAATTTAATAATGACATAAGAGCAAGCTTAAGCATGTGAAAACATTTAGCGGCCATTTTAATACACACTGCGCAGAAGCAGAAGTTTCCCACCAAGCAAAGAAAGACGTCACACCATGTGATCAGGTTGTGACATGCGCAATAAAGTCCCGCGCTTTTAGCGGCCATCTTGGTTTATGGACAAGCGTTATTCATTAGTAAAACACATAGGCAAGCGTCTATCCCTTTCGTGTTTGTGAATGCAAGGATTAGTGTTGACAGTACAAATTTTAATATATTAATACTATGAGGAAGATTGCATACAAGCAAGTTTCAATTTTGAAACCTTGCTCCATCAATCCCCTCTCTGATGGCGTTTCTGAGCCATCAAAATACTACCCTCAATCAGATGCCAACTTCTAGCAATTCGTTTCATTCTCAATTTTACTTTTTCTATTCTTACACTCTCCTTTTAATTTCTTGTATAAATCACTTCTCCATTCTTCTAGTTCGATTTCATCTAGTTTTCTCTTCTTTCCTTTTCCTGTCACTTTATATGTCCCATTCTTTCTACAGCATTTGCACCATATTGTTATTGCTAAAATTATTATTGCTATCCCTGCTAAGGGTACTAATATTTGACCTATAAGTCCTTTCCCTATATTAGCAAACCAGGTTCCAATTGACGATATACTATTTGTCAATCTTTCCCATACACTATCAACTTCCAGTGGTTTAAGTTCTTTCTCAAGTTTAGTTATGTTCTGAATGTACGTTCCAATTTCTGCACTCTTATCAGGAATGTAAGTGCAACAATGTTTCGTCTTCAATAATTTACAGACTCCTCCCTCTTTTGCCAATAGAATGTCAAGAGCAAGTCGATTTTGCATCACCATAGATCTAATTGCAACCATCTCCGTATTAATCATTATAAAACCTCCAGCAGTATCCGTTGCTAAACGATCAACCACTGTAGACAATTTGCATATTTTCCTTGAGTTCAGAATTATTCCCACTGAAGGTATCAATGCACCAAATATATCACCTACAATTTCTGAAAAACTAGCTCTTTTACTACGTATTAACTCATTATTGTTTTCATTGCTTCTAGTGTTTCTTTTTACGTGGTATATCTTTGGAAAAACTATTCCAAAATAACAACTTCCATACCACCTTGCAGGAAGCCTAAAGTAAGCCTTATTCCCACATACATAATAGATTCCAGGAAAAACTGAATCTGTTCCTCCTTTGAGTCCCCAACCTCCAATAATTAAAAAATTGTGTTCACATTCACTGGTACCGATGAAAACATTGTTATAATCAGTCTTTAACCTATGAAGACAAATTTTCCCTTTCTTTACGAAATCCAGAGCCATTGCAGCTTGAGCTTTACCAGGTGTATAACTCCCTTCCTTCTTCGCCCAAGGTGGCAACTGAGCCTTATGCTCTGAAGCTTTCTTTTGAAAATCATGTCTTCTATCTTCTACTAAATTCAAAAATATCTTTTCTTCTTCTAGTAAAGAACATGTTAGATTGTGTCTATGTGCATGTGTTATGTCTATCGATTTCATTGTTAAGAAAAACTCTCCCATAAACTGTGCGTTTTGACTAGTAAGCACTGGGTTCATACTCTTGCGAATCGGAACCTCAGAAAATATCACATCTAAGTTTGAATAATAATATTGTAGCCTACCTGTTCTATAAAATAAACTTGTTAATACACTACATGAGATGCCATATGTCAGTGGTAAATGATGATATGTTAATCCTTCCGCTACTGATTCAGGTAACTTCATACAGACAATTACTAACTTCCATTGTGTCTACATACTGAAATAATAACTTTGTGAAAACATTTAAACTAGTGTCGTTATCAGCTATTTCATGATGAATTTCTGCCTCATCTTCTGCCATTAATTCTACTCTATTGCCCTTCATGTTTGCTGTCCTCCCTTTAGTTTCATTATTTATTTTCTTATCTATCATCATAAGATAAGGAATTGCTTCAATCAGGACTAACCATACTATAAGCACCAATACTAGACTACATATGCATATTGCACAGCATTTCCTACAACAATTTCGTTTAGGTCTCCCAGTAACTCTATCATCAGGCATTTTTCGACAAGGAAGATTGCTCTTCTTATCTCTTCTTCTTTTCTTTAGATGATTCTTTTGTTTAGTCAGGGTGGTCTTGTTTCTTCTTCGTATGTTAGTTCTGCACTTGTTCCTTCGCCACCACTGTCACTTGACTCTGAGCTTTCAAAATCTTCAAGAATGATATAAGTCCAGTCAGGACCTTTGAATTTGTTATTCACAAGTCTCAGTCTTTTACTTTTTCTTTTTCCTGACTTTTTCTCTTGTTCAGTTTGACTTGTTACTTCAGGTACTTGTTCTGGATCTTCACTTCTGGTTGTTATGTGGTATTTTACTCTTTTGATGACACCTGGCCAATGATCTCCTTTTCTTGTTTTCTTTGTTGGCACTGTTTCTCTGTTTACGTCTTCAAAGATCTCGTTATTTTCACTGCTCAATACTGTTTTGTTTTCTTTTATTACTGTTTCTTTTGTGTGTTCTTTTTCAGGTCTGATTGGTTTCTTTTCAGTAGCGCCACAATGACTTTCAAAATGTTGGCTTTGTTCCTTTTTTATTTCTTTATGTTCATTTGTATTAACCCCTTTTTCTTTAGTGAATTCTTCTTGATCTAACTGCTTCTGATCAGGGCTTATTGCACTGTGAACTTCTGCAGCCTGACCTGATTCTTCTAAACCTGTCTTTCCCTGTGTAAAGTCAATTAAATCTTCACTGTTTTTAGTCCAATTTTCTTTCCCTATCTGATTTAGTTCAGGATCTTTTACTATCTTTTCTTCTTGATCCTGAACTTCTTCTTCTTCACCTATCTGATCTTCTTCAATTTCTTCCAATTTTGTTTGATTTCTCGTTCTGTAATATACTTCAGGAACTTCTACCACTGGTATCCAATCCTGACTTGTGCTCGGTTGTTCTCCGTCAGCTTCTCTCGAACCTCTAACCTGAGATTCCTCAGCTGGGCAACCTTCAGCTTCTTCAGTGATTGGCGTTGTCTGTGGATTCTCTTCTTCAGGTTCTGGTACTCTTTTTGTGTGGCTTACATGAATCCAATTAGGAAATCTTGCACACTTCACTGCTGTATTGGTGGTCAATATGACTTGACAAGGTCTGCTCCACCTGGGTGATAGACACGTTTCTCTGGTGTGATTCTTCACTACCACCCAATCACCAGGATTCAGATCATGTTCTAGTTCAGGCTGCCTGGAAACTGCGTCTTCTCCAACCTGATGAGAGACAGAACACACTAGGTCAGCCAATCCTTTGCAATAATCCAAAACCATATCATCAGATATATTCACCAGTTTGTTTGTGGGAACATGTGTTTGTCTCATTGCACTTCCCATCATTATTTCGTGGGGGCTCAATCCTGTCGTTCTGTCAGGTATACTTCTGAGTCCCATCAAGACAAGTGGCAATGCGTCTGGCCACTCTAATGATGTTGATGCACACATTTTTCCCAATCTTGACTTGATAGTGCCATTTAATTGTTCAACCACTCCAGAAGCCTCTGGGCGATATGCACAGTGCAATTTCTGCTTGATTTGAAATGCTTCACAGATTATCTGGATCACTTCGCTATTAAAGTGTTTTCCTCTATCTGATTCCAAAGATACTGGGAAACCAAACCTAGGTATGAGCTCACGTAACAACAGTTTTGCAACTGTAATACTGTCATTTCTCCTAGTAGGATAAGCCTCCACCCACTTTGAAAACAGACACACTATGACTAGTACATATTTTAGTCCTCTGCATGGGGGTAACTGTATGAAGTCGAACTGGAGTCTTATAAATGGACCCTCTGCCTTTCCAATTTTCCCAAACCCAATTATCGTTTTCCTGCCTGGATTATGCATTTGGCAAGTTAGACATCTCTGGCAAAGACTCTCTGCAACAGCCCTGAATTTGGGATTGTACCAATTTTGTCTGAACAGCCTAATCATTGCATCTCTCCCTATGTGTGAGTCTCCATGGTGCATTCTAGCCATTTGTGAGAGTAAACAGTCTGGCATGACTGGTCTGCCATCTGCACTGATCCACACTTCATCTTCTCCTCTTTGGGAGCAACCCACTTTGATCCACAAATTCTTCTCACTTTCATCAACCTCATCTTGCAATTTCTTCACTTCATTCCAAGTTTCAGGTGGCATATACAGCATAAGTTGGCAGCTGATTCCCATTCTTTCCACCCTCTTATTGACTGACGTTCTGGTTTTGGCACAATGTTGAGCCACCAAGTCTGCATATCTATTGCCGACTACCACCCAGTCATCTCCTGACTGGTGTGCGGCACATTTCACCACAGCCAATTCTTTTGGTGATTGTATTGCTTCTAGCAATTCCCTTACAAATTGTCCATTTTTAATGGGGGATCCTGAAGAAGTCATGAAATCCTCTGCATCCACAGTTGGCCAAAATCATGCACGACCCCGTAACCATATTGACTATCAGTAAATATGGTCACTCTCTGATTCCTCCCAATTTTGCAAGCTTTTATCAAAGCAATCAATTCAGCTACTTGTGCAGATTTGACTCCTGGTAAATAGGATGCTTCAACTATTCCAGTTAATTCACATACCGCATAGGCAGCAGTTAGTTTACCATCTTCATGTCTTTGACATGAACCATCGACAAATAGCTCCCTGTCTGGCTTTTTAAGAGGCTGTTCCTCTATGTCTGGGCGTGGTTTTGTACATAATTCTGTAATTTGTACAGAATCATGTTCATCTTCTTCGTCATCTTTATTTGTTTCATGATATGGGTCTGGCAATAAAGTTGCTGGATTTATTATTGTACACCTTACCATGGTCACATTTTCAGCACCCATTATTATCCTCTCATATTTAGTCAGCCGACTAGGAGTAAGATGCTGAGTTCGGGTTCTTGTCAACAGAATGACAACTGCATGTGGAACATACACTTTTACAGGATGTCCCATCACAATTGACTCGCTTTGTTCAATGCTCAAACACGTCGCTGCTACTGCTTTTATGCATCCTGGCAACGCGGCTGCTACTGGGTCCAATGTAGCAGAAAAATATGCTATAGGACGTCTGTCTAGTCCATGTCTCTGAGTTAGGACAGAAAGTGCACAATTTTCTCTCTTGACAGAATAATGCGAATTCTCTTTTATAATCAGGCATGCCTAAGGCAGGTGCTGAACAAAGTGCGTTTCTCAATTTTACAAAATCTTCTACACTTTCATCCTCCCATTCAACAGGGTCCTTTGCTTTCTTTTTCGTCATCTTAATTAAGGGTTTAGCCAACATGGAAAAATTTGGTATCCATTGTCGACAGTATCCTACTATTCCTAGGAACATTCTCACTTGTCTTTGAGTTACAGGCATTTGCATTCTCTTTATTAATTCTACTCTTTCAGAGGTTACTCTTCTTTTTCCCCTCTCAATTTGGTGTCCCAGATATTTAACAGCTGTCCTGCAAAACTGGTATTTTTTAGGTGAGACTTTATGTCCTTCCTCAGCCAAAAGATTTAATAATGCTATGGAATCAACAACACAGTCTTCTCTGGTGGTCGAAGCTACTAACAAGTCGTCGATATATTGAACTAAAACTGAGCTTCCTGGCATCACTAGTTTTTCAAGGCACTTTTTCAGTATCTGATTGAAAATTGAAGGACTTTCTGTGTACCCCTGAGGAACACGGTTCCACACATAGACTTTGTTCTCAAATTTAAATGAGAAAAGATACTGGCTGTCTGGATGCAATGGTATTGAAAAGAATGCTTGACACAAATCAATTACTGTGAACCATCCTGCATTCCAAGGGATCTGGTATAGAATTACTGCAGGATTTGGTACTATGGGACAACATGGTTCTACAATCTTATTTATTTTCCTCAGATCCTGAACAATCCTATATTTTCCACTAGGTTTCTTTAGTCCCATGATTGGTGAATTACATGGGCTACTCATTACTTCTTTTAGGATGTTTTGTTTTTCCATTCGATTGATTTCTTCAATGACTCCTGCTTTTACTTCTGCACTCATTTTGTATTGTTTAGTATTTGGGAAAATTGCACCTTCTTTTACTGTAATTTGAACTGGATCTATTTTTGCCATAAGTCCTACTTCTTTTCCGGTGAAATCCCATACTATTGAGTTTACTGTACCTTTTAATTCTTCTGGCAACTCATCTTTAGTTATCAGCGAAAACATTTCATCTATTTCTGTACCTTGTTTTGCAACCATAATTTTATAAACATGGTCCTCATCTGGTGTCTGAACTGCCACACCATCCGGCGTGCAGAAAATTGTACAGTTCATTTTGCACAATAAATCCCTACCTAATAAATTTACTGGGCTAGAATCGCACACTACAAATTGGTGCATTTCTCTGAAGTTTCCTATTTTGACTTCCATTGGTTCTGTAAGAGGTGTTCTAATTCTTTGATTAGCTACCCCTACTACTTGGATATCTTCACCAGAGAGAGGAAGGTCTGGGATGTCTGCTGATCTCACAGTAGACCTGGTAGCACCAGTGTCCAAAAGGAAAGTAATATCATTACCTTTCACATTTCCTTCAACATATGGACCAGACTGATCTACCTGTAAGGATGCGCCAAGTATGCACTCCTTCTTCCCCTCTCCTAGGCACCGTCATGAGTCGAATTTACAATAATTGTCCTGCAAAAGAAATTGTGATGTCATATAATCATTCTTACCACTCCCTCCTGGGTATCCAATGTCTGTACCATGTTTTGCTCTGCTTACATTACCCTGAACGGGTGGAGGTGGTAATTGACTCTGGGGATTTACACCCTGTTGTGAGTCATTCTGCGTCTGTGGATTTAAGTTTTGATTTGGGCCATTATTATTCCGAATCTTTTTACATTCATCCTTCCAATGCCCCAATTTTCTGCAACCATGACAAGGAAATTTCTTTTTAGCTTCTTCTCTACTCATTCGTCCTCTAAATTTTCCACCATTTCCCGTATCACCACTCGTTCCAGAATCTTTTCTTGGATTTTCACTCAGATTTTCCAAATTAATTCCCTGCTTCTCTGCCATTCTCACCTGAGCCCACATCACTTTTTCCTGCAATTTCTTGTGTCTATCCTCAATATCGTCTCCACAATATTTTGCATACTTCAGAATCTCATCTATGGGCTTTCCCTGCCAACACAGCATATGTTGTTTAATCATCTGGCAAATCTCTGGCTTCAGACCGTAAACAAACCGATACACAAACTGACTCATGTTTTTGTCTCCAATGTCCTCGAATCCACTATACTGTTTAAACACCTGCAATAAACGCTCATAATAGGAATGTACTGTTTCACTAGCTTCTTGGGTTGTTCGATCTATTTTCACCCAATCTGTTTCTTTCGGGGGTATTTTCCCTTTCAGGTATGTTATCACCTGCTGATACTTTTTCATCACATCATTTGACGGGGCACCTGTTTTCGGATCTCTAGGATATTCATCACTAGGCCAATCGACTGTGATCTTACAATCTGTCCATAAATCGGCAGGTACCACTATGTCAAACAAACCATCTAAATCCTTCAACAATACCTTTGACACTTTCACAAACCTTTCAACCTGCTTGTACCATTCAATTGGTTTTTCTCTCAGCTTTGGAAAATCATTTGTAAATGATAAAATATCCTGTCTGCTCCATGGGACATGTACATATCCTCCTCCCGCAACTTCTCGCATTGGATACATCTGGTCTGCTTTTCCTGCTTCCTTCATCACATATTCTGATGCTGTTCTACTTGTTCGTGCTTCTTCCTTTTTCTTGGCCCATCTAGATCTCCATTTATCTAGATCTCCCCATTTTTGTAAAACTAACATTAATTCTCTTATTTGTAGTCTTCTTCCAGATGCATTCATATTTTCTAAATCTTTGTCTGCAAATTCTGCTCTATAGGGTTTCTGTAATACTTTTGATCTCCCTATTTCGATTCCCATCTGTAATGCTAAGTTGGACAATTTTTCATGGAATATCTTTACATTTCTAGTGATACTCCTGCACAAGAATAATAATTCTTCTTCATCATAGGTATTCAAGCGTTCTACTCCTACATTTCCTGCTATTATTTCTTCTAATTCAACTTTCAATTTATGGATATCCAGTACTTTTGGAGGTGTGCACTGTTTAACTGACCCTTGTACCCATCTTTCTAGATCTTCAGGTGTTACTATGGTAGCACTTTTTGCTCCTGATGAAGTTACTAAACTTACATCTTTTGAACCTCCAGGCACATCTTTTCTTGGAGTACTATTTACAGAACCTCGAATAGGCAAATCCATAAGTGATATTGTGGATTCACAGTCACTAAATTGATCCTCAATTATAACTGGAGCTTCAGGTCTGGGATTACTCACAGGAGTAGGTGCAAGTATGGGTTGAGGACAATTTCCCTGAGTACCATATAATGGAACTACTGGACCAATTGTTACTGGTATGGTCAACGAATCAGGATGTACTTTTATCTGAGTTATTTTCTGTATTAATTCTGTTCTGGTCTTTTCTAGGGCTTCTTTTTCTTTGTCATGAAGTATTCTAGTCGGGGTGAACTCATGCATTACCTTTGGTACCATGGGAGTTTGTGGTGGTGCACTAGGAGGACATCCACATGTCCCTTCCTGATATGGTGGGGGATTTCTTAACATTTCTTCCATAAATTCGTCTTCTGAATCCTCATTTCTCATTAAATGTTTTGTCTTTTCCGTACATTTCCCTCCTGATTTCTCTCCTTCTGTGAATAATGGATACAGTCCCTCTGTAATCATTGTCCTTCTCCATTGTTTCATCTGACCCTCTCTCGACTCACGTAAATATCTGGGATAAAATCCTGGATAACTCCTAATACTTCTAGATCTATCCCGCTCAAATGCCTCGGTTTCCCATTCTTCTAGAGCTTCGTACTGGGTTAATCTAGGTCTGGGTTCTAAGTCATTCATCCTCAATCTCAAGTTCTGAAGAATTCGCCCATTGAACGTGCCATTCTGGGGAAATGCTAATACTCCATCATTTTTGGTGTATTCTATCCAATTTTCCATCCTTACACAGGTATGATAACCTCTCTCCATCATCATAAATGATGCTGGCGTTTTAGCTGGTGGAATAATAATTCCTTCTCTAGTTTTGATTGGTTTGTCCTTTTTAAAATAATTCTTAATCTTTTGTAAGAATGACATTTTTCTCTTTTCTCCGTACATTCTATCTAATCTTCTGTGTACAAAATTATATTCTGCAAGACCTAGGAATCTCCTATCCGGACGAGTTCCTGTTAAAGTCGGATCACGTTTTAACATGCAATCCTTATCCACTAAGAATTTTGCTTCTATATTTTCGACCAATCAAATGTCTGCTATCTTTTATTTCCAAGCCAATCCTTGCACGGATTTTTGGTGACGTTTCTCTGTCAACCCCTCCTTTACAATCTGCTCCTTTCTGTCCTCGCTGGTTTAACCAATCCCAGCGCGGCACCTGTGACGTCAGTACTACTCCTGACTACTGACCCCTCCTTTACAAGGGTTTTTTTCCACACCCGCTGTTTCAACCTACCAGAGCGCGGCGTTTTGTGACGTCAGTTCCCTCTTCGGCAACTGACCCTCCCTTTACAAATTTTACGCAAACTTATTTTCTCTATAAATCTTAATTAAATTTCAGTAACAACATAAAACATTCGCTATCGTGCCAGTTTCCACTAATTTCGAAAAAGATAGTTTCTTCCACACTTTAGTAAAACTTTTCCGTTTACTAATACATACACTACGAGTAAAACACTTCCGTCTACTCTTCACACAAGCTCCAGAAGTACCTGTTACTTCTCCAATGTTACCCTTACTAGGTGATATAACATCAAATTTTTATCAGCATACCCTTTTTGCTATTACTCACACGCATAGAGTCCCTAACGAGTACTTGAAGTCCTGCTTAACTTCTCAGTACTATTTCTGCCTGACAGATAACCTCACTGCAGTATGGCTTCCACTTGCCACCCACTATTCTTTTTACCTACCCCGGGGTATTCTGGACAACATGTAACCAAACTCAAAAATAAGCGGATGTTAATTCATAAAAATACAAATAAACTTCTCATTACCCAATTAACAAAGAGTAACAACAACCGTCCTCTGCTTACCAGAAAACTGATACAGCGCAATATTAGCCAACAGCATTCATACACCATATACTCACTTGGGCCCATACATTCACACTACACTAATACTTACGCTGGGTGTCAGATGTACTCTTTTATCAAAGTCCCTGCTACCAATTACCTTCTGATTGAAGAGTAATAACTTACCAATGGATCCTTTGCTAATTGGGAAGTTTAAAATGAGTGACATTCATTATAGTACATAATCCTGAAATAACCACTGAGTCAGGAAGTTTTAAAATGTTTATCTAAAGTTTTAGCAGAGTAAAATACAGAAAACACGGTACTTGATTGAAACACCCAAGAAAAAGCATAGAAATGATTTTGCTAATAAATGACGGTGTTTAAGGAAGAGGAGAAGATAGAAACAGCAGCGCAACTAAAGGTTGCAGTATAATTACCTAAAATGCGAAAACCAAGCCCCTTAGCCAAGGAGTTGGAAAAGATAGGACCCAGGAAGGATGAAGAGTAAAGACTTCTTCCAGGATCAGGACAGGACCGGTGACCTCTCTACAACGACGCCTGCGCCGTTCCCCTCTCTGATACTCGACTTCTCTCGATTCTCCTGTCTAATGGACTCCGCCGCCCCTCCTCAGGACCTCTTCCGGACAGAAATTCAGTCAGCAACCGATCAGCTGGGCAGTCTGGAGTTGAGAGCGCTCTGGCAGTATGGACGCCTGTTCTTCATGAACGCATGCTCTTCTGGAATCCTGCTCTGACTAATTTACTAATACTATATTCTATTATACCCTTCTACGCCCATGTACCTCCCCTTAATGTTGCTAAAATATGGGACCACTACTTCTGATTGGACAGGGACAGGAGGTGGATTCTCGCACCATGTCAATTTGGCCTAAATTGTAAAGCCTATTGTCTTTATGTTCCCTCCCCTTCAAATTAATACATTCGCTTTATTTCCCACCCGTCTCATGACAAATGTTATATATTTTACAGGAGAAAAGTAACAATTTGTTCCGCCGGAAACATTGGGTACATCATCTTCGGCCAATAGGTCGTGGCCTTGGGAGACATCCAAGTTGACTTCACTTGGCAGGCATACAGGACACATGCGCAGAACCCTCTGTCTCTCGAGTTTCAAAACACCAACCCAGGCCCAAGTTTACGAATTACTAAAAGTGCAAGAAGAAAATATTAAAATCACAAATAAAAAGTTTCACTGTATACCCACTTTCCCTAACTCTATTCCCATTTAATCATAATACTATCCTGCATTAGTAGCGTTAAGAAAACGACAATTTAATAATGACATAAGAGCAAGCTTAAGCATGTGAAAACATTTAGCGGCCATTTTAATACACACTGCGCAGAAGCAGAAGTTTCCCACCAAGCAAAGAAAGACGTCACACCATGTGATCAGGTTGTGACATGCGCAATAAAGTCCCGCGCTTTTAGTGGCCATCTTGGTTTATGGACAAGCGTTATTCATTAGTAAAACACATAGGCAAGCGTCTATCCCTTTCGTGTTTGTGAATGCAAGAATTAGTATTGACAGTACAAATTTTAATATATTAATACTATGAGGAAGATTGCATACAAGCAAGTTTCAATTTTGAAACCTTGCTCCATCAATACCTTTGGCCACTTAGGGATTTATATTAAAAACATAAAAGCGCATGAAAGGAATGCTTGCAATAGTTTACCACTAGCAATTGCTCTGGGTATCATTCCAACCTTTCTTTTTCACCCAGTGAGCCACTCTAGATAAAGGCTTGCCTTATGCAGATCAGTACTGGCCCTTCTCCTCATGGGAAGAGACCATACTGATCAGCCAAGGGATACCCTGTCGAGATTCAAAGGACTAGATAGACTGTTGGCGGAAAGATGTTCTATATGGATGACCCCCCACATCATACACGTTCAGAAGAAAACACAAGCTAACATAGACCACCTGATCAGGGAGCTACAGCTTGGATCCTGTGGCACAGTGAGCAAGGGACACAAGTCTGGCCTTACATTTTGCCACTTAGGGGATTACATCAAGCACGCAAACAGTAATTGGAGGAATACTTGCAAATAGTCTAAACCAACTGACCTGCAAATAATCTACACCATTGGTAATTGCTCTGTGTAGCCTTCCAGTTCAGGTTGGACTGTTCCCATGAGGAGCAGAGTCAGTACTGATTTGCATAAGACAGGCCTCTATAAGGAGTGGCTCAATGGGTAAAAATCAATAGGTTGAAGGAAGGCAGCACTGGCATGCTGGAACAACTTTGGATGGGCAGCTTGGTTTTGGTAACTTACAGGTAGAGAGCCTAACCAGACTCCAGCTTACCGGGAAGGATGGCAATAAACAACCAATGTTGCTTTCGTTTGGCAGTAAGGGGAGAAGGTATTATAGCAGTCAGATGTGAATATACCTTACTTCATCCATGGTTGAGTGGCTGCAATAAAGGACAAGTTAAGAATACTCTAAGACAGGCTTCTCCAACCAGTAGCTCTCCAGCTACCTGTAATTAGCTCTCCTGTGTTCAGCCTACTAAATTAGAAGCTTTTTATTCATTTAACTAATATGTCTACTAGAATTGAAAAGTTTGTAATTGAGGTAAAAAAATGTATGCATTTTCAGAAATAAACTGATGCTTGGAGAAAAATGTCTGAATTTTTAAAATGTATTTACAGCTGAGTGATAAATCATGCAACGTTGGGTAGACATATTACTAATGTTATTACCTTTTCTTTACATTACTGCTGGCAAACAATCCTAATGCACTATGGTGGTCACTGCTGGTGAGCTTGCATATGGTGGTCACTACTACAACACTTAATATTAGTAGCTCGGGATGACTTTAATTGAACATAAGTAGCTCTTATTGCTCTTGGAGCTGCGACGGAGACAGATTCTTAATTTTATTGGATATTATGGGTCTTTCATATAGCACAATTAAAGACATCTCCCTTGCAGGAGTGACTGAGACCATGGTTTACGGTGTTAGCAGTATATCCTATATTTTAATGTTAGTGGATTTCAGACAGTTGGTTTGCATTCTTTTGTTGTAGTTTGTGCAGCAGAGTTTCTCTTTTCTTTTAGGGATGGCCAAGACACCAATATTAACAAGACCTTTTCAAAAGACAAAAGTGCCTTCGATGAACGTAGAACTTGTGAGACTCAGTAAACTGCGGGATCTTTGTGCAGTCCCACGTGACAAAATTCTGTTCGTGGCTGCTAAGGCATTCAGCTGTCCCAGGTGAAACCTACACACGCGGGGGTAGAGCACTCATCATGGAAGACAACACAAGTCAACGAATTTACTTGACCAAAACAATAAAAAAGAAAATAAATATTGGACAATGCTGACATCTAGTGGTGAAAGGAACAGCTCTAAAATAAAGTTAGTACATGGCTCCCAAGGCAAAGGGGCCCGATATTTCTAGTAGCGAAGAGGATATGCCCTTTGAGCCCGACATCAAATTCAACAAAATGAAGTAGGAATCATTGGAAGCGTTGCCTTCATATATATTCTATTTCGGAATTGAAAAAGATGGAATTCGTGTCCGCAATGCTTCTGAAGAACAAGTCAGTTAAGAATCCGAAAACAGTTTGTAGAAGTCGCGTCTCCAGAAGTGAATTGTAAGGGGGGCCCTCATTGAGCCACAGATTAAAGTGCTGGGACCACTTACAGTTAAAAAATATACATATTTTTATGCAGCTGTGTGTTTGCTTAGAATGTATAAACTTGACTTTGAATGTGTGTATAGCGATATGTATCTTTAAATGTATATAGAGAGAGTGAAGCGACAAAGCGCGACAGCCTTAGCGGTAGCAGATAACGTATGGAGAAACACGTTACTTTTCAGCTCTCTGGGCGCACTGAGTGCGTGGTCGAGGCTTCCTCCTTTTGTTCTAGCACCGTGACCTCAAACGTGAAATCAGAGCGTACGTGCGCGTCTTCATGACGTCATAGGGTGTGACCCCAGTGACGTCCTAGAGTCCTCCAAAACGACTACAATTGCGTAACAAGTTAGAACAAGATTTAAACTCCTAACCTAGGGTGACCAACTGGCATGGGTGCAAATTCAGGACAGTGAGTGTAAAAATTCAGGACAAAGGGTCAAAATTTAGGACAAAACTTCAGGACAGAAGGTCAAAATTCAGGACAAAAATTTGAGACAAAACATACGTTTTACAGACTTATCAGAGGAGGTTGCACAATAGTATATAAGTAAATAGACAACCAAAATAAGTACAAGTCAAAATGAGTCTATATTAGGTTGAGACAATCATACACTTCACAGTTTTTCAGTATGCGCACAGCTTTGCAAAGCGACATCAGGCCCTTTCTGCAATCGCGATTTGTGCTAATGTAACAATCAACATTAAATAGTATTACTTTTAAATGTACAGTGAAAACGCTGTTCCAATCCCATGACATTAAGAATCACTTCGCTGAATAACCCATTGTATTAATGTTTACTCAGAACTCTTTTACCTTGCACCTTATATTTATTAAGGGATAATATTTTCAGGGACATCAGAAACTGAACTGAATACCATTTTAAAAGTGGTTATCACTTCTACCCTTCACAAAAATCCACCTTGACAATGTGGTAAATGACCTATAGATGGAGGCCTTGCACAAATGATTGCTCTGCCTCCCACAGTTATTTTATTTTTATTTTCTCCAGCATGGCTCCAAGACAAAAGCAGAATGCCTTGCCTAGTCTGATGCAGGAGAAGGCACACCGCATGCTGTCACTACATTAGGGCCCATTGTCATTCTATATGCGATAATCAGCTGCAGTCTCAGAATGACAATGGGCCAGTTCACAGTCTTTGCGAGGTCCGGGAGAGGCTGCTGCAGGCAGCCTCGACAGTTTAAAAGAGAAGTGCGAGAGGCCCAGAGTGAAAACTTTTAAACTCATGGGGCCTCTCGCAGGGGAACAGCATAATGTAGTGTCTTGCTTTAAGAGCAGGTAGTTCTTTGACTCTGTGTGGAATGTAGAACCCTTAAGTTGCTAAGCAAGGCTGTGGAACTGTTCAGTTGACAGTTGCCAGTCTTCAGTGTTGGATGGGGTCTCTAATGCCTTTGACTTAATAAAGACTACATATACCCTACTTCTCCTGCCTCCTGTGTTCCTGAGAGGATGGATCTTACATTTGGCGACGAGGATGGGATAAGAAGAAGACCCACGCTTACCTACAGGAGACCCCAACACACCATTTTGTAGAAGACTCTTCCGTGTGAACAACGTGCCCTGCATGCCTCATCTTTTTCAGAAGGGAAGACAGACGTCTTGTATCCTGTGCTCGTGTCTGTCCAAACACTTGTGAGGCCTGCTTCTGGTGAGGTGTGTGTAAGTAACATTTTCCACGGATGTGAAACCCGCTGCTGCGCGCTACTTCTTTGTTTACTGGCGTTGCTATTTAAAGCGTGTGAGGCAGAACAAGTTGCGAAGAAACTGGTGTGGCATGATTTTGTGACTTTTAACACGAAAGTGAGCCCTGCTGCTGCGCGTGATAAACTTACATCGTAGCACGTGAAGAGTAACTGGTTGACGAGTAATCATCTGTGTTGTTGCTCGTCACTTAGCAACCATCCCTCGTGTACCCTCGCTTCCTCCTTGTCTCTTGCGGTGCTAACGTCTTTGTGTGACGTCCGCTCCTAATCTGACGTCCGCTTACAATGTGAGCAAGATTCCATCTGGCTTCAAGCATGTCACGGAGCTTCACCGCTGACACGCACAGCGCCTCTATGTGTGTCGTCCTTGTCGGCTCCGCCATTTTTGATTGGGATCCTGCGTGTCACGGAATTTGACCGCTGACGCACAGCACTTCCTAGCTTGGTTTCACTTTGTAATCTTCCTGATATCTGAGTGACATTACGCGTGTCATCGCAGCTTACCGCTGATACGCATAGCATTTCTTTTGGGAATCAAAGTATTCAACTGGCATTACGAGTGTCACAGTGAATCACCGCTGACACACACAGGCGTGTCAACGCAGTTTACTGCTGACATGCACAGCATTTTTTTTGTGGGATTTCTTCTCATTATGATCCAAGTTTTCAACTGGCTTTGTGTGTGTCACTGTGTATCACCGCTGACACACACAGCATTTCATCTTCAGTCTCCTTCTGTGCCTTGCGCACTGACTCTCGCTGACACACACAGCATACCAGCATCTGCATACGGTGCTGTTCTTAATTTTGCGCATAGTTTAACGGTGGCATCCCCTTACTTACTTACTGGTTCCATTATAACGGTACAGGTACAGTTGCAGGTACGGTTTCTGTATAACAAAATTTCACACAGTTATTTAAATTTATATTATTCTGTTTTATTTCATCTTTACATCTACACATGTAAGAGCCTGCCTTTGGTGCACGACTATACGATATTTGTAAAGTGTGTTATTTATATTTACCCTCTGTGTCTGTGTGTTCTAAGTTATTCCATAATGCAAAACGTACCTGCGCCTCCCTTTTTCTTATTTTCTCCTGGTGAGCCTGCCCTTCCGTGGCTGAAGTGGAAGAAGGTTTTTAGCCATTATGCTAGGGTCTGTGGTACGTCTCTCAGTGCTGAAAGAAAAACATCTCTATTAATGCATTGTTTGGGTTCTGAGGGGCAAGAAGTTTTCGAGCACCTTCCTGAACTCTCGGATGGGGATGCCACGGGTCTAAATGAATTTGAGATCTCTATAAAAAAACTGGATTTGCATTACCTTCCTAAGATTAGCACTGTCCTTGAAAGGTACCATTTCGGAAGGAGGATGCAGAGACAAGAAGAGTCTGTGGAGCAATACATTACTGAGTTGCGCAAACTTGCCGCCACATGCAATTTTGCAGCATCTTTGGATGAACGTCTTCGTGATCAATTCATGTTGGGCTGCAGTATTGAGAAAGCCAGGGATAGCTTATGGCAGAAAGACAATCCGTCTCTACATGAGGTCCTTACTATAGCTAAAACTCATGAACACTCAAAGGCATGTGTTGAAACAATTCGTAAAAATGAACCTTTAAAAAAAGAGTAATGAAAATGGTGTTTTGGTTATTGAGAAAGAAAAAATAACTAGACCCAAAATACCTATTAAGGTAAAGAACAAACCTGAAATATCCAAGACTTTCTCGGGCAAGTGCTTCAGGTGTGGCAATCCTGGACATATGGCCAATTTTAAAGCTTGCCCTGGTTGGAAAGTCACATGTAATGTGTGTGGACGCAAGGGACATTTTACAAAATGTTGCAGATCAGGTAAAGATCTAAAGAAGATCAGGGAAGTAGATCTCTATGAAAATGATTCAGATTCAGACGTGATAAACATCTGTCAAGTCAAAGGTTCTGGTGGTAATGGTCCGATGGAGGTCGTTCTAATTAATGATGTACCAGTAAAGATGTTATTCGACTCAGGGGCCAAGGTGACGTTGATTCCCAAGTCATTCTTTGAACAATATTTAGTGAAGAAAGTTGAGTTGTCCAAACCTGATATCAGACCAAGGGGTATGGCGGAGAAATAATCGATCTTTTGGGTTATTTTTGGGGAACAATCGACTTTAAGGGTAGAATTATCCCTGGAAAGGTATATGTTTCCATGAAAGGAGATTCACTCATAAGCTGGTTCCATCAACGTGATTTACATGTAATCTTGGACCCCAATTAGAATCCCTCTGTATGCTTGAAAGAAATTCCGTCTGTTAGTCAAGTTGGTGACGGATGGAAGCCATGGGTCAAAGAATTTTCCGAAGTTTTTGATAGTAAACTTGGGTGTCTTAAGAATTACTTACATTACATAAAGGTTAAGCATGATTCTGTACCAAAGGTTGCTAAAGTTCGGAGTGTGCCACTTTTAGCAAAAGAAAGCATGAAGGTTGAACTAGAGAAGTTGGTTGCCAACGGCATCATACAAGAAGTGGAAGCCATAGAGTGGCTTTCTCCTATCGTTATGGCCCGCAAGGCTAATGGCGAGGCCAGACTCTGTGTGGATTTGAGGGAGTTAAACAAGGCTGTGGTAGTTGATCATTACCCTCTACCCATCATCAATTAAATGTTATGCTCGCTAAGTGGTGCCAAATACTTTTCCTCCCTTGATTTGACTTCAGCATACCACCAGGTCAAACTACATCCCATCTCGCAAGATCTTACGGCCTTTGTGACTTTAAAATTTTTGAGAATGCCTTTTGGCCTCATTTCCGCTGCCTCTGTTTTTCAGAGAGTCATGGAGCGAATCTTGAGGTGTGTGGACGGAGTGAAAATCTACCAAGATGATGTCCTAGTGTTTGGGGGCGGACACCAAAGAGCATGATTGCAAGATGAGAGTTGTCCTAAAAAGGTTGTGTGATGCAGGTCTCACCTTAAGAGCTGACAAGCGCCGCTTTGATGTGGCAGAAATTGAATATCTAGGGCATTTGTTGTCACCCAATGGTATCAAACCTAAACCTGCTCTGGTCAATACTATTGCCAATCTCAGGGTTCCTCGAGATAAAGATGAACTTGTAAAATTCTTAGGGATGACTGAATTTTATCACAAGTTCATTCCCAATTTCGCAGGTGTTACGGAACATTTAAGAAATCTTTTTAAAAAAGGGTGTGAGTTTGTTTGGTGCAAGTCCTGTGATAAAGAATTTCAGAATTTAAAAGATCTGTTGAACAAAGCTCCAGACCTAGGTAGTTTTGACCCTAAGAAAGCATCCTATTTAATGACTGATGCTAGTTCAAAGGGTCTTGGTGCTGTGCTCCTTCAGAAATTTGACGGTGAAGAGAAAGCCATATTGTTTTTGTCTAGGCCTTTGAGAGCTGCAGAGTTCAATTATTCCATCATTGAGAGGGAGGCACTTGCCATATTTTGGGCCATACGCAAGTTGCGTAAGTTTCTGTGGGGCTGTCAGTTCTCGGTCTTAACTGATCATAAACCATTGAATGAGGTGTTTTCGAGGAAGGGTATAGATTTAGTGTCTCACCGCATTCGTAAATGGGTTGTAGCACTGCAAGAATTTGATTTTATGGTTTCATACCTTCCTGGTGCTTGTAACACCTTAGCTGGTTGTTTATATAGATTAGGTAACATGTGTGATGAAGAGGTTGCTGTTCAGGGTGAAGGTGAATGGTTTGGTGGTGAAGAACTTGATGAAGAAGTTGATGTCTGTCTCATCAGTGAGGGCATAATCTCTGAGAAAGAATGGAAGGAGCCGTTGACTAAGGATGAGTTGTTGCAGAGAGTTGTTTCTATGGTCTTGAGTGGGTGATGTGATAAAAAAGACTGTGGAGAAGAACTTAAAGGCTTCTGGCAAGTCAAGGAGGAGTTGTCTGTGGTTGACGGTGTTCTCTTGAGGGGCAGTAAATTGGTTCCTCCTCGTGATCTTTGGGAACGTTTGCTGATGAGTGCTCATGCTAGCCACATGGGAATTGTCAAGACCAAAGAGAGAATAAGGGAAGCTTATTGGTGGCCTGGTGTTGATGTCCATGTAGAAAGGGTTGTAACAAATTGCATTGAGTGTGCTGGCAGCGATAAGATTTTAAAATGTAGGACGCAACCCATGGTAAAAAGGAAGCAGTCTGATGGGCCCTGGAGTGACATTGCCATAGACATTTTAGGCCCAGTAAGAAGGAATACGCGTGATCGGTATGTGTTGGTATGCATGGATATGCACTCATGTAGGCCCGAAATTAAGATTGTGAACTCTGTGGAGTCAAGTGTTGTAATTGACTTTTTAGACGAGTTGTTTGAGAGGGAAGGTATTCCGTCTTCTTTGTTGTCTGACAATGGCGTCCAATTTACTTCCAAGATCTTTGATGAGTTCTTGTCTTCAAGAGGTATTAAGCACAAGAGAGCAGCTCTCTATCATCCTGAAAGTAATGGTTTGGTTGAGAGGTTCGTGAAGGTTTTGAAAGAATCTTTGCAGCAGGCTAATGTGTCAGGAGTAAACTGGGAACTAGCAATGTGAAAGAAAGTAAGAGAATATAGGTTTACTCCACATTCTTCCACTGGGGTTTCTCCTTTCCGCCTGTTCAAAGGAAGGGTGGCTAATGTTGAGGTTTGTCCTTCATGGGTATTGTCTAAGAGATCTGTTGTTGATGAGAATGTTGGATGTGTGGAAGGTTGGAAAGAGAAGGAGAGGCGGGTGTTGGAAAAACGTAAGGTTTGGTTTGATGATCGAAAAGCTGAAAAAGAAACAGTTGTGTCTGTGGGAGACTGGATCAAAATGAAGTCGCCCCACCTAAGTACAGGTAGTTCCAAATTTAGTAAACCTTTTAAGGTTATTAAGGTTTTTAGGAATGCCATTAAGACCAGTGATCACAGAGTTTGGAATCTCAATAGAGTATCGAAATGTCATGCCACAGATGTGTCTGATTCCACAGGTTCCACCTCATCCATGTCTCCTGTGGAGGGGAGCTTGAGACCTCACAGAGCAGTCAGACGTCCCGCCAGGTTGCAAGATTTTGTGTAAGGTTCCATGTTTTCTGTGCTTTGTTTCTTTATTTTCTTGGTTAACATATACTGTGGCAATTATACTCCTTTTTGGATGTTCACATTTTACTCTGTACAGTTGTTTAACGTTTTGGGGTTTATGTTATTATATATTAGGGGGGAGGTGATGTAGTGTCTTGCTTTAAGAGCAGGTAGTTCTTTGACTCTGTGTGGAATGTAGAACCCTTAAGTTGCTAAGCAAGGCTGTGGAACTGTTCAGTTGACAGTTGACAGTCTTCAGTGTTGGATGGGGTCTCCAATGTCTTTGACTACCTTCCTGAAATTCCCAAAATTACGGACGCCTTACGGACATCATATTAAAATAACGGACGGTCCATGAAATTTACGGACGGTTGGTCACCCTATCCTATCGAGGCCAAACTGCTAGCCCCGAACTGCTAACCCCTATGGATTTACTCACATTTGGCCTTAGTAGGTACCGGTGTCCTCGATTCTCTGCAGACTAGGTGCTGGGCCATAGCTGCCAAGGTTTTAGATTGCTATGTAATTGTATTTATATAGCGCTCACTACCCCTGACAAGCCTTTAAAGCACTTGACGCCGGGCAGCACATTGCTCCGAAACCCAAGGTTAATGGTTAGTGCCGTGTTATTGGTTACTGTTAGTTATTGGGGTTCGTCTTGTGCGCTCAAAGCAAACCATTCCATGCATTCATTTCTGTTTTTTATGGTGGACCAAAGTAATAGTGGTTAGTTGCAATCATTAGCAAGTGGAAGGGAAGGTGAGCTCAAGCACATGGTTGGTGGGATTATTGCAGGGGTTGGAGGAGATTAGGTAATGTTAGGTTGCATAGGTATGATTTTCAGTGCAAGGAAGAGAGATTGTGATCTTGTAAATGAGTTGTGGGAAATGTGCTGAGATAGAGAAAAGTCATAGGTGCATGTGTCAGACTAGATTTTGCACAAACAGAGGGGAGATATGCAGAGGATGGAAGGGAAAGAGAGAGATATTTGAAAAGAGAAAAAATCAAGGACAGGCGACATACAGCATTGACAGAATTCCACATCAGACATTTTGCAAATGTCATCTGCACAGCTGGGCTGGCTTTAGGGAATGAAGGAAAAAACAGAAAAGGCTTAGGTCCTATCACTACCTGGCCTGGACCTCTCAAATATAATACAACAAAGCATTGACCAGACAGGTTATTACTGGATTCTCATATATGAGCCTAGACAAACAATTCTAAGTTCATGTGATTTATTTCACATCACTTGTGTCTTATTTAATGCACATGTAGAAGAAAACATTCATTAGTGTCATAAGATGGATAACACATCATTCAATATACCATGCTTATGAAAACATTACAAAATTTGAACATTACAACAAAACCACATAAATGATGAACATAAAAGGAAACAAACGCCAATAGAATTGTGAGTGTCTTACAAATTTCCTTAAAACAGCCAGTCCATATTCAACACATAGAACACAGGCGGACAATTAGCAGTTCCAGAAGTCCTGCCTGTGTATAGGGCAAAGGGCTATACAATTATCATGAGGGTTGTCTGCCCACAGGGAAAGAAATTTCTTTTAACCAATTCCCATATAGCACCCCCAAAAAGTCATTCGTCTTTGCCCAGAGGTCAACGCGTTTCAAACCCTGGATGGTTATAGGGTTCTCCTCAGGACTCGGACTGGGGATCGGTGACTACAAAGCAAAAAAGGACAGAGCATGGTGTCAATAAAGTTGGGGACCCCTGTTTCTTGGTTACTAGAGTATGGTCAATTCCGATTAAAAAGTACCTGTTAGTATGAGTACTCTGACGCTTGTGTGTTGTGGCGTCAGCGGTAAGCCTGTTCGTTATTCACAGGAGCTGTAAGGACAAAGGTACATTGTGGGGACGCAGTGGTGAAAAATGATGATATTTGTAAGGATGGAAGCACTATGAGTTAAAAGGATCATACCCCGTATGTGTCCATGTTGCCATCATACCAATCTACATATAACGCTGCACTCGCATGGGAATTTTCTGAATGTTCCAATTTCCAAGTTTCCTGTACGAGGAAAGACCCATCTTTAATGTTACAAGTTGGGGCAAGCGTGCTCAAGTTTTGCTTCACTGTGTTATTTACTAAAGAAACGGGAATAGAGACAAGCCACACGCGCTGCTCTATAGCGCACGTCTCTTCTCTTGCCCACAAGTTCAATATTGCGTGTAACGGGGAACTCATACTAAAAAAATCAAGGCGGAAACAAGCTCCACGCGATATTCTGTAACGCGGGTCTTCTTCAATGGCCCACAGATACAATGTTACATTTAACGGGCCGCTCACGCTTCAATAAGCAGTAGCGCTTTTGAAATAATCACCGGTAACGTTCGTAATGGACCCCAATGGCATAAGCGGGCATGAGGCACTGCAGTGTCAGGACAGCCACATGACGTTGGGGCGGGGCTTGCTGGTCAAGCGTGGCTTGCCCTCCATTCTGCTGGGCAGCATTCATGATGATGGATATGTGCGAGTGACGGAGGTCAAGCTGGAAGTGGGTGCAGAAAATGCCAGTTTTGAGAAATTGGGTGATTGGTTGAGGGGTGTGAACCCTATTCAATCAACCACCACAATCCCAGTCAGGTTGAACCACTAAAGTCACTAAATTAATCTGTGCTTAACTCCCCAGTAGCTTGGCAAAAAAGCAGTCAGGCTTAACTTAGAGGCAATGTGTAAAGTATTTAAGCAACACCTAAACAGTAATAAAGTGAAAACACAACACAAGAAAAATCCCACACCAATTTAGAAAAATAGAGTACATTTAAAACAATTATTTCACATCAAAATGACAAAAATCCAATTAGTAGAATTGGAGTTATGAATTTTTAAAGTTTAAAGTAAAAACTAGCACTTAAAAGATCAAAGCGCTAACCATGGACATCTAGTCTCACGAGACCGGGTCAAAGTAAAAAAAATATGGCCGACCGCAATGGGGCACGAGTCGGATACAGAAAGTTGATTGGGCCAGACGCTTACCTTTGGACTTAGAAGACATTTCAACAAAAATGTTCTGAGCAGGTAAAGTTCAGCAAGCAAGGCTGCAGCCGGTATCCGAGGAGATAGTGGTATAGTTGGGGATCCGCTGGACGAAGTCACAGTGAAGATTTCTACATTTGGACTTAGTCTCTTTTTTGGAAGATGAAAATCTCCAGCGGGACAAAGCTGGAGGCTGTAGCCGACAAGAGTTCCACAAGTCCGGATACCCCTTTGGTGAAGGACAGCCGAACAGAAATTGATGCTACAGAGAAGAACGTAGCGGGAGCTGGTGCTAAGTCAGGCCGACCTGCATGTCACTGTGGGCAGATAGACGAGTCGGTTGGTCCCAGTCTCCTCTCGGTTCTCAGAGCAGGTTTTAGCCAAAAATGTTCTAAGTCCTAAGTTTTTGATTTTGGCTATCTGGGCACCTTTAACAGAACCACCAACGGTCCAGGACAGGAAGGGTACCACTTGGGAGGTTGGGTCTCACTCAGCCTGGGTCTAGGTATGGGTTCAAGATGGTTGGAGCCTTTTCTGTCCCTGAGGCTGTGATCAGGAGGCCAGCCAACTAGCCTTTGGAGTCATTCCAGTAGGCCTAGGTTCAGCAGTGGAACATGGCTCAGGCAACAGGACAGGCCTCTCAGGGTTCAAGCTGGGCTTTAGGAATCAAAGCAGTCAGCAAAGCAGTCTTCTGTAGTACACAGCAGGCCACAGCAGCAGGCAGTCCTCTTAGAGTCCTTCCACAGGTCCAGAAAGTCAACTGAAGAGTAGGTCTGAAAGTCCTATTTTTATACCTGGTGCTTCCTTTGAAGTAGGTGAAGTTTCTAAAGAACTCCCTCTTTGAAATGCTTGAAGTTTCCTGCCTTCCCTGCGCTGGTTGTCTGCATGAACAATGCAGGGGTGACAAATCTCTTGTGTGAAGGCAGGGCACAGCCTATACACTTGTAAGTGGGGCTGTGCCCAGGTCTGCGCCCCTCTTCCTTCCGGTGATGGCCCATTCAGGCACACCTAATCCCTCTATTGTGTGGCTGTCTGGGAGAAATAAACAAAGCCCATCTGCCAACTATACCTGGTCATATGACCCATGAAAAGGGTGCAGGCACCAAATAGGGCAGGAAATGCCAACTTTCTAAAAGTTTCATTCTCAAAATTGTAATTTAAAATCCAACTTTACCATTAAAAAGGGTTTTAAATTACAATTTCTCAGACATCAAACATGAAATGTTTACCCATGCCCAATCAAAGGTTAACACTTATTAAATATAATAAGGCAACCCCATGTTATCCTATGGGAGAGGTAGGCCTCACAGTAGTGAAAAACAAATTTAGGAGTTTTTCACTATCAGGACATATTTAAACTTAAAAGTACATGCCCAATCTATTAATTAGAATACACATTGCCCTATGGACTGCCCTGGCCTACCTTAGGGGTGACTTATATGCAATAAAAGGTGGAGTTTAAGGCTTGGCTAGGTGATTATATTGGCAAGTTGAATTGGCAATTTAAAACTGCAGTCAGGCTGCAACGGCTGGCGTGGGACATGTTTTAAGGGGCTACTTAAGTAGGTTGCATAATAAGTGCTGCAGGACCACTAGTAGCATTTAACTTACCTACCCTGGGTATATGGTATACCACTTTACTAGGGAATTATAAGTAAATTAAATATACCAATGAGGTGTAAGCCAATCTTACCATGTTTTAGGGAGTGAGCACAGGCACTTTGGCGGCAGGTTGCTTTCTCAGAGGCAGAGTAGAGGCAGACGCCACCTTGCCAGTTTGTTGCTCAGCCCAGGGAGGATGGGGACAGTGATCAATGTAATTACTGTTGCTTCGCGGGGGAGGAAGCTTGTGCGCTCCCTGCGGTATTGACCAGGGCCTACAGGTTGGGTGCACCGGAGCCAGCTCCTCCTCTTCGCTATTGTAAGGCACCTGGACTTGAGGTGCTTTTCAAATCTCCGTGCTACTGAGCGCGCATGTGGGCTTCCCCCTTTTATTCAAGTGCCTGTGACCTTGAACGTGAGGTCAGGGCATGTGTGCACGTCAAAATGACATCACTGGTCTGGTCATGACCCATTGAAGTACTACAAATATCTGCAGTCCGATGTTGAGATGTTAAACAATTTAAGCAAACAACACTGCTATTTTGATGAATGATTGTGTGTGCAAGGTCCTTGTCTGTTTTTCTGTGCTGGCTGCTGGCGCATTCAACAGTTGTGGTGGTGGGGACCTAAGGGGGCCAGGACAAACAGAGTTAGGGGCACAGACCCCATCTGGCCTCCCTTTCGAGACGCCAGTGGTTTGAAGAGTTAGCACTGTATCATCGCTTGTGAAAGTGGTTTCTCTAATGAGTTATTCCCGGATACAGGACTTCTGGCTTCTCCGGATTCAGGTGTGATCATTGAACTAATGAAACTACAAGAAACTTAGGTCTCTCTGTTCAGAGAAGCACATTAGGCTTTTCATTGGCTCACTGCCCCATAGATATTTGAATGATGGGGTTGATGATGACCTATGAATGCATCTTCCGTCCTGAAAAATACATGTCTTGCACATCCTAGGGTCTGGCTGAGGCTCTTCTTGCAGTAAATTGACAAGCATTTTTCAGTTAAACCATGTGTCTCAACCTCGCAAGTGCACTCGATTGGGACTAATTCACCCCAGCGTTCCTTTTTTGGGAGAAAGAAACAGAGCATCACGCTGAAACAACAAACACATATAAAAAATTCAAACCTACAAGCTTGTCAGTTCATGTTGTTTTTGGGTACTTATGATTCGTATCAGGGGTGCACTGGAATGCTTCTTAAATTTTAAACCACATGTGCATTACAGCAGAGTTGCATCTGGCAGGTCTGTTACGAGAACAAACTGTTCAGACTATCGGGTACCCAGGTTCAGTTAGAAATCAATGGGAAACAACCTTCACAACGCATGCATTACATCGCATTCCATTAGATCGCGGATTTTACAACGCAAGTCGTTACAACGACTTGCGCTGGATGGCGCTATAGGACAAGGAATAGTTTAATTTACTATCCAACACCTTCCCTACTGTACGTAGGCTGGAGTTGGAATAGTAAATTAAACTACTCCTAAGTCCAGCGCCCTCCAACGAAAGTCGTTGTAACGACTTGCGTTGGAAAAACCGCGATCTAATGGCATGCGATGTGAATGCATGCGTTGTATCGTCATACATTCGAAATCAATCCTCTCTCAAGGGCTATATGCCCATACAAAGGCCTCTAAAACAAAGGCATCTCTGATGCAGTTGCGCCTTGTCTACTGTTTATTAATCATGTGCCTGCGATTCTTGCCCACTGTTGGTGTCAATCCTCCTGAGCTGAGCAAAACATATGCACATTTGCCTATTCCCCCTTTATAGATCATGTTCAACATGTCTTCTCTAGGGCACTCATCCACTTTCCACACCTGTATTGTGTGGGTAATTTCTTTAGTGAATCCCACAGACACCTCGTTTTCTTCCCTTTACTCAATTTAGCATTCGTAAACTGTATAAAAGCACAGTTTATCCTTGAGAGAATCCGGCGATGTACACTTTTGACATTCATAAAAAAACAATAAACGGCCACATTATGGTAATAATTGACACACTTAAAGGAAACGAAAAAGGTTAGATAAAACACGAGAAACTTTATCTCAGTCTTTTCAAACCATAGTCGGCAGGCCGAAAAGTGACTATCTGCTTAGTTTTTTTTTTAATCTGGCCATTTTACGCCTGCACCGAAGCCCACTCCCAGGAGATGTCTGAGTGCCAAAATAATTTGCGCCATTGTAGGAAAGTGGATTATTATTTGAAGTGGACAAGTGTCCTCCTCAGAGGATAAGTCCATGACCTGCTAGATGTCACACAAATTAAATTAAATAAACCTGTTCTCAATCCCTGGAAACATGACACAGACCAGTCAGACTTAAATCATAAGCAATGTTCAAAGTATTTAAGCAGTGTAAACAATGGCGGAGGAGAGTCACCCCACTGCCTGGCTCATAGCCAGCAAATGAAAAATAAAACGATGTTCTTGCATCGTTTAATTTTGCATTTGCCGGCTCTGAGCCAGAGCTGTAGGGATGGCAGGGCCGAGGCATGGGAGGAGGAGTGCTACGTGCACTCCCTAAGTGCTCATGTGTGTTTGGCCAGCTGTCTCAGGCATACCAAAACACACATGCGCACTTAGGTTTCTCCAGCCTGGATGCATTGAGCAGCTAGGCTGGATAAACCCCCACAGACTCCCTTGCCTGAGAAGAGCGTCTCTGTAGCCCGCTTAGGCCAATCTCCGCGCTGCTCTGCTGCACGGGGATAGGACGGGAGTCTGTCCCAGGGGCTGCTGGGACCAGGAAGAGGAGAGGCGACGCGACGCTGGATGCGGCCAGCAGCTAAAGGTATGTTTTTTAAATTAAATATATTATTCCTAACACCCCCCGCATGACCAGACGCCCGCCCCCGCGCTCCCACCTCCTGCGTTCCCTACACTCGCCCCACCTCCCTTTGATGAGCCCCCCAAAAAAATGAATAACTGAGGGTGACCTTCCAAAAGCGGGTCACTTTGCAACAGCCATATATTAGGTAGTTCCAAAATGGATGACGCAAGAAGTATAATAAGCAATCTTTTTTGCACTGGAGAGAATGTTGCAGTGAGAGTTTAGCAAAGGTTACTAACTGTAATTCAGTGCGAAGCAGCATTGTCTGTGTCCAGGAAAGAGAAAAATAATGTTTGCACGATGCACTGCAAGTCAGCAGCAGGAACCAAGGGATATGCAGTTTCCTCAAAAGAAAACAACTGAAAATTAGCTAATGCCGTAATGATTTGATCATGAAGTTTTAAGACCAGTCCCAAAAACAAAACAACCCCCTAATGATCTCCCTTGCACTCCTATGTAAATTCACCAACCAATGAATGAACAGGCAAACAAACAGAATTCAAACCATTAACAGGAATGTAAGCCTGCGTAGGATTTAACTGAAGGTAGTGTGAGGTCATTATATCCTTTATCACCCTCTATCATGCCAATGCAGTGCTTTAAGTTAAATACATTTCATTGTTTCCATTTAATTAAAACAATAAAATATTGATTAAAACACATTAAACACACAATTGATAAAAACAAGCACATCTATATTCTCACAGGATAAAACTTACTAAAGTCATCTAATTGGATGTTGAATAAAAAAATAAGTATCTTTTACTAATCTCACATCTAAAGACAGAATCTAAAAAAATCATGGCTATTCAAGCCACTCCGTAAAACTCGTTTGTTTTATTGTAATAAAAGTGCACATATCTAACTCTAATTTTATCAAAGCAACCTAGCTTCCCCACAAAAGTACCAAAGCCAGGCAGAATAAGTGTGCAGCTGTGCTAATACCCTTAAATGGAGTGCCGCAGGGGTGTTTGAGCAGAATATTGGAAAAAATATCGTTATAGGAATATTGTGATTTCAAAAATATTGTTGGCATAAATATTGAAGGTAAGTATATCATGTTTCGTCTTTAGAATGAAAAATAATTTATTGATCAGTTAAATAAAAACAACTTTTTTCAGTAAAAATAGCAAATCAACAATTCATGGACCTCGACACTATGATTAATCGAATTCATAGAAAAACATGCAAGTAGATCTATGGAAAGATGCATCCATAAACAGTAATTAACCTAACAAAGTGCAAAACTATCTATGGACTCTACTCTGGAATGTGCAAATAAGCAATTTCCAAGGGAATCAAAAAATTGCACTGGCTCCCGGTAAGGAATCGTGTCCGTTTTAAATCTTTGTGTACCGTATTTAAGGCACTTCAAGGAATAGGACCCGAGTACCTACAAAAACAATTTAAGTGGTATACACCAAAAAGAAATCTTCGTTCCCTTGGGGCCAGGTTGGTTACAGTTCCAGTTATAAAAAAGGCGACTTGGGGAGGCCGAAGCTTTGTCTTCGGGGCAGCCAAAGCCTGGAATGACCTCCCATTTCACCTGAGAAATGCCACTGATCTTCTAGCCTTTAGGAAGGGTTTGAAGACCTGGCTTTTTGACATGTAATCTTTCATCTGCTGCTCTGCCAAATGGATAGGTAACTAGCGCCAGGACACCTCTGGGTAACCGCTGCACTTAAAAAATTCTGTAACATAACATTAATTTTTAAAGTCCTAGGACCGCCAGACTCATGGTGGCTCGGCGGTGACGGTCTTGCGACCCCCACATTACAACCCTAGTGGTCGTGCCGCATTGGGACCGCTGGCTCTGCCAGGGAACAGCTATTCCCTGGCACTGGCGCTGCGGTCCCAAAGCATCTATATGCTTGACGGTCCAGCAAAGCATATTACGACTTTCGTCACCGCCACTGATTTCATGGAGGTCTTTCCTCCATGAAAATAGTGGTGGTAAGGAAAGAAAGGGGTCCCTGCAGAGCCCCCATGTGCCTCACGCCTTGTCGATGCACACAGGGGGCACAACCTGTGCCCACCTCTGTGCATGCTCAGACGTTCCTGCACAACATGGACTTTTCAGTCCATGCCGTGCTGGAACTTCCTTTGACCTATTTTATAGGCACCGACGTGGGGACGGCAAAGGAAATGCCCGCCAATGACAAAAAAGTAATTATAGGGCAGGCGGTCCTCACGCAGGTTTGGCGGTGCGGCGGCGGGCCGGTCCCTCCGCAGCACCGTCGAACTAGTAATCGGGCCCTAAGTGTACTGTGCAAAGTTGTGTCTGGAAACAATCGGTCTGGCAAATCACTGGATTGCATCTCTGCTGTGGGATGTATAAAATAGGCAATAATGCATCAGACAGTGGCTAGTACCTTTTTTGAGCGTTCAAGGCCTGTGCTGCATAATCCATTAATTTCTTGTTTTTAATATTGTTGTAAAATATATAATTTACGAAAATATCTTTGTATATACGGTAATTTTTCGATATTTTTGTATTAGTTTTAAAAGTTATTTTATATATTTAATTTAAAATAGTTAGATGTTATGTACATTTATTTTAAAACAACTGTAATGTTTAATATATTTAATTTTAAAATGTATTTATTGAAAACGCTTAAACAAAAATATATATATTTAATAGATTTTTTAGTAGCAGCATGTTGGTTTTATAGGAGAAAAGGGTGAGGAGATTTTTAAGGTATGTTTGTGTAAATAATGTTTTTATTAAATTGTTAAATTAATAAATTTACATTTTACCAATTATACATTTTACATATCTATATGGAAAGTACATTTTTGTATAAGGTTTTAATTTTTAAATGTATTTGATGTTATACATTTATGTTTTAAATTTTGTTTATTTGTAAAATGTATTTAGATGTAGTTCATATTGATCTAATTTAATGTTTATGTTAAGCTATTTTATGTATATTTTCTGTTAATATTTAAAACTTTAAAAAATGTAGATATATATTATTGTAAGTTTTATTTTACATTATAGATTTAGTTAAATTTAGTTTGTTTTTGTAATTTTTATAAATGTTAACAATGATTAAAATTTGTTTTGTTAATTAAAAATTTGTATTTATCATATATTTTAGATAAAATTGTATTTTATGTGATATAATGTTTTTACTTGTTTTAAATTAAAACAAAATTAATATTTTTATTAGTGTGATGGGTTTACAGAGGAATAGGGTGGGGAAAATTCTGAAGTATTTATTATGACATTGATATTTTATTTATTGTTTTACATTTTAAAGTATTGTATTTGTACAGTTTTGTTTTAAAATGTATGATTTTGAAATGTAAGATTTAATAATGAATGTAAATAGAATTTAAATAGATTAATAATGGTTAATATTTAAATTAATTCTAAATGTTTAAAATGTATTTAAAATATATTTAACTTTGTGTGTAGTTATTGTATGCCGATATTGTGTTAATTGTTCATTAAATGTTGTTAGTTTATTTATGTACGTTTAAATATATTAATAAAATTAAAATCAACATTTCTAAGTTATTAGTTTGTACTTTTCTTAATATTTATATTGTTAGTAAATTTGTTTAAAAAATGAAAATGTAACATACATATTTTAGTTATTAATATATATTTTTATTTTATTTATATATAATTTTTAAATGTTGTACAAATTGTTTGTTATGTTTTACTTATTGTGTGTTATTTATTTGAGTATCCAAATTATAAACATTTGTTGTAAATAATATTTATTGCATTTTTATTGCTATTTGCGAATATGTAAAATAATGTATCATGTTGTAGGAATAGTACATTTTACTCCTTTAGTCTACAACACCTTCTCAAAATGGATTAAATTGTGGTGGGAATAGTAAATCATACCCCGTGGCGTGGGAATAGTACATTTGACCACTTTAGTGTCCAACGCCTTTCCCAAACTGTTGTGTAGTTCCTATAAACCTATATAGGATCTGCGCATTTACACAACATAGACTGTGGAATTGGTGTCCAGACTGATTACAGACACCCCCACCGGGTATGTTTGCCTGTATACCAGCTAGCTCACAGTGCCACTAGAAACCCCTCTTACCAAGCAAGGAGAGAATAGCTCTTGGCAACTATCGAACATGACAACTCTGTCCCATCAGGGATCGTGGAAACAGTGCAGTACTTTTCACTCAGTCACTCCTGCCCACTTTGTCTCAGAGAGATACACAGAATAAACAGTGGGGACGTTTTCAATAAGCATTTATTGAACCAGCGTCATTCTAGTGTAAAATAGGTGTGCTGAAACAACCATTAGACAGAAACAGATATAAATGATTATAAGCACCAACAGAGTAAAAGGATGGTAGATTTCTACCATAGTGCTAAAATAATGAATACAGGTAGGTATAAAAATACATGACAATAAAATGCGTACTCCTACGATGCCACCGTAACTAGATGTGCTTAAGTGTACCTAGCATGTATCGAAGAATCCCTCTAGGATAAAGTCAACCCCATTACCTGAAGTGAGAGACTGTGGAACCCCGTCTTGGTCTCGAGATGGACACCCGCAAGGGATGTCAGACCACTGCTAGCTGGAGTGCCTGTGTGCAGGAACCTCAGCGTCTTGCGTCAGTTTGTCAGCGTGGAAGTCATTTTTCTCCTCTCCCTGCCTCAGCAAAGATATGGTGTGTATATACCCAAAGTGGTACCCTAAGGGGTTCTACCTTGCTGTGTCATGTCGGACTTAGGATGACGGAAGGAATGACCCTTATACATAGTTATTATGCAGCAGATGGTGGTCCTGCTGAGTTTTACAAGAATCCTCATGCATAATGGATGAGGCTAGTTTTCAGGGAAAACCCCACATGCTGTAAGCAGTACCGTAACTAGGTAAAAGGGCAGTCCCAAGAACCGTTATGTAGTGTAATGGTAGGGGAGAATATAGGTGAAAGGTTAGGTTGCTACCTGAGCCTATATTGGGGTGCCTATATGAAACATAACAACCACTCCTCATCCGACTGGACGACATACTAAAATTATAATATACTTCTAGGCAAACAACTAATTAGTCCAAAATATTAGTGCGTTAAAAAATATTTAAAAAATGCTAAAATTGTATTTTAAGCGGTAGAAGTTTTACTAAAATATGTTCATATATATGGTTCGAACAACTATGAGTGTCTGAAAGCCATGCAGTTAAGCAAAAAGTGTCTATTGTTTAAAATTCCAAATTTGGTTGTTTTGAAAAAGGCCAAATTTTTCCCAGCACACGATGAGCCAAATGTTTATGTGTCCTGGCTGGGAGACGCAACATCACTGTTGCTTGCCATTGCAGACGACGATCCCTGCAACACCTCATAGATCAGGTCAATCGAGCACAGATAATCTTCTGTTCTATCCACAGCCGATGCTGAGGAAGCTTGTGTGACATCCAAGGCCTGAGTACTTGTTGAGGAGCCGGTATCCGTTCCAACAGGAGCTGAAGCATCCTGTGGTGGCTCTTAGAATGCAGACATCAACATGGGAATACGCTGAGGACACAGCAGTGCATGGGCCGTTATCGGGTCCAGTAAAGCATCCACATCCGGTGCGCAACCAATGGAAGTGTTAGACAGAGATCCAACACGCATTCTTGTCCGCAGAACAGGCATCGGAGGACAGGCAGAATACAGTCAATCCAGACTGGTCTAAATGATAGGAACCAAGATTTCCTTAGTTCTCGAAGGCGAGGTGTGCCCAGATGGAGTACGATGCGATCACGGTATCGGTGCTCCAGGAGCGTTTTTTCCATCTCCTTGTTGACTGGGACGTCCATTGCATAGCAGAAAAAATACAATCAGGATTTGTTAGACCTGGCACCATTGGCGTGGGTCTCCCTTCCATTTTTTGCCTGTGTTTTGCTGTGTGTTGGACTCCATTTTTGCTGGTCTAGATGCTTTGGGCACTTTGCCACTGCTGTTTAGTGCCAAAGTGCAAGTGCTCCCTTTTGTAAACTGTTGTTATAGATTAGTGTTTCCATGATTGGCTATTTGATTTACTTGTCAGACCCTAGTATAGTGCACTGTGTGTGCCCAGGGGCTGTAAATCAAATGCTGCTAGTAGGCTGCAGCACTGATTGTGCCACCCACAGAAGCAGCCTGTAAAATGTAATTCTGGCCTGCCATTGCAGAGCCTGTGGGCAGTCTGGGACTGCCATGTCGACTTGGCAATGCACACACTTACCAGTCCCTAAACCTTCCCTTTTCTACATATCAGCCACCCCTAAGGTAGGCCCAAGGTACCCCTGCGGGCAGGGTGCATTGTATGTGAAAGGTAGGACATGCCCTGATGTGTGTGGCATGTCGTGATAGTGAAATACTGCCAATTTAGTTTTTCACTATTGCAAGGCTATCTGTTCCCATAGGACAGAATGGGGAGTTTTTTTATAACATCTTATAAACATAATTGACCCTGGGAACAAGATAGAAAAGTAAAATTTAGTATGCCTGAAGTCAGAATGTTAACATGCATCTTTTAGTGAGGGTGATTTTTACATTCTGTGTTTGAAAATACCACTTTTAGAAAGTAGGTATTTTCTTGCCTAACCATCCAGTGTGCCTCTGCTAGGTTTGTGTATTGCATGTCTGGCTTTTGGATGACAGGGGCTGGAGAGGGGCAGTGGCTCCAGAAGTCTTATGAGTCAGGGCTGGGCTGAATAGACCTGGGCTGCATTTAGAGTAGGGGGAGGAGATTTCCTTTCACCTGCATGGGCCTGGTCTGCCTTCAACAATGCTGTTTCCACCTACTGCCAGGAAGCTGCACCAGTGAGGACAGAACTGGTTTTGACTTGGTACAGACACTCTCTGCCTTCAGAGAACTCAGGATTTTTGTGGATAAAAAGAGGGGCCCAGACCCCAGACTTTTAGATCACTTCTGAGAAATCAAGAGGAACCTTTGCCAAGGAGAAGAGCCGGATAAGCTGAGGAGGAATACTGCCCCTGTACCATTTGCTGTCTGGGGTTGACCTGCAGTGGCTGCTTGCTGCCAAGGAAAGGAGAAAAAGGACTTTGCTGTGTGCTTTGTCACCTGCTTGAAAAAAAGATCTCCAAGGGCTTGAAACTGAGCTTGCCTCCTGTTCTGAAGTCTCAGGGACACAAAGACTTCATCCCTTCTGTCTCTCTGCATCTGGGACTGCTGTTTCAGCTGCCACAGAAGGAAATTGCAACTCCGACGCCGGTGAGTGACGCCGTACCTACACCGAAGCCGTGGGCACCACTCGTGAAGAGCACGACGCACCACCCCGACTTGCCCCGTAGGCCCGACGCCTGCCAACGCTGTGCCGCATCGACTCCGAAGCCGTCATCAAGGCCGCTGCCTGCACCGGAGCCCTGACTTTAACGACGCCGGTGCTTCATCAACGCGGAGTCGATCCTCGACGTGGGTGACTCCCGAATCCATCGACATCACACTGTCGTAAGGAACCAACGCCTCGCCGTCATCCGTGACGTCACCTCCCCAACACAGTAAAGAATCGACGTCTCACCTTCCCAGCGCTGCAGTAAGGAACAGAGGCATCACCACCCCTGAGGTCGTAAGGGACCGACGCCAAAGGCGCCAACGAAGCATCACCTCCCCGACGCCATGCATCGTCTTTGCTTTCATCAATTCCAAGATACTGTTCTTTGTGGGTCTGCTTGACTCCGGGCCCGACGCCACGCACCTCGCGGTCGGCGCCGTTCTATGGGATTTTCATCTGTCACGACGTCGTAATAAATCCAGGTGGAGTTATTTGTTGCTAGAAGCTTGATTTGAGTGAATAACCTATTTTTAAGGATATATATTTTTTTTTAATTAAACTTTTTATTGATATTTAAAATAAAACAATAACACCTAATACATTGAGATCTTACGGTGCATATAAATAGACACATCGGGTTATTTAAGCTTTCAATGTAACAGACACACATCGGAGACTGACCTGCACAAGTTACATTATCTAATAAACAACTGCACCATATCTCACCAACTGTACATATTGTATCCCGATTATTCACTCCCATCCGAGAGAGAATCTTCATGTGGGGGTTCACAAATAGTCCCACGGTAAGCATTCCATTTTCCCCATATCCTTGTCCATTTTTTGGGGCATCCCCGATGAGTGTATACAGCCTTTTCCGTCACCATTGCTGCATCCATGTTACTACACCATTGACGTAGGGTAGGAGTCTGCCCAGATCCCCAGTGCTGCGCTATATTGCGCTTCGCGAACGTTACTCCCAATGTTACCCAATCCTGATCTGCATTATTTAAGTCTGTGGGCTCCCATATATTAAGAAGGCAGTGTTTCGGCTCCGGGAGTATCGTGACCTTCGTCACCTGTGAGAGCGTACGCATCACCGCTCTCCAATACAGCGCTATCTCCGGACACTGCCATAGGGTGTGGAATAGTGTGCCCAATTCTCCACAGTGCCGAAGACAAAGTGGTGTGACCGTCCGTTTTATTTTATGTAGTAGTGTCCGTGTATAGTATGTGCGGTGTAAAATTTTTAATTGCACCAACCTGAGCCTAGATGATATTGCTGCCTCCCGCGGGGACGCCAGCGCCTCTCGCCAGTCTGCTTCGTCTATGGCACCTACATCCAGTTCCCATCTAGCCTTCAACGCCTCTGTAGGGTCTGATCGATTATGTATGATTTTACGATAGGTTTGGGAAATAGCTTTTTTGTGAAGGTGTTCTGTCAGGAGCCTATCTTCTAGCGGTGATGACTCATCAAGTCGTGTTGCCGGTGGAATTACTGACTTAAGGGCGTGTCTGATCTGCATGTATCGGAATATTTCGGTCTTTGCCAGGCCATATGTGGCCTGTAGGTGGGTGAATGGAACCATTTCTCCTTTCTTCCATAGATCCCCAACCTTTGTGAGGCCTATCAGGTCCCATTGTTGGAACCCTTTAGTGTTGCGTAGTGTACCTAGCCTTTTTGTGTCCCATAGTGGCATTGCTTGCGTTATGACACCCTCCCATCCCAGCGCCCACTGTGCCTCAGTCCAGACCTGGACAGTGTGTGCTGTTGGACCCGTGAGGCTGCTTCTCCCGACCTTATTGTAGAGTGCACCCATAATTCCCATCTTGTCTAGTAGGTGTCTGTCCATTCGGTAGGCTGGGTCATCCTGGGCTATATGGAGCCATTGGTTTATGACAACCAGCTGGGAAGCCCAATAATATGCCTTGATATCGGGGAGGGCAATGCCGCCGTCGTACCAACTTCTCGTAAGCTTCTGCATTGCTATACGGGGCATTTTCCCCTCCCAGAGCAGACTGGTCACTTCCGCATTTATCGCTGTAAAATATGCTGGGGCTACTGGGAACGGTGTATTCTGTAGTGCGTAAAGAAATCTGGGGAGTGCCACCATTTTGAAAAGTGCTGCCCTTCCCAGCAGCGTCAGTGGGAGCGTTCGCCAATGTTTGACGTCGCCTCTAAATCTCATCAGGGGCTGTGTAAGATTTTGTGCAATAAACTGTGCTTTGTTGTGTGTTATATACACTCCTAGGTATTTAAAGCCACTATCCGTCACCTGAAGCGTACAATCTCGCGGAAGCCGCGGTGGGGAGCCGTGTAGAATGTAAAGAATGGACTTTGTCCAATTTATGGTATATCCGGAAACCTGTCCATATGCCGTACAGATATCTAAAAGGCAGTTAATTGAGCGTGCCGGGGGCGCCAGATATAAGAGAATATCATCCGCATAAAGCGATATGCGATCCTCCCAGCCCATTGTCCACTTCAACCCCCGTATTACCGGACTTTGCCTTATCCACGCGGCCAGAGGCTCCAGGACCAGCGCAAAGAGGAGCGGTGATAGTGGGCAACCCTGCCGCGTCCCCCTTCCCAACGGAAAGTCCGCCGATATATGCCCGTTGACTACAACCTGCGCCAGGGGTTTTGCATAGAGCAACTGAACCCATGCGCAGAACTTGGGACCGAATCCCAAGTGGCGGAGGACCGCAAACAGGAAGGGCCATTCAACGAGGTCGAACGCCATTCGCGCATCCAACGATAGGATAACTGCATCCTCTTCTATAGTGGATCTGCGCGCAATAACACTATGCAGCCGTCTCAGATTAAGTGCCGTATTTCGACTAGGCATAAATCCCGATTGATCTGGGTGGACCACTGTAGCTAGATGTGGCTGTAATCTCGTAGCCAATGTTTTAGCTAAGATTTTTGTTTCAGCGTTTATCAGGGAGATCGGTCTATAAGACAAACATTCATGGGGTGGTTTGCCAGGTTTATGGATCGCAACTATTGTAGCCAGGCGCTGGTCTCTGGGCAGGATCCCCCTCCCCAGACTATCTGTGTACATGTTAAGTAAATGTGGTATGAGCTGGGAGGCTGCTTTTTTATAAAATTCCACTGGAATTCCGTTGGGCCCCATGGCTTTACCTGTATGTAATGCGCCTATCGCCTGAGCGAGTTCTTCAGGTGCTATATCCTTTTCCAGGTCTGCTGCTGCCTCCGGTGTCAATGTAGACATGTGTATGTCCCTAAGGAATACAAGATTGTCATCTATCGAGGCTGTAGCCGTTGGTGTGTAGACAAATTCATAATGCTCCGCTAAGGCATCGGTTATTTGTTGGGGTTCAGCCGTCAGTTGCCCATTCGGCAACCGGATCTGTCCCACCCAGTTACTGGCCCTTTCCTTTTTCCCCAGCCAAGCCAAGAGCCTACCCGCTTTATCTCCTAGTTCGTAGACAGTGTGCTGTGTTCGGGTGAGCTTAGCGGTTGTCTCTTCCCGTGCGCAGGCTGTGTATGCCTGTTGTGCCAGATGTACCTTATGTGCTGTTTCTTCATTAACATCTGCTATATGGGCTGCCTCTGCTAAAGAAACTTCCATTTCCAACTTGTCCATCTGTTGACGCTGTGCCCTCTTATGGCTCGTAACTAGGGAAATTGCTTGCCCCCGGAGCACCGTTTTATAGGCCTCCCATAACGTTGTTGGGGAGGTGACCGAGTGTTGGTTTTCCTCAAAATAAGTCTTCGTGGTATTAAGGAGATCTTTACTAATTTTATGATTTTTGAGATATCCGGGGTGTAGTGGAAATAATCTGCTCCGCCTTAGGGTGGAAGTAGCATATGTAATGAGCACTGGGGAGTGGTCCGAAATACCCCTTGGTAAATGTGTAATCTCTGCCACCCCTATTAGCCCTGTTGCTAATGTAAAAATATAGTCCAGTCTGGAAAGACTATTATGTACTCCGGAACGGAATGTATAGTACTGCTCAGTCGGATATCTGATCCTCCAGGCGTCTATGAGGCCTAGCGCCTCTGTGAACTCTACTAGTTTGAGGTTTGCACCAGTGGGAGCTCTAGGGGGCTTTCTATCTAAGTCTGTATTCATAGTGGTATTAAAATCACCTCCCATTATCAGCTCACCCTGTGGTAGTGTCAGTAGGAATTTCCCCAGGTCCGAGAAGGCCGTCTGGTGTAGCGTCGGTGGGATGTATACCGACACCATGTTGTAGATTTTCCCGTCCCATTGACATGTTAACGCTGCAAACCGTCCCTGGTCGTCTTTGTGGGTCCCAGTTATGATCAGCGGGAAGCGCTTGCTGACCAATATTCCCACCCCCCGTGAGCCGGATGTAAAGTCAGAGTGTACTATCATTTTAAACCCCCATCTGTCTAAAGCTTTGCATGTGGTCCCTGTCAGGTGCGACTCCTGGAGTAGCGCCACGGCGGGATTCTTACGTTTAAGATATTGGAGAACAAGACCCCGCTTTATCTTATCTCCCAGCCCGTTCACATTCCATGTTAACACCGTAAGTGGAAGGCTGGACGGCCGAGAGGCCGGCGCCTGGGGGTCTGAGACATCAGTCATCATGTTAGGTTGTGTCATGGTAGTCAGCCATTGTAGCCAGGCATTGGGTTGCCCGTACAGTCGTTTCTTTATCGTCCCCATGTGTAACCTCTGTGTCTGCACCTTTCGTAAAAAATAAAACTAGAACTAAAACTAACCCCATTAACTGTTTCCACCCTCCCTCCCTTCTCCCTGTCCGCTTACATAATGAATTTAAAAATTTTCGCCACCAAAACTCAGGAGAGCGCTTGTGTGCGTTATACGAAATTATAGTCGTCAGCCCATACTTGTTATCACGCTTCATGGAAAACAACATTGCATAATATACAGCACCTCCTGAGAGGCTGCGGATCTGACACTGCAAAAAGAAACATAAAACCACAAACTGCATCATAACCCCTTCCCCCTCCCTGCCTCCATGCCCGGCGGTTCTAGAACTACCCGCCCCCCCAACTGAGCAGAGCGCTTTGCCCCCAAAACTTGTACCATTGTAAGGGGGGGGGTGAGTCCACCCGAGACCTCTCGAAAGTCCCTCCCGTAGATGTCTATATTTCAACGGCCGTCCCAATTTATAATCAGTTCATACCTGGAAGGGATGTCAGTCCGCACCACCCCTGTCTAAGCAAATCAAACCCATATATTGAGTTCTTACAGAGTGCAATTTATCTGTTCGGTGGTCCATTATGATGGCAGGCATCTCCCGCCTCTACTAGCTGTCGATATTGGCCTTACAGCGTTCATTGTGGGCCCTGTCGTCCGGATCTTGGTCAGGTTCCCGATTCACTGCGCTCTCTGTGCGCGGACAGTTGCGAGTCAGTCGCTCGATGTTGCTGGTGTTTCCCTGCTGTCCTGGATCCTGTAGCTGGGCGCCATCCCTCCAGCCATTCCTGGGCTTCCTCTGGTGTTGCAAAAAACCAAGTTTTTCCTTCCGCCTCTACCCGCAGCTTGGCTGGGAAAAGCATTGAATACTTGAGTTCTCTGGCGCGCATCTCTTTCTTCACTTCAGAGAACTTACGTCTTTGTTTGGTTACCGCGGCCGTGTAGTCCGGGTAAAGTGTCACTGAGCTATTTTCAATCCGTATCGGTGGGGCTATTCTTGCCGTCTGTAGAATGGCGTCGCGGTCACGAAAGTTGAAGATGCGCGCCAAGATTGGTCTGGGGGCCCCTGGGCGTGGTCTGCCACCCGGCACACGATGCGCCCTCTCTACTGAGAAGAAGCTAGACAGTCCCCGTGGTTGTAACCGATTTTTAATCACATCCTCCACAAAGAGGTCCAGGGCCAGGCCTCCTACATTTTCTGGCACGCCAACCAGTCTTATGTTGTTGCGCCGTGAGCGGCCTTCTTGGTCATCCAGTTTGGCCATGATAAGTTTGTTGTCTGCTTCCAGGTGGCGTACCTGTCGCTGCAGTGTCGCCGTATCCGTAGAGAGCGCCGCCGTCGTAGTTTCAACCGCCGCCAATCTGTCGGTCATTTTAGAAAAGTCCGCACGTATTAGGGAGATATCTGTGGATATCGTGCCAATGGAGGATTGAACTGTTTGTAGGGCGGCCATAACATCCTTCAATGTGATTTCTGCTGTCTTATCCGCCGCTAGGTCGGTAGCAGGGGCCATTTCACCCTGCGATGTCTCTGACAGTTCTTTGGTATATGCGTACTTATCCAGCCTGGCAGTTTGTTGTCCTCTCTGGCCCTTTCCCCCCATCGTGGCCCACTCCTCGTGATCACCACCACGTTCACGGGTTGAGGCAGTAGTGTCCGCTGCCAGTCGCACGGCGATCCGTCGTATGCCGCCTACCGGGTTGCTGGCCAGTTCCTCTCGCGGCTCCTTTGGCGTATTACCGGGAGGCGTACATATAATTTCGACACCACGCAGTCTCCCAGTCTGTATCGGGCTCCGTGCCCACTCACATGCAGAGCGTATACAGGAGTCAGGCACCGTGTTTTAACTTTACCGTCTCATCAGCCTGCAGTGGCACAGGACGGCGGCGGGAGTATTCCTATTAGCGCGGAGTCGAATTGGTTAGCGGGGTCCGCCGGCAAGCGGCAGCACCTACACAGACAGGGGATCTTCGTCCGCAGTGCGCCGCCCGGGGGTCTCAAGATTGCCAATGCCGGCCGCTTAAGCTTCCCAAAGCGCCTCTCCACAGTTTGCTGTCCTTCAGCAGTCCTGGCGCAATGAACTATCGGCCCCGCAAGAGAAGTAGCCCCCAGCGTGTACTACGCAGATCTTCCGTTCGCCGCACCACTCACTGCCACCGGGGATCCAGGAACGATCACAGGGTCTGTCCCTCCGCTCCACCTCTCCTTCTGCAGTGCCACCAGGGCAGATGCCTCCGAGCGCCGTGCCCCCTCACAGTCCTCGGCCACACCGACGGCTCCGGTTGCAGAGTCCGCTTCCGATTGCGCTCTCGGTCCCCACTCCCCCGAGGTCCAGGGAAGCACGCGAGGCCGCGGCGCCGGCGCAAGGCACAGGCCCTAGCTTCGCCGATCGTCTGTATGGAGCCGTCGCCCCGTTTCCGAGGCTCCGGAGCGGCTCGATCGGTCCCTCAGGGTATCAGATTCAGATGATCGCAGGTTTAGCCGTTTAGGAGCAGGATAACTGGTCGGATTTTTGGGAGAGACTCCCGTGGTCTCGGAGCTCTTTTAGGCAGCGGCCATCTTACACGGCTGCTAGCCACGCCCCCCCTTTAAGGATATTTTTGATACTGTATTGTGGATTTTTGTTGTTTGGTCTTGTTTTGGTTTAGATAAAGACTACTTACTTTTCTAAACTGGTGTGGTGTCCATTTGTAGTGTTTTCACTGTCTTACTGTATGTGTTCACAAATGATTTGCACACTGCTTTAAACAAAAGCTAAGGTGCACCACTGTAGCATATTCTTAAGAATATACCTTGGAACACAGATCTGATTCTTTTTCCTTGTTTATGCTACAGTGGTGCACCTTAGCTTTTGTTTAAAATTGTGATCCTCCAGCTGTTGGATTGCACTGTGACAGTGGGTGCTTTAACAGTGTGCACACGAACTCCTGGGTATTTCCAGAATAAATATAACATATAGGGATAGCGGGTTAGGTGCTGTGTTCTAAAGGGTTCCACTGTCTAGGTTTGTCTCTTCCATGCTTTACACACTGCCTCTGAGATAAGCCTGTCTGCTCATGCCAAGCTACCAAGGGGATGAGCAGGGGTTATTTTAGGAGTGTATCCCCCTTACCCTGACTAGAAGCAAGGGCCCCTATTTGGACAAAGGTACCTACCTCTGCCAACTAGAGACCCCCATTTCTAACATTGGTGGGCAGCGGTGAGGATCTGGACTTGCATTTGTGATTTACATATAGTGATTGGTGTATACTACTAGTGAGTGCAGACCATTACGCAACCACATTCATTTTAGTAGAGTTTTTCCTTGGATTTTTTTTGCATCTTGAGAACTGCCAATTTTCACCATGAGTAAAGCAGCATCACTTGCATCTGTGGATATTGAATTTGAAGAGGAGAGGGTTGATACCTACACTGTGCCACAACTTAAAGCCATTTGCAAAAAATTGAAAATCTCCGTGAGAGGCCTCACCAGAAAGGAGGAGTTCCAAAAGGTGCGGAGTGCCTGGTTGGAAGCAAGGAATGCCAGTGGGCAGACCGAGGAGCCTATGGTGGAGGGGGAGAATTTAGATGGGCAGCAGGAGAGGCTGTTGGACCTAACTGGGGGGAAGTTGCCTTCCAGGGGAGGCAGCAGTGTGTTTTCAAAGGGTCTGTCTCCAGAGGAGTTGGAGGACAGGGAGAGAAGCAGAGTGCATGAATTGGAGCTTGCTAAGCTCAAGCTGGGGAGCAAGGGTGACTTAGAGAATAAGAGATTGGAGTTGGAGAGCAAGAAATTGGCCATGGAGGAAAAGAAGATGCTTTTAGAGCATGAGAGAGTGTTGAGGGAGTTGGATCTGAAGGCAAAGAGCTTAGAGATCAATCCCTCTGGTGGCAGCACACCATCAGTGCCTGGGGAAGGAAAAGTATACATTCCCAAAGATGTTATCAAAGATTTCATGAAGCATGAGGACATTGGGCAGTGGTTTAAGGCCTATGAAATAGCAATGAAGTCCCACCGGGTCCCTGAGAGAGATTGGGGAGTGGGGTTGTGGGGCCGCTTCATGGGTGAAGGGAGAGAGACCTTACCAGCTTTGCCCACTGAGGATCAAATGTCCTATGCCCCCATGAAGGAAGCCTTGATAGGCAGGTATGGGTTGACCCCAGAGCTTTATAGGAAGAAATTTAGGAACTGCAAGAAGCTGGAGTCAAGTACTTGGGTGGAGTACGTATCTTATTTTTGCAGAGCACTGGATGGATGGGTGAAGGGTAGCAAGGTAACTGATTTGCAAGGGCTCTATGATTTGGTTGCATGGGAGCACTTGTCCAGTAGTTGTTTTCCAGAGCTATGCCAGCACCTGATTAATAGTAATCTGACTGACCCCAGGAAGCTTGCTGTGGAGGCGGACCGCTGGGTCAGTACCAGGGTTCACAAAGGTCCTGTGGGAGACTCCGCCAAAGGCAGGCAGGGTCCCCAGCAGAAGAGTGGGGGGGGGGGACAAGGGTAAACAAAAGGAGTTCCAAAAAGGGCCCCAAAGTAATCCCCAAGGTAAGGGTTCCCAGCCTCCCAATGAAAAAAAAACATGGGTCCCGACAGGTAAGCCTGTTCAGAGGGGTCCCAAGACCTGTTTTAGTTGTGGTCAGGTGGGCCACTTCCGGGGGGAACCTAAGTGTCCCAAACCGGTTACCACCGCACCCACTGGTGCACCGCCCCGGGAACTGGCTAGTGTAGCCTTGTGGGAGGAGTCGGATGCCCAAGGAGGGTGGGGTAACGCAGAGATGTCCCTGGTCTCTTTAGGAGACAGTGAGATGGTCCCAAGGACTCACCTGCCTGATAACACTAAAAAGTACAGGCAGTGGGTGACCATCAATGGCCATAGCGTGGAGGCTCTGAGAGACAGCAGAGCCAGTGTGATAGCTGTCAGTTGTCGGCTGGTGTCTGAAGAGCAGGTGGTCCCCAACGCATTCTACCCAGTAGTTGCCGCTGACAATTCAGAGTGCCTCTGCAAAGTGGCACAGGTTCCCTTTGAGTGGGGGGGGTCTCAGGTACCTTGAAAGTATCTGTGAGGCCAGCCATGCCTGTTGACTGTCTGCTAGGCAATGATTTGGAGAGCTCCCCTTGGGCGAAGGTGGAGCGGAGGTCTCATTCGGAGATGTTGGGTCTGCCTGAGTGGGCATGTGTAACCACTCGGTCAATGGCAGCCGGTAAGGGCATTCAAGAGGACCTGGAGCCTGAAAGAGTGACCGAGGTGCCTGCCAGGAAGAGAAGAGGCAGGGGGGCATGGAAAACCGGCCCCCGAAGTTCCCACAGTCCAGGAGGAGGCAAACCTTGAGGGGGATGCTGTGGAGCCTACAGGGGAACAAGTGGCTGAACTGGGGGACTTGCCTGAGCTGACCCATTGGCAGCAAGAAGGAGGGCCACAAGGGAGGAATTCTGCCAGGAGCAGCAGAAGTGCCCTTCTCTTGTTGGTTTGCGGCAACAGGCTGCAAACCAGGCAGCAGGTGATCAGTCTGGATCACATTGGATATACTGGGAGAATGGTCTCCTGTATAGCGAGCCTAAGGTTGCTGAGCCTGGGTCAGCCCATGTGCTGGTGGTACCCCAGCGCTTCAGAGCCTTCCTACTGGGTCTGGCCCATGATGTGACTTTGGCAGGGCATTTGGGGCAAGACAAGACCTTTGAGAGGCTTGTCACCCACTTTTATTGGCCCCAAATGCACAAGCATTCTGATGCTCACTGTAGGTCTTGCCAGACTTGCCAGGCAAGTGGTAAGAGTGGGAGGAAGTGTAAGGCTCCTCTCCAACCTTTCCCTGTGGTCAGCACCCCCTTTGAGAAGGTGGGTATTGACATTGTGGGGCCTCTGGATCCCAAGACAGCCATGGGCAACAGGTTCATCCTGGTCTTGGTGGACCATGCCACCCGGTACCCGGAAGCCATCCCTCTCCGGACTGTGACGGCCCCCGTGGTGGGTCATGCGTTGATGGGGATTTTCTCCCATGTGGGGTTCCCCAGAGAGGTGGTGTCCGACCGTGGTACCAACTTCATATCGAAGTATATGAAGTCCCTGTGGCAGGAGTGCGGTGTAACCTATAAGTTCACCACTCCTTACTGCCCCCAAGGTAATGGGCTGGTTGAAAGATTTAACCGGACCCTAAAGGGCATGATTATTGGTCTTGGTGAACCCATGAGGCATAAGTGGGACGTCCTCTTACCATGCCTGCTGTTTGCTTACAGAGAGGTACCGCAGAAGTCCGTAGGGTTCAGTCCCATTGAGCACCTGTATGGGCATCCTGTAAGAGGACCTCTGAGTCTGGTGAAAAAAGGCTGGGAGAAAGCTCCCAGTAAACCTCCCCAGGATGTATATAGCTACATGCTGGCCTTCAGAAACCATTCTAAGTGCTTCAGGCAACTCGCTCAGGCAAACCTGGAAGCCAGCCAGGAGGAAATGAAATGCTGGTATGATCAGAATGCCACTCTGATAGAGTTTCAGCCTGGACAGAAGGTTTGGGTCATGGCCCCAGTGGAGCCTTGTGCGCTCCAGGATAAGTGGACCGGACCATTTGAGGTGGTGAAGCGCAAGAGTAACGTCACCTACTTGGTGGACTTGCAGTCTCCTAGGAACCCTTTGCAGGTCCTGCATGTGAACCGCCTGAAGCCCCACTTGGAGAGGTCCGAAGTGGGCATGCTCCTAGCAGCAGATGCTGGGATGGAAGAGGAGACTGAGCCTCTTCCTGACCTCCTGTCTGCAAAGGAGAAAGATGGGTCAGTGGACGGTGTGAACCTCTCTACCGCCCTGACCCCTGAACAGCAGAGTGACTGTCACCAACTGTTGGGACTGTTTGCTGAACTGTTCTCCCTGACCCCCGGTGTCACTCAGTGGTGCGTCCATGATGTGGACACTGGGGACAGTCCTCCAAAAAACATAAGATTTACAGAGTGACTGACTGACAGGGTCAGAGCTTGCATCAAGGAGGAGGTCTCCAAGATGCTGGCACTAGGGGTGATTGAGCCCTCAGACAGCCCTTGGGCCAGCCAAGTGGTCTTGGTCCCGAAGGCTGCCGCACCCTGTGCCACACCAGAACTCCGGTTCTGTGTGGACTACCAAGGGCTCAATTCAGTCACCAGGACTGACGTGCACCCCATCCCCAGAGCTGATGAGCTCATCGATCGGTTGGGGGCTGCCCGGTACCTCAGTACATTTGACTTAACGTCTGGGTACTGGCAGATCGCCTTAACTGATGGGGCCAGAGAGAGGTCTTCATTCTGCACACCAGATGGGCACTACCAATTCCGGGTGATGCCCTTTGAGATGAAGAATGCCCCTGCCACCTTTAAGAGGTTGATCAACCAGGTGTTGGTTGGGCTGGAGGATTTCAGTGCCGCCTACCTGGACGATATTGCAGTGTTCAGTGCCACTTGGGAGGAACATCTGCACCACCTCTGGGAAGTGTTGAAGGCGCTGCAGAGGGCAGGCCTCACGATCAAGGCAAGCAAGTGCCAGATCGGGCAGGGTTAAGTGGTGTACTTGGGACACCAGGTGGGGAGCGGCCAGGTGGCACCCCTACAGCCCAAGATTGATACCATTCACCCAGACAGAGGTGAGAGCCTTTTTAGGACTCACTGTGTATTACAGGAGATTTGTCAAGGGGTATGGCACCATTGTTGCCCCCTTGCCAGAGCTGACTTCCAGGAAGCAGCCCAAGAAAGTGAATTGGACTGACGCCTGCCAGAAGGCTTTTGATGCCCTGAAATCTGCCATGTGCACGGGGCCCGTGCTTAAGGCACCCAACTTCTCAGAAGAGTTCATTGTGCAGACAGATGCCTCAGAGCATGGTGTGGGGGCTGTGCTCTCACAGCTAAATGAGGAGGGCCTAGACCAACCTGTAGCCTTCATTAGTAGGAGGTTACTTCCATGGGAACAGATGTGGAGTGCAATTGAGCGTGAGGCATTTGCTGTGGTCTGGGCGCTGAAGAAGCTGTGACCATACTTGTTTGGGACTCACTTCTGGGTTCAGACAGACCACAGGCCCCTCAGATGGATGATGCAAATGAGGGGTGAGAATCAAAAACTGTTGAGGTAGGCCCAAGGTACCCCTGTGGGCAGGGTGCTTTGTATGTGAAAGGTAGGACATGCCCTGATGTGTGTGGCATGTCCTGATAGTGAAATAATGCCAATTTCGTTTTTCACTATTGCAAGGCTATCTGTTCCTATAGGACAGAATGGGGAGTTTGTTTATAACATCTTATAAACATAACTGACCCTGGGAACAAGATGTAAAAGTAAAATTTAGTATGCCTGAAGTCAGAATGTTAAAGTGCATCTTTTAGTAAGGGTGATTTTTACATTCTGTGTTTGAAAATACCACTTTTAGAAAGTAGGTATTTTCTTGCCTAACCATCCAGTGTGCCTTTGCTAGGTTTGTGTATTGCATGTCTGGCTTTTGGATGACAGGGGCTGGAGAGGTGCAGTGGCTCCAGAAGTCTTATGAGTCAGGGCTGGGCTGAATAGACCTGGGCTGCATTTAGAGTAGGGGGAGGAGATTTCCTTTCACCTGCATGGGCCTGGTCTGCCTTCAACAATGCTGTCTCCACCTCCTGCCAGGAAGCTGCACCAGTGAGGACAGAACTGGTTTTGGCTGGGTACAGACACTCTCTGCCTTCAGAGAACAAAGGATTTTTGTGGATAAAAAGAGGGGCCCAGACCCCAGACTTTTAGATCACTTCTGGGAAATCAAGAGGAAACTTTGCCAAGGAGAAGAGCCGGATAAGCTGAGGAGGAATACTGCCCCAGTGCGGTTTGCTGTCCGGGGTTGGCCTGCAGTGACTGCTTGCTGCCAAGGAAAGGAGAAAAAGGACTTTGCTGTTTGCTTTGTCACCTGCTTGAAGAAAAGATCTCCAAGGGCTTGAAACTGAGCTTGCCTCCTGTTCTGAAGTCTCAGGGACACAAAGACGTCATCCCTTCTGTCTCTCTGCATCTGGGACTGCTGTTTCAGCTGCCACAGAAGGAAATTGCAACACCGATGCCGGCGAGCGACGCTGTAACTGCACCGAAGCCGTGGGAACCGCTCGTGAAGAGCACGACGCACAGCCCCGACTTGCACCGTAGGCCCGACGCCTGCCAACGCCGTGCCGCATTGACTCCGAAGCCGTCATCGAGGCCGCTGCCTGCACCGGAGCCCCGACTTCAACGACAGCGGTGCTTCATCAACACGGAACCGATCCTCGACGTGGGTGACTACCGAATCCATCGACATCGCACCGTCGTAAGGAACCGATGCCTCGCCGCCATCCATGACGTCACCTCCCCGACACAGTAAGGAATCGACATCTCACCTCCCCTGCACTGCAGTAAGGAAGAGAGGCATCACCTCCCCTGGGTTCGTAAGAAACCAACGCCGCAGGCTCCAACGAAGCATCACCTCCCTGACGCTGTGCACCATCTTTGCTTTCATCAATTCCAAGGTACTGTTCTTTGTGGGTCTGCTTGACTCCGGGCCCGACGCCGCGTACCTCGTGGTCGGCGCCGTTCTTTGGGATTTTCATCTGTCACGACATTGTAATAACTCCAGGTGGAGTTATTTGTTGCTAGAAGCTTGATTTGAGTGAATAACCTATTTTTAAGGATATTTTTGATACTGTATTGTGGATTTTTGTCGTTTGGTCTTGTTTTGGTTTAGATAAAGATTTCTTATTTTCCTAAACTGGTGTGGTGTCCGTTTGTAGTGTTTTCACTGTGTTACTGTATGTGCTCACAAATGCTTTACACACTGCCTCTGAGATAAGCCTTTGGCCTAACGCCTAGGGCGGTCGACCTCGAATCTGGGGAACTGGGTTCGAGTCTCGGCAATGACGCTGAACATCCTGTGATTCTGGGCAAATCACTTAATCTCCCCGTGCCTAACAAAAATGAATGTGTCCTCATGTAACGCAACTGGTGCTATGTAAAGCGCTCTGATATCCGATACCTTCGGGTCAAGTTCGCGCTATATAACACTCCGTAATTTTTTTTTTAAAAAAGCCTGTCTGCTCGTGCCAAGCTAACAATGGGGTGAGCAGGGGTTATTTTAGGAGTGTATCCCCCTTACCATGACTAGAAGCAAGGGTCCCTATTTGGACAAAGGTACCTACCTCTGCCAACTAGAGACCCCCATTTCTAACTGGATTCCAGCTATTAGGAACAGGATCAGCGGACGTCTTTCAAAAATGCTTCAGAATACAGAGTGTATGAAGTTTGGAATTACTCCGAAGACAGTCTGCAAGGTGCTTAACAGTCCAGAACGTATGGTCTTAAATAGGTGTACTATACCCGCCTGATCAGACATGTTAAAGATACGTTGTACAATTTCTGTGAAATGGAAAGGGAAGTTTGTTTGTACTAGTGCCAGTATCTCAGCTGAGGACCGTGCGACCTGAAGATCAAAAGTCTCTCGGGCGGAGGTTAAGGGCACGGTTTTCTGTAAAAGCATGGATTTCATTTGGCTCAGAGTATCAAACTGTATAAAGGAAACATTCAACGAAGGCCATAACGGCGCCTCCCTGACTGTGTGGGTCGGTGGAAACAATACTTGCCTACAACAAGTAACCCTTAAGTCTACAGTGACAAGATATGCAATGCCCAGAAGCATCCCACAACAACCTTGATCATTCAGCATCAAGTAACTCCCATTTGAAAGCAACCTGAACACCGGATTAATCACGCCAGTTGGGGACCCTTTCAAATGACAGGATAAGTTTGCAACTCAACAGTTACAGGCCCCGTGAAGCATGATATCCTGGCATATGAGAGATCCACTGAAAGAGTTCTCACAGTTTGTACCACTTAGAAACACTTCCACATCCCCACTCCTGCATCGAAATCTGTATGGCAATTCCCAAGATTCCTTGATGAATTCCCTACCTTTCGCTTCATATCTGCCTGCCTGTTGTTGTTCTAGGCAATACTGAAACTGGAAAGTTGTGACCGGTAATGTTATATGGCCATGGATTAACCATTCCGTGGATGGTGACTCTGCCACAGTAAAAGGTAACGGGACCAGTTTTTCAATACGCAGCATTGTATATTTTGCTCCCCTTTGTGCCATAGTTATCTATTTTTTAGTTAGATTGCATGCAGAGAACAAGGACGTACTGTTGATAAATTGCCAAGGCACATAACCAGCACGCAATGATTGCAGCGTCCAGCTTAATAGCATAATAGAACATAGCTGAGACTGTCCGTGCTGTAGTGTGGACAAATCCTGTTCTAGTACATCTATAGCAGAAGATACAATGTTGCCCAGTGAATAAATCCTGGATGTCAATGTAGTCATACCATTGTTCACTACAGCTAACGGCTTTTCTAGGTTAATTCCATCTATTTCACGAAGTCTCTCCGCAGCTTCTTGTTGAGAGATTTTCCAGATTTCATTATAGACAGCGTATAAGAAATGTTTCTGACGTGGCTTTCGGGGACATAATAAAAAATCCCTCAAATCCACCTCATCTGAGAGTAAGGATAAGTGCTGTTTCACCTGAGGCAGTGTCGAGGTTGTTAGCCAATCGAGGCATAACTTCCCAACACTGTATGATTTCACCACCCCCCCTCTTTGTACATAGCGTTGGTTCAGCCTATGGATACTAAACCCTTCGGTTGTACCCCTGAATCTTGATTGACATCTGTTTGTGTCTGTGGGCCAAACTAACCATCCCTTCCAATTGGGGTGTAATGAATTGTACTGTATGATGTCATCCATTGTATCCCCTCCACGTGATGTAAAATATTGCCATCCCTCAAAGTGTGATGTGTGGGAATCCGAGGTGTGTTCAAATCCTTGTTCTTGGCTAGTCCAAGACAGGAAGTCTGTTGCACAGTGTCATTCAGAAATATTATCTGCTGTGGAATGAGGCACGCTCAAAATAGTGCTATTCCCTGAACCTGCCATTCCTTTGAACCCCAGACTGATTTTATGTCTATAGTGTCCTTCCATAAGTCGAAACCCTGGTCAGACTGTTGGGAAACAAAGGATGCAGAATAAATCTGTTTGGTGTTAGTTAGCATATTTTTCTGTGCAGTTGTAGATGCAACCTTATAGTAATATAAGGTTGGGTCAGAAGTGTTAAACCCTGAAAAATAAGAACATTTCTGTGCAAATGTTTTTGAACTATCTTTCGGTGGTGTCGGGCGATGTTCCCATTGGTGGTATGTGAAAACATTACGTGGGATACTGGATTTGTGTAAAAAGTGATGACCATAATGATGGTAACAGTAAATAGTGTCAAAATCAGATGTGTCCTCTAACATTTCAGTGCTTGAAAATGCAGCGGATTGTTCTAAATCAGACAACATATTATTTACAGTTTCAAAATCCCAATCGTCAGAAAATATACTGTCGGTAATGATATCATTTAGAGAAATTTTAAATACATGAGGTATTTTCAAAAGTTCAGTGGGACCAAATACATCATAATCAACCTTGTCCCAAACTATACCATCAGGAATTGGAACAGCTGTAATGTTCATGAAGGACAGGTCTCTTTGTTCATGATGAGATGATGTATGAGGTTTCAGGACCAAGTTCACATTTGATACTGCAGAGCGTTCTGGAAGATAGTTTCTATTCATGAGTAAGCAAAAGACAGTCACTAGGCCAATCCAGAACAGAAAAAACAGTATTCCAGTTATTACCCCGAGCTGGAGCCAAGGAGATACTAGGTAAGTCTTTTTCAGAAAAATGTAGAAGTCACAAATTTGTTGCTTACGGGAAACTGGAGCTGGCGTTGTTTCAGGTTCACTGGGATCCAAAGAGAAGGTATCAAAATCGATGAAGTAGCCAGATGCAGTTCGATCTATTTTTGGTAGCTCAGCAGGTTTTGCTGAACTGGCAGACATCTCTTGTAGAGGCATATTGATGTAGTTATCGGTGGTAGGCCGAATTGATATTTGTCTTTCATCTGTGCTTTGATATTCTGTTTCAACAGGAACGAGTTCCATTTCATTATTGGTGAGCACATTACTTTGTATTGGTGACTCTTCGAATGTTATGAGTCTTTCTGTCTGAACTTCCTGTATGGTAGCGAGAGGAGAACGTCGGCTACCCTGGAGCCCACAAGGCCTACTATTCAGTATCGGCCACATAGTGTGGTTTGATCAGATCGATGGAGACGAATCTCTTTTCTTTTTTTCCGGCAAGAGGCGGAAGAAGTACTGTTCTTGTTCCTGCGACAGCCAGGACAGGTACAGGCTTTCTGTATGATGGCCCAAATTCTTTCTTGTCCACAATCTTTTCTCTGACCAGATCCCCGACTTTTAGGATCTAGACAGGTCTTGCCGTGACTGATTTGACTTCCCCAGTGGCGGTGCGTTTTACTTGCACGTTGCTTTGTAGTGCCCGGAATTCATTGAGATCCTGTAAAACAGCCAAACGTTTATTGATGTCAAATGGTTTTTCATCCGCCACTGTGCTTTCATAATCGAGATCAGGTACTCACATTCTAATCCCAAATAGGACCTCGTAAGGAGTGACACCTCCTAGGGAGCTTCTTGGCATATTATTGAGTGCCCTCTGGATCCCGTATCAGTGATTGACCCAACTATCACCCGAACCAAATACTCTTGCTGTTAAAGATTGCTTTAAGTCTCGGTTTTTCCTCTCCACAACCAAATTTCCCTCGGGATGGTACGGAGAGGAGTACCGCAATGCAAAACCCAAACTTCCCACGGCCTCCTTGTAAGCCCTAGAGCTAAACGTGGGGCCGCGGTTAGAATGTAATGTGCCAACTGCGCATGTCCCTATGAAGACTCGCAAATCTTATATAACAATTCGAGCGTCAGCCGAGCGATGAGGCCATACCCATAGGAATCTAGAGCATGAATCCATTGCCACCAAGATATACTTGTAAGCCCCGTCTGATTGTAAGGGGTCGCAGTGGTCCATATAGACACAAGCGAGTGGTCTGTCTGATATCAATAGTGGTGTCTGCGCTAGACGTGCTACTGTGGAACCCTTCATCTGCTGACAGATGTCACACTTTAAGACAAAATTCTTCATCTGTTTAGAAGGTCCTGGCCACCAATAGCGTTGTTTCAGTAAAGAAACCGTCGCAATAACTCCTGCGTGTGCAGAACCCAGACCCTCGTGTGCAGCTAGAATTAAACCTAATCTGCAATCCATGTTTGGTATTTCTCTATCCCCCACTTCTGGAATTTGAGCATACGGAATGTTATTTGCATCTAACTTGTAGGAGTACTTGAGTGGAAAGCCTTTCGGTAAGGCTGTGCTGTTTTTGCGTGAATCAATTACAGCTACCATTATCTGTCCGTCTATTCTCGTTTTAGAACGAGTGATTGCAGCTACGGCAGCAGTATGTACTGCACCTTTTGCGGCTTCATCAGTCAATGAATTCCCTTCAACGTGAACGCCATCACATTGATGACTCAGCGTGTGTATCACGTGAGCTTTCTGTAGTTCGTTTTTCAACTCAGCTACCTGTTCCCATAGCAATTTATTCTTAATTGTGCCACCTTTTGAGTCTTTAAACCCATTTTGACCCCAGTAGTGTAGACATTCTTTGTATGACTGGACACAATAAAAAGAATCGCACACAATCAGTGTGGGGAATTCTTGATGCGTATTTATCAGTGCCAGTAACAGATCTTTTAATTCTGCCAGCTGTGCTGTGCAGTCTCCTAGAGACTGTGGGGCCGATTCCGATCTCGGTCGGAGGCGCACCCAATACTATTCGGTCGGGAAAAAAGCCATGCGAAAGCCAGTTTCCCGACCGATCCGTACAGCACACCGAACGAGCAAGTACGATGCGCACAACAGCAAAAATTCCGGCCGAGCCGTACTCACCCAAACCAGGTCCTGTTCTCCGACCGAGGCGAATCCGGAAACGCCGAATCGAGTCGCACGGAAGGGAAAATGCAGCCCCGTCCGGCCGGACAAGTACGATGCGCTTTCCGTACGCGCCGAACCCGTCGCTACGCACGGCACGTCAAAGCATCCGGGAGAGGCGCACATAAGCTCCGAATCGCGCCACAACACGATCCACGGCTACGAGACGAACACAGCACAGACGAGGACGACGCGAAGCGACGAGGACGAAGCGAAGCGACGAGGACGAAGCCAAGCGACGAGGACGACGCGAAGCAACGAGAAGGACGAACGACACGAACCAACCATGAATCCCTTCGTCCCGATCATACCAATATTCTACATCTACTACCGGAACAGGCACGGACGCGTACGGCGCAGAAGGTAAGTCAGACACCAACCACAAAACACATACAACACGTACACGACACATCACACACATACACGGGGAATCTGAATATACTTGCAACAGCAGCACCATAGGGGCGGGATGCCCATCACCAATGCCACATATGCACACAGGGGCCTGAATGCGCGCCACCACCCCAACCCAGGGGGCTGGATGCCAACCACCACAACCACCCTTAGCCAGGGGGTGCCAAATGCCCACCACCACTACCACCCTTAGCCAGGGGGCAGGATGCCCACCACTACTACCACCCTCACCCAGGGGGGCAGGATGCCCACCACTACTACCACCCTTAGCCAGGGGGCTGGATGCCTACCACTACTACCACCCTTAGCCAGGGGGCAGGATGCCTACCACTACTACCACCCTCACCCAGGGGGGCAGGATGCCCACCACTACTACCACCCTTAGCCAGGGGGCTGGATGCCTACCACTACTACCACCCTTAGCCAGGGGGCAGGATGCCTACCACTACTACCACCCTCACCCAGGGGGGCAGGATGCCCACCACTACTACCACCCTTAGCCAGGGTGGCAGGATGCCTACCACTACTACCACCCTTAGCCAGGGGGCAGGATGCCTACCACTACTACCACCCTTAGCCAGGGTGGCAGGATGCCTACCACTACTACCACCCTTAGCCAGGGTGGCAGGATGCCTACCACTACTACCACCCTTAGCCAGGGGGCAGGATGCCCACCACTACTACCACCCTCACCCAGGGGGGCAGGATGCCCACCACTACTACCACCCTTAGCCAGGGGGCTGGATGCCTACCACTACTACCACCCTTAGCCAGGGGGCAGGATGCCTACCACTACTACCACCCTCACCCAGGGGGGCAGGATGCCCACCACTACTACCACCCTTAGCCAGGGGGCTGGATGCCTACCACTACTACCACCCTTAGCCAGGGGGCAGGATGCCTACCACTACTACCACCCTCACCCAGGGGGGCAGGATGCCCACCACTACTACCACCCTTAGCCAGGGTGGCAGGATGCCTACCACTACTACCACCCTTAGCCAGGGGGCAGGATGCCTACCACTACTACCACCCTTAGCCAGGGTGGCAGGATGCCTACCACTACTACCACCCTTAGCCAGGGTGGCAGGATGCCTACCACTACTACCACCCTTAGCCAGGGTGGCAGGATGCCTACCACTACTACCACCCTTAGCCAGGGGGCAGGATGCCCACCACTACTACCACCCTCACCCAGGGGGGCAGGATGCCCACCACTACTACCACCCTTAGCCAGGGGGCTGGATGCCTACCACTACTACCACCCTTAGCCAGGGGGCAGGATGCCTACCACTACTACCACCCTCACCCAGGGGGGCAGGATGCCCACCACTACTACCACCCTTAGCCAGGGGGCTGGATGCCTACCACTACTACCACCCTTAGCCAGGGGGCAGGATGCCTACCACTACTACCACCCTCACCCAGGGGGGCAGGATGCCCACCACTACTACCACCCTTAGCCAGGGGGCTGGATGCCTACCACTACTACCACCCCCACTCATAGGATGGACAATGCATGACACAACAAGCACACCACAACCTAGGGAATGCAAGATTAAGACATCCCCCCACCACCATGACAAGCGTGTGAGCAGGCTGTGTCAAATGCCTACAACACCGAACATGACATTGAACATACAATGTGACCCCCTAGCACATGTGCCACACATATATGTGTGTGGCACCCACAATGCAAGCAGCCCATGACCATTGTGGCAATGGGGCCTAAACCCCCATCATCACAGTGACCAAAAGGCAAGTGTGGGGTCCATAGCTGAAGCACATTTTGACCATTGTGGCAATGGGGTCTAAACCCCCATCATCACAGTGACCAAAAGGCAAGTGTGGGGTCCATAGCTGAAGCACATTTTGACCATTGTGGCAATGGGGTCTAAACCCCCATCATCACAGTGACCAAAAGGCAAGTGTGGGGTCCATAGCTGAAGCACATTTTGACCATTGTGGCAATTGGGTCTAAACCCCCATCATCACAGTGACCAAAAGGTAAGTGTGGGGTCCATAGCTGAAGCACATTTTGACCATTGTGGCAATGGGGTCTACACCCTCATCATCACAGTGACCAAAAGGTAATTGTTAACAAAGAAAGAGCTGCAACTGCCAAACTGCATGGATCATTCCTGGTCACAGAACCAAAAACTCATCTGTGGCAAAGTAGTGTATGTGTCCCATTGCAACATAAATTGGGGGAGCCAAATACTGCAGTGCAAATGAAACATTCCTTTGGCCATGTGCAGACAAACAACACCCATGGGGGCTGAGACCGTCAACAGTCATCAATGACACAATGACAGAAGTGACCATCAGAATGCAGAACCACATATTTGCACCAATGGGCACACAAATGCAGATACCCTGTGGAGACAGCAGATGTGAGGTGAACAGATACCATACCATGGCAGCAATGGGACACACAAACCATGATCACTGTGCTGACCGATGACCTAGGAGTCCCAGGGACAGCAGGGGAAACACACCAAACAACATACAGCCAATGGCACACCCAAGATATGCCAATGCAGTGGTGCAGATGCACAAACACAAACAGGCAGACCAACACTGTCATCATACACAGCAGGTGAGGGGTGGGGGTGCCAGTGTCCCCAGGCAACAACACAACACATGAGGAGAGCTGAATACCAATCATACAGATGTGCATACACTGCCACACTAAGCTAACTCATGGATCCAAATCCCCTATGTGGGCAAGCAGGCATTGACAGGTGAGAGGGAGCACAAAACACACATGTCACACAGGCACGTAGGAACAACAACTGACACAGCAAGTCACAGACACACCACAGCACCACCCCCAGGGCCCCCACAATGTGGTGACCCTGGGCTGAAGAAAAAATACCACTGTGATGACAAAGCTAAATGTCGTTCACACTGTGAACCACAGTCAGGTGTCCTGAGCAACTAACTACCATCACACCTACACAAGCACAAATCAATCAGCATGGCCAGTAAGCCAAGGCCAACATGGAGGCAGGGGACTAGCCGGGCAACAACTCTCATCTGCACACACTCAAGACCACACCCCTCGACCTCCAACAATGTGCAGCAGTGAAGTACACATGCACTGGTGACATTGCACATGCACCCATGACTATTCCAGGGTGGTGGGTGGGAACCAAGGTGTAGAAACACATCACACATGGACACTCAACAAGACTCCTGAATGTCTGACACACTGCACACTACTCTGTACATGGACATGACGGCAATACCACACCGACCAATGGGATCCCAGCCACAGTCACACACCAATGAAGAAGCCAAGGTCACCCACAAAGAACACACATAGACAACAACCAACATTGCAGCCCGGACCCTAAGGAGTGCCAGCAGTCACACACACAACGTGTCACAATCACTGAAAGATAACACAAACTGGAAATCACATGACAGGGGCAAACAACAAGTGCCAAAGGGAAACCTGACTGTGACCCATCTGCGTCAGCACACAAACTCTGCCCTGACAGCAAACACACCTATGGGTGACACCCTGATGACCAGTAATGTGCCATGCACCCACATCACAGAGAACACAGGGAGAAGACTTTGGGGGAACATAGCTCAAGTCAGCAAGCATCACAAACAGGTACAACACTAGGGATCACAGCATGCGCAGATGAATGGAAGTGAACACACAGACATGCACATACAACACACACCTTGGGCGCAGGCAATGTCACACGTGTACACACTGCCATGAGGGGACTCCACTCCTGTGTGAGGAAAGCTGTGCCATATGTTGCCTCAGTAGGGCCCCATCATGTCAGCTGAGCACTTGGTCACACAATCAACAATTAGCACCAAATGAGGGCTCCCATCACATCAGCCTGGTCATGGATGTGCCAACGGAATCATCAGCACAGATCCAACACACTTGTATAGCAATGTTGCACTGACTACACGGATGAGTCCCTCCCCATTGATGCCCAAACCTGCATGTCCACTGGAGATGGCAACACGGTCAGGGAAGTAGACAAATGCAACGATGGCAGGCACAACAGATGTGCAGGGGTGGAAGCCACAGATATGAAATTGCCAATGTAAGTAGGAAACCCATTGCCAAATACTGAACACATGACACCCTCAGATGCTGCTATTGATGACATGGATACACCACATGATAGGACACATTCCCCCTGGACCACATGGGTTCCTGCACAGTAACACTTCATAATCATGAGACCAGATATCACCATCACTGCAGCAAGGGCATGGTTAGCTGCACCAACAACATGTACATCTGAAGCATGAGCACTAGAGAAAAGAAAGTTGCTTTATTCAGCATATGTGTTGAGGCCAAACGAAGTCCTGAAAAAAGAGCAAAGGCCAATGGCCAGTCCATTGTCAAAGTTCAAACAGGGTGACACTGGCAGATGTCACCCTACGCATGCCTGCACAATACCAGGGACAATCCACTAGGAGGGGCAACCGGGGGGCAGGCCAGGCACCGCAGGGACAGGATCAGGGCTCACCAGGGGGAGTCAGGGAAGGGGTGGTGGGTGCAGGAGAGCCACTGACAACTGCAGTGGAGGTGTCTGACATGGTGTGTGCCGGCACAACTGGGGGGCATGACACAGATGTCGTGGGTGCCGGCACAACTGCAGTGGACCCTGCAGATGGGGTGGACAGGTCCGCCACTGCAGTGCCCAAGTCAGACAGGGCGGTAGTGGACTCCACTGCAGTGCCTACCTCCAGGGGAGGAGAATGGGGAACAGGCAAGGTGGGTTGGACAGAGGGGGGACACCCTCACCACATCAGTGGCACAGACAAGCGCAGCGGGGGTGTGGTGCTGGGAGAGCAAGTGGCAGGGGAGAAGGCCGGAGCATCTTGGGGATGGTATATCTGTGGGTGGGGGAACCTGGGGCAGGGTGTGGTGGGGGCACCTGTGCAGTGGGGGCCTGAGGGATGGAGGACGGAGACCTTGTGCCTGAGCTGCAGGGTGGTGGCGGGGTCTTGCTCTTAGCACTCCGGGGGGACTTGCGGGTGGGGGCCTCAGTCCGTCTGCGCCTGGGGGAGGGTGTCCGGGGGCGAGGGGCACTCTGCTCCGTGTGGGTGGGCTTCCTCTTCCCCCGGGATGCTGGAGCAGCTTCATCGGTGGGGAAGAGGCCGAGGTCACAGAGGAAGAGCTGCTGTGACTTTGGGGTTGCAGGTGAGGCAAGGGAGGGTGCTTTGGAGGGAGAGGGAACTGAGGACTGCGCAGTGCATGTGGATGCGTGTGTGTGTTCCAGGGCCCCATCCCCTGTGAGTCTGGCTTCAGTCCCCTGAATGTGCGTGCGTGTGCGTTTTGTCATTGGCGTGTGTGTCAGTGTGCTGGATGTGTGTGTGCTGGTGTGTGCCTGTGCCAGTGTGTGTGTGCCTGGGATGGGTAAGGTGCTGGGGAGTGTGGATGGAGCAGAGGCAGGAGGGGTGAGGGACCGTTTGAGGAGGGACACTGCTGCCGTCAGGGAGGAGTCCATGGACCTATTGCCCCTCTGTAGGTCAGACATGCCCGATGAGATGCCCTCCATGAACGACACCAGCTGAGTCAACAGCGCGGTGTGCGCATGGAGGACACTCAGCATGGCTGTCTGCCCTACATGGAGCTGGCGAAGGAGGTACACAGACTCCTCACTCAGGGCAGCAGGGGACACAGGGGCAGGGGGTGCGGTGCCTGGCCCAAAGGAGACACGCTCCCGGACATGGGAGCCTCCACGGACCTGGGGAATGGGAGCCGATGGGAGGGCGGTGGTGGTGCTGGTGGTGGCGGGGACAGCAACACTAGCTGGGGTGTGGTGGCTGCTGACACCCGCCTCCACAAGGGAGTCATCCTCCGAGTTGCTCTGGTCCTCAGCTGAGGTGGATGCTGCTGAGGACTCCTCGGTGTGGCTCCCCTCGCCCTCCGTGCCACTGGGTCCCTCCGACCACTCCTCGGCTGCTGACCCAGTCTGGCTCTCCGGCTCCTCCTGGTCCGTGGAGCTGTCCCCTTCCGTGGCCGTGGATGTATCTGCAAACAATGGGGAAACAGACAGACATCAGTCACCTGCACCAAACGCACACACCACTGTGAGCACAGCACATTACAGAGCAAGCCCTGGCATCATTAGTTGTACATTGCTAAAAGTGCCCTAATTGAACAGGAGAAGTCAATTGTCAGTCTGATGCCAAGCATGGCACTCACATCCCACATGGCCTTGCACCCATCTGTCTGGTGTCTGTTGGATTGCAACACCCCAGTGTTGACACATGCACCAAGTACACAGTAGTTGGACAGTGCAGAGGACACGGTGTGGACACATCACAGCTCTTGCCACTGAGTCAGTACAGGTTTACGGATGTAAGGGATGCCCAGAGTCAAATAGGAAATGCATGTGATGCATACCAGCGACAGACACCATGATGCACCCATGTCCTGATAGCCAGCGCCACTATGGTGTGCATGTAGCACATGTCACTCCCCTGCAGGATCACCAATCAGTAGACACATGCCATGGCGGAGGCATGACTGCAAAGTCATACATCACTGTCTCAGTGATGTATGACTTTGCAGCCAGACAACAACACTCTGCACTGTGTCACAATAGTAGGTCATGGGGAATGCAAGTCCTGGAGCTGCACAAGTGCACATGTACATCCCCCCACAACACATCCTCTTAACCCTCATCTGTCCAGGTCATACCTATTGGACATATGGGAGACCTGTGACACTACCCTCTGAACCTGAGCCCCTCACACTCTGCTGTGCATGGGGAACAGCTGCCTGAACTTCACATTTACATGCCCCAGTCTGCATGGGCAGCTGATCAGACACCTATGTGTCACACAAGTATCGTCTCCTATGGTCACATCTCCAGTGGCATGCTGAGCCCCTACCAAGAAACTCCACAGCAGTCCTGGCGACTAATCCACAGCACACTGACACAGAGGCAGACACCTGAGGGGTCAAATCACTGTGCACAATGTGTCCTCTGATACACGGGAGTGGGAGTACAGAGTGTATTGTATGGCCTGGAGTAGGCATGACTGTCCAGCCCCACATGAATGAGGGATGAGCCCTGGACTGTAGGCAGCTGGCTAAGTATGTGTGACACACGTCATATACATACTCCTGGGGCCCAAACATTGTTCCCACCCGCAGCATGGGTGTGTGCCAGGTACCCCAGCCACATGTGGTGGATCAGCTCAGCAATTGGACCACAGATCAAAGTAACACGCTGAATACATGTCAGAATACAGGCATTGTGTAAGCAATGGACCCACCCATGATGCCCACCACAGAGTCAGGGAAACAGATGCTGTCTCCCACCTTGAGTCAAGCAAACTGCAAGGACACAGTCCTAAGTGACAGAATTCCCTGCATGTAAGGGCCACACCTGGGTATCAGATGAGGAGTGGGCAGTGCACAATAGAGGGACATGGCTCCTGGACAACATGACTGCTGTACTGTGGCAGTTCAACCTGGCCCGAGGAGGGCACATAACATGTTAGACAGAGTACACAGTGCAGTCTTTGACTCACCCCCTCCTTGCTGCTCTCTGGCCTTCAGCTGCCCATCCAGGTCTGGAAAGACCACCGCCAGGATCCTGAGCATGTGGGGGTCAGGGTCCGTGTTCCGCCCCTCCTGCGAGGAGGCGACAGCTTCAGCTGGACCCGTGCAATCCTCCGGGTCCAGCCCCGAAGGTCCTGCCACCTCTTTTGGCAGTTGCGGATCCGGCGCTTGTAGACCCCCACGGACCGGACAGCCCGGACGATGTCCTTCCAGATCTCATGCTTCCGATGGGCAGAAGCCTGTCAGGATGACAAAGTGATAAGGCCATTACTACACATGCAACATATCCGTGCATGACACAGTTGCATATACATGTCGCAATCACAGGGGCACATGGTGTACCCAGGCAGTGCACGGCTGCCCATGGACAGTTTTCCAGAAGTCACTACATGGTATCATAGCATGGGGAGTAAAACCCTGTTCAGAAGCACTGTCACTGCACCATACCTGTCCAGTGCAAGTCACTACACACTATGGGGGGTGACAACTACTCAGTGAGCCTGCTAGCCAGTGGTGTGCTGACTCTCAGCCTTGCTAGTCAGACAAAATGCACATTCAGAAAGGCAGTGCACAGAACACTCACCTGCTCCCCTGGTGTCCCATACAGCTTGCTGTACTGTGGAAGTAGGCTGTCCAGCAGGGCCTGGTTCTCTTCAAGGCTGAAGGCTGGGGCTCTCTCCACAGTACGTGCCATTGCAGGGTCCAGAGGGGCAGAGACAGCAGCAGTGCAGTGGCAGATGTCGTCCTGGAGCATGTAGTGCAGGCAAGTGGGCTCTCAGGGGAACATGCAGCAATATATATGTGCTGGAGAGGCAGATACTGTCCCTTGTGTCCAAAGTGATAGGTCCAAGTCGTTTGCATCTTCTGAATCTGGCCAATCCATGGAATAGCAGCACCAAAACACGCCCACAGCATCCTTCAAAATTTCAACTTCATGACATACATGATTTTGCAACATTGTTGTGGGTGACCAACTGATTTTCCAGCAACCGACTCGTTCGAATATTCGAAAACGCGTCCGTTGCCAGGCAAGCCCATTGTCAATGGGTGCGCACCGATCGGTCCATTGAGGTACAACGCGCACAGGGGTACAACGCGTACCCGCACACATTGAAAGCAATGGGCCGGCCGGAGGCACCGATCGGTCCATTGCAGTACAACGCGCACAGGGGTACAACGCGTACCCGCACACATTGAAAGCAATGGGCCGGCCGGAGGCACCGATCGGTCCATTGCAGTACAACGCGCACAGGGGTACAACGCGTACCCGCACACATTGAATGCAATGGGCCGGCCGGAGGCACCGATCGGTCCATTGCAGTACAACGCGCACAGGGGTACAACGCGTACCCGCACACATTGAATGCAATGGGCCGGCCGGAGGCACCGATCGGTCCATTGCAGTACAACGCGCACAGGGGTACAACGCGTACCCGCACACATTGAATGCAATGGGCCGGCCGGAGGCACCGATCGGTCCATTGCTGTTCAACGCGCACAGGGGTACAACGCGTACCCGCACACATTGAATGCAATGGGCCGGCCGGAGGCACCGATCGGTCCATTGCAGTACAACGCGCACAGGGGTACAACGCGTACCCGCACACATTGAATGCAATGGGCCGGCCGGAGGCACCGATCGGTCCATTGCAGTACAACGCGCACAGGGGTACAACGCGTACCCGCACACATTGAAAGCAATGGGCCGGCCGGAGGCACCGATCGGTCCATTGCTGTTCAACGCATCACTGTACATGTGACTGGCATATGTCAGCATGCCTGTCTCAGATGGACATATGCCAGCCACAGATAGCTCCCAGGGAGTGAGGGGCACACCTACATCACGACAGCCTGTCCAAACCTTATCATAAGGCATGTAAGGCTGCATTTCCTATTGTGTGTATGTTGGTGTACATTTTGTCCTGTGGGTGTCACCTGTGGGCAGCCACCCCCAGGCTGTGCACGTGTTAATGGGGACAGGATCCTGGGTGTTACGTGTACGTGACCACTGTGATGTGCAACTGTTCATATCTGTGCATGTGCCATGGTCACATTTCACAGTGGTGTTTGTGTATGTCATGTCACATACCCCGTGAGTCCCATGTGGGACGGTATGTTTGAGCCAGGGTGTCCCAGTGGCACAATAGTGATGGCCCTCCACAGTCTTTGTGCATGTAGTGTTTACAATGTCTCTGATTTCATGTGCACAATGGGAGACAGTCTCCACATCCACGTTGTGTGTGCATGGACTCTGATGTTGTGCGTGTGTGTCACAGACGTCCATGGCTCTCCTGCCATGGCAAGTGTGGCCACTACCTGTGGGGGTCATGTTTGTTTTGTTGTGGTGTACACATGATACTCCAGGTGATGCCAGTGTCCATGTGGCATTACAGGGTCCCTGGGAATGTGCCTGTCGTTGAGCTGTGGTGCCTGGGGCACATCTGTCCTCACATGTCACTGGGGGGTGACTGTGACACAGCATCATGATATCCAATGGGCCAACCTGGGACAAATTGATGCCACCTGTAGGACCGTGTTGACAGATGTTGGCCATGTATGTACCATACATGTCGTTCCGGTACTGCACACTTCATGTAGTTGTGCCTCATGATGATGTATGTTGGGATCTTGAGTGTGTTCAATGCCGCATATGTGGGGTGACTGACGATCTTGCTTACTTCTCCTCTGCACTGCAGGGCTCCTGCTGTCCATCGGCCATTCCCAGACCTGGCAACGATGGTGGAACGGGACAGCATCCGACGGTACCGCTTCACCAGGCAGCTGATTGAGGATTTGGCAGTGCAGTTGTCCCCACATTTGCAGCCTGGCCGGCCGTATCCTACAGCGCTGACCCCCAAGGTGAAGGTGATGGCAGCCCTACACTTCTTTGCCACCGGTACCTTCCAACATACTGTGGCGTCTGCTGGTGGGATGTCACAGACCATGTTCAGCCGTGTGCTCCGCGATTTCTTGGCGGCAATGTTGCTCTTCCTGAACCGGTACATCTATTTCCCTAGACTGCGACGACTCACTGACGTGAAGAGTGACTTTTATGCCCTGGGGAGGATGCCGCATGTCATTGGCTCCATTGATGGGACACATGTGGCTTTGGTACCACCACAGGCCCAGGAGCAGGCCTACAGGAACCGCAAGCACTACCACTCGGTCAATGCACTGGTGGTGTGTCTTGCAGACATGACCATCACACACGTGTGTGCCCGTTTCCCTGGTTCAGCACACGATGCCTTTGTGATGAGGAGTAGTCGCATCCCCAGGTTGATGGCACAGATGCAGAACCAGCGTGCCTGGCTTGTCGGTGTGTACTGACTTTGTGCCATTGTGTGTGATCTGATCTGTAGTATTCCGCCCACTTTTCCAAGTCAGCTGATGTGCACTTGTCTGTCCGTAGGTGACTCGGGATACCCCAACATGCCGTGGTTGCTGACACCCCTCAGGAACCCTGTGACACCTGCCCAGATGCGCTACAATGAGGCACATGGTCGGACCAGGAGAGTGATTGAGCGGACCTTTGGTCTCCTGAAGAGCCGCTTCCGCTGCCTGGACAAGACCGGAGGGTCCCTCCCATATGCCCCTGCGAAAGTGTGCAAGATTATCATCGTCTGCTGCATGCTCCACAACCTGGCAGTGCGGAAGGAGTTGCCTCTCATCCAGGATGACGATGACCAACATCCGCCACCTGTGGAGGATCCTGGCCTGGAACACGATGCCAGTGACGATGATGATGATGATGGTGATGGTGATGTCCGCACACAGCTCATCACCAACTTCTTTAGCTGAATGTGAGTATCCTGAGGTGTCATGTCAATGATGTGAGTTGGCATGATGTGTGGGTGGTGCTCTGGTGCTGTTGGAGTGTGTCCATGGGCTACTTGACTGGATGTGTGTTGCGATGTGTGCTTACAGGTGGGCTGTACTCCCCAACAGTGTTCACATGCTAACTTGGTTCTGGGTGGGTATCTTGTAACATGTATTGTGCATGAGTTTTGCTGTTCTGTCCTGTACTCCATTGCTTTTGACTGTGTGTCATTTCTGTCCTTCACAGGGTACTTTCAGATTCGTTTGGTCAACTGTGTCCACCGACAACGTGATTGCACATCCAGGCTGGTAGCTGTTGTGTCCCTACAGGTGATGTGCGCCACACCCATGGACTTCCTTCTGTCTACAGTTGTTGACTGTGTGCCCGCTACCAGGTGGGGTTACCTTGCATCTGTAGTGGTTACGGCATGTTGCTACTGTGTAATAAACCTGTGCTTCACTTAGTGATGTGCGTTGTCTGTGGTCACACATTTGACTGCCATTTGCTTACTGCACCTGTGGGCTACTTGACTACAACTGGGAATGGGTGTGGTGTCTGTGCATTGCACCGTCTTCCCTGGCAACATCAGTGTAGGCAATGAGTCAGATGGCCTAGGTGTGTATGTGTTGTGTAGCCCTGGTGGTGTGTCTCCCTCATATGTGTCACGTTGCCTGTACTCACATGCCTGTGTTGTCCTTGCTGTTGCAGTTCGCATACACAGTGTAATTTTGTTGTTCATCATCCCCATAACAGCACCCACGTTGGAATCACGACAGAGGCAAGTATGGTGTATTATTGTGTTTATTGTGATACATCTGTGATAATAGTGCATAGGATGGATTGTGCTGTACATGAATCTTGCAATCCCAAGTTCCTAGATGAATAGAAAGTCCAGGTAGACAGGATCCCCAGTATCGGGGCCACAGTTGTCTGACACATTGTTCCAACTTGTACTCCCCATGCAATGTGTGGGAGTAGTGTTGCCATCAACAGGGTGAACAGTCTGTGCACAAAGGCGAAAATCCAGAACAGGTTCAGGCTTCCTGGGAGTTGCGCTTGGCCATCAGCCTCTCACTTTCCCCTCCTCGGACGACCCCTCTTCTTGGGGGGGGGGCCCTCAAGTGCAGGCTGCTGCGGTGCAGGGGACTCTCCGCCAGAGTCCTCCTCCCTCCCTGTGGCAGTTGCAGTTTGTTCGGTACCAGATGTTGTTGGCACACAGGGAGGTGTGGACTGGTTGCTGTTCATCTGGCGGAGGCATTGTAAAATGTCCCTGTGCACCGCCGTCATCTCATGTAGTACATCCCACTTGGACTCCACGCGGGTCATGTGGGAGTCCACACGTGACATGTGGGAGTCCACACGTGACATGTGTGACTCCACATGGGACATGTGGGAGTCCAAGCGGGCATGATGGGCAGCCTGCTGCTGTTTGATGTCTCTGAGGAGCCCCACTACCTGGCTGAGCTCTCCGGTGCTGGACTGGTACGCATCAGCTATGCGTACCAGTTGTGGGTCTTCATGCACACCAGCAACGTCTGCAAGCAGCGACCTCTGTCTCCCACCCCTCCCACCACCCCTGCTGACATGTGCAGTGTGTGCAGTTGCACGCACAGATAACCCTGGTCCACCTTGGGGGTTGGTGGTGGTGGTGGTGTCCATGGCCCCAGGTTGGTCCAGGGTCACTGCGCTGGTGTTGTTCCTTATTCTGTCCATGTCGGCAGGGATGGTATTCGTGGTGACAGTCGTTGGAGGGGTGGGTGCAGGGGTGCAGCTGGTGGACCTGCTGGTGCTGCAGCTGGTGGTCCTGCTGGTGCAGCATGTTGACTTGCACCGGATGTGCCAGGTTGTTCTTCATCGTCCGAGGAGGACAGAGGCTGTACGACGCCAGTGAGCTCGGCATCCTCTTGAGCCTGGGACTGGGACTCCTCAGCGTCTGCTGCTGTGTCCCTATCATCACCTGTTTTTGGGAGACACAAACAATGTATGTCATGTTTCTGCAGGCATCAGTGGTTGACACACCTGACAGTTGTGACTGTGCCTCGGGGTGCGGGCCTGTACATTGTATTGTCCTAAGTCGTCACAGTCAGGGGTTGATATTGGTGTGGCACATTGTCCTGCATTATTTGGGCATTTCTATGTATTCTCTGGGGTGTGAACATGGTCTGCATTGATTGTGTTTGGTTGACAGCCAGACCTCCTTCCCACCCACCCACCCACCCAGTCAGTTATCCCACCATGGAACGTGCTTGCATTGCAGGGAGTGTAAGTTGTCTCTCAGGATGTCAGTCAGAGGTGTCCTGCTGTTTGTTGGTGCACAGTTGGCAGCAGGGCCTTGTGCTCCCCACAGCAGTAGCCAGTGTCAGCCATCTTGTGAGTCCTTCTCCACTCCCTGTGATGTGAGCATGGTTCAGGGTGGTGTTGATGGGACAGTTGTGAGGCTGAGCAATGTCTGTGACTACCACTCCCATCATGCTATTGCCTCCACCCCCTTCCCAGCATGCCCATGCTTCCTTCCTTTTGACTCTGCTTCCCTGTGGGGTGGGCTGGCTGTGCTGACAGGATGGCTGGGAGTGTTGTCCTGGCAGTTGTTTGGCTAAGAGTCCCAAGAGTGTCCCTGTGCTTCACACAACATAACCCAGGGTGGTGGTGCTTTGTGGGATCTTGTGTTAGGATGGAGGGCATTGCATTCTACCAGGTGGGTACTGTGGAGTTTGTGTTGGGGGGGGGTGTGAGGGGAGGTGCTGGTGACTATGGTCAGTGCTGCAAGTCCCCCTTCCCACCCAGCCAGCCGGATATCCCACCATGGAACGTGCTTGCATTGCAGGGAGTGTAAGTTGTCTCTCAGGATGTCAGTCAGTGGTGTCCTGCTGTTTGTTGGTGCACAGTTCCCAGCAGGGCCTTGTGCTCCCCGCAGCAGTAGCCAGTGTCAGCCATCTTGTGAGTCCTTCTCCACTCCCTGTGATGTGAGCATGGTTCAGGGTGGTGTTGATGGGCCAGTTGTGAGGCTGAGCAATGTCTGTGACTACCACTCCCATCATGCTATTGCCTCCACCCCCTTCCCAGCATGCCCATGCTTCCTTCCTTTTGACTCTGCTTCCCTGTGGGGTGGGCTGGCTGTGCTGACAGGATGGCTGGGAGTGTTGTCCTGGCAGTTGTTTGGCTAAGAGTCCCAAGAGTGTCCCTGTGCTTCACACAACATAACCCAGGGTGGTGGTGCTTTGTGGGATCTTGTGTTAGGATGGAGGGCATTGCATTCTACCAGGTGGGTACTGTGGAGTTTGTGTTGGGGGGGGGGGTGTGAGGGGAGGTGCTGGTGACTATGGTCAGTGCTGCAAGTCCCCCTTCCCACCCAGCCAGCCGGATATCCCACCATGGAACGTGCTTGCATTGCAGGGAGTGTAAGTTGTCTCTCAGGATGTCAGTCAGTGGTGTCCTGCTGTTTGTTGGTGCACAGTTGGCAGCAGGGCCTTGTGCTCCCCACAGCAGTAGCCAGTGTCAGCCATCTTGTGAGTCCTTCTCCACTCCCTGTGATGTGAGCATGGTTCAGGGTGGTGTTGATGGGCCAGTTGTGAGGCTGAGCAATGTCTGTGACTACGACTCCCATCATGCTATTGCCTCCACCCCCCTTCCCAGCATGCCCATGCTTCCTTCCTTTTGACTCTGCTTCCCTGTGGGGTGGGCTGGCTGTGCTGACAGGATGGCTGGGAGTGTTGTCCTGGCAGTTGTTTGGCTAAGAGTCCCAAGAGTGTCCCTGTGCTTCACACAACATAACCCAGGGTGGTGGTGCTTTGTGGGATCTTGTGTTAGGATGGAGGGCATTGCATTCTACCAGGTGGGTACTGTGGAGTTTGTGTTGGGGGGGGGTGTGAGGGGAGGTGCTGGTGACTATGGTCAGTGCTGCAAGTCCCCCTTCCCACCCAGCCAGCCAGCCAGATATCCCACCATGGAACGTGCTTGCATTGCAGGGAGTGTAAGTTGTCTCTCAGGATGTCAGTCAGTGGTGTCCTGCTGTTTGTTGGTGCACAGTTGGCAGCAGGGCCTTGTGCTCCCCACAGCAGTAGCCAGTGTCAGCCATCTTGTGAGTCCTTCTCCACTCCCTGTGATGTGAGCATGGTTCAGGGTGGTGTTGATGGGACAGTTGTGGGGGGGGCAATATGTGTGACTGCGACTCCCATGATGCTATTGGCTACACTGACTTGGCCAGCATACACAGAATTCCTTCCTTTGAGTGGTCTTCACTGTGTGTTGGTGTTGTTGTGGTGGCTACATGTGTGGATGTGTGTGTTAGTTCTATTTGTGCCACTGCCTAGCTGTAGTTGTGGTTGTGTTTGTACATGTGTTGGCACAGTTGGATGTGACTTTTTTGATGGCATGTGTTGTGTTTATCTGACTGACATACACATTTTGGGATGATTCTGTTCTAGTTGCTGTGTAATTGCTATGAGTGCATGGTTTGACTCTCCCCTTGACAGTGATGTGTGTGTTTTGTGGCAGTTTATTGTGTACATTTGTTGTGTACTCACCAGGCTCTGGGATGTCCTCTAGTCCATATACGCTCACTGGCGGAAGGATGGCCCGCACCTTCTCCTCCCAGGGCCTGAGGTATACTGGCTTGGCAGGAGGGCCACTGCCGGTGTATTGGCTCAGGTGGTAGTCTTTCTTGAGCAGCTCCCGGACCCTCCTGCGCACGTCATACCACCTGTTCTGGATGTCGGTCTTTGTGCGCCGACATGGTGATTGGGCGTTCACCCTGTTGATGATCCTCTCCCACATCTTGGTTTTCTGCGACATGGGGGTCTGTTGGACCAGAGTGCCAAACAGCTGTGGCTCCACCCTGAGGATCTCGTCTACCATGACTTCCAATTCACTATCTAGGAACTTGGGATTCTTCTTGGGGGGCATGGTGATGGGTGGTGATAGTGGGTGATGTGTGTGTTGGTGTGCAGGTGAGGGTGTGTGGGTGTGTGTTGTGCTGGGTGTATGTGAGGTAGGTATTTGTTGGTGTGCTGCTGGTGTGTGGCTTGTGTGAGGGATGAGCTGTGGGTGTGTGGTTGCTTTCTCTTGGGTGCTGGCAGTGGAATGGCATTTGCAAAGGCTCATGGTAGTGATTTGTGTCCTTTATATAGGTGGAGTTGTTGGTGTGTCTTTGTTCTCTGTCCCCACCCCCAGTATTTATTGGCTTGGTAATTGCTTGTTTGGCCTTTTTTTGGTTGATTTTTCCTTTGTGCTGTTTGTGTATGTTGGAAACGTTCTTGTGACCGAGTCGGACCCTGCATTGGTCTCGTACGGTGTTTTCCGTTTCGTTCACGCTGTGTTTGTGCAGTTTTGTATGCTGCGTACGCGTCGGTCGCGGTGTATTGTGTTGCTTCGGCTCGGTTTTGTATGCGTGTCGGTCGTACGGCTTGTCCTCCGTCCGACTCGGTCGTGTTTTCGCGCCTTGCATCGTACTTTGCAGGTTGGAGTTGGCGGGTACGATTCGGTCGGATTTGTTCCGGGTGCGTGTCGGTCGGTTGGATTCGCGTGTTTTTCCGGCCGGATTGCTATTTTCCGAGCGGCTCGGTCGGTCGGCTTGGTTTCCTGACGTGTCGGTCGGATTTATCGCGGCTTGCATCGTACTTGGCGTGTCGGGCGCCACTGGTACGTGTCGGTCGGTATTTTTTCCGGATCCGAGTCGGTCGGTGCTTTTTCCGGCCCGAATCGGAATCGACCCCTGTGTCTTCATACTGCTCGGATGGAACTTGCCTTCCTGCATACGACCCTTCACAATTGCACACGCGGCGCTGTATTGCTGTTTACTTCCTATGGCAGGTTGAGCAGATTCGTCAGTGTAAATAATGTATTCATACTGATCTATAGGCAGTATTTCATTCGGGAGAGGATATTCTTGTTCATATTGCAGAAATGCTTGTGTTTTAAGTGCAGAGTCAAATTTGTAATCTACATCTGTTGCAGTGAGAGAACTAGCCCATTGTATCCATCTTGGATGTAAAGCTTTAGCATTTGGAACGCTTGCTTTTGTAACAGTCTCTAAGGGTGGTACCAGAGTTACAACAATTATTCGTTTCCCCTGAGCCAGTGCTCTCTCTCTCACCACAGCAGTCTGTACTGCTACCAGAATTTTTTTCTGTAGAAGCAAAAGAAGGTTGGGTAAGTATACCCAGCTTGACCTGCTATGACAAGGATCACCAAATTTGTGGTGTTTACACGTGTGTGTGTGTAGGTATTTTGAAGCTATCATGTCAGCTCGTATGGAACGAAGGATATCTGTGTGTTCCTGTGTCCAGTGCCTAACTGAAAAATCAGGTCTTATTAGGTTGTTTAGTAGGTTTAGTAGGTCCTGGCCACCAATAGCGTTGTTTCAGTAAAGAAACCGTCGCGATAACTCCTGCGTGTGCAGAACCCAGACCCTCGTGTGCAGCTAGAATTAAACCTAATCTGCAATCCATGTTTGGTATTTCTCTATCCCCCACTCCTGGAATTTGAGCATACGGAATGTTATTTGCATCTAACTTGTAGGAGTACTTGAGTGGAAAGCCTTTCGGTAAGGCTGTGCTGTTTTTGCGTGAATCGATTACAGCTACCATTATCTGTCCGTCTATTCTCGTTTTAGAACGAGTGATTACAGCTACGGCAGCAGTATGTACTGCACCTTTTGCGGCTTCATCAGTCAATGAATTCCCTTCAACGTGAACACCATCACATTGATGACTCAGCGTGTGTATCACGTGAGCTTTCTGTAGTTCGTTTTTCAACTCAGCTACCTGTTCCCATAGCAATTTATTCTTAATTGTGCCACCTTTTGAGTCTTTAAACCCATTTTGACCCAAGTAGTGTAGATATTCATTGTATGACTGGACACAATAAAAAGAATAGCACACAATCAGTGTGGGGAATTCTTGATGCGTATTTATCAGTGCCAGTAACAGATCTTTTAATTCTGCCAGCTGTGCTGTGCAGTCTCCTAGAGACTGTGTCTTCATACTGCTCGGATGGAACTTGCCTTCCTGCATACGACCCTTCACAATTGCACACGCGGCGCTGTATTGCTGTTTACTTCCTATGGCAGGTTGAGCAGATTCGTCAGTGTAAATAATGTATTCATACTGATCTATAGGCATTATTTCATTCGGGAGAGGATATTCTTGTTCATATTGCAGAAATGCTTGTGTTTTAAGTGCAGAATCAAATTTGTAATCTACATCTGTTGCAGTGAGAGAACTAGCCCATTGTATCCATCTTGGATGTAAAGCTTTAGCATTTGGAACGCTTGCTTTTGTAACAGCCTCTAAGGGTGGTACCAGAGTTACAACAATTATTCGTTTCCCCTGAGCCAGTGCTCTCTCTCTCACCACAGCAGTCTGTACTGCTACCAGAATTTTTTCTGTAGAAGCAAAAGAAGGTTGGGTAAGTATACCCAGCTTGACCTTCTATGACAAGGATCACCAAATTTGTGGTGTTTACACGTGTGTGTGTAGGTATTTTGAAGCTATCATGTCAGCTCGTATGGAACGAAGGATATCTGTGTGTTCCTGTGTCCAATGCCTAACTGAAAAATCAGGTCTTATTAGGTCGTAGAAAGGTTTAACTTTTTCTGCATAATCTAAAATGTAAGTTCTGCCAAAATTTAAGAAAACCAATATGGATTATACGTTTTTCAGCGATTTAGGAGGTTGGAGCAGCGCACACTTTTCTAAAAAGTTAGCTGCCAGGCTTTTCCCTTCACTTGAAAGCTCATATCCCAAAAAAAGGACATTGAGGTGGGCTCTTTTTGATTTTTTAAAGTTAAATTTGCAGCCCTCGGAGATGAACCCCAAAATTAAGTTGCTCACCCTGGTCAAGTGATCCTTTAAATCATCATCCATCAGATAAATATCATCTACATAGGACAATGCCTCTTCATCCAAATTCTGAAGTAACTCTGTAACCCTGGTGGAGAATAACCTAGGGCTATTCTTATACCCTTGGGGGAGTCGACAAAATTGACGGTGAGAACCAAGCGCTGATAATGCTGTTAAATATCTGCTCTCAGGCACTATATTTTGGCAGAAAAATTACATTGGAGATATCTAATGTGGTTTTGTATTTTTTCCGCACATTTTCATTCATTAATGCGGCACTGTGTGCCATCTGTACTGCGAAAGTTTTAGTGCATGTGTTCAGATGTCTGTAGTCTAAAACTAGACGGTATGAATTATTGGGTTTCATTACGGGATACAAAGGATTATTCATTGAAGAGGTGCAAGTTTCAATGACACCCTGGTATTCAAGTTGATCTAAGATCTCCCTGACCTGTTTTTTCGCTTCTTGTTTTATTGGGTACTGTCTCTGTGGAGTTGGAGTCATTTTTACTGGGATTGTATGGTGAGGTGACTCAGCATCCCACCCAACATAGTTGCGATATAATGCTGGAGCAAGTGCTACCGCCCACTCCTGCGCGTATGTATGTTTTAAGTATATTGGAAAGAGGTCGGAAAAAGCTGGTAAAATTACCGTTCCTCCCTTTGGGCAATCCATAACAATTGCAGGCGGCCAATCTTTTTCAGCCAAAAGGATGTCATATCCATGAGTTGGGTTCTCCCAAAAGAGACCTTTAATTTTTCTGGATTTGTCCCCCTCCATTTGAATTGTTATTTCATGTAACCTATGTGGGACACTTAACCTCGTATCAGGTGTTTCCACCGTGATATGTTCATTCAACTCCGCTGTCACCAGAAATTCCATCAGGTTCTGGCGAGCTATTGTTACTTCTGCTGCGCTGTCTAGCATCGTCAGAGCCCATTCCCTGTTCAGAAGTTGAGTCCTCAGAATTCTGTGCATGTCTAACTTTAGGACCTGCTACTTTCTTCTTTTTAAATTGAGGTTTTGATTTTGGTTTATCTTCTTATTTGGAAGTATAGTCTGAAGCGCGTTGCGTGTCTCTGGACTTTGTACGCTCTTCTTGTCTGTATTCTGACCGTCCTTCCCTCTCGGAGTTTTTGGATGAACCTTGAAAGAAACGAGAGGAATGTGTATCAGTATCCTGATACCTGTCAGGTTTTTTAATGTTACCACGATTCCTAAGGTTGTACCTCCTTTCGGAGGGTTCCTGTTGAGGAGACCCACCCCTGGATTGTGATCTATTCTCTCTATTCTTTTGTTTTTTATTGTTATTATCCCATTTCTTCTTGGAAGATTCAGGTGCTTGCTTGGTGTTCTCTTTTTCAGGACCACCCATGAGTTGAGGTTTTGTTGCTCTAGCTCCAAGACTATCTCTACCTAATTCGGCATAGGTTTCTTCAATAATTTTAGGCAATTCACGCTCCTGTTGTAAAGGAGTAAAATCCCTCAGGCATTGGCGTATTGCAACTGCTGCTGCCTCTCCTATTATGTTTGCTAATATAATAGCTGATACCTGGGCAAAATTTCCTAACAATTTCATCCCTAAGTTCAGAGCAGGTTCTGCTCCATACTCATTTTGTATTTGTCTTAATACATCTGGTATTACTGCTAATGAAGGGATACCATGAGTTCTGGTATATATGGCAGCGAACACTGTACCCCAAGAGGTACAATCCTCTATCTGGGGAGCTATCCCCATTGGCAAGCAGATTGTTAGCATTCTGTGTTTTTCTTGAGGGCTTGTGTGTGTAAATACTACCTCTAACTGTGTTATTTTCTGAGCTATCCAGAATGGCATTTGCTCACATATAGTGGGCATTTTACCCATAACCGTGTGGAGCGTTGGTGGTGTTATTTTAGTTGTAGATCCCTGAATTTGTCCTGCTGGTGTAGCCCTTGCTGGCTGAAGTGTGAGTGTTCTCATCACGAACTCTGTCAGGTTTCTGTAAAGTTTTATTATTTCTTTATGAAGTGGATGTAAGTCTGCTACTGGCATTGAGTCAATGTCTGGATGTGCTGTGTAAGCCGCTAGGACTGGCCAAGTTGCTCCATCTCTTCCGAGCGGACCGAGTCTCACTTTTTCTTTTGTGTGTGGGAGTGCGTCTTTAAACCAGTTTATGTGCTCCTGGTAGGTGAGCTGATCTTCAATGTCCTCATACGGACAGTATTCATTTGGTGTTTCATCTTCAGTATAAACATGAAATGTATTTGTTTGTGCATCTACTTGTGGGAATTTAACCCATGAATAGAATACCTCTGTTCTATATGATTCATGTGCCTCAATCACAAATGTTACTGTCCCACCCCTAGCTGTGACTCCATAGTCTGCTAGTTTTAAAGTAAGAGTAGTTCTGACATTTTCTGAAATGTTTATTTCCCCTTCCTGTTCTCCCTCCCTAGCTGCAACACGTTGTGCTGGCGCATTAGTGTCTTCGTCAGCCATTATTTTGAAGAAGGATAAAGTTTCAAGAAAACTGAGATAAGGTTTTATGCACAATAGGAACTTTTTGTCCTTCAAGCTTGATAAACCTACAGCCAATACATAGGATATGCCTACTCAGCTGTGGCGGATAGTTCCCTTCCCACTCCATACGTCTCTGGGGAAATGTGAGTAGGGGTCTCTGAGAACTACTCAGATTTGACGTTAAATAAGTACCAAACCAACGTTGGCGGCACCATGTCATGTAGTTGCTATAAACCTATATAGGATCTGCGCGTTTAGACAACATAGGCTGTGGGATTGGTGTCCAGACTGATTCCAGACACCCCCACCGGGTATGTTTGCCTGTATACCAGCTAGCTCACAGTGCCACTAGAAACCCCTCTTACCAAGGAGAGAATAGTTCTTGGCAACTATCGAACATGACAACTCTGTCCCATCAGGGATCATGGAAACAGTACAGTACTTTTCGCTCAGTCACTCGTGCTCACTTTGTCTCAGAGAGATACACAGAATAAACAGTGGGGACGTTTTCAATAAGCATTTATTGAACCAGCGTCATTCTAGAGTAAAATCGGTGTGCTGAAACAACCATTAGACAGAAACAGATATAAATGATTATAAGCACCAACAGAGTAAAAGGATGGTAGATTTCTACAATAGTGCTAAAACAATGAATACAGGCAGGTATAAAAATACATGACAATAAAATGCGTACTCCTACGATGCAACCCTAACTAGATGTACCTAAGTGTACCCAGCATGTATGTAGGCGTAAAGCCAAGAATCCCTCTAGAATAAAGTCAACCCCATTACCTGAAGTGGGAGACTGTGGTACCCCGTCTTGGTCTCGAGATGGACACCCCACGAGGGATGTCAGACCACTGCGAGCTGGAGTGTCTGCATGCAGGAACCTCAGCGTCTTGCGTCAGTGTGTCAGCATGGAAGTCCTTTTTCTCCTCTCCCTGCCTCAGCAAAGGTATGGTGTATATATACCCAAAGTGGTACCCTCAGGGGTTCTACCTTGCTGTGTCATGTCGAACTTAGGATGACGGATGGAATGACCCTTATACATAGTTATTATGAAGGAGATGGTAGTCCTGCTGAGTTTCCAAAAATCCTCATGCATTATGGATAGGGCTCCCGGTTTTATGGTATTTATTTTTTTAACATTTCCGTCTGTATTTATCCATATTTATTTTTGGGTCATTTTATCTGTATTTATCCACATTTATTTTTGTCGCAATCAAAAAAAGGCGCTGCAGCTAGTTATTTTTCCACATTTATTTAAATTGACATGCATACTTTGTCGGCTGAATCCATATTGGGAAAGAATAAGGATTCGCTCCACAAATGACTGCCACACGCACGCTGTCTGCCTAGCCACATACGGTGCTGCATCAGAGGCACCTGCGCCCCCCATACACTTTCTAAAGTTCTGCTTACCTATAATATGTCCATCTAACATTATGTATCTGGCCCTGTAAAAAATAAAATGTTGAAATTCTGATGCATGCTGAATACAGAATACAGCCTGGCAATCTGTCAGTTTTGTGAAGGATATGTTCGACCCCTGAAATATAATTACCAACACCAGGTGTTTTCCCTTCCCAAGCAAGACACTTAATAGTAATATCTCTGTCAAAAACCAGGGTAAAGGATAAGATACAGGAGACGCTGGTTTGGAAATGGCAAATACCACAGCTTCGGACCTACACAGAACTACTGCTTACTAATATTGACAAAGCAAGAATAATGTGCTTTGTCTTTAGGAAAAGTTTCTTCAATAACAAATATAAAGCATTTAAGACACATGGTCGCACCAGGCTTTTTGAGGGTACAGAGATCATAATTTGTTTACTTTTATGTGTGGAATATTATTCTTTTTCTACAACGGGGTAATCTAGCACTGTATGAAGGCTTAATTTGTCTACAAGGGCAACAGAACTGCTCATGGCATCAGGCACATTTTACCATGGTCCTCATTTACTTGCTGCAAAGATAAAAGACAGCAAGCTCATCAAAAAATAGAGCTGGAAGTGAGACCATGCCAAGGCTGTCCCATTTCACTGGCATCTCAACAACACAAGGAGCCAAACCAGCCCACAACCCACGTCTACACAGCCTGCCTCTGGCCAATTCTGTAAAGTGGCCGTGCGCATGCTGTTCTACACTCCTTCCCCTCTAATACAACAAAAGGTTGCTGGGGCTGCAGCCGATGTCCTGGGGTGTTTTCACACCTTTTAAAGGACTTTGGATGCTTGCACTGCTCAAAGAATTAACCTTGCATGAGCACCACAGCGAGGGGTGCTGGAGGGTCTCTGCAGACACGGCGCCCCCAGGTGCACTTGTTCACCCCTCTCCAGAGCGTCAGTAGTTTCAGATTTCATTCGCAGCCCCTGTGCGCCTCTGACACAGATTTTATAGAGGAGCACAGAGGCGGCAGGAGCATTTGTTTTGTCAGTATTTTTCCGTTTCTATATATAAATACAGACAGAAAACTAAATGTTTTCCGTCTGTATTTATATGTACAAATCCGTTAAAACAGAAAACCGGAAGCCTTAATTATGGATAAGGCTAGTTTTCAGGGAAAACCACACGTCCTGTAAGCAGTACCGTAACTAGGTAAAAGGCCAGTCCCAAGAACCGTTATGTAGTGTAATGGTAGGGGAGAATGTAGGTGAAAGGTTAGGTTGCTACCTGAGCCTATATTGGGGTACCCATATGAAACATAACAAAACTGTTTGTGATTATAGTGAGAACAGTAAATCTTACTCCTTAAGTTTCCAACACCTTCCTCAAAATGAGATTTCATCCTCCTCAAAATGAGTTTGATTTGATTGTGAATATTAATTGTTACCCTTTTAGTCCCCAACACCTTCTACAAAATGGTTTGAGTGGAGTAGGTATAGTAAATGTTATCCCTTTAGTGCCCAACACCTCCCCAAAATGTATTAGATTGGAGTGGTAATAGCAACTCTGAATCCTTTAGTGGCCAACACCTTCCCCAAAATTGAGTACATTGGAGTGAGAAAGGTAAATCTTACCCATTTAGTGTCCGAAAGCTTCTCCTAAATGGATTAGACTGGAGTGGGAATAGTACATCTGACGACTCTATTGTCCAAACCCTTCCCCAAAATGGATAACATTGAGTGGACATAGTAAATCTTACTCCTTTGGTATCCAACAGCTTTCCCAATATGGTTTGTACTTGTTTATAGGGTGTATTATGTAGAATAATAACCAATACATGACAATCTTTCCACATATTTTTTATTTATACATCTTATTTTATTTAAAGTACAATTGTAATTTTTGTTTTTGATATATACTATTTTTCCAAAGAAACAAAATACATCATTTCCACAAGTTACTGTAATATAACATTTTTATGTACTTGTTTGGTGTAGTATCACACGTACTGAATTTTGAAAAGAATTTTAAGACATGTATCTGTTTGAACATTTATGCACAAATGGTACATAATTGATTTTCAGTATATTTATTTTTTATACATAGTACATTGTATTTTTACATTTTTATAATGCATTTTTGGTATGCACATTAGTACTATTTAATATGGAGATGTGTGTGTATAGGCTATTTAATGTATTCTTTACTTATACATTTGTATTTGTTTAATACATTGTTTAACATTTTTCAAATATTTTAACAAACTTTTACATTCATTTATAACACTTCTTAATAACTTTTGTGTATATTAGTTTTTTATTTTCACGTAGCAGCTATTTCTTACCAATACCTGTACTTTATACTCTATTAGTGTCATTGTGAGGTGGATTTAGTTTGTGTCGGTCATGGGTCCCGGTTTGTATTCTACAGATAAGATAAGCCCTTTTTAAAGTTTTTATTTAGAGGGTGAGGGGTAGGGGTGTGTGGGCAGGTCTACATAGTATGAGTTATGGTGTTAGTTTTATTTAGTAAGGTTGTTTAGCGGTAGTTTGTGTTTCATTGTTATGTAGCATAGTGTGGTAGGTATAACTATACTTTGGTAGTAGTTTGTTATTGTAGATATAGTCAGGAGTTGTACTATGTTTTTACAGTTATAATGTTATGTTCGTATTGCTTTTGGAATGGATGTATTGTGAGGGTGGGTATTTTTTTTACAGGTTAAGGAGTGCAACGTCTGCAGCTATTTATAATGCATTTTTGTTAAAAGAAAATTAATTTGGTTTGATTTCAATTTTAAATCAACATTATTTTTTAATTTCCTTTGATTTTTTGGGAATTTCCTGGAGTAGTTTTTACTTTCAATTTTCCATACTTTTAAAAATAATTTCCAATTACTTGATTACTTTGGTGGATTTCATTTAGATAGTTCATTTTTGCATTTTTTTGGGGGGGGGTTTAGCTGTTTTGTGAACTGTATTTTGGGGAAGTGAAGGTGGATTAAAAACATCAACTACAGATCTGTGAGTACAATATTTTTTATTTTTGAGTGGGATAGGTTATATTTTAATATCTCTACCTATTTTGATTTTACTGCAGCTGAAATGTTTGATTTTATTTTGTGTTTTAATTGCTGATCTGCTTTATATATTTTGATATTGCATCCTTTTGGTTTTCCTATGAGTTCTTTTAATAAGATATTAAAATTAATTCTTTTTATTTATCAGTCTTATTTTGTACTTTATTAATATATTTTTGATCTAGACTGATATTAAAAAATAAAGATTTTAATATTTATTTAAAATTGTTTAGGTTATAGCGATATTGGTTTTTGTTCTATTTTAATTGAGTGTATATTGCTAACTAGATGGTTTATATAGTGATTTAGATATCATTTATAGGTAATCAACACATTTGTTATTTACAAAGATTCTGATGTTGAACTTTAGCATTGCGTACATTTCCATGGTTTGTTTAGTCATTCTAGGTTTAAATTGGCTTACTGACTGTTCTATCCTTGGTTGTTGGTAGCTTGTTGAGCCATGGTACTGCTGCACACATTCCACCATGGGATTTGGAATTTGGTTTGGTGTCTGTGTCCACAGTGGTGCAGTCTGACAACCCTGGTGTCTTCGAAGTAGTCCATTAGTGAACTTTGTTTTTGTTGATTTCTTTGGTAAAATGGAGATTCTATGAGCATGTTGTAATGGTTGGCTATGTCTGTTACGTGTACATATGCCAGAGCGATTAACTTTTTTATTTCAAAAGCAAACAGGCTGTTTCTTGCATACTCTGCACTTAGTGCAGATTTTGCAGATGTTCCCAAAGGCTTTTGTTGAAGTGATAATAGTAGCCTTGTATGTCTTTGGCTTCAGTATTCTTATTTAGGGCCCGATTAGGATGGTGGGCGGACGTAATCGGATACGGGACCGACCGACTAGCCGTCGGCGGTCCCACCATAGGGATTACAATGTGACCGCCTACAAGGTGGTCGCATCGTGTATTCTTTGCATTCCGGCAGGTGCTGCTGGCTGCAGCACTGGCAGCAATGCAAAGAATACACCCTGTACATATCCCTGCACTACATGGCAGGCACCATGCGGCGCCTGCCACGTGGTGCAGGGATATGTAGGGGGGGCACCTATACACCCAAAATCAAAAGACAGGGCTTGAGGGGGGCCCGCTACGAGTCCCCAATGTCCCTTACCACCAGCCTTTTCATGGCAGGGAAACCACCATGAAATTGCTGGTGGGGAGGGACATCACCATTGCAGGGATTATGGCTGCCTCCAATGCACCGACGGGCTCAAGGAGCCCATCGGATGCGGGTTGGTCGGTCTTTCCGACCGCCAACATACCGCCCGCCATCGTAATGTGGCTGGCGGTGATACAGTCACCGATGGTAGTGGGACCACCACTGATAGGCTGTCCGTGGCAGTCTCACCACCATCCTAATCAGGCCCTAAGTTTCAGTATTGTCAGTATCATTGCCTGTCCAAAGTCTATTATATTGTTTTCTAGAGAATAGTTGTTAGTTTTTAATTTGATGTGATTTCTAGGTTCATAGTAAATTGCACTTTGTTAGGAAGAACTGCATAAATGAGGGATATGTTAGTATTATGACATTCACATTGAATGGTGTATTACTGTGTGATTGGCGGAGGTCCCATTTTAAAAGTTTCATCAATCCCCCAAGTTTCACATATGCTTTGGGCCTGATTACGACTTTGGCGGTCCTACAGCAGGGCAGCAATGCACCGTCCGCTGTTGGACCGCCAAAGCCATGGTGCATCCGCCCGCCAAATTAGAAGTTAAATCCTGGTCTGGCGGGCGGTCCTGCAGTGGTCTGACGGCAGCTACTGTTAGGCTCATAGAAGAGCTGAACATGCAGACCACCGCCATCGGAGCGCCGAAGGCACCTTCCTGCACTATGTGGCATACGTGCCACACCATGAAGGAACTGGGGGTGCAAATCCCTGCATGCTCGGCCCAGGAGAGGCAGGGGGCCCTGTTAGGGCCACCTTAGTTGCCTCTCCACCACCCCTTCATGGCGGGCTCATTGCCATTAAATGGGTGGTGGACAGGCAACTTGAAATATGTTCGGTGTTGCTGCAGTGGCACCGTCTGCATATTAATGCCGCTGTCAGCATCGCTTCCGCTACACGGGATCCTTGATCCCGGCAGAGCCGACAGTCTTGTGGCAGTCCGACCGCCACACTGAAAATACCGCTGGAGGACCCGCATTGTGGCGGTGGTCGGACCGCCGCCGCGAGTACAGCGGTCCTGTGGTCCGTCGTACTCATAATCAGGCCCTTAGTCTTAAGAGATTGTTTTCAGTTGTAAATATGATTGTTTTTCTGTTATTATTGTGATTGTTGTGTAGGAGGAAGGGTTCGTCCTTATGTTTAGTAGTTAGGTGTTTTGGAATTTGTATGTCTTAGTATCATCTAGGGGCAGCATGAGTTTGACTTATGTATTTTTAAGTATGTGATTTTAGTCATTTTAAAGCAGGAATTGCTGGTAGCTGACCTGTAATGTGCTCAGGTACTTTATCCAATATGTATTTTAAAATTTTAGTAGTGGGCTCTTGGGAACTAGTGCTTACCTCTTTTAAGTACATTCCTTGCTTCTATCTCTGTTACATTTATAGGGTGGTTGTGTTCACTGACGTGAATTACAATGTTGTTTTCGGTTGTAGCTCTCCCATAACCAGCATTTGCATAGTATTTAGTACATTTCCTATATACGTTCCCGGTGCTTATCCTTTCCTGGATGTATGTGTCTCCCATGTGCAAAAACAATTGCTTGTTTTTCTGTGATGTTGTATATGCTGCTTTTTCTGCCATTCTGTATGAAAGAAGCCCAATTTTAAAAGAATACTTTTGTAAAAACTATTTATTATGTTTGCGCATATAATGTAAACATGATTTAAGCTGTAGGTGATGTTCTTCCACTTCTCTTTGATGCTATTGGGATTTGAGTCAAGTGGGCATTCCTTTTATGTTGGTGAGAAGATGTTTGGTTTAGGTACATGTTAAAAATACAGGTTTAGTGAGTGTTGAGGGGCAGTGGGGTTTTAGGGTTAAGTTTAACATACAGGGCTTGATTTATATTTATGATGTTTTTATTTTACTTACTTTGAAAGTGCCTTTGTCCAGGTTTATGAGATTGGAGTTGAATTTTTTGGTGTACAGTACTTTGTTTTTGCTGCAGTATTTCTTTAGTACCTAAGGATTAATATGCATACGAAAGAAAGAGAATTTAATAATGTATTCATATATTTGTGGTTTTGTTATGTTACATTGTAGCTAAGGTAATTTTTAACTTACTTGTGAAAGGTGCCTTGTTATTTTGATGAATTTTTCCTTTTGGCTTTTCTTTGAGCAGTCCGGCATAGTTTCATTTTTTTGAAGTTAAGTTTTCCTGTGAAAAACAGTGAAGTTTTGTGCTTTTTTTTGTGTTCTCATAATTAGTTTGTTTTATTGTACATTTTATTGGTTACTTTCCAGTTATTTCCTTTTAGTGGATCTATTTTCCTTTCAATTTGAAATGTATATTTGTTGGATTTTTGTATTATTAATATATTCTAAATGTTAAATTGATTGCATATATTTTTTGTGTTTTGTAATATTTATTTCTTGTAATAATGTTTATAAATGTGCATATTTTTAATAGTAAATGTATTGTGAATTGATATGGTTATATACGTGAATAATTATATGTTTGTTTTAATGGATTCATTTTTTGTTGTAGTTTGTCATTTTTTTATATTTATTTAACTTAAATAAAGGAGTTTATGATTTGGTTTAAAATATTATTTTTTCCTTATGTTTGGTAATATTATTGTGTTTGCTATTGTGTTTCAGTATTTTGGCTATTACCTCTATATTTAAAAAGTAGATGAATTTTGTATTTTGATATTTTGTGTTCAATATTAGGTTAAATGTAGGTCTTTTTGACAGCGATATTTTTGTCATCGATATTTGTGTTTTTTTGTTTAAGTATAGGATGCAAATATTTTTGTAATCAATATTATTTTGAATATATTTTGGTGAAAAAATATTGTTTTCCACAATATTCTGTCATGGAACCTTCAGAATGAATGCTGGTTATCCTATGAGGAAAATACATAGATACAGCTGTGTGTCCTCCGCCAATAATGTGTGTATTTATTAAAAGGCAAAGAGCAAGAAGGTACGTGATGCACCAAAGTAGAAAGGACATAGGTCTTGTTTTCTCTGTGGCATTGGGGCAATTCTACCACCAAATACAGCCTTAACACTAGAAACATTAAAAAAGGTTTATGAAACAGAGCAAATATTCCCCCACTAGTTAGAGTCTCATGCTCTTCTCAGGAAGAGGAAAGGAGAAAATTAATATCAAAGTAAACAGGCCTGCGAAGCAAAGGTATAAAATGTCTGAAGCGGAAAACTGAAGAAGGTGCAGTGTTTTAAGTCTCCACTGTGAAAAAGAAAAATAGGAGATTATATGGTACATTTGATCACAAACACAGTGGCGGTCAGTCATTTTACCAGGGAGGGGTGTGTGGGAGGGGGGCACACGCACACATACACCGCACTCACACCCATGCATTCACACATGCACATACACCCATTCACAACACTCACTAACAAATACACACACATTCATACATACACACATGCACCCACATACAACTTACCTTAGCTGCAGCTCTCCAAGAGGAAAGCCTCAGAGGTCCCAGGAGGGTCAGCCAATGAGGGAAGGCAGCAGTCCTAACCTCGTCACAGAGTGTGATGGGGTCAGTGAGACTGCTGACCCCACCCAATCTGTGACGAGGTGTCACTGATTGACACTTGGCCCTGGTCACTTCAGGGCTTAAAACTGAAGTGCCCAGGTCTGAGACAATCGGTGACATTCCCCCAATTATAAGGGGGAGGGCCTTGAGGCACTTTTGCCAGGCTGAGGTCACGCCCACAGAGCTGTGAAATCCTCAGCCTGACAAAGTTCAGCTCAGGCAGCCGGGAGTCTGTACATTTAGCGCATGTCTAGCTTCTGCCTGCCTGCCGGACTTGAACAAGAAGAGTTTCTGTCAGCCTGACCTTTGTTCAGCCTGATAGACACTTTTCTTGTCTGGAAAAAGGTGGGGAGAGTGGCCCCTCAGGCCGTACAGATGTGCCACTGCTGCATGGACATGGTACCTATAGTCAGAAGTATATCTGGGAGAACAGGAACTTGAACCAGATGAACGGGCAATGGCAGCAGAACGGACACTGCAGCAGAGGATAAGACATCATACCAAGATAAACATACCGTGACGTGGCTGAAGGCAACTGGATTTAGAATCAAAGTGCATAAAGAATCACCTGAGGGTGGCGGGTGCACCAAAAACTGCGCAGGAAGAAGTCTATTTGGATAATCTACTCACTATCATACTGAAAACGAAAATATACATTTAGATGGCATATACAGCAACAAAAGTGAAAGACTCCTATTAATGCTACACCATGATATTTTAAGCTCAAGAAATGTTTTAGTGCCACAGTGGAGAAACGGTGGTACAGATAGGCATTAAAAACACATAAAGAGGTAAAATGTTGCATGGTCTATTGAGATAGGGTTCAAGAAGCAAATCAAATAGGAAAAGAGCTTGTACCACTGAGGCAAATAAAGAGACAACTTTAATTTAAATCTCTGATACAGCCAGAAAACATCACTGTGTCATGGAGACAGCAAAAGCACAGATTTAAGGACCGCAAAGTGGCCACGAGAATGTTTGAGGAAGCTGAAAAGTAGGAGAGAAGGCCGCACAACCATAGTATAAAAACACTAACACAAACATGCAAAATGCAACACAGAAATGAATAATATTGAAATGCTGGAAGTTGGTGTAAATAGTGATCATACTTTTGCAAGTGTGGTTGAGTCAAATACTACCACTAAAAACAGCCCCAGCCTTTGATTGGGGTATATCGGAGTGAGCAATAATAATCCAAGTACCCTTGTATAAATCCCTTCTCATTTAAGTGAAACATTTGCTGTGAAGGAGAGAAGAAAAGAAAGTAAATTAAAATGTGTGATCCGAAACACATCAGCTAAGAAAGAGTGGTCAGCCAGGAGAAAGGAAAGGTGACTTTTCTGGCTTTAGTGGGCTTCCAGAAACTCTCTTCGAGATTTCCATTGATGAAACATGAGCTGAAGAAGTATATGTGAGGGGGGTACAGATAGTAACCAGCTGCCGTGCCTTCTCTTCTATACCCAAGCCCCTATGATATTAACATTTTTTTATCCAAGATGATAACAGAGAAAAACAATTCATTAAAAACACAGTTCTAGATATAAAATATAAAAAGAAAATATTGGTATACTTACACGTTTATCTTCCCAGTTAATACAATAAAGATCTCAGAAGTACCAGACTTTTCTAAATCTACTCATGACACCCAAAAGTTCAGAATAAATACTTTCAAGAGTTGAACTTTAGGCATTTTTTAACTTAGCCTTCAAATACTGGCGCCATTGATGATTTCAAGGTTGTTGTGATAATGGAACTAGCAACAACCATGGCAATGATTTTTTTATATTGAATATTAGATAGGCCCCTTTATTGAAATTACAATCAAACATGACTATGACTGGATTTAAAGTAATGCTTACCTGAATTAATTGGCTCCTGGTTCTCAAGATTCTCTGCCAAAATTCAGTGAAACAATGTCAGGTCCAGAACATATGGAACCAATCTCTCACCAGATTTAGACACCTTGGGCACCATGGATGGGGCTGGCGCCTACTTTATGTGGGAATGCAGGTGCTAAATGAAGTATCCATTTGCTGATCTAATGCATGTTACAGAAATTGGCGCATCTAAGTGTAGAAATATTAAAATAATTGCTCAGTTATTACGATTCCTGTCTCTTTAACCAATTTATTAGGTATTTTTGCAGAAGAATTGACCTGGGAATGGTGCTGTAACAATTTGTATTATAAGGCTGTATCTTTGTGCCCAGTCTTAAATAGCATCTTGAGAACCTCAGCTGAATTGTCAATGTTGCCAGTCCTATCAACAGCACTCATCGGTTGAGCTTAAAACATTAAAAACCAGCTCTTATAAGTAACCTCCTGCTCAATAAACCATTGTTTAGGCTTCCAATCTCTGGATAAAATCTAGCAGGAGAAAACAACATGGCGCCCTTCAAGCACTTCAGAGATGCAAAGATTTTGCAGGTCAAATTAGGAGTAAGTTAGCGTCCCTTCGGATATGCATGCATACCTCTGTCCATTGTGCTTTGATCACTATACCTATATATTAGATACTGATCTTTGTGCTAATAAAGAAGTGGTAGTGTTTGAACTGATTGGCACATCTATCCTAAACACGGTAAACACAGTCTACAGAGTCTAAAGAACCTGGAAGAAAGGCGCTGACGTGAAGACGAGATCAAAAGGAAGAATCAGAAAAACAACCTGTAGATGTAATAAGGGTCAGTTGAATTGATTGAATGTGGAGTGGGAGGATGGGGGATTTAGGGGAAAATGGGTTGGTAAAAGGTTGATGAGAGAAATTTATTTTATGAAAAGCTATAGGTATGGTTGATGTCACACACTAGAATGTAGTTAGTTCTATTAATTGATTTTAAAAAATACCATTATTTTGTTAAGAAAAGAAGTCTGAAAATACCTGCATCAACTACAGTGCATTTTCAGAAAAAAACGGTTTATCTTGTCACACAATGTTAAAATTAAAATCCTGCAGGGAAAGTGATAAACAAAGGGATGAACAGGGGTCTGTATTTATTGGTCTTCACCTCAGCCTAATTGCTGGCTTTTCTAGCGAGATTGGTTGGGGCGTGTATTGCAGTGTAACCACGCTGTGGTAACATTCAGACTTACAGTAAATGTCGCCATGTACTATGCCTCGGCACGTTAAAACTGTCAGCACTCTGTAAAGCATTTTTTTTTACTTTCCGCCAGAAATTATTCGCATTCAAGACTCATAAGAAAAAATAAACTGTGACATAGACAGGCTGCTTCTAAAGTCAATTGCTTGCAATGCACACATGCTGATAATTATGGCGTGAAAAATGAATCTGTGGGCGGCAAACACCAAAGTGTTAGCAAAAAAAACATACTACAGATGTATGTGCAAAGCACAACAATAGAACTGTAGCTCATGTGGAGTTTTGTAAGTGTTTACCAATGGGAGCTCCATCTCTCTGAAATAACCCCTGCCTTCTTTCCTCAAAGCAGCAAATTAACCCTGAACTCTTGCCACTTCCCTTAAAATAAAGACGGTTGTACATAGAAACAAAAATGTACTTTTTTGCAGTGTGAAAAGTACATTTCGTGACATTATTGAACATCTCCAGCTCAGAAAGGAAAATATGCACCTGTCCTCAGACGTGTAACCAAAACCATGGCAATGTATATCTACTAGAATCCCCTGGTGTGTCGAATTATTTTCATTTCCACTGAGGGACTTACAAGAAGTGACAACTGCCACTGGAAATATTTATTATTTACTAAGGTGTATATTATGTATTGAATTATGTAATCAAACCGCTAAATCTATAGTCCAAAGCATAGGTTAATAAGATATTAATACATTAATACATTGTGCAACTTGTAGCCTCCTGCTCTTACTAGAGCTATTCCATAACTTTAGAAATTCAAGGTTAGGTGGCAAATAATGTAAAAAGTGAGAAAACAATTAGCCGTAATGCAAAATAGATATCTGTCTCTAGTGGAATTAGAGGCTTTCATATTAGAGATACGGAAAAGTATTCTTCAAGGTAATAATTGCCTTCAGTGACAAATGCATGTGTTTATAATAAAAAGTCTCTTCAATAAGATTAAGTGGCCTCAATGGTAGCTATCCATGTAGACGGTCTTACAGCAGTGGGCCGTTGCAGTGAAGGACACAGGAAACCAGCTTAGGAAAAATAGATTTAGATGTCAGAGAGAAAGACGACTTTTCTTAAGGCAATCGAGGGTTTAATGATGTTTCTATTGAATTTCACACAAAAAGAATTCTACATTTTATTATCCACCATTGTGAGGCGCATGTTCTTTAAAAGTAAGAGGGGTCGTGGGACGAGAAGCAAGCACTCTGTGTAGAAAGCACAAGAAGAGACATAACTTGGCTACAATGTTTGGTGACAGCCTCAGAAATGCGAGACAAGGAACGTAACAAATGCAGATAAAGAAGTAAAAGAAGGGACACCTAAAAAACAAAAAACTAACAAGAGGCACTACACAGAAGTCAAGGGGTAGTTCTGAACAGTCACCCTCCTTTTAGAAAGCCATAGCAGTAAGGCATTGTGAGAAGAACAAAGAAAGGCGGGAAATGGCACTGCAGGGAAAATACAGCAAGGTTACCACCATTGTAAAACCACCTAGATCCTTTCAGTGGGAGAGTGAAAAATAATGAGGATTGAGATGCCACACACTGCGATATGAACATGAAAAGGACATGTAAGCAGGCCAACACAAGGAGGAGCATCTCCTTCTACCTTAAGGCTGGAACAGTCATTCTGAGTCCATAGCTTGCCATAGCCCATTACATACATTACTCCACACTCAATTTGAATCAGTGGTCGAAGTGGGCGGGATCGGCAGGGCACGACGTGCCCGTAATTCTTTAATTTAATAGATTACGTTTCCCTACTTATTTATTTTAAACACGCCTCTCAGAATGGCTGAAATAGCCAAGGCCTATGGATAAGGCTCGGCGTTCGTGGCCGTTTGGGCAGAGAAGGAAAAGGACCCTTGTCTTTTCTTTCTTGTCCAGAGAAGACAAGGACAGTGTCCACGTCTCCTGCTCTTCCGCTGGCAGCTCTCCCCCCCCCCCCCTTTCTTACTCTTCCTCCCTCTCTTTCTGTCTTGCTCCTCCTCACTTACTGAAAACCGTGACTTCCAGAAACGGTTATTACTCCCTCTTTCCTCTCCTATTGTTTATTTGTTCCTCAGTGAAATGGATTCAAAAAAGAAAAACACTTTTGATGGAAATGTCATCTTTTATTGGAAATTTTTCTATTACAAAGTGCAGCCTTGGGACGGAGAGAAATAAAAGGTTGAAAATGTGACAAATAACTAAATAAAGCAAGATAGAGTGGTCGCAAAGTGTCCCGATTGATTTTATTCACACCCAAACACATTAGCGCCACTTTACAGAGTTTGCCAGTGAAGCGCTACTTTTGCTTTCTCGTCTTTCTTTGAACAATATTGTTTTCTTTGGGTGGGGCAGTGCACCATTCCTGGAGGTACTGTGCAATGCATGCTTGATGGGTGGATAAGAAAATAAATTGTATACAGCGGCTCTATGTTCACGAATGTGGTCTTTTTAAACCATGCTGCTTATGTTTTGTAAGGAATTAAGCAATGGACATTAAAAAGGTCCCTTCTGTGCCCTGTAGTCATGTCCTTAACTTATCAGGCAAAAACACTCATTGATTTCTGAATAATGAGTGTAAAAAAGCATTAAGGTAACCATGTTGTTCCTTTTTACATTTCACATGCTTTACTTAATCTTGCATTCCCTATGAGTGTTTGCTTTTTCCAGGATGTTGTTACTTTTTTTTTCTTTCAGGCAGCATACTTCTCTTGTCTAGTGTATAATTTGAATTGAGTTGCATCCAGGTGGTTATAGCGGGGCACAATTGGGGTGTAGTTGACGACAGTGCGGGTTTCTCTCAGTGGGGCAGTATGGTGTTCAGTGGGGGGGGGAGGATGTGGCAGTATGGTCAGAGATGCCGAATTTGGACTGGGGAACCAGGTTCAGCCTTCATGACCAGTCCACGAGACCACTCTCCTGAGAGAGCACATTCCCGTGCTAGACCTTAGAAGGCCCCGCAAGACCTTAGAAGCCCTGGTGTCTTAGCACCAGCAGGTGGACCCTAGCCCCTAGCGGTGGCAAGTGTGGGTTAACCTTGAAGGCCTGTCCCCCACAATCCATACTGAAGTTCACCTCCAGTCTTACAGGCTTATGAAGCAGCACAACCTAGAGCAACAGTGACTGTCACTGAAGTCACAGGACCCTTAAGCAGGGCGGCTCTAGGGCGGTGCGAACGGTGCGATCGCACCTGCAGCTGACTTCGAGTGGGGGCATCATGTTTGCAAGTATATTATTATTTTTAAAAGCACTTGCTGCCTCCTTCCTGGCCTCCAGCAATTTTCTGCAACAATAAAAATGTCAAGATAACTCCAGTGATTAATGTTCTTCCTAGAGAGAGATGAAGTTTGTCAAGTGGAAGATTTGACTCGTGGAAAGGTAGCGCAGAGGGTTAATGCGCCTGCTGCAAAGAACATTTACCATGCAGATCACAAAGTGCACATAATGTAAATAGGTCAGTGGATTACTTCTTTTGTCAGTGACATCCTTTTGTTACTTGCAGTTTATAACTCAAAATTCTAACATAGAACAGTGAGCCATTAACTGCCATCTACGAGCTGCATGCAAACTGCAATGTATAAATTAGAGCATTATGGTTTTTTTCCCCAGTCTTTGATTATCCTAATGTTGCAAAAAGGGTTCATTTGGATAGAAATCAATTCTGGTTATTAAGGAGAACCCCCCAACCATAGTATTACGTTCTAAATTCAAAGTTTGTGTTTCACCAGACCAATCACTATTAAACTATACTGCCTACTTGTATGGTTGCCATGTGACTCCTACACCTTGTAGTCCTTTGTCTTATGTTACATTTCCTATACAGGGTTTTACACATGTATGATTGATTGTCTCTGTGTAATGTGTGTCATGTAAAGTTCTTTGACACCCTACACTGGTATCAGTGGCACTGTAAATCAAATTAAATGCATCTGAGCGGGAGTGTGTTTATGGGGACTTGAGGGGCACTTTTAAAGAGTGGTAATGAGGGAATCCGTGGCGGAGGGTTTCATTGGGGGGCACCAACAAACCTTGTCGCACAGAGCTCCACCAGCGTTAAAGCCAGTTCTGCCCTTGTGGCCAGTTCGCCTCACCCATTGGTGCCTCCATTGGGATTGTTTCAGCAGTAGTAGCTGCAACTCACCAGGGATCGGCAATGCAGGATTTGTGCGCTCACCAAACTAAGTTCACAAACTTCACGGTCTCTCTGCTTCATGCACAAGCACATTTAACACGTGCTGCCTGCTTTGGGGCCACTGGAATTATGCAGCAATGGTGTACAAAATGATGCCGCAGTGTTGGCTAAATTATGCAGCAAAAAAAAGGCTGCAGCGTAATGCAGTATATTTTCTGATGCTTTATTATTTTGACATTTTTACACATGCTGAGTCTCTGCAAATATTTTGCCTTATTAGTACCAGTGTAACATACAAATGCAGCAGTGAGAAAGTTGATCAGTCAACCTTTGCAAAGGGTTGTCCACTTCGCAGAAACACAAGTCACATTTGTTTGTAACCTTTGATCCGTTTGAGCTGCAAGCAATTTGCAGCAGATGATGCATTATGTGGCAAATATTGCAGAGCCATAATTATATAGAAAACTTTGCAAACTAGGATACTTTGCCATTCATGTTTGAACTGCTCTTGTGGAAAAAGGGAGGAGAAGTGCTGATGACAGAAACTCCATGGCTCGGAGACAAATGGATTGTGCTTCCACTTTTAAGCTTATTTGGGACATTCTGTGATTAGAAACGAATCCCACTTTGTGAATGTATTTTAATGTCAATACCTCATACTAAACCTTAAAGAAACGTGTATCCATTGGTTGAATTAAATAACGTACTAAGCTGTAACTGGGTAGTGAAATGCCAAATACTAAAAATTAGAATGATTTGCTTTTTCTGGTCACACCTCTGACTCCGCCCACTGACCCAATCCTCGGGTAATTCCCTTCCTCTGATTTTCCACCCACAGTTCCCCTACTTTTTCCCCCCCACTTTGACCGCTGATTTGACTGGATTCTATCAGTAGAGTTTAAAGGTATTAGTAGGGGTGTGGCCAAGCAAGATGGCAAACGGGACGCGTTCCTAGGGGTTTCCCGACTGACCCCAGTTAATCCTTCGGAATCCTGTGATCATTAGACTCCTGTCAGCAAATTTAAAACATCAGCCTCTGTGAAGCCAGTGCAGCCTGATTCCTGCCTGATTCAGGCACGGCCCGTGGTAGGAGTGCCGGTCGGGCGGTGACGTAGGGCGGGGGTAGTAAACTCGGATTAAGCCGAATACAGGTAAGTGAACATTTAAATAAATAAAACGAATTTCAGTGCCGCACTGCATCGCCAAATGCGATGCAGTGCGCGCAACGAAATTCGTTTTATTTATTTAAATGTTCACTTACCTGTATTCGGCCTTAATCCGTAGTTTACTACCCCCCACCCTGCCCCTCCCCCGCCCCACGTCACCGCCCGACCGGCACTCCTACCACGGGCCGCGCCTGACTGCATGATAGGGCCATTGTGCGCCAGGCGGCAGCATCTGCTGTGAGCAAGGTGAGGCTGCAGGGGCCCGACTGGGAGCACGCCTTATCCCATGCCTGAATGGCCAGCTGAGGAGGGGTGTTCTCCCCCTGTGAACGGGGGGATCCACTGTCCTGCTGGGGTTGGGGACGAGACAGCGGCCATGGGGGGAAGGCCGGGCCCGGGCAGAGACTGCCACACTGGATGGGCCCGTACTAGCGGGATGCTCCTTCTCCCTCGTGCCCGCCTGGCCCCTTTATGCCGGTCTGTCAGACTCCTGTGATTGCATGCTGCTCCAGGTGGTAGGCAATGCAGCGCTAAGTCATCCTCGCTCCCTGGACCTGTAAAGGGAGTTTATATCAGGCGCAGCCCGTGGTAGGAGTGCCGGTCGGGCGTACGTGGGGCGGAGGGCAGGGTGGGGGTAGTAAACCACGGATTAGGCCGAATACAGGTAAGTGAACATTTAAATAAATAAAACGAATTTTGTTGCGCCGCACTGCATCGCATTTGGCGATGCAGCGCTCACAACGAAATTCGTTTTATTTATTTAAATGTTCACTTACCTGTATTCGGCCTTAATCCGTAGTTTACTACCCCCACCCTGCCCTCCCCCGCCCTACGTCACCGCCCGACCGGCACTCCTACCACGGGCCGTGCCTGGTTTATATATGTGCAGCCTGGGTGGGACCCGCGGACCTCCGATGTGTGGTCTGGCCTCTGACCGCGGCGGCCCAGTGAGTGAGACACAACGCAGGTCATGTTGCTGCTGAGAAAGTGTATTCGGGAGAGCTCTTGATTACACAAACTGCTTGCTGGGGTTGGTGCAACGCTATTCTCCGGGCTGTTCTGGGAGTTCTGTTGCATCCTCGGTGGGCCCCTCTGTCCCGCAGGACCGAGCTTGAACTTCCTTGGGTTTTTTTTATTTGGGTGGAACTGCATCGCTTGAGCTTTACACTGTTTGAAAGGCCACATGGTGATTAGGCGCCTTGCTATATTTCTTCCCTGGGCCCTGCCTCATCGCTTGCCTGTGGGGAGCCCCTCTGGGGTCCCTCGCCAGCCTGGTAGCCTGGGACCCTGCTGTCATATTCATAGGACTTGAATGGTGACACTTGATCGGTGGTGATTGGGCTCTCTCCCCGCCCCAAGGGTGAGCTGAGTGGGCTTTGCACTGGACCTTGGCCGCAGGTGGGCGGATACTCCCTTTTGTTTGGCCCTGGAGGCCTGTTTTTGCTGGGGGGATCTGTGGACTTGATTTTGACGCTGCTTGGGAGTATTCGATCTCCTAACCTCATGGGTAGAAAAAAACAATCAGGAGCCCCACGGGGGAACACCATGGACCAGTAAATTATTGCGGGGTCAGTGGTACAGCGAAGCACACGCCATGCATCTGGCCGGGTGAACCAGACCCCTGGTCAGACTGCCGAGGAATCTTCGAGAGCAGAACTTCTGGCTGCCATTCAGGGCTCAAGACATGCACTGGAAAATAAAATAGAGACAGTGGCCCTTGAGGTAAATTTACTCAGCTTAGATCTACGCAAAGTCTCTGAGAAGGTTCGAGTAGCCGAGGGTTCGATAGAAGGCCTAGAGATAGAGGTAGCCACCTTAAGAAAGCAGGTGACTAAGGCTGATCCCGAGCCAGAGCTCTGGAGGTCCGGGTGGAGGATGCAGATGGGAGATCTCTTCGTAATATTGTACGCCTGTTGTTATTCCTGGAACGCACGTAGGACACGGCGATGGAACATTTTGTGGAAATATGGATTTCCACTACGTTGAAACCCTCTGGTCTGTCTCCCATGTTCATCATTGAACGAGCGCATCAGGCTTTGGTGCCCCCTCCTTGTCCCGGTGCTCCAGCACAGGCCATCATTGCTTGTATATGGATTATATCCTCAGGGTTGCCAGAGACACTGATACTGCCAGGTATGAAAATCACAGGATCTCTATCTTTGCAGACTACACCAACAGGGTAAAAGGAGCCTGCAAAACCTTCTTGGAGGTAAAGACGAAGCTGTGCTCAATGGGCCTGCGCTATATGTTATTGTACCCGGATAGACTCAGAGTGTTATCGGGTGAAAACTCAAATGTTTTATAGTCCTGAGGACTTGTGGCTCTGGTTGGAGGTCTGGGACAGAGTTCCTAAAGAGAGATCTGGCGGCTGGAGTTCCGAGACTCAGAGAAGGTCCGGGGGGAGGGTCCCAGTTGGAGAGTCGCAGAGGGGTCTGCTCCTGAGGGCTGGCAGTCCCAGGAGAAGAATGATCAAACAGGGGTGGAGATTCAGTCAGATGGCACCATGGCGTTGGCCCCACAGAAACAACGCCCAGATCCTGTTGAGGCGTCACTGCAACAGGAGGGGACATTGCTGCCAAATGATACTGAAATATGACACAGCATCCTTTGACATATACTTTATTGTATTGTCCACTAACTACCTTATGACACCCTGGGGGTCGTTTTGTGATTGAGAGTATTGAAATCTAACCATCTTTCCTTCTTTATGGGTATGTCATTGAGATATATGTGTGGTTGACTAATTATAATTTCTTCCTTACAGGGTAGTTGCTCATTTGAGGATGCTATTACCTAATGATGCTGCCTTCCCCCGGAGGTGGAGGGGGGGGGGGGTGATGCTCTTAAAAGACTGGTGAGGTTTAATCCACTTGCAGATCCTTTATGAGAGGCACTCGTGTGAGCCCCCTATGCCTTCTATTCATTGTTGGGCGGAGGGTAAGACAGTATGGGTGGGGATGAGTAACTAATTGTTTGCTGACACATATTCAGCTATGCCACTGATTCATTAGCGAATGGGTTAAAGTCTAGGGAAATGGTTTCAGGTTGGGAAGCCTCTCCACTTTGGTTGTAGGCAATGGTTGGGGAGGGTTGGTTTAGGCTGCGGTTCCTGGCAGCAAAAGTCTTCTTGGATTTGCAGTGTGGTATGTTGTTGAAATGCTGCATGTCCGGGGTTTGTTCGTGTTTTTCATTTTATGTTTTTGACCGGGCGTTTTTTTATTTTATGTAATTTCAGTGCTAGATGATCAATGGAGCATAGAATTATCTGCATGGACGTTAGTCATATGGCGGACCTGTGGGGCGGTATTAAAGGGGAGATCCTACAAACGACACTGGTTGCACTTATGTCCGAACACATTAACATTGTCACGTGGAATATTCGGGGTCTTCGGGACTATGCCAAGCGTTACAGAGTACACTCATTCATTAAACGACATAACTTTCAGAATGCAAGTCTCCAAGAAACAAACCTAATGGCGTAGGAACCGCAGACTTGTGGGAGAAATGGAGGGGTGAGATGTTCTCCACATCCTAATCTGCCTATGCCAGGGGGGTAATTATTTGGGTGGCTCCAGGGGTCCTCTTCAGGCACACGTACAGTGAGGCAGATGTAGAAGGGCATTATATCCTTTTACAGGGAACTTTAGATGGCAAGGAGAGCACCCTGCTAAATTCATATGCCCCCAATATGGATGAGTGGCATTTATTTCTAGAGTTACAAGACATTTTAGAGAGAAGTCAAGAGGCTCGTATACTTTGGGCAGGAGACTTCAACTGTATCCTCAATGGGTCACTTGATCATTTTCCTCCCTGGGAAGGGACAAAGCCATTAATGGTGGATTCGGTCAGAAGGGTTATGCATAATTTAGGTCTACTGGATGTCTGGCGGTCCCTGCACCCTGAGAGTTCGGAATTCACCCGTCACTCTCTAACCCATAATACCTATGGTCGATTAGACCACATCCTGGTAAGTGGTCTGAACCATTCCCATTTGACCGCGGTAACACACAAGCAGGTTTTTACTGGACCAGTCACTAGCATGGAGGGATGGGCGAGTGGGTTTAGGTCCTGATGCATGCTGCCTGACCTCCTCACGGAGCCGGTTTGCAGGAAGGATTTGGTGGGGGCTCTGGAGACCACCTGACCACAAACTGGGGGACCATGACCACTAGAGCAGTTGAGTGGGAAGCACTCAAAGCCGTAATCGGGGGCGCCTGCATAGGGATTGTCTGCGGACTCCGGAGACGCTTGATAACAGACCTCAAGGTCCTGGAGGGGCGGCTGGCTGACTTCAGCAGTGGGATATGCTCTCTGCTGAGGTGCATGCAACAACTCTAGAGGTACACTGGGAGTTACACTCACTATGGGATTCATTAGACAAGACCACCTTGAAGTCCTACCGTCAGCTACTGCATAGAGAAGGAGACAAATCGCACAGGGTTCTGGCCTGGATCCTTAGAAAGGAAACTGAGATCCCACACATATTACACATCCGTAACGCGCAGGGGTGTATACAGACGAGACGGAGAGACATTCTTTCGTCTCTGCTAGACCATTTTAAGTTAGTATATCAGGCCAGGATGGACGTATCTGATGACAGAATAGATAAATTATTGATTGGGTTGGGGCTTCCGCAATTGCAGGATACCATAATAGGCGAATTGGAGAGAGAGATCTCTCCTTAGAAGAAGTGGGTGTTGCCATGAAGGCGCACAATAGATCCAAGGCTCCGCGAGGTGATGGGCTTCCGGCTGAATTTTATCACACTTACTCTGCTCTCCTATAGGAGAAATTGTTAGAGGTATTCCTGGAAGCAAAAGAAAAGGGTCTTGTTCCCCCAACCATGTGTGAAGGGATTGTGTGTTTAATGCTTAACAACAATTTGAAAAGCAGCGTCCACTATATTGTTTTGTTTCCGGTCCAAATTCAGGTAATACAATGTTAACAAATATAACAATGATGAACAAAAAATGAGATTCAGTTGTCAGGAGTCTTAAGAATGCGTCCAGTATCCAACTTAGATTGATTTTTCAATACATGAAAATTTCCAGTCAGCCCAGCCAGTGCGTTTCGTCCTCTATGGACATCATCAGGGCTGTAAATCATATTTAAAGATATATACATCACTCATATGTAATGCCTATTTGGCATTATTACAAAAACATTTATACATATCTATGAAATCACCCATAGTGCCCTCTGCACCCCAAGACTCCACACATATTAATGACATCTATCTTTTTAACAGAAAAACAAATTTTCATTTTCCAATGTTGTCATTATTAGTGCAATATGTATATAGCCCTACACAACACGGTTCCCTGCCTATTTACAAAACCTTTTTTTTAAATTGTATTAAACCTTCCAAGGACTTTTTTTTGCCTTTTTTCACATTTTAATTTATATTCCAAAAATACCCTATCTAAATTTGTCAAATCTAAATGTCAGTTTGTTTTCAAAAGTTTCCCATTAAAAACTTTTTCCAATAAAAAACTATTGCACAAAACCATTATTGAATTTCAACTCACTTGTGCTTTCCAAACTTGTGTGACTTTTAAATAGCAAGAATTATAGCCTCCTGTTTCAGTGTATTGATGGGTAATAAATCCCTTTTCGGGTGGTGTAGTACCCCCTAAATCATTTCTAATTATAACATGGCAATTATCAGCATAATATAAATTAGCTTCCTCCCAAAATCACATTTAATGGTATGTATCGAATTGAAAAGTAGTTCTTAGTCCTCCTAAGGTTCCCCTATCCAGGCCTTTAATCAACAAATTCCTCATGCTCCATTTCAGTCCACTAATCCTATGAGAATCTGCATATTTAACCACTACCAACCTAGGGGAAGAATCCACATTCAATGGTTGCCCACTTCGCCACTGATATTGACTATTCTGTAAATCACCTAATAGTCTACCTCAATCCAGTGAATCTATGCGCTTTTGCATGTAGGAGATTAATGGATTGAAGATGAAGGTGCAATCACGATTGTTACTTGGGTAAATACCAGATACAGAAGGGTGATTGTTTTAAAATATATTGGTTTGGACTTAGTAGGGTGTTTGGTTTGTTGAAGGCAAAGTGAACGACAGGTTGTGATATATGTCTAGTCGATTCTTGATTTTATTACATCATGCGCTTGTTTTAAGATTCGGTACAATGTATGGATTGTCAAAGTACATGATGGCCACAGGCCTGATGAATGCATCATTGGCCTAGAGTTCTTTGATGGCTGTAAATTTTGTTTGATTATAGGGGACATTATATATGACCACTAGAGATGAGCTATTTTATCAGCAACTAGACATACGCACGAAATTAGTACTTGGTTTATTTACATGGACTCACGGGTCTCTGGAGTTTTAAAGTTTTTGTCATAAATGGCTGTGCTCCCAGTTTATTTTTTTAAATCAGAACGTCGGAGGCATAATTGGGAGTCACGCTATATTAACAGTGTGTTATGACAAAAAGCCCTGGGTTTGGCAGCGTTATCTGACCGACCGTAGGGAAAACTCTCTGAATATATTTTTCGGTAAATATACAAGAGTTAACTAGCTATTGAAATTGCGTATGATATGATCTAAATCATTGCAGAACCCATTTGCACTGACTTATGGGGATTTAAGTGTAAATGTTTTTTATCTGAGCCTGATCCCGTACTTAGCTGATTTCGAGATTAGAACGCCGGATGTATTATTGGGGGTCGCTCTGTACAAATAGTCTGTTTTATTTAGCTGTGGATTGGCAGTGATATTTGGCCGACAGGAGAGGAAACTCTCGGAGTATATTTTTCTTTGAAAACAGAAGAGCCAACAAGCGCAGTAATTGGTTGGGAAGTATGACGTGGCAGTGTGATACGGGGAGATGGAGAAAACTTGCATTACGCCTCACATCAGAAGTGAGCTTTCCGATTGGTGCAAGCAGAGTGGACCAGAGTGGAAACTCTGTCGGCCGATGTGTCAGCTTAATACAGGGAGGTGGTAGGAAAATCTTGCTTCACGCCTTTCTACAGAAGTAAGCCCGCTGATTGGTGGAAGCAGAGTGGACCAGAGAGGGAACTCTGTCTGCAGACGGATATGTTTAGCATTGGTCTGGTTAGGAAGCACAGTGATTGGTGGAGTGCTAGGACACTGAGGCATCTTGAGAGCGGATTGGTGGGCGGATTGGTGGGGCTTCTCTATAGAAGTAAGCCCGCTGATTGGTAGAAGAAGAGTGGACCAGAGAGGGAACTCTGTCTGCCGACGGATATATTTAGCATTGGTCTGGTCAGGAAGCACAGTAATTGGTGGAGTGCTATGACACTGAGTCATATTGAGAGCGGATTGGTGGGCCTTCTCTACAGAAGTAAGCCCCCTGATTGGTGGAAGCAGAGTGGACCAGAGAGGGAACACTGTCTGCTGACGGATATGTTTAGCATTGGTCTGGTCAGGAAGCACAGTAATTGGTGGAATGCTAGGATACTGAGGCATATTGAGAGCGGATTGGTGGGTCTTCTCTAGAGAAGTAAGCCCCCTGATTGGTGGAAGCAGAGTGGACCAGAGGGAACACTGTCTGCCGACGGATATGTTTAGCATGGGTCTGGCCAGGAAGCACAGTAATTGGTGGAGTGCTATGACACTGAGTCATATTGAGAGCGGATTGGTGGGCCTTCTCTACAGAAGTAAGCCCCCTGATTGGTGGAAGCAGAGTGGACCAGAGAGGGAACACTGTCTGCTGACGGATATGTTTAGCATTGGTCTGGTCAGGAAGCACAGTGATTGGTGGAATGCTAGGATACTGAGGCATATTGAGAGCGGATTGGTGGGTCTTCTCTAGAGAAGTAAGCCCCCTGATTGGTGGAAGCAGAGTGGACCAGAGGGAACACTGTCTGCCGACAGATATGTTTAGCATGGGTCTGGCCAGGAAGCACAGTAATTGGTGGAGTGCTATGACACTGAGTCATATTGAGAGCGGATTGGTGGGCCTTCTCTACAGAAGTAAGCCCCCTGATTGGTGGAAGCAGAGTGGACCAGAGAGGGAACACTGTCTGCTGACGGATATGTTTAGCATTGGTCTGGTCAGGAAGCACAGTGATTGGTGGAGTGCTAGGACACTGAGCATATTAAGAGTGGATTGGATGGCCTTATTCTTTAAATCAGGGAGTCCCGGTAGTAAGGGTTAGAGGCATTTTTCTGCAACACTTGAGCCCTGATGCATGAAGGAGGAAGGTGAGTGGAGATATGGGAGGTCAAGTGCATACATACACTGGATTGAGGTAGACTATTAGATGATTTACAGAATAGTCAATATTAGTGGCGAAGTGGGCCCCAATTGAGTGTGGATTCTGCACCTAGATTGGTAGTGGGTAAATATGCAGATTCTCATAGGATTTGGGGACTGAAATGGAGCATGAGAAATTTGTTGATTAAAGGCTTGGATAGGGGAACTTTAGGGGGACTAAGAACTACTTTTCAATGAGATACAGACCATTCAATGTGATTTTGGGAGGAAGATAATTTATTTTATGCTGATTATTGCCATGTTTTAATTATAGAGGATTTAGGGGGTACTACACCACCCGAAAAGGAATTTATTAACCATGAAAACACTGAAACAGGAGGCTATACTTCTTGCTATTTAAAAGTCACACAAGTTTGAAAAGCACAAGTGAGTTGAAATTCAATAATGGTTTTGTGCAAAAGTTTTTTTTATTGGGAAAACGTTTTTAATGGGAAACTTTTGAAAACAGACTGACATTTAGATTTGACAAATTTAAGTAGGGTATTTTGTAATATAAATTAAATTGTGAAAAAAGGCCAAATAAAGTCCTTGGAAGGTTTAATACAATTTAAATTTTTTTGTAAATAGGCAGGGAACCGTGGTGGGTAGGGCTATGTACATATTACATTAATGATGACAACAGTGGAAAATGAAAATGTGTTTTTCTGTTAAAAAGATAGATGTCATTAATGTGTGTGGAGTCTTGGGGTGCAGAAGGCACTATGGGTGATTTTATAGATATGTATAAATGTTTTTGTAATGTCAAATAGGCATTACATATGAGTGATGTATATATCTTTTAATTTGATTTACAGCTCTGATAAAGTCCATAGAGGAAGAAACACATTGGCTGGGATGACTGGAAAATTTAATGTATTGAAAAATCAATGGAAGTTGATAGTGGATGCATTCTTAACCCATTAACTGCTGGGCCTTTTCCCCCCCAGTGCTGAGCCCTTTTTTGGCTATTTGGGGTAGTTCGCGATTAGGCCTCTGTAACTTTTTGACCACATAAGGTATCCACGCCAAATTTGCGTCCTTTTCTTCCAACATCATGGGTATTCTAAAGGTACCCAGAGTTGGTGGATTCCCCTGGAGGGGACCCAGAAATTAGCCAAAATACAGGTACATTTTGGGTTTTTTGGGGGGAAAAAGGGCTACAGATGAAAGCGTCTGGTTTTTTCCCTGCAAATGGTATCAAAAAGGGGTTGTGGTGCTGAAATCACCATCTTCCCAGCTTTCAGGGACAAGCAGACTTAAGTCAAAAAACCAACAGTTTTGGCATTTCTCTGGGACATAGCCTATTTTTTGTGCTTTCAAACTCTTTCCAGTTAATGGTAGAAATGGGCATGAAAGCAATATTGGATCCTGGAAAGCTATACATTTTAGAAAAGTAGACAAAATTCTGAATTCATCAAGGGGTCATTTGTGTAGATCCTTCAAGGTTTCTTTATAGAAACTAACCTTTGAATATAGGAAAAATTGAAAATAAGTTGAAAAAAACAGCCATTTGTGTCAATGTTTTCACCTGTAACTTCTTTTAATTATGACAGCTGTTTGAAAGCAATATAGCGTTACATCCGCTGGACCTTTCTGGTTGTGGGGATATATAGGACTTGTAGGTTCACCAAGAACCCGACGAATCCAGAGCCAATAACTGGGCAGCGTCTTGCAATGGTTTTTTATTATTTACTGGGTATATAGCAATTAATTTGGGTAAATATATACATGGAAAAATCGGTATGAAAGACACCTATGTATTTCTGAAATTGGAACAAAATATAGAGTTTAGAAACAGTAAATATTTGCACATTTCCAAAATTGTGAGTACCCATACTAGCATGAGAATTATAGGTCATTTTTCAAAATGACTTCTTTTTATACATTGTCTTTCATTTGGAAGGCAGAAATGCATCGAAAGTCAATAGGTAATAACAGTTGCTCTACAATTCTTTGTTACCCTAAGTCTCCCGATAAAAATGGTAACTCACTTGTGTGGGTAGGCCTAGTGCCCGCGACAGGAAACGGCTCAAAACGCAACGTGGACACACTTTATTTTTACAGTGAAAACTGACCCTTTTTTTGTAACGTGCCTAGCTGTAGATTTTGAACCCTAGCTCTGCCGGCACCTAGGGAAACCTATCAAACCTATATATTTTTGAAAACTAGACACCCAGGGGGATACAGTATGGGGTGACTTGGCTGGTTCTCACCAAGTTCTGTTACCTAGAATCCCTTGCAAACCTAAAACATTGTCCAAAAAAAACACATTTTCCTCACATTTCTGTGGTGGAAAGTTCTGGAATCTGCGTGGATCCACAAAATTCCACCCACTCCGCGTTCCCCAAAGTCTTCCAAGAAAAAAGGTACCCCACTTGTGTGGGAGGCCCAAGTACCCGCGACAGGAAACGGCCCAAAACTCAACGTGGCCACACCACATTTTCGCAGTGAAAAAGGACCCTTTTTTTGCAAAGTGCCTAGCTGTAGATTTTGAACCCTAGCTCTGCCGGCACCTAGGGAAACCTAGCAAACCTATACATTTTTGAAAACTAGACACCCAGGGAAATCCAGGATGTGGTGACTTGACTGGCTCTCACCAGGTTCTGTTACCCAGAATTCCTTGCAAACCTAAAAAGTAGTCCCAAAACCACATTTTCCTCACATTTCTGTGGTGGATAGTTCTGGAATCTGTGTGGATCCACAAAATTCCACCCACCCCACGTTTCCCAAAGTCTTCCAAGAAAAATGGTACCTCACTTGTGTGGGTAGGCCTAGTGCCTGCGACAGGAAACGGCAAAAAACGCAACGTGGACACACCACATTTTCACAGTGAAAACAAACCCTTTTTTTTGCAAAGTGCCTAGCTGTAGATTTTGAACCCTAGCTCTGCTGGCACCTAGGGAAACCTATCAAACCTATACATTTTTGAAAACTAGACACGCAGGGGAATCCAGGATGGGGTGACTTGGCTAGCTCTCACCAGGTTCTGTTACCCAGAATCCGTTGCAAACCTAAAAAATTGTCCAAAAAAAACTCATTTTACGCACATTTCTGTGGTAGAAAGTTCTGGAATCTGCGTGGATCTGCAAAATTCCACCCACCCCGCGTTCCCCAAAGTCTTCCGAGAAAAATGGTACCTCACATGTGTGGGAGGCCCAAGTACCCGCGACAGGCAAGGGCCCAAAACGTATTGAGGGGACATCAAAGTTGCCTATCACAAAACGACCTGGTTTTGCAAGGGGGGTCACCTTGGTTTTTGGCCCCGTGCTCAGCGGCCAGCTAGGGAAACCTACCAAACCCACACATTTCTGAAAACTAGACACCTGGGGGATTCCAGGGAGGTATTGGTTGCGTAGATCCCCCATCGTTTTCTTACCCAGAATCCACTGCAAACCTCAAATTTAGCTGGAAAAAAATCACTTTTCTCCACACATTTTTGTGTGGGAAAGTTGTGGGATCACCGGGCTGACCCAAATTTCCTACCACCCAGCGTTCCCCCAGGTCTCCCGATAAAAATGGTGCCTCACTCGTGTGGGAGGCCCAAGTACCCGTGGCAGGCAAGGACCCAAAACGTATTGAGGAGACATCAAAATTGGCTATCACAAAACAACCTGGTTTTGCAAAACAATGAGAGCCACGCAAGTCATTCACCCTTGTACTTCCCCCCCCTTGTCTACTACTCAAAAATGTGAAGGTTTGCCTAGGTGACAACTGAGCTAGGACACAAAGTCCCCTGCTACTCATATTGACAAAAGAAAAGTCTTACAAACGGCCATTAAACTGCCACAAATATAACTCTAACACTAATTTGATAAAGCTAATCCACCAATTACACTGGTTGGTTTTAGCACCTCCAGAAACGCTGGCTTCAAAGCACAAATACTTATCAAAGTATATAAATATTGAACCCAAGCCTTCTGAAGGGGAGCCATAAAGCCACATCAAGGCACCAACCACTTTATGGTCCATTCACACGCCATTCACCCACCACACACAAGACTTCCATACCGCCAGCCACGGGCCCAAACAACCAGATCACTTACACTCACATAAACATACCGCCGCCATGCAAGGGCCCATCACATTCATATGCCACAAGACATAATGAGTTTGACTACATTTTACCACCTGTAAAGTCTCCCTCCTTCTTCCTAAACATTACCAAACGCATGCCGAGTGAACCTTTACTAATGGCTCCCATGACAGCTACATGAGGCTCAGGAAGACATGTCTTTCATGCGCCTTTAGCGCACTCACTGTGCTCAATCCAACTCCTTCCAGTTTGTGGATGCAAGTTGGGGGGTGCCCGAGTATGCCGCAAAGTCATTCCTCGAGCTGAGCAAGCATATCTACCTTTGAAACTAAGGCAAACATGCTGGAAATTTTCAAAAGCTTTCTAAAGATAACATCACAAACTATGAAGAACGGATGAATGTGAAACACGGGTAGTCCGTGACAACGTAGCATATGTCCAATCCACCGTTATGTGCAGTGACTGTAATGCACTTATCATATTGCAAACTGACCATCTACTAAGTTCTAACGGAGGATGAACATGGCAAGCAGCATTGACCCATAAGTACTACAGTAAATTCAGTGTGAGTGTGGCAGCAATGGATTTGAATCCATGGGTGAAGATGAAGTCATGACGTGTATCTATACTACCTTTACTATCTGCCTTCTACCTTTGCAATATTCCTCGGAAAGCGCACCTACCGTAAGCTGTTCTAACCCGTTCGTGTGTCTGTCCTCAAAGTCCTGACTAATCCTGTCCAATTGTCAAGAGACCCTATACTAATGCCTTCCATCTCTAGCTACTTGAAGCTTGAGTAAACATTTCTGTCACATGCTATCAATGCTCTCACTATGCTCAATCCAACTCCTTCCAGTTTGTGGATGCAAGTTGGGGGGTGCCCGAGTATGCCGCAAAGTCATTCCTCGAGCTGGGCAAGCATATCTACCTTTGAAACTAAGGCAAACATGCTGGAAATTTTCAAAAGCTTCCTAAAGAGAACATCATAAACTATGAAGAACAGTTGAATGTGAAACACGGGTACACCATGACAACGTGGCATATGTTCTGTCCACCAGTATGTGCAGCGTGGGGACTATAATGCACTTGTCAATTGGCGAACAGAACAACTACCACATTCTGAAAGCAGATAAAGGTGTTGAGAAGTCCATGATTTCCTGAAGTAGAGGAGCAAATATTCTGCACCTGCTTGCGTAGTGAAGGAGTGTCCCACAGACAGTAGGTATCCATTCACACCAATTGAAAGGTTTACCTATTGGCAGCTCCACCTCAGTCAATTTCCCAGTATTTTGCTTTAGTGTGATACAACATAAAGCAAGTAGGAAAACAGAAGGCAGGCTTACTTGGGCACTGGGTACAGTAAACACGAGTCTCCTGCCTCTTTCCCTGCATCGAGCACACTTTACAACGACGACATGGTCGCTCCTTTTTGGGTGTTGCAGGAATTTTATCAGCAAAGTGTCGCTCCTGCAGCCTTGCCACATCCTCCAGAACACATGAGGTGGAGGCTGCTGCTTCTGTAGCAGTGAGACTTTCAATCACAGACAACTGAAAGTCAAGGAAAGACATGAGTCTTCCTGTGGTGGTCTGACGATAAACAATATACACATTGTATGTTACCATCTGGATCAGGTGAGTAAACAGTTTCTTATACCAAGTGCGAGTTTTACGACTCGCATTGTATGGCTGAAGAACCTGGTCGTTCTTGTCCACTCCGCCCATGTACTTGTTGTAATCAAGTATACAGGTGGGCTTGTGGACTTCGGCCATCTGACCCCAAACCGTGACAGGGGAAGTGCTCTCAGCATGAATTGTAGTGAGCACGTACACGTCACGCCTATCTGAGAACTTGACTGCGAGCAGTTCATTGGAACGCAACGCAGTACTCTGGGATTTCTGGAGCTTCTTGCAAACAAGCTCCTGCAGGAATCCTTTGCGGCGAAAACTAATTGTACCGCAAGCCACAGTGCCAGCTTTGTAGAGCTCACTGAACAGCTCTACTCCTGTATAGAAATTGTCCACATAAAGGTTATAACCTTTGTGAAGAAGTGGCTGGGCAAGCTCCCATACGATCTTTCCTGTGACCCCTAGCGTTGGAGGGCAACCTACAGGGTTAAGACTTGTGTCCTTCCCTGTATACACTCTCAAGCTGTACACATAGCCAGTCGAGCTCTCACACAGAATGTACAGCTTGATGCCATAGCGAGTGCGTTTGCTCGGAATGTACTGCCTAAACAGCAGCCGCCCTTTATACAAGATCAAGGACTCATCAATGGCTATATTCTTTCCAGGAGTATAAACCTCTGGAAACCTGGCAGACAAATGTTCCACGACAGGCCGAATTTTGAACAACCTGTCATGGTCTAGTTAGTCCCGGGGCAATGCAGTAGAATTGTCATTGAAATGCAGCATGCGCTGCAATAGCAAAAAACGATCTCTGCTCATGTATGGTGCGAAGATGGGGGTTAACCAAACCGTGCGAGTAGACCAGTAGGATAGCAAGGTTGGTTTATGCACTACCCCCATTTTAAGTGTGAGGCCCAAAATATCTTCAACTCCCTAAAGAAGTGGGAGTCCACTTGCGCGCCCTAGAATGAGGCCCAAGAGTGCCTCATTGCTCCCTCAGAAATTGTTCGGCACGCAAATTTGTTTTCTGCACAATTTCGTCAAGGAAGTCAACCTCCAAAAGGAGATGGACATAGTCAATTGGCAAAAAATTTGCCGTATCGACTTTACATCCAGCGTCACCAGTGAAAGGCGGAATTTGGGGCTGAACTAAATTGGGAGACTGCCAAGACAGCACTCCGTCTGTGCTTGTGGCCGCACGTGCCTGCGCTCTGGGTTGCTCTAACCGGTTACTGGTGTCCTGCTGCACAGACTGTGCAGGCAAAGGGACAGCACGACTGACATCGTCTCCTTCAGAATCGCTGGAAGATGAGTCGTCGGATGGAACTGCGCCGTCTGAAAAATCACTCCCAGATTCGGCTCCATTGTCCTCTCCCTCAGATGCTGTCTCAGTATCTGCTGTCTCAGTCTCTGATCCTGCCTCAGAGCTGGACTCCCGAACCAGACTTAGGGCCTGGGCAGCATTCATCCAACGATACGCTATCTCTGCTAGTGCCTAAAACTATCCTTTTAAAACACTGTCCTACGTAGAAGGCAGACAGGTTGTTGGTTTCAAAGTGTAGGTGGGTGTGTGCGTGAGTGAAGTGTTTAACAGTCAATAATGACGAAGTCACCTTACCTTTCCTTTGCGAAATCCGAACGCTCTCCAAAAAGACTAAGAAAGAGAGAAAAAAGTTACAGTATTACTTTACCTTGCCACATACCCATCATCGCAGCCTTTTAGTGCTGGTGGAAGCCAGTGCGACCATCATTTTGGCGCCAAGATGCCTACGGGTGAACGTGTGCTTTACAGTTGCACACTATGACCTCCTTTAATTCCCTCACTACCATCCTTGCAAAAGTGCCCTTCATCTCTCCATAGCCCCTCTCTCACATTCATTTCATCTGTTTCAAAGTGTTTCTACTGCGTGGCTTTACGAATCCACTTAGCTATCCACATTATACAGATCTGTTCTTTCCAGCATTCCCTTTATGGCGTCAAAACTGCCACTAGACAAATGTCAGATATCTCTATCTAGCAGGAATTTTTTTTTGTACTCTGCTTCATGTAACTTCAGAGACTCAATATAGTTGTTTCACAGTCTCCTATTTTCAGCACTGATAAATCTCTCTGTAAATATATATATATATATATATATATATATATATATATATATATATATATAATTATCTACTGGCGGTCGCCAGTAGATAGTTATAGTTACAACCTATTATCCATAGGAAATCCGCAACATTCTATTTGAAATAACTCTCTTGCCGGTTGACGTATCTTCGCAAAATTTTCAAACTTTATGGCCCACTCCGGTCCGCTCCTACCCTGAAAGTCTCGGGGGATTCGTCAAGCGGGGGCCGAGAAAAAGGGGGGTCCCAAAACACGTTTTCCCCATGCAATTTTCCATAGGAAACTTTAGACACGGCTACAGCCTGAACTGCTGAACGGAATTACACCAAATTTGGCAAAGAGGTAGTTCTTGGTTCAGAAAGAACCCTTTTTGTTAAATGGTGTAAATCCGTTCAGTAGTTGCTGAGAAAATCAAAAGTAAAAAGATAGTGATATCTATGGCCGCGTCGGATTCGCGCACCCTCCCGATCACGAGCTGCATGCTAATTGGCTGTCAACACTCCAAATCAGGAAGTGTTGGCAGCCATTTTGTCCCTCGGTAGAACCGAGGGACAGAAACAAGTGCGCAAAGCGCACAAAGGGGGCAGGGTAGAAACACCCTGACTCCCTAGGTTTGCTCAGGGGGTCCCACAAGGACCCCTGGGCAAAAAGAAAAAAAAAAATTTAAATCGGCAGGATGCGCTCAGGGTGCGCGAATCCTGCCGAAAAAAATCGAGCGCGGTCTCCCGCGCTCGACTGTATCTTGCCCCCGGGTGGCCCAAGTCCCGGGGGCATGGTGGGGGGTTAATTGTATGTGTGGGGGCCTCAAGGGCCCCTCAAGCCCCGGGGGACCGCCACCCCCGGGGCTTTATTGAAAATGGTGCGGGAGGGCTCTTCTGCCCTCCCGCAGCCCCGGGGACCGCCACCCCCGGGGCTTCTTTTTTAATTTAAATAAGGTGTGTGGGGGCTCCAGCCCCCACACGCCCGGGGACCACCACCTCCCGGGGCACTTATAAAATAAATGTGGGGGTCCATTACGGACCCCCAGAGCCCCGGGGACCACCACCTCCCTGGGGCTGTGCAATTTAAGGGAGGGGGGCCGCGCGGCCCCCTCCTGGAGCCCTTGATGGCCCTGGGGACCGCCATCCCCCAGGGCCGGCTCCTGCAGTGTCCCGGGGTGCCTACCCCCGGGACACTGCTGTTTGCAATGACAGGACGGGAGCCTCGCGGCTCCCGTCCTGTCATTGCAAACTGCTTTGGATATTGGAAGAGAGAGCAGGAAACCTGCTCTCTTCCAATATCCAAAGCCGACAGCTTTTCCACATGGGGAGCAGCATGTTAGCTGCTCCCCATGTGTAAAAAGTAATGCCGGCTCCCGTAGGACACGGGGAGCCGGCGGGACTGTGGGGGTTTGGGGACCCCCACAGTCCCCAACGAGAGGCCAGGCCCCGGGGGATGGGGTCCCCGGGGCAAGTAGTGGTCCGGGAGGGGGGCCACGCAGCCCCCTCCCCAAAGTTTAAAAAAATTAAAAAAAGGGTATGGCCGGCCCCGGGGATGGGGTCCCCGGGCCTTAAATGGCCAGAGGAGGGGGGCCACACAGCCCCCCTCCAAAGAATAAAATTAAAAATAGAGGCCATGCCCCGGGGGATGGGGTCCCCGGGGCCAATACAGGCCCAGGGAAGGGGGGCCACGCGGCCCCCTTCCCGTTTAAAAAAAAAAAATTTAATTACAAAAAAGGGGTAAGGCCCTGGGGGATGGGGTCCCCAGGGCCCAAAAACAGGAAAAAGGAAGGGGGGCCACACAGCCCCCCTTCAGGCGACAAAAAAAACAAAAAACAAAAAAAAACGATCGGGCCCGCAGGCCCCGCCCCTTCCTTCACCACTCTGCAAACGCGCCCCTGGCGCGTTTGCAGAGGGGGAACGATCCCCTTGAATACTGGGGGTCCCTGGGGGCCAACTAGCCCACCAGGAACCTCCAGTATGCGCCAGGGGCTGCCTTGCAGAGAGGTGTACAGAGGCCACGCCCTTTTTACACCTCTCTGCAACGCAGCTCTGTGGTGCTTTTGGAGGTATATGGTGGGCTAGTTGGACTCCGGGGACCCTCAGGATTCAAGGGGACTTAATCCCCCAACTTAAAACGCGCCACGGGGCGTGTTTGCACAGTGGTGAAGGAGGGGCGGGGCTTCAGGTGACATGTGTGCAAACAGGCCCCGTGGCGCGTTTTAAGATGGGGAATTAAATCCCCTTCAATCCTGAGGGTCCCTGGGGGCCAACTAGCCCAACAGGTACATCCAGAAAGCGCCACAGAGCTGCGTTGCAGAGAGGTGTAAAAGGGGTGTGGCCTCTCTACACGTCTCTGCAACGCAGCCCCCTGGCACATATTGGAGGTTCCTGGTGGGCTAGTTGGCCCCTAGGGACCCTCAGGATTCAAGGGGACTTAATCCCCCAACTTAAAACGCGCCACGGGCGCGTTTGCACAGATGTCACCTCAGGCCCCGCCCCCTTCCTTCACCATTGTGCAAATATTCTTCTAAAATCATCCGAAATACGAATTCCGATTTACTCAACTGTTATAAGGAGAGACCTCAGTGCTGCATCTTTCAGCCCAGTACTGGTCCTGAAAAGTAATTTTAACCGTACTTACCAGTAACTTGAATTTCCTTCCATAGGATATCATTGCCTGCTTTTTGCTGAAAAAGTTTCTAAGTGTTGATTTTTGAAACGTACAAATATTCCTCTAAAATCAGCCGAAATACGAATTCCGATTTACTCACCTGTTATAAGGAGAGACCTCAGTGCTGTATCTTTCAGCCCAGTACTGGTCCTGAAAAGTAATTTTAACCGTACTTACTAGTAACTTGAATTTCCTTCCATAGGATATCATTGACTGGTTTCACTTGGAAATTCTTCTAAGTGTGGAGTTTTGGAACTTTAAAATATTCCTCTAAAATCAGCCGAAATACGAATTCCGATTTACTCACCTGTTATCAGGAGAGAACCCAGTGCTGCATCTTTTAGCCCAGCACTGACCCTGAAAAGTAATTTTAACCGTACTTACCAGTAACTTATATTTTCTTCCATAGGAATCCATTGTCTGGTTTTCAGCAAAAAAGTTTCAAAGTGTTGATTTTTACAAACTACAAATATTCCTTAAAAATCGCCTGTATGACTTAAACGCATTCTTTCAACTGTTTACAGGAGATGCACCAGTGCTGGATCCAGGATCCAACACTGAGTAAGAAAAAGTAACGATAACAGTTTTTACCTGCTAAGTGAATTTCCTTCCATAGGATAACATTGGTGACTATATGAGAAAAAGTTTTTAAGTGTCAACTTTTAAAATACAATAATATTCCTTAAAAATCAGTACTGTAACCAAAACGCTTTTACTCAACTGTTTACAGGAGATGTCCCAGGACTGAATCTAGGATCCAGTCCTGTGGTTAGAAAAGTAATCCATAAAGTAACTAATTGCATTTAACTAGAAATTCACATTGAGCTGAATGTTGCATTGTGTTTGAAAATGTGTTGCCCATTGCAACAACTGTAACTACTGTACTTAAGTCTATTGCCTATGTGCAAAGTATTTAAACTAAAGTAATTCATTCTGAGAAAGTATTTTTTGTAATGTAATGTATAATGTAATTACAATGTAATTTAAAAAATAAAATATGTAAAAAAATTGTTTCTAAATATGTAGTAAATCAGTATGAAAAAAATTAATATAACAATTAATACTTTTAAAAATTGTCATTTACAAAACCTTTGGAATTCACTGAAAAAACCGTAGGTTTCAGGCACGTTATAGTTAGAAATTAGCATTTTAAAAACCTTTGAAATTCACTGAAAAAACCATAGGTTTCAGACACGTTATAGTTACAAATTAGCATTTAAAAAACCTTTGAAATTCACTGAAAAAACCATAGGTTTTAGGGACAGTTATAGTTACTTGGACATTGCACTCGTAAAAACCCGTGAAATTCCCCGTTATAGTTAGTTCAGCTAACTATAACTCGCGCCTCGCAATGCACTGCTGATGACGTCACATATTACATCACTCATGACATGGTCAGTGACATCACTGATGACATCACTGATGACATCTCAAATGACATCACTGATGACATCATCCACGTGATAATCTGATGCACCTCCTCACACCCTAATATAACCTTTGATACACCCACTCTAAATTACAGACTGCCATTCGCAAAACCATAGACACTCCAACACCAATAACTACATACCCACTCACTGATTCTTAGGTCTACACACACACATCCACTCACTCACCCGTACAGTCACTCATACTTATGGTCACTCAGTACAGGACTATCATATGCACTCTTACTCCTATATAGACACTCAAACACCGCCACTCATCCATAGAGGTACTCACACACCTAGTCAGTCATGCAAATAATTAAACACACTGCCATTTACTCACCTATACAGTTATACACACACCAGCTCACTTAATCATACAAATACTAGCACATTCTTATACTCTTATACGATCACTGATACAAGCACACACTCATCCATACAGCCACTATCACAATCACTCACTCTCGCTTATAGCTATTTATATACTCCAACACACATATATACTGCCTTTCACATATGTAGTTACTCACACATGTACCACTGGGACATACATTCACTCACTAACACACTCTTACACACACTTACCCACCCATACAGTCTATCACAGATGCACTCTTGAAACCATCCACCCAGTGAATCACCCACTCACACATCTATGCACAGAGTCGCACACACCCCACCCACACAAACACTCAGGCACCCATACAGATACTCAGACAACCAATCAATAACTCATATAGACACTCATGTAGCTATTCACAAACCCATGCAGCCACTTACACAGCAACAGACAGACGGATACAGACATTCACCCAGTTTAGTCACTAACCCATGCATTCAGTAAGATACGTTAAATCACTCACTTATAGAGTCAGTCACGCACCTACTAAATCATCCATACAGACACTTACACACCCACTCATTCTTCAATACGTCTTTTCCTATATATATTAAAAATATTTAAACTTTACAGAAACACAGTCACTGGATGATGTCATCAGTGATGTCATTTGAGATGTCATCAGTGATGTCATCAGTGATGTCACTGACCATGTCATGAGTGATGTAATATGTGACGTCATCAGCAGTGCATTGCGGAGCGCGAGTTATAGTTAGCTGAACTAACTATAACGGGGGAATTTCACGGGTTTTTTACGAGTGCAATGTCCAAGTAACTATAACTGTCCCTAAAACCTATGGTTTTTTCAGTGAATATATATATATATATATATATATATATATATATATATATATATATATATATATATATATATATATATATATATATATCAAACAATTAATTCCCAATGTCAGCGCGCTCAATACCTGGTGCAGGCAGCAACGGGTAGAATCCCTACCCGATATTTAAATTCAGAAACACAAAGGATGCCACACTCCAGAGACAGGATTTCAGAGTTGCTTTATTTTCACCACCACTACCACCAGTCGTGGTGAAAATAAAGCAACTCTGCATGCATGGTATATATATATATAAAGAGATATCTCTTTCTCTATTTTTTTTTTATAGCTATGGCTTCCCTGGGGGCCGATTGTGGCCCCCACGGAAAGCACATGGCTATAAAAAAAAAAATTGCCCCCACAAGGGGTCGGCCACTGAGCAGGAGGACCGACCCCCTGCCAATAACGCCGCCATTTTCATTTTAATTTTTTTAAATACATTTTTGGGGGGCGATTGCGCCCCCCCAGGAAAGCCAACATTCTTTAATAATAAAATATGCCCCCGGGGGGGGGGTCGACCCATTACCACTAGGGCCGACCCCCCCAAAGACATCCCTGGTGTCTAGTGGGGTTTCCTGGCCATGGATCGCAGCGCTGCCGCGATCCACGGCCAGGAAACCCTTTCAGGAAGGCCTTGTTTGAAAGGGGAGATTCTCCCCTTTCAAACGAAGCCTCCCTGAAAGGTGGGGAGGCCGTTTTCGGCCTGATTTCCCCATCGGAGTTGAGCGCGGCCTTACCTGCGGCTGTCCTCGGCGCATGGAACCCACTCAGGGTATTGAACTCATTGCTTCGAGGACTACATGTCCCATCAGGCTGCACACCAAGAGACTCACTTAGCGAGTCCCACGAGGGTTAATTACTTCATTAAAAACACGCCTTGCATTATAAAAGAAGGAAGCATCCTGCGTCAACCTTATGCAAATTGCCTTTGAAAAAGCGGCGGAGAGCCGTGAAACGCGTCAGGCACAGAGAATTCATGCAGTGAGAATCAAGACAAGTTGATCGTGAATGCCGGAAGGTGGGCGAACTGTCGAGTGCTTCCCTGAGCTCCTTGGGCATTTGATTGAAAAAATAGTGACACAGCGCCCTGGCCGTGGGGGAATGCACCATCTCCTAATATTGAGAGGCTGAGGCGAGGAACTGCATCCATGCCAGTCAGCACAGTGAGCCGTTTTGAAAAGAAGCCTTGCCTCAATACTTCTGTAACCTACCAAGGATAACATAAAGCTTTTTATTTACAGGTTGACGCATGGAACCCACTCAGGGTATTGAACTCATTGCTTCGAGGACTACATGTCCCATCAGGCTGCACACCAAGAGACGCACTTAGCGAGTCCCACGAGGGTTAATTACTTCATTAAAAACACGCCTTGCATTATAAAAGAAGGAAGCGTCCTGCATCAACCTTATGCAAATTGCCTTTGAAAAAGCAGCGGAGAGCCGTGAAACGCGTCAGGCACAGAGAATTCATGCAGTGAGAATCAAGACAAGTTGATCGTGAATGCCGGAAGACTTATGTATATATATGTATCTATATACACATACATATGTATATAGATACATATATATACATATATCATCTACAGAGAGAAAGACTCTCTCTCTCTATATATATTCAGGAGCTACGCGGGACACCTACAAAGTTGGTTTGGAGCACTGTCTGCAACGCGTCGCCCCCCCGGTGCTACACGTCTCCATAAGGAGTTATCCGGCACATGGGGAGAGAGGAGGCAATATTATATTGCCTGACAAGGGGAGACTGGAAGGGGCTTGGAATCCTTCAGGCAACTGCGGAAGGTGTGGATTCAGCTGCCAGCATTATTGGGACATCACTTGGTGTTTGGGAGGCCCCGTCATTGTATGGGCTCCCACAGAGGACTTCAACACCCAGAAGGCAGTTGCCCGGGAGGAATAATGTGATGTGTCCAGCAGTCCTTATGGCGGAGGAGGGGCAAGAAGTCACCTGATGGGAAATGGTCACAGCAGACATCTACTTTAACTGACCCCCCAAGGAAGAGAATAGCCAGAGAAACGGGCACTGATGAAGCTATTAAAAGCAGAAACGCGTCTGCCGAGCGTTTCTTTGGACTTTGCACACGGAGCGTGAAAGAAATCAATAAAGCCCTTTTTAATCTACCCCGGAGCTGTGTCGCACTCTGTTCGTACCTGAAGAGAGCCTGGTTGTGATATATATATATATATATATATATATATATATCTTTCTCTATTATTTTTTTATAGCTATGCCTGCCCTGGGGGCCGATTGTGGCCCCCACGGAAAGCACATGGCTATAAAAAAATTGCCCCCACAGGGGATTGGCCACTGAGCAGGAGGACCGACCCCCTGCCAATATCGCTGCCATTTTAACATTTTTGGGGGGCGATCGCGCCCCCCAAGGAAAGCCAACATTCTTTAATAATAAAATATGCCCCCCGGGGGGGGGGCGACCCCCCACCCCCCACGAGGGCCGACCCCCCCAAAGACATCCCTGGTGTCTAGTGGGGTTTCCTGGCCATGGATCGCAGCGCTGCCACGATCCACGGCCAGGAAACCCTTTCAGGAAGGCCTTGTTTGAAAGGGGAGACTCTCCCCTTTCAAACGAGGCCTCCCTGAAAGCTGGGGAGGCCGTTTTCGGCCTGATTTCCCCATCGGAGTCGAGCGCGGCTGTCCTCGGCTCCGGTGGGGAAATCAGATGGGTGGGAGGGAGGGCGGGGGGAGACGTGGAAAGCCTTCCGTGTCTCCCCCAGGGGAAATTTTTAAAAAAACATTTTCCGGTGCTTTGCATCGGAGGTTTAAAGGGGGGCCTCCCTGGTGACGGCCAATGGACGTGCGCCGCACCAGGGAGGTAGTTGCCTGCGTCGGCCATTGGCCAACGCAAGCACCAAAAGGGTTAAGACTCCTGACAACTGAATCTCATTGTTATATCTGTTAACATTGGATTGCCTGAATTTGGGCCGAAAACAAAACAATATAGTGGACGCTCCTAATTGTTGTGGTGTAAATTGAATAGTTGTGGCTTCTAGGCAGTGAGGCCATGAAAAGTTGAGCTTGGGATCACTGATGATATTTGGTACGATACACTTGCGCAACGGTAGGGCCTACACTGCTTTTTCTTATCTTTTGTGTCTGCTTAATGCTTACGCTGGGGTGGGGGACTCTTTGGACCCATCATCTTATAGACCCTCTCACCATGCTCAATACAGATCTCCAACATATTTTGTAAAATATTAGTGAACAGACTGCAGAGGGTGGTTTGTGGATTGGTGCACGAGGATCAGTGTGAGTTCATGCCAGCTCACAGCACCACTCATAATCTATGGAGGTTGGCCCATGTGTTACACCGCGCCTTGGATGGGGAGGAGGAAATGGCATTGGTCTCCCTTGACCTTGAAAAGGCATTTGATATGGTAGAGTGGGGTTATCTAATGTCGATATTATGTGGTATGGGGTTCGATCCCAATTTTTGCGCATGGATCAGCCTTTTATACACTGAACCCTCAATTCGAATAAGAATGGGGGATGAACTCTCTGACTCATGGAAGGTAGGTAGGGGCACTCGTCAAGGATGCCCCCTTTCTCCCCTCATCTCCCACTGTTGTTGCACAGTGAGATGGAGCCTTGGGGGATCATGGTGGGAGAAACAACTCGCATAGTCTCTTTATACGCGGATGGCGCTTTGGTGTATGTTTATTCTCCAGACGAGTCGGTCCCGCTTTGATTGCGACTGTTGGGCACCTTTGGTGAGATTTTGGGCTTCAAGGTCAATGACCGGAGGCCACTCTTGTTTCCCTTGGGTGGACTGATTGCTAAAAATCTGGAACAATTGCTGACTTTAAGTTCTCCTTTGGAACTGGAGGGGTTCTGTATTTGGTAATATGGGTCACGCACTCTGAGGTGCAACACCAACTCAAACATTTGGATAGGGTTGTGACTGGGCTTGAGAACTCTATTCAATTTTGGAACAGGCTTCCCCTATTGGTGATGGGAAAATCGGCCATCGCAAAAATGTTTTTCCTCCCACGGGTGCCTGTACCTTGTCCAAAATCCTATCTTTCTGCTCTAAGAAATATTTTTCTGTAGGCTTGACAGCATGTTGACCTCCCTCCTGTGGGCAGGAAGGCGCAATATAGTGGCACTGACGACCCTCAAGCGTGATCTGGGGGAGGGTGGACTTGCCATCCCAGATGCTATTACTACGCTGCATACCCACAGCATGCTGCCCGCTAGTTAACGGAGACTGATAATTGGGGAAAAGCAACTGGTGGGGACCGGAGAGAGCGAGAGAGCGAGGTGACTCATTACCACAGCTGTTGATGCGTGGGGGCAGATCTGACCACCCAATCCCTTATTTAATTAAAATCACGACAGATCTGGGAAAGGAATGTGCAGAAAATACTCCGCAGGGCTCCCTTCAGTAGGGATCTGAGGCTGTGGGACGTGGCTCACTTTAAAACATAGATGTAGACATGTCCAGGGAGCAATGGAGGGTGGGTGGGTACCTGGCTGCAAGTGATATATGCCCTAGAGAAATGTTCCTAACATTCCAAGAGGCTCAGGACACTTTTGAGGTCGGGCCAGCACACTTTCTGCATTATGCTAAATTGGAAAGTGTTGCGAAGGAGCTCTGGACTGACTTTCCCGCTGCACCGAGGCCCCCCAGGGTGCTTGATGGTCTTATCCAGTGGGGGGGAGGGCGACACTTAATCACCCTCTTTTACAGAGTGCTCAAGGATTACATGGTGCACAAACAGTATGTAGCTTGTGCGGCCTGGGACCAGGAATTGGGGCTGCCCATTTCAGATTCGGATTGGGAAAGGACGGCGGAATAGATGCGCAAAGGGTCCTGTAATAATAGATTTAAGTTATTGCATTTTCACTTTCTACACCACACTTATGTACCTCCATATAAATAAAATGTAATGGATCCCACCAAGGAAACAAAATGCGCTGACTCGAGGTCCGACTGCAGCTCTGAAGCAGTGGACTGAATGTAAGTAGGCCACTGATGTAGCAGATCATTCAAGGCGACTGAATGTGTCAATGTGAGTTTTCTTATTGTATAATCTACTTTTTTGGCACAGTTTCAATGCATGTCATACCATGTAGGTCCAAATCTCGGTAGCACCAGCAGTTGTCCTTATCTATATTATTTTGCATTAAGATTGCTTGTATTGTGGGGGGGCGTGGCCAACAGCATGGCCGTGTAAGACGCGGTTTCACCGAGCTCCAGCGCAAAGCACCATCCGACACTAATTCCAGCAGTTTACAGGCTCGGAGAACATTTATTTTGACACCTCATGTGTTGCTGACACCCTACCTTCACTCGTGGAGAACTTTTGAGCAGTTTCTTGCCCTGGAGCCGCTGGTCTGGGTCCCGGAGAAACGCTGTGTCCGCGCTGACAAAATGGCGCCGGCGCGGCCCTGAGTTGCTACGGACCTTTTCCTCAACAGTGCGGAGCCTTGGGGACTCGCTCGGGAGGAGTATCGGCCTCCGCGTGTGCCCCCCCCTGAGCCCTGATGGAGCGGTGCAGTGGGGGCTCTTCCCCTGATGCCTGGTGCACGCTGACGGACTGCGTCGCACCTGTGGACGCGGCCTCCTGCCGGCCGGCTTCACGAGGGAGGTGCGTCCTGTTGCTGGGGGCCTGCAGCCTGAGATGGCGATCGAGGAGCGCCACAACATGCAACGACTCCAGGTGAGCCGGGCGGCTGCGGGACTCGGTGCCGCCCGGTAGCGAGTCCTGGGGGTCGGAACTCTGGCAGAGGGGAACAGACAAATTGGCGCAGAGCGGTAGGTGGCGGCGGACCCCTGCATGATTGAGGCCTGCGGGTGAACCCTTCTGCTCCCTGAAGACCGTGCCTTTGTCTCTCCCACCCCGCCCCCCCCTTCTCTGGTGAGCCGGGGCCGGGTCTGAGCTGGAACAGGAGCTGACCGTCTAGGTAGGAGGGCGGCCCCCAACCTTATGCTGTGGGAGCCTGCTGTGACCTGGGCCCCTGGCGCTACGAGGAAGACGGTGACACACATCCTGCACTCTGCGGTGAAAGCACGAAGACCGGAGGAACTGCAGTGGGGACAGCCCTTCTTCAATTGCCCTGCCGTTGGGGGGGAGGTGGGGGTGCCTTTGGTGGACCTGGGCGGCTCTGATCGGCCTGGACCCCTGGGTGCGTGCAGGGGTGACCCTGTGAAGCACCTCTGTTCTCCGATATCGGCTGGAGGGCCCGGAACTTGGCCGATTTGGTGAAGGAGCGAAAATATCCTGGTGGGTACGTACAGCCCCCAGCTGAGACAGCGCGGGGCTCTGCGGCCTGGGGCCGCCTTGAAAGATTGTCTTGCAGGAGGGTGGCAGAGAACTGGTCCCCCCACCCCCCATCTCCACCGTCACAGCGCTGGACCCTGGCCTTGACGTCCTGCATCGCGAGTCCCTCCCCTGGGAGCTACGAATATGGGAAAAGACAAAGACCCAAGGCCGCCGCGACAGGGGAAAATGGACTGCTACACAAAGGTAATCACCTTCCGGAGGAACGGCCGGCTGCTCGCACCGATACACACTCTCCTTCAGGCGATCCAGTCGTCTAGGACGGCATTGGAGGGGAAAATAGAGGAGGTGGGCACGGAGGTGACGCTCTTGAGGCAAGACCTGCGAAACCTGGCGGCCAGGGTCACGGAATCGGAGACCCGGTTGGGTTAGGCTGAAGATGCCCTTCAGGACCTCCGCAAGGGCATGGCGGACCCCGGTCCTCGACCAAAGATCTTCAGTGGCGTGTCGATGATGCGGAAAACAGGGCAAGATGCAACAACCTCCGCTTTGTGGGCTTTAGAGAAGGCATCGAAGGGACCAATATGATGGAATTTCTCCACTCTTGGCTCCGCCACACCTTCCCGACAGATCTGATCTCTGCTTGTTTCGTCACAGAACGGGCGCATAGGGCCCTGATGGCGCAGCCGCGTCCAGTTATAGCGCGTTTCCTGAACTTCCTAGACAGAGACATGATCCTTCGAGAAGCCAGGAAAATCGGAGAAATCAGACACGTGAACGCACGTATAATTTTCCCAGACTATAGCAGGGAGGTTCAGAAGCAACGGCGGTTCTTTGATTCGGTGAAGGCAAAGCTTCGAGAGCGCAAAATTCAATATATGCTCCTATTCCCCACCAAACTGAAAGTGTTATTCTTGGGGAAGACCCATTTCTTCCAAACACCGGAGGAAGCGTGGCAATGGATCGAGGAAAGGCCCGTCTTGAAGCAACCGGAAATCCCTCCACGTCGTAGTCAACCATCGGCGGGGAACTCCCCACGACCCTCGGACCGTCAAGGAACGCTCCGTCCCCGGGGTAACCGGAGGAGCCGTCTGAAGGAGGTGACGCCTTATGCATCAAGGGGTAGTGGCAGGATCCGGCGACGTAGTGGTCGTTCACTGGACTCTCGCTTGTCGGCGGGCTCACACATCCTCCGCCTCCCCGACCACCCCGAACCTGGCACAGAGACAGACACTAGAGGCAGCACGTCCGGAGACGAGGGCGAGGATGAGCCCTCTCTGCATCCCTTGGCCGCTGCAATAGTGGCAATGGAGCAAGACGCGGGGACAGAAACTTTGGTATCACAGGGGGACCCCCCTGACTCACACTCCTGAGTACGAGCCTGTGGGACTGGCCGTGGCATCAGAATAACACAACGGAGTTTGTTGGATGGACACTCCTCCCCCCCCCCCCGAGATGTATAGACAGTGAGCCCTGCAGAGTGCTTGAAGTGCTCTCTTCCATCGCAGGCGAGAAGCCGGGACTGGCCATAGACTTGGGCTTTCGAAAGCCCTTTCTTTTACCTTTTCTTCCTCCTGCTTTTCTTCTCCTCACGTGACTCTTCCCTCCCACTTTTCTGCAATTCCGGTCATTGGCTCCTGTCTGTCTTTTGTCATTTCAGGACTGTTCTTTTTGGTTTATTTGGGGGTCGCTGCAGGAGTTTGAACTTGTAGCGTAAGTTGGGCTCGGGCGGGCGACAGACCTCTACTGCCCTTAGACACTACCTCGAGCGCCTGGCAAGGGGGGTGATACTGGGGAGGTGGGAGTGGGCGTGGGGGGTTGGGAGTAGGGGGTTACATTCAGTTTCTTTGTTTTTATGGTTCATCATGTTTTTTGTGGAGGTACAGTCACTGAGGGTGGAGAACGTGCACAGTCACCCACATTTCCCGGGCAGGGTATTAGTTCATCACCCATATACATGTGGCCCGCCAATACATGATAATCGAATGTAATGGGTCCGGAGGCTAGCCCCTTCACAGTGCTCACCTGGAATGTTAACCGCTTGGGTGACAAAATTAAGAGAGGACTGGTATCGGCATTTATAAAACGCTCTCACCCGGATGTAGTGCTCTTGCAGGAAACCCATTTCAAGGGCACAAAGTGGGGGTTCCTTGCAAGGGGGGCCTATATGGTCCTGGCGCATGTGGGGTACACCTCAGGCTCTCGGAGTTGCCATCCTGATTAAAAAGTCACCACCTTTCCGGATTACACGGACATGGATAGATCCCCAGGGAACCTATGTGGGAGTGACAGGGACATGGGGAAGGAGTAATGTCACTATCCTCTCTATCTATGCCCCGCCGAAGCTGCAGACCAGGACCCTACACAGGGTGACAGACATACTGTTGGATACACCGGGATCGACACACATCATTGGGGGTGACTTTAATGACGTGATGCATGTCCCTCTGGACCGCTCGGGCACTCAAGCACACTCTCTCCCGGTTACACAATTAGCCCACTTGGCCAACACTCTGGGTCTGGTGGATGTATGGAGACACTTGCACCCAGGGGAGAGACAGTACTCGTATTACTCGGGGGCGCACAGAGTCCACTCACGATTGGATTATGTGTTGCTCCCCCAGGGAGCCATCCAGGACATTTATGAGGCGGAATACCTGGCCCGGGGTTTGTCTGACCACTCGCCCCTATATGTTCGAGTGGGAGAGAGGCCCCGCACTGGGCGGGGGGGCTGGAGATTAGCAGCCTGGGACTTACAGAATAAGGAGGTGCTCCAGGGTCTCCGTGCGAACACTAAGGTTTTCTTTGCCGAAAACGTGGGCTCGGTGCAGTTAGGGGGTCACGATATGGGAAGCCTATAAAACAGTGTTGCAGGACAGGGCCCAGAACCGGGTAGCCTGGGAAAAGAGGAAGGCTCAGGAAGAACTCGCCACATTGGAAACCCAAATTCTTACCCTAGAACGGCGGCACCTCACACATAGAGACCCGCAGATGTTGAGGCAGTTAACGGACGCACAACACCAATATAGGGCTCTTGCCACACAGGAGGCCAAGGCACAGGCCCAAGCGACCTTGCATAGGCTGTACGACGTGGGAGACAAATCGGGGAAGCTCCTGGCATGGCTCAGCCGTAAAGAGATGGAAGCCCGTTGGGTGGAGAGCCTGGTAGACTCCCAAGGAATTCCACAGACACAAGATACACAGATAGTACAGACATTCGTGTCCTACTATCAGCGCTTCTACGAAGCCCGAGACCTGAGGGCGCCTGCGGACATATCCGACTATCTGATGGGCATTCAAACCCCATCATTGGATGATGATGATAGGGGGGGCCTAGACTCGGACATAACTGTAGACTAAATCAAAATGGCTATAACTAGACTACGTCCTGGGAAAACCCTGGGCCCAAACGGCCTCCCTGCAGAATTTTACAAGAAAAGCGCCGATCTCCTGGGTACACATCTCCTGCAGCTTTACCAGGATGCTTCTCAAGAGGGAATCCTACCCCTGGATCTGCGAATGGCCACGATTATACCTATCCACAAGCAGGGGAAGCCCCCCACGGACTGTGCTTCCTATCGCCCCATCTCCCTCCTTAATATGGAGGTGAAAATATTAGCGACTATCCTGGCCCTGCGACTTCGTCAGGTCATCACCGGCCTAGTACACCAAGACCAAACGGGCTTTCTGCCCGGTCGGGCGACCCGGCTGAACCTACGAAGGACCCACAACTGGCTCATGGCGGTTCAGGACCAGGACGATCCGCACTTCCTATTGTCTCTAGACGCGGAAAAGGCGTTTGACGCGGTACACTGGCCCTTCCTCGAGGCCACCCTGGTCAAATTTGGTATAGGTCCTAAGTTCCGGGAATGGATAGGGCTTTTATACAGGGATCCCCGGGCGAGGGTAAAGGTGAATGGCCAGATCTCCGGTGATTTCCCCATCAGAAGGGGCACCCGACAGGGATGTCCACTCTCCCCACTACTTTTCGCTCTTACGATAGATTGTGGCCTGTGTGGTTAGGCAGAGCTTGGAGATTCGAGGTTTCCGCATCACCCCAACGGATGCTGTGGAAGAAAAGATTTCGCTTTATGCTGATGACATCCTGCTTAATATTACTCACCCGACTATCCCGATCCCCGCTCTGTTTGAAGTCATGGACCTCTACGGGGCATGCTCTGGATACGCCATACACTGGCACAAATCGGTTATCTACAGCCCGAGAGCTGTGGCCGCCTGGCCTGCTCTCCCTGGGATCCTGCAGATAGCGCATACTGGGTTTACATATTTAGGGATCTACCTTACCACAGACAGGAAACTTTCCTACCAGAAAAATATCCAGCGGGTCATAACCAATTTCGCAACAGATGCACAAAGATGGAAATCCCTCCCCCTCATAATCCTAGGTCGGGCGGCTATGTTTAAAATGATTACCCTGCCCCGTTTTCTTTACGCCCTCCAGAACAAGTACTTCCCCCCCTCTCCCGGCAAACCTTTCGGGCGATAGATGCTGAGCTACGTTCCCTTCTATGGCTCGGAAAGCAGCCGAGGATTACATTGACCACGCTACACCACAACCAATACAATGGGGGGATTTTGCTGCCCGATATAGAGGCCTATTACTGGGCGGAACATCTAACTCCGGTGAAGGAATGGCTCCACGCCGCAGCAGACCACCCCACCTACAGGCTAGAAAGAGACACAATGGCAAACCGCACATACATGTATTATCTCTATGGGGGAAGGGGCAAGGGAAGACTTCTCCCAGCCACACAAGTTACGCTGGAGGTCTGGGACAGGGCATCGAAAGCATTGGGGTGGGACCGCAGACCTACAAAGCAAACACCTCTGTGGCATTGTCCCTGGTTAAAAGAAATACACAAACTGAGGGGTTTCGAGGGATGGGATGCTATAGGCATTTCTACCATAGGTGACGTCCAAACCAGGGGTAAACTCAAAAGTTTCCGTGTGCTGCAGACGGACTTTGGGTTGCATGCCACCCAATTTCTCAAATATGCACAACTTCGACATGCCTGGCAGGCGGAGGGCTCCTTAGCCTCCTCGCTGCCGGAGTATGCACCGTTAGAGGGCCGCCTACTACAAGAACACGTACTTAGTAAGGCGGTTTCGCTAACATATCGGACCTTGAATAATAATGCGCCAGACAGGCTGCGGAGACTGAGTGAGTCCTGGGAACTTAACCTAGGTACACTTAAAAATATAGACTGGGAGGCAGCTTTGATGCATCACCGCGAAGGTGGCCATTAAATCCCTTCTTCGTCTCTTTCAATACAAGGTCCTACATAGGGTATACCACGATAGGGCCCAGCTCCACCGCATGGGCTGCGCCAGTGACCCGAATTGCCTGAGATGTGGACAAACACAGAGGGACTTCTACCATACCATCTGGGGCTGCCCCGTCATACAGCTTTACTGGGAAACGGTGTTGGGTGAGCTGAGCAAGGTTCTGGGCGTAACACTACCATTGGACCCTAAATTCACACTACTGGGCATTCCCGGAGATGTAGACTTAGGCCGCCCGCAGCTCATTTTCACCATGTTAGCTCTGGTGGTGGCAAAACGAGATGTAGCTCGAACATGGGGAGCTACATCCCCACCTCAGCTCAGATTGGAAGACGGGAATGGACATGTACATGGCGGCAGAGAGGGTCACATATAAGGCGAGGGGCTGCCCGAGAAAGTTCCGTAGGGTATGGGGGAAATGGAGGGCATACTATGGGCTGGATGGAGGACTGGGTGATGATTAGCGGGCCTTCCGAGGGTCCTTACATTCTCTCTAGATATGACCGTAGACCCGCTTGTCCCCGAACATTCCAGACGGGAAAGAATCATGGCACATTGCAGTGGGGAATGGTGAATGGGTGGGTTATGCAAGCTCCAGATACCCGAAGGGATGACTATGTGGGGTTAGTTGTGATGAAGATTGTATATGTATGCCTTTGCATGACTGTAACCGAAGGAACTCAGCTTTCTTTTGTTTTTTGTTCTGTGCAAAATGCAAATAAAAACATTTATGTAAAAAAAATTAAAAAAAGGATTGCTTGTATTGTATTATAATGACTGTCATAACCTTTTTCAGTTCTCTGATGCAAAGATGTTTTCGGACCAGATCTCTTGCACTGTCTGTTCTTTGTTTTATTAACAATCAATAAAATACAGTTTTTAAAAAAAGCCATTAGAAAAAGAATATGAAACAAATGTAGTGCCAATAGCATATGACGAGGAAAAACACTTCTTTCACTACAGGTCACAATATCTCCTCATCCGTTTGTTTAGGAACATCAGTGTTAAGGAATAGTACCTCAGCTTTGGAGCGACTGTACTTCAAGAAACTCATTATTATTCATAATTTGCTGATGCAAAATCATGTTTTTAAGGCCTTTTGCTGGTTTTGCTTGTAGATGAAGAGCGGGTTTCGGGGGGTTATGCTGGGTGGAGGTGTGGTAAAGGAGAGCCTGAGAACCAATCATTTCCAGGAAAGGAACATAGTAAATATGGAAGTGCAGGGGTTTAAAGGTTTATCAATGCAGGACTTCAAACAAGACCTAATAATATTTGGAAAGAAAAGTTTGTTGTTTGTTCAGTTTTGATCTTTTGGAAAAGAAAGATGCACACCATGGTAGTGAGGAGTCTGAGATTTCTTCAGCTTCTGAGAGATGATAAAGCAGAATCTAATGGTCTACATTTTTTTAAAGCCTTGCTGTGGTCTACTACTGCTAATGGTCACGCCTCACTCTCGCAAGCAGTTTAAAGTGTGCTGTTGCAGTTTTTATGAAGGTCTGTCTTCCTGTGTATATGTACAGTGTGAAATCCCAACTGTAGTGGATAAATCAGGCCTTGATTTTTTTAAATGCCAGCATAACTGGGATACAAGGTTTTTAAAGCATCTCGGATGTGGTCAGCTAAGCAGTGATGGGCGTGTACTATTGGGATTGGTCAAGTCAACCTGGGCATTCCAATTCCAGGCAAGGTGATTGCTTGCCTGAGAGTCACTAAACCGTTCGAAATGTTATGGATGTATGTGCACAAAAAGAGATCATGTTAAAATCCCTGAAGCCAATACACCCATTGACATTAATTCTGCCAGAATCCAGAGGAATTAGTTTACAAACACAATCTTCAACCTCCAGATCCCAGACTCCTTGCCTATGCACATTTCGCGCCCATACTGTTGCTTTCTAAATCTACTGGACACATTTAAGGACTTATTCCCACCGTTCCTCGACAAATACCTCCGAGGCCATTCAAATATCCAACTTTCTAAATTCACTTGCTTTTTTTGGTGATTTGAGGGTCCTACATGTGTGCCTCACGTAGTAGTAAGAATGACCCACTCAATGCAATAGGACAGTGTCTCTCTTAAATTTCATTAGCTATATTAGCAAGCCAGTGACTCTTGAACAAAAATGAAATACGAGTGTCTCATTCTTAAAATCATCTGCAAAAAATATCACATATAGCCAATAAACTGAATTTTTACCTGCACCAGAGTCTACTGAATACAGTGGCTATCTTATTCCGGAAGCACTCTTCAAATGCAGATCAGATACAAACAAGCATTTGCAATGCAACAGGTCTCGCATCAGTTAGAGTTAGAGTTATTGGCATTGTTATAGATAAGATCAAGCAACTTGCCCCCCAGACAATAAACAAAGTGCTGGAGGGCATGTGTCTGCCCCGTGGGATGTATGTAGTTAGGCAAACATTTACCAGCTGGTGAATTTGATATTACGGAATGTACTGAGGATGCCTAAAGAGGGTATTATAGCTCCTGCATACATCAAAAATTGCGTACTGCTTTGTAAATGCATCTTGTGTGACTCTATAACCCGCTGCTCCTCACTGTGTCCCCAGACCCCCTCCTTCCACACCAACACCTGATGCACTGCATCACTGTGGCGCACTGCACAGAACATTAGGGGCACAGTAGCCCTCTCTGCAACAGAACCGTACAAAAACGGAGCATAGGCACACAACACGACGGTAGGCAATCTCCCTAAAGCACAAGGATGTGGCGTAATGACCAGAGCTGCCGAGCGGGAAGCTGGGGAACCAGGTTCGAGTCACGGCGTTGGCTCACCATCTGTGATTCCGGGCAAATTAGTTAATCTCCCCGTGCCTTCCAAAAGGCAATGTGTTCTTGTGGAATGTAACTGGTTCTCCTGTAAAGCTCGCCACTACTTTTTGGTCGTGTTCGTGCTATATAAAACAACAAAACAACCAGCCAGCATACCCCGTCGAGCAAGAGCTCACTACACCGGCTGATCCAGCACACCCACAGCTATGAGGGCTCTGTACACCCCAGTACTGTCCATGGGGTGGAATGTTCCCACTACAAACATAGCGCTGGCAGTGGGCAGTATCCAGACACACACCGAGTTAGTATATGGTCCTTAAATCCGTATACAGCCCCAGGGTGGCAGGAACAGCACACCACACTCCCATTGTATTAATGCATACAGTGTACATCAGTACATTGAACTGTTTTGGTGAAAACCCCCGGCACACTGGGGCACTGCACTACATACAGCACTTCAAGATCAAAAAGGCAGCTATACAAGACTATACTTACGAGATGTGCTGAAATGGAATCTATGGAAATAGATGTAGGTGCATACAAGGCAGCGACTGTAAAGCGACCAGAGATTAACGGGTAGATGTGGCCTTTAGCTGTCCCCCTAGTTAATATAAGGTGTATGTACATATGTAGCATTAATTACACGCACACATCTTGCGATATCACTGCTTGTAAACAATTGCAGAAGTAACTGGTAACTATTGAACAGATGGCGCTTTTGTTTGTTTCCCTGTACAGTATGTGTAGTCTGACTGCACGTTTAGAGAGCGCTGTATATAGGTAGGCTAAGGAATAACAGCATCCTGACCTGTATCAAGAGTTGATTTGAAACTATGCCTATTGCCGTTAAAGCGGAAATACTAAAATATTTTATAAGCTATACACCTAAATAATGCGCCACAATCAGGTTAAGTGAAAATTAAAAGGTCTAAAAAGGCACGTTTAAATAATAATGTTGCAATGCGCTAAAGTGGGAGCGTCATAAACATAAATGAAATCATGTAACGCCGTGCAAAATCTCCAGTCCGGGTGGGCGAGGCAAAAAGGAGACCGGGAGGGAACAAACAAGCCTCACTTGCAATGAAAAGCGAGCGTTTATGACACGCGCCAATCAAAAGCATGGGTGGAGCTTCCACCCCACTTCCGAAGGCAACCCGACGACAATAGATCTCGCAGAGCGAGCAGCGCATGCGCTGCAACGTTAGGCGAGACCTAAAAACGATGTTTTGTCACATACGCTTTGATTTCCCCTCCGCACATTTGCTTATATTTCACTTCCTTGATCAACCACTGCACAGTAGTCACATTTCTCACATTACATCCACCGCCTTTATTGCAAAAAATGTACTCCATACCAGGGCACAAGTCCTAAAAAAAGAAGTGGGTGGACTAACCAAATTAGGCAATATGCAAGAGACATCATGGAGCATGACATCACAGAGCGACATCAAGGCACTGCATCACAGGAAGTGGCATCACAACCCATGACCTCGCAGGAAGTGATATCACAAGGAGTGACATCAGTTCTTAAAACCTCACAAATATGTTTCGCAGGTCTATCATGAGTACATTTGAGTGTATTACGAGTTTTAACAAATGAGAGTTTGAGTGCCAAAAAAGTGACGCATCCCCAGACGCAAAATGTGGGCCTCAACTTACACATTTATTTTGTAAAAACTCTACCACAAAGAAATTGACAACAAGGAGAAATGTGGCAGTAAATATATTCTGTTTAATTGGTTGCAAAGTCTGCATTTTTAAATACCTTTTGGGGTTAAGGCACGTGCTGCAGAGACCTTTGTGTGCCCAGTAAATCCCAAGGAACAATAATAATGGTAAAGTAATTTTGGAGGGTAACGCGTTTGCTGGAGGGATCTGTGTTTTCTCTAGTCCCAGTTTTGAATCAAATTAGCATTGTGGGTTAATGTGTCTCCTGCAAAGCACATCATCTGACATGCAGATGACAGATTTTTATTTTATGTAGCTAGGTAAGTGGATTACTGTTTTTAATACAGGGATCATTTTGTTCCTTGCAGTTCATAAATTGTAATCCTTCTAATATAGCACAGCGAGCTATAAAAGACATGTGACTCCTACACCTTGTAACCCTCACCGTCCTATGTAACACATCATGTACATTGATTTACAAATTTATACGATTTATTGTCAATGTATAATGTGCATGTGTGAAATAAAGCTCTCTGACACCCTGCATTGGGATGATTAGTGTCTATGAAAAAATAAAATAAGGGTATTTAAAATGTTATTTGTGTAAATACTGGGACAGACCAGCACATTTGACATTGTTACAGTGCATGCATAGCTCTTATATACAGGGATTAAACAAAGTGAAAAGAATGTCTCTCGTATTTGTGAAGAGGTAACAAGCTGTGTGCCTTTGTTTCCCTCCCTTGCATCTAGGTGTGACGCTCAGATTGCTCCCAACTAGGATAGTGGACCAAAAGGAGGCCTGATGGCCGCTTAAATTCAGCCTTTGCTATGGGCCCAGCCAGAGTCTGAAATATGATAGCCCCCTCACCGCTTGCACGTTGCTGCTCTGAAAGAAAGCAGGCAAGGTGCCGTCATGTTGCTGAATATGTTGCGGTGCCTGAAAATTACACCGGGACAAGTTGAGCATATTTCAGTGAGGCCCACTTCTTGCAGGTTGGACACCGTCCACCCTGCGAAAATAGTGGTTGGACGCTGTGTACCCCTGACTTGTGCCCTGGTCCATACTGATGCCATAAATTCAGAAACTGAGTGAGTGTATCCACACTTATTTAAACCATAAATCTGTACTTCGTTCACAAATTCTGCACGTGGCAGTTATCATAATGAAAGTACACTATAATAAACAATGGCAGGTGGAGATGGGAAAGCAATAGAAAAAAGTAAGAAGGCAAGTGGCAAACGTGTGTGCAAAAATAGTCAATGGTAAAAGACCTCACTCTGCTGGGGGACCACAATATTCTCTTGAATGAAGAATTCAATCAAACACCGTTTGGAGGAATCTGAATGAAGAAGCCTCAATTCAGGAGCCATGCAGTATGTATCTTGGCTTCAATGCTTAATTTGTAAACTAAAGAATGCAGTGCCCAAAGCGCGGCTCAGAAGCCCACAGTTGGTGCTATTAAATGTTGGCACGCCAATAACCATGGATGTATAGTACTGAGTCCACCTCGGACCGCTTAAATTCAGTGGTAGGCACTCCTTGCTGGAGTGACCAGATTTTGGGAAGCAGAAATCGAGACAGGCCAGACATTAAAGTAGGACTAAAGCCTTTAGCCTTGGTTTTATGTTTGGCCTGTCCCAGTTTTTGCGTAGCCTTTTAAGAGACAGAGAGACAGAGAGAGATTGAGAGAGAGTGTTTGCGTCTGTCTGCAGGGGTGGCTCCTCCATTATAGCAGAGGAGCATCGCCCCATCAAAATGCCCCCAGAGACGAAAAATAAAATGGTAATGAAGATAATTCATTAACATTTTATTTTTCGTCACCCCGTCCTGAACCAAGTGTCAGGACAGGCTGTGGCCTGCTGAGTGGGAGCAGGGAGCAGTGGTGGGCAAAGGGCTGCCTGTGCACTGTTTAAAGTGTGCATGTCCCTTTGGCCGGCCATCTTTCAACGGCCAGTCAGACATGCACACTTTAAACCTCTCAACCCAGCTGTCTTAAAACAGCTGGGTTGGGAGCAAGTGCAGGGCTCCAGTGCTCTCAGGGGCGCCAACAGAGGCTGCTCCCACCAATCCTGGCACTTCTCTCATGCTGGTTAACAGCATAAGAGAAGCGCCAGGATTGGTTAAGGGAGTTGGTTGGCACCCTGACGTCCTTGTTCCGGTCCTCTTCTTTTCTGTGACGACGGCTGCTGCATTGTAAGTAACTTTTTATTTTATTTATTTAATGGAATTTCCTGGCCCCCACCTTGCAGTAGTTCCCAGTCGCCACTTTTTTTTTTCCTCGAAGTTTTATATAGCGCGAACTTGACCCGAAATCGGGTATCAGAGCGCTTTACATGTGCACCAGTTGCGTTACATGAGAACACATTCATTTTTTTGTTAGGCACGGGGAGATTAAGGGCCATATGTATGAAGCTGTTTTGCGATCGCAAACACTGCGAATCGCAGAAAAACGGTGTTTGCGATCGCAAAACAGAGCCCCGCTATGTATGAGACACATCCCGACTGCCAATGTGCGAATCGCATAATTAGCGATTAGCAAAATTGCGAATAATACCATTTTGCGAAATATTTGCGAATTCGCTAAATGCGACAAAATCTAGCGAAATTCGCAATTGTTGTGTTCAGATTTAGCGAATTCGCTAAACGGAATGCATGAATAATTCTCAATTTGCGAATTCACGAAATTCGCAAAATAGAGAATCGCAATTACCACCAAGTCTGAGCAGGTGGTAACCAGGTGCAACCTATATAAAGAGACCCACAATGCAACTGATGTTTGCCACAATGTCAGGGCTGTACGTGATAGCCAGGAGGCTGCGACTCAGAGCTGCTGCACAGAGAAGGAGACGCCAGGAAAGGATCTTCAGAGCGCGCATAACCCTGCTCCAGCGGACTGAGGAGGAGATCCATACAAACTACAGGCTGGATGAAGAGAGCATCCTGGAATTAATAGCAGAGCTCAAACCTATCCTTGAACACCCCACACGCAGGACACACACAATCCCCACCCACATACAGGTCCTGTGCTCACTCCACCTCTTGGCGTCAGGGAGCTTCCAGGGGGTGATAGCCACAGCAGGAGGGGTCTCACAGAGTGCATTGTCGCGCTTCTTCCACGCGTTCCTTGATGCCATGGTACAGAGGCTGCATAACCACATACACTTCCCCAGCACACCACAGGCACTAGACCAGACCAAGCAGGAGTTCTATCAAATAGCACAGTTCCCCCACATCATTGGATGCATAGATGGGACCCATGTCGCCATATCCCCCCCCTCCCAGAACAAGTATGTGTTCAGGAATCGCAAGTCCTACCATTCCCTGAACATACAGGTGGTGTGTAATGCCAGGCACATCATCACCGACATCGTTGCTAAATACCCAGGCAGCACCCACGACTCATTCATCTTCCGCCACAGTGGGATACACCGCCGACTCACAAGTGGGGAGTTTGGTGAGGGATACCTACTAGGTAATTGCATGTGATAGAAGGACACACTAGTAATGCATAGCAGTGGCAGGACAGTGTTCAACCAAATTTTCTCGCCCCACAGGTGACAGTGCGTATGCGGTCCGGGACTACATACTCACTCCTTACCTTAATCCTGCCAACGCTGGGGAGCAGAGGTACAACAGTGCCCACATAGCAACCAGATGTACCATCGAGCGGACCTTCGGAATACTCAAGAGCCGGTTTCGATGCCTACATAAGAGTGGAGGGGCACTTCAATACAGCCCCCAGACCTGTTGCAAGATAGTGGTAGTGTGTGCCATGCTGCACAACATCGCCACCAGGAAGGGCACACCAGTGGAGCTCACTGAATCAGAATCATCAGATGAGGAGGGGCCAGCTCCTGGACACATGCTGGCCGGAGTAATTGGTGCAGCTGCTGGGCGCCAGAGGCGAGATGAGATCACACAGAACTATTTCTAGGTAAGAAAAGATGACACCATGCCAAAGATCTAATACAGGACTGTTTAATTTCCCTTTGTACAGGATATATATCGGCACACAGCCTGTGTGGCACACAATGTATTGTTAAAAGTACCGCACATGTGTGATTCACAGTGCAAATTGACTCTTGACCAAGTGTCTGTGTGCACTGGGTTGATGCACCCATATCCATGCCTATGTGTGAGCGCCTCAACTGCGGCGCTGACGGGCTGTAGGCCCTCGCCGTGGGTGCACTGTGCCCTCTTCGCCTGTCTCAGCAGCCCTGCCGTGACGCACACTACGGCGCCTGTCCGGTGGGGGCGGTGGTGTAATGCTGCTCCTGCTGGATTGTGCGTCCTCGTCTGTTGGAGTGAGGACTCCTGGGCCAGCAGTGGCAGCTGCCCGCAGCTGATCCACAGCACATGTCACCTGTACCAGACCCCTGGCCACGTCCTGGCTGCAGTGTGACACCTCGTGCTGCATACTGATGCTGCGCCTTGACAGCACAGAGGTCGCTGAGGAAAGGCGGTTTACCGCCCTGGTGTAGAGGTCTAGGCGGGTGTGGAGGCGCTGCCTCTCCCTGCGCCTAGCAGCACGGTCCGCCCTTAGTTCAGCACAGAGTGCCTCCAGGGCACCCGTCAGGCCCATGAAGCCAACCCTGATTTGCCTCTGGATTGACCTTATGTTTTTTGCCTGCAGGCGCTGGACCTCCAACATGTGGCCCTCCAGCCCTTGGAAGACTGTGTCGTCTCCTGTGAGTGCTGCACTAGTGGATGCACGTGGTGCCCTGCGCCTGGATGGGATTTGTGGTATTGGTTCGGCACGTGCACGGGGTTGTGGCTCTGACTGTCCCTGGACTGTTTGGACATTGACATCGGTGTCCTGGGATTCCTCCTCCAGTGGTGGCAATGGTGGCACTGCAATCCGCCTGCGGCGTATTGGTGGGATGACTGGGCTGCCCTCGTCTTCCTCTTCCTCGTCCTCCTCCTCTTGCCCTGTTGCCTCTGGGCTGGGGGATTCATCCTCCCCTCCACTGATTGTTCCCTGTGTTTCTGCTGGTGCTGTGGACATAAATGCACACATTAATTTACTGTCCTGCCTTGCATTTGTCATGCATTAAATATCACTGTTTGGAGTTACATGGGTCCTATCTATCTGTATTTTGACTTTCATGATGCACACATACTGTTTGAGCCTGGCTGGGTGTCATTGCTCCACTGTTAGGTGCATGTAACTACATCTCCCATAATGCATTGCTGTGTGTGCTTGTGTACCTGCACTGGAATTGTAGTTTTGTTGTGCCCTGGGACTCTCCTGGGTGTGTGGGGGTAGTAGGGAGGTATCAGGGGTGTGATGGCATGCTTCTTACCTTGTCTTGGTTGTGTGTGGTCGGAGCTGTCCAGGTCTGACACGCCCACTGCACTCTCCGGAAGCAGGGTCCCTCAACCATTTCTTCGAGTGGTGTTGAAGTGGTGGCAGTGGAGGTCCCCCACCGGTCTTGTTGGCCTCCTCCAACCTGGCAGCAACCTTCTCCTTTGAGCGCTCGCGCATATCATACCAGCGCTTCTGTAGGTCTTTGACGCTGCGATGTGTGACGCCAATTGCGTTTACTTTGCGCTGGATGTCTGCCCATATCCTTCTCTTGCGTGTCTCTGGCATACGCAGGGACTTCTTGCCAAACAGGAGCTCATGGCTCACAACCATCTCCTGTATCAGAGCCTGCTGCTCACTTTCTGTGAACTTTGGTTTTCTAATTCTGGGTGTCTCCCCCTGCTGCTTGTCCTTGCTGGCCATGTCTCCACTCTCTCCAATGTGTGTAGCACTGCAGTGATGCCTCAGCCTCAACTCCTGCTCTCTCACTCTGCTCCTGAGACTCAGGTGCAGCATGGGTAGTCACACTTCCTGGTTGTGATGTCATCAAGCTGCACCTGTGTCTCAGAATTGTAGTTCGCGAAAATCGCAATTTTGCGATTTTCGCAATATTGCGAAATTCGCAAAATAGAAAGTTCAATGCTAAATGAACGCTATTTGGGTCATCGCTATTCATTTTGCGAACTTTAGCGAATCGCTAATGTTTTGCGATTATTTGTTTACATACGGTTTTGCGTTTCTCAAATAGCGATTCGCAAAAAATCGCTATTTGAGAATCGCAAAAGGGGACTTTGATACATATGGCCCTAAGTGATTTGCCCAGAATCACAGGATGTTGAGCGTCATTGCCGAGACTCAAACCCTGTTCCCCAGATTTGAGGTCGACCGCCCTAGCCGTTAGGCTACATCCTCTCCCCAATCATCCTCACCCTCTCGCCACTGTGTGTATATATGTATGTATGTATGTGTATATATATATATATATACCGCTCTCCCTGCTGTCTCCGACTACGTCCACCTGTCGGGCTGGTGCACGGTGGCGAGGGTAGGACCCGTGTTCCACATGTAAACGAAAACCTTTGATGTAAATCCAACAAAGAAAAACCGGCACTCCAGGAATTATCACACCAATAGATTTATTTCACTGGCTGATGTGTTTCGATAACCACAGTCTTTGTCAAGCCAGCTTGGACAAAGACCATGGTGGTCAAAACTCATCAGCCAGTGGAATAAATCTATTGGTGTGATAATTCCTTGAGTGCCGGTTTTTCTTTGTTGGATTTACATCAAAGAGATATATATATATATATATATATATATATATATATACACCATTAGCTAAGACTGGACTACCACCCTAAGTCTCTCTGCCCTCCCCCCACCGTGTCCCCTCTTCTGGAAGTGTGCAGCTGACCTCCTCCTACTGCTTGAAAGAAGCAGAAAAATTACTTAATTTAGCTCAGACTTTAGAGGCGCAGGTGGTACGGAAAGCATTTGTTTTAATTCTTCTTTCCAGGATGACTTGACCTTTGTCCCAAAAATTGGGACATGGATTTAAAATTTTAGAAAACCTCGGGACACCGGAACAGTCCTCCGAGAACCTGGGTTGCCCAGGAAAATCCGAGACTCCCTGCCCCTTTCTCTCACTCTTGTAACTGCTTTCTCACTTTGTGAAATATTTTCAGTTTTTCTCTTCCTCCTTCTTTCCCATTTGTGTGTTTTTTTACCCTCTCTTGCACTTGGGAAATGTCTGATGGTGTAAAATAAATGCCAGTCCCCAAAAAAAGAGTGCTGGTGACCCCCACCGGCTCAAATTAAGCACTGCTTAGCTACATAGAAAGCTGACAGTGTCCCGAAGAGAAGCCTCAGTAAAGTCGGATTTTGAAGTGAATGAAGCCTCCTTCTTTAGGGCCTTTGTCCAAGATGGTCATGTCATAAACTATTACAAATTTATTTTTCCGCTTTTCATATCAAAACACCTGCACATACTCCTCAGTCTCTCCAGTCAAGGAGTAGCATCCTGGTCATGTTGGCTCAACTTCTGCCTCTGGGTTTCTCCTTATCAACTGATCTTGTTCTGTTTTCGACAGGAAAAACCCTGTAAAGTCAGATTTCCAATGGATCAAAGAAATGTCTCTTCTTTTCTTATAAATAAAGGTTGCTGTGGGGGGCTGGGAGGTCACAAATGTGATGGTAGTACTGCAGGGCTAGGCTGACCATTGTACCACTTGCATTTCCCCAGTAGGCTGCAAGGAAAGGCGCTGCCTTGAAAGCTGGATGGACTGCTGGGACCCGGCCATGCCACCATGACCTTATGTACTTGCAGCCTTCTTCAGCGTGGGACAAGTTTGAATATGATGTTGGTTTCCAGCCGGGCCTTGTGCGACTACCCTCTCCATCTTGGAAATGATCTGTGCCTCTGGATTCAGCAGCTATGCCAAATTCAAAGTTGAGGATTTAGGAAAGTCTGCTGACAATAAATATGCATTGCATGTTCGCCTGATGGGACGTTCGAGATTCAGGGCTTGGCTTTCACTTGAACCACTGCTTCTCTTCTGCATGAGAGGTGGTCTGTAGTAGAGTTGTAACTTCCATTGTAAAGAGTTATTTCTGTGTATCTTGAACACGGTTATGTATTCAGCTTTTAAAGTTAAGAAGGAAAAACAAACCTATACGGTGCCTGACATTTAAAAGGAGGCCCCAGCCACAATCTAAGCACCTGATTAATCGGGATTAATCGATGACCGTGGCAGGCATAACAGATTAGACTCAGAAAATTTGAAAAAAACTGAAGAAAGCCAATGGTGCGGCAAGCAGGGTCGGATTGGTAAGGCAGGCACTCGGGCAATGGCCGAGGGACCGGTATCCGAGTTCCAGCTGTGGGCTGCTTTTTACCAGCAGCCTGGGGGGGGGGCGCGATTTGAGCGGTGTCTGTGTTGTTTGGATGCTGCCAGCAGCCCAGTGGGTGCCTGAGTGGCCTTTTTGGAGGCAGATGGGCGTCCATTACCTACCTTTTATTAACGGGCAGAGGTGTCACTCCCTTTCTCTCGCTGGGCCGGCCCATTAATGTATGCATATTGAGCGGGGGCAGGGGGCCTGAGCAGAAGTTGCCTCACTTGTTTTCAGGTGTGTTTCACCAATGTGAACTAGTTCGTGCATTTTTTTATCTAAGTAAAGTTAAGAAAACATGCCTCTGTTAGAGCCCCCTTCTTTTTTATAAAACTTAGCCGAAACAGTGTTTTGCGAAAAGGCAGTATGCAAATGAGGCCACTTTTTTTTAGGGTGCCTGGGCAGATTTGTAATCCCAATCCAACCCTGGCTGTAAGGGATGGTTTTTCAGATTTTTTTTCGGGTGACCAGTTATGGTCAAAGGTGCTAGTATATTTGCCATCCAGTATATTTCTAAGGAAGATGAAGATATGTCTTTTTTGTCATTTAGCATTCGAATATTGGGTAGCCCAATGACCAAAGTGATTTCTTAAACAACACTCTGAGTAGCACGATTTCCTTCAGGTGTGGGTTCCTCGGTCGAGGTGCCCGGGTTCCTAATAGAGACCTCAGGTACCCTTAAGAACCAAGCAAAGCCTGGTTCCCACTGAGGGATCAACGCAGCTCCCCCCATGATGACTAAATTAAATATTTCTCTTACTTTAGCTGGGTTGCTTAGTCTCCTGAACTTGTTGCGTTTCGTGTAATACTACTGAAATTAATTTCCCAGGTCTGCAGTATAATATATACACATTGTCATATTTAATTACTTGTAGCACTTGGCAATGCGCCTTGGGAGCAGTGGTAATACTGGCCATCACATTTAAAAATCATTATTCATAAAAGGCATTTTTGCGCAGTGGACTTGCTATGAATAAAAGCGTTAAAATCAGAGATAAAATGAGTAAAGTGACTTAGTGTGGTGATAAAACTCTGGGGTATGCTATAAAGTAATCAGTAACGAGTTTTTGAGGAGCGGAGTCCAGTTTGGGAAGGGCTATATGTGGGAAAAGTAAGTCTTCCAGGATTCTCACATATTTTCTGCACCTTGCAAGCGTTTGAGTATCTGTTCGTGTAAAACAAAGTGCAGATGCCTCCAAGCATGTGTAAATGCCCCTTTTTTGGTATAATGACTTCAGAAGAAATCTCCTGTGGGCATCAAAAGAAGGACAGCAGCACAAAAGGAGCCACGATTCAGACCTATAGTTGCATAATCTGCAGGCCCCCTCCTCTCCACATGGGGCCCATTGGTTTTAGCTATCTCAACGGTATGGTTGCGGTAACCCTGGGAGATATGAGTCATTCAGAACAGACAGAATAGTTGAGGATTTTAATGTCCGGAAGTCCAGCTGGTAGGAAATTTGTCTCGCCTGCTTGTTTATGGCCCTTTTCCAGACTGCGTAGGAAATCAAGTCTAATTTTAGCACTGATTCGTCAATTTGAAGGGATCTTATGGGCTTTTCAATTTGTAGGTTCCATGGATTCCTGGGACTCGCTGAGGTTTCTTTTAGGCGAGCTTTGAGGGTGTTGTCCAGGGCTTTTAGTACCCTTATGTAGTACTTCAAGGTATCTGCTTCACATGAAAGAGATTGTCTTAAGAAGCCCAGCTTGAGTCGTAATCTTGCCCTGCATGTATATTTAGGGAGTCGAAAAATTCATTTGTAACTCATTTTCTGGGCATAGTCTAGGCTAGCCGTGCATGCTTCGGGAAAGGCCTGATGCCCATAACTTAGGGCGGGAAGAAGGGTGTCTTTTATCAACTTCAGTATGGGCTCGGCTGAGGGGCTGCTCAGGGTCTGATTGAAATGGGTCAGGCTGTATGTTATAGCTCCGGCTCTCTTTTTCAGGGCGGCTAGGTGGGCTGATGGTCTGGAGAACTTGCTAAACCATACACCCAGGTAGTTATACTTCGGTGTCGATTTGATCTTCGCGGACCCAATGCGCCATGTTAAAAAATTCTTTTTTTGGCACCAGCCAAAAATCAGGACCTTGGTCTTGTCCTGATTAATTGTAAGGCATTAGCTTTATTATATTAGTCGAGCTTACTCTGGGCACTTTTAAGGCCACATTTGGTATGATCCATTATGACGATGTCGTCAGCGTATTGTAAAATGTGCAGTTTTGATTTCGATTGGCCCAGTTGAGGCAGAAGCAGGCTGCTGTGTTCCAAGTATCTCCCAAGGTCGGCGGTATAGAGATTGAACAGGAGGGGTGCGAGAACGCATCCTTGCTTCAGGCCGCCTGTGGTGGAACTTTTTGCAGAGACAGTCGAAGGGCCTGTTCTCACTCACACCCATGTATTCTTGTGCAAAGAAATGAGGGCTCCGAGCAGATTCCCTGGGATTCCCCAAGCATCTAATTTCCGCCAGAGAGTGTTGAGGGCCACTTTATCGAAGGCTTCACTATAATCTATGAAGCAGCGGAAAAGAGGAAGAAGACTTTTTTGGGCTGCTTGATGGCTCAGGATAGCTAGGGCGGTGATGTTATCAATTGTGGAGGCAATGTCAAATATGATTCTGCTGATTATATTCGTCTGTGTAGATAACTAACAACTGACTTCTGTATAGATAGAGTAGGACTAAATATTCTATGCGTCCCATGGCAATCTACAGGAGACTGAGTGTGGGAGCCGGGTGGCTGCTCAAATGCTTTCATCGTTTCCCTGCACGCATATTTGCGTGCAGAGAAACAGATAAAAACTCCTCTTTCTGCAAGCAGGAGCTGGTTGACAGCGGAGTTATGTTTGCTTTTGCTGTCAGCTCCCAGCAAGCAAAAGCAAAGAGCTACCTCCCGAGGGTGGGCACTTCGGGAGGTAGCATGAGCCGGATCTGGGGGGTGGCGGTCCCCAGGGCCACCCATGGCTCCACGAGGAGAGGCGCACGTCCCCCCTCCATTGTAGAGCTTAGCCCCGGGGAGGGGGTGGTCCTCAGGGTTGTGGGGGAGGCCGTACGGGCCCCCGCATTAATAGTAAAGGTTTTGCCCCGGGAGATGGCGATCCATGGGGCTGTGAGGGGACAAAGCTGTCCCCCGTGCATTTATTTATAGAAATTTGCACTGGGGAGGTGACAGTCCCCAGGGCACAGGGATGCCATGCGGGCTGAAGCGGAGTCCCAAGATGGCTGTTAACACTTCCTGGTTTGAAGTATTGGCAGACAATCACATTTCAGTACCGGGACTGTCGGATCCTTGGAGGATCCACAACCCTATATATCCTTATTTGTTTTATTTATTTCGCTAAAACTACTGAACGGATTTACACCAAATTAAAAAAGGGTTATTTCTGAGAGAAGGGCTACCTTTCTGCCAAACTTGGTGCAATTCCGTCCTGTAGTTCAGGCTGTAGTCGCTACTAAAATCTCCATGGGAATTAATGTTATGTTATGTTATATAAATTTCTAAAGAGCATTTGGTTACCCGGGGGTGTCCTGGCGCTGACTGCTACCCTCTGATTTCAAGTGCTTATGGAGATTCTATACGTTAAAAAGCCAGGTTTTGAGTTCCTTTCTGAATACCAGAAGATCAGTGGTATTCCTAAGATGGCAGGGGAGATCGTTCCAGGCCTTTGCTGTGCACGTGATGAAGCCTCTCCCACCTCACATAGCTTTCTTGATAGGGGTACCGTCACCAGTTTAGCTCCTAGTGAGCGCAGGGTTCTTTTAGGGGTGTACCATTGAAACCGCCGTTTCAAGTATTCTGGTCCCCTGTAGAGCCTTAAAAACGGTGCATAAAGATTTAAAGCGCACCTGTTTCCTGACTGGCAACCAATGTAGTCCTTTGATTTCCTTGGAAACCAAGACAAATTTTGGTATGCCCGTGAGACGTCTTGCTCCCGCGTTTTGCAAAATTTGCAGTTTATGTAAATATCGTTCTTGAATATTCAAATAGAGGCCGTTACAGTAATCCAGCCTTGATGGGATGAGGGATGTAACGACAATACGTTGAATATCTTCAGGCAGGAACGGCTTTATGTTTTTTGATCATTCTGAGAGAGTGGAAGGTGGCTGAAGCCACAGCATTTATCTGATCACCAAAGTTTAGTCTGTCATCTACTATAACTCCTAGGTTTTTTGCTTTCCTAGTGGGTTTAGGGAGAGTGCCCAATTCTTTCGGCCACCAGACAGAGGTCCAGAAGTTGGCATTATTTCCAAACATGATGATCTCAGTTTTGCCCGAGTTGAACTTCAGGCAATTCTGTGTCATCCAGATTTTGACTGCTTCCATGCAGTCATGGAACCTTTCACTCTTCCCTGCTTCAAGCCCTGGCAGCAGAGACACAACAATTTGTGTATCGTCCGTGTAGGAGGTGAGACTGAAGCCGAAGGATCTGATCAGGGGGGGCCAAGGATGATACGTAAACATTAAAAAGAGTGGGGCTAAGGGATGACCCCTGCGGCACTCCACAAGGTAGGTAAAAAGGTTTAGAGTGGAATTTGTCCAGAGACACAATTTGTGTTCTGTCGGTTAGAAAGGTTTTTAGTAACTTCCATGCTTTGCCCTGAACCCCACACGCTGACAGACGATCCATCAAGAGTTCATGATGGACCGTGTCGAAGGGCGCTGAGAGATCCAACATGATTAATGCTGCCTTACCTCCCTGATCCAGGGGTTCCCTAATTTCTTCTGTTGATTTTATAAGGGCTGACTCTGTGCTGTGTCCTTCTCTGAGCCCATATTGAGTCGGATCTAGAGCCTGATTTTCATGAAGAAAAGTACTAAGCTGGGAGTTCATTGCTTTTTCTACCAGTTGTGCCGGCAGCGGAAGGCGAGAAATTGGCCGGAAGTTGTTTGGATCCTCAGGATCTAAATTATGTTTTTTCAGCAATGGGAGTATTGAGGCTATTTTCCAACTTTTGGGGAAGTGCCCTGATTCAAACATAGCATTAAACAAGGAGGTAAGTAATGTGGCAATAGGTTCCGGAGCTAATTTAACCACTAATACAGGGCAGGGGTCATAGGGAGAGCCTGATCTGATTGAGGTAAGAAGCATTTTTGTTTCATTTGTTGAAAGTGGAGCGAATCCATCAAAAGTGGGAAGGAGGCCATTTGCTTGCTTGGTTCCCTCGATAGAGGCTTCTATCTGTCCCATCGGGGAGAGGTTGAAGGCTGAAAAGATGATTTCCACCTTTTTCAGGAAAAACGTGGCAATGTCCTCACATAATTCTTGACTTGACTGAATATTAGGCGGACCGGGGAGGCCAGCCTAGATACGGTTCTAAAAAGTTCTTTAGAAGAACTTTTGGCTAATTTGATTCGGTTTGCAAAAAAAGTTTCTTTTGCGTTAAATACAAATTGTTTATAAACCGTGAGACTGTTTGTAGATTTCTTTCTCAGCTTCCTTGTATTCTTACCTCCAATTCCGCTAAAGACGTTTGCAAATAAGTTTTTGCTTCCTAAGTTCCTCCGTGTACCAAGGTGCGGTTGGTTGGGATTGTTTGGGGTACAAGATTTTCGCCGGAGCTAATTTTTTGCAGGCTGTCTCCACCCAGTTAGTGTACCAGGAAGTGGCATCTTCCACTTCTGCGGGCAGCGAGTGGGCGGTGGTACTGAGCAAATCTTCTAGTTCAGTAACCTTAATTCTGTTCCAAGCCCTTAACATGGGAAACGCACTTTTTTACCCCCTTTTTTCTCGGCCCCCGTTTGACGGATCACCCCAAAACTTTCCATGTGCAACAAGATTCGTCAAACGGCGCCAAAGATTTAGGGCCTAATTATGAGTCTAGCGGTCCATGGACCACCAGACTCGTCGGGGCACAGCAGTGGTGGTCCAACCACCGCCGCACCAGCGGTCCGACCGCCGTATTATAAGTTTGGCGGTTGGACCACCATTTGACCTCCGAAACCACCAGGCAACCACGTTCCCTGGTGGTGGCATGGCCGTCAGGGACTCAGAATATGCTGGCACTGCTGCTGCGGCACCACCATGCATATTTTGAGTTTCCCGACCACCAGCCTCACATGGCGGTCAGCACCGCCATTTAAAAGCTGGTGGTGGGGAAATGGGCCCCGCCGAGCCTCATGCTAGGGGGCACATGCTGTGCCCCCCTTGTGTGAAAGCACCTCTCCCAGTTCCCGCACAGCATGAACTTTACAACCCATGCCGTGCTTAAAACGCGCTGTGGCGGTCCCACAGCGGGGCAGTATTAAAGGCTCATTGAGCCTTTTTACTGCACCACCACAGGACCGCCACGCTACCCGCATGCCAGACCACGATTTGTATCGTAATCTGGCAGGCAGGCAGCGTTTGTGTTTGGTGGTGCGGGCGGTGGTGAACCACCCCGATCCCACTCTGTCAAACTCGTAATGAGGCCCATAGGCGAGTCAAAAAAAGCTTTTCCTATGGAACCATGGTCCTAACTATAACTACCTACTGGTGACCGCCATATATTACCTACTGGCGGTCGCCAAAAGGTGGTTATGGTTAGGACCTAGTTTCCATAAGATAAGCGTTTTTTGTTTTGCCAATAACTTTGGCGCCATTTGACGAATCCTAATGAACTTTTCAAAACTAGTTCGCCACTCACTTCCGCTGATGTCTTGAAAGTTTTGGGGTGATCCATCAAGGGGAAGCTGAGAAAAAAGGGGGGCCCAAAACACATTTTCCCCATGCAATTTTCCTTAGGGATTTTAGAGACAGCTACTTTGGCGCAGTTTGATTAATCTTCACAAAACTTTCCCAAAAAATGTTCTTTTTCTCCTAGTTTCTTCATGTAAAGTTTTGGGGTGATACGGGTAAAACACTCCCCACCACACTCTCTAAACCCAACAACACACTAATTAATAAAAATAATATAAATAAAATATAACACTTCAATATATTACCAAACGAAAAATATGAACTCTACAAATATTAATAACTTATAACACAAAAAAACGAACACACATTTAATAAAAATCTAAAATAGGTATTATATTCAATATTAATACTTCAATGTTTTTAGCAAAGTAAAATGATGTTGTTACCTGCTAAATCATATCCCACAATATTATTGTCATTCTGAGATTTTTTAACAATATGAGTGGATAAAAATATTTTCGAACAACATTAGGGGTGAACACCATTAAATATAAGGTAAGGATAAGTTTAAAAAAGTGATAACATATCTGAAAACATAAAGCCTGATTAAGAAACAGGATAGCAATCCATAATCCTGCAAAAGCAATGTAAATTTCTCCAGAACGTTAAACTGATAATGCTGAGGTTCCTCACCAACTTTCAGGAATACTTGACTTGCTGGATGGATGGGAATATGAAAATAAGCATCTTTGAGATCAGGAGTGACTAAAAAATATCTCCTATGGCAATCAATAGAATTTTTATTGTTATGCAGTCAAATATCTTCATGGATGAGGCCTTGCTGCGAAAGGTACCTGTCTGGGGGTTATACTCCAACTGTTGCTCCAGTCGAAGGGCACGCGCCTCAAGCTAAGCAACAAGAGCAGAACGATCACCCTCCTGGGCCCCAATATAGCTCTTAGCCTAGCCTTGCATTGTTGCTTTACTCGCGGCCCATAGGGTTCCCATACAGGCAATGGGGCCTACATTGATGTTAAAGTAAGTTCGTAGCTCAGACCTAAGGGGTTGGGTGAACTCTTTGTCTTGAAAGTATCAGGCATTTATACGCCACATGGGGCGCTGTCCCACCGAAGGGTGCCCAAGATGGAGAAGTAAAGGCCAGAGTCTGAATCTGATTCAACAACTGGCAGTCGAGGGCGGGTAAGAAGGCAAGATCTATCCAAGAGTGAGTGTGGAGAGCCGCCGAGGTGTGTGTGAATTGCAGATGACAGGGGTGCCAGAATCTCCAACCATCACAGTGACCCAGAGTCGTGATCCAGTCAGTGAGACTGCAGGTGCCAATCCCACAGGAGACCGTGGTGGTGCCAGAACCGTCCAGGTCAGGGTCAGGCACTGCGTTAAAGTTGCATCCTATTATTGTGAGCCCTTGTGGAAGGCGGGTGAGAAGGCAGGAGAGGTCTTGAAGACCAGGGGACAGTGAGGCAGGTGGCACATAGACACACACTAGCAGGGCCATTTGTCCCTCTAAGGTACCCTCCAAAGCGATATACTGTCCCTGCGGGTCACGTGTTACGCATTTGACCACAAGCGAAAAGGAACGACGCAAAGTATCCTGTACAGCTAATGGCGTCCGGTGGTCCAGATTTACGACGGATAAAGGGGGTTTTACAGCGGAGCAGCGTTAGGGTGTGACCGCAATGTTGGCCTCCTTGGCCACGCCTCCTTTTTTTTTTAACCTTTTTTGGACCCTATTTTTGTTTGATGGCTGTAGAACTCTGTGCATTTTAACCCTGCTTGGCAGTAGTAAAGTGCCTGTGCCCCCCTTTTAAAATGGTGAATTGGCATAATCCTAATTGGCATATTTAACTTGTCCTCAAGTTCCTAGTATATGGTACAAAATGTGCCCAAGGACTGGATGATAAATGCCACTAGTAAACTGCAGTGCCTATTGTGCAATCTACTACAGTGGTAGTGCAAACATGGCTTCAGGCCTACCACTTCAGCCTCACTAGAGCAGTGTAAAAACTGCAATTCGGCCTGTCAAAATAAACCCTTTTGACAGGTCTAAGCCTTCCTTTTAAATATTAATAAGTCACCCCTAATTATGCCTTGCATCCCACAAGGCAGGGTGCATGATACTTAAAAGAAGGACATGGAGAAAAGTAATGTTACCATATCCTTACCGTGTCTAGCAACTAACTGCTATGTACACTGTGGGAAAGCTTGATGGCCAAATGAGAAGCACTGGTAAACAATATTAAATATTAATACTCCTATCTCAGGGTGAAGACCAGCTAGACATATGATTCAACAACTCCTTTTAATATTTATTTAAAGCCCAAAGAAATGGTGAATTTGGATTTTAATAAATATTGAGGTAAAGTAACTTTTAAAAAGTTACCTTTTCCCTGTCTAAAGCCACTGGAGTCTACTTTGCATTAATCTCCAGCTGCAGCCTTCTGAGTACTTGGCCCTGAGTGAGGTGTGAAAACTGCTTCCAGAGCAGAGACAAAGGCCTGGTTGTGAGGAGGTGTTTTTGTTCCTCTATCAGGAAGACTATTTAGGTTGTGCCCAAGAACTTAATTGACTTCAAAGTGACCTTCCCTGTCACAGGTAGATGTCAGGTGACACCTAGACGGGCCCCTTCTTTTGTTCCCCCAGTCAGGGATGCACCAATCCCAATGGGAGGGGAGCTCCGCGGTGGGGCTGCTCATTACCATGGCCACCTCTGGGTGGGCACACAGGCTCTGAACAAGGGGAGAAGGGTTTCACCATTTAGAATTTTAGGAATGAAGGGAACTGTAGGATTATTTGAAGTAGGGCAGACAGGAACTGCTGCAATAGCGGGTAGGATTACCCCTGGGAACTTTTACCGCATTGGTTAGGTAGGGTGCAGGATCCACCCACAAGCTAGTGGCAGGCTTAAATGTGGCATCACTAGCATCCTCTTTAGAACAATACTGGGTGTGAGGAACATCAGAAGATGATTGAACCTGCTGTCTGTGACCTTGGAGGAGCCCTAAAAGACTGGACTTGCTCTCTCTTATACCAAGAACAAAGAGGTGGACTCCTACAGGGACACAACAAACTATAGAAGGCTTTTCCTGCAACTGCCCAGCTGACCAGTTCCAACTGGAGATGCCTTGGACCCCGCTGTTGGCCTCCACTCGAGTGATTCCTGACCCCAAGTGATGTTCCTGAGGTCCTGGAACCCTTGGCTGTTTCTGGCTGAACTTCTCCTACCACCGATGAAATCATGAGACATAGAAACTTTTTCGAATTCAAGACCTCTGGAGGACCTGGACCAACCTGCCCGGCCGATCCGCTCAAAGTCTGTTGCCACTCAACTGAAGATTCAGGTTCCTCCCGCTCGGAGCTTCTCCACAGCAACAAATATGATTAAGCTGGACTTTGCTAAGAAGACTTCTGGCCTTGTGGAGCACTCGGCTACAGCTTGTAGCCTTGTCCCGCTTAAGGATTCTGAGCACCAAAAAAGGGACTAGTGCGAAAGGTGACGGTGTCAAAAGTATCCGGCCTGCAAGAGGATTTCCCTTGGTTTGAAATTCAAATTTCTCCCACTTTGGGCTTTTTCCTACCAAAACCAATGGCTTTACTAGTATCGCATCCAGTGAGCCAATCTCTTAGCGCCCCCTCTTGGGATACAGCCTGCTGCCTTGCCCCACCGAAGATGCTGGACTTTAATTTTTGAGACTAAGCCCTAAGGTAAAACCTCCAACCACAAATCTGATTTCTGTATCCGACCAGCACTCCATTGCAGTCGGCCTCAAATCGAGTGTAGGTCCCAGTCTATCATGACTTGTTGAACGCAGTGGGCGCTTAATGCTTTTCAGAGCTATTGTTTTAGGGCTTTAAAAATGTATATCTCCGGTTCCCCTTAATGGATTTTTTGGAGTAATTTTATTTATGAAAATGTACTATATTTTTCAAATTGAGGCCCAGATTTTTAAAAACATCATAGAACGCATTGCAGCAGTAAAAAATGCTTTAGGGAGCAGAAGAGCGCCATATCTACAGAGATGGCTCTCTCCTCCGCTCTCCCTAGCCGGCACAGATTTCAGATGCCGTGCACCAAGCACACATCTTTGCGCCATAGTGAAAGGGTATGTGCCCGAGTCTACTATAGGTTTTGTACTGGAAGGGTACCCTTCAGTACAAATTGCTATGCTTAGACACACTTTAAAACTTTTCCTACTTTACTGTACGTGTGCTGCACAGTGCAGCATGCATGCAAATTAGGAAAAGAATGGAGAAATAAAAGCATTTCTCCTCTCAACGCCTCTTTTCAAATGGCATTAACTTTTGGTAATAAACCCTGTCTACTATTGTATTGTTTTGCATCAAAAGGCATGGATGGTAGCATGGGAACGCCCATTTAATGCCCCTTGGCACTAAATAACGCAAAGCAGTGCTTCATGATGCTTTGCATTATTTTCAGGGTACTTTCCAGCCCATAACAAGTTTTGCACTGGAAAGTAAATTAGGGAAAAAAATATTTGCGCTGGTTAGCATCACTGATGCTAACTTGTACAAAATGTTTGTAAATCTACCCCTCAGTTTGGTATTTTTACTGTGTTGTGATTTGACAATATTGCTGTTTTGGTACTACAAAAATACTTTACGCATTGCCCTATGTTAAGTCTGTCATCTGTCTCCCATAACTACCAAGGGGATGAGCTCAGGTTAATATAGTGACTTTGAGGTTTCACCCTGACAAGGATTGTGTTAGACCTGGCACCATTGGCGTGGGTCTCCCTTCCATTTTTCGCTGTTGTCCCCCTGTTTTTGCTGGTATTAGATGCTCTGGGCGCTGTGCCACTGCCCTTCAGTGCCACAGCGCGAATGCTCCCTGTGTAAAGATGACATGTGAATTGGTATATCCATGATTGGCTTATATGGTTTACCTGTTAGTCCCTAGTAGCGTGGCCTGTGTGTGCCCAGGGCTGGTAAACCAAATGCTGCTGGTGGGCCTGCAGCGCCGGTTTGCGCCACCCACAGAAGCAGCTTGTAAAGGATGTCTCAGACCTGCCACTGCAGAGTCTGTGTGCAGTCCAGAACTGCCATCTTGGCTGTGAAGTGCACCCACTTTCCAGCCCCTGAACCTTCCCTTGGCATCATGTAAGTCACCCCTATGGTAGGGTGCATTGTATGTGTAAGGTAGGACATGCCTTGGTGTGTGTAGCATGTCCTGGTAGTGAATTACACCCAATTTCGTTTTTCACTACTGTAAGGCTACCTGTTCCCCATAGGCCAGAATGGGCAGTTTGACTATTACATGCTATAGTCCTAACTGACCCCAGGAACATGGTAGAAAAACGAATTTAGTATGCCTGAGCTCAGAATATTAAAATACATCTTTTAGTAAAGTTTATTTTTATATTCTGTGTTTGAAAATACCACTTTTAGAAAGTAGGTATTTTCTTGCCTAAGCCTTCCAGGTTGCTCTGCTGTTAAGTGTATTGGCTGTCTGGTTTTGGAGGGACAGGGCAGGCTGAGTCAGACCTGGGTTGAATAGAGAGATCTGCATTTGGAGTATGGGGAGGGGTAGTTCCTTGACCTGAATAGGGCTGTGCCTGGCAAGGTGAATGATGGCTCCACCTCCCACTGTGCGTCTGATAGCAGACCCCCTCTTCCTGAAAGGAAGGATGCAGCCTGGTAAACAAAGTGCTCCAGGACTGACCAGAACTGGTTCTGGCTAGGCTCAGTGACTTGTAGCTTTTGAGAACAAAGACTTTTGGGGTATAAATATCTGTGCTGAAACCCCTACAAAGTGTATTGCTCCTGGACATCAAGACGAACCTCTGTCCATGTAACTGAAGGAATCTGCAGGAGGTGACTATCCTTGTGCTTGTGTGCTGTTTCTTGGATTGGCCTGCAGTGGTTACCATTGGACTTGGAAGAAGAGGGAAAAGGACTTTGAGAGAACTTTTATTAATCTTGCTAAAGCAATCACCCAAGGGCTAGGAGAGAGCTAGCCTCCTGTTGAAGTCTCAGGCACATCAGACTTCACCACCAGCCTCCTGATTCCTCCCAGCGAGGATTTCTATCTGCAGGTGAGGCTCCTGTGAGTTCCAGGGCCTCTAGTTCTACTACAGAGAAGAGAGTGCTGAAATCGTCGCTAACGCACGTTTGCGAGCCGCCGCAGGCGAAAGCAACCGAAAAATCATCGCGCTGCTGCCGCCGAGTGCTCGCAACCAAAGATCGAGTCATCGCACCGAGATCATCGCTTCGCGACATCGCAGCGCGGACGCCAAGCGTCCGCCATTTTCATCGCATCAGGATCAACGCTCCCTTGCGGAGCGCCATTTCTTCGCATCGCAACCCGATCGCACACGCAACAGGATCGTCGCCTCGTCTTCTCCCTTGCGGCAAGGAGTCATCGCACCAGCGGTCTAGCGTGCAGAAGTTTGTCGCATCGTCTCCACACGCATCAGCAGATCGGCGCATCATCCTCCCTCGCGGCAAGGATTTAACACATCGCCGGCCTCGCGTGCAGAAATTCATCGCTACAGCTCCTTTGCGACAATTTGTTGACTTTGCTACGAAATCCAGGTACTTTGTAAGTAAAAGGGTCGCAGAGACCACTGCTTTGAACTGAACTCCTCTTTGCGTGCTTGAACTATTTTTGCAGCATTCCAAGAGTGATCCTATTTGACAGTATTGTGGCTTTTTATCGTTATTGGTCTTGTGTTAAGTCTATATATAAAGATACTTATTTTTTATAACTCCTTGTGTGGTGTCCCTTTGTAGTGTTCCTCACTGTGTTACTGTGTATGGTCATAAATGCTTCACACACTGCCTCTGAGATAAGCCTAGCTGCTCGTGCTACGTTACCACAGGGTTGAGCAGGGGTTATCAAAGGGTGTGGCTCTCTTACCCTGACTTAGGAAGAAGGGTCCCTACTTGGACAGTGGCCAGCCACTGCCAACGAGAGACCCCCATTTCTAACAGATTGTGATTGTTACTCAACGTGGTAGTCCCCCCCCCCCCTTGACTAATAACCCAATTTCTTAAACTCCCCACACAATATAGCCATTAACAGCACTTGACCCAGATCCTGGAAACCGAAGGGTGGAATGTTAATCTGTTTATTAGCTTGTCACACTGTACCTGAGCTGGTACAGCCCAAGTCACAGAAACATAGGAGGGCCATACATGGGAAGGGCTCTCCTTTAAAGTTTTAACGGGAAGGGATCAGGAAGCTGTGTCAGATGGAAGCAAAGCTTAGGCTCTCAGGGAAGATCTTTCCATGGGCACCTTGAAATCGCTATGTCGGAATGTCCCAGAATATTGTGCACAAGGGTTGGGATGGAGGTAGAGTGATGATGTGGCATCATCAGATTGGGCAGAGGAGCCTACTTCCTAGAATTTTCCATCTCCACTCAAAAACCCCTGCACAAGGGAAAGACTGAGAAGACACTGGATCCAGGAGCAACAACAATGAAAGAATTCCCAGCTGGAAGGAGAAGCCTCCTGATGCCACTATAAGGATGGACTGAAGGACATCAACTCCAGGTGACCCCCAAGACTAAGATGGGTCTCTCCAGGACCAGTCGCACTGCCCCCCTTATTCCTCTTGAGGAACAGTTCGGGGAATAGACATGCTGGGGTGCCTTGGAGTGTTCCCTGGTCTGGGAGACCTCCATTCAGAAAGTTGCCATCACTCCAAGGACACATGGGTACTCTGTAAGACAGCCAAAGCCATGGAGCCTGGGGAGTGTTGCTATGAGAGTGGTCTGCTTGTTCGCTGTGCAGGGGCAACACAATCTGCCCCCACAAGCATAGGAAAGCAACAGGAGCAAGGCAGAGGATAGGTCTGGCACAGGGAGCCAATAAATTAAACTCCCCACAAAAAGCACCTGTCAGAGGCGAAGAGGCCTGAAGAAAATGCTCCTGGTGGCTAGGAGTGGCCACTGGGTGCAAAAAAAGCCCAAGACCGCGCAAAGTGGCCCTACAGGGCCAGAGAAAACAAGAGATAAAGTCTTGTCACCTGGGGGAATTGGGTGGAGAACAGTGTGTGGTGCTTCACAGATAAATTCTGAAATTGACACATGGAAGGCCAAGCCCTCTGGGGTTGGCAAAGCTTCATTTATTGAATTTGGATTAGTAGGGGGGTGTTGGGTCCCCTCCCTGAGACCTCTCACAGCCCTCGGAACCTCCTCCCCTGGGGCCCAATGCAATCCCTGGCGTTCCAGGGGACCCCACTCTCCAGGACAGAAGAAGACCCAAGCCTATGTCTGAAGGGAGCAGGGTGTGAAAACATACTGTCGCCTACCCACGGGCAGGAGAGAACCACGTTGTTCCCGCCTGCAAGTGGGAGTCAAAGAGAGCACTGCTGAGAGTGTTGTCGGCTCCTGCGCCAGACCAGGAAGGTACATGGGGAGTTGGCAGTGGCCATAGAGGCAGTGGGACCGGCGACTCCCAATGGGACAACATGGGTCAGACCAAGGCGCCAGGTCTCTACAAAACAATTTAAAATGCAAGGAAAGCTTTGTTTTAGGAAGCGCCTGAGCCACTGTTTAGATATTCACAGATCAGCCTAGGAACACTCTATAAACCTCACTGAGGGCTCATTATTTGCATAGATGTTATATTTCTGTTGTGCTCCAAGAATGGCAGAGGCACCACCTCCTTTACCTGAGTGTTGCTGGCAGCTGCAGGAAGTGCAACAGCCACCCATCAGTGTTGCTCAAAACTCACCCCAAGTCTCCTAGGGGGCGGCATTTATGTCCCCAGGAGAAGTTGAATTGGATTCAAACCACCCCTGGAGCTGAAGATTTTGCTCTTAGGCTAGGGAATTCAAGGACCCCTGTGAGTGGGTACTGGAACTGCAGTAGCTGGTTAGTAAAAGTAAAGACTAGACTCAGTGACACGTTAATCAATTGAAAATGTTATTGATAATGTTGATAGTTAACAATGCATTGTTTTACAGTAATAATGAATGCTATTGGCATTTGGTACTGCCCACATTGACTTCAATGGTGAGTCATAACTTGTAGTGAATATTGCTACTGCCCCTCATTAACTTTAATTGTGCTGCAATGGTGGGTTATAACATGTATTGCATATTAGTACCGACCTCATTGATTTCAGTGAGGTTACGAAGGTGAAGTGTGACTTGAAGTGATAAATCTAGTAGGCCTACCTTATTGATAAGGACATCCCCTTATATTGTGATAATCCATTTAGTATGGGAGGTATTGTGGTTATAGGGTTTAGGACACACAGTGGGTGTAACGTCATGACAGTGTCACCAAAGGTATTTGTATCCTGCGTTTTTAATATAGATGAAATTAATGCATAGTGTTTAGTAGTGTGCGTGAAATAAATGTACTTTTCTTTTCAAAAGAAAAGGCACTGCCTTGACAATAATTTACTGAATGTTGTTGCTGCGTAACATCAAGCTGGGGTTACTGTCCCACACCAACTTCCCTGAGCATGCCTTACACTTCTCTGCTCCGCTACCCAGAGAGTCAAGTGCTACAATGGGGTAATTGGCTCCAAGTAAAAAGACAATTTCAAATGTTAGAAATGGGATTTCTGGTTGGCTAGGGCAAGCGCCTAAGCCAGGCAGAAACCACCACTCTAGTCAGGGCAAGGGAGATACAATCCGAAGATAACCCCTGCTCACCCACTTGGTAGCTTGGCAGAGCAGTCAGGCTTATCCCAGAGGCAATGTGTAAAGCGTTTGCGCAACACACCCACGCAGCAGCGACACACTAGGCACACCACAAAAGAAACTCCACACAAGGTTATATAAAAAATAGCCTTTGTATTACTCATAAAACACATTAGAATGCAATCACATATATACACTGTGCCACCTGGCACTAGGTATGACTTTACAGGGGATTATATACATTACAGGGCCAATCGGGCCACTGTCATAACCATTAGAATGCATAGTTAGCAAAGCAGCCAGTAACTATTGGTAAAACACTGTACTTAGCATAAACACATTAGGCTTACATCATAGTCAGCAATGCGTTATTCCCAAACACATCATGCCCCTCTTAGGCATAAACATTATTGCTGCACATTACACTGGTGGAGTGCGCACATTAGGGGAATTACTAAACATAGCCAGCAATATACCTTAGTACCACATTTATAAGGTGCACACATTATGTACCCACCTCCTCCACAGCCTATTTCCATCAGGGCCCAACACATGTACATAGGGCCACTTCCAAGGCTCACAGGGTTACTTGTCCCTAAGTCAGTGTTACCAAGTGGGGGCCCCGTCCTGGGCTCGCCCCGCAATGCCATCTGAGAGTAGGGGTGCTTCACAAACTGCGTGTCCCTTTCCATGGACACAGGGCTTTCCCCTAGCCCCCTAACTGCAGATGCAGTCAAACCACTACCCCCGACGTTCCCGCTGCCCGCAATCCGGCGGTGCAGCTGTGACAACAACTGGGTACAAACAGTGTGCCCCGGAGGCCCCACGCACCGGGGCCTCTGCGGTCTCCTTACCGCAAACTCGGAACTGGGTGGGAGGGGGCCTGGGAGCGGCCAACATCGACCCTGCTCTCCCAACCCCCCCTCCACGATCCAGAAACCAAAAAAGCGGGCCCTCCCCTCCTGTCTAAAGCGGTCACCTACCAGGGCCGTCTCACCTGGATTCCCTCCACAGACGACCGACCCCCTGCGCCTCCTCTTCTCGGCCCGCGCCTCACTCCAGGAGGGCGGGACCGCGATGGGCCGTGGGCTGCTTTCCGGCCAATCTCGCCTCATGCCGCCACACTGCAGCACAGAGGCCCGCGAGGATGAGGGTTCCTACCTCTTAGCGGCTCCCTTCTCCACTCAGTGCCTGCCATCTCTCTCGGGTGCAGACGCCCGGGACCACCAAGTGTCCATTAGGTTTTGGGAGGAATGCGCCGATCCGCGCACTGGCTGCCTGACTTCCGGAGGTTCCTTTTCTGCGGCCACAGGAGCCCACGAGGCTCCAACTCAGTTGCTCCTGCAGACTCCTCCCACGGTCAGGCTCTCACGATGCCTGACTTCCGCCACGGCGCTCGGTACAGGGACCCTCGTTGCTACGGCAACCCGCAATCAGGCTTCCTTGGAGCAAAGCTCCGCCCCAGGTAAGGCTCTACTCGCCTGACTTCCTTTTCGCTGCAGGGTCTTCCTGCCGAGTTGCAGCGGACCCCGGCTCCTGCGTCTCAGCGCCTCAGGTCTCCCTCCAACAGCGGGACAGACCTCCCCCACCACTGCAACACGAGCCCACTCCGGGGGCTCCAGCACACTGGGCCAGAATCCTGCAGGGCTCCCAGCCCAGGTCAAGGCCAATAGGCAAATCCGAAGCGCCTTGCCTGTCTCCCACTTGAAGACCGGACAGGGAGCAGGCAGTGCTCTTAGTCTTCCGTGGCAGAAAGCGCTTCTCCTGTGCTTGAGCCTCCTCACGGCAAAGGACATCAGCAAGGTGCCAGCTGGTAGGCCAGCACGCAGGGCCTCCCAGCTGAGGGCAGCAGCTGGGCCCCACGGCGGTACCTCCTGGCAGTATCTCCTGGTCCAAGTAAGCACCAACAGCACATTACATGGGGTCACAGCCCCAATACTTATACTCCTGAAAGTCTTTGTTCTCCCCCTGCCACAGGGCTCTGCGCCCGGTCCAAACCAGTTCTGGGGGGCACTCAAACATTTTCTTAGATGTGTACATAACCTCCTTTGTCAGTGTAGGCTCTGGCCCCAGACACACCACAGGGGGGCGGAGCCAGCATTGTGTGAGGCAGGCTCTGTCCTATTCAGGCCCAGGTGCTACTCCTCCCACCACGCCAAATGCAGATTGGCCTATTCAGCCTAGTGCTGACTCTCCCAGCCCCTCTGGAGCCACTGCACCTACCCAGCCCCTGTCACTCCAGAGCCAGACTTGCAATACACAACAGGCAGGCACAAAGACACATAGCACACAGAAAGGCCCACTTCTAAAAGTGGCATTTCTAAAATAGTTATAATAAATCTGCGAACACCATTACGCAGCATTTATTACCACTATTCCAAGCATACAAAACATGACCACTCTACTCCTCTCAGGTCAGGAATTACCACTGAAGCACATATCAGGGAATCCCCAATGCATTCCTATGAGAGGGCAGTCTCACAGTAGTGAGAAACCAAAATGGCTGTTTGTCACTACCAGGACATGCCACACACGTTAAGGCACATGTCCTACCTTTTACCTACAGCGCACCCTGCCCATAGGGCTAGCTAGGGCCTACCTTAGGGGTGACTAATATGTAGTAAAAGGGGAGTCACAGACGTGGCAACCACTTTATGTGCCACGTCACAGCGGCAGTAAACTGCGCGCGCAGACCCTGCAATGGCAGAGGCCTGAGACAGGTTTGAAAGGCTACTTTGGTGGGTGGCGCAAGCGGCGCTGCAAGCCCACCAGTAGCATTTAATTTACTGGTCCTGGGTATCTGAGATACCACTTTACAAGGGACTGATAGATAAATTAAATACGCCAAACAGGTGTAGACCAATCTTACCACGTTTTACCATAGAGAGCACATGCACTTTACACTGGATAGCAGTGATAAAGTGCCCAGAGTCCTAAAACCACCAACACCAGGTCAGAAAAAATACTAGGAGGAAGGCAAAAAGTTCAGGGATGACCCTGCAAAAAGGGCCAAGTCCAACACAACCCCCTTCCAGCCTAAAGCCAGGGTAGACCAATCAATACCTTGATGGGCTTCCCTGCTTGGGTCGATAGAAAACGGACGCGGGCCCGCAACTGCAGGGGCACACTCCGGTTCTACGCCAATCTGAACCCATGTGGTTCCCTCTGTCTAAGCTCCCAGGACCAACTAGGCTACCCCACTGGGACTCCCTAGCTGTCCGCGGCCAGGACCAGGCCCTAGGCCATCCAGGTCTTTCTGGTCCTTGCCATCTCACAGAGTGGGGGGCGGTAGCCCCAGGTACATAGTATCCATTCTCCACTCTACCTCTCATCAGTGCAGTTCTAAACTGCCACTGATCCTCCAACCCAGGGTCTGCACCCTCAGGCTGACCAGAGGTCACGGGGAGGCTCTCCTCCCCCTACCTCTCCTTCTTGGGTTCTGCACTCTCCTCCTAGGAGAGGCTCCCTCAGAACACAACTCTCCCACCAGTTCAGGACCTCTCTCCTGCAACTGGTCTCCCAACCTAGGATCTAAACCCTCAGGTTGAACCGGGGTCAGAGGCGAGGACTCCCTCCCTCTGCACCCCCTTCCAGAGTTCTGCACCCTCCCACCTGGAGTGGTACCCCTAGAAGGCAAACCGGTAGGGACACTAGTTACAGATGTCCTTCCCTCCAGGTCAGGCAGAACCTGAACCTGCCTCCCAGCCCAGGGACTAAACCCTGCGGCTGAGCACCCGCCTGGCACACCAGGACTTCCTGGGGAGTACGCATGCCCCCCCCCAAGGGTAACACATAACTTATGTGTTGTGTGACAGTCTGCCTGGTGCTGATCTCCCGACCCCTGTCCATCTGACAGTGCGTGAAGACCCCCGAAAACAGAAGTGGTGTCACCATGGTCACTCCTTGAAGGCTCAGCCCTTATGGCTGGCCCTTGACCCACTGGTTCTCACACTGGGGACTCTCTCCCCCTCTTACCCCTCCATCTGGACTTCTGCACCTTCCACTTAGGAGTGGCACCGCCAGACACCAGAACTGATGGAGCTCTGTTTACAGACGCTCCAAGTTCTCCTGACACTAGGAGATCCCCCTCAACGGACGGCCTACCAGTACAGCCTAGGCTCCCCACCTGATGTTCCCTTAGAGAACCCTCCAGGCCCCGAGACTGGGTTTCGGGCACCTTGGGACACATCCCATTCTCACTCTTTCTCCGCAGAGACAGAACGTGAGTCCCTACACCCCTCCCACTACACCGGGACCTCTCTGGGCTACTAAGAACCTTTCCCACCACCCTGGGCTGGGAAATACCTGAACCACTCCTCTTAGGGTCACTCCCCAATGCCTCCTCAGACCCTCTGGCACTCACCCAGAGGTCTGCCTCCCGTGCAAGCTCCCTGGGATCAGAGAACTCAAACTCCAACAGGTGTTGGCGTAACCCTGGAAAACAACAACGGAACATGTGCTCTCTGACAATCAGATTGAACAGCCCTTCAAAATTGTTTCCCGTGCTACCCATCATCCAACCTTCCAGTGCATCACAACACTCATCCACAAACTCCCCCCAAGACTGGTGAGACAGTTTCCTACTGCCCCTGAACCTCAACCTATACCCTTCAGGTGTGACACCCTCTTCCTGGGAATTGGTACCATACTCTGGGCGTGGGACTTCCTACACTGGACTCCATATTGCTGCCACCACTGGACCCCCACCCTCACTGGTGAATCCAGACCACTAAGCCTACACTCAGGGGACATATCCTCATGAGTTAGCTTTTCTCTGGCGAAGGCCCTCTCTGCCTCCGCCATCCTCTCCTGCGCTAAGACCCTCTCAGTCTCTAGCTTTTTCTCCTCCACACCCAGCTGCGCTAGCTCCAACCTGAGCCTTTCCAGTGCCAGCTGATGCTCCCTTTCTTCCCTCCTATCCACCCACTCCTCTGGGGACAGGGAAAGGGATGGTGCACTGCCTCCGGCACTGGACCCAGCAAGGGACTCCCTGTCTACGGGGCCCTCGCTATCTACTGGCGTCCCTGCCCTGTCATTTTCTCCCTCCTGCTCAAACTCTCCAGGGCCACTGCTCTCTAGGGGTGCTGGTCGGGGACTCTCCCTCTCAGAGACCTCACTGATCTCGGGGTCCTCCTTCCCAGACTCCTCCCTCACCCGGTTTTTGGATGTCCAACACGGCCTCCTGCAGTTCCACCTTCCTGGCAGACCTACTCACTTGGCGCCCAAGATCCTGACAGAACCTCTTTAGGTCCTTCACAGTATACCTATGAAACATCCTTACATTAAATGCACTTTCTGTCACAATAACTGCTGGATCACCGAGGTGAGACATGACTGACACTTTAGGGGTGTCACCAAATTTTTTTAGAAGAGCAGAAAAACACAATTCAAAAATGACACTTTCAGGAAAAAAAATACTCAGGAGAAATCCCCAAACATGTGATTAGTCTAAACTGTAGAGTTTGTAGTGCAACCAGGTGTCGCTGCGGTACTGCGCAAGCGCAAGTCCTAGCCTCACCGCTGACAACCAATGTTAGAAATGGGATTTCTGGCTGGCTAGGGCAAGTGCCTAAGCCAGGCAGAAACCACCACTCTAGTCAGGGCAAGGGAGTTACACACCGAAGATAACCCCTGTGTGGAATTCAGGAAAGGAGGTAGACTGAGATGTAGTTTTATCCAAAGGGTAGATTTATTCTTTAGTTCAGTCAAGAAAGGAACACTTGAGGATAAGGAGGTTGTAGTAGTATTGAAAGTAGTATCAGGAGAATCAGCCCCACTGGGAGCAGCATCTCTGCTGCTCAGCCCACATACAGCAACTGACAATTCCACTCAAACATACACACAGGGAACATTCTGTGACATCATTTACACTGGCTGAGCAGCAGAGTACAGAACACAGAGAAAGGACTAGACAGAGAAGAGAGCAGGAGACCACACACACCTCCCTCCCTAAAGGAGACAATGACAAATAAAGAGGCAAGAGGTATGGAAGTGAGAACAAATAAGTAAAGAGAAAGGAAAAATCGAAAAACACACACACACACACACACACACATACACACACACCCTTTCAACAGTAGAGATATGTGTGCAATAAAGAAAGCAACACAAATGTAAAAGCAAGAGGGTTTGAGCCCTAAGAAGCGTCCCAACACCGGAACAACAAAATGCATTGTGCACAACAATAAAAGCAAACACGGAGCAAAGGTGCTCACTTAATATGGTTTGAGTATCAGTATCACAAGTACCCATCACCACTCAGAAGAAATTTGAAAACAGCAAATGTCCACCACCAGACAACAGTAAATGCAAAAGTGGAGCGAAGATGCCCCGTAAAAGTGGTTTGAGAATCCATCCACAGAAGAACCCACCACCTCACAGAAAAGTTTTGGACGTAGCAATTAAGTCTACCACCTGACAATAGTAAATGCAAAAGTGGAGCGAAGATGCCCCGTAAAAGTGGTTTGAGAATCCATCCACAGAAGAACCCACCACCTCACAGAAAAGGTTTGGACGTAGCAATTAAGTCTACCACCTGACAATAGTAAATGCAAAAGTGGAGCGAAGATGCCCCGTAAAAGTGGTTTGAACGTAGCAAATATGTCCACCACCGAAAAACACATACAAAGTTGAGATCGCAACATGCTCCCAAAAAGTAGTATGAGCTTAAAAATCATGCTCACCACTAGTCAATTCAAGTATAGTTTCAGCACAACAATAGTTTAGGATGCAAGCAACCAGCAATCCTAGCACTAGTAAAAGTAAATGCAAAAACGATTTGAGCACACTAATTGCCCATCACCAGAAAATTTCAACATTCAAAAGATGTACCATTAGTAAGGTTTGAGCTCAGTAACTTGCTCACCACCAGACAAATACACGCAATAAACCCAAATCTCAGCACTATCAAAAAAATATGTAACACATGAATCACACCCAACTCAAGTAGGCAGCAAAACCAGCACAAACCTACATAAATGCACATTTAAAATTCAGATTAACAAAATAGTGTTGCTAACATATTGCATTCCTCACGATCAAAATATTACAATTTGCAAATGTAGATAAAAATAAGCAGTGCAATTAATCAAGCAAGATAACAAATGAGCAATGACTCCATCACCATCAACAATGTGAATAATTTAAGATTAGGAGTACAAAAGTACGTAAAGAGTGGGTAACAGCGCAAAAGCAGCATCAATAAAAATCATGGCCAAAATAAGCAAGCAGGTTTGTAAGTAATCACAGCCAAGCCAATAAATGCAAAATATTAGGATGACAAAAATTACTTTTGAATATATGCAGGAACAAATTAAGCATGGCAAAAACACATAGGCAAGTAGCAAAACTACTGCAAAACATACATAAGTATGTGTGGAATATAATATCTTCTGAACATTCTAATATGCAAATGCAGCAAAGATAGTTATTGCAATTAATCAGCAATGCTGAGTAAATAAGGAGGTACTTTCACCGGTACACAAACCTTGTACCCGAGTATCCACCTGTTGGGAAGGAAAAGAGTTAATGAAGTCCACTTCCTATGTTACCCATGTAAAAACATCCCATGAACCTCAAGTTTTTTGTTTTCTTGTTCTTGCACCAAGCGCGTCTTTCAATGATGATTCCCCGCACATTAGGGATAGATCTGAGAAAGTAGAAGTTGCAGTTCGGGGCAAAGCAAGCTAGCGTAGACACGGTGGAAGTGAAATGAATCTTGACCTATGCCAAGCACGGCACAGCGTTGTCCAGGAAACCGACTGCGCTTGTTCTCCTGAAATGTTTGTAATTTTTTCCCAGCAATATTTTGAGTCAGTTTTCTGTAGACACGCTAGGTCATGGTAAGTTAGCAAGCGAAAATCCATCAGCTGCATGCTTGTTCAAATGCTCTTAAGATTTACAGTGTTCCCATGCGGTTGTAATCCAAGCAAATACCAAACGCAGGTACAAAACACTCTTCTTACATCAAGCTTGATGGCACAGAGTAACATTACATCAGCAGGGCCTGACACCATGCCCTGGGCTGAGGCTGTCTGATGGAAACAGACACCGGTGGGGCTCCCAGGGACATTTCCATTTAGCAGGCTTCAAATAGGCTCTAAGTACACTTACTGTCTCTTCTTCTCTTTGTAGTAATGATGACTCCACTTTTAATTTCAGTAATGTCCTTTTGTCCCAAGTGAGTCCTTTTCCGCTCGTCGCCAGTGTGGAATTCAGGAAAGGAGGTAGACTAAGATGTAGTTTTATCCAAAGAGTAGATTTATTCTTTAGTTCAGTCAAGACCGGAACACTTGAGGATAAGGAGGTTGTAGTAGTATTAAAAGTAGTATCAGGAGAATCAGCCCCAACGGGAGCAGCATCCCTGCTGCTCAGCCCACATACAGCAACTGACAATTCCACTCAAACATACACACGGGGAACATTCTGTGACATCACTTACAATCGCTGAGCAGCAGAGTACAGAACAGAGAGAAAGGACTAGACGGAGAAGAGAGCAGGATACCACACCCTGCTCACTCCCTTGGTAGCTTGGCAGAGCAGTCAGGCTTATCCCAGAGGCAATGTGTAAAGCGTTTGCGCAACACACTCACGCAGCAGCGACACACTAGGCACACCACAAAAGAAACTCCACACAAGGTTATATAGCAAATAGCCTTTGTATTACTCATAAAACACATTAGAATGCAATCACATATATACACTGTACCACCTGGCACTAGGTATGACTTTACAGGGGATTATATACATTACAGGGCCAATCGGGCCACTGTCATAACCATTAGAATGCACAGTTAGCAAAGCAGCCAGCAACTACTGGTAAAACACTGTACTTAGCATAAACACATTAGGCTTACATCATAGTCAGCAATACGTTATTCCCAAACACATCATGCCCCTCTTAGGCATAAACATTATTGCTGCACATTACACTGGCGGAGTGCGCACATTAGGGGAATTACTAAACATAGCCAGCAATACACCTTAGTACCACATTTATAAGGTGCATACATTATGTACACACCTCCTCCACAGCCTATTTCCATCAGGGCCCAACACATGTACATAGGGCCCCTTCCAGGGCTCACAGGGTTACCTGTCCCTAAGTCAGTGTTTCCAAGCAGGGCCCCGTCCTGGGCTCGCCCCGCAATGCTACCTGAGAGTAGGGGGGCTTCACAAACTGCATTTCCCTTTCCGTGGACACGGGGCTTTCCCCTAGCCCCCTAACTGCAGACGCAGTCAAACCACTACCCCTGACGTTGCAGCTGCCCGCAATCCGGCAGTGCAGCTGTGACAACAACTGGACACAAACAGTGAGCCCCGCAGGCCCCACGCACCAGGGCCTCTAGGGTCTCCTTACCGCAAACTCGGAACTGCGTGGGAGGGGGCCTAGGAGCGGCCAACACCGACCCTGCTCTCTCAACCCCCCCACGCTCCAGAAACCAAAAAGGGGGAGACACCTGTGGAGGCCTCTCGGGGCCCTCCCCCTGTCTAAAGCGGTCACCTACCAGGGCCGTCTCACCTGGATTTTCTCCACAGACGACCGACCCCCCGGCGCCTCCTCTTCTAGGCCCGTGCCTCACTCCAGGAGGGCCGGACCGAGATTCACCGTGGGCTGCTTTCCGGCCGATCTCTCCTCATGCCGCCACACTGCAGCACACGGGAGCCGCGAGCATGAGGGTTCCTACCTCTTATCGGCTCCCTTCTCCACTCAGTGCCTGCCGTCTCTCTCGGGTGCAGACGCCCGGGATAGCCAAGTGCCCATTAAGTTTGGGGAGGAATGCGCTGATCCGCGCACCGGCTGCCTGACTTCCGGCGGTTCCTTTTCTGCGGCCACAGGAGCCCGCGAGGCTCAAACTCAGTTGTTCCTGCAGACTCCTCCCATGGTCAGGCTCTCACGATGCCTGACTTCTGCCACGGCGCTCGGTACATGGGCCCTCGTTGCTACGGCAACCTGCAGTCAGGCTTCCTTGGGCCAAAGCTCCACCCCAGGTCAGGCTCTACTCGCCTGACTTCTTTTTCGCTGCAGGGTCTTCTTGCGGAGTTGCAGCGAACCGCGGCTCCTGCGTCTCAGCGCCTCAGGTCTCCCTCCAACAGCAGGGCAGACCTCTCCCTCCACTGCAACATGAGCCCACTCCGGTGGCTCCAGCACACCGGGGCCAGAATCCTGCAGGGCTCCCAGCCCAGGTCAAGGGCCAATAGGCAAATCCGAAGCGCCCTGCCTGTCTCCCACATGAAGACCGGACAGGGAGCAGGCAGTGCTCTTAGTCTTCCCTGGCAGAAAGCGCTTCTCCTGCGCTTGAGCCTCCTCGCGGCCAGGGACACCAGCAAGGCGCCAGCTGGTAGGCCAGCACGCATGGCCTCCCAGCTGAGGGCAGCAGCTGGGCTCCACGTTGGTACCTCCTGGTAGTATCTCCTGGTCCAAGTAAACACCAACAGCACATTAAAGGATGGGGTGACTTGTGTGGCTCTAGCCAGGTTCTGTTACCCACAATCCCTTGCAAACCTCAAACCACATTTTCCTCATATTTCTGTGATGGAAAGTTCTGGAATCTGCATGGATCCACAAAATTCCACCCACCCCGCATTCCCCAAAGTCTCTCTATAAAAACAGTACCTCACTTGTGTGGGTAGTCCTCGTGCCCGCGACAGAAAATGGCCCAAAACGCAATGTGGACACACCACATTTTTACAGTGAAAACTGACACTTTTTTTGCAAAGTGCCTAGCTGTAGATTTTGAACCCTAGCTTTGCCGGCACCTAGGGAAACCTAGCAAACCTATACATTCTTGAAAACTAGACACCCAGGGGAATCCAAGATGGGGTGACTTGTGTGGCTCTCACCAGGTTCTGTTACCCACAATCCCTTGCAAACCTCAAACTTTGTCAAAAAAACAAATTTTCCTCACATTTCTGTGATGGAAAGTTCTGGAATCTGCGTGGATCCACAAAATTCCACCCACCCCGCATTCCCCAAAGTCTTCCAATAAAAACAGTACCTCACTTGTGTGAGTAGGCCTAGTGCCTGCGACAGGAAACGGCCCAAAACGCAATGTGGACACACCACATTTTTACAGTGAAAACTGACACTTTTTTTGCAAAGTGCCTAGCTGTAGATTTTGAACCCTAGCTCTGCCGGCACCTAGGGAAACCTAGCAAACCTATACATTTTTTAAAACTAGACACCCAGGGGAATCCAGGATGGGGTGACTTGTGTTGCTCTCACCAGGATCTATTACCCACAATCCCTTACAAACCTCAAATTTTGTCCAAGAAAAACATTTTCCTAACATTTCTGTGATAGAAAGTTCTGGAATCTGTGTGGATCCACAAAATTCCACCCACACTGCATTCCCCAAAGTCTCTCGATAAAAACAGTACCTCACTTGTGTGGGTAGGCCTAGTGCCCGTGACAGGAAACGGCCCTAAACGCATTGTGGACACACCAACTTTTTACAGTGAAAACTGACACTTTTTTGCAAAGTGCCTAGCTGTAGATTTTGAACCCTAGCTCTGCCGGCACCTAGGGAAACCTAGCAAACCTACACATTTTTGAAAACTAGACACCCAGGGGAGTCCAGGGAGGTATGGCTTGCGCGGACCCCCTAACGTTTTAGTACCCAGGATCCCCTGCAAATCTCAAATTTAGCTGAAAAAAATCACTTTTTTCTCACATTTCTGTGTGGGAATGTTGTGGGATCACTGGGCTAACACAAATTTCCTACCACCCAGCGTTCCTCCAGGTCTCCCGATAAAAATGGTACCTCACTTGTGTGGGTGGCCCAAGTACCCGCGACAGGCAAGGGTCCAAAACGTATTGAGGAGACATCAAAATTGCCTATAACAAAACGACCTGGTTTTGCAAGGGGGGGTCACCTGGGTTTTTGCCCCCGGGATTGCCCGCCATCTAGGGAATCCTACCAAACCCACACATTTCTGAAAACTAGACACCCGGGGGAGTCCAGGGATGTATGGCTTGCATGGAACCCCCCCAACATTTTCCTACCCAGAATTCCCTGCAAACCTCAAATTTAGCTGAAAAAATTACTTTTTTCTCAAATTTCTGTGTGGGAAAGTTGTGGGATCACCGGGCTGACACAAATTTCCTACCACCCAGCGTTCCCCCAGGTCTCCCGATAACAATGGTACCTCACTCGTGTGGGTGGCCCAAGTACCCGCGACAGGCAAGGGCCCAAAACGTATTGAGGAGACATCAAAATTGCCTATCACAAAACGAAATGGTTTTGCAGGGGGGGGGGCACCTGGGTTTTTGGCCCCGGGCTCGCTGCCATCTAGGGAAGCCTACCAAACCCACACATTTCTGTAAACTAGACACCCTGGGGAGTCCAGGGAGGTATGGCGTTCGTGGACCCCCCAAAATTTTCCTACCCAGAATCCCACTGCAAACCTCAAATTTAGCTGACAAAATCACTTTTTCCACACACTTTAGTGTGGGGTCACCGTGCCGGCACAAATGTCCCTCCACCCAGCGTTCCCCTTGTTCTCCCAAGTAAAATGATACCTCACTTGTGTGGGTGGGCTAAGGCCCTGTGACTGTTAAAGGCCAAAAACATTGGTATTAAGGGTATAGCACAGCGAATTCTAAGCGCTACATTTTTTTTAAAATACGTGTTTAGCCGATTAGGCATTGGACAGCCACACAAGTGAGGTATCATTTTACTCGGGAGACCAAGGGGAACGCTAGGTGGTAGGACATTTGTGCTGGGACGGTGAGCCCACACAAAAATGTGTGTAAAAAGTTATTTTTTTCAGCTAAATTTGAGGTTTGCAGGGGATTCTGGGTAGGAAAACGTTGGGGGGTTTATGCAAGCCATACCTCCCTGGACTCCCCAGGGTGTCTAGTTTTCAGAAATGTGTGGGTTTGGTAGGTTTCCCTAGATGGGGGCCCTTGCTTGCCGCGGGTACTTGGGCCACCCACACGAGTGAGGTAACATTTTTATCGGAAGACCTGGGGAAACGCTAGGTAGATGAAAGTTTGTAGGTCGCCGCAGATTCCTGAACTTTCCATCAATTAAATATGAAGAAATTTTGAATTTTAGCTAAATTTGAGGTTTGCAGGGGACGCTGGGTAAAAAGCAAAACCAGTGAGAGCCACGCAAGTCATTCGCCCCTGTCCTACCCTCGTTGTCTACTACTCAAAAATGTGAAGGTTTGCCTAGGTGACGACTGAGCTAGGGCACAAAATCCCCTGCTACCCATATTGACAAAAAAAAGGTCTTACAAAAGGCCATTAAACCGCCACAAATATAAATCTGACATTAATTTGATAAAGCTAATCCACCACTTACACTGGTTGATTTTAGCAACTCCAGAAACGCTGGCTTCAAAGCACAAATACTTATCGAAGTATATAAATATTGAAGTCTTCTGAAAGTGAGCCATAAAGCCACTTCACGGCACCAGCCACTTTATGGTCCATTCACATGCCATTCATGCACCACACACAAGATTTCCATACCGTCAGCCACGGGCCCAATCAACCAGATCACTTGCACTCACATAAACATACCGCCACCATGCAAGGGCCCATCACATTCATACGCCACAAGACATAATGAGTTTGACTACATTTTACCACCTGTCAAGTCTCCGCCTACTTCTTCCTGAACGTTACCGAATGCACGCAGAGTTAACCTTTACTAATGGCTCCCATGACAGCCACATGAGGCTCAGGAAGACATGAATTTCATGCGCCTTTAGCGCACTCACTGTGCTAAATCCAACTCCTTCCAGTTTGTGTATGTAAGTTGGGGGGTGCCAGAGTATGCCACAAAGCCATTCCTCGAGCTGAGCAAGCATATCTACCTTTGAAAATAAGGCAAACATGCTGGAAATTTTCCAAAGCTTTCTAAAGAGAACATCATAAACTATGAAGAATGGTTGAATGTGAAACACGGGTAGTCCGTGACAACGTAGCATATGTCCAATCCACCGTTATGTGCAGTGACTGTAATGCACTTATCATACAGCAAACTGAACATCTACTAAGTTCTGACGGAGGATGAACATGGCAAGCATCATTGACGCATAAGACCTATAGTAAATTCAGTGCGATAGTGGCAACAATGGATTTGAATCCATGGGTGAAGATGAAGTCATGACGTGTATCTGTACTACCTTTACTATCTGCCTTTGCAATATTCTTCGGAAAGCGCACCTACCGTAAGCTGTTCTAACCCGTTCGTGTGTCTGTCCTCATCAGAGTCCTGACTAATCCTGTCTAATTGTTAAGTGACCCTATACTAATGCCTTCCATCTCTAGCTACTTGAAGCTTGAGAAAACGTTTCTGTCACATTCCATCAATGCTCTCACTGTGCTAAATCCAACTCCTTCCAGTTTGTGGATGCAAGTTGGGGGGTTGTCCGAGTATCCCAGTAGGCCATATCTTGAACTGAGCGAGCATATCTACCTTTGAAACTAAGGCAAACATGCTGGGGTATATTGCCTAAGTTCCCTAAAGTAATAAGCCAAACAAATGTCCTGTGGGTCTCATTCACCAACACTTTTATTTTGATCACGTGAAAACTCACTACTAACTTGCATCATACACAATGTTATTGAGAAAGGGTACAGGACACAATGTCTTGTATGATGATTGTTTTCACATCTTAAATTAAAGATGTGAAAACAATCTTCATACAAGATATTGTGTCTTGTATCCCTTTTCAATAACATGGTTCAGATACAAGTTAATAATTGAGTTTGCACATTTTCAAAACAAGTAGAAATGTTGGTGGATAAGTCCCACTGGAAATTTGTTTGATTTTAATACACTTACTACAGTTCTCAATGGCAATCAGGGTGGCCCTTGTGTAGTATACATAAGTTCCCTAACAAGCACTTCAAAATCCAGTCAAGCCTTTAACTTTCTGCCAAACAGGGTACTCTGTGACAAAGTGGCGCATGTTCTGTCCACAAGTATGTGCAGCGTCGGGACTATAATGCACTTGTCAATTGGCAAACAGAACAACTACCACATTCTGAAATCAGATAAAGGTGTTGAGAAGTCCATGATTTCCTGAAGTAGAGGAACAAATATTCTGCAGCTGCTTGCCTAGTGAAGGAGTGGCCCACAGACAGTAGGTATCCATTCACACCAATTGAAAGGTTTACCTATTGGCAGCTCCACCTCAGTCAACTTCCCAGTATTTTGCTTTTGTTTGATACAACATAAAGCAAGTAGGAAAACAGAAGGCGGGCTTACTTGGTCACTGGGGACAGTAAACATGTCTCCTGCCTCTTTCCCTGCATCGAGCACACTTTACAACGATGACATAGTCGCTCCTTTTTGGGTGTTACCACGTCCTCAAGAACACATGAAGTGGAGGCTTCTGTAGCAGTGAGACTTTCAATCACAGACAACTGAAAGTCAAGGGAAGACATGAGTCTTCCTGTGGTGGTCTGACAATAAACAACATACGCATTGTATGTTGCTATCTGGATCAGGTGAGTAAGCAGTTTTTTATACCAAGTGCGAGTTTTACGACTCGCATTGTATGGCTGAAGAACCTGTTCATTCTTGTCCACTCCGCCCATGTACTTGTTTTTTTTATTTTTTTTTGTTAAATATTTTTATTGAGTTTTTCCAACAAACAATACAACTGATGGCAATCAATGATCATTTTCAGTAAATAGGTGCTTAGGCTAAGTGCAGTTTCACAGAATTATTCCCAGCCCTGGTCTGGGAGGGTATGCCCCTGCTCCCTGCGCCCCTTCTACCCGGGCTGCCTTTCAGTAGTATCTGCAGTTCACTGGTACAGCGGAGCCGTCCAACCCCCCAGTTCATACATCGCACAGACACTCAGCCGAGTCATAAGACCAGTTGCCAATCAACCCCCTCCCTGTCCCATCCCCCCCCTGCCGCTGGTGTGTTCCTCAATACCATGTCGGGAAATGTAACCTCAATACAAAGTTGGTCAGGGGCCGACATCTCTCTGCTCCTCTCCCTCAAGGGGCATTAGCCCGGTCAGTCAGAACTCTCTCATTACTAGCCTCAGGGACTTTCAGTGGCTCCCCTCCTGCTCTGCGGCTCTTGGTGATCCCGCTAGGCCTTCCCCTGATTCCTCGTCCGACTCCGGATCAGGCTGCAGTAGCCGCGCGACCAGGGCCTCCCACGCCTTTGCTGTTTCCAGTGCCTTATCATTATTGGTTCTCCTAGTTTGTTGGAACCGAACCACACTCTCACTGGCTGCCCATTTGAGGAATTCGGCCTTCCAACCGTCAACAGTGGGGCCCCTCTTAGATTTCCAATTCTTCGTCAGTTCCCTTTTGGCCAGAACCAACCCCAGGTCTATGAACCTGCCTGTGACTTTCGTGCGAGCTGTGTGAGGAAACCAGTGCAAGATGCATACCCCCATTTCCGGGTCTAGCTGGCTGTCGGTCACCCCACCCAAAATCTCTACCACTTCCTCCCAATATGGTCCTAGCTGCGGGCAACTCCACATCATGTGCGCAAATTCTGCCTCTTCTGAATTACAGCGGGGGCACCGAGCCGTGTCCACATTAAAATATTTATTTATCCTTGCCGGGGTGAGGTACGCCCTATGCAGTACATAGAAATGGATAAGCTGGAATCTAGCGTTGCGCGTACTCTTCCACGCCCTCTCCACTATTCTGGGCCAAGTCATTTCGGGGATCTCCCTTCCCAAGTCTGCCTCCCATTTCCGCTGGGTCAGGGGCTGCAGCCCCTCTTCCGTCAGTCGCCTGTAAAGGCACGTTATGGCCTTGAAGGTCCCTGCCGCCATCACTACGTATTGGCATGTTAAGGACGTCTGAGGCTCAGACAACCCTCTTCCCCAGTAGCGTTGGATTGCTGACACCAGTGCGGTATGTAGTAGAAAATCGCCCCTGGGAAGGTCATATCTGTCCTGCAGCGCTCGGTAAGGCAACAGAGCTCCCTCTTCATAAAGGTCCCCCATCACATGCACCCCACGTTCCTCCCACCCAGCCAGCGCAGACCAGTCTCCACCGTGTGGTAAGGCTGTGCACATCCCTAGCGGGATCTCCGGCGCGTATGGTCGAAGGGCCCCAGTCCTACGGTGGCTACGAATCCAGCACGATCGCAGCGTCCTCTCTTCATGTGTCAGCGGTCCAAGCCTCAGCCGCCGGCCCAGCACGACAAATGATAAGATATGGCGTGGGATCCACCGGCCCATTGGGCCATCTGGGCCCCGGTACTCCCTCGCTACTGCCTGGGTAAACCACTGCAGCTGAGCCACTAGGTAATACAGTTCAAAGTCTGGGACCGCCCATCCACCCTCAGCCCGAGGCTGCATCAGCGTGTTCAGCGCCACCCGCCGTCTGCTATTTCCCCAGATAAAACCCCCCAGTCATTGCTCGGAGCGTCCTGAAGTCCGCCCATGTACTTGTTGTAATCAAGTATACTAGTGGGCTTGTGGACTTCGGCCATCTGACCCCTAACCGTGACAGGGGAAGTGCTCTCAGCATGAATTGTAGTGAGCACCTACACGTCACGCCTATCTGAGAACTTGACTGCGAGCAGTTTGTTGGAACGCAACGCAGTGCTCTTGGATTTCTGGAGCCTCTTGCAAACAAGCTCCTGCAGGAATCCTTTGCGGCGACAACGAATTGTACCTCATGCCACAGTGCCAGCTTTGTAGAGCTCACTGAACAGCTCTACTCCTGTATAGAAATTGTCCACATAAAGGTTATAACCTTTGTGAAAGAGTGGCTGGACAAGTTCCCATACGATCTTTCCTGTGACCCCTAGCGTGGGAGGGCAACCTACAGGGTTAAAAGTTGTGTTCTTCCCTGTATACACTCTCAAGCTGTACATATAGCCAGTCGAGCTCTCACACAGCATATACAGCTTGATGCCATAGCGAGCGCGTTTGCTCAGAATGTACTGCCAGAACAGCAGCCGCCCTTTATACAAGATCAAGGACTCATCGATGGCTATATTCTTTCCAGGAGTATAAACCTCTGGAAACCTGGCAGACAAATGTTCCACGACAGGCCGAATTTTTAACAACCTGTCATGGTCTGGATGGTCCCGGGGCAATGCAGCTGAATTGTCATTGAAATGCAGCATGCGCTGCAATAGCAAAAAACAATCTCTGCTCATGTATGGTGCGAAGATGGGGGTTAACCAAACCGTGCGAGTAGACCAGTAGGATAGCAAGGTTGGTTTATGCACTACCCCCATTTTAAGCGTAAGGCCCAAAAATATCTTCAACTCCCCTAATGAAGTGGGAGTCCACTTGTGTGCCCTAGAATGAGGCCCAAGAGTGCCTCAATCCTCCCTCAAAAATTGTTCGGCACACAAATTTGTTTGCTGCACAATTTCATCAAGGAAGTCAACATCCAAAAAGAGATGGACGTAGTCAATTGGCAAAAAATTAGCCGTATCGACTTTACATCCAGCGTCACCAGTGAAAGGTGGAATTTGGGACTGAACTAAATTGGGAGGCTGCCAAGAGAGTGCTCCGTCTGTGCTTGCGGCCGCACGTGCCTGCTCTCTGGGTTGCTCTAACCTGCTACTGGTGTCCCGCTGCACAGACTGTGCTTGCAAAGGGACAGCACGACTGGCATTGTCTCCTTCAGAATCGCTGGAAGATGAGTCGTCGCATGGAACTGCGCCGACTGAAAAATCACTCACAGATTCTGCTCCATTGTCCTCTCCCACAGATTCTGTCTCAGTATCTGCTGTCTCAGTCTCTGATCCTGCCTCAGAGCTGGACTCCAGAACCAGATTTAGGAACTGGGCAGCATTCATCCAACGATACGCCATCTCTGCTAGTGCATAAAACCTTCCTTTTAAAACACTATACTACTTAGAAGGCAGATAGGTTGTTGGTTTTCAAAGTGTAGGTGGGTGTGTGCGTAAGTGAAGTGTGCAACAGTCAGTAATGACAAAGTCACCTTACCTTTCCTTTGCGAAATCCGTAGGCTCTCCAAAAACACTAAGAAAGAGAGAAGACACAGTATTACTTTACCTTGCCACATACCCATCATCGCAGCCTTTAGCGCTGGTGGCAGCCAGTGAGACAATCATTTTGGCACCCCCCATGACCTCCAATAAATATCTGTTAGTCAGCGCCAAGATGCCTACGGGTGAACGTGTGCTTTACAAATGCACACCATGACCTCCTTGGATTCCCTCACTACCATCAAGCAAACGTGCCCCTCATCTCTCCATAGCCTCTCTCTCACAAACATTTCATTTATTTCAAAGCGTTTCTAATGCATGGCTTTACTAATCCACTTAGCTATCCACATAATACAGATCTGTTCTTTCCAGCATGCCCTCTGCATTACTTTATCATGTCAAAACTGCCACTAGACAAAAGTCAGATATCTCTCTCTAGCAGGAAAAAAATTTTTACTCTGCAGCAGTACCACAATTTACTGCCTTTCATGTAACTTCATAGAGACGCATTATAGTTCTTTCACAGTCTCATCATTTCAGCACTGAAGCTTTTTCAAATGATATACAACAAAGTCCTAGATGTTGCTTATTTATATTATGCATCTAACAAGCACTGACAAAGCCCAAAGTACTGGCTTGTAGGTGGAATGTTTCTTTTTGTATTATACCTGAATGGCATGACAGAAGTCGCAAAATACCAGTCGGGCAGAACCCTAAGCTAAGCACAGATTTTCAACTTACGTGTTTTAAAGCCACACCCTTAATTACAACAGCCACACCTCTCCCCCCCCACCCCAGCTTTTTTCATCCCACGCAAGGCCCTGACACAGAGAGATCTCTCTGTAAATATATATATATATATATATATATAAATATATATATATATACACATATACATACATCCAATCCCTTCCCTCTCCGGAAGAAAAGAGCCCACACAGGAAGCCTGGGATGCAATCCTTTTAATAATGCAAGTTTGAACCGCATGACGCGTTTCGGCATCCAATCGCCTTTATCAAATGCACTTGTCCATCTTGCTATTCGCAGTCCATTTAAAATCCAAAGCGCCTCACAGAGGATTGGTGGAGGCACTTTTCACTGGCTAAGGGGGAGGATCTTTCAAACTCGGACTCCGAGTCACCGTTGCTGCAGACAATAGCGTAAGTACATGCCCCAGTGGGCGGTGTCTGCAGCTTGGCCCTTTATGCCAGGAAGTTCCCATGGAGACGAGGCGTTGAATCCCGGCCCTTCAACCAGGCGCGTTTCTCCCGCAGCGTGCAGGAGCACCAACATATATATATATATATATAAGATTTTCTCTCTACATATGTGTATGTGTGTGTATGTATATATATATATATATATATATATATATATATATATATACATACATATGTAGTCTACAGAGAGAAAGAGACTCTCTCTCTATATATATATATATATATATATATATATATATTTATATATATATGCAAAAACAGAAGCAGAGAACTCTGGGTAGTTCTCAAGTTTAGGTGGAAAGCAGCTCCAGTAAGAGCACTCTCAACACCAGCGACACTCTAAATTTGCTCACCTCAAATATCTGCTTTTCTATCAAAGTTTTTAAGCATAGGATTAGCGCAGTGCTATCCACGCTGAGATAGAAAGGGACAAAGTCTTTTGCCATTTATACAGCAAAGTCTTTAAGCATAGGATTAGCACAGTGCTATCCCTGCCGAGCTGTAAAATGGCCAAAGCCTTTTACCACTCCAGGCACAGTATTACAGCTTTGGATTGGTAAAATACCATCCAAGCCAACCTGAAATGAATAAAAGCAACCCCTGACAAGTGTTTCGCTCTCGTTAGAGCTCTTCAGAGAGGTATAGCTTTGTCCAGACAGAAGGGAGCACCCAGTATAAGTCAAAACAAAACCCTTTCAGGCATAGAGTCACTCTATGCCTGAAAGGGTTTTGTTTTGATATATATATAGATATAGATATAGATATATATCTATATATATATGGCCGACGCAAGCACCAAAAGGGACCAAAATGAACTTTTTACATGTGACATCGTAATGCAGAGATGAAAAGTATAGAACTATTAAAGATTACACCATGTTACGTGTATTATTTTCCAGCAGTTCAAAAATTAGAACAAAATCAGTTGGGGGTTTTAATCCGGACAATGGGATGTGCTCCAAAGTTTGCAGGGGCAAAAAAAACGAAGGACACTGCTTTTACGCTATGCTGCAAATGCTTAAGGATACACGGAACCAATATATTGTAGTCCTTTTTTCAAAGACAAACGAGTTTGAAGGACAACTTGGGTTGTTCCATTGCTTATCATATAAGTAGCAAACACAGAGCAACATGCATTTGAACAATTTAAAAAAAATCTAATACGCCAATTCTTCGTTAAAAAAACAACACATGGGATGATTTATAAGCAATAGCTGCTTCATGTCATTCCTACAATGGCTTCAAAACCACAAGTACAGTTTTTCCTTAATGCTGTGATGGATGAAAGCTTCTGCATGCAGATATGCATCCGAAAAGGTATTATTATAGAACAATGACACTGTACGTCAGACACAACAGTATGAAATTTCCACTTCTAGTCTAAGGTTCACAGCCTGGAGAAGCACTCTCCCTGCCATGCTCCACCCCACCAACCCATTCCAGACCACTGACCACATACTGTCTGAACAACGTCTCGCACCCTGTCAATAACATTTATGGGGATCCCACTGCTAGCACGAGCCTAGTAAACCATTACCCTAATGTCAAATCTAGCAATCTGTGCAGAAGGCTTTGAGACGTACACCTATTGACAGTGTCAAAAATCCGGCTTATATTTACAGAAAATTACTGAATACGAAAACTTAGTGTTGGAAAGGCAGTGCCTGCATCCAGCCGCAGTCCGTGCAGGTAACAGCAGTGGGGCGGTGGGGCCAGGTAAGAGGGGATTTCGAGGGACGATGCAGAGGGAAAATTAATTATTTAATTTTCCCATGGCATTGTCCCTCGAAATCCCCCCTTACCTGGCCCCACCACTGTTACCTGCACGGACCGCGGCTGCCTGTATCGAAGGTGATATTACCTGCTAGTGTTATAAAGAAGACCGACACGAAGGCAGCGTTTCTTATACTGTGTGTTACAGGTTAGCCTTCTTGCCCTTTTATTTATGTGACATAAAATGAAGGCTCTTCAGTGTTGGCCACACCTCGCATAACTTTACTATAAACATGCCAACATTATCAAGTTGATTATTTGCGGATTCTCAAACAGTGCAATGCACCAGTGTCCACTCATGTAACATATCTCCATGACAACAACTGAAATGTCCACCCTTTCAGGTTCTGATCAAGGGCTTCCAGAAGGTGCGGATGTTGCATGCTGACAACTAAGCCTGGGTGGTGAACTCTGCTCTGTTCGTGGAGTTTGCAGAGTTTTTTTGCACACCGCGGAGTTCTGAAAAACTCCTTTCTGCGTAGTCGAGCAGAGTTTTTTCCTTGCTCGCTCTCGGCAACGGTAAGTTGGCAATCGCGAAAAATCCAACGCTAGACCTCTTCCTAGCGAGATTTCTCAATGCGGGCGGTCACGGATGGCCGCTACCGCTCCTGTAGAGAAACCTTCAGTTCGCGTTGAGGAAGCTGCCGCTCGAGTACAACTTCTACTCGAGCAGCAGAAAGAAGCAGCGCCCTCTTGCACTGTGCGAGATGCCATTCGTGCTGATTTTACAGCGTGGGACAAACACCCAGCACTAAAATTCAGTGCAGACAGTGCGAAGTAACCAACTCTGCCGCTTGCGAAACTCCGCGTAGTTTGGCGGAATTTTTTTGTCACTTCACGGAGTTCTGCATAGCGGAACTCCGCAAACTCCGCCCAGGCTTACCCACAACCATATTTATTATAGCTTCTGCATTATAATTCAGTAAGAAAGAGGTGAAACAGAGCAAACCTCTTTTTGAGTAAGGTTCGAGGAAAAAAGTGTAAACAATGAAATAGCTGGTATACTGGATTCACTTTTTCTCCTGGTGGCTCAACATTCGCTACCAATCATTGTGCCAAGCATCTGACCAGAGGCTTACATGTCAAAGGTTTAAATCAAGCAGGGTCGACTTACCCTTTCATCTCTTCAAGGACAATAAATTGAGAGCACCTGTTAGACCTGGCATTGTTGGCGTGGGTTTGCCCTGTATTTTTGCATTTGCCTCCTGTGTTTTTGCTGTGTGTTGGACTTCGTTTTGTGGTCTAGATGATTTGGACACTTTGCCACTGCTGTTCAGTGCCAAAGTGCAAGTGCTCCCTTTGTAAATTGTTGTTATGGATTGGTGTTTCCATGATTGCCATATTTGGTTTACTAGTCAGTCCCTACTAGTACAATGCACTGTGTGTGCCCAGGGCCTGTAAATCAAATGCTGCTAGTGGGCCTGCAGCACTGATTGTGCCACCCACATAAGCAGCCTGTAAATGTAACTCAGACCTGCCACTGCAGTGTCTGTGCGCAGTTTGGTACTGCCATGTCGACTTGGCAAGTGCACCCACTTGCCAGGCCCTAACCTTCCCTTTTCTTACATGCTAGTCACCCCTAAGGTAGGCCCAAGGTACCCATGTGGGCAGGGTGCAGTGTATATGAAAGGCAGGACATGCCCTGATGTGTGTGGCATGTCCGGATAGTGAAATACTGCCAATTTCGTTTTTCACTATTGTAAGGCTATCTGTCCCCTTAGGATAGAGTGGGGAGTTTGCTTATAACATCTTATAAGCATAACTGCCCATGTGAACAAGATGGGAAATAAGGTTTGATATGCCTGAACTCAGAATGTTAGGATGCATCTTTTAGTGGGGGTGATTTTTACATTCTGGGTTTGAAAATAACACTTTTAGAAAGTAGGTATTTTCTTGCCTAACCATCCATTGTGCCTCAGCTACGTTGTGTATTGACTGTGTGTCTTTGGGGTGCAGGGGCTCCAGAGAGTCAAGATAGGGCTGGGCTGAATAGACCTGGGCTGCATTTAGAGTAGGGGGTGAAAATTTCCTTTCACCTGAATGGGCCTGGTCTGCCTTGCACAATGCTGTCTCCATCTCCTGCCAGGAAGCTGCACCAGAGAGGACAGAACTGGTTTTAGCTGGGCAAAGAGCTTCTCTGCCACAGAGAACAAAGAGATTTACTGTATAAATAGAGGGGTCCAGACCCCAGACTTTTAGATCACTTCTGGGAATCAAGAGGAACCTTTGCCAAGGAGAAGAGCTGGAAAAACTGAGGAGGAATACTGCCCCTGTGCTGTTTGTTGTCTGGGGTTGGCCTGCAGTGGCTACTTTCTGCCAAGGAAAGGGAAAAGGACTTTGCTGTTGCTGTGTCCCCTGCTTGAGGAAGATCTCCAAGGGCTTGAAACTGAGCTTGCCTCCTGTTCTGAAGTCTCAGGGACACAAAGACTTCATCACCAGCTCCCTTGAACTTCCTTGCTGGGAGTTCTGACCTGCTAAGAGGTGCCTGCTGTTGTTTTAGACCTCTGGAGGCTGTTTTGCCGCTGGGAGCTGGAAAAGTAACAACTTTGAGAAGCGCAACGCATCCGCACCTATTTCCGACGCATCGCCGAAGGAATCATTGCAGCACCTGCCCGCGGCTCGAGAAATCGCCACACCGAGTGCACCGATCTCCGAAGTCCGAGATCACCGCTGTGATTATGACAGAAGCCCTGCTGTGTGGCTGCAAGAACCCATTCATATTCCCAGATCGTCGCATCGCATTGAGGCGCTAGGTTTGTCGCATCGTTGGGGGACGCAGTAAGAAATCGATGCATCACCTCCCCATGCACGAAGAAACCGACGCATCACCTCCTCTCCAGTAAGGAACGGGCGCATCACCTCCCCTGTGCAGCAGTAAGGAACCGACATCACCTCCCCCGGAGCAAGGAACCGACACATCACCTTCCCTGAGTGTAAGGGGCCGATGGATCACCTTCCCTGCGACCCTTTTTGTTTGTGTGCCCAACACATCCAAGGTACTTTGAGTGAAAAGTGTTGCATCTGCAATTTGCTTTGAACTGAACTATTTCTTCCATTTGAAAGTCATTTTTTTATTACTGTATTGTGGATTTTTGTCGTTTTGGTCTTGTTTTGGTTTAGATAAAGATTACTTATTTTTCTAAACTGGTGTGGTGTCCATTTGTAGTGTTTTCACTGTATTACTGTATGTGTTCACAAATGCTTCACACACTGCCTCTGAGATAAGCCTGTCTGCTCGTGCCAAGCTACCAAGGGGGTGAGCAGGGGTTATTTTAGAAGTGTATCCCCCTTACCCGGACTAGAAGCAAGGCTCCCTATTTGGACAAAGGTACCTACCTCTGCCAACTAGAGACCCCCATTTCTAACAGCAACATTGTGAGTAATAAAAATGACAGCTATCACAGAAGTGACTAGAGATAATGCACTTTTTAGTAATCATACGATAATCAAATATTATTGTTAGAAGACTAGGTCAACATGAACCGGTGCTCTATTTATTTATTGCTCCTTTATACCCGTTTTAATTGTGCGTTCCAGATGATAGTGAATACAAAGGTAAGCCTTCTGCACTGGGAAAGGCATCCTTCCCATCTGTCTGAAATGTGGTTCGGAGTAAAGGATGCAGCACCGCGACGCTAGGTGGTGTACATTCCATTCTCAGCTTTCCCAGTGGACCATAGTTTGCGATCCTAAGCAAATTACATAATGCACTTGGCGCTTAAGTACCACTACATGCTAAATGTGGATGTACATGGAAGTTTGTTTGCTTCTGATGTGCATTAGTGAGATATCTGAAATACACATGCCAGGCTTCAAACATCGTAAGGAACTGGTTCAATTAGTTTGTATCTGAGATTCTTGACTGATATGTTTCGTACTAATTTAACCAAGTTTGTCTCATGAAAAAACTCACTCAAATATTATTATAGCTCATAGAACAGAAGCCACAAACAGAATTGCTGCGGAAAATTAACACTTTATTGAAAATTAACTTTTCTTTAACCAGCTGGCACAGCATGTTCAAAACCGGACTTAAGGTCCATTGTCTCCAGGTGAAGTGTGCTTACCTCGAGACTTCACAGTACCAAACATGGCGTCACAATAAAACCCGTGCCAATTCTTGTGTAGCGGGATTCTAAATGGGGGATGCAGATCTGCCGAGTGGTCACAAACCCTCAAAACAAAAGGGGTAATATTTCCAGTGGAGTGAGACACTCCTGCACCGTCCTGTGATAGCGATGAGGATAGGGTGACCAGACGTACCGGATTTGCCCGGGTTTTCACCAGCTGTCCTGGCAGATTTTCTCAATTTTGGCTCATGTCCCGGTTTTTAGAGGGGGTCGACTGAAAATAGTGAGAGGCACTTTTTTGGGTGTTCTAAAGCTCTGCTAGTTAGCAGCTGTTATAAGTAATCAATTTAATTAATAGGTATGATTTGGTTGTAGAAATTACATTTTATTTATTTTCTTTATGCATCTTCTGTGATCCTATGTTGATGAGAGCTGTCATTCTGCTTCATTCCGTGGATTAAAAATTGTAGTCCTTCTATTTTTCAAAAATGTCCCGGTTTTTGGTTCTCAAGATCTGGTCACCCTAGATGAGGAGCCCAGCAGGTTGGAGCATGGGAAGATTCTTAGTTGCTGAGTGTAACATGCTGCCCGCAATCATTAGCAGATCTTATAGCTGGCCCTTATGGCCAGCAAGACAGCCTGGGAATGGATGGGAGAAACAGATAAGCTGGAGGTGGGAGTGGGAAAGCAGGGAGCAATATGGAGAGTTCGTAGAGGGGCAGAGAAGCAAGGGAAGCTAGGAGGAGAATTTCAGTGGGGAGAAATCAAACAAGCATTGGTAATGCATCAGTTTCACCTATGTAATGAATAAAGAGCTGTTTTCATCCATCGTCTGGGAAAAGGAAAAAGCTCACTGACAGATAACACGGGAGTGGAGAGGATGTGGCGCAGAGACTAGAGCTGCTGACTCGAGAGCTGGGGATCTGGTTCGAGTCTCAGGAGTGCTGCGCAACATCCTGTGATTCTAAGCAAATCACAATCTCTCCGGGTGATAAATTGATATATAAATATGCTACTGATACTAGAAGCTCGGCGGTGATCACGCCACTGCTCCTTTGCAAACTCCCAGCAGCCTCCTAGCACCACTTCCTTCTGAGCGCTCAGTGACCTGGATCGTGCGCCTCTTGCCATGGAGTGAGTTCCTGGGACTTGACATCAGACGGGAAGAAGTCTTTCAGATAACGTGATAATTGTTATATAAATATGCTGCAAGATTAAAAGGCAAAACTTTATGAAAATATAATTCCACCAAAGCGGATGTTAACAGTAATTCGGCAGCAGGAAACTGATAAGAGAAGCAGAAGAGGAACAAGCATTGGTAAATGCAGGAAAATATGCTACAGCCCATAGAAATGGAGGAAAGGTAAGCAGCACGCACTGGAACCAATGAGAAGCCAGGAAAGAGAGGAGGTGGGATGTAAAATTCCCTTTTAAGTTTATATTAAAAACAATAGATTTCTCAAGCATAGCGTGCGCCGGTCAGCATTGATCCTGGCGGGGTGCGGAGAAAAATAACTAGTGAACAAGGGGTAATGAAAGAGCGAACTGGTAAGAACTGTGCTAATTATCGTCTACAGATTGGGGCGTTGCTATCAATGGTGCAGCAGGTACAGTGGCACCGGGGCTTTGAGATCTCAAGGGCCCACTGAGCCCTGATTGTTGCTGTATGTTAGTAATCAGCCAGTAGTGTGTGGTGCATTTGCTATGCCTTCACGGGCCGCCATTGCTGCTCCTGTGCCTCAGGTCTGTCCGACTCTTTGGGAACTGGAGTCACACAGAGATATCCTACATGGACGTTGAGCCTGGAGATCCCTTATCTGCTCTTGCATTAGGCCGAGTGAAGGGGGGTAAATATTGGATCAATTCTTTGTCTACGCTTGCCCGCCACTTCCCCACCTCCTTATTGCTATTTGCAAGGCCTGATAAGCACAGTCATGTTACGCCTGTTCCTCGTTTAATGCCACCGCTGCCAGTTTGGTAATTAAGGTCGGGTGGCCTCTGGAATAAATGAGGCACTGCACATGGCACAGAGCGAATGAGGCATCCAATGCCTCTTAGCGCGGCTGGAGTCTTGAAGGCCCACTGTGGTGCATCCTGCATCTGCTTCGGTGTTTTTGAGAGATAAAAAGCAGCCGTACATAGTGGGTTCCAGTGATGGAGACAGGACATTAGCTGAAGAATTTACAGGGATCTGATTGTGGACAGCTGTCAGGTGTCCTCGGTGAAGTATACTCTGTCCTTCAGAGGTCAATGCTGCGCCTTCACTATGGGCCAGTCTTCTTTTGAAATCCTTGGCAGTGCTATGTGAGAGCTGTAGTTGTAGCCTCCTACTTGGAAAACGCTCAACCCATTTATTTACCAGAGAGAACTTAAATTAAAGAACAACAAAATAAATGTATTGTGATACACAGGCTTAAATGATAAAGGTCTGCCCGTAAGATCTTTTTGTTTAAAATGGGGCTAAACAATTCATTTAACATTGTATTTTTAGGTTTCTCCTTTAGACAGTTTTACCTGTCTCTGGTCTCCCACACACTACACACCTGTACAAACTCGCCCCACCCCGCACCTTTTAGCCATTGTTTAATGATGTTCAGCTGGCTTTACCTTTTGGGCAATAGGGCTGTCTGGCAGAGTTGGTATCACCCCTAAAACATTTCTCAGATATGAACACTTCAAAAGTAACCTACACACATACTGTTAGTTTTTTTTTATTAGGTGTCGCCCGCCCAGTGCTTGCGCTATGCTAGAGCAATCTATTGTTTTTAATATAAACTTAAAAGGGACTTACATCCCACCTCCTCTCTTTCCTGGCTTCTCATTGGTTCCTGTAGGTGTCGCTTGCGCTATGCTAGAGCAATCTATTGTTTTTAATATAAACTTAAAAGGGACTTACATCCCACCTCCTCTCTTTCCTGGCTTCTCATTGGTTATTGGTTCCTGCTTCTAGTATCACACTACAGCCACTAGTGCATATAAAAGGAGCTGGGAATTGAGTACCCAGAAGCTGCATTTGCCACGGGTCGACTCCTTCCTGCTAGAGCTCCGGAGGTGAAAAGGTGACCATAGATACAAGCATTGGTAATGCATCGGTTTCGCCTATGTAATAAATTAAGAGCGGTTTTCATCAATCATCATGCGGGAGAAGGAAAGAGCTCCCTGACAGATAACACAGGAGTGGAGAGGATGTGGCGCAGCAGCCAGAGCTGCTGACTCGAGAGCTGGGCATCCCGGTTTGAGTCTCGGCGGCACCGCTTAACATCCTGCGATTCTATGCAAATCACAATCTCTCCGGGTGATAAATGGTTATATAAATATGCTGCAAGAGTAAGAGGCAAACTTTATGAAAATATAGTTCCACCAAAGCGGATGTTAACAGTATTTCGGCAGCAGGAAACTGATAAGAGAAGCAGAGGAGGAACAAGCATTGGTAAATGCAGGAAAATATGCTACGGCCAATAGAAATGGAGGAAAGGTAAGTGGCATGCACAGGAGCCAATCAGAAACCAGGAAAGAGAGGAGGCGGGATGTAAGTCCCTTTTATGTTTATATTAAAAACAATTGATTCCTCAAACACAGCACAACGCTGTGCAGGTGAAACCTAAAAACATGCACTCGCATTAGAGTGCTGAATACAGGTGGGGGTGGGGGAGGGTGAAACAGAAATGTGAAAAGCAGCCCAGGAGAGAAAACAGAGGACGGGGTGCAATAAGCATACAAGGAAGACAACTGGAAAATATCTGTACTCTCATGAAGCGCTTAAGCAAAAAGAAAAAAAATTAGCTCCCTAAAACTGAGCAGTGGAAAGACAGAGGATATGCTCCGGGGAAGCGACAATCACATGATGGGCAAGACAAGCTATTGAATAAGGAGCTACCAAATGAGAGTGGCAATAAAGCCAACCACTGGTAAGTAAAATGTGGGCTTTAAGCACTTTTTGGTGAGCTCACAATATGTCTTTATCAACCAGACAGCCACACTGTCTAGTAGGTTTGACCTTAAAAAATAGGATGGTCCTGTAATTGTATTAGGTTTTTGTGGGTAAAATGAGGGGAGTCGAGACAAATGGCCCACACAAAGGCAGGAAACTTTTGGAATGTTCATCCAAGGTATAGTGCAATTGGGCCTTTAGAGAAAGAAGCTATCCAATGGACTCACTAGTTGCCCCCAACCATAGGTTGCGATAGAGATTAAAGTAATGTTCTCATTGTTTGGGAGAGTGCCGTAACTCGTTATAATGTGCAAGTCATGATCAGACCTGGGGAACCCACATAGCTGAGCTGGCCTTACACCATCTTGGACAATTTAGATAACTTGCCAAAAGTGCTCTAAACGTTGAGAGAAAGGAAGGTTTGAACGTTGCAAATACAGGACCAGAGACTGCATTCTTCTACTGCAGGCTTGGCCTAATTAGGTGTTTGTTCAACTTCCGCACTGGAGGCACAGTTTAGGTCTCCGTGTGGCATGCACACACAGTGGTCTGCATTTAGCCTCACAATATGGTGAAAAAACCCATCCCAGTGCCACCATGAACAGCAAGGCCCTCTACCATTCTCACACACTCGCCATACTGTCTATGGAACAACTGGAGCAATGGCGGGGCATTCCCTTCTGATTCCTCCACCTCCCCCCCATATTCTAAGGTGGCTGCTAAACCAAGTTGTGTTTATGGATTCTTCACAGGCAAAATGATCAAAGCTAGAGCCGTTGCTTGCACCTCTTTTTTTCGTTTTTTGGCCTGCATAAAGGGAACGGCCTTTGACTTTATGTAGTTAACGTTTTCAGCCAGTGTCAGGCACATTAACTCCCCCTACCCCCACCCTCTTGCATTTTCGGCCCGGATTTGTTTTTTCTTGGATCCGATTTAGCCTATTTCTGCATTTGGCCCAGTTTTGCCATGCCTGCCAGTGCTGTCGATTGCCTCGCTGGACCATTTTCTGCCTGCGTTTCCATTTACTTTTCTGACTTACCCTAGAGGCTCTTCACGCTTATGGACTCTTCTTAGCAGAAACTGGGTACGTCCACATATTTAGACTGAGTTTAAGACAGTGATCCAGCGCGATATTAGCAAACAGCATTCATACACCAGATACTCACTTGGGCCCATACATTCATCCTACGCTAATACTTACGCTGGGTTTTATCAGTTGTTACTCTCTATCAAAATCCCTGCTACCAATTACCTTCTGATTAAAGAGTAATGACTTACCAATGAATCCTTTGCTAATTGGGAAATTTAAAATGAGTGACATTCATTATAGTACATAATCCTGAAATAACCACTGAGTCAGGAAGTTTTAAAATGTTTATCTAAAGATTTAGCAGAGTAAAATACAGAGCCACATGGTACTTAATCGCAATACCCAAGATTAAGCATAGAAATGATTATTGCTAATCAATGACGGTGTTTAAAGAAGAGGAGAGGATAGAGATAGCAGCGCAACTAAAGGTTGCATTATATTTACCTAAGTGCGAGAACCAAAACCCCTTAGCCAAGGAGTTGGAAAGAATAGGTCCCAGGAAAGATGAAGAGCAAAGACTTCTTCCAGGATCAGGACCGGTGACCTCTCTACAACGACACCTGCGTCGTTCCCCTCTCTGATACTCTACTTCTCCTCGATTCTCCCATGCCTTCCTTCTAATGGACTCCGCCGCCCCCTCCTCAGGACCTCTTCAGGACAGGGATTCAGTCAGCAACCGATCAGCATGGCAGTCTGGAGCTCTTCTGTGTGTTCTGAGAGTCAGCTCTCATGGAATCTTGCTCTAACTTCGGTATCTTCTGTTCTGACTAATTAACTAATGCTATATTCTATTATACCCTTCTACGCCCATGTACCTCCCCCTTAATGTTGCTAAAATTTGGGGCCACTACTTCTGATTGGACAGGGGGTGGATTCTCGCACCATATCGATTTGGCCTAAATTGTAAAGCCTATTGTCTTTACGTTCCCACCCCTTCAAATTAATACATTCGCTTTATTTCCCACCCGTCTCATGACAAATGTAAACCAATTTTCATAGATATTGTATCAATTTGCGACAGGAAAAGCAATAGTACAACATCTTCGGCCATCAGGTCGCGGCCTTGGACGACGTCCAGGTTGACTTCATTTGGCAGGCACACAAGACACATGCGCAGAACCATTTGCCTCTCGAGTTTCAGGTCACCAACCCAGGCCCAAGTTTACGAACTAATAAAAGTGCAAGAAGAAAATATTAGAATCACAAATAAAATGTTTCACTGTATGCCCACTTTTTCTATTCTATTCCCATTTAATTATATATTCTATCCCGCGTTAGGAAACGACAATTTAGTAATGACATGAGAGCAAGCTGAAGCATGTGAAAACATCAAGCAGCCATTTTAATGCACACTGCGCAGAAGCAGAAGTTTCCCACCAAGCAAAGAAAGACGTCACACCATGTGATATGGTTGCGACATGCGCATTGAGTTTTCCCGCGCATAGCGGCCATTTTGGATTACTGACAAGCGTTATTCATTAGTAAAACACATAGGCAAGCATCCTTCCCTTTCGTGTCGTGAATGCAAAAGTTAGTATTAACAATACAAGTTTTAATAAATTAATACTGTGAGGAGGATTGAATACAAGCAAGTTTCATTTATGAAACCTTGCTCCATCAACAGCATTGTGGCTACAGCAAGGAGTTGCACTTTCCAAGTGAGGCAAGAGAAAGTCATTCATGGTCAATAGGTCCAGCGCTGTTCTAACCCAAGGAGAAGAGAAGAGACTGCCACTGGAGACAATTTGTCGGACTAAGGACTGTGCCTGCTCTGCCAGGTGATGGACTGAGGATAAGGGAAGCAGATCCAACGGGCTGCTGATCCAAAGAAAGAGCGTACGTCTGCCCCTTGGAGACCACAGGTGTTGACCTCCCTCTGCCCCCCGGAGTGCAAGGAGGAAAAGGTACCAAGAAACAGAGTGAGCTGTGCGACCTGGGAGAAAACTAACAAGCATTGGCATAGCCAATAGGTCTCGCCTTTGGGACCTTATAAGTATTTAATTATGCAGCACAAGATCCTTGGTGCAACATCAACTGTTGCATGGCTGAACACTTATAATGTCCCAAAGGCGAGACCTATTGGCTATGCCAATGCTTGTTGGATGTTGGTGTCCCCACGATGACACTAAAGTTGGTGTCCTCTACGTCTTTCAACTTGTTCCAAGATAACTACATGTCGCGATATTGCGCTAAGTAACTTGAGGTTCTTTACTTTTAGACTTGGAAAAACAGGTGTGAGTCATTCTCTCCAGGCACGAGCTGCTAAGGAAGGAGGAGGGGTCAGTGAACAGGTAGAACAGGATGAAGGGAGGGCGGTCGCTGAAAGCAGAGACACCCGAGAAAAAGCTGAGGGAAAGTAGACAGCATATGTTCCACACAGAGAACAGGCAAGAGTGGAATTAAAATAGGTGAAACACTACGGGAGAGAAGGGCTAGAGAGGCGGAGAAGTTAACAATTCTGAAATAGAGAGACAGAAAGAATCAAGGGAAAGGAGAGGAGAAATAGAAGAAAGATAGAAAAGAAAGTGATAAGAAGGAATAGATGAAAAGAAGAGCGTGACGGAAAGACAAGTGCCTAAAAAAAGGAACGGGACCCTAAAGACGAAGGAAAAAGAAGGGTCAGAAAAAAGGGAACGGAGAGAAGCTAGAAGGGCAAGAAAGAAACGAGAAAGAGAAGCTGAAAAAAGAGAGACAGGAAGAAGAGCGAGACAGAGAACTGAAGACTGACATCGGAAACACAGAGAGGGAAATGGTGATGTAAAAAAGGTGAACATAATCGTAATTAAAGTGAGAAAAGAAAATTAAAAACGAAGAAAAAAGAAAAGTAAGGGAGGGGAACGAGACATGGAACTTAGTAAAGTAATGACAAAGGAATAAAGGGAACGAGAGAAGAGAGGGCAGCAAAAAGTGAGCGGCAGAGAGAAGCAGGAGGGGAGAGACAGAGATGAAGGGCTGATACATAGGAGAAGAAAAGTGAAAGCTGGAAAGTATCAAAGAAAGAAAGACAGAAGAGGAGAAAACAGAGTGAAAAGAAAGGTGGGCAGCGAGGAGCGGCTCAGAACTGAGAGCTTGAGATCAAGTAAGAGAGTAAAAAGGAGGATGACGAAGTATTGCGGAGAAAGAAGAGTCTAACAGTGAGAGCGAAAGATCCCCGGCAGAGAGTGATGTTGAAGCCTTAATTACAGTCGCATTCTCGATTTATCTCCAGTGTGCCCTGCCAGCGCTGTCAGCATGCTAAGGCGCCTGAGTACATCCTGCTGCAGGTAAGTCAGACGTGGACATGATTCTAATCACCAAGCTTTGCTGTACTTTTTTTTTTTTTTTTTTAAACAAAGTAGATTCTTATTTGTCATTTATAATGCTTCCGTTTTCAGAGGATGAAGAGAGACAGGCGAATATGTATAAAGTGACTGTTAAAGGCTTGTACTGGGCTAATATGTAGGAACGGTATTCACAAGGAAGAAGTACAAAAAAACGACAAAGACCAAATAATGGAAAATAAATAAGTAGAACCATTTCAACTAGTGCTACTACTAGCCTGTAATTAGCTCAGTGGCCGCTAGATGGCAGAGTCAATGAGGATAAAATATTGCACTGAGCGTTATCTCCAGGTCAAGCTCGCAGTTTAAACGGGAATGGTTAGCAAAAATCTTATTCTGGAAATTTGCTGTTAAAGAAACGAACGCTTTGCGAACAGCTCTCCTCGTGCAGAGTTTGAGTGGCTCCACCCGGGCCCCGGGGCTTAAAGAAAACAGGGTACCTGTATTTATTTACCTGCCTCTACTTTGTGCCGCCCAGCTGTGGAAACGCTGCAACAAGGAACAACTAAACAACATTTTACTGACCAGTTACCGCGGTCGCCCTTCTTTCCCCCATAGAGAATTTAGAAAATCAATGTGGGCAGCAGTGAAGGTTCAGACGCACGACATCATTCATCATTTTGATGGCGAATTAGGATCACAAGTGAGAGCAAACGCACAATACTAAAAAAGACAATCGAATGTAGTTGTGTATGAACAGTGATGAGTGTTTGAGTGACCTCAAGAAAAAGCAGTGTCCAATTAAGAGGAAGTTTCCAGTAGATGGAAATGATGGGAGTAAAAAATACAAAATCTAAACATTAAAAAACAAAAAGTACAGAAACATGTTTTTATTATAACATCTTTAAACAACCCTCTGACAAGATCGACATCTATGAGGTCTGAAGAACGAGAGAGAAAAAGGAAGAATAAACAAGTCCCAACATGCGAGCTGCGTGGTGCACGCGCGCTCGTGTGACAGCAGCTGTTTTCAAGCACACTCGTGCTTGTGGCACCATCCGCCTTGCGGGAGCGAGCAACAGCCAATTAGCATGCGCGCCGCTGCTCGCTCCCGCAAGGTGGATGCTGCCACAAGCACGAGTGCAGTGCTTGGAAAAAGTGAAGACCGACGGCTAAAGGTCCTCCTAGAGCAGCGCATGCGCGCTGCCTAGGCGAGACCTAAAAAGCCAAGGTGACTGGTAAGCCTATCAAGCACACATTAAGTCTGTACAATCAAGGAAGAACCTGACCAAAGACCACACGGGTCACAGAGCCAATGCCCACAGCACGTGCACAGCGCAGCTTGTCTACCCTTCCAGAGAGCCAGTAATCATAAATAGACAAATACTACAGTTCTGTGGCGTTAAAGGGAGCCAGCAGCACCGGATAAGACTTTGAGCTCGAGTTGGGAAAGTTAAGTTCGGTGTGATTTGGTCAGGAGCATAACTTAGTTTTACCTTTTACTTTACTGCAAGCATGGCACATGCAACTGCAAGGTTATTATAGACAGACTCCATTAGTTTCGTTTGCCACTTGCCATCTTTGTTGAGAAAATTACTGGTATGGCTTCTACACTCCACGTGCACATTACAAAACCACATTATGTGACATATACTTTCAGAGACAGGGAAGATAATGTTTAGGACGAAATGATTGCATTTAACTCAGGATGTGCCAGGATTGAACAGAAACATGCCTAGTTCTACAACTCCATCTATTCTGCAGGTGATTTCTGCTGATTTATATCCAGCAACAATATATGGGGCCATGGCTTACCAGGAGAATCTAATTTCGGTTATTGGTGAAAGCAATAGTTTGGTAGCATTTTTCACTTGTGCAATTTCACTTTCTTAAGCACACAAGAATGGAACTTGGACCAAAAAAACTACTGATAATCATTGAAGGCTTATGCCTAAAGTATTTTTAGGTTAAGTAGCGTGGATGAGGGAACCATGTCTGGGGTGATCTGGAAAGAAGTTAAAGGGGCTAACACTCCAACAAGCTATTGGGGTTGAAGCCTTGGTTTAGTCTTGTAATTCTTAAAAAAATTAATTGTTATGTATGGCGCTCACCGAGGACAAATAGTGTGATAACAGACCCTAAATGTGGCTATTCAGAAGTGGAGAAAGGCTTCATGAACAGACAGATGACTGCAACCACCTCCAGCAACGGATGAGTCCTCGAAGAGCAACATATATATCTATAAGAAAAGTGTGAAGACCTCAAGGAGAGATTGCGTCGGAATATCTGCATCCAAGGTATCCCGCAGAAAATCTCAGTTGGACCTATAAAATGTTTCCAGAACCTTGTAGAAGCCATTATGGACGACACAATACGATCATGCACCAACCAGACTTGGCAGAACACACAGAGTAACCCAATGACTATCTCCCAAAGGTTCACCCCCAGATGTAGTAGCGAGGGAGCATTTTTACGAGAAGAAGGCGGCAGTCATGGTCCGAGCTAGGGAGGGCAGTCCTGTCTTTCCAAGGGGCCACTCTGGAACTATTTCAAGACCTCTCACTAATATCATTGGCCAAGCACAGATCTCTAAAATTACAGACTCGAGAACTAGAGAAGTTAAACGCTCTTCAGTGGGAGGCCAAGAATCGCTCCCTTGCCTCACTGGAGGAGGTGCATGCTCTTCTAGACTTGCCTTCATTTGATGGTTCGCCTCCTCCCCGAGCTTCCACAATAAATCTACAAGAGATCCATGGACTACCGTGATACACAAACATAGTCATACAAAGCTGGCACAGCATGGAAAGTGTTGTAATTTATCCTTCTCTTTCCTTCCTTTCCCGTATATGGTTCCTTCCACCTTCCCCCCCCTTTTCTGTTGCCTTAAACTGTTCCTAGAATGCTCCAACGTTCTACTGTGCGCTCCCGGTCCCAACTGTCATTCTGGGCCATGGATGTCGAGTCAAACGGACGAATAAAGTTTTCTCACCTTGATTGAAGCCTCATTGTTTCACTGGCGACGAGGATGGGATGTTTATGCTATTACCCTTAAGAAGTTAGAACTCCAATTTGCAGATAAGATAAAAGTGGTTTTAGAGCGACATACATTTTTGGGAAGAAGTCAGGGAAAGAATGAGAAAGTAGGAAACTACATAGATATTAAGAGGTTTAGCAAATACTTGCGAGTTCAATGAATTGACAGATTCCCTCATTAGGGACCAATTGGTGCGATGTACAAATAAAAAGATACAGGAGAAGTTATTAGTAGGGAATCCTGATTTAAAGAATGCAATTGATATAGCAAAGAGTAGAGAACACACTGCAGAATGCATAAAGGAAATGACTGTCACCAGTGACAAAGAAGTAAATGAAATCTGTGGTGAATTTAAAAATGTATGTGCGATTAAGGAACAGAAGAAAGGTGAAATGGTTAAAGAGGATCACAAGGGAAGATTTACCCCAGAAAACAGGATGAAGTGCTTTAGGTGTGGAAGCACAGGGCACCTTGCCAACAGTGTTAATTGTTGGGCCAGAACAGCCACGTGCAGGAAGTGTAACCGCAAGGGACACTTTGTACGTATGTACAAAGACATTTCTGGCAGAACAGTTAATGCTATTGAATCCAGTGATGACAGGAAAAAATATGTACTTCAAGTTGATGTGGAAGGTAGTATATGGTTAACTTGCCCAAGTGTGAGATTGAATTGGATGGGAGAAGAGTGGAAGTTTTTGCTGACTCGTGTTCTCCTTTTACATTCATTAATAGCGAAACTTATCATTCTAAGTTTCATGATCAGGTATCATCCCTTGTTGAACCAGATGTTGTTCCAGTTGGGTATAACAAAGACCCCATACCACTGGAAGGTGTAGCCATTATGAAAATCACGTTTAAAGACAGAAGCACAGTAGGAAAGGTGTACATAGCCAAACAAGGATCCAATCTTTTAGGATGGGCACATCAAAAAGATTTAGGAATTAAACTAGATCCTACAGCGGAAGTGCCTGTCATGCTTGTAGAAAGATTGGCGTGTGGTATGGAATTACTTGATGAATTCTCAGAAGTATTCACTGACAAGCTTGGCTGTTTAAAAGAATTTCAACATAAAATAATATTGAAGGAAAGTGCCAAACCTGTAGCACACAAATGCAGAAACATACCCATAATGTTGAGAGAACCCCTTAGGCAAGAACTAGACAAGTTAGTCAGTCAAAGTGTAATTGAACCTATCGAAAGTGCTGAATGGGTTGCCCCCATAGTTATTACATCTAAACCCAACACTAAGGCCATCAGATTATGCATAGACTTGAGGGAATTAAACAACAATATTTGGATTGACAGGCATCACTTGCCTAACATAAATGAAATGCTGAGTCAAGTTTGAAATGCTGAGTTTTTCCTCGGTAATCGATTTACCCTCAGCCTACCACCAGGTGGAGCTTCACCCCTCTAGCAAAGCATTGACATCATTCATCACACCGTTTGGCGCATTTAGATTCTGTAGGATGCCATTCGGACTTGCATCCGCTGCCGCGGTGTTCCAAAGGGCTATGCAAAGGATCCTGGAAGGTATAAACCGCGTGTTATGCTTCCAGGATGATTTGCTGGTTTTTGGAAAAAATGAAAATGAATATAATGAGACCTTCAGGACAGTGTTGACCAAGTTGAAAGAGGCAGGAGTAACTTTGAAAAGGGAGAAGTGTCAAGTAGGAGTGCGGTCAGTCACCTACCTAGGACATGTTATATCCAGAGAGGGTATTAAGCCCAAGGTGGATTTGGTAGAAGCGATCAGATCAGCTCCAGTATCTACCACCAAGGAAGAAGTAAAGTCCTTCCTTGGTTTGTCGGAATATTATTCCAAGTTTGTGAAAAACTTTGCCGACATTACCCATTCATTGCAAAACTTGTTAAAAAAGGTGTTAAGTTCATTTGGAACAAAGAATGTATGGAAGCATTCAATGAATTGAAGTGTCTGATTGTGAATGCTCCTTTTTTAGGACAATTTGATACTAGTAAACGCACCATACCAACAACTGATGCCAGCACCAAGGGTATAGGGGCGACCCTCAGCCAAATAGTGGATGGGGAAGAAAGGATAGTGGCATTTGCATCGAGAGCATTAACTGAAACAGAAGCTTGATACTCAGTGGTTGAAAGAGAAGCACTGGCCTGCTTCTGGGCAGTTAAACATTTCCGTGTATTTCTGTGGGGTATTCCTTTCACTCTAAAAACGGACCACAAACCCTTGATAAATGCGTTTTCAGTAAAAAAATATTGAAAGAACCACTCCCAGAATATCCAAATGGTTCCTTGGTTTAGAAGGGTACAACTTCAAGATTGTGTACATTCCAGGACCCAGTAACCAAGCAGCTGACTGCTTGTCTAGACTCCCTTTGCCAGGAGATGAGTTGGGGAAAAATGATGTTGAAGAATATGTGGTAGGTGCTATTACAGAAGGCATACAAAACAAGCATTGGCATAGCCAATAGGTCTCGCCTTTGGGGCCTTATAAGTGTTTAGCCAGAGCTATTGACTTTGCCAATGTCTTCAAGCTGTGCTGTAGAGAAGTGTGGCTGCTGTGCAGCATGCTGAAAAGTTATAATAAAAAAGTGTCAGAAGCATTTTTGTTACTTTATATATGACCAAGAAGGCATTATGTAAAACTGAACGACCATATTAAAAAAGTATTTACAATAAAAATTTCCTCAGTTTTCTTTTGTTCTTGCAATGCTGGCAACTTGTTTCTGCCTATTGCAAAGGTTGTTTGTTAAAGCTTTTTTTTTGAGGGGGCATAAACAATCGGAGGGTGAAGGTTGGGAACTAGTACCTGTATTATAACACTAGCAGCGGCCAGACGCTAGGGGAGAATCAACAGATGCCAGATTCCGAGAGCAGGCTGAGGTGGTAGTGGTGGTGACTGTTGCGGAGACGATGCTGAGGTGATGCTGAATGATACTCAGGTCTTGCTGAGTGATGCTGCGGCGGCCCCGAGCGATGCTGCGGCGGCCCCGAGCGATGCTGCGGCGGCCCCGAGCGATGCTGCGGCGGCCCCGAGCGATGCTGCGGCGGCCCCGAGCGATGCTGCGGCGGCCCCGAGCGATGCTGCGGCGGCGCCGAGCGATGCTGCGGCGGCGCCGAGCGATGCTGCGGCGGCGCCGAGCGATGCTGCGGCGGCGCCGAGCGATGCTGCGGCGGCGCCGAGCGATGCTGCAGCGGCGCCGAGCGATGCTGCGGTGGCGCCGAGCGATGCTGTGGTGGCGCCGAGCGATGCTGTGGTGGCGCCGAGCGATGCTGTGGTGGCGCCGAGCGATGCTGTGGTGGTGCCGAGTCATCCTGTGGTGGTGCCGAGTCATCCTGTGGTGGTGCCGACTCATCCTGTGGTGGTGCCGAGTCATCCTGTGGTGGTGCCGAGTCATCCTGTGGTGGTGCCGAGTGATGCAGTGTTGGCCCTGAGCGATGCAGTGGTGTCGCTGAGCGATGCTGTGGTGGCCCTGAGCGATGATGTGGTGTCGCTGAGCGATGCTGTGGTGTCGCCGAGCGATGCTGTGGTGGTGCCGAGCGATGCTGTGGTGGTGCCGAGCGATGCTGTGGTGGTGCCGAGCGATGCTGTGGTGGTGCCGAGCGATGCTGTGGTGGTGCCGAGCGATGCTGTGGTGGTGCCGAGCGATGCTGTGGTGGTGCCGAGTCATCCTGTGGTGGTGCCGAGTCATCCTGTGGTGGTGCCGAGTCATCCTGTGGTGGTGCTGAGTGATGCAGTGGTGGTGCTGAGTGATGCAGTGGTGGTGCTGAGTGATGCAGTGGTGGTGCTGAGTGATGCAGTGGTGGTGCTGAGTGATGCAGTGGTGGTGCTGAGTGATGCAGTGTTGGCCCTGAGTGATGATGTGGTGTCGCTGAGTGATGATGTGGTGTCGCTGAGTGATGATGTGGTGGCGCGGAGTGATGTTGTGGTGCTGCTGAGTAATGCTGTTGTGGCGCTAAGTGATGCTGTGGTTGTGCTGAGTGATGCTGTGGTTGTGCTGAGTAATGCTGTGGTAATGCTGTGGTTGCGCTGAGTGATGCTGTGGTTGCACTGAGTGATGCTGTGGTTGCACTGAGTGATGCTGTGGTTGCACTGAGTGATGCTGTGGTTGCACTGAGTGATGCTGTGGTTGCACTGAGTGATGCTGTGGTTGCACTGAGTGATGCTGTGGTTGCACTGAGTGATGCTGTGGTTGCACTGAGTGATGTTGTGGTTGCACTGAGTGATGCTGTGATGGCGTTGAGTGATGCTGTGATGGCGTTGAGAGATGTTGTGTTGGTGCTGAGTGATGCTGTGCTGGCTCTGAGTGATGCTGTGGTTGCGCTGAGTGATGCTGTGGTTGCGCTGAGTGATGCTGTGGTGTTGCCGAGTGAGAGATAGAGTGAAGATATAATGCCCAATTAGAGAGGGTGGTGAGAGAGAAAGAGAGAGAAAGGGTGTACATAGAATAAAGAGTGGAGCGGGATAGAGAGAGAGAAAGAAGGGGAGAGAGAGTGAATGAAGGAGTTTGAAAGAGAAACAGATAAAGGGGTGAGAGAATGAAAGGCTAAAAAAGATAGAGAGGGGAGAATTAATTAAGTAGAGAGAGAATTAGAGAGGGGAGCGAGAGAGAAGGAGAGAGACAATAAGAGTGGGGGGTGGAGTTTAAATAGAGTGAAGAAGTGACGCGGAAAAAGTAACCTTAAATATAGCTTTGTGCTTTGCGCGAATAAATATAAATTTAAAAAAACAGAGTGAGACAAAAATACTGGTAATTAGGCTCTGACTCCCAATATAAAACAAATAGTGATATAAGGTGAAATCAACCCACCGAAGCAATATTTCTAACTAGACAAAAAAAAGCTTGCATTTCAATGCTAATCGCTGTTGTTTTCATGTGACTGTAGTCCAGGGCCGTCAGTTGGTAATGTGAGCTGCTGCTGCGATTGAAACATCAGAGTCCAGAGAGTTAATGAGCCATGACGAGGAAATGAGGAAGAGATAGGAAACCCAGATGGCAGCTGCAGCGCGTGCACGCCACCGTGAACGCAAGCTGGTCGCCAGCCGAAAGCCAGTGGGTTTGCACTTCCAAAACCCGCTTACTAAAACTCTCGGCCAGACCAGCGCAAGCGCTGGTGCAGGCCGAGACCTAAAAAGGAGTGGGAAGACAGCGTGAAAGATGACCTAACAATTCAAAGTGCGAAAGAACTCATCTTGAAAGGATGGCCAACTAAGTGCTCTGACTTAAAAAATGATGTGAAGGGATTTTGGGAGGTGAGGAACGAATTGTACATACACAAAGACAATTTGCATAGGGGTAACAAACGTGTTCCGCCTGAAAGTTTGCTTGGAAAAATAGTTGCGCTGGCACATGTAGGTCACCTAGGGTGCAGTCTAACGAAGAGCAAGACCAGGTTACATTATTGGTGGCCGGGCATGGACACCATGATCGAGACAATGCATAAGTTGTGCATGCAGTGACAAGAGCAAACATGTAAGCAAAGGTAATATTTCCGCTGTAGAAGTGCCCATGGTCCCTTGGAACAAACTAGCGCTAGACATCATTGGTCCTATAAATGCTAAGGGACTAGGAGGAAGGTATATATTGACATTAGTGGACTATCATTCCAAATGGGTGGTCATCAAAGTTGTAGAAAATGTCATCACCAGCACTGTCATTCCATTTCTACAAGATGTATTCCGAAGTGAGGGTGTACCCCAGACCTTAATAACAGACAATGGTGTCCAATTTTCTTCATCACTAATGAAAGAATTTCTTGCAAACTGCTTTGTATTGTCCAAGAGCTAATGGATTAGTTGAAAGAGTCAACCGTATGATTAAAGATTGTATCCAACTAAACGTTAACAGAGGGTCGAATATCAAGAAGGAGTTGGACGCAATGATCTGGTCCTACCTTGTAACCCCCTCACTCCATCACGGGGGTTTCCCCATTTAAGTCTCTTAAAGGAAGGGAACCAGGCACTAAGTTAAGTCCCCTGTGGCTAGTCGGTAATGTGGAGGAGGTAGATCGAGACAAGATAAGGGAGAAGGTCCAAGAGCATCAAAGGAAATATGTTAACAGGTACAACAGTAAAGTGCTGGAAAGGAGTAAGATTTGGAAAGAAGGAGATGTTGTAAAAGTGAAATTACCAAGATCTGTTTATTCTGGTTCTTCCAAGTTTTCTGAGAGGAAGAAAATACGTAAAGTGTTCAAAAATGTTGCACTTCTTGATGATGGACAAGTGTGGAGCAATGACAGGATTGTCAGAGACAACAGTGAGGATGTACAAGGTTCCTCCAGGGAGAACAGAACACAGGTAAACGATGGACCTGATACTCAACCGAGAAAGGAGTTCCTTAGGAACCAATGTAAGAAACCGTTGTGGCACAAAGATTACAAAATGTTCTAACATTATATTTTTCTTCTGTACTCTCAGCTTTGTCACGTGAAAATATTTTAACTCTATTGTGTTTCCCTAGGGAAGGCGATGTGTTGTAATTTATCCTTCGCTTTCCTTCCTTTCCCGTATATGGTTCCTTCCACCTCCCCCTTTTCTGTTCCCTTAAACTGTTCTTAGAATGCTCCAATGTTCTACTGTGCGCTCCCAGTCCCAACTGTCATACTGGGCCATGGATGTCAAGTCAAACTGACGAATAAAGTTCTCTCACCTTGATTGAAGCCTCATTGTTTCAGAAAGTATCCTCTCACACCTCTGCCAGGTGGCTGGGGGCACTCTGGGCACCCTTGTAACCATTGAGGAGTCCGGAATGACAACGTGGACCAGAGTGATCTAGAACCATATGAAAGACTAACTCCCCACGATTGTTTGACCCTCATACTGACAACTCTTTAGTCTGAAAGGAGTGGAGGAGTGGGGTAGGAGTCTATGTAGGGATTAACAGGGCTGTTACACCCCCTGGTTGATTCTAACAGAACCCTGTTATCAGGGACCTACAGACCTTATGATTCATTTCAATTTTATTCGCAGTTCTTTTTTCTAGTTGGGAAGTTAATTGAAGGTTTGGGGAGGGTGCGTGTATGGCACCACTGAGGACTGATGAACACGGGAACACCAAGCACCCAAGTGATGCACTTGTTAGATCCCCGTGTACACATCGCACTACCCATCACCAACAATGGTTAACTCACAAACTTTAAAGGTATGTAGAATGTTAGGGATCTTAATAATCCCACCAAATGCTTAAACATTATAGAGGAACTCAAGAGATCGGGAGCAGACATTTGCCTATTACAAGAGACACACCCAGCTAAAGGTGGACAAAGACTCCGCACCAGATACTTCCTTATCCAATACCATTCACCAGCCCTGTCAAAAAAGGCAGGTGTAGCAATATTGATGAAAGATAAATCCAAATTTTTAGAGATAAGTCAAGGCAGATGTCAAAAATTTATAGGAGAGTAGGAACATACCCAGATTGCAATAGTAACCATATTCATTCCTAACTCTAGCCAGAGGAAATATTTAGCCTTCACAGTGGCAAACACCCCCATATTAATCGGTGAGACTTCAACGGTGTGATGCACCTCACACTTGACAAATCGCACCAAGAGTGGGGGCAACCCCGCCCTCTCAGCGGCAAGTAAATCCATAATGGACACCCTAGGACTGGTTGACACCTGGCGACAGACATTCATTTCCGACAGCTTATTCTGCGACACATGAAGCTTGTGCAAGAATAGAATACATCCTACTTAACCAAAGGCTAGCCCCACAGATTCAAGAATTCGATAAGGGCCCTCTGAGCATTTCAGACCAAGGTGTGATTCATCTTATGTTAGAGTGTGTAGAACGGCACAACACTAGGTCTTGACAATCCTGGAGTCTAAAACATTCCCCACTAAGAGATCGTCGTCCTCCATGAAATGAGGGAGGCTATAAGTGTACCTTATCCATAACTATACTGGGGAATGGAGTCCAAGAATGGTCTGGGACACCCCAACAGCTACGAAAGAGAGGGGTGGGGGTGTTGTGTTTATTAAGGAGGTCAGCTGCCTCCACTTCATGAGGGATATCGCGTTGCTCCATCTCAAGGACGAGCTAATCCCCCATGGAGCAAAAAGATAAGCAGGCCCCTCCCCAAAAACTCTGGAGACAGTTAACTGCTATTCGTGGCCAGATCCGCACCCTCAAATTCGACATAGCAAACTAACTTCTGGTCAGGGTAGGAACGTTTATGAAGGGGGCAACAAAGCTTGATCTCTTCTAGCTAATAAACAAAAAGCTACTCAGTTCAGAGGTTTATTCAGGAGATCCAGGACATATCAGGTAGAAAGTATAATTATGAAGAAGAGAGAATCAAAGCATCTCAACAAATATTATGATAAACCCTACACAATTACCACCACAAGCATAGAGGCCAAATCAGCCTATCTATAGTCAGTCACCCTTTATTTCGAGTACAGACAACAGTTACAAGGAGTGCAAAAGAAAAATAGCGTGCCTACATACATCAACATTTATATGTGGAAATTAAATAAAAAAGGGGGTTTAATAGGTGCTCAATATAGTTTGGTATTAGCAATGGTAGGATGAAACGGATTAGCGGAATGAAGAGCAGTAGTTTCAGAAGTAAAGAAATTATCTATGGGGTTGGGAGGAAAAGAGGTGCATCTATGCGATTTTTGTTTTAGGAGGGTGGGTTCAGGCATTTGTTGAGAAGAAATAGGTTGTTTTTTTCCCTGAAGCATTCGTATGGTTGCGTGTCACGTACTTCCAGAAGCAAAGCGTTCCAAATTCTGGATGCATTTCCATAAACGAGTGATATTTTTTTTTTTTTTAATTTGGGAAGAATAGGGCGCAGAAGCTTCTTTTGGCCAGCTTTTGAAAGTTTGCTGGCGAGGTAACTTGGATTTCCAGTTTAAAGAGCTTTGTCGGTTATGCAGACAGTTTAGATGCTTCTCGCTTCAACTGGTAGCCAGTTAAGTTTCTTAAGTGTGAGAGTGATGCGTTCATATTACCTGTTTCTAGAGAGAAGTCTAGCCCCTACGTTGAGTGTGGATTTCATGGGGATACAGTGGATTTTTGGAGTACCTTTGATTGTTGTGTTGCCGTGGTCCAGCTTTGATAGAACTAGGGATTATACTAGTCTATAGATCTTCAAGGTGGATGAAGGGTTTGAATTTTTTTGGGGCGTTTCAGCATGTAGAGGCCCTTTTTTCCAGGGTTTTAATATGGTCTTTAATGTTCAAGTTATTGTCAAGAGTAATCCCTAGTGACTTGGATAATTTACAATTACGTCCATTTAGGTTGTCAAGCCAGTTAAGGATTAGACTTACCTTTAGACTAGATGAAGAGGAGTTTAGTTTTGTTGGGGTTACACTTTGTGTTTGTTGGTCAACCAGGTTGGTACCATGGAGAGTGTTGTTTAGGTGCCAGATGTCTTTGGATACAAGATTCTGAGAGTTGGGTGTCATTCGCATAGAGATGGTAAGCAATTCTGGCCTGGTTCAGGATCACTACAAGGGGTTCCATGTATAGATTGAACAAGGCAGGAGACCTCATTGATCCTTGGGGAACTGCTTGTGGGAGCAATACTGCTGGGAAAGTGGAATTGTTTGTTTGATTCAGTGAGATCTTTGGATCAGGTATGAGGCGAACCACTGCTAAGCAGTACCGTTGATGACAGCATGCTGAGAGAGGGTGTTTAGGAGAATGTTGTGGTTAACAGTATCAAAGGCTGCTGAGAAGTCCAGGAGGATTAGGGCGCAGGCCTCACTGTTGTAGAGAGATCTGTTCAAGTCATCAATGGTGTTCAAGATTGCAGTCTCCGTGCTGCAGCCTTCCCTGAACACGGATTGGAAGGTGTCATGTAGGTTGAATTTTTCAATACAATTGTTAAGTTGAGAGAGTATACATTTTTCTATAGTTTTAGCAAGGAGAGCGAGGTTGGTTATAGATCTGTAGGTGGAATGTTGGCTTCATGCATGAAAGTATTTCAAAGACTTTCAGTGATATTTTCAAACTTGGTCCAAGTTGCAGTGTATTCCAGTTGTAAGTGATGGGTGTTGGTGTACTTGTTCTCCGAGAGGATGGATTTGAGGGGACCATTGGATGAGGAGGTAGAGGAGAGGGCCAACTTTGGCGGCAGGAGAAAAGGTGATGTGTCTAGAGAGTTCGATGTTTGTTATTTTGTCTGAGAAAAATTTGGCGAACTCTTTGCAGCGCTTGGTAGAGACAACAGTTGAATGTTGTGAGATGGAGGTTTCGTGTTGGATAATGTTGAAAGGGACTTTAGGTCTGTTTCTGGAGTGGTCAAGTTGGGCTCGGAATATTTTTCTCTGTAGATGTTTTTTGTATTTGTCGTTCAGCTCGGAGATGGGAGCGATTAATCAATGAGGGTTGTTTCTCCAGGTACGTTCAGTCTGGAGGGGATACTTCTAGATTTCTTGCATTTTAGTGGGGAGACAGTGTCAAGTTGTTGTCATTTTTGAGTTATATTGAGAATCTGTGGTAGTGAGGTTGTGTGGCGAAAGAATTTGGGAAATTATTAGGAATTCTAAATCTGATTGAGGGATTTGGTTCATGTTCCTTGTCCAGTGCTTAGGACGATAGGCTTAGGTGGGGAGCTTAGGTTGGTTGACATTGAGATCAAATAGAATTAAGTGGTCATTCCAGTCGATAGGTAAGATGGAATGGAGGGAAATCAGGCTTGTACTGTTCTATCATCAGCATCATTCAAGTGCAAGTTTAGGTCTCCTAGAATGTCAGTGGAGTCCTTCATGGAGTTTAGCATTATACGGTCTATTAAAGCCTCAATAAATTGTAGTTTCTCCCCGAGTGGGTGATAGATGGCGTGGAATTTGATGGGGATAGAGCCTTTGGGGGAAGAGATCAACCTCTAGGTATTCTAAGGTAGCGAATACAGCTGTGTGAAAGGGTTTTAGGCACAGATTAATATGTATGATAGCTAATCGACCACGATACGATCTTTACGGTCGCAGTCCGGCAAGATCAGTAATGAGGGACGAGTTGTCATTTAGCCATATTTCAGCCAGAAAGCATGTCAATTTTATGAAGTAGGATTGTTTCCATTTCGGTGGTATGCTTCACTGCTGACCTACAGTTTAATAACATACTGTAGGAAATTGGATTTTTGTTATTATACCCCTCCAAAAAACACATTTTGCCTGGTTTTTTGATGCAACTGACTGTAGAGTACTCGCTCCCTACTAACCAGGTTCCCTGTACCAGTGTTCCTTCCCTAAAATCTGAACCACAATTGGCACCACTTTTGCTCACATACAAATCCCTAGTAAAAGGTACCCCAGATTCCATGGGCCTTGTGGTTAGAGTGTGTCCATAATGGGTGCAGCACGATTTGTGTCACCCTAAGGGACCCCAGACCAAGCACATGCACATTGCCACTGCAGCATGCGTGTCTTGGTGCGGGCAAAACTGAAGAGTTGATCTGGCTTACATGCCTGTGTGCCATGGCCATAGACACAGTATGAGATATTTGTAAGACACCCCTCTGGGAGGCCTTAGCCCTAAGGAAGGGTGCACTATATCGCCTGTGATGGCATATCTGCACGAGTAGATATGCCCCTGCTATATCCTTGTCGATTCCTGGATATTGTAAGTGACCAGGGAAGCCATAGTAAGTACATAGCTGGACACTCGTCATTACGAGTTCCCCAGCGCCATGATGGCTTCACTGAAGTATGGGATGTTTGGTACCAAACATCTCAGCATAATAAACCTGCACCGATTCCAGTGTCAGATTCATTACAAATTACCTACAGAGGACCTCTTAGAGGGGACCGCTAAAACCTACCAATCCTTAGTGTGGTCATCCGCTGGCCTGAGCCAGCCTGCTACCACCAGACAGTGTTCTGACCTCATGCAGAGTGCGCCTGTACGCTCAGAGGTCTAGAACAATGCCTTTCTGGGGGTGGGGGTGGGGGCGGGGGGTTCACACCTCAACCTGGTCAGGAAGAGCCATCTGTGGTTGGGACCTTCAAAGGCCTTGCCGTCTTTTTAAAGCAACCTCCACCTGTTAGAAGGAGCATGCCCCCTTCTTGTCCTCACCCTGTTTTGGCGGGAGGACAGGCGGGAAAACGTAGAAAGAATAGGTGTGCCCCCCTCTGTCAACTCCACCCCTCAGGTGCTGGAGGCGAATGAGGTACACATTTCAGTGCCCACTATATTGAAAATGGTAGGACTTATCCAATCTGGGTTGGGTCTAGGTCTCCCAGGAGGTGGGCATAATAGAGGGTGTAGACACCACAGGTAAGGGGCCGATTGGCCACTACCCATCACTCCCTTATAACACCCCTAAATCTAGTAATTAGGTGGCATACCCAGACCCTGAACTTCAGTTCCTGGCGACCTAAGCCCCCAGACATCACAAAGTTGCACCAGCAGAGAAGACTGCAGAGAACTACTGACTTGGCCCCAGCCCTACTAGCCTGTCTGCAGCCCTCGACGATTTTGCACCAAAAGAAGCCTCATGCTGCAGCCCAGCAACCTCCAGGACCTTGGGAGGACTGCCCGCCTTCGATAAAGACCAAGATCTCCCAAGAACAGCAGACCTTTTCGCAAAGCAACCATCTTCAAAGTAGAGATTGCGACCTGAAGAACCGCGAAGCCTGCCCCAGTTCCACCTCTGCACCAGACGCCTTCAGCCCGAGCTCAGGTGGCAAACTGGTTACAGCAAGGTTCCCAAGTGCACAAGAGTGCACGGAGACCCCTCCCCCCACCCCCCTCAACAGCGACCTGTTCCAGTAAACAGTTTCCAGCACCATAAGGCACCCCTGCGTCTTGGGCCTTGGTGAAGAGGACAAAAGGTGCCCCCACGTCATGGAGCAGCCCTCTTTAGATTTGGCCTACCTCCATTGCTTTTCATTGGGCACCCAATGCTGTGTTGGCACCCTGCGCCGCTGGTGGTGTAATGCTGGTGCTGCCTTGGGCCCCGTCCAGTTTTGTCCTCAACCCCCAGAGACTAGTCCCACAAGCCGCTGCTACTTGTAAGCAGCCCCTGTCCAACTGCCCCAATTCCTATTGATTTGTATTGGGCGCTCGATCTCACACCCGGCCACCCCTGGTGGTGTACTACGGCTGAACCTTTCCCAATATTGACCTTAACTTCCCAAGACTGGTCTTGTAAGTGGATGTTGCCTATTCATATGTTGAATGTTTTCTTCCTCCCGTAGATTACCATTGCAAAGCCTGAAAATTGCTGGTGTCCACTTTTTACATTGAAAAGTATTTCTTTTGCAAAATGAATTTGCCTCAGACGAAGTTCTGTGGTTCTACAAAATAAATATAACCCTTGTATAAATTGGTCTCAGATTTATTCATTGAATGTGTCATTTACTGCCACTGTGTGTACAACAAATGCTTAACACTACCCTATGATAAGCCTAACTGCTCGCACATACTTCCACAAGAGAGAGCATAAGAATTGTCTACTTTAGCCTCTGTAAAGCCTCTGGGGATCCATCTGCCCATTTTCCCTTTTTGGTATAAGCGAGAGAGCCAGCTTCCTATACATACAGTTTAGTTTGGGTGATGTTTTCAAATTGAGTAAGCTGGACGATAGTGAGTTGGGCCGGTGGCCAGGGAGTGAGATTGGTGGATCCTATTTGTGCTGAGGATGACCGGAATCTTGGGGTTGCAGGGTTGGCTGGGAGTACCAGTTGTGGCTAGTCTGTGGTATGGAATAAAAAGGATAGTTGGCCATGTGGTAAGGGGTCAGAGTGTATGATTTTTGCAAGATCAGTGTTTGCATTGTTGGGAGTAGGAGGCGAATTGGGGCAGATCTTAATATACTTTTGTAGTGAGGTGAGATCTTCCAGTATAGTGTTGATTTTAAGTTCCAGACGGCCTGGTTCGGGGACTGGGAGGAATCAGGCGTGGTCATTTGGTCTGAATGTGCAGGGGAACTGGGTCGTGATGGCGGGGGAGAGACTTCTTTAAGTAATGCCATAGCTTGTGGAGATTATAGAAGTGGGAGGCGGTATGGGGGTGTAGGAGGTGGTGCGTGGGGATTGGAGAGGAGCAGGTTTTACTGGGTGGAGAGTTTGGGGATGTGTTTTGCGAGGGCAGGGGGGAAGAGTAGGATTGAGAGCAGATAAGGAGGTGCAGAGAGCTGCAAAGTGGCAGTCAAAGACAGAGGCTCTGTTCTGAGGCTTGGATTAGGTTGTTTCCAGTTCTGTAAATGGATATGGACAGGTCAACGCTAAATTTTTGGGATATGGACATAGCAAGTTTAGATCCATAGGGGATGTTGGTTACATGTAGGTGCTGTAAGAAGATTTCTCTCCATTTCACAGATCACTTGGTGTAGAAGATAAAGCCTGTTATAAGGCCTTCAAGCATTAAACTCTAGTAGATGTCAGTTATTAGTTTTTCTGGATGTTTTGAGTTTGTTGTTTTCGCAGCATGTTTGGATAGATTTTGTGGATGTTTTATGCGGTAGGAATTTGAACCATATCTTCCCATGGCGTTGCAGTGTGAGGCCATAATTGGGAGCGAGGGGTGTGGGAAGGGCTAACGTCCATAGGACAGATCAGAAGTTAGTGGCTAATAATGGCGACATTCACAGTTAACTGAGGGGAAAAACAAATGCTAGATGCAAGTTATTCAATGATTATAGGTTATAACTGAGGCTACACACCAAAGATAATACATAAAGCAAAGTGCATTATGATAAATATATACACATGACCATGTTGTTAAATTGTATGGTTTATCAAAAACTCTTTATTCAAATTATTAAGTCGATTTTTTGAGTACTGAAATGGTTATCAGTTTCAAGATATATTTTTTTGCGGATTTTCCAATAAGTGTTAATACATAAAACATTCTACAACAATCACATTTCCATAAAAAACATATATACATACATATAAAATACACAGAGACAATTAGTTAACTTTGTTGTGTTGAACATACAAACAGAACAAGCATTGGCATAGCCAATAGGTCTCGCCTTTGGGGCCTTATAAGTGTTTAGCCAGAGCTATTGACTTTGCCAATGTCTTTAAGCTGTGCTGTAGAGAAGTGTGGATGCTGTGCAGCATGCTGAAAAGTTATAATAAAAAGTGTCAGAAGCATTTTTGTTACCTTATATATGACCAATGCGGCTTTATGTACAACTGAATGACCATATTAGAAAAAGTATTTACAATAAAAATGTCCTCAGTTTTCTTTTGTCCTTGCAATGCTGGCAACTTGTTTCTGCCCGTTTCAATCGTTGTTTGTTATAGCTTTTTTTGAGGGGGCATAAACAATCGGAGGGTGAAGGTTTCGAACTAGTACCTGTATTATAACACTAGCAGCGGACGAACGCTAGGGGAGAATCAACAGATGCCGGATTCCGAGAGCAGGCTGAGGTGGTGCTGAATAATACTCAGGTGTTGCTGGTGATGCTGAGGTGGTGGTGTACTAGTGCAAAGGCGATGCTGAGTGATACTGATGTGGTGCTAAGTGATGCCGAGGTGGTGGTGCTGCACTGGTGTTCAGGGGGTGCAGAGGTGGTGCTCAGGTGGTACTTAGTGATGCCGAGTTGGTGCTGTGCCGAGGTGATGCTGCACTGATGTTGAGGTGGTGCTATGCAGATGCTGAAGTGGTGCTGAATTGCTGCTGAGTTGGGGCTGCACTGGTGGTGGTACACTGATGTGGAGGTGGTGTTATGCTGATGCACAGATAGTACTGCACTGGTGATGAGGTGGTGCTGAGCTGGTGGTGCACTGATGAGGAGGTGGGTGCGGATGCGGAGATGGTGCTGTGCTGATGTGGTGCTGAGTGATGCCGAGGTGATGCAGGGTGAAGCAGGAGCTCAGGTGATGTTGTGTTGGCCTGTGCTGGTGCACTGATGCCGTGGTGGCGCAGAGTGATGCCGTGGTGGCGCAGGGTGATGCCGTGGTGGCGCAGAGAGATGCCGTGGTGGCGCAGAGAGATGCCGGGGTGGCGCAGGGTGATGCCGGGGTGGCGCAGGGTGATGCCGTGGTGGCGCAGAGTGATGCCGTGGTGGCGCAGAGTGATGCCGTGGTGGCGCAGAGTGATGCCGTGGTGGCGCAGAGTGATGCCGTGGTGGCGCAGAGTGATGCCGTGGTGGCGCAGAGTGATGCCGTGGTGGCGCAGGGTGATGCCGTGGTGGCGCAGGGTGATGCCGTGGTGGCGCAGGGTGATGCCGTGGTGGCGCAGGGTGATGCCGTGGTGGCGCAGGGTGATGCCGTGGTGGCGCAGGGTGATGCCGTGGTGGCGCAGGGTGATGCCGTGGTGGCGCAGGGTGATGCCGTGGTGGCGCAGGGTGATGCCGAGGTGGCGCTGGGTGATGCCGAGGTGGCGCTGGGTGATGCCGAGGTGGCGATGTCATAATTAATTTGCTATCTCAGGCTCGACTTAAAAATGAACGCTTCACTGTCCATTCACAGTAGTGAATGGAAGCACACTCGAGCAAAGGAAGGGTTTGGGATGGAGCCAGCTATTTCCTGCAACGTCCATTTTTGTTTAACATACTGCGCTCAGTTTTTCCTTGGTGCACATAAAAACCCTACTATGTAAATATAAATAAAAAGTGTACGCATTAAAAAGGAAGCAATCTTACAGGAAGAGCATGCTAAACAGTAACGCTTTCACAAAACACAATCTGGGCTAAACCTACGGCTCTTAACCTATATGCTACTTCTAATTACACTCAAATTAAGTGTCTTGAGGGGCACTCTGAATAGTCATGGGTGGCTGGAATGGACTACAATCAAGACATTGGCTGAAATATATTTTCCACTCTGCTGGCATTGTTTATCTGACATAAAACTATATTACGGAGAGCGAATCTAGCAAATTGCCTAAAAGTATTGGGAATATTTATACAACAGTAAGATAGGTCTAGTATTTTTCTTTCTTTAATGTCATTATTATTTAAAATAGCCAAGAAATAACTGTGCTTGGATACAGCTTAAAGAAAGACAGCCGATGGGTAGTGTTAGTGTGTTCTGGTTTAGCAAGGCAGTACTGGTTTCCTGCCAGCCAGTAAATAATTTTGCCCGGGTTTTGCGTTTTTCTTTCATTATTAATCAATCAATCAATCAATCAATCACGGCATTTATAGAGCGCGCTACTCACCCGGGAGGGTCTCAAGGCGCTGGGGAGGGGGTAAGTTATTGCTCGAACAGCCAGGTCTTGAGCTGCTTCCTGAAGGAGAGATGGTCCTGGGTTCGCCGAAGGTGAGTGGGGAGGGAGTTCCAGGTCTTGGCTGCCAGGTAGGAGAAGGATTTTCCTCCGGCGGTGGTTCTGCGGATGCGTGGTACGATGGCGAGGGCGTGGCTGGTTGATCGTAGCTGGCGGGTGGGCGTGTAGAAGGTCATGCGGTCGTTGAGGTACTTTGGGCCCAGGTCGTGGAGGGCCTTGTGTGCGTGGGTGAGGAGTCTGAACGTGATTCTCTTGCTGACGGGGAGCCAGTGCAGGTCTTTCAGGTGTCCGGTGATGTGGCTGTGTCGGGGATGTCCAGGATGAGTCGTGCGGAGGCGTTCTGGATGCGCTGGAGTCTTTTTGAAGTTTGGCTGTGGTTCCGGCGTAGAGGGTGTTCCCATAGTCCAGTCGGCTGGTGACGAGTGCCTGGGTGACGGTCTTCCTGGTTTCAGTGGGGATCCATCTGAAGATCTTGCGGAGCATGCGCAGGGTGTTGAAGCACGAAGATGAGACGGCGTTGACTTGTCTGGTCATTGACAGGGAGGAGTCCATGATGAAGCCCAGGTTGCGTGCGTGGTCCGTTGGCTTGGGCGCGGTGCCCAGGGCCGGGGGCCACCAGGAGTCGTCCCAGGCGGAGGGTGATGAGCCCAGGATGAGGACTTCCGTCTTGTCTGAGTTCAGTTTAAGGCGGCTGTTCCTCATCCAGTCGGCGACGTCTCTCATCCCGTCGTGTAGGTTGGCTCTGGCGGTGGTGGGGTCGTTGGTGAGGGAGAGGATCAGCTGGGTGTCGTCGGCGTAGGAGATGATGTTGAGGTTGTGTTGGCGTGCGATGGCTGCGAGGGGCTCATGTAGACGTTGAAGAGGGTTGGACTGAGTGAAGATCCTTGTGGAACGCCGCAGATGACTTCGGTGGCCTCGGATCTGAACGGGGGAGGCGGACTCTCTGGGTTCTTCCGGCGAGGAACGAGATGATCCATTCCAGTGCTTTCTCTCGGATTCCGATGTTGCTGAGGCGCTTCACTAGGGTGCGGTGGCAGACGGTGTCGAACGCCGCGGAGAGGTCCAAGAGGATGAGGGCTGCTGTTTCCCCGTTGTCGGTTAGGGTTCTGATGTCGTCGGTGGCTGCGATAAGGGCGGTCTCGGTGCTGTGGTTGGCCCGAAACCCGGACTGAGAGGGGTCGAGGGATCCGTTCGTCTCGAGGAAGGCGGCAAGCTGTCTGTTGACGGTCTTCTCGATGACTTTGGCCGGAAACGGAAGGAGCGAGATGGGACGGTAGTTCTTGAGGTCGGTGGGGTCCGCCGTTGGTTTCTTCAGGAGGGCGGTAAGCTCGGCGTGCTTCCAGCTCTCCGGGAAGGTGGCGGTGTGGAAGGAGGAGTTGATGTCCCGGAGATGGGGTGCGATGGTGGCGTCGGCTTTGTTGAAGACGTGGTGTGGGCAGGGGTCGGTTGGTGATCCGGAGTGGATGGAGTTCATCGTGCGGGTGGTGTCTTCGGTGCTGATCGGGGTCCAGTTGCAGAGGGTGGTGGTGGCGGGCGTTGGTTCGGCGGTAGGGTGCGTGGTTTGTGCGTCGAAGCTGTTATGTATGTCGGTGATCTTGCGGTGGAAGAACGCGGCGAGTGAGTTGCAGAGGTCTTGCGAGGGGTGATGTCGTTTCCGGCGCCGGGTTGGAGAACTCTTTGACGATGCTGAAAAGTTCCTTGCTGTCGTGGGCGTTGTTGTCCAGTCGTTCTTTGAGTGCCGACTTCTTGGTGGCACGGATCATCTGGTGGTGTTTACGGGTGGCGTGCTTGAGGGCGGTCCTGCTGTCTGTGGTCTGGTCGAGTCGCCAGGTTTTCTCGAGAGTGCGGCAGTTCTTCTTGGATTCCTTGAGTTCGTTGGTGAACCAAGGGGTTTTCTTGCTTCCGGGTCTGCTGGGAGGGTTTTTAGTGGTGCGAGGTCGCCGGGCGCAGGCGGTCAGCCACTTGGCGAGGTTGCTGGCTGCTTCGTTTGGGTCCGTTGTGTTGGTGGGTGTGTTCTGGCTGAGGGAGGCGGTGAGCTGCTCGGCGGTGATCTTGCTCCAGCTCCGGCGGGGAGCCTGTTGCGGGTGGTGGTGGGTCGCAGTCTTTCTGAAGCTGAAGTGGACGCAGCTGTGGTCGGTCCAGTGGAGTCCGGTGGCGTGGCTGAAGGAGATGTGCTTGCTGGAAGAGAAGACGGGGTCAAGCGTGTGGCCGGCGTAGTGGGTGGGCGTGTTCACCAGTTGCTTGAGTCCGAGGTTGGCGAGGTTGTCCAGCAGGGCGGTGGTGTTTCTGTCGTTGTTGTTCTCCAGGTGGAAGTTGAGGTCCCCTAGGAGGATGTAGTCGGCGGAGGGCATGGCGTGCGGGCTGATGAAGTCTGCGATGTCTTCGCTGAATAGTGTGCGTGGTCCCGGGGGTCTGTAGATGAGGGTGCCTCGGAGGGTGGTCTTGGGGTCAGTGTGTATCTGGAAGTGTAGGTGTTCGGCGGCGGTGAAGGTCTCGTCGGAGTTAGTCGAGATGCGGATGGTGTTCTTGTGTACGATGGCGATGCCTCCTCCCGTCTGGTTGACGCGGTCCTTCCGGGTGATCTTGTATCCGTCCGGGATGGCTATGGCGATGTCGGGCGCTGAGGAGGCGTTCATCCAGGTTTCGGTGAGGAAGGCGACGTCCGGTGCTGTTGCGTCGAGCAGGTCCCAGAGTTCCACGGCGTGCCTGTGGACGGAGCGGGTGTTCAACAGGATGCATTTCAGGTGGTTGCTGCTGGTGCTCGACTTGGCGGAGGTGGTGCACGTCCGGGGGCAGGTGAATCGGCAGGTTTGGCAGGTTTGGCAACCGATTATACAGTCGGCTAATTCTCTTACCATATATAAGAACTTGAAACATTAATGCTCTTACTCTATGTAATTATTTTTAAGAGCAAGATTAACCCACAAAATAATTTTGGATTAAAATTTTACTTGTGAAGAAACGTGGCCATCTCCTTAAATAAAAGTATGTTCTTCGGGTAAAAAAATTAAATAAATCCAGTAGGAAGATTAGAAATATGGACCACAATGTGCTCTGCGTTTATTATATAGGAGGGTTTTAGAATACCACAGCTGCAGGGGTGAACTAAGAACATGGGGGTTATTGAGATTGGTACAGATGTGGAGAAATAAAGCGATAACTGAAATGCCAAGATGTTGGAGACTGCAATACAAAGATCGTGCAGACTCGATAAGGCTGGAACCGTCACTGATGCTGTTTTAAGGCTACTTACAGACCATTACGTTGCACAGCAGGGATACATTAGAAATTTCTCTCATTACAAGGAGATAAACGGTTGTGCTCGCAGTAAAATGTCAAAGCGTCACCTACAATCGCACGAAAAACAAAGAAATGTCACACAAAAGCAAAACAAAAACTTAGCAGTTATGTAGCTTCAAGTTTATAAAACAGGACAGTAGTTTACACTAAATTTAGAAGGCGTCCAAGAGTACAAACCTTACAGTCCCAGATCTATACCCTAAACATAGTCCTATCGGAAAGTTATGGTCTGATTTTTCTCATGCTCAAGTGGCAACCATGGTAATCTGAGCTGAAGTATTAGAAATGTAGGGTGGCTTTTCTGATCTGTGTACAGACAGAGGAGCTAGTTTCGGATGCCAGTGTTTTGAAAGAAGGATAAAAACAAAGTTGAAACAAGCGCGGCCGCGAAAGTGACCGTGCTTTGTTTACTTAGGAACATGAGCCAAGATCAAGATAAGGGAGGTATGCAGCTGGCACAATGCGCACCGCTGCTCGCTCCCTAGGCCAGGGGAGTTAACGTTAAAAGAAAAGGCAGGACATGCAGCAGTCTTTGGCCATTTGCGTGCTTTCATTACTGAAAGCCACACGCAAAGGCCAATAGAATATGTGGGAGTTAAACTCCCACGAAGAAGTTTAGGAACAGTGTGGAGTGCTCACAAGAAGCCTCCCATAGGTCAGCGCATGCGCTGCGCTAGGCTCGACCTAAAAAGGAGCAGATGAGCTGTAAACAATTCGAAGGCTGGCGGTAGATGGAAGCTACGCGCGTTTCGGCTGGGGTGCCTTCATCAGGGGACCGTCTCAATTTTCTCTGTGTCAAGCACATAATAGACAGACTAAGGATACATATAAACACAAATATTACGGTGGCCTGAAATAGAAACTCTTTTGTTGAGCAGTTAATGCTTCTTCCCTGGGACCAAGCAATAAGATTCAACTATTAGCCTTTAACTATAGAAGCCACCGCATAACTAGAAATCCATAATGGCACAGGCATTTACCACCCTTAGCTTCCGAATAGGCACCCCCATCAATCTTGCGTGTCTTTTCCTTATTTACTTTTTATAAACATCCGTGTAATACACATCTTGCAGGAAATATTCTGGGAACGAGTAATAAGAATTAACTACTAGCCTTTAATTTTAGAAGCCACTACACAATCAGAATCATTTTCTGATTATGGCTCAAGCATTTACCATCTTTAGCCTCAGAACAGGCCCTTTCACTAACCTTGCGTGTCTCCCCTTTTAACAAATAGAATTTATGAAATACACGTTAAGCTAAATAGTCCAATTTTTATATATTAACTGTTGTATGCAAAATACACCCAGCATCTGTAATAATGATCTAAATATGTTAATACGTGCCAATAATTTGACTATATACATATATTTTTTCACGAGGTCCTTTAGCATACTCATGATACTTTCGGTACTAAAATCCTGTAACGTTACTGGCATAGCAGAACGGCATAATTCAGACGTCCAAAAGGACTCCTCTTCAATATATCGGCGCACATTTTAGTCCATTTTTTAACTTCATTAAGTGCACATTTTGTTGCAGAGTTAACTTCTGTGTTTATTCTGCAAGCACGCCATAGGTTACGCAATACACGTGATCCCAGACGCATTTTTGAGGCCCGCCATGACGTATAAAACAGCGTCACTTGTGAGGGTCAGCTTTTCCGAATTAGTGAGGGAGAGGTGTTCTACCGACATCCATTCATGCGCAAGTACTTGTTTCGATTCACACGCTATGCGCTAGCGTGTTGCACGATAGGAATTCAGGCTCGTATTTATAATATTCATGATTGCTGTTCAGACCTAGGCTAATCTATTTCTACATCCCAGGCTGGTTAACAGGCTATTCCTTAATTATGTATTGCAAGTAAAAATAGGTCTCAGACATTTTGAGCCCATATCAGTGTATTGCATGATAGGAATTGGGGTTCTTACATTCAGTAGTGCCCAGAAACATTGCATCACTCGATCAGGAACAGGCTTGTTGCTTACATCCGGGATTTGACAACAAGCTACAGCATTTGTCAATTACGTAGTGCTTGTACAAATATATTCCATGCCTGCTGAACTTACATTAGTGTTGCCTTATCGTTATAGGCTTCTTATCAGTTGAATTTTATGAAATTTGGACTTCGACTCCATCTATTTCCAGCATGATCCCAAAAGCTTTGTAGCTAGAAATTTTGTTGCAAGTATAGCCCAGTACTATTAGTATAAACCAGGAGCTTCTCGAGATAGACCTTTCTTACACCTCCTTATTGCTGTGGTTTTGCTGTAGTAAACGACGCCACATAGAATTAATATCGGAGCTCCTTATTCAAGGATCCTCCCAGAGACAACGTTCACTATACTGACGTTACAGTCCACTTGAGACTTATTGTAAGTACTTCCACACAAGGGGGTTGATTTGCAACTCCCAATGTATTACTAAGAACTTAAATAGACTGACTGTGCACATTTTTAAAGGTCTGTAGTTTTAGACATAACATCTGTTCTTGCAGAATGGTCACCAATAACGAAGGAGACGACAAAATATACACATCTGTGGAGCATCTCCCTATTAATTCTAGTACAGGTAGATCATAACCTCGACTTTGAGATTAGATAAAAGAACAGATAACATCACAGGTCTTGTTTGGGCTAAACCGCATCTTTTTCCTCTTTCATTGCTCGGGTCACACAGGCTGCTCCCGACGGTTGAGAACCATTAGAAACGCTGATCTCGTTTTGAGTACCCAGATCCATTTCTTGTGCACAAAAATAGGTAAATATTCCTTTTTGCTTCCACCGAATCTAGCATGAACGGCACACAGGTTTGCTATGGAAATCTATTCAGTGGTAGCCGAACCATAAGGTCGCAAGGGTTAGTCCCCAATAGTGGTAAGCATATGACTTGTACATATTGGCACTGAGGTGCACTACTCAAACTTCACTTTTTGGGGATATAAGGAGCTGTATTTCTATAGCACGGTGTTGGGCGTTTGCATCTGCAATATTGCACACATCCGAGGCATGTGCTTTTATTTTTTCTATATTTTAAAATTGTATATAGGATTATTTTCCCTTAAAGTATTTGCACTGTACAAATAGTTTATCATTTGAAGAAGCATTAACTGCTCAACAAGAGTTTCTATTTCAGGGCACCGTAATATTTGTGTGCATATGTATCCATAGTCTATTATGTGTTTGACAGAGAAAGTTGACTGTCCCCTGATGAAGGCACCCCAGCCAAAACGCGCGTAGCTTCCATCTACCGCCAGCCTTCGAATTGTTTACAGCTCATCTGCTCGTCCTCCTGCTTCAACACCCTCCGCAAGATCTACAGGTGGATCCCCACCGAAACAAGAAGAACGGTCACCCAGGCCCTCGTCAGCAGGCTGGACTACGGAAACGCCCTCTACGCAGGAGCCCCGGCCAAACTCCTGAAACGACTAAAACGCATACAGAACGCCTCCGCACGCCTGATCCTCGACATCCCTCGACACGGCCACATCACACCACACCTGAAAGACCTGCACTGGCTTCCAGTCAACAAGAGGATCACCTTCAAGCTCCTCACCCACAAGGCACCCCACAACACCGGCATACCTCAACAGACGACTCACCTTCTACACCCCGAACCGACAGCTCCGCCGACCTCGCCACCGTCCCCTGCATCCGAAGAACGACCACCGGCGGCAGATCATTCTCCCACCTCGCCGCCAAGACCTGGAACACCCTCCCCATCCTCCTACGGCAGACCCAGGACCTACTAACCTTCAAGAGGCTCCTCAAGACCTGGCTATTCGAACAGTAGCAGCACCCCTCCCCCCCAGCGCCTTGAGACCCTCACGGGTGAGTAGTGCGCTCTACAAATGTCTTGATTGATTGCTCCTTTCTATTTGTATGTTCAACACAACAAAGTTAACTAATTGTCTGTGTATTTTATATGTATGTATATATGTTTTTATGGAAATGTGATTATGTTGTAGAATGTTTTATGTATGAACACTTATTGGAAAATCCACACAAAAAAAAATATATATCTTGAAACTGATTGATAACCATTTCAGTACTCAAAAAAATAGACCTAATAATTTGAAAAGAGTTTTTTTGATAAACCATACAGTTTAACATGGTCATGTGTATATATTTATCATAAAGCACTTTGCTTTATGTATTATCTTTGGTGTGTAGCCTGAAAGTTATAACCTATAATCATTGAATAACTTGCATCTAGCATTTGTTTTTCCCCTCAGTGTAATTTTCCCTACAGCTAGCAAGTTCACATGTTTTTTGTAGGGGTCCCCTTCTTCCCAAATCGACATTCACAGTTAAAACTTCAGGAATCTTCGAACTACTATGTGGAGCTCCAGGGCTGTGGTTAAGGCATAGTCTGTTTTCTTGGGAAAACAGATTAGAGCTGCACTGGTTCTCTTTGTTTTTGGAATTGCTTTTACTTTGCATGTAACAGACTTGGAAGAACCCCATTGACAGATATACATACGTCATTAAGCACTTGACATGGCTCCGGGCTGCTTCACTGCTCTTTTTTAAAATCAACAAAATCAGACACTGGGTCACCCAACCACACATCCAAACTGTGGAACTATGCAGTCTTATTTTCTTCAAGAAATTCCTCAAACCCTCCGATCTTCCAGATCTATTCCACTATGTCCCCCCACATCAGAACTTTAGTCAGGGTTGGTAGAGTTGTGGGAATAAATCGGATGTAAAACATTGGACATGATCTTTATCTGCACAAATAACTTGGCACAACAGGACCACAGGAGAGACATTAAGATTCTATATGTGGCAGTAAACTCCAGTGACGCCACTACCGATAAAACTTCTCAGCTAAGTGTTGGGGACACTGGAGAGACATGCACGCTATTCCATATTTTGTGGTTCTGCCCCCAAATGAACATTTTTGGGATGTAATCATGGCCGCTATTGACCAAATTGAGGACAGAACTCTAGAGAAAACATCAGTATCTATTCTTACAGGGGTTTATATGGAGGATTACTCTTCTGTAGGGGGAAGAAGAATCAAATCTTTTAGCAACTAAGCTGACTATATCGAGTCTGTGGGGCAAGGCAGGTTTTTAAATAGTCTGGCACACTCCTTTTTTTGTAGCAGTTGTAAGTAATCATAGAAAGTTTTAGGATTGCACTTTATATTTATAGCTTATTTTTGGTTGGATGAGTCCTACAGAGCTCAGAAGGCTTACAGCTGATTGATTATTTGTAACTCTTAGGCCCTCATTTAGATTTACGATAAAACACCGATTTAGCATTATTATTATAGGGATTTCTAAAGCGCATGGCTGCCCTAGGGCTTCCCAGCGCTGAACGGTCAGGTGCTAAGTGCGAGCAATCCATGCCTTAAAGATATTGCATAAACAACCAGGTCTTGATCTCTTTACGGAACTGTAGTTCTGTCTATCCGTCTGTATTCCAACGGCAGAGGGTTCCAAAAGTTTGGGAGCTAGGTGGGAAAAAGATCTTCCTCCCCATTTCTCGCTCCTGACCTGTCTGCTTTAGGCGTTCTTCCGTGCTGGATCGTAACTGCCTCTTTGGAATGTAGGGGGGAGTCTAGACTCCTGACTTTTTTTGGGCCTCTATTATGCCGTGCTCCATGTGTAATGACCAGTGCCTTTAATTTTATTCTGGCTTCTACCGGGAGCCAGTGAAGTTTAAGTAGATGCTTTTTTACTGGTTCCCGTACCGGGATGTTACACAGCAGTCTTGCAGCTGCATTCTGGGCCACCTGCAGTTTCTGAGTTATATATTTAGGTGCCCCTAGGAACAATGAGTTTCAATAGTCCAGTCTCGAAGTGACCAGAGAGTGGACCACTGTTTTCCTTAGTTGTGTGGGAATTCTGTCTAAGATTTTGCGCAGACTTCTAAGAAGTCCGAAGCAGGTTGCTGTGACCTTCTTGGCCTGTGTCACAATAGAGAGATCAGTTTCTAGCCAGAATCCTAGTTTTTTTTTTACTGTTTCTGCAGGAATAGGTGGTTTACCTAGACATGCAGGCCAGTCTATGATTGGCCTGGGTATTGCTTTATTTCCAAGGAGCAATAGCTCCGTTTTATCAGTTTAACTTTAAGCAACTTGCTGTCATCCACTCTAACTTTTACCAGGCAGGATAGTCTCACCATCCCTGCAGTTTTTTGGGTCGAGGGAGATGATCAGCTGCATGTCATCAGCATATGAAGTCATGGATATTTCAAATTCCAATCCAATTTTAGCCAGCGGCTCAACATAGACATTTTAAAAAGTGTTGGACTCAATGACGAGCCCTGTGGGACGCCACACTTCAGGGGCATGGTTTTGGAAAGAGTGGTATTTTCCTGTACTTTGAATGTCCGATCACTCAGAAAGGATGTCAACCACTTGAGTGCTATGCCCCTGATCCCCGATTCTTAGTTCCCTCGTGCAGAGTTCAGGGTTCTGCATGAGTGAAGTGAATAAAGACTGAGCACCATATTTAAAAGAGCCCACATATTTAAGATGCTTTTTGTCTGTTTCACCGACAAGCAGGTAGCAGGCTACCATGTCGTGCGCATGAAGTATTAATTATTTAGTGTGCTTGAACAGTAAGAGATGACTAACAGCATTGCTGGACAGGAAACATTTTACTCTAGGATTCCAAGAATCGGGGATAGTGAGAGAAAGGAGGGCAGACTCCAGGGGGATAAGTGCAGTCAGACTTCATACATTTACTAAAAAAACACTATGGATTACTTGCTTGTTCACACAAACGCTCCATTTTAAATTAATGTAGAGACTATTAGCTAGTCTTCTAGCTTTAGAACTAAAGACGTTTAGGTCCAGAATTTGATGAACTGCTTTAAAAAAAAAAAATCTGCTAAAGTATAGAAGCTATAAAGAGGAATATTGCAATGGATCTTGTTAGCATCATGGGAAAAGATGGCCACTAGAATCTAATTTAATTAGTGACCGGCATCCACATGCACTATCCAACACTTGCCCTCAAATACCCCAAGCTGGAGTCACAACAGCAAATTAACTCAGTAGTAAAATTTGAGATGGATCTATCCATTAGGAGTCTAGTTGGTCAGTAAACGCTCGTGGAAACGTGCAATATATTTTAACCACACAGAAAATTGGAGAAGTGACAAAACAAAAGCAGATAGACATCGTACAGCGACACACATGGTAAAGTCAAAAATGTAAACAAAACAGTGGTCTGTAGTTCAGTTGAAAAGTTTATTTGTTAGAACAGCAAAAAATCCTTATGCTACCAGGGCTGAAGCCGTTGAAGATTCACTGCAAGGAAGAAAAAAACCAATTAGGAAACTTGCTAACAAATAGAGTACATAACATTTCTAAACCAGAATAACCAATTGGATTTGCTTTACGTGGTTTGTTTCTCCATACAAATGGTTCATTTTAACTGCTTAACCTAATCTCCTTTTCCACTTTTTAGTTAGGAGAGTTTATGGAAGCATGAGGTAATCGACAACAACCAAATTCCCATCGATTACAATACTACAGCATCCCCATTCCCTCTGGCATCGACTTTAATGCATGCACTGCATCCAGGAAAGGCAGGCATAGATTTGTGGCTTTGATATGCATTAAGACTTTAAAATGTAGGTTTTCCAAATCTAGTTTTGTTCATTGATAAAACTATTCAAAAAAATGCATTAAACCTTCATAGGAGAAGGTTGAGTGGGTAACATACAGTATAATATGCACCTGCAAGTCAGCCTACCAAAGTTCTAAACCACCAATTCTGAAATGATGGGGAAAAAAACTCTACTGCAATGAATTCGTTCAACGACTCAATTCAAAGTATAAAGGCTGTAACACTGATAGGAATGATGGGTGTGGCAGGTCCTTTCATACGCCATTAACGCTTGACTCGTTTACTTCGTGGACGACTTGGGTCCAGACTAAACTGATTGCATGACATTGTGCAAATACATATAACACTAAAGCAACTTTTAATACTGCATGGATGGACTGATGACTTTGTACATGGGTTCAATGTGGAGGGTGAATTACTAATTTTAACAGCGAATACCCAACAATTGGAAAGAGTCACCAAAGGATCCAGGGGACACCAAATCAGGAACATTATTAAATATGCATCAGGTGGAATCTCCTTCAAAAAGCTATAGCCTAATTCACAACTGACACGGAAATCACTTTACACGTTGCCCACCTAACAAGTCTCACGTTTGACAAAGTAATCTTCAGTTGGCATCCTAATATTGGAAAGCTTTCCCAGTATACATCTGGATGATCATTTTGGGCACGGAACTCTGGTAGAATTTGACATTAATTTTCTGTCCGTTGTTACGAATAACCTACATTAAAACACAGCCCCACAGTTTTTCTATTCTTAACGCTTAATCATTACATTATGTCCTTTACTTTGTTCTCCCCATATATCTCATCTGTTGAGACCCTTTAAAGCTTATGTACGGCAGCCCGATAAACCTGCACTTAAAGCAGTCTGGTATCTGGCAGTCGTGTGTGACTCAAAATATACATAGCCTTATAATAATTTCACCTCTGTCATACCTCAATTTGTGGAAAATAGCATCATCAATGCTCAACTACTGGCCGGTCTGACTTTTCAACCACACGTTGAGAAGCAGCCATTCAAAAACTTAAAACGGTCACGTTGGATTAGAAGGTCAAAAACTTGTGTGCAAAAGCACTCCAATTTCACCACACTGAACAACAAGTTTGTAGGAGAATACTCACTACTTCCAGTTTGGTGGTAGCACTCTCCTAGTCTTGTAATAGCGGGCCAGCCTGTGAATTCTGCTTTCGATCAGAATGAGACGAAATTTAGCATCCTTGTCCTGAAAGTTAAAAAAACAAAAAAAACACTTGTTAGAAACATTTACTGAGGGGGCAAACACTATCCAATAAGACATTAAAATTGTATAAGCAACTAATGTCACAAGAGGCCAACATCGAAACTGTTCAGCCTTTTAATTAAAATGTTCATTACCTTACGGTTTCTCTCAAGATGTTTGCGCACCGCAACAGCCTTCTTGATCAAGTGATACAGATCTTCGGGAAGGTCTGGGGCAAGTCCTTTGGATTTAAGTATTCTCAGGATTTTGTTGCCAGTAACAAAGCGAACCTGAGCAACACCATGTGAATCTCTCAGAATCACACCTAGAAAAATGTTTTGCAGGACATAGGTTACAACTAAGTACAGTACAAACAAATCACAAATTGTGCAGCAAATGACGTTCAAACTTCCAAAGATTATAATCCACACAAGCAGAACCTTTGTGGTTAAACATGCATATATTCAAATAAATTGTAGTGTTTTGTCCAAGCTCTGTAGTTAATGTAACACCAAAACACCAACCATGCTAAAACTGGGTACAATCCACACCTGTGGAGTTATTGAAACAACCAATGTTAATACTCTAAGAGAAAATGGTGAATGCTGCAGTACTGTAGCAAAATGGACACGGCTGTGCACCAGTCATCCAGCATGCAAGCCCCCAACATGGTCAAAAGGAGTCAAGCAGGATAAATTAAAGCAATGATCTAATCCTTTTTGGGGGAAAGTCTATGCCACCTCAGCCAGGCAAGTGCCAAAGCCCAAGTAATATTGATAGCCCAACCAATATTTGCCACTTCTGTTTAACCATATTTCTACACATTTAGTGAAATGAATTGCAGTATGTTATGTTCTCATCAGCTCTCCCTACAATCACCGCTCAAACCGTAATTAGATTAGTCAATTGGGGAGAGAACATGAAAATGACTAATTTCGTGCCAGTTAAAAAGATTTGTCAGGAGGAGACTCCTAGTACTGCAATCTCTACACCGTTTGCTACCCCCTTCATTCTGATGCCACAAGCTGGCAACCCACAACCAATCCACCTAGGCAGAAAAGCAATTTGAGAGAAAGTAAATCATTCTAATGTACAAGACTTATTTACAACGTTAGGTTCATGTCTCCCTGATCCCCCAGCTGTATGCAACAGAAATAGAAGCCAACAAAAGATATAGGACAAAAACGATAAGCTTGACGTTTGCATGGAATCCGAATCGGGCATCTCAGGGATGTGGAATTCCTATAGTCCAACGCCCTGCACATATTGTTTGGGGTCAAGGACAACAAGTTTTTACGTACATTTGGTCCTTGGGACAAGTATGCCCCAACCCCCTACAACACAAACCCTTTGGCTGAAAGTTTACAGTACCACATTATGGATCAGGGTAAGGCATTGCCTGCAGTTAAGGTAATATGTGCCCATGTGTTAATGCTGTTCAAACTTGTATTTATTGTTTATTAATGTAAAGCCTTTATTAGTAGGGTGAGCGCTCTAAGATGTTGTAAGCTCAGACTGCACAATTGATAGTGGTTCCAGTATAAAAAGGTACACACGTTTCAATGTTTACACACGTTTTCAATGTTTAGCAATATGAGGCTATGCATAATGCTCCCAGAATGCTCTGATAAGATGCAAATATTTGCAGAAGCTTGAAAGGAAGATGGAGGATTCTTTGCTTTCAAAATAAAATGTTCACAAACAAAATGCAAATATATTTCACTAAACTACTGTAAAATTTTAGGTACCATTTCTTTGCCGCATCAATTAGTAAAATGTAGTGATGTATGCTAGTATTTCCCAAAAATATTCATAATGGATAATCAGGGTAACCAGTTTTAATATAATTATGGGAAACAAAAATAACATTGGTAAAGCCAGTAGGCCTGAAAATGTTGAGTCAGCCTTTTGGTTGTCAATACGTGACTTGTTTTGGCATGGTTTTTGTAAAACCTTATTGGTGAGGGAGCTGCCGGGCCCTCACCATTCTAACAAACATTGGCAAAAGCAAAAATTGTTTTTAGTCTCAAAAAGCACACATTGCCACAGTAGTTACTTGCACTGAACAAAACTACTTGTGTTGTGTTAAAGAACAGAATGCTGGCACTCACAGTGAAGCTAACCAATAGATAGAGACGGAATTTTAATAAACACAAGGTCATGGTTAACGCCAGACCTAATTAGGGGCCCAATTATTAAAGTCTCAAAAGTGCACTCATGTCCTTGCATTAAGTGCAGATATACGGCTTTCGTGAATTCACAAGACTTTACAGAAGTAGGCCAAGAAACAGTACTCCCAGAAAATATTTGTGAACCAGCATTTTAGCATGAGCAAATATGCAGGTGTAGATTTGCTCATGCGAAAATCTGAGTGTTTGCAAGTTCACTTTCCCTCCAACCACTTTTTCCCCCAATTCTAGAAGACGTTTTTATATCTGCCGTTGTCGTCAGGAGTAAATTTCCAACCTCTCAGTACGGTAAAAGATTAGAGAAGAGTTGGTGAAAACCCTTAAAATATGCAAGTTAGTAGGTTTGCACAGACTCAAAAGGGCATTCCAACCCTGGAACTATAGCTTACCATTCCCCTCAGCCCCAGTATGTAGATCTGTGGAAATGTGGCAACATAAGGGAATTGCTAGTATTCAAACCCTACTATGGAAGGAGCCCTGGCATAATCAGAGAGGCTAATTCAGTGCGCTTATATAACGAGATTGCTGCCATAATTTGTTGCCGCATTACATGGCAAAAAAAGGGACAAGTAGATATTTTATTAAATTCCACACCCCTGCATGTGTTACATATATTAAACCTACTGGCATTGTTAATGCTAGTTTGCCCTACAGCACCTGGAACACAGTCATTAGTATTAGAAAAATGAATTTAAAAAAATAGAACCAGTTTTAAGGTCTTCCCTGTGTCAGCTTTGATTGTCTTTTGTTGAAGACCCATCATCTCCAATACATAAGCATTGGCAATGCCCATGGGCCCCAGCTTTAAAATAACATTGTATTATAATGTGAAGCATTACAATTAGATAGCATGGGAATGGATATGTAATTTTGTGGTAGCAAAGAATTGTAGAATAATACTGGCTTAGTTTGAAAGGTCAGATACCAGACCAAAAAAAAAAATCCAGGCAAGTTACTGACTGCCCTCCTCCCATCTGTGCTGTTGCCAGAGGAAAAAAAACGAATTATGCAGTTTTCCAAGACACTTTAATAGAATTACACCGTTATGTGGGTGCCCCGAAGAGTTCAAATGCAGGAAGCTGGATAAACAAAATGAACACAGCTGTGTGGAGAGAAGCACTTTTTTGTGGAAGCACCAACTTATGCCCAATCAAAACATGCTTACTTGTGGCTCCCAGCATGTGGGTGGAGCTAAAGCCCTCTTCTGGTGACTGAATTGTCTGAGAACTGCTGCGCTGTCAAGTCAGATCATAACAAGCATTTGCAATAGGTCTCGCATTTACGAGAGTTTGAGCTATTGGCATTGTAAATGACGATGCTTTTTACGTGTTTTTAAAACAGATAAAAGGTATTGTCATTTACAATGCCAATAGCGTAAACTCTCGCAAATGCAAGACCTATTGCGTGCTATAAAGCTTTGTTTTTTTAAACGTTAGGAGAGTGTCTCCTGTCTGCAACAGCAGGCAGGACAAAGCTATTTGAGGAAAGTGCTTGGAGGCTGTAATTAAAGCCTACCAAGTAACAAAAGTTAACAGGGGGTGTCATCATGAGGGGGGGGGGTTTACAAAATGAGACATGGGGGTACTAAAAAGCGACTACTAAGCCTACTGACCAAAGAAAAGCCACAGTTTATAGTGGACAATCCAATGAAAAATATGGGCAGAGCTTCAAGACCATACCATAATACAGCATGTCTCGCAGAGCAGCGAATGCGCTGCCAGGCTCGAGCTAAAATATGTATATATACTGGATTTTGGATTGGCCACTTAATCTTGACTTGGTGACTTTGTAGTTTACCTGCTTATTAGATTGCTTTCCTCCCTATTCTGTACCCTCACCGATGCCTTTCATCTTTACCATGTCATGAGTCTTCTACTTGACATACGGAGACTTGTTTTCCAGCTTTTAGCACTCCATAGAAGGGGCATGTCTGTCATCCCCATTTGTCCCCTCGTTGATGCATTACATCTTTACCATGTCATGGGTGCTTTCCACTTGACATACGGAGACTATTTTCCAGTTTTTAGCACTCCATAGGAGGGGCATGCCTATCCTGCACACTTTTTTCTTCTAAAAGCCGCAAACTGCTGTTGGGACACTCACTTCTTGGCTCATCTGATGCCGCCCTCATCCATTTTTAACGTGCATGCAGACAAACCCATAAACACATACATATATGCACACTGATACAAACACAAATGTTAGCCACCTTGTTGCAGACATATGATCAAAACATGTGCACGCCATTGTGGCTATTATTTTTTGCCCCCACTAAATGATAATTATTGGTAATGCCTATACCGGTCCCATAGTTTTTAGAAGTCAAAACTGTTTGGCTCTGCCAACGCTCGTTTCTGTAGCATCCGTTTCGAGATTCTTTTGTTAGTGCTCAGTAGCTGGTGAACCAGTAAGCTCTGCAGATTTCCGACATATAACAGTCCTTCATTCTTACAAACGGTGGTGAAATGGCACCTTCAAAGAGCCAATAACGTGACGGCTGAGCTTAAATATTCCTGATAGCTGATCCAAGACATGAATGCCAATGTCTCAAAACCATAGCTGAAGTTTCCAGGCAAAAAAAAACCACAACAGCTGAAGGAAGCTAACCAAGCCTGCTTAAACCAATAAAGGCACACTTGACATGCACAGCTTAACATAATCGGGATAATAGAAACTGAGCAGATAGGAGATATATATACACAGTGTTTAAAGTGCAATAGCCTCTGAAATACATACACGTCATGGTTTTGATATTTAACTCACCAATTTGGGAAGGAGTGAGACCCTTTTTTGCCAGTTTGAAAATCTGTTCCTTCACATCATCCGATGTGAGCTTCAACCACTGTGAAGAAAGTTTAAGAAGTTTACTAAAACATTTACATGCAATGTAACCAGGACCAAATTAACAAAGGCAAAACAAAATGTAAAAATAGATCACTGTCATGCGCCCATCAAGTGACCAAGGCGCCATCCAAATTCATAAAAAAATATTTTTAGGCATTCCATTTTAAAATAAGGATTGTGTACAAAGAGAAGTAAATGAGGCTCGATTCAATCGAACACAATCAACCCTCACCAATTTGCGCCACTAGGGGAAAGAACAAGAGTACTAACGCCACATTGTTTCGGGCAATTGTAATTGACCGCCCTTCAATTAGTATTGGCTAGATCTCAGAACATTCACTTTGACAGCCAAATGAAAGCCGTATACCTTGCTTAGTTGTGCGAACCAACCACATTTCACACAGCATGCAGTCAACGAATGCCAGGTTTTTATGTTACAATGTTTACGTTAGCAGATGCTAATTATTCAACACGTTCGCAAGCATCCTGACCAGTAAGTTGTTACTCAGACCTAACGTAAACTACAAACTGTTTCACGTCACATTTTACAGGAATATGTTAAACACAAGAATAAGAGAGCTAACTTACTGTTGGCACGCTTCGCCTGTACGGCAATGCAGATTGGGACAAGCCCTTTCTGTAAAGGAACGTGAAACAAAATGACGTTTTAAGCAGAGAAGTGGTAGAACGTCAGATGTGTTTTTCAAAAGCTACAGTAAGGCGTGGCTACAAAACTTGTGCACAGTGGTGTATGATCGAAATTTAACAGTGGGTTTTCATTTACTACGCGGCACTACCCCTTCTCTCCCACTTTAACAAGTGCAACAGTCAGTAATAGGACAGAGAGCAAGAAGCCCAGCGAACAAGATGCTCTCACCACACGTGGGAAAACGTGACATTTCCCGTATCCCCGGGTGCTGTAACCGGGAGCGATACTAAATGTGCCCAAAGAAAATAAGTTAATGATTATTGCATGTTTTCACGTGGGTCATTAAAAAAATACACGAGAGTGGTGAGAAGTATCAAATCTACACTGAGAGCTCATTATAGCGAGCGCTCTAAAGCCAGCCCTCACTCCACTTGACCACGTCCTACTCCCCCCACCCGCAAACCAAACTCCCTTTCCACGCTGCTCGCTGTCCGATACTGCTCTCATGAGGCGGTTCTCCAGCCGCTGTTCCGTGGCGAAAGGGTACATTCACAACCCTCACGCCCCGCTTACCCGGGAGCGTGCATGCGACCCATGATGGCGGCGGAAGGAAAAGAGAGACCGCTGGAACGTTCCCGGATGAACACCAAACTAGGAGGAAGTGACGTATCTTTGTACGTGTTTACGTAACTGGTAGGCTCGTCCCAACGTCACACAGGTTTCCTATAAGGGACGCAGCGAAGCTCTTCGCGAGCTCCTTAATGGTACTTATTAGGCGGTCGTTTGGGATTATTGACCCAAGTGCAAATTTGGAGGTGCTGCTTCGTCAAACTAGAAATGATAGAATTTTAAAATTAGGTGTTAGTTGCATATCAGATGGAAAATCTATATATCGTTCACCGCTGTAAAATATTGTATGCATTTACAAAGATTAGCTATGATATTCTGTAGCAGTGGAAAAAAGGCGCCCTATTGTTCCAATTGAAAACATGTTTATAGATTTTCTGAGCCACCCTTTGCAAATCATGTTTGCTACATATTACGTAAGCTTATTTTTAGTCTTTCGTTTATGTCATTGAAGCGAAAGGGATCGGGCTTGAATGGGCGAGAAAACATACTTGGCAAATTTTCTGTTAGCTTCTGTGAGAAATTTCAATGTTACACCTCGAGGGACGATCTATGGTCGGTAGAAGAGAGAAGAAAGTTTAGAATTGCAGCCGATTATTTTTAATGTAATAGTCTAAAAGTTGCCTTACAACAGCTGAACGCTCCTTAGATGATTTTATAATATTTCTCATTGACAGACTAAATACCAAATCCTAAAAGATGTATTTCCTGAAATTATTTTCTGATGTACACATTAGACGCCGCAACCGAATATATATCGCTCTAGTCAAATGTATTTTGTCTTCCGAGGCGATGAGATTAATGGTCTATATTAATATGAAGGAAGTTGAAACTCTTGACAGTGGCGATCTGGGCAGCAACACGGGGATCTGCATGGGAACAGTCTGAATGTCTGTTAATTGCCGCATCATGTGTCACACATTGAACTAATACTGGCGTTTTAGCCACCAAATATGGTAGATTGCACATACCACAAGTCTCACTCATTACAAGTGAGACTCACTCATTTTTCGAAAAGTTCAGCTCTCACTCATAGCAGACCGAATATCACACCTGCAGGGAAGGGCTAAAACCTGATCGCTAAATGCACATGTGCTTAGTAATCTGCTTGGTTCACAGTAGCTCATCATTGGCATAGAAGCTTAAGGAAGCAACATAATCAATAATAGAAGCATTGCACAGAATCTTTCATTTTTTGGGAGAAGATGATTGGGACACATGGGCCAAGAGCTTATCTCAGGCATTTGTCTTCATTTGCAAGGTTTTGTTGGTATTGGTAATTTAACATTCATTTTTATTGCTTCATCATTTAACAAATGCCAAACCTGTCTTGTCACTGATGTCAAAGTTTACATGACATTACCTCCTGTTACTCTTAATCAGTCCTCCTAAGAATTTTTAAACAAGAAAGCTCAGAGGTTGTATATGGGACTTATAGTTTCACTGGTTAACATTGCTAGAATGTGAAATAGCATAAAAGTCAGGTCCAGCTGAAAGAGCCACATTTCAATAAAATGTGAATCTATTATGAAATGAAGGCCAAGCATCAGTAGGTGAGGGCAGCAGGAGCAAACAAGTTACTTACCTCTGGTAAAGCACTTTCTGGTGGACACTCCATCTAACTGCACATTCCTCACGTTTACACCCTGGTGCCAGAATGGATCCGGAAAAAGTTTTCAGCAGTGCTCCCACGCACTGGTGGTAGGTGGTGCCATGTGGCTCCGCACTGGATCCATGCCTCCCCGGAAGTGACAGTGTTACTCATATAAGGGTCACCCCTGCATGCTGACATCAATTTATAGTGTTTTCCCTTTCTGTGCCTTCAGACGCAGAGTGTAAAGCAATTGTTGGTGATAGTATGCTGATCTCTAACTTGGGACCTTTTTAGATGTTATAGACCACTCCACAGAACAAAATGTGGAATGGCTGAGAGAAATCTGCAGTTGGAGTATCCACCAGAAAAGGGATTATCAAAGGTAAGCAACTTGTTTCTGCTGGATACTTCATACCACAGATTCCTCACCTTCAGCATAGACACCAAAGCATTCCCTCCTAAAGTTGGAGGGCCTGGGAAATTGACACAGATCAAAGTCCTACAGGACCAAGTGAATGGAGTGACGTTCTTGTCAGGCATGGCTGCCAAGGCAGTAGTGCTTCATGAATGTATGCACTGACACTCATGTCGCTGCCTGGCAGATTTCAAGAACAGGCACTCCTCTGCCAAAGCCACTGTAGCAGCCGAAATAGGCGGTAAGACCCACAAGAGACTATTTCTTAGCTTGTGCCTAGCAGATCTTGATGCAGAGGACTATCCACCTTAACAGGGTCCTCTTCTTGACAGCCTTTCTTATTTTCACTCTGGAAAACCCCAGAAAGAGCTGATAATTTACTTGATGGCTCTTTTAATGATCAATATAAAACCAAACCCATTTTGGGGTCCAAATGATGGAGCCTCTTTTCTTTTAAGGAATGAGCGTGAGCAAAGAATGTTGTTAGCTTTCATAAATCTGCACAATATATGTTGTTTTCAAGAAACCTGGGCAAGAGACAAAATTGAACTAGATAGATTCAATGCGCCAGTATCAAAGTGTCAAAACAAAGTTACGGAAGAAAAGGGGGCCTATTTTGGTTTCAACACAACTTCCAAAAATCACACAGCCAAGCGCAAAAATCAACAATAATTTCCAACATCTAAGGCTAAATAGCAATGCATGGCCATTTGACTTATTAAACGTCTATCTCCCTCCAGGAAATTTCAAAGAGCATCTAACTTTACTAAAAGAATTAGAGATGAGCATTAGTAACATGTATAAGAAATTGGATTATTATTTGGGGTGGATGACTACCCACCTTAAGGAAAAATCATAATCCATGTTAGAGTGAACCCTCAAAGTCACTAAATTAACCTGAGCTCAGCCCCCTTAGCTCTGGTACAGTGCAGACACGCTTAACTTAGGGCAATGTGTAAAGTATTTATGCAGTACCAAAACAATAATAGAGTTAAAATGCAAAAGAATAAAAATCCCAAATCGAATTAGAAAAGTATAGTAAAATTTAATAAACAAAATGTCATGGGCACTCAAAAACACAGTGTTCAAGGCAAAACTCTCAGCGGTCTAAATTATGCCACCTCAAATCGGACCAACAAAGCACAGTTGCGGAGCAGATATTCAAATTAAAGGCACAAAGAAAAGCACCATAATATTTGAATGGCAGTTAACGCTGTGATAAAGATTTAGTTGATATGTAATATTGTGTCACCTAAGCAATAATGAATTGTATAAAAATGCAACAGGGTTTTGTTACTTAGAAGCACATTCTAAGGAGGATGCATGCACTAAGATCATTTGACTCAGCCGGCTCTTTATGTAGTATATCAAAACGAGATATACTGTGCAAAGAGTCCTGGTATTTCCTTACCAGTGGACAGGGCTTGCTCTAGCAATCCATAGGTGCTCTATTAAGGGGTAGTGTGGTCGAGCAGCCTGAGGCTTATCAGAGAGGAGTGTGAGACATCTTCAAATACACACAATGGTCAATAAATGATGCACATGGCTCAATAAGGAGATCCACACTAATTTATATAAATGATGTAATATAGATTACTTCGGGTGTCCTTGATGCCCTCAGGTCTGTTGAAGATCCTTGAAGAAGCACAGACACTGACGACGAAGAAGACTTGCAGCAACAGTGAGACCAGGAGCAGCAGGAGTCTTCCTTGATGCAGTCTCAGTTCCAGGCGAAGTCCAAGTGTCCAGACGGTCGAAGAGTGACGTGGTTTCAGGCTTGAGTCTTGTCCCACGAAGAATCTGAAGAGCCACCCACAGGTAAGCCCTTAAGTACCCTAGGGAAAGTGTTGGAACGACTCAGGGGGGCCTCTCGGAGGGGCTGGACAGAGATGAGGATACTCCCATGTCCTTCGTCCAGTTTTGCTCCGGAGCGGGAGCCAAGGGCTCCCAGAACTGGTTCCAACTAGATTATGCAAGAAGGGCACCAAATGTGCCCTTCAAAGCAGTCTGGTGGCGCTTGCAAGCGCCCCAACCACACCCCTGCCCAATACACTAAGTCCTGTTTGGGAGGTGGTCACACCTGCCTGTGACAGGAAACTTATTGTTCTACTTTCCCCCCTCAAGCTCAGCTCAGCAGCAGGAGGGCAGAATTGTCTCTGGGGTCGGAAGCAGCACTAGCTTGCTTGCAGACGCAAAAGGCAGTTACCGGGAGTACTGGGGGCTTCCCGGAGGAGCCCCCCAGTGCATGGAATCATACCTCCAATACCGGTAACGGTGTTGGGGTATGATTCCAACATGTTTGATAGCAAACATGCCCAGGTTCGGCACAGCCACTACATAGTTAGCCATTACGTAATGACAGATGGCCACTATATGTATCAAAATGGCTGGCCGCACTTACAAAGCCCGGAGAATCAACTCAGTGGTTTGTAGGGTTGTCCTGCTCATGCAGGGGCACCCTCATACTTATAACCAAGCACCCTGACTTCAGGACTGAAAGGCCTGCCATAAGGGTGACTTATAGGTTTTAAGTGTAGTGATCTCAGTTATAAGAAAACATCTCTGTCATGAGAGGTGCAAACACCAACTCACACAGGCTGCAATGGCAGTCCTGTAGTCACAGTTTAAGTGGTCTCTCATGGGTGGCACAATACATGTTGCAACCCATGGGAGACCCCTGGTGTACCTATGCCCTGGGTAACTTAGTACCATATGTTACAGACTTACAAGGGTACACCAGTAGCCAATTGTGGAGGTACAGAAGTACTTACCATGGCCAATTTAAGGAGCAAACACAGTGACTGGGGCCCAGATTAGCAGGATCCCAGTCAGACTAGTAAAAAAACAAAACATACTGACACCTGCAAGAAGTGAAAGTAACTATGAAAGCAGATTCTACTTTCCTACACTAACTTTGAAAAGTCGCCTTCACTTCAAAAAGCTCACCTTAGGAGTGTCACTAGCCTGAGGGTGGAACGCTTGTCCGACTAGCTAATTTTTCTGCCTGTCCAGGTGCCAAATGGCTCTGGATAAAGGGGGTTGGCTTCTTCTCCGGGAAGAGAAACCAGGTCTGTATACCAAAGACGGTTGGCCATTTGAAGCTCTCCTGCCTTGGAATGCTAATCTACAGGTCATCCTGTGGGAGAAGGTGTACCATATCCCTGCCCGAGCAAAAGCCCTCACCCTTGGGGTTCAGAAACTCATCTCTGGTGTCAGGCTGGTTAAACCCAGTCAGTCAGCACGCCAGTGGCTGGTAGGTTTTCAGGGGGCACCTCTAAGGTGCCCCTGTGTGCATATATTACTCAATCCAACACTGGCATCTGTGCAGGTTTATTCATACGAGATGTTTGATACCACACATCCCTATTTTCAGTGAAGCCATCATGTAGCTGGGGAACTCGTTTCTACCAGTGTCCAGCACATGCTTGTAAAATGGCTTCCCTATTCACTTGTACAGGCAGCAAAGGAACTGACCAGCACAGAGGCACACCTGCTCATGTGGTGATGCCCTCACACGTAGTATAGTGCACTCTGCCTTAAGGCTGTAAGGCCAGCTATAGGGGTGATTTCCCCATACTGCATGCAGTGTCGGTATGCATGGCACACAGGCTGTGTGCCATGTTGTGTGCTATGTCGTGTTTTCACTTTTGTGTGCACCAATACACGCAGCCTGCAGTGGCAGTTTCCGTGTGCTTGGTGAGGGGCCCTTAGGGTGGCACAATTCATGCTGCCGCCCTTAGGGACACTCTTTAGTACCTCAGGCCATAGGTACCAGGGTACCATTTACTAGGGACTTTCAGAGGGGGGGTACTAAAGCTATTGCCAATTGGGGGAAACAAATTCAGAGTTTTGAGAAAGAGATCTGGCTCTGGGGGCCTGGTGAGCAGGAACCCAGTGCACTTCCAGTCGAAATCACATCAAATACCAAGCAAACATTGGGGGTTGACCATGTCGAAAAGGGCACATTTCTGCAGAGGTCGCTCAAGATTACAAGATCTCAGTGGCCATTTTGAACTCAAACACTATAAAAGGCACACCAAGTGCCATGGCTTGCTTAGCAACCAATTTAACTAGGAAGAAGTCACCAGCGATCGATCCAAGAACTTACCTGCACAACGATCGAGGGTTCCAGATTTCTGTTGAAAATCCATTCCCGCATGCCACAACTGCACTTCACACGTGACCTGAAAGAAAAAAGACAAGCTGCAAACATACAATAAATGCCTAACCATTTGATTGAGTGACATTTGAAAATAGACAAATAGGTTAGAATTACAAAGACCAAGAAGTAATGTGATTTAGCAAACGTTTGAAAAACTTTGTATTTAGAGCTTGCAAGCAGAGGGTCAAGATGATTTAATGAGTGTTTAAGAAATCATTATTAGACATTGTTTAAGAACAATTTAGACAATAACTTGAGTCAATTATTGCAAGACAAGACATTCAAGAAAACCCTTGGAAGGAACCTTTTAGTTCAAGAAGAGGTAAGAATTGGGAAAAGGTATGATTATGAAAGAAACAGTATAGAAATTCACTGTAGCTTTGAGAATTGATAATGTTAATACATGTGCTTAACTGTTACAGAAAAACAAGAGGTCACTCCAAGGCCAAAAAGCCTAAAACAGCAGTTGTAAGGAGTTGAACATATGTGAAGCAACACCACAAACTCTTCCAGTGTAAGGCAACATGACCCAGGCTCTCTCTTGTCTTCTCTTATATCCAATTTTCCCCTTTTCCTTGGTGCTATCTTGGATCAAGTGTGAGATGCAAACAAAAAACAAGAGAATGGCCTCTTTTACAGCAAGATATTGGATCCCTGTTGAAACCCTAAAAAGTCCATTTGCTTTAAAGAAGCTACATAAGATTCATGTGGCATGCTTCATTTTTGAGACCTCATCTGGTCATCTATTACTCCCAGATGGGTTCAACCCTTATCCTGTGATCTGTGGGTAGGAGAGCACTTTGATTTTTTGTTTTTTATACTTTTGGGATCCTAATTCACAATTAATATGGTCTCATAATACCTTTAATGTTCTTTAATATCTAGGGGCATCCATGGCCCACCCCATCCACTTTGGGCATTTTTAAGATGGCAAAGGTAAGACCACACTAAACTTGGGCTGTGAGCGCTGGGGTTGTGTGTGTGGGGAGTGTACTATGGTAATCATTGTGCCCTCCCATATCTAATACCAAAATCCAGTTTGAAGAAGCCACTGTACCTCCAATAAATCTAGAGACAGAAGTCTTGAAGTCTGGTAAACAAAATCGGGATTTTCCAGCTACCAGACAGTGGATACATAAAAATTGTCTTGGCATCCTGTTCTGTGCCTTTTAAGTATGCCCTCAGTGTTATATGACTCAGCAGACCTTTCAAGCAGGATTTGATACTCCAGCAGTATGTGACACTGTAATGCCAAAAAGGATGCTCACAGCTCCCACCTTGCATATTATGGGACGTTCAGAGTCATCTCTGCCCATTCAGGACAGCCTATTGTTTGCTACTGGGATGCATTTCACACCTTTTCAATTGTTAATCAGTGAATGAAAGAAGTTTGACAGCAAATGCAAATTAGTCTTCTGGAAATTAAGGCAGGGAAAAGGTAACTTTTTAAAAGTTACTTTTCCCTAATATTTATAAAAAATGCAGCTTCACTTTTGAATTAGATTTTCTATTTTGTAGCTTCATATATTTATTTCTCACAGTATTTTATGTATAATCTGTCATTATAGTCACAATATCACAATTCTCTTTTATAAAATTTCCATAAATTCAATTACAGTTTCATAATCAAATAATATTTATCAATTCACAAAACAAGCATTCCCATCTTTCCTCTAATATGTTCACTGTTAGGTTGTCGAATGCCAGAATAACCAGCACATGTTTCGGGACACTTGCCGCTTTTTCAAGACCAAAATTGAAATTAGTTTCCTCTCTCAGGTGACTAGCTTTTGTTTGTTCTGAAGATTCGTGATGCCTACTCGATAATGTTACCATTCAAAGATTTCATACAATTTCCGGTTGGATTGTCAATAATGATTCTTTTATAGTTTCCAAACAGGCTTGTATTTGCCTCCCTTGTGTGGTACCATTAATCTAAGTTGTCCTAAACATATGCTTATCGAGATATTATCGTCTCCTTAGCACCAAATTTAAACCTACATCGGTATGAAAGTTAGAGGAAGAATTGAGAGTGACCACAATCCACTAATAGCTAAATTGTCCTTCCCTGTTAGTAAATCTTACAGGCAGCAAACACAGTGCTACCCAGAGTCTGACATCCTGGTCGTCAAATCAAACAGGAAAAATGTTGCCTGGAAAAGCAAGTCGTATAAGCAATGTAGTCCAGGAAGCAAGCAATAACTGGAACCACGAATGCCTAGAATTAGTAAAAACAAAAGCAACAACGGGCAGAGTTGCAGTTTGAACCCTGGAGACTCCTAATTACACTTAAGCACTGTAAAGGTTTGCCATATGCAGTGGATACGCATGAGACGTTAGAAATAGAGTGGTTTGATGCAGATTGCATAGAGTACAAATGTGCTCTATCAAATGCCTTGAGGAACAGGCATAGCAATTTGGAGGGAGAGGAGCATCTAAAAAATCTGAAACAAGCTTATAAAAGCTTGATGAAGTGCTAGGAGGGCAGGTCCACCTTAAAGCCTGGGAAGCTTTCAACATGTTACTCAAGGATTAAAACCCAAGAACATTCTGACAATTGGTTAGATGGAGCTGTGAGGGGCCCTCAACTAACCTTCAGACAGGAATCAGCTGCATGGACCAAGCATTTCTCTATGTATCAGATGGCCCCCATCCCTGTCCCATTATAGAGGTGGTCAATACAACCCATGGTACAGGTGGCCACTCCAGCAAGGACCAGGTCAAGACTCCAGCCCCGACGGCGTCCCAGAACCTACCCCAGAGCTCACAGAAGTAGTCGTCCACACGGCCATATTTAGTCAAAAAACCCTAAAAGCGCAAGGTCCGTACAGAGTTCCTTCAGACATCTATTTTTACAATATGTCACTTTGAACCTTTGTCCTGAAACTAGTATACAATGCAATCTGGGAACAGGAGGGAGTTTCTGCCTACTGGAGAACAGCCATCATCATTCCACTACACAAGAAAGGACCTTGATCTTGCAAATTACCACCCAATTTTCCTGCTGAATGGAACACAAAAATTGACAGCAAACTATTTCTTACTCGCATAGAGGCTTGGACCGAAGACAAGAAGATCCTCTCTCATCGGCAAGTAAAATTCAGGATAAGCCAAGGCACTATTGACCAAGCAAATAGAGTATATTTAATCTGCTCTTCCTGAAAAAAGAACGTTATTCATGGGCTTCATAGACCTAGAGACAGTCTTTGATTAGGATGATAGAACGCTTCTATGGCACATGCTGAAAGAGCAAGGTCTGTCGGTAAAAACCTTGCAGCGCCCTTTTAAAGCTTCAAAGAGGATACACGTGATGGGTGCTGGCAGGGGATAGGTGCTGGCAGGGCCGAGAGGGCCCTGGGGTTCCTCACGCACTCATAAAAAAAAAAAGAATAATCACTGCTCATTTATTATTCACTGCTCCTAGGAAGGCAGGGGCACCACCAAGCATTTTTTAATGCTGCAGGGAGTGTAGCAGCGTCCCCCACCCCCCAACGACATAAAAAAAAACAGTAAGTCTCCTGGGTCATTAAATCCATGAACCTAGGAGAACTTACTGTATTTTTTAAAAGCACTGATATGGAGCTCTGTGTTCTTCAGCTGGAGTGCAATGCCCTCTTGTGGTTGTTTTTATAATTGCATTCCATGGGTTGAAAAATATTAAAAGAAAGACTCGGAGACATGTATCTGAGTCTCTTTAAACATTTTTCAGCCCACGAAACGCAATCATAAAAACACTGTTAAAAGAAAGACTCACAGACATGTTGATTTCTTTTTTTATTAAAACTTTACTAAACATTTTATAATAATCACTATTGTTAGACATTGGATTGTGTGAATTTCTAAAATATACATTTGATTAAAAATATTAGTTATTTCTGGAGAAAGAGGACAGATGAGCTTTATATATATTGATATGCTCACCCCTCGATAAAGCCAGTAGGCCAGCTGTTTATATTTTGGTATTGTGACTCTTTGACAAAGTCAGTAAGTGGGCCTGAGTGAGGCCACGACCTGCCAGTCCAACCGCACGCTGCGCATGCCATAAAGCCATATGTTGCGTTGTATTGGCTGCCCACAGGGAGTTGGATGCAGGGCTTTCATAACTCCATTTAAGAGTAAAAAAAGAAGCCAAATTCATAATCCCAAACAATTGAGCTGAGAATCCACATTCCTGCCAACCTACACTCTACTACAAAGAGGGACCTAGATCATGTCTGTGCTCCACTCGGAAAGCTGATCATAGTAATCAAAAGCTGCAAGCAAGATGTAGATGAAGTGAACAAACAAATAAAAAGAATAATGCACTTTGGAGTAATGTCATACTGAATTTGAATGATGTTGGGATTACTCAAAGCACTATTGTCTCATCTCAGGGTGCATATAAACTTTAAAGAACTTAGACTTGGTTTATTCACTTACACTCTGGCATTACAGTATATGTTAGCAAAGGTTAGTAAAAATGCAGGTGGAATGGTAGGCTTGGAAGTAAGGTGGGTAAGGAGCCTGTGCATTTCTCCCTACCTGAAGAAGAACAAAGTTACTTTTATTGTGCCTTCATTATTCCTACTGCTAGGCTGTCTTTTAGTTAGTGATAAATATTGGTTAATACACCAACCTGTGGTGGATGCAAGAGTTCAGAGTACCAGCACTGGCAGTGCCAGGACAAAGAAAAACAAAACAGGGCTTCTAATCTAGAAAATGATTGTAAGCCTCCTGGTATTTGGGGAACCGGAGGGAAGGCTTCCATGAGCTTTCCCGACTAATTGATCATAAGACCTTCACCCAAGGGAATTCTGCTCACCCAGGATGCAAATCTCTTGCATTTACAGGTGGCTCATGAAGGGGAGTTTTGGGGTAGGTGACCTCAGACCTTGAAGACCGGGCCACCACCATCTCATTAAATTACACAATTGTTTAATAATCAAATTCAGATTTTACTCATTTCATCAAGGAACTAATATAGCACTGAAACAAACTCAATGATTTTTGGAAATAGAGCCCCCCCCCCTTTCCCAGAAGTTAAGCATTTGTCTTCCAGACCATAATTCTATGTCATGTATTAATTCAAATGCGATCTGAAAGTTAACAGAACAGTTGATTAAATAACGTAATTTATGTTGATTTTTATAAGGAGAATATATCTGCCCCGCAGCAATATAGGTGCATGAATTAGTGCAAGAAATTCAGTACACTTAATAGAATGCTATCTGTATTGCAAGCGACTTTAATGTTTCCCTTGATCCTCTTCCATGTAACAGCAACATCACTTAAATTGGTATAATTGAGTTAGGACCTCAGTCGAACTGAGGAATGATATTGGCCCGATTGATATTTAGAGATAAATAATTCCAACTAAGAACTACACCTATTATTCTCCCTACCACAATTTCACTTAAGGATTTATCATTTTCTATTTAACAATTACTTGGTCTAATTAGCAAGACTAAGGGCCCGATTCTGATGCGGGTTGGAAAAGCTTCCCGACCGAGGGCCTGATTCTGATGCGGTTAGGAAGGCCTCCTAACGGCATTTGCTCCTTCCAAATCGGATCGGGAACGTGTCTTCCCGACCGAGGGCCCAATTCTGATGCGGTTAGGAACAAATGTTCCCATTGAAGTCAATGGGAGTTCAACCAAATCGTATCTGGAAGCATCCGGATGCATCCTACTCCGCCGGTCGGACTTTCCCGATCCGAGTGGGTCGGACACCATTTCCCAACCGATTCGGTCGGGAAGCTTTTCCAACCCGCATCAGAATCGGCCCCTGAAAGTGTAGCTCTGCCAGTTCATGCTGCTATTTTGTTGGATATCAGCCTGAATCAAAATCTTGCAGATAATGTACAATTGACCCTTTAATTTTAATTAATGAAATGTTTGTATAAACATTACAAGAAAAGACAACTTCCTACTGGGAGACTGGAATTAGCTCTTTGAGGACATTAATATGATATTGGATGCTCTGAAAGTATTTGTACTTGGGAAAGTGTAACTGCCTACAGTAAAAAATAGAGAACTGGAAGGTCAAAAGCTAGAGATAGAGCTAAAATCTTGGAAGATAGACAAACAGGCCCCAGGGGTGTGTGTCAACCAGAACAATGTTATAAAAGCAAGATATAGGATGAATGTGTATTAAAAGAAAGCAAAACAAATGTATTTGGGACCAAACATTAATTTTTGATATAGGCAAGACACTGCGAAAGCCAGTGGTTTATATGTGTAAAAAAATGCAAATTAGAAAATGAATACAAAGTGTCAAGAAAGCAGAAGGTACCGTAATAATAACCACAAATAAGACAAATGAAAGCTTTGTCAAGTTCGGTAAATCACTGTGTAGTGTCCATTCTTTTGACCCTATTAAGGTAAGCAGATTTGAAAAAACATCTTCAAGTTGACATTTAATTTATAACCCTAAAATAACAGGCCTCTGTACATTCTTTCGGAAACCAAAAGAAGCCAAAAGACATGCTGTATGAATTTATCAGAAATATTGTGAAAATTCTAGCATATGTTTTTAAGAGGAATATTGGGAGTAGATATTTCCAGAATACCCTAAAGAATGTGAACCCCAAAGAGCAAAATATGTTTAATGGTGTGTAACTACAGACGTAGGCCTCTAATAAATGTGGACTATACAATATTAATCAAAATATGGGTGGTTGGAATCTGAGATACAGTCAGGTTTCATTTAAAAAAGATTTGGGAGAGATGACATAAGTATTTGAAGTCAAGGGAATGTGATGTTGCATATGTTACCTATTACAAATGCCGAAATGGCACTCAAGAGCTTAGCATGTCATCTTCTTTTGTTAACTCAACAGCACATGAACACTAGTATGGTCTTCAGATGGGATATGAAAGTATTCTACACCAATAGATCAATGATGGTTTGAACAAATCGTCTTCTGTATGATTCAATTATGGTCTCCAAGGGTACAAAGCAAGGATGTCTGCTCTCGCCTTTGATTTCTACATTGGCAATCAAAGTTTTGGCGATTGTGGTTAGAGTACAAAGCTCAATCACAAGAATTAAAGTTGGTCACCTTCAATAGTTAAGTCTCCTGTTATATACAGATTTCATTATTTTGACTTAAATCTTACAGCTAGGTTACCTCCATTTTTTAAACTGATGAACTTGTTCTGTGAAGTGCCTGACTACCCAATTAACTGACAAAAGTCCAGAATTTCAAATCTCTCTAAGAATATGATCAAAAGCCAATATATTCACTACAATCAGATATGCAAAGCAGAATTTTGTAAAGTACATGAGATTTAACATACAAACAGATGAGTAAATACTTACTGAAAGATAATCCTAGTTCTCTTTCAGGGGAATCTTCTTTGAAATTATGAGCCCAGAATAGTCCCACCAACACTAGGGATCTCAGAGCACTTTTTATAAGGTACATATGGGATTTCCACTTCTCATTAGAAAGGCACATTTACAAATTAAAATTACATTTTGGATGTGATTTCATTATTCTTAAACCCCATAAAGTCAACAGTGAAAGTAGTTGACAAATAATCCCTTTCACAACGCTTTTTTGTTTTACGAAAAATTAAGACACAAACCAGGATAATGTAGCAAGGTGCCTGTAGAAGCCTGGAAAAATGACACTGCACCTTCAAGGAGTCCCATTCAAGTAGCAACACATCTTGCCCAGTCAATGGCAGTTTTCACTTCTGTTCAATGGAGACACAGGATACTGCTCAGGAACCAATCACATTCCTTTTTCCACTCATGTTGAGGGAGGGTTGTTTAAGAATTCAATGGAGATTCCCCATGAGAACTAGGATTACAGATATGTAACTATTCCTTATCCTTCACACGATCTCCATCGACAATCATAAGCACTGAATAGAGTAGCCAACCCACCCCTAATAACTGGGGTGAAAAGAATGAAAAAGTATGCCTTATCCAAAGAGGTTCCTTAAGAGAGGCTTCACCTACTTGGGTACCCGTCGTACAGTCTGTGTCAAGACAGTTATGTCTTGTGAACGTATGCACAGACCTCCAAGGGGCTGCTTTACAAAATGTTTGTGCTAGGGCCATTCCTCAATAAAGTAGTAGCTGCAGTCCTGCCTCTAGTATGGTGTGCTCTTGATGTATCAAAGTCTTGTTATCTATTTAATAACATAACAAAATGGAAGAGAAATCAATCCACAGATAGACTGCTTTGAGGTGGTGAAAACTGTCCAAACATCCCGTAGTTGACAAACAAGTGTTTTGTTTTTCTGACTTCCTTGGTTTTTTCTCAATAAAATTTTTAGTACTCACCTAACGTCTGGCCTATGGAGGGATCTTCTAGCTGGAGAAATCCGACTCTGGAAAAAAGTTGGTAAGGAAATGGATTGGGTAACAAGAAAGTCAAAGACTACCTTGGGAAGCAACCCTGGATATTTCCACCTTACTCTTACGGAAAATGGCATATGGTTCATAGTAACCCAGGGCTTGGATTTCACTAACTGTGCATGCTGTAGTAACATGAACCATGACAGGAAAATGTACATCTCTCATGGTGAGGAAGGTATGCTAGCTGGGAAAGCACTTTTTAATACCCTCTAGAAAGTCCTTGATGACTGGGACTCTGAGAAAAGAAGGTTTGTGAATGTGATTTTCTACATCAGCAGCAAGATCTACCTTACAGACTGATTATTATAGCCCAACCTGGCCATACAGAGAAGGCACTTCCTTAAGTATGGCTTCTTCTTGACACTTGTTAGTTTCAATGTTCTTCTGTAATAAGAAAAAACAAAACCTTTTACATCTGAAGACATAAGAAGCTTTGGTGGATAGCCCCTTGACTTCTTTTAAAATGTCCTTACAGTCTCGAGGAAGGGTCAAATGTCTATAGTGTACAAGTTTTAGAGCCAACCTGCCATGTTCTAAGGTGGTATGATAGGATACCCGAACCTCTGAAGGGTATCCTGTCTGCATGGCAGCTTTCTGCATGGGCATTCTGACAGGTGAAGGAGATTGATGAATCTCCACTGCTGGGGATTCTCCAGTGCTAAGAGGGTCATTAGGTTTAGGTCTATGTCAGCTTAATAATGAACACAAGCATCAAGGCAGTCAGTGGGAACTTCCTTGTAAAATTCATCACAATGGCATCACCTTAATGCTTGGCTGGTAATTCTGGACGCAGAGTCTCCATTTTTTGTTGCCTACATTGGCAAAGAGGTCTAATTGCAGGAAGCTCCATGCGCATAAGACATGTTGCACATTATAGAGTTGTTTAGAATTAACGTGTGATTTTCTTGAAAGATCCTAGCAATTAGGTTGCGTCTGCATTTTTAATACCTTGTAAACGTACTACAATTATCTGAAGGGTTCTGGCTGTGAGCCACTTCCAGATAAACTTTTACTACTGAAACAATATGCTGGAACACGCTCTCAGTTGCTTGCTCAGAAAATACACATATTGTCAGTCCGAATAAGCAGAGAGTTTGGCCTGAAATCTGTGGGAAGATTTGTGAGCAAAGGACACCGCTCTGAGCTCCAGAAGATTGATATGATAGGTCATCTCTTTGTGAGACCAAGTCACCTTTATCTGAAGGTGATCTATATGTGCTTCACAGCCCCTAAAGAGGCATCTGTTATGGCTGTCTGTATTAGAACATCTTAATGGAAATGTACGTTGTGTAGAAGAATTTCTGAATGGCACCACCAGAGGAGAGACTAGGCTGCAGCTAGATTGAGAGCAAACTTGTCTTCACATCCGCCAAAGTACTGGCACCACTGCTCCTCCAGTCACTGTTGCAAAGGTTTGATAAGAAGGCATGCATTTGGGAGTAATCAATACTAGCAGGGATAACATTTGCCATGCTGTTGAATTCTTGTCTTTAGAAGATTGTGATGCTTCAGATAGATAACAAATGGTCTCTCTTCCATAGGCTCCAATTTTGTTTCTCGGGTGTCAAAGACCGCTTGCAGTGTGTGGATGGATTGTAACAGAAACAATGTTGACTTTTTGTGATTGACATTTAGGCTCAGGCAAGTGGGCAAGAGACACTGCTACTTGGCGCTCCCGAAGCACTTAAGAGGTTGAGGCTTTGATATACCAGTGGTCGAGATAGACTGCCATCATTCCCATGGACGTTGAAAAAGTCCTTAGTGCAGACTTGAGGCTTAATGAAAGCATCTTGGATTGGTTGTCCTACCAGGAATCCCAAGAAGACCAATGCTTCTCTGCAATAAGGATATGGAAATAGCAATGGCACACATTTAATCTCTACGAAATTGAGAGAAAATCTCATGACATGAATTTCTCTTTTAGTATCCATTTGTTCTTAATCTTGAGTTGAGAATGGCTTGAATTCAGGATTGGGTCCCTCCTATGTTTCCTACTAGAAATAACCTGCACTAAATTACCTTTCCTTTTTTCCAAAAGGAGGGACATTTACCATTGCTTAATTGTGAAAAATTATGATTCACCTCCTGCTGCAGCTTGGTTGATGGTGCTTTGCTGATTTCTTTGGAGGTATTGGGTGGATTTTGAGAGCTTAGCCACTCTTAGTTGAGTGGAGATGCTTTCCCCACCGGAGTGAATACTGGGAGTGTGGGAATCACGGTTTGCCTTCTATGGAGCCTAAGTATACTGCAGACTGCCTTTGGTTTTTTATGGATGCCTCTATTGCTGGTCTGACTGCCTCTCCATATGGTTTTACCGCTGAGGGGTTTGACCAGTCTATAGACAGTAGCATCATTCATAAAGACGTTACTTGTTTCTTGTGTTCTTTTATCTTCTTCAAACCAATCACTGTTAGTGTCTCTATTGGGGCTCCATGCATTGTATTTATTCATCCCCATATAAGCCAAAGAACTATTGTTTGAGAAAGGAAGATTATGGATCCTTTATTGAGCCTATGGTATGAGACCGATCTGTCAGAGCCATGAAGAATGCCTCACTGCATGGCCATGACAGTGATCATATACATTCAGATGGAAAGCATCAGCAGCAAAGCAGCTCTTATATGATATGATTTGAGACCATCAAGAATACTTTTAGGATCTCTTTAAAGTTTTCCTGACTCTCAAAAGACAAGTTTTCAATGAAGCATTACAGAGAGTACCATGGGGAACTAGGAACACCTACCCACCAAAACAGTGCCTTCATTTTCCGATTGTCAAGATTTTCTGCCAGCAGGAATGAAGTCTAGACCACTGTTTGGACCACAATCTAAGAGGAGAATGGCACAGGATATGTTGTCCCCAGTTAGAAGGGGTGGTTATTGGGGCCTGGTGGAAGAATTAAAACTTGAGTACTCTGAGTCAGAGGTAGCTGGAAGCCTTTTGGACTTGATTTTGCAGATCCAATCAGCTGACAGGCGAAATGATCCAGATAACTGTATGATGTGAAATAGTTTTGATTTACACATTCTTGATGTTGAATTCTGTCTTGACTGTGAACCTGCCCTCAATGGTGAGCATGTTGCCACTGTTATTGCTTTAGACTTAATAGACTTCGATACTGACAAGAAGTCGTCCTGTTTTCTGTGATGTAGTCTTCTTGGATCTCCCCCAAAGGAATCCTCAGAGAGGTTACTAGAGCTTTTTGTAGCCTCTTCTCTCTCTTCAGATCTTTCTGAAAGTGATTCCTAGTGAATATGTTCATCCTCTTGGAGCCAGATCTTCTCACTGTCTTTAAAAGTACTGTTTGAAAACTTCATGCAGTGGCAGCATTACTTAGGCATTCCTCAGGAAGATGGTCATATGGCAGACACACTGCACATTTCATGAAGATCCAACTAAGGCATTTTTCTGCTACCAGAGGGGCCCTTCATCAAAAGGAATGGATTTTTTTGTAAGAAAAAACAGTTTATCTGATACAAAATGCTAAACACGCCCTAATCATTACAAGACGTTAAAAGCCTTTAATGATGGCTTGGAAAGATTATAAAGCAGAAATAGCGCAGAAAAGGTGAGCTCAGTGTGCCACAATGCTGTTGTCAGGAGCTGGAAAAGAACTGGAACAAATGCCTACTTTCACTGGTAATGTTTTGGGGTTTAAATTGGCTAGTTTCTTAAATAAAATAAAGTTAATTAAATTTGTCGTAAGGAGCCTTTAGATGAGCTCCCAAAAATATACCTTAAATTTGTAAAATCGACTGTCTGATAAAAAGTGGAAATGTGATATATTTTATAAAAAGTGCTTTGAGATCCCTATTGCAGGCTGGAGCATCAAAAGACATCACCGGAAGAAGAATTATATGAACTTGGACTCACCTGTTGACTAAAACAGCCAGTGACTGTGGAATGTGGGTTAAGTTGAATTTGGGGTAAAATTTATACAATAACAATGATCACCCTCCTCTTAGGTCTTTCAAATGATGCCACTGAAATGTGCTACAGCACACATTTAACACTTTATTGAAGACTACATATTAGCACATTAAAGGCGTCGGATTCCCAATGACTGAGAATACTTCCAACCTTTCATGTTGAAACAAATTAAAGCACAGTAAATCTTCCAGAAAAGGAAATCGTCATCTTGGTCTCTCGAGAACATCTTACGGTAGATACTCAACTGCTGTTTAGTTATTATTGATTAAAACTGCAAGGCAACACTATAGGAAACATGCTAAGAACAGAAACTATAAAATAGACTTGCAACTAGGTGAATCCCAATAGAACTACCTTTGAAGATGCACAGTAAAACATTCAAAGGGAAAACTGGTATAAGTCTCTCATACTTTCCATAGATCAAGTGGGAAAGCATGGGCAGCAGAGATCATTGTAAGGCTTGAAGAACAAGTTGCTTACCTTCAGTAACGCTTTTTCTGGTTGATACTCTATATAACTGCAGATTCCTCACCTTTAGAATATTCCCCAGGAGCAAAACTGGATGTGGAAGCTCTGCACTGGCCTCATACCACATATAAGCACCACCTCTGCATGCTGATGTCAGTTTATTGATTGACTCTTTGCGTGCCCTCAGGCGCAGAGCACAACACTATTGTCGGTAGCAGTATGCAGATCTCAAACCTGGGACTTTTTTAGATGGTAAAATGAGGCCCCTCCAAAGAACGAGAAGGCGGGAGGGAGGTGAGGAATCTGAGGTTAGATAGAGTATCAGCCAGAAAGACCATTACCAAAAGTAAGTAACTTATTCTGCTGATGGATACTTCTAACCGCAGATACCTCACCTTTAGAATACATACCTAAGCAGTAGCTGCCAAAGGTGAAGGGTTTGTAGAGTGTCAGTCAAAATATTGTTTATTTAAGCAACAAGCTCCTTAAACATTAAAACAAAATACATAATCCCAGTTACAAATACAGATAATGCCAAGCTGCAATATTCATTCACACATCATCTAAAATGAAATGTATACAGACAATAAAATACAGAATCTTTAAAAGAATATTAAAACGTATCGATACTCAATGTGCACAATCAAGGTACAATGTCTTTTAAAACCTTTAAAAATCTTGCCAAGGCACAAGCTACAAATAAGAATTGCATTTGAGATAGAAATCTCCATGCAGCCAATCGTGATCTTATGGTATACTTTATAACAATTGGTTTGAAAAATTTCCAACATGCCAATACAAAGTAACAACAGTCCAGTAAAACATGTATTCTTGTGCAATGCATCTGCAACCCGCAACGGCAAATCCTGTGGTGTGGATTCAGATCAAAAAGTCTTACAGGACCGAGCTGGCAAAATGTCCTTTCCATCGGACCTTTTTGTCAAGGCAATACCGTTTCATGAACGTGTGCACCAGCATCCACATTACAGCCTGGCAGAATTCAAGGACTGTCATGTGGTTCAGTTATGCCCATGGAGAAACGCTGCCATTTTAACAGGCACACGTTTTCCTAAATTGCCTTCTCTTTCACACGATGACGTGTTGACACACATTTGCATGCGTGACAGTGCAGGATTAGTTTTCATCAAACTACATTTGCTTACAAATTCCGGTTTGTAAGGACACTATCATGACACCTTCAACATCTCATACAAGGTTTGAACATACATTGTGCAAATATGATTGTTTGTTATTCATCCACAAGGTGAGACAGCTATCAATAGATCAGAAACAATGGCGGCCTTACTAAGGTCTCGGCTCGGGAAGAAGGATGCTTTTTGTTATAAATAAACAAGCATTTCAACCTCAGCCCAGCTTCTTGCTGATCCCTCTACGAGGATTGATGTCCAACTTGTGACCAAGACCTACATACTTTCTCTTCAGGTAACAGCAGTTGGATCATCCAACAGCGGCGACCAGCACAGGTAAGCGCAGTGAGGCAGTGGGCAGGGCACGGCAGGGGGGGAAGCCAACAGATGATGGAATAGGTATTATTTATTCAATTATGCCTATTCCGTTGTCTGTCGACTTCCCCTCCTCCCACCCCGCCCCACCCCACTGCGTTCACCTGTGCCGGCCACCGCTGTCATCCAATAGGGGATTCTTGGCAGAACACACACACCCTAGGTTAGGGAACTCATAGTTGGAGTACGATATATATATATATTGTTTCATATGCTTGCATATATACATTGTTTTAGTAAGATGGTAGAACTATTTATTTTGTTCACTATACTGCTAATTACTTTTATCTGCTTCTGTCTATTGATCATTGCAGCACATATATTCTATACAAGAATCACAATGGTTCAATAAATATTGAAAACGCCCCTCTGTGTATTCTTTGTATATTTCTCAGAGAGACAGCACAAGTGACTGAGTGAAAGGGCTCTTGGTCTGTTACCACGAATCCAGGGGGGAGTCAGGGTTGTCATGTTCTGTGGTTGCCAAAACCATTTGCTGCCTGTCTAGGTTTCGGGGTGCTTATGGTGGCACTGTGAACTAGCTGGTCTATAGGACAACATATCCTGCGGGGGTGCTCGGAATCAGTCTGGCACAATCCCAACGCTTATGTTGCCCAACAAACGTGCAGTTCCTACTAAAAAGTGTAAACTGCACGACAGGACAGGTACTCCATGTACCAAAGCAGTTGTAGCAACCTTAGCCCTGGTGAAAAGGGCTCTCAGTCATTCTGGAGGCTGCTTTTTTGGGCCAGCGCATAGTAGATTTTAAAGCAGAGGAACATTCATCTTGACCGAGTTCTCTTCTGCACAGGTTTCGATCCACCCGTTGGTCCTTGGTATGATTGATATTAAAGCTTAAACCCCTAGTAGGGTCCAACGGATGGAGCTTCTAGTCCACATTCGTGGGGAGGGGCAAAGAACACTGGGAGATTGATGGACTGCCCAAAGTGTGGAGTCACAACTTTAAGCAAGAATGCCACTTGAGTCCTCAGCACCAGTTTGTGAAGAAACAAGGTAGTATAGGGTGATTGCACTGAGAGTGCCTGAAGTTTATTCATGTGCCGCAATTAGGAAAACAGGCTTTAAGGTCAGAAGATGCAATTAGCAGCTGTGCATCTGCTCAAAGGGCGTACACATGAGAAACATCAAGACCAAGTTAAGATCCCACTGTGATATTACAAACAGTTTGGGAAGCTACAAAATTGCATCAGGTGACTTAATTAAGGATGTTTGGCCCGGTAAATGTAAAAAGGCGAAAGAGTTGACAAAAAGCCTTCAATAGTGCACACTGCAAGGCCTTGCTGGGCCAAACACAAAATGAACAGGACATCCAACAGTTTGGCTTGCAAGGGGTCTGTCTTGCGGACTCCACACCAGGTCACAAATTTATGAAACACCTGGCATTAGATGGATTTCATGGAAAGACACCTGGCAACAAGGATGACATCCATCACTTCATCCAGCAGATCAAATGTAGTTATCTGCCGGCACTCAATCTCCATACATGAAGGTGTAGATTGCACATGCTCTGCTGCAACAGGAGAGACTCTTGAAGTGAGAGCCTGATCACAGGGCAGATTCCCATGCCCAGAAGATCCAGGTATTACATTCTCATGGCCCAATCTGGAGCCACTAGGATGACTTGCGCCCAGTTGTTCCTGTTCTTATTCAGAAGGCTTACTGGCATCCCAGGTTCCATTCCAACCAAAATGCACCTCCTAATGAGTCTCTTTGCAGAAACTCCAATGCACAAAGCCTTTGACGGTGCATGTTCTCAACAGTGTTGAAAAGATGTAGCTAGGATTCCTCTTGCTGTCAGAAGAAGCCCTCTGCCAACCTGAGAAACTTCACGCGATTCATGATCCGTCAGGCACGAGTGACTCAGCTTGTCTGCTCTGGGACTCAAGGATCCTGCCAGGTGGATTGCAATCAGTAAAATAACCTTATGCTCCAGCCAGCGCTAAGGTACAGAGCCTCCTGGCACAGGACCCAGGACCCCACTTCACCCTGCTTCTTGCAGTACCACATGGAGATACTGTTGTCTGTAAGAACCTGCACCAGCCTCTTTTTGATGGACTGCAGGAAAGCCTTCAATGTCAAATTAATGGCTCACATCTCCACTAGCGTGTTACGAAGCAGGGTTTTTGCCGGAGAGCAGAGTCCTCTGCTCTCCACATTCCCCAGATGACCGTTACAACCCATTAGTGACGCATCCATCACCACTGTCAGGTCTGGGTTGGGAAGGGAAGAGGGGCCATCTGCTGGACCAATTGTGCTTGAGTAGCCACTACTGTCGATTGAGGGATATCCCATCATAAATTAGAATGGAATCAGTAGGATTTTGCAGTGCTGGACCCACTGGGACGTCCCCATTGCAGAGCCCGTATGGGCCACCTGGCAGAGTTGACCACCAATTGCAGGAGGCTAAAAACCCTCAGGACCGAAGCTGAAACTTTGGGATCATAGCCCCAATGTCCCGGACTTACTGTGGTGGAGAGAAGGCCTTGAATTACAGTGTGTCCAGGATAGTTCCAATGAATGACAACCTCAATGAAGGAGCCAGGTGCTTTTTCAGCTTGTTGATCAAGTGTCCCAATGATGTCAAGAGGTACGTTGTCATCTGGACTTAGTCCAAAACAGACTGTGGTGAGTCAGCCTTTAACAGCCAACTGAGGAAGAATGATATCTCCAACCTCCAAAGATGTGTTGTGAGCGCCAACCTCATTGTGAAAGCAAGAGGTGTATTGGTGAGGCCAAAGGGGCACACCATGAACTGGAAATGTACCTGGCTGACTTTGAACTGAAGGGGACTCCTGTGGGATCACAGGACGTTTATAAGAAAATATGCATCCTGAAGGTCGAAGAACACCATCCAATATTCTAGGTCCAGTGTTGTGAAGATCTGGGTCAACGTGAGCAGTTGGAAATTGTCCTTCTGCGATGAGGCATTCAGAGGTCGAAGGTCCAGTACAGGTCAGAGGGCTCCTTCCTTTTTTTGGCACAAGGATATAACAAGAGCAACATGTATCTAAGGAGCAAACAGACTGCCTGTATGTATAGATACATGTATTTTTATATAATGAAATTTACAATAAATAATTTATATATCTTTTGATACAAAATGTTTTTCTTCCTCTGGACGAAGTTATTTATGATTTTCTTTATGTTTGATTAGAAAATACTTCTTGTGCGATAGATATACACACATTAAGGCTCAGTGGATGACGTTGTAAGCATCCTTTAAGTACGGCGAGATATTCCGCCAACTAATCTCTTACAGGCAGTCTGTTTGCTCCTTAGATACATGTTGTTGTTTCCCTGATTTTCTGCCTATACATTCTGTACCCAGGGGTCCTCTTTTTTGATCTAGTTATAACAAGAGTAACAACTCTCTCTTTTCGAATCCGGAACCATCTCAATAGCACCCTAGAAGAGCAACACTCGTATCTTCTGTAGCAAAATGGAGAGGTGCTTCTGTGAAAGTCAGTTGGATGTGGGGGGATGTGGTGGAGCAAATAGAAAGGCTAGGGCATAAACATGCTGAATAATCTGTATGACCCATCGGATGTGATGGATTACCATCCTGGAGGAAAAATTGAATTCTGCCCCCCACAGGATGTGTATGAGCTGCTATAGGCAAACTAAAGTGGCTTAGAGCCAGTTGCTGCAGGTGATGGGGACTGGGAGGACGGGTGCCACTGCTGGCCTGCGCAGTGCCTTCTAGACCCTCGACCCTAGCCTTGAAAAGACTGAGGCGACTGCGGTGGTCGGGGCAACTAACGATGTATGCCCACCCCATGGAGCAGCCCCTATATTTTCAAAGCTGATGTGGGAACAGCTTCACAGGGGTCAGCACTCCCGGAGAGAGTATGCTGTACCTAGAATTAAAATGCTCAAGGGCAGATTTAGATTTTTTCCCCAAAAGGCATGAGCCATCAAAAGGCATATCGATGACAGAAGCCTGCAACTGTCCAGAAAACAGATTAAGCAATTTTTCCAAAAGGCATGAGCCATCAAAGTTCACATCCATGACAGAAATCTGAAAATTCTCCAGAAAATCCCATGGAACGCATCCATGTGCCATCTGCCCTCCCCAAACAGTCGGTAGTAGCTAGGCATAATTAACATACTTGACTTCATTTTATCTATTATTGATTGTTTACGCCACAGAGGCCCTAAGGTCTTCTATAACTACCAGCAAGATCTTGCTGGCTATGTCCCATCGGGCATGTCGATAGCAGCCCACTAAACAGACTGCATTGACTGATCTTAGTGCCAGACTGGCCAAAGAGAGCATTTGTTTCCCAAAAGGCTCCCTATCCAGATGAGTGCTAGGGACAGAACTGTGGTTACCTTACTGTTTGATGCCTACTGGAGAAGAATGCTTAGTGAGAAAATCGGGGTCGGCAGGTAGCGGCCTGCAACGCCTGACCAACTGCCTATTCACTGACAGCCAAGAACATTTTTTTGACTAAGTGCCCATTAATGTACCTGTAAGGACCTAGTGGAAGGGTTCAGATATGGAAAGCCCTGGGTATTTAATTTCCTTTAGAACATTGGTTTTGGTCTCAACAGAGGGGAACTGTAGATCCAGGACCTAAGCTAACTGTCAGACAACAGCATATGACACATTCTCTTCAGTAGGTGGCCCACATGGTGAGCCAACACTAGAACATGGGAGATATCAAGCTCACTGGCCTCTTGTATATTTGTATTGAAATTGTCCTCATTATAATGAGGGGGAAGATCACCATCATCATCACCCTCTGATGGTGTATCTTGTTGAGAATCCGAGCCAAAAAGATAATCGACCCTGTGCTGGGGTGTCTTCCCTTGTATTGGTGCAGAATCATGATGCCTGACCATTTGTGCTTTAGTAATTTCGTAGTGCAACACTATTTAACATCGGGCTGAATTTGGTTCGGGGTCGGACATCTGGATGAGAAATGGATCTTCTTCCAGCACTGGTGGCGGGCTGACAGGTGTAGATGCCAGAGTAGGTGTCTGTACCGAAATCAGCACTGGACCTGGAACGGGTTTCATGAGTCAGTCGGCACTGGGAAAGGCCTCTCCAGCTGTCATGAATCTAGCCAGTTTGGGACAATCTGTCGGGGACAATAACTGAGTTCATGACTAGTCAAGGTAGTGGAGGTGCTTGCTCCATGTAGGGACAAAGGCCTTCTAAACAAGGGGTTAAATATAAACAAGAGAGTACCTGAAAGTTGGGAGAAAAGCAGGACAGAAGCATGTTGGAACAAGTAGTGAATAGGAAACTGGAAGTCTACAATAGAAGCTATGTAATTAACATTAGGACGAACAAAAGGAAAGTAAAAACAGGGAAACGATAGACCAGGGGTCTCCAACCTCTTCTGTAGTGAGAGCTACGTCTGATGAGTGAAAATTATTGTGAGCTACTGAAGGCTAAGCAACGCGAGTATTATCAGACACCCTGACGTCCATCTTCATCGACTTCAAGCCTAACGTCAATAGAGCTAGATACTATGGTTTGAACAAAATACTTTGACTAGGGGCACTATGACAGGGCTGCCATGTGAGTCAATGAGTGTGTGGTCTTTGGGGATGTATGAACATGTGCATGTATAAATGGGACATATGTGTATGGGTGACTGAGGGCCTATGTCGTATGCACTTGTGGCACAGAACATACCGTTAGCCATATCTGCACTGTTACATGTATAACACAAACATACAGCCATTATTTTAAATGGGAGGAATTTAAAGTGCAGAAAAATGTTCATAATATCGAACATTTTTCTCTACTTTAAATTACACCCATTTAAAAAATAAAATAAAAAAAACTATTTCTCAGTTATAAATATGGAACAGTGTCTTCTGGTCACTTGAAGCAAGAGGCCTGCTGTTTGTAAATGGGACACTTTGAAATGGGAGAAAATTAAAATGAAGAGTTAACTTAATCATCAAGGTAACTTTTCATTTTAATTTTCTCCTATTTAAAAGCATTCAGAAACATCATTTTGTTCTCAAAGTCCAATATTGAGTTGACAAGGACTTTTATTTAACAGTTAAATACCTCAGTGCTTCTTCAACTCTGCCCTGGGTCATAAATCTGACTGAGCCCTGCTCATGATCAGGCCCTGCTAACTGCAGCCTGATTATAATATTGTAAAATAAACACAGTCTTCCTTAACCTTTAAAAGGAAAATGTGACCCTGTGCTTATTTAAAAAAAGGAGCTGAAGGGTGTGAGCTACTCTGAAGGGGTCTGTGAGCTACTAGTAGTTCTTGATCGACTGATTGGAAACACCTGCGATAGACAAACTGAATAAATTATACTTTGTCTGCTCCTTGGAAGTGAACTCTCCGAGGTGAAAAAGATCTTACAAGAAGGCTAGGAGCAGATTAATCTTACAGAGTTCGGGGAGACATCCAGCAGCTACTATGGAGAAGCAGCACTGGATCGTTCTCTGTGCCAAAAGCACAAATCTAAAGTGGAAGGTACACAGAAACAGTAACTGGGCTCAGGTAAAAGTTGTACTGGGATAAGAGTTATGGATAGGACTGGAATACACAGCTGTGAAGACTGATATTCTGCACATGAATACAGGACAGGAATATGGAATCAGAACACAAAATACAAGACAAGGAATCTGCATATACAAGATAGGTCAGGCAATAGACACAAATAACTAGTCAGAACCGGAACATGGAACCAAACAATGTAAACAGAAATCAAAAGGAAAGCCTGAAATATAGTTGCAGGATCAACCAGAGCACAAGGAGACTCAGCAGCAAGGTCAGCTGTGAGCTGCTGCACTCTAGGCTCACCAGGCACAAATAGCAGGAGGTTCAAGAGAGTATCACAGGTGTTGAAACATGGCCAGGTGCAAGGAATCAACTAGGTGCAAGCAATCAGGGAACCACCAATGATGGGAAGGCACAACTTGAAAAGGGGAAAACCAGTGAACCACCAGACACAGGACAGGAAAGCCAGGAACAGAGTATGGCTCTGAGCCAAGAGAGAGGAAAGTCCAGAAGGCAAGTATAAAACAGTCAGAAAGGCTGTGGGATCCAGGAATCAAGAAATAGAATAAACCGCAATGACCAGGGTGTGATTAGTGCAGGGTTTAGAGACCGAAAGGACTACAGGGAACATGATGCATCAGGAAGATGGTGCGGAAGCCTCTACTGGAATATGAAGTGGATCTGGGAATGCAAGGTGTAGAAGTGTATTTAATCTTATTCAGGGATAAAGTCAGGACCCCAGAGGGCCTTTGTGATCGCCACCTAGTAGCCGGATGGTAAATCCTAACACCAGCTGTAACCCAACTGGAAGCCTCTGTGGATCCCTTGGGGCCTGAAGGCACGTCAGAGAGAGACAAAAATCTGTATTATGGCTTCTTCAAATGTTTAAGATGTGGGGGAAGGAGAAATCAAATAGGTTCACGGCCGGGAAGAGACCTTTGACGAAAGTATGACTACAAGGTCCCCCTGCCTCCTTACCCTTGTGGAGCTCTAAATAGGACACTACTAAAGAAATGCGAGCATACGGACGAAATGGGTCGGTATGTATGGCATGTATGATTATGGTGAATGGAAGTTTCACAATTGAATGCACACAAATAGGATACTAACGGGATCCTTGTGAGGTCTGACAAAAGCCAAGTAGCCCAGTGAGGCATTGGTGAATAGTTTAAACATGTTGACCTAGGGATACAGAGGATACTAATTTCCTTAGTGCATCACCATCTGTTTACACCTGTTAAATCCGTCAGATTGCCCTTTGAAAATAAAACTAGCCCTCAAGGCACCCTAGACTATTTTAAATCTAGGATTCTACCCAATATTCAAAGAGCTCCCTTGGCTACCAAGATTGAGCCCGTCCAGATACACTAGGTATCTGGATGAGAACTCTATGTTGAAACATGCAATTTGGAATCCCACTGGGTGAGAGCCTTTTTACCACCAAAGGATGATCCCCTTGGATGGGTACAGAGAGATAGGCTAAGCACAGTAGGGCTTTCCTCCTGTTGTTTTTCAATAGTTAGATTATTGGGAAGGTGAGAGAAACCTGTATCACTTTTTACTCCCTCCTTCTTGGAATGTAGTTCGAGTTGGATTTACCAGAGGACTATGTCGTGAGGTGGACCTCTTTCAATAACAGCCCTGTGAGGGAGACCGGGCCCGCACCAGCGACCTGGAGTGGGACCTACTTGAGGGTTTTGACTTCTTCTGCTGTTCAGCAATGTACAGCTTCACCTTCCAGTTCAGGATCACTTTAGGGTAATAAGGGCACATTTGTTGCAGGACTTTGGGCCATGCCTCAAGTCCAGACATCAGAGACACACCTCATGTGGGTCCATGACTGACTCCCATTCTGCAGTCATGGCATGTCTTGTCTCGTCTCGTCAGGTGTACTAAGCACTATATAAATACAATTTACAATTATAAAGAGGAAGGTCTTCTCCTTTTTCATAAATTGTAGCAGTACTGACGCAATCCTGATAAAAACAGTGATGTGGGTTCCTGAGCCTGTTGCTTATGTTTTCTCTTTTTGTCCCAGAATACCAACTTGTAAAAATGCCATGCGGAGGGGTCACAGCCTGCCACTACCCAAAGCAAATTCATCCCTTGGAAGCTCCTTTTAAGACTACTGGCCACTGAATAATATTATCATTGAAATGTGACCATTCACAATGGTACCAAACATGAGGACACAGGGAGGTTGGCGCCGCCTTCCTTTGGCACTTTGCAGCAAATTACATCCTAAATGTCAGCATTGAGGGCAATTTGCAGTGGACATTGCTGGACCTTTTTTTTTTTTCTTCCAACTTAGCTCAAACATACATTATTATACACTTTACATTTATCACTTCTGTATCTTGTATTAAATGACAATATTTAGTTACATTCATATTTCAGTGTCTGTTTGCGATTGGCCATGGAACATCCAGAGTCGTGGGTACTTGTAAAGGTAAACCATGTAAATATACTCATCTCAAATAATTAGATCGGGTACGGCTTTGTTTGCTACTTTAATACCCTCCATTTTGCACCAAAAAGCTAACCTATAGCTTTACCATATTACAAAGAATTGTATCCTAGTTGGTGCTCGGGTGACTCCATTGCGCCCCCACCTAGTCCAGTTTGATGCATCTGCAGCTCTTTTGTTTAGATACTCTCTGAATGGGCCCCATATGTCTTTAGGTCTCGAGGCTATTGGCTGTAGCATGGTATATATTTCTATACGATCATTACATATAGCCAGATCTCCAAGCCTTTCACTTATTGTGGGCACCGTTCATCAGCCCCAATTCATAGCCACCCTACGTTTGCCCATTAGTAGTGCCACCGTTGTCAATTGTCTAATGGGAAACATCCTTTACAACGTAGTTTTTACCACGCAGTGCCTCTACCACACAGCATTTATAACATATGCATTTACCAAGTATGCAATTTTTGTTGATTTTCCCAAGCATACCATTACCACGCATGGCAAGTATAGTTAAGGTAAGTATATACGTGTGTGTGTGTGTGTGTGTGTGTGTGTGTGTGTGTGTGTGTGTGTATATATATATATTGCTTCCAAAGACACACTATATATATTGCTTCCAAAGACACATTGAAGTTTGGAACACCCAGCCTCACGGGTTGGGGCCCGTCTGCAGACGCCGCTGCGAATATTGCAAGGACACGCAACGTGGAGGAAGGGAAATGAGCCACACCAGTCCAAGATCTTCAGCAATATTTTATTTCAGCAAGGTCACCATAACGCGTTTCGACCCTACATGGGGTGTGGCTCGTTTCCCTTCTAAGTAGAATGTGGGGAGTCCTTTGCAATATATATATACATATATATATATATATATATATATATATATATATATATATATATATATATATGTTTAGGTGTAGTTAGGGGTAAAGGATGATAAGGGATTTTTAAGGGTTTAGTAGTGGGTAGGGGCATAGGGTGGTAAGACTATTTTTAGGGTTTAGGGGTGGGTAAGGATATTGGGTTGTAAGGTTGTTTTTAGGGTTTTGGTGGGTAGGGGTATAGGGTGGTAAGGGTATTTTTAGAGTTTAGGGATGGATAGGGGCATAGGGTGTTAAGGGTATTTTAGGTTCTGGGGTGGATAGGGGCTTAAGGTGTTTTCTTATGCTTTGTAGTCCCTCCAGGATTTCACATTTTGCCAAAAAAATCACCAAATCTGCAGTTTTGTAAAAAGGGCACACTTTTTACAAAAGTGCCTGTGACATTTGAAGGCTTTGCAGAAATTTTGCCCTCTCAATTTCCAACTTTTTGGAAATAAGTACATCTTTTGGCCTGGGATGGAAAGTGATTTTTTTTTCTTTAGTCCTCATATGCGACAATAGGCGGGAGGTACAATCCAAAACTCCACACGTAACCCACAGCCATTAAGGGCTATGACCTCCTAACTCAAGCCTCCTTCAACCAATTAATGGAAGATTTGCGGGAGCCACCGCTCAACTCTCCCTATGTTGAGGTTTGTCTTTAATCCTTGAACTATTAACAACTCATTATCCGGCCTCGTGACATTTTGTCTCTTCCCAGTTAGAATAATTAACTTGACAAGAGGAAGAAAAAGGATTCCCACATCTTGACCCTCTTTACTGAACCATTTATACAATCCATTCTACCAATGCGCTTCGCTGAGTCAACCCATTCCTTGCAGGTAGGTAAAGTGCTAGATATCCATTTAATGCAGATTTCTCTGTGTGCAATTATTATCAAAATAAATAGTAACTGGGATTGAGAATTTACCAACTTCCCTTTAATCCTTCAACCTCTAGAATCCCAAAAATAATCAGAGTCAGGCTTACCTCTATATCTCATTTCATTACTTCTGTTAAAATCTAACCCACTTCTAGCCAGAGGAGTTGGATTCCTGGACACTGCCAAAGTAGATGAACATCGTCTGCCTTCTCGAGGGCACATTTCAGACAAAACCTCGTTTTCTGCTCTCCCAGTTTCGATAACTTCTTTGGAGACCAGTAAGCCCTATACAAGGTAAACAAATGGTTTCTCCTCAGAGGTGCAGATCTCACAGATGACCAAAGTGTAGACATTTATACTTGCCAAAGGTGTAGTAATTCTGACGTGGGCAGGTCCGATTTCCAAATCTCTTCTGGCAATGTGTGGAGGCCATCTTTATCTTGTTCCAAAATCCAGTACCACTTAGATACCTCTTTTTTCTGTATCCAATAACTTTGTAATTCCTCCTCCCATTCTGTTCTGGTCCCCATATTAGGTTATTCCTGTGACCAGCTCACTATTTGGTAATACGTAAATCTTGAGATCCTATTGTATGTAAACCTTGCAAGGGATTCCCATGAAATCAAAGTACCCTCTTTAAACAACTGGCCCATCTTCCTATTCCTGCATCCATAATCGGGGTAGCTAAAGCATCTTGAAACCAAAGAGGAGTTTCGTGAGACTTCCATATTGGAGCCATGTCACTGTAATATAGGATTCCAAGGATCCTTCTGACTTTGATCCATAGTTTGCCTGGCGCACTTAGCACTCTAAATCTAATCTTTTTGAAATTTTTGGGGTGGCCAAATCTTAATCAGGGAGATTTTTTGTTAGTGCTATAACAAGGGGAAACCCGTTTGTAACTACTTGTCAATAGTAGTCTAAAGTTAGTTCTTCAGTTGGAAGGCACAATAGTATAACTCAAAATCAGGGAACACTATGCCTCCATCTGTTTTCTTTTTACGTAGTTTTTTCCAGGCAATTCTTACACTTTTGTTAGCCCAAATGAAGCTACTCAGTTCCCCTTGTAATTTTATAAACCACTCAGACCTGAAGCGTAGTGGTAGTGTGTTAAAAATAAAAGTACATTTTGGCAGGATCATCATTTAAATTAAATCAGTTCTCCCTAAAATAGAGAGTGGGAGATAGGCCCATAAATGAGTTTCTTAGTTTCCAACATAAGTCTATTAAAATTTATTTGTGCCATATTATCCAAATTTTTCACCACTCGTACTCCTAAATACTTTTTTTTTTCCAGCGGATTAGCAGTGGTTCAATTCCAGGGCCTAATTTCCGTTTATTCTTTATTTACTAAGTAGCCTCAGACTCTTCGAAAGCTTTTTTAGAAAGTTTAGAATTAAGGAAAAGGAGCGCTTAAAGTTTCGTGTATAAATCATCAGGTCATCTGCATAGAGGGTCTCTTTTTGCAATCCATTCTTGATATTGAAAGGGTAAGATCTTCTGTACAGCCCTGATCCTTCTAGCAAGAAGTTCGATGTATAGGTTGAACAATAAGGGAAATAATGGGCACCCTTGACAGGGGATCTCTTTCTATTTGGAATGAAAATTTGCCTAGCCTTGCGGAAGGTAATCAAATTTCACAAACAGCAGCCAAACAGATATATATAAAAAACTACATTTCCCATGAACCAGGGGAAAACAACAGAAACAAATTTCATAGTCCTTCCATAGTGTCCATAATCCAGGCCGTATAATCCTCCATGTCACTTCCTGTTAGCCCTCTTTCTTCGCGCGAGTCACGCCATTTCCTTCTTTTCATGCGTCTTGCTTCGACCCATTGTTACCTGGAAAGACATATGCGTCAGCATTGGCAATACCAAAGAGGGTTGTTACACATCAGAGAAAAAATACATGCACAGCATCAGATAAGCAATGGCCCCATAAGGCTGTATCATAGAACAAGCCACAACGAAATAGATTACTTACTCCTTTACGGGGGGGTCTGCATCCATCCTGGTTGCTGGGCTTAATAGAATTGAAACTTGCCTTCCGCAAGGCTAGGCAAATTTTCATTCTATGTCGGGACCGGAGGCGAGGATTATGCTCCTTCAAAGCTTACTTACCACCACCTGGGCCGCATTCAGCACTGGTTTAAAGTAAAACCTCTTAAACGTGGAATCTGAGGACCAGTCTGCCGCTCTCATGAGATCCTCCAGACGAGCACCCAGACTGAAAGCCTTAGAGGCCATAGCTCCTCGTGCTGAATGGGCCCCGAATGCCTAATCCTCGCCTCCGGTCCTGGCATAGAATTGTGGTGTGATGGGACCATTAACTAATATCCTGGCTGTCTGTGTTTTATAAATGGTTCTTATTGCATTGAAGAAATTGTTGCCTAACCCACTTTGCTTTATAACGGCATATAGAAATGACCAACGCACTCTATCAAAGGCCTTAGCGGCATCCACAGTAATGATGGTTTTTTGGGGGCAAGGTCTTTTTCTGTAGCCACGTCTATTGCACTCACCAAATCATGGATCAGCTCATATACTTGTCTGTGTTTCATAAAGCTTTTTTGATTTTCATGGACAAGGTCTCCCATCACTTTGCCTTGCCTTTTGGCTAGTATTTGTGTGCAAATCTTATAATCATTGTTGAGTAAAGGTATAGGCCTATATGATTCACATCTTTTCGGATTTTTAATTGGCTTTAAAATTGTTATTGTAGCTTCAATCCATGTTACTGGGGTGGGTAAGCCATCTATCTATCTATCTATCTATCTATCTATCTATCTATCTATCTATCTATATATATAGCATTTATTAGACTGGTTAATACGGGAGTAAGTTAATTTTTCAAAACCTTATATAATTCATTCGGTATACCATCGGGGCCTGGGGCCTGGGGCCTTCCCTTTTTTTAACCCTCTAACAATATTGTATACTTCTGCAGAGCTGATCCCTTGATTAAGCTATTGCTGCTTATCCTGAGCTAATATAAGGAGAGTATCCTCTTGTAGCCAAATATATATTTATTCTTCTGTGGCCATTGAGTCATTGGTATATAGATCTTGAAAGAAATTAACAAAAGCTCTCCTAATATCAAGGTCAAGCAACGTTCACTAGTTTTGCCAATTTCTAGTTCCTTGATTATATTTCTAGCATTGTCTGCCCTTGTCTTCCAAGCCAGTAACGTCCCACATATTCTTAATATGCCAACTTGCTAGCATTCTACTTCTACTGCACCACCTCTTCTAAATATTCTATTAAGGAACCCTTGGCCTCTTTGATTTGGTTTTGTAAATTTATTTTTTAACAGGATTGTTGCAACTAGTCATCTCCTTATGAGATTCACCAATTTTCAGCTCTAACTCATTCACTTTATTATTAGTTTCTTTCCTTCTATATGCCGTGTAACTAATCAACCTCCCTCGAATATAAGCTTTATAAGCGTCCCATAAAATATTTATAGGAGCAGAGTCCTAATTTATTCCTAAATATTCTATGGTGTCTCGCTTCAATTTATTTATAATCTCCTGCTCCCCTAAAAGTGACCTATCAAGGCTCCATCTATGTGGAGGTGGGGTGCTTTCAATGGAGAGCTCTAGTTTTATAGTGGAGTGGTCAGAGAGATGCTCTGGTTGATGAATTATCTCTTTTAGCTTATTCCTAAAATTTTACATCTGTCAAGAAGAAATCTATTCGGGAGGCATGGCCATATTTCTTGTTATAACAAGTATAATCCCTATTCAGATCCACCCTTTGTCGCCAGGGGTCTGTCAATCACAGATTCTTTATCAAGGGAGCCCCGCAGGACTGTGCAAAGACGCATCAGGAGGACTAGACTTCAGAGTGGGAAGCCCCTCTGGGCCTTGTCCCGACGTCGCAGTGACTCCGGAACGGAGTCAAGGCACTCGGTCGGCGCCGAGGGCGAACCCGCCGGCAAACCCCCGACCTGAGTCCCTACCCCCACTGGTGGGCCCGAAGGTGCGCCAGGGAGGGGGGGTGACCCAAAGATGGCCTGCAGAGCCCTGGAATAGGCTTCCATCTGGGTCCGAGACGCCCCAGCACCAGGAAACGGTGGGTAGGCGGGGGCCGACTCCTGAGGGCCCGTGTCCGGTGAAGAAAGGGAGCAGCGGGCCCCGATGTCACGCTTGTGCGAGGTCGACGACCTCCGTGACTTCTTCCGGTGCTTACCCGAGGCAGGCGAGCGACGTCCACAAGAACGACTCCGGGATCTGCCCCGAACAGGAACCTCAGCATGGGAGGAAGAACTGCGCCGTTTGGATCCTTCCGCTGGAGATGGAGGCCGGCGCCGCGAGAATTCTGACCGGGACAACCGGGCGGACATCAATTTCATCCGTTGTTCCCGCACGGACTTCGGCTTCAGCTGCCGGCAGGCGTCGCACTCGGTGGAGTCATGATGTTCGCCCAAGCACCACATACAGATCTCGCGTGGATCCGTCACCGACATCTGCCGCGAACAGGACACACACAACTTGAAGCCCGCAGGCATCGGCACACTGTTCCAGACGCGAAAAGGCGTCGTGAAGGTCTGAAACCAAAACAGGCCAGAGGAACCGCTTCTCCCGGATCCGCGTTGGGACGCGGAAAAGAAGAAAAACTGACGTCAGCACGCCGAGGGGGACTTATATGGCTCCATTGACGTCACTTCCGTGGACAACGTCAGGACGGAGCCGGGCGACGCCACCCCTCGGCGTGCAGAGGTACTGCTGGGGAATTCTTTTTCCAGATCCAGTCTGACGCCTTGGAATATTCTAAGTTAAGGAATCTGCGGCTAGATGTCTCTATCAGATAGAAATTAACAAAAGCTCTCCCAATATCGAGGTCAACCAAGCAGCGTTCACTAGTTTCGTCAATTTCTAGTTCCTTGATTATATTTCTAGCATTGTCTGCCCTTGTCTTCCAAGCCAGTAACTTCCCACATATTCATAATATGCCAACTTGCTAGCATTCTACTTCTACTTCACCACCTCTTCTAAATATTCTATTAAGGAACCCTTGGCCTCTTTGATTTGGTTTTGTAAATTTATTTTTTAACAGGATTGTTGCAACTAGTCAGCTCCTTATGAGATTCACCAATTTTCAGCTCTAACTCATTCACTTTATTATTAGTTTCTTTCCTTCTATATGCCAGTGTAACTAATCAACCTCCCTCGAATATAAGCTTTATAAGCGTCCCATAAAATATTTATAGGGGCAGAGTCCTAATTTATTGCGAAATATTCTATGGTGTCTCACTTCAATTTATTTATAATCTCCTGCTCCCCTAAAAGTGACCTATCAAGGCTCCATCTATGTGGAGGGGGGGTGCTTTCAGTGGAGAGCTCTAGTTTTATAGTGGAGTGGTCAGAGAGATGCTCTGGTTGATGAATTATCTCTTTTAGCTTATTCCTAAAAATTTACATCTGTCAAGAAGAAATCTATTCGGGAGGCATGGCCATATTTCTTGTTATAACAAGTATAATCCCTATTCAGACCCACCCTTTGTCGCCAGGGGTCTATCAAGCACAGATTCTTTATCAAATAATGGATACACTCCCTCATTTTTGGTGAGTTAACCTTTGGTCTAGAATTGGATTTATCTAGTGCTGGGTCTAGCAATGCGTTAAAATCTCCACCTATTATTATAAGATTCTCAGTATCGACGAGTTGATAGTAAAGCTCCCTGAGCGGGGTCAGATCATCTACATTTGGGCCAAAATAACCTAAAAATGAGTAACTTATGCCATGTATTTTGACACTGGCAATCAGTCATCTTCCCCTAGGGTCCGCCGTGAAATTTTCTAACATTGCTTGTGCTGAGTTTTTTTAGTAAAATTGCCACCCCTTTCATGTTACACGTTTGATTAGTGCAGGCAAATTGTTTTATTCACTTGTGCCACCTTAGGATTTTTCTCCATTCCTCTAAACGTAAATGTGTTTCCTGCAACATTATATCATTATCAGACTGTTTTAGAAGTTCTAAAATCTTCCTTCTTCTACTTGGTACCCTCAGACCATTTATATTCCAGGTTAAGACCCTAAGGCTGTGGATTCTATTTGGTTCCATCATTTTGTCCCTAGTTCTTCTATCATTTTGATCTTCCAGCACTTTTGTTTTTTATAAACCATGTCGCAAACAAGGACTTTTAATTTTTTCATTTTCTCCCTCATGCTCCCCACCCAGTGATTGACTAATCTACTATTTACATTTGTTGTGTATAACCCTCCTAAACTTGTCCCACCATTTCCCTCTCTGGGGAACCCTACCTGTAAAATCACAGGAGACACTGTTCCAAGATAGGGGTGCAAGAATGTCACCCTCTCATCAACAAGAAAAGATAGAGAATAAAGTCAGAAAAAGAGGGAGAAGAAATAGAGAGAGGCAAAGATATCTCCCCAGTATCAAGGATCCAATCCCGAAGGGGAGGGCCAAGTCTTGCCTCTTAGTAGCCCTCACACACCCCAAGGGATGTCATGCTTCATCATAGGGCCTGTGCTCCTCGTCGGGCCGGCGCTGCAATGCCCAACGGGTCCCCCGAAGGGTCACTTTTGCGGAGATCTTTTAAGAGAAAAGCCGTAAGATGAGTGCAGGTATGTGGGGCGGATCCGGAGGTGGAAGTGATAAAAAACGTGCAGTGAAAGGTACTCAAAATTAAAACTACCTAGGAGTATCCACAGGAAGAATTTTAATCACGTGGTGCCCCTGGTAGACTAAAAAACCCAAAGATAAGTAAGTTACTGTGGGGCTGTATGTGCCCAAGTAACTATTCCAAGGTCGACATGTTTCACGCCTAGTGTGTCTGAATGATCAATGGCGTTTCCTCAGGACCTAACAGTGAAGATAATAAGATAAGTGCACGTAAAAAGGGGGTTCCAAAATGAGGATGGTAACCCACAAAAGTGAAAGGTATATCTGGGCAATCCACACAACTGTGTTCCTTACAGTTTGGTTACTATCTAAACTATAGATGTGCCCTAAACAATGAAGTACCTAGGAGAGATAAACAAACAAAGAGATAAAAAAGAAGAAAGTTTCTATGTCAAACACGCCATGATATAAGTGCTCAGAAATACATTGCACGATATACATGGTGGCAAAGGAAAGACATATCACACCAACATATCTTCAACAGAATGACTCAAACTCATTGTGATTAAGTTTTATCTAATCAGAGTCATCAGCAGCTTCCCCATGAAAAGCAGCGGGGAGCCGTCACAAGCGCAAAGCCAGTAACCATGGCCACTGTCCACGATGCCCCCCCCGGGGGGGCTTGCCCCCCAAGGGTGGTCGCAGTTGTTTAGGACTAAAATAGAGAGATGTCTCTCTCGGACTTCTCCAGTACGGAGTGAAGTGCGGGCTACACCCGGGAGGATCAAGGGTTGGGTCCCCACTGTCGGTGTGCCAGACATCCACCATTCATCACTGCGTGCACATCTACCGTACATGTAAAACATATCCACTTGACACTCACTCTTTAGACCACACTCGAGGACACACATAAATAATGCTGAGCCCGGCTTACCCTCACATCTAGGGGAGAAATCTCCCGAGGCTAGTACATACTGGACGCCTGCACCTTATTGGCTGGTACCATTGTAGTGAGTTCAAGGAGAAAACAAAAGCGGTCGTCAAATACGGAGTAAATAAACACAGTGTCAACAACCATCACACTCTGTAAGTTTGTTTTCTCCACCACAAAGAAAATGGTGGTTCTTACTCACGATTGCGTCGGGTGCCGGCTCACTCGCACCTACCCTCTACCAGCGACTGCCTGCTTGAAGTTTATGCGGCAGGCGTGTGGTATTCATAGTGTTGGGATCGGTAGTTAAAGGCGTTTCCTCTTTCCTGCTAGTGTGCAAGCAACAGACACGGATATTTTATCCGATGATGGATCATCGACTTCAAATAATTCGGGGTTTAATCGACCTACAGCAATTCGAGAGACAGAAGTTGGGGCAGGAACCAGAATAAATCCGGTCTTCTCCCCCCTCCGATATTGCCCCCGATGTATGGATTTCAGCACCCACCCTATCCCCCCCAGGGACCCATGTGGTACCCAGCTTTCCAAGGACCACATTCAAGCTATCCACATCCTGGCTACGCACAACCCTTTTTTCATAACCCACCACCTCCTTTTCAGAACAGAGGCAGGGGGCGAGGCAGAGGAAAAAGAAGAGGTCAGAAACAAGTTCATTGGCAGGACGTGGGACAACAACAGAGACAAACCAGGAGCATGACACATCCAAGTCTCTAATCGTTAACCTTTCAAAAAAGTACTGAGTGAAGACGAGACTTCTGCCCTGGAGTTAGGACTGGGCTTTGTTCCCACGCCTAAGGAGGATAATTTCAGGATGAACCAGGAACTTCATCAACTGTTCAGAAAGATACGATTGAAAGCATTTTTTCAAGGGAGACCGACACAAGAACAACAGGACTCAGGACTCAGACACCCGTCCAAGTTTACACCAACTGCCGCAATGGTCCCTAGTGAGGTTATTACATTTGAGAAGGCAGTATTGAAGGAAGCCAATCGTTTGGACCAGGGAACAACCTTCAACAACCTACCAAGTAAAATACGTCTGGCGATGGACTCACTGAAGGAGGATGAGACCATCATAAAACCGGCGGACAAAGGGGGTGCCACTGTTCTCTTGGACATTCATGACTATGAGGCCGAATGTGACAGACAACTCGGTAATACCAAATACTATCGAAAATTGGACAAGGACCCTATGGATCGACTATCTAAGAAGATTCGCATTATGGTGTATGAGGCTAGCACGGAGGGTTGGATTTCCCCTCAAGAGTCGGCTTTCCTGGTGAATGAGAACCCCAGGATGCCGTACTTTTACGTCCTCCCCAAAATTCACAAAGGTGTTATCCCACCACCAGGTCGACCCATAGTATCCGGGTTTAATTCACTCTTGGAGCCCCTGAGTCAATTTAGTGACCACTTCCTCCGTCCTTTGGTCCAGGCAACCCCGGCGTACCTTAAGGACACACGGGATGTGCTTAACTTAATCGAGGAGATTAATGAGGAGAACACAGAATCTATCGACCTACTATTGACCCTGGATGTGGAGGCTTTGTACACAAACATCCCCCAGGATGCTACCATTGAGGTAGTGAGACATCTACTCCAGGAGGCAGACCTCCAATCCAACACCCCGGTGGAATTTATCAATGATATAATCACCATTGCTTTGAAACAAAATTTATTTATGTACAAAACATCAATCTTTCATCAGATACAAGGGACCAGCATGGGCAGCACATTTGCGCCGAGTCTGGCGGGCTTGTATATGGCCGCTTTTGAGGCCACGAATATTTTCTCTGATGACAATCCTTACAGAGACAACCTCATCACATGGAAGAGGTACATAGATGATATCCTGATACTATGGAAAGGATCCAGGACCGTCTGCAACTCATTCCTTGAATGGATCAATGAACTTAATCCACATCTTCGGTTTACCGGCATGATTAGTGAAACAACTATCCCATTCTTGGACCTCAAGATCATCCTTGAGGGAGGCAGACTGAAGACAACAATCTACAAAAAAAGTACCGACTGTAATAGCCTATTGAGCTTCAAGAGTCACCACCCCAAGGCCTTACGTGAGAACCTTCCCTATGGTCAGTTCCTACGGATACGACGTAACTGTACCACTATCCAGGATTTTGATATGGAGGCCAATCGCCTGGAAAAGAACCTCCAGGAGCGACACTACCCAATTAGGGTAGTAAGGAGGGCGAGAAAACGGGTAAGGAATACTAACCGCCAGTCCCTCCTTGAAACTAGAGAGAAAGAATCAAGCGAGACCATCACATGCGTCACTACCTTTACACCTCTGTCAAATAGACTCAATAAGATCATCAGACGTAACTGGAGGACCCTGAACACTGATTCACTGGACCTAGAGAAACCACGCTTCGCGTTCAAACGGACATCTAACCTACGCGACACTTTGGTCAACACACGACCACAAATTAAGAAGATAAATCAACAGACTGCTACACTTTGGAATCTACCACCAGTCTCAGGGCACTATCCTTGTGGAAATTGTAATGCTTGCTCCACCACTGTCCATACCAAGACATTGAATCTGGATAACTTCGTCTGGGAGCAACGCACACACTCAAATTGCAATACAAAGAACTGTATATACCTGATTACATGCCCTTGCGGTCTCAGATATGTCGGTATGACATCACGTTCCATCAAGGTACGGATAAGCGAACATAAGAGTACAATTCGGCGGGGAAGAGCAGCCACTAAGATGACGAACCACTACCTAGAGGTAGGTCACAACTGTGACCAGATTGTATGGACAGTCCTTGAATCAAAACCTTCATGGAGCACGCAGGCCCTTCTACGACAGAAACAACGTTGGGTCTTTCGCTTACGTACTAGTATCAAGGGGCTAAACGATGAAATACCCTGGGTGGAACTGTGATCTTCCACTAACACAATCTAATATCCCCTATGTTGTACCCATGTGTACGTGTTTATTACCATCTTTTTCCCTGTCCCCAAGTCTGTATCAAGCTTGCCTCGAACATTTCTGGAGTTTGAGTAGATCCAGCACACACACTGGCATTCACCACCTACATGACCATGGGGACTGGCCCTTTATGCCACACTACTATGTTCTATCTTTCACCTCACTCGGGGTAGTATATCAACATCCAGGATCCTTTGGATCCCCAGCGAGTTTATGTACTATTAATAACCTATTACTACTTGAGTTGTTTATCAATTTAGGTCTATGGGCAGATATTGATTTTTAAACACGTGCAATAGGGACCGCTGATCCTTGATGTCTAGACTGCCTCTCCTTATGCCCCGGAGGGTCTTGGTCTTCGCGACATAGGTCCCACTCTTTACGCATGCGCACCAATTAGCATACTTTACTTTTCAGGCTTTCGCGTTCATCTCTGAGCTTAGAGAGGCAGTGGTTCACTAATTGCACATGCGCATTAAGGAGCTATCTACTCTCTGTAAGCATGCGCGCAGACTGTCGAGTACTACCATTGGAGCATGCGCACCAAAAATCTGGCCATGACCATGCATGCAATGCACACTAGCAGGAAAGAGGAAACACCTTTAACTACCGATCCCAACACTATGAATACCACACGCCTGCCGCATAAACTTCAAGCAGGCAGTCGCTGGTAGAGGGTAGGTGCGAGTGAGCCGGCACCCGACGCAATCGTGAGTAAGAACCACCATTTTCTTTGTGGTGGAGAAAACAAACTTACAGAGTGTGATGGTTGTTGACACTGTGTTTATTTACTCCGTATTTGACGACCGCTTTTGTTTTCTCCTTGAACTCACTACAATGGTACCAGCCAATAAGGTGCAGGCGTCCAGTATGTACTAGCCTCGGGAGATTTCTCCCCTAGATGTGAGGGTAAGCCGGGCTCAGCATTATTTGTGTGTGTCCTCGAGTGTGGTCTAAAGAGTGAGTGTCAAGTGGATATGTTTTACATGTACGGTAGATGTGCGCGCAGTGATGAATGGTGGATGTCTGGCACACCGACAGTGGGGACCCAACCCTTGATCCTCCCGGGTGTAGCCCGCACTTCACTCTGTACTGGAGAAGTCAGAGAGAGACATCTCTCTATTTTAGTCCTAAACAACTGCGACCACCCTTGGGGGGCAAGCCCCCCCCGGGGGGGGCATCGTGGACAGTGGCCATGGTTACTGGCTTTGCGCTTGTGACGGCTCCCCGCTGCTTTTCATGGGGAAGCTGCTGATGACTCTGATTAGATAAAACTTAATCACAATGAGTTTGAGTCATTCTGTTGAAGATATGTTGGTGTGATATGTCTTTCCTTTGCCACCATGTATATCGTGCAATGTATTTCTGAGCACTTATATCATGGCGTGTTTGACATAGAAACTTTCTTCTTTTTTATCTCTTTGTTTGTTTATCTCCCTAGGTACTTCATTGTTTAGGGCACATCTATAGTTTAGATAGTAACCAAACTGTAAGGAACACAGTTGTGTGGATTGCCCAGATATACCTTTCACTTTTGTGGGTTACCATCCTCATTTTGGAACCCCCTTTTTACGTGCACTTATCTTATTATCTTCACTGTTAGGTCCTGAGGAAACGCCATTGATCATTCAGACACACTAGGCGTGAAACATGTCGACCTTGGAATAGTTACTTGGGCACATACAGCCCCACAGTAACTTACTTATCTTCGGGTTTTTTAGTCTACCAGGGGCACCACATGATTAAAATTCTTCCTGTGGATACTCCTAGGTAGTTTTAATTTTGAGTACCTTTCACTGCACGTTTTTTATCACTTCCACCTCCGGATCCGCCCCACATACCTGCACTCATCTTACGGCTTTTCTCTTAAAAGATCTCCGCAAAAGTGACCCTTCGGGGACCCGTTGGGCATTGCAGCGCCGGCCCGACGAGGAGCACAGGCCCTATGATGAAGCATGACATCCCTTGGGGTGTGTGAGGGCTACTAAGAGGCAAGACTTGGCCCTCCCTTCGGGATTGGATCCTTGATACTGGGGAGATATCTTTGCCTCTCTCTATTTCTTCTCCCTCTTTTTCTGACTTTATTCTCTATCTTTTCTTGTTGATGAAAGGGTGACATTCTTGCACCCCTATCTTGGAACAGTGTCTCCTGTGATTTGACGTTCACTTATGGAGCACGGACACTGGACCTTAATAGGCTCCTGGTCCCCCCCCCTTCTCTTCTTTTTTGACGCAGAACCCTACCTGTAACCAAAAAGGGCAATTCGTCATGCCCATTGAGCGTTCTCTCTCCAGTTTTACTCTTAGTGTGGCTGGCAATTTCAGTTGTGCGTTAGCTCCTAGTGTTTTTAATTCTTGGATATATTTCCCTAGCTCCCATTGTCGATTTTGGGTGACTTTAGCAATGTCTGACCAGATGCGAAAAGACCATTAATCTTTTTTAAAAGTATTTGCTTTCAGAGCTTCTGAAAAATCAGCACCTTAACTGAGTAAGTGCAAACATTTATTCGGATTGTCCTAGGTTTGTCTCGATTAGGGTTTTTCTTAAAGGGATGCCGATGCGCCCTCTGCATATCCTGATGAAGATCTATGGAGTTGACTGACGGTATGCACTTCAGATTCCTGCCTTCTGCCCCCTCTGGAATATTAAGAATACTTAAGTTGTTTCTTCTGGAGTTATTTTCTAGTGATTCCATTTTCTCTCGCAGTTCCTTTCCCCCCCATCTTTAAAGCCTGGATCGCTTTACTGTTATTTTCCACCTCCTCACGTAATACATCTAAGCAGGACTCCATAGTACTTAGTCTCAAGTAAGGTCTGTCATTTTCACCTAAAGGCTCTCACAGGCCCCCTGTATTTTAGCTTGGTTGGCCTCTGATATCGCAAATTTAGTTTTAATCTCCTCTGTAAGTGTGAGTAATAGCGCCCCTATGTCTACCTGGAGTACAAGTTTTGATGTTTTATTCCTCTCTTCTTGAAATAAAGATTTTGCTGCCCCCGCCATTCGGAACATGGCGGCCAGCTAGCAAGCCAGCTGGGAGCGTGTTGTAAATCAACGACCTTCCATGTAACTGTCTTGTAAACACAGAACCTTCAACAAACACTCTAAACAGAACATAGCATACATCTGAAAATAAGCATGGCACCTGCATGGAATGTTGGTATGATGACACAAAGGATCAGGAGCACATGCAGCAAAGCAAATGAGGATGCAACATATCCCCTTATTCAACAAAAGAAAAGCACCAAATAAATAACAACAAAATTGCAATGGAAGGAGAACATGACTGTAAATGCATAAATGAATCATCTAACAAATTCCTGAAACTTCCTGGGATATTGCCTGATACGACCCAAATCTTTTACTCTTGAAGCTATCGTACCATTACCACTAACAGGCCCTTCATTTCGATTTACACTTGCACCATTCACTTCACACCTTTGAACATAGTCTTGCATTCTCACTGAAAATCATTCTTCCCTGTCCTCCTCATCTTTACCAGCGACATGTCTATCTGGGCACTTAGGTACACTTTTAACATTCCAAAACTTGCCATCCTGAGTAATCACACTATTAGTAAAATCCTTCAGGATTTTCATGGCTTTACCAAATTTGTTAGACCCCTTTCCTATGAGACCCGGTCTCAAAATTCTGACCCATTCTCCTACTCTGAACTTATGTGTTTTAGTCTTCCATATGTTATCATTCCAAAGTTTTTTTTTTTTTTTTTTTTTTACTCGCATGGCTGTTTCTTCAACACACTCTCCATCTTCACCTTCCTTCCTGCACCTTTCCTTGAACCACCAAGGACATACACTAGAGGCAGATCTCTCCCTTTTAACAACTTGAAAGGACTAACTTCAGTAACAGAATGCGGTGTGATGCAATATACCCACAATCTTTCTCTAAGTGCACTCAACCATCCACTGCCATGCTTAACGGCTTCAACAACATACCTTTTCAACACTTGATTGAATCTCTCAACTTGACCATTTTCATGTGGTTTGTTTAAAGAAGTTGTTACATGTTTTATACAACAATGATTAAGGAAAAGTTCCATTTCAGATGACGTGAACTGCACCCCATTGTCTGTGACAAGCGTAGAGGGACATCCTTCTCGTGCAAACACTTCCTTAAAAACTTCTATTACTGCACCAGTGGTAGCCTGAGATACAAATTTCACCTCAGGTCCTTTAGAGTGATAATTAACCATGACTAAAGCAAAACGCAAATTTACAGGTAAGAAACTAGATGGTCCCGAGATGTCAAAAGCAATCTTTTGCCACAATTCTTTAGGCCAAGCCACGCTTTTCAAAGGAGGAACCTTCACTTTTAACATTCTTTCCCTAGATACACACACATCACATTCTCTAACTGTGTGATCAATGAATCTATCTATTCCAGGCCACCAAAAATAATTCTGCACCAACCTTTTCATGGCAAATATACCAGAATGAGTTGTATGCACAATCTTTAGTATCAACTCTTGTATCCCTTTAGGAGGAATACACTTACTCCCTTTGAACAATGAATCACCTTCAATTTCTAGTTCATCCGCAACATAATATAGTGGCAGGAATTCAGAATTTACGTCTCTTTCTTGGCCATCCTTCCTACACAAATGTATTTATGTTTTCCCAATAATTATCCTTACTTTCGCTCTCCTTCCATAATTCTTCAGAAAGTTCCCCAAACTGCTCAGGAACAATATCATTGATATTGACCACAATATCGTGCTCATGACACACTTCAAAAACAACTTGTTGACATGGAAACCATGATAAAAAATCTGCGGTTACATTTCCCTTCCCTGGTACATAGTCATAAAATTGTATTCTTGTAATTTGGATGTTAATCTCGCAATACGTGCTGTGGAATTCCACTCACCACCAGGGGTTAAAATGTTCACTAGTTGTTTGTGATCAGTTCTTAGCACAAATTTACTGCCCCAAACATAGTTACGATAATGTTCAATGGCCCACATGCATGCACGTAGTTCTCTTTCGATAACTGCATACTTGCGTTCAGCCTCATAAGGGTGCGAGAAGCAAATGCATAATTCCATTCTCCTTTGCCACTCCTCTGCGATAACACCCCCCCAATAACATTCAAACTAGCGTCACGTTATTATGCATTTTTTAATGCAAAATGAATGGTTTTAAAGTGGGAGCTTTAACAATCTCACATTTTATATCTTCAAAAGCCTTCTGTTGTTCGTCTGACCAATCAAAGAGCATATTCTTTCTCAAGAGTTTTCTCAGAGGCTCCATCTTAGTGGATAATTTTTTTTAAGCAACTTACATTTTTGTGCCTTTAGTGTCAAACCATGTTCTGCTAATCTGGTACAAACTTCCACCAAATGTTCCATATGTTCTTTTTCATTCTTAGAAAAAATCAATATGTTGTCTTGGAAACACTTGACATACTGATCAACATCCCTAAATATATGAAACATTGCCCTCTGAAAAACTGAAGCGGCAGAGGCTAAGCCGAACGGCATTCTAGTATACTGATATAATCCTTGGGGAGTAATAAACGCTGTCAATTGTTTTGACTCCTCTGCCAATTGAATCTGGTGATATGCAAATCTTAAATCTAAAGTGGAAAATATTTTTGCACCTTCCAACATGGACACAACTTCGTTTATGTTGGGTAGAGGGTGACAATCAACGATGACATTAGCATTCAATGCTCTCAAATCCACACATACCCTAAATGTTTGATCAGGTTTGCGTACTAAAACAATTGGAGAAACCCATTCAGACGACTCAATCGCCTCAATAATGCCCTCATTAACTAGCTCTTTGAGCATATCTCTTAATTCATCTCACACATTTATGGGAACCCCACGTAGCTTCTGTTTAACTGGTACAGCATTGCCCTTAATTTTGTGTGTGTAATTCTTTAACTCCCCCAGCTTGTCTGTGAAAACGTCTTTGAAACGTTCCATAAGATGTGCAACCCCATCACCACTCTCAATAGTAGAAATTTGTCTGGGCCACTCTTCATCGCTTAGTAACACAGGTTCTCTTGAACGTGGGTTCAACACAATACCCAATTTCCACTGATCTCCCCACCCCAACACATTCACTCCCTTCACAGCAATGTATAATTTGGTTTGTACACATCTCCCCCTAAATACCAAAGCGACACTTAAAAAAACATCCATTTCAATAGTAGAGCCATCAAAACTCTCTGCCACAATGTCAGATGGTTGCAATTCATCACTTTTACATGTATCACTCAACTTCTCATTGTAATACTGTCTTGTAATAATCGTCAAAGGAGAACCTGAATCCACCATAAGTTCTAACTCCACACCAACCACACTTACCAAACATTTTGGAGATCTCTTTACCATATCTTCACTTGCATACATTTCATTATCAATTAAAGACAACACAATGCCCTTGCTGGTTTCACTAACATCTACACAATTGCATCTAGTTTTAACTATGCACCTTTCAGCAGTGCATGATACTTTCTCATGTATTTGATTTGAACCTTTCCTTATGTCCCTGCACACATTAGCAAAATGACCGATTCTGCCGCATTTTTTTACACTCTCTGTTAATGGCAGGACATCCTGCAAATGATGCAATGTGTGTTCTACTGCCACACCTGTAACACGGTTTTTAAAAAAATGTATCTTTTTATTATGACAGAGCATTAAAACACACATTGCATTACAATTATGAAAGACACGACCAAAGATTATTACAGTGAGTCATTGGTTAACCTTCGTTTACTGTTTTTTGGCCCAGAAACTGTTAGCCATCCACTAATTTGGTAGCACTTTCAATCGACCTCTGGATTAATCAAAGGATGTCTTATCTCTCCCATGGGGGCAGTGTATGGATTCCCTCTATACACATTCCATTTGTCCCATATTTTCCCCCATTTTCTTGGGCACCCTCTGTTCACATAGACTGACTTTTCCACCACCATACACCAGTCCATATCTCTCTTCCAGTCCCGAAGAGTTGCTGGGATATCTGCTCCCCAGTGACAGGCTATGTTACGTTTCACTAACATTAGACCTAGGGTAGTCCAGGTTGTAACACACAGTTTGTTTGTCCGACCTCTCATACTGTCTACCATTACTAGTGTTGTTCTCTTTCGATGCATTATGTCCAGAGGAAAAGGCACTTGAATAAAAGTTATCAGTACGCTTTACCACACACACTTCCTCACTCACTTCTACACTCGTACTAATCTTTCTAACAGTTTGCATCCATTTTTCAGACTGTTCTAGTGCCTTTGCAGTCGAAATAGCTTCTGTCAATTTGGGCTCTCCCATAACCCATAATTGTTCCTGCGTCTTCTTATTCCTCACGTGTATGATGATCTGTTCTCTGATCATTTCATCTGTCATAACTCCAAAATTGCAATGCATGCTCAGAGACCTCAAGGTTGTTAAGAAATCATCAAAAGATTCACCCTCCTTCTGTGCTCTTGTATAAAATTTGAATCTGTTTAAAGCAATATTGGTTGTTGGCTTCAATCTTTGTTCCATCCTTAGAATTGCCTCCTTGTATACATTCATATCATCTTGGACTTCAAGTGGTGCAATTTATGGGAGTGCTCTAAAAATAACTTGACCTTCTGAGCCAAGACAATGTAAGAATATGCTCTTTTTTCTTTCTGCCCCCATGCGTTTGCCATCTATTGCTCTCATGTATGTTAGAAATTCTTCCTTCCATCGCAAAGGAGAATCTCCCTTATTTTGTAAAGATTTGACTGGTGGCTCAAACTGCATAGCATCCTTCAACACTAGTGACCACAAAGAAGAGTGCTTTCTTTTATTATTTCACCTTTATCCTCTATTTTTCTAAATTCTTGTGCGTATATTTGCATCATAAACTGGAAAATTAAAGATGTATCAAAATCTTGCATGAAGACAAAGTACAGTATCAGTTCAAAATTAACTTTGAAAAGTACACGAATGCCAAAAACAACTACTAATGTCGGTTATAGTTTTCTTACTGGAATTATTCGAGTTACCTCACAGTTCTCAAATGTTCCTTGCCGATAAATCTCCTAGCTTTTGCTTCCCGGCGCACAATATTCACTACTCTGGACGGTGAAGCTGTTGCTGGGATACTATGAGTTTACCCAAAATGGCCGCCACGATGTGTGTTTAATACATGTCATGTGTAACACGTACAGCGTTGCAGCCGGTATCCAGACGTGCCGTGCAGAACTACCAGCAAACGTGGTAGAACCTTGGCTCAGAAACACAGTAAGGATGTTTATCTTTAAAATCCTTCCATCACGGGTCCGTGCTCCAAGCACCTGTAAGTAATCCTGGGAATTAATTTTTGTAAAGAAAATCGACGTTGTTCCAAAAGTCGGTTAATCCTTATGTAAGGCGCAGATACTCCATATAAATCCAAATGAGACAGGAACCAAATTCACACCATAAATCCTCCAAAATACTGCACGGTCCTGAAACACTCCGGCCCTGTGCATCGAATGCTGGCTGGAGTGTTCCCTCAGCTTGTCGCCAAAATATGTTGTAAATAAATCCAGGCAAGGTGTGATTTTCTTAGTATATTCTTCTACAGCACAGCAGTGCATCCTTCAGTGAACCAGTCCAGATGCAACTGCCTTGTAAACACAGAACCTTCAACAAACACTATAAACAGAACATAGCATACATCTGAAAATAAGCATGGCACCTGCATGGTATGTAGGTATGATGACACAGAGGGTCAAGAGCACATGCAGCAAAGGAGGATGCAACAGAGCGTCACATCTTTCCAGCGCTTAACTAGGAATCGCAACAGAGAGTGAGCCGAAGAGACTCTCAACTCAGAAATCAGCTCTCCTGCACTATTGTTGGGCCTTGATTTGGTGATATTGAGGATATGTATGGGCGGCCTGGGCTCCAGGATCCGCAATCCTTTTCATGACGCTGTGCAGACAGCGATACTCGGGCCTCCGTGGTCGCTCTGCAATTACGCCGGGATCGGCACGCTACAGCGCAGATTAGTCTCTGGAGCACTGCAGGCAGCGTCAGCACAAGCTGGCAGCTGCAATCACCAATCCGCTGTACAGGCACAGCATATTTCCATATTTCTAACAGACAATCTATGAGCTCAAAGCGAGCAACTGGGCTTGGGGCAAAGTCCAAACAACAAGAACCTTTGAAGCCCCTCAACACCACAAGAAAGGCCTTGGGGCAGAAAATAGACCAGCTGGAGACAACAGGCCTCACAGAAGCTGATTCTACAAGGCCCAGAGGTAAAAACAGGTACACACTAAGGAACACCTGTCTAGGCTCAGATTCAATACAAAACAAGGTGAAGGAATGTAGGGATCCACAGATGGGCAGGGTGATTATCTCCCCTCCCATTATTGCCCCATTGCACAAGAGTAGGTATCATTATTTAACATACCTACCTCGGCTCACCTGTCTATTTCTGGGATGATTATTTGCAAACTCTCTGCAAAGCAAAAATATGCTTCATACTGTGAGAACAGTCGGAGACTGGTAAATTAGCAGGAGCTCTGGTTCATCCTGTCCTCAGGGTAGACCAGAAATGCATCATCAATCCTGTCCGTCCATAAACATCATTTGAATGTCGCTTTGAACAGATATGAGACTAATTAAATATATGGATGTGTGTAAGAATTTGTACTACATTGTGACAAAGCAGCTGAGTGACAGCATTGAAATATTTTTTTCTTTGTGTGACGGTATTAGTATTTTGTGAAAGGATTTGTGATTGATGGGCTTCAGCAGTCATCCCTAGTTGGGTTATTTCGGTCTGCAGAGATTATATGGGCCCCTAAAATTTCACGGGCAAAAGCAAAGGAAATACCAATAATTAACAATCGGTTAAGGTTCTATGGGACATTTCAAGCGCCATTTTTTCCTACAAAAATATATTTTAATAAAGTGAACTGAAAGGAATGATAAAAGAATGGGGAAGGGAGGGCAACTTCACTGTCTGAACATAGATGAAAAACAAAAAGGGAGTAACCAACAAGAGATTGTGTTTGGATAACTCTTACTGAAGTATCCGGAAGACATTATGGATGAGGACATCTTGTAGCCAGGGATGGAAAGTGATTTCAAATTATCTCCATTTTAAAGTTCAAAGGTGAACAGTAGATTGTACTTTTTAAATAAAAAGGAATTTGAGGTACAGCATTATTTTTTGCAGAATAGCAACAAAAAGTGCCGCACAAATGCTGCAAAATTACCAAATTTGTGCAGCAAAATTTGATAATCCATGCTGCAAAATCCTGGCGGGGTCTGTTTAGGGGTGGCAAGGATATTTGTTATGGCTTAAGGGTGGGTAAGGGCATAGGGTGGTATGGGTAAATCTTAAAGGGGAAATTGAGCGGGTTCCCCCCCACAAAAAAACTATTTGAGATTATATACATCACTTACCTTATTTATACTCACCTGCGTAGTGAAGGCATGCGTTGAAAACAAAATGTGTGTTAAAGGCATGCGTTGTAATGTTGCACAAACTCGTCAACCACCAGCTGGGGAAACTTTAACAATCAAATAATACTATCAGGGATTGTACTTCCAGCCGATGGTCTGTCATGTCTGCAACAATCCTTATAACATTCTGCCCGTAGTTTTCTTCGTGTTTTTCACAATTCAGCAAGAAAATGCATACAAATAGACCAATATTGCAGAGGCTGTGTGATACAAACAGAAGCTGCACATCTCTAAAACCCAAAAAAGAAAGAAACCATAGAAAACGGCAATGAAGAAAAACATACATGAGTACATTTGATAAATAGCAACCATTTACCAATTAAGATACAGAAATACAAAAATTTGAAAAATGGTAAATGATGCAAATGTAAACACTGGAAGGATAATAAGATAGGGGTGAATGGGCTTGAAAGAGCTAGGGTATCATGAAAATTGTGTCATAATCAGGACTTTAAGTGTTATGAAAAAATTGGGGGTCTCCCATAGGGGTGTGGTCGATGTAATTAAGGGCGTGGCTTTAAACACTTAAGCTAAAATCTGTACTCAGCATAGCCTGACTGGCATTTTGATGCTTCTGTCCATACATCCAGATATATGATACAACAAGTAACATTACACCTACAAGAAGCCAGGACTATTGGCTTTGTCAATGGTCGTAAGTTGCATAGCAGAAATAAGCAACAACTGTGACTTCATTGTATATAATATTGAAAATGCTGCAATTCTTGTGGGCGACGTTGTGGTGTAAGGCTAAAGCTGCTGACTTTTAAGCTGAGAGAGCAGGTTCAAGCCCGACGTCGGCTCAACAGCCTGTGATTCAAAAAATAAATGTAATTGTGTAATTGTAGGAAGCTGGCTCTGTATATACTATACCAAAGTTAGGTATAGTGTGCACAGAGTCCAGTGGATCCCCAAAGGCTTACAGAGGTTAAAGTAGATAATTCCTTACTCTCCATTAGTGGTAGTGTGGGTGAGCAGTAAAGCTTTATCAGAGGGTAGTGTTAAGCATTTATTGTACACACTCAGACAAGAAATGATGTCACACACTCAAAGACTGAACTCTGACCAATTTGTTTTGTGTAAAAATACTATTTAGTTGTATTTTATTTCTAGAACCAAGCCAGACTTGGTGCAGGTAAGTAAAAATAGTACTTTTCTGATAATACAGTTGAATGTAGATTCAGGTAGGTTAAATGTTCAGAAACAGTTGAAATCACTTTTCAGTTACTTTCCAATTACATCGTGATTACTTTTTAAGTTACTTTTCAGATTACTTTTTCTACTCAGTGTGATATGCCTAGATATCACACTGGGACATTTCCTGGATAAAAGGTGAATAAAACAGTTTGTATCAAAACACAGTTTCTCAGGTTCCATACACAACACCCTCAACACTTAGAGGTTTTTCAGAGGAAAACAGTCAATGCAATCCTATGGAGAGAAATGGGGTTATGGTTTTGCAGGCAAGTAAACGGTTCTTGAGGGTTGAGTTTCTGGGGTTAGAACGAGGGTTCCCCCAGGGTCGAGGATGCACTCAAAAAGCACCCTCAGTGGCAGCGTTAGGTGCCCTGTTGTTTTCAATGGGGATTGCCGGTTTTGGTTTTTAGCTGCAGTCTCGGTCCAGGAAGTCTTCCGGGAGAACCAACAGCTGGGCAGGTAAGTTGGAGGGCTCGGGGACGTAGGTGCACCTCGGGTCCGCTTCTACAGGGCGCAGAGCGGCTGGATGCAGGGGTGCCTTTTGAGGTCGGATTTCGCCTTACCGGTCCACTCGCAGTTGGGGGGGTCTCCGTGCAGAGGCTGCAGGCGACGTCGGGGAGTCCTGGAGGGGTCAACCCATGGTGGACTCAGACTCTGGAGCGCTGGGGGACCATAGGATCTCTGGAAACTGCAGACGGGCCGGTAGGGCTGGGGCCAAGTCAGTTCTTCTCTGCAGTCTCCTCTGCGGGCCTCTTCTTTCATCCTTCTTCTTCGAAGGTTGCGGGAATCTGTCTTCTTGGTTCAGAGCTGCCCTCTAAATACTGTATTTAGGGGGCGTTTTAGGGGTCTCGATGTCAGTTGCCAATCGACTACTGACCTTAGGGTGACTACACCCTTGGTGTGCTCACCCCACGCGGGGGAGTGGGCACAATCCCTAATCCTAATTGGAGTGTGCCTGCAAGATGGCGGGCACTGAAGAGTGGGCTTCCCCATGCCTCCCACCTCCTGAGGGGTGGGGTTGGCAGAGGTGGGCACACCTTCTGGGCAGCTCTAATTTTTCCCACCTGTCTTCCCGCTGAAAAGCAGGTGAGACAGGAAGGGGACCTGCTCCTGATAGCAGGAGAGGCTGGGGGTCGGGTTACAAAGGCAGCAAGGCCTTTGAAGCTCCCCTGCCAATGGCTTTTCCTGTCCTGGGAGAGATGTGAACACCTCTGTCCATGAAAGGCTTTGTTTCTTAGCCCAGGGAGCGAAGGCTCCCACCCCAGAGGTCCAGAAACATGTCTCGCAGTGGCAGGTTGGTGTTTACCAGTCAGAGAACCCACCAGAGGCTGGTCGTTTTTCAGGGGGCATCTCCAAGATGCCCTCTGAGTGCATTGTATAATAAATCCCACACTGGCATCAGTGCTGAGAAGTTTGCTACCAAACTTCCCAGAATTCAGTAAAGCCATTATGGTGCTGTGGAGTTCGTAATGAGAAACTCCCAGAAAATATTCTCTTTTATGGCTTTACTGCACTTACAATGTCTAAGACTTGACTTAGACACTGTAGGGGTACAATGCTCATGCAAATGTACCCTCACCAGTGGTATAGTGCACTCAGCTAGAGGGGTGTCTACGACTCAGTGCTTAATTTGTAAAAAAATTAAGTCCAGGTGCTCAAATTGTTATAGGAGGCCACACCCACTTCCCCAAAGCTCCACCCACTTACTCCACTGGCTCCACCCACTTACTCTAGTGGTGAGATATCAAAGGAGGGTGGGTGGTAGGAGAAGCAGAATGGTAGAGGATGCTGTGATTGTTTGCTTGGGGGAGTTCATAATTTAGGGGTGCTTAAGGGTGGGGGCACAGGTTGTTGAGAGTATTAGTGAGGCGGAGATTGTTTTTATTGTATTTCTGAAAGCTAGCTGCATGCCTCTCCTAATAAATCACCTTTTTTCTCTCTAATGGTTGTCCTGTTTCTTTCTGCACCACCTTGCTGTCAGAGTCGGTATATGCATTATGTGGGCAGTATGGCTATGGCGATATTTTTATTTTATTTAGACTTCACTATTTTCCACCACAACCCAGAGCTAACAGTATGAAATTTTAAAGCATAATGATGAGTACGATTGCTCAGCCTGCTCTGTGAGGAGAATCTGCGCTCTCTCTACTGGGGCTAGCACACATTTTTTACTGTTTTTCCTCTTAGACGATAGTGGTTTGCCACAGAGGCATGACCACCACAACATGTGACATTCAGGCACAACGCATCTGTGATGATGTGTGACATGAGGATCTGCACAGAGCGGGGCCTCGGGACATCTAGCAAACACACACTGACAAACATGGACAGCAGCAGGAAATGTTAGCTAAATTCCGCCACCTGGTTGGCACTCCGTGATCTCATGGACATTCAGAGTGTTCACATTTCGGAATAACGTGTTCAAAAAGGAAGAACGCAGGGTGGGTTAAAGCAATGTCTGCTCTGCGTGTCCAGAAAGTATGCTTCCAATACAATCTCTGATCTTTGAGCAGAAGTCTGTCTACAGGAAGCCCAAGAAAAACCAGCAAAAGTTATGCTGGTACAACTGTATACTTTAATTAAATGTATCCGGTAATGTTTTTGCAGATCGTGTTCATAAACGTTAGTTAAGATAGCTCAGCCTTTCATCCGTCTGAACGCAACAAACCCTTATATTATTTTATGCACAATGAAATAATTCTACATAGTCCGTTAATAGTGGCATACATCACAACAGTTGACAACTTAAAAGACTTGCCACTTAAAATACATTTATAGGTTGAGATTTGGGGACATGGGCCACAACTTCTACTAAGACAATGAAACAGTGGCGGCTGGTGACATTTGAAAGTGGCGAGGCGTAAAATTATTGTCATACTACACTTTGGCGAGCGCAGCGAGCGAACCTAAACAACCTATGGGGGAGATCGGGGGGGCGTTTTCCTCCCGAGAAACTTTGGGCATGGCGCTGCATATCGCTCTGACAGCAAGCCTAGTAGTACTGCCCGCGCTTCCTTTAGGATAAATCTTTCCCAAACAGTGAGTGTGGAGAATGAGTGAACCTGGTTCCGGACACTTGAATAGGCAGCAGTTTATATTTAGCTCCGTCGGAGGCAGTGAAGACGAGGCCAAGCCTCTGACTTTAGAGTTGTGTTGTTTTCTCCAGTCTGCACAAGGAGCGCGCTGGAATCTGAGTCTACCATTCCACAAGTTTGCTCTCTCTGTGCCAGCGCCCCATCTACTAGTACTCCACTCCCCTCCCCCAACTCACTCCCTCACCTGACTCCCAAAGCAATCTCTCTCCCTTCTCCCAGGTCCTGCAGCCTTCTCACAATCCCGGCCTCCAACTCCCCCCCCGAAGCTCTACAGCCCTCTTACGAACCCGCCCTCCACCCTCCCCCAGCTCTACAATCCTCTTACTAACCCTGCCTCCATCTCACACAATCTCTCCATACATGCCAACAGATCCGATTCATGCGGGATAAAATCTCCAACTTTTCTGATCTTATGTTGGTATGCATGCCTCCCTTCCCCCAGCTCTACAGCCCTCTCAAGAACACGGCCTCCAATCACACCGACCCTCCCTTCGACTGAGGCACCATCACCACCTCCTTCAGTTCCCAAGCAGGGCTCACACTCACTAACTTCTCACTACTCCTCACTCACCCACACAGTTTCCCATATCTTACTCCGCAACTCCATTATTCACTCACTTCATTTTCCTCATCTCTATCCTCCTGGCAACGTCCTCCCTCCGTCATCCCTACTCCCACTACAATCCTCACAATATGGCTTCCTGCCTCCTCACAACTGTACCCTCACTCGCAATGCCTCTTTCTCTTTACCAAACTAACGCACCACCCATTCTGCTTCACACTTACATTGTTTAACAAATACCCCCAGCCCCCGTGCACTTGCTTCCCCTCTCTTTTCCTCCCCAGTGGGCTTTCTCCCTTCCATCCTCACACATTCCCACGCCATGTTTTGGTTCCCATTTCCAGCCTTTCTTCGCTCACCTGCTCTCCCCTACATACAAGCGCACCTCAGTCCTCCCTCCCTGAAGAGACCTCTTCTTCCCTCGCACACTGTCCGTCATTTCTGTACACCGGTTGTGGGGGCCTGTGTGGTTTACAGTGCATAAATCTGCGTGCACTAGCATGTGCTGTAGTCCAATGACAGCCATGTTTTTTTATCTGCGCAGACTATCAGCTTCACTCTATTTTTCTGCTGCCACTGGCATACTGTAGCAGACTGTTGATTTTGATACAGAACCACCGCCCACCAACATTTACCACATTCTACAGCAACAGCACAGCTTTTTAACTCTGCACAAATTCAGAAATGCTCTTCAATTGAGCAGCACATACAGTAAACATTATTTATCAGAGCAGTCTGCAGTCGCGGCCGTCATGACGGGGGAGAGGGGGTGGAAATGGGGTCGTCCCGGAGGGGATGGGGGGAGGCGGGAGGGGTTTAATTAAAAATATAAAAAATAATTTAAAACGTAACTTACCGTCCTGCGCCGCTGCCACCTCAGCTTCTGGATGGGTCCACTGTCCGACTCCCGACTCCCGCCGTCCTGCCTTTTCCGAATTGAATTCCTCCTGCATCGTCATCAGCCAGAAAAGGCAGCCTCCCTCCCTCCCTCCACCAATCACAACCTGCAATGGCAGCGTTGTGATTGGTGAGGCGCATTGGAGCGCGCCCCACCCAGGCCATTTTCTCTATGTAGGCTGCTGCATGCAGCAGCCTACATAGAGAAAAGGAGAGTGGGCGGTCCTGCTCGAGGGCAGGGGAGGAGTGGCTTGCCCACTGTTGTGCATACTGACTGTTTGGTCGGCCCCAGGGCCGACAAACAGTCAGTATGCACAATAGTGGGCAAGCCACTCCCCCTGCCCTCGAGCAGGACCGCCCACCCCCAACCAGGCACTTCTGCTTACTCGCCGTGCGAAGGCAGAAACATAAAATGGTAGTTATTACCATTTATGTTTCTGCCTTCTCGCACTGCGAGAAAGCAGTGGGGCAACGCCCCCACGCCCCAATGGGGGAGCCGCCACTGCAATGAAATGACAATATGCGGCCTCCGTTGGGTGTTCACTTTAAACCATACCTTGCAAAACATAAGAGGCAGAAATAGGAGCAGCAATGTTTAAGTGATCTGCATCCTAGAGTTGAAGGGTCGTAAACTTGAGCAAGACGGCACCATTTTGTGCTTGAGCTAGGGAATGCCTCAGTACTAAACCACCTGCATGCACAACTACGAGGCTTGATGACAGAAATAAACTTACAACTGGTGTATACCGACATATTGCACACCGGGGAGAAATTGAACAAGAATTATAAATACCAATATATTCGGATTCTTCCAAAAGAGATGATGAAAGTGAAACGCACAGAAAAACAGCATATTTTTATGTCGTGTGAATGATCAACGATTGTTAGAAGGATAGGGGTTAAGTTAAGGGCAAGGCCCTGCCACGCAGGCTCCCACAGATACCCATTCCAGAAAGATTTGCCATTGGAATCATACTTTGAATGCATTAGTGACGCCGAAAAGCACTTATTTTGCAGTCTAGTAGGCCTGGACCTCGGCTGCTGCTGTTTGGAGCAGTAGGGGTCACGAAAAGTGTGTAAAACGGCGACAACAGTAGCAGCTGCTGTTCCCGGCGCCAGGGTTGTGGAACCTGTCCGATTTGTGGAAGAGCTGGACAAAACAGAGAAATTACAAAAAGGGTGGCATGAGCAGTCAGCGTGTCCAAATTACATTAGAGGTAACGTGGTAAGTAACCAAATAACAGCTGGAACAAGCAAGTCAAACGCCTGCTGGCGCCAAAAGTGCCATAGCCTTCCGCAAAAATGCCCGTACGCTTAAGGAGTTTATAACCGCTGCGAATGCGAAGAGGACAACGGGTCTTCAGTCAAGTCAAGATGCACAGCTCCCACACACAAGATGTCACTTACACGGGTTTTGCGTGTGTACAGACAGAGCACTATTCACGTCTTCTACATAAACATCTGGTGAATGTTTTTCCTCACAGGCTTATATTGAACCAAAGGCAATTCACACATGGTGCCCGGCGCCGGAGGAATGATTGTTCGGGCCTCTGTTCACACTTCTTCATTCATACCAACCAAGTCAGTCAGTTATTGAACCACGCACGAACTGACCGTCACCGGCACGCTCAAGAAAAAAGCAGCGTTTTTGCTTACTTACTCGGTTACTGGTGGGCGGCAGCACCGGCACTCACTGCCTTTATTAATACACCTGCTGTGCTGCTGCTGCCCTCTCAACGTCGTGCTGAACAACTGCTGGTCACGGTGACTTGTGCGGTGCATGTGCCGGGGCATGGCATTTTCAAAAAAATCTACGTATGCTGCCGCGGCGCAGACCCTACCCCGCAGAACCAAATCCAGCCCAATCAGTGTCCTGCCCACTGGCAACACTGAACTAAGGGCTGCTGCGGTGCTGCCTAAGGCAAATTCGCTTGGAAATGGTAATGGTTGGATTTTATCAGCTCAGTCTCAAAACTTTTAAATCGGCACTCGAGAGAACAATACTGTCTGCGCCTGCGGTGAGTGAGCTGAGGTAATTATAACTTTTGCCATAGATGTGCAGACACATGTAGACCCGGCCCTTATAAATAAGTGCTGGTGCTAAGCACTGGCACAAATTAAGCTGGGTGTCTTACCCATGCCAGGCCAGTGGGTTGTAGGCATGGCACACAGGGATGTGTGCCATGTCAACTCTTCACTTTTCTCTGCACCAAAACACGCAGCCTGCAATGGCAGTGTGTGTGTGTATTAAGGTACAGGACCTCCATATGTGGCACAATATGTGCTGAAGCCCTTGGAGGCCTTCCCTGGTCACAGTGCCCTTGGTACCCATGGTACCTTTTATAAGGGACTTACAGAGAGGTGCCAATTGTGAGGACTAATGTACAGTTTTGGGAAAGAACACAGGGCCTGGGAACCTGATTGGCAGGGACCCACGGCACATCAAGTCAAAGTGCATCAGAAATCTGGCAAAAAGTGGGGGAGTTACTGCAAGAGCACCCCAGCTTCCTACAGTAATGTAACTGTTGCTTATGAAAAAGCGCACCAATATCTACGGCCGAGTTTGTGCTATATAAAAGTGAAACAAAAGTCTCTTTGAAGTTACATAAAAAGCAGTGAACGGTGGTACTACTGCAGGTAATTTCTTTTTTTTCTTTTCACACCAAGGGTGAGGGCAAAAGGCCCGATAGGGACCCGTTTCAGCACCTACTTTTAAGAACTGCTGGTGCTGAGCACTTAAAGCCCTGTTTATAATTGCCGGATGCGTTAGAGCCCTAAGGTATGCAAGTATCTCAGAGCAACATCTGCCAGTAGTTAAATATAAGCAAGCAAGACCAGGCTGAATGGAGAAATCGGGCGCACTCCTTGCCACAGTGCAGTTATGTGGGTGAGTCCGGGCTATCCTGTGTTGGCTGGCTGATGTTGTGTGCCCGGCGTAAGTATATACAATGAAGCAATGTATGTCATCGCATATCTGTTAACGCCGTCCCTACATCTGTTTCTTAAGCCGTCTGCAATGATGAGCACGCCCCGTGCTATGATGCAGGGAGTGTGTGTACAGCCGGGACCGTCTCCTCCTTGAGTCCTGGGATTTAATCTGCTGCGCCAGTGGGACAAAATCTGGCGGTTCTGGGAACCTAGGAATCTGTTTTTTCTCACTGTTTGGTGCATTCTGGTGAATGTGAAAGTGTCCAGTGCTGTAGGATAGCCATTTAATCGAAAGTGACAGTGGCGGCTGGTGACATTTGAAAGTGGTGGGCGTAAAATTATTGTCATACTACACTTTGGCGAGCGCAGCGAGCGAACCTAAACAACCTATGGGGGAGATCGGGGGCGTTTTCCTCCCGAGAAACTTTGGGCATGGCGCTGCATATCGCTCTGACAGCAAGCCTAGTAGTACTGCCCGCGCTTCCTTTAGGATAAATCTTTCCCAAACAGTGAGTGTGGAGAATGAGTGAACCTGGTTCCGGACACTTGAATAGGCAGCAGTTTATATTTAGCTCCGTCGGAGGCAGTGAAGACGAGGCCAAGCCTCTGACTTTAGAGTTGTGTTGTTTTCTCCAGTCTGCACAAGGAGCGCGCTGGAATCTGCGTCTACCATTCCACAAGTTTGCTCTCTCTGTGCCAGCGCCCCATCTACTAGTACTCCACTCCCCTCCCCCAACTCACTCCCTCACCTGACTCCCAAAGCAATCTCTCTCCCTTCTCCCAGGTCCTGCAGCCTTCTCACAATCCCGGCCTCCAACTCCCCCGAAGCTCTACAGCCCTCTTACGAACCCGCCCTCCACCCTCCCCCAGCTCTACAATCCTCTTACTAACCCGGCCTCCATCTCACACAATCTCTCCATACATGCCAACAGATCCGATTCATGCGGGATAAAATCTCCAACTTTTCTGATCTTATGTTGGTATGCATGCCTCCCTTCCCCCAGCTCTACAGCCCTCTCAAGAACACGGCCTCCAATCACACCGACCCTCCCTTCGACTGAGGCACCATCACCACCTCCTTCAGTTCCCAAGCAGGGCTCACACTCACTAACTTCTCACTACTCCTCACTCACCCACACAGTTTCCCATATCTTACTCCGCAACTCCATTATTCACTCACTTCATTTTCCTCATCTCTATCCTCCTGGCAACGTCCTCCCTCCGTCATCCCTACTCCCACTACAATCCTCACAATATGGCTTCCTGCCTCCTCACAACTGTACCCTCACTCGCAATGCCTCTTTCTCTTTACCAAACTAACGCACCACCCATTCTGCTTCACACTTACATTGTTTAACAAATACCCCCAGCCCCCGTGCACTTGCTTCCCCTCTCTTTTCCTCCCCAGTGGGCTTTCTCCCTTCCATCCTCACACATTCCCACGCCATGTTTTGGTTCCCATTTCCAGCCTTTCTTCGCTCACCTGCTCTCCCCTACATACAAGCGCACCTCAGTCCTCCCTCCCTGAAGAGACCTCTTCTTCCCTCGCACACTGTCCGTCATTTCTGTACACCGGTTGTGGGGGCCTGTGTGGTTTACAGTGCATAAATCTGCGTGCACTAGCATGTGCTGTAGTCCAATGACAGCCATGTTTTTTTATCTGCGCAGACTATCAGCTTCACTCTATTTTTCTGCTGCCACTGGCATACTGTAGCAGACTGTTGATTTTGATACAGAACCACCGCCCACCAACATTTACCACATTCTACAGCAACAGCACAGCTTTTTAACTCTGCACAAATTCAGAAATGCTCTTCAATTGAGCAGCACATACAGTAAACATTATTTATCAGAGCAGTCTGCAGTCGCGGCCGTCATGACGGGGGAGAGGGGGTGGAAATGGGGTCGTCCCGGAGGGATGGGGGAGGCGGGAGGGGTTTAATTAAAAAAATATAAAAAATAATTTAAAACGTAACTTACCGTCCTGCGCCGCTGCCACCTCAGCTTCTGGATGGGTCCACTGTCCGACTCCCGACTCCCGCCGTCCTGCCTTTTCCGAATTGAATTCCTCCTGCATCGTCATCAGCCAGAAAAGGCAGCCTCCCTCCCTCCCTCCACCAATCACAACCTGCAATGGCAGCGTTGTGATTGGTGAGCACAGTGGAGCGCGCCCCACCCAGGCCATTTTCTCTATGTAGGCTGCTGCATGCAGCAGCCTACATAGAGAAAAAGGAGAGTGGGCGGTCCTGCTCGAGGGCAGGGGAGGAGTGGCTTGCCCACTGTTGTGCATACTGACTGTTTGGTCGGCCCCAGGGCCGACCAAACAGTCAGTATGCACATGAGTGGGCAAGCCACTCCCCTGCCCTCGAGCAGGACCGCCCACCCCAACCAGGCACTTCTGCTTACTCGCCGTGCGAAGGCAGAAACATAAAATGGTAGTTATTACCATTTATGTTTCTGCCTTCTCGCTCTGCGAAAAGCAGTGGGACAACGCCCCCACGCCCCAATGGGGAGCCGCCACTGCAATGAAATGACAATATGCGGCCTCCGTTGGGTGTTCACTTTAAACCATACCTTGCAAAACATAAGAGGCAGAAATAGGAGCAGCAATGTTTAAGTGATCTGCATCCTAGAGTTGAAGGGTCGTAAACTTGAGCAAGGCGGCACCATTTTGTGCTTGAGCTAGGGAATGCCTCAGTACTAAACCACCTGCATGCACAACTACGAGGCTTGATGACAGAAATAAACTTACAACTGGTGTATACCGACATATTGCACACCGGGGAGAAATTGAACAAGAATTATAAATACCAATATATTCGGATTCTTCCAAAAGAGATGATGAAAGTGAAACGCACAGAAAAACAGCATATTTTTATGTCGTGTGAATGATCAACGATTGTTAGAAGGATAGGGGTTAAGTTAAGGGCAAGGCCCTGCCACGCAGGCTCCCACAGATACCCATTCCAGAAAGATTTGCCATTGGAATTATACTTTGAATGCATTAGTGACGCCGAAAAGCACTTATTTTGCAGTCTAGTAGGCCTGGACCTCGGCTGCTGCTGTTTGGAGCAGTAGGGGTCACGAAAAGTGTGTAAAACGGCGACAACAGTAGCAGCTGCTGTTCCCGGCGCCAGGGTTGTGGAACCTTTCCGATTTGTGGAAGAGCTGGACAAAACAGAGAAATTACAAAAAGGGTGGCATGAGCAGTCAGCGTGTCCAAATTACATTAGAGGTAACGTGGTAAGTAACCAAATAACAGCTGGAACAAGCAAGTCAAACGCCTGCTGGCGCCAAAAGTGCCATAGCCTTCCGCAAAAATGCCCGTTCGCTTAAGGAGTTTATAACCGCTGCGAATGCGAAGAGGACAACGGGTCTTCAGTCAAGTCAAGATGCACAGCTCCCACACACAAGATGTCACTTACACGGGTTTTGCGTGTGTACAGACAGAGCACTATTCACGTCTTCTACATAAACATCTGGTGAATGTTTTTTCCTCACAGGCTTATATTGAACCAAAGGCAATTCACACATGGTGCCCGGCGCCGGAGGAATGATTGTTCGGGCCTCTGTTCACACTTCTTCATTCATACCAACCAAGTCAGTCAGTTATTGAACCACGCACGAACTGACCGTCACCGGCACGCTCAAGAAAAAAGCAGCGTTTTTGCTTACTTACTCGGTTACTGGTGGGCGGCAGCACCGGCACTCACTGCCTTTATTAATACACCTGCTGTGCTGCTGCTGCCCTCTCAACGTCGTGCTGAACAACTGCTGGTCACGGTGACTTGTGCGGTGCATGTGCCGGGGCATGACATTTTCAAAAAAATCTACGTATGCTGCCGCGGCGCAGACCCTACCCCGCAGAACCAAATCCAGCCCAATCAGTGTCCTGCCCACTGGCAACACTGAACTAAGGGCTGCTGCGGTGCTGCCTAAGGCAAATTCGCTTGGAAATGGTAATGGTTGGATTTTATCAGCTCAGTCTCAAAACTTTTAAATCGGCACTCGAGAGAACAATACTGTCTGCGCCTGCGGTAAGTGAGCTGAGGTAATTATAACTTTTGCCATAGATGTGCAGACACGTGTAGACCCGGCCCTTATAAATAAGTGCTGGTGCTAAGCACTGGCACAAATTAAGCTGGGTGTCTTACCCATGCCAGGCCAGTGGGTTGTAGGCATGGCACACAGGGATGTGTGCCATGTCAACTCTTCACTTTCTCTGCACCAAAACACGCAGCCTGCAATGGCAGTGTGTGTGTGTATTAAGGTACAGGACCTCCATATGTGGCACAATATGTGCTGAAGCCCTTGGAGGCCTTCCCTGGTCACAGTGCCCTTGGTACCCATGGTACCTTTTATAAGGGACTTACAGAGAGGTGCCAATTGTGAGGACTAATGTACAGTTTTGGGAAAGAACACAGGGCCTGGGAACCTGATTGGCAGGGACCCACGGCACATCAAGTCAAAGTGCATCAGAAATCTGGCAAAAAGTGGGGAGTTACTGCAAGAGCACCCCAGCTTCCTACAGTAATGTAACTGTTGCTTATGAAAAAGCGCACCAATATCTACGGCCGAGTTTGTGCTATATAAAAGTGAAACAAAAGTCTCTTTGAAGTTACATAAAAAGCAGTGAACGGTGGTACTACTGCAGGTAATTTCTTTTTTTTCTTTTCACACCAAGGGTGAGGGCAAAAGGCCCGATAGGGACCCGTTTCAGCACCTACTTTTAAGAACTGCTGGTGCTGAGCACTTAAAGCCCTGTTTATAATTGCCGGATGCGTTAGAGCCCTAAGGTATGCAAGTATCTCAGAGCAACATCTGCCAGTAGTTAAATATAAGCAAGCAAGACCAGGCTGAATGGAGAAATCGGGCACACTGCTTGCCACAGTGCAGTTATGTGGGTGAGTCCGGGCTATCCTGTGTTGGCTGGCTGATGTTATGTGTGCCCGGCGTAAGTATATACAATGAAGCAATGTATGTCATCGCATATCTGTTAACGCCGTCCCTACATCTGTTTCTTAAGCCGTCTGCAATGATGAGCACGCCCCGTGCTATGATGCAGGGAGTGTGTGTACAGCCGGGACCGTCTCCTCCTTGAGTCCTGGGATTTAATCTGCTGCGCCAGTGGGACAAAATCTGGCGGTTCTGGGAACCTAGGAATCTGTTTTTTTCTCACTGTTTGGTGCATTCTGGTGAATGTGAAAGTGTCCAGTGCTGTAGGATAGCCATTTAATCGAAAGTGACAGTGGCGGCTGGTGACATTTGAAAGTGGTGGGCGTAAAATTATTGTCATACTACACTTTGGCGAGCGCAGCGAGCGAACCTAAACAACCTATGGGGGAGATCGGGGGGGGCGTTTTCCTCCCGAGAAACTTTGGGCATGGCGCTGCATATCGCTCTGACAGCAAGCCTAGTAGTACTGCCCGCGCTTCCTTTAGGATAAATCTTTCCCAAACAGTGAGTGTGGAGAATGAGTGAACCTGGTTCCGGACACTTGAATAGGCAGCAGTTTATATTTAGCTCCGTCGGAGGCAGTGAAGACGAGGCCAAGCCTCTGACTTTAGAGTTGTGTTGTTTTCTCCAGTCTGCACAAGGAGCGCGCTGGAATCTGCGTCTACCATTCCACAAGTTTGCTCTCTCTGTGCCAGCGCCCCATCTACTAGTACTCCACTCCCCTCCCCCAACTCACTCCCTCACCTGACTCCCAAAGCAATCTCTCTCCCTTCTCCCAGGTCCTGCAGCCTTCTCACAATCCCGGCCTCCAAATCTCCCCCTCCCCCGAAGCTCTACAGCCCTCTTACGAACCCGCCCTCCACCCTCCCCCAGCTCTACAATCCTCTTACTAACCCGGCCTCCATCTCACACAATCTCTCCATACATGCCAACAGATCCGATTCATGCGGGATAAAATCTCCAACTTTTCTGATCTTATGTTGGTATGCATGCCTCCCTTCCCCCAGCTCTACAGCCCTCTCAAGAACACGGCCTCCAATCACACCGACCCTCCCTTCGACTGAGGCACCATCACCACCTCCTTCAGTTCCCAAGCAGGGCTCACACTCACTAACTTCTCACTACTCCTCACTCACCCACACAGTTTCCCATATCTTACTCCGCAACTCCATTATTCACTCACTTCATTTTCCTCATCTCTATCCTCCTGGCAACGTCCTCCCTCCGTCATCCCTACTCCCACTACAATCCTCACAATATGGCTTCCTGCCTCCTCACAACTGTACCCTCACTCGCAATGCCTCTTTCTCTTTACCAAACTAACGCACCACCCATTCTGCTTCACACTTACATTGTTTAACAAATACCCCCAGCCCCCGTGCACTTGCTTCCCCTCTCTTTTCCTCCCCAGTGGGCTTTCTCCCTTCCATCCTCACACATTCCCACGCCATGTTTTGGTTCCCATTTCCAGCCTTTCTTCGCTCACCTGCTCTCCCCTACATACAACCGCACCTCAGTCCTCCCTCCCTGAAGAGACCTCTTCTTCCCTCGCACACTGTCCGTCATTTCTGTACACCGGTTGTGGGGGCCTGTGTGGTTTACAATGCATAAATCTGCGTGCACTAGCATGTGCTGTAGTCCAATGACAGCCATGTTTTTTATCTGCGCAGACTATCAGCTTCACTCTATTTTTCTGCTGCCACTGGCATACTGTAGCAGACTGTTGATTTTGATACAGAACCACCGCCCACCAACATTTACCACATTCTACAGCAACAGCACAGCTTTTTAACTCTGCACAAATTCAGAAATGCTCTTCAATTGAGCAGCACATACAGTAAACATTATTTATCAGAGCCGTCTGCAGTCGCGGCCGTCATGACGGGGGGGAGAGGGGGTGGAAATGGGGTCGTCCCGGAGGGGATGGGGGGAGGCGGGAGGGGTTTAATTAAAAAAATATAAAAAATAATTTAAAACGTAACTTACCGTCCTGCGCCGCTGCCACCTCAGCTTCTGGATGGGTCCACCGTCCGACTCCCGACTCCCGCCGTCCTGCCTTTTCCGAATTGAATTCCTCCTGCATCGTCATCAGCCAGAAAAGGCAGCCTCCCTCCCTCCCCTCCACCAATCACAACCTGCAATGGCAGCGTTGTGATTGGTGAGGCGCATTGGAGCGCGCCCCACCCAGGCCATTTTCTCTATGTAGGCTGCTGCATGCAGCAGCCTACATAGAGAAAAAGGGAGAGTGGGCGGTCCTGCTCGAGGGCAGGGGGGGAGTGGCTTGCCCACTGTTGTGCATACTGACTGTTTGGTCGGCCCCAGGGCCGACCAAACAGTCAGTATGCACAATAGTGGGCAAGCCACTCCCCTGCCCTCGAGCAGGACCGCCCACCCCCAACCAGGCACTTCTGCTTACTCGCCGTGCGAAGGCAGAAACATAAAATGGTAGTTATTACCATTTATGTTTCTGCCTTCTCGCACTGCGAAAAAGCAGTGGGGCAACGCCCCCACGCCCCAATGGGGGAGCCGCCACTGGAAAGTGATCAAACGTGGGGAACTAGAACTGGACAGCTAAATACAAATGGCCAAACTCAGGCCTCGCCGCCGGTCAGTGTTTTCTGCCCTATACGCTCTCCAGTTATCGGCAATACTTGGTTGTCCATAAGTGGTAGTGCAGGCCGAATGTACAAAGGATCCACATATCTTGCGACACAGGGACCGCCAGGCCCAGCATGTGGCGACCACAGCTTTAATCCGTGCTTGTGGAGTTGTCTAGGCAGCAGACACGGGGGTACGGAGCCCAGAGGGACTCCTTCAGTCTGCTCCGGACATTGCTGGACCTTAGCTGTGCCCTCATGAGATGCACGCCAGGATTTGGACACAGCCACAAGTCAAAGCAGACGAAGAGTAAGAGCTGGGAGGAACGGAGCAGATAGGCCAAATCAGATGGCGTAAATGCAACTCGATGCATACTGCCATGAAGCAGGGAGCAGGCCCGGTTCTCTTGCACCCAGAGCACTGCTGAGCGACCAGTCTCTTTGGAGAACACTGCTATGGAAGCAAAACTAATGGGGAACTATGCCTGACTGACGTTGTTCAGTAAGAACGAGAGAGGGAAGGTATTGGAGATGGCCTGGGCAGACGTGCTCATCGCAGACATTCATGTTTTCTTAAGACCATGGATGCCAGGCTGTTGCGGTGAAGGAACTCACGCGGTGTTGATGCTTTCAATCTCCTGCGCAAGGCAGAGGGAAATTCCATCCAACTGATTGCAAGATCTGGTTTGAGGACCAGATCAAAATTCTGGAGGTGTGAATGTCATTGGCATAGGGTTGGGAACCACAAAGGGATGTTTGGGGCATAGCTGAGAAACAGCTAGGAGGACCACTCTAGTGGGGCACACAGGTGACATCTCTCAAAGAGTGAGTGACATGGATGGACACTGAGTGGAGTCAGAGAGGTGACCACGGGGTAGGCTCCTAAATGTACATCACCACATGTGTCAAAAAGAGAAGGGAGATAGACACAATCTCAAACTCAGACCAGTGCTTTAAATGGGCCGGTACTCACCGGTACTGAGTACTGGCACTCCCCTCCTCCCCCCCCTTGAGTATCGGAACTTCTCCGTGCCCTGGGAGAGTACCGGTACTCAATGCAGCATGTTGGGATTTCACAAGAATATAGTCATCATGTGAGCATGCACAGCATTGCTACTCTGCAGTGCATGCTCACATGATTAGCATTTCACACTGGCAGTGACCATCATCTTGCCATCAGCAAAACGTGTGACATCAGCACCCCGTATCTGTGTGGCGGGAAGGAATGGAAGCCCTTTAAAAATGTAGTTTGCAATGGGTTTCCCTTCCTTCTTTGCCATACAGCAGCGAGGATCATCGACAAGGAACCAACCAGGAGCAGGTTCCCCTCCAGTGCCAGACAGGGGCCCAGAACCGGGTTTCTGCATGCAACTCCATCCGGGACCCAGAAAGCAAGGATCAGATTCCTGCAGTTGGGCCCCCCCCGCACCCCTCCACCAATCCATACAGCATCGCTTAGGGCCCGGGACACAAGATGGGCCATTTTCACCCCTTATCCTGTCTGTCACTGGGGTCGGACAATGTCTTTCACCTGACTCTTTTGCCACCTGCTGAGCTGGGACATTGAGCCCATGATGGTGGGGGCAATGGCCAGAGCGACGTCCCTGGAGCCCAGGTGAGATTGGAGGCCTCTACCATGGTGGGCCTTCTGATCCCAAACAGACTCTGCCTGCTGCAAAGATCTTCAGGGGATAGAAAAATTTAAGTTAGACTCACCACTGTGAGCAAGGCCAATGCTGGTGCGCAGTGAGCACAAGCCGTGTATTATTATCGGGCTGATTATAATTTTTTTTTTACATTTGCTTCCACCTGTTAACCTTTCACGGGTGGCATCCAAAATAACAGCGCTGGAGTTAAGAGGAATAAGCAAAAAGATGCCTTTAAATTTTGTTTAGGTCTTTCCTAGGCAGCGCCTGCGCTGTCTCTTCGAGACATGCTGTATTCAGTATATGGGTAAAAAGCTCCGCCCACTTTCCACCCATCTTTTTAATTGGCTCCTATCCTTTGTAAATGGAAAGCTTTTTATTGGTCAATAGTCTTAGTAGTCCCTCCTTAGTACCGCCTTGTCTCTTCTTGTAACCTCCCACGAGGCCACCCCCTGTTACATGTGTTGTTACTCCCTCGGTTTTAATTACAGCCTCAGAGCACTATTTTCTTAAAGGGCTTCAGGCAGGACACACACTTAGTCCTAAGCAAGGCTGGGAGTGGTTACTTTACTCACTAGCACATCTCACATTAATATGAGACCTTCTATAAATTTCCCTTCATCAGCTCCACACAGAGTACAACCTAAACCGGAATTAATATAATAATTCTTTTGTCACATTTCAAAGCTACTAATTGTATATATGGACATAGCTATTCGAATGTACTCATGCTATTGTCTTGCATGCAATGCATTATGGGTAGGGTGAATTTACCATATCTTCTGTAGGGTCCCTGCAATTTATAATGCCAATAACTCCAACTTTGCAGAGTGCAGTACTATATGTGGCCAAAAGAGGTCCCATGGGACCTCTTTTGGCCACATATAGTACAGCACCCTGCAACATGGCTAGGTAAAAAACAATGGCATTTATAATGCCAATAACTCCAACTCCAACAAATGCAAGACTGATTGCATTTCCAATGTAATAGGTCTCGCATTTGTTAAAGTTAGAGCTGTTGGCGTTGAAAATGACAATGTTTTTACTTTTGCTTATTTAAACCATTGGCAATAGAGCTATTTAAATATAATAACTTCACTGCAAATAAAAAAACAAAAGTAAAAAAGACAAGTTACTTACCTTCGGTAACGCCTTATCTGGTAGAGACATGATCTAGCTGCAGATTCATTACCTTTGAACATCTAGGCGTCAGGCTGGATCCGGAAGATTTTTCTTAGCAGTACCCCTGCTCACCGGTCGACTCTGTGTGACGTCGTCGGCGTTGTGTTCGTCATCGTCGTGACGTCCGCGTCATCAATATAACCACCAATCCGGCGTGCTGACGTCAGTACTTTTCACGACTTTCCACACCAGCAGCGCGAAGCCATGAAGTGACTGACCATGGTGTGTTAAAAAAAATGAACAGCTAGGGCCCTGAAGGGGAACATCCCTGACACTAAAAACAATTCTGCAGTGCGGGGAGGATGGGTGGGTCAATAAGGAATCTGCGGCTAGATCATGTCTCTACCACATAAGGCGTTATCGAAGGTAAGTAACTTGTCCATCTGATAGACACATCTAGCCGCAGATTCCTTACCTTTGAACAGATACCCAAGCAATACCATCCCCGGAGGAGGGACTGCAGAAAAGTTTAGACCAGGAAATCCTGCAAGACAGAGCGACCAAACAGGCCTTCTCTGCAAACTTGGAAATCCAGGCAGTAGTGTCTGGCAAACGTGTGCAGAGATGCCCATGTGGCTGCTTGGCAAATATCAGAAACGGGGACACCACGCTGGAAAGCAGTGGTGTCCGCTTTTGCCCGGGGGGAATGGGCTCTCAGCCCTTCAGCGGAATCTTTCTTCGCTAAGGCGTAACAGATTTGATACAGAGGATAACCCAGCGTGATATAGTCCTCTTTTGGACAGCACGCCCTTTCTTTTCACCCACGTACCCTATAAAGAGTTGGTCATCCACCCAGAACTCTTTGGTTAGATCGAGATAGAACGATAATGCTCTTTTTGAGTCCAGACGATGGATACGCTCCTCTTCCTTGGAAAGGTGCGGAGGTGCATAGTAGGTGGGCAGGGTAACAGACTGTCCCAGATGGAAAGGTGTTACCACCTAAGGCAGAAAAGATGCCCTAGTCAGGAGTACCACTTTGTCTGGGAAGACCGTCAGGTAAGGAGGCTTTGATGACAGTGCCTGCAATTCGCTCACCCTCCTGGCAGAGGTTATTGCCACTAAGAAGGCTGGTTTGATGGTGAGCAGCCGTAGAGGGCAGTTGTGCAGCGGCTCAAACAGTGCACACATCAGAAAAGTGAGAACCAAGTTAAGGTCCCACTGTGACATAATGAAGGGTGAAGGGGGAAACAAGTGGGTTAGCCCCTTCAAGATTCTCTGCACCAGAGGTGATTTGAAAAGAGAAGTCTGGTCAGGCAGCCGAAGAAAAGAAGAAAGGGCTGAAAGATAACCCTTCAAGGTGCCCAGAGCAGAACCCTGCTGGGCCAAGGAAAGAATAAACAGGAGGACATCAGATAAAGATGCAGAAAGAGGGTCAATAGAACGGTCTGTACAATATTTACAAAACTTGTTCCATCGGCAGGCGTACACAGATTTCGTGGAGGGATGCCTGGCTGCCAAGATAACCTCACAGACTTCGGGAGGAAGGTCAAAAGCTGTCAACTGTCGCCGCTCAATCTCCACGCAAGGAGGCAGAGAGTGGACAGGTTCGGGTGGGGACCCTCCTCTGCTACTGCGACAGAAGATCCTCCCGAAGGGGCAACCTGATCTGAGGATCGATGCTAATTTCTAGAAGCTCGGGATACCAAACTCTCAGTGCACAGTCCGGAGCCACAAGAATGGCTTGTGCCTGGTCTCTCCTAATCTTCGAGCACTCTGGGCAGGAGTGGTATGGGCAGAAAGGCATATAGGAGGCCTGAGCTCCACTCGCAACGAAAAGCGTCGCAGAGCGAGAGCCGCCTTGTAAACTCCAATGAGCAGAACTGCTGACATTGCGCGTTCTCTTCGAAGGCTCTCCCCATCGCTGAAATAGACCTTGTACCACCTCCGGATGGAGACGCCACTCGTGATCCGCAATGCACCTTCGGCTAAGCCCGTCCGCCCTGGCGTTCAAAGAACCGGTCAGGTGTTGAACCACCAGGGAAAGGTTCTGTTGTTCCAGCCAAGTCCAGAGATGCAGGGCCTCTTGACAAAGAGCCCACGACCCCACTCCACCCTGCTTGTTGCAGTACCACATGGCAGTAGTGTTGTCCGTGAACACTTGGACTAGCCTTCCCTGTATGGATGGTAAAAAAGCTTTCAGTGCCAGTCGGATCGCCCAAAGCTCCAACAGATTGATATGAAGCCTGGCTTCCCCCGGAGACCAGAGTCCTCTAATCTCCACCTCTTCCAGATGGCCGCCCCATCCCAGAAGAGACGCATCTGTCACAACTGTGAGGTGTGTGTGGGGAAGGAAGAGGGGTCTGTCCTTGACCCAATCGCGGTTCATCAGCCACCACTGCAGGTCGTTCGCAGTGCCCTCCGAGATCTGAACCAGGTCTGTGATTTGTCTGTCCTCGATGCTGAGCCCATTGGAACTTCAGGTCCCACTGCAGAGTCTGCATGTGCCACAGTGCATGGGTCACTAGCAGGATGCAGGAGGCCATTAGGCCCAACAGCCTCAGAGTCATTCTCACCGGAATCCAGGATAGAGGGTGATACATCGGTATCATAGCCTGAATATCCTGGACTCGCCGTTTGGGAGGATAGGCCCAAAACTGCACCGTGTCCAGAACCGCTCCAATGATCAGGAGCGTCTGAGAGGGAGTCAGGTGTGACTTTGGCACGTTGATAGTAAACCCCAGCGAATGCAGGAGGTTCGCCGTAGCATGGAGGTGGGAGACAACTGCTTGGGGCGAGCCCACCTTCCACAACCAGTTGTCGAGATAGGGGAAGACTGGAATCTCTGATCTCCACAGGTGGGCTGCGACCACCGCCATCACCTTTATGAACACCCGGGGGGCGCTGGTGAGGCCGAAGGGGAGAACTGCAAATTGAAAAAGCTCATGGCCCACCATGAACCGCAGGTAGCGACGAATGGCAGGCAGGATGGGGATATGAAAATAGGCATCCTGCAAGTCAAGCGCTACCATCCAGTCTACCGGGTCCAAGGCAGACAGGACCTGAGCAAGGGTGAGCATCTTGAATTTCTCCTTTTTGAGGAAGTAATAGAGGGCCTCCGTCCTTCTTTGGGACCAAAAAGTAGCGGGAATAGCAACCACTGCCTACTTTGGGCCCGGGAACCGTCTTTATAGCTCCCTTGGCCAAGAGAGTCTTGACTTCCTCGCGGAGCAAAGCAAGGTGATCCTCCGTCAGCCGATCGTACACTGGAGGCATAGATGGAGGAGTAGTCTCGAAGGGGAGGGAATAACCCCTTCAGAATATTTGCAACACCCACCTGCCTGTTGTGATGTTTCGCCAGTGGTGGAGATGATGGCGTACTCTGCCACCGACTGGCTGAGAGTGATCCTGGGGGATCGGACTAGGAAGGTTTTGCGGCGGAGGAGGGGATAGTGGCTTGGCTCGACTTCTGGTTTCCTGACCCACGGGGCCATGGTGAACCGCGTCCACGGCCCGGTAGAGGTTGCTGAACTTGCGGGGCCTGCTGGCCAGAATAGGGTTGGCTTGGCTGATAGCCCTCTTCCGTAGCCACAAAAGGAACGAAAAGCAGATGAGGCCCTAGGGGTTGTGGTGAGGCCCAAAAACTTGGCTGTGGCCCGCGAGTCTTTGAAGCGCTCAAGGGCAGTATCCGCCTTGTCTCCGAAGAGATGGGAGCCATCAAAGGGCATGTCCATGAGGTTAGCCTGGACATCCCCCGAAAAACCAGACGTTCTCAACCAGGCGTGGCGACGAACAACCACCATTGTGGGAATCGCTCTGCCCAGCGAGTCAGTCATGTCCAAGCCACATCTGATGGCGAACTTAGCTGTGTCTCTCCCATCTGAGATAGCTTGGGAAGAGTAGAGCCCGGTCCTCCTCCGAGACTCTGGGCAGCACCTGCGCAACCGTATCCCATATCGAATGGGAGTAACGGCCCAAACGGCATGCGGTGTTCACCGACCACAATGTCAGACTGGCGGAAGAAAAGATTTTCTTTCTGAAACTCTCCAGTCTCTTGGATTCGCTCTACGGGGTGCAGAAGGGAACGCACCACGAGAAGTGGAAGCCTGGACACCAAGCTTTGAGAGGTGGGGGGGTGTGAATAGGGCGATCGTGCTATTCACAGGAGCCCCTGTGCTGGGTTTGGACCAGGTTACCAGAAGGACGTCTGTTAAGGCCTCATTGAAAGGCAGTAGGGGTTCGAGCTGGAGACCCCAGGCTGCAGGACCTCTGTCAAGACGTTAGTCTTGACCGCCACTGTAGGGTGCTGCAGGTCGAGGACCTCCGCAGCCCTACGCACCACCATGGCAAATGATGCTCCCTCCTCCGTAGCCAGGGTAGGAGGGGAAAGCATGCCAGAGTCTGGGGAGGTGTCCAAACCACTGGCATCACCCAGGGATCCTGCTCACCCTTCCAATCCTCCTCCTCCATCCCGAACCCTTCAGAATAGGGCAAGATGAAAGCCATGGAGCCATACGGCTCAGTCGGTGCCGGTCTCAGCATCGGGGGGCGCCTGATCGGCTCCGTGTCATCAGGAATGAGGATTGGGGAGGCGCCGGCTGTGCCGAGGACCTCGGCGTCGGACGCGACGCCAGGGAAGGTCGCTGTGGAGGTGTGACCAGCGTCACTCCGGACCTGGGAACGGGTCCAATCGGAGGCCGTGGTGCCAGGCCCGGAGCCGCAGGCTTGGGAACCACAGGGCCCCCTCCATCTTCGGAGCCTGTGGAGCCCAAGGTGCACCGGCAGGGTCAGGCCGCCCAAATATGGCGCACATGGCATCATAAAACTCCTTCAGCTGAGCGGGGGTCACTCCCGGACCCGGAAAGGGAGGGAAACGCAGAGCTGACCCAGGCACCTGCTCCACGGAGCGGGGCCTTGAACGGCGAGGTTCCTCCACCGCGTCGAGAGACGGGCGGCGCGACTAAGCACGCTTCGACTTCTTGTGATGCCTTTTACTGACTTCGATGACTCAGACGAAGAGGACAACGATTCACTGGAGTGGTGTTCGGACCTTCCTCTCGACCAGGACCGGGACCGAGGCGACCTCAGTGTTGCTGTACGCCGGGCCGCGAGAATCTTTAGGGAACGCTCCCTCAAAGCCTTCGGTGCCATGGCCCGGCAGTCGGAGCACGACTTCGAGTCGTGGTCGCGCTCCAGGCACCAGAGACACACTAAATGGGGGTCTGTGACCGACATTGCACAATGACGGGCCCACATGGCTTGAACCCCGAACTCTTCTTACTCGACATGTTCTAAACACACCAGTAGGTGGCGTTGTTTGGCTCAGTGTCGGCCGCGCCGGACGTGACGTGCCTGGTGCCTATAAAGATGTTGCCCCAGCGTGCTGACATCAGTTTCTTTTTCCGACTTTCCACATCAGAAGAACAGAAACACAAAGAATGCGGACACACTAGTCTGTATTGCTAAGGTCCTGAGAAGGGTGACCCTATGTAATCTGCTCGCACAGTGGGGAGGATGCAAGGGGTGGTAATGTATCTGCTACTAGATAGAGTCCCTACCAGATAAGGCAACATGTTAATCTGATCGAGACTTCTAACCGCAAATTCCTTACCTTATAATTAGGGCTCCCAGTTTTCCGTTTTTACGGATTTTTACAGATAAATACAGACAGAAAACTATTTTTTTCCTGTCTGTATTTATTTTTAAATACAGAAAAATACGGAAAATAAGTTGTCTTTGGATGTTTTTTTCTACTGTCAATCATGAGTGCCAGGTCAGCAGGTGTACAGATTGAGAGGCAGGGGAGATGAAAAAAGACAGTAGGTTTCCTAATTAAGCTCAATTAAGTGCAGATCTACAGTTAATTATGATATTCTACAATGCAAGTGTTTTCAGATAACGCTATTGCACTGTATACTGCTGAAACAATTTGGACATTCAAATGCAAATTTACATTTATCAGTCAAATAAATGTGGAAAAATACCCATTGCAGCTTCATTTGCACAGAAAACACAAAATAAAAATGGATAAATACAGACAAAATTAGCAAAAAATAAATATGGATAAATACAGACGGAAATGTCGAAAAAGTAAATACCATAAAACCGGGAGCCCTACTTATAATAGATACCCAAGCAAAGCCTCCACAAAGGTGGGTCTGCGAAAAAAATTAAACCAAACAGTCCTGGAGGACTGAATGGGTAAAGTGCCAACATGACGGGCCTGACCATCCAGACAGTAATGTTTGGTAAGCATGTGCAAAGACGCCCACATTGCTGCCTGACAAAAGTCCAGGACAGGCACTCTGCAATCTAACACAATGATCACAGCCTTAGCTCTGGTGGAATGAGCACGCAAGCCCTCAGGGGGTTTCTTCTTGGCCAATGTGTAGCAGATCTTTATGCAGAGAACTATCCATCATGAGATCCTTTTCTGCACATCCTTCCCTTTCTTGGCCCCGACATACCCTACAAAGAGTTCATCGTTCAGCCGAAACTCTTTTGTGCAATCTAGGTAGCACAACAATGTTTTTTTTGGATCCAGACCAGTGCTTAATTGAGCCGGTGGTTTCCGGTGCTCCGCACCTGCACTTAACTGTTAATACCGGCACTTATGGCAGTCTGCCACATGGTGGTGCGGTCTGTCCAATTTAGAGATGAGCACAACACTTTTTTATTAATTCAATATACATTAAAAATGAAAAATACCTACCACCCAGGCCATTCTTTTTCCTTTGGGGGCTTGGAACAGTCTGAACTATCACACCTCTAAAAGTATGATGGTTAGTAGTTGTGTTGGTACATTCACTGGCTGCGCTGGCAGGGGTATGGTTGGCATAAACTGCATTGGCTTCAAATTAAGCAGTGATCTAGACAATGGAGTCTCTCCTTTCCTTTAGAAGGGTGAGGTGGAGCAAAGAAGGTAGGCTAGGTGATTATCTGGTCCTATCTGAAAAGGTGTTACAATCTTCTGGAGGAAGGAAGCCCGGGTCCTGAGAACCAGAATGTCTGGGTAAAAGGTGGTATATGGAGAGTGCACAAAGAGTGCCTGCAGTTCGCTGACTTGCCTGGCCGCTGTCATGGCCACTAGAAAAGTCGTCTTAATGGTAAGCTGGCGAAGAGGGCAGTGTGCAGCAGCTTGAAAGGCACACACAAGAAAAGTCAAGGCCAGGTAAGGTCCCATTGGGGCATGAAGAATGGCATGGAAGGAAACGTGTTGAAGATGTTTGAGGAACCTAGTCACAACAAGTGATTCGAACAAAGGTTGGTCAGGCAAACGCAAGAATGCCGAAATGGCAGACAAGTAACCTTTAACAGTGCCCAGAGCAGATCCCTGCTCGTCCAGAGAAAGAACAAATAATAAAACCTGGGATAAGGTCGCAGAAAGAGGATCAATATGCTTAACTGCACACCATGCCACAAACTTGTTCCAATGGCAGGCATATACCGCCTTGGTGGAGGAACACAGGGCTGGCAAAATAACATCACTGACTTCAGGACGAAGGTTGAAAGCTGTCAACTGTTGCTGCTCAGTCTCCAAGCATGAATACGGAACATGTACAGAAGATCCTACCGAAGGGGAAGCCTGAACTGAGGATCGATGCTTATGCTCAGGAGCTTGGGATACCAGACTCTCCTCGCACATCTGGAGCCACAAGAATGACTTGGGCCTGGTTGTTCCTGATTTGCTTGAGAATTCTGGGCAGACGTGGTATCAGCAGAAAGGCGTACAGGAGGCCAGAGCTCCACTCAAGATGAAAAAGTATCTCCAAGTGAGAGCCGCCTTGGAAACTTCAACGCGCAAAACTGCTGACATTGCGAGTTCTCAGTGGTGGGAAACAGATCTAACCAAGGCTCTCCCCACTCTTGAAAGAGACTTTGCACAACATCCGGATGGAGACGCCATTTGTGATCCACTAGGCATTGACGGCTGAGTTAATCTGTTCTGGCATTCAGAGAGCCCACCAGATGTTTAACCACCAGGAAAATTCCCTGACGTTCTAGCCAGGTCCAGAGACACAGACACACCCTGCCCTGTTTATTGCAGTACCACATAGCGGTGGTGTTGTCCATGAACCACTGGACCAGTCTTACTTTGATAGAAGAAATAAATGCTTTCAATGCCAACCAGATTGCCTGGAGCTCCAACAGGTTGATGTGAAGCCTGTACTCTACCCGAGACCAGAGTCCCTTAAAATCCACCTCTTCCAAATGGCTGCCCCAAACCAGGAGTAACACATCTGTCACTACAGTCTGGCTGGCGAAGGGAAAGGAGTCTGCCACTGACCCAATCGCAGTTAGTCAGCCACTACTTCAGATCTTTTGCAGTTCCCTCTGAGATGTGGACCATGTGGGACAGGTTCCCCATATTCTGTGCCCACTGGAATTTCAGGTCCCACTACAGAGCCTTCACATGCTAATGGACATGTGTCACCAGAAGGATGCAGGAAGCCCAACAGCCTCAGAGTCAGTCTCACAGAAATCCAGGATAAAGGCTTAAACATCAGTGTCAGATTGAATATCCGGGACTCGCCGTTCAGGAGGATAGACCCAAAACTGCACTGTGTCCAGAACATCCCTGATGAAATGGCGCATCTGAGAGGTTGTATGGGGTGCCTTTAGTACACTGATAGTGAACCCCTGCGAATACAGGAGTTCTGCTGTAGTCTTGAGGTGGGAAACAACTGCCTAGGACAATCTATAATAGCCAATCGTCAAGGTAGGGGAAGACTGGAACCACTGCTCTCCGCAGATGTGCTGCAACTACTGCCATCACCTTGGTGAACACCCGAGGGGCACTGGTGAGGCCAAAGGGGAGCACGGTAAAGTGGAAGGACTCTTGGCCCACCATGACCCTCAAATAGCACCTGTGAGCAAGCAGGACGGGAATGTGGAAGCATGTGTCCTGCAAGTCCAACAATACCATCCAGTCTCCTGAGTCCAGGATAGACCAGACTTGAGCTAAGGTGGGCATCTTGAGCTCCTCCTTTTTCAGGAAGAAGTGGAGGGGGTGCAGGTCTAGGATAGGACAGAGGCCCCCGTCCTTTAAGGGCACCAGAAAGTAGCGGGAATAGTAACCTCAACCTACTTTTGATGCCGGCACCTTTTTTATGGCCCCTTTGGCCAAAAGAGCTGACACTTCCTGGCGGAGCAAGGAGAGATGGTTCTCCGTCAGCCAGTCATAAGAGGGCAATGGCAATTTACAGGGTCGATTTGATGTCAAAAAGAAAGCTAGCCACAGACACCGAGGATATAGTCAATATAAGAACTTGTTTATATAGTAAGTAAATGAAGTAAACAATATATACATAGGGCTTAAGAATCAAAATACGTTTATACAACAAACAATTTCAAAAATAGTGAAAGGTGTCCCAGTGAAAAAAACGTTGGAACCTAAACTAGTAGTGACATAATATGTGACATATGTATAAGGTTTCACTTTAAAACATTTTGGCGACCATTGGAAAATTAACAATGTATTGAACAACACTTTATACATTCATAAGTGCTGGATAATAGTTTGCCTTTGTTAATTGTCGACGACGTTTCGACCCTATCCTAATTACAGGGTCTCTTCAGACGGGCGCTAAGTAAACAGTGTTTACAATGTTGTGGTTATCCAAAGGCAAAGAAGTCAGGGCTATCAGTACCTTGAGTGAGCTGAAGTAGCGAATGTATGTATACCCCGATCTGTGCAGCCCCGCTGTGCAGCCCGTTGTTCCATTATCCTCACCGAATGCCACAGTAGTTTCAGGGGTCCATACAATGTATTTTGTAATTCGTTCCTTTCTCCACCTTAACATTCTGGTTTTACTCTAATGCTACCAGCCACATCCCACCAGTCTGTTGTCTACATCTATTCTGGCACACAGAACCACAGAGCAGATCGGCAACATGGATCGTGCAGCCATGTCTGGCTCACCGTCCACTGGCGGGAAAATTTCCCTTATCTGTTGCTAGACATCCATCATCTTGTTGTCATCGCACCGAACAGGGAGACGGACGCTCCACTGTTCCTGCAGCATTCGGGGGATACATACATTCGCTACTTCAGCTCACTCAAGGTACTGATAGCCCTGACTTCTTTGCCTTTGGATAACCACAACATTGTAAACACTGTTTACTTAGCGCCCGTCTTTCTTATTTTATAGCTCCAATTGATATTACTCCCGCATTTATTGCCTAAACACGAAGCGACAACCTGAAGTCCACTGTGGCTCTTCTTTTGAACAGGCAGAGCGTATAAACGCACACGGGTAAGCTTTTTCTTCACTGCGATATTGTAGCTACCCATCAATATAGAACATTTAGTTTTATTTTCCGTTTTTCACACACAGTTCTTGTAAATTGTGAACATCCAGTGCCCCGAATATCGCCGAGATCTCCAGGCCCCGCCATCCACTCTGCCTGTCTAACACTACCCTCACATGGGGTAAGTTCCTGTGGCTTGTTCTTGTAATAAACATCATTTATGCTAGTATATCTTGACCTGACTACTATGCATAACCATTAATTAAGCTATTGTACCACGTTCTGACCATTATGCATTTATTATTATTCACAGTGCCCGGCTGGGTTCCCTGTGAGTTTTTCTTCACTTATTCCACGGTGACACTGCTCTTCACATTAGGCAGTGCAGGCCTCCCTTCAGGTATACTCATTTTCAGAACCCTTTACCTTCATGCTCGCAAGTTACCACCTCGGCCACACACTGACAGTATCCTCCCATTTCTTCTAGGTGTCCCCACATTCTTTAGGTCCTGAAGAGACCCTGTAATTCAGATAGGGTCGAAACGTCGTCGACAATTAACAAAGGCGAACTATTATCCAGCACTTATGAATGTATAAAGTGTTGTTCAATACATTGTTAATTTTCCAATGGTCGCCAAAATGTTTTAAAGTGAAACCTTATACATATGTCACATATTATGTCACTACTAGTTTAGGTTCCAACGTTTTTTTCACTGGGACACCTTTCACTATTTTTGAAATTATTGTTTGTTGTATAAACGTATTTTGATTCTTAAGCCCTATGTATATATTGTTTACTTAATTTACTTACTATATAAACAAGTTCTTATATTGACTATATCCTCGGTGTCTGTGGCTAGCTTTCTTTTTGACATCAAATCGACCCTGTAAATTGCCATTGTGCAGAATTGCATTAGAAATAATTTTTTATGACTCCACAGGAGCCAATGTTTCCCCATTAACTTACTTACCCAGGCTCCCCGTGAGTAGGGTTCCCTTGTTTTCTGTTCTCAGTCATAAGAGGGCAGCATGGGTGGGCGAGTCTCCAGAAAGGGGATTGAATAGCCCCTCTGGACTATTTGTAAAACCCACTTGTCCGATGTTATGAACTGCCAGAGGGGCAGGTGATGATGTATACTTCCTCCCAATGGTTGGCCGTGCTGGTATAAGGGCAAACTAAACGGGTTTGGAGGCTGCAGCTGCCGGTAGGATGGTGGACTGACGCAACCTCTGGCTGGTGGTTTCAGATGCTCTATGGGAACCACGGCCACAAAAAGGCTGGGAAGCCTATTTGCCTTGATGGCTGGGCGGGCAGGGATGGGGTAGGTAGCACTTACCATAGCCACTGATGATGAAAGAGCTCTGCCCAGCGAGTTGGTCATATCAAGTCCACATTGGATGGTGAACTTTGCTGTTTTTTGCCAGTCACCAATAGCTTGGGAGAGTATGGTTCAGGCCTCCTCCGGGACAACAGGTGGCACTTTTGCCTCCAAATCACACACAATGTGTATGTATCGGCCCAAAAGGCATGCAGTGTTCACCGACCACAGTGCTAGGCTGGCGGAAGAGAAAATCCTCTTACCGAAGGTATACAGCGTTTTGGATTCCCTATCTGGTGGAGTGGTAGGGAACGCACCAGGATTGATTCTAGAAGCGGAGGCTTGGACCACCAAGCTATCCGGGGTGGGGTGAGGAAACTGGGGTCCCCAGGAGCGGGGCACTGGTGGGGGCAACTGTCCTGTGCACAAGAGCCCCTTTGCAGGGCTTGGACCAGGCCCCAGGGAAGACATCAGTGAGGGCTTCATTGAATGGGAGTAAAGGTTCCGAAGAGGCGACTCCTGGCTGTATCACCTCTGTCGAAGATGTTTATCTTGACTGCCACTGTGGGCATATGAATGTCCAAGACCTCAGCGACCCTCCGCACCACCATTGTGAATGAGGCACCCTCCTCCATAGCCATGGTAGGGGAGAGACCAAACAGTGTCTAGTGAGGTGTCCAAACCCTCCAGTTCCTCGTACCAGTTGACCTCTGTCTCATCAAGGAGATGGTGGTAACCATAAGGGTCCTCTGATCCCTCCCAATCGTCATCCTCTCTAGGCCTGTCAAAGGAAAAAGGATCTGGCTTGAAAGGCATGGTACAGGTCAGCGCCAGAGACTGCGTCAGACAACGTCCATCCGGCTCCGTGTTGTAGTTGGGTATGGCAATGGGGCATGCGCTGCTGTGGGGCATCGGCGGTGCCGGGAACGACAGCACTGGAGCAGGCACAGAGGAAGGTCGTGGTCTTGCGGGCAGAGCCACTCTGGATCTAGCACTGGATATAATGGGCCTGACTGGTGCCGAGGGCAGACCTGCTGGCGAAAAACCAGTAGGGGCCCCCGTCCTTACCCGTAGGGCCCCTGGGTACTCCAGAGGTGTCGGCCACCCAAATATGAGATGCATGGCCTCATAGAGCTCTGGAGTCGGGCGGGGCTAGCTCTGTCTCCAGGAAACCTAGGGATGCGCAAAGCGGACTCTAGGACAGGCTCCACCACAGAGCGAGGCCTAGAGTGCTGACGCTTCCACGCCAGATCCGATGACTTGGACTGGTGCGGAGATGTCTAAGACTGCTTTGCCTTTTTAGACTTCTTGTGAGACTTACCCGACGACTTGGATTGAGACAAGGAACGTCGTGAGTGGCTCCGCGAGATATGCTGGGAGTTTTCACCCGTCTGGGTTCGAGAGCGGCAAGGGGTCGTCCGATGCAGGGCAGCGAGGAGCTTGAGAGACCGTTCCCTCAGCGCTTTCGTGTTCATGACGCGGCAGTCCTCGCAGGTCTTGGAGTCATAGTCCCGCTCCAAGCACCATAGGCAAACCCAAGGAGGGTCTGACAGACATCTGCCTGTGACAGGCACCACATGGTTTAAAGCCATTTGGCTCTATAGGGGACATCCCTGACACACCAGGAGATAAAAATCTCAAAAAGGCTTTGCCCAAAAAAACAAGAAAAAAGTATCTGCACTGACTGGCACGGAAGGGAAAGAACTGACATCAGCGTGCTGGGGGGGGGGCCCTATATAGGCAACGCGCACGTCACAGATCCAGTCTGACGCCTGGGGAATATTCTAAGGTGAGGAATTTACAGCTAGAAATCTCTATCAGACAATGAATAATATCTGCTATCAATGCCATTCTTATAGAGTTTGGTGGCCTGGAGAAGTCAGATTTGTCACATTTGTAGAATTGAGATGGGTATTAGTTATGTTAGTACTGTCATTGGCAACGCGGACAGTGGTAATTGGAGTTGCAAGAAGCTGCAGGGACCTTCCGATAAGGGACCTGGCACTTACTTTTTTTTTGTTTTTTTAATTAAGCCCTGGACGATGCACACCCTAAACAACCCCCATGGCTGACAGCATGTGTGACGAGGCAGCTGGAGGTCTGTGTTTGTTATTGAGAGGGACTGTGTTTGTTTTTAAGAGGTTCAGACTGACAATTTTACCATCAAAAAGAGTTTCACCTTGTAACTACACCAAGACTAGCACCCCAACTCTTTTACATTTAACTCCTCAATCACCTCCTACACAGGACCCGCTGCCTTCCCTCCTCCTCAAATAACACTCCCCACCCCTACCTAACACCACTTTTAAATACACCCGTCCCCCATTCTTGCAAGGGAACACAGGCTTAAGATCTTCTCCCTCTTTTTGACCTACTACCTATCTGTCTTACTTATTCTCCACATAGCTCATTCCTCCTACTCTTTCACCTAGTCTGGTCCTTACTTACATTTCTGCTTCAAAGCCTGACACCCCCATAGCACTGCAGGTTGAATTTCTTGTGCGCATTACCCTAACTGAGAGGGGGAAAACATGAATGGACGAGAGAAGAAGCACCCTAGACACCAAACTTGCAATCATGGACTCATCCAAAGGCCTAATATTAGTAATACATGTTTAAAACAGAGAAACCGTATTCTTTGTGGCCAGTATACAACATGTTTGTGTTCTGCAACACTTTGAATAAAAACAAATTACAAAATAAAAAATGGCACGATTTATGGAATGTCCATTTGGACTTGTGAAATGATAAATTGCATGAAACAGAAGTTGAGTATTAATTTATTTTCTTCTTTCCTAACCTCATGCATTTATGTTTAGGACTAGATTTGGGCTTTAGCTATACGTTTGATGATAAATATTTGTTTTATGTCATAATTAATAAAATTTTAGAACTCATTTTAGATGGAAGTTGAATTGTATGTTGCACATATATCTCTTCGCTACAGATAAACATTGACGCAGAGTACAAAGGGACAAATAAAAAAGTAACTGCACATGTGGTTAATAATTTTACTCAATTAACAGCCACAACACGGGAAAAAAAAAGAATTTGTAATGCAGCAAGAATCTCAAAAAGTAAAAATTCACTGTGCTAAGTTTTCTCATTTAAGATACCACACCCACACTCTTTTTGGAAGTGTTTGGGTAACAAGGCGTCATTTCTATAAAATCGGTTCCTTAGGTGCAACCGATAGCTGGTCTTGATTGCAACAACATTCACCTGCCTCAAAGAGAGACCACTGGACTTGCACGTTTTCCTGCCATAACTCCCAAGGGCCATTGGCTCCTTATCCATCTCAAAGGATGGCTTTTTACCTCCTGGGAGGCTGTCATCCCCACCACTGACTGAGCAGGAAGGTGAAAAACACGAACAAGGCATCTTTGAGTCCCCTGTATTGGTTACCAATTAACATGAATGTGCTTTGATCAGAGTTCTATTTGTACCATACTTCCTGAAACTGTTTCAGAACTTGAACCTCAATGTGAACCAGTGGTTTTTGTTGGGGAAGCTGGACTAGCTGCCACAGCATTCACAAATCCGTAGCTTGCATCATCCTTGCAAGGATTGCAGAATATTACCTTGTGCGAAGCTATACGTTTAGCTGTCTATCTAAAGCACACTCAAATAAGGTTAGATGCAACACAGACTGACCATTTACTTCCACCTGTGGACAATTTTTTTTACAAGAATGAAGCTGTGAGCACCCTGTATGGAATTATCGGAGGTGGACAGCCAAGCAGACCGCTCCTTACACAGGCTATAACTACTGCTTTCAACGGGTTGAAGCATCATTCCATTGTTGCCAGTTCCCTGGCATTAAGAGAGGCGTATGATCACAGTGTCCCAACACCCTCCATGTCCTTGCACCCACACATCCACGGGGATTTACAGACATGGTGTGCCAGCTCCAATTCTTTATTCAGTCAGAAATCAGGGCCAACTGCCACAGAACAACTTTTTTTTTTTTTAACCAGCGCAAGGGAGAAATGGCCGGCAGATGCTCCGTGAAAAGAAGAATCTGTTTTCCCCCCCTAGAGCAGGTCACAGTGAACAGGAAATGCACCTTGTGAGACAGACCTTTATAGCGTGTCAATAGCCTTAGTGACATTACCTACAGATCAACAGCGGCTTTCATTTACCCTCCCCTAACTGTGGCCCATACCTGGGAGGGAAGGGTGATTAACAGCCATAACTGCCCACTTGTGCAGGCAACAACACTAAATTATTACATGCAGGGAGATGACAGCTAACTAAATTTAATACAAAAAACAACTCTTCTGTGAGAATAGAATTTTATTATAATTCTGGGACATATATAAAGTCAATGTACCCATTACATACATACAGGGTTTCATGGAAATATTATACATCTTTATTAGATACAAATGTTACAATCAACAATATTTGGTTCATGGAAGCCAATGGCTATAGACAATGCAAAGCAAAAATATTTGCTCCTAAGGTATTTCATTATCTTTTAACATTTACAATATTTAGTCACAGTAGGAGACTATCAACAGAAGAAAGAGTGTCCCAATTACAGGTGCCAAAACAATGTTCTGCTCTGTATATTGCAAAAACCATGAACAAACTGTTGGTTTTGAAAATACGGAAGGAACGAATAAAACACACCTTAAGGCAACATACTGAAATGAAATTTCTAAACAAAAGTCTAAATACAAATTTAATAAAAGTGGGGTTCCCAAACATATTAACTGGAAAAGCTTCTACAATCCATACCTGTATATTATAAAACACAGTGACAAATTATTCAGTGCAAAGTTCTGTGCTGACAGTGATCGATACAGGGATCTGCTGTTTAAGAGGGGCAAAATCGTTAACTTTACAAAGATACAGAAGTACAGATCACATTCTAATTCATATTGCAAACTGCATAAAATATGGATAAATCTATACTTGGGAACATAAAATGGTGTAAGAAGACAAATGTGGTAAAGAAAAAAATCTATGTGCGCAGTTAAATATTTCACCTCCAATTTCACTTGCACTTGATTAGAATTAATTGAGATTAATTCACTAATTATGCCCTTACTATACAGGAAATTGAAAACATTAAATATATAGTAGAATACATAGTAAGCAAGAGTATCTTCTTTGAATGTATACTAACATGCATTAATTGCTTTCAAATACTCTCTAACATCAGTGAAAGGAGTAGCCTAAAGTGTACTTACTTACTTTATTAGGAAGAGTGAGAATTTTATCCGTACTTAAGAGTGTGAAGTTTTTTCTAGACACGCTACGAGTACTACTTGTTGTGTGTCTCAATATACTGGCATTTAAGCCTGACCTTATAGGCTCATCATTTCCCAACATATAATCTCTATTAACCACTCGACCACGCAAATTTGGAATGCGATATTTTCCCTTTATAAAATTGGGAGAATAATACGAAGCAGCAGAGTTATTGGAGCTGGAATACCAGGGGTTTTAATAGGAGATCAGCATGAGCTTGTCGGAAACAGCCAAGCATTGGGTTTGGGGCAGTGATCTTACCACTCAAAATGGAGCTTTAAAAATAACATGTAAAAGGTTTCATGTTTGTACACCATATTTCTCAATTTGGACTACCTTAACAAAAATCAAGTACTTATAAAGAGATGATACCACTAAAATTATATAATCCAAATTCATAAACATGTTCATGGCAGTTAAGATTTAAGGCAGCTATTATTTATAATTGCCAGTGTTGGACCAATTCTGTTTAAAGATATAATGTCACTGTGTATTTATGTGGTACAGTGTGCACACATCTCTTTGAATACAGTGGGAGAAATGTAAAATATCTGTTCACGTTCCATTCAGAATCAAAGAGCCTCTAATGTTTAGGTGGAAAGAATACCTACACCTATTTTTTAAGCAGTTGTTCCCTCGGCAGATAATACATCATTTTGTGATCTAGTGGTTCGTGGTGAAAATAGCTTTGCAAATCTGGAGGCAGAACTGTAAGTTGTTAATGGGCAAATTTGCCAATAAAAGTGACTAGTTATATACATGATTAGTGGTACACAAAACACATGCAAGAGAACTCATGACTAGTAGATTATCACTGCTGCCTAAGGGGATATACATACATATTTCTTCAAATGTCCAGTTAGCGGATGGAAGGAGGGGAGGGGAGGGGTTACATACACTTGTTTCGATTTCCCTTCATTCTTTTATACAGTCTTTGGCTGGACTCCATATACATCATTAAACTTAGACAGAAAGCATATTTCTCTAAGCATTTCCCTTTTCTTGAATCTATTAATTGAAAAGTGTTAAAGAATCTCAATAAAAAAGGTTTCCAAACTTTTCTTGTTAAATGTAACTCCAACCTTTGCACCTTTTAAGATTCATCCTGTATTTTGACATACTTACCTATAACACACTGGATAGTGTGTGTTCTTGCTCCAGCCCATTCTTAAAAGGTTTCTGAATGAATATTTCTTATATAAAAATGAAAAATACCCATTTAAGAGTGAAATGGAGTGACACTGCCACTACGTCCTACAAAGGTTGCGTGGAAAAGGCACTGGAATGAACATATCATTTTAGTCTATGCCAAATTCTGAAACCACTAGGTTAATACAAGTGACCCAAAAAGTTTTGTAACATTAATTACTTATACAAACAATGTCTCTTAATTGTTAATTTGAATGTAGTGTGCTTTAATAATTTGTGCTGTAATATTTCAGACTGTAAAAATACAGTAAATAAAGTTAACAACATTCTAACTAATGGTGGTTTTAACAAAGCAGTTTTGTGTTTAGGTCGAAATAAATTACAAGACACTGATGGAATGGAAAAAAGTCTCAAAATCAGAGCTAGCAGGGAAACAGAAGTACAGGAGACAAAGAACACAGAATTAACATGGTAACAGAGTAAACAAAAAACAGGGCTAGATACAATTATTTACTATGGTACTATTAACAATTTATATAAAGAATTATGTGGTTTGTAGAGCAAACAAGTCATTTGTTAATGTCGTTTAACTTTGCTCGAATTTTCTCCCTATTGCTGTAGCTCAGTACTAACATTAAAAACGACACTCTTGGCTATTATGTAAAGAATGTCCATGATAATGACACATATATATTTTCCCAGGCACTAGAGGATTTTCAAGTTAAGTTTGCCTATAAATTGCTCTTCAGCTAAAACATAATTTGTGCAAAATGATAACATCATGTTTATGAAGCAATTTAACAACTAATGAACCACATGTAAATGACACAAACTAAATGGAATTGGATGATCGATATTCCTCTCCAATGAGAGTTAAATGAACTGAAGCAATTTTTTAAAGCATAACAAAAAAATAGTGACCCTCTATCTTTACTGTGCTTAAAGAAGATTAAGTGGATGTTTGTAGAATACATCAATTAACCCACCCAATATGTGCTAAATGACGAAGAGAGCTATTCACAGAGAAAACTTCGGCAGCAATGTGAGTACTTGTACTAACAAATATAAAGAAAGTAGACTGGTACAAAATGCACAGCAGCTTATTCACAGTTCTGGGACAACAGATTGTACTGCAACAAAACATCAGTTCTGTCCTGAGACTCTTAAGTATTCATTCTGACATGTGCCCTTTGTCTTGCAACAACAATAAATGGATGGAACATAAAGTAGGACCTGGGTAAACAGGTGCCCCATTTGTGAGATTAACCTCCCACTGTGTAGAGTTCCATCCACTTAGGGAATTAGCACCCAAGATGTTGTTTTACTCACCCAGCTTTGTAAATTCACAATTTACATTGTGCAAAAGAGGGAGAGCTTAACAATGGTGAGGCATGCACTTTTTTGGACCCTGAAAATAGAAGTAGCTAAAGCAGAAAGCCATAAGTGTTGGCTAAACATTTACAATACTTCTCAGAAACTATATTTGTGTCCTCAAAGAAAATCTAATTACCTAACCAATAGTGTTACATTACATAATAATAAAGCCAAACGTTAAAGGAACTAAGAATGTGTTATTAGTCAGACGACATATAGAATGAAAAAGTGTTTGCTATCCAAAGTTTACTGGTAGAAAGAGATTGGTCATAAGGTGTAAAAATGAAGACATTAACTGTTTTTGATAATACTTGATACTGCTTACAAAACCAATAACCACAAACAAGTGGTGAAAGTGCCATTATCCAACAGCAGTGTGCATTCTGCGCCTCTGTCAGTTTTACATTTAGCAGTTGTTCACATTCAACTGCAGCAGTATGAAAAACTGACAGCCGATGCTGATAAGTTGTATACCCATGAAGTAATGGAAGACAAACATTTGCTTGTTCAACTCTTACAGTACAACTGTACAAAGAAGTGGCTACTCTGAAAAGTCTGTGGAAAGTTTTCAACTTCCACTACAAGTGCTTTTTAACAATCTATTCCACTCGACACCAAAATTCTGAATGACGGCATGGAATGCAGAAAAACAGAGAAGACAATGCTGCCATAAACTCCATCTTCTGCGGTTTCTGTTGGTTGGTCAACTTGATATTCTGCATCATTATTGAAATGTGTATGGAATTTTAATTTAGAACATTTTCCATAATAAAATCAGTTCTTTCACTCTTCTGCCTTTCATTTAAGACGTAAATGATCTTACAGATAGGGTACAGCAGTCAGCTTGTACCAGTTAACAGTTTCTATGTTCAAGTTGAAATCTTTTAAAGATAATGTAATTCCCCCAAGGAAAAAGTTTTCTCTTAGCGACTCAGCACTGAGAACGCTCAGTTGTAGCTCTCTCTGTTTCAGTGTTTCTTTGCTGTATCCACTGTACACAAGCTGTTAAAACAAAGGGGACAACAATGAACAAATTCATGTTAATGGTCACTTACAGTTATCACATTGTTCAGTAACATCATATTTGGACTACACTGTTCATACATTTCATGCATGCAATCAAAAATAGTACTACAAATCAAAATCATATATATCAAGCAAAGTAAAGCTCAGTAGGTGGAGGCTGAAAGAGAGCAATGATGTTTACTATGACCCAGGTATTTCTGGTGCTGCAAGTGCCTCTACCTTTAATTCTTTTAGCAATTTTAAACTCTTTCTTACCAATGTATTAATTTGTAAGTACTTTTTTACCATCTACAACAGAAATAATGTACAGAGGTCACACCAATGCTTTGAAATTAACAAAATCCAAGAAGTAGTGTGTATAATGAGATCATACAAGGAGTCTGACAGTTACTTCAGGTTCGTTTTTCCTTGCCTGTTTACGCCATTTCGCCCAAAGCATTAAAAAAAAAAGAAATATATATATATATATATATATATATATGCAAGGTAAAAAAACACGGAATTATTGGCAAATATTTTTTATTAATTCACTTTTTTGTGGGTTTTTTTACATTTAAAGTTGGTAGTCAGAGCTAGCTTCAATCATTCAATCAATCAGAGGTTTATATAGCGCACTACTCCAAGCATGACCCAACACCTACGAGACCTCCACTGGCTCCCTGTCGAGAAGAGGGTGACCTTCAAACTCCTCACCCACGCCTACAAATCCCTCAACAACATCGGACCCAAATACCTCAACAAGAGATTATCCTTCCACGAACTCAAGAGAAATCTCCGCTCCGCCGACCTCGCCCTGGCAGAGGTCCCCCGCATCCGCAGAAACAGAACAGGCAGGAGAGCCTTCTCCCACATCGCGGCCAAGACCTGTAACGAGCTCCCCGTGAACATCAGACGCTCCCCAACCCTGCACACATTCAGGAAGGACCTCAAGACCTGGCTCTTCGACTGATCCGGAGCTCCCCCCCCCAGCGCCTTGAGACCCTCACGGGTGAGTAGTGCGCTATATAAACCCCTGATTGAATTGAAGCTAGCTCTGACTACCAACTTTAAATGTAAAAAAAAAAACACAAAAAGTGAATTAATAAAAATATTTGCCAATAATTCCGTGTTTTTTTTTACTACATATATATATATATATATATATATATATATATATATATATATATATATATATATATATATATATATATATATATATATATATATATATTTCTTAGTTTCCAAGCAAACATTAGCCCTCGGAGCTCTGCTGCAGTTCCATACTGCGGGCCCCAAAGAAGTCTGAGGGTCGAGTATGGTTGCCTGGATCTGTTGTACTTCAGCAGCAAAATTGCGGAACTTGCAATTGGCTTGAGTGACTACAGAAACTGAGAGGAAATGTGAACCCCTGTCCCAGAGACGTTTTAAGACATGGGCAAAGTGTACAATTGCCCAGGGCCCCACCTCCCCTTGATAAAGCAATCTTTCTCATTTTCTCTTACTCACTTTTAATGATTTATCTATAAATAACCTCTCTCTTCCGGTCTCTGGCTCGGACTCCGTCTCTCTCTACCCAGTATCATTTTAAGGATTTTGGGCCCCATACAAGACATATTTCAGCTGTTTTATGTGAAAGTTTAAGCATAAGTCAATACGGTTTGGTGTCATGCAAGCTTGAATTATCAGAAAATTGGTAATAAAATTCAAAGTTGTTATGAAGAGGGCCCTCAAAATATATCACGCCCGAGGCCCCAAAACTTCTGAAGATGGCACTACTGCCCTGTCCCATCCAGAGTTTTAAGATGCCACTTGTATACGTTCCGAGACTCTAAGGTGAGAACTCTAGTCAGGTGGAGCTATGGAGGACTGTTGTCCTAAAGTCTATAAAGCTGGCCAGACCCCAAAGAAGGGGGTTGGGTTGGGGGGAGGGGTGCAGTGAAGGTTGGCGAATTGTAAACCAGAGAAGCTTGCTTCTCTTCTTTCCTGCAGACTGTGATTGTAGGGGAAACAGCTGGTGCCCGCAGAGACCTCAAGCAGTCCTGGGCATTAGGGTCTCTACAAAAGAGTACAGTTGAGTGACTGCTTATTCATACAGCTTGGGGTTACACAAACTGGGGCATGGTAAAGGCCTCTACTCTCTGGAGATCCTCCATGTGAAGTGGGGTACTACGGAATTTAGATATGCACCCACAGAGGACAGCCAAACAATAAAAAAAGATTTCTGTAATCCGAGGAGTTTTAAGAGAAAACAACGCACTCAAATGTGAATTGAAGAATCAAGGTTATCGAGTAGCAGAGCCTCAACCGGGTGATTCTCTCATTTTGCAAGACTAATGTGAATAGCAGCCTACAATGAGGACGAAGGGTTTTAGGACACCAAAATGTGCTTGCGAGATCTCCTTAATGTTGGAACCATGCCTGTGGGGGCACCAATGGAGAGCCATTATGTGCCAACGTGAATGCATGACCAGAAGGATGAAAGAGGTTTGCAGACCCAGCAGGCCGTGATCAGTCAAGACTGGAATCAGAGTTTACTCCTGAAACATCAGAACCACATCCCAAATGTCTAGCATCCTCTGTGGAGGATGAGAAGCTCAAAGTAATGTCAAATCCAGTACTGCTTCTATGAACAAGAGGTGCTGAGAGGGCTCTAGGTGAGAATTGGGCAGGTTGATGGAAAAATCCAAATCGAACGGCAGGCATGTTGTCGTCTGCAAGGAATGTGACACCATCCGTGACAAGCCGGCTTGAGTAGCCAGTCATTTAGGTACGAGAATACAGAGATGCCCCTACACACTGAAATATGTTGCAACCCCTGCCATCACCTCTGTGAAGATTTGAGGTGTTGATGTCAATCTGAATGGTAGGAACACAAACTGGTAGTATGTGGACCCTACCACGAATTTCCTATGCACCTGCAGTTTCAATATGTGGAAATACTTGGCCTGCAAGTTGAGACATACCACCCAGTCTTCAATAGAGCGAGAAGAAGCAGAGCCAGGGAAGCATCTTCAATTTTTCCTGGAGCAGGTAAAATGTCAAGATCATGAATTTTAGGATTGGACAAAGACGCCATCTTTATTGGGACCCAGGAAGTACAGAAAAAGGCACCCCTGCCCAGTTTCCACCGTTCATTTCTGCAACAAGGATGCCACCTTCTGCTGTATTTGTAGGTGGTTCTCTGATCGATTGGGATGGGATGTAGGGAGGGTAGGCTATACCCACTTTTTACAATCTGAAGGGTCCACTGGGCTGATGTGATGGCCTTCTAGCCCTACAGGAAGGAGGATGCTCATTCTTCAATGGGCTGTACTTCTTCAAGGGAAAGGAAACGCAGCTTTCTTGGTGGTGCTGGAGACGGAAAGGAAGAGGAGGACGAGGGTTGTGGGTCTGATGTCCTTTTCCTTTGCCTCTGCCTTCATACTATATCTTCAACGGACTTTGCTGCGGTTGTTGAAAGGGGTGAGAGTCTTGGAACTGCTCAAAGTGGAACCCCTTAGAGAAGCCCCAAAACATCTGGAACTGTTTGAAGTCTTTTGCAGGAGACTGAACACCCAAAGATTGGTCTGAATCTGTCTTGTCTCCAAAGGGACTCTCCCTTTTTAAGAGCATGTCCATTAGTGTGGTATGGACATCCTCAAATAAAGCAGTCCATTGCAGCCATGCATGTTTGTGCAGAACTAGAGGACCCCATGATCCTGGCTATTGAATAAGAGTTGTTTAGTCCTATAATACATTCCTGGAAGCATCATGGCAACTATGTACAACCTTTGTAAAAGGCATTTGAGGTGCTCTGTTAGTGTTGTAAGGTTCAACAGGGCCTGTGCACAAAAGCCTCCATTTTGAACTACACGTTTAAACTTGACATCTTTTTAGACTGACTTTTTTCATGGTCTGCATGTACATGATAACATACTTAGAAAGTATTCTGCTTGCAGCATATTTATTCATAAGCATTTTATCATGACATTTGTACACCCTGTCAAAGGCTAAGGAACACTGAGCACGTTGCCCTTGCTTTGGTTGTCCAGCTGGAGACAGCTCTGAACAAGCAAACAATCACATCAACGTTGCACCTCTGACAGTGCGATCGAAACAGGGCTTTGATTATATAAACCACCTCTGAGTTACATTAATCAGAGGAGAACTTCTTCGGATTATCATGGAATGCTTGCCTGTGACCGAGATGCAGACCTGCTGACTCTAAACCCTATCCTGCAACAGACAGTAGCCTGTTCTACACCATACTGGCAACCTGATGCATCTTACTCAGATATGGGGAGGAGGGTTGTCCCAAGAGATCTGGTAGAGTACTCCAACTATGCTCTCAATAGAGTAGGTAGTATTAGGTAGGAGCATGAGTATGATACATTATCTCATGTAATCACTGTAACATCATAATGTACTGTTTATCTTTTTCATTATTCTTGTAATGCTGGTTACAATGCTTTGTTTCCTTTTGCTAATAATTGCAGCTCATATTTTTTACAGAAGAATACAATTGCTTCAATAACTGTTTGAAATGCCAATTCGATTATTTCTTGTGCCTCCCTTTGGACATGCCTAAGTAATAACTGAAAGGTTGATTTGTTTCCACGATTTCCTTGGGGAATTAGAGTGGTCATGTTCTGAGGTACCAGACCCATCCAGTACCCTGTAAGATTAGGGGTCCAGATGGCGCACTGTGAGCTAGCTAGGAATTGAGCCAACATACTCTGATAATATGAGTGGACGGAGTCCCTATATTCTGACGTTTATGTTGTCTGGATACACAGTCCTACTTGATTAGTAGAAACAGTATGAAATGACACCACCAACGTCCTAGGTCAGGTACTTTTTAACGGGTATCCGGAGTAGTTCTTGTGTGGGCTCAAAGCCCCTAGTCACCTCATATGGAGACATCCGTTGTATTAGGGATTACTCATTTTCAGCTAAAATGGAACCCCTGTTTTTGTCTGTAGGTTGTTCAAGCTTGAACCTTTAAAAAGATCACCCCACTACTGGTTTCCCCTTTGAACTCCATTCGTTAAAATATAGCGCAACCACCAGTGGTTATTCTACTCAATTGCAGATATGCAGTAACACAAATATTACAACACCAAGGGCTTCTTTTTATAGGCAGAGGTAATACCTCAGTGGTAGAGACCCACGAAGCATACAAAACAGAGGTATTCTATTCATGGGTCACTTTTTCTGCAGTCGATGCCAACACACACACATTTCATACATACACAGCAGCTGCAATACCTGGCCAATACAGAGCTTATGAAGATTTAGAAATACCATTGACATTTCAGGAACATACAAATTGATTCCAAGCCGCCCTACCACATGTGCTAGACAATGTAAGACTGGGTCCCCTCAGTAATGATGGAGCGACCTGGCCAGTCCTAGCTGGCTATACACCATATCCAACATTAACACCACTCACTGCAGTAGAGCTCCGTGCTCTTTACACAGTTAGACTGTACAGACATTTAACACAGTTTGTTATGTGAACAATAACAGCAACCCCAGTAAGGGCTGTTCAAGATGCGCAACCAGATATAGCTGTGCCTGTGATTAGTTCAGTTACCATTAACGCAATTATGGGAAAAGTTCCACCAGAAAGAAGGAAATTCCGGTCTGGACTGCACAAAGAACAAACCAGCTTGAAGCAGTATTTTCCTATACGGGACCCCAAGATAAGCATAGAATTCTCACAATGTGCCTACCACTAGAGATGGTTCCCCCGGTGGAAGAATGTGCCACTTGGGGCACAGTTGTTTCTGCAATATATACCATAACACATGGTACACCATTTATAGTTGTTTTGTCTGAAGTGCTAAAACAGATTCAAAATGAATATGGGGCTGCCCCTGCCCTGGGTTTGGAGATGAAACTATGCCACAGTAGCCTCAATCATTTTAAGTAACATAAAAGGAGAAGCAGCAGCTTTTGCAGTACTCCAACACCTCGCGCAAGTTCTTTTAGCGGACCAGGAGCGCAAACTACCAAAACTTATTGCTGAAACTGATACATCTATAGGTCGAGATAATTTGGGAGCCAGACCAAATAAACCACAACTTAATGGTAATTCTGAAAAGGATAACTCTAAACAAGCACCAGAGCCTTCTAAAAGCACTGGGATAAACAAAAAAATAAAGAAAAAACAAAGATTTCCCCAACTGGAGTCCACTGAAAAACGCTATAATCTGCGCAACCGTGAAACACTTAAAGAACAAGTTACTTACCTTCGGTAATGATATATCTGTGAGAAACATAGGTTAGTTATAGATTCCTTACCTTAGAATTACCCCCAGGCGTCAGACTGGATCCGGAGAATTTTTCGTCAACAGTACCCCTGCGCGTCGAAAGGTGGCGTCGGTCGGCCCCGCGTTCGTCGTTGGCGTCGTGGTCGCCGGGATGACGTCGCGGTAGCTACTTAGACTCCGCCCTCGCGCGCTGACGTCAGTTCTTTTACACGACATTCCACGCCAGAAGCTCAGAGCCATGCAAGACACTGACCACAGGTGCACAAAACTAGGGCCCTGAAAGGGATTCCCTGACCCTAGAAATCAGTTCGCAGAACGGGGAGGATGGGTGGGGCGGTAAGGAATCTATAACTAACCTATGTTTCTTACAGATATATCATTACCGAAGGTAAGAAACTTGTTTATCTGAAAGAAACAGTTAGTTATAGATTCCTTACCTTAGAATAGATACCCCAGCAATACCAACCCCAGAGGTGGGTCTGCAAACCAAGTTCACACCAGAAAGTCCTGGAGAACAGAACGGCCAAAAAAGCCGTCTCTCCGGACTTGGCTGTCCAGGCAATAGTGTCTAGTGAACGTGTGCAGAGATGCCCACGTAGCTGCCCGACAGATGTCATTGAGGGGGACTCCTCGTCCCAAAGCAGTAGTAACTGCCGTCACCCTGGTGGAATGGGCGCGCAGCCCCACTGGAGGCTCCTTCTTTGCCAAGGAATAACAAGCCTTAATGCACAAAACGACCCACCTAGAGATGGTCTGTTTGTGCACGGCCCGATCTTTCTTACCACCCACATAGCCCACAAAGAGCTGGTCATCCACCCGGAATTGTTTGGTGCGATCCAAATTAAAGGAAAGCGCCAGGTTTGGATCCAGACGGTGGAGCCTCTCTTCTTCTTTTGAAGGATGCGGAAAGAAGGTGAGCAAAGTGATGGTTTGGCCAATGTGGAAAGAAGTAACCGGGAAGAAAGGAAGGACTGGTTCTTAGTACAACCTTGTCCGGATGAACAGCCAGGAAAGGAGGTTTTGAAGAAAGAGCCTGGAGCTCACTCACCCTGCGAGCAGATAAGATAGGTAAGAACCAAGTTCAAGTCCCACTGGGACATTACGACGGGAACAGGAGGAAAAAGATGAGTAATGCCCTTAAGGAATCTATTTACAACAGGGGACTTGAAAAGAGAAGGCTGATCAGGAAGCCTAAGAAAGGCTGAAATGGCCGAGAGGTAGCCCTTGATAGTGCCCAGAGCAGAGCCCTGCTGGGCCAAAGAAAGGAGGAACAAGAGGACCTCAGAAAGAGGGGCGGAAAGGGGATCCACAGTCTTTGCTGTGCACCATGCCACAAATTTGTTCCATCGCAGGCGTATACCGTCTTAGTGGAGGGACGCCTGGCTGCCAAGATAACATCGCAGACTTCGGGAGGCAGGTCAAATGACGTCAACTGCCGCCGCTCAATCTCCACGCAAGGAGGTGGAGGGTGGACAGGTTCGGGTGGAGGACCGTCCCCCGCTGCTGCGACAGAAGATCCTCCCAAAGAGGCAGTCGGATCGGAGGATCGATGGCCATGTTGAGCTGCTCGGGATACCAGACTCTTCGTGCTTAATCCGGAGCCACAAGAATGACTTGGGCCCTATCGCGCTTGATCTTCTTCAGCACTCTGGGCAGAAGTGGTATAAGCGGAAAGGCATATAGAAGACCGCAACTCCACTCGCGACGAAAAGCGTCACCTAGCGAGTGCCGGCTTGGAAATTCCAACGTGCAGAACTGCTGACATTGCGCATTCTCTTCGGTGGTGAATAGATCTAACCAAGGCTCTCCCCACTGCTGAAAGAGACCTTGCACCACCTCCGAGTGAAGACGCCATTCGTGATCCATCATGCACCTGCGGCTGAGTTCGTCCGCCCTGGCGTTCAAGGAAACTGCCAGGTGTTGAACCACCAGGGAAATGCCCTGTTCCAGCCATGTCCAGAGGCGGAGGGCCTCCTGACATAGGGTCCACGACCCCACCCCGCCTTGTTTGTTGCAGTACCACATGGCGGTGGTGTTGTCCGTGAACACCTGCACTACTCTTCCCCGGACAGAGGGAAAGAATGCCTTGAGTGCAAGACGAATCGCCCGAAGCTCCAGAAGGTTGATGTGGAGCCCGGACTCCGCAGGAGACCAGAGGCCTCTGATCTCCGCCTCCCCCATGTGGCCCCCCCCATCCCAGAAGTGATGCGTCGGTTACCACTGTGAACTCTGGTTGAGGAAGGGAGAGGGATCTGCCGTCGACCCAATCCTGGTTCGTTAGCCACCACTGCAATTGGTGTGCAGTGCCCTCCGAGATCTGGACGCAATCGGACAGATTCCCCTGATGCTGCGCCCACTGGAACTTCAGATCCCACTGCAGAGCCCGCATATGCCACCTGGCATGATCTACCAGCAGGATGCAGGAGGCCATGAGGCCCAGCAGCCTCAGGGTCATCCTGACCGAAACACGGGATAGAGGCTGAAAGATGAGAATCATAGCCCGAATATCCAAGGACTCGCTGTTCGGGAGGATAAACCCGAAACTGCGTCGTGTCCAGAACCGCTCCGATGAAGAGGAGCTTCGGAGAGGGGGTCAGGTGTGACTTCAGCACATTGATGGAGAACCCCAGCGAATGCAGGAGGTCGGCCGTAGTCTGGAGGTGGGAGACGACAGCCTGGGGCGAGCCCGCCTTCAACAGCCAGTCGTCGAGATAGGGGAAGACTGGATCTCCTGATCTGCGCAGATGAGCTGCGACCACCGCCATCACTTTCGTGAACACCCGAGGGGCGCTGGTAAGGCCAAAGGGGAGCACAGTAAACTGAAAGTGCTCGTGGCCTACCGTGAACCGCAGGTAGCGCCGGTGGGCCGGCAGGACGGGGATGTGAAAGTAAGCGTCCTGCAAGTCCAACGCTACCATCCAGTCTCCAGGGTCGAGGGCAGACAAGACCTGAGCGAGCGTCAACATTTTGAACTTCTCCTTCCGGAGGAAGCGGTTGATGTTCCCGAGATCCAAGATAGGACGCAGGCCTTTGTCCTTCTTGGACACCAGAAAGTAGTGGGAATAGCAACCACGACCTACTTCTGGGGCAGGAACGCGCTCGATGGCACACTTGGCCAAGAGTGCCGAAACTTCCTGTTGGAGAAGGGCCAGGTGATCCTCCGACATGCGATGGTACTGAGGTGGCATGGAGGGAGGGGTAATCTCGAAGGGGAGGGAGTAGCCCCTTCGGACTATTTGCAAAACCCACCTGTCCGACGTGATGGTGCGCCAGTGGGGAGGTGATGGCGGATCCTGGTGCCCACTGCGTTTGGTGGCCCTGAAAGGTCGGACTAGGGGGGTTTGGAGGTTGCTGCAGAGGGGGCTGTGGTGGACTGGCCTGCCCGCTGGCCCCCAGAACCACGGCGGTGGTTCCCACGTCCCCGGCCGCGCTAGGGCTTAACAGCTTGCGCCGGCCTGTGGCTCTGGGCGGGACGTAGCGGGGCACCCCTTCTGTAGCCACGAAAGGGGCGAAAGGCACGCTGCGCAGGGCGGGTGGTGGAGAGGCCCAAGGACCTGGCCGTTGCCCGAGAGTCCTTAAAGCGCTCTAGCGCGTTATCTGCCTTGTCGACGAAAAGGCGACGGCCATCAAAGGGCATGTCCATAAGGGTGGATTGGACATCCCCGGAAAAACTTATCGAACGCAACCAGGCGTAGCGTCGATGGGCTACTGACGTGAAAATCGTCCTGCCAAGTGCGTCGGCGGTATCCAGCCCACCGCGGATGGTAAACTTCTCTGCGTCTCTCCCCTCGGCAACTGCACAGGAGAGTACGGCCCGGGCCTCCTCCGGGCACTGGGGTAGCACCTGCGCCACCGTATCCCACACAGAGTGGGTGTAACAGCCCAACAGACATGCAGTGTTTACCGACCGCAGTCCCAAGCTGGCCGAAGAAAACATTTTCTTCCCAAGGTTGTCCAGCTTTTTGGATTCCCTATCCGGTGGTGCGGTAGGGAAGACGCCTTTAGAAGTGGAGGCTTGGACCACCAAGCTCTCAGAGGTGGGGTGTTGGGAGAGGAAAGTGGGGTCGGCCGGGCGGTGGCGTCGGGCAATCATCCTGTCCACAGGAGCCCCTGTGTTGGTCCTGGACCACGTGCCCAAAAGGATGTCCGTGAGGGCTTCATTAAACGGCAGCAGGGGCTCCCAAGAGCTCGCTGCCGGTTGAAGGACCTCTGTCAGGAGGTTAGTCCTGACTGCCACCGTAGGTAGCTCGAGGTGGAGAGCCTCGGCTGCCCTACGCAACACCACTGCGTGTGACGCTCCCTCCTCCATAGCCACGGTAAGAGGAAACAACATGCCAAGGTCTGGTGAGGTATCCAGACCACTGGCTTCCCCCAGGTCCTCTTGCCAGTCCTGTTCGTACACCAACTGGTCGGTCAAACGGTCCCCAGACCCCTCCCAGTCCTCCTCACCCTCCTCTGGCTGCCAATCTGGTCTCAAAGAGCCAGGGTAGAACAGGGGCACAAAAGTACCCGCCGGCTTCGGATCCGGCGTCGGTCGACGCCGGTCCGACTCCAAAATTCACACAGTGCAGCACTAATGAACAACATAGTGCGCATAAAATACAAACCAACATTGGACATTTCAAATGGCTTTTCCTGCCAGAACATAGCGCCTGAAAGCAGGGATTTAACCGCATTAAGGTTTCAAAAATGATTTTGTGAACTCCGTCAGGAGTATAAGAACAGCTCTGGTTTGTTCTCTGCCTGAGTAACAAACTTTACATGAAATTGACTCAGAAGCATTGTCCTATGTCAATGAAATATACCTTATGGATGATGACTTAAACACATCTAGCCAGAGTAGGTCGCATTGTTGTGGGATTTGCTGAACAAGGCTATAAATTCAATTTCCAAAAAACAAAATTGCCTATCTTAGTGTCCTATTTTTGGGATACGAGATAGCAAATGAAGGCAAAAGCTTAGCACCACATTTCCTAGAGAAAACCACCAAACACAATAAAAAAGCTACAATCACTTTTGGGCTCTCTCAACTTTAGTACATGCCAGACTATGCACAACGGGTAAAACCGTTTTATGAATTAATTCGTCCAGCGTTCTCAAGCACACATTGGACACCAGAACATACACAGATTCTGAGAGCACTGCAAATAGAAATGCTTGCTTTCTGACACTTGCATACACGTGTTAACACCACAAATTTGGTGATCCGTATAATTGCGGGAGCCACTGGCTACACATGTCACTTTCAATGAAGGTGATACTGTATCGATTGCATATAAATCACATCGCAAATTTATATTCAAATGCTGAAATGTGTTTTGCACCTACAGAAAAAATACTGACTGCAGTTCAGACAGCTGTTGTAAAGGAAAGATCATTGGCTCAGGGAAAATGCATAATTGTGGTAACTCCCATTCCAGCCTTAGAAGCTGTCACAAAGGCCAGTGTTCCTAACTCGAAAGACTTACATCCTAGATGGATACAGTGGGCCGCCTCCTTAACAGCTACTGATGTAGTCTAGGTCTTTGACCCCACAATACAAACACAAGAATTCCTCCAATATAATTAAGAACACCCTGTGCCCAGCGATGTTTTGCCTCTTGACCAGTAGGACTTCATAGACTCTATACTGATGGTTCAGCACAGCACTCTGTTGGAACTAAACAGCAATACTCCGCCACTTCCGCACCGGTATGTGGAGTGATGAGGAATGGAGAATTCCACCCTCAAAAAACCTTTACACAATCTCTAGGGGACTGTACTGCCCAGCTGGCTGAAATCAAAGCTGTAATTCTGGTACTAGAAAATACTGATCCTGAATTCCCCACATTTATAGTGAGTGATTCGTATTATTTATGTCCAGTCTTTCAATGAGCACTTACATTATTGGCGCTTGAATGGATTCAGAGAGTCAAAAGGGAATGCTATTGAGCATAAATTTCTTTGGGGAATGGTAGCACATCTAAAAGAATGTTTGCCACAGGCTCGTGTAATTCATACATTGAGGCACCAATGTGTTCGTATACACATTGCAGGCAATTCACTGGCTGATGAAGCTACAAAAGTAGCGGTTTAGACTGCTGAAGTAGCTGCAATTACTCATTCTCATACGAGAGTGGATGGAGACGACATGGTAGATATCAATGCTTCATGTACGGCGCTCCATTACCTAAAATATTTCCAGCAAAATACTCCTACATACTGAGTGGTCAAAACAGACCTTTTTCTCCTATTCCTGGAATGGGAAATCAAGTGATACCAACTTCAGACCACAGGCTAGAATCATAGCTACTCATGAGGGGTTAGCTTCTGCCCAAGCAGGTGTGGCCACTATAGTTTCAGTGCTACAGCAACACTATTGGGGCATGGTCTCTACAAACAGACTAAACAATATGCCCTTAGTTGAGACATTTGTCAACAAATAAAAGCTTGCGCTGCAGCTCACCCACCGTAGACACCTATCTTAGTCTCAAACAAACCATTGGCTTGTGTCTTTCTTGACCACTGTGGACCTCTAAATTCAGATGGTTCATTTAAATTCATTCTATTAGCAGAGAATTCATGTTCTAGATTTCTATGGATGGGGCCACAGCAATCGGCTGAGGCTCGAACTGTTATAAAAGATCTGCAAGTCTTTATTGGGACATATACAGAAGCTGCATTCCACTCAGACCAGGGACCAGCGTTTGTCTCTAGGGCTTACCAGGATACCATGGGCACCCTGGGTGTGGCTGTGCAAAGCTCAGTTTATTGGTTATTGTGTTAGCTTTCTGGCATACAATAATAAAAAATCAATAAATAAACAAATCACATAAATCAGTCTCTTATTAATCATATTAGTCTACAAAAATACAAAGCAATAAAAGCAGTAACGCCCATAAGACTTGCAACTACAAGTTAGCGTCCCCATAAAGTGCAAGTGTGTAAATAGTGAAAGAAAGCAGCAAAGAGCATAAGCACCATATTATCCACATCTTCCTTCTGCCTTACAGTAGTATGTCAGCACACACCAAGTTACTTAAAACCCCCATAAAACAACAATCTCCTACCAATCATGTTGGGCTACAGGATGCAAAAAGTAGTGTACATTAATGCAGCAACTACTAATCAAGATCCTCCCCGAGTACAGGTATACAAATTTTGTAAGAAGGGAGTAAGCACCATGATATCCATAATTGTATACATTCCTATTGGAGCCTAGTCAGATTCATTGGGTGGTTACCAGGCCCCTCATACATGGCCAAGCTGCCTAAATATGAGGCGACTGAGTTAAAAATACATTCATCGTCTGTTCTAAAACAAAATAGTAATACTGCTCCATCATAATTAATCTCATACTTTCTAAAAGGGACACAAGCCACCTTTTACGTGGCAAGACGGGTTTAGTCAAAACAGCAAAAAGTGCAATAGATTGTCCCCCCCAAAAAAATTATAGTCATAATATTCTTCACTTTTGGGAAGCTTTGAACATTTAACTAGGTAGTCTCTTGTCAGCAAGTTACCCAACCTAAATTTGATATAAAGTGTGTGTTTTTGTTCAGGGTAAATCAATTCCATAAATAACATGTCGGCGGAACAATAATTATTGCTAAGATAGTGCCCCAATAGACTCCCAGGCATAATCAGGGAAAGCTTCTCCTGCCTAATCCCAAAATAGTGCTCCTTGACAATTTTTAAAGAGTCCCGCCTTACGCTACTCGGGTTGGTCCAGACGGACTCCAACTGCAATTTAACTAATGAACAAGTTACTTACCTTCAGTAACGATATATCTGTAAGAGACATAGATTAGTTATAGGTTCCTTACCTTAGAATTACCCCCAGGCGTCAGACTGGATCCGGAGAATTTTTCATCAGCAGTACCCCTGCGCGTCGAAAGGTGGCGTCGGTCGGCTCCGCGTTCATCGTTGGCGTCGTGGTTGCCGGGATGACGTCGCGGTAGCTACTTAGACGCTGCCCTCGCGCACTGACGCACAAGTTACTACTTGTGTAACGATATATCTGTAAGAGACATTAGTTAGTGATAGATTCCTTACCTTAGAATATCCCCAGGCGTCAGACTGGAGCCGGAAAGTTATTCGTTAGCTGTACCCCTGCGCGTCAGTAGGTGGCATCGTGCGGCTCCGCGTCCGTCGCTGGCGTCGTAAGCGCCGAGATGACGTCACGGAGACTACTTAGGCGCCACCCATGCGCGCTGACGTCAGTTCTGTACACGACTTTCCGCACCAGGAACGCAGAGCCATGCAAGAAACTGACCATTGGTGCCATGAAACTAGGGCCCTGAAAGGGATGACCTTAACCCTAGAAATCAGTTCGCAGAACGGGGAGGATGGGTGGGGCGGTAAGGAATCTATCACTAACTAATGTCTCTTACAGATATATCGTTACATAAGTAGTAACTTGTGCATCTGAAAGAGACACGTTAGTGATAGATTCCTTACCTTAGAATAGATACCCCAGCAATACCAACCCCGGTGGAGGGTCTGCGAATGGATTACACCAGAAAGTCACGGAGAACAGAACGGCCAAAGAAGCCGTCTCTCCGGACCCGACTGTCAAGGCAGTAATGCTTGGTAAACGTGTGCAGCGAGGCCCACGTAGCTGTCTGACAAATATCCTGCAAGGGGACGCCGCGTCCCAAGGCAGTAGTGGCTGCTGTTGCCCTGGTAGAATGGGCACGCAGCCCCACAGGAGGCTCCTTCTTAGCCAACGAGTAACAGGCTTTGATGCAGAGAACGACCCACCGAGAGATGGTCCGTTTGTGCACAGCCCGACCTTTTTTGGCGCCCACGTAGCCAACAAAGAGCTGGTCCTCCACTCGGAACTGTCGAGTGCGCTTCAGGTAGAACGAGAGCGCACGTTTTGGGTCCAGACGGTGGAGCCTCTCCTCCTCTTTTGAAGGATGCGGAGGCGGAAAGAAGGTTGGCAAAGTGATGGTCTGCCCGATGTGGAAGGGCGTGACAACCTTTGGCAAGAAAGAAGGACGGGTCCTTAAAACCACCTTGTCCGGATGAACAGAAAGGAAAGGAGGTTTGGAAGAAAGAGCCTGGAGCTCACTCACTCTTCTGGCAGAGGTGATAGCTACCAGGAAAGCCGTCTTGAGAGTGAGAAGACGCAAAGGACAGGTATGAAGAGGCTCGAAGGGAGCGCACATCAGATATGTCAAGACAAGATTTAAATCCCATTGAGGCATAATGAACGGCACGGGAGGAAACGTGTGCGTAATGCCTTTCAGGAAACGGTTAACAACCGGAGATTTAAACAAGGAAGGCTGATCTGGAAGCCTGAGAAAGGCGGAGATGGCCGAAAGATAACCTTTAATAGTGCCCAGAGCAGAGCCCTGCTGGGCCAAAGAAAGAAGGAACAGAAGGACTTCGGAAAGTGGGGCAGAAAGGGGATCCACAGCTTTAGCTGTGCACCATGCCACAAACTTGTTCCACCTGCAGGCGTATACCGATTTAGTGGAAGGCCGCCTGGCTGCCAGAATGACATCACAGACTTCGGGAGGAAGATCGAAAGCTGTCAACTGTCGCCGCTCAATCTCCACGCATGGAGGTGGAGGCTGGACAGGTTCGGGTGGAGGACCGTCCCCTGCTGCTGCGACAGAAGATCCTCCCGAAGCGGCAGTCGTATCGGGGGATCGATCGCCATGTTGAGTAGCTCGGGATACTAGATTCGTCGTGCCCAATCTGGAGCCACAAGAACGACTTGGGCCCGGTCGCGCCGAATCTTCTTCAGCACTCTGGGCAGAAGTGGTGTAGGCGGAAAGGCGTACAACAGACCGCAACTCCACTCGCGACGAAAAGCGTCGCCGAGCGAGTGCCGCCTTGGAAATTCCAACGCGCAGAACTGATGACATTGCGCGTTCTCTTCGGTGGCGAATAGATCTAACCAAGGCTCTCCCCACTGCAGAAAGAGACCTTGCGCCACGTCCGAGTTCACGCGCCATTCGTGATCCATCAAGCACCGGCGGCTGAGTTCGCCCGCCCTGGCGTTCAGAGAACCCGCCAGGTGTTGAACCACCAAGGTAATGCCTTGACGTTCCAGCCAAGTCCAGAGGCGCAGAGCCTCCTGACATAGGGTCCACGACCCCACCCCGCCCCTGCTTGTTGCAATACCACATGGCGGTGGTGTTGTCCGTGAACACCTGCACTACACTTCCCCGGACAGAGGGAAGGAATGCCTTCAGTGCAAGCCGGATCGCCCGAAGCTCCAAAGATTGATATGGAGCCGGGACTCCGCCGGAGACCAGAGGCCTCTGATCTCCGCCTCTCCCAAGTGGCCACCCCATCCCAGGAGGGACGCATCCGTCACCACTGTGTGCTCCGGTTGGGGAAGGGAGAGGGATCTGCCATTGACCCAATCGCTATTCGTGAGCCACCACTGCAATTGTCGTGCAGTGCCCTCCGAGATCTGGACATGATCGGACAGGTCGCCCTGATGCTGTGCCCACTGGAACTTCAGGTCCCACTGCAGAGCCCGCATATGCCATCTGGCATGTTGCACCAGCAGGATGCAGGAGGCCATCAGGCCCAGGAGCCGGAGGGTCATCCTGACTGAAACCCGGGATAGAGGCTGAAAGATCGGAATCATAGCCTGGACTCGCTGCTCGGGAGGATAAACCCGAAACAGCGTCTAATCCAGAACCGCTCCGATGAAGGGGAGCTTCTGAGAGGGACTCAGGTGCGACTTCGGCACGTTGATGGAGAACCCCAGCAAATGCAGGAGGTCGGCCGTAGTCTGAAGGTGGGTGACGACTGCCTGGGGCGAGGCCGCCTTCAACAACCAGTCGTCGAGGTAGGGGAAGACCGGAACCCCTGACCTGCGCAGATGAGCTGCGACCACCGTCATCACCTTTGTGAACACCCTAGGGGCGCTGGTAAGGCCGAAGGGGAGCATGGCAAACTGAAAATGCTCCCGGCCTACCGTGAACCGCAGGTAACGCCGTGACTTCCTGCAGGAGAAGTGCCAAGTGGTCCCCCGACATGCGGTGGAACTGAGGTGGCATGGCTGGAGGGGTGGACCGCAAGGGAAGGGCGTAACCCTTGCGGATGATCTGCAACACCCAGTTGTCCGATGTGATAGCGTGCCAGTGGGGGAGATGATGGCGGATCCGGCCACCCACTGGCGTGGGGTGCCCCCCAAAACTCGGATTAGGAAGATTTGGAGGCAGAAGCGGCGGAGGTGGACTGACCCCCACGCTGATTCCCAGACCCGCCCCTGCGGAAACCGCATCCGCGTTGAGGCTGGTTCTGCACAGGTTTGCTGAAGGAACGTGCCAGGACGCCCTTTCCGTGGCCACGAAAGGAACGAAAACCAGGAGTGGCTGGGCTTTTCGTGGAAAGACCTAAGGACTTGGCCGTGGCCCGCGAGTCCTTAAATCGCTCCAGCGCACTGTCGGCCTTATCGCCAAACAGGCGAGTGCCATCAAAGGGCATGTCCATGAGCGAGCTTTGGACATCTGGCGAGAACCCGTAGATCTCAACCAGGCGTGGCGACTAAGCGCCACAGTCGTAGAAATCGCTCTACCTAGTGAGTCCGTGGTGTCCAAACCACACCGAAAGGCGAACTTAGCCGCATCTTTACCCTCGGCAACAGCTTGGGACAGGACAGCTTGGATCTCTTCAGGACACTGAAGCAACACCTGTGCAACTGTATCCCACACCGCGTGGGAATAGCGGCCCAATAGTCAAGCGGTGTTCACCAACCGCAGCCCCAAGCTGGCCGAAGAGAACAACCGCTTGCCAAACTGCTCCAGCTTCTTGGAGTCATTATCCGGCGGAGCCGTGGGGAAGGCACTGTGGGACGTCGAAGTTTGAATGACCAGGCTCTCAGGCGTAGGATGAGTGGTCAGAAAGGCAGGGTCACCGGGCGCCGGGCGATGACGCCTGGCGACGTTCTTATCCACAGGGGCCCCTGTGGCTGGACGCGACCAAGTGCCCAGCAAGACGTCAGTGAGGGCATCGTTAAATGGCAGCAGGGGCTCCGACGAAGTGGATGCCGTCTGGAGCACCTCAGTGAGGAGGTTAGTTTTGAGGGCCACCGTAGGGAGATCAAGGTTGAGAACCTCAGCTGCTCGGCGGAGCACCATCGTGAAGGAGGCGCCCTCCTCCATGGTAGGCGGGGGAGAGGCAAACCCCGGGTCAGAGGAGACGTCGAGGTCACCGGCATCCTCCAAATCGTCCGCCCAGTCCTGCTCAGAGTCACACTGACGAGCAAGAGGGTCTTCGGACCCCTCCCAGTCGTCCTCCACCTCCGCCGCATGTGGCGTAGGCCACGGCGGCAGGGCAGGAGCCGGAGAAGGAACAAACGGCGTCGGGAACGGCGCCGAGAACGGCGCCGGCCGGGGCCGGACCGGCGCCGTGTCCCAATGCGGATCCCAGGCAGGAGCAAAATGGTCCTGAAACCTGGGCAAGGGCGGGACAAATGGCACCCACTGCGGCGCCGGAGGCGGAGCAGAGGGTGGCGCTGGGGCCGGAGCCGGTAGCGATGGACCTTGTGGCGCCGTGGCCGGAGCCGATGGCGCAGGATCCTGTAGCGCCGAAGCTGGATCCGCCGGCGGATCACCAGTGGATGCGTGTCCCGCAAAGCTTTTACCAGCTCTGGCCCCCACCATCAATCAGCACATTAATAAGGTCCTGAATTCCTCATTGGCTGCGGGTGTTATGCCGCCTCTCTGGAAACAGGCGAAAATCCTGCCCCTTCTAAAGAAACCAAGTGCTGACCCACTTATACCCACAAATTACAGGCCTATCTCCCTCCTTCCTGTTTTCTCCAAAGTGCTTGACTAGCACGTAAATAAATCAATGATGGAGTTTGCTGAAACCCACGAGCTCTTGCACCCCACTCAGTCAGGTTTCAGGGCTGGTTATAGCACTGAAACGGCACTGTTGGAGGCGACAGAATATCTTAAGGAGATTTTGGATCAGGGGGGTAGAGCGATTCTCATATTCTTGGACCTGTCAGCAGCGTTCGACACGGTGCTGCATAGGAGGCTCTCGATAGACTGGAAATGATGGGTTGTGGGGGACAGGCTCTAGCCTGGCTATCCTCCTATTTGGAGGATAGAGAGCAGGTGATTTGGACTCCTCCTTTTTCTTCCCCCTTGCCTAGCTTACAAGTTGGAGTCCCTCAGGGCTCTTGTCTTAGCCCAACGCTTTTCAATCTATATATGTCCCCTCTAGCAACACTGGTAGAGTCTTATGGTGTAAAGATAATTTCATACGCTGACGACACTCAGCTGGTTTTCTCTTGTAACAGAGGCAATGAATTCGATGGGGGCATGATTTGATCTTGCCTCACTGACGTCTTCGGGTGGCTGGAGGAAAACCAGCTGAAGAGTAATTCTGACAAATCAGAAATAGTCTTCTTCGGACTGCCTACAGTGCACGACTGGAGCCAATGGTGGCCGGAGGAATTTTCTCCTCCCTGTGTGTCTCAACCTACAGTTAGAAACTTGGGAATTCGTATCGATGATGCTCTCACTATGCACTCCCAAGTTCAGGCTTTGGTCGGGACTTGTATTGGACTACTTCGGATGGTGAGAAAGTTCTTTCCACTTCTTCCGCTAGACTGTAGGAGGACCGTGATCCAGGCACTGATTACATCTAGGCTGGACTACGGGAACATTCTCCATCTAGGTGTGTCAGAGTCCCTCCTACAACGCCTTCAGGTGGTGCAGAATGCTGCAGACAGGGCGATTCTTCGCCTAAAACCGAGGTCCCATATAGCACCGCATCTTAAAGCACTTCATTGGCTCCCAGTTAGGGAGCGGATACAGTTTAAGACCGTAGTAATGTTCTTTAAGGCTCTTCATGGTAAGGGGCCCAGCTACCTCAGAAGACGTGTCGGCTGGTACACTCCGACAAGGGCACTTAGATCAACCTCGGGGGCGCTTGTTTGCATCCCGAAGGTACGCCTGGCACGTAGGGGGGGCAAATCCTTCAGCCTCTTGGGGGCTCAGGCATGGAACAAACTTCCGTTGCCCCTCAGACTTTCCAAGGATTTGATGAGTTTTAAAAAAACTGCTAAAAACCTGGCTCTTTGGAAGCTAAACCATCTTTAGGCTAGCAGCTATGTGATTCTGCAGCGCCGGGACACTCCTTTTGGAGTAGCTGAGCGCTATATAAACTCTCTCATTCATCCCACAAAGAGTGGGTCTAACGGCCCAACAGACATGCGGTGTTTACCGACCGCAGTCCCAAGCTGGAGGAAGAAAATATCTTCTTCCCAAGCTGGTCCAGCTTTTTGGATTCCCTATCGGGTGGTGCGTTAGGGAATGCGCCTTTGGACGTGGAGGCTTGGACCACCAAGCTCTCAGGGGTGGGGTGTTGGGAGAGGAAAGTGGGGTCGCCCGGAGCCAGCTGTGGCGTCTGGCGATCATCCTATCCACAGGAGCCCCTGTGTTGGGCCTGGCTGGACCAGGTGCCCAAAAGGACGTCAGTGAGGGCTTCATTGAACTGCAGCAGGGGCTCCGAAGAGCTCGCTGCCGGGTGAAGCACCTCTGTCAGGAGGTTAGTCCTGACCTCCACCGTAGGTAGCTCGAGGTTGAGTGCCTCGGCCACCCTACACAACACTACTGCGTAAGAAGCTCCCTCCTCCGTAGCCACGGTAGGAGGAGACAACATGCCAAGGTCTGGGGAAGTATCCAGCCCACTGGCATCCCCAAACTCCTCTCGCCAGTCCGGATCGTATTCCATTTGGTCAGTTGAAGGGTCTCCAGACCCTCCCAGTCCTCCTCTGGTTGCCAACCAGGCCTAAAAGAACCAGGGTGGAACAGGGGAACAAAAGTACCCGTCGGGCGCCGGATCTGGCGTCGGTGGACGTCAGTCCGGCTCAGTGTCCACGTCTGGGTGGAGGCCGGGGTCGACGCCGGCTGGGGACACAGCCGTCGTCGGCTGCGGACGTGGTGCCAGTGGAATCGGCGCCGGGGAGGCGTGATCAGGTCGACCGGCGCCGATTTGGATCCAGGCCTGGATCCAAGGGAACCCTGTGGTGCCGGGGCCGAAGCCGCCGGCGCCAAAGGCCCAGGGCCCCCATTCGAGTCCGGGGGCCCGAAGACGCGCCGGCAGAGTCGGGCTGCCCAAAGATGTCATGCATCGCTTCGTAGAAACTCCGAAGCTGGGCAGGGGTCGCACCGGGTCCCGGAAAGGGAGGGAAACCCAGAGTCGGCTCCGCATGCGGAGCCGCGGAAGGGGCACCACCCGCATCCCTCGTCGCGTCGGCCGACGGATGGGGAGAAGTCGAAGAGCGACGATGCTTCTTCGACTTCTTCTTGTGCTTCGACTTACCTGAGGAGTGCGAAGACTTGGAAGAGGACTGGTGGTGGTGGCTCCACGACCGGTCCCTCGACCTCCCACGCGACCGGGACCTCGAGCGGCGCGGAGCGGAATGCCGGGCCTCGAGAAGCTTTCGGGACCGCTCCCGCAAAGACTTCGGATTCATGGTCCGGCAGTCGGAATACGACTTGGACCCGTGGTCGGGTTCCAAACAGAACAGGCACACGCAGTGCGGATCCGTCACCGACATCAACCGTCGGCAGGAACCACAAGCCTTGAAACCGGGCATCCCTGACGTGCACTAGGAGTCGAAGACTCAAAAACGTCGACAAAAGTCGGCAAAAAGTGAGTCAAAAAGTGATTGGAGGTACCGTGCTCTCCGGATCTGCGCTGGCTGGCGCGTAAAAAGAAAGAACTGACGTCAGCACGTGAGGGCAGCGTCTAAGTAGCTACCGCGACATCATCCCGGCGACCACTACGGCAACGACGAACCCGGAGCCGACCGACGCCACCTTTCGACGCATAGGGGTACTGCTGACAAAAAATTCTCCGGATCCAGTCTGACGCCTGGGGTAATTCTAAGGTAAGGAATCTAAAATGAATTGTCTCTTTCAGATATGCGCTTTACGTGGGACAACCAAGTATTTCTTCCGTGGGCACCAGCATAATTGGTCTCTTCCAAAGATTTTACATTGACTGCTGCTTAGAGTTCAGCACAGCTCTAATCCAGTATAATACTGGTTTTAGAGCTGCTGTTTCTGCTCTTGGTGTGTGTCTAAACTCTGTGTAAAGTGCTAACAGAGGGGTGCTGGGGCCCAGTTTTAGTAACAGTCTGAGAAAATTATTTTCAGCCACTTGTAAGGTGTTTAAATTCTCATACCCCCAGAGCTCGGCCCTGTAAAGTGCTACTGCTACTGACTTCTGTCTATAAGAATGGTGCTAATACTTTTGGCACTTGCCCTATGCTTAAATTTTAAAACTGCCTTGGATATCTGACTTTGGATTGTAGTTGCCTTGTGTATGTGAAAGTTCCATTTCAGGTCCTCAGTATACCATAGCCCCAGATAATCAAATTGCTTAACAGACTCTATAGCCTGGCCATATCTCATCTTCCGCTTGAGACTGGGGGACGGTCTCAACACCATGCTCTTTGCCTTGCTGCAGTTAATCAAAGACTTCGTTTGGCAATAATCTACAAACCTCAATAGTAAATTGTGAATTTCATTTTCTGTCTGTGCCAATAAAACTGCATCATCCGCAAATAGCAGCATCGGGATGTTTTTCCTCGCTATAATGGGGGCATTGATCTGATCTTTAAGCAGGTACTCCACTACATCTTTTAGGTATAGACTAAAGAGAAAAGGGGCTAACATGCAACCCTTTTCTACCAGGAAGGTTTCAGTGTACTCACCAGGGTCCATACCTAACCCTAGCTGTGTTGTCCTTGTGGAGTGCCATTACTGCATATAGTAATGTGGTGTCAGCCCCAAGCTCTACTAAAGATCTCCACAGTTTCTCTCGATCTACAAGATCGAAAACTGCCTTAAGATCAATGAAGGTTAAATATAATGGAGATTTCCTTTTGATTCTTTACTTATAGAAGATCATTTACAGGAGTATTGCTTGGTCAACAGTCTCAACCTGCACTCTAAACCCAGCCTGGGCCTCTGTTAATATATTTTGACTGTCTACCCAGGCTTGCAATCTATTTAGGACTTTCCCAAATATTTTCCCTGCCCCATCTAAAAGAGAAATTGGGCAGTAATTAGAGGCACTACCACGATCACCTTTCTTGAATATGGGCACTAGAACAGCTGAGCGCCATGATGGTCGAACCTGGTTAATTGCTAGTGTGAAATGAAATACGTTTGTGAGAATTCTAGCCCTTAATTCGGGGTACTCCTGGTAGATATCGGCAGGCACTAGATCTGGGCCTGGTGCCTTATGTTTTTCATACTTTTTATAGCCTGCTCCACTTCGGACACTAGAATATTTGAATACGGATTTCCCTTATTTGCGCTCTCACTATATGCGTTGGGAGCAGGGGTGACAGAGTAATAGGCCTTTAACAAGGAACTTAAGTGCTTGACCCACACACCTGGGCCAATGTGACAGTCTAGCATGTTTGATCCCCCTTCTCTATACAAGAAACAACCTCTCAGAATCTTTTTGTGTTTTTCACAGAAGAGCACTCTCTTATCTCCACCCACAGAGCATTTTGGAATGCCAATTTCTTGGTATCTAAAAGATTTTTATATTCAAGCCTGCATAATCGAAAGCATACTTCGCTCTGTAAGCTGCGATGTCGCAAAATCAGGGCTTGCGAAACTGTTATTTTCATAGAGAAACATTTGGCATCATACCAATTATACCTGTTACTAATTCGATTACCTCTACTGTGGTGAGCTGTCTTAGCCTCAACCGGCTTAGACCACAGCAGTTCTAGATCTTTCTTCTATCAATACGGTATCGCTGTTCTCAATTGAAGTATTCAGTATAGTGGTGCCGTATTTTACCATTATGGCATCCAGGAGTGGTGTATGGGTCTGATATTTCCTTGTGTCCCATTGTATACTCTTACTGTTAGTAAGAGAAATCTTGAGGCCATAGTTCCCCCTGGTGTACACAGAGTTAGAATACTTTACAGAGCTGGTTTTCACACCTAGTACCACACGGTCATGATCGCTTTCTGGTCTTTTAACAATAGCATATCAAGGACACTCATCCAGATTTCAATGTTAATTAGAACATTCGAATGTTGGGAGCGTCAATGAAAACAATGGCCTCTCCGAGCATGAGGGGGGTTTCAATCCCCTCGGGCTCCATGAGGATTTTTTATTTTTATTTGTTATAACATTCTGCCCTCTAGTGGCAGAATGTTCTAATAGCCTCATAGCCCTCCGTAGTTGGGCTATACCGGCATTAAAGTCCCGCTCCCTTATTAAAGGCCCTCATCTTCGGCTCGGGCCAGGATAGCCTGCTATGGCGGGCTATAAGGCTAAATTATAATAAGGGCCACTGGAAATAGTCGGCAGGAGAGGGTCAAATTATGCAGCAAGAAAAGGCATATTATGTGGCATAACAGGGCACATTTTGTAGTAGTTTTACTTCATTATTTCGTCATTTTTAGGTTGAGCCTAGCAGCAGCGCGCATGCGTGCTCGCTCTGCGAGGCATGCTGTAGTAGGGTATGCTGTGGAAGCCTTGTCCACTCTCTGCCCATATTTGTCATTGGCTTTGTGTCATTGTCCTTCGAAAATGCTGTCTTTTGATTGATTATGAGGCTTGTTAGTCCCGCCTTGGTACCTCCTTGTCTCCATTTGGTGGGTGAGCACTATTTTGATAATGGACACTGATGGGGACAATGGCGGCTGCAGCGCTATGTGCTCTAAATTGTATGCTTTTTACTTTAATGAGCTCAGCGCCGGCTTTAGGGACATCGCGCTCACTTTATTTATTTATTTTTAACATTCATGTTGAGCGCGGCGTCCACTTTTGGGACACCACGCTCTGTTTCATTTTTTTTTTTACTTTCATAATGAGCGCGGTGCTCGCTTCAGGGACACCGCGCTCTGTTTGTTTGTTTTTATTTTTTTACTTTAAAACTGAGCGCGGCGCCCGCTTCAAGGACATCGCGCTCAGTGTTAAAGTAAAAAAAAAAAAAAGAAACCGAGAGCGGTGTCCTTGAAGCGGCGCCGCGCTCAGTTTTAAACTTAACCATTTGCAATGCAATAGGTCTCGCATTTACGCGAGTTTAAGCTATTGGCATTGTAAATGACTGCCTTTATTTATGTTTTAAAAAACAAAAATAATAGACATTTACAATGCCAATAGCTTAAACTCACGTAAATGCGAGACCTATTGCATCGCAAATGCTTGTTAAACTTAGCAACACTGTATGGGCATTGGTTGCACCTCATTAGTACCAGTTTAATACCCAAATATATAAATAAGCAACAGAAAGGTGACCAGTCCAGTTTTGCAAAGGGCCTTACACTGCGAGGCAACACGTCGCTGCATTTTTAGTAACTTTTGAACCGTTTGCGCTAGAAACAATTTTTTGGGGGTTAACATTTGCAGATTATGCAGCAGATGATGGATTATGTGGCCAATGCGGCAAATCTATAATTATGCGAAAATTGCCATTCTCATAGGTTACTTTAGCAAGAGAGAATGCGACCGTTAGTAAAACGTAGTTGGTAGGTTAGTAGGAATGTTGAAAAAGGATTGTCCTTCCTGTTTGATTTGAGGGAACTAGTATCTAGCACCAGGATCTTCGACAAGTGGTGTCACTCTACTGGGCACTTTTAAATTCTTGATGGCCTTCCTCCTGAGATGGCGTCTCTTTTTCAGCATTCTTTTCTTCTGGAGTGTAGATTTTTGCGATAATGGTTCATTGGGTTCATCAGACCTCGCTTTACTATCCAGTTTTACTCTTGCATATGAGGTACTTTCAGGTCCCTTGGCCTGCTTAGGGTGAAATATTGGCTAGATGGGGATAAGTACCTGGTTGTCAGTGCTCTTCATAGCATCTGACCTTGTGTTGCTTATGATATCTGCTCCGTCCCGGCTTGAGGTAGGGCCGGCAAATAGCCATTTTAGCGAGTATACAATTTGTTTAGATTCCTTCTTTTTTTCTGCTGTTTCCCTAGCTTCCCATTGCTTTTGCCAGTTTTGGGGGGCTTGTTCATCTTCTTGCCGTGGGATGAATCTTTGGTCATTTTGGTTGGCCCAGAACTGATCACGCTCTCCTTTACGTTTCCACCTTCTTCTGCCCTTGGGTTGGTGGTACTGATACAACTTTCAAAGTTACTTGCTTTTTCCCGATTTTGTTTAGAGTTTTTGGCTGAAGACACTTTGGTTGACAATGTACTGAATGCTGCACTCGTTTTTTGGTTCTCTGTCTCGCCACCAACAATCTTCTGGGTGCCTGTTACCAAATGTTGTTTAGATGACACTACAGCACGCAATATTGACGTCAGTAGGGAAGCTATGTGATCCGACCCTCCTAGGTATTTCTCCAATAATAGGAAAATGGCCAACAATACCCTCTGCAGGGCGTTATCGCTTCCGAGATGATGAATTCTTGGGGGATCTTCTGACTTCTAAGAGGGGCTCCCAGCATTGGCGGTGCCCGTATAACTGTTGTCCCAAATATTCAAAAACATCAAATCATCTAATTGTGCTCTCTCAATAGAGTTCCTGCTACTCTCTGCAAGGCACTTATCAGGCTGGCCTGACTCTCTAGGCTCCTCACTGGGTGCTGTGTGCCCTTTGATGTTACCAACTTCTGCATCGATCGTCTCCCTGTTATCAACCACATTAATAGGTAAGGCCAATTATGTCTGGTAGATCAGGTAGTGTATAGTCGAGGAAGATTAGTGAATTGGCAATCAGGGACTCTCCTCTTCAGGTCCATGACCCCAGCAGTCAGTATGAACTTCAGCAATCTCATGAGTTATGAGGTGTTGCATTTGGGAGGATGGCTATCCAAAGGTTCGCCGTCAATATTGGTCTGCCTTAAAGGACAAGCATAGGGTTTAGGCGTTCCTGTTCTCTGCTCTCTCCGCCACATGGGTGGTGAGCGATTTACAGGATCCGAGCGACCCCACGAATCGTCTTGGGCACCATGTTGATGACTCGGTTCAGCTTTACCATCCTCTTTGCCTTTACCTTTATCAATGCCCTTCCTTTCTTCTCCTGCACCTTCCTCTGCATCACCATCGTCAGGTATAACATTCACCTTACGCTGTAGTGTCCTGAGTGACCTTTGTGTGCTTAATAAGCTTCTGTCCAAGTTCTGGTTCTGATTTTAACTGGCTATGGCACTGAGAGCATTTAAGGCAGATTCTGGTTCCTTAGTAATCGTCTGAAAAAAAAACTTGTTATAAGCTTGGGAGTAACAAAGGGCACTGCTGGAGCTTTAGCTTCATGTTCTTAGGCATCGTCAGTGGGGTGATTTACTCCCTTTGGTGCATCCATGTGCTTTTAGGTAAAGACATAATTACCTTATTATACACCCTCAGAGAGCATTATTCCCCCTTTATCATCCTGAGGGAAATTTGATAGTGGAGAGGAAAAACTGTGACTTAAAGCAGTCTTTAACAGCTAGAGTATTAGGTTCAGGTTGTAGTTGGATCCATCACCTGTATGGAGTCCAGAGAGCTTTAAATAATCTGCCTAGAAGATCCTTGGGCGGCCGGACTCTCTATGAAGTCTTGTTCGGCGTTCAGATGTACGTTTCAGACCTTGATAATCCTGGCACAGTGGCGTCAGATACGCCTTTTGACATTAATGAACGTTTTGCTGTCTTAGATGAATTAAAAGACTTCCGAGATGAGTGCTCCAATGAAACCACTAAATGTTCTGCCACTGAAGAAGTGAAGGTGCAACCAGCACCTCCTGTCTGGACACCAAAAATTGGGGATCTAGTTCTAGAAGAGATTATGGAGAAGAAGGAATTCAGCCCATCATACAGAGCACCGGTTACAGTCCTTGGCATTGCAGGTACCAGAACTGAGATTTTGCCACCGCTTGCTGGTTGTATAAAGAAAAGGTTTGTGTCTATTGACTTAGTCAAACCACACCATGTGGCCAGTCCTACACCGTCGGCCAGGAGGGCTCTTGGGTATTTACTGGTCTCCTCTCACTACCATTCAGGAAATCCTGCTACAAGCAATAAATAATACAGAAATGTTTTCTCCCCGGCGGGGATATCAGATACTTAAATTCTACTCCTTCCAGTTACTAATGTTAACACCATAAACACACCACATGTGAATTCACAGTCTTTGTCTGCTATTCCTAACAATGAAGTTGCTTATTTCCTACAAATAAACAACGAAAGAGTGCAAAAATAGGGGAAAGGGAGGTAGCAGGAGAAGTCACTCTTGGTTAAAAGAACCCTCACTCACCAACCTAGTTGGTGACATGCTTCATCATTGGGTTCCCACCAGAGAGGCCGAATGCCTCCCTGGTGTGCTGCGACGCCAGACTACAGCGGAGCGGGATTTTGTGTTTTGTGGGGTGAATGTGCCATATCAATGTGAGTGATTTTTTTAAAAAACAGTCGGAGCCTTCTCCAAAAAAACTTTAATGGTGGAGGGCCCGGCACTGGTTAAAAACAGGTGATGGATGTGTGATCACTGGTTTAATTTGCCAGGAAACATCCTAGTATGGTGAAAGTTTGTGGTCAACATGTTTCAGCCTCTCAATTCATTAGGTGAGGCATTCGTCAGGACCAAGAACAACACACCACGGCGGTATGCACTCGCTAAGGTGCACCCTGACCTGTGGTGTTAGTAGAACCGCACACAACTCACGGTTCAGGAAAGAACTCCAGAGAATGTCTGAAGTTTATGTTGATCTGTGGAGATAAAAGCGACAAGGCATCAAAGCAGAACACTTATTAAGTGAAGAATGGATGTTTGCTTTAGTGCCCGCATATTGCTCCGCAGTAGTGACTAAAATCGTGCTATGCAATAGCATGCTCCTCCAAGGTGTGGCGCGCCTCTTATTGAAAAGCGCGTGGTTCAGCAGGCATTTCATTCATTGTCCTTATGTCATAATTTGCCATCACCAGAAGTAGTGGCAAGGTATACACAACCTTTACCAGTGTCGCGCTGAAACAGAAAGGTAGCGCGAAACATGCAAAGGCCTGTGATTCAGGTATCAATTAGACCAGAATAAGGGTTTGTGAATAATCTATTCACAACCGCGTGTAACGTGTCACGCGTATGGTGGAGAGAAAGAGTTGTCGAACATGATAAAATAACTGTGTTGGGCTGAGCCAAAGCACCAAATTACACACTGGCAAGAAAAGGTTGGGGCTTAAAGTTACTGTGAGTTTTACAACATGGATCCTGGTGGGGAGCGATGGTTACTATTACCTCACTTTCAATGAGACGGAGATACAGAATGTTAAACAGTGGTTGGGGATATGATAACAGGTTGGCGAAGTGACGAGGGGGATGGGTGTCTCGTACTCACAGTTCCTTCAACATGCGCCCGCTCAGCACCTAGGGATTCCCTTCCGGAGGACCCGCATGTTGTGGTTCGTGTCCAGCCGATTCCCTTATGAAGGGATGCTGTAAGTGTGGGAGTGCGGCCATTGCCGATGACGTCATCCGACGCAACGTGCACTTTCAGCGCAGTGACGTTCTGGTGATGTCCTGCTGCGCCAGAACACTAGAGCGCATACAGGGGCGATCTGTCTGACCCTACGTCAGTGTATAGTGAGGCCATAGACGGCGCCGCTTGTTCATGCTGCGTGTGAATGATATCACGTTATTCACATCTGACTGGGGAATCGGCACACAAAAAGAAAGAGACAGCAGTATCAGAAGGTGTCAATGTGTTCAGATACTGATTCCTGGTGTGGGCGATGTCGCTCTGATCAGCGCGTCAGAGTGAAACAGTCAATGTGCAATTAAAAAAGGATGTGCAATTAAAAAAAGGGCAATTAAAAATTAATGCTCAATAAGCGATACCATGCCGAACACTGGTAAAGGTTTGGGCGTGGGCATTTGCATTAGAGATAGCTAGGGGCACCCATATATAGAAAGGGCAGCTGGTAAAGAAACCATCTGGAGAGCTCAAACTGTGTAGACAAGAGTGATTACGTTTAATCTGGGTATGGTAGAAACTTAGGGGACCGAGATGCATCATAGTGCCTTTAGGATAAAACGGCCTATTACTACACTCGATGTAACTGGAGTAGGTGGAATGTCATGCCTAGGAATTTCAGCGCCTTAATACAGAGCCCCAAGGGATGTTGTCATTGAGCCCGTGTATATGTGTGGCTAGGCGGTACACCCACCGTTGTTCTTTTTCGAACAGCAGACCAGCGGAAGTGTTCCCTGGTTTTACTTGCTCGATGATTGTCCATCGTATGTCATTGGGGGTGTGCTGAGCTTGTGAAAAATGTTCAGTTAGTTTAGTAGCATTCCTCTTGCACCTTATGTTGCTGCGGTGCTCACACATACGTTGTTTGACCTTACGTGTGGTCATGCCCACGTACCTTAGGTTACAAGGGCATGAGATTAAGTAAACCACGTTTGTGGAATTGCAGTTTGTATGTGACCGCTGAGTCTACGTTTTGCCTTCTTCGAGTGTTAAGGTTTTGGTGGTAGCTGTTAAATGGCAAACGCTGCATGAACCGCAGGGGAAGTGTCCAGTGATGGAGGGTAACCCCCAAGAGTTGAGAACCGATGGGGCTGCCTCCAGATTGGTGCCTTTAGGGCGAGTATGTACCAACGCCTCCCTTATACTCCTTGCTCTTTTGAATGAAAATAGGGGTTTCTCCCACCTCCTCTTGTTACTTTCCAAAATCCGCCAGTGTTTGTTGATTGAGTTCTTGATAGCGTTAGATGCAAGACTGTATGTCGTAACACATGTGAGGGGAATGCCAGTGTTGGTTCTCGGGTTGTCCTCCAAGAGGGCCTCTCTGGGCTGGTTCCTAGCCCGTTTGCAACTTCTTGTCAATATCCTCTCAGGGTAACCACGTTTTTGGAGTTTCTGTGTGAGCTCCTTAGCCTGGGATCGGTAGTCTTCGACCTTGCTGCAATTGCGCCGTAGGGCAGGTTTTCCCTGCAGAGGTCTAGGATGGAAGCTGGAAAACTCCAGCAGACTGTTTTTAGCAGTGGAAAAAACAGAACAATTTGTTCTTAAAACCAATGACCAGAAACAAACCAGCCAACACGTGTTTCGTCGCATGTGGAAAATAATTCAGCGACTTCCTCAGGGCACTCAGCCGGAGATAAATCCAACCCGGCTGGGGTTAGAACAGTCAAGTTAAATCGGGTCGTTTTAAAGTATCAGAATATATAGTGAAAAAGAACCTCTGGCACGTAATAGATCACTTCCTGATCCGTTGACTATGATAATTTAAAGATCACGGATAAGTAAAGGTCAAAGTAGACAAGCAGGGTAATCATAACCTGCATAACGGGACGCCATGAGGGAGTTTTGCTTGTGGAAAGGATAATTCCAAACACACGGGTAATCTTGAGGTAAAAATGCCAAGGAACCCTCACGAAGGATCACTGTGTTCCTGGTCATTGGTTTTAAGAACAAATTAAAAGACTGAAGATTTCTCAACACATCCGAAGATATTTCTCTCATTGGATGACTATTATACTGTAGTGCTTGTATACATTTACATACTGTTTAACCTACTATTATGCGTGCCTAGGTCATTGTTTTTATGTTGTTTTGTGAGGGTTTTTACCCACACTAAATTGGGGGTTATAGGGCTTATCCCCTCTCCTAGTTGCACCGTACTGACTCCATATCCCTTCAGACTTTTGGGTGTATTAAGCAGAGCGCCTAATCATTTCCCTGTCAACTAAAAACCCTTCTTTAGAGTGTTTTTAGCAGTGGGTTTGTAATGCGTCTTCGTGAGGAGTCTGTCTTCACTCTTGGTAACGACGACATCCAAGAAAATCTTTTCCTGCGTGTGGAAAGCATGGGTGAACTTCAGATTCACGTCTAGAGTATTTATCCATTCGAAGAACTCCAGCAATGTGGTTTCAGTGCCGTGCCAGATGACAAAGACGTTATCAATATACCTCTTCCAGAAGGATATATTGGACGAATATGGGTTGCCGGCAGACAGAATGTATTTACGTTCAAAATCATGAACGTAAAGGCCTGCTACGCTGGGGGCGAATGTGCTACCCATAGAAGTGCCTGTCGTTTGTAAAAAGAGGTTACCCTTGTATTCAAAGAAGTTTTGTTTTAAAGCCAGGGTAGCGCACTCGATGATAAACCGTTTCGGTGTTTTGTACTCCCATGTGGATTCATTGAGGGCCTCACTAAGGACCCTGATGGTATCATCCTGGGGAATGCTGTTATAAAGGCTCTCAATGTCGAGAGAGACCAGAACGGTGGAGTTGGTGTCCACAACGCGGTCTTGTAGGAGGGCCAGAAACTTTTGGTATCCTTTAGATAGGTAGATGTCTTTTGAATCAGAGGCTTAAGAAAAAAGTCACAGAAGCGTGACAAGGGTTCAAGAAGTGAACCTATCCCTGAGACGATAGGGCGTCCGGGGGGAGGTGTCCTGTTCTTGTGTATCTTAGGCAGGGTATAGAAGTATGGAATCACTCCGCTGCCTGTAGTCAGAAAATCTGCCTCCTGCTTGGATATGTCGCCACTCACTTCTGCGTGGTTAACAAGGCTCGTGATGGTAGCCTTTAGTTGTGGTGAAGGATCTGAAGTGAGGGGGGTGTAGTTGTTCCGATCACTCAAGAGGCGTCTACACTCAGTGTCATAGTCAGCAATGTCCTGGATCACTAGACCACCACCCTTGTCTGCAGGTTTAATGACCACTGTGGTGTCTGCCTGTAGTGACTGTAGTGCTTGGAATTCCGCTGCGCTCATGTTTTTGTAAGCTCCATCGTCTATAAATTTCTCCACATCATTAAATACAGCTTGTTCGAAAACCAGTATTTCGGCAGGAATTGTGTGTGGGGGTGGGTTAAAGGTAGACTTGGTACGGAGTCCAGTCTCGCCCGCGGAGTCATTAGTTTCCGCTGGTCGTAACTTCAGTTTCAATTTTCTGAAAAACTCGGCCAATTCACAATGTAAACGGAACTTATCTAAGCGCGCTGTAGGGACGAACCCGAGTCCTCTCTCTAGGACTTTGGTTTCTACAGGGGTTAGTTCTAAGTGGGAGAGGTTGGTGATTAAACTCTCTACTTGCTGGTTCCTGCTTGTTGATCGCGGGATTTGCTCCACGTGTTGTTGCCCACTGCTTCTTCTTGTTCCCAGTGCACTTGGTTTGTCCCTCTCCGTTTCCCCCTTCCTCTCCGGCCCCTCTCTAAAAAAGGAGGTCGGTAGATGTTTTGTGGAAATGTCGGGGCATGCATAAATGCTGGGTTCCAGCCCATCATGGGGAACTGTGGGTTGTGAAATTGGTTCGGGAAAACTCCACTGCCTTGTGGCGGGAATGGCTGGTAAAACTGTTGGGGGTAACGCTGCCTGTTGTTGCCCCTGCCCCTTCCCCTTACTCTGGGTCTACTCCCTCCACCACTTGACCCACTGGGTGTGGAGGCATCATCGTCTGAGGTGTCAGAGGTGCTGGTATTCTTTGGGGGGGGTGTAGTCAGGGTCAGCATAAGGGTAAGCTTTTGTAAATGTGAATTTCTTAAGGTCTTTTTGAAATTTTTGAGCCTTAGAATGGGTGAGGATCTCTTTATATTTGTTGACCTCTTTGTTAAGTTCCTCCAGTCTCTTCTTGTTGCCTGTGGGCTAAGGAGCTCACACAGAAACTCCAAAAACGTGGTTACCCTGAGAGGATATTGACAAGAAGTTGCAAACTGGCTAGGAACCAGCCCAGAGAGGCCCTCTTGGAGGACAACCCGAGAACCAACACTGACATTCCCCTCACATGTGTTACGACATACAGTCTTGCATCTAACGCTATCAAGAACTCAATCAACAAACACTGGCAGATTTTGGAAAGTAACAAGAGGAGGTGGGAGAAACCCCTATTTTCATTCAAAAGAGCAAGGAGTATAAGGGAGGCGTTGGTACATACTCGCCCTAAAGGCACCAATCTGGAGGCAGCCCCATCGGTTCTCAACTCTTGGGGGTTACCCTACATCACTGGACACTTCCCCTGCGGTTCATGCAGCGTTTGCCATTTAACAGCTACCACCAAAACCTTAACACTCGAAGAAGGCAAAATGTGGACTCAGCGGTCACATACAAACTGCAATTCCACAAACGTGGTTTACTTAATCTCATGCCCTTGTAACCTAAGGTACGTGGGCATGACCACACGTAAGGTCAAACAACGTATGTGTGAGCACCGCAACAACATAAGGTGCAAGAGGAATGCTACTAAACTAACTGAACATTTTTCACAAGCTCAGCACACCCCCAATGACATACGATGGACAATCATCGAGCAAGTAAAACCAGGGAACACTTCCGCTGGTCTGCTGTTCGAAAAAGAACAACGGTGGGTGTACCGCCTAGCCACACATATACACGGGCTCAATGACAACATCCCTTGGGGCTCTGTATTAAGGCGCTGAAATTACTAGGCATGACATTCCACCTACTCCACTTACATCGAGTGTAGTAATAGGCTGTTTTATCCTAAAGGCACTATGATGCATCTCGGTCCCCTAAGTTTCAGAGCGACATCGCCCACACCAGGAATCAGTATCTGAACACATTGACACCTTCTGATACTGCTGTCTCTTTCTTTTTGTGTGCCGATTCCCCAGTCAGATGTGAATAACGTGATACCATTCACACGCAGCATGAACAAGCGGCGCCATCTATGGCCTCACTATACACTGGACGTAGGGTAAGACAGATCGCCCCTGTATGCGCTCTAGTGTTCTGGCGCAGCAGGACATCACCAGAACGTCATAGCGCTGAAACTGCACGTTGCGTCGGATGACGTCATCGGCAATGTCCGCACTCCCACACTTACAGCATCCCTTCATAAGGGAATCGGCTGGACACGAACCGCAACATGGGGGTCCTCCGGAAGGGAATCCCTAGGTGCTGAGCGGGCGCATGGTGAAGGAACTGTGAGTACGAGACACGCATCCCCCTCGTCACTTCGCCAACCTGTTATCATATCCCCAACCACTGTTTAACATTCTGTATCTCCGTCTCATTGCAGTGAGGTACTAGTAACCATCGCTCCCCACCAGGATCCATGTTGTAAAACTCACAGTAACTTTAAGTAAGCCCCAACCTTTTCTTGCCAGTGTGTAATTTGGTGCTTTGGCTCAGCCCAACACAGTTATTTTATCATGTTCGACAACTCTTTCTCTCCACCATACGCGTGACACGTTACACGCGGTTGTGAATAGATTATTCACAAACCCTTATTCTGGTCTAATTGATACCTGAATCACAGGCCTTTGCATGTTTCGCGCTACCTTTCTGTTTCAGCGCAACACTGGTAAAGGTTGTGTATACCTTGCCACTACTTCTGGTGATGGCTAATCATGACATAGGCACAATGAATTAAATGCCTGCTGAACCACGCGCTTTTCAATAAGAGGCGCGGCACACCTTGGAGGAGCATGCTATTACAAAGCACGATTTTAGTCACTACTGCGGAGCAATATGCGGGCACTAAAGCAAACATCCATTCTTCACTTAATAAGTGTTCTGCTTTGATGCCTTGTCGCTTTTATCTCCACAGATCAACATAAACTTCAGACATTCTCTGGAGTTCTTTCCTGAACCGTGAGTTGTGTGCGGTTCTACTAACACCACAGGTCAGGGTGCACCTTAGCGAGTGCATACCGCCATGGTGTGTTGTTCTTGGTCCTGACGAATGCGTCACCTAATGAATTGAGAGGCTGAAACATGTTGACCACAAACTTTCACCATACTAGGATGTTTCCTGACAAATTAAACCAGTGATCACACATCCATCACCTGTTTTTAACCAGTGCCGGGCCCTCCACCATTAAAGTTTTTTTGGAGAAGGCTCCGACTCTTTTTAAAAAAATCACTCACATTGATTTGGCACATTCACCCCACAAAACACAAAATCCCGCTCCGCTGTAGTCAGGCGTCGCAGCACACCAGGGAGGCATTCGGCCTCTCTGGTGGGAACCCAATGATGAAGCATGTCACCAACTAGGTTGGTGAGTGAGGGTTCTTTTAACCAAGAGTGACTTCTCCTGCTACCTCCCTTTCCCCTATTTTTGCACTCTTTCGTTGTTTATTTGTAGTATTCTAGGGGGAATAAGAGTGCACTGTGTGTATCCCTCCCTCTCCTGTTGTTTTCAAATAAAAGGTGTTTATTTCCTACCACCTTTGGAGATGCCTACCCATTCCACTTTGACCCATGAGGTCCCTGTTTTTACACAAACTTCCTTTGCCTACTCTGCTGATATTGATGACTGTTCCTCGTATTAGTTTCACCATTACATGGGATTCGTGTATGTATTTTTAGGCTAAAACAGACTTACTTGATTCCACCTAGGTCACATATATGGAATACCATTTCACTGCTCTTCCTCTTCATCGGGATTAGATTTATCACAGTTTTCTTTTTGCTCCTAGATGGACATTATCTCTTAGCAGGCTCTTCTGTTGAACGGGTAGCTGAGGTATTGAAGCCTCATTCTTCATCACAAAGTGCAGAGAGACCTGTCCCTTGTGAACATTTCTGCATTTCCCGTCCCAGATGGAATTGCTTGGGATAAGGTCCCATTTGATATTTTTGGTCCCACTGAAACACTGCAAATTCCTTATGCATTTAAATTTAACATGGACGACATTATTACTCCTGGCAGTTTGTCTGATGATTGGGATATCTCTACAGTGAAATCAATGCTTTTTGAACTAGAATATTACACTGTAATCAAAACAGAAGACGTACCGTGATTCTGCTAATTATGGTGAAATGTTTTGTTATCATTATGCACACCATTATTTACACAGAGCTAGTACCCCACCTGCAATATTTAATTACACACAATGGGAACATTGTCCCACACCACCAGTGGGTAGTTCAAATACAAAACGGCATATTTTTCTGACAACAACCCTTTAGCCCCAGTGTCGAATTATTTTAAACATTCCCCTTCCCCAGCGAAGTAAAATATGCTGACTGAAACAAAATGGTCTATTCAGATTAATTTCCCAACTGTCTGTACAAGGTTATGAATTTTGGAAAGACAACATTGAGTTAAAATCAATTTGGGGAACAAGAAATTGGCAAATCCAGGGCAATGAGGCTTATACGGAGCTTGTCTAATACCAAGACAAATAATTTTCCTGAGCAAAACAGTACAGCAGACCACCTGCCTAGGTTTGGCTAAAATTCAAGACATGAAGAACAAGTTACTTACCTTCGGTAATGCAATATCTGTTAGAGACAATATCTAGCTGCAGAGTCCTTACCTTTGAATTTCCCAGGTGTCAGAATGGATCCAGAAACTTTTTGTGTGAGCAGTACCCCTGCGCGCGGTTGGGTGAGATCGTGGTCACCTATATAGCCACCACCCAGGCGCGCGGCGTCAGTTCCTTTTCACTTTTGCCACGCCAGAAGCACAGAGCAATGAAGTGAACTGATTATTGTATGTCATAACTATGGCCCTGAAAGGGAGCAACTATAGCCCTATAAATGAGTCCACAGAGCGAGGAGGCATGGGGTGGTCTGTAAGGAATCTGCAGCTAGATAGTGACTCTACAAAATAATGCGTTACCGAAGTTAAGTAACCTGTTCTTCACAGCTACAGTACAAAGCATCTTTTACTACCTGGGAGAGCACAGCCTGGTCCTCCTCCGGGACCTGTGGCTGCACTTGCACAACCGTTTCCCATAAGGTGTGTGAGAAATGGCCCAATAGGCATGCGGTTTTCACTGACTGCAATGCAAGTCTGGTAGAAAAAAACATCTTCTTCCCAAGTGCATCCAGCCTCTTGCATTCCCTATCTGGGGGAGCGAAAGGGAACGCACCATGAGACGTTGAAGCCTGAACCACGAAGCTCTCAGGGGTGGGGTGTTGGCTGAGGAAACTTGGATCACCCGGTGCAGGTTGACGGAAGCGTGCCTTTGTCCTGTTCACAGGAGCCCCTGTACTAGGCTTGGAACACGTGCCTAGAAGGACATCTATCTGTACTTCATTAAAGGGCAAAAGGGGTTCGGACGAGGAAGCCCCAGGTTGAAGGACTTCGGTCAAGAGATTAGTCTTGACCTGCATAGAGGGCAACTCCAGATTCAGGACTTCCGCTGCCCTCCTCACCACCATGGCACAAGATGCCCCCTCCTCCATAGCCACACTAGGCGGAGAGAGCCTCTAGCATCCGGAGATGTGTCCAGTACACTGGCCTCTCCAAGCTCCTCATATCAGTTCAATTGCTCCAACGGAGCGTCCAACTGGTGTTCCAAACGGTCCAGAGACCCCTCCCATTCTTCTCTCATGCCGGAAACCTCTTCAAAATAAACAGGCAACGACGTAGAACCTCTACGCTCTGTCGGTGCCAGAGTTGACGTCGATCGACTGAGTCGTCGGATATCAGAATGGGGCTGGCGCTACCGGTGTGCGCCGGTGGCATCGACTTCGAGGCCGGGGAAGGTCGTGTTGGCACGACCGAGCCGACCCGGATCTGGAATCAGATGCATGAAACCACACCGGTGCTGAGGCCGGAGCCTTCGACGTGGAGCCTGGTGGGGCCTCCTCTGACCACGAAAGGCCCAAAGGCACACCAGAGGGGTCATGGCATCATAGAATTCTTTCACTTGAGCGGGGGTCACTCCGGCTACCGGAAATGGGGGCTGGGGGGGCGCGGAGTTGATCCCGGCAACAATTCTGCGGAACCGTGCATTGAGCATCGATGCTCCTTACCTGTCTCGTCGACGGACAACAGAAGAGGTGAAGTCTAAGTCTGTTCGGACTTCTTCTTCTTCTAGTGCCTCTTCCAAGAGTGTCCCGAGGACCTTGAGTGCGAAGAGGAGGACTTGGGGCTCCTGGAGCGGTCCTGCAACTTTCTCTTCTTCGATCAGGACCGGGACCTCCAAGGAGTCACACTGGATGCTGACTGCCGGGCCGCAAGGAGCTTCATGGATCGCTCCCACAAGGCCTTCAGAAACATGGCCCAACAGTCCAAGCATGACGCCGAGTCGTGGTAGCGCTCCTGACACCATAAACAGACCAGATGGGGACCGGTTACCAACATGGCGCGGTGACAGGCACCACACAGCATAAAACCTACCCGTCTAAAGGTCATACCCCGACACCAGAAAAAATCTCTTCACAAAATGTCAAACAAAGCCTGTCAAAAGAAGACAGAGGGGTTGCTCTTCTCCGGATCAGTGCTAACTGGCGCGGAAAGAAAAAGAACTGAAGCTGCGCATCTGGGAGACACCTATATAGGTGGCCACTACATCACAACCGATGCCAACGACGCTAGTGACGTCACGCGGAGCCACCCAATGTCGCGCAGGGGTACTGCTCACGCAAAAAGTTTCCAGATCCAGTCTGATGCCTGGGAAATTCAAAGGTAAGGAATCTGCCCCTAGACGTCTCTATCAGATCACACCAAACATTCCCGCCATTCCACGTTTTTACAATTGGCAACACTTTACAAATTACACAGAGGAACAGCTCAACAACATGATACAGAATAGTACTTATAATTCTTCACTTTCAGGTTCAGATGGATGGTTGTTGTGGCAGATGAATACTAATGGTTGTCATGCACATTTTTTTAAACACCACAAAGGGTTTCAAAGCAAGCAGACCAGACCCACGTTATGTGCAGACACAACACATAGGGGTCGATTCCGATTCGGGCCGGAAATCTCTCCGACCGAGCCGGACCCGGAGAGATTTCCGACCGAATCGGACCCGTGCAGTCCGACCGAACGAGTACGATGCGTCCGTATGCTATCGGACACGAGTCGGTCGGACTCCCATTGAACTCAATGGGAGCCGGTCGTACAACGCGTACGCGGGCTCCCATTGCCTCAATGGGTGCGAGGCGGACAAGGGCGCCCCTACAGCGAGTACGCCGCGAGCGCTTCGCGGCGTACACGCACAGGTAGAGGGGACCCTTGGGTCCCCCTGTGTGCGCCTCGCACGGGTACGCGTACAGGGGGTCCGACACGGACCCCCAAAGTACGGCTCCGACAGCGAGTTCGAGTCGGACGGCGCGAGTCGGTCGGAGCGGTCGAGGTGCGCATCGTACTTACCCGGCCGGAAAACGTCTCCATTGCGCGGTGCGAATCGGGTCCGAGCGAGTCGGTCGGAGCGGTTCGAGTCCGAGCGAGTCGGTCGGAGCAGTCGGGACGCCCGGACGAGTCGGTCGGTGAATTCGCATCGTACTCGCTCGGCCGGACCCGCGTACGGTTCGGTCGGGAAACAGGCTTTCGCATGGCTTTTTTCCCGACCGAATGGTATTGGGTGCGCCTCCGACCGAGATCGGAATCGGCCCCATAGTGTAGGGAAGTTATACCAGCAATGGTTACAACATTTGATTTTAACTGCAGTTAAGGAACACTTGTCTCTCCTTTCTGATGACTTGGATTTACAAGATTTCTGGTTAGGTCCTAGATCACCAAGTCCTAAACGCTTTTCATATGCCATAAACAATGAACTTTGGAAAGTTTCCCTGCAGGAAGCTGCTAGACATTTAGGAGCAATTGACAGGACTAATTTGGATTAGGCATTGGCTGTTGTAGATAACGGCATTACCACATTGTCAACTAGGATTTATTCTCTGAATAACACAGTGCCATCAGCATTCGATATGCTCCAGCACACAAAGCCAGCTTAGATCTATTATGCAATTAAGTTGGACGTTGCATTTTTAAAAATTCAATTGCGTGCCTTGGAAATACCTGAACGTGACTGACTTATTTTTGCCTTAATTTAACATGATCACAGAAAATAATGGCAGAAAAAGACGCAAACTTACACAATGCTAAGCATATAGCGTTTAGAGAAATTGCCCTTCATAGTAGCCGAGACACCATCTGCTGTACGATTAATCCACAGATTTAGCTCACTGCCAATTTTTACGTTTCATTTTACATCTTGCTTAAAACATTTTCAAGTAAGCAGAAACGAGGCTTTAGGGGAGAGATTTGTACAGAGAGAGGATGTAGCCTTATGGCTAGAATGGTCCACTTCGAAGCTGGGGAACCGGGTTCGAGTATCGGCAACAGAAGACGCTCAACATCCTGTGATTCTGGGCAAATCACTTAATCTCCCCGTGCCTAACAAAAATGAATGTGTCCATCTGCAACAAAACTGGTGCTCATTTAAAGCGCTCTGATACCGGATATCTTCGGGCCGAGTTCGCACTATATAAAACTCTTAAAAAAATAAAATTTAAAAAAAAACACGTGTCCTGCCTTTCGATTACAGGTGTGAGAATGGGAAAACTGATCTTTCTCAGCGGAAACGAATGTGAAACTTTGTTTGGTCATTCTTTAATCTGTAAAGAGGGAACGCTTCATGGCGCTTGTAACAAGTCCATGGCCAATTTGGTGTGTTATCTGAAAGGTGGCCCAGCTGCCTTGATTCGGATGGTATTCAGATTGCTGTCAAATGGAAGTTATTGGATTCTGAATGATTGTTGTGGGATGAAACTGGGAGTACCATATGTGGGGATGGTTTCCAGGTTCGTGACCTGTTGTAATAACGTGTTATTTCCACCTGCACGTACAGTCAGAGAAGTGACAGTATAGCCTTTAACAGCTATTTTTAACATGAACTTTGATAAGTAGAATGAAAGCCTTATTGTTTCAAAAGGATTACCACAGTAACATCTGTTAGAGAGACGTTTGATCTCCAAATAGCAAGGTCTTCCTCTGAAATACAATCACTACTATGCACAAACCTCCCTCAACATTTTGGCGAACTTGTGCAACGCATATTTAATACTTCAAATACTGCGGGAGTGGTACACTTTTTTAAAGCGATTGTGTCAGGCTTGGTCAGTACGTTCCAGACTGTATTTGGAGTAATTCCATCCTTTATACACTCTGATATCTAGTGTATTTGGAGGCATACGGCTAGTGTTATTCCTGAATGTGGGGATTTTGGTCCTATTATTGTTGCTCTGCAATGAATGTTCCTCCTCGAGGCCAAATGGTGATGAAACTACCACACGTCCTGCTGTGTCGTAAACACATGATACAGTACTTTGGAATGTCTTTACTTCAGGAACAAATAAAGGACGTATATGTTTATATTGTGTACAGCCTGTGTTCTGCTGTCTGTTGTGCACTTTCAAGTGTGCACTGGATATATGCCTTGGACCGCAACCGGTTCAATCTACGGATATGGATCTGCGGATGTGTCCCCTCAGGGCTCACCGTAAGTGTCGTCCTATGAGAATACCGTTGCTACAGAATGCATACTACGAGCCTTTCCTGGATGCTTTGGCTCCTGGAATGTTGGATCCTGGCTCCTCCTCTGTGGTTACACTGCCGGCTGGCATACCATCAGCAGCTGCTGATTGGGCTGGATACAACTATGTTTGTTCTTTGGCCACAATGGAAACATTGTCTGTAGTAGTGGGTTCCTTTCTGGATCCTACTGACTCTCAGAACATGAAAAACATTTTGAGAGCCTCCTGAATTTTAATTCAGCATTTTGTTTTTATTTTAAATAGATTTTTATTCATTTTATTAATTGCGTGCTTTTAATTGGCATTTATAATATAGTATGGCTTTCATTCACTTTTATTATTAAAGTGCACTTTATTTTGATTTTAAAATCATTAGGCTTACATATATATTAAGTTGGATTTTTAAGATTAGCCTTTAAGTTTAGTTTGAAGTGAGTTTCCCTCCGGCCAAGGAGTGGGTGTTGTAAGGTTCAACAGGGATAGTGCACAAAAACCTCCATTTTGAACTACACGTTTAAACTTGACATCTTATTAGACAGTGACTTTACATGCTTTACATGTACATGATAACATACTTGGAAAGTATTCTGCTTGCAGCACACTTCTTCGTAAGCATTTTATCATGACATTTGTACACTCTGTCCAAGGTTAAGAAACACTGAGCACGTAGCCCTTGCTTTGGTTGTCCCGTTGGAGACAGACCTGAACCGGAAAGACAAACAATCACATCAGCGTTGAACCTCTGAAACAGTGCGATTGGAACAGGGCTTTGATTATATAAACCACCTCTGAGTTACATTCATCAGAAAAGCACTTCTACGGATTATCCTGGAGCGGTTGCCTGTGACTGAGATGCAGCCCTACTGACTCTAATCTCTATCCTGCAACGGACGGTGCCCAGTTCCACACCAGACAGACTTCCTGATACATCTTTCACCGGTATGGGGAGTTGGATTGTCCCAAGAGATCTGGCAGAGGGTACTCCCACTATGCTCTCAATAGTGTAGATAGTATTAGGTAGGAGTAGGAGTATGATATATCCTCACATATTCATATAATCACTTTAACATCATAATGGTTGAACTGTTTATCTTTTTCACCATTCTTCTAATGCTGGTTACAATGCTTTGTTTCCTTTTTCCAATAATTGTAGGTGGTTTTTTTTTTTTTTTTACACACAAATACAATTGCTTTAATAAATGTTTGAAATATATTTCTTGTATCTCCCTTTGGGCATGCCTAAGTAATAACAAAAGGGTAGATTTGTTTCCACAATTTCCTTGGGGAATTAGAGTGGTAGTCATGTTCTGAGGTTGCAGAGAGCATCCGGTACCCTGTAAGGTTAGGGGTCCAGAAGGCATACTGTGAGCTAGCTAGGAATTGGGCCAACATACTCTGATGATATGAGTGGACTCAGTCCCCATATTCTGATGTTTATATGTTGTCCGGATACATAGTCCTAATTAATTTGTAGGAACCGTATGACATTAGGTTGGAGATGATCAAAGTTACTATGTCCCAAATGGCATGGGCGTTTTAGTCTAAGAATACAGACAGCACTGAAGGAACGTAGGGCCAGGCTACCTGCAAAAAAAAAAAAAAGCCTTCTTCCCCACTGCCTGCAGCTGTTTGGATATCCTCTGTAGCAGATGGATCTGGAAGGATCCCAGATTTAGGTTGGGGCAGGAAGAGGCCTGAACTACATGGCTATCCTGCGAAGTGTGTATAGAAAGGAATTCTGACCACCTAGCGCTGGTCTGTATCGCCTAGCCTCTAATTGGTTTACTGCTGGTGCTGTAATCTGGTTCTCCCAGGTATCTTTTATAGGCACCATCAGGGTCTCACTAAATGGTAGCAATGGTTCTGCTGCGGTGGAAGGTGATCAGAGTGCCTCAGTGAGGATGTTCGACTTCAATTCCAGAGAGGGAAAGGGCAATTCAAGAACCTAGGCTGCTTTTTTAAGGACAGTGTGGAATGATGGATCTCTGCCGAAGATGGACCTGGGGTGGATCATTGTCTATGTTTGCTCCACAAGTAGCTTGGGGACTCCCTACTGGACTGTTATGTTTTGACAGGTGGCAGTCGTATGCCGCGGGGGAGCATAAGTGCTGGTGGAGGAGTGGGCGGCATTAGGAGTGTTTGTGCCGGCTATAGTATCAGCATTGATGGAGGGCTAAACAGTGTGGGACTTGATGTCAGCATAGCTCTAAGTGTCTCTGAGAGGGTTCCTAGCAGAACAAAGGTGAGACTCTACACCGAAGGAGAGCCCGCCGGTGGAATTCCAAGCAGACCCCTAAACGGTCCTATGGAGCCTAACGGTGCTCCAGGGGAGTCGAAGTCTGTCTGAACATCTCCATCATTGCATGGAGGAATAGGGCTGGATCAGTCCACGTCACTAGAAACTAAGGGTAGCCCGGTGTCAGAACAGTGAATGGCATCGCTGGGGGTGGATCCGTAAGAGGCACTGGAGCCAGGTCAGCATCAGTGGTGCTAGAGGAGGCACATGAGGTGGAGTATTGTCCATCAGCTCCATTTCTGAGGAAGAAACTGCGAGAAGATGGTGCAGGAACTTACCTATAATTTAAGATCAACGCTGATCAGAAATCTCTTGCTTCATCTTCTTTTGGTGCTTCCTCCTCTTCTCTTTGGAAAAAGGTAAGGAGCACGAAGCAGATCTGGACCACAAATGACGCCCTGCTCAACAGTCACTGTGGGCACTGGCCATTAACAAGTTATTTACCTTTGGTAACGCTCATACTGGTGGAGAAACAGTCAACAAGCGTCTTACGTTTTTGCACTGAAGGACGAGTTATGACAGCATTATACCATAATATCTGCAAGACTCTTCTAGTTGCAGAGATGAACAAGCTGCTTAACTTCGGTAATGCTTTTCTGGTGGATCCTCAATCTAATCCAGATTCTTTGCCTTAGAATATTTCCCTAGAGACCAGACTATCTGGAAACCTTTTCTAGCAGTTCTCTGGCATGCATCTAGATGGCGCCGTGCAGGTCCATGTTTGCTCCATACCATCTCGGAAGTGACAGAGCAGAGTCGTACATAAGAGCCTCCACATGTGCATTGTTGCCAGTTTCTTTTGACTTCCTTTACGTGCCCTCAGACACAAATCGTGACTAACCGTTGGTACAGTGTGCTGAATAATATTTTGGGACCTTTTTAGATGTTAAAAAGAGGCCACTCCACAGAATGGGGGAGGTGGGAGGGCAGTATGGAATGTGTTGATAGATAAGAGGGATCACCGACATAATATCGACGACAACAATATCGACCTACCAGAATATCGTGTCAAGAATATCGATGTCCAGAATATCGACATCCTATCTACAACATGGTAAGTACAAAAATATCGGAAAAAAAATATCGTTGTTTAAAATATCGAAGTTAAATATATCGTTTTTTTTAAATGTTAAAAAATATTGTAAAATAAGGAATAAAATACTATTAACTTAAAAATAAATTATTTTAATTTATTTGTAAATGTAAAAATTTATAAATATTTAATAAAAAAAATAAACATACATATTTACAATTTAATATATATATATTTACTTTAAAATAATTAATAAATAATATTTTTATTTAATTATAACATATTACAAATATATCAAAAAAATAAAATTAAATATATATACACAAACACCTGTAACAAATATTATAAATAATAAAAATTATATTATAATTTTAATATATAAAATATCAATTACATTTTAAATAATAATTTAGTACAAAAGTAGGGAAAGTGTTGGATAGCGGAGGGGTAAAAATTACTATTCCCACTCCAGCGAGTGCAACAGTAGGGAAAGTGTTGGATGGCGGGTGGATAAAAATTACTATTCCCACTCCAACAAGTGTAACAGTAGGGAAAGTGTTGGATAGCGGAGGGTAAAATTACTATTCCCACTACAGTAAGTGCAACAGTAGGGAAAGTGTTGGATAGCGGGGGGGGGGAAATTACTATTCCCACTCCAGCGAGTGCAGCAGTAGGGAAAGTGTTGGATAGCGGGTAGGTAAAAATTACTATTCCCACTCCAGCGAGTGCAACAGTAGGGAAAGTGTTGGATAGAGGGGGGGCGGGAAATTACTATTCCCACTCCAGTGAGTGCAACAGTAGGGAAAGTGTTGGATAGCGGGTGGGTAAAAATTACTATTCCCACTCCAGCGAGTGCAACAGTAGGGAAAGTGTTGGATAGCGAGTAGGTAAAAATTACTATTCCCACTCCAGCGAGTGCAACAGTAGGGAAAGTGTTGGATAGCGGAGGGGAATAATTTACTATTCCCACTCCAGCAAATCCAACAGTAGGGAAAGTGTTGGATAGCGGAGAGGAATAATTGAGTATTTTCACTCCAGCAAAATAATTAACATTAATTAACAAATAATTAATGATTCAAAAATAATTTACCTTCCACCATATTCCCTATAAACCACACCACCAATATTGTAAAACATGACAAAATTAACATAATTAATTAACTAATAACAATTAACAAGCAAATTGAAAACAATCACTAATAAATTAGTTCACACAATTAACACTATAAAATAACTTTAAATTAATATTATAAATAAAAATAATAAAAATTTTATTAAAATTAAATTACTTCCCACCCTACTACCCTATCAACGCAGAACAAACTCTTAAAAAAGACACAATTAACATAATTATTAATTAATTAATATCCAAAAGATAAATAATTAATAATAAATTAATAACCACATTTGACAATATAAAATATTAAAAACAATTAATAAATAAAAAACATACATTCATTTATTATAATTAAATTACTTCCCACCCCACTCCCCTATAAACCCACAACCCACTCCTAAAAAATGAGACAATTAACATATTTAACAATTAATTCATAATTATTAATAACCAAGTAATAAATCATTAATATTAAATTAATTACCACAATAACAATATAAATTATTAAATACATAAATATTTAATAAAAATTATTAATTAATAATAAATAAATTACTTCCCACCCTATTCCCCTATAAAGCCACAACCCGCTACGGAAATAAAACGCAAAATTTAATTAAAAAATAAATAATAACTTCAAAAAATTATTAATAAATTTATTATAATTAAATTACTTCCCACCCTATTCCCCTATAAACCCACAACCCGCTACGAAACTAAAAAGCAAAATGTTGTTAAAAAAAATGTAATTACTTATAAAAAGCTAACCTATCTTAAAATACAAAAGCAATACTTACACAAAAGTATAGAACACATGCATTTAAATTAAATACTAACATACATAACACTAACTAAAAACAATATTTTTAACATCGATATTTTAAGAAACGATATTTCTTACCTTCAACTCGATATTCTTGTCAACGATATTCTGACTGTCGATATTCTGGCATGACGATATTTCAACATCGATATTCTGGTGGGTCGATAATTTAAACTCGATATTTTGTCTGTTTACCAGATAAGAGCCCTTCCCGCTGGACCTGGTTATCAAGGCAGTAGTGCTTTGTGAACGTATGCACAGATGCCACGTCACAGCCAGCTAGATGTGAAGGACAGGCACTACATGAGCCAGGGAAGTGGTCTTAGCCCTGGTGGAGCCTAATTCTTGGCCAGTGCATAGCAAATCTTAAAGCAGAGGGCAATCCTTCTCAACAGGATCCTCTTCTGCACAATCTTCCCTTTTTTCTTCTTGAAGAACTCCACAATAAGCTATTTGTCCACTCAGACTTACTTGGTACAATCAATTTAAAATGAAGCTTTTCCTCCAAGGGGTGAGAGTGAGCAAAGAATGCTAGTTGCTCAAACTGATAGGGAGTGACAACTTTTGGTAAGAATTATGCCAGAACCCTCAGCACCAACTTGCCCAGGAAAAAGGTGGTATATGCAGGTTGCACAGGACGAGCTGATTTATCGAAATGAGGAAGACAACCTACATAATAAGGAGACGCAATCAGCAACTATGCATTTGCTCGAAGGGCGTACATATGAGAACTGTCAAGACCAGGTTAAGGTCCCACTGTGGCATCACAAATGGCTTGGGATGGAATAAGTCCATCAATCCTTTAATAAATCTCATCACAAAAACTGATTTAAGCTAGAATGGTTGGTCCAGTAAACATGAAAAGGCTGAAAGGGCAGACAAATAATCTTCAATGGCGCCCACTACAAGATCTTGCTGGGCCAAAGTTAAACAAACAAAAGGACGTCCAATAGCTTTGCTCTTAAATGGTCAGTCTTGCGACTGCCACATCAGGCCACAAATCTGTCCCACTGCATATCATAAATGATTTTCTTTAAAGGGTGCCTGGATGCAAGGATGATTTCCACCACTTTAGCAGCAGATCAAAAACAATCAGTTGCTGCAGTTCAATCTCCACGCATGTAGGTGTAGATCGCGTAGAATCAGATAGTGGACCCTGCCTTGTTACAGAAACAGAAGGTGCTTGCGATGTTGCAGTCTGATTGAAGGCTAGACGCTTCAGCCCAGGAGTACCACCACTTGTCAGAACTCTGGGCAGGAGAGGAAGGGGTGGGGAGTCCTGTGCTCCATTTCACAGCGCCAAGACACGTTTTTGGTATACGTGCGCTCTACAAATAGTTCTAACATAACATAACATTTCAGTCGGAATGCATCTCCTAATGAGCAGTCCTGCTGAAACTTCAACATGCAAACCTCTCAACTTTCGGGACAAGTGGGAGAACTCTGGGTGGTAGGAATTTTGTGGATTACTGCTGATTCCAGATGTTTACGTCACAGAAATGCAAGGAAAATGTGTAATTTTAGGCATAGTTTGTGATTTACAGGGCACTGTGGGTAAGAAAACTTTGTGGGACCCAAACAAGAAATACCACCCTGAACTCCCCTGGGTGTCTAGTTTTCAGAAATATCTGGGTTTGGCAGGTTTCTCTGGGTGGCTGCCAATCCCCAGCCAAAAGAAACACTGTTACCCACATTGCTAAATCAGATCATTTTTGTGACAGGAAATATTGATCTCTTCACATTGTATTTAGGCCTTTCCTGTTGCAGGCACTAGACCTATCCACACAAGTGAGGTACAATTTTTATTGGGGGAATGTTAGGTGGTAGGAAATTTGTGGCTCCCTGCAGATTCCAGAACTTCCCTGTGGATGAACAAGTTACTTACCTTCGGTAACGATGTATCGCTAAGAGACATATGTTAGTTATAGATTCCTTACCTTAGAATTACCCCCAGGTGTCAGACTGGATCTGGAGAATTTTTTCTTAGCAGTACCCCTGCGCGTCTGTAGGTGGCATCGGTCGACTCCGCGTCCGTTGTCGGCGTCGTGTTCGCCGGGATGACTTTGCGGTGTCTATTTAGACGCCGTCCCTGCGCGCTGACGTCAGTTCTGACATGACTTTCTATGCCAGAAGCGCAAAGCCACGCTAAACTAGGGCCCTGCAAGGGAGTCCCTGTCCCTAGAAGTCAGTTCGCAGAGCGGGGAGGATGGGTGGGGCGGTAAGGAATCAATAACAAACATATGTCTCTTACAGATACATCGTTACCGAAGGTAAGTAACTTGTTCATCTGAAAGAGACTGTTAGTTATAGATTCCTTACCTTAGAATAGATACCCCAACATACCAACCCCAGAGGAGGGTCTGCGAACCAAGTTCACACCAGAAAGTCCTGGAGGACAGAGCGGGCAAAATAGCCATCCCTCTGGACGTGACTGTCCAGGCAGTAATGTTTGGTGAACGTGTGCAAGGATGCCCACGTGGCTTCCTGACAGATGTCAAGGAGTGGAACTCCGCGTGCAAGAGCAGTGGTGGCAGCCTTAGCTCTGGTGGAAAGAGCTTGGAGCCCCACTGGAGGTTCCTTTTTCGCCAAAGCGTAACAGATCTTTATACAAAGGAAAACCTATCTAGAGATGGTACGCTTTTGAACAGCCCGACCTTTCTTGGCACCCTTGTAGCCAACGAAGAGTTGATCATCCCCCCGGAAATCTTTTGTGCAGTCAAGGTAGAAGGACAGTGCACGTTTAGGGTCCAGACGGTGGAGTCTCTCCTCCTCCTTGGAAGGGTGAGTAGGTGGGAAGAAGGTGGGCAAAGTAATGGTTTGTCCAATGTGAAAAGGTGCAACCACTTTTGGAAGGAACAATGGTCTCGTCTTAAGCACCACTTTGTCCGGATGCACAGAGAAAAAAGGGGGCTTAGAAGAAAGAGCTTGACGCTCACTCACTCTGCGAGCAGAGGTGATGGCAACAAGGAAAGCTGTCTTCAGAGTGAGGAGCCTGAGAGGACAGTTGTGAAGAGCCTCAAAGGGAGCGCACATAAGATAAGTCAAAACAAGGTTCAAGTCCCACTGGGGCATTACGAAGGGAGATGGAGGAAAGAGATGAGTAATGCCTTTAAAGAACCTATTTACAATAGGGGACTTGAACAAAGATGGCTGATCTGGTAGCTGAAGGAATGCAGAGATGGCCGCAAGATAGCCCTTAAGAGTGCCCAGGGCAGAGCCCTGCTGGGCCAAAGAAAAAGCCCTCGGAAAGAGGGGCAGAAAGGGGATCGACAGCCTTTGCTGTGCACCATGCCACAAACGTATTCCATCGACAGGCGTATACCGTTTTCGTGGAGGGACACCTGGCTGCCAAGATGACAATACAGACTTCGGGCGGAAGGTACAAGCTGTCAACTGTTGACGCTCCATCTCCACGCAAGGAGGTGGAGGCTGGACAGGTTCGGGTGAAGAACCCTCCCCTGCTACTGCGACAGAAGATCCTCCTGAAGAGGCAGTCTGAGTGAAGGATCGATGGCCATGCTCAGGAGCTCTAGGTACCAAACTCTTCGTGCCCAGTCCGGAGCCACAAGAATAACTTGGGCCAGGTCGTGCTTGATCTTCTTCAGCACTCGGGGCAGAAGTGGTATAGGCAGAAAGGTGTACAGGAGGCTGCAGTTCCACTCGCGACGAAAAGCGTCGCCGAGCGGGCGCCGCCTTGGAAACTCCAACGTTCAGAAGTGCTTACAGTGCGCGTTCTCTTCGGTGGCGAACAGATCTAACCATGGCTCTCCCCACCGCTGAAAGAGACATTGCACCACCACTGAGTGAAGACGCCATTCGTGATCCACCAGGCACCGGCGGCTGAGTTTGTTCGCCCTGGTGTTCAGGGAACCTGCCAGGTGTTGAACCACCAGGGACATGCCCTGTTGTTCCAGCCATGTCCAGAGACATAGTGCCTCTTGACATAGGGTCCACGACCCCACCCCACCCTGTTTGTTGCAGTACCACATGGTGGTGATGTTTTCCGTGAGCACCTGCACCACCTTTCCCTTTAGAGAGGGAAAGAATGCCTTCAGTGCTAGTCGGAGCGCCCCGGAGCTCCAGAAGGTTGATATGGAGCCCGGACTTCGCCGGAGACCAGACGCCTCTGATCTCCGCCTCTCCCAGGTGGCCGCCCCATCCCAGGAGTGATGCATCTGTCACTACTGTGACGTCTGGTTGGAGAAGGGAGAGCCAAACGTGGTTCGTTAGCCACCACTGCAGCTGTTGCGCATTTACCTACGAGATCTGGACATAGTCGGAAAGATTCCCCTGGTGCTGCGCCCACTGGAACTTCAGGTCCCACTGCAGAGCCCGCATATGCCATATGGCATGAACCACCAACAGGATGCAGTAGGCCATGAGGCCCAGCAGCCTCAGGGTCATTCTCACCGAAGTCCGGGATAGAGGCTGAAACATCGGTATCATAGCCTGAATATCCCGGACTCACTGCTCGGTACTATAGGCCCGAAACTGCACTCTATCCAGAACAGCTCAGATGAAAGGGAGCGTCTGAGAGGGAGTCAGGTGTGACTTCAGCACGTTGATGGTGAACCCCAGCGAATGCAGGAGGTCTGCCGTAGTCTGGAGGTGGGAGACAACAGCCTGGGGCGAGCCTGCCTTCAACAGCCAGTCGTCGAGATAAGGGAAGACTGGAACCCCTGATCTGCGCAGATGAGCTGCGACCACCGCCATCACCTTCGTGAACACCCGAGGGGCACTGGTAAGGCCAAAGGGGAGTACGGTGAACTAAAAATGCTTGTGGCCTACCGTGAACCGCAAGTAGCGCTTGTGGGCTGGCAGGACGGGGATGTGAAAGTAGGCGTCCTGCAAGTCCAGCGCCACCATCCAGTCTCCAGGGTCGAGGGCAGATAGGACCTGAGCCAAGGTTAGCATTTTGAACTTCTCCTTCCGGAGGAAGCGGTCGAGGGCCCTGAGGTCTAGAATAGGACGTAGGCCTTTGTCCTTTTTGGGCACCAGAAAGTAGCGGGAATAACAACCATGACCTACTTCTGCCGTAGGAACCCTCTCGATAGCTCCCCCTTGGCCAAGAGAGCTGAGACTTGCTGGCGATGAAGCGCCAAATGATCCTCCGACATGCGATCGAATGACAGTGGCATGGAGGGAGGGCTAGTCTCGAAGGGGAGGGAGTAGCCCCTTTGGACTATTTGCAAAACCCACCTGTCCGACGTGATAGATTGCCAGTGGGGGAGGTGATGGCAAATCCTGCTGCCGACTGGTCGCTGGTGACCCTGAAAAGTCGGACTAGGAAGGCTTGGAGGCTGCTGCAGGGGGGGAAAGGGTAGACTGGCCCGCCCACTGGCTCCCAGACCCGCGTCACTGGGACCCACGTCTGCGGCCACGCAGAGGCTGGGCAGCTTGCATTAACCGGTGGCTGGACTGGGCCGGACGTCGTGGGGTGCCCCTTCCGTAGCCACGAAAGGGGCGAAAAGCAGACTGAGGTGGACGGAACGACGCTGCAAGGCCCAAGGATCTGGCCGTAGCTCGAGAATCCCTAAAGCGCTCCAGCGCCGAGTCTGCCTTGTCACCAAAAAGGCAACGGCCATCAAAGGGCATGTCCAGCAAAGTTGATTGGACATCCCCAGAAAAGCCAGACATCCTCAACCAGGCGTAGCGTCGAAGGGCTACCGACGTGGCAATCGTCCTGCCTAGTGAGTCAGCGGTATCCAGTCCACATCTTATTGTGAATTTGGCTGCGTCCCTCCCATCCGCCATTGCCTGGGAGAGAACGGCCCAGGCCTCCTCCGGGCACAGAGGCAGCACCTGCGCGACCGTATCCCAGATGGTATGGGGGTATCGGTCCAAGAGGCACGGGGTATTCACAGACCGCAGTGTCGAGCTGGAGGAAGAGAACATGCGCTTCCCAAGATGATCCAGCTTCTTGGATTCCCTGTCTGGGGGAGCAGAAGGGAATGCGCCCTTAGAAGAAGAGGCTTGGACCACCAAGCTCTCGGGGGAAGGGTGTTGGGTGAGGAAAACTGGGCCGGCTGGAGCCGGGCGGTGGCGGCGGGCAATCGTCCTTTCCACAGGAGCCCCTGTGCTGGGCTTGGACTAGGTGCCCAGAAGGACGTCAGTGAGGGCTTCGTTGAACGGCAAAAGGGGTTCAGAGGAGGTTGCTGCCGGTTGAAGCACCTCTGTCAGGAGATTAGTCCTGACCGCCACTGAAGGGAGCTCCAGGCCCAAGGCCTCAGCTGCCCTTCGCACCACCACAGCGTAAGACGCTCCCTCCTCCGTAGCCACGGTAGGGGGAGAAAGCATGCCAAGGTCTGGGGACGTATCCAGACCACTGACGTCACCCAGGTCCTCTCTCCAGTCTGGCTCTTCAAGCTGGTTTGTTAAAGGGTCAGGTGACGCCTCCCAATCCTCATCACCACCTTCTGGCCCATAGGGAACACCAGGGATGAAAAGGAGAACAAAAGTACCCTCCAGCATCGGCCGACGTCCATCCGGCTCCGGTTCCATCATGGGGGTGAGGTTGGGGGTGGCATTGGTCGGGGGCACGACCGACGCCTGGGGTGTCGTCACCGGGATCGGCACTGGGGAAGGTCGAGTGAGGTCAACCAGCGTTGATCCGGATCCAGGCCGGAGCCGCTTGCATCGAAGGCCCAGGACCCTCCACCGGCTCCGAGGGGGGGGGGGGGCCGAAGGCACGCTGGCGGAGTCGGACTGCCCAAAGATCGAATGAAGGGCCTCGTAAAAAGCACGAAGATGGGCAGGGGACTCTCTGGCTCCCGGAAAGGGAGGGAGGCGCCAAGTCGTCCCAGATGTAGGCACCGAAGCCACGATGTTCTGGGTCCTGCAGTGCGTCACCTTCTTCTTGTGCTTTGACCTACCCGAAGACTTAGATGACTGAGTGCGACGAGGTGTGAGGGCTCCGTGACCGGTCTCAAGACCTTCCTCTCGAGCGAGACCGGGAACGACGCGGAGCTGACTGCCGGGCCTCCAAGAGCTTTCGGGACCGCTCCCGCAAAGACTTTACATTCATGGCCCGGCAGTCGGAGCACGACTTCAAATCGTCGTCGCGCTCCAGGCACCAGAGGTGCGGGTCCGTCACAGGCATCAGTTTGTGACAGGCCTCGCAGGACTTGAAGCCGGTCCGACGTTGGGACATCCCTCACACACCAGGAGCCGAAGACTCAAAAAAGGAGTCGACAAAAGTCGAAAAAAGCTTTGCCAAAAAAGTGACTAAAGGGGTAGCTCTCTCCAGATCTGCGCAAGGCTGGCGTGGAAAAAGAAAGAACTGACGTCAGCACGCAGGGGCGGTGGCTAAATAGACACCGCGACGTCATCCCGGCGAACACGATGCAGACGACGGACGCGGAGTCGACGGACGCCACCTACCGATGTGCAGGGGTACAGCTAAGAAAAAATTTCCCCGGACCCAGTCTGATGCCTGGGGGTAATTCTAAGGTAAGGAATCTATAACTAACAGTCTCTTTCAGATGTATGTTTTTTTAGTCAAAGTTTGTGGTTTGCAAGGGCTTCTGGGTAAAAAAAACCTGGTGAGATCCACACTAGTCACCCCACCCTGGATTCCCCTATGTGTCTAGTTTTCAAACATGTACAGGTTTGCTAGGTTTCCCTAGGTACCTGCTGAGCTAGGGATCAAGATCCACAGCTACCCACATTGAAAAAATCTGTCAGTTTTCAGTGGACTGATACTAGGCCTACCTACACAAGTGCGGTACCATTTTTATCGGGTGACATGTGCGAATACAGAATAGTAGAACATTTGTTATTACCAATAGTATTTCTCTGCATTTGTGCCTTTCAAAGGTAAGGCAGTGTGTAAGAAAGAAAATATTTTGTTAGGCAGTGTGTAAGAAAGAAGATATTTTGATAAATGCCCTCTGAATCACATGGTAGTATTGGTACCCACCAATTCAGAGATGTACAAATGACCACAGCTCATAAACTCTGTATCTGATGCCTATTTCAGAAATACATAGGTTTCTTCAATACCCATTTATCACTCTTTATATTTTACCATATGAATTGCTCTATACCAGTTACACACTGAAAAATCACTGTAGGGTGCAGTTCAGTTGTTGGCTCTGGGTACCTCAGGTTCTTGGAGAACCTACTAACCCTATATATCTCTGCAATTAGAAGGGTCTAGCGGACATAATAGTATATCTTTTTATAATTCAGCCATCGTGTGAAGAAATTACAAATGAAAACTCGGTCACAAATGGCTGTTTTTTCCAACTCATTTTCAATATTTGTTTTATTTCAACAGTTAGTTTCTTTGGTAAAACCTTGAGGGATCTACATAAACAACACCTTGCTGAATTTAGCATTTTGTCTACTTTTCAGAAATCTATAGCTTTCCCGGCTCACCTATGGGTTCCACCCTGGTTTCTATTACAAACTGGAAGAAGGGTTAAAAGCACAAAACTAGGAAAAATGGGCTACCTCTTTGTAAAATGCCATAACTGTGAAAAAAGTTTTTTAATTCAGCTCTGCACGTTCCTGAAAGCCGAGAAAATGGTGACTTTAGCACAGCAAATCTTTCATTGAAGTCATTTTAAGAAAAACAGAGAAGCTTTTTGTGGAGCACTATTTTTCTATTTTTTCCCCAAAAAAACACAAAATGTTGCTTTATTTTGGCTATTTTCTCAGTCACCTTTTAGGGGAATCCACAAACCCTGGGTACCTTTGGAATCTACAGGATGTTGGAAAAAAACAGAAGCAAACTTGGCATAGATACCTCATGTGGAATAAAGGTTATGGAGGCGTAACCGTGAACTACCCCAAATAGCCAAAAAAGGGCTTAGCATTCTAGGGGGAAAAGCCTAGCAGCGAAAATATTGTCAATGTGTGGTTGGGCAAATGCATTAATCAATATATTATATAATGACTCTTCTAACAGCTGGAGAATGCAGAGCTAAAACGAAAACCATCTTCCATGAAAGAAACTGCAACAGGTAGAAAATGGAGACCCCATAAGACGAGGGCGGAAAATGTTACAATCCCAGGAAGTGATTGGCACCAGTTGAAGGGGATACGACTGTTTTAAGCCTTCCATAAAGATTTTGACTACTACGATTTAAAAAATGGACAGGTGTTGTCTGTTTTGTAAGTGTGCAGAAATAGCCACTAAGAATACACATTGATGAATAGGAAATGTAACCAGTAGAAAATAACAGTGTGTACAGCTACAGTAAAGGGCTGTTTGTTTAAAACTGGCAGTAAGGATGAATTGTGTTCTAGCTTTGTTTCTACCCATTTCTTGGGAAGCTGTAGGTACTTAAATTTTAGGACTACAGGTACCAAATCACAAGTTGGAGCTCCCTGGGATTGGGATGTATTAAATGTTTTGTAAGCATATCTGGGTACAGGGTCGACTGACATTTCCAGAAGCACTGAGCACAGGCAGTGAAGCCCAGGTAGGAGCTATAATAATCGGTCACCTTGTACTGTGACAAACATTTTCCTGATGCAATAAGGAATCAGTGACAGCAGGAGAAAAGCGTATGCAACTATTTCTTGACTAGTTGATCCTTATGGTATTGCCCAGGATCCGCGGGTCGGGGTACCTGGAGGCAAAGTTTGGACATTTTCTGTTCTTGTATGTGGTGAATAGGTCAACTGTTGGTGTGCTTCAACGTTGAAAGTAACTGAGTGTTTAATCCCCACTAGTGGGTTTGCTGTAGGTTTCTGCTGAGAAGAACTGCAAAGTTGTTGACCATCCCTGGAAGGTGTTCTGCCAACTAATATCCTTGGTTGTGATGGGACTAAATAGACATGACAATTGCAGTGAGTGGCTGTCTTCCGGCTTCTGAATCTATTAGATGACTTATGTTGTTTGTGAAAATGAGCATTACTCATTTGCTTCTGAAAGACCCAAAGGGCTAGTTGCACTGCCATTGGCTCAGCACACTAATGTACAGGAGCTGCTCCTGCGGTGGTCACCTGCCTTGAATTGTCATGTTGCTCATGTGTACTCCCCCACCCATCTGCAGTAATGGCCACTGGCAGTGCAGGTGAAGGAACAAGCCTGCCTACTAAGTTCTTTTAATGTGACCATTTGAGCTTGTACTGGACGATGGGTTCTGCAAACACAACTCATTTTCCAGTCGCTTGTGAACACAGTCTTGTAAGACGCTCCCATAAAGAGGACAAATCTGAAACCTGGCGTTTGCTGCTGGACCAATACATGATGCCTTAATGCCCAACACATTCATTACCGCCCTCAAGGTTAGCTGAGGTGACTTCTGGTAAAGGAGAAGCAGTCAGTGAAACGTTATAACACTCTCATTGGTAGGGCATGATTTGGCCTTTACTGCATTTATTGTAGCAACTAGAGACAGTTGAATGTGCTGATGAAAGATGTGGTGTTTTTTCACATTTATCTTAACACTCAATTTCTGAAAGAGGTGAAAGGTTTCTTGGATTTGTACGAGGCATTGCGCGTGGCTCCTCCCTTTTATCAGCCAATTGTGTAGGTACAGAAACACATGACTGTGACTGCACTTGCTGCAACTGCAGCAAGTAATTTGGTGAATACCCTTGTGCTGGGACTTACTCCCAACGTTAGCACCTAGAATTGATAATCAACCCCACTTTCCATGAACCTGAAATACCGGTGGTTAGCAGGATGGTTAGGAACTGTAGTAGGCATTCTTAAAGTCGAGGGCAGCCATATAGCCCCCCCCCATCTGGAGAAGTGGAATGACATCCTGAAGCTTGGTCATTCTGAAGTGAATTGCATTTGTGAGCTCGAAGGTCCAGTATAGGCCACAATGTCTTGTCTTTCTTGGGTGCAACAAAGTACAAGCAATGCACACCATATCACTTTGACTTTGTGCAACTAGTTTTATCGCTCACTTCAGTAAGAGAGCTTGTACTTCCTACATCAAGAGTTTGTGATGCTCCTAGAAGATGATGTATGGACAGGTGGAATGTTCGGTGGTGTACTGTGAAATTCTAAGCTATAACCGTTGGCAACAGTGCAAAGTACTACTGGTCAGAGGTTATCTCGTGCCACTGAGGAAGGTAAGCAACTCAGAAGGAAGTTTGCGAACGGCTGATCACGAAATAATTGAGACATATGCAATTCTATCAAAATCTCTACAAGGAGGAATTCTGTGTTCCAGGAGGAGTACTTGAGAGGTCCATTTTTCTGAAAGTTGTCCAAAGATATGAGAGGTGTTGAAGGAAATGATCTTTTAGAGTGAAGTTAGACAAACCATTAAATCTCTTCCTATCAATATAGCTCCAGGGCCTGATGGATATTGGAATTCTGTTTATAAGGCTTTTGCTGAGCATCTAGCACCAACATTCACTAAGGCGTTTAACTCAATCATGGAGATGGGCAAGGTCACACCAAGTAACACAGAATCAATACTTCCCCTTATAGAGCCACCAAATAAATCTCCAGCACTATGTGAATCTTATATACTAATAGCACTTTTGAATAGCAATGAGAAGAGTTGCACAAAAAGTTTCACGATATGGGTCAACAAATGTATGGCTGACACTACTCTCTCCTTATCAGAGTGCCTTCATTTAAGATAGACAGAGAGGTGACAAAACCAGGCTTGCTGTTGATGTCATCAAGAGTGTCAACAGAGACCATGCCAACGTGCTCTTCTTGCTTGATGCGGAGAAGGCATTTGACAGGAATGAACAGGGACTATTTCAATAAAGCTTTGGTTAAAGCAAGCTTAGGCCTGAGAATGAAAACGTTCATTCTAGGTAACCTTGGCCAGTGTTCTACTAGAATAAAAGTGAGAGGTCAATTCTTGGACCCCATAATACTTGTGAAGGGGAGCAAACAGGGGTATTTGATCTCAATTTCTCTTTTTGCATTAAGCATAGAACCACACTTAAAAAAATTATGTCTAATCAGAAAATCAAGGGCTTAAAGATAAACAGGTAAAGATGACACGTTTTGCATAGGGGTACTTTGCTTTTTGATTGACCTATCCCCTTCTTTTATAGAACTGAAGGAAGAGCTTCACAAATTTCAAATAAAATCAGGCTTTAAGGCACACTACTAAAAATCTAAAGACTTGGGAGTGGGCCGAGAGAAAGAAGAAACTCAAGCTTTGACTGGGCCCCTGATGGCACTCACAACCTGGGCATAATTCTCCCATATATACATCACCATGCTCATAACGTCCCACCCCTGCTAGATGTTCTTTATAAATACTTGTACTGTTGGTGCGAGAGCAGAGCTATTATGGATTGGGAGAATTAACTGTGTGAAAATGAATTTTAGGCCCAGAATGCTCTATGTAGCTAGTGTTGCCAATTAGATTTCCACCTTATATTGTACATTACATCCAGCAAAGGCTGTGGTCTTCATTTGGAAAAATAAAGCACTAATCAGTTTTAGGCAGACTCTTAATACATCTCCATATGAGGGTGGATTGGGGGTACCAGAGGTTAGTAGAAACATCTTAGCAACTCAAATTATGCCGGTCCTGTCCTGTTTTTCTACATTATTGGAGAAGCCATGGGTGACGTTATGGAAAAATGTTTGTAAAATTCCACTGAAACATCTCCTTTGGCTCTAGCCGAGGACTCAAACACTTAGGCCCCTTCTACAGTCAACACAAACTATATTGTTCTATTGGAACAAGGCAGTCAGAGTGAAGCAAATTATGACATACCCTTTGCTGTTTACCCCCTTTCTAGGGAACCCGTAAAAGGCAGATATGACTGGTGGGCTTTTTACAGTGGCATGGGGGTACTACTCCTGATACTTAAGAGACCTTTATGACGGAGATGATGTTAAAAGTAGGGAGCAATGTGCCAAAGACTTCCAACTGGACAGAAAAGATGTCTTAAGAATAACCGAGTTATTACTTTGTGCACAACAACATTCAACTAAAGCAGGAGGGACTAGAAACACACTCAAAATGGAGGCCATATTCACAGACAAAGGCTAATTCTCACATATATAAAGCTTTAGAAACTGCTCCACCACTGTAATCACTAAAATATCTGTGCAGATGGGAGGATGTTGTGAGTACTGATATATCAGAAAGTCAATAGATAGCAATATGGCAAATAACAGCAAAGCTGTCCATTTGCACACAATTAAAAAGTGCGCCTACAAAGTTATTTTGTGATAGTATCTAACACCAACATGTTTGAAATAAATACATGGGGGTTCTGATGATTGTTGAAGGGGTGTGAGGCTCAAGGAGCATAGGTAAATATGTGGTGGGAATGTCAGTGTATTAGAGATTTCTGGGAGAAGGTACCGTCTCAGATACATGATATGTTGAGCATTTGTTTGGAAATGGATCCTCTGATTGTGTTGTTGAGTGCCGCTGATGAAGAGTGAGTGTACCCTATTAATTAGTCTGCTGGTAGACTTATTTCACAATTACTACTGGCTGCTAGAACGATTGTGTGGAAGGCACCTGATTTGCCCACTATTAAAATGTGGCAGTGTAGAATATCTACACTATAGAAAGGCTAACAGCTAATAATCAGGATAGGATGCTTCGGTTTGAAAAAACATGATCACCATTACTAACTCACATGAAGAGACAAGACTCTGCTCAGAGACCTGGCCCACCACCAGGTCTACTATATACAGCACACGTGTGGCCTGGTCTTCAGAATGAACTTTGAATTGAGTCCTATTGACTGAGAGGCCATTGGGAAAAATACCATACAATAGTAACAGAAAAAGATGAAACCAGACAATGCACTGGAATAAGTAAGAGTGAGTATGGTAATTTTTGGGGCATCGGGACGGGGGGGGGGGGGTTCATGTGAAGATGCAAACTGTGTGGACAAACAACTAGCGCTATGTATTTAATAACACGTATTCTTATTATTTTAAGCTTATTTTTTTAACCGAGGCACTCTGAATCCCTCATAAACTCTGGTCTTAAAACATTAAATAAAGTTGTTTAAAAAAAGGTGTCATCCAGGCAAGGTGCTGAACCTCCTTATAAGGCAGGAGGACTTCTTCAATATGGCCATGTACAGCTCACCAGGGGCTTGAAATGGGAATAAAGTCAGATTTATGATCTACAAGTCCTGGAACTTCCATTACATGGGTGATATTAAATACTGTGGAGGAAAAACAAATTTCTGAGATACAGGAGGGCTATTATTCACTGCAATGAAGTAAGAGCACTGTGCTAAGGGAGCAGTACAGCTGTGTGAAACATCCGAGCGGAAAGTTCAGCTCACTGGCCTGTGCATCAGCAGAAGTGAAATCAGAATCAGTAGAGGGGGGGATGTTTGCGACCTCTAAATCATCGTCTTCAAGCTTACCCTCAAAGCAATAATGAAGTAAATGTCCTCACACTCAGGTTCATAAATATATGGGAAAAGCGCCACACATTCACATCTAGGAAACTTGCAAGTGGATGGCTGGCTCCTCACCATCCAAGACAACTTGAGGCACCTCTTTGGTTTCTTTAATTAATTCTGTAAGAACTTTGAGGGCTGATTACAGAGAATTTGAGGGCAGGGCCAGTGTAGCCCGAACCTTAGGCTTGCTTTTAGCAGAGCAGAGACAGAAGGTTTTGGCATCTAATGAAAATATCCCATTAGCAAAGGACCAGGTGCTCCTAGGACTTGAAAAACCTTAAACACTGCCACCCTGAAAGCCTAACTCAGTGTACAGTAAAAAAGGGATAGGTAAAAGGTATGTATCAAACCCTTTTTAGAACGGATGATGTTCTGAAAATGACCTCTGATGCAATAGGGAATAACTAGGGTGCTATATTCTTGAGGCCAAACAAGACCGATGCCGCAAAGAGGATGAAGATTCGAATACCAACCTCTTATAATAATGCTTTTTTTCACGTTATGGGAAGCATCCTCTACAAAACAAAGAAAAGTTCTAAAACAGAGGAGTGGTTAGGGAATATGATCTAGCTTCCATACCTGGACAGTGGAGTCTTAAGACCTTGTCCATCCTCACAGCTTTATGGCGCAAATTTAGGCAAAAGCCTGTGAAAGAAATATCTTAGTTGGCCCTCAGACACCAGCACCACATGGAGTGCACCCTGTGCCTGGGGAGTCTGACACTGACTTCTTATTTATAGAATTGTTGTAAGGTTTAAACCCCGACATTGGAAGAGAAAGCAGCAAGTAGTAGTAAGAAAAAATGACCCTCCCAAGACAGCTCTAACATGAGCAGTAATGTATGCTCATGGAGCCCTTACGTCCTAACAGGTAGCAACAATTATACAGCTTCATAAATAAAAACATTATTTTACATCGTAGAACTCATCTTGGAATATATTCCAGCGTCCATCTGAGAACTTTAATGTTTTTCCAGATCCAGTCTGACGTTTATGGATATTTCTAAAGATTAGGAAGTTGTGGCAAGATGTATACAATAGAGGAACTAAAACAGCCAGAAGTTGGAATGGGCTTTATTGATATACAGTATGTAAGAAATTGGGTTGTTGGTTGATTGGGGTGTTAACCCTGTTCAAGCAACAGCCACAGTTCCTGTCAGGACGAACCACAAAAATCTGGTAGCTTGGTGCAAAAGCAGTCAGGCTTAACTTAAAGGCAATGTGCAAAGTATTTATGCAGCATACAAACCCACAAACAAAAGTGAAAACGCAACAAAAGAAAAATCACACCAATTTAGAAAAAATAGAGTACATTTTAATAAAGTATTTGACACTAAACAACAGAAATACAATCAGTAGAACTGGAGTTCTGAATTTGTAAAGTTTAAGGTAAAAACTAGCACCTAAAAGATCAAAGTGCCAACGGCGGACATCTAGTCAAGCAAGACCAGGTCAAAGTAAAACAAAATATGGCCAAGTGCGAGTGTGATAAAAAAAGTGGCTTGGGCCCCATTAGCGCTTACCCTCGGACTTAGAAGAAATGTAGGCAAAAATGTCTCTGAGAAGGCAGAAGTTCAGTGGGGCAAGGCAGCAGGCGCTTATCGAGGAGAAAGTGTTGTCGTCGGACAGCCACTGGACGAAGTTGGGGTGAAGATTTCTATGTTCGGATTTAGTCACTTTTTTGGAAGTCGAAAATCTCCACCAGGACGAGGCTAGAGGCTGTAGCCGATGAGAGTTCAAAAAGGCTGGATACCCCTTCGGCTTAGGACTGCTGAATAGGATTTAATGCTGCGGAGAAGAATGTAGCGGGAGCTCTCGTGAAGTTAGGCTGACCGGCTATTTACCATGGGCGGATAGACGAGCAGGCTGGTCCCGATCTTCCCTTGGTTCACAGGGGCAGGTTTTAGCCAAACATGTTTCAAGTCCCAAGTTTTGAGTTTTCTGGGCACCTTTAGCATCACCACCAAGGGTCCAGGACTGGACGGGCAACAATTGGGGGTGGGAGGGTGGCTTAGGACTCACTCAGGCTGGATTCCGATGTGAGTTGAAGACGGTCAGAGCCTTTTCTGTTCTTGAGGCTCCGACCAGGAGGCCAGCTAACTAGCCCATGGAGTCACTCTTGTAGTCCTTGGTTCAAGCAATGGAACTGGGCTCAAGCAGCATGGCAGGGCTTTGGAGGCCCAAGGCCGGCTCCAGGCAGCAAAGCAGTCCTACCAGGTGCAGCAATGCAGTCTTGTGGAGTACACAGCAGGCAGTCCTCTGAGAGTCCTTCCAAAGGTCCAGAAAGTGAAATGAAGAGTGGGTCTAAGGGTCCTATTTTTATACCTGGTGACTTCTTTGAAGTAGATGTTTCTAGAGAATTCCCCTTGAAGTTTCCAGCTTCCCCTGCCCTGGCTCCTGGCAGTCTTCATGAAGAATGCAGGGGTGACACGTCCTTTGTGTGAAGGCAGAGAACTTTCTATTCAGTTGCAAGTGGGGCTACGCCGAGCTCCATCCCCCATCCTGCCTGTTGATGGCCCATCCAGGCACATCTAATCCCTCTACTGTGTGGCTAGATGAGAGGACTAAACAAGGTCCAACTGCCAACTACACCCAGTCAATCCACCCAGAAACAGGCTGCAGGCACCAAACAGTTAGGGCAGGAAAATGCCAACTTTCTAAATGTGGCATTTTCAAAGTAGCAACTTAAAATCCAACTTTACCATTAAAGAGGTTTTTTAATTACAATTTCTCAGACACCAATCATGAAATGTTTACCTGTTCTCAATCAAACGTTGGCAACTATTCAATGTAATAAGGCAACCCAATAGTATCTTGTGAGAGAGGTAGGCCTCACAGTAGTGAAAAGGGAAATTAGGAGTTTTTAACTACCAGGACATGTAAAACTTAAAAGTACATGTCCAACCTTTTAATTACATTGCCCCCTGCCCTATGGGGCAGGTTTTAAGGGGTCACTTAAGTGGATGGCACATTAAGTGCTGCAGGCCCACTAGTAGCATTTAATTTACAGGACATGGGTATATGGTATACCACTCTACAAGGGACTTATTAGTAAATAAATACGTCAATCTGTTGTAAGCTAATTTTATAATTTTTAAGGGAGAGAGCAAAAGCACTGGTCAACAGTGGTAAATTGCACAGAGTCCTAGACCCAACAAAATCAAATTTCAGCAAAGTGGAGGGTAAACCAAAATCTTTGCAAGAAGACCACCATAAGGCTGAAAGGTCTAACACAGTGTACATAGTTAAATGACCATAACATCATATGCTGATGGAGCTCTCAAATATTCTTAGTTTTGACACACTGTTCCAGAATTTCCATCTAGACTGGTGAACTATCATTAAAAACCCACTGAAGATAATGTATCCTAAAAATCTGCGCAATAGCCTGCCTTTAAATGGCGGTACAGATCACAAGCATGTAACTACTGGCAGCAATACTCACCATTTCATTGAAAGTTGGATTGCTAGTTTTACGTGATATTTTGGTTTTACGCTTGGAAGTTTTGTGTGGATCTGGAAGTAGATAGGTTTTTACATATGGATTTGGATCTGCGCCATCTTCAGTGACCTGTAAAATAAACAGCCTTAGTGCATTGCTTTAGTGACACTTTTAATCCCATAGCGCCACTTCCTGAACACCAAAAGGACATCCCTGCAAGTATGGAAGTGAATCGGAGTACTTTCACAAACAAAGTTTAACGTTTCAAATTTAGGAGGTAAGGGCCACCCCAGCCATGCCTGTGCCCCATTTGCCAACACAACAATTAACGTTTTATTACTGCAGTTCCTTTTCTCTCCACTCATCATATAAGCCATGGATGTAAAGACATAGAAGAGGGATAGTGTAAGGATTGGAGGAAGAAGTGGCAGAATTAGAATTACAAGTTACCTCAGTAATTAATTTGTAGTTACTTATATGCCCAAGGCCTGTTTCTCATTAATAAAAGGCGGTATATGAATAATGTGTACAACCCTTTTATGCACTGATGGAAGAAAAACCCTCATGCTAAACAATCTTCAACTCTGGAATATCAGGTGGAGGGACTTTTGTACATGAGACAACGGATCGTGTATCCACTGGCCAGAGACCTCCCCATTTCTCCTTTGCGGAATGCAAAGTCAGAGATTTCTGAATCCTGGATTGAGAAAGGAAACTTCAAACTGTAGATTATCTAGGGGCAACCATCAAGCAAGGACCTAGGGCTAGATGTACAAAGACCTTTTGCAGTCGCAAACGGATTTATTCGCAGAATCAGGCAGGTTGTGATCGCACAAATGCCTTTTGGTATGGTGAAAGCACAAATAGAGATTTTGTACAATGTTACTGAATCACAATTTGGGTTTGCCGACCGATTTGGTATTTGGAAGGGGCGTGTTTAGGGCGTCCCTTCCAAATACGAAATCTGAATGGTATATATTAATGTTTTACAATCAAAAGTAACAGACATGGTGGTATGCTTACACAAGCAAACTACCATTCCTCTGATGGCTGTGATTCGAAGTGGGTTGCAAATTGCAACCTACTTCATTAATATTCATGAGGTAGGTCAATTTGCGACCCACTAGGAATCTGTATTGTTCGTATCGACCTATTAGTACAAAGGCTGGTTTGCAAAATACTGTACTGATTGCAAAAATACTGGTCGCAAATTGCAACCAGTGCTTCATACATCTGGCCTCTATGCCTTAGAGGACAAGATTTGTGCCATATTGCCAATCTTTGGTGGGAGAAAGAAATTAACAAGGTGCTCTAGAATAGTATGATCAACATGCGCTCTCTTTTCCTCCCCCAAAAAAGATAAAGTGAGTAGACTTCCCTACTGAGTTTCTACTACTTGATAAGATTAGCAGAGTGCATGTAATTTTGAGGAAGCGGGAGGTGTGGGAGGAGTGTATCATTACTGGAAGGAGGCAAGGAGTGAAAGGATGGACATGTGGCAGAGGGAGGCAAACCCCCTGCCGTAGCACAGACACAATTGAAATGTGAGTGAATGTTCTTTATAGGCAAGGTTCGATGGTTTTGTATACTTCAACAAGACACAGAGAAGCTAACTTGTAAAATACTGCCAAGGGGTATTCCCAGCCAAGTAGAAGAGATGGGTCAAAACATTCCATAACATATTTTGTTCTTAGGATAGAAGCTGCCCCAAGGGATTGGTAGAACATGGGATATGTTATGGGAGATGCTACATAAGACGTACAGAAAGGAAATCGAAAGCAGTGAATCAGACATCAGGGGCCTTGAATTCATAGCAAAGGTTGTTGGAGGCCACCACACAATTTCATGTAGTCCACCACAACTTGGATATTTTGCATGTGAATGGAAGATCCTGGTTAAGAAATCAAACTCATTATGATGGGAGGAGTGAGGAGAAGAGCATCAGAGAGTCAGACTTGGCTATTTCAGTGTTGGGTTAAAGTGGCTACTTCACTGTGCTTGCTAAGGTCTCCAACATTTGTAAAAACAAATAGCAGTCATGGGTGACTGGAAAAAAGGTGAAAAGAGAAATACTTTATCAATTGCCAACAAAAGATAGCTCCTACCATGGGGATGAGGACCAAAGACATCAAGCAAAGGCAAAACACTCAAGAAAAAAAAAAAACCCATTACAGATGAGTCAAAAATAGCCTTTGCAAAAGGCAGCAGTGTTTGGGATTCTTATTCATTCACAGAGTGAGAAAACAAATTGGCAGATTGACTCCCTGCTGTGCATGAGGGGATTGGGTAGGTTCCAGATTTCTTATAGTGGTAGTTTTCTTGATAAACTATTTTCGAATCTGAATATTTGAAAACGTGCCCAGTAAGCTCACACATAAACAGAAGTATTCTACCATTCAAGAATTCAGAGAGAATTTCAAGACAAAAAACTCGGTAAAATAAAAACAAGACAAATTCCTGATTAATAAAGAATTAAGAAAGTTCCTATCAAAAGAAGGCAGTCTCTGGTGGAAGTTACAGCAACCAGAAAGGCACTTTTCCAAGACACCAGCTGGAGGCTGCTAGTTTCCATGGGCTTTAAAGGTTTGCCAGATGGAGCTAATTGACTAAGTGTTGTGGGGGGGAGGGAAGGGGGGGCGGCTTCTGGCAGAAGGATGCAGAGAACTCTTAAATTGCAACTTAGTAACAGCATTCTACATGTCAGAATTTCTTTAGGCCCCACAACAGGCCAAATAAAATACACAGCAAAGTACATGGATGCCAAAACAGGTCCAGAGGAAAATAAAATAAAGCTGTATCATTTTGGAGAAGGCTAAGTGGCGAAAACCTTAGCTACTTGCTCTAGTGCTGTAAAGACACCTGACTGCTTCAATAATATAGGTTTGCTTTAGAAAAATGGCCACATGTAGGCTCTAAGGTGGGAGCTCAGAAGCGAAGGGGGGGTGAACGATCCAACTCTGATGCCAATACAACACATACGACCAGTGAAACAGGATATTTATTATGCCCAATAAGAGACCCGGGCACTAAAAACCTGTCAGAACAATGAGGTGCCATAATGATTATCCAACATACTTTGGTCACTTTCAATTGTGCACCACCATGCTATCATGGAAGTAAGCTGGAAGGCATATAAGGTTCTGTTGCCCCACTTGATACGTAGGGTGCCCCCCTAGGGGGCAACTTTGCTGCCTATTTAAAATGCATTCAAGGGATGTTCTTAATAGAAGTTGAAATGAATGAGTTCAGATTCAGCATCCTCATTTCTGAAACCGGATGATAAGAAGCCCTTATTGTAGTTATGTTCTCATGGAATATAGATCAACATACTGACAGCATGCTGCCTTACACTGAAAAGCCTAAGCGGGCTGCTTTCAATGTTACGTTTGTGGACAGAAGCCATTCTCATAATTCAAAAGTATGAAGAACTAGCTGACAAGCCTGTAGTTTCCTTTCCGAAAAATAAAATACTTGTGATTTACAAAGAGAGAAGAGCCGTAATTACAGCCATGAGTATGATGTTTAGTTCCAAGATGTTTATGTTGTTAAGCAGGTCTTTCAGAAACCACAGATTATGGGAGATCAGAAAGGTCATGCTCACTGACCAACGAAAAGACCTTTATAAAGTTTTTAAAGGGTCTTGTGCATATGATATCACTATAGGGAGATGACTAACCTCTGGCCTACACTGGAGTGCAGAACCAGTGTCAGAACACCTGTTCCCTCAGAGGATAATTGTCTAATCTTCAGGCTCATCCACAACTTGATGTACTGAACCAGGGAACTGCAAACCTACATACTCAAAAGTTGGTCCCCCCACAAGACCTTACTCTTTGGCAGCACTGAACACAGTATCTGATTCACCTGTTAGAACCACTGGTGTAGCCGACAAACCTATGGACTCTCCAGGCTCCAATGGAGTTCTCAGTGAGCCAGTCATCATCAGGACGAGCATTGGAGTAAAAAGCCCAGCAAGGCTAAATTCAAGCAAAGCTACAAAACCAGAGACTTTGGGACTTGGGAGTCTGTTCTTGAGGCATCAGCAACAAAGACCGAAGATGTGACTGCAGTGACCCTTTATTAAATCCCTCAGTGTGGAAGGAGATGAATGCTTGAAATTTCTTCACCATAGCATGACTCTTTAGGTCATCATGTTAAGGACAACAATTTCCTCAAGAGAGCATTTCACAGCACCAAACATGGCTGGACACAGACCTGCTGTGTTACATTTCAATCACTGTAGACCAATCCTGTGTGTGGTGACTACCATCCTGTTAACATTCAAAGCCATTCCCAACAGTTGTTCTTGTGATCAATATGTAACCAAGGGCTTGTATTGTTTGTAAGACCCTCTTCAGTAGGACATGTCAGTGTCAGAAGCAGACAGGGCAGCTATTTACATCTATTACACATTCGTGGAAGTATCAGATACCAACTCTAGCGGGTCAAGCAAGACCATTACTGTGAAGTTACACCTTTTTGGAGAGGTGAAACTAGCCGGTTCAAAACAAGCAGACTTCAAAATCTTTAGGTCAGAGAAGCTCCTAAGATGTCTCAGGTGGTAGATTGGGCCCAGCCAGAGATAAGGGTGGCATTTAATAAAAACAACTTAAAGCTTTTCATTGTGGAGTGGTGCACTGCCTTTGAGTGTTTCACTCTTGAATATAGGCCTGTGCAAAAGCATGGGATACACCACCTGTAATTTCGGTAAATACAGCCCATCAGGGAAAATCTGATAAGCTAGTCCATCACAGATGTATACCCAGTGTTTTGCTTCGTAGGCGTTTTAGACAAAGACCGCATATTAGGCTGCAGGCCCTCTTTATTGTTGGCCCAGTAATGCTAGTGTAGCTCACACTCTACAAGCTAACACTTTGGCCATAATAAGTCCCCGAGATGCAGATACTAAGAAAAGGGTGGCTTCATCCATAAATGTGGTTTCCTTTCATTAGAGGCATGTTGGCATGGACACAGGTGGATGTGATCCTTAAGGACACATGCTCAAAGAGTACAACTACAAAGATAGCAGGTTTTGATGGTGTGCTGTAGGTCAAGGCACACCAAGCAAAGTCAGTGATATTCCGTTGAAGAGTTAAGAGAGCCTTTCCACTTAATAAATTGCATTTGTGGGGGTCACTCTGAAGGAATTAAGGGGTGAAGCCGGCAATTGCGTTAGGGGGCATGACATAGGTGTGGGCAGTGCTTCTCTTAGAAACTAACACTTGTAATTCTTGAAAGTACCCTATATCCGTTCCTCCTAAAAGGAAGGGGTAGGATGGACATACAAGTAAAATATGTTAAAACTGTGTTCAGCTCTACCTTGTTTCCATGACAGCAGCCCGTTACTTCAAAATCAACCATGGTTACACTCACCAGATCTTTAATGTGCATCACCATAATGAACAGGGTTCCATTTCTATAGGAGATCGATAATTTAACTTTTCCACCGACTTTACCAGAAGCTGGACTCATTGGAGGTGCAGCTAGAAGAAATGAAATTCACACAGGCATTTTTAATTCAGATCTATATAACGTCTCATAGTACTACAAGTTACATTACAAAAAGTCTAAATTACAAAATGTCACTCTACAGAAACCGTCAAACTAAGAAAAGTTGCAGTTCAATACATCAGTTTCTGAAGAACACACGATCAACCAGGGAGGCACAGGGTTGGGATGTAAAACAATTTGGAATCTCTGAGGTGCAGATATCAACAAGAAATAGCATTACTGTCAAGTAGCTTCTTCATGTGCATGCCACCAACCACGTACATTCTCAAACATGATAGATTTACCAAGCAGTACACAGTTCCTGATGATAGGTGGTAGGGTTTCAGAAAGTCCCTGCATTTATGACCATCAATCAAAACATAGCTCTTCTTTAATTATGCACTCTAGTTAAAAAGCTGTATAAAAAGAGTTGTGGAGACTACAAGTTTGCGCCTCAGAAGATGATTTGGATACAAACTCCCTTTAGAACACAGATTCTAAGCCATCGTCTAGTTAAATGAACCACAATACGTTCAGAGAGAGTGTGGAGAACTGACAATGATGCAATGGAGAAAACTAAACAACTTGACAGATTTAATTTCAAAACATTCTGGTAATAAAAACCATAACAAGAAGAACTGAAAACATAACTGTGCACCATAAGACACAGAATTTACAAAAATGTAAATCCGTCATAGACCATTTAATAACATTGGATTAAAAAAGAAATGAAAACTTTGCTTTTTGACCTCAAAGCTAGTAGTACTCAGAGTATGATGAAGAAAGCAAATTAAATGAAGATAGATGGTTGTCCTACTATCAAAGAAAACTGATGCAATAGTTTGCTGCTAACAGCCTACTTACCTTTGATAACAATCTGGTGGATACTCTTACTAACTGTGAATATTCCCCAAGCGTCAGACTGGATTCTGAAGCTTTAAAGCAGTACTCCGGAGCACCGGTAGGTGGCGCCATGAAGCTCTGCATAGACAGTTCTGCCTCCAGAAGTGAAAAGTGGAGCAGCATGTAAGCGCCACCCATGCGTGCCATCCTCAGTTGCTTTCTTTAGCTGTCCATGCCCTCCAACGGACAGTCTATAGGCAGATTGGCCTGACCAGTGTGCAAGTCGTTAAATTGGGACCTTTTTAGATGGAAAAAGAGTCCCAGTTCACAGAAAGGTTAGGTGAGATGATTGGTGAGGTATCTGCGGTTGGATAGAGTAATCGGCAGAAAGATCATTACCAACGGTAGGTAACTTGTTCTTCTGATGGATGCTTCTAACGCAGGTTTCTCACCTTGTGGCTAGATGCCATAGCTCCCAAGGTGGTGGGCTTATGAACTGGATGGACCTGACCATCAATACAATTGTATCAACTGATGCTCACGTAACCACCTGACAAATGTCCAGGACAGGCCCTTTGTGTGCCAATGCAGTGGTACACTGAAAAAACACAAAGGTTACAGGGACGTTATAATTAGGCTCAGATTTCACTCATACAAAACCAGTGAAATTCAGCAGTTATAGTTACCTGAGCCAACTATAAGTTATACCTCCACAATGCACTGCTTATGAGCTCACATATGACATCCCTCATGACATGGTCAATGACATCACTCATGACATCACTGATGACATCTCACATGCCATCACTGATTACATTATCCAGTGATTGTGAGTGTTTTCCAAAGGTTTATATGGGTTAAACATATATACTAAGGTACTACAAAAGTTAAATTACTATACATTGTGTACTACTAATGAATGGTACTATTTCGAACATATATTATGTGAGTGGCTCTGTGACTGTGTATCCGTGTGTAGGTGGATGTCTGAGTGGCTGTATAGGTGTGTGTGAGTGGCTGTATGGATGAATAAGTGGGTGTGTGAGTACCTCCCTCTTGCCCACCATGACTGCTGTGCTGTCACTGACCCTCCCGCTTGACATGCATGGTCTTTTGTGCTGCCAGAGCCCCTCCCACCTGCCCTGTGTGGTCAACTTGCTGCCCCTGACCCCCTCCAACCTTCCATCTGTTGTCTGTGTGTATGCCATTATAGTCTCACTGTTGCCCCCCATGGTGTGTTGTGCTTCCAGTGCCCATCCCACATGACATCCATGGTCAGCTTGCTGCTCCTGCCCTGCCCAGTTTTCCATGTGCAGACCCCTATATCCCCTCCCTCTTGCCTTGTCTGGTCCCTTGTTGTGCCCCTGCCCCCTCCCTCCTGCCCTTCATGGTCCGTTATGCTGCAACTGTCCCTCCTGTTTGTCTGGTATGGTAAGCTTGCTGTCCTTGCCCCTTTCCCCTCTGCTCTCTGTTGTCCATGTGCATGGCCCTGTCCCCTCCCTATTGCTTTCCATGGTTTGTTGTTCTGCACTGCCGTTCCGCTTGGCCTGTGTGGTGTATTTTGCTGCTGCAACCCCAGATGCCTGCCCTGTAAGGTCAGTTTGGTGCCCCTGCCCATCTCCCTCCTGCCCTCTGTTATCAGAGTCCATGCCCCTACCTCAATCCTCCTAACTTCCGTGATCTAATGTACCTTACTTGCCAACATTTTGAACTTGGTAAGAGGGAGGTTTTGAAAAAGAAAACCTGAGGAATTGATTTTCCCCATTGACTTACATTGAAAAAGAGGAGATTGATTTTAAGCATGTGACAGATAAAATAAAGCCCTTTTGGGCTTAAAAGCATCAGGAGTCTCCTGCCTGAATGGGGTCTGTTGGCATGTATGGTTGTACTGACACTGCCTCGTGCTTCTGCTCTCAATGGTCTTATATATTGCCACAGCCTCTCTTGACTGTCCTGCATGATTGGTTTGTTGCCCCTGCCCCCCTTTCCCCTGCCCTACATGGTCCTTTGTGCTGCCACAGCCCCTCCCGTCTGCCCAGTGTGGCCAACTTGTTGCCTCTGCACTCTCCTCCATGAGAGGGTCTTATTCCCACAGAAATTTTGGTTAGTGCTCTAAACAACTAAAATGAGGACATATTTTCTGAGTTCTCAAATAGAGACAAAGCACTTTTAAATAATTTTCCATCTTTATGTTTTTTTTATCCAGTTTGACACTTGATTATATGTTACACTTAAGGGAGAGAATGTGGCGTTACGGCCAGAGCTGCAGACTTTGCAACTGGGGAACCAGGTTCAAGTTTCGGCGTAAGCTCGCTATTCTGTGTTTCTGGGCAAATCACTTAATCTCCCCATGCTTAAAACCAAAATTAATGTGTTCTTGTGCAATGTAACTGATGCTCATGTGAGGCACTTTAATACCTTCGGGTCAAGTCTGCGCTATATAAAACTGCAAAAAAAACAAAAGAATTTAGTGTCTTGCTCACTTCCGTCATTGGGCTACACTTGGGCTACATCTAGGTGATATTTGAGCTATATTTGGGCTTCTTATTCTCTGGTGACCATCTTGGGAGACTTATTTGTTATGAAGCTCCCTAAATTCCTATTTACTGCAGTATCCTCAGTAGAAAATGCTTTCAGTTTCCACTTTGATTCCATCAAGATGGCGTTCCACACTTTTGGCATAAATTCAGAATGTTAGCACTCTAGTTGTTCATTAGAACACTGTAGTAAAGCTGCCGATCACCAGGGAGTGAACTGGCAGTCTACAGCTGGTGCTGAAAGTGCATGTTTCAGTATGCATGTCTGAATGTTTTAATGAAACAGAAGAGGAAGATATTAATGAAGTCACTTAAAATGTGTCCTAATTTTTCTTCCTACAACACTAACCATAATTTCTATGACAAACTGAACCCCCTCATTTTGTTCCTTTCAAAATTAAATGTTTTTAGTTTTACCAGTTTGATTCAATTAAGATGGCTTCAGATGTGCCATACTTTTGTCATTAATAAGACTGTCAGCGCTCTGGTTGTTCTTTAGAACACTCTGGGAGGCTGCAGTAGAACACAAGGGAATCAACTGACAGGCTGCTCCTGTTGGAAGTACAGGATTACTGAGAATGTCAGACTTCCTTCTCATATGGCTCCGAAAGGTAGTGTGAATTTACAGAAATTAAGCTCTCATTTTAGCTTCTGGAGCACCTTCCATAACCTCTATGAGAAAACCATAGCAGAAGGCTTTTTCACAGGGTAAAATCACCTTAGAACACACCACAATTCCTAAAATTAGTATGGTACCATCAACAAATGATTTATAGTGTAACTAAAATCTGTTATCACCCTTTATACGTTCTTTTGTGACCCTCAGAACCTGCCATTCACTACAACGCATTTCAATGGGGTGCTATCATGTATATTGGTCCCAAGATGCCAATCAAATCCCACCATGAGATCTGTGCTTAGGCTCCAACCAGATATACAAATTTTAATTTCCTTTAGTATCTTGAAAACTACAGAAAGTATTTACACCAAATAACAAAAAGCATGCTTTCTGGACCAAGAGTTACCTTTCTGCCAAATTTGGTGTAATTCTGTCCAGCGGTTCGGGCTGTAGTCAAGTCTAAAATCTCGATCGGAATTAACATGGGAAACGCACTTTTTCTAACACTAACCCCCCCCCCCCCTTTCATGCTCCTGCTTGACGGCTCACCCTGAAACTTTCCAAGCACAACTAGAATCAGCAGAGCACTTTTTCTGGAAAAGTTCATGGAGATTTGCCAAACGGCGCCAGTGATATAGGCAAGTCAAAAAACGCTTTTCCTAAAACATGGTCCTATCTATTACTACCTACTGGCGACAGTCAGTAGGTAATATATATACATATATGTATCCAAACACCTCGCTGTCACTCCAACTTCACGGAAAAACGAGCGCGGACCCAAGTAAGTACAAATTCAGTTTATTTGCCAAAGTCTGCCATAACGCGTTTCTGCCGAACTAGCGACCTTGATCACATGACAATGCTTAGACATTACCACCGCCTTTTAAAGTGCAAGTGCATCACACAAACAATGGACATAGACAACATATTTCCGCATTGGTTTGTATCCGTGCATAAAAGCCTAGAGAGATAGTGACATATTTGATACTATATATGGAGTTGTAATCACTGTGAAATACATAGGTATTCAACGTAATATACATGACATCAATGCCTTGTATAGATATTAAACAATCGTTTCTCAACCATAGCTGCTTAAATGCTTAAATCAGATGCATCCCTGTCTAGTCCATAGTTTAAAATGAAGTGACTTGATAAAAAGTGCCCCTTCTGATGATGTGGAAATGAAAAATTAAAAAATGTAAAAACAGGTACTTGTCCAAAACGTCACTCAACAATTCAGAATAGCAAATTACTAATATCCCAAAATGTGTGGGGCTACGGATGATGGGACTAATCCCATTACTTAACATCCTTACATTACCTGTTGGTCACAAGTTACTGACCTTACAGTAATTGTGCCCCTCGTATATATAAAAGGAAAGTGACGATGTGCTACAGTACCGAATTCAAAAGTGCCAGTATAATATTAAAGTGCTAAGTGCTGGGAGACATTTGGGTTTGGAGCTACAATTTGTAAGAGATACAATATGTTCAGGTACCTTATGCCTAGAATAGCATATGTGTGCAAAATGTAGCAATTATATGGGTTCTAGGGGACCAGGGTATTATTTGTAAATACATCAATAAATATATCCATAATTTAATTTTCAGATATAAACAATTTCAAGCCGATTAATAATAAGACACATAAAATGATGACTAAATGTCCAAGACCAACCGCTAAAACACAAAAATATATAAATATGAATATAAATACCAGTAAAAAACCCTATAAAACCTGTGTAACTAACATATAAACAAACTGTATTGACCAATTCATCTCATTTTACAAATTAGTGACAATGTTATACACTATAATATAGTATATTATACAGATTTATTCAAGAATTTCTTAAAATTTCTACAAAGTCCACTTCTAAAAGATCAAATTCATAGAAATGTGTGCAGGTCCTCAGTAGTGTTAAGACCGCCTGGATGCTTTGAATCAAATTCCAGTATAAAGCTTGTTTCCAGGCGTCTCAATTTGACTTCTCTATCTCCACCTCTTTTCAATATTGGGATAGCTTCAATGACATAATATTTTAGATGTCTAGGATTGCTGTCATGAGTGGCTTGAAAGTGCCAAGCCACCGGGTAACTTGGATCATTATTTGATATAGCCCGGATATGCTGCAAGATTCTTTTATGGACGGCTAGTTTTGTGCTTCCTATATACTTAAGCTTGCAACTACACTCTAGGACATAAACAGAAAATTCTGTCTTGCAAGTAAGATATTTTAATTTCCAGAGCCTTAGGAGAGAAAGCCGTTGTATAGGATTTCATATTAATGCCAAATTGGCAGACTTTACATGTTAGGCACTTAAAAAAGCCTTTTCTAGCCGTTAACCACATATCCTTGCGATGTTCTTCTTGGCTATTACTCACTAGCATATTACCCATACTCATAGTTTTCCTAAAAGTTATGGAGGGATGTGAGGGTTCTAAGCTCCCAATCACCGGATCATCCTGAATAAAATGCCAGTTGCGCCTCACTATGGTTCTTATTTGCCTTTCTTGTCTAGAGTACGAGAGGATAAGCCTGGTGGGTTGTAGGATTTTAGTTTCCTTGTTGACATCCCCACTTGCGATTTTGACCTTATAAGTTAATAGGTCATCACGGGCCCGTACCCTGGACCTTCTTATATCTGTGTCAACAATTTCTGTCCTGTACCCTCTGTCTAGAAACCGAGCCCGGCTTTCGGTTTGTTTAATTTCGGCATCCTCATTATTGCTGCATATGCGTCGAATGCGCAACATCTCCCCGTAGGGGATACTTTTTATAAGATGGGGAGGATGGGCACTCGACGCATGCAACACCGTGTTGCCGGCTGTGGGCTTTCTAAAAAGGGTGGTTGTTAAAAAGTTATTTTCAACTTGGACCTGCACATCTAAAAATGTCACTGTATGTCTACTAATAGTAGATGTAAATTGCAAGTTGATGTCTTTGTGATTAATCTGGTCAATGAATTCAATGGCGCTTTCCTCACTTCCTCTCCACACAATAAATAGATCAATGACACGCAACCAGGAAATAATTTTAGTATCATAGATTTCTTGATATTGCCGCATGAGGACCAGCTCCTCCCACCAGCCCATAAATAAACAGGCATAGCTGGGGTAGAAGCTGGCCCCCATCGCTACCCCCTGGATTTGCTGAAACATTTGACCATTGAAGAGGAATAAATTATTCTCTAAGCAAAAAAGCAACATGTCCAGTAACATTTTTGTGTGGTGTGCATATATGATGGGCCTGGTGTTTAAGAAGTATTCCACAGCTCGTATCCCATCCTTATTCCTGATACACGTGTACATGGAGGATACGTCGAGGGCTATAAGCAAATATTCAGACCTCCAAAAAATATCCTTCATCTTTCTTAAAAAATCACATGTATCCTGTACGTAGGACTTCAAATTTTTAACAAACACCTGTAAAAAATAATCTATGTATCTGGACATGCTCTCCAATGGTCCATCGCATGCTGCAATGATGGGCCTCCCCGGTGGTCTGTTGATATTCTTATGAATTTTTGGTATAAAATAGATCACCGGGACCAGGGGATGCTCTTTTTTAATAAATTTGTATTCCTCCCAACTGAGGAGTCCCAGACTTTTCCATGCTAATAGGTGTTTGAAAAAGAGTCCTGTGTGCTTTTGAATTTGAGAGGAGAACTTTTCTTATAACACTGCTGGTCATTTAATTGACTGTACGCCTCTTTCATATATTCCTCCAATGGCCATAGGACGATATTACCGCCCTTATCAGAGTTCTTAATCACCACATTTTTTTCTTCTCGTAGCTTGGTGATTAATTGATTATATTTTCTTTCCTCGTTAGTGTATTTCCTGTTTGATCCATTTATAGTGAAGTTCAATTTCTTAATTTGAGCCACAACATGCTCGCTGAACACATCCAAGGCATCTCGGGCCATAATGGGGACAAATTTGGATTTCGTCTTAAAGGGAGTAATTGGTCTTGCATTTACTCCAGAGGGGGAGAGGGGGCTGGTCTTGATTGGCCATCTCAGTTCCGCTTTCCAGTTCGCGCAGATCCTGCAATAAGCCTATATCAGAGACCGTTAAACCAGGGGGACCGTCCATATTCAATGATGGTGCAACGACATTCATTTGGTCCGGGGTTGGCCTTTGTTGGTGAAATTTCTTGAGCTTCAATTTCCTGATGTATTGGTAAATGTCTGCTCTTGTCCTAGTATAATTGAAATTGGATTCGGGGCAATGAGACAATCCCAGGGATAGCAGTTGAGCTTCTGCTGCAGAGAGGTCAATGTTAGCTAAATTGATGATGGTATTTGCATCTTGCGTTCTTATATTACTTTGAAAACTTTCATTTTCCTCACCTGGTACTTTGTTTATTGACGTTTGCCTCGACCATGACCCCGTTTCTTGGCCTCTGCGCCTCCTGCAGGCCTGACGTCTCCCCCTTCTTCTTTGTGCATTAGTTTTGCGGCTGATCCCTTGTTGCTGGGCCGCAGCGTTTCCTTTCTGCCCTGTTTTAAAATGTCTAACTCTTCCCCCAGAGTGAACTTGATACCACTATGTTCAGGATTCCTTCTTGCAGTTTCATTATCTGATTCACTCTCTGGCACTGAACTTAAATCAGATATTGATGTCAATTCTGTCCGTTGTTGGCCTTTGTCACCTTGGCTGCCTGCCTGCATGCGTCTATTCGCAGTTGCTGTTCTAAGTGAGTCATAGCATCTTGCAAATGTAAAAATTTGGCCGTTGGCGTAGTCATCACGGTCCCTTTTAAATTTGTATGCTTTTCTTGTTTTAATTTTTTCCTTCTCCTTTGACAACCTCATTATCATTTCTTCCCGCATCTTTTGTCCGGGGTGAGAATCTCCTTCCTGCTGTTTAATGTAATTCGCCAAAGCTTCAATCCTGGTCTGCAGTTTTGTTCTGTCAATCTCCGCATACTTGACCAGTATCTGCACCAATCTGCGGGACGATTCCAAATTGCATTCCCCCCACTCCGCCATCATGAGCGGGTTAGGCGCCTCGTAGCTGGGGGTAATCATTATACGGAGGCCTCTGGGAATTCTCCCCACATCTAGATACCTTTTAAGTGAGCGCGCCTCCCACCACTGATTGTTCTTGGCGTTTGAGCTTTTCCAGCATTTTAAAATTCTCCTTTAGCCCCTTGACTTTGACGCTCTGCTCTTCACCTGGCCCATTACTGGCATCTAACAGATCCGTTGGGGAATCTGAAAACATTTCCTCCGCGGCTAACTCGCGGTTTCTAAGCGTGTCAGCAGACATTATGGCTTCATATGATTCAAAAATTTCCTGCTGTCACCCCCGACAGTGTCAATCCCCGTCGCGGGCTGCAGAAATGCACACCTCCCAACCTGTGCACTACTCCTTCAATAGCGTGCCTTCAGTGTAGAGCAGCGATCCGCGGCTGTCCTTCCCCGGTATCCACTCAGGCAAGCAGACAACTGTATCCGGCACCGCAACTCCGCTCACCATCAACTTTGCACTGCTGTTGCTGCTGTATCACGTAGTATAGGGGGCTCCGTCCTTTCCGTTATCGGACTATGTGAAGTGCCCCGGGGGTCCACGCCAGATCGACACCACGAGCCCGTAGTGCCGCAGGCCGGACTGCCGGGAACAAAGGACTGCCAGGTAAGGAGCCTGCTTCTTGGGAGGGGGTCCACAAACCGGCGGTAGTCAAACCGGCGAAATATCCAAACACCTTGCTGTCACTCCAACTTCACGGAAAAACGAGCGCGGACCCAAGTAAGTGCAAATTCAGTTTATTTGCCAAAGTCTGCCATAACGCGTTTCTGCCGAACTAGCGGCCTTGATCACATGACAATGCTTAGACATTATCACCGCCTTTTAAAGTGCAAGTGCATCACACAAACAATGGACATAGACGACATAGTTCCGCATTGGTTTGTATCCGTGCATAAGTGCCTAGAGAGATAGTGACATATTTGATACTATACATGGAGTTGTAATCACTGTGAAATACATAGGTATTCAACGTAATATACATGACATCAATGCCTTGTATAGATTTCAAACAATCGTTTCTCAACCATAGCTGCTTGAAAGAGTTTGCCTCATTGCGAGACACACTCCCAGGTAAGGAACAACCAGCCCCATCATGCTTTGTGCAGGCAAGGAGATTTGCCGGCTCACTTGGGGCGTGACTTGTATAAATGGAGGGAAAATGCGGGCAGAAATGTTTGGCCGTCCTGGTTTACAATTGGCTTTGATGAAGAGCGCAAGCCCGAAACGCGTCGCATTAAACTGCTGGACAGTGTGTTTTTAAACAAATCAGCTCCTGTGTCTGCTTACTTCCCGGGAGTGCATCTCACAATGAGGCGAACTCTTTCAATTCAGTAATTCGGCCCGCCCAGGTCGAGAGAAGCACCACCGCAAGATCCAAAGCGGGGCCGCCCCTGTTTTCACATTGACTGCGGGCGGAACAGGAGGAGCGGGCTGCAATGGCGAGCTGTGTTTCCTTGTTTTAAAACACCATTAAAGAACTTTGAAAACTAGTGATGGTTACGAACAGACCCACTGGGGTAAGGAACTACCAGCCCCATCATGCTTTGTGCAGGCAAGGAGATTTGCCGCCCCACTTGGGGCGTGACTTGTATAAATGAAGGGAAAATGCTGGCAGAAATGTTTGGCCGTCCTGGTTTGCAGTTGGCTTTGATGAAGGGTGCAAGCCTGAAACGCGTCGCATTAAACTGCTGGACAGTGTGTTTTTAAACAAATCAGCTCCTGTGTCTGCTTACTTCCTGGGAGTGCATCTCACAATGAGGCGAACTCTTTATAAAAAAAAAAATAATAAAAAAAAAAAATATATATATATATATATTCTCATTCCTGTTGCTTGCTCACACACCTAACATTTGTTATGGCAATGAGAAAGACCATTTTCAATGTCAAATCCTTAAAGGACAACTGTGCATTGGTCAAAAGGGGTGCACATCAAAAAGTCAGAACTAAGTATAAGTCCCGCTGTTGCATCACAAGTGTTGCAAACCTTTGAAAAATCCCGTCACAACAGGTGACTTAAATAAACAAGGCTGTTCCAGTAACCACAAAATAAAAACAAAAGAGGGGATAAGTAGCCTTTAAAAGTGCCCAAAGCAAGTCTTTGCTGGGCCAGGGACCAAACAAACAAACGAAACTGTAGACAACGTGTCTTGTAGTGGGTCCATTTTTTGGGTGATGCACCAAGCCATAAATATGTCCCAAAAAATGGCGCACACAGAATTTGTAGAGGGACGCCTCACCGCCAAGATGACATCTACGACCTCAGGAGGAATGTCCAAAGAGGTCAACTGTTGCTGCTCAAACTCCAAGCATGGACATGCAAACTGTGCAGGCCCAGGGCAGGCCCCTGCCATGCTGCTGCGAAAGAAGATCCTGCCAAAGCAGCAGCTTGACTCAGAACAGAAGCTCATGCCCAGGAGTTCCTAGTATCACACTCTCCTGGCCCAATTTGGTGCCACTAGGAAGACTTGGGCTCAGTAGTTCCTGCTCTTCTTCTGAACTCAGGGTAGGAGAGGCAGTGGTGGGAAGGCATATAAGAGTCTTACTCAGAAACATTTCCTAGGGCCACAAACTCCTTAAAAACATCTGATTTAATCACAATGCTGTGCCAATTGTGCAAAGAATTAACAAAAGTAACATATATACAAAAATATGATCAATTTAGTATTTACTTAAAAAGTCACTAACAATACATACATGAAAATAAACAAAAGATTAAAAAACAGAAGATTGAAAGAGACCATACTTTTTTAAAGGTTCAATGAGCTCTTCACATTTTTCATCATAAAAACGGCTGAATACATTATAATTCTTATTTCAAACACAAAAACTGAGAAATAAAGTAGGCACTCAATGTTTGTCGACTTGTTTTGGTGGTCTATCTTGCTGCTAACCCCCTTCTTCAGGTTAAGTACATGGACTTTTTCCACTAAAAGACACACAAATTCACAAATGGACAATATAAAATACATCTCTTAGTAAAAACCTTGCATGGGTTTGATTAAACGGAAATTTTATATTGGTAGAACCCGTCAATTCTTTACCAATATTGCCAGAAGAGATTAAATTAGCTTTACAAAAAAGTGCGAATGGTAAAGCTGCAGGCCCGGACGGGGTACCCATAGATGTTTTTAAGTATAACATGGATTTCTGGATACCTATTTTAATGAATGTTTTTTGACGCTACCATTGGGGGCTTTTTACCAGCTACCTGGGTCGAAAGTATTATTGTACCGATCTTCAAAAAAGGGGATAGAGGAAAGGCCAATTGCTACCGCCCAATATCTCTTCTTGACTCCACGTCAAAATTGATGGGCCGCATAATGCTGGAAAGACTTGAAAATTGGGCCAATGAGAAAAAAATACTGACTGATGCGCAGTATGGATTCAGAAAAGGTATTGGGACGGTAGAACAATGTTTAAATTTAGAGTTAATAATAGGGAAGTATACTTTAGCAAAGGAAGGGGCGCTACATCTCTGTTTCGTTGACCTCACTAGCGCCTTCGATTTAGTCAACCATTGCAAACTATGGCATACATTGAATGGGCTAGGGGCCCCCTCTGATATAATTACATACTTATCACAGATCTATACCCACTTAACATCCAGGGTACGGTTTGGAAAGAAGGGGGAATGTACACCTGACTTTAGGGTAAAGAGTGGCATCAGACAGGGTTGTGTATTAGCGCCCCTTCTGTTCTCCCTTTATGTTAACAATGTAGACCCCTTTCTACAAAATCTTAGTGTAGATGCCCCGAAAGTTGGGACTCGCCCAACTCCAGTACTGCTTAATGCAGACGACGCTGTCCCAATATCAAGGACAGCAAATGGCCTACAAAACCTCATAGAAAATTTTGCCCTGTACATGACAGATAAAGATTTGAAATTAAATCTAAAGAAAACCTTTGTAATGACATGCGGGGGCAACAAGTTTAAAAACAAACAACATCATGTAGGTGGAGTTCTAATCAATAGAGTCATCTTTTTCCTATTTGGGGATGCTTTTTAATAAGAATGGTTCATGGAACACCCACATCGAATTATGTAATATGAAATTTTTAAGATCAACTGAGAGCATTTTTAGATTTTCAGCGAAAATAGGTAATAAACCCATCCGTGAAATCTTAGCACTTTACCGGAGCAAATGTATCTCAGGGGTTTGTTATGGAGCTGCAATCTGGGGTAGGTCTAACATCACCTCTCTACAGGCCCAAGAAAATAAGTTCTTAAAAAGATTATTGGCAGTCCCTAGTGCGACCGCAAATTATATAATTCATAAAGAACTATCAGCTCCGTATATTAGTGATATAATAAATGTTGCCGGTCTCACCTTTTGGTACGGTGTCTAGTCGAAAGACGAAACGAAATTTACAAAAGAATTAATCATGGACTGTTTAGCACTCGATCAAAGTAGGAAGATACCATGGCTGGAGTACGTTCACAATATTCTAAAACACTGTAAAGTTGACATTGATAGGAAAGACCCCCTTTCCATACAGGAGCTTAGTAAACAGGAACTTAAGCTGAAATACTTAAAAATAATGGAAAACGAAAGGGAACGATCTGTTAGTCAAAAACATAGTGTCATTTCATACTGTGAACGACCGTTTGTGAGGGGCCTACAGCCATACTTAACAGTGGTGAAAAACGTACAACAGAGATTTTACCTTACAAGGTTAAGGATGGGTACTTTACACTATTTAGTTGCTTTCCCTGGAGTGGAAAAATGGTGTCACAAACTTCCAAACTGCCCATGTGGTGGAAAATCTATGCAATCCACGATGCACTTTATTCTTTTTGTAGTTTTTATAAGGATATCCAGAAATCAGTTTTAAAACCTCTTTTTATCTAATATGCTTTTTAACTATAAATATGCTTTTAACTTTGTATGTAGTCTAGAAAATGTGAAAGTCATAAGTTCTGTAACCCGTTTTATACAACTTGCAGTTAGGAAAAGAAAAGATTATTCACATCTAGACGCATTGATATATGAAAACCTAGATGACTATCCTTAGTACTGTCTCTTTTTAACTATGTATTCTTTGTTAAGATGTCCACTTTGTACTCTAGGTTTTACTATGCACCTTTTTGCACCAGCACTTTACCTCCCAAGATCTGATGTAATGTCCTTTGACTAGCCCATAATGCCTTACTCCTTTTTGCCCTTCAAGCGTGCTTAATGATTGTTTCATGGATTTTAAAATATTTCACAAATGTATTTAATGTTTTTTTTTTTATAGTATTTGAATGAATTAGAATGACAATGTAAATATAGGATTGTTTTATTTTAGTATGCATTTATGGTGAGATTTGTTGCACCGAATAAAGCTGATTTTGTTTTGATTTGATTAAATATTCTCTTTTATATAGAGCCAAAGATGATCATTATATGGGTGTCCATTTTGTTGTTTCACCACTCTGGGTGGGCTTCACCCAGATTTTACTCTCTAATAGGCACGCTGATTCTTTTTGTATACCAAGAGCATGTTCCCTTACTTTTGTAATAGACATGCTGACTCCTTTTATATACCATAGTGTCAAAGGATCCTATTTCCCTTGTGCCTCGAGACAGTTTCCACTGTGATTCATGAGGCATTCATCACCGAAAAGCCATTCATTAAGCAAATGATCTTGTATGACCCTCGCGGTTTACTTCAAAAAGGACCACATCGGTTTGCCTCATCAACACAGCAGGAAAAAGAAAAAAACCTCTACTGACCAGTTTAATCTGTGCACCTGAAGGGTAACTGTTGGTGCAGAGGGAGTAAGATGTCAACTCATGGCCATCAGGAGCTGTATATAATCAATTGCACCCAGAGTTCCCAGCAGTAGGAAGTGGAACAACAACTAGCTTACTGGTAGCCACTAGACTTCTCTTCCAACCTCTTGATTGGGTAAAAGTTTCTGCTTGTTTAAGAAACTAATTTTGTGTGTTTGAAATAAGAATTCTAATGTATTCAACTGTTTTTATGATGAGAAATGAGAAGAGGTATTTGAACCTGTAAAACCGTTTTTTTTTATTAAATAATAATTTGATTGTATTTTAATAGATCTTATCTTTGTTAATTCTCTGCACAGTTGGCACAGCATTGTGATTTAATCAGATGATCTGAAGGAGTTTGTGGCCCTAGGGGATTTTTCTGTTTTGTTTAAAATAAGTCACATAAGAGTCCCATGACCACTATAGACGCTCAAACGTGCAAAAGTGCTGACATTGAGCATTCTTGGCGGTGGCAAAAAGATCAAGCCAGGTTTCTTCTCACTGATGAAAGGCACCCTGCGCCACCCCTGGTTGTGAATGTGATTCGGGTCCATTAGCACTAGGACGCTTCGAATGAAGAAGCAGTTGCGCTCTACAAATGTTTCTTCATTCATTCATTGGCAGCTGAGTTTGTCTGAACTGGCGTTTAGAGAATCCGCCAGGTGATTCACCACAAGAGAAATTTCCTGGCGGTCTAGCCACTGTTGTCGGAACAGAGCCTCCTGGCACAGGACCAAAGGCCTCCCGGTGATGGTGATGTCCATGAGCACATGCACCAGCCTTCCTCTGATCGTAGGAAGGAAGGCCTTCAACACCAAATGAAACACTTTTAACATCAAACTGACTTGGAGTTGTCATTGCCGGAGAAAAGAGGCCCCTGGTCTCAACCTCTCCCAGATGGCCTCCCACACCAGAAGCGAGGCATCCATCACCACCGTCAATTCAGGATGGGGTAGGGAGAGAGGTATGTCACTGAGCCAAATGCAGTCCAGTAGCCAGCACTGCAGATCTTTTGCAGTATCCTCCAAAACCTGGATACAATCTGGCAGATTCACCTGGTGCTGTGCCTGCTGAGACTTGAGGGCCCACTGCAGGGCCTGCACGTGCCATCTGGCATGTTAAACCCCCAGGGTGCAGGAGGTCAACAATCCCAACAGCCTCAAAGTCATCCGCACTGAGATCAAGGACAGAGGTTGAAAATTCTGAATCATCGCTCAAATGTCCTGGACTTTCTGCTCTAGGGAAAAGGCACAAAATCGTACTGCATCCAGAAAGGTGCTGATGAGCAGGAGTGTCTGCGAAGGTGTCAAGGGTGACTTCGGTACGTGGATAGTTTACCTCAACGATGTTAGGTGACATGCAATTATCTGGAGGTGATTGACGACTGCCTGGGAGAGCCTGCCTTGAACAGCCAGTCTCCAGCGTCTAGGGCAGACAGGACCTGGGTTAGAGTACCTTGAATTTGTCCTTCCCCAGAATGGCATTGAAAGGGCAAACATGTGAATTAGGACGAATGCCTCCGTCCTTCTTCCGTACAAAGAAGTAGCAGGAGTAACACACAGTTCCTACTTTGAAGGCCGGAACAATCTCTATGGCCCCTTTAGGCAGAAGGGCCTGCACTTCCTGCTGCAAGACAGACAGATGTTTCTCTGTCAGTCGCTTTGGTGGTGCTGGGAAGTCTGGTGAGAGGGAAAGAAATGTGAGGGCATATCCACAATGTACAATTTGGAGGACCCACTTGTATAAAGTGAAGGTTTGCCACGCTTGGAGGAAATATCACATCCTCCCTCCGACAAGGTGGCTGTGCCAGAAAGGACACACTGAAGTGGTTTTACGGATGCTCGAAGGGCAAGGGACTGAGCTGCACATTGTCTCTGCTGTCCTGGGCCTGGTCCTTGTGAGCGGCGACCTCAGCCATGAAAAGGATGGAAATCATGTAGGGCTGGCAAAGTGGAATGATGCTAGCAAAACTGAAAACTCTCGCCATAGCCACAGAGGAGACAAAATTGTTGGAACGGTCTGGAAGGGGCAGAAAGACCCAAGGTAAAGTGCTTGGCCCTCCTTTCCTTAGATCGTTCGAGGGCTAAATCTGCCTTGTCGCCAGAAAGGCGAGGGCCATCAAATGGCATCTCTATCAAAAAAGCCTGGACATCCCCGGAAAAGCCCGAAGACCTCAACCAGGTGAGGTGCTAAAGAGCCACATTCCTATCCATCACCCGGCTTAAGCGGTTGGTCGTGTCCAAATCCGACTTAATGCCTAACTTTGCTGCGTTGCAACCCTCTTGGAGAGTTTGGGTCAGGAACGCCCAAGGTCTTCTGGAACTGCAGGTAGTACTTGGGCCACTGTGTACCCTAGGGCATGGGAGAAGCAGCCTAGAAGACAGCTAGCATTTAGTGAATGCAGAGCAAGGTTTGTGGAGAAACAAATAGGTTTGCCAAATGTTTTATTATCTTTAGGCTTTCCTGTTTTCAGTTTCTATTTTTGGTAAATTCTGGTGGGTTTTTTCCAGTTTTTTCAATACCTTAAAAAAACAGTGGTTATCAGTGGTTACCCATTTTCGCGCCATTAAAAACAACAGAAACAGTGTTTTTCCAGTGTTTATGGAATTTTTATTTAATTTTAATTATTGCTTGCTTTCTGCACTGATAGTGCATGTGTATAGGTAGCGTGTGCACAGGGTATATGAGGACCAAATACATTTTTACTGCACCAGAATGGACTAAGTCAAAAGCATTCTTCATTAACCCTGAAGATTGTAAAGATGCTTTCAGCATATCATCTAGCAAGTGACAAGGATCTCTTACAGGGAAGCACTTCAGCTCAGGTATCGATTTTGACAGGCCATCATACAACTTGTTCATATATGTAGCTGAATTACTGCAAATATAAACAATATCACTCCAATCTTTATTGAACTTGGTAGGAACCTTTTTCAGCAGCATTCCAAGTGACACTGTGTTCCATGTTTACCAAACGCCTGGTGTCATGTTTTCACCACTATCTCAGATGCTTGGTGACAACATTCTTTTCACATATACCTTTCACTACATCTTGCATTGAATGTTTAAAAACTGGGGTGTTTGGCAATTCACTTACAATCAATACTGACTCACTAGAAAAGGGGGCTGATGTATCAAAGGATTTCACCCATTCTTTGTCTGTGGGTAAATGTGATGCTACATTTTAGGAAAGATTCTAATGAAACCAGCCATTTTACCTACAAATGAAATCAAATGTAGCCAAAATTTCAAATAAGATTTTGATATTTTCCGATTCTCTACAGTTTATAAAATAACTAAATATGACCTAAAACATGCTTCTAAACACTACATCTTTAGACCAAAGACCACAAAACTAAAAAAAGCAGAAGGAAGAAGAGACAATGTTTTAGTGACATCCCTAAACAACAAAACTCAAGCAGAATAATGTTAGCCCAGTCTTTCTTGATACTACCTTGTATAACAAAGTTACATTGTATTGGCCCCTTCAGGACTAAATAAAAATGACTCTTTCACTCATCTTTTCCTTTCTTTGAATGGCACTTAGTTTGTGGTTGAAAAGGTGTTTTTTCAGTGTTTATATGTTTACACCGGTGATGGCTATTTTCCTTTCGGTGGGGTTTTATCAGTTATTATAGGTTTAAACCTAAAACCAGATAGCCTAATTATCTTAGATTTGCGATCAAGTAGGGTGGTCGGGAACGTGTTTAATTCCCCTTGCTGATGGATGCCTGCGCCACCAAACTCTCTGGCGTAGGATGTTGAGTAAGAAAAGTAGGGTCAACTGATGCCGGATCATGCCGAGCGACCTGCCTATTAACAGTCACCCAAGAGCCTTGAAGAGTATTATTATGGGCCACATTACACTGCGATAGAGGTTCTGTAGGTGCTTGACCCTCTGCCAAAACATTATTCTTCACCTCCATAGTAGTGTCAGGTTACTAAGCCGTCCCCTACCTGGTCTTGCTTCCGATGGCGTAGTAGACACATATGCACATCATACTGACAAAAAGGAGTGCTGGTGCACGGGAAAGGGGCGGGTTTTTAATCTACAACAACATGATGCTGGTTCTCGTGCCAGTGCATGTAGAACCAGGCCAGTGCATGTAGAACCAGGCCTCGTTATTCATGACAAGTAGGAAGCTGAAGGTTCAATACTTCTGCTGTCCTTCGCATACAACAGCAGAGGAAGCACTTTCTTCAGTGGCAGGGCCAGGAGGGGAAACAAGGCCAGTATGTGGAGAAGTATCCAGGACACTAGCATCTTGGAGTTCCTAATTACCAGTTATACCCATCATATTAGAGGAAAAAACCATGCCCTTTATCAAAATTGTTATTGTCTCAATCAGTGGTGAATAGACTGTGCAAAGTCTGAGCCCTACTGCGTGGTAAGGGCAAAGTATCAGAATTGGAGGCATTGCCTGCTGGGTGCATTCTGGTGGGAGCACGGCATGGCCTTCGTCGTGGTGGATTCTGCTCAGTCACGGAAAGCACAATGGGCTGCAAATCCTCCAACAGCGTCATCACCAGCGTTGATGCAAAAGGAACCTCTGTCATAGTCTAAGCGGAGGGTGAACACACTGGTGGATGACTGACTGGCGGCCCTTGTAGATACTAGGGGCCCAAAGTCACACCAAAGAGAACTGGTAAAGTGCTAAAAATGTGCTGCAAGACTGGCAGGGCACACTAATGTCCTTGCACCCTCTCTGGAGTTCGAGAGTGGCAGGAAGGGGTAGATTCCTACTTTGACTTCTTATGCTTCTTTTTTGGACTTATCCGAAGACTTTGGCTGCAACGATAATCTTCCACGGGAATGACTTTGGGGGCAGGATTTTCCTTTCGATTTCAACTGGTCACAGTGTGCGGCTTTCCGATGTTTGGCGACATACAGCTTTGCCTTGGGGACCTTTGGATCCATCTTGGCGCAGAAGTCACCCTTGGATCGTGCTCCAGTTTCAGACACCATAAGCATACCTCGTGAGGGTCTGTCACGGACATCTGTTTGGGACAGTCCCTACACGGCTTGAACCCTATATTGTCTTTAGAGGTGACATCTTCACTTGCAAACTGAAAACTTTTTCAAAAAAGATCTTGAAAAGACCAAGGAGTAGCTCTGCATCAGAGTCTTAAGTTGTGGAAAGAAAGGAACTGTCGTAAGCGTTGCACTAATATGAGGCTTTGCTCATCACTTCTGGAGTGGAATGGCATTGAAGCGGGGCCGCAGGACGCCATCTATCAGCATGCAGGAGTACTGCTTTGAAGTTTCAGGAACCAGTCTGCTGGCTGGGGAATATTCACAAATGAAGGAATCTGCGGTTAGAAGTATCGATCAGAAAGTGAGCTCAATACAGAATCAGTCCTTGCAGCTCTTGACCTCACTAAAGAAGCTAAAATGAATTAATTATTAGGTAAATGTGTTGCTATTATTTCAAGTCTTGTATCAGAGGTAGCTTCAAAAATATTTTGTGTTCCTTTGAAAGATCGTGGCAACAGCCTACAATGTTAATATTTGGTTAAACTTTGTAGTTGCACAGTCTACAATCACATACGCTGGTTGATGTAATTCTATGTCAGGACCGGAGGCTCAGATTATGCTATTCTCTCTTCGCTTTATTTCCTTAACAAATTTCACAGCAGCCATTTAGACCAACTTGAAGAAAAAAATATCAACTCCCATGAACCATAGGGAAGTCACCACATCATAGTCCTTTCATAGTGTCCATGAAGTGTAGCATAAAGTCCCTTCACACTGTTCTCGCCTCCTCTTTCTTCGCTGCTTCGCAGCCAGTTAAGTGTGACCTTTTTTTCCACCTTACTACATTGACTTATTATTGTGTTATACCCTTCCCCACGGGGCGCGTATGTCGCGGCGCCTCCCGGGGGGGTTTTGTTGTTGACAGATATCGTTTCTAGGCATTGCATAGTGTTTGCTTTTCAGATTCCTAGGCCGGCCGCGGGACCATTTTTGCGCTCCTTACGCGGCCGGTGCCCATTACTGTGGCGGTGCATCTATTGCCCGCTAGATGGCACTACTCCGTCTCGTCGGCTCCCACCAAGCGCGTCTCTTCAGTTTCAAGGAGACCGCGCAACGGGAGCCGCGTTAATTGGAGCCTTGCCCCGCTATCACGGTGAACGCCCGGCGAAGCCAGGTCTGTACATCCCGCATTTGTTTCTTTAAAAACTAACGCCCCGGCGGGGGTCTGTATTGCGGGGTTCTTCCCCGCGGTGAACACCGTTAGGTGTATTGTGCACGGCATTGCCTCTCAGGCCTCATAGAGCGCACAGCCGGACAGTGGAGCCAGGTCAGTACCCTGAGGGCTGTTTTGTGCGCGGGGACTCGTGCGCCCCAATTGTAGGTCTCAGGCCTATCCATAGTAGTCCCTGGGTTCCCCAGTGTATGATCTCGCGCGTTTGCGCTGCTATTTCTCCTCTGAAGGATTAGCCTGGCCTTTACATTAACTATGGAGGCTCAGGATGGGGTTTACAAGGAGGAAGACTCCCAAGCCTACATGCAGTGGGATGATGATTTTTTCGACGCGGTCGACTCCTCAATCTTTAGAGTGGTGAATGAGGTTGTGGCTCCTATGGAACAACGTTTGGCGGACAGAATAGTGAGTGAGTGCGCAAAGTTGGCGCAGGCCCGTGCAGAGCCCTCTGCCCCCATACCAGCCCCAATCTCTGGGAAAGAGCCCCCTCCCCAGAAGAAGTGTGTGGAAGGGGTGGACAAAGACGCGTTTGCGCACCTCAAAAGTGCTTTCCTCGCAAAAGCCCCCCCTCCAACACCTGCCCCCATTCAGTCCACTGAGTCCCCGGGAACACCCGACCCGGCTTCCCCTGAACCGGACGACGACTCCCTGGGAGACTCAGATGACGAGGCGGGTTCCTCACGCATGTGGCACCCTGCGGTGCTGCCCCCCTCCGTCCCTGGGGAGGACTCGGGCATGCTGGACCCGGACGATATCGTCCATCCTCGGTCCGCTGCCTGGGCTCCTGGCAAGAAGGTAGCCAAGTTCATTGCTGGTCGTCTCCGCAAGCCCCTGGAGAAGGAGGCCCGGGGCCGCTTGAGAGCTGAGTGCCCTCGGCCCACTCTCGATGGCAAGGTCGCGTGTACTCCCGAACTAGACTCTAAAATGGCCACTTTTCTGGCAAAATATATGAAGGATGCAAAACCAAAGGGGATGATGGACGGAGTGTTGAACATTGCAAGCACTCACCCCCAGTCAACTGATCTGGGTTTAATCCATCATCATTCTTTAGCTCACTCCGCCACCCCAGTTCAGACATGGCCATATGCAAATCAGTCTGACCCTGTGCCTCATGGGAACAGTCCAGCCCGAACTGCCAAGCCATGTCTTCCCTGGACCGGAAACAAGCATCCTGGGACCGGCTTCTGGCATTACAGCCGTCATCAGCCAGGCTATCTTGAATCCAGTGGCAAAGTGAGCAAGGGACCCACGTCTGGGCATACCCTGCCAACTTAGGGCGAACATAGCAAAACCAAAGGGGATGATGGACGGAGTGTTGAACATTGCAAGCACTCACCCCCAGTCAACTGATCTGGGTTTAATCCATCATCATTCTTTAGCTCACTCCGCCACCCCAGTTAAGACATGGCCATATGCAAATCAGTCTGACCCTGTGCCTCATGGGAACAGTCCAGCCCGAACTGCCAAGCCATGTCTTCCCTGGACCGGAAACAAGCATCCTGGGACCGGTTTCTGGCCATTTCTGAACTGGGGTGGCGGAGTGAGCTAAAGAATGATGATGGATTAAACCCAGATCAGTTGACTGGGGGTGAGTGCTTGCAATGTTCAACACTCCGTCCATCATCCCCTTTGGTTTTGCTATGTTCGCCCTAAGTTGGCAGGGTGTGCCCAGACGTGGGTCCCTTGCTCACTTTGCCACTGGATTCAAGATAGCCTGACTGATGAGGGTTATGAACCCGAAACCGGTCCCAGGATGCTTATTTCCGGTCCAGGGAAGACATGGCTTGGCAGTTCGGGCTGGACTGTTCCCATGAGGCACAGGTCAGACTGATTTGCATATGGCCATGTCTGAACTGGGGTGGCGGAGTGAGCTAAAGAATGATGATGGATTAAACCCAGATCAGTTGACTGGGGTGAGTGCTCCAATGTTCAACACTCCGTCCATCATCCCCTTTGGTTTTGCTAAGTTCGCCCTAAGTTGGCAGGGTATGCCCAGACGTGGGTCCCTTGCTCACTTTGCCACTGGATTCAAGATAGCCTGACTGATGAGGGTTATGAACCCGAAACCGGTCCCAGGATGCTTGTTTCCGGTCCAGGGAAGACATGGCTTGGCAGTTCGGGCTGGACTGTTCCCATGATTCTCAGGGTCAGACTGATTTGCATATGGCCATGTCTGAACTGGGGTGGCGGAGTGAGCTAAAGAATGATGATGGATTAAACCCAGATCAGTTGACTGGGGGTGAGTGCTTGCAATGTTCAACACTCCGTCCATCATCCCCTTTGGTTTTGCTAAGTTCGCCCTAAGTTGGCAGGCTATGCCCAGACGTGGGTCCCTTGCTCACTTTGCCACTGGATTCAAGATAGCCTGACTGATGAGGGTTATGAACCCGAAACCGGTCCCAGGATGCTTGTTTCCGGTCCAGGGAAGACATGGCTTGGCAGTTCGGGCTGGACTGTTCCCATGAGGCACAGGGTCAGACTGATTTGCATATGGCCATGTCTGAACTGGGGTGGCGGAGTGAGCTAAAGAATGATGATGGATTAAACCCAGATCAGTTGACTGGGGGTGAGTGCTTGCAATGTTCAACACTCCGTCCATCATCCCCTTTGGTTTTGCTAAAATATATGAAGGACCCACGCAAGGGCATAGACAGATCCTGGCGCTCCCGTCAGGATAAATTGCTTGACGTCATCGGTCCCATGACCAAAATATTGGATATGGATGAGGAGGCCATGGTGTCTGGGTCCCTCATCTCCCCTGAGGTGTTGTCCAATTGGACCCAGCGAGCCATCATTTTCATGGGCAACGCGAATTGCACGCTGTCAACTGAACGTCGCCGCTCTTTACTAATAAAGTTGGACCCCAAACTCGGGGACTTGGCATCCTCGGAGGCGGGCGCAGTAGCCCAGGGAGGCCTCTTTGGAGATCCTTTTGTAAAGGAACTCGGAAAGTTTGTGGCGACCTTTACTTCTTTAGATAAGGCGCAGTCTAACATAAAAAGAGTGTTTCACCAGCGGGTTTTCCACAGGGCCGGTCGAGGCAGGGGCCGCTCGACCGGCCGTGGATTCCAACAGAATCCCCCCAGGGGACAAGGCTCCGGACATGGCCAATATAACACCAGCGCAAACTACAACAACTTCTACCCCACAAGAGGCCAATGCTTCAGAGGCCGTGGAGGCTTCAAGAACAACTCCGGAGGAGGTAATTCAAACGGTGAGTGTCTTACCTTCCTGCCAAGTTCGCATTGGGGGTCGGTTGGCAGGTTTTCCAGCCACGTGGGCTTCCATCACCTCAGACGCATGGGTTCTGCAAACAGTGCAGGGTTTCCGCATAGAGTTTTACAATCACCTGCGGCAGGAATGTCATCCTCGACCCACTTGTTTTACAGCCCGCGATGCAGAACTTATCGACAAGGAAGTAGACGAACTCCTGCTCAAAGGAGCCATCTGTCAATCGGTCCTGCATCCCGATGGGTTCCTAAGCAATATCTTTCTAGTGAACAAATCAGATGGCGGTCGGCGTCCGGTTATCAATCTCCGGGAATTCAACGGGTGGTTGGTGTATCACCATTTCAAAATGGAGGGGATTCACCTCCTTCGGGACATTCTACTACCGTCAGACTGGATGGTGCGGCTGGATTTAAAAGACGCCTATCTAGTGGTCCCGATTCATCTTCCTCACCGTCGATTCCTGCAGTTCCTTTGGAGGGACCGGGTCTACGAGTTCACTTCCCTTCCGTTCGGTCTTTCCTCAGCACCATGGTGTTTCACCAAGGTGCTCCACCCGGCAGTAGAATTTCTGAGAGCCCAGGGAATCCGCATGATCGTCTACTTGGACGATATTCTCATCATGGCACAATGCCCCAGGACCCTGTCCAATCAGCTCCAACAGGCAGTGGATCTATTGCAAGGGTTGGGGTTCGTCATCAACGAGCAAAAGTCAATCCTCACCCCTTCTCAGAGGGTAACTTTCCTCGGGTTCATTGTGGATTTGGTTCGGTCTTTTCTGAGCCTGCCATCACGGAAGATGGCAAAAATCCATCACGAGTTGCGGCAGACTATTTCAAAGCCCCGCACATCGCTCAGGCAAATTGCTCGGCTGGTAGGCCTCCTCTCCTCCTCCATCCAGGCAATTTTCCCAGGCCCCCTGCATTACCGAGCCCTTCAGCGGCTGAAGGCATATCACTTGCGGAAAGGTCTGACGTACACCCAGTTGGTGCCAATCACCGGAGAAGCGAAGGAAGAAATCGCTTGGTGGCTGGCCCACATGGCGGCGTGGAACGGCCGGGCGATCTTTGGCTACGTTCCCGACTTGATCATCGAGTCCGACGCCGGCAGATCCGGTTGGGGTGCCCGTTGCGGGGGAATTCTCCACTGGAGGAGGCTGGTCGTTAGACGAGCAGTCTCTTCACATCAATTGCCTGGAACTCCTGGCGGGGTCCTTCGCCGTCCGTTGTTGGACCAGGGACAAGGTTCAATCCTGTGTCCTCCTCAAGATGGACAACATTTCGGCAGTCCGTTACGTCAACCATCTGGGGGGTTCCCGCTCCCGTGCCCTGGCAAACCTCGCGAAAGACTTTTGGAATTTTTGCCTGGACCATCACGTCTCGGTGACAGCAGAATATCTTCCGGGACAGGCCAACCAGGTGGCGGACTGGCACTCGAGACACCTGCGCGATTCCAGTCTACGGAAGTTGGACTCACAGGTCTTCCAATGGCTGTCGGATCTGTGGGGCCCGTTCTCAGCCGGCCTCTTCGAGTCACGCCTCGACTATCAGGTGACGCGGTTCATCAGCTGGAGGCCGGACCCTCTGGCGGCAGCTACGGACGAGTTTCTCCAGGATTGGAGTCAGGAGAAGGGTTACGCCTTCCCCCCGTTCTCAATGATCATGAGAGCGGCGGCCCCAATCCGCCGGCGGGCGGCACAGGTAGTCATGGTGACTCCACTTTGGATGTCTCGAGTGTGGTTTATGGTTCTTGTGGAACTTTCTTGAGATTCTCCAATCCAACTCCCCCTGTTTCCTCATCTGCTTCTGAATCCGGATCTCGAACCACACCACCTCATCGCCCAGGGCTCCCTGCGCCTGATGGCGTGGCGTCTTTCAGGTAACGCTGGTCACGGCCGGGCCTATCGCGACCGGCTGAGCTCCTCCTGTCCAAAGCTTGGGCGGACAGCACCACCAAGCATTATCGTTCCGCCTGGACAAGATGGGTTTGTTGGTGTCTTCGGAGGAACCTGGATCCCGTGGTTGCAGACATCATCCAGATCTTAAATTTTCTGGCTGACCTGGCGACAGAAGTATTGGCGTACCGTTCAATCAATGCGATTCGATCTGCGATTTCCACGGGGCACGCTCCGGTGGAAGGGGCTCCAGTGGGTGAACACCCCTTCGTTTGCAGATTGTTGCGTGGTATTCGTCTCTCCTTACCTCCAGAACCACGCTATTCGACCTTGTGGGACGTCAACTTGGTCTTGAACCTATTTCTGTCCTGGCAACCGAACAGATACCTCTCGGTAAAAGAACTCTCGGCTAAACTGGCAATGTTGCTATGCTTGGTCTCCTGTAGGAGAGTTTCTGATGTGAAGGCACTAGATATTACGGCAAGATTTTTTTCCCCGGAAGGGTGATTTTCACGGTGCGTCGCCGCACCAAGTCACTCACCCGTACAATCTCATACCCGGCGTTCCCAGACGCCCCAAAATTGTGTATTGTGGGTTGCCTCAAGGCGTACGAAGAGCTGACTCAAGAATTCCGCCCCCCGGGCGAACGTCAATTGCTTATTGCTCTAAAGAAACCCCACAAAGCAGTCTCCTCCCCCACCATAGCTAGATGGGTCATGCAGGAAGCGGGCATTGACACGAAAATCTTCGGGGCCCATTCGGCCAGGGGTGCCATGGCTTCTAAGGCCTTCTCGTTAGGAGCACGTCTGGAGGACTTGATGCGAGTGGCGGACTGGTCCTCGGACTCAACCGTTAAGAGATTTTACTTTAAACCAGTAATAGAGGTCGCTCAGTTGGTGGTGAGTAAGCTTTAAACTAGCATAATCTGAGCCTCCGGTCCTGACATAGAATCGAAATTTGCCCAGCATCGTGAAGGTAAGTTTCAATTCTATTAAGGACACGGAGGCGAGGATTATCCCGCCCGGGGCACTTACGGTGCGAACCCTCCCCGTATGGTGGTAAGTAAGCTGTTTATGCTTTCCAAGACTGTTAGCACTGAGTTGTAATTCCCATGCCTGTGGTTTTGAGTTGTCCGTAAGGGATTTTAATTAATCGTTGACACTCACACAGTTTTTGTTCGGAATCTTACATTGTTTCCATTTTTCCAGGGAACGACGGATCAAAACAAGACCAGTGTGATTGGAGTTACCGTGCCTAGCGCAAAGAAAGAGGAGGCGAGAACAGTGTGAAGGGACTTTATGCTACACTTCATGGACACTATGAAAGGACTATGATGTGGTGACCTCCCTATGGTTCATGGAAGTTTTTTTCTTCAAGTTGGTCTAAATGGCTGCTGTGAAATTTGTTAAGGAAATAAAGCGAAGAGAGAATAGCATAATCCTCGCCTCCGTGTCCTTAATAGAATTGAAACTTACCTTCACAATGCTGGGCAAACTTCGATTCACCCACAGAAAATAAACTTTCCTCTTTAATAAAATTGAGCAAAACCTCAGGGGTGGCCCAGGGCAAAATATTTTTCAAGGAGGGGGAAGTATGTGGCCCCACCTCCCTGAGCATTTTCTAGGCCTCTGGTATACCACCCCTAAGGTCAATTCCTTGCTAAAGGTCAAGGGAGCATGCTGCTCCCCTACCGAAGCATTTTCTAGGCCCTGGGCCTGGGGACCACATAATCCAGGGCAAATAATAATCATTAGGGGAGGGGGCATGTGGCCCCCCTTCACAAGCCTCACTGAGGCCCCGGGGACCCCATTCCCCTGAGGCACATCCTTTCTAATGGGGAGGGGAAGGGGTCACATGCCCCTTGCCCTTTAGCAAGGAATTGACCTTAGGGGATGGTGTCCCCAAGGCATAGAAAATGCTCGGGGAGCAGGGTCACACGCCGGGTTGGGCTCAGTGACGGTGTCCCAGGGACCCCATGCCCCGGGAGACTGTTGTTTCCTTGCTTGCAAGAGCGTGGGTCACAGAAGAATTCGGAGCTCTCACCCGGCAGGAAGAGACAGGCTCCAGCCGGGTGGGAGCAAAATTGTTTTCCCTGCCCGTGCTCTCACGTGCAGGGAAACACAGAATTGTTCCTGACTGGTGGGGGCAAAGAGAAAAGTTGCTTTCGCTGCACCCGGGATGGGTGCTGGCAGGAAGCCGACAGGGCTGCCCGGCCTTAGGCCTTTCCCCGTAGCCCCCAACGTAAACAATTTTGTAGGGTGCCCCAGGTGGACACCCTAGATTTTAAAATAAAAAAAATGGCAAAAAATGTTGCCAGCCCCGGCGCGACCCCATAGAATGGGGACCCCTGAAGGGAGCCAGCGGGGCCCCCTGGGTTCCCACTGTGGCCCCAAATGTTAACAATGTTGTGAGGTGCACTCCAGATTAAAAATAAAATAATGGCAAAAAGTTTGCCAGCTCCTGCGTGGATCATGGAGCGGTCAGAGCTGCTCTATTATTCACTGCTCCTGGCAAGGAGCACCCCATAATGCTCTTCATGGGCTAATTAACATATATTGGACTGCATGGTGGCACCACAATCTGGGCAGGGGAACCATCAGCATCTTTTTTTTAAGTGTTGTGGGGGGCTACAGGGAGTGCAGCAGTCCCTCAAAAAATACTGAAAAAGATTTAACCCTATGTTTCCTGGTGTCTATAGAATATGACCCCAGGAAACTTAATTGATATTTTTAAGCATACCCAGCGCTGGAGTTTTTGCTCCTCCGCTGGGGAATGCACAGGCCCCTGGTGGTTGGTTTTATGTCTCCATTTTGTGGCCCGAGTTGTGTGTTTAATGTTATTTTGACTATAAATGTTTTATTGAAATGTTTATTGACATAACCAATAGGCTCACTTTTTATAGATTGTCAGCAACTTTACATAAAAAAACCCTAGAAATTCACCGAATAAACCAACGTTTAAAGTGACAGTTATAGTTAGGTATTCAAACAAACCCTTAGAAAGTCACTAAAAACACAAGGGTTAAATTGACATTACAGTTACGTGACGATGTCCGTTTTAAACAAACAAAACCACTGAAATTCACCAGTTCTAGTTATCTCAAATAACTGTAACTCGAGTGCTAAAGTAACTATAACTCGGGCCCCCGCCATGTACAGTATTTTCATCAATGATGTCATTTCAGATGTTGCAGTTAAGTTATCAATGATGTCACAGAAAGAGTCACAAGCGATGTAATATTTGGGGCAATTAGCAGTGTATGGCGAGCACACGAGTATGATTTAATTGACATTTTCACCTAACTATAATGTCCCTTCAACCTTTGTTTCTTTCAGTAGTTTTATTAATGTAAATAATATTTCATTACCATACGCAACAACAACCTCACACCGTGCAGGCCCAGGGCTGCATTCAACCCCTCGTGGGCAGTCAACACCATGCTGTGCATGGCCTTTGGCCATGCACAGAATGAGGTTGGCCACAGGGGCTGGTTTGTGGCCAGGCTCTGCACCCAACCCTGTGCTTGTACCCTAGCCTCCTGCTGCACATGAGCCGTGCACAGCAGGGGCTTGGGCGCAGGCCCTGTGCCCAACCCCATGCAGGTTGGGGTGAGGGGGGGTGGCCACAGAGCTTGGAGCCAAACCCCCATGAATGCACACAGCTGGCTATATGTACTGGCTTTGTCAACAGACCACAACACCAAATTATAAAAAGTGAGCCTATTGGCTTTATGAAGGGGTCAGCATATCAACATATATAAAGCACACCTATTGGCTTTATGAAAGAAATTACTAATAATTATAATGAAATGTATATTTTATTAATACACACAGTACAATGTTTATTAACAGTGGCTGTCATAAAACAATTTTAATCAGGTGCTATTAAAAAAAATAATGAACATATCTTTGAGTCTTCTTAGGTTTCGTCAGCTCAGCGCTTGCGCTGTGCTTGTGAAATCTATTGTAATTAATATAAACTTAAAAGGAGCTTCCATCCCAACTCCTCACTTTCCTGGCCTTTCACTGGTTCCTGAGCGTGCCACTTTCGTTTCCTCCATTTCTATTGGCTGTAGCATATTTTCCTGCATTTACCAATGTTTGTTCCTCGTCTGTTTCTCTCATCAGTTTCCCGTAGCCGAAGGAAAATGCTACTTACCAGTATGCATCTGTTCTTGGCATGTAGAGCTGTAGAGTTGTATACTTTAGCATAGATCGCCATCTGGTGTTGGGCTCGGATGTTTGCACTTTGTTTTTGTCAAAGAAGTCTTTGTAGTCACGGGATAGGTGACTCCTCCTTATGATGATAGTTCGCATGGGCATCAACTCCATCCTCAGATTGTTTTTCGCCATGAAGGGTGATGATGGAGTTAGTAAGAGTTAGAAAGGGATGTCCATGTGATGTATCTAAATAAGATAATACTGCAACAGATAAAGGCACCCAGGGAGGTGGGTGGGCGTATACAACTCTACAGCTCTAGATGCCAAGAACAGATGCATACTGGTAAGTAGCATTTTCCGTTCGAGGCATATGAGTTGTAGATTGTATACTTTCAGCATAAACTATAAAGCAGTTTTTTCCTCCCTATCGGTAGCAACCTGTATCCGTTGCAGTAGTTTGAAAAAGTGTTCTTAATACAGCCTGGCCCACAGTAGCCTGTTGCTTTGCTTGCACATCTACACAATAGTGTTTAGTGAAAGTATGCGGTGTAGACCAAGTTGCTGCTTTGCAGATGTCATCTAGGGGAATGTTTCCCAAAAATGCCATAGAAGCCCCTAGTTTGCGTGTGGAATGAGCTCTAGGGGGGATAGTTAATGTGCGTTTAGCTTTGAGATAGCATATTTGGATGCATTTAACAATCCACCTTGCAATTCCTGTTTTTGAAATGGGATTGCCTTTGTGAGGTGGAAAGAAGGCTACAAAAAGTTGTTTTGTTTTCCTAAAACTTTTAGTTATTTCGATGTAGTAGAGTATCGCTCTTTTAACGTCTAGCGTGTGGAGAGCACGTTCTGCCACTGAGTCTGGTTGAGGGAAAAATACTGGAAGTTCAACCGACTGATTAAGGTGAAAAGTAGATACCACTTTAGGCAGAAATTTTGGATTAGGCCTAAGAACCACTTTACTATGGTGTATTTGTAGAAATGGTTCTTGTATGGTTAATGCCTGGAGTTCACTAACTCTCTTAAGTGATGTGATAGCTACCAGAAAGGCTACTTTCCAAGTAAGGAACTGTAATTCACATTTGTGCAGAGGTTCAAATGGGGGACCCGTGAGTCTGGTGAGGACTATATTGAGATTCCATACAGGAGAAGGTGGAACTCTAGGTGGAATTATTCTTTTAAGTCCTTCCATAAACGCTTTAATAGCGGGTACTCGAAACAACGACAAATGTTGTCTGTTTTGGAGATAAGCAGCAATTGCAGCAAGATGTAGCCGTATAGATGTATATGCTAGGTTACATTGTTGTAGATGCAAAAGATAACAGATAATATTTTGGATGGAAGCATCTAGCGGATCGATTTTGTTATTTGTACAATAAATGACAAATCGCTTCCACTTTGCTGCAAAGCATGCTATAGTAGTAGGACGTCTAGCCTCTTTAATGATGTTCATGCAGTCTGGCGGGAGATGAAGGTAGTCAAACTCTAGGACTTCAGGAGCCAGATCGCAAGATTGAGTTGATTTGGATCTGGATGCCTTATCTCTCCATGGTTCTGAGTGAGGAACTTGGGGGAGAGGTGGAGCTTTTGATGAGGCACTACTGAAAGTTCCAACAGGGTTGTGAACCATGGTTGGCGTGCCCATGTTGGAGCAACTAGGATCATTGTGAGGGAGTATTGTTTGAGCTTCCGAACCAGTAACGGAATGAGCGGGAGAGGCGGAAAAGCGTATGCAAATCTGCCTGACCAGTTCATCCATAGCGCATTGCCTTTGGACAATGGGTGTGGATATCTGGAGGCGAAGCTTGGGCATTTTGCGTTTTGGTGTGTGGCGAACAGATCTATGTCTGGGTGACCCCATATGCGAAAGAATGGAAGAAGAACTTGAGGATGAAGTTCCCATTCGTGGATCTGCTGTGTTTGACGACTGCAAAAACAACAATTGATGGACAGAATGCAGAACAATGTCATACATTCACCCCAGTACAAAGATCTGGGCCTAAATCCATCGTTTTTTTGCTCACCATGCCATTCCAGTTTGGACCCAGCCATATGCAAATCAGTCTTGACCCTGCACCCAATGGGAACAGTCCAGCCCGAACTGCCAGGCCAGGTCCTCCCTGGACTGGAAACCAGCATCCTAGGACCGGTTTCGGGCTTTCAGCCCTCATCAGCCAGGATAGCTTGACTCCAGTGGCATGGAGAGCACGGGACCCACGTCTGGGCATGCCCAGACGTGGGTCCCTTGCCCACTGCGCCACTGGATTCAAGCTAGCCTGGCTGAAGAAGGGTGACATACCCTGAAACCGGTCCCAGGATGCTTGTTTCCGGTCCAGGGAGGACCTGGCCTGGCAGTCCGGTCTGGACTGTTCCCATGGGGCACAGGGTCAAGACTGATTTGCATATGGCTGGGTCCAAACTGGGGTGGCGTAGTGGGCAAAAGAACGATGGATTTAACCCAGATCTTTTGACTGGGGGAGAATGTTTGCATTGTCAGCATTCCGTCCATCATTTGTTTGCTGTAACTGTGTTTGACGACTGAGCAGATCCGCGATCTGATTGTGTACTCCTGGTAGATGTTCTGCGAGGAGGTAAATTTTTTGAGGAATGGCCCATCTCCATACGCTTTGCGCTAGTTGTGAAAGCTGAAGAGAGTGTGTCCCCCCTGTTTTTGTATGTAATACATTGCTGTCATGTTGTCTGTACGGATCAAGACAGCTTTGCCTACTAGCAAGAGTTGAAAAGACTTTAGTGCTAGAAAGATCGCCAGTAACTCCAGGTGATTTATGTGGAGTTGTTTTTGTTGGTGGGTCCATATACCTTGAACGGTTTGGATTTGGAGAGCGATGCGTCTGTGGTTAGCACTATCTGTGGAACCGGGTCGAGGAAAGGCCGCCCTTTTCAAAGGTTTTGTGTGTTCCACCACTGCAGAGAGCGATGCGTGCGGCTGTCTACCAACACCAGATCTGTTAACTGACCTTGAGCCTGGTTCCACTGATGAGCTAAACACAGGGACGCATCTGAAGTCTTGCATAGGGAACGATGAGGATGCATGAGGCCATCATCCCTATTAGCTGCATGAACACTCGAGCTGGAAGGGAGTGTTGCGGCTGAAATCTTGATATGAGAGCTTGCATGCTGGCTATTCTGACTGGATTGGGGTATGCAAGGGCTTTTGAGGTATCTATTGTGGCACCTAGATACTGAAGTAGGTGGGAAGGTTGAAGGTGTGACTTGGGTAGGTTTATTGTGAATCCCAAGTTGTGGAGCAGCTGGATTGTTTTGTGTGTATTGTGCACACAGTGTGTGTGTGACTTGGCTTTTATGAGCCAGTCGTCGAGATAAGGAAACACGTGAATGTGTTGTATCCGCAAATGAGCTGCGACTACCACAAGACATTTTGTGAAGACTCGGGGTGCTGTAGTTACTCCGAATGGGAGGACTTTGAATTGATAGTGTTGACCGTCCACTACAAACCGTAGATACTTTCAGTGAGCGGGGTGAATGGGAATATGAAAGTAAGCGTCCTTGAGATCTAGAGTGGCAAGGAAATCGCCCTGTTGGAGCAGTGGAAGGACCTGTTGGAGAGTGACCATGTGGAAGTGGTCCGACTGTATGTAGAGATTTAACGGTTGGCGGTCTAGTATTGACCTGAGAGTACCGTCCTTCTTTGGGATTAGAAAGTAAAGGGAGTAAACCCCTGTTCCTTGATGAGGTAAGGGAACCGGTTCTATTGCGTGTTTTTGTAATAAAGAGAGAACCTCTTGTTTTAACAGTGTCAGATGTTCTGTGGACATTGGACGTTGTTTGGGGGGGGGTATGAATGGGGGAGTTGAAGTGAGTTCCAGGCAGTAACCATACTGGATAATTTGTCTTACCCACTTGTCTGTGGTGATGGAATTCCAGACAGGTAGGAACTGTGATAATCTTCCCCCGACTGGAGTGGAATGGTCGGGGGGAAGTGGAGGGAAGTCACTGCTTTGCAGTAGGAGAGGTGCGGGTATTATTACCGCGGCCTCTACCCTTGTTGTTGTTGCCTCTGTAACCTCCTCTGAAATAACCTCTGTTAGGGGAGGTTTGAGTAGTGTTTTTGTAGGAGGATGAGGCGTTGTCCGTCCCAATAGTTTTAGAGGCGCCCCTATAAAAGGAGCGACGAAAAGAACCTCTATTGGTTGTTGCCTGTAGGGCACCCATGGAATTAGCAGTTTCTGAGTCTTTCTTCATTTTTTCCAAAGATGTGTCTACAGTGGGTCCAAATAAATGTTCTTGATCAAAGGGTTGATTAAGAATTGTGGACTGCACATCCTGTTTAAACCCAGATATGCGTAGCCATGCGTGTCTGCGTAATAAAACGCTTGTGTTAACTGCACGAGACGCTGTGTCGGCTGCATCAAGAGCACACTTTATAGAAGTGTTTGTAATTAATTTTCCCTCTTGTATGAGGTCATTAGCCTTAGTCTTATACTGATCGGGAAGATGTTGTATGAGCTTTTCAAGCTCATCGTAATGAGCCCTATCATACCTGGCCAGTAAAGCTTGGGTATTGGCAATGTGCCAGTGATTGGCTGCTTGTGAGGCAATGCGTTTGCCAGATGCGTCTAGTAATTTTGACTCCTTATCTGGAGGTGGGGCATCCCTTGATGTTTGGGAATTTGCTCGTTTACGTGCATTTGACACAACCAAGGAATCTAGAGGGAGCTGTGCTTTAATATAAGCTGGATCGTTGGGAGCTGGTTTATGTTTTTTCTCAATTCTGGGATTGAGAACTCTAGCCCTGACGGGGTCTTTAAAAACGTCAGGTGCATGTTTGACGATACCTTTTAACATAGGTAGAATGCTTGTTGATTTTTGTGACTGTGTGAAAGTCTCTAACAAAAAATCTTCCTCCTGTGGGTCTGAGTATAATTCTACCCCTTGATATTGTGCAGCTCTATTTATGAGCTGTGCAAAACCTATGTTGTCGTCTGGGGGGATGGCCTAGATGGGTAGGAGTCTGGATCAGGGAGATCTGGGACATCTGGTGGATTATCATAATCCTCCCAAGGATCAGGTGGTGGGAGAGTAGTGTCATCATCATTATCCTGTTGTGGGTTTTCATCCCCATCCCCACCCCCACCACCACGGTGATCATCATCACCATCTTGTGGTGTAGGTGAATATGGAAGTATTGGAGAGTGTGCTGGAGAAAGTGGTGTTGTGGGGATATTTGGAGGAGAGAAGGGTCTGGCTGGAGAAGTCCCCATGTCTCTCTTCTTTAAGGGTACTTTGGGTTGTTCTGGGGAGTCCAAAGGTCTCTTTTTAGATAGAATTGTCTTGATATGACCAGTTTTAGGGTCAATGTGCAGGGTTTTTTGTTTAGGATCCACGGGATCTGGTTGAAAAAGGTCTTTTAATCCAGTATCCTTGTTCGGCACCGATGATTTTGGTTGTTTTGGTTTCGATTCAGAAGCTTTAGGAGGAGTCTTAGTGTCCTTTTGCTTTGGAGGAGCTGTGGAGTCCGAGGACTTTTTCGGCTCCGAGGATTTATGGTCTTTTTTTGGTTTCGAGGATTTATTGTCTTTTTTCGGTTCAGAAGATTTGTGGCCTGGTTTCGGCTCCGAGGGTTTATCTTGATGGTCTTTCGGTGCAGAATGTTTGGGTTTCGGTACCGGTGATGGTAGTTCGGTACCGATACGTGGCTGGCTCGGTCCTGAGTCACCTGAAGGCTTATCTTTGGACTTCGGAGCCGAGCCCGAAGGCGGGGCGTCTGAAGTTTTGTCACTATGTCGACCTGAGCCGGAAGGCGAAGGTGTTACCCGAGCCTTATGTTTTTGAGAAGTGGTACGGGTGTCGATGTCGGTACTCACGGTTCGTTGACCTGGAGTAACCGTCTGATCTTTGGCCTCTGAATCGTCGGCCTCGGAGACGCTGATGTCTTCATTGTCCGGTTGTTGTTCCTCGGGAGCATCGAGGTCTGCATCGAAGATGTCGTCCGGCACCGAGGTAGTGGATCGAGACATTAAGTGATGTCGAGCCCGGCGATCACGTATGGTTTTCTTTGATCGGAATGAAGCGAGCGCAGGCCGGGCAATCTTTGTCCTCGTGTTCTGGAGAGAGGCAAAGGTTACAGACCTCGTGGAGATCAGTGTGTGGGAATTTGGCACCACACGGGGGCATTTTTTGAATGACGACCGGAATCGAAGGTGTTGAAGGATTTGTTGAATGCGCGTCGAGGACCGCGATCGAAAACAATCCCTTCGAGCGGTGAAGGATTGCGTGTCGAAGGGGAATCGAATACGACACCGACCTGGAGCGCAACCGTTTACATCCGAACCCGATGGGGGAAAAAAACAATCTGAGGATGGAGTCGATGCCCATGCGCACTATCATCATAAGGAGGAGTCACCTATCCCGTGACTACAAAGACTTCTTCGACAAAAACAAAGTGCAAACATCCGAGCCCAACACCAGATGGCGATCTATGCTAAAGTATACAATCTACAGCTCATATGCCTCGAACATACTGTTAATATCCGCTTTGGTGGAACCATTTTTTTTTTTAAGGTTTTGCCTCTTTTTGCTTTTCCGTCTTGCAGCAGATTTCTTTAGAAACTTATGGAGAGATTAAGGGATTTGCCCGGAATCACAGGATGTTGCGCCGCTGAGACTTGAACCGGGATCCCCAGCTCTCGAGTCAGCAGCTCTGGCCACTGTCCTGCATCTGCTCAACTCCTGTGAAGATTGTCATTATTCATAAACCAATGCATTACCAATGCTTGTTTTTAACAGTTTTCAAGCTACAAAGAATAGCCATTGAATCAACCACAAGATTCAATGGCTATTTTGGCTAGAGCTCCAGCTAAGAGTGCTTTTAAAAAATATATGGTAAGCTCTCCTGGGGTCATGGATTTAATGACCCAGGAGAATTACTGTTTTTTTTTTTAATGTTGCTGAGGGAGTGGGGGCAGCTGTAACCCCTGCAGTGCCTGACAACATTAAACAAATACTTGGTGGTGCCCCTGTCCCTTGTAGGGACACTACCAGGCGCTTAAAAATATGTTTGAAAAGCCCTGAGAGGGCATTATGGGATGCTCCTTGCAATGAACAGTGAATAATAAATGAGCAGCTCCTGCCGCACATTTATTATTCTTTTATTTATTAATTGTTTGGGCCACCAAAACCATATGTTTAATATTTGATGTGGGGCGCGGGAGGAGCCCCAGGGCTCAAGACAGCCTTGTAGTAAGCATATTTTGTTCTACTTTAAAATATTTAAAGCAGCACAACCACAAAATAATCCGTCATAAACATTCTGGATTAAGTTAGTGAAATCCTTTATACTGGAACTAACAAAGGGGTACCTTGAAAAGGGCGTGTTAAACAACCATGGCCAGCACTGCTTCGCACAAAGAAAGACGTGCAATTCATATGTGATTCATAACATTAGGTAATAAAGAAAACATATCAAGGAAGAGCAGTGTATGTGATCTATTTACACCTTAGCAGTTAATATTGTTTAACAAAGACCGTTTACAAACATTGCAACCGCCTCGGGATACGAGGTAGGATGGCAAACAGGATAAGGAACAGACTGAAAGAACCCATTGAAGAAAGTCCCAACCTAGGACAATAATATGTTTTTAAGTTTAATAAAAAAAGGTCTATGGGAAAAACACACACTAGATCCAACATCTGCTACCATCTGGTGGTATTAGCAGACTTAGCTGTCTCCCCACTGGTACACTGGTCAGCTTTGCTGAAAATGTTGTAAATAAATCTGACCGCACAAGAGCAAAGTCTTCAAAAAGTGCAGGGCCTGGGGTTTATAAACCTTCTGATCACCAATTCCCTCATTCACCAAGGGCCCTACCTCTACAACAATTCATTAAGGATACTACGGGGGTATGGTAAAACGATTCCTAGATCATAAAAAGATCTGGCTCGAAATAAAAGTTGCAATGGTTAAATTAAGTTATATTTCACTAAGCTGTAAAAGTTATCTGGGGGTGATGGCTTAAAGATCAAGTTAGCCAGAGGAAAGTACATGCACTGGGGCACAGAGATCCGAGTTAAACTAGTGAATGGAGAAGGAATCATTACAGCCAAATTTAGAATAAATAATGTGACAAGGCCATAAGCATAGGAAGTGGGTAATGGAATGCATATGCAATGGCACAGCCAGCTGCAGGGAAAGTGAGATTTAGTTTTTCTTATGCAGACGGTTTGTAAGTGCCCATCAGATAGTTGTGTCCAGATCTCAGGATCACATGCCCAGAAGGAAAAAACTGCAGACAATTGCAGTTAAGGACTAACAAAATAGCGAGAGGGTTAAGCTTATGAGAAGGAAATAAGAATACAAGTGTTAAAGGGCACCTGAAAATAATTTTACAATGCATTATTCATACTTGTTAATGTACTGATTTTTACCAGTTTAATTGATGGACGTACCACAGTTGCTAAGACTGATTTGGAGAAATTGGAATCAGTAAAGTAACTACCTTTGAGAAATTATCTTGAAACAGAATGCAAAAAACTTGCACACTTTTAGAAAAGAAGATAATCAAATTATCAATCATTATGAACAACATTGGGTCCTATTGCAAAAGGTTTTTTTAAATTTACATCCAGAAATACCTGCTTTGTGCCTGCCAGAAATTCACAAAAAGATTTCTGACAGATGTAAATGCATTCACTGCTGTGGATTTCTTCGCCAGTAGTAAAATGCGACTCCAGGAGAAGAATGTGGGCATTTCAATATCCTTGGAAGATCGCTTGTCTTGGAAGCCTGAGAACACTCTGAAACAGGTAGGTTTGTGAGTGGCATGCCCAAACTCCCCTCCAACACCTTTTCACCCTGAAAACTGTCAGATTTACTCCAGCCATGGGATGGAGTAACTCCCCTTTGAGGACGGGAAGAGGAATGGACCAACCCCATATTTTCTGGAGGTGAAGGGGTAGGGCTTTCCCCACGTGAAATATTTCCCCATGAGACAGAAAAATGTACATTTGTACAGGAAACTCCATTCTCCCTGTGCAGTTTTGAACTATATAGAACACCAGTACAGCAGGACTAGAAGTCCTCAGGGGCTTTCACATGAGATTCCCAGAGTGCTCCTGGAAACCTGTGTCTGTCACATCTTTGTAGGTGTAATTTTGGGAATATTTGTGACTACGCACAGGCAGAGATGCAAATCTCCATCTGCAGTTTTATGTTTTTTCGTGTATATGGACCGTAGAATTCAAAGAAATTGGTCTCTGTCATAAGAGAAATATGCTATGTAATATCCTCTTTGAAGTGAAATATTCTAAACATCTCGTTACACACTAAGGATCTTTCTAATCGAAAACTTTTTTGCAAAGATGTTCCTTATCTCCTTATCCAAAAAATTTAACAAATATCAGTATTAGATCTAAGGTGGGAAGCATCTAAATTACAGGTCGATATTAAGTATTTTAGAGATTTGTCCAAGGAAGAGAAATGTCAAAATCCACTCAAAACAAAAGCAGATTGCATTTGTACTCAATTGTTTAAATACAAGTACAAGAAAACTAATAGCAAATTAGTGTACAAAGCAATAACAAATGAACAAAATAAAAAGTTCTTATACTTATGGATTTTTCAATTCCTTCGATGCCATCAGCTTTGTCGTCACGCAGTAATGGATGAAAAAATGTGTACACAAGATCACACTGAATATGAAAAGAAAATGAAAAGAGAAATGTTAGTTGGAAGTGTTTCTAAAAGCACAGGATATGATTTAGTACAAAGATTAAGTTCAACTCTAACCTCTGCTACTTCGGTACAGCTGCCCATAAGACTTTGCAAGTAACTGTTCAGTTCCATTTTTCTTTTGGCTGCTACATCTTTAACATGAGTTCTTCCGAGAACCATCCTGTTAGGAAAACTAAAGGATGAAGAAGAAAACTAAAATTATACTTTGAAAACACGAAAACAAACTACCTACTTTACGAAATACAACAATCAAGTCAAAATGAATTAATCAGAGCAATATGCCACTAATATGTCAAACACTACATATCACCGTTGACATCGGCCGTGCACAGAGAGGGGGTGTGGAGCAAGACCAGCTGCAGGCTTTATGCAGCTACCACAAAAGATTCACACGCAAAGCCAAATGCTCATGGTTGGCAGTTTAGGGAGGAATGGGAGCAGGGTGTGGCCAAATGCCAAACCACACACTCAGGCCATGTGGTGTTCAATGAGGAATGAGGATTTGTGATTTTGGGAGAGGGTATCTGTGGTTTCATCCTTTCCCATGGGCATATATTGTTCAGTTCCTTAGAGATGTTGAGTATTGTCTGTAACCATTTCTAGTGCTCTTTTGTTGAACACATTATCTGAAAGCTGTGTGCAGCTGCCCTAGAAACTTTACATCTCCATCAAGCTGCCAACACCGAACACTGCAAAACTACTTTAGGGAAAATGGTGATGAACACAGGTAAGGTCAAAGGCTACACCTTGTGCCAATCCACATTTTGCATACGGTCAAAGGTCATGTGCAGTTGGCTATGTGGACTTTGGAATTTTGGGGGTGTCCTAGTTGCTTTTTCACAGCTTTCTCCTACACCAACGACACACAGCAGTTGGTCATGTTCAGTTCCTTAAAATTCAACCACTCCTTGCACCTCTTCCATACAATGTGCATCACATTAATGTAATCAATTATGTACTTTGATGTGTCATCAGTGATGGCTTATCGCAGCTGCGTGAGTGAGCATTTTGACAGCATAATGTGATAGGGTGATTTTAATGGGTTTTGTGCTTTTAGTGATACTTTTGCATACAAATATATATATATATATATATATATATTATCTACTGGCGGTCGCCAGTAGATAGTTATAGTTAGGACCTATTTTCCATAGGAAATCCGCAACATTCTATTTGCAATAACGTTGGCGCCGGTTGACGAATCTTCGCGAAAGCTTCCAACTTGTTGGGGCGCTCCGGTCCGCTCCTATCCTGAAAGTCTCGGGTGATTCGTCAAGCGGGGCCGAGAAAAAGGGGGGTCCCAAAACGTGTTTTCCCCATTCATTTTTCCATAGGAACCTTTAGTCGCAGCTACAGCCCGAACTGCTGAACGGAATTACACCAAATTTGGCAAAGAGGTAGACCTTGGTTCAGTGTCGTGCCTTTGCTTAAATGGTGTAAATCCGCTTCAGTAGTTCCTGAGAAAAAGTAAAGTCACATATATATCTATGGCCGAGTAGGGTCCGCGTACTCTCCCGATCACGAGCTGCATGCTAATTGGCTGTCAAGTGGCTGTCAACACTCCAAATCAGGAAGTGTTGGCAGCCATTTTGTCCCTCGGTAGAACCGAGGGACAGAAACAAGTGCGCAAAGCGTAAAAAGGGGGCAGTGTAGAAACACCCTGACCCCCTAGGTCTGTTCAGGTTTTTTTTTTTTTTTTTTTTTTAAATCTGCGGGATGCGCTTAGGGTGCGCGGATCCCGCCGATGGAAAAAGAAAAAAAAATCGAAGCGCGGTCTCCCACACTTCGATGCTAATTTGCCCCCGGGTGGCCCAAGTCCCGGGGGTTTAGATTTTATGGGGGGGCCTCTAAGGCCCCCCAAGCCCCGGGGCTTTAAATAAAAAATGGTGAGGGAGGGCTCTCCGCCCTCCCGCAGCCCTGGGGAGCGCCACCCCCCCGGGGCTTCTTTTTTTTAATTTCAATGACCTGTGTGGGGGGGGCTCCAGTCCCCCCACACGCCCCGGGGACCGCCACCTCCCCGGGGCACTAACAAATTTAAAATGGGGGTCCGTTTTGGACCCCCGAAGCCCCGGGGACCACCACCTCCCCGGGGCTTTGCAGATGTGGGGAGGAGGGCCGCGCGGCCCCCCTCCTGGAGCCTGTGGTGGCCCTGGGGACCACCACCCCCCAGGGCCGGCTCCTGCAGTGTCCCGGGGTGCCTACCCACGGGACACTGTAGTTTGCTTTGAATTCAAATTCAAAGCAGATTGCTTTTCCACACGGGGAGCTGCATCTTAGCAGCTCCCCATGTGGAAAAGCAATGCCGGCTCCCGAGGGACACGGGGAGCCGGCGGGACCGTGGGGGGATTGGGGACCCCCCCACAGTCCCCGGGGGATGGGGTCCCCGGGGCAAGTAGGGCCCGGGAGGGAGCCACGCGGCCCCCTCCCCCCAAAAATATTAATAATTTAAAAAATAAAAAAATAAAGGCCTGCCCTGGGGGATGGGGTCCCCGGGGCAAAAGGAGGCCTGAGGAGGGGGGCCACGCAGCCCCCCTCCTTAAAAAAAATCAAAAAAAGTGTGGCCATGCCCCGGGGGATGGGTCCCCGGGGCCGGAATCGGCCACGGGAGGGGGGCCACGCGGCCCCCTTCCCGTTTCCTTTTTAAAAAAAAGAAATAAAGGGGTAAGGCCCTGGGGATGGGGTCCCCAGGGCCCAAAAAAGGAAACGAAGGGGGCCACACAGTCCCTCTTCGGAAAAAAAACCCAATAATAATAAAAAAAAAACGATCGTGCCGCAGGCCCCGCCCCCTTCCTTTACCACTCTGCAAACGCGCCCCTGGCGCGTTTGCAGAGGGGAACGAATTCCCCTTGAATACTGGGGTGCCTGGGGCCAACTAGCCCACCAGGAACCTCCAGTATGCGCCTAGGGGCTGCGTTGCAGAGAGGTGTACAGAGGCCACGCCTTTTTTTACACCTCTCTGCAACGCAGCTCTGTGGCGCTTTTTGGAGGTACATGGTGGGCTAGTTGGACTCCAGGGACCCTCAGGATTCAAGGGGACTTAATCCCCCAACTTAAAACGCGCCATGGGGCGCGTTTGCACAGTGGTGAAGGGAGGGGGCGGGGCTTCAGGTGACATGTGTGCAAACAGGCCCCGTGGCGCGTTTTAAGATGGGGAATTAAATCCCCTTCAATCCTGAGGGTCCCTGGGGGCCAACTAGCCCACAAGGTACGTCCAGAAAGCGCCACAGAGCTGCGTTGCAGAGAGGTGCAAAAAGGGGCGTGGCCTCTGAACACCTCTCTGCAACGCAGCTCTCTGGCGCATACTGGAGGTATCTGGTGGGCTACTTGGCCCCTAGGGACCCTCGGGATTGAGGAGGAATTAATTCTCCAACTTAAAACGCGCCACAGGGCGTGTTTGCAGACATGTCACCTCAGGCCCCACCCCTTCCTTCACCATTGTGCAAATATTCCTCTAAAATCAGCCATACTACGAATTCCGATTTACTCACCTGTTATCAGGAGAGACCACAGTGCTGCATCTTTGAGCCCAGTACTTATCCTGAAAAGTAATTTTAACCGTACTTACCAGTAACTTGAATTTACTTCCATAGGATATCATTGCCTGCTTTTTGCTGAAAAAGTTTCCAAGTGTCGATTTTTGTAACATACAAATATTCCTCTAAAATCAGCCGAACTACGAATTCCGATTTACTCACCTGTTATCAGGAGAGGCCTCAGTGCTGCATCTTTGAGCCCAGTACTGATCCTGAAAAGTAATTTTAACCGTACTTACAAGTAACTTGAATTTCCTTCCATAGGCTAACATTGACTGGTTTCACTTGGAAATTCTTCTAAGTGTGGAGTTTTGGAACTTTATAATATTTCTCTAAAATCAGCCGAACTACGAATTCCGATTTACTCACCGGTTATCAGGAGAGAACCCAGTGCTGCATCTTTTAGCCCAGCACTGACCCTGAAAAGTAATTCTCAACCGTATTTACCAGTAACTTGTATTTCCTTCCATAGGAATCCATTGTCTGGTTTTCAGCAGAAAAGTTTCAAAGTGTCGATTTTCACAAACTACAAATATTCCTTAAAATCGCCTGTATGCCTTAAACGCATTCTTTCAACTGTTTACAGGAGATGCACCAGTGCTGGATCCAGGATCCACCACTGAGTAAGAAAAAGTAACGATAACACTACTTACCTGCTAAGTGAATTTCCTCCCATAGGATAACATTGGTGATTCTATGTGAAAAAGTTTCTGTCAACTTTTAAAATACAATAATATTCCTTAAAAATCACTACTGTAACCAAAACGCTTTTACTCAACTGTTTACAGGAGATGTCCCAGGACTGAATCTAGGATCCAGTCCTGTGGTTAGAAAAGTAATCCATAAAGTAACTAATTGCATTTAACTTGAAATTCACATTGAGCTCAATGTTGCATTGTGTTTGAAATTGTGTTGCCCATTGCAAAAACTAACTACTGTACTTAAAAGTCTATTGCCTATTTGCAAAGTATTTAAACTAAAGTAATTCATTCTGAGAAAGTATATTTTGTAATGTAATGTATAATGTAATTACAATGTATTTAAAAAAATAAAATATCTAAAAATAAATAGTTTAAAAAAATGTAGTAAATCAGTATCAAAAAAATAAATATAACAATTAATACATTTAAAAATTGTCATTTACAAAACCTTTGAAATTCACTGAAAAAAACCATAGGTTTCAGACATGTTATAGTTAGGAATTAGCATTTAAAAACCTTACAAATTCACTGAAAAACCATAGGTTTTAGGGACAGTTATAGTTAGTTGGACATTGCACTCGTACAAAACCCGTGAAATTCCCCCGTTATAGTTAGTTCAGGTAACTATAACTCGCGCCCCGCAATGCACTGCTGATGACGTCACATATTACATCACTCATGACATGGTCAGTGACATCACTGATGACATCACAAATGACATCACTGATGACATCACTGATGACATCTTCCATGTGATAATTTGATGCATCTTCTCACACCCTAATATAACTTTTGATACACCCACTGTAAATTACAGACTGCCATAACCATAGACACTCCAACACCAATTACTATATACACACTCACTGATTCTTAGGTCTACACACACACATCTACTCACTCACCCATACAGTCACTCATACTTATAGTCACTCAGTACAGGACTATTATATGTACTCATACACCTATATAAACACTCACACACCGCCACTCATCCATAGAGGTACTCACACACCTAGTCAGTCATGCAAAAATTAAGCACACACCCATTTACTCACCTATACAGTTATACACACACCAGCTCACTTACTCATACAAATACTAGCACATTCTTACGCTCTTATACAATCTCTGATACAAGCACACACTCATCCATACAGTCACTCTCACAATCACACACTCTCGCTTATAGCTATTTATATACTCCAACACACATATATACTGCCTTTCACATATGTAGTTACTCACACATGTACCACTGGGACATACATTCACTCACTAACACACTCTTACACACACCTACCCACCCATACAGTCTATCACAGATGCACTCTTCAAACCATCCACCCAGTGAATCACCCACTCACACATCTATGCACAGAGTCGCACACACCCCACCCACACAAACACTCAGGCACCCATACAGATACTCAGACAACCAATCAATAACTCATATAGACACTCATGTAGCTATTCACAAACCCATGCAGCCACTTACACAGCAACAGACAGACGGATACAGACATTCACCCAGTTTAGTCACTAATCCATGCATTCAGTAAGATACGTTTAATCACTCACTTATAGAGTTAGTCACGCACCTACTAAATCATCCATTCAGACACTTATACACCCACTCATTCTTCAATACGCCTTTCCCTATATATATTAAACATATTTAAACTTTACAGAAACACACAGTCACTGGATGATGTCATCAGTGATGTCATTTGAGATGTCATCAGTGATGTCACTGACCATGTCATGAGTGATGTAATATGTGACGTCATCAGCAGTGCATTGTGAGGCGCGAGTTATAGTTACCTGAACTAACTATAACGGGGAATTTCACGGGTTTTGTACGAGTGCAATGTCCAACTAACTATAACTGTCCCTAAAACCTATGGTTTTTTCAGTGAATATATATATATATATTAATATATATATATATATATATATATTATTATTATCCAGTGGCGGTTACCACTGGGTGGTTAGTTAGGTCAGGTGTTCCAAAGGATAAGTGTTTTTTGTGTTGTATTATAAATTTGGCTCCGTTTGACGAATCTCCATGAAACGCTCAAAAAAGGTGCCACTTTTTGACTAGTTTGTGCATGGGAAGTTTCGGTGTGATCCGTCAGGCAGGGGCCGAGAAAAAAAGGGGGGAGGGGTCCCAAAATCTAAAATCCCCATGCATTTTCCAAATAACTTCTTTAAGAAGAGCTACCGCAAAAACTGCTGAACTGTTGGTGTGCAGATTGTGCTTTGGTGTAAATCCGTTCATTAGTTTGTTTTTTTAAATTAAGGGTCAAAAATATTTCTATATCTGGACAGTTGGGTCCGCAAGAGGCTCGAAAGACTCTCGCGGGAGAGCCGATTAAAAAATAGAGTGTTCAGATTGGCTCAGGGAGCTTTATTTACCTTGGCCCAATTCGCTCCCGCAGGAATCAGAATCCTGCTGGAGCGAGCGCTCTGATTGGCTGCCAGCAACATCAGAACAAGCATTGGCATAGCCAATAGGTCTCGCTATGGGACCTTATATGTGTTTAGCCTGAGCTATTGGCTTTGCCAATGTCTTTAAGCTATGTTGTAGAGCAGAGTAGCTGCTGTACAGCATGTAGAAAAGTTCTAATAAAGTGTTTCCTGCATTTTTGTTACCTTATCTTTTATTTATACAAGAAGAAATTTATAAACAACTGAATGACCCTATGAAAAAAAGAATTAACATAAAAAATGAATTCTAGTTTTTTGTCCTTGCAATGATGGCAACTTTTTCCTGCCTGTTCTAATGCTTGTTTGTTATAGCTTTCTTTTTTTGGGGGTGGGTGGGACATAAACAACTGGAGGGCAGAGGTTGGGAAATAGTACCTGATTTACAACACAAGCAGCGGACGGACACTAGGGGAGAATCAACAGATGCCAGATTCCGAGGGCAGACTCCTCTTATGGAATGGGGCACATTAAAAACTGTGTGGACAGAGTCTGAAATCAGTATATTATATAGAAGCATTGAGGACAGAGAATGAAAAATTGAGGTAAAATGGTGTGTGGGGGGAAGAAATAAACAGTGTGAGAAAGACGGACTGAGTTAGTATGAGAGGGGAGCAACAGAATAGAAAGAATGACACCCACAGTAAGGGCAAAGGGTGACAGAGAAAGAGAAACAAGAGAGAGATATTGAGTGTGTGTATCTGCTTGTAGATAGAGGAAGAGAGAGAGAGAGAATAAGTGAAACATAGAGGGGAAAAGATAGTGCGTGTCAGAATGAGAGTGGCCACAGGAGAGATTAAAAGAAATAGAGAATGAGTGCCTGGGTGATAGTCAGACAGAGAAAGAGAGAAGGCAGAAGACTAGAGGCAGAGAGAACAAAGAGCAGCAAAAAGGAAAAGAAAAGGAGGAGAGGGGAAATGCTGAGAGGAAGAGTGGAACGAGAAACAGAGGAGAGAAAGAGGAAGAAGAGAAAGTGCGACAGAGAAGTGTGGCAGGGCGAGAAATGAATTTACAGGAAAAGGGAAATGAGAGGAAAATACATGGAAACCAGGGAGAAAAAACAAGGAGAAACATGTGAACTGATGTTCGTCAAAGAAAAATAGACAATGCTTGAACTAAAAGGTTAGGTAATGTTAGAAATAAAAAGTAGAAAGACCAGATGAAAAAATGGAAGATATGAAAGAGGGAACGTTAAAGGGGGGACACAGATATTAGCAAAATGAGAGAAATCTATAGAAAGAGCGAGAAGATCGAGGGCAAGAAAGCGAGGAAAAATAAACGAGAACGTTAGAGTGAGGCAGAAAGAGAGAGAGAGAGATGAAGGAATAAGAGGCTAGAGGAAGAAGACAGGAGAAAGAAAAAAATGTGAGAGTGTGCGCTAGAGAGGATAAAATGGAGAGAAACAGAACAAGGAAAGAGGGATTGAGGAAGACGAGAGAAGGAAGAAGAAGGAGCGAGATTAGTAGGAAGACAGAAAGAGGGAAGATGAAAAGAGGAAGAGAAAGGGATAGGAATTAGAGAGGGAGCGGAGGAAAATTAGAAACAGGATGAGGAAAGAGACATGGGCAGGGAAACACAACGGGGGAGGGAGAGAAGAGCAGATGAGAAGTGGACGAGCAATAAGAGAGCGAGTGTAAGAAGAAGAGAAATTAATTTGTGAGTGCCATTTAAATCGTTATTTGTACAATTACCCGTACACACAGATACAAATGGCATTCTTACAGTTCACGCATATCTCTTGCATAGGACTGCTGAACAAAGGCCTGCCTGATAATCATAGTTTCTCTTAAGCGCTTGTGAAGTGACAACATGCCTACCACTGACCAGTCACTAACAGCAGAACACAGAGTGTAGGGCTCAACTATGACTAGAGTGCAGACTTCAGGAACCAGCTGGCACTAGAAAGCCACTGACAGCATGGCAGAACACAGACTACAGGAACCACCAGCCAATGGCCAGTTAGAGAACCTGTGCCACTATTATATCACGACCTGCCTAAACATGAAACACTGTGTGTGGACAGGAGCAGGAAACATCAAATAAAGATATACTTGCTTACAGAGAACTTTTAAACATCTACTCCGTGATGCACATATATACAAAGTTTTCATACAGCCCTTAGTACTAGAGTTGCCCTGTCTCTAAGAGCTGCCAATGCTTGCATGAAAAGGAACTTGTGCATAATGAGATAAAGCAGCTTGCCCACGATCACACAATGTGGTCAGTGGGGAAAGTGAATATAAGAACTGAGGCCCCCTCTATTGTCCTACAGCTAACAAATTAGTCAGGACATGACTTGTACTTCCCTTACAGGAACAATAAAATGAGGATCTTGCATTGCCCAGTAGAGGTCATAAGAAACCAGGCCAAATGAGTTGTTGAAAATTATTCAAATGCAAATTTTACTACCTAAGAACAACAACTACTGAATATTCATAAATTGGCTGCTAGCGGTATTGATTTGGTGCGAGTATGAAATACTTGAGATGGCAATCAACTCCAAACTGGATAACCGTAAGCAAAATTATTAAGATCTATAAATAAAACGGAGTAACCTCTCAATACTAATTCTCCATAGAGAAAGCACAGTCAAAACAAAAAGTCTCCAAGGCCTCTATCTCATAATGGGAACAGGAAGCGGCCACCGCGGCACACTGACAGCAGCAGCGATAGGAGCAGAAGTGGAGCGGGGCAACGGAGGGGATGGCATGGCGAAAATCGCGTTGGCTTAAGTGCGGTTGTTTCCCTACCCCTAAAAATCAACAAACCATAATCCAGAGTCAAGGCAAACTAAGAAAATAGTCAGGCGAAAGTAACCTAAATGCCCCGTGGAGAGATAAGACATGTAAGAGGGCCAGTTGCCATGGGCTTGTACCAAACCACAAAAGGAGAGACAAATGTGACTGACTGACTAAACAAAAGAACAGGTTTAGAAAGGCACAGAAAGGAACCAATGAAAAGTGAGGGGCATGCCCAAAGCCCATACAGCATGTCTCGAAGAGACAGTGAATGAGCTGCCTAGGCGAGACTCAAAAATGTTGCTGGCAGCCATTACAGAACTCGGACTCTGAGTCCCCTGTCCTGAAGTGATAAAAAAGGGTAGGGGGTAGGAATACCTTGCCACTCTAGGCCTCATAGGGGGGAAATCGAGCAGCACCGACACCCACCGACCACGCTCGCAACCTGGGGTTTATCCTCGACTCAACACTCTCCATGACCAAGCAAGTCAACGCCGTCTCGTCCTCCTGCTTCAACACCCTCTGCATGCTCCGCAAGATCTACAGGTGGATCCCCACCGAAACAAGAAGAACGGTCACCCAGGCCCTCGTCAGCAGCAGGCTGGACTACGGAAACGCCCTCTACGCAGGAGCCTCGGCCAAACTCCTGAAACGACTACAACGCATACAGAACGCCTCTGCACGCCTAATCCTCGACATCCCTCGCCACAGCCACATCACACCCCACCTGAGAGACCTGCACTGGCTTCCCGTCAACAAGAGGATCACCTTCAAGCTCCTCACCCACAAGGCACTCCACAACACCGGTCCGGCATACCTCAACAGACGACTCGCCTTCTACACCCCGAACCGCCAGCTCCGCTCAGCCGACCTCGCCCTCGCCACCATCCCCCGCATCTGAAGAGCGACCACCGGCGGCAGATCGTTCTCCCACCTCACCGCCAAGACCTGGAACACCCTCCCCATCCTCCTACGGCAGACCCAGGACCTACTAACATTCAGGAGGCTACTCAAGACCTGGCTATTCGAGCAGTAGCAGCACCCCTCCCCCCCAGTGCCTTGAGACCCTCACGGGTGAGTAGTGCGCTTTACAAATGTGCTGATTGATTGATTTGCCTGTCTGCACTGATGCAGGCAGGGGCACAGATCAAGATATTGCTCCCGTCCGGATAGAGCAGCACAAATAGCTGCTCCCCAAGGGCTGAAGCAATGACGCCTCCTGCAGCATGCGGGGAGCCGGCTGTGGGGCTCTGGGGCTCCTCCGTGGCCCCCAACATTGTGTATGGTGGGGGCACAAGTGCACCCACCCATCCATAATAAATGCAGGCCCTGGGGGATGGGGTACCGGGGCCAGTATAGACTTGGGGAGAGGGACGTGTGTCGCCCTCTCCTTTAAAAGGAAAAAAACAGGGGGCGTGGCCAAGATGGCGAGCAGGTAAGACGTGCTTTCATCGTCTCCCCGCTCCCGGTGGCCCGCCGAGACTGCAGCCCGTCCAAGTGCGCCCATGAGACACAGCCCATGAAGGGCAAAGGCACTGAACAACAGACCAGACCCCGGAGTGAGTTTGCTATCTCGGGAGGCCGGCAGCTGACAGGGAGAGAGACGGCCAAGTCGGGAGCAATGGCGGCTGCGGCCTGGAGCGCACCGTAAGGTGCGTACCCGGCCGAGGGAGATCAGCGGCTGATTGGGCGTACGGACGTCGCCCTGGGACGAGGTAGCCCCTGGTGTGCGACGGCGGCCCGACAAGGGTGGAATCGATGGGCACCCACAAGGAAGATTGAGGCAGAGAGGAGCGAGGCCGGAGGTGGGGCCCAAGAGCGGCGAGGCAGCACAGCGGCCCTTCCGACACAAAGGGGCAGCGAGAAAGAGAACCGGAGCCTACGCCTAAAGAGAGGCTGGGGCGCTCCCCAGGAGTGGCGAAATAGGGAGGCCTGGGGCACCATGCTGGACCTGCCCCACAAACAGAAGGAACCCAGGTGAAGCAGTGAGGAAGAAGCCCGGCATGAAGAGGCCCTGTGACAGTGTCACACGGTAGGCCTGCTGAGACTGTATGGAGTGACAGAGGGGGAAGCCCTGTAAAATTGCACCAGGCACACTATACAAAGCCTGCGGGGGCCCGGAGTGGGTGCCAACCAGTGGAGACTAATCTGGAGCGGCTGGCAGAGAGAGTCGGGCTCGGCTGTGCGGAACGGTAACCATGGCCCGGGGCACCTAATGACAGACGCTTGTCTGACGGTGAGAGAGGACGGTGCAACTGGCCGGGAGAGGTATCCTGACTAAAGCGGACAACAGCAGAGGAGGTGGTCGTCGGAGGGGCTCCGCGTTGGCCCACCAGATACCGCGACAAAGCGGGGACAAGGTCTGGAGCTTAGGCCACTAGGGAGGCTGGAGTGGACTGCTGGGGCGGAGGAATTAAGAGGTTGGAGGCGCCATGGCTGGTTTAACCCATGTGGCCAGCGGTCGCCCATAGCTGCCACGGGAGGGAACCCAGATGAGCGAGGGCCCTGCGACTCCAATTCCAACAGGAAGCCTGAAGAGCCCTTCAGAGAGAGGTAGAAGAGGAATAAGTGAGACACAACTCCCGGCCCCACTCACAAAGCTTATAGGAGCCCAGCGAGTGGTTAATAGTTAGAGCCCAGGGGTGAGTGGGCCTGAACACTCAACCCCCAGACGCAGGACGAGAAGCAGAGATGCACCAGGGCCATGCCAGTAGCTCACAGAGGAAATGGAGGCCTGAATAACAAATCCTAGGAGCTAAACGCAGCTCATAGCAGAAGACGGACACAGAGCAGCTCTACTGCGAAGGGGGCAAAAGCGTGCCTAGAAACGGTAACTACCCAACGGAGCGCGTGTCGGGGGAGCCGAGATCGAGGGCTGATCCAGACCGATTGGCATTCAGAAGAGGAAGAGATACTGGTTGCCTAAGAGCTGGTTGCGTAAAGTCAGCAGGCTCTAGATCCGTCACACAAGACTAACAAGGTTGCACAGTTCCAATAGGCTGACAGTGGCTTATTAAGGCGACAGCGGCTCACACAACGAAAAGAAAGCTTACGCCCCTAGACATGTCTTCTGCAAGGGGGAAGAAGGATCGGACACTAAATGACATGTTGACTAAACTTCCCCTTGCGACTGTGGGGGATGGACGGGTATCGCCTAGCACTCTGGCCAAGAAGTAGACAACACAGAGGAACCAGTCACTCGTTCCTTTCTGTAGGCGCTGTTCTCTTCATTGCGCCAAGACCTGCAATCCCTTAGGGGGGGGGAACTATCCAAGGACATTAAAGAGATCCGACGCGATGTGGATTGAATTGGGGAATGCGTGGCGAGTATAGAAGATCAGGAGCACACCCACGATGAGGAAGTGGAGCAGCTACAGAAGGAAGTGATCCGCTTACGCGATCAACAGATAGATCTCCAAGCCCATGCTGAAGATCTTGAAAATCGTTCCCGGAGAAATAACATTCAAATCAAAGACGTGCCATCCCAGATGGAGGGCGCCAACATCAACCATTACCTGAGATCTCTTCAGCTACATTTTGGAGGCCACCCCAGGAACTGAGATTAAAATAGATCGAGCACAGAGTGGGGCTCCAGCGACGCCCTACAGCCCCACCACCAGATATTCTGGCATATCTTACCGATTTTCAACTGAAGGAGCTGATTCTACGGAAGGCGCGGGAGAGGCAATCCCCAACATTTCAAGGCCACAATCCCTCTCCATACCAAGACCTGGCGATGATTACCTTGCAGAAAAGGAGAGAATTTCGACCAGCTACTTTGCACCTGCGGAACTTGGGAATTCGGTACTCCTGGGGCCACCCCTTCCGACTGATCTTCCGATGGAAAGGTAAAAAAACATCAGCTTTGATCGCTTCAGGAGACGTGCTGCATCCTAGGAATTGAGTCTCCCCCGGCAGGGGCCCCAGAGAGTGGAGAGTCGGGGACCCCACAGGGGAGACGTCGGTGGCAGAGGAGCTGCCGCCTTAAAGAGAGCAAGGGGAAACCTGATCCTGCTACAATTGCAATGGAGCGCCAGGGGGTCCTGGAATCGCTGTCTAGTGAGCAGATGATGCAGTAGACGCGTGAGATCTCTGGGCCAACGTAAGAGTTCATAGCAGGGTATGGCTGGCGGCGGGCGGGGACTCCCTGGGAGCGGGGAGGGAATGCAAGGGCCACAACATGCACCCAACATTTCTAACTGCTAGGGACTTAGGGACTCCACCTACGAGTCCTGGACTTAAATGGACTACATTAAGTTATAAGTTTAGTTTGTTGCTAGTTTTCTTGGGGACCAGTACACATGTTAGCGAGCTGTGGGAGGGAGGGAAGATACACCACCCAGGGAAGTCGGAAGAAGAGGTTGAGTGGAGCGAGGTGGGGACCCTAGAAAGCAGTACTATCATACATCTGACATGACATCGCATGTAATTAAAGGTCCTATCGCTCAATACAAAGGGTCCTAATAACCCCATTAAGAGGCCAGCTATGCTTTCATACCTGGAAAACTATGAGGCGGATATTTGCCTCCTTCAAGAGGCCCACCTCCTGAGCAAGGATTGGCACAGTATCTGCTCTCGAGCATCCCCACATCAACTCTTTTCTTCTACCTCTGATAAAAAAGCAGGAGTGGCAATCCTGGTAGCTAGAAGATTCAGGGGGCAAGAGGGCCCTAAAGTAGCAGAGGTGAAGGGTAGGCTTCTAGTCCACACATTACACATTGGTGGACACTCGGTGACGGTGGGATCTATCTATGCGCCCAACACAGGATAGGAACAATTTATGCAGACGGCAATTTCCGAAGTGATGGCCACACAGACACGTATGACATTAATGGGGGGCGGGGGGATCTGAACCTTGTATTTTGACACTGACAAGGATCGGTCTTGCAGCCAGTCGGGCCAATCCGGGGCTTTGTCGTGAGGAGGGAGTAAATAGCTACACGAGTTGGGGTTACTTGATCTTTGGAGGAAGGCCCATCCCCGTTCTACTCAGTATACATATTTCTCTCATGCCCACAAAACATATGCACGCCTTGATTACCTATTGGGGACTAGGGAGATGAGTAACATCATGGGGGACGTGGAGATAGTGCTGGCAGCGCTTTCAGATCGCGATGCAGTGACCCTTACTTTAAATTTTCCCCTACAGAGGAAACAAATTTGGACCTGGAGACTAAGAGAGACTATGCTTCTTCGTCCCGCGGTGACACACCAGCTCGCAACCGCTTTACACACCTACCTAGACCTAAAGAACAAGTTACTTACCTTCGGTAACGATATATCTGTAAGAAACATTAGTTAGTTATAGATTCCTTACCTTAGAATTAACCCCAGGCGTCAAACTGGATCCGGAAAGTTTTTTCGTCAGCAGTACCTCTGCGCGTCGGAAGGTGGCGTCGGTCGGCTCCGCGTTCGCCGTTGACGCCGTGTTGCCGGGATGACGTCGCGGCAGCTACTTAGACGCCGCCCTTGCGCGCGGACGTCAGTTCTGTACACGACTTTCCGCGCCAGAAAACGCAGAGCCATGCCAGACACTGACCACTGGTGCACAAAACTAGGGCCCTGAAAGGATGTCCTTAACCCTAGAAATCAGTTCGCAGAACGGGGAGGATGGGCGGGGGGAGGGGGGTAAGGAATCTATAACTAACTAATGTTTCTTACAGATATATCGTTACCGAAGGTAAGTAACTTGTTCAACTGAAAGAAACGCGTTAGTTATAGATTCCTTACCTTAGAATAGATACCCTAGCAATACCAACCCCGGAGGTGGGTCTGCGAACCAAGATCACACCAGAAAGTCCTAGAGAACAGAACGGCCAAAGAAGCCATCTCTCCGGACTTGACTGTCAAGACAGTAGTGCTTCGTAAAAGTATGCAACGAAGCCCACGTAGCCGCCTGACAGATGTCATTCAGAGGAACGCCTCGTCCCAGAGCAGTGGTAGCTGCCGTCGCCCTGGTGGAATCGGCGAACAGCCCCACTGGAGGCTCCTTCTTTGCCAAAGAATAACAGGCTTTGGTACACAAAACGACCCATCGGGAGATAGTTCGTTTGTTTACGGCCCGACCTTTCTTGGCGCTCACGTACCCAACAAAGAGCTGGTCATCCACCCGGAATTGTTTTGTGCGATCCAAGTAGAAGGAAAGCGCACGTTTTGGGTCCAGACAGTGGAGCCTCTCTTCCTCCTTTGAAGGATGCGGAGGCGGAAAGAAGGTGGGCAAAGTGATGGTCTGCCCGATGTGGAAGGAAGTGACTACCTTAGGCAGGAATGATGGACGAGTTCTGAGGACAACTTTGTCCAGATGCACAGATAGAAAAGGAGGCTTAGAAGAATGCGCCTGGAGCTCACTCACCCGTCTGGCAGAGGTGATGGCCACCAGGAATGCAGTTTTGAGAGTTAAGAGCCTCAGAGGACAGTTATGAAGCGGCTCAAAGGGAGCGCACATTAAATAAGTTAAAACTAGGTTCAAGTCCCACTGAGGCATAACGAAAGGAATAGGAGGAAAGAGATGAGTTATGCCTTTCAAGAAACGATTTACCACCGGGGACTTGAAAAGGGAAGGCTGATCTGGGAGCCGAAGGAAGGCAGAAATGGCAGAGAGATGGCCCTTGATAGTGCCCAGAGCAGAGCCCTGCTGGGTCAAAGAAAGAAGGAACAAAAGAACCTCAGAAAGAGGGGCAGAGAGGGGATCCACAGCCTTTGCTGTGCACCATGCCACAAAATTGTTTTTCACCGGCAGGCGTATACCGTCTAGTGGAGGGACGCCTGCCTGCCAGAATTACATCGCAGACTTCAGAGGGCAGGTCGAATGACGTCAACTGCCGCCGCTCAATCTCCACGCAAGGAGGTGGAGGCTGGACAGGTTTGGGTGGAGGACCGTCCCCTGTTGCTGCGACAGAAGATCCTCCCGACGGGTCGGAGGATTGATGGCCATGTTGAGCAGCTCGGGATACCAGACTCTCCGTGCGCAATCCGGAGACACAAGAATGACTTGGGCCCGGTCGTGCCTGATCTTCTTCAGCACTCTGGGCAGAAGTGGTATAGGCGGAAAGGCGAACAGACCGCAACTCCACTCGCGACAAAAAGCGTCGCCTAGCGAGTGCCGCCTTGGAAATTCCAACGCGCAGAGTTGCTGACATTGCACATTCTCTTCGGTGACGAATAGATCTAACCAAGGCTCTCCCCACTGTTGAAAGAGAACTTGCACCACATCCGAGTGAAGACGCCATTCGTGATCCATCATGCACCTGCGGCTGAGTTCGTCGGCCCTGGCCTTCAGTGAGCCTGCCAGGTGTTGAACCACCAGGGATACGCCCTGATGTTCCAGACATGTCCAGAGGCGAAGGGCCTCCTGACATAGGGTCCACGACCCCACCCCGCCCTGTTTGTTGCAGTATCACATGGGGGTGGTGTTGTCCGTGAACACCTGCACTACGCTTCCCTGGACAGAGGGAAGGAATACTTTGAGTGCAAGACGAATCGCCCGAAGCTCCAGAAGGTTGATGTGGAGCCCGGACTCCGCCGGAGACCAGAGGCCTCTGATCTCCGCCTCTCCCAAGTGGCCACCCCATCCCAGGAGGGACGCATCCGTCACCACTGTGTGCTCCGGTTGGGGAAGGGAGAGGGATCTGCCGTTGACCCAATCCTGGTTCGTGAGCCACCACTGCAATTGGCGTGCAGTGCCCTTCGAGATCTGGACGCAATTGGACAGATTCCCCTGATGCTGCGCCCACTGGAACTTCAGGTCCCACTGCAGAGCCCGCATATGCCACCTGGCATGATCGACCAGCAGGATGCAGGAGGCCAGGAGGACCAGCAGCCTCAGGATCATTCTGACTGAAACCCGGGATAGAGGCTGAAAGATCGGAATCATAGCCTGAATATCTCGGACTTGCTGTTCGGGAGGATAGACCCGAAACCGAGTCGTGTCCAGAACCGCCCCGATGAAGAGGAGCTTCTGAGAGGGAATCAGGTGTGACTTCGGCACATTGATGGAGAACCCCAGTGAATGCAGGAGGTCGGCCGTAACCTGGAGGTGGGAGACGACTGCCTGAGGCGAGCCTGCCTTTAACAGCCAGTCGTCCAGATAGGGGGAAGACTGAAACCCCTGATCTGCGCAGATGAGCTGCGACCACCGCCATCACTTTCGTGAACACCCGAGGGGCGCTGGTAAGGCCAAAGGGGAGCACAGTAAACTGAAAGTGCTCGTGGCCTACCGTGAACCGCAGGTAACGCTGGTGGGCCGGCAGGACGGGGATGTGAAAATAAGCGTCCTGCAAGTCCAACGCTACCATCCAGTCTTCCGGGTCGAGGGCAGACAAGACCTGAGCGAGCGTCAACATCTTTTACTTCTCCTTCCGGAGATAGCGGTTGACGTTCCTGAGATCCAAGATAGGACGCAGGCCCTTGTCCTTCTTGGGGACCAGAAAGTAGTGGGAATAACAACCACGACCTACTTCTGGTACAGGAATGCGCTCGATGGCCCCCTTGGCCAAAAGAGCCGTAACTTCCTGCTGGAGAAGGGCCAGGTGATCCCCCGACATGCGGTGGTATTGCGATGGCATGGCTGGAGGGGTAGCCTCGAAGGGGAGGGAGTAGTCCCTTCGGACTATTTGCAAAACCCACCTGTCCGACGTGATGGTGCGCTAGTGGGGGAGGTGATGGCGAATCCTGCCACCCACTGGCGTTTGATGGGCCTGAAAAGTCAGACTAGGAAGGTTTTGAGCCTGCTGCAGAGGGTGGCCCGCCCGCTGGCCCCCGGAACCACGACGGTTGTTCCCACGTCCCCGGCCGCGCAAAGGTTGGGTAACTTGCTGCGGCCTGTGGCTCTGGGCGGGACGTAGCGTGGCACCCCTTCCGTAGCCACGAAAGGGGCGAAAAGCAGACTGCGCAGGGCGGGTGGAGAGACTCAAGGACTTGGCCATAGCCTGCGAGTCCTTGAAATGCTCTAGAGCGTTGTCTGCTTTGTGCCAAAAAGGCGACGGCCATCAAAGGGCATGTCCATCAAGGTGTTCTGGACATCCGCCGAAAAGCCAGTCGATCTCATCCAGGCGTAGCGACGAAGTGCTACTGACGTTGAAATGGTCCTGCCCAGAGAGTCAGCGGTGTCCAGCCCACAACGGATGGTAAACTTCGCCGCATCCCTCCGGGCGACGACAGCCTGGGAGAGCACTGCCCGGGCCTCCTCCGGACACTGAGGCAGCACCTGCGCAACTGTATCCCACACAGAGTGGGAATAACGGCCCAAGAGACATGCAGTGTTTACCGACCGCAGTCCTAAGCTGACGGAAGAGAACATTTTCTTTCCAAGATGGTCCAGCTTCTTGGATTCCCTTTCCGGTGGAGCGGTAGGGAATGCGCTCTTGGAAGTGGAGGCTTGCACCACCAAGCTCTCTGGGGTGGGGTGTTGGGAGAGGAAAGTGGGGTCGCCCGGAGCCGGGCGGTGGCGTCGGTCAATCATCCTGTCCAAGGGAGCCCCCATGTTGGGCCTGGACCACGTGCCCAAAAGGACGTCGGTGAGGGCCTCATTAAACGGCAGCAGGGGCTCCGAAGAGCTCACCGCCGGTTGAAGCACCTCTGTCAGGAGGTTAGTCCTGACCGCCACCGTAGGAAGCTCGAGGTTGAGAGCCTCGGCCGCCCTACGCAACACCACTGCGTACGACGCTCCCTCCTCCGTAGCCACGGTAGGAGGAGACAACATGCCAAGGTCAGGAGAGGTGTCGAGACCACTGGCATCCCCCAGTTCCTCTCGCCAGTCCTGTTCATCTAACTGGTCGGTCAGAGGGTCACCTGACCCCTCCCAGTCCTCCTCCTCATCCTCTGGGTGCCATTCTGGTCGAAAAGGGACCCCAGGAGTGAGCAGGGGCACAAAAACCCCACTGGGCGCCAGATCCGGCATCGGCCGACGCCGGTCCGGCTCCGGGTCCACGTCGGGATGGAGGCCGGGGTCGACGCCGTCCGGGGGCCGACTGGCGTCGAATGCGGTATTGGTGCCAGAGGAAGCGGCGCCGGTGGAGGTGTAATCAGGACAACCGGCACCGATCCGGATCCAGGCCTGGATCCAAGGGGGGCCTGCGGCGCCGGAGCCATTGGCGGAGAAGGCCTAGGCCCCCCAACCGAATCTGCGGGGCCCGAAGGCGCGCCGGCGGGTTCTGTCCACCCAAAGATGGCATGCATCGCCTCGTAAAACGTACAAAGCTGGGCGGGAGTCGCTCCGGGTCCCGGAAGGGAGGGAAACACGGAATCGACTCTTCGGGCTCCGCGCGCGGAGGGGCACCACCCGCATCCATCGTCGGGTCGGCCGACCGACGAGGAGAAGTCGAAGATCGACGATGCTTCTTCAACTTCTTCTTATGCTTCGACTACCCCGACCCAGAGTGCGAAGACTTCGATGACTTGGACGAATGGTGGTGGCTCCGCGACCAGTCCCTCGACCTCCCTCACGACCGGGACCTCGAACGGCGCGGAGCCGACTGCCGGCGCTCAAGCAGCTTTCGGGACCGCTCCCGCAAAGCCTTCGGCGCCATCGACCGGCAATCGGAGCACGACTTGGGGTCATGGTCGCGCTCCAGAGAAAAGAGGCACACGCGGTGCGGATCCGTCACCGACATCAGTCGGTTACAGGAACCGCATGCCTTGAAGCCGGGCATCTCTCGTTCCACCAGGAGTTGAAGACTCGAAAAAGAAGTCGACAAAAGTCGAGAAAAAAGTCAGTCAAAAAGTGACTGGAGGTACCGCTCTTCCCGGATCTGCGCTGGCTGGAGCAGAAAAAGAAAGAACTGACATCACTGCGCGAGGTCGGCGTCTAAGTAGCTGCCGCAACGTCATCCCGGCGACAACGCCAATGACGAACGCGGAGTCGACCGACGCCACCTTCCGACGCGCAGAGGTACTGCTGACGAAAAAACTTTCCGGATCCAGTCTGACACCTGGGGGTAATTCTAAGGTAAGGAATCTATAACTAACGTGTTTCTTTCAGATCGACACTTCTGACATTGCTATTTCTACACTATGGGAGGCATTGAAAGCGGTGGCGAGAGGGGAATTCATAGCAATATCCGCCGCCGATAACAAAGCTCGCAAATAAAAGAGGAGGCAATTAACGGCTCAGGTCAAGGAACTTGAACGTGTACGTAGCCACACAGGGGCTCCCAGAGTTTGGCGCCAACTTCGGACAGCGCGTGCCCAGCTAGCAGGTCTGGACATACAGGGCAGAGTATGCCGCTCTCCGGTTGAAGCATTACTTTTACATTGGGGATAACAAGTCCGGGCGGCTATTACCTAATAAGCTAAGAGCTCAAAGGCAGCAGGCGAAAGTCCAATCTCTTAGGACCCGGGGGGGTGGGTGGGCGAAGAGCTGGCCGATGATAAAAGTATAGCGAAGGAATTCCAGGATTTCTATGCGGAACTATATGCAAAACAAGACCTGGAAGCACAAAACATAGCTTCATACTTAGAGGGGGTGAACACCCCCGACTCACCACAGACCGAGCAACCTCTCTCGATGCTCCCATCAGGATTGCAGAGGTCATCGCGGGGATCTCTCGCCTTAAGCCCTTTAAAGCTCCAGGTCCAGATGGCTACCCGGCAAGTTTCTTTAAAACATTGTCAGATCTTAGCCCCTAATCTGACCAGATTATTTAACTCCTTTGTGGGCCCAGGGCCAATTCCTTCAAACATGTTAGCGACATCTATCGTGGTCATCCCTAAACCAGGCAAGTACAGGCAATCATGCGGTTCTTACCATCCCATATCACTGCTAAATGTAGACATCAAGCTCTTTTCGAGCATTCTCGCAGCACATTTGGGCCCACTGATGCCAGGCATCATAGACCTGTGGGAATCGAAAATAATTGCTGTTAGCATGAGCTAAAGCCATCTTGTTTGTGGCATCCATTTTGTTAGCTATGTAATTCTTCCGTCTTCACTGTTGCTTGCTTTTCTATTCTGCTTGTGTCATCAACTCTAGTTAACTCCTTCTGTACTGTGCTAAAAGCAATATGCTGAGCAAAGGCCTGTAGCTGCTAGAATGCACCTGACTAAAGACATAACTGTCAACTGTGTCTTGCAACTGTAAGCAGTTCTGCTCCCCCTCCCACTTTGCTGACTAAGTAATATCCATCTGCCCATGTTTGTAGGTAGTTATTCTTGTGTATGCTTGTACCTTCTATTTGTAACTACATGCTTACCAGTGCAGAAAAAGCTGTATATAATGCCTGTGTTCTGTGACTTCAATGTGCCACCTCCTGCAACACTTTAGTGTGTTGTTGGACGTGGTTCCACTCATGAGAAGTTAATAAAATTGTTATTTTGAATTCCAGCTTCAGTGTTGATCTCTACTTTGTTGGTTTAAGGACCTGTGGACAGAGAAGGGTGACCCCAGCACCGGTGTGCCCCTAAAAAGGCACATTTCCACAGACCCCGATCAGGCAAGTTTCATCCAGAATGGGCAGAGTAGCGACAATACAAAACGAATATTACATCTCATTGACAAGGCACATCATACGGACATGGAAGCCCTCCTCCTAACGGTGGATGCCGAAAAGGCGTTCCATCGTGTGCACTGGCAGTACATGGAACAGACGCTCACCCATTTTGGTATAGAAGACAGGAGACCGCTATAGTGCCTGGGTGGCGAGCTGTTATAGCGCACCTACGGCTACAGTCAGGGCAAACGGCACAGTGTCACACCCCTTCCCCATAAGCCAAGGTACTAGATAGGGCTGTCCCCTCTCACCTCTTTTATTCACTTTATATGTGGAGCCTCTAGCTCAGCGGATTAGGGATAATCCAGAGATTAGTAGCATCCACTTTGGCGGAGAGAGACATGTGGCCAGCCTGTAAGCAGATGGTATCCTGGCCTCATTAGACAAACCGGACACATCCATACCGGCCTTCCTCAGAGAGCTTACCACTTTTGGTTTGGCCTCAGGGTTTTGAATAAACATCGGTAAATCCCAGGTCCTCGCACTGTCGATCCCACATGAGCGAATAACACTGCTCGAAGAATGATTTCCTATGAAGTGGGCCACGGCATCGCTACCATACCTGGGGATCGACCTCGCCCCCACGATTCCGCAAACACTAACGATAAATTATAACAATCTACTCAGACAAATCAGAGAAGACATAAGCAGTTAGATGCGCCAACAGCTATCACTAATTGGGCGCATCGCCGCCGTTAAAATGTCTATCCTACCAAAGGCCCTATATATATTTCAGACACTACCGATCTCCCCCCCCCCCCCAGAGGGATGCTTCTTACAATGCAGAGAGAACTACATCCGTTCGTGTGGTTGGGGGCCAGGCCACGTATGAGGCAGGAACTGACTATCCAAGTCCAGACCAAGGGGTTCTAGGGATTCCAAACCTACAGCGATACTTCCAAGCAACGCAGATGAACTATCTGCTGGAATCGAGTAGAGAGGAATCCGAAAAATACTGGCTATTCCAGGATAGGTCGATTGCGAAGCTTTCTTTATTGAAGGTTCTGTTTCTTAGGAAACCGGAAAGACCACCAAGTCTTCAACCGTCCCCTATCACGAAGACAGTAATGGCAGTGTGGGACAGCATAGCTACTCGTAGGGGCTTACCTCATTCCCTTCCCCCATGACAACCTTGTTTGAGAATCCGGAGTTCACCCCGGGCCTTGAGGGGACATCATTTGAGGTGTGGCATCAAACCATGCAGCGGCCATATGTTTGATGAAGATGGAATCATTTCCTTCCCACAACTGCGTGTAAATTATAACCTGCCAGAGAGCGAAAGGCTACGCTATCTTCAGGTGTGGCACTGGCTGTTGCATCCCTCTAATCTCCCCGCAGTTGGCAGACAGCTGACCAGATACGAGAAATGGCTGGTTACTAAAACCACAGACAGACGACTGATTTCTGAACACTATGTATTATTGCGCCAACCTGCCTCTTCACAACCCACACCCAGTCAACGGCGGTGGGCAAAGGAATTAGGGAGGGAGTGGTCTGCTAAGGAAAGGGGGAAATTTACTATAGAGGCAGGCATATAACCTGGAATACACTTAGTATAGAGGCGGCCACCAAGATAGCTACTTACTGGTACCTGACTCCAGTACGCCTCAATAAGGGAATCCGGAGCGCAGCCCGAGTTGCTGGCGTGGATGCGGATCGGCAGGCACGCTCATACACCTGCTTTGGGAGTGCCCAAACCTAGCCGCCTATTGGGCCCAGATTTTCGACACACACTTCGACACACAGATATCCCGATTTCCTGAGTACACGGTCCTGGGCTTACCTAACCCCTTAACCTATCCACTTAAATCTCGCAAAGGGGGGGACAGAAGGGATAGGCACTTGGAGCCGAACTCCAGAATATCCTCACGCTTTGGGGAACTTCTACTACACCCACGCACTTAGGCTGGCTTCATTGACTATGGTCCATTTTAGGGATGGAAAGGATGTCTGCCACTCTAACAACTACTAAGTCCACTTTCTGTGACGAGTGGCGTCCGTTTCGCCCCCTCCTGTCCACCAAATTCAGAGAACTAACTTGCCCTAAATACCTCTGCATCCTCCGGCTAACGGAGCTGGAGTAGATCTCATTACAAACAGAAGATAAATAGATGTGTCCGACATCACCACAGCGGACATACACAAGGCTTTGTTTGAAGTACGGGGGGGAGGGAGTTTAGGTCTGTTCTTAGTTTACTTTGTTTTGAATGTGAAAAACCACACGAGCAGCGCTGCGACGCTCCATGTCGAGAAGGGTTGGTGCACTGAGAACTGTGAATAAGTCACATATAAGATGTACCTTTATGCTTTAACATGTGTGAATAAAAGATTTAAACCATAAAAAGGAAAAAACCCTATAAGATCTGCTAGTTTGGCCCCGCCCCTTTCACGTTAGTAGTGTGCAACGGTGTTCCTGACATTTTCCAGGATGATGGACAGTGTGTTCTCTACAATTGCACGTTAAAAAAACCGATCTGAAATCCTTGATGGAGGGGAATGCATTGTTAATTTATTGGCACGCTATCTCTTCTATAGTGACTGCCTAAGACAAGTGGCTTCTTTGTCGTCTCCTGGTCTGAGAGCAGAGCCACGGTTCTACCTTTAATATTTTGAGCAGAACCAAAAAACTTGTGTGGAACATGCTGAACTCAAGTTATCAACTGTCACCTGCACACAGAGTTACTCTTCTATACAAAGTTTTATAACATGTTCAGCACCTATAAACACCTATGATGCATTAGGAGCACATTCGTTTTGTAAACACTTGCACCCATTAGCTGGACACAGGCTGTACAAAATTAGGTAGAAAAGTAATATGGTAGCTACGAATCACTATGTAAACTATAAAACAAACTAACACACTCATCGGATGATGTCATGAGTGATGTCATAAATGATGACATAGAACATGCCATAAGTGATGTTATATGAGGTCATAAGAAGTGCATGGCAGGGGAGCAAATTATAGCTAGCTCAGCTAACTACAACTGGTGAATTTCTGTGTTTTTTTTTTAGTTCAAAACATCAATGCTGTCACTGACATTCACATTGATATAATATTACTTTAACCTTTTGTTTTTTCAGTGAAAACAAAATATATCTATATATTCACTTGAAAAAACATAGGTTAAAGTGATGCTATAGTTAGGTGTAAATGTAAGTTAAAACGTTCTATTATAAACTCAAAAAAACATTGAGATTCACAAGTTATAGTTGTGATGTTCTTCTTGAGTCTAAGATGTTTGTTATAGTTAATATAGAATATTGGGCACGCACTGGCAATTTGTGGAATGTTCAGGTATGGGGAGTTCTGGGTTTCCTGAGAGTGACATTTGGTCTATTAACTGCTGTCCACCTGTGATGTGTTAATAAAGCTTCATGACTTAGCTAATTTGGCTGACTCCTATACATTACTTGAATGTTACACTGGCGATGAGCTGGCTGAAGAATATCATGTGAATCACACCCTAACAGACAGCTGCTGTTTTGCTTGGATGGATGGTATCAGCATCCTGATTGAGCCTATAAAATCGTTGCTTTTTTATATGACCTGGGATGGCTCCTTATGATCAGGACCTGATGGTGTGGAGTAGCAGGGCTGCAGGAGAGCACATGTTGGAGGATTTGTATTTATAATTTTGGGCCTGTCCAGTTTTGGAACTCTGTTGCGCTTCATTGGGTTTATACACTACTAGCTCTATTTGTTACAGAAACAGGGCTGGGAACTGGTGGCTATTTTGAGAATAGTGCGCTCTCCACTTTTTCAGCGCGTGAATGTAACCAAAGTGTCCTCTGGACATTGACACAATAAACTTCAGCTGCCATTTTATTTTTAGTCACGCTTTCCCAATTCATTTACACTTTCGATTGGGTTCTAGAAGCCATTTCATCTTCGGGAAAGATTGTGGTGTTTCTGCTTACACCAACTCAAAAAAGTCTAAACGACTGTGGGGGCCATTTTGGATTGGTAGCTCATACCGACCAGATTAACGCTTCTAGATGCATTGATAGGCTCACTATTATGTAATTGAGTAGCATGCCATTCGATGATGGGCACACCTTGAGATATGACATCCTGTTTCAGAATTATGACAAGAGTAACGTCAAGAAAGTTTAAACTCTGAAAAGTAGTTGGTACTTTATATTTAGTCTGTTTTTCAGATACAGATATAAACACCTTTCTGTTGACTATTTGTTCGGGTTATCTCTATATCTAGCTTCTACTCTTGTTAAGAGAATTAAGAGATCAATTTGTACTGAAATGCAGAAATGACAAAATCAGAGAGGCCCTCTGATTAACAGATAAACCTCATTTGGAAGAAGTTATTATTATAGTTAAGAGAATAGGACACATTGTTAGCTGTGTCAAGGAACTAAGTAACTCACAGAAGATGAACTTGCAACTGAGTGGAATTGAATAAACGGTTTGTTTAATGAAGAGAAAACAGGATGTTGATGTTAAAGTGGGGAAGTTTAACTTTAAAGGAGAATTTTGTTTGTTTTGTTTTTGTTGTGGCAGACAATGTCACAGTGCTAGTGATAATGATTTTCCTGTCCTCTAAGCTATTTGTAATGGCTGTGGGGGAGAAAAGACACTGAGAAATGTTGCAAAAACTAAAATAGGAAGGACAAAGGAAAGGTAGTGCAAGAAGTCACTCAAGAAATTATTTTCCAGGTTAAAGAATCTAATGAACTGTCTAATGTTACGTCCAGTTGTATATGTGGAAGTGGAAGAATGTAAATAATGAGCATCCTTCTGAGCTTTTAAGAATGAATTTAAGAATAATTTCTTCAGAGGTATACCTGAAGTTTGACTCAGGCTCTCATTTGAGCATTATTTCGCAAAAAGGTTTTTAATGAGAACTTTTCCATGAAGGTTGCCTTAAATCAACTGGATATTCAACCTGGATGATATGGTGGTTATCCCATAGAGATGACGGGCTACGTCAACACTAATCTTCAGCTAGGTAAAAATGTAATTTTCTGAAAGGTTTGCGTCTCTGTTGAAGGGGATAAAATGACTGGGTGACCTAATCAGAAGTTAATGGGGATTAAACTAGGCCCCAATTCGATTCCTCGGGTACAAATTTATGAGGTAGTTTCAGGTGATGTTGATTTTATTAAAGAATTGAAGCATCTTTTCAAAAAACAAATTGGCTGTTTGAATGAATATAAACATCATATCAGAGTTAAAAAACAGAGGCCAAGCCCTTTGTTGCAAAAGGTAAACATATTCCTTTGAGTAAGTTGAAAAGTGTACAATTTGAATTACAAAAGTTAATTGAGCTTGGTTGATCAAAGTGACTTAATGGTTGGCTCCTATAGGGGGACAGGCTAGTGGTGAAGTTTGTCTGTGCATTGACTTGAGGGCACTTACTAGAGAAGACATTGTTGACAGATTTCCTCTCCCCAATATTGACGAACTTGTTTCTACTCTTGCAGAAGCCAAGTTTTTTTTTTACAACATTAGACTTGGCTTCTGCTTATCATCAGGCAGAATTAGATGTGGTTTCTCAAGTATTGACAGCTATTATTGCACCCATGCGGGGGTTCAATTTTAAAAGAATGCCTTTTGGTTTCGTTTCAGCAGCCTTGGTTTTTTTAAAGGGCGATGTCTAAGATTCTAAGAGGTTTGCAAGGAGTGCTATGTTATCAAGACGATTTGCTGGTGTTGGGGTGTGACAAGATTGAGCATGATGACAGAGTACATCAAGTTCTGGAAAGGCTGAGGCCAGCTTGACACTCAAAAGAACAAGTGCATAGTTAGTGTAGGTGAAGTGGACAACTTGGGTATTCATATTTCTGGCTGGGGATAAAACCTAAGAAAGTCTTAGTTGAAACTATAAGAAACTTAAAAGAACTAACCAACAAAGAAGATTTATTTTCCTTCCTTGGAATGGTATAGTAATATAGTAAGTTTATTAGAACCCTTTCTGACAAATCCTTAGAGTTAAGAAAGTTGATGTGCAAAAGGACTGAGTTGTTGTGGAGCAATGAATGTGGGCGAGAGTTTAAAACAATCGAAGAGGATCTATGATCTGAGTCAGATCTGCCAGCTTTTGTTTCTTGGCAGGAAACTATTATAGTCACTGATGCCAACATAAATACAGAAGAGAGAAGGTAGGTACCAGCTCATTGCTTGTCTCTCTCAGGGTGTTTGAAGTGTGCTGAATTCAATTACTATGTAATTAAAAGAGATGCACTTGCCATTTTATAGGCCTCTACGAAATTTTTACATTTTGTATGGAGAGATTTTTTTAAGGTACAGACTGGTCATAACCCTCTAAAGGAGGTGTTTATGAAAAAGGGCTTAAACTCAATATCTTCACGCATAACACGTTGGATAATTTCTCTGCAAGAGTTTAACTTTCAGGCTGAATATCTACCAGATATAATGAACCAAACTGCCGACGGTCTCTCGCTTTTAGTTGACACCAATCAGGTTTGTGAGATAACAGACGAGGATGATGAATTTGATGACGCAATAATTTCTATCTGTTACATAACTTTAGGTGCATTTTCAGAAGAGGATTGAAAGTCTGAAATATTAAAAGGATGAAGAGTTATGTAAAGTTGGGGATGCCATTAAGTCAGGGAAAACTAAGTTCTTGAACAAGTCCTGGTTAATGGTTTAAGACATGTTGGTAGTAGATTAGGATTTTTTTTTTTTTTTTAAGAGGCACACAACTGGTTCCTACCTCTAGTTTAAGGAACACTATGATTTCAGTAGCACATGAAGGTCAAATGGTGATTGTTAAAACTTAAGAGAGATTATGCTTGAGTTAGTGGTGGCCTGGAATGGATATAGAGGTGGAGCAGTGTGTCTGAGGGTGCAAAGAATGCAACAACAGTGATGAAGTGTATGTTTCCAGACAGATACCAATGGGGTGTAGAATACTGCCATAGCATCCACAAAATACAATTTCTAGGGATATTGTAGGTTCGTTGAGAGGGGAGCATCATACACCTTATCTCATAAATTTGCTCTACTTTTATTCCACATGGGTTGAGGTCACTTGTATTCCCAATTCTATACTCACTGACAATAGAACCAGATTCTGTTCAAGTAAAAATGATATCATTTTTGTATTACATAAATACTTAAAATCATTCCAATTACTCACCTGTAACATCAATAAAAGTTAAAAAGAAAATAAGGAAAATTCTGCAAATATTACAGACCAAAAGACCGTTAAAAACCAACCTCTCCCCTTACAGATTGTCCTGGCATGGAAAGTGCCCATGTGAAATCAGTCGGCTACACTGTGAACAGGGCATCCCACATTTGTATACAATGGCTCTGTGCAAGCAAAACAACATGCTAGTTACCTCTGTTCGGGGCATCCAAATGGCCTAGTCCCACCAGTTTTCAAATTTTGAAAAGGATTCTGCTACAAAAAAAACGCACTAGACAGGCGGAAAAACTCCGGCCCAGATACACACCTATAAATAACATCAGTAAACATTAAAAAGGCGAGTCTAGTATTGAAAACTAAAGAGCCATTAAAAACCAAGCTCTCTCCTTGCGCATTAACATGACATGGAAAGTACTAGTGCAGGGTCAGTCAGCAAGATTGTAAGCAATTCGTCCCCAACTTTGTAAGCCAACCAAGCTCTCCCCTTGCGGATTAACATGACAGGGAAAGTGCTAGTGCAGAATCAATCAGCAAGATTGAGGACAATTCATCCCCACATATGTTAACAATGACCATGTGCAAAGGTACAGCATAGCGGTTGCCCCTGTTCAAGGCGACCAGTTGGGTTTGGCCCACCGTGACAGAGATGCAAGGAGCACTGTGCAATGTAGACCGAGGTCTATTTGTCCTAGAGCAGATGTACTGTGGGCAATACATCTGTTCAGAAGTGCCTAGCATGTTGGTTACAACTGTTCAATGTGTCAGTTTGGCTGTAGTGCACCATGGGGTTCCTTCGGGTATGCTGTTGCCAGATATGCCCTGCCGCCTAAGAACTCAGATCAAACCATTCTTCCAATGTTCAATTTTCCAACCCACTTGTCGGGGTCTACGGCTGACCAACTTCATTCAGGCAATTTGGATCCGGCTTTGTTTTGTTCAGCACCCTTTGAGTTGCTCTCGTGAATTTACCAAATTTGGCCAACTTCGAGGGGACTGTACGAGTCAAAAGCCAAAAGACTGCTTCTGCGCATGTCCTAAGTCTATGCCTTATGAACATCAGTTTTAACAGCTTCCGTGGATGTTGGAGTAGAGTGGGACTGCAGCATATGAAATGTACCATGGACTCTACTCTATAGTTACACATCCTGCATTTAACAATGTTCAGCAGGGATTTCCAACCCGGATTTAATTCCTTTATGGGAAGTAACACTATTCGAGCCCATAGGATCTCTTTCAAACATTTATTTCCTAGGGCGTTATTCAAATACGGCTGAATGTTATTTGCCTGGTATGACTTGATTAGGCCCAACCGCCCTCCATTGGCCTTGTATCTAGCCATGTCTTCTTCTCTTGATAACTGAAGGATTTGCTTGTTGTATGCCTTTTTTATTGCTACATAGTTTAATTCCTCTAGAGACAGCTTGCTATATATAGATCCAGTTTTGCCACGGCGTCAAGAAAGTCCTTTTGCAAGGGGTTTAGTCCCCCTCAAATATTGTTTTGAGTTCCTCCTTTAGATCTCAGGGCTTTCAGTATCTTAATCCAGTATTTCACCTGGGTACTACTTATGCATTCATATTTTTGTTGCACCAGACCGAACTCAAGCCGAATCAGGCCATTACGTGTGAATTTAGGGAGTCCAAAAAGTTTTTTATAACACTGACACTGCGCTTTTTCCATCTTCCCTGAGAATGCTTGCAGTGCATTCCCAGCAACTGCTAACAGTTTTGATTTTGTAACTTTCCTTATTGGTGCCGTGGTAGGGCTATGTAATTTGCCATGTAATTTTCACATTGTGCAGATGGTAGCTTGCATTTTAGCCTTTGTCTTTAACTGGTGCATAGTTGCTTTTCCTGTGTCACTTAGCCATGCCCCCAGATAATTATATGATCATACAGTGGCTATGGTCTCCCACCTCAAAAACGCTTTTATCACGTAATGACCAAAAACTACCACTTTGGTTTTGCTGGCGTTCGCCACAAGCTCGTTCGTGTCATTGTAGTCGTTAAGGGCATCTAAACCTCTTTGCAGGCCGACTCTGGTGTGATCAAGAATCTACAGGTCATCAGCATACTGCAGCACGTGCACTCGATGGAGTCTAATTTTTGGTGTAAGCAGCGATACGCCTTTTAGGACCTTCCCTAGGTCCGTCGTGTATAGGCTGAAGAGTGTTGGGGGTAATACACAGGCCTGTTTTAGGACACGGTCAGTGAAATGCTTAAGCAAAATCGTGTCCCCTGCCAGTTTAATTCTCACCGAGGGGTTACTGTACAAGGGGATAACTACCTTCAGGAGGTTGTCTGGGATCTTTCAACTTTACAGTTTGTTCCATATATTGCTCTGAGGGACGCCATCAAAAGCTGCCTAGTAATCCACAAAAAAGGCAAAAATTGGCAGATTGTTTTTAGAGTTTGCCTGCTGTGCTAGATAAGATAATGCCACTATATTATCTATAGTCGAGCAGCCTTTTCGGAATCCGGTTTGGCAGAAAGGTAAAATTCCATTGTCCTCGATCCACTCCTGCAACAGAGTGCTGGCGTACGCTTTGCCTATGATATCTAGTAATGCAATGAGCCTGTAATTCCTTGGCTCTGTTTTTTCACCTTCCTTAAAAATTGGTTGCAACAACGAGCTTCGCCAGGAGTCTGGGACGTCCCTTGAGATCCTACATTCTATATACAATGTGGATAAGATCTCCGCCCAAAATGTAGGATCCTCTTTGAACAAGCCACTGGGTAGGCCATTGGGCCCGGGGGCTTCATCCCTTCTTATCTTTTTTATGACCATAATGATCTCCTTGGGTTCCTGCGCTGTATCACATTTGTACGTCGGGCCTCTTCTTCAAGTGTTGCACCTTCTGGCCCTGAGATCTTCCCGCTTCCTTGCAGCCCTGGTTTAGTTGTATAGATTTCCGCAACATGGGCTAACCAGACTTCCGCCATGACTGAGTTTCGCCGATCCATTTTTTTGTTCTCCAGCTTGGCTACGTACTCCCAGAATTGCTTCTGTTTGTTGTTTTTACACAGGTCAAATACTCTAATCCATTCCATCTCAATCTTCATTTTTTTTTGTTTCTATACAAGGCATTTATGGTCCCGGTTGGCTTGTTTGTAAGTGCTCTCTGCCTCCGTGGTCCCAGTTTTTAGATAGACCCTTTTGGCATGTCAGAGTACGGGTGCTATCCCTCGAGCGTCTGTTGTATTTCAATTTTGACCAGATTCCTGTGCATCTTATTTGTTGCCTTCCTGGCTCCTCTTAGAGAATGGATGGCGTTTGTGGCGCTCTTCTTCTTGCACATCCTAGTTCCAACTTCCAAGTCTCTCATTTTGCTATGTTGGCTGGATTCCATTTAATCCTCCTCATCAGTTTGAGCCTCTTGTATGGCTTATAGCCTCCAGTTGTTCTCGATATTCACTCTGGACGTTAAATTCTACTATAAGCATACCGTGATCACTTGCATCGTATCGGTGCATCCCAAAATCTGTAATCCAACGCCTCAAGTTTTTCCTCACAAAGGTATAGTCGATTGTTGTACAATTGTTTAAGGTGAGACAACTTGATTCCTTAAAGCCAAATTCTGTGGCACAGGCTTCTGCCGAGACAAGTTCGTAGGCACAGAGAAAGCTATTGAATGCTCATTCTGCAGGTGTGCTACTCCCATTTTTGACTGCCTTAGGACTCAAATGGTGAATGAAGGTTGAAGTCCCCTGTAATGATTATGTCCATACCTGCGTGTTCACACAGCACATCTTCTAATGCAGCGATGGCCTGTTTTGTAGTTTCCAGCTTTGAGATACTGTTGCTATTGAGATATACATTGATGATTAGAAGTTCCTTTCTGGTTTTGCCATCAAATAGTCCTACTATGATACACTGGAGCATGTCTAGCAATTTTGTGACCCCTTTGATGGAGACTTCTAGTGCATGTTTCATATATATTGCGTGACCACTAGAGGGCCTACTGTGGGAGTGTACTTTCCTAGCTGGTATATGTAGGCCGTCAAATCTTTCTACGTGTACATCCATAGTTGCTCATGTTTCTTGTATGCAGAGAATATCGCCCTTCTGCAACTTTTCCATTGCCGAGTCACTATTTTGTACACTTGCAATGCCTGCAACGTTCCATGTTATGAGCTTGAAGCTGGACTTTTTTGCTCTTATAGAAGGAGGCTTCACCAGTGGTTCCTTGTGTGGTTGCCGGTCTCACCTTTTTTTGTACCTGTAAGCTAGGAGTAGTTAGGTCAGCCTAGCACGGTAGAGGCCTTGCAATTCTGGATCTTGTGCCGCTTTTCATCTACAGAGTTGCCTTTATTTCTTCTCTTACTTCGGCTCTCATTTTCACTATATTCTATAGTGAGATTGTGTAAGCTGGAAGTTGTTTCTAGACGAGAAGTCCCCCGTAAAAGGCCTTGTTCAGTTGTGCCGCACCTTTGGTGTCTGGTGCAGCCACCGTCTTGTCTATTAAGCATGTGTGGGTATTTTTCGTCACCGAGTTCCTGGAGCAGTATGCCCCATTTCTCAAATTTCTTCTTTTTTTGCAAAACCAAGTGAGCAAAGGCTATTGTTTTCCATATTGCTATGGTATTTTCCGAAGTGTTCCGCTGGTTGCCCTTCTCAAAATGAATGCTGAGGAGACCTTTGCTTGCTATTTGCGCTAAAGACGGGATGTGTTGGAATAGCTTCAAGATATCTGCCCTATTTAGGGTGTCATGCCTTCCTCGTCACGTGAACTGGGGGCAAAACATCACTTTCTGCATAGCGCCTGCGTGAACCCAGGGGGCCATCTCTTAGTTTGTTGGAAGTTCTTGGGCTGTGCTTTCCGTCTGGGTATCAATCAATCAGACACTTTGCTGTCCACTGTGTGGCGGGTCACGGTGTATTACTACTGGGCTGGAGGTCTTTCTTTTTGGTTAACATAGATCTTCCTGCATAGTCTGGCAGGCTGCATCTATGCCCACTCTTCTTACTTGTCTTGGGCCCACTCCAACAGCTGCTTGAGATTGCCTAGGGTCCTTTCGTGCTGGTGTTTGGCTTGAGACTTGCCCCTCACCCACTCCCTCGATGGCCAAAGGGTTCAGGATCTCTTGAGGCCCACGGGGTTGTCTTTCTTTTGTCAAATATCGGAAAGAGTTTTGTAGTGGATGGTTCTTCTATCTTTGCTGTTTTTTCTTCAACCATGGGGCACTGCCCCCAGCTCCTTTGTGCAAGCGTCTGCCTTAGCATTTTTCACCTTTTCTTTAACCTTTTTCATATCTTGTCAGTGGTTTGTTATCCTTGCTTATGGTGCTTGTGATATTTGTAAGGCTAATATTATTGCCCTCTGAATTCAAGCCAGTCGACATTGAATTGTTATTGCTGCTGCTGGCTCTGTTTGCCAAGGATGCCTGCCCATTTGAGTCGCTGTGGAGAGACATCTGATGTTTGGGCCTCAGCCGGGGACCACTCCTCTCTCAGGCTCCTTATTATTTGCGATTGTTGCCTTTGTTTCTATGCTTGTTTTGGCACTGTTGGTTAACTTAAGATTTTTCAGGTACTTGATCATAGATGTAAGAACTTCTAGCGACGTTGATAGTTTCTCCACTATGACTCTGCAGTGGCAGTCTTTTGGAATGACTTTTTTCCCAAGTCCTCTAGCTTGGCAACTATATTTGCGATGGCCAGTGCTATAGTTTGCGGAGTTCCCATTTGAATTTCCAGCTTATGTGACTGTCATGTGAGGGCATTAGTGGCTGCTACAAGTGTGGCGTTAATTGACGACAGCGGAATATCTTGGTTTTTGTGAGGGTCTTGGCTTGTTTCGTGCCCAACCACCTGGATATTGTCAAGTGACGTGTTGGTTATGTGTGTCATACTAATCAGTCTTGCCCCTTGCTCCTGCACCTCCTCATCCAACCACGGCATAGGTCTGTTTCCACTCTGCTCAACCCAGCCCTTTGATGTCAGTGGGCTGGTTGGGATAGTTTTGGTCAGGTCCATTAGATCGCTTTCTGCATCCCTGTTGTGTACTTTTGACATGGGTTCCCCGTGCCGTGTCTGTTGTGGGGACCAGAGGCCTGACATACTTGAAGACGACTCACTGGGTTCATCACCCGCTAGACAGGGCGTTACTATGAACCTGAGGAAAGTTCGATCACACTGGCATCATTCACACCCGCCTGTGGGCGAGTGGCATAGGTACCACCGCTGTTTTTAATCGCTTTCCTTGGTAACTGTTTGATACGTTGGAGCTTCTTCGTTGCTTTACGGGGCATCTAGATCCCTTTCATTAATGACGCTTGGCCCCCTCTTTATTTGAGGGGGGCTCTTGACCGCCTATATTTGGTGTGCTGTCGTTGTCATTATCCAATAGCATAACCGCACTGGAGTCAGATGTTGCACTCCCTGTGATTCCAGCAGGGACTCTCCAGGGTTTTAGGCCCCTTTGCAGCATCCTGTGTGCTCCTCTGGTCGCAAACTCTAATCTGCTGCTTTCTACGTCCCCCTTTTACCATGGCTGCTGCTCTTCTCTGCAAGAAGACTCTATGTGCAACTTTCCAGCCTGCAGTGAAACATATGGCTCTAACTTGCTGACGATCACCCACCCCGGGCCATTCTTGATGGCCTTAGTACTCTTTTCGGGACGTTTTCAAGGCGGTCGTCAGGATGACTCATTGGGCTCAAGGTAATTTACTATTTTCTTCCTGCACAACTCGTGGCGTGACTCAGGTAGCAGCACTTACTAGGACTAAAACAGGACTTAAAACTGGACTGTCATCCCCCCCTTGTCAGGCCACTGAAGTTTTTGTGGGGGCTTTGAGCTTGAGGAAACTCGGGAGGCGGGGGCACACCTTGGCCACAAGCCGCACCCACACCTAGGTGGGCCGCCTCTGCGGTCAAGGGGCTCTGCCTGGTGCAGGGGCTCTAAACACTTCTGTCCTCTCCGGGAGTCTTACTGCGCTCCCATGTTGCTGCCTATGCTGCTGCCTCACCTCTTTGCCCCTTTGGTGGCACGTTCCCCCTTACGAACCCCAGGGGCCACACCTGATCACACTTGCATGCAGTCCGTGCAATTCTGTGCAAGTGAATTTGACTTGTTTTTAAAAAGTTGTGGTTTTACACATAAAAGATCTTCTCTTTATCACCTGGAAACTAATAATGCAGTGGAAAGATTGAACAAGACCCTTAAAGAAGGGAAACCATTGGCTAGAGGTAAAGGCCTGCATTGGAAAAAATATTTACGGGAGGATTACAGCCTATCAGATCTCTCCTCACACCTCCACTGGGAAATCCCTTTTGCAGCTTTTCTAGGGTCACGCTCCCAGCCCCTTACTTGTCCAAGTTGGACAAAGTGGGGTGGGTAAATGTTTATATTTAATGGTCTCAATAACTGGTAATCTAAAGAACTGGCTGGACAAGAGCAATAGAAATGGTTGTGCACCATAGCCCAGGTTTACACAAGAGTATAAAGTTACTAACCTCTTAAAAAATGCTATAAAACCAGATGATGAAAGGATCTGGAATCTGAATCAGGTAGTAAAATTAAAAGCTAAAACTAACAAGTGTCAGGAGGGTAATAATGTATATGTGAGTTCTCAGGAATATCTGATCTCAAATCCTTCACTTTACTTCAGAAATAAAAGCATCATTGTTGATGTTGGTCAAAGGAAGAGTATTAACTCACACAAACGTCCTGGCTATTTCAGTGATTATGTGATTGAATAACGCTGAGGTGACATCTGTGTTTTAATGGGCACTTATTCAAGAGATGATGTGAGTTTTCACTTTGCCTCTTTCAGTTTTTAGTTCTTTTCTTGCTGGTTTCAACTTTTGTTAAATTAATTATTATTCACATCATTGTTTATATAAAGGGTGTGAAAAGTGTTATGTTCCTCTTGGGTCTAAAAGGTTACAGATAATATGGAATATTGGGCATGCGCTGGCCATTTGTGGAAAGATCATGTGTGAGGAAAGTAGGATCTAATTTCATGGTTACCCCCACTTTTTGTTGGTGTTATTCTGTTTTATGACTAGTGTGACTGGGATCCTGCTAATCAGGACCCATGTCAATGTGCTTTCTCCCTAAATTGGACTGTGGTAAGTACTTTGGTACCTTCCCAATTGGCTACTGGGGTTGCCTTCTAAGTCCCTAGTATATGGTACTAAGGTACCCAGGGCATAGGTACACCAGGGTCTCCCATGGGCTACAGCATGTATTGTGTCACCCATATGAGACCACTCAAATTGTGATTACAGACCTGCCATTGCAGCCTGTGTAAGTTGGTGTTAGCACCACTTACGACAGATATACGTTTTCTTATATCTGAGGTCACTGCACTTAAAACCTATAAGTCACCACTAAGGTAGGTCTTTCAATCCTGAAGGCAGGTTGCTAGGTTTGAGTGTGAAGGTGTCCTGCACGAGCAGGACACCCACTACAAACCCCGGAGTCGATTCTCCAGGCTTTTTAAGTGTGGGCAGCCATTTTGATATATTTAGTGGCCATGCGTCATTATGCAATGGCCAACTATATATTGGCTGTGCCGAACCTGGGCATGTTTGGTATCAAACATGTTGGAATCATACCCCCAACACCGTTACCGGTGTTGGAGGTATGATTCCATGCACCAGGGCGCTCCTACAGGAAGCCCCTAGTGCTCCCAGTAACAGCCTTCCAGGGTCTGCCAGCAAGCTAGTGATGCTGCCGACCCCAGACACGATTCTGCCCTCCTGCTACTGAGCTGAGCTCGAGCAGGGGAAGGTAGAATAATAGGTTTCCTGTCACAGGGAGGAGTGACCACCTCCCAGACAGGACTTTGTGTATTGGGCTGGGGTGGGGGGGCTTGCCAGCACCATTAGATTGCTCTGAAGGGCACATTTGGTGCCCTCCTTGCAAACTCCAGTTTGAGCCAGTTCAGGGAGCCCTTGGCTCCTGCTCTGGTGTGAAACTGGACAAAGGACATGGGAGTATCCTCCCATCTGTCCAACCCCTCCTCTGGGAGGAACCCTTGAATCGTCCCAACCCTTTCCCTAGGATACTTAAGGGTTTACCTACGGGTGGCTCTTCAATTTCATCGTGGGACAAGACTCAAATCCGAAACCACTTCAACTTTGACCATCTGGGCACCTTGGACTTCGCTGGATTTTGCCTGGAACCGAGACTGCATCGAGGAAGACTCCTGCTGCCCCTGATCTTGCTGTTCTGCAAGCCTTGTTCGTTGTCTGTGCCTGTGCTTCATCCAGGTTCCTCTCCAGGCCTGTGGGCATCAAATACATACGAAGGGATCAGCCTCTGAGTGAAGGAGTCACTCCCCTGCATCTGCAGGCACCTCAACGAAGCTGACCGGCTGCTGCTCCTGACGTCCGACGGACTCTGAATGGCTCAACAACACAGGTGCTGGTTCTGCAACTCCCTTGAGGCCTGGCCTGTCCTCTCAGCAAGTTTGAGGCTAGTATTCCTCGTCGGAACTGCTGGAACAGAATCCCTGCGCACTGTGTCGACTTGCCGTTGCCAAGGCTTGTGGACTCTGTACTCCAGAGATCTTCGGGCTACAAGAAGCTCCAGCCTCCAGCATCTCTTCCTGCCAAGATCTTCGTCCTCACCGCGTCCTCTGCACCGTGGGCCTGCATCTTTGGTGAACTGCTTGAGGTCCTCTTGTGACTCCTGTACCTTCGGCCTGTAGGTCCTCTTGAGGGTCTTCTTTGGCTTCAGTGGACTCCCCTGCTTGCTCGGGACCTGCTTTGACTCTACTGCAATTGGTGAGTCCCTTGGATCTTGCTGGTCCCAACGTTGCACCTTCTTCGTTTACTACCTCTGTTGCTGCTGCCAAGGTTTGTTTGTGCTCCCGCCGGACAATGTCCCCCTGGTTCTTGACTACCGACATGGGACAGCTTGTGAACCTGGTCTTCCACAGCGTCACCTGGTCCTCACAGCTGCAGCGACAAGGTCACCGTCATCACTCCTGCATCTTCGGTCATTGTTCTTCCGTGCCTCCTGGTCACCTCAGAGTGGCATAGACTCTGTCCCCTCTGCTTGCAGGTACTCCTCTTCAAGAATCCATCCTCGGATTCCACTGGACTCTTTCACCTCCTTCGCCAGCGGCATCTTTTCTGAAGTCCTTCATTGTGGTCTACTGCGGTTTCCTAAGTCTCTTTGCACCTATGCACTAGACTTCCCTGGTGTAGGTATCCTGGTTCCTGGGGTATCCATGGGTGGGGTGACTCTCCAACCCTCTGTCTTCCACGTTGTTTCTTCGGGGTCCACTGGGAAGGGTCTTCCTTCTTGAAAACTGCAACAGCGACTTTCCCCCCTCTGTGGGGTTCTGGGGTACTTACCTTGGGTGGTTCCTTGTGTCCCCAGCTCTTCTGAGTCTTCTGGTTCGCATTCCACTTCTTTAGTATATGGTTTGATCTCCCCCTGGAGACCACTGTGTATTTGTGCTTACTTACCTGTTTACATTTGAAATATTGTGTGTATTGTTTGGATAGCTCCGGGTAGAAGATATACCAATGTGTTAGTGATTCTGTATAATAAATATACCTATTTTTATCATTACACTGTTTTTCTTTTTCGTTTAACCTACACTATAAGATTAGTTCTGGTAAAACAAGTTGCTTAACACTCCTCTGGACTAAACCTGAAGGCTCTACTCCACAGCTACCACTTAAAGATCTTTCTATGGTTATCTAAGACCACTAAAATCACCATAAGGGTTGCCTGGATTAGTGCAAGGTGCTTCACTTAAATAAGTGTGCACCATATACTAAGCCAGCCTCCTACATTGGTGTAGCGGTTGGGATTTAAGCCTGAACTGTTTTACCAGCTAATCTAGGTGTGGATTAAATTAAAAACCATCACTAGCATTAGGCACATATAAAAAAAATATTTTTAACAGTAAGTTCTACTGAACTTTTAAATTGGTTGTTAAGGGCCTAGCACTACCCTTTCTCCAATCTTTGGAAGTTTAGTTTTCACTAGGGTAGGTAGGTGCAACACCACACTACACCTAGTCACTATGTCTTTAGTTATGGAACCCAGTGGGTCCGAACCCTCTTAATACAGTGGTCTTAAGTTCCAGGAACTAAGGACCCTGTGTACCTCTAGAAGACTCAAGACAGGTAACAACCCTAACTCTAAGCAACTCTTAGAGCTGCTTCTGCAGGATGAACTCCAGAATGCTTATAGGTCAGAAGGGCAGGACTAAGTGGTGGGGATGCTCCAGAAGATGGGTCAGGAGGGGTTGCCCTTAGTGACCTTAATTCTGAGCATGACCAGGAGGAGTCTGATGACTCCACATTGGTGAACTCTGATACCCCAGGGAATAGTATGGATAGTACAGAGGGTGTCCCTAGAGGTAGGTCTCTCTTTATTCCTCCTGGGATGGTGCAGAGAATGCAGCGGAGGTCTAGATCCTCCTCTGCCAATTCCAATACCTCTAACAATTCCATAGGGACCTCCATCTCTAGCAAGAGGGAGGACTCCATAGAGAGGGAGTTCCACCTACTCAAACTTGGGAGAGCAAAGCTCAAGCTCAAGCAAGAGCAGTTGGCCCTTGAAAAGGAGACCCTGGAAGTCCAGAGGGCTAGAAAGAATTTGGGACTAGAGTTCCATGGTGGCACCACTAGTGTACCTAGAGTCAGGGAACTTTCCTTTGATGCTAGGAACCTGAGTAGGATAGTCCCTCCTTACCAGGAGGGGATTGATATCCATAAATGGATCACTGCTTTGGATAGGGCCTGTAAAGTTCCGAAGGCAGTGGGCAGCTATCCAGTGGCTCTCCTTTGCTAACAAAGGTTGAGACAAGCTCCTCACTGTTAGAGGAGAGGATGCAGATTATTACTCACCTGCCTCTGTGGATGGGTCCCAATCCTCCACTTCATCCGGAAAGAAACCTTGGAGTTACCTGTGTAAGGAGAAAGGCCATAGGCAAAGGGATGCTAATTGTCCTAAGGCCAGCACCAATAAAGCTACTACCACTGCCCCTAAGGCAACTAGCCACCCTAGCACCAGTACAAGTGGTAGTACAGCCCCCAAGGGATTAGTAGGGTTAACCTTGGGTTCTGAAGTGGGTTCAGGTCTAGTCATAACACCCACTCAGGCTGTCCTTGTCTGTGACAGTGGCATGGATCTTGCAACTTTACTTGTAAGTCCCACTAACTGGGGCAAGTACAGACAGAAGCCTTTGATCAATGGTCAAGAAGTTATGGCTTACAGGGACACAGGGGCCAGTGTCACAATGGTGAGAGAGAAACTTGTGTCACCTGAACAAATCATACTTGGTCAACTTTACCAAGTGACCAACGCCAGCAACGTCAGGACTGATCACTCCTTGGCAGTTGTGAATCTCAGCTGGGGAGGGGTAACTGGCCCTAAAAGAGTTATAGTTTCCCCAGACCTACCTGAAGATTGTCTGTTAGGCAATGATTTAGTAACTTCAGCCAGGTCTGAAGTAGAGTTCAGGACACATGCAGTGATGATGGGAATCTCTGCCAGTGCATTTGTTGTCACCAGGGTTCAGCTAGGCACTGAAGGAGCACTGGATTCTGGAAAAATGGACCAGCTGGCTCCTAAGAGAAGGAGCAGGAAGGGTAAGGACTTACTCTCCTCCCAAACTCCCAGTGAGAGTCAGTCTCCTGAGGGAGACGACCTCAGCCCTTGTGCAGGTACTGTCCCAGAGGAACTTAGGCCTAACCAGGCAGAGTTCTTGAGGGCAGGGGGCCCTTCCAGGGCAGACTTGAGTTTGGAGCAGAAATCTTGCCCCTCCCCTCTCTTGAACAACTCTGACAGCAAGCTGCTGCTGAGGAGGCAGGAAGTGTCAGTGGGTCCCATAGGATCTATTGGGAAGATGGGCTCCTGTTCTCAGAGTGTAGAGACCTCAAGCCTGATGCCACCAGGCGGTTGGTAATACATCAGAAGCTAAGGGCTTTCTTCTATCCCTAGCACATGACATTCCCCTTGCAGGGCATTTTGGGCAAAGTAAGGAGTTTTGCCGCTCCTGTGTCACCTACCAAGCCAGTCGCAAGTCAGGTGGCACTACAAAGGCCCCTTAATTCCACTCCCAGTGGTTAGGGTTCCCTCTGCGAGGGTAGGGAGGGAAACTGTTGGTCCCCTAAACCCTACAACAGCATCTGGACACAGTTACATCCTAGTGGTGGTGGACCATGCCACTAAGCATCCAGAGGCTATTCCCCTTAAGACCACTACAGCTCCTCTAGTGGCTAGGGCCCTTCTGGGAGTCTTTTCCAGAGTGGGGTTTCCTAAGGAGGTTTTAACAGACAGAGGTACAAACTTCATGTCTAGTTACATCACTGCAATGTGGAAAGAGTGTGGAGTAAACTACAAGTTTACCACACCCTACCATCCACAGTGCAATGGGCTTGTTCAAAGGTTCAACAAGACCCTCAAGGAAATGATCATGGGACTCCCAGAAAAGCTCAGGCGAAAATTGGATGTCTTACTACTCTGCCTTCTTTTTGCCTACAAAGACGTTCCTCAGAAGGGAGTGGGCTACTGCCCATTTGAACGTCTGTTTGGGCATCTAGTTAGGGGTCCACTGTGTCTGGTTAAGGAGGGCTGGAAGCAGCCTTTCAAACCTCCTAAACACGATATTGTGGACTATGTCCTTGGCCTGCGTTTATGTATGGCTGAGTACATGAAGAAGGCCAGCAAAAACCTTGAGGCCAGCCAGGAGCTTCAAAAAGCTTGGCATGACCAAAAGGCTGCACTGACGGTTTACCACCCAGGACAGAAAGTGTGGGTGTTGGAATCTGTGGCCTCAGCAGCTCTCCAGGACATATGGAGTGGCCCCCACACCATCCTTGAGAAAAAAGGTGAGGTCACCTATTTGGTTAACCTAGGCACTCCTAGAAGTCCCCACAGGGTACTTCATGTAAACCGCCTAAAATCTTTTGTTGACAGGGCTGACATGAGCTTGCTCATGGCCACTGATGAGGGACAGGAGAAAGAGTGACCCCTGGCGAACCTGCTCTCACCCTACATACCTACTCGTCAGCTACGATCCATGGGCCAGCATCTGGCGGTTGTCCCTCGGGTGAGGAGGGAGCGTGCAGGAGGACGCTCTTTCCGCGTCCTAGCGGCAAAACTCTGGAACATCCTCCCGTTGCACATCCGCAGCATTACCAACTACATGGTATTTTGCAAAGCCATTAAAACTCATCTTTTTCCTATACTATAGGTTCTGTTCCTCTCTATATCACCCTCACTACTGCTATAGTTAGCGCTGGGTCGCCCCTTTGCTGGGGCAGCTGTGCGCTCTATAAAACCTGTAACATAACATAACCCTCTCCCTGATCTCCTCTCTCACGACCCTGGTGATGGGTCAGTTGATGGAGTAACCTTGGCAGGCAGACTCACTGATCAGCAGCAAGCTGATTGCAGGAACGTCCTCAATCAGTTCAACCATTTGTTTTCTCTGACTCCTAGTCAAACCACCTGGTTTACCAATGAAGTGGACACAGGTGACAGTCTGCCTGTGAAGAATAAAAATTACAGACAGCCTGACCATGTCAGAGACTGCATCAGGACTGAGGTCCAAAGGATGCTGGAGTTGGGGGTTATTGAGCCTTCAGATAGCCCTTGGGCTAGTCCAGCAGTGTTTGTGCCAAAACCTCACACCCAAGATGGTAAGAGAGAGATGAGGTTCTGTGTGGACCACAGAGGCCTCAATGCAGTCACTAGGACTGATGCCCATCCAATTCCCAGGGCAGATGAGCAAATTGATACTCTGGCCTCAGTCAAGTATCTTAGTACATTTGTCCTGACTGCTGGCTACTGGCAAATCAGACTCTCTGAGGATGCCAAGCCAAAGACAGCATTTTCAACCCCTAGTGGGCATTATCAATTTATTGTAATGCCTTTTGACTTGATGAATGCACCTGCCACTTTTCATAAGTTGGTGAATACATTTCTCACAGGTCTGGAAGCCTATAGTGCAGCATATCGAGATGATATTGCTGTCTTTAGTTCCACCTGGGAGGATCACCTGGTCCACCTCAGAAAAGTCCTGGAGGCTCTGCAAAAGGCAGGCCTCACTATCAAGGCCACAAAGTGCCAGATAGGGCAGAGCAAGGTTGTATACTTGAGTCACCTGGTAGGTGGAGGCCAAGTTTAATCATTGGGGAGCAAAATCCAGACCATAATGGACTGGGTTGCTCCCACTACCCAGACTCAGGTCAGAGCTTTCTTGGGTCTGACTGGGTACTACAGGAGGTTTGTTAAGAGATATGGTCCATTGCGACTCCCCTTAATGATCTCACTTCCAAGAGAATGCCTAAGAAAGTTCAGGGGAGAGTTGGCTGTCTAAAGGCATTTGATGACCTGAAGCAGGCCATATGCTCTTCTCCCATTCTGCAAAGTCCTGATTACTCCAAAACTGTCATTGTCCAGACAGATGCTTCTGAGATAGGGGTAGGAGCTGTCTTGTCACAACTTAATGCAGAGGGCCAGGAACAACCAGTAGCTTTTATAAGTAGAAGGTTAACACCCAGGGAGAAATGTTGGTCAGCTATTGAGAGGGAGGCCTTTGCTGTTGTCTGGGCCTTGAAGATGTTGAGGCCAGACCTGTTTGGTATTCACTTCATTGTTCAGACAGACCATAAGCCTCTCTTACAGCTTAAACAGATGAAGGGTGAAAATTCCAAACTTTTGAGGTAGTCCATTTCCCTACAGGGGATGGACTTTTCTGTGGAACACAAACCTGGGAGTAACCATGCCAACGCAGATGGACTCTTCAGATATTCCCACTTAGAAAATGAAGACTCAACGGTGCAAGGTTAGCCTGATCTCCTTTAGTTTGGAGGGGGGAGTTGTGTAGGAAAGTAAGATCTGCTTTCATGGTTACCCCCACTTTTTGCTAGTGTTACTCTGTTTTATGACTAATCTGGCTGGGATCCTGCTAATCAGGACCCAGTGCTGGCTTAGTATATGGTGCACACTTATTTAAGTAGAGCACCTTGCACTAATCCAGATAAACCTTATGGTGATTTTAGTGGTCTTAGACAACCATAGAAAGCTCTCTAAGTGGTAGCTGTGGAGAGCAGCCTTCAGGCTTAGTCCAGAAGGAATGTTAAGCAGTTTGATTTACCAGAACTAATCATATAGTGTAGGTTAAATGAAAAAGAACCACACAGTGTAGTTATAAAAATAGGTATATTTATTATACACACTCACTAACACACTGGCATATCTCCAACCTGGAGATATCAACACAATACACACAATATTTCAAATGTAAACAGCTAAGTAAGCACAAATACACAGTGGTGTCCAAGGGGAGACCAAACCATAGACAAAAGAAGTGGAATGCGAACTGCGACCGAAGTCAGGTCTTGGACTAGAAGACTCAGAAGAGCTGGGAACCACCCAAGGTAAGTATCCCGGAACCCCACGGAGTCTGTGTGCAGTGTGGAAACACAGCCGCATGCTCAATGCAAGTCAACGGGAAAGTCGCTGCTGCAGTTTTCAAGAAGAAGGGTCCTTCCCCGTGGACCTCAAAGAAACCCTGTGGAAGACAGAAGGTTGGAGAGCCACCTCACCTGTAACAACCCCAGGAACCAAGATACCTACACCAGGGAAGCCGGGTGCATAGGTGCGAAGTGACGTCGGAAACTGCCGTAGACCACAATGGAGGACTTCAGAAAAGATGCTGCTGGCGAAGAAGGTGAAAGAGTCCTGTGGAATCCAAGGATGGATTCTTGAAGAGGAGTACCTACAAGCAGAGGGTACAGAGTCTATGCTACTCAGAGGTGACCAAGAGGCACGGAAGAACAATGACCACCGATGACGGAAGATGCAGGAGTGATGATGGTGACCTTGACGCTGTGGAAGACCAGGAGCCATTCACGAGCTGTCCCATGTCGGAAATCAAGAGCCAGGGGGTTGTTGTCTGGCGGGAGCACCAACAAACTTTGTCAGCAGCAACAGACATGGTAAACGAAGAAGGTGCAAAGTTGGGACCAGCAAGGTCCAAGGGACTCACCAATTGCAGGAGAGTCAGAGCAGTCCCCTAGCAAGCAGGGGAGCCCACTGAAGCCAAAGAAGACCCTCAAAAGGACCCACAGGCCAAAGGCAAAGGAGTCTAAAGAGGATCTCGAGCAGCTCACCATAGATGCAGGCCCATGGTGCAGAGGATGCAGTGAGGACGGAGATCTTGGCAGGAAGAGATGCTGGGGGCTGGAGCTTCTTGTAGCCCGAAGATCTCTGGAGTACAGAGTCAACAATCCTTGGCAACGGCAAGTCGACGCAGTGCGCAGGAATTCTGTTCCAGCAGTTCCGACAAGTGATACAGGCCCCAAACTTGCCGAGAGGACAAGTCAGGCCTTCGTGGGAGTTGAAGAACCACCACCTGTGTTGCTGAGCCTTTCAGAGTCTGTAGGACGTCAGGAGCTGCAGACCTGTCAGTTTCGTTGCAGTGTCTGCAGATGCAGGGGAGTGACTCCTTCACTCCAAGGGAGATCCCTTTGGGTGTCTTTGATGCCCATAGGCCTGGAGAGGAACCTGGATGAAGCACAGGCACAGACGACGAAGAAGACTTGCAGAACAGCGAGACCAGGAGCAGCAGGAGTCTTCCTGGATGCAGTCTCGGTTCAAGGCGAAGTCCAGCGAAGTCCAAGGTGCCCAGACAGTCGAAGTTGAAGCGGTTTTGGGTTTGAATCTTGTCCCACGAGGAATATGAAGAGCCACCCACAGGTAAGCCCTTAAGTACCCTAGGGAAAAAGTTGGGATGATTCAAGGGTCCCCCACAGAGGAGGGGTTGGACAGTTTTGAGCCAGAGTAGGAGCCAAGGGCTCCCTGAACTGGCTAAAACTGGAGTATGCAAGGAGGGCACCAAATGTGCCCTTCAAAGCAGTCTGGTGGTGCTGGCAAGCACCCCCACCCCAATACACTAAGTCTTGTCTAGGAGGTGGTCACACCTCCCTGTGACAGGAAACCTATTGTTCTACCTTCCCCTGCTCGAGCTCAGCTCAGCAGCAAGAGGGAAGAATCGTGTCTGGGGTCGGCAGCAGCACTAGCTTGCTGGCAGACCCTGGAAGGCTGTTACTGGGGGCTTCCCGGAGGAACCCCCTGGTACGTGGAATCATACCACCAACACCGGTAACGGTGTTGGGGTATGATTCCAACATGTTTGATACCAAACATGCCCAGGTTCAGCACTGCCAATATATAGCTAGCCATCGCGCAATGATGCATGGCTACTATATGTATCAAAAGGGCTGATCGCACTTACAATGCCTGGAGAATCGACTCTGGGGTTTGTAGTGGGTGCCCTGCTCGTGCAGGGCACCCTCACACTTATAACCTAGCACCCTGCCTTCAGGATTGAAAGGCCAACCTTATGGGTGACTTATAGTTTTTAAGTGCAGTGACCTCAGATATAAGAAAACTTATATCTGTCGTAAGTGGTGCTAAAACCAACTTACACTGGCTGCAATGGCAGGCCTGTAGTCACAGTTTGAGTGGTCTCTCATGGGTGGCACAATACATGCTGCAGCCCATGGGAGACCCCTGGTGTACCTATGCCCTGGGTACCTTAGTACCATATACTAGGGACTGAGCCAGTAACCAATTGGAAAGTTACCAAAGTACTTACCACAGTCCAATTTAGGAAGAAAACAGTGCCTGGGGTCCAGATTAGCAGGATCCCAGTCAGACTAGTCATAAAACAAAGTAACACCAGCAAAAAGTAAGGGGGCAACCATGAAAGCAGATCCTACTTTCCTACCGAGGATTACGTTGAGACTACTGCGTGAGCTTTTTGGGCCCAATTTATCAGGGGTTTTCACTGTAGCGAGAGCACATCGCTCACTTGGCCTGAGGCCGCCTCTGGGGACCCTGGCATGCCCCATAATAGCCTGCCTGCTCAATTACCGAGACCGGGACACTATTCTGAGAGGGGCTAGAGAACGGGGGGAGATCAGATACCAGGGGAACACCCTTTCCTTCTATCCAGACTTCACCCTTATGGTGCAGGCGGCAAGGCGGGAATTCCTCCCAGCAAAGCGTCTTGTGCAACAATTAGACGTACCTTACGTCCTCCTCTATCCTGCCAAGCTGCGGATACCACAAGATGCACTTCTTTGTCGAACCCAAGGCAGCGCTGAAATTTGCCAAACCGCTCACCAAGTATTGGAGCTCGCCTTCGAAATCTACCCCCTGGGTGGAAGATGGCCGGACGAGTTGTATGAAAGTGCCCTCCTTTTGCATTGTCACCCCCACTTTTTGCCAAACTGTTGACGTACTTTAGCTGAGTGTGCCCTGGTTTCCTGCCAAACAGATACCCAGGGCCTATGTTCTTTCCCTAAAACTGCATTAAGACAAAACCCAATTGGCACTCTTTGGCCACAGGTCAGTCCCTTGTAAATGGTACCTTAGATACCAAGGGCACTGTGGCCAGGGAAGGCGTCTAAGGGCTGCAGCACTTATTGTGTCTCCCTTAGAGGCCCTGTACCTTTACACACACACACATACTGCCCTTGCAGTCTGCATGTTTTGGTGAGGAACAAAGTGAAGACTCGAAATGGCACACATCCCTGGGTGCCATGCCTGCAACCCTTTGCCCTGGCATAGGTCAGCCAGCCCTCTAGCTGGGTGTACTATACCAGTGGTGAGAGTACAGGTGCATAAGGCCTGTACCCCTACAGTGTCTAAGTCAATTCTTTGACATTGTAAGTGCAGTAATGCCATTAAGAGTATATGGTACTGGGAGTTTGTCATTACAAACACCACAGCACCATAATGGCTTTACTGAAAACTGGGAAGTTTGGTATCAAACTTCTCAGCACATTAAACCCACACTGATGCCAGTGTGGGATGTAATGAAAAATGCACTCAGAGGGCATCTTAGAGATGCCCCCTGAAAAACGACTTTCCACTAGTGTCCTGGTAGAGTGGCTGCTCACCAACTGCCACCACCAGACATGTTTCTGGACCCCTGGGTCGAGAGCCTGCTGCTCTCGGGAGTCTGGAACAATGCACATCCTGGGATGAGATGCCAAGTCTCCTCCCCCAGGATGGACATTCCTTTTCCTTCGACGCCTGCGGCTTAGCCCTAAATTTATCCAACAGATACAACTCTTGTATACTTGCCCCACGAATCGCATTAGAATTAACGGGACGGTCTCGGAACAGATCGAAATTGCGATGGGCACGAGGCAGGGATGCCCCTTATCTCCACTCCTATTTGCCATAGCTATGGAGCCACTAGCTGCCAGACTGCGTCAGCATCATGCTGACAGAGGCATCGGCTTCACGACACGCAGGCTGGTGGTGTCAATGTACGCTGACGATGTCACCCTCTATATACGAGACCCGCGGACAAACAGAGCCGATGACATGAGAGGTGGTATGCTTTGGGGGGTACTCCGGAATTCAGATAAATTTGGACAAGTTGGTCCTATTCCCGCTCAAGGAGGCCACAACACCTTATACAACTGAATTCCACTGCGAAGGGCAACGGAACCGAGCAGGTACCTGGGAATTAGTAGAGACCCAGGGGAGCTATGGCGAGCTAATTATGGACGCGCAATGGATTAGCTAGAGACACATATCCCGTTATGGACTAAACTACATTTATCCTTAGCAGGCCGCATAGTCATTGCAAAAATGATAATACTGCCCAAGTTTTTATATCTTTTCGTCAATGTTCCACCACGGCTTACGGCACATTTCTTCAAGTGGCTGAGGTCAAACAAACAAGTTACTTACCTTCGGTAACGATATATCTGTAAGAGACATAGATTAGTTATAGATTCCTCACCTTAGAATTAACCCCAGGCGTCAGACTGGATCCGGAGAATTTTTCATCAGCAGTACCACTGCGCGTCGGTAGGTTGCGTTGGTCGACTCCGCGTTCATCGTTGACGTCATGGTCGCCGGAATGATGTAGCGGTATCTACTTAGACGCCGCCCCTGCACTCTGACGTCAGTTCTTTACACAACATTCCACGCCAGAAGCGCAACCCATGCAAGACACTGACCCCTGGTGCACAAAACTAGGGCCCTGAAGGAAAGTCCCTTACCCTAGAAGTCAGTTCGCAGAACGGAGAGGATGGGTGGGGCGGTGAGGAATCCATAACTAATCTATGTCTCTTACAGATATATCGTTACCGAAGGTAAGTAACTTGTTCATCTGAAAGAGACAATTAGTTATGGATTCCTCACCTTAGAAGAGATACCCCAGCAATACCAACCCCGGAGGTGGGTCTGCAAACCAAGTTCACACCAGGAAGTCCTGGAGAACAGAACAGCCAAAGAAGCCGTCTCTCCGTACTTGGCTGTCCAGGCAGTAGTGTTTAGTAAACGTGTGCAAGGAAGCCCACGTAGCTGCCTGCCAGATGTCATGAAAGGGGACCCACGTCCCAAAGCAGTAGTGGCTGCCGTCGCCCTGGTGGAATGGGAGCGCAACCCCACTGGAGGTTCCTTTTTCGCTAAGCAATAGCAGATTTTGATGCAAAAAACGACCCATCGGGAGATGGTTCGCCTTTGCATGGCCCAACCTTTCTTGGCGCCATAACCAACAAAGAGCTGGTCATCCAACCGGAATTGTTTTGTGCGATCCAGATAGAAGGAAAGCGCATGTTTTGGATCCAGACAGTGGAGCCTCTCTTCCTCTTTAGAAGGATGCGAGGGCGGGAAGAAGGTGGGCAAAGTGATGGTCTATCCTATGTGGAAAGAGGTAACCACTTTTGGGAGGAAAGAAGGCCTAGTGCGAAGGACAACTTTGTCCGGATGAACAGCCAGGAAAGGAGGTTTTGAAGAAAGAGCCTGCAGCTCACTCACCCTGGGAGCAGAGGTGATGGCGACCAGAAAGGCAGTTTTAAGTGTCAGAAGGCTGAGAGGACAGTTATGTAGCAGCTCGAAGGGAGCGCACATAAGATAGGTCAGAACCAGGTTCAAGTCCCACTGAGGCATTACGAAAGGAATTGGAGGATACAAGTGAGTAATGCCCTTCAGGAAGCGATTTACAATAGGGGACTTGAAAAGAGAAGGCTGGTCAGGAAGCCAAAGAAAGGCCGAAATGGCCGAAAGATAGCCTTTTCGAGTGCCCAGAGCAGAGCCCTGCTGGGCCAAAGAAAGAATGAAGAGGAGAACCTCAGAAAGGGGGGCAGAAAGGGGATCCACAGCCTTTGCTGCGCACCATGCCACAAACTTGTTCCATCTACAGGCGTATACCGTTTTGGTGGAGGGATGCCTTGCTGCCAAGATGATGTTACAGACTTCGGGAGAAAGGTCAAAAGCTGTCAACTGTCGGCGCTCAATCTCCACGCAAGGAGGTGGAGGCTAGACAGGTTCGGGTGGAGGACCGTCCCCTGCTGCTGCGACAGAAGATCCTCCCGAAGGGGCAGTCTGATCGGAGGATCGATGGCGATGTGCAAGAGCTCGGGATACCAGACTCTTCGTGCCCAGTCCGGAGCCACAAGAATGACTTGGGCCCAGTCGCGCTCTGGGTAGAAGTGGGATAGGCGGAAAGGCGTATAGAAGACCGCAACTCCACTCGCAACGAAAAGCATTGCCGAGCGAGTGCCGCCTTTGAAATTCCAACGCGCAGAACTGCTGACATTGCGCGTTCTCTTCGGTGGCGAATAGATCTAACCAAGGCTCTCCCCACCGCTGAAAGAGACCTTGCACCACCTCCGAGTGAAGACGACATTCGTGATCCATCATCCACCGGCGGCTGAGTTCGTCTGCCCTGGCGTTCAGAGAACCTGCCAGGTGTTGAACCACCAGGGACATGCCCTGATGTTCCAGCCACTTCCAGAGACAAAGTGCCTCCTCACATAGGGTCCATGACCCCGCCCTGTTTGTTGCAGAACGACATGGTGGTGGTGTTATCCGTGAACACCTGCACTACTCTCCCCTTGACAGAAGGAAGGAATGCCTTCAGTGCAAGACGGATCGCCCGTAGCTCCAGAAGGTTGATGTGGAGCCCGGACTCCGCCGGAGACAAGAGGCCTCTGATCTCCGCCCCTCCCATGTGGCCGTCCCACCTCAGAAGTGATGCATCTGTCACCACTGTGAACTCTGGTTGGGGAAGGGAGAGGGATCTGCCGGTGACCCAATCCTGGTTCGTAAGCCACCACTAATTGGTGGGCAGTGCCCTCCGAGATCTGGACGCAATCGGAAAGATTCCCCTGATGCTGTGCCCACTGGAACTTCAGGTCCCACTGCAGAGCCCGCATATGCCACCTGGCATAGTCCACCAGCAGGATGCAAGAGGCCATGAGGCTCAGTAGCCGCAGGGTCATTCTGACCGAAACCCGGGATAGAGGCTGAAAGATGGGAATCATACCCGGAATATCCCGGACTCGCTGCTTGGGAGGATAAGCCTGAAACTGCGCCGTGTCCAGAACCGCTCCGATGAAAAGGAGCTTCTAAGACGGGATCAGGCGTGACTTCGGCACGTAGATGGTGAACCCCAGCGAATGCAGGAGGTTGGCCGTAGTCTGGAGGTGGGAGACGACAGCCTGGGGCAAGCCCGCCTTCAACAGCCAGGCGTTGAGATAGGGGAAGACTGGAACCCCTGATCTGCACAGATGAGCTGCGACCACCGCCATCACTTTCGTGAACACCCGAGGGGCGCTGGTAAGGCCAAAGGGGAGCACGGTGAACTGAAAATGCTCGTGGCCTACTGTGAACCGTAGGTAACGCCTGTGAGCTGGCAGGACGGGGATGTGAAAATAAGCGTCCTGCAAGTCCAACGCTACCATCCAGTCTTCAGGGTCGAGGGCAGACAGGACCTGAGCCAATGTCAACATTTTGAACTTCTCCCTTCGGAGGAAGCGGTTGACGTTCCTGAGATCCAAGATAGGACGCAGGCCTTTGTCCTTCATGGGCACCAGAAAGTAGTGGGAATAGCAACCACGACCTACTTCTGGGGCAGGAACTCGTTCGATGGCTCTCTTGGCCAAGAGGGCCGTAACTTCCTGTTGGAGAAGGGCCAGGTGATCCTCCGACATGCAATGGAATTGAGGTGGCATGGATGGAGGGGTAGTCTCGAAGGGGAGGGAGTAGTCCTTTCGGACTATCTGCAAAATCCACCTGTCTGACATGATGTTGCGCCAGTGGGGGAGGTGATGGTGAATCCTGCCACCGACTGGCGATTGGTGGCCCTGAAAGGTCTGACTAGGAGGGCTTGGAGGCTGCTGCAGAGGGGGTGCTGGTGGACTGGCCCACCCGCTGGCTCTCAGACCCACGATGGTGGGTCCCACGTCCCTGGCCACGCAGAGGCTGGACAGCTTGCGCAGGTCTGTGGCACTGGGTGGAAAGTGGAGGGGCACCCCTTCCGTAGCCATGAAAGGGGCGCAAAGCAGACTGCGCGGGGCGAGAGGTGGAAGCGAGGCCCAAGGATCTGGCCGTGGCCCTAGAGTCCTTAAAGCGCTCGAGCGCGTTGTCTGCTTTGTCGCCGAACAGGCGACAGCCATCAAAGGGCATGTCCATAAGAGTAGCTTGGACATCGCCCAAAAAGCCAGTGGACCTCAGTCAGGCGTAGCGTCTAAGGGCTACTGACGTGGAAATAGTCCTGCCCAGCGAGTCAGCGGTGTCCAGCCCACAACGGATGGCGAACTTTGCTGCGTCTCTCCCTTCGGCCACTGCATGGGAGAGTACAGCCCGGGCCTCCTCCGGGCATTGGGGCAGCGCGACCGAGTCCCACACAGAGTGGGAGTAACAGCCCAAGAGACATGCGGTGTTCACCGACCGCAGTCCTAAGCTGGCGGAAGAAAACATCTTCTTCCCAAGGTGGTCCAGCTTCTTTGATTCCCTATCAGGTGGTGCGGAAGGGAATGCGCCCTTGGAAGTCGAGGCTTGGACCACCAAGCTCTCAGGGGTAGGGTGGTGGGAGAGGAAAATGGGGTCGCCCGGGACCGGGCGGTGGCGTTGGGCAATCATCCTGTCCACAGGAGCCCCTGTGTTGGGCTTGGACCACGTGCCCAAAAGGATGTCCGTAAGGGCCTCATTGTACGGCAGCAGGGGCTCCGAAGAGGCTGCTGCGGTTGAAGCACCTCGGTTAGGAGGTTAGTCCTAACTGCCACCGTAGGAAGCTCAAGTTTAAGGCCTCAGCCACCCTACGCAACACCACTGCGTATGACGCACCCTCCTCCGTAGCTACGGTAGGGGGAGAAAGGATGCCAAGGTCTGGGGAAGTGTCCAGACCACTGGCCTGACCCAACTCCTCTCTCCAGTCCGGTTCTTCCAACTGGTCTGCCAGAGGGTCCACAGATCCCTCCCAGTCCTCCTCATCCTCCTCTGGTAGCCACTCAGGGCGATAGGAAACACCTGGGGAGAACAGGGGTACAAAAGTACCGGTTGGCGCCGGTCCCGACGTCGTGCGACGTTGGTCCAGCTCCGTGTCCACATTGAGGGGGAGGCCGGGGTCGACGTCGGCTGGGGACACAACCGGCGGAGGTGTCGCCAATGGATTCGGATCTAGATCCAGGCCTGGATCTCCGGGGGCCCTGCGGCGCTGGGGCCGAAGCCGCCGGCATCGAAGGCCTAGAGCCCCCAGCCAAGTCCGCGGAGCCCGAAGGCGCGCCAGCGGAGTCGGGCTGCCCACAAATAGAATGAAGAGCTTCGTAAAAGCTACAAAGTTGGGCAGGCGTCGCCCCGGCTCCCGGAAAGGGAGGGAAGCTCGGGGTCGACGCAACAGGCTCCGCGGGCGGAGCCGGGCGACTACCACCCGCATCCCGCGTCGGCCGACTGACGGGGAGAACACGAAGAGCGATGGTGCTTCTTCGCCTTCTTTTTGTGCTTCGACTTACCCAAAGATGAAGACTTTGACGAGGAGTGGTGATGGCTCTGCGACCGGTCCCGCGACCTCCCTCTCGACCGGGACATCAATCGGCACAGAGCAGACTGCCAGGCCTCCAGAAGCTTTCGGGATCGCTCCCGCAACGACTTCGGGCCATAGCCCGGCAGTCGGAGCACGACTTCGGGTCGTGATCGCGCTCCAGGCACCAGAGGCACACAAGATGGGGGTCAGTCACCGACATCAGTTTGTGACAGGAGTCACAAGTCTTGAAGCCGGTCCGCCGAGATGACATACCTGTGCACCAGGAGTCGTTACGACTCAAATAGACGTCGACAAAAAGTCGCAAAAATAGAGTCAAAAAGTGACTCGAGATACCGCTCTTTCCGGATCTGCGCTAGGCTGGCGCAGAAAAAGAAAGAACTGACGTTAGCGCGCAGGGGCGGCATCTAAGTAGATACCGTGACGTCATTCCGGCGACCACGACGCCAACGATGAACGCAGAGTCGACCAACACCACCTTCCGACGCACAGGGGTACTGCTGAAGAAAAATTCTCCGGATCCAGTCTGACGCCTGGGGGTAATTCTAAGGTGAGAAATCCATAACTAATTGTCTCTTTCAGATATGATTGCGCTGACATGGGCGGGCAGCCAAGGGCTTCTTACGTACTACCAACACTGCCGTTCCCGCGGGGGAGGAGGGACTAAGGGCGCCGGACATGCAGCTGTATGCCCTATGCGCCCAGGCTCACTTTCTTCATTTCTAGCTTCACCCGACCCCGTACCAACCACATGTAGCGGTAGAGCGGGAACTAGTGTCCCCATGGCCGTTAGCGACAGCACTGCTCCAGCCCTACAAGAAACCCTGTGCCGAGACTAACACAGTGGAATGTATGAGGTGGGCTTGGGATGGTCCCCGTGGATGTGCTGGCCTCGCAGCACTGTACGCGCCTTCTATATCACTGGCCGAAAACCCTATGTTCCCACCACTACAAGACAAGGGTGCAGCGAGGCACGAAGGAGTACTCTGCATCAAAGTCTTTGATGACCTCCACCCTGAGGGTCAGTTCCTTACTTTGCCTGTAGGTGCAGACGCATATGCCCCTGCACCACTAGACACACTTCTATATTACCACATCAGAGCTGCTTGCCGCACATTGCATGGCACATTCCCCGCCACCCCTGTCTACGCAGCATTGGAATACGTACACACGTCTACATCCCCATATAAGCTTATCACTCTACTTTACACCCTTACCCTGGCTGCTTCCCCGGTAAATGACTCGAAAGCAAGAGCTACCTGGGAGGAGGAACTGGGGTCAGACATGTCCGATGTGCAGTGGGATTACTGCTGTGGCCAATCTGTAATGCTGTCCTCCAACTACAAACTGAGATTGATACACTTTAAATACATAAACCGACTGTACCGTACACCATTGCAACTTTTTAGAATGGGACTAGTCACTGACTCACGCTGCCACGAGCATAACGCTACATTTCTGCATTTGGTATGGTCATGCCCTAGGGTAGCGAATTTCTGGGCCACCGTTTACGGGATGGTGGGCGTCATCATAGAGGTGCCATTTTCACCCGACCCCATGGTGTGCCTACTTGGGTACCTGAAGGACGCCCCTGCAGACTAGAGACGCCTCATCAGACCAAACACAGAGTGGCGATGCACTGGGGTAGGAAGCCAGCTCCCACCTGCCGAGCTTGGCTGACTGACGTAGCCTACTGTCAGGAACAACTAACATTGTACTGCGACCTCATGCCACAAGGATCGCAGCCCAAAGAAATCTGGGTGCCCCTTGCTGCTTATCTGCGACACTCGGGAACCGAGGAGACTCCGACAACACAACACCCATCGTGGCCATGAATTTACCCCTCGTAGAATCCTTGTGTCATTATATTGCGATGATGTCACTTTATATGTTAGGGACCTGCACCTACATCTCGACCCTATCATTAGGGAATTCACCAGATCTGGGGGTTTATTAGGCATTGCGATCAACTGGATGAAATCGCTTATTTTCTCACTAACAGATGTGACATCACAGGTCACCCCGAATAGCCTCACGCTTGGGCCGACGGCCCTATTAAGTACAACGAATTTGGAAGCTCAATTATGGCAAATTACTTACATGGCTCGATGATTGAATCGAGTGCTGGAGGCAAATCCCTTTGCCCCTGACTGGCCCCTGGCCACTACAATAAAGATAATCTTCCCCAAATTACTCTACCTAATCATCAACTTGCCGATTCCCCTGACACTACACTTTCGTCGTCAGCTCAGATCCAGACTTGTCTCATTGGCGTGGGCGGGTGGATAACCGCGTATCTCCTGGGCAATAATGATACTCCCCTTTGAGCAGGGTGGATTGGGGGCCCCTGACACAGACCTCTATTATTTGGGCGCTCAGGTTCAGCTCGCCCATCACTGGCTCTTCCCCACTCGGTGCCTTGCCCATACTGCCCCTGAAGTTGATCATGCATCTCCCTGCCCACTCCCAATAACATTGTTCATGACACCTAAGCGCCCCCGAGCGCGGGTTGACATGGTGGCGAGCACTGTCTGGGTGTGGAAAGAGCTTGGGCCCACGTCAGGCACCTCTGCGCTCCTTCGGTGCCGCTAATCGGTCACCCCTCCTTTCCCATCACTCAGGATCTAGGCACTCGCCCTAGAGTGCTTAAATTGCGACTTACGACGATGGGTGCGATATACCCAGACAACACTTATCTCTTCTCAACAGGCTTTACAAGGTGGGGATGTCAACTTGTTAGACATCTTCACATATCATCAACTCCGCACTGCGACTCGGGCGACACACACCTCGTTTCCCGATGCCCCGCCCTCCTTCCAAGTGCTTTAGTGGCCCTTGACTACTCCCTGTCCCCACTGGCTCATTACGCGGTTATATGCAGAGATGCAGAACACGGTGCCTATATGTTCGGTAAGGAGCTGAACCGCTTGGGATACGGATATAGCCCCCTCCTCTCATGGATGAACAGTGGAGCTACTGCTGTGCCCAGTCGCGTACACTCTTCCATAACTACAGACTCCGTCTCATTGATTTTAAATATATACATTGCCTTTATCACACTCCTTCAAGATTGGCCTGAGCAAAGACGCTTGTTGCGTGCTCTGACCTTTTCCCACAGTCAGGTTCCTTCATCTTGCTTGGGACTGACCGGGAATCTCGGATTATTGGGCTGACATTTTTAACACAATTGCTGAGATCACAGGACACCTCCCTGAGCCCACTCCCAGAGTAGTGCTACTGGACTTTGTTAGTGATATGCCCTTGGCGGTACGCAAACTGACAGGAATCCTCCTCCTGCTTGCCAAGCGTAGAGTTGCGATGAGATGGGGCAGGCAGCGCACACTGCCACTTGCGTTTGATTGGCTAAAGGATGCAGCATACTGTCATGAATAACTTACTGCCTACTGGGAATTTATGCCCATACGCTCCCGACCCCAGGATATCTGACAAACCCTCATGGGATACCTTCTTGCCCATTCTGATGCCGCGGGAGCTGGGCCCTTTGCCCCTGGATGGGGTGGACAATGCTCTTTGGCCCCAACCTGACCACTTGAGCCCCCTCCCTTTATTACCCTTCTACTGCCATTACCTTTCCGCCATCTAGCTCGCTGTATAATGGACCCTGATACCGTTGAGTGACAGCCTCTTTCTTCACCCCTTCCCTTTATCTTTCCCTCATTTGTTTTCAAGTTGTTCCTGCTCCTTCTCTCTCTCGTGCTCGGCTGCATATACTCAGATATATACGTTTTCTGATTTGAGATGTCTCTCCTCCAATGCTTGCTGTAATCTCTATTTTCTTCTTTTCAAAATTAATAAACAGATTAAAAATAAAAAAGTGTTACGTGGTTGGTTCTGATTTGTCAATGCGACCCTAACCATGATCACACCATGCGGAATTTGCAGAATCTATTAACAGCTTGCATGAATTATATATACAAACCCTTGAGTATTTTGATTGTGGGGTCATTATTGCTGCTGTATTTAAGGGCGGCTGCTGCATAAGCTAATGCTTGGTAGACTTTTCATTTCCATCCTGGGACTCTGTCCATTTGTTCTAGATTTACTTATTGGGATGCTGTCAGTACTTTTTATGAGTTTGACTCTTAGATTTTTGCCTAGACTTGTCTAATTAGGGATTTTTGCTACGCTTTGTGATTCTGTATTCCTGCGTCGGTGCCTTCATGGAGATTTATGCATTTTCCTCTGTACCACTTTTATTAATAATTGTGTGATAAGCCTATTTTTGCCTTTTTTTGATCTGGAACTCAGTTATTAATATGTCCATATTTTATTCTGTTTTACTCTGGTAAAATAATGTGTTTTTGACAAGAAGGGTAGTCTCTAACCGTTAGATCAACTGGAAACTTCAAAGCCGAATTGATCAGGTAAAAATCGCAATGTTCAAATATTGGGGTTCAGACGATAACTGGGGTTTGGCTCCCACAATGTTTGGTAGCAGAGGATGGTTATCGTTAAAGCAGCTCTTCTTTAACGCTTCCCATAAACATTTTGGATGATTTTGGGCACCAAGGCCCAGATTGAAGGAGAAAGGAAATTTTTGAGATTTGAAAAGTTCCCAGTGCTTGATCTTCCTGTGGGGTAACAAGCTTTATTACTGTGTAGTCCTGAATGAACTTGGAGGATAAGTATGAATAGGGAGTACTCTGATGTATTTGAGTTTGGATTATAAGTCTGTGATTCTGTGATAATGGATCTTTGTTTTTGTTCTGAGCTGTTTGGATATGTAATGATCGTGGGTTCAATTGGTGGGCTAGTTACTGTTGTGCTGATGTTTTATTTGTAAACCCATTTGAAGTTGCTTTGCTATTAAGCTTACTTGACTTAGTTATTGTATTTGTCGAAATCCAAGATCTTGAGAAATAGTTTACTTCATCTGTATTGTGGTGTGTGGAGCGAGGCACCGATTACAAATCTGTAGGGACTTTGCATTAAGAGATTTCCTTTCAGGTTTGAGGATCTAACTTGAGTTATTGTGCCTGCCCTGAGCGCATGGGTTGGAGTACATTGACATGGATGTAGAATTCTGCTGGTCAGTGAGAAATGAAAGGCTGTCGGATTTCAGTTTTTTTTCTAAAACCCTAAAATAGCTTGTAAATGCACTGTACAAACATTTCAAAATATATTTCAGTACTTATGAAAGCACATTTGTTTGGAATTCTGTATGATACAAAAAAAAAAGATTTTAATAGGATGTAAACAAATTAGAACACTTTACTTGGTGATGTGCAAATGATAAATATTTTTGCTGAAACCCAATTTCCACAGATTATTTATAAGCGATATAGTTTTATCAGTAAAATTGCATGTTAGTGGGAAAGGGCGTGGTCGTTTCAATGGAAAATGTGCTGTCTGTAAATGACAGTGCACTACCACATCATGCTTTCGTAAAATATTTATTAAAAAGAGAGTTTTTAAACATGAACTAAGAAACACTCCTGCCCCAGCCTTGATGACAATGCTATTAGAGAATTTAGGGGCAAGTCAGGAGTCATGTGTAGACTATATGGGTGGATATATTCTTATTATACATGGAGCAAATGTTTAGTCTATTAAATCAAACAAGAGGTTTTTTTACAGCAGAAATGGTAAACTCACATTTTTGAAAGTGCTCTCATATGTGATAATGAAGATAAAGGCGGCTTTGTAAAATAAAATATTTGCCTAGTATCACACAATTTTAAATCACTTTACAGGTCAACTACATTAGTTAGGTCAAACAGATTATTCAAGTCACTAGACCTGCAGGTCTGGTAACATTCTTTTTTTTTATTTTTCAAGGCCTGTGGTTGTTTGCCGGCATAGTCAAGATGTGATGGATTGACCTTTGACAGAGCCACGCGGCTATTGGTTGTTGTATGCTAAGTTCATTTATAGTGTTTCATTTGATTTTTGGATTGTTTTGAGTCTGTTTAACTGTAGAACATGGGTGGAGTATTGCAAAACCCAACCTAAGGAGGATATACGTAGAGAGTGGCATAAGCTGCTGAATGAAGGCACTCCAGCATATGAAATCATCAAAGAGGTTAGGTATAATGTGTGTGTTTGGATCTCTGAATTCAACAAATATATACAGTGCATGATGAAGCTTTGTAATTTCCAAAAGAGAGTAGTTTTAATATAAAAAAAATAGATTTCCTGAGACAAAAAATGTATGACACGATCCCAATGGCTACAACTACACAACTTGAAGCACTCAATAAATGGGATCACATGGCAACAGAAAAAGAGATAGACAAGAAAGACAGGACTATGAAGAAATCATTTAGGAGCTGGTTGGAAGGTAAATTATTGTGTCAAGAGAAAAGTTGGAAGGAAGACATGCTATAGTTACAGGAAACGGAGAGGAGACATGCTATAGTTAAAGGAAAAGAGCAAGACAAAACAAACAATAAAGACAATAGGGAATCAGATGATGATAATGATAAATTCATAAATGAGCTGTTGGATGTTTCAGTCACAATGGCAATGCCTAGTACAAGTAGGAAGAGGGCATAGGAGGAACAGTTACAAGTTATTCCTGAAAAGACAGTGGTGGTAGAGACACCAACTAAAGAAGTCTGTACTGGAATCCTAAAAATGGAATTTGGAGAGATATTTTAGGAAAATGTGGAATTGAACAGATTATTGACATAAAATACTAAGGAAATTAGGTATTTGATAAAAGAAGCAGCAATGTGTGGTAATGATCCACGTGACAAATTGGAAGAATTGGCTGTTGAATTAGAAGTTGACATTAGCAAAATGAAAAATGTAAAACGAAATTATACAATGGATTTGACACATGATGAAATAAAAGAGATGGGCATCATTAATTTTAATGGCCCATATCAAAGATGTGAATGGGAAAACACGAGATTGGAATGACTTGAAGAAATATCGAGAAAAATGGAAAAGAAGGGGCAGCAAAAAAAAGGAATATGAAAGGCAATAAAGGAAAAGCAGCAAGAAACATAGCAATTGACTCAGAGGCGGGATAAGTTTAGTAGCCGAGACTGGAATGAATTGAAGAAATATTGAGAAAAATAGATCAAAAAAGGGGCAGCGAATAAAAGGAATTTGAAAGGCAATGAGGGAAAAGTGGCAGGAAACATAGCAAGTGGCACAGAGGTGGGGACAAGTTCAGTGGCTGAGTTTCCATTAAGGGAAGTGCACGGGGTAATTTGGTGCAAGACCCATGGACATGGGCAGACTTGTACGCCTTTACACATAACTTTCCAAAATTGAGAGAAGATCCAGCAAAGTGGTATGATGAGGTCCATAAGATGACATACCTCTCCCCGGTGTTGTGGCCAGATCTGAACACATTATTTGAGATTGCTGTTCCTGGAGATTTGTGGTTGGAGTGTAAGGTGGTTGTTGGGTGGCCAGCACAGGAACCGGCTAGACTAGGGTCCCAATAATGTGCCATCAGCATACAAGGTAGTGATTGAGCATTTGAAGAAACGGTTTCCAGAAAGGTATATAAATTGGGACCACACAGGAACCTAATCATTTTATGAGAAACTAATGCATGTGTTAAGGAAACATAGGGTAGTTGAAAATGCAGAGAAAGATGCTGTTGGTGGTTTAGTTCCTGCTTTTGTGAATGGCCTGAGATTAGCAATCGTATTCAACATAGTGAGATGTGTTGGTTGACAAAGGACATTGATGAGATCTTGGAATTGGCAAAAAAAAAAAGTGGTGATTGCTTTGAAGAAAGGCAGAAGTTGAAGGAAAAGCTGATGACTGCTCAAACAAAACAATTTAAAAAAGAATCTGAGACTCAAATGAGTTTGAATCTGCTGGGAAAGGGAAAGTAAAAAGATTACTGATAGGGTTCAAGAGTATCCAGTTTAAAATCAACAGGTATAGAGAAGTAATGTGATGTCTAATATGCAGAATTTGGGACAGAACCTGCAGAATCAGAAAACATTTCAAATGCCAATGCCAACAGCCCCAGTAATGCAACAAAACATGAGAAAAAAAACCATATAATTCAAGCGATCAACAGAATGCTATGAATGATTGTCACTGATGAGATGGCGGGAACCAATGGCTGTGCCTACGAGGGGGAGGAGGATTGCTTACTTGGAGCAGACCTGGAGGTAGACCAAAATGGCCCATATGTTGATGACACGTTTCATTTCCGATTTATACCCATTCTACAGTTCGTTCTGTGGAAGTCCTAAGCCTACCACTCATGAGACAAAAACTCAAAGTTGTAGTAATCAGTAATAAACAAATTGTTAATCAGGTTTCAGCAAATGTGCCAATCAAAATAGGCTAGAGGAAGAATAAATATGAGTTTATATTGTGTGATGCAAATCCAGTGAATTTGCTTAGAAAGGACCTATTTTGCAAGATGAACTGTTATTTATTTCAAACCGGATGGTGTTGCAGTAGAAACTCAGGATGAAGATTCAGTTTTTAAATTGAGTTCGGAAATCACAAAAGTAGAAATGTATCCAGTTTTGACAAAAGAAGATATACCTCAGGATTTAAGACATACTGTCAGAGAAGAGATATGGAAATTCACTAGGAAAGAAATGTAATTATTTAAATCAGCAGAACCTGTAAACATTAACAAAATCCGATGCAATATTTCCCAGAATCAGGCAATACAGGCTAATTGAAGAGGCTAAAGAGTGAATGAACCCAGTGATTGAGAAAATGACTGAGCAGGAAATTCTTCGAGAACTGCTTGGTAGTCCTATAATTTCTCCGAGATGGAGATTAAAAATCAGAGTGACAAATGGAGAATCGTTCAAGATCTCCGAAAGTTCACAAAATTGTGGTAGCTTTTTATCCTGTCGTACCGAATCCAGCAGTAGGAAAATGCTACTTACCCAGTATGCATCTGTTCTTGGCATATAGAGCTGTAGAGTCATATGCTTTAGCATAGATCGCCATCTGGTGTTGGGCCCGGATGTTTGGACTTTGTTTTTGTTCGAAGAAGTCTTGTAGTCACGAGGTAGGTGATTCCTCCTTTCGATGATAGTGCGCATGGGCATCGACTCCATCCTTAGATTGTTTTGCCATAAAGGGTGATGATGGAGTTAGTAAAGTAGTAAAGATAGATGTCCATGTAAATTGTATCTAAGTAAGATATCACTGCAACAGGTAAAGGTACCCGGGGAGGCGCATATGACTCTACAGCGATATAAGCCAAGAACAGATGCATACAGGGTAAGTAGCATTTTCCGTTCGAGGCATATGAGCTGTAGATCATATGCTTTAGCATAGACTATAAAGCAGTTATTTCTGAAGCGGTGGCTAACCTGTAGCTGTTGCAGTGGTTTGAAATAGTGTTCGTAAAACTGCCTGGCCCACACTAGCTTGTTGTCTTGCTAACACATCAACACAATAGTGTTTTGTGAATGTGTGTGGTGTAGACCATGTTGCAGCTTTGCAGATGTCATGTATGGGTATGTTTCCTAAGAATGCCATAGAAGCCCCTAGTTTGCGTGTAGAGTGTGCTCTAGGGGGAATTGTTAATGTGCGTTTAGCTTTAATGTAGCATATTTGAATGCACTTAACTATCCACCTTGCAATGCCTGATTTTGATATGGGATTGCCTTTATGTGGTGGAGCAAAAGCAACAAAAAGTTTTCCTAAAAGATTTTGTTCTTTCTATGTAGTATAGTAATGCTCTTTTGACATCTAATGTGTGAAGGGCACGTTCTGCCACTGAATCTGGTTGCGGGAAGAACACAGGCAACTCCACAGATTGGTTGATATGAAAGGCAGAGATGACTTTAGGTAAAAATTTGGGGTTAGTCCTAAGAACCACTTTATTTTGGTGCATTTGTAAAAATGGTTCCTCTATGGTTAGTGTCTGAAGCTCACCGACTCTTCTTAGAGAAGTGATGGCTATAAGGAAGGCTACCTTCCAGGTGAGAAATTGTATTTCACATTTGTGCAATGGCTCAAAGGGTGGACCTTATGAGTCTTGTAAGGACTATGTTGAGATTCCACACGGGAGAAGGTGGAAGTCTGGGGGGAATGAGTCTTTTAAGTCCTTCCATAAAAGCTTTAATAGCAGGCACTCTAAAAAGGGACAAGTGCTGTCTATTTTGCAGATATGCAGCTATTGCAGCGAGATGTAAGCTAATGGATGTGTACGCTAAATTGGAACGTTGTAGGTACAATAGCTAGTAAATGATGTCTTGGATTGAAGCATCTAGTGGATTGATCTGATTGTTGTTACAGTAAACGACAAACCTCTTCCACTTTGCTGCGTAGCATGCTCTTGTGGTAGGGCGTCTAGCCTCTTTGATAACATTCATACAGTCTGGCGGAAGATTAAAGTATCCAAACTCTAGGATTTCAGGTGCCAGATCGCAAGGTTGAGCTGAATGGGATCTGGATGTCTTATCTCTCCATGGTTCTGAGTAAGAAACCTGGGGGAAAGGTGTAGTTTTTGGTGGGGAACTACGGATAGCTCCAACAGAGTTGTGAACCAGGGTTGTCGGGTCCATGGGGGAGCAACTAGGATAAGCGTCAGGGAGTGCTGTTTGAGTTTCTGAACCACTAACGGAATGAGTGGGAGAGGTGGAAAAGCGTAAGCAAATATCCCTGACCAATTCATCCATAGTGCTTTGCCTTTGGACAATGGGTGTGGATGCCTGGACGCGAAGTTTGGGCATTTTGCATTTAGGTGGGTGGCGAACAGTTTATTTCTGGGAAGTCCCACATTTGGAAGAATGGGAAGAGAACTTGAGGGTGGAGTTCCCATTCGTGGATCTGCTGTCGTTGACGACTGAGCCGGTCTGCAATTTGGTTGTTTACTCCTGGAAGATGTTCTGCAAGGAGATATATTTTTTGAGGTATGGCCCATCTCCAGATGCTCTGGGCTAACTGTGAGAGCTGGAGAGAGTGCGTTCCCCCCTTGCTTTTGTATGTAGTACATCGCTGTCATGTTGTCTGTGCGAACCAGGACAGCTTTGCCTATTAGATGAAGTTGAAAGGCTTTCAATGCTAGAAAAATTGCTAGCAGTTCTAAATGGTTTATGTGGAGTTGTTTTTGTTGCAGAGTCCACATGCACTGAATGGTATGTTTTTCCAGATGAGCTCCCCAACCAGTGAGTGATGCGTCTGCCGTTAGCACTATCTGTGGAACCGGGTCGACGAATGGCCGCCCCTTGGAAAGGTTTTGTATGTTCCACCACTGCAGAGAGCGACGAGTACGGCCATCTACCAACACCAGATCTGATAACTGACCTTGAGCCTGGTGCCACTGACGTGCTAAGCATTCCTGTAGAGGACGCATTTGAAGTCTTGCATAGGGAACGATTAAAATGCAAGAAGCCATCATTCCAATCAATTGCATGAACACTCGGGCTGGTAATGAGTGTTGAGGCTGAAACTGTGATATTAGAGCTTGCATGTTGTGGATCCTGACTGGGTTGGGATACGCTAGAGCTTTGCGAGTGTCTATTGTGACTCCTAGATACACTTGTGTGTTGGATTGTTGGAGGTGAGACTTGGTGAGGTGTACAGTGAACCCCAAGCCGTGAAGCAGTTGGACTGTCTTTCGAGTGTGGTGTAGGCAGCTTTGTTGCGAGCTGGCTTTTATTAGCCAGTCGTCTAGGTAGGGGCAGACGTGAATGTGCTGTCTTCTTAGATGAGCCGCGACTACTGCCAGACACTTGGTGAAAACCCTGGGTGCTGTAGTTACTCCGAATGGGAGAACTTTGAACTGATAATGTTGTCCGTCCACCACAAACCTGAGATATTTCTGTGAGCAGGGTGAATGGGAATATGGAAATAGGCGTCCTTTAAGTCCAGAGTGGACAGAAAGTCGCCTTGCTGAAGTAGTGGGAGCACCTGTTGGAGTGTGACCATGTGAAAGTGGTCCGACTGTATGTACAGATTTAGCTGTCTGAGGTCTAGTATAAGCCTGAGAGAGCCGTCCTTTTTGGGAATGAAGAAATACAGGGAGTATACCCCAGTCTCTTGATATGTTAATGGGACTGGCTCTATAGCATGTTTTTCCAAGAGAGATAGAACCTCTTGCTTTAAGAGGGCGAGATGTTCTGGTGACATTGCATGTGCTCTATGAACAATATTTGGGGGAGTGTTTGTAAGTTCCAGGCAGTAACCATATTGGATAATTTGTAGCACCCACTTGTCTGAGGTGATTGAATTCCAGACAGGTAGGAATTGGGAGAGACGTCCCCCGACAGGAGTGGAATGATCGGGGGATAGCGGAAGGAAGTCACTGTTTGTTTGCGGGGGAAGTGCGTGTGGAATTATCTCTACTTCTTCCCCTACCATTGTTTCCTCTAAATCCTCCTCTAGAATAACCTCTGGACGAGTGGTATTGGCTGTTGCCCTTGTAAGAGGAGGAGGGATTTTCAGTGGACGCCGTTTTTGAACCACTCCTGTAAAATGAGCAGCGAAAAGAACCTCTACTGGCAGGTAACTGTAAAGCCCCCATGGACTTTGCGACCTCAGTGTCTTTTTCATCTTTTCCAGCAAGGTATCAACAGCTGGGCCGAAAAGATGCTCTTTGTCAAAGGGTTGGTTAAGTATGGAGGTTTGCACCTCCGGCTTAAATCCAGAAATTCTGAGCCAAGCGTGTCTGCCTAATAGTACACTGGTGTTGATTGCACGAGCTGCTGTGTCTGCTGCATCTAGTGCACATCTAACGGAGGTGTTGGTAATGAGTTTACCTTCCTGAATAAGGTCATTAGCCTTAGATTTATATTTGTCAGGCAAATGTTGCATGATTTTTTCTAGCTCATTGTAATGAGCCCTGTTGTAACGAGCTAGCAGCGCCTGGGCGTTGGCAATGCGCCAGTTGTTTGCTGCCTGTGAGGCCATTCTTTTGCCTGAGGCATCAATAAGCTTGGACTCCTTGTCAGAAGGAGGGGTGTCTCCTGTGGCTTGTGTGTTAGCTCTCTTACGTGACTTGGAGACTACAAGAGAGTCTAAGGGCAGCTGACCTTAAATATAAATAGGATCGGTAGGAGCCGATTTGTATTTTTTATCCACTCTAGGTGTAATTATTCTTGCCCTTACAGGATCTTTAAATACCTCGTCTGTGTGTTTTAACATGCCTTTTAGCATTGGCAAGGTATGAGTAGCTCTTTGCAAGGAAGTAAGTGTCTCAAAGAGGAAATCCTCTTCTAAAGGCTCTTTATGAAGCTCTACTCCATGATAATGAGCAGCCCTGTTAAGGAGCTCGACATAGCCAATGTTGTCATCAGGTGGGGAGGGTCTGGAGGGATTCAAATCAGGGTCATTATCTGTATTTGGATCTGTGTGGTAATCCTGCCAAGGGTCAGTGTCTTGTGGTGCATCCTGATCCCTATCCCCTTCATCCTGTGGGTCAGGTGTAAGTGGTGGTGGTGGTGAATTTAATGGTGTGATAACCAAGTTAGGATTAGGAGAAGGAGAAGGAGGTGGAATATAAGGAGGAGAAGGGTTAGTACCCACATTCTTCTTCATAAGGGGGATATGATTAATTTTCCGTTTTTTTGGAAGAGTTGCCTGATTATGTCCTTTTTCTGTTTCGGGTCCAAAGGTGGCTCATCGGACCGAGGCTCTTTGGGGAGAGTGTCTTTTTCTTTATGTGGTGTTTTCGGCGCCGAAGGTTGCGGCTCCGAGCCTTTGGGCGTTGAAGGTTTCGGCTCCGAGTGTTTGTGCTTGGAGGGTTTCTGCTCCGAGTGTTTGTCCTTGGAGGGTTTCGGCTCCGAGTCTTTGGCCTTGGAGGGTTTCGGTTCCGAGTCTTTGGCCTTTGAAGGCTTCGGCTCCGAGCCTTCAGGCTTGGCAGGTTTTGGCTCCGAACCTCTTGGTGTGGAGGTTTCGGGTCCGAGCCTTTCGGTGTCGAAGGTATGTTGACCAATGGATGCTTGGTCTTATGTCTTGGTGCTGAAGGTGTCGGTTCAACATCAGAGTGGGGCTGGCTCGAGCCCCAGCCAGAAGGCTTCTCTTTTTGTTTCGAAGCCGGGCCGGAGGGCGGGGCATCGGAAACTTTTTGTCGATGCCGACCTGACCCCGAGGGCGAAGGAGGGACCGGAGCCTTTGTCTTATGTTGAATGGGCACAGGGGGATCTGTACTCACGGTACGCTGACCCGGAGTGATGTCTTCTTCTTCTTCCATGTCGGAGTCGGCCTCGGCCACGGAGATCTGCTCTTCTTCATCTGCCCCTTGAGCTGGGTGTTGGGTATCGGAATCTTCGCCGAAGATGTCCGGAACAGCGTCGCTCTGATGTTGCATCTCGTGGCGTCGAGCCCGACGAACACGAAGTGTCTTTTTCGATTGGAATGATCGACACGCGTCGCAATCCTTCTCGTCGTGTTCCGGGGACAAGCAGAGATTGCACACTTCATGCAAGTCGGTGCGTGGAAATTTAGCACGACACCCGGGACATAGCTTGAATGGAGTCCGTTCCATCGACTGCTAGCGCGGTCGGCACGGGTAGGCCCGACGGCCTGCCACGAGTTTTCCGATAGAAAGTTTTTCGAAGTGAGACGATCTGCGTTGAATGAGGAACCGCGATAGATAACAACACCGTCGAGGGTAATGAATTGCACGTCGAAGGGGTCCGAAAACGGGACCGAACCGGAGAACAGCAATACACATCCGAACCCGATGGCGGAAAAAAACAATCTAAGGATGGAGTCGATGCCCATGCGCACTATCACCGAAAGGAGGAGTCACCTACCTCGTGACTACAAGACTTCTTCGAACAAAAACAAAGTGCAAACATCCGGGCCCAACACCAGATAGCGATCTATGCTAAAGCATATGATCTACAGCTCATATGCCTCGAACATACTGTTTCAGATCCCATCAGAGGCAGAATGGTATCAAGATTTCTTCTCAATACCATTGCATGAGGATTCTCAGTTCCTTTTTGCATTCCAATTTCTGAATAAAGTTCATGTATGGGGCAGAATTCCACAAGGGTATACGGAGTCCTTTAATTTTTTCTCGCAAATACTTCAAAAAAGATCTAAAGAGTTTAAAATTTCCATGTAATTCAGACCTACTCCAATATATAGGTGATTTATTGATAGCATCTAAAACAAAAGAGGACTGCAAGCTTGATACTATTGCATTGTTGAATAATTTGGCTAAAAATGGACAAAGTCTCCCCAACAAAAATGCAGCACTGTGAAAAGGAGGTTGTTTATCTCAGACACCATACAGAAAAGATTGTGCGAAAAGTCTCAAAAGAACGTCTGCAATTCTGAAACTGAGTCCCCATAACATCCAGAGGGAAGTTTGCATGTTTCTTGGAATTCTTGGGTATGTCGTCAATGGATTCAAACTTTTCCCTGATTGCAAAGTCTTTAATGAGGCTGACATGTAATGAGGTACAAAAAGGGGTACCATTTGATCATGCATGCCTTGATGATGCACTTCAAAAACTGAGAGTGTTTCTGTGTCATGCATGAAAAAGATGGATGACACTTTTAATTCTTACACAGAAACATGGAGGACTTATGCGCCCAGTGGCATATCTTTCAGGAGTGCTGGTTCTAGTAGCTGTAAGTCTTCCAGGATGTTTAAAATTGGTTGCAGCTGTCAGGCAATTGAACAAAGTAAAGGAATAGTGATGGCTCATACTTTAATAGTCTATGCCCTACATACAGTTGAAATTCTTTTGACAAGAACACAACACATAATAAACAGTAGATTGACACGATATGAGCAAGTGATTCTCACAGCAGAGAATATTTCCATTCGAAGATGCAATGTCCTGACTTCAGCAACACTGCTTCCGATTTCAGACAAATGTCAGGGAGGGTGTAATTGGCGACAAATTGGATCTTGATTGGAATGAAGTTGGCGAATTATGCACAGAACTAAAACCAGACATAAAAGAAGTTCCACTAGAACTGGCAGATTTGATATTGTTTGTTGATGGTTCTTGCTTGAGAGACCAGTAAGGAGGATTGAGAGCCGTTTATGCAGTGTGTTTCTATTTCATAGGCACTGGAGGCATCCTCCTTGCCAAATGTAACATCAGCACAAGTCAAGTGGCAGAACTGAATGCCTTAACAAGAGCTTGTTGCTTATCAGAAAATTGGAGTATAACAATCTATACTGATAGCCAATATAGTTTTGGGGTTGTTCATGATTATGGGTAACTATGGTCCCAAAGAGGATTTATGACATCATCCTCAGGTGTTCCAATTATTAATAATATGTACATATTAGATTTAGTGGATGCAATTCAGAAACCAAAGGAAGTGGGGGGCTGTGATGGGTCTAGTCCGTAAGACTGGCAAAGACGTGGTTACATCGGGGAACAAATATGCTGACCAAATGGCGAGGTATTGCGCCTTGCATCAAGAGTCAGTTGTTCAAGAGGTAGCAAATGAAAATCTCACAGATGTAATACAAGGTTCAAACGATGTAAAGTGTTTCTTTATAGAATCAATTTAGACCTCTAAGGGATTTGCAGGAAGATGTTCCTGAAAATGAGAAAATGAAATAGGAATAATTAGGCTATAAAAATAATTATCAAGAATTGTATGTATATGCAGAACATAAATATTTCCTGCCACACTCAACTGTGCAACCTATGTATAACTATTTGCATAATTTAACTCATGAAGGAAGAGATAGTCTGGTTAGGATCTTTAAAAAGTACTCGGAAAACAAGGGATTTCGACATGTCGCTGAAGATGCATGCAGTCAATGTCTAGTATGTCATTTAAATAATCAGGGATAGAAAACTGTTACAGTGATGAATCACACTGGCAAATTAGAGGGCTCATTTACAAGACTACAGGCAGACATTATTAAGATGCGTCACTACAATGGTCTGAAGTACATTTTAGTAATAGTCAGCCTTTTTTCAAAACAGGTCATAGAATTTTCCACCAGGAGAGCAGACTGCCTTACATTTGCCAAATTGTTGTTGAGGGAATTGATTCCAAAATTTAGCCTACCAACTTCTATTGAGACGGATCATAGCACACGCTTCAGGTGTTACAGATAATTTGCACAGCTTTTGAAATCAAAGGTTCAATTGTAGCTACCAACCACAGTCTTCAGGAGCAGTTAGCAAACAAATGGCACTCTCAAGAATAAACGGGCATAAATGCTTCACCAGGTTTGAAAAGGCCTGACGCCCTTTCCCTTGTGTTGATGAATACGAGAAGTACTCCAAACAGAAAGACAGGCCACCGCCCACAAGGTGATCATGAGAAGCGCAATGAGATTGGCAGATGTACCTTCAGCTACATTAGTTTCAATAACTGATGGCATTGTTCTGGATTAATGCAAACGTCTGACTGATGTGGTGAAATCTGTCCCTTCCCAGGTGAATGCAGGCACAGAAGACTACAGGGAAACACCTTGCCATGGTTTGAAAGCAAACTTTGTAGTTATCTGCAAGTATGTTCGTAAGGACTGCCTCAAACACTAGAATGGCCCATTTCAAGTCATAATGACCACCAATAGTGCCGTTGACTTTGCTCGAGTGCCTCAGCGGATCCACACTGCTCACACAAAGACAGTGAGAGTAGCTGATGCAGCAGATGAGGCAAGAGCAGATGTTCAAAGTGCACAGTCCGTTGACCAAGGACACAGCCAAATCCAAGTTTGCAGCGTGAATCCAAAGGGAAATTGATTTTTCTGAAACTGGTTAAGAAAAGGTGGGAAGTCGAGACCAAAGGTTTCAGGTGAGCAAAAGTTTAGATGAAGAGCCTAAAACTTCTAAAGTCCAGTTTTAGAATGGTCATAGTGAAGAGCTGTTGCATTTCACTAGAGCAAATCAAGAGTGGTGACAAGAAGAAGGGGTCTCTGATCAAAATAGTAACCAGTTGCAATTGAAAATCAGAGTTGAAAAGAAACCCTTTGATAGAAGGAAATTCACAGCAGAAAGTGAAGACAGAAGAGAGCTAAGTGGAAGCTTAAGTGTGAGTCAAAGAAGCCAAAAGACTGTCACTGAAAAGGTAAGGGTTGAAGAGATACCCAGAAAGAGAACTTGCAGATGAAAATACTTTGAGCCAGAGAAAGTATGAGAGACATTTGAACCTAGAAGGTAATGAGAGCGAATCACCACTTACTAAAAGACCAACCAGAAGGACAGTTCCAAATCGAAAATATGCATCACCAGAGTGGGTGAATCTAGCTGCAGTATTGTATGAAGATACAGAAGAAGATCATGAAGATTATTTTGAAATGAACAAGTGCCATAACACTTTTGAGAGTAGATCAGATTTAGAGACCTACTCTGAAGAAGAACCACCTTGAGGGTGGAGTAGACTTTGAAATACTGAGTTCTGACGTAAATCACAGATAAGGGTCCGAGGAAATTCTGCTTAAATAACTGAGAACAACGACATCCAGAGACTAATCTAATTTTGAATTGAGAGTATTTTAATATTTTAGATTGTTACAAGGACTGGGAAGAAAATACTAATTTCCTTGGGGTGGGCACACCCCCTATATTAACACCCTCCAGTGGGAGGGGGCATGAGCCTCTCCCTAATTGGATGAGTCCCCCCATCTTCAAGATGGAGGGGACTGATGTGTGTGCTCTACCTCGCCTCCCCCACCGGAGGGGTAGGGTTAGCAAAGGTGGGCACACCTCTCTTCCTAGCTTGGTTTTCCCACTGATTCTCCCGACCAAAGAGGGGGCCAGAACCAGTGGGAGCCAGTTGCTGGGGGCAGCAAAAGGCAGGGACAGCTTCCAAAGGCCGCAGGCCTTTGAAGCTTCCCCTTTCGTGGACCCAGCCCATCCTGGAGGAGGAGGCATGACACCTCTGCCCAGGATGGGCTTTGTTTCTGGACCTAGAAAGTGGAGGCTCTCTACCCAGGGGTCTAGAAACATGTCTGGTGGTGGCAAATGGCGGGCAGCCATTCAGGAACCACACCAGGGCTAATCGATTTTCAGGGGGAATCTCTAAGATGCCCTCTGAGTGCATTTAACATTTAATCCCACACTACCATCAGTGTGGGTTTAATGTGCTGAAAAGTTTGCTACCAAACTTCCCAGTTTTTAGTAAAGCCAATATGGAGCTGTTGAGATCGTAATGACCAACTCCATATACTCTTTATGGCTTTACTACACTTACAATGTCTAAGAATGGGCTTAGACACTGTAGGGGTACAGGGCTCATGCCACTGTACCCTAACCTTAGGGCTAGTGCACCCTGCTAGAGGGGTGACTTACCTAGGCCTCAGGCAGTGGGTTGCAGGCATGGCACACAGGGATGTGCCTACAATGGCATTGTGTGGGTGTTAAGGTACAGGGCCTCTAAGGGTGGCACAATGGATGCTGCTGTCCTTACAGGCCTTACCTGGTCACAGTGCCCTTCGTACCCATGGTACCTTTTACAAGGGGCTTACCTGTGGCCAGAGATGTGCCAATTGTGGGTACAAAGGTACAGTCTTGGGAAAGAACACAGGCCCTGGGAACCTGATTAGCAGGGACACAGGGCACATCAAGTCTGGTTGCATCAGATGTCAGGCAAAAAGTGGGGGGTAACCATGCAAAAAGGGGCACTTTCCTACAATACTGTAAAGTAGTTATGCCACCATTTTATTTTAAATTAATGCAGTTTTGAGTGTTCTGTTCATCTCGCTCATGCTCATTCCCCCTCCCAATGAGTGACCCATTGCAAGCCATCTTTCCCTTCATTTCTGCAGAGCACCAAGTGAATGACGTCAAAGGTGGATAACTGTTAGAAAGCGTGTTTTGTGAATGAAGCTTCCAACATGTACCCAAAGTATTATTTTCAAGGACTTCCTCTGGAAGTTCCGATGTTGGCGTGTTAGAAGACATAATTCTAAAAACCATTGTTGAAGAAATGTTTGATTTTGTGTTGTACATTTCCAGAATATAGTTGCTGAGGAAGCATGTGGAAGAAATAAGTTACTGTTTCTGATTTGCCAATGCGAAACTAACCATGATCATACCATGCTGAATTTGCAAAGTGTATTAATGAACAAGTTACTTACCTTCGGTAATGATGCATCTGTAAGAGACCTATATTAGTTATAGATTCTTTACCTTAGAATTACCCCCAGGCGTCAGACTTGATGCGGAGAATTTTTCTCTTAGCAGTACCCCTGCATGTCGGAAAGTGGAGTCGGTCGACTCCGCGTCTGTAGTCGGCGTCGTGGTCGCCGGGATGATGTTGCGGTGTCTACTTAGATGCCGCCCCTGCGCGCTGTCAGTTCTGACACGGCTTTCCACGCCAGAAGCGCAGAGCCATGAAAGACACTAACCACTGGTGCGCCACACTAGGGCCCTGCAAGGGAGTCCCTATCCCTAGAAGTCAGTTCGCAGAGCGGGGAGGATGGGTGGGGCGGTAAGGAATCTATAACTCATATATGTCTCTTACAGATACATCGTTACCAAAGGCAAATAACTTGTTCATCTGAAAGAGACTATTAGTTATAGATTCCTTACCTTAGAATAGATACCCAGCAATGGAGGGTCTGAGAACCAAGTTCACACCAGAAAGTCCTGGAGGACAGAACGGGCAAGGTAGCCATCCCTCCGGACTGGACTATCCAGGCAGTAATGTCTGGTGAACGTGTGCATAGATGCCCATGTGGCGGCCTGGCAGATGTTGATAAGTGGGCCTCCACGTGACAAAGCGGTAGTTGCTGCCGTAGCTCTAGTGGAATGCGCCCACAGCCCCACTGGATGTTCCTTTTTTGCCAAAGCGTAACAAATCTTTATACAAAGGACAACCCATCTTGAGATGGTACGCTTTTGGACAGCCCGACCTTTCTTGGCACCCACATAGCCAAAGAAGAGTTGATCGTCCACCCAGAAATCTTTAGTGTGGTCAAGGTATAAAGACAGCGCACGTTTCGGGTCCAGACGGTGGAGTCTCTCCTCCTCCTTGGAAGGGTGCGGAGGCGGGAAAATGGTGGGCAGAGTGATAGTCTGTCCGATGTGAAAAGGAGTGACAACTTTAGGGAGGAACGAGGGTCTCGTTCGAAGCACCACTTTGTCCGGATGCACCGAGAAGAAAGGGGGCTTGGAAGAAAGAGCTTGACGCTCCCCACTCTGCGAGCAGAGGTGATGGTAACAAGAAAAGCAGTTTTCAAGGTAAGAAGCCTAAGAGGACAGTTGTGAAAAGGTTCAAAGGGAGCGCACATAAGATAAGTCAAAACAAGGTTCAAGTCCCACTGAGGCATTATGAAAGGAGATGGAGTAAAGAGATGAATAATGCCTTTAAAGAACCTACTTACAATAGGGGATTTGAGCAAAGAGGGCTGATCTGGTAGCTGAAGAAAAGCAGAAATGGCTGCCAGGTAGCCTTTAAGAGTGCCCAGAGCAGAGCCCTGCTAGGCCAAAGAAAGAAGGAACAAAAGAACCTCAGAAAGAGGGGCAGAAAGGGGATCCACAGCTTTTGCTGTGCATCATGCCACAAACTTGTTCCATCGACAGGCGTATACCGTTTTCGTGGAGGGACGCCTGGCTGCCAAGATGACATTACAGACTTCGGGAGGAAGGTCAAAAGCTGTCAACTGTTGCCGCTCAATCTCCACGCAAGGAGGTGGAGGTTGGACAGGTTCAGGTGGAGGACAGTCCCCTGCTGCTGCAACAGAAGATCCTCCCGAAGGGGCAGTCTGATCGGAGGATCGATAGCCATGGTCAGGAGCTCGGAGTACCAGATTCTTCGTGCCCAGGCTGGTGCCACAAGAATGACTTGGGCCCAGTCGCGCTTGATCTTCTTCAGCACTCGGGGCAGAAGTGGTACAGGCGGAAAGGCGTACAGGAGGCCGCAACTCCACTTGCGACGAAAAGCGTCGCCGAGTGAGCGCCGCCTTGGAAACTCCAACCCAGAACTGCTGACATTGCGCGTTCTCTTTGGTATCGAACAGATCTAACCAAGGCTCTCCCCACTGCTGAATGAGACCTCGCACTAACTCCGAGTGAAGACGCCATTCGTGATCCACCAGGCACCGACGGCTGAGTTCGTCCGCCCTGGCGTTGAGAGAACCTGCCACGTGTTGAACCACCAGGGTCATGCCCTGATGTTCCAGCTATGTCCAAAGGCCAAGAGCCTCTTGACAAAGGGTCCGCCCTGTTTGTTGCAGTTCCACATGGCGGTGGTGTTGTCTGTGAACACCTGCACTGCCTTCCTCTTGAGGGAGGGAAGGAATGCTTTCAGTGCCAAGCGGATCGCCCGGAGCTCCAACAGGTTGATATGGAGCTCGGACTCCGCCGGAGACCAGACTCCTTTGATCTCCGCCTCTCCCAGGTGACCGCCCCATCCCAGGAGTGATGCATCGGTCACCACCGTGAGGTCTGATTGTGGAAGGGAGAGGGCTCTGCCTCTGACCCAATCCTGGTTCCTTAGCCACCACTGTAGTTGTTGTGCAGTTCCCTCCGAGATCTGGACATAGTCGGAAAGATTCCCCTGATGCTGCGCCCACTGAAACTTCAGGTCCCACTGCAGAGCCCACATATGCCATCTGGCATGATCCACCTGCAGGAGGCCATGAGGCCCAGCAGCCTCAGTCAGTGTCACAGAAATCCAGGATAGAGGACAAAACACTGGTATCATAGCCTGACTATCCTAGACTCACCTTTCGGAAGGATATCCCCAAAACTCCCGAACAGCTCTGATGAAAGGGAGCAACTGAGAGTGAGTCAGGTGTGACTTCGGCACGTTGATAGTGAACCCCAGCGAATGCAGGAGGTCCACTGTAGTCTGGAGGTGGGAGATGACAGCCTGGGGCGAGCCCACTTTCAACAGCCAGTCGTCGAGATAGGGGAAGACTGGAACCCCTGATCTGCGCAGATGAGCTGCGACCACCGGTATCACTTTTGTGAATACCCAAGGGGCACTGGTAAGGCCGAAGGGGAGCACAGTGAACTGAAAATGCTCGTGGCCTTCAGTGAACCGTAGGTAACGTCTGTGGGCTGGCAGGACGGGAATGTAAAAATAGGCGTCCTGCAAATCCAACGCCACCATCCAGTCACCAGGGTCGAGGGAAGATAGAACCTGAGCCAAGGTTAACATTTTGAACTTCTCCTTCCGGAGGAAGCGGTTGAGGGCCCTAAGGTCTAGAATAGGACGCAGGACTTTCTCCTTCTTGGGCACCAGAAAGTAGTGGGAATAGCAACCATGACCTACTTCTGGAGCAGGGACCCTCTTGATAGCTCTGTTAGCCAAGAAAGCTGAGACTTCCTGGCGGAGAAGCGCCACATGATCCTCCGACATGCGAACAAAAGACAGTGGCATGCAGGGAGGAGTAATCTCGAAGGGGAGGGAGTAGCCCCTTCGGACTATCTGCAAAACCCACCTGTCTGACGTGATGGATTGCCAGTGGGGGAGTTGATGGCGAATCCTGCCACCCACTGGCGGGCCTGAAAAGTCGGACTCAGAGGGTTTGGAGGCTACTGCGTGGTGGGGGGGGGGAGAGGGTGGACTGTCCCCCCGCTGGTTCCCAGACCCACGTCGCTGGGTCCCACGTCCGCAGTCACGTAGAGGCTGGGAAGCTTGCGTGCGCCGGTGGCTAGACTGGGTCGGACGTAGTGGGGTGCCCCTCGTGTAGCCACAAAAGGGGCAAAAGGCAAACTCTGGGGGACGGAAGGACGCATCGCGGGCCCAAGGATCTGGCCGTCCACCGAGAATCCTTGATGCTGATGGAGCAGGGAAAATAAAAAAATGTTAACCCCTAACAAATTTTATAAATTATTAATAAAATGTTCGTTTAAATGTATTAATCAACACTGTATGTGTGGGAATGGTAATATGCCAATGTATGTGCTAAATAATCTATTAATGGATGTCCGTGTGTCTAATTATAACGTAAAAATAAATGCGTACTAATAAAAATAAATGCATGTTGTTGTGCTTCATAGAAATAAAATGTGTCGTTGCAAAAACAAATAGTGATGGTAAGTAAGGAACAGCTTAAGTGTTGCTTTATGCTAGGTAACAACTAATTGGGGTACGTAGACGGGAGGGAAACGAAAGGGATATTTTTCTCTATTTTAATTATGTTTTGTTTGCCTCAAATTAGTGCTTCTAAAGTATAACCGAGTGGCGATATAAAATGGCCGCCAGTGGGAAGATGTGCGCAGGCGCAAGGGGACACGTGGTACGGGATGAAATTGGAGAAATCCGGAACCTCGTGATGTCTCTGAGAGGCTAGGATGCAAGAAATGGTCAAGGCTGGTGTGACCTAATTGAACTGATAGTGTGCCATGATGATCAGCAGAGAGCCCGTGGGAAACAAGTCTAAGAGAAAGGACAATGACTGCGGAGTTCTCGAATGTGTCGAAAGAAGTTACAAATGAACTGATCGAATCGGATGGAAATGTTTAAGCGTATGGGAAAGGAAATGATCCAAGGACCCTTGAATCCAAGAGAACTTGATTAAAGAATGAATAAGCTGACATGCATGGACCAATGAAAGAAAAGCGTGATATTAATGTTGCAACAATTAGTTAGCAAAGTTAGAATTAGGGTATAAGAGGGCCTACTCTTAGTGGGAGGGGTGAGTTCCAGTGCAAGAGAATTGATGTCAGTCGTGGTTGCAGTCACAGTCAGGAGAGGAGTTGAAGAGTCGTGTTGGTGACTTCCAGTGCTGGGTGGTCCTGATCGATCCCTTACTGAGCGGGAGAGATGCTGAAAGACTGTTAGAGGAGACGGGTTGCAGGTAGCTGATGCTGACGAGCTGAAGTTGCTGTTGCTGTCTTAATTTTACAGTTGAGTATGAGAATCAGGCTATTTCTAATTCCTAACTTAGGTTAGAAATCATTAGGCTAAATTAGGAAGCTAGGCAGGTAATTAGGGTTTTTGGCTTCATGACAAAATTTCCTTTCTGCAATAAATTGATTATGCTTAATAAAAATTGTGAATTTAAGAATGAATAATTGAATAAAATATTAAAATTCTTTTCATGCTTTAAAATTTATATAAAATTTAAGATTCTTTAAACCCAAAATGACTCAGTGGTTATTTTCCTAAATGATTGTGACATAAGTAATTGGTTATTGTGATTCAGCTGGTCTTAATCACTATGAACTAATTTCTTAAATGAATGATTCATCGACAAACAATGAGCAGGAATATCTTAAGAAATAACTAAAAGAAAGTAACTAATTAAGGTAATAAGATATCCTGGCTCTTCCAGCGGTACATAAAAAGGTGTTCTCCATTTAGTTCTCATGCTTCTCCTGGGAGTACAGAATTTCATAAAGGTGTAAAGGAAAATCCAGGAGTGTGCGTGTGTGTTAGGCGATGTTTATGGGTCCCATCGTCATGAGGATATGAGAAATATAGTTTGCCCCTGGATGACCTATCAGTAACCTAGGAGGAGAATAGTTTTTATTGTACGCGCTGCATCAGATTTCTTGGTAGCAGAGTTATGGTTTTCTATAGATTAGTTTAGTGATTATTGTTTATTGATTATTGATTATTTTTTGATGACTAACACTATATGTTGAGTCACGTTATGTTATATGTAAGTTTTCACGCTTCTGGGATGTAGGAAGTGGAACACGTGTGACAAGAGAAGTCACATGGAATTTGGTACACGGTCTGAATTCATTTTGGTTATAACGCAGGTTGTGTTATGTTAGGGATTTCGGTGTGAAAAGTGTGTAAATGAAATAGCAAATCACGTTTACTTGTGAAACTTTGGCCTAAATCCTCAGGAGCCTAGTCTCCACATGTGTCTTATCCCCAGAGAAACGAGTAAATTGTTTGTTTGAAAGAAGGGTAAGGTAGAGGGAAGTGCTACTTTATCGGCGAGAGTAAATAATTCTGTGGTAGGGTAGAGGTAAGCGCTGCCTACTGGAAAAGCAGGATTCTTGTGTAAAAGGACAAAGCTGTCACTTTGTTTAGCGAATCAGACTATGGAATTGTTTATTTGTTGTAACTAACAAAGAAAATAGCGAAAAGAAAAAATTGCCGATAAATTTTGTAAAGGAGGGGTAAAGAGTAGAAGTGACGTGGAAAAGTGCCGCGCTAGGATTGGTTAGTGCACTAGTCACGTGAATACAGAGCAGGAGTGACGTAGAAAAGTGCCGCGCTAGGATTGGTTGGTTCGCGGACGGTGGGAATTGTTCTGATTGGTACGTTAGTGTGAATCGCGCTGTAATTGGTCGAAGTTCCGTACACAGAAACAGCGTTAGAGTAAAGAGAAAACAAATAGAAAACATGCCGTATTACGAGTATGAAAGGGAGAGAACGTCATGGACGACGAAATTGAAGAATTTCTTTAAGAAAGACAAAAAGGTTGTGACTAGAGAGGGACAAGTAATTCCTCCGCCGAAATCAGCAGCTTCACATATGATGCTGAAATATGGATATCAGACGTGCATATGGTTGGACAATTGGGTAAAATATACAAAGAATGATGGAGCATTGGCTTTTCCTGAAAATGGTTCTTTTAATGTAGCGGTTTTACGGAATCTAAGAGAAAAATGTTTAAATTGGAACCTAGACCTAGACCGACACAGTTTGAGGCTTTAACAGAATGGGAAGAGGAGATGTACGAGCGAGAAAGGTTCAGAGGAATGAAAGGTTATGAGTTTGTGCCCGGAAGATTGTGGGGAATGAATCATGAGGACAGAATAAAACGATGGAGATGTGCTAACATGACAGGAGGTTTGTTTCCAGCTTTTACAGTTGAGGAGGGGACAAAGAAAAACGGACTGAGAAAAAGAAACATATAGAGAGAGAAAAATATATGCATGAGAGCGAAACGGATGACGAGTTGCTGGAAGATATTTTAAATAGAAATCCACCTCCGTATCAGCAGAGTTCTACAGTGGTGACACCAAATGCGCCACCAATAGAGACTATGCGAAATAAAAGTCCGGAAAAGAGAAATGAAGTAAATAGGTCACAAGAACAAATGAGAGCTTCTCAAAATGAGGGAATAGAAAGCGACAATGCAAGTGAATTGGCAAGGACAACAAAAGAACTAACTGAGAAAATTAGAGAATTAACGAAAAATATGGAAGCAGTTACTGTGCCTGTAACAATAGGTCCAGTAATACCAGTTTTTGAGAATCAGAAAATTGATGAGCGATCCTTGGTGATTCCCTTGAGTTCACAATTTCAGAGAGAAAAGGAAAGAATGGAAACAAGTCCAGGTACAAGCAATTTGGCTAGTGTTTACAGACCAAGTCCACCTGAAAATTTGACAGTAAATGAGTGTAACGGTAGGAAAATACCTATGGTAACTGAATCTGCAACAGTGACACCTGAAAAGAGTGGAAATTGGACAGAAATAAATAGTACTCCCATAGGTCCGACTCCTGATGAGTTAAATGAGTGGATGAAAGCTTTTAAAATAAAAGAAACGGAAGAAAAACCATTAGATGTGATCAGATTGAAAATTGACATGGAAGAATTAATACTAGGAACGATTGGTACTGAAAAGATAAAAAATTATCAGGATGATGAAATAATGTTTCTGTGCAAAAGTATAACATGGAGGGCAAAGAATTTACATGACAAACTAGAAGAAGTGGCTAGTGAGATTGGAATAGATTTTGCAAAAGTAAAAACATTGCAGAAACCATACAGAGTAGATTTTTGTGAAAAAGATATTGAAAATTTGAATACAGCAGGAAGGCTGACACAGATAAAAGAGTTGATTGTTTTGTTGAGAAAATGGGGTGATGTGGACAGATGGAAGGTTAGATGGACAAAGAAGAATGAGAAAAGTATAGACAAAGGTTCATTGGCTTTTATGATAACAGAAAAAGAACCTGTTGTTAAAGAATACCCTATGAGAGAAACTCCAGGTGGTAGTTACGTGCATGTTCCATGGACTAGGCAGGACATCCTGTCATTTACAAATGACTTTCCAAAACTAAGAGAGAAGCCAGTTGAATGGTACCGACAGGTAGAAAGGTTTGTAAAGGTCTCAAAAGTGTTGTGGATAGATTTGGATGGATTGTTTGACATAGTGGTACCAACGGATCTGTGGTCAGAATGTAAGATTACAGTTGACTGGCCAACTACAGAATATCCAAGAGATCCTAAGACAGGAGCTCCAGGACCAGATGTGATGAAGAAATACGACAAGGTGATTACCTTTTTGAAGAATAAGATTCCTCCCAAAGAGACAGATTGGGTTAAGATTGATAGAACTACACAGGAAAGTAAGGAGTCTGTACATGCATATTATGAGCGTTTGTTATTGGTTTTCAAGCAGTATAGCGGTTATGAGGAATTGAGTGAAAAGGACATGAGTCATTTTGTATACCGATTTGTGTTTGGCCTGAAACAAGAAATAAGCGATATGATTAAGCAACATATGATAAACTGGCAGAATGGAAGTGTAGATGAGGTGCTGAGGTATGCTAAGTATTGTAGTGATGAAATAGAGAGTAAACAGCGTAAATTGAAAGAAAAGGCAATGTGGGCACAAGTGAAAGTGGCAGAGAAACAAGAAGCCCAATTGGACAATAATAATGGAAACGAATCAGGACAGAATAAGATGCGACCAAACATAGGTAAAGGAAAAGGACAAGTGAGTCTAGAAGAGGCAAAGAAGAAATGGCCATGTCATAATTGCGGAAAATTAGGGCATTGGAGAAATGAGTGTAAGTTCCCACCTAAACCTAATCCGGAACATCAATCATTAACTCCACAGGTGCAGAATGAGGTAGTTGTTCAACAAAGTCAGGTGCCACAACCACCACTTCCCAACACTGTTAACCAGCAAAGATACAGTACAGAAACAGGATTCTACGGAGGAGAGCAGGTAACACAGTTGCCGCGAGCAGCTAACATTTCTCAGTATTGGTTGCATCAGAGTGAGGATGACCCGGATGAAAGTTTCTGACGGTGCGCAGGAGAGGGGAAAGAGTGTGTGCTTGGCGCAACTCTAGAGGTAGATCAGTCTGGTCCCTTTGTGGATGGAGAAGTGAATGGTGCAAACGTAACATTCCTTGTCGATACTGGAGCTACCCGTTCTACTGTTAGATCAGTGGAAATTCCGAACCTTCCTCTCTCAGGTGAATACATCCAAGTGGTAGGAGTAGCCAATCAGCAGATTAAAACCCCACTTACTGAATTGGTAGAAGTAAAAATTGGTTCTTTTAGCAAAATGCATAAATTTGTAGTGTGCGATTGTAGTCCTGTAAATCTTTTAGGTCGTGACCTTTTGTGTAAAATGAATTGCACAATTTATTGTACGCCAGATGGAATAGGTTTTCAGACTTCAGATGAAGATGTTTTGTACAAAGTAACTTTGATGAATCAAGAACCTGAAACGAATGGTTTGTTTCCTGCATTTGATGCAGAAAAACTTCCAGAAGAACTAAAAAGTGCTGTAAAAGAAAGTGTGTGGGATTTTACAGGAGAAGACATTGGGTTAATGAGAGAAGTTGATCCTGTAAAAGTGACAGTGAAAGAAGGGATAATTTATCCAAACACGCCACAGTACAAATTAACTCCAGAAATAATTGAAGGAATAACTCCTGTGATAAATAAGATGATTGAACAGGGAATTCTGAAAGAGATCATGAGCAGTCCATGTAATTCACCTATTATGGGACTGAAAAAGCCAAATGGAACATATAGAATAGTACAGGATTTGAGAAAGATAAACAAAATAGTTGTACCATGTTGTCCAATAGTGCCAAACCCTGCAGTGATTCTATATCAAATCCCGCATGAAGCTGAGTGGTACACTGTGATAGATTTGTGTCACGCATTTTTCTCTATTCCTTTGCATCCAGATAGCCAGCCATTATTTGCATTCCGTTTCGGAGAGCGTATTTTGGCATGGTGCCGAATTCCGCAGGGGTATACAGAAAGCCCCTCAATTTTTAATCAGATTCTAAAGAAATCTCTGGAAGATTTGAAGATGCCAGAAAAATCAGTGATGGTGCAGTATATCGATGACCTATTGGTGGCATCGAAAACCAAAGAAGCATGTGTAAGTGACACAATTGCTTTACTGAACCATTTGGAGAAAAGAGGACAAAGTGTCTCCTTCAAAATTACAGTTTTGTCAGAAAGAAGTCCAGTATTTAGGGCATAAAATTGAGAAAGGAGTGCGGAAAATAGCGACAGAAAGAGTAAGAATGATTCAAGGAATGAGAGCACCAATGACTCAAAGAGAGGTAAGAATGTTTTTGGGAATGGTTGGATATTGTCGACAGTGGATAAGTGGATTTTCTTTGATTGCAAAACCCTTACAAAAATTGACAAAGAAAGATGTAAAAGACCCTTTTGAGTTAAACAAAGAAGAAATGAAATCTTTCAAAGAATTGAAAAAGAAACTGTGTGAGGCCCCTGCTTTAGGCATGCCTGATTATGAGAAGGATTTTGAGTTGTACTGCAGTGAAAGAGATGGATGTGCATTTTCAGTACTGGTACAAAAACACGGGACCATGAAGAGGCCAATCGCTTACTTTTCAGCTGTTCTAGATCCTATAGCAAAAGCATTGCCTGGATGTCTGAAAGCGGTTGCTGCTACTTGTGTAAGTCTGGAACAAAGTGAAGGTATAGTGATGGGGTATCCACTGAGAGTATATGTTCCCCATTCAGTAGAAATTCTTTTGACAAGAACAAAAACACAGTACATGACACATAGTCGGCTGACTAAGTACGAAAAAGTCATCTTGAGTGCTGAAAATGTGACCATAGATAGATGCATAAATGTAAATCCTTCTACATCATTGCCAGATGAAGAGAATATAATTGAACAAGACGAAGTAGATCATGATTGTCTGAATGTGCTGGAATATTGCACAAAACCAAGAGCTGACATAAAAGATGAACCCTTAAAGGAATCGGATTATGTCATGTTTGTAGATGGTTCATGTTTACGCACAAAAGAAGGAGTGTTAAGCGCAGCTTACGCAGTATGCACAGTGGCAACTGTGATGGAAGCGTCTTGTCTGAAAGGAGTTAGGTCTGCCCAAGTTGCGGAACTAATTGCTTTGATTCAAGCATGTAAATTGGGGAAAAATGTACGAATCACGATTGTGACCGATAGCCAATATGGTTTCGGCATCGTACATGACTTTGGTCAGATTTGGTCACAAAGAGGATTTTTGACATCTGCAGGAACACCTATCAGAAATGGAGAGTATGTTAAAAAACTGCTTGAGGCGATACAGTTGCCTAAACAAATAGCTGTAGTGAAGTGCAAGGCGCATAAGAAAAACGAAGACTACATAGCGGTCGGCAATAATTATGCTGATGAGATCGCTAGATATTGTGCGGAAAACATGGCGTCCCTGAACAAAAATAGAGAAAGGGAGCATGTCTCTTGTCCTTTGCTTTTCACTAATACTGTCGAAACATGGGATGAAGTAAGGCAGTTACAAGAAACAGCAAGAGATGAGGAAAAAGATTACTGGATAAAAGCAGGATGTAGAAGACAGGAAAATAATGGTGTGTGGGTATACAGAGATGAAAGACCAGTTATGCCTGATAGCATGATTGCAGACATGGCACGGATGTACCATGGACAAGCTCATATTGGGAGAGATGCAATGATCAGACTTTTTAGACAGACCTGGTATAACCCAAAATTCAGAGCCATTGCTGAAAGTCTTTGTCAAAGATGTCTTATTTGTCAACAGTTTAACCCAGGAAGAAAAACCGTAGTGAGTCTAGGAACAATAGGACGAGAAGGAGGTCCATTCACAAGAATACAGATGGACTTTATTGAGATGCCCCCTAGTAACAGATTAAGATATGTTCTAGTGGTCGTCTGTTTGTTCTCTCGTTGGGTGGAAGCATACCCCACAAGAAGGAATGATGGAACAACGGTGGCAAAACTTATGCTGCGAGAGTTCATTCCAAGGTATGGTTTTCCAGTCACGGTTGAGACAGATAGAGGAACACATTTCCAAAATGAGTTGATCCAATTGATTTGTGAAGCTCTGAGTATTAAACAAAAACTACATTGTGCTTACAGACCAGAGGCTTCTGGGGTAGTAGAGCAGATTAATGGAACAATTAAAAACAGATTAGGAAAAATGTGTCAAGCTACAGGACTCAAATGGCCGGATGCACTGCCTCTTGTTCTGATGACCATCAGAAGCATCCCTGAAAAGAAAACGGGACTCAGTCCTCATGAGATGATCATGGGACGAGCAATGAGACAAGCACACGTACCCGTCAACAAGTTATTAACTATAACTGATGATCTAGTACTGGATTACTGCAAGGGATTGGCTGATGTGGTGCATTCTGTGTTTCATCAGGTTGGACCGGATGCGACCACTCTTGAAAGAAAACCAGCCCACGACTTGAATCCAGGAGACTGGGTCCGCATAAAAGTCCACAGGAGAAGAAACTGTCTAGTTCCGCGTTGGGACGAGCCAAGACAGGTAATCCTAGTGACAACGACTGCTGTCAAGTGTGCAGGAGTGAAGAACTGGGTTCATGCCAGCCACACAATCAGAATTCCAGAACCTACAGATCGACATGTGAGTCGGCGTCTGGAAGTGTGGGATAAAAGTTTAACGGCTGGGACAACCAAGATAAAAGAAAGGGTGCCAGAACTTGAAGATCGACCTGAAAGTCGACATCTGGAAACCCCAACTGCAAGTACCTCTAGAGAAGAAGAGGAAGAAGAAGAAGAAGAAAGAAATTCAGAAATTCCAGAATTTGAAGATCGACCTGTAAGTCGACATCTGGAAATATCTGACACAACTTCAGACTCTGATGATTCAATTGAAAACCGTAAAGAATTCCTAAGGAAAACTTGGGGTTATAAACCAATTAGAGAAGAAACTGAGCAAGAAATTGAGTTAGATGAACAACCAGGTACAAGTTATGGTGGAACTCCTTCAGAAACAATATTAATAGATGAAGTAGGGAAAGAAGTACACAAAAGGTTAGAAAATCGAGAAGAACCCCGAGGAGCAATAGGGATAGATAGAGAAACAGGAGAACAGGGAAATTTAGAAACAGAAAGGGAGAAAAACACCAAATCGGAAGAACCCCGAGGAGGGACAGTAATAAGGGAAAACAAAAAGGAGAAGACAGATCCACCAGTAGGAGATGACGAGATTATAAGTTTCAAAATAAGAGACAATAGTGAAACAGTTGAAACAGAAACAGAAGAAAGTGGAGGAGAGGAAAAAGCAAAGACTGAATCAAGAAAAAGAAATTGGAAATCGGAAAGAGAAGAAAGAGAAGGTGAGGTCAAAAGGCCAAGAAAAGGAGATAATTGGCCCAACAGCTATGTAAGAAAATTGAGATATAGAATAATAAGAGCGGAAGACGAAGGTGCTGAACAAGTAAATGAAGAAACAAGTCAAAAGGAACAAGAAAAACCCAGTGGAAAAAGATTACAAAAGTCCAAAAGGACAAAGAAAGTGAATTCAAAATTTAAGTCACCTGAGTGGCTGTATATTGCACTAACTGATTACAAAGAAGAAGAAGAAAACACTCACGGAAACCAGAGACTGAGAAGTCGGATGGGAAAAGGTGAGATGCAACAAAACTGAAGTGAAGACTTATAGTGCTTCTGCCGGACGTGACAATTTTACTGGATGTGACAAATCACCGGATGTGACAACGAAAGAATTCTGGAGAGAATTAAAGAAAGTACCAAGCAAAGACTTTTTGAAAGCAGAGTGGCATCTAAGTCATTTCTGAGGTGTAGTGACACAATTTTCTGAAACTTAACAAATAGAAAAAGAAAAATGGAAAATAATGAGAATAGAAGAAATAAATGTGAATTTATAAAAAGATGGTGCAAAATGTGCTGTTTTTGTACAGGGTTATTAATGACCATATGGATAGTTTTAGCAATCACAATTCCTATTAGTGTAGCTGTGATAGAAGCAAAAAATGATACTAAACCAGAAAAAGAAACTAATAGTAAAGAACCAGTTGTTTTAAGAAGTAGTGCAGAGTTGCATAAGGATAGGTCAGTAACAGATTTCTCAAAGAATGTTTTTACAAAGTTGTTGTATGAGTACGTAGAAACAATGGACGTAAGAGATTGTTATGTTTGTATGCAATTGCCTGCATCAGTATCAGAAGGTGTGACTTATCATCACCTACCTCTGACTTATGGAATAACATGTAGTGTAATAGCGAGTTTATTTTATAAAACAGGTAGATTAGAATCTTATTATACTGATATAGATAAGATTTTTGCAAACATTCCAGTAGTACCAGAACTTAAAGTAAAACCAGCAAAGGTTTTAGGAGAATTCTTTTTAGAACATAGAAAATTAACGTTAGAAGAAATAGTTAGTAACAACCTTACATGTGAGTTAAAGAAAGAAGAAAAAGTATTTTTAGATATGGTTGAAGAAAGAAGAATGAAATTTCAAAAAGAAGCAATAAAAGAGGAGGGAAAACGCTTATGGACGTTTGAGGAAGGAAATCATGAAGGGAAAAAGATAAATGCAGCAATGACTTTAGACTGGCCACAAACAGGAAAGTTGTGCATTAGGAGAAATAAGACAGTCTATGACAATTACTTTGTAGGTTCCAGTATCTGCCATGACAATTATCAAATTCTGGGAGGTTGGGGATTCAAAGGTGGAAAGGACCCAATATTTCCAGGTATCTATTATGTTTGTGGGAATAGAGCTTATTACAGGTTACCGGACCATTGGTATGGAACTTGTTATGTAGGCCTGGTCTTTCCAAATTTTTTTCACATGGACAGAGAAGAAAAGGGAACATACAAGATGATTAATAGATTTACACGTAGAAAGAGGGAAAGTTTTTCAGAAATTGTAGGGGATATTTTTGGAGCATTGATACCAGCAGTGGGAATATCTTTGAATGCATTTAAAATTGGAAGTTATCCACAGTAGTAGATCGTTTATCTACAGATACTGCGGGAGGGTTCTTAATGGTAAATACCGAAATGGTTGCCATGAGAGCTATGGTGATGCAAAATCGGCTTGCCCTTGATATTCTTTTGGCAAAAGAGGGTGGAGTCTGTGGAATGTTGAAAGTCCAACATTGTTGTACTTACATTCCTGATAACAGTGAAAATATACAGAAGTATATTACAAATATTACAAGTTTGCACAAAGAATTAGTTCCACTGGAGGTTGAAAGTGTTTTGGGAAAACTTGGTAGAGGGTTTTCCTCAGTAGCGAATTGGTTAACTAGGATGAGTAGACTAGTGATAGGGAAAGTTATAATAGTAGCAACTATAGTAATATTATTAGCCATGATGTTGAAAATAGTAATAACATGTATAAAGAGAAAAGTAAGAGAATAAGATAAGAAGAAATAACAGAATAATGAGAGAAAGAGAGAGAGAAATGGGTGAAATTGAGTTGGAGAAAATGAAAGAAAGCATGTATAAAGAGACTAAAAGGCAAGATGAAGAAGAAACAGATGTATAAATAACAGAAAGCAAAGGATGAAAGACATGCTGCCTGAAAAGAAGTATGACTTGGGTTTTATGTGGTGATTTAAAAATCACCAAAGGGGGGATTGATGGAGCAGGGAAAATAAATTTTTTTTAACCCCTAACAAATTTTATAAATTATTAATAAAATGTTCGTTTAAATGTATTAATCAACACTGTATGTGTGGGAATGGTAATATGCCAATGTATGTGCTAAATAATCTATTAATGGATGTCCGTGTGTCTAATTATAACGTAAAAATAAATGCGTACTAATAAAAATAAATGCATGTTGTTGTGTTTCATAGAAATAAAATGTGTTGTTGCAAAAACAAATAGTGATGGTAAGTAAGGAACAGCTTAAGTGTTGCTTTATGCTAGGTAACAACTAATTGGGGTACGTAGACGGGAGGGAAACTAAAGGGATATTTTTCTCTATTTTAATTATGTTTTGTTTGCCTCAAATTAGTGCTTCTAAAGTATAACCGAGTGGCGATATAAAATGGCCGCCAGTGGGAAGATGTGCGCAGGCGCAAGGGGACACGTGGTACGGGATGAAATTGGAGAAATCCGGAACCTCGTGATGTCTCTGAGAGGCTAGGATGCAAGAAATGGTCAAGGCTGGTGTGACCTAATTGAACTGATAGTGTGCCATGATGATCAGCAGAGAGCCCGTGGGAAACAAGTCTAAGAGAAAGGACAATGACTGCGGAGTTCTCGAATGTGTCGAAAGAAGTTACAAATGAACTGATCGAATCGGATGGAAATGTTTAAGCGTATGGGAAAGGAAATGATCCAAGGACCCTTGAATCCAAGAGAACTTGATTAAAGAATGAATAAGCTGACATGCATGGACCAATGAAAGAAAAGCGTGATATTAATGTTGCAACAATTAGTTAGCAAAGTTAGAATTAGGGTATAAGAGGGCCTACTCTTAGTGGGAGGGGGGGAGTTCCAGTCAAGAGAATTGATGTCAGTCAAGGTTGCAGTCACAGTCAGGAGAGGAGTTGAAGAGTCGTGTTGGTGACTTCCAGTGCTGGGTGGTCCTGATCGATCCCTTACTGAGCGGGAGAGATGCTGAAAGACTGTTAGAGGAGACGGGTTGCAGGTAGCTGATGCTGACGAGCTGAAGTTGCTGTTGCTGTCTTAATTTTACAGTTGAGTATGAGAATCAGGCTATTTCTAATTCCTAACTTAGGTTAGAAATCATTAGGCTAAATTAGGAAGCTAGGCAGGTAATTAGGGTTTTTGGCTTCATGACAAAATTTCCTTTCTGCAATAAATTGATTATGCTTAATAAAAATTGTGAATTTAAGAATGAATAATTGAATAAAATATTAAAATTCTTTTCATGCTTTAAAATTTATATAAAATTTAAGATTCTTTAAACCCAAAATGACTCAGTGGTTATTTTCCTAAATGATTGTGACATAAGTAATTGGTTATTGTGATTCAGCTGGTCTTAATCACTATGAACTAATTTCTTAAATGAATGATTCATCGACAAACAATGAGCAGGAATATCTTAAGAAATAACTAAAAGAAAGTAACTAATTAAGGTAATAAGATATCCTGGCTCTTCCAGCGGTACATAAAAAGGTGTTCTCCATTTAGTTCTCATGCTTCTCCTGGGAGTACAGAATTTCATAAAGGTGTAAAGGAAAATCCAGGAGTGTGCGTGTGTGTTAGGCGATGTTTATGGGTCCCATCGTCATGAGGATATGAGAAATATAGTTTGCCCCTGGATGACCTATCAGTAACCTAGGAGGAGAATAGTTTTTATTGTACGCGCTGCATCAATGCGCTCCAGCGCCGAGTCTGTCTTGTCACCAAAAAGGCGACGGCCATCGAAGGGCATGTCCAGCAGGGTCGCTTGAACATACCCTGAACAACCAGACATCCTCAACCAGGTGAAGCGCCGAAGGGTTACCGATGTGGCAATCGTTCTGCCTAGAGAGTCCGCGGTATCCAGTCTACATCTGGTCGTGAATTTGGCTGCGTCTCTCCCATCCGCCACTGCGTGGGAGAGAACGGCCCGGGCCTCCTCTGGGCACAGAGGCAGCACCTGCGCAACCATATCCCAGACTGTATGGGTATAACCGCCCAAGAGGCACGCGGTAGTCACGGACCGCAGTGCCAAGCTGGAGGAAGAGAACATGCGCTTCCGAAGATGATCCAGCTTCTTGGATTCCATGTCCGGGGTGCGGAAGGGAATGCCCCCTTGGAAGAAGAAGCTTGAACCACCAAGCTCGCAGGGGAAAGGTGTTGGGTGAGGAAATTGGGATCACCCGGAGCCGGGCAGTGGCGGCGGGCAATCGTCCGTTCCACAGGAGCCCCTGTGCTGGGCTTGGACCAAGTGCCCAGAAGGAAGTCCATGAGGGCTTCATTGAAGGGCAAGAGGGGTTCAAAGGAAGTTTCCGCCGGTTGAAGCACCTCTGTCAGGAGGTTAGTCCTGACTGCCACTGTAGGAAGCTCCAGGCCCAAGGCCCAAGGCCTTGGCTGCCCTACGCACCACCACTGCATAGGACGCTCCCTCCTCCGTAGCCACGGTAGGGGAGAAAGCATGCCAAGGTCTGGGGAGGTGTCCAGACCACTGGCGTCACCCAATTCCTCTCTCCAGTCCGGGTCTTCCAGCTGGTCTGCCAAAGGGTTCGGCGACTCCTCCCAGTCCTCATCACCACCCTCAGGGTGATAGGGAACACCTGGGATGAACAAGGGAACAAAAGTGCCCTCCGGCGTCTGGTTCGACATCGGTCGACACAGATCCGGCTCCGTGTCCATCTCGGGATGGGGGTGCCGTCGGCCAGGGGCATGGCCGGGGCCGTCGTCGCCGGCATTGGTGCCGGGGAAGGTCAAGTAAGGTCGACCGGCGTCGATCCGAATCCAGGCCTGGATCCACAGGGGCCCGCCGGGGACGGAGCCGCTGGCATCGAAGGCCCAGACCCCCAACCGACTCCGCGGGGACCGAGGCGCGCCAGCAGAGTCAGACTGCCCAAAGATGCGATGGAGGGCTTTGTAGAATGTACGAAGCTGGGCAGGGGACGCTCCAGCTCCCGGAAAAGGAGGAAGGCGCGGAGTCGTCCCTTAATCAGGCACCGGAGACGGTGCCTTAGAGCGACGACGCTCCGGGTCCCACGTTGCGTCAGCCGACTAACGGGAGAAGTCGAAGAGCAACAGTGCTTCTTCACCTTCTTCTTGTGCTTCGACTTACCCGAAGAGTGCGAAGACTTGGATGAGGTGTGGTGACGCCGCGACCGGTCTTGAGACCTTCCCTCGAGCGAGACTGGGAGCAACACGGAGCCGACTGCCGGGCCTCCAAAAGCTTTCAGGACCGCTCCCGCAAAGACTTCGGGTTCATGGCCCGACAGTCGGAGCACGACTTTGGGTCGTGGTCGTGCTCCAGGCACCAGAGGCACACGAGACGCGGGTCCGACACGGACATCAGCTTGTGACAGGAGTCACAAGGCTTGAAGCCGGTTCGACGATGGGACATCCCTCGCGCACCAGGAGAGATGTCGATAAAAGTCGAAAAAGGTTAGTCAAAAAATTACTAAGGGGCAAGCTCTCTCCGGATCTGCGATAGGCTGGCACGCAAAAAGAAATAACTGACGTCAGAGCGCAGGGGGAGCCTCTATGTAAACACAGCAACGTCATCCCGGCGACCACGACGCTGGATGCGGAGTTGACCAACACCACCTTCCGACGTGCAGGGGTACTGCTAAGAGAAAAATTCTCCGGATCCAGTCTGACGCCTGGGGGTAATTCTAAGGTAAGGAATCTATAACTAATAGTCTCTTTCAGATAGCTTGCGTGAATCATGTATAACAAACCTTGGGTTTATAGATCGTGGGATCATTACTGCAGCTGTTTTTAAGGGCTGCTGCTGCTGCATCAGCTACTGCTGGGGAGACTTCACTTCCCTCCTTGGGCCCTGTCAATTTGTTTTAGATTTACTTATTGGAATGCTGTCAGTACTCTTTATGAGTTTGACTCGAAGAGTTTTGCTTAGACGAAACTAATAGGAGATTGTTTGCTAAGATTTGTGATTTTGTATTCTTGTGCCGGTTTCTTCATGGTGATTCATGCATTTTTCTCTGTACTGCTTTTATTACTAATTCGGTAGTAAACCTATATTTGCCTTATTTTTTTATCTGGAGCTCAGTTATTAATGCTTCCAAATTTTGTTACGTTTTAGTCTGCCAAATTAATACAATTTTTGATGTAGAGTCTGTAAATGCTAGATCAACTGGAAACTTCGGAGCTGACCTGATCAGGTAAAAATAGGTTTGTTCAAAATATGAGGGTTGAGATGATTATTAGAGTTCGGATTCCACAGACACAAATGCAAATCGATTGTCTCAGTTCACCACCTTCAATCTGGCACAGATTCAGACTGACATTTGTAACTCTAGAGACAAAAATTTGTTTCAACTATTGCCCCCTCAGCGGAGTCTCAGGGCTAGAGTCCAGGACAATCACCTCCAATTTGCAGATGTTTTCCTCAAGGCCCTGGTTCTGCAGTATGGAGCTGCACAAAGTAGAACTTCCAAGAGTGGCCTCATTAGTTGCCCTGCAGAGATCCCCTTATGAGCCTGATGAAAATGTTTCTTATCTTTGGGTACAATCTTTCTGGTGAAAAATTAAATCTGCCCACAGATTCCTCACCTCTTCTGATGGATGATTCTACCTGCAGATTCCTTACTTCTCTAAAAGATTACCTAAGAGTAATCACCAAGGAAGTGGGTCTAAAGGAATGGTTACGCAAACAAATCCTGCAGCACCGAATGTGCGAAATGACCATCCCTTCTCAACAACAATGCTTTGCAAAATTGTGAAAGGAGCCCATGCCGCAGCCAGACAGATCACCCACCCAGCCACCCATCTAACCAATGTCCACAGAAGTCTCTCTCAGGAAGGGCGTAGTACATCATTTTTTTTTTTTGTAAACACATTTTATTCAGAAGGGCGTAGTACATCATGATGTATAATAGAATACAGCAGGCTTAGAACCCCTCCTTCTTGCTGCCAGCATATCCTACAAAGAGGATACTCCATCTGACCTCAGATTCCTCATTTTAGAATATCCCTCAGGCATCAGACTGGACCCGGAGATTGATTGATAGCAGTGCTCCCCTATGTACTAGTAGGTGTTGTCATGTGGCTCCGTACTGCCATGGAAGCGATGGAGTAGAGCAGTATATAATTACCACCCATTCGCACTGATGTACATTTATTATTTTTTCACTTTCCACGCCTTCAGACATGGAGTGTGAGCAATTGTTGAGAACAGTGTGCTACATACTTACTTCGGACCTTTTTAGATGTTAAAAAGAGGCCACTCCACGCCTTGATTATATTTTTCTCCCCCAAAGCTACATATATAGAATCACCTACTGTTCTATTTTAGCTAGAGGATTGTCAGATCACTCCCCAATGCAGCTTAAGATAAGCTTGAAATCACAACGACCCCTATACAGATGGCGAATGTCGCCTGGCATCTTAAAGACCCCACTTACCAAGAAGTCCTTCGGCAAGCCATTACCGAGTATTTGTCGATTAACATCGATACTGCCTCGTCGGAAATTACTTTACGGGAGGCCCTCAAGCCTACAATTCGCTGGGTCGACATCAGCTTTCGGACGGGCGAAAAGCGCAAATGCCTATCCCAAATTGTAGATCTAGAAGACCGCCAACGATTGCTTGAAACACAAGTAGCAACAGGGGCTGGCCCCGAAACACAACAAAACTTACTTCAGACACAGCAACAAATACACCAACTCCTTACTAATGAGGCGCAAGATATCTGGCTTGCGACACAACACAGAATTTACCAGTGGGGAGATAAATCTAGTAAAATGCTCCACCGTCAATGTCAGGCTAAGACAGCCCCTGTACCAGTACCGGCGGTGCGAGATGCGGAGGGAACGTTATGTACCTCCCCAGAGACGATAGCCCAGGCCTTTGCCGCATATTATGCGTCTCTATATCAGCAGAAAGAATATATCCCAAGCACCCTTATCGACGAATTCCTAGTCGATATTCCCCTCGTAAACTTTCAGATCAAACACGGGACTTACTAGATGCCCCCATAACCTTAGATGAGATCAAAGCTGCCCTGACCAACACCCACCCTGGCAGGTCACCGGGACCTAACGGCTTCCCCAGTGACTTTCTACGCCCACATATGACAACATTGGGCCCACACTTGCTTGCGGCACTACATGAGGCACTTGAGCAACATATACTACCCACAGATTGGCGCCATGCCGAAATTGTTGTGTTCCTAAAGCCCGGCCGCCCCCCCCCGGACGATCCATCCTCATATCGCCCCATCTCCTTGCTTAACTTTGAACCTAAGCTTCTGGGTAAGGTCTTGGCCGATGGTCTCCGTACACACATTCAGGATCTGATTCATCCGGACCAATCTGGCTTTATGCCACAGAGATCTACCCGGCATAACATCAGACGGGTTCATAATGCCCTTGCTAGGGCCCAGGAGCTGGCCCGGCCGGCGGCGGTCTAATTAGCCGATATTGATAAAGCATTTGATTCTTTAAGCTGGACGTATCTTTTTAAATTCCTACAGGCCATAAATTTTGGTCCTGGTTTTTTAGCGTACGTTCAGCTATTATATACCGACCTCTCAGCCTCGGTGCGGGTGGCTGGACACAGATCCTCCCCCTTTCCCATTCATAGGGGCACATGGCAGGGCTGTCCCTTATCCCCCCCTGTTATTTGCCCTAGCCATAGAGTCCTTGGCCGTCTGGGTGAGACAGGACCCGCTGATTCGGGGGTTTGAAAGGTCACCGGAATACTCCGATAGAATCGCACTATATGCCGATGACGTCTTGTTCTTTATGACGGACCCTTGGTTCTTCGGTCCTTGTATCCTTCAGATCCTTCGGGTGTTCGGGGAGACGTCGGGCTTGGGTGCCAACCCCTCTAAATCTGTACTGTATCCTGTGTGCGGAGACGCGGGACCTGGGCCAAACAGCTCTCCCACGTCACGGAGGGATTCAAATATCTAGGGATCTTCATCTCCTCATGCCCCACGATTTCGTGGTCGCGCAACATTACCCCTAATCTTCCGACTGTTCGGGAAGAAACCACCATTTGGTCACAACTTCCCTTGTCAATATACGGCCGGTCAGCCATTTTCAAGATGGTCTCATTACCTCGAATCCTGTATTGATTGCAGAATTTTCCCCATTTTATTTGCCTCTCTTAGTTCGCCCAAATGAGCGCTATCCTTAATAAGTTCCTATGGTCAGGGGGTGCGATCAGACTGGCATTAACCACGTGCATACAGTCGACATATTGCGGAGGTATTGCTGCTGCAGATATACAAGCATACTATGCAGCGTCCCATCTCTTAGTTGTCAATGAGTGGTGGTACAGTTCACAGACGGACCCGGATTACGCTGTGGAACGGCTAGCCATGGAGGGCACTCCCTTACAAAAATTGCTATATGGCCAAACTAAGTTAGATACCCTCCCTCCAGCCAGCAGGACAGTCATACAATTATGGCGCTCCACAGTCAAAGCCATGGGATGGCAGGGACGCCTGACACAGACGACCCCCTTGTGGCAAGGTACATACATGAGAGATGTGGCTTCGCTCAAAGGCTTTCATAAATGGGATCTTCTTGGAATCTCTACATTAGGGGACATCATGCAGGGACGCATATTAAAATCCTAACAGCAAATGCAATCTGAGTTTCAACTACATAAATCACAGTTCCACAAATATCTCCAATTGCGACACGCCCTATCCCCCCACATTCGCTTATTAGATGAGCTACCAGAGTTCCATCCCCTGGAAGGTCGATTATTGATGGGAGACCTAGGAGCACATAAGATCCGACAAATCTATCAAACTCTGACTACACATACACGAAATACGCTACATAAGACCAGAGAGGCCTGGGAGACCGGCATCCCCACAATAACTGATGATGACTGGGCCGAGGCCCTGGCCAGTCCCGAAACGCGGCAATCTCCATGAGATATCGCCTCATTCAGTTTAAATATCTCCACCGAGCATACTATACTCGACTCAGTTTGTGGAAAATGGGGTTATTCAGTCCCCTCATTGTCTCCGTTGCGGAGACGCTGAGGGTCCCTTTCTACATACGGTCTGGAGCTGTGGAGTGCTGCAGCCATTTTGGCGGAGGATCGTGTCCTGCCTGGGTGAGGTTTTGGCCTGGACCATTCCACACGACCCCAAGTTATTATTACTCCATAGCACGGAAGACATTGGTGCAAATCGCCATAAACAGCATTTGCTGTTCCTTGGCCTAACTCTGGCTAAAAGGGACATTGCCCAGATGTGGAAGGCGGCGACCCCTCCGAGCATCGGAAATTGGAAAAAAGCCATGGATTAAATGTATGGGCGCCGAAATCACAGTCTTCCTGGCACGGGGTTGCCCACAAAAACATAGAAAGATTTGGTCCGGCTGGGTGACATACTGAGGAATTGAACTACCTCCGATATTACACCCCGAACCCTTATAGATCCCCCTGCATAATACACGATTCATTAGTAAATCGTAGATCGATAATTTCAAGTTTTGCCTCACGAACATCAAACTGCATGCGGTGGTGGGATCAGGTGTCATTGTTTAGTTTACAGGCCAGATGTTCGACTGGCTGAATTGTTATTGGTATTTCAAAAGTGGTACATTCTGCATCGATTGTCATATATGTGGCCTACACTGGGCCCTGATTTATCTGTACCATCAAAACTGAATAAAATTTGTTATGAAGAAAAAAAGAGGCCACTCAACATAACGAGAAATTAAGGCATCTGAATAATAAAAAATAATAGTGGAGCTTGTAGAGAGCATAGCTACTTTGGAACGAAGTGTCCCAGCGCTGAAGGCCCGAAAATCCCTTGTACTGCAAGCTCACCAGAACTCAAGACCCAGTTCGATGTAAACAACCGGGTTTTTTTCCCCGAAGGAGAGCTCCGAAGGGGCCTGCTGGACAGGAAGGGGCAGCGAGTTCCAGAGTTTGGACGCTAGGAAATTAAACTAACTGCCACCAAGACGCACTTGTTTGATGTTCGGGATGCAGACCAACCTAGCACCTTAAGATCTGAGGTTTCTCTGAGGTGCATAGGGTTGAATGAGAGGCTGCAAGTACCGTGGGCCAGTATTTGCCAAAGCTTTGTAGCAGTACCACAAGGCTTTGAATGAGATCCTCTGCTTCAAAGGACGCCAGTGTAACTTGGAGAGTGCAGACCCCATGGAGGTGCGTTTAGATAGATTAAGTAGCAAACGAGCCGCCGCATTCTGAGCTTGTTGAAGTCTCATCATGTGGGACTGTGACACCCCCAAGTACAGCATGTTACATGGACATGATTAAGGCCTGGACCACTGCTTTTTTGCGGGTTCTGGGAGCAAGCAGAGGATTTATTTGAGGATCTTAAGGACTCCAAAACATTTCCCAGTCAAAGCTATGATTTGGCGGTCAAAAGACAGCTTCTGGTCAAACCAGATACCCAGGTTTTTAACCCTGGGCTTGGGTAGAGGGTAAAGAGTTTCAGGCCACCAGGAGGTAGACCAGATGTTGGGTTGTTTGCCAAGGATCAAAACCTCTGTCTTCCCTGCATTCAACTTCAGACAGTTCTGCTCCATCCACCCAGCTACCTCCTCCAGACACTAACTTAGCAAGGCAGCCATGTTGACACATTCTTGGGAGAGGATAATGATGAACCAAGTACCATCAGCATATGTAATAACTGTAAAACCGTTACGTTCAATGATCTAAGCAGGAGGCGCATGTATATATTAAACAAAGTTGGGCTCAGGGAGAAGCCCTGAGGTACTCCCTGCTGCAAGGTAAACACTTTAGAATGGTATGGCTTTTGAAACACCTGGAAGGTGCACCCCTGTAAAAAAGAGGCAACCAACAGCAAGGCTTTGTGGCCGACAGCGCATCTCCATAGATGCTCGATCAGCAGGATGTGAGACATGGTGTTGAACACCGCACTGAGATCCAGCATCAGAAGAGCTGCAGTATCTCTGGGGTCCAAGATTTGGCGTATGGATTCCGTGGCTAAAAGCAGGGCTTACTCTGTGCTGTAGGAGGACCGGAACCCTGACTGTGTCCTTTGAAGAAGGTCATTTGCCTCAATAAACGTAGACAGTGGTCGATTGACATGCTTATCAATGACTTTGGCAACAAGCAGTAGCAACGAAATAGGTCAGTAGTTACCAGGTTTGGTAGAGTCCAATAATGGCTTTTTAAGAAGTGGGACTACCATCTTAGGCTTCCACTTCTGAGAAACCCAACTCGCCGCCAAGGAGCTGTTAAGTAGCTCATGGACCATGGGCAGGACAGCTTCCATGCCCGTTCCAAAATGGAGGGTCATACTGGGTCAAGAGGAGAACCCGACTTGAAAGATGCGAGCAATGAGAACAACTTCTCAAGTACGATGGGTTTAAAATGCTGCAACCCAAAGCTATCGTCTGATGAGTCAAACCAGGAGTCTAGGCAGATGGTTTCTCTAGACTCTGCTGGAAAGGAGGCAAAGATATTTGCCACCTTGTCTGAAAAGAACTGGGCTAGGGCATTGCAGCCCTCCTCTGATGGTATGGTGGTTGGCAAAACTCAGGAAAGAGATGAGTGACTTGACAGTGGCAAAAAAACGTCTGGTGAAGAATTCTGAGCCGAAAGAATTTTAATGGAATAGTAGTTGCGGCGAGCATGCTTGATGCGACTGTGGTACCGTTTAAGCACAGCCAAGTAGTTAGCTTTACTACCAGGATCATATGCCCTGTGCCAAAGGCGTTCAAGGTGCTTGCAGTTTTTAAGCCCTATGAGTTCATCATTGCACCATTTGGCAGATGGTTTCTGTCTTTGAAAAGACTGAATGGCCACAGGGGCTAGTTGGCCTAAGGCACCAATGATCCAGTTTTCCAGTTGGAGGTTGTCACTATCAACACAACCAACCAGGGTGGGTCGACTGGAATTCAGTGCCTGGGTTAAACTAGAGGAGGTGAAACTAGGGTATTTGCAGCTAGAGTATCCACAAGAAAGAGCATTACCCAAAGTAAGTAACTTGTTCTTCTGATGGATACTTCTATCTGCAGACTCCTCAACTTAGAGGAGGTACCAAAGTAAGCTCCCCAAGGTTGAGGGTGAGTGGAGTGGACCGACACCAAAAGTCTTGTAGGACAGACTGAGTGAAATGTCCTTATTGATAAACCTGGCTGTCAAAACTGTAGTGCTTTATGAACACATGCACTGACATCCATGTCACAGCATGGCAGATGTCAAGGACAGACAGTCGGCCTGGGCCAACAGCCTCAAGGACGTGGTGTAGCGCTGCTGTCTTCAAAGCATTTCAACATGAATTCCACCTTCTCTCCGAAGATGCGAGACCCATCAAAGAGAATGCCCAATAGAAGGCTTGTACATTTCTGGAGAATTCAGTGGTTCTCATGCACGTGTGTCTAAGCAGGATAACAATGGAACTGATTGCCCTACCTAGGCAATCCATGATATCCAGACCTGCGCAGGTAACATATTTAGCCTCGTCCTGCCCATCAGGTATTGTCTGGGTCAAGAGACTAAAGATCTTAAGGGACCAATGGCTAGATCTTGCGGGCCTTGTCCAAAAGGACATGTGTGTTTCAGCCTAGCAGGAAAACTGCGTTCATAGATTGCAGTGCCAGACTGGTGGAAGAAAACATGTGTTTTCAAAAAGCATCAATCCTCTTGGAACCCCTACCTGGAAGTGTAGTTGGAAAGGGGTTTGGATTCACTGTGCTCGTATAAGCCTGCACAATAAGACTCTTTGAAGTGGGGTACTTGGTGAGAAAATCCAAGTCACAAGGAGACAATTTATGACATCTGGCAATCTGCCTATTCACAGGCATGCAAGAACAACGTTTCGGCCAAGCAAGCATTGAAAATTTGTGAGGGAATCATTAAAAGGAAGGGCTCAGATGTTGCTGGCCCAGGAAGCAGAACCACAACAAGTGAGGCACTCTCTATCCTTGGGGCTCATGCAATAAGTCAAGCTCTGTCTCAGGAGAATTATCAAGGTATCATCAGTATAATGAGGGCAGAGCAAACCATCCCCATTACCGGCATAATTATCACCATCCTGGGGTGCACACTGCTCTCATATAAGATCAGAGACAGAACCAAAAAGATAATGGAGCCTCGGCTGGTACAGGATTGGAATTAGGCTGCACAACTCCGTTTACGCTTCTGTAATTTCGTAGCGCAACATTGGTCGGGCTCTGACTCATGTTGGTTCTGGGTCCAACAGTGTTGCTGGCACTAGATCAGAACATCCTACGGTGCTGGTGACATTGGTACCTGGCCTCTTTAAAGGCTCCGATTTGCTGTGGTGTCAATGACAGCTTGAGAAATTCAGGCTCGTTGGGACCAACGGAGGAATCAAATGAGTACAACTTATATGATGATGCCCTCGCACCTTCTCTTTGAGTCACAGTAGCGGGATTGGTAGAGTCCCACTTCGCTTTCTTATGCTTGCGTTTGGACCTGGACTTCAACTTATCAGAAGATTTTGAGCACAAAGTTAAACGATAGCAAAAATGGCCCTGGAACAGAGTCCAGGCCCACAACTTGGAGCATGACCTATGAGAAGGCCAAGAAGACTTCTTGTGTATATTGACATAAAACTTCGCCTCCTGGACTTAGATCACTTTTGGGTGCATGTGCACCACTTATTCACAACTTAAACGCTGAATCCCAAGCCCAGACACCAAAGATAGACCTCATGTGGGTCCATGATCGACATCTGCTTCCTGCAGTCGCAGCACAGCTTGAAACTGTCATTTTCGGTGAGGATACCATTCCTTAGCACAATGTGAAATTCTTTTGGAAGTCGTCTGAAAACTGACCAAAACTGAAGCGTAGCTCTGGAACCACAATGAAAGACACACAAAAAAACGAATGTACGGGGTGGCACATATATTCAGCTTTACCCTGTCATTTCCAAGGTGGTATGGGGCCAACGCGGAGCCGCATGAAACCATCTAGCAAACATGCGGTCGCACTGCTGTGAAAAAATCCCTGGATCAGGTCTGGGGGATATCCTAAGGAGAGGAATTTTCAGTTAGAAGTATTCACCATAAACCTGTTTTGGACAGCACGAAGCCTGCAAGACTAAGATCTTTGGGGACAGGTGGGCAGAAAGGAATAGAAGGTGCCCCAGAGGAGGCTTCTACCTGATTACCACCAACCTATTGACAACTGAGGCAGAAGTAGTTTTTCCCAGGCTGCCACTACAAGGTCCAAGAGAGCCTTGCTAAAATCAATAATTACTCAGGTGCTTCTGCAGATGGCTGCTTTACGTATGTCAGCAAGTTAGATTTTCTCTCCACCCTAGGTAACAAGAGTTCTTCAACCTCTCCGCCTTGCGAATCACAAAGTGGAAGGATTGGAACCTGGGAGGAGGAGGCCCTGGAAGGAAGCCAACCTGGGATGGATAGGCCCTGAAGGGAACTCCATCCCCAGTGATGTGTCCAGGCCACTTGCATCCCTCAATGCTCATCAGCTATATCAGAGAGGAGGTGAAGTAGGAGGTTTGCTGCCTCACTACTGTCATGTGTGTCATGGTGGACAACCTACAGCATGTCTATGGTATCAGAATGTGTACAAAAGATGTCATGCATTGTTTTTCAATACTGTTCTTGTGCATCCTTACGCTTTTCTCAGTAGTTGCTCCTCTATTTGGTGCTCGGCCTCCCTTCTGGACCCATGTACTGTCTTACTGGGATTTTAGATAGGGGATGACCCTCATTAAGAGTGGAGCCGGTATTTGAGGTGCCGTAGCCCTTAAGGGCAATGTCGACTACGGCTTCTGAGATGGGCTCACCGGTAATAAAGTCAGCATGAATGCGGCAGCACCAGAGCAATTGGGCCGAATGATGTCCTGCAGGCACTCCAGAGAGGACTGCTTTCAACGTAAACATTCTGTACGTTACAGAAGGAAGAAGGCAGGATCCGCCCCGGAGCAGGGAACACATGGCAGGCCTGTGGCAGCATGGGGTGCTCCAGCAGCACCCGAAGGACCCTGAACACTGAGGTTTGGGAGGAGGCCTTGGTGACGGGACCTGGGCCAGTGGTGCTGCAGGCACTTTGTCTTTAGGAGGTGGAATAATAACTAGCTCTGGCTCAGACTATGAATCTTCAGGCGGTAGGGAGGGCCTTCTGGACTTACCCTAAAAGAAGATCAGTGTCACTACTTTGTTTTTATGTTTGTGGTGTTTCTCCCTGAATGAACTTGAAGAAGTGGAGTAGGACGACTTAGATCTTGGTCGGCACCAATGTCCTGCCTGATGCTCATCCTGAGTCTGAGCCATAAAAAGTTTGGCATCTTTCTCCTTGATTGACTTCGGATGCATGTTGAGGCAGGAGTCACATGACCTTGTGTCATGCTCCAACTCCAAACATAGCAAACAAATGGAGTACGGGGCAGCAATTGACACCTGACCATCGTAATCCCTACAAGTGTTACAGCAACAGTTCCCAGTGCTCTGTTAGGTGAAGTTTAAGTTGCTGCATCTGCAGTCTGGAAAAAGGAACCAAGCTGATGGATGCAGGCCCAGATATCTCCTTAACCCCAAAGCTGAGAGGTGACTCTGCACTTAAAAAAAAGACCTATAGTCTCTCCTATGATTACACCCACTCCAAGAGGGAAGGCCAGAACAAGTTTGGTGTCCATTAATAACTGAACACTCAGGGAGCCAGAGAGCACAGCACCGAGGCTTAGAGACTGTCCAGATCTCTCCTCGCCGAGCCCAGGTAAATGGAGTTTGTGTGAAGAAAGGCCAAGACAGATGAAGTAGGGACAGCTGGGAGCAGCCATCCTGCTTACACATCGAGCCGCATATGAGCAGAACGAAGGGGCAGCCTCACTGAATTACAGATCTTAGAGGCTGCTACGCGGGGGACAAGGAGAAGAGACTGTGTGCACCACTGGACCGGTCAGCGCATAGGAAACAGCTACGCTGAGCCGACAGAGAACCCAGGAGGCTGTCTAGACTGCACGGCAGTAATACCTGCACGCTATTGCCGGATAACAGGTTACGCAGGGAGTTCACTGCCACACTGCTAAGCGCAACTCACTCAACAACATTAGGTCTGCCACTGAAGGAGGAATACATTGACTCAGCTTGGACTCCATACATTGGCACGTTTGTTCTGTGTGAGGGCACTATAAGCAATGGACCTGACAGACATGATGAGGTTCCCCAAAAGGCCTGTGGCCCTGATACAAAAAAATAAACCAAGCCCTTGACACACAGAAAACAAGAAAGTGAAAATCCTTAGAGTCCTATGTAAGCACAACTCCTGACAGTGATATCTCAATTGCCAGCACCTGAACCCCAGCCACCCTTTTGAACTTCTGGAGGTAGAGGCACTGGTGAAGGCTGTGCGAATTAAAAATGGCACCCTGTTCTCTGGCAGAAGAAAACGGCATGAACCTAAGACGGAAACCTCTTTTGAGACAATGGAAATGCTTTATAGCTCCTACAGGGAAGAGGGATGAAGCTCACAAGAATTTCTGCATATGTTGACTGACATGGATATGGTCTGGGGCTATTGTAGAGCACAGCTGCTTCGGACAAATAAGAGTACAAAGGACGGCTCCCACACCTCCTTTTCAAGTGAACCACATATCTCTTGAGGTGGAAGACCAGACAGCTATGAGTGAGCCACTGGTTTTCACTGAATGATCAGCAGGTTTGGTTTCTCCTCTGAAACACCACGCCAGATTGGTGTTCGATAAACATGACATTAAGAAGTTACCCAATGCTGCTTACATAGAGCGTGGTGGCACGGCTGGAACAGACAAGTCCCGGAAGGTGGGCTGGAAGGCAGCAAAAGGTGTATTGCAAATAAGGCTTATCTGACGCAGAGACGTGCATGCGACTTTCGACTCTGTAGGGTGGACCTTCCTAATTACGGTATTAGAAAGGATAGGATTGGCATGGCCTTAATAAACTGGATTAAACTAATCTACACCAATCCTATAGTTAGAATTAAGGTAAACAGAAGTCTTTCTCCTCCAATTCAAATCAAATGAGGGACTAATTAGGGTGGTTTGCTGTCCTATGTTCTATTTGCTTTGTCTATGCGACCCTTGGCATGCATACTAAGAGAACATCATCACAATAAAGGTATATGATTTGGTAACAGCAATTACATCTTATCAATGTATGGGGATAATATCCTGCTGCTTGTAAAAATCCTTAAAGTCCTCTCTAAGCACAAACACAGACAGTGATATCTCACTAACAGCACCTGAACCCCAGCCACCATTTTCTACGTCTTGAGGTAGAGGCACTGGTGGGAGCAATGCAAATCAAAAATAGGACCCTATTCTCTGGCAGAAGAAAATAGCATGGAAATAAGGTTGGAACTCTTTTGAGGCTAAAGAAATGTTGTATAGCTTCTACAGCAGAGAAGAATGAACCTCACAAGAATTTCTGGATATGCTGACTGACATGGATATATTACTAGGGCTATTGCAGAGCATAGCTGCTTCGGTCATACAAGAGTACAAAGGACTGCTACAAAATTGCAGTCAAATGATAACAGAGGAGGTAAAGCAAACATCCACACCCCTTGTTCAACTGAATCAAATGCATCTCTTGGGGTGAAAGCCTGGGCAGCTATGAGTGAGCCACTGGACCTCATTTAATGATTAGTTGGTTTGGTCTTAACTCTAAAACACCACTCTCTGGACTGAGAACTATATGCAAGGAGGAAGAGCACGTGGTTTAAGCTTTAGGGTAAAGTAAGCCAATGCCTTGAAGAAGTCTGAAGTTTTGGAGTGCATACAGAAGTTAGAGGTCTGGCAGTTCTAGCTTAACAGTTACTTAGGGAGTTACACATGACTTGCTCGTCTTTGCGCTGCTGAAGCAGAGCTTCTTTATGAAGTCTCAAGACATAAACAGCATAGCGCAGCCTCTTTAGCAAGACTGAACTGGAACTTTTATTCTTCCTGGACATGTCACAGTAAGAGTCATGCCAACAAATTCATGCCGCAAGCAGACCGATGGCTCCTCATGGTCACACTGGCCATGGTGTGCCTTAGAGAGTGTGCTTCTCTTTTATAATATTTTTTGTAGTACTCAAGGATTTTCACCTCCTCATTTGTGGGAAAAAATACAATGCCTGGCTCTTCTGTAAGCCTGTTGTCACCATTTATAATGGAGCCGGGCAACAAACGTGCCCTCCTAGTGTGGCCTATGCTTGAGGTCTACAGTCTTTGAGATGGGTTTTTGCAGGTCTTGTGTGCCTGTATGAGCATGTTGACTTCGATATGGAGTGATGCAGCAGGGGTAGTCATCGTAGGATAAATGCTGTTTTTTTACAAATTAGAGTCACTTCCTCCATGAAAGCACCTACAGAGAGTCTTCATGGTTACTGCAAAGTACTTACAAATCAGATGCCAGTTCTTAGAAACATGGTTGAAATTCGTGTTGTCGTATGGGTGAAGGGGAAAGTAAGCTTCCCATACCAAACTACTGAACAGTTCACTCAGGCAGGGTTATGTTCAAGCTCACCATCCCCAATATTTTTCAAAGAACAGAAAAAGAGATGTATTTTTGTTTTTGGCTAATATGCCCATGAAACATTTCACTTACCTGCTTCATCACACAGATAGGAACGATACTGCACAGCAGTATATATATATCCCTGAGTTTAGCCATCATATTAATCTAATGTAATTTCTTATCAAGTCCTCACAATTTTGTGAATCTATCATTAAAGTCAAGGCTCCAATTTTACATTTCTGTGAAGCATTGTAACACCATTCAAGAAAAAAATGTACACAACAAGAAATCCTAATGGATAAAAGCTTACCCTGGTAACTTCCATAGAGGAAAGAGAATGCTTAGTTTATTATGGAGTTCCTGGAACTCATCAAATGTCCGGAAGATAAATGCTGATTCGTCCTGCCCTTCTCGCAACACTGTCAATACATAAACCTTGAAAGAAAAAAGTATGACTTATAAAACACTGCACATGTGCTCAACAATAAGTGGACCATGGAAAACATTAACAATAAGCTTAGTAGTATTTACACTGGCAATTGCAGTCTGTGCAAAAATAGGGAGAACACAAAAGACATTCATAACTGTCATAACTGCCTATTCATTCCCTATGCATCAAACATTTCTCTTACACAAATGAAGCAGGAAGAACAAGCTACTTACCTTACGTAACGCCTTATCTAGTAGAAACTCTATCTAGCTGCAGATTCCTTCCTTAGAATTATCCCCAGGCTTCCGACTGGATCTGGCAATTTTTTTGTGAACTGTACCCTTGGCGCGCCAGAATTTAGAGTTGTTTGGCTTTGTGTGGCGTCACTGGCGTTGTCGAAGCCGGAAGTGACGTGCGCGCTGCCTACATAGGCAGCGCCCCAGCGTGCGGGCGTCAGTTTCTTTTCGTGACTTTCTACGCCAGGAGCCATGAAGACCACTGGTGTGGAAAACGAGGGCCTTGAAAGGGGAACAGCCCTGTCCCTAGAAATCTGTCCACAGAGCGGGGAGGATGGGCAGTCAGAAAGGAATCTGCAGCTAGATAGTCTCTACCAGATAAGGTGTTACTGAAAGGAAGTAACTTGTTCATCTGATAGACACTTCTATCCGCAGATTCTTACATTAGAATAGAAACCCAAGCAATACCTCCCTGGTTGTGGGTCTGCAAAACTGATTTACACTAGAAAGTCCTGCAGGACCAAATAAGCAAAGTGCCCTTCCAGACGGACCTGAATTGTCCAGGCAGTAGTGCTTCATGAACGCATGTAAAGAAGCCCATGTTGGTGCCTAGCAGATATTCAGGACCGTAACTGCACACTAACGCAGTGGTTGCAGCCTTTGCTTTGGTGGAATGAGCACGCAAACCCTCAGGGGTTGCTTCTTGGCCAATGCGTAGCAGATCTAAACACAAAGCACGATCTATCGGGAGATGGTCTGCTTTTGCACAGCATTTCCCTTCTTTGTTCCGGCATACCCCATGAAGAGCTGGTTATTCACCCAGAACTCTCGTGTGGTCTAGGTAGAACGACAACGCTCTTTTTGGGTAAAGTTGGTGAGGTTGCTCCTCTAATAAAGAGGGATGTGGCGGAGCATAAAAAGTAGGCAGGGTGATGGAGTGGCCTACATGAAAGGAAGTGACGACTTTCGGCAGAAACGAAGCTCTAGTTCGTAGAACCAGCTTGTCTGTGTAGATGTTCAAATATGGAGGTTTGGATGACAAAGTCTGAAGCTCACTGACCCTCTGGGCAGATGTCATTGCCAATAGGAAGGCCGACTTGATGGTATGGAGGCTGACAGGACATCTGTGCAAGGGCTCAAATGGAGCGCACATCAGGAACGTCAGGACCAGATTAAGGTCCCACTAGGCATGGTGAAGGAGGCAATATATGGGGCAAACCTTTCAAAAAGCTATGTACAAAAGGGGATTTGAAGAGGGATGGCTGGTCAGGCAACCACAGAAAGGCCGATACAGCAAAAAGGTAGCCCTATAAGGTGCCCAGAGCAGTGTACTGCTGGGCAAGGTAATGATAAAGAGAAGGACCTGAGAAAGGGGGCAGAAATAGGATTAACCTGTTTCTCAGCCACCATGCCACAAACCTGCCCTAACGGCAGGCATATACCGTTTTGGCGGAGTGACGCCTGGTAGTCAAGACAACATTGCAGACTTCGGGTGGATGGTCGAAAGCTGTCAACTGTCGCCGCTCAATCTCCACAGAAGAAGGCGGAGCATTGACAGGTTCGGGTGGAGAACCCTAATCTGCTGCTGCAACACAAGATTCTGCAACACAAGATCCTCCCGAATGGGTAGCCTGATCGGAGGACCGATACCCATGCTCAACACTTCAGGATACCAAACTCTCCGAGCCTATTCGTGGAGCAACAAGAATGGCTTGGGCCCAGTCATTCCTCGTCTTCTTGAGAACTCTGGGTAGGAGTGGTATAGGTGGAGAAGCATATAGGGGCCTGAGCTCCACTCGAGATGAAAAGCATCTCTGAGCGAGATCTGCTTTGGTAACTTCAGCGAGCAGAGCTGCTGACATTGCGCGGTCTAGTTGGTGACGAACAGATCTAACCAAGAATCTCCCCACTGCTGAAAGACCTTGCACCACCTCTAGAGTGAGACGCCACTTGTGATCCGCTAGGCATCTTCGGCTGAATGTGTCCGCCCATGCGTACCAAGAGCCCACCAGGTGTTGAAACACCAGGGAAATGCACTGACGTTCTAGCCATGTCCAGAGATGCAGGGCCTCTTGAGAAAGGGTCCATGTGACCCCACCCTGCCCTGTTTGTTGCAGTACCACATGGCGGTGGTGTTGTCTGTGAACACCTGTATCACCTTTCCCTTGACTTCAGGTCCCACTGCAGAGCCTGCTTATGCCAGCGGGCATATGTCACAAGCAGGATGCAAGAGGCCACGAGTCCCAGCAGCTTCAGAGTCAGCCTCACCGAAATCCAGGATAGAGGCTGAAACATCCCTATCATAGCCTGAATATCCTGAACTTGCCATTCAGGAGCACAGGCCCGAGCCTGCACCATGTCCCGAACTGCTCCGATCAAAGGGAGCGTCTGAGAGGGAGTCAGGTGTGACTTTGGCAGGTAGATAGTGACCTCCAGCGAATGCAGGAGGTCCGCCGTAGTCTGGAGGTGGCAGACGACAGCCTGGGGCAAGCCCGCCTTCAACAGCCAGTCACTGAGCTAGGGGAAGACTGGCACCCCTGATCTCCGCAGATGAGTTGCAACTACCACCATCACTTTGTTGAAGACCCAAGGCGTGGTAAGGCCAAATGTAAGCATGGCAAACTGAAAGTGCTCGTGGCCCACCGTGAACCACAGGTAACGCCTGTGGGCAGGCAGAACGGGAATGTGGAGATATGCGTCCTGAAAGTCCAACACTACCATCCAGTCTCCCTGGTCCAGGGCAGACACCACTTGAGTGAGCATGAGCATTTTGAACTTCTTCTTGAGAAACAAATTGAGAGGGCGCAGGTTTAGATAGGACTAGGGCCTCCGTCCTTCTTGGCCACAAAAAAGTAGCGGGAATAGCAACCACGACCTATTTCTGGTGTCAGCACCCTCTCTATGAGCCGTCATGTCTTGGAGGAGCAAGGTAAGATGGTCCTCCATTAGCCTGTCGCAAGCAGGTGGTATGGGTGGAGTGGTAGTCATGAAGGGGAGGGGAGGGAGTAGCCCCTTCGGACAATTTGAAGAACCCATCGTCTGATGTTATAGACCTCCAGTGGGACAGGTGATGGCATATCCTGCCTTCCACTAGGTGCCCATGATGGTAAGAGGGCAAACTATAAGAGTTTGGAGGGTGCCGGGAGTGGTGGACTGGCCCAACCTCTGGCAGCCCGACGCACGGGGTCTGTGGGTACCCTGTCCTTGGCCACGCAGATGCTGGGAAACTTGCGTGCCGTGGTGGCTGGGAGGGAATAGATGCGGCTGGAAGTCCCTTCCGTGGCCACAAAAGAAGAAAGGCGGATCGGGGATGGCAAGGGGCCATGGAGAGGCCCAAGGACCTGGCTGTAGCTCTGGTGTCCTTTAAGTGCTCTAGAGCTGAATCCGCCTTGTCTCCGTAGAGATGGGAGCCATCAAAGCGCAAATCTATAAGCAATGCTTAGACATCCCCTGAAAAGCCAGCTGTACTCAGCCCGGCGTAGCCGTAAGGCCACCGTCAAGGAAATCGCTCTGCCTGCGCAACCAATTCCCATAAAGTATGCGAGTAATGGCCCAAAAGGCACACGGTGTTCACGGACCGCAATGCCTGGCTGGCGGACGAAAACATCCTCTTGCCTAAGGTGTCCAGCCTCTTGGATTCCCTATCTGGTGGGGTGGTAGGGAATGTGTCAGGATTTACATGGGAGGTAGAGGCTTGGGCCACCAAGCTCTCCGGGGTAGGGTGTTTTGTGAGGAAACTGGGGTCCCCTGGGGCAGGACGGTGGCAGTGGGCAATCGCCATTTTCACTGGAGCCCCTGTGCTCGGTTTGGACAAAGTCCCTAGCAGGACGTCAGTAAGGGCCTCATTAAATGGGAGAAGCGGTTCTGAAGGGGTCACTCCCACCTCTGTCAAAACGTTCTTCTTGACTGCCACTGAAGGTAGGCGAAGTTCCAGGACCTCGGCCGCCCTTCTCACCGCCATTGCAAATGACGCTCCCTCCGCCGTAACCACACTAGGGGAGAAAGCATGCCAGTATCTGGAGAAGTCCATTGCCTCCGCCAAGTCTTCACACCAGTCCACGTTGGTACTAATGGATGGTATACTTCAGGGTCCAGAGACCAGGCTGTGGCCTGGAAGGTATGGCTCAAGTCTGTGTTGGACGATGCCTTTACGGCTCTGTGTCCGAGTCAGGGATCAGAATGGGGACAGTGCTGACGGAGAGCGTCGGCAGCGCTGGAAAATTGGTAACGGGACCAGCACTAGGGAAGGTCGAGATGCTATGACAAGTACCGGTCCAGATCCATCTGTGGATCCAAGGGGCCCAACTGGCGCCAGGGGCAGAGCTGCCAGGGACAAACCAGAATGGGTCCCTCCCGAACCAGCGGGCCCAAAGCGCGCTAGCGAGAACGCTGCACTCACATATGAGGGGCATGGCCTCCTAAAACTCCTGAAGTGGAGCAGGGGTTGCTCTGGCTCCCGGAAACTCAGGGAGGCGCCGCACTGGCCCAGGCTCAACCACGGAGCCTGGCCTCAAATGACGACGTTCCCCCGTCTCGTCTGAGGACAGCGACAGATGGTGCGAGGTCAGAGACCTCTCCAACATCTGGCTTTTCTTCTTTGTGGGACTTTACCGAGTGGCCCGACGACTTCGAATGTGATGAGGATCTAGGACTCCGCAACCGATCCCGGAACCTTCCTCACGACTGGGATCGAGACAGTTGCGGCATCGCAAGTAGGGAGCGGCAAAGAGCTTGAGGGACTGCTCCCTCAACAACCTTCGGGTGCGTGGCGCGGCAATCGGCGCAGGTCTTCGCATTGTGGTCCCGTTTCAGGCATCAGAGGCGAGCAAGATTCGGGTCCATCACCGACATCTGTTGATGACAGGCACTGCAGGGCATGAAGCCGGCCTTCGTTGCGGACATTCCTGCCACATCAGGAAATTAACTCTAAAAAACTTCGAAAAAATGTAGAGAAAGCACAGTCAAAGAGTGAGGGAGTAACTCTCTATGGATCTGTGCTGACTGGCGAGGAAAGAAAAGAACAGACGTCAGTGCGCTGGGGTGGCGCCTATATCGGCACTGAGCACATCACTTCCAGAGCAGGCGCCGATGCCACACTGAGCCGAATGACGCCACTTAGTGGTGCACAGGAGCACGCTCACGAAAAATATTTCAGGTTCCAGTCTGCTGCCTCTGGATATTTCTAAGGTAAAGAATCTGCGGCTATAAGTCTCTATCAGGTAGACTGAAATACTGTGTTCCCGAAGACGTACAAGCAAGCAGTTAATAAAAAAATAAAAGGGGACATTGAAATATGCACATCAAGGATAATGAAAAGGTATCTATTTTACACAGAGCAGGTCATTCTTATGTGCACAAACATGTGGCCCATTCTCTGTAACTTGTGCAAGTTCAAATGCTTTTACAAGCTATCCACATCGACCAACAAGAGGCAAAGGGAAGGAATTTTGGGGCCAAGGTTACCGAAAATAATGTGAAATTCAGGAAATTCTCTAAAAGTGTTAACAGAAAGTCAACAGATAATCCTAAAACAATAAGAAAGCCTTGTCTAGTTAATGGGGCACATATTTAGCTTTTGTTTCCCAACTATGTTTATGTCACAATAGATCTTAACTTTTGACATTTCGTATCAGCAATCTACTCCTTTCCTTTGTTTTCTTAATCATCCTTACAAATATGCTACTCAAAGAACAAGTTACTTACCTTCGGTAATGTATTATCTGGTAGAGACACAGTCAAACCGCAGATTCCGTAACTTTTGAATTCTCCCCAGGCGTCAGACTGGATCCAGAAATTTTTCAGCGGTACCTCTGCGCGCCAAGGGACGGCGCCGTACGGCTGCATGATGACATTGACTCCAGTTGTGATATCAGTGGAGCCATACAAGTCCCCTCCGGCGCAAGGACGTGTCTTCTGTGAAACCTTCCGCGCCACAGCGCGGAGCCACTATAGAAACTGGCTGTGGAAACAGTGTGCCAAAAAAGATGAATATATCTTTAAAAACATTAAAAGAAAATGGAAATAAATGGTGTGAGAATACCCAGGCAAGGTCCATAAGGACAAACACCATGGAATAACGAAGCTATTATAAACAAAAGGTATGGCAATACCAAGTCAAGATTAAGAAGTAAGACGCAATGGCCTGCTGAATAACACAATTAGGTGAAACAGTGATCACTGGAATATAAAACCAGTACCAAACAAGATATAGCCCTTACACTACAGGTTGTTCGCAGAGTGGGGAGGATAGGCAGGGCGTTAAGGAATCTGCGGCTCAACTGTGTCTCTACCAGATAATACGTTACCAAAGGTAAGTAACTTGTTCATCTGAAAGAGATATCTAGCCGCAGATTCCTTAACTTTTGAATTAAATACCATAGCTACACCCGTCCGGAGGAGGGTCTGCGAACCAATTCTACCAAAGCTCTCAAAGAGAACTAGCTGGTCGAAATTAACCACAGACCAGACATACGCAGGAATTAGAAAAAAAAGAGCTTGGCTCCTAATAACAAGCATTGGCATAGCCAATAGGTCTCGCCTTTGGGACCTTAAAAGTGTTTAGCCAGAGCAATTGCCTTTGCCAATTTCTTTAAGCTTTGGTGTAGAGCATTGCGGCTGCTGTGCAGCATGTTGAAAAGTTTTAATAAAAAAGTGTTATAAACATTTGTTACGTTAGAAATATATAACAAAGACAATATGTACAATTGAACGACCCTATCCAAAAAGAATTAACATAAAAAGACTTCTAGTCTTTTTCTCCTGGTCATGCTGGCAACTTCTTCCTGCCTGTTGTAATGCTGGTTTGTTATTGTTTATTTTTGTTATGGAGGTGGGTGGGTGGAGAGGTGGGGGCATAAACAACGGGATGGTGGATTTGTTCTTTTTGTTTCAGAAGTTCCTCCTGTCTGCCACGTAGAGAGAAGAGCCAGGTGTCCTGCTTTTACTAAATTTAGATTAACTATTGTCCCGAAAGCATGGGTATCGCATTACGTCTGATGTTTTTGAAAGCTGCAGGAACTCTTTATAGCATCGCTCATTGGAAAGCCGAGCTTTGTCAAGGGTTCATGAACTGTTTCTGTTGCCTCTCATGCGCATGTGTGGGTGAGTGTGAGAGGTTGGCATTAAAGTGCTGCGGGAGAAGAAGGCTCGCCTGGCAGTGCGTAGACAGTCCTTTTACGCTTTGCTCCCTCTCAGCAGTCTCAGTTCACGGTCCCGAGCTCCGGGTTTAGAGCGAGTGCGCGTTCTTCTGGGAGCCCCATGACCCTGCAGTGAGAGAGAAATTCCCAGCTTTTTCCATTGTCGCCTTAGAATCAGATTCTACCAGCAAGTAATCTTTTCAACCAGAACGTCTGAATTACTCAAAAATGTATTAGAGGACTATAAGCACACAGCTTACCACTAAATATGATGTAGCCTTGTGCTTTAAGATAAATCAACATTGATTAATGCATGCACAAAATTACACAAAAAGGAGACGTACAGCGAGTAACGCACTTGCCCACATCCATGAAACGCTGATTATCTACATATGCTCATGGACAAAGCCTCACACACACACAAAACACAGACATTCACACCGACATGTAAACGGATACACGAATTTCAGTTTAGTGGTCAAGTGAATGATGCCCGACAGCATTCTAGTATGTTAAGAGCACAATGACAAACTACAACAGTAGATCAGTATGTTGCAGGTCTGTGATGGGAAAAGGAGTGTTGGTGACTCTGCATTTTCGAAGTTGTACACGGGATCACATCCACTATCAATTAGCGGCATAACTCAAAGAAACAACCAACTGAGTAGGCTACAGCATGAAACTTAAATGCTGATGCCCAACTCATGAATGGTAATGCAAACAGAGTTAATAGAATTTCAAGATGCACAGGCCCAATGATTATGGTAATGACTTGCTAATGCCGGTTTCACTTGAATGTTTTTGAAACTTTAAAACAAACTTTATGATGGCCACCCGTGCAAGCACATGTACATACACAGCAGACAACTATGAATGGTTTTTGTAAGAAGTTTTACAGTAAAAACAAATCCAAGGTGGCTGCGAGAGCATTCGCACGCATACATGAGAGGCAATCTTAGAATGGTTTGTGTTTAAGGAAATAAACTTTTCACATATGGCCACATGCGCACACGTACGCTTGCACAAACATAAGCGGGAGATCTTGAGTCGTTAATTAATTTTCGAAATGTTAGCAGCTAGCAGTGTGCACGATGGGCGCAGCACACGTGAAACAGCAGTGACGGCCAGGCAGCAGTGCACATGGAGCTCTTGTGGGCCCTTGTAAATTATAAGAAAAACAAGGAATGCACGTGAGAGAGAGGGGGAGCAGGAGGTGAGCCCGGGAGTGGTGCGTGCGTGCGCAGTCTGCTCATTTTCAAGCACTGCACTCGTGCTTGTGGCGCGCCCTGCTAGCTCCCGCAAGGTGGATGCCGCCACAAGCACGAGTGCAGTGCTTGAAAATGAGCGAGCGACGGCTAAAGGCCCTCCTATGCAGCGCATGCTCGCTGCGTAGGCGAGACCTAAAAACCGTGGCAATGACCACAGACAATGTAAATAAACAACCCCGCAGGCACAGAAAAACCAAAGCCCCAAAGGAAACAGGATAAAACTCTGTCAAAAGGCATTTGACAACAGTCAGACAGTAGTATTTAATCCCCAAAGGGTAAAAGAGCCCTTGGATTAGAAGGGCCAAAGGCTAAACGACTGGCATGTAGCCCACATTCTCTACAACAGTAAAGAAATCTCTGAAGGAAATCTAACCTAATAACTCCAGAAAAGAGGGGCTTCCAGCACCCATTCTTATTAAAACACAGATGAATAACCCATTCATTGCAAGATCTGGAATACCAAACCAAGTATCACGGTAGATGAACAACAGTCCATCCTTGAAACAGAAACATATTTTAGCCAAATTGACCACTCGAAGGTTCACATAATGTATAGCGCCCGTTGAAACGGAAAGAAAACAGTTAACAGATATGAAACGGTCATAAAATTTAGCAATTATGTTCAGATCTATATCACCGTGTTCCACGCATACATATAGATCCGAATCCAAATATACAGAGAAGAGAGATGCAATCACATCTCACAATAACATTTTTTTTTTTTACACGTAGCAGAATCATAACTCATCATGTGTAAACACATATGCAATATACTTATGTATCCTTTGTATACACACATGGATAAACTGAACTGAAAAACCAGCCTCAAAGTACCAAACCATATAGTATCAAGAGAGATATTGCACCCTCCATGAAACACCTTGGGTGACTCAGCATCAAGATATTGCTGCCTGCCAAAAGTATCTTAACAGGCTGGCAATACATAATGAAAAACTACATGAGAATGACACCTTGCTATCAGCAAGTACTTACGATAGGACTCGGCCTAGAAATAAATAAAATAAGCCAAGTCCCTGGAAATTACCCAATAAGGGAACCCAGTCGGAATAATTGTAATTATGAGCCAAAATCTAATCTGACCATAAGACAGACAGGGGCCCATATTGCATATTTCAGTTCTCCCAGAACAATGAAGAACCAGATCATAACTTCACACTATGATCCCCTAAAAGGATGTAAGGTACACAAATAACAAATTCTTAATAGAGAAAGGGAACTTCCCCCAGGGAGACAGCGAACATTCAACCTCCAGATAGAAAATATATGACTATGATTAGTACCAATGCCAAAGAATATGGAATTATCCAGGATGTTCTTAAAGTGTAGAAGGATTAAAAGCGAACCTTCTCTTCTGATAAAATCTCCCCAACCATGTAAGGCTTAGCCGTAAACTACTCTAAGGCAACTATTCCGACACTGCATCTCAAGCAATCTCCGAAGCAGAGCTCACGGGACAACCATGTTCCAAAACTGATCATAGTAAGAAACTTCACCTCCAGAAATGGAGGAAACAAAGACTAAGTATTCAGAAGAATACACATAAGACACCCTGAGCTTGCCAGATGTAACGACTCCAGCAAAGAGGAGCACACTTCCATGGAACAAATTCCTATTTGCAGGTAAATGAACACAGGGCATCACCCCTTCACCAGGAATCATAACCTAAAGTTCATCCAGGGCAAAAGCTATCTGTGCACCACCTGAATTCAATGAAAAGTACACTCCGCCTAAGTAGCCAAAAGGACTGTATTGGAGAAACCAGAAACCAAAATTACCCTTAAGTTCAAATTCAGAGTATTCGCAAAAAAACAGTATACACTCTGTATACAAGGTCTCACAATTGGGGTAAGAAATGGGTCTCTATACGAAATACTGCAAGTGACAGTAATGCGTACCAGCATTACCAAACTGCTTCAAAAGAAGTATGGGAAAAGGTAAGCATCCTAACTGAAGACACATCACTTGCAAATGACCTCTTGAGCATGAAGTCCATTATCAGAGGAAAAAAGAAATAATATACCTCAGGTATCCTTATACCACTTAAACTGTTAAGGACAGTATTGAAACAATAACATCTGCATCCCGCAGAAACACCTACCAGGTGTAATCAAAAGAGGGACATGTCAATGCCCTAACAAAGTAGGTCCTTTGAGAAAATAAAAATCCAGTATCACCTATACAACTCAAGTATAGGGTCAAAAATAAAGAACATATAATAGAGAAAGAGTAATTAAGACTCTGTATCACTTCTCCTTTCTTGGAAGCATGTCAATGCTGAGTTGGCCTGAGCCCCAAACAGATGGGCACCGTCAAAAGGCATATTGACTAAAGTCGCCTGTACAGCTTCTGAAAAACCTGAAGTTCTTAACCATGCATAATGCCGGAGCACCACCAAAGATGCAATGGCCCGGCCTACTGAATCAGTAGCATCCATGCCACATCTGATGCCTGTTGTCCATCTCTAAACAAGTTTTTAACATCAAAATGGAGGTTATTCGGAAGCGATGGCAACATAGACTGCAAGGTATCCCACAAAGCGTGGGAAAAATGTCCAAGAACACAAGACGTATTGGTGGACCTTAACGCAGAACTAGCAGCAGCAAACGTGTTTGCCACATGCATCTTGACTTCTAGAGTCCATATTTAAAGGAGTCTTAGGTGAAGAATCCACATCCTGCAAGGCTGTAGCAGCCTGACTATCAGGCTATCAGTGGTAGGATGCCTGAGGAGACAAACTGGGTCTCTTGGAGCAGGCAGGTGCCTGCGAGATATAGCATGATCCCCCAAGACCCCTGGAACAGGCTTGATCCAAGTTCCTAACAATATGTCAAACAGGGCCACACTGTATGGAAGAACAGGCTCTTCCCCCATCTGGCATTGGTAAAGGACATCAATCAGGGGGTCGGTGGACTTCTTCACCGCAGGCAGTGACAAGCCCAAAACTGCGGCCACTCTTCTCATCATTTCTGTGAAGGAGGAACTTGCCTCAGTAGAGAGACTAGGAGGAGAAAGTAGCCCTGAGGCTGGGGAGGACTCCAGCCCACTAGCCTCACCAGGAGCAGATATCCAACTCTCCTCCACTTGAGATGGAATAATCTCAGAAATGGGTTGAAAAACCCAGACGCCCTTGCATCACCCGTCACAAGGTGACTTCCTGAAGTCTCACCCCGAGAAGGAAGTGAAAACACCACATTCCCCCAGCTTGCTCTACCGACTCCGCACCCGACCTCCATCGACGTTGATAATACGACGCCTCGACGTCGCTAGGAGAGACTTCGATCAGCGCTGCCAGCGTCAATGTCGGAGTCGACTGATCAATACAGAATGCCGAAGGTGGAGTCCCCGAAGGGCTGTGCACTGGTGCCGTTGCGGAGTAGAATCACAGAGGACGAACCCACTGGTGTGGCTCCACTCACCTCCTGGGGCCCGTGGGCGCTTCAGTGGAAGGCGGAGGACCAAAGATGAGATATAGAGAGTTATAATACTCACTCATCTGGGCCTTCGATGCCCCGGCTCTCGGAAAGATGAGGAGACGCAAGGTAGAGTCGCAAACGGCCTCCTCCACCGGCGAGCGGGAGGAGCCGTGGGAGACCGAGTCTCCAAGAGGCGAAGTCAGAGGTGCCCCAACTTCAAACGCATGCGCTTACCCTTGGACGTTTCAGAAGTAAGACATCCTGGAGAACAGCGGGGGGCGTAGCTTGACGCCAATGTAGAAGGGAGCGAACCTCGGAGCTCCAGCCCCGGGCCTCCCTGTTCGGCAATATCCTGAACCCCCAAAGCCTTGAAAAACGGAGGAACCGGCAGCTGCTCCCCCCAGGAACCAGTGAGCGCGAAGGGGTGAGGTGGCTAGCGGTGAAACACCGGAAAACATTGAGGCCGGCGACGCGAAGATCCTGAGGGGCTGCGAACAAAATGGCGCCGTGCTCTGAGCCGGAGTCTGAAGCACGGCACTTAGAGGGAGGTGCGGTGAGGAGCGGCCTGCGGGGAGCGCTGGCACCGCAATAGCGAGCGGTCACTGGCGGTGGAAGGTGGCAACACCGGGACTGCGCAACGCCCGACCGCACCACAGCCAGGAGGCAGAGACGGTGAGTCGCAGGAAGCGTACGGCAGAAGACGAACCGGGCGGCCGCATCTGGTTGTGACGAGATGCGCCACGCACAGGCAATAAGACGGAGTGAGCTGGGAGAGAGGTGAGTGCCCGCCCGGCATCCCCTTTAAAGCGAGAGGCGCGAGACCCGAGGAGGTTGCAGAGACACATGAGGCCAAACCAGCGACTGGGGCCAGGAAAGTAAATGTTGGGTCCCCCTGAGTGAAGCCGCATAAAAGGGAAGACAGGCCCTGGGACACGGCTGCACAGAGCAGTAGGAGGGAGCTCTGGCCCTCCAGGGAAACGAGCACTGGGGATTCCGAATAAAGGAGGCGCCAGGTCCGCGGCTTAGAGGGATTGGAGAGAATTACAGGCAGCTAGTGGGAGCATCATGGCTCCTGAGGAACGACAGGGCGGAAATTTGCGAGGGAGGAAGAGCTGAACCAAGAGTGGCGCGCATGGTGAATCACCACAGTGCATGGATGAGTGAAGGAGGCCCACATACGTAGACCACCATTTTGAGTACGCGCGGCAGCTATGGTCGCGCCATCTTGCTGGGAACACTAGGAAACGGACCTCAGTGAGATAACACACAGGAGGTTGGCTGAACACAGGCTGCAGCAACCCACGCGCAGAGAATCAGAGTGGACGATCGCCATGGGGAAAGTCCCCAAACGGAGAGGACAAAGCGCCGCGACAGCGGGGTTGGGGGCACCCAAACAGACGAAGAGGATGATACCCTGGACCCAGCGAAGGTCATGTCTACCTCGAAGCCCACACTGGCAGATACAATGGAGGCCATCACAGCGTCCCGGGAAGCGGTTGAAACCAAAATTGACTCTATTGGCGCTGACCTTAGTCTCCTGAAGGACGACCACCATCAACTGGTAGAAAGGTCACTGGCACGGAGAAAGTGCTTGCAGACATCCCCTCAGAGGTTACAGAACTCAAGAAATCTCTCACGGAGGTGGCGGCGAAAGTAAAAATCCTGGAGGTACGTGCTGAAGATAGTGAAGGGAGGTCACGCCGCAATAATCTGCGCATAGTCGGGTTGCCTGAGAGGGAGGAAGGCGATGATATGGTGCAGTACTTGGAGGATTGGATCCAGAAAGAAGTGGCGCCAGAATGACTGTCGCGTTTTACGCAACTGAAAGGGGGCATAGGGTACCGGCCAGACCTCCCAAGCCTGGGGCGCCGCCGAGGCCAATCATAGCTCGCCTGCTCCATTTCAGAGACAGAGACCATATACTCAAGCAGGCTCGGCAGGTGAAGGACCTACAAATAGGGAACAGCAAGGCGATGGTGTTTCCATATTTTACTAGGGAGGAACAAAGGCAAAGATCTATGTTCCTAGCAGTGAAAAGAAAGCTACAACAACTGCAATTCCCCGATGCAATGCTATTCCCAGCCAGGTTGCGAGTTGTTGGGCCCAAAGGCGCACTGTTCTTCCAGACGCCACAGGAGGCCTGGGATTGGCTGGATACTGCCCCAGGACGGAGATCAGGAGGCAGCTCGCCAAGATCGATAGCAGGAGATGGCGGAACGAGTCGTGATCAATTGAGGGGGCCGACCTCTGTCATCAGGGCAGTGGTGGAACTCAGTCAAACGGGGTCCAGTCCTAGGTCAACAAGGAGCGATCGGGAGGATGGCAGAGCGGAGAGCTCTCCAATACAGAGTGCAGCAGAAGATTCGGAAACAGAGATGCCTAATGTAACCCCCACACAGCAGATGAGCTGGGCTGATTTTGCATATCCAGAGCTCAGGGACTGCAGCTTTTGGCGAACTACATCCTTTTGGATGAATGCATACCAGGGACTGTCTGGAGGAGGGGGCTTCAGCAGACAATGCTACAGACACAAGATTTGAGGGGTTGGGGGGGCATAGTTTTCATTTGGGGGTCCGGGTGGAAGGGGTTCCGAGGCTGGGCGACAGTCACCACACCCATATAATTAACATTGTTGAAGAGATGGGAGGGGGTCACTTCTGCCTGTCCTGTGGAAAGGAGTTGGGTAGTTCAGTTGTTTTGGGAATGTTCCATGGGGACTAGGCGTGTCTGGGGAAAACGTTTTTATGGATCTAGCTCACTGTCTTTGCAATGGGATCCAACATAGATTATAAGTGTATCTCCTGGAATGTACGTGGGATGCACTCCATGACAAAGCGGCATAAGGTGCATGCATTCCTGGTGCGTAGAGGGTGCAAATTACATTATTACAGGAGACACATATCAATGCGAAAGAGGGGCCACTCTGAAGCGGTGGTGGCGTGGACAACTATTTTATACGAATTATCCGGCATTTGCCCGAGGAGTATTGGTATGGGTGAGAGCGGGATTCCCTTCCAATGCACCAGGGAACTTATAGACCCAGAAGGGAGGTATGTGGTGGTGATGGGTAAACTGGATGGGAGGGATATCACGATAGGGAGCATAAATGCCCCGAATATAGAACAAGCATCATTCTTCGCAGATCTCTCTAGGTCACTGGCGCAGGCACTGACGGGGTCAGTACTCCTGGGTGAAGAATACAATAGTGTAGAGGATGTAGGGCTTGACCGATCGCATCCCCCACTCCATAACTCATCTGCTTACAGGGCGGCAAGGGCGTGCAGAAACTGGCAACAGCAATGGGGATTGATAGACTCTTGGAGGGCATAGCATCCCAGGGACCGGGACTATTCGTTCTTCTCCCCTATGCATGAATTACACGTCAGGCTGGACGCCATCTTGTGCACTCCTGATGTACATGGGTATGTACAGAGCAGCGAGTACCTAGCTCGCACGGTCTCGGACCACAATCCCTTGCTGGTCTGTTTCAGCTGGTCCAGGGTTAGAACAAGTATTCCCACATGGCGTCTTCGACCAGAGACTTTGGAGGATCAGGTGCACCAGGCCGAGATCCGTACAGCCATAGAACAATACTTTGCGGAGAACACAGGAACGGCCTCAAACCTCATGATGGAGTGGAAGGCGTTTAAGGTGGTGCTTAGGGGTAGATGCATCTCCGAAGCGGTAGGAGTGAGGAGAACTCTTTTAAGGGACACACTACATGCAGAGCAGAGGCTGCAACATATTGAACGCGAAAGGCCAGAGAATGCAGAAAAGCAGAGGGAACTACTGGAGGCCAGGGAGGAGGTGGCAGGACACGTAGAAAGATTGCGCTGCTTTGATTATAAGAATTATATGAGGAGGGCTCATGCCGAGCGAGATAAACCTGGGGCTCTGTTGGCATGGCTGGCCAATCTGGGATCAATTATTTTAGAAATGAGAGGTGACCAGGGAGAGGTATGGTGCCGCCAGCAGGATATAAATCAGCACTTCTGTGACTACTACACCGAACTTTATAAAAGTAAAGCTTTCCCCACAGTTGCAGAACTTGACGACTTTATGGAACATGTTGAGTTGCCAATAATAAGCGAGGAAGAGGCAGAAGTTTTGGGGAGGGAGACAGAGCTGAACGAGGTCAAAGGCGATGTCAAGACTATGGTCAGGAACAAGACGAAAGGAACGGATGGGTTCCCCATAGAATTTTCTGCTACATATATAGACCTGCTGGGTCCCGACTGGTAGCCCTATATAATCAGGCAAAACAGGAGGGAAACTTCCGGGGACCACTAGGGAGGCCCTGATTTTTCCACTATTAAAGCCAGGAAAGCAGGCGTATGACAAGACAGCGTATCAGCCACTATCAATGCTCAATCTTGACTATAAAATCTTGAGCAGGATAATGGCCACACGACTCTTGCCGCACATGACTTGTCTCATACACCAGACCAGGCTGGTTTCATACCGGCACGCAATACGGCAACGAACGTGCAGAGATTGCTAAGAGTACTGGGAGCAGACTCCTACTGTAAAGAGGAGGCTACTATCTTGGCAATAGACATCGAAAAGGCTTTAGATAGTCTCGAATGGCTATATTTATTCAAAGCGATGCGAGCCTTCGGGTTGGGGCAGGAGTTTGGAGCATGGACAGCCCTATTATACAGAGACTCCACAGCCCGGGTTCGGACAGGAAAGCTCATATAGGACAGATATGTGGTAGAGAAAGGAACACGACAGGGATGCCCACTGTACCCTCGGTTTGCGATGGCTATGGAGCCACTGGCCGCTAAAGCCAGAACTGGAAATTGCTACAGCGGGCTAGAAGTAGAGGGACATGTACACCATATAGCCTTGTACGCAGATGATCTGATCCTGTTCCTCAGAAATACGGAAGCAGATCTTGAGGGAGCTAAAGAGTTGCTGTTAGCCCTGGTAAGAGTAGCAGGCCTCAAAGTGAACTGGAGAAAGTCATGTTTGTTCCCTACTATGCAGGGTGGGAGAAACCGCAAACGGTGGAAGGGATCGAGTGGGAAGGACAATGCATCCCATATCTAGGGGTGCAGATATATCACGACAGAGCGGATCTCTTGGAGGGAAATGTGGGGAAGGTCATAAGGGGGACGAAAGCCAATTTCGACTTTTGGGGAACCCTCCCCCTGTCGCTAGCTGGCAGGGCGTCATTAATAAAGATGGTGACTCTCCCGAGGCTCCTGTACATATTTGGAGTTCTGCCGGTATGGATCCCAGCAGAGAGGTTTCAGCAGCTCCGGACGATGGTGACGGATTTCCTGTGGGGGGCTGGAAGGCGGAGAGTGGCTTTAAAGACCTTAATGAGGCCCAAGACAGAAGGGGGACTGGCGGTGCCAGATTTTGAATACTATTATATCGCAGTTGAACTGCAATGGCTGACGAAATGGGTGGTAAGTCAGCTCCGGGGAACGGTGCAGCAGGGTGATGAATGTCCGGCCCCAGACCTCTTATCCAGAATAGTGCTAAGGTTACCTGTACCAGAAAGGGACATGCCTGCGGAATTACATGTGGGTCATAAATGCTGGGTCAGGAGTTTGCACAGGGCTAAGGTGAGACGTCCATATGCGCCGGAGATACCGTTAAAGTATTGTATGGCATTACCACATAGGGCAGATTGGAGGAGGCTGGGGACATGGGAAGAGGCAGGAGTGCTTACCATGGGACATTTGTATGCAGATGGCATGTTACTGCCATTTGAAGCATTTAGTGACAACAATGAGATACCAAGGGGTGACTTTTTGCTCCATGCGGCCTTAATTGCAGAAGTCCGCAAACATTTGGGGAGCGGACTGACTGAACCTCCTCTAGATGAAGGATGTCAATACGTGGTATTGGCAGCGGGGACATTTAAGGCGGTTACCTGCTTGTATAGGAGGCTGAACCGGGCAACACTTATTCCACTGACTGGGCTGCAACAGAAATGGGAGGAGGATTTAGGGAGCCTATAGAGGAAAAAGCGTGGGAGAGCTAACGGAGAGGGTCAGTAGGGTCACCAGGAATGCTACATTCCAACTGGTAAACTTTTATGTATTTCATAGGGCGTATCTTACCCCAGGGCGCCTCAATAAGTACTTCAACATGATAACGGCGGCTTGCCCCAGATGCGGGGAGGTAGGTGCGGAGTTCCTGCATATGTTTTGGAAATGCCCGGCGATAGGGAATTTCTGGAGGGAGGTGACGGAAATGTTAGCGGAAATTACCGAAAAAGAAGTGCACATGACCCCTGGATACTGCTTACTACATAGATTTCCACATACTTCCAAGAACAAGGTTACCAGTAAATTTCAGGACCTGGGATTAATATTAGCAAATCGGGAAATTATGAGTCATTGGAAGGCAAGGGGAGGTCCTAGCATAGGCAGATGGAGGAGAGAGTTTGAGCGCTGGGCAGGCTATGAGGGAACGACACGACTAAGACGCTAGGCGTAATGGGAGTGAGAAGACGTTAGAAGCAGCTAGGGCTTGGGAAGCTCTGACGATACACCTTAAGCAACTCAATGACATTTCAGAAGAGGGACACCGGGAGGTACCGCAGGATGATGGTTCGTAAAATACGTTGGTATGAATACATGGGGGAGAGGGAATAATTGGGAGTGCTCAATCAGCGGAGGTCCTAAAGGGGCAATAGAGCCCACGATGATCAGATGGAAGTCCCTGGAGAGTGGCCCTGAGCAGATTATCTGAGCATAATAATCCAAGACACGCCTGGGGGAGGCAGAGAGGGGATGGGGGTTGCCAATTGGCGGAGGGTGGGGGGTTAAGTTCACCATTGCACCAAGTATTGACATGCGATGTGAGCCTATTGCACAAGTTACTAACTTGTGTAACGATATATCTGTAAGAGACAGTAGTTAGTGACAGATTCCTTACCTTAGAATATCCCCAGGCGTCAGGCTGGATCCGGAAAGTTTTTGCGTAGCAGTACCCTTGCGCGTAGGTAGGCGGCGTTGTGCGGCTCCGCGTCCGTCGTGGGCGTCGTGATCGCCGGGATGACGTCGCGGGCAGTACTTAGACGCCGCCCCTGCGCGCTGACGTCAGTTCTGTACACGACTTTCCGCGCCAGGAACGCAGAGCCATGCAAGAAGCTGACATAGGTGTCTGAAAAATACTAGGGCCCTGAAAGGGATGTCCTTAACCCTAGAAATCAGTTCGCAGAACGGGGAGGATGGGTGGGGCGGTAAGGAATCTGTCACTAACTACTGTCTCTTACAGATATATCGTTACACAAGTTAGTAACTTGTGCATCTGAAAGAGACACGTTAGTGACAGATTCCTTACCTTAGAATAGATACCCCAGCAATACCAACCCCGGTTGTGGGTCTGCGAACAAAGATCAGACAAGGAAGTCCTGGAGGACAGAACGGCCAAAGAAGCCGTCCCTCCGGACCTGACTGTCAAGGCAGTAATGTTTTGTAAACGTGTGCAGCGTGGCCCACGTAGCTGCCTGACAGATAACCGGCAGCGGAACACCGCGGCCCAAGGCCGTGGTAGCAGCCGTTGCCCTGGTGGAATGGGCACGCAGCCCAACAGGAGGCTCCTTCTTAGCCAAAGAATAGCAGGTCTTGATGCACAAGGTAACCCAGCGGGAGATGGTTCGTTTGTGCACCGCCCGACCTTTTTGGCGCCCACGTAGCCAACAAAGAGCTGGTCATCCACCCGGAAGTGTTTTGTGCGGTCGATATAGAAGGAGAGCGCACGTTTTGGGTCCAGACGGTGGAGCCTCTCTTCCTCTCTGGAAGGATGCGGAGGCGGAAAGAAGGTAGGCAAAGTGATGGTCTGCCCAATGTGGAAGGCAGTAACCACCTTTGGCAAGAAGGACGGACGCGTCCGAAGAACAACCTTGTCTGGACGAACAGACAGAAAGGGAGGTTTGCAAGATAGAGCCTGGAGCTCACTCACCCGCCGAGCGGAGGTGATGGCCACCAGAAAGGCTGTCTTCAGAGTCAGAAGACGAAGAGAACAGTTATGTAGAGGCTCAAAGGGAGCGCACATTAAAAAGGTAAGAACCAAGTTGAAGTCCCACTGAGGCATTACAAACGGAACAGGAGGGAAGAGGTGTGTAATGCCTTTTAAGAACCTGTTAACAACAGGGGACTTGAAAAGGGAGGGCTGATCAGGGAGCCTGAGGAAGGCCGAGATAGCACAAAGATAACCCTTGATGGTACCCAGGGCAGAACCCTGTTGGGCCAGAGAAAGAAGGAACAGAAGGACCTCAGAAAGAGGGGCAGAAAGGGGATCCACAGCCTTTGCTGTGCACCATGCCACAAATTTGTTCCACCTGCAGGCGTATACCACCTTAGTGGAGGGACGCCTGGCTGCCAGAATCACATCACAAACTTCGGGAGGCAAGTCGAAAGGAATCAACTGCCGCCGCTCAATCTCCACGCAAGCAGGTGTAGACTGGACAGGTTCGGGTGGAGGACCGTCCCCTGCTGCTGCGACAGAAGATCCTCCCGAAGAGGCAGACGGATCAAGGGGATCTACGCTCATACTGAGTAGCTCGGGATACCAAACTCTTCGAGCCCATTCCGGAGCCACAAGAATGACTTGGGCCCGGTCGTGCCCAATCTTCTTCAACACTCTGGGTAGAAGTGGTATAGGCGGAAAGGCGTACAATAGACCGCAACTCCACTCGTGACGAAAAGCGTCGCCGAGCGAGTGCCGCCTTGGAAATTCCAACGCGCAGAACTGATGACATTGCGCGTTCTCTTCGGTGGCGAATAGATCTAACCAAGGCTCTCCCCACTGTAGAAAGAGTCCTTGCGCCACTTCCGAGTGAAGACGCCATTCGTGATCCATCATGCACCTGCGGCTGAGTTCGTCCGCCCTGGCGTTCAGGGAACCGGCCAGGTGTTGAACCATCAGGAACATGCCCTGATGTTCCAGCCATGTCCAGAGGCGCAGAGCCTCCTGACAGAGGTCCACGACCCCACCCCGCCCTGTTTGTTGCAGTACCACATGGCGGTGGTGTTGTCTGTGAACACCTGCACTACCTTCCCTTTGACAGAGGGAAGGAATGCCTTGAGTGCAAGTCGGATCGCCCGGAGCTCCAGAAGGTTGATATGGAGCCGGGACTCCGCCGGAGACCAGAGGCCTCTGATCTCCGCCTCTCCCATGTGACCGCCCCATCCCAGAAGGGACGCGTCCGTCACAACTGTGTGCTCTGGCTGGGGAAGGGAGAGGGATCTGCCCATGACCCATTGCCGGTTCGAGAGCCACCACTGCAACTGTTTTGCAGTCCCCTCCGAGATCTGGACGTGATCGGACAGGTTGCCCTGGTGCTGCGCCCACTGGAACTTCAGGTCCCACTGCAGAGCCCGCATATGCCATCTGGCATGATTGACCAGCAGGATGCAGGAGGCCATGAGGCCCAGCAGCCTCGGGGTCATCCGTGCCGAAACCCAGGATAAAGGCCGAAAGATCGGAATCATAGCCTGAATATCCCGGACTCGCCGTTCGGGAGGATAGGCCCGAAACTGCGTCGTGTCCAGAACTGCTCCGATGAAAAGGAGCTGTGGAGAAGGAATCAGATGCGACTTCGGCACATTGATGGAGAACCCCAGCGAGTGCAGGAGTTCGGCCGTAGTCTGGAGGTGGGAGACGACTGCCTGGGACGAGCCCGCCTTCAGCAGCCAGTCGTCGAGGTAGGGGAAGACTGAAACCCCTGCCCGGCGCAGATGAGCTGCGACCACCGCCATCACTTTCGTGAACACCCGAGGGGCACTGGTAAGGCCAAAGGGAGCACGGTGAACTGAAAATGCTCGAGGCCTACCGTGAACCGAAGGTAACGCCGGTGGGCCGGCAGGACGTGGATGTGGAAATAGGCGTCCTGCAAGTCCAACGCTACCAACCAGTCTCCAGGGTCTAGGGCAGTCAAGACCTGAGCTAGGGTGAGCATCTTGAACTTCTCCTTCCGGGAGGAAGCGATTGACGTTCCGGAGGTCCAAGATAGGACGCATGTCCTCCTTGTCCTTTTGGGCACCAGAAAGTAGTGGGAGTAGCAACCACGCCCTACTTCTGGGGTCGGAACAGGCTCGATGGCCCTCTTGGCCAAGAGGGCCGTGACTTCCTTCTGTAGAAACACCAAGTGATCCCCCGACATGCGGTGGAATTGAGGTGGCTTGGCTGGGGGGTGGTCTCGAAGGGAGGGAGAAGCCCTTCGGACAATGTCCAAGACCCACCTGTCCGAGGTGATGGGACGCCAGTGGTGAAGGTGATGGCGGACCCTGCCCCCGACTGGCGTGCTGTGCACCTGAAAGGAGGGACTAGGAGGGCTTGGAGGCCGTGGACGGGTTGGAGGTGGTGGCCTGACCCGCACGCTGGTTGCCCGAACCGCCACGGCGGTGTCCACGTCCTCGGCCACGCGAAGACGCCTGCTGCACGGGCCGGTGGCTGGGCTGCTGACGTGACTGGGCGCCCCTTCCGTGGCCACGATAGGGGCGAAAAGCAGAAGTTAGCGGAGGGCGTGTAGCAGAAAGGCCCAGGGACTTGGCAGTAGCCCGTGAGTCCTTAAAGCGCTCCAACGCATGGTCTGCTTTGGAACCAAAAAGACCGACTCCATCAAAGGGCATGTCCATGAGAGTATTCTGGACATCCCCTGAAAAACCAGTGGTTCTCAGCCAGGCGTGGCGACGCAGCGCCACCGTCGTTGCAATAGATCTGCCCAGCGAGTCGGCGGTATCAAGGCCACATCGTATGGTATATTTGGCCGCATCCCTTCCTTCCGCAATGGCGCGGGAAAGCAGTGTCTGGACCTCCTCAGAACACTGGGGCAAAACAGTCGCCACCGAATCCCACAAGGAGTGGGTATATCGGCCCAAAAGACAAGCGGTGTTGATGGACCGCAAGCCAGCACTGGAGGAAGAAAAACCCTTCTTCCCAAATTGATCCAGGCGTTTGGATTCCCTATCCGGAGGGCGGTAGGGAAGGCGGTTTGGGAAGCGGAGGCTTGGACAACCAAGCTCTCAGGAGTGGGGTGGACAGAGAGAAACAAGGGGTCGCCCGGAGCTGGGCGATGGCGTCGGGACACGTTCCTATCCACAGGAGCCCCTGTGTTGGGCTTGGACCAGGCGCCCAAAGAACGTCAGTAAGTGCATCGTTAAACGGCAGCACAGTCTCCAAGGAGGAGGCCGCCGGCTGAAGCACTTCTGTCAAGAGATTAGTCTTGACCGTCACCGTAGGGAGCCGGAGATGTAAGGCTCCAGCCGCCCTACGCAACACCGTTGCAAAATTGGCTCCCTCCTCCGTAGCCACGGGAGGAGACAGCATGCCAGTGTCAGGGGAAGTATCCAGACCACTGGCATCCCCTAGTTCCTCTGCCCAGTCCTCATCATACTGACACTGCCGTGCCAGAGGGTCCTCAGACCCCTCCCAGTCCTCCTGGTCCTCCTCCGGTTCAAAATAAGGAGGAGGAGGGACATCTGGGACCCAAGGTCCCATCGGGCGCCGGAACCGGCGTCGAGCGGCGTCGGTCCGGCTCCATGTCCGGAGCCGGAGAGTACATGGGGACGACGCCGCCCGGAGCCCCGGGCGGCGTCAGGAACGGCACCGGAGACATCGGCGCCGGCGGAGGCGTGGTCAGGTCGACCGGCGTCGATGGGGGTTGCGGTACCACCGGAGCCGGGATCGAGGCTGGAGGCACGAGCGACGCCGGGACCGGAGTCGGCAACGACGCCGGGGCAACCCCATCAGGGCCCGCGGGGCCCTAAGGCGCACCGGAGGGACCTTGAGGCCCGAAGAGGCGGGCCATGGCCGACAGGAATTCCTGTATTTGGGCCGGATCCGCCCCGAACCCGGGAAGGACGGGTATTGCGGGGGCGACTCCACAGGCATGTCCAGGGCCGCGGGGGCGGGGACGGTGCCGGGAGGGGCCTCAGCCGAGTCGCGAGACCGGCGAGGCGAAGTCCTAGAGCGATGATGCTTTTTGGACTTCTTGTGCTTAGACTTACCGGACGACGAAGACTTGGATCCCGACGACCGGTGAGGACTCCGCGACCGACCCCTCGACCTCTCACACGACCGGGGCTTGGAATGGCGCGGAGCCGACTGCCGGGCCTCGAGGAGCTTTCGAGACCGCTCTGGCAAAGCTTTCGGGGTGAGGGCCCGGCAGTCGGAACACGACTTTGTGTCGTGGCCTCGGCCGAGGCAGAAGAGACACTCCAGATGCGGGTCTGTGATGGACATCATCCGAGCACAGGCGTCGCAACGTTTAAAGCCGGGCATCCCTACGACACCTTGGAGTCGATTCGAAGAAACAGTGAAAAAATTCACCAAAAAGTTAGTCAAAAATGACTAGGGCACTGCTCTTCCCGGATCTGCGCTTGCTGGCGCGGAAAAAGAAGAACTGACGTCAGCGCGCAGGGGCGGCGTCTAAGTACTGCCCGCGACGTCATCCCGGCGATCACGACGCCGACGACGGACGCGGAGCCGCACGACGCCGCCTACCTACGCGCAAGGGTACTGCTACGCAAAAACTTTCCGGATCCAGCCTGACGCCTGGGGATATTCTAAGGTAAGGAATCTGTCACTAACGTGTCTCTTTCAGATTGATATTGCAGCTCTTGAGGAAACATTGAGCGAATATAGATGTCAATGCAGTAGTAACGAGATGCATATATACCAAGAGTGTACTCATGTTTGCTCGCATGTTCATGCAAATATTTGTACTGCACTAGTACATATCTTATAAATGCTCAATAAAGTTTGTTTACAAAAAACAAAAATCCTGGAGAACGGCTCCAGCTCCTGGAACGGCCTTGCAAACTGAACTCTGCATGACAAGACAACTGAGGCCGCAAGGTCTCTGAGGACCGCGACAGACGTGCAGCCAGCAACTTCATACGGCGTTCCCTGAGCAGCTTCAGTTTCTGGCAGAAGCCGCAATCCTCGGAGTCGTGGTGTTACCCCTAACACCACATACAAATGAAATGCGGGCCTGTAACCGACATTTGTCGAGTACAGGACCCTCAAGGCTTAAAGCCTGACAACATTGGAAAAAGGCACACTGTTCCCACCAACAAAAGCTGTCGAAATAAGCAAGAGACCGGCCTGAGGAACCGCTTCTCCGGATCTGTGTTGCAGCGTGGAAAAGAAGAAACTGACGTCCGCGCGCCAGAGGGGACTTATATGGCTCCAGTGATGTAACAACCGGAGTCGACATCACCACGGAGCCGTGCGGCGCCATCCCACAGCGCGCAGCGGGACTGCTGAAAATTTCCGGATCCGGTCTGACGCATGGGGAGAGTTCAAAAGTTAAGGAATCTGCGGCTAGATGTCTCTATCAGATTAATTTATTTTCTTTGGATCTGAATTGCTATCCCTCATTCCTAACTGAAAGCATCCCTGTGTCTTGGCATTTTTCCATTATGACACTGAATGTCACATCTAGAAAGGAACAACTGTACCACAGAAAATTCTGCCTTGCATATTAAGGTTTCCTCCCAGAAATATCCTTGCTAACGTGTAAATCTGTTTTAGGTCAAAGGCTAATGTATATGTCCCAGAAAATGGCAGAACATTGTACTCTTGGAAGACATAAGTAATATAGCGAATGTCATGTGGTTGCACAACTTGTTGGATGTTCCAGGAGGAACCCACACAATTTCTAATCTCAGGGGACACATCGTAACCAGGTGCCATATGCAGCCTCTGCATGGGAGAATTGGTTGGCAGTGGTGAAGCATGCAACACATGAATATTACCAACTCTGCAGGCTCTCCTCTATGGGGTGGCATCAGATGACGGAGGGATTAGGATACAGCCAACAAATGATGGGATGAAGACTCCATCAATTCAGGACTACATGCAGGAGAGATGTTTGGTATACTATGTGGGACATAGTCAGAGGAAGTAAGATGAGGTTGACACAGCACTGCTATATTATAAGCACAGATAGTGGGAGAGCCAAAACGATTCAGGTGGGGGGGGGAGGGGCTGGGTTCAAGAATTCCCCCATTTAAACTACCAATTACCTGCCAGGAGGCAGAATTAGCGAACGATGCCAGAGCATGGCCATCCTGTATAAAAGCAATTGAATTAAGAGTGGAGCTTCTTTGGGGAACAGTCTGTATTAACTGCTACGGCCTCTTCTTAGGGGTGAGGTACACAAGCTAATAGGACGTGTGCTGAGTATAATCTCTCTTACACTATGGAAACTTGGAATCTTCAGCAGAGAATGACCTTCAACCAGGAGGGAGAGCGAGTGAACGTCCCATGCCCAACATGCCTTCCACAACAAAAGCAGATATACTGCACTCTTACAGAGAAAACTGTTACTGCGAAATGGGAAATGCCTGGACTAGGAAATAATGGGCTTTGGGAAAACAAATCTAAAATAAAGGTTTTGAGTGTTTGTGAGGAAATGGGGTGTATTATATGGTGTGGTTGTGTGAACTCACAGTGTAATTCACTCACCAACCCCTTGAAGACCCTAAAGTTTAGTTTGTCAAACTTTCAGCTCAACTCAGGGTAGCTGTGGCTCTGACCAGCAAGGGTTCGACAAAGGAACAAGCGTAAAGCATTTACACAGCACCAACACAATTGAAAAAGGAATCAACAAGACACCACAGAAATCCAACACCAATTTATAACAAGCATTTGCAATGCAACAGGTCTCGCAATTTTGAGAGTTTAAGCTATTGGTATTGCAAATGACAATGCCTTTTCTTTAACTGCTTTGATAATTAACAAATAAATAAAAGGCAGTGTCATTTACAATGCCAATAGCTCAAACTCTTGTAAATGGGAGACCAATTTCATTTTAAAGCAGCCGTCGCCATTGTGCCGGACTGCTTGGAAAGTGAAAGAGCGCATGGCGCGCTGAATGTTGCAGGAATGCATGTCGTGCCTGCAGTAGGAGAAACTCATTAAAGAAAACAGTGCTTGCAGACTAATACATATTGTGTAACAAGAGAAGTAAAAGGGCCAGTACTCATGGGAGGTTACAAATGAAGACAAGGCAGTACTAAGGAGGGACTAACAAGCCTATTAACGAATCAGAAGCCAGCATTTACGAAGGACAATGACACAAGCCAAAGACAAACATGGGCGGAGAGTGGGCAGGATTCAAGGGCATACTCGAATACAGCATGCCTCGCAGAGCAGCGCATGCGCTGCCCAGGCTCGACCTAATAAGAACTCATGTGCAGCACTGGGAGAAAGAGGGTCTACAAAGTTGAAAACTGGAGAAACAAGCACTGGCAATGCCAACGGGTCTGGCTTTAAAGGAATGTTATTGGTAATGTGTCAACAAGGTGATTGTTTGAATGCTTGATTTAATCTCAGCCAATGGCAATCGCCCAGGCTGCATCCCAATCCATCGTTTTCGCCCACCATGCCACCTCAGTTAGGTCCCAGCCATATGCAAATCAGCCTTGACCCTGCTCTAATTGGAACACTCCAGCCCGAACTGCCATGCCAAGTCCTCCCTGAGCCCACCTATTACATACCGTTAGCTGACTTTCCTGTCACTCTCACTTGCCTGCCTCTTATTCATGCCCCAGCTTGTCAATCTTTTTTTTGTTTGCACAATGGAGCATAGCCACTTCACCATCTCTTGATTGCCTGGTGTCTATCCTTCCACTACTTGCTTCTCAACTACATTTTCTTTCTTTTTGGTTAAGCACTCCACAAGTGCGCCTCCATTTTCCAGCTGTCTCCATTGTGTAATCCTCACCTCCTTCACTTTGCTCAGTTGCCTGTGAGCTTCTCCAAGCCCTCCCTCCATGGTGCACTCACTCGTGTCCTGCTCCCATTGCCTTCTCACCTTTGTGTTTCTCCCCCACATGCTTTGTTACTCGTCTGCTGCTTTCCTTTGGAGTATTAGTGCGCTATACAAATTTCATTAATGAATTCATTCATTCATTCATTCTCCTTCCCACGCCTGCCATCCATGTTGCTTCATCACACCTCCTCTCCTTCGGTCACTCGTTGCTTCTCCTCATACCCAGCCTGTGCTCCTTCCTTCCACCAGCTGCGCCTTCCTACTGGCACCAACTGCTTCTCCTCCCTACCCCTTGTATTGCCCCACCCCACCCAATTAGAGCCATCAGTGTTACTCCCGAGAACATAATGGCTAAAAACCAGTAGTAAAGCCACTAGGTCTCAAGAGTGAAATATATTGGCTTTGCTAATGCTCATGCTTTAGGTCTTGCCTGACAGCATAGCTGTCTCGAAGACCTACTGTTACCAATAGCTTATATATAAGCAGAATGGGCTTTACCTCCACCCAAAAGTACACTGAATCATCACACATGAAATTTTCTATCTCACACATGCACTATTTACAGAAAGCAATCCTTTTTTGGTATCAATTGACAACGCATCTGTCAGCAAGATGTACTGTTACAAATTCTTTAAAGTGGGATTTGGCGTCATCCAGTGGAGTAATACTCTCTGACCTCAAGCTAGTGCCTATTTGCTTTCTACCTTCCAGGAAAGCTCCAAAGAAATGCAGGAGGGACTAGGGCATTTGAATTGTACACTCAATCATCGCGCTGCTTGTCACATTCAATTATTTATTTCCTATATGCATTCCATACAGAGAACAATCCTTTTTCCCTTTTCCCATCACTGGCAAGGGCAACACGACAGGATTTAATTAAATAAACAGCATTTGTGCATGCAGCACATGTAAATACATTTGTGAATGTGTGTGTTTACATAAATTGGCAAATTAAGTTGAGACTTACTGGTGTTACCAATGCCTGTTTCGATCTGAGATTCCACAATTTCCCACAAACTGGGAACATGACATAGGTGAGGACATTTAACCTCGTCTCCAACACACCCTCGTCTTTAAAGTTATGAAAATTGGAACGATGCAGCTCGTGCTGCAAAGTGATTTTTTTTTTACATTTTCAGCTCATTCTAAATATGAGATTAACATTTCAGTATTTTGATAAAGAATAAATCTGCTCCAAATCGAACACGTATATCTTGCGTCTGCATTACTTGCTTGTTCCAACCACCACCAAAACTTACATCAACAATCAGATGGACAATAATATACAGCTACGGTTCCTAAAATAAGTTAAATATTAATCACAGCTTTCATGTAGGCAGAATGGGGAATCTAATCAACGTATACAGGTGAGTGTTTGCAACAATCTTGGAACTTCTAAAATGAATATATGGAGAAAACCACCGTTTTCCCATTATTTCAAGAGTTTTGTAAAGCGAGGGACAGGTTTATTATTGAAAAGTTAATGCTTGCACGGACACCAGTTATACTTTCTGCCCTACACTGTCTTCTTACCCACTTTTTCCTGACTCGATTAGCCTTTGTCTTCCCATAGTTGAGCAGATTTGCCCAGTACTATACTTCATAAGAAATTCTTATCTTGTTGATAAATAACCCCAATCATACTGCAGTATACACAAGAGTCACTCCTAGGTTCTGTGCCGACACATCTCCACGTATTCAGCTTTTCACAAAATGTGCAATATTATAAATAGGTCTCAGTGAGGGTGTGTGATATTTACACTGGAAACAAAATCATGTTCTAGTACTCTCTTCGGAGGAGCAGGAGAAGCAACTGAACATTTAAAGGCAAGATTATGTCCAAAGTTTAGTGCTGCAGTCCAGCTGTTCTTAAGCTTTTGACTTCTGGGGATCCCCACTGGCTAATTACTGGAAGCCGGGGACCCCCACTAAGTCATTATTAGAAACCTGGGACCACCGGCCTAAGCAACTTCTACGATTTGGACCTTAAAACAATATACAAAAATAAGTACACACAATTAAATGTTCAAATACTGAAATATTTTGTGTAATTCACAATCAAATATAGAGAAAGTTTTTACATTTTCAATGTTGGTTCCTTATTTGTGTATACTTTATTAATTTTTATATTATTTAATTTTGTACAACAGGCGCAGACCCACAGGGGTCCCCAGATCACAGGCTAAGAGCCACTGCTCTAGTCTGTACAATATGAGATCCAGCTGACAGCTTTACAGCCAAAGGCACGGATTTTTAAGATCTCTGTAGCCAGAACACACGCTATCCACTGACATAATGCTGTCCAAAAGAAGTAGTGTGCAGCCTTGAGTCAATGGACTTTATGGTCTAGATGCTGGGCATGCGAGGTATATAAATGCAGGGTTTGAGATGTACCTGTAAAAAGCAATGCACACCAAATTCTGTAAAATCTACATATCTTAAGAGATCTCTATGTATGAAGAGCATCTGCGAGATCTGTGTAAACTGAGGGATGGATCTGATCTCTTAAGGCATGAGCTAGTGAGATCTGTCACCTGATACATGGCTAAGCTGCTCAAGATCTGTAAGTGGAAGTCACCAAGAAAAAAAAAGCATTTGCAATGCAAATTGGTCTCGCATTTGCCAGAGTTTGAGCTATTGGAGGTGTAAATGACAATGTCTTTTACTGAGTTTGTGGCATGCTGGCCTGGGTTGGATTTTGTGGGAGACACCAGTAGTGGCATTGCGGTTTTGGAAGACACCCTGATAACTTGAAACAAACGTTTTTAGGAAGCAGCAGAAATAAAGAATCTGTGAAAGAAATACTGCATTATATGCCGAAGGCCAGGGGTGTTCTTGGGTAGAGGGAGGCTGAAATGAAAGACAAGGAGGGGTTGCATAATGGGCCTGGATATATTTGCGGAGGAGCAGGTGAGTGGAGTGTAAGAATCAGTGGGCAGGGGGGACCAGTGGGTTACTAAGCTATGTTTACCCATAACACACCCTAGATCCTACCCCAAGCTCATGTTGCAGCCCTGCCAAAGGCCTCCTCCTAGAATGTACTGTTATACCTGCCAACAGCTTTATTATACAGTTAATTAAAACCGTAACATACAAACATCGCATTGCCAACAGCTTAAAAACACAATAGGGGGACTTGGGGGGGAAACAACCCATGCGACAACTCTCCTCTGCATGGTATTCTCGGCCCTAATACTGTACAGCACCCTACTACTTTATAGATCGATAACTTACGCCAGTCTGGACTATTTAGACAACAACTGAGGCTTGTAGGCGAACGTCTTTTTAACGATGGGGCAAGATGCTGAAAATGCAAACAAAAAGGTGACAAAGGCTTGCTCATCAGGCTACCACGCATTTTTCCAATGCGGTTATATTCAAATGCGGTAAGATCACAGATCTCAGAATCGGGTGGCCATTCCCACCAGCCAGAAGCAAGCGTCATCCACACTGTGGCAAACTACTTACTGCACTAGGACATTTCATTGTTTCCCTACTTGAACAAGATGGGGACTGCAACAGCATATGAGGAGCAAGGAAGGGAGCACATTTATAGTTGTTTTTGAAAGTCTGACAGCCTCTTAATAAGCCTAATCAGCGAAATGCACAAAACAAGCCTATGTGTACACGTTCCATATAATAAAAGGCGCCCCTCTTTTGTTCCATGCATCCTAGTGTTAAAAGATAACCTCTCTGCTCTCCGTATCGCAGTCAATCCTCCATTTTACCGCTGGCTTCTTATTCCCCTGTGCTGTTGCTAACCCCTCGGCTCCCCATGGCTGCTCAACTCTCGTGTGCTTTTGCAAGACTCATAGCTACTTCAGGCTTTCTGTTATCCAGATGGGGATCCTTCGCCTTGCAGTAATGCTCATCCACCAGCTACAGAGCAAGCGCTTAGAAACAGAAGCGTTAAGTGCCACATACAAAAGCTATTGTCTAACCTGAATATACTGCCAGGGCCGCCTTAATCGCTGTAGGCACCTGGTGTGAAAATATTTTTTTCGCAACACTGCAATAACCTTCTCCAGGTGTTATTAAAAAATGAAAAACAAGTAGTTAAGGCATGGCACTCGTAAAACAAGTGCCGCAAGAGCCTGGAAAGCACTGGAAGTGCTCGGTGTGATTTGAAAAAAGTATTTAGCCCTGCAGTACATTATAATGTGTTTAGAATCCGGCATGCGTGAGTGGAGGAGAGTTGGGCTCAGTCTCCTTTCAGCTCCGGAGCAGAGAGCCAGCCTTTCCCAGCCACTGCTCAAGGAAGGGTGGGGGGGGGCACAGTGTCCCGACAAAGCACAAGAATGCGGAAGATGTCTGAGTTGAATATCAAGAGCCTGGAAAGCGCGACGTGCTGGGCTGGCATTTTGCAGCATAAATCAAGTAGTTAAAGTGCGCTGCTTGTGAATCGGGCTCCGCAATAGCCTTGAAAGCGGGGCATGCTGGTCTGCCATTTTTCAGGAAAGCCAGGTGTTACTTAAAATGGAAGGCAAGGAGTTAAAGCACAGCGCTTGTAAAACGGGCGCCGCAAGAGCCTAAATAGCGCTGGAAGTGCGCTGTGTGATTTGAAAAAAAGTATTTAGCAGCAGCATGTGCGGACGTGTTATTGAGCCAGGGCCAGCACATGCGAGTTACAGGCCCCAGACTGCACAGCCCGAGCCGAGGCCTGGCAGCCTCCACGGTACCGACACGTTAGGCACGGGGGTGAGGGGGAGGGCATGAGATATATCGATAGAAGCATCTAAAGTATCCAGAAAGAGAAAATGCCCTACCTGCGGAGCGCAGGGGAGCCTGCTGCTTCCTTCGCGTCATCCTGGAGTGTTTCCTCAGCACCTCTTCGATCCCTGGTCTTTTCACGTAGGAAGGCGGGGGGCGTTAAAAAGAAAAGGGGTACTTGAAGTCTCTTGGGCGGCGGTGTGGGCTCAGCGGGTGAGGTCCTGGCTGCGGGCTAGACGCGGCGGCGTCCCCAGGGGCTGGGGGCTTAGTGGCCTGCCGCCGCTGCGACTTCGAGGCTGTGGGCATGGGCGGGCGCCTCTCATCGCAAGTTCCCGCTTGTGCTGCCCCTCCGGATGCCACACGCCGCTGTTAGGGGAACAGAGGCTAATGGTGTAAGCGACAGTCCGGATCCATGCCCCTTCTCTTCAACCCACTGTGTCCCTCTTCCTCCCCCTTGATCCCTCTGCCCTGACTGCTGACAAGGTGCTTCACTCCCAAGTCTCTCCCGGGGATTAAAATAGTCCTGCAAATGCTGCAACTTTCCACCTCAGTGTTGCCAAACACATCGGAGCCTTTTTCCTCTTGCATCACTAGAAGGCAGCGCAAGGCCGGACTCTAGGGGGGATGGAGGTGGGGTCGCGAGCTACGGGAAGACAACAACATCACAAGGAGGGCGGGGGCTGTGTTTACTTTATCCCCCGCCTGACACTTGGCTTCGGGGCTGCGCAGCGCGAGCGCTTTCCCCCTCCGCCGTCACTCACGTGGTACACGCCGGCCCAAAAAAAAAAAACGCGCTTGCCTCGAACAAAAATAAACAAGCATCGATCTCTTGTCTTTATGGGGCCATGCGTTTCTAATTCGAAACACATGGCCCCATAAAGATAAGAAACTGCTTTGCGACAGCAGAAAAGCAGGCCACCGAGTCCGGCTCGGAGGCGAAAGGGCATCCACCAAAACTCCTCATTTCCAATGGCAGGCCACCGTTTACGGTGACGCCAGCCAATGGAAATGAGGGGCGGGGCTTAAAGCCCTTTTCTCAAACTCCTCATCAACAATAAATCTCGCCGAGCGAGCTGCGCATGTGCGCAGCAAAGCTAGGCGAGACCTAAAAATAGACTGTATTTTTATGTATTTTTAGACACCACAAAGGAAAACCCACAGGAGGGTTCCAGCGATGTAGAATTTACAAGGTATAGTAAAAATCAAGGGATTATCACTCAACCGCAAACAAGCATTGGCAAATTCAACAAATTTGACACAAATTGTTTCATTAAAAAGTTTGGGCTAGGTGTAATGCGGTCAGTTGGAGTCACTTAGGGCGATCAACTCCAGTAGGGAGCCAGTCAGAGGGACCAGCAAGGTCAGCAGGTGAAGCAGCCCTCAGTCAGTTCCAGGCACTTTTATCCTTTGCAGGGCTTTTCTATCAAGTGGTCCTGATGCAAGGGATGAAGGATACTTAAGAAGCTCAAAGGACGTTGTGGATGCGATGCAGTCGACAGGGGGTCTTGCCGTGACTACTCCTCGGTCCACGTAGGGGATGAGGTGGTCCAGAGTCCGCTCTGTGCTGGCAGAAGTCCAGTCGCCCCTGGACTACCAGTCGCCCAGTATCATGATCATGGTTTAATCCTTCCTGGGCCGATAACTCATCCTCTGGAGGTCCCAGCTGCACTTCAATGACACCCCGGGCTCAGCAAACACGGCTGCAACTTTGTGCATCAGGCCTTGTCCCTGGTACTGCATGGCAGCGGGTTGAAGACTTTGGGCTACCAACTTGCCCCAGTACGCTTCTCAGCTGTTGTGTCCCTGTGCTGTGGAAATGAGGTCAGCTCACTGACCCTTAGAGTCTCTTGGCTTTGGCTGGGCTCTGGAGATGACTTCTCTAGTATAACACAGCAGGCACAGCCCCTCTCCTTTGCTTGCCACCAGGTGCAGTCCACGATTGTGCAGCCTCTCTTCGCCGGTTCCATGATGCAGCAGTGCAGTCACACTTCGGTCCTTCTTCCAGTCCAGTCAAGATCTGAGTTCAGGGTGCCAGAGGAGTCCTACTTATTCTCAGAAAATGCCCTTAGGGCAGGGTGCAGTTGGTAGCAAATGGGCTACCAGATTCCCTTACACCTGATGACGAAGGTGTGGCATCAGGGCATACCAGGATGCATCATTCGGCCCATTTCCAATATGGCAGGACCCCTCTCCCGGTGTGTGGAGCTCTCTAGCCCAACCCCAAAGATGTCGCTACTAAGGGGGCTACACGCTCCTGGAAAACCAGTTTAACAACTGGTTTCCTCTCTCTTGTCCTAAGTGCCAGCCTGTCAGTGGAGCAGCCCCTCTCTCATACTGTATCAATTTGCCCTTTAAAGGCGGCTATCCCTTTGAAGCTCACCTTTTGGGCTAACACCTGCGTGGCTTCCTGCAGGAGGGAGGGGACACCTCCTTCTAGAGCAGGCCCTATTGTATCCTGTTGTTAGGACGTCTTCCCAGGAGGGCAGAGAGCTGTCTCCACGACAGGACCCCTTACATATACCAGGGGGAAGTCTGGCTTTAACATTTCTTTAAATGGCAAAGTTGGGCTAGCAGCTTAAACTGCTTTTCCAGCCGGCAAATGGTGGGCTGGGAGTCTTGTCTGACTCGTGCCACACACAGGGTGGCAAAACCAGTACAGCAATCCCTGGGAGACCCTCTAACTTACATGCCTTGGGTACCATTTACTAAGGACTTACAAGTAAGTTAGTTTAACCAATTGGGTAAGAGCCAATTCGACATACAAGTTTGAGGTTAAGGGCACAGGCACGGAGGTCTGATTAGCAGGCCTCAGTGCGCTCTCAGAGTCAAAAAACCAGCACCATCAGTTCGAAAACTTGGGGGTGACCATACAAAAAGAGGCATTTCCTTACAGCACTAAACTCGTTTTCAGTGTGTTTCTTCTACTACCATAGGTTACAAAACTTTATAAACATGGATGACTGTAGTCAAAATTGCAGAAAAATCTTGAAACGCTTTGAACATGGTGTAATGAGCATCATTCCCGCTCCTTTTACAGAAGTGTGCTACTCACTGTCCTGCTTAAATATCATAGTCAATATAGGGTCCCTAGTCTTTTATTGAAAAGGGAATCGCTTCTTAAGAAATCCCTGCAGTTCTGGAACCATAGATATTGCAATGAGCTACCATGTAGAGATTCCACAGGTCTTGAACAATCAGAATAAAATCTACATCTCTCATACCTTTTATAACTATTAGAACGCAAGCGATGTTACAAAAGTTCACAAAAGTTAAACAGAACAAACTTGTATGAATGCAGGAAGCAGGGTCTTTGTGGGAGGAAAAAACCCTAAAACGGATTCAAAAATGAAAATGAAAAACCTTTACAAAACATCACATAAGATAAAAGAAAATTAGCAAAAGATGTTGGGCAATCTAGAAAAAGGCTCCACAATTAATTATTTGGTGCATCAGCATAGTTTCCATTCAAGATGCTTGTGGGAATACAGGGTTGAGGAGTTGCTGATGCAGGCTGGGATAACTCATGGTTAGGGCGCTGGTTTGGTAGTGAGGGAGGATTCGAAAAGTGGAGGGGATATGCAATTGCAGGGCTCTAATTTCAAAGTTCCAAAGTCACTGCATCTTATGAAAAAGGAGCCATAATCCTGAGTGTGGGAAAAATGTAATGTCCATGGTTTAGTTTGAATGACAGATTCATGGCTTAGGCCAGCTTCATTCTGTTTGTGCCCCACACATGGTTGCACTAGCCTCTGCCCACTTGTGTCCAACATAAGTGCAGCATTTCCTACAGGACAGCAGCTCTTCCTACAGGAGCCTGCAGATTGAGGTATTAATAATAAAGGACGATGGGACAAGTATTTCATAAAAACCTTGTGTCCATCGTAGTTAAGCTGAAGGGTAGGACAGGGACCTTCACCTGCTAATGCCTTCCACTTGTCCCATAAAAATTCCTCCTATTTTCAGGGACAACGGCCACCTCCCCTTTACCCCCGAAGGATATATTTATCCATAGAGATGTAATAAACTACAATAAGCCACTGACATTGGCACCACATGTACCATTTTCAGTCTCATTTAAAACATAGGCTGGTCAAATTAGTTTTTATATAAACAAATTTACAAAGTTCAACAAGGGTACGAACATCTAAGAACACATTAAAGAGGAAAAGTAACATGACTACTACAATTAGCAAGATCAACACTTACATAATGCTTGTCTGGGCTGTATCGCTTCTGATAAGTAAAAACGGAGACTTCCCTTATTCGTCCATCCTGCTTTAGCGAGTATGTTTTGGGAGAGAATGAAAGGATAGGCTCGTTGTTGCTATGCGGTCCTGATGAACGCAACTGTGCAAGGTTATGAATGAAGAAGTTGAACTTAGTGGCCATACTTCCCAAACTTGATTCAATCAATCTATATTGAAAAAAATAATGTTTAGAGCACATGAATTTCTCTAACAGTTGCTTCCAAATGTAAGAAACAATGAAGAAATAATTTGGAGAAAAGGACACTTTTGAATCTGCAAGGAAGATTACTATATCCAAGAAACAATGTGCTAAATTTCAGGGACTTAACACTTTGATATCATCCCCTGTGGACTATGACTGCTATTAATCTAGGTAGTGGACCTCATTTGTAATGAAAAGCATAACAGGAGATGTAATGAGTAAGGTAAACGCTTCAGATAAAACAATTAAATAGCACAAAGCGGAAAATTGGGACTCTTACTAGAGAATTAAATTGCAGATCAAAGTGAAAAGTGGCCAGGGGAGCCGGTAATGGGAAGGTTAACATAGCTGCTCTGTCCTTAGTTCAATGGGTTGACAGGTCCACAGGAATTTGTTCCTGATAAGACCAGTTGTAAAAATAAATCAAAGTTTTACTATTAAACAAAGGAATCACTGCCACGTAGCTTTAAACTACATATTAACTGTGTCAATAAATATCCAGAGGAAAATAATATGCATTTGTTCTTCAAAACATTTCAAGTTACCCATGTTATTTAAGTACTACTAGGAATGTGCTAACTTTCCTTTAAAGGCAGGTGAATTAGAAAGGTGCCTGACCTACATTAGCTTTATCGAACACGTTACTTACCTTCGGTAAAACGCTTTCTGAAAGAGACTATCTAACTGCAGATTCCTCACCTTTTGAATATTCCTCAGGTGTCAGCCTGGATCCAAAAACTTTTGAGCAGTACCTCTGCACGCCGGTAGGTAGTATTATGCTCTGCATGGACGCTGTTCCACTCTAGAGATGACGGGTAGGGCCTATAAAAGTGCTACTCCTGCACGCTGACGTCAGTTGCTCCAAGGCGTTCGGCACCCCAAGAACGCAGAGCCCCAAAATAAAATTGACTGACTAGTGTGCAAATTCCTGCACTTGGGATCATATAAATAGATAGAGCCCAATTCACAGAACAGGGAGGATGGGAGTGTTGGTAAATAATCTGTGGTTAGCTAGGCTTTATCAGAAAGAGCGTTACCAAAGGTGAGAAACTTATTCTTCTGCTAGAGACTTCTAACCACAGATTCCTCACCTTTTGAATAGATACCAGAAAAGTACCCCCGCCATCCTACTCACTCACGCCAGGTGATAGGCCTGTGGAATAGCTCAGAAGAAGAAACTATGCAGGATTGAACGGACAAAGTGCCCTAGCCGCTAGACCCGACTATCCAGACAGTAATGTTTTGTGAACATGTGATCTGAAGTCTTTCCCAGCCTTGGCAATGTCCAAAACATCCACTTAGCGTGCCAGCGTTGCGATAGCAGCTTTGGCTCTGGTGGAATGAGCCTGCAGACCTTCCGGAGGCTGTTTCTTAACCAATCCATAGCAGATCTTAACATAAAGTACAATCCATCTAGAGATGGTCAATTTTTGTACTGGCTTTCCTTTCTTTCTTCCAGAGAACCCAATGAACAGCTTATAGACCACCCAATGGGAGCTCTCTTAGGGTCTAAATGATTGAGCCTTTCATTCTCCTAGGATTGGTGAAGAGGGTCAGAGTATGTCGCAGGCTGATAGACTCCTGATGTGAAAGAGTGTGGCAAATATCATAAGGAAAACCACCTTAATCTGTAACACTAGCTTGTCGGGGAAGAAGGTGGTAAAGGTTAGTGCCTAAAGCTCACTCGTGAGGTGTGCCAACATGATCGCTAAGAGAACACGGTCTTCAGGCTTAGTAGCCTTAGAGGTTAACTGTGTCTCAGTTGAAATGGGGGGCATATTAGATATGTGAAAACCGAATTCAAATTCCACTGGGGCATCACAAAAGGTTACTTATCTTCGGTAACACCTTACCTGGTAGAGACTTTCTAGCCGCAGATTCCTTACCTTAGAATTATCCCTAGGCGTCAGACTGGATCCAGAAATTTTCTTGAGCAGTTCACCTGCGCTCCAGTAGGTGGCATCGTTCAGCCCTGCGTGGCAGCGTCAGAAGTGACGTGCGCGGTGCCTATATAAGCAGCACCCCAGCGCAATGACATCAGTTACTATTCACAACTTTCCATGCCAGAAGCGCGGAGCCACGAAGTACACTGACCACTAATGTGGAAAACTGGGGCCCGGAAAGGTAAAAGCCCTGTCCATAGAAAACCGTTCGCAGAGTAGGGAGGATGTGTGGGTCCGTAAGGAATCTGTGGCTAGATATAGTCTCTACCATATAAGGCGTTACCGAAGGTAAATAACTTGTTCATTTGATGGAGACTTCTGGCTGCAGATTCATTACCTTAGAATAGATATCCTAGCAATACCTCCCCGGAGGAGAGTCTGCGAACCAATTGCACACGAGGAAGTCTTGCAGGACCGAACAGGCAAAGTTCCCATCCCTACAGACCTGACTGTCCAGGCAGTAGTGTTTGGTAAACGTGTGCAGGGAAGCCCACGTTGGTGCCTGGCAGATGTCCAGGACAAGAACTCCGTGAGCTAACGCAGTGGTTGCAGCTTTAGCTCTGATGAAATGAGCACGCAAACCCTCAGGGGCTCGTTTCTTAGCCAATGCGTAGCAGATTTTAATACATTGCATGACCCATCTGGAGATGGGCCTCTTATGTACAGCCTGTCCTCTCTTCGCTCTGACATACTCCACGAAGAGTAGGTCATCCACCTGGAACTCTCGTGTGCTTTCAAGGTAGAACGACAATGTTCTTTTTGGGTCCAGATGGTGGAGTCGCTCCTCTTCTTTAGATGGATGTGGAGGAGCAAAAAAGGTAGGCAAGGTGATAAGATTGGCCTACAAGAAAAAGGGTGACCAATTTTGGTAGAAAGGAGTCCCTTGTGCGAAGCACCACATTTGTCCACTAGAAGGAACCCCTGATTGCAATGGTTAATAAATCGGACACTGGTCTGCAGGTTCATTATTCTAAGATGTTTGATACCAAACATCCCAGGATTCAGTAAAGCCATTATGGTGCTTTGAAACTCATAAAGACAAGTTTCCAGACCATATACTCTTATATGGCTTTACTGCACTTATAATATCTAAGAACGGACTTAGATATTATAGGGGTCTATCTGCTCATTCTGATAGGTCCTCACATGAGGTATAGTGCACCCTGCCTTAAGGGTGACTTGCCTATGCCTCTTGCAGTGCTGGGCAGGCATGGCACACAGTGATGTTTCCCATGTCGACTCTTCAGTTTTAGCTGCACCAAAACATGCAGGCTGCAAAAGCAGTGGTGCATGTTTGTGGTGAGAGGACTCTGAGGGTGGCATAATACATGCTTTAGCCCTCAGAGACATTTCTCTGGCTACCATGCCCTTGGTACCATAGGTACCCCTTACAAGGGACCTACAGGAAGGCCAGACTTGTGCCAATTGTGGTAACAATGGTACCGTTTGGGGAAAAGAAAACAGGACCTGGGAACCGGATTGGCAGGGACCCAGGGCACACTCAGTCTAAGTGCATCAGAAATTTGGCAAAAAGTGGGGAGGTTACTGCAAAACAAACCCACTTTCCTACAGCTGTCCACTGTCACCGCTCAATCTCCATGCAGGAAGGCGGAGAGTGGACAGGTTCGGGTGGAGAACCCTCCTCTGCTGCTGCGTCAGAAGATCCTCCCAAAGGGGCAGTCTGATCGGAGGATTGATGCTCAATTGCAGCAGCTTGGGATACCAAACTCTCTGTTGCCCAGTCCGGAGTCCCATGGATGACTTGGGGCCCGGTCGTTCCCGATCTTCCTGAGAACTTTGGGCAGGAGTGGTATGGGCAGAAAGGGATACAGGAGGCCTGAGCTCCACTGGAGTCGACAAGCGTCTTCGAGCAAGAGCTGCCTTCGAAACTCCTGCGTGCAAAACTGCTGACATTGCACATTCTCAGCGGAGGCAAACAGATCTAACCAAGGCTCTCCCCACTGTTGAAAGAGACCATGCACCACCTCTGGATGGAGACGCCATTCATGATCCGCTAGGCATCGACGGCTACGTTTGTCCGCCCTCGCTTTCAGAGAACCAGGTGTTGAACCACCAGAGATATGCCCTGCTGTTCCAGTCATGTCCAGAGACGCAGGGCCCGTTGACAAAGGGTCCACGAGCCCACCCCGCCCTATTTTGTTGCAGTCCCACATGGCGGTGGTGTTGTCCGTGAACACCTGCACTAGCCTTCCCTTGATGGAGGGTAGAAAGGCTTTCAATGCTAAATGGATGGCTTGGAACTCCAACAGGTTGATGTGGAGCCTGGATTCCACTGGAAACCAGAGTCCTCTGATCTCCACCTATCCCAGATGGCTGCCCCATCCCAGGAGTGGTGCAACTGTCACTACTGTGAGGTCTGGTTGGGGAAGGGAGAGGGGTCTGCCTCTGACCCAATCATCAGCCACCGCTGCTGCTCTCGTGCAGTTCCCTCTGAGATCTGAACCATGTCGGAGGGATTCCCCTGATGCTGCGCCCACTGGAACTTCAGGCCCCACTGCAGATCCTGCATATGCCATCTGGAATGTGTCACTAACAGGATGCAGGAGACCATGAGGCCCAGCAGCCTCAGCCACTCTCACCGAAATCCATGGTAGAGGCTTAATTATCGAAATCATAGACTGAATATCCTGGACTTGCCGCTCTGGAGGATAGGCCCGAAACTGCACTGTGTCCAGAATGGCTCCGATGAAAGGGAGCATCGGAGAGAGATTCGGGTGTGACTTTGGCACGTTGATAGTGAACCCCAGCGAATGCAGGCGGTTTGCCGTAGTCTGGAGGTGGGAGACGGCAGCCTGGCCCGAGCCCGCCTTCAGCAGCCAGTTGTCAAGATAGGGGAAGACTGGCACCCTTGATCTGCACAGATGAGCTGTGATCACCGCCATCACCTTGGTGAACACCCGAGGGGCACTAGTAAGGCCAAAAGGGTGCCGGGTGAACTGAAAATGCTCGTGGCCAGTCGTAAACCGCATGTAGCGCCGATGGGCAGGCAGGACGGGGATGTGAAAATAGGTGTTTTGCAAGTCCAATGCTACCATCCAGTCTGCCGGGTCCAGGGCAGACGGGACCTAAGCTAATGTGAGCATCTTGACTTTTTTCTTTGTGAGGAAGTAGTTGAGGGCTCGTAGGTCTAGGATAGGACGAAAGAACTTGTCCTTTTTCGGGACCAGAAAGTAACAGGAATAACAACCACAGCCTACTACTGGTGCCAGCACCCTTTCTATGGCTCCCTTGGCCAAGAGAGTCAGGACTTTCTCCTGGAGCAAAATCAAATGATCCTCCGTCAGCCGGTTGTAGGATGGCGGCATGGAGGGAGGGGTGATCTTGAAGGGGAGGGAGTAGCCCCTTTGGCCAATCTGGAGGACCCACCTGATCGATGTAACGTTTTGTCAGTGGTAGAAGTGAATGCAGATCCTGCCACCAACTGGCCACCCATGGTCTGGAAGGGTAAGACTAGGAGGGTTTGGAGGCTGACGCTGCTAGGGGGGTTGTGGTTTGACCGGACCTCTGGCCACCCGACCCATGTGGTAGGAACTAGCCACACCGGCGGCCACACAGGGGTTGTGGAACTTGTGTGGGTTTGTGGCTGAGATATGGCTGGCGTGGCTGAAAGCCCCTTCAGTAGCCACGAAAGGGGTGAAAGGCAGACTGGGGATGTGTGGCCACTGAGAGGCCCAAGGACTTGGCTGTAGTCCATGAATCCATAAAGCGCTCCAGCTCCGTGTCTGCCAAGGCTCCGAAGACACGGGTGACATCAAAGTGCATGTCCATGAGCAAGGCCTGGACAACCCCTGAAAAGCCAGATGTTCCCAGGCAGGCTTGGCATCTAACAGCCACCGTCGATGAAATCGCTCTGTGCAGCAAGTCGGTCGTGCTTAAACCACACCTTATGGTGAGCTTTGCTGCATCTCTCCCATATTATATTGCTTGGGAAAGGACGGCCTGGGCTTCCTCCGGAACCTGTGGCAGCACTTGAACAACCGTTTCCCACAAACAGTGGGAATAACGGCCCAATAAGTATGTGGTGTTCACCGACTACAATGTAAGGCTGACGGAAGAAAACATTTTCTTGCCCCAACTGTCCAGCCTCATGGATTCACTGTCCGTGGGAGCGGGAGGGAACGTGCCATGGGATGAAGAGGCTTGGACTACCAAGCTCTCCGGGGTAGGGTGGGTAGGGAGGAAGTTTGGGTCGCCCGGAGGAGGGCGGGGGCGACGAGCAATCACCCTATTTACAGGAGCCCCTGTGCTGGGCTTGGACCAGGTTCCCAGTAGGACGTCTGTGAGGACTTCATAAAAAGGGAGCAAGGGTTCCAAGGAGGAAACTCCTGGCTGACGCACCTCTGTCAAGCTGTTAGTCTTGACACTGACGGAAGCTGAAGGTCAAGCACCTCAGCCACTTTTCGAACCACCATACCATAAAACGCTCCCTCCTCAATAGCCATGGTAGCGGGAGAAAGCATGCCATTATCTGGAGAAGTATCCATTCCGCTGGCCTCACCCAATTCCTCATACCAGTCCATTTCCTCGTAAGGCTGGTCTTCTGAGGGGTCCATCGACCCCTCCCAATCTTCTTCCACTCATAGCCCTTCAGAATAAGGCGACCTGGAGGTCCTGTCGGTGGTGGAATCGGCATAGTTCGATGCGGTACCAGCTCCGGGTTGTCTGGAATCAGAATGGGGCTGATGCCGCCGGTGGGCATCAGCGGCGTCAGGAGCATCGGTGCCGGGGCAGGTCGCAATGGCCTGACTGGCGCTAGTCCGGATTCATTGGGAGAGGGTGTTGTGTAGTTCCTATATAACCTATACAGGATCTGCGCGTTTTGGATAACAAACTGTGGGATTGGTGGCAGACTGATTCCGTGCATCCCCACCGGATACGTTAGCCTGTCTGCATCAGCTAGCTCACAGTGCCACTAGAATCTCCTCTTATCGGGAAGAGAATAGTTCTTGGCAACCTCAGAACATGACAACCCTGATCCCTCAGAATCGTGGAAACAATATACTACCTTTTGCTCAGTCACTCGTGCTCACTTAGTTTGTCTCAGAGATACACGGAATAAACATACTGGGCGTTTTCAATAAGAATTTATTGAACAGTTGTTATTCTAGTGTAGAAAAGATGAGTTGCAACAACCATTAGACAGTAGCAGAGATATATGATTAGAAGCACAAAGAAAGTAAACGGATGGTATAGCTCTACCATCTTGCAATGATCATGAATACATACAAGTACATAAAATACATGATAACAAGTGCGCACTCCTACGATGCCTCTCTAGCTAGATGTACCTAAATGTGCCTAGCATCTGTGCAGGTGTTATGCCAAGAATCCCTTTAGGATCTAGTCAACCCCATTACCTGAGAATGAGAGAATATGGGACCCCGTCCTGGTCTCGAGTTGGACACTCCGCGAGGGATGTTAGACCACTGTGAGCTGGAGTGCCTGCATGCAGGAACCTCAGCGTCTCTTGTCCGTGTGTCAGCCGGGAAGACTCGGTCTCCTCTGTCCTCCTAAGCAAGATGTGATGTATATATAACCATAGGTCTCCCCAGGGGTCCTACCTTGCTGTGTTACTGTGTAGGCCTAAAGGATGACGTCGGGCCTGAACGTTATACAGAGATATTATACAGGAGATGTTAGTCCTGCTGTGCTTCCAAGAAGCCTCATGCATAATGTATGAGATTTGAACTAGGGAAAAACCTGCGTTCTGAATGCAGTGTCGTATCTAGTTAAAAGGTCAGTCCCTAAGAACCGGTATGTATGTAATGTAGGGAAGAATATAGGTGAAAGGTTGCAATGTTACCTTCGCCTATATAGGGTACCTATATGGAATATAACAAGGGGAGGTCCTCTGCGTCAGGGCCGGAGCAGCTGGAGCGAAACCCGATGAGCCCCCCCTCTGGCCCCATGGGGCCCGAAGGCGCGTCAGAGGGGTCAGGCCGCTCAAAAATGAGGTGCATGGCCTCGCAAAATTCTTTTTAAAGGCGGCGAGGCAAGGAGCCGACCCAGACGCAGGTTCCAGAGAGCGAGGCCTTGAACACCGAGGCTCATCCATTGCATCAGACGGGGAAGAAGTCAAAGCCTGCTTCAACTTCTTGTATTTTTTGTGGCTCTTACCTGAATGTCCCAACGATTTTGAGAGGGACAAAGAGGACCTGGGACTCTTGGAGCAGTGCCGGGACCTTCCTCTCAACCGAGACCAGGAACGAGATCTCTGGGACAAACGACGTGGAGTCGAACACCGGGCCGCAAGCAGCTTTCGGGACCACTATTTCTAAGCCTTCAGAGCATGGGCCCGGCAGACAGAGCACAACATCAAGTCGTGATCGCACTCCAGGCACTAGAGACAAAATGAGTGTGGATCCGTCACAGACCTGGCGTGCTGGCAGGGGCCGCACAGTTTGAATCCAGAAGTCTTCAACATAGAGGGAAAAACCTACACACACAAAATAGTCGGCAAAATGTTAAAAAAAAAAGCCTGTCAAAAAGTGAGAGGGTAGCTCTCTACACGGATCTACACTAGCTGGAACGGAAAGAAAAGAACCGATATCAGTGCACTGAGGTGGCACCTATATAGGTGACGCAGATGTCACTTCTGGCGCGGATGCCGCTGCCATCCTGCGGAGCCGACCAACGCCACCTACCGGCGCACCAGGGCATTGATCAAGCAAACGTTTCCGGATCCAGACAGGCGCCTGGGATATTCTAAGGTAAGGAATCTGTGGCTCCATGTCTCTATAAGATACCACTCTATTCTAGTCTGCACCACTGTACTCTGCATCACTGCACAATTCTGCAACACTGCACTCTACTCTGCATGGCTGCACTCTACGCCAATGAACCACTCTACTCTATGTCAATACACTCTAACACCACTCTACTCTGCCTCACTCCACTCTTATGCCACTGCACTCCTCCCTAAAACACTCCACTCTACACTGCATCACTCCACTCTACGTCACTCTACTCTGCAACACTGCTCTCTACGCCACACTACTCTGCATCACTCCACTCTATGCCACTGTACTCTACTCTGAAACAATCTACTGTATGCCACTCCAGTCTACGCCACACTAGTCCACTCTGCGCCACTCCACACAATACCTCTGCACTCTATGCCACTACACTCTATACCAATCTACTCTGCACCACTGCACTGTACGCCACTACACTCTACACCATCGCACTGTCACTTTACTCTGTAACGCTCTACTCCACTACACTCTACACTACTGCACTCTATTAAACTCTACAGCACCGCACTCTATGCCACTCTACCCTGCTCCACTTTACTTTACTCTGAGCCACTGCACTCTGCTCTGCACCACTCTACGCCAATGCACTCCATGCCACTTTAATCTACAGTGCGCAACTGCATTCTACACCACTCCAGTCTAGGCCGCTCCACTCTGCACCACTCCACTCTGCAACACTGCACTCTACGCCACAACTCTATACCACTCCACAATTCCCTGCACCACTCCATTTTACCCCGCCCCACTCTACTCTACTCTACTTCACTCTTCTCTGAAACAATCTCTTCGAACTGATGTGGCGTGGCTGTTGGTCCCGGTTATTGTGGTTGTGCCGGAATCAGTTGCAGGATTGGCTCTAAAATTGACCGACTTCAGGAGCAATATAGAGAGGTGTGGCTCTGCCCCTGCAAATGTGAATGCGAGTGGGGTGAGTGAGAGGAATCCCTCTTTAATTTCTTATATTTCTCTTTCGACTTACCTGACGATTTTGACCGCGATGAAGAGCGGGCTGTAGAGTGGCTTTGTCAAATCCAGGAATGGGAACAGGACATGGTTTGAACTCTGGACGTGGACCACGACTTGGAGCGGTCCCAGAGAGGAGTCTCTTTATGCTTGGCGATGTAAAGCTTCACTTCACTGTCCCCGATGGCCTTCACGCAATCATTGCAGGCCTTGGAGTCGAACCCAGACACCACGGGCATACCTGGTAAGGATCTATCACTGTCATTTGCTTGCAACAAACCCCTACGAGGCTTAAAACCTGTTGTTGGGGGTGGCATCTCTTGCACACTGAAGAAAAATGTAGAGGTAAATGTCTCTGAGAGACACAAAGGGAGCTATATGTAGAGTTTTATATAGCGCAAACTCAACCCGAAGAGATCAGGTATCACAGTGCTTTACATGAGCACCAGTTTCGTTACAGATGGACACATTCATTTTTGTTAGGCATGGGGAGATTAAGTGATTTGCCCAGAATCACAGGATGTTGAGCGTCGATGCCGAGACTCGAACCCAGTTCCCCAGCTTCGAGGTCGACCGCTCTAGTCGTAAGGCCAAATCCTCTCCCCTATTGCTATGTGGAATGTTTTGGAGGCCCTGGATGGCATTCAAATCCATCCAAATTAGGTCTCCATCCTTCAATAGTACTGGCGTCAAGGTACAAATGCCTGGGAATCCTTCCAAGAGATGGGCTGTACTTTAGTTATCTCATAATGAGTCATCGGCTGAGCATAGGCTGACGCTGGCTCTGGGTTTCTGGAGGCAGCTGGCACATTAGTAGGCCCCAATCCAACCGGGTCCCCCTGAGGCGCCAAATAGCCCAAAGGAGCTCCAGAGGGAACTGGCATTTTCAGAAACAGTTGCAGCATGGCCTCCTTGATGGCTTTTACTTGCTTTGGGGTCAACAACGCCCCAGGAACTTGGGGAGCGCCGGGACCACCTTGGGGATGGACTCAAAGTCGGATGGGAAAGGGCGGAGTCGAGTCGAAACCTGTCCGCAGTGCGGGGAGGATGGAAAAGGGTCGGTAAGAAATCTGCGGCTAGATATAGTTTCTGCCAGATAAGGCGTTAACGAAGATAAGTAACTCGTCCATCTGACAGAGACATCTAGCCACAGATTCCTTACCTTTGAATAGATACCCAAGCAATACCTTCCCCAAAGTAGGGACTGGGGACATGTTTAGACCAGGACATCCCGCAGTAGAGAGCGGCCAAAAAGTCCCTGTCCAGGCAGTAGTCTTTGGTAAACATGTGCAGGGATGCCCACGCTGCTGCCTGACAAATTTCGAGGACTAGAACTTCACGCTGCAATGCCGTGGTTAGCTCTGGTTGAATGAGTCCTTTTCAGGAATCTACTTCTTGAACAGAGCGTAGCAAATTTTGATGCAGAGGACGACCCATCGCAAGATAGTTCTCTTCTGCACCGGTAAATGCCCAGTACATCTTCAGGGGCCACGCTGTCCTTTTTTAGCCTTTTTTCTTATCACTGATAAATTTAATACAAGGTCTTTAGTGCCTCAGCTTATTCAAGGGGATTGGAATAGTAACCATTGACAATGCATCCGGACAAGATTTCACTGTTGTGTTCACCCAATATAGTTTACCCTTTTCAGAGAAAATAAAAACTAGCATGTTTCTTTCACACCTCCTCTAGTTAGTTAATCTGGTAGACAGAGAATGTTGTGTGTCAGACTATCCTGTCAGAAAACCTCCTATCTGCAGGTGATGATAAAGTAGCACCCAGCACTTGCACCCGAATCCTTATGCATACACAAAGATAGCTATTTTACAGTCATATGGTTATTATGCAATACTTGTCTACAAAACAAATGCATGACAAAGATCAAGATTATTTTAAACAACTCAGCAGATAATATGCAAAGTAGGGCAAAGGTTTAAAATACCCCAAACATATTTCATTACACATCCTTAACCCGTTAGGCTTTTCGCTACCCAAAGTGTCTATCAGAGTTTTAGCCATCCAACATAAACAGCTGTATTAATTTACAAAGCTTTATTATGCCAAGTCTTTTATAGTTTCCCAGCATACCTTATGCTGGCATGAGGTCAGTAGTCAGAATTCAGCCCTAGAGCATCTCCCCTCAGCAACCAGCCCAATTGTTAAACCTGCCCCTCCCTCTGTCTTAAGGAGTAAAGTGGGGCCTCTCTTGCTCGGCTCCCGCTTTGCTACAAAAATGTGCAAGAAATGTCCCTTTGCAGAAGTATATGGAAGCTAGAAAGCTAATGCTACTTTCCCTGAAAACATGGTGATCAAAAACACATGTATTCGTATTTTCGTGAAAACAGATAATCTGTTTTTAGGATCTATGCCTTTACACACATTCTCTAATGTATGGTAAATGCAGTCATGCTCACATGCAATTAAGCTTGACTTGCCGCTTACATACTATTATCATACAAAAGCCTTCTCACACTAGATACCAAGCTATAGAGTCATAAAACATAACTCCTTTCTGAAAGAGGATGGCCATCCTCTTTCTGATTCTCAAAAGGGTTGTCTTTGTATTCAGCGACCCAAGTTCTTGAAAACTCTTCAGACAAGATGAGCCTGCAAACGAAGAGTCAGATGATTTCTTCCTTTACTAACCTATAGTCAGAGTCACTAATTCACTGTGTGGTTGAGAATTGGTTTGAAGGTGAGGACAAGGCTGCTTGAGAGAGTGATGTTTGGCACCAAACTATAAACATTTGAGTTTTTTTAAAATCCAAGCACCTACAACTTTTTCCATAAAGATAAGGAATATGCAAATGTTCAATAGAATGATCTAACTGTTGCAATTGCTGTGGTCCTGTACAGAAATAACAACAATTGTGATAATTGAATACATCACATTCTAATTTTTACCTGGTGAAAAATATGGTAGCTTCAACATCTGAAGTTTGTGGTTGGAGAGCATCTTGGACATACTTCAAGTCCTGAATTCCAGTAAGCTCAGGTAAACCAGATGACATCATCTGTTTAAAAATAAACAATGACAAACAAAGTAAAATGTGCCGCTACAGAAAATATAAGGTAGTAAGCAGGTAAAATGTGCATTTATTTCAACAAAGATTTAATAAATAATTCAAATTCTTTTAGTTTTATTATGTATAAAAAGGGAAAGTTACCTTCATGGTGATCCCACTTACAAATATGAGGGTGTTGTGTTTCTAGCCTTGCTTTGAGTTGCCAGGCTAGAATGTCCAGAACGAATTCGGAGAGCATTTATTTTTTGGAATGGGTGCTCTCTCCTGTGACTTGTTAGAACCAGAATCAACTGGACAAATTGTCTTCTCTTCAGACACAATTGGTGAAGTGGCAAAGCACATATTCAATAATATTAGCAAAGATGATAAAGTACGACTCATGTTTACAGGTGATATTGTGCACAATTAACACTCTAGGTCTGTGGATTGAACATTTGTCAAGCACAGACTAAGGATGTGGCGCTGAGGTAAGATGAGGTGGCGTTCTATGATTATTAAACAAATACGTAGGTTAGCCTAAATCATCTGGTAAAAAGGCAGCAAGAAAAGTCTAAGAGGACAATTGAGGAGGAAGAAAGAATCAACCTTTAATGGAAGGGATTAGGTACAGGTCCTACTGACGTTGATGGGGCGTTTGGTTTGAGAAGTCTGCTCAACTTTACAATGATATGAGAATCTTCAGTGTTTCCCTAAGGCAGAAGCACTTGTGTGCAGTACCGTAATGTTTTTAGCACGGTTGAATAAGCTGGCTGGTCCTATAGGGTTTACATTTGAGTGGTTGGAGGGCCTGGGTAAAGCTGAGGTGACCCTCACACTGGCTCCATAAAGAAAGCAATACCAAAACCAGTACCACACCCAATTCGAAATGCCTCTTACCCTGATGCCAAGAGTATTGTCTTTCAAATAGTTTTTTAAACTATTTTTTTATTGATTTTTAAAACATTAAAAAGTGCAACGAGTCACCTACAACATTATGAAATAGGGTGTAGGCATCAAAGTAAAGTAGTCCATGTGTGTTTAGGCATATACATCCCCTTCTCCATCTCTTATCCACTGTCTCACCCCCTTCCGCCTGTATCACATCAGAATCTTATTGTAACTGTCCCACCTCCAGCAATCCATCCTAACAATTAGGTAGCTTCCTTCTATATTGACACTGGTGTTTTTGTATGAGCCGGCAATGATGCCGGGGCCTTGTTTTTATATAAATCGAATCGCAGGTTCATCCTGTTGTGCAAACACCCAGTCATATATGACTGCCAACTGTGAGTAACAGTAGTATTTTTTAATGTGCGGAAGTGCAATACCACCATGATATCCCCCTTTTCAAATTATTGAAGACGATAGGGTATATTTCCAGTCCGCAAAAATAAATGGATCGGAGTCTCCAGTTTCTTGAACAAGTCTTTAGGTACCTTGTTTGTGGTGTTCTGAAGCGCATACAAAAATCTGGGATAGGAGATCATTTTAGTCTTTCAAAACTCAAAAGTTTATTTTGGTTAAATAACAAGCATAAACCAAATGTAAATAATTAAAACAACATTTCGTATGTACACCTAAAAATGAAACGAGAGCAAATCAGTATCATTAACTGCACCAGGGGGTGACAGGAATTCAGTATTATCAAACGTACCAAAAGGATCTCCAACTCAGTTAATCAACATTGAACACGATTGGCCCTAGCATTGCATACAAAGCATTCAACACCATAACAGGTCAAAGGACTCTATAACATTTGCAAAAATAACAATGCATGTTTACAGCTTGTAAAGCCTCCCTTTCTTCAGTGAGTAACAAGATACTTATGTCACACACATCTAAAGTATGTGCAAAATAAAGTACAGTGTATCAGCATTCGAACTGAGCTATGATCACAGGGACACAATATCAAAGAGTTCACAAAAGTCCAGACCTTTCTTAAAGAACATATAGTGGACGATACCCATCCTAAATCTTGTGAGAAAGCAAGGCTCATAAGTATCGGAGATCAGATATAAATAAAGCAACTTTCATAGCTCACTGGAGTCTCTGGCAAAACATCTGTGTAGAAGAAAAATATTCTTGACACACGCCTTGGTTATCTATAACCCATGGGCAGTTCTGGCCTGCCTAGCTCACAGAACATATACACTATAGGCTCTAAGCCATTGAATTTGAAGTAGGAGTCCGAGTTCAAGCAATCCTTAATTTTACGGCTTAAAGAAGCAGCCAGATCAGCCCAAAGAGAGACCCAGAAAGAAACTGGAGACAATTTAACAATTTCTTCCAGATAACTCAGTCCAAGTGCGTCAGGGAAAGAGAAATGAGATACACTTTGAGTGAGACCCAACAGCTGTCTGAAAGGCTATTTTCGTCACCTGCAGACTAGTCATATTTGTAATACCCCAAAACCCAGCACCATGACATACTGACGAAACACACTTACTTCTACAATGCAACATTAGTTTGACTTCTTGCCAATCCTAACTGAAAAATCAAAAACAGCCCCCTGCAATTGAATAAATCATATCTCTCTTATTGTAACAAACGGGGTGTCTAGAGTTCTCAAAAGTAATTCTAACCATGAAAAACTGTCTCTAGTACACAATTATTAATACAGACATTTCTGGATTTTGTGGATTTGGGGCCCAAGGACAAAACATACATTTTAGAAATAATAGTACTCACAATCGTCCATAAAGTACACATAGCTATTGATCAATTTCTTGAGATGTCCTTGAGAGGTTGCTCTGTCTGCTCCGGACGCTGCTTGCTAACTTGCTATATTTGCACATGTTGCTGCTGCTAATTTTGCTCTTACTTGCACTTTAAAAATGTATTAAGCACTCGCATATCAATTCCCGCATTTTTAAAAGAATAGTTTTAGCTTTTATTAGTACCGTTTTATTGCTGCTCTTGTACTGCATGAATTTGATGTGTTAGTCCCCGGAGGGGCCACTACTGCCTGGTTTTCCTTTCGACTAGGAGAGACGCCATCTTATGGAAGTGCGCTCTCTAGTCATTGGGCTAATTGGTATTTAAATATGTGCACGGCGACGACGCGCGCAGCGGGCGCGCCTAAGGCAAGCCCGTCTGCGCCCCGGAAGCGTCCAGCACCAAACATGCTGCCCGTCAGGTGCCTCAACATGGAGAACGGCTGCACTACAACGGGGAAGAGCTTCAGACCCTCCGTCTGCCTCCTTGTTCCCACTCTAGTAAGTGGGATGTGTTAGAGTGCGCTGATTCCGTTTGCTCCACCTGTGGCTTCACGCTGGGTGCTTGCTCTATTGGTCTTGCTCCTCTTAGCTTCCCTGTCAGGAGGGGCAAGCAAGAGCCATTAATTCACGCTGCCCTTATTGACACGCACTTCCTCAAGAAACATTATCAGGATGTCTTTGATCTTTTGGTGCACACACCAGTTGACCTCTTGTTTATTACTGAGACTTGGCTAGATGAGTTCTCCAACCCCACACTGGCGCTGGCCATCCCTGAAGGCTTTAGGATTGCTAGACTTGATAGGACTAAGGGGGGAGGGGTGGCGGTCATATATAGAGACAAGTGGGACCTCCATTGTGGCGAGGTCACTTCGGAAAGGGACTGCGAAATGCTGGATTTCAATATTAACATTTCGCCACACTTTACATTGGGTGGCTCCCTGATCTATAGACCCCCAGGTCCGGCAGGTGCCTTTCTTAAGGCACTGGGGGATGTCATTGTTCCCCGAGCACTCCGCTTTTCCACATATATTGTTCTTGGTGACTTAAATATTCAGCTCGACCAAATAGCTGCAAGGGATTCCCTTGAGTTTGGGGACACGCTGAACCTTGCCCAGCTTACTCAATGGGTCAGCAGTCCAACACACTCTGGGGGCCATATTCTAGACCCTATTTGCTCTAACTTCCCAATTTTGGTTGAAGACCCTATTCCGGTCCCTTGGTCGGATCCTTTCCTGACCTACTTCTCTTAGGTTGTGGCAGACGTTAACTTCTCGGCCAGGCCAAAATGTGAACCAGCGTTCGCAAAAATTGATCCATCAGTGTTCAGCCCAGCCCTGGAGGTCTCCAGACCCAATCCTGTGGGTGACCTGGAAGGTGAATTTGCCTCCTTCTCACGCTGGATTTCTAATACCATAGATCTCGTATCCCCTGCCATTCGGCACAAGCATTCCAGGGACTCTCCCTCCAAACCATGGTTTACATCTGCCTTGAGGGTGTTAAAGCAGGAATGTAAGAAACTGGAAAGAGACTGGCGCAAGGATTATCGCCCAAGGGCTAAACTTGCGCTAAGAAGTAAACAGAAAACTTATTATATGGCTACAACTCAAGCCAAAAGCCTGTATTACGCGTCTAGGATTGACTCAGCTAGGAATAATTCCAAAGAAATATTCGCAATCGTCCAGAGTTTCTTGTTGCCCAAAGTACTATCTAGCACACTTCCTTCTTCGAATTCCTGGTGTGAAGATCTTTCCAGCTTTTTTAGGGAAAAAATTCTGGCGATACAGGCATCTTTTATATCCTATAATAGGACGCCAGGTGCCCCTTTGGGTGTAGGACTCGCATCATCTCCTCCTCCCCAATCTTTAGCTACTTTTCCCCCCAATTGATTTGCCCAGCTCACTTATGTAATGTAATGTAATGTAATGGGTTATTTATAAAGCGCAATCTGCCACTCCGAAAGGAGCATCCTGGCGCTAGTTAGAGGTGAGGGAGGGTCCCAAAGAGATTAAATAAGGGAAAGGCATAGTTCGTCTGTGGAGCTGAATATCCATGTTTTCAGCAATCTCCTAAATTGAGTTTCATTATTTTGTAATCTCAGATGAGTTGGCAGCTTATTCCATGCTTTTGTTCCCAGAGCTGCTACTGTCTTTCCCCCTTTGGTTTTACACCTAAATATAGGTGGTTTGAGGAAGTTAGCTGACGAGGACCTGAGAGTTCTGGATGTAATATAAGAGTAAATCTCTCATAGAGATACTTGGGTCCTAACCTAAGCGAGGCTCTAAAGGTAATTAAAAGGATTTTAAAAGTATTCTTTTGTGGAGAGGGAGCCAATGGAGGGCTTTCAACGCTCCCGATGCCGAGGACCTACGAGGCAGCTTTAGCACTAAACGCGCTGCCGCATTTTGTACTATTTGTAGTCTTTTCAAAATTGATTTTTTGTTCCTGCTAAAAGGCTGTTGCAATAATCCAAACGCGAGAGGATTAAAGCCACTGTCACTGATTTCCTAGCAGAGAGTGGTATTAAATCAAAGAATTTTTTCAAAGATTTAATAAGGCTAAAGCAGGTCCCTGCTACTGCCGTTACATGTGGGTGAAAGGATAGAGCAGTGTCAAAGTGGACTCCTAAATTTTTAGCTACCTTCACCATGTCTGGTGGTGGTGTCGTCCCCTCTGGCCACCACTCATGTGGCTGGAATAGGACATCTTTTCCTACTGACAAAATCTCCGTTTTGTCAGTATTACATCTAAGGTGATTATCCTTCATCCACTGAATAATCTTGGATAAACAATGTTTAAAATTAAGTTCGGCATTTGTGGAATTATTGTCCAGCGAAAGAATCATTTGGGTATCATCTGCGTAGGAAGTTACTTTGATCCCAAAAGATGATATCAAAGAAATGAGTGGGGTCATATAAATGTTGAACAGTAACGGACTCAGCGATGAGCCCTGTGGTACTCCTGTTGTGATGTACCGTTCAACAGAATGAAAAGATCCCAAGGTCACTACTTGTCTACGATTAGTAAGAAAAGACTTTATCCACTGAATCACAGTACCTGAAATACCACAGGATTCCAACCTTTGCATGAGGATGGAGTGTGAGATGGTGTCAAAGGCGGCCGATAGATCGAGCAATATCAGGACCGCCTTTTGTCCTTTATCCGCTAACATTTTTAAGGTATCCGTTAATTCCAAAAGTGCCGATTCCGTGGAATGCTTTGGGCGAAAACCAGATTGTTGGGGGTGAAGAATGTTAGCGGTCTCAATGAATTTAGTAAGTTCTTTATGAACCAGCTTTTCAGTAACTTTACCCAATAAAGGGAGTAAGGATATGGGTCGGAGATTTGAAAGCACCGAAGGATCAATGTTTTGCTTTTTTGTAAAGGTTTTACCAACGCCAACTTCCATTCGTCAGGCACTATGCCTGAACTTAACGAGGAGTTAACTATGTTGTTTATAATTGGGTTAACTATATCTATGATTTTATGGATAATTCTAGGAGGGCAGGCATCCAGAGGAGTACCTGATTTGCATGCCATGATAACTTCACGGGTTTGTTCTGTAGATACTGATTCAAAAGTTCGTAGGGAAAAGGCAGTGGTGACAAAATCATGCTTTTGTACAGCATCCAAGACAGGGAGGTTCTAAAATCCTTTTGAATCTTTTGAATTTTGTCTTCAAAGAAGACTGAGATTTTATCACACAATTCTTGGGAGGGTGGAATCTCTTTCTGTAAGGCTTTCGGGTTAGTAAAGGACTTTACAACCAAAAAAATGGCTTTTGGTCTTGGTTTGCTTCCTGAATTTTATTAGCGTAGTACTCTTTTTTAGCTGATTTAATCTGAGCATGATAGAGTTTCCTACTAATTTTGAAAGCTAGTCTATCCCCTGTATCATAAGATTTTCTCCACTTGCGCTCATATTGTTTACATTGGAGGTGTGTTTGTGACAGAGCGGGCGAAAACCAAGGTGTTTTTGCGTTTTTGATTTAGTAATCTTGTCACATTTATTTAATGGCATAATTTCATTACTTGTAATAGTTAACCAAGTGTGAAAAAGGTGTGAATCAATTACAGTATTCCCTGTTAATACGGGGAGATGAGCCTGGGCAATATTTGCTAACCTAGGATCTGCAGCTAATTGTGCCCATTTGCGCCTAGGCTGGGAGTGGACCGGTGTCTTCTCTTGTTGACTTCTAGAATGGAGTTTAAGTGCCAGGGGATAAAATAATGGTCTGACCATATCTGTGGGATGGGGGTGCCTGCAGAGAGCACAGTGAAACTAGAGCAGACACCATCTAAAATGTGGCCCGCCCGATGGGTTGGGGCTTCTACCAACTGGCGCAATTTGAATAATTCATTTATTTGGAGAAAAAAATTCCACTCCTGGCTCGTTTCTGTCTTCCAAGTGGAGATTAAAATCTCCCAACAAAGTGAAATTAGCATATCTAAGAAGAAAGTGGCTTAGGTTATCACCTAATGATTCTATAAAAGCTGTGCTCGGACCCGGCGGCCGATAGATCAAAACACCCGTAAAGGATAGAGAGGCATTAAGGGAGATGCAAAAGCCTAGGCTTTCAGCTCCCCTAAGTGTATCTAACTCAAAATTAGCACAATGCAAAGTATCACGGAGGATAATCGCCAGCCCCCTCCTCTACCATCCACTCTATCTTTCCTATGGATAGTATAGTTGGGCGGGAGTGCAATGGCAATGTCAGGGTTACACCAGTCTTTCAACCATGTTTCAGTAATAAATACGAAATCTAGCTGTAGATCAATAATAAGATCTCTGACATCCTGACAGTGCCTGCTTAGGGATCTGGCATTTATTAAACCTCCTTTTAGGTGGGTGGTATGCATTTCCGTGATAGACCTAGGGCCAATATTTTTAAAGGGAGTTCTAATCTGCAATATGCGCAGCTGACTGCCCCCATTACGTTATTTGGAGATAATAAGCATCTACAAGCTTGTTTAACATTAAGCTGCATTAAAGCCTCAGACGTATATACTATGGGTGAGTGCGGTTGGGCAGAATCTTCCGTCCTTGTCGCAATCTTGGCGCGGACGGGCGCAGACGGGCTTGCCTTTGGCGCGCCCGCTGCGCGCGTCCGCTGCGCGCGTCCGGCCCAGCATCAAACTAAATAGCTGGCCGGCGCGGGAAATGACTGTGTTTTGCCTTCTCCGCCGGAAGTCAGGCGGGCCAGGCAGAAAGAGTATCCGGTTCCCTCCAATCAATCGGCAAAACGCCGTGTCGGACCGGGGAATCGGAGACCAAGCTAATGGTGAGTGAAATGTGCAAAATACAAAGGGAATATTAAAAAATGCTCTTTAAAATATTTAAAAATTACATTCAGGTTAACGAAGATAAAATCATAGAATGGCAGCTTGAACCTTAAGGTGCTCTGAAAGGGCTGCTCACCCCTCACGCTCCGCTGCGCGTCCGGCCCAGCATCAAACTAAATAGCTGGCCGGCGCGGGAAATGACTGTGTTTTGCCTTCTCCGCCGGAAGTCAGGCGGGCCAGGCAGAAAAGAGTATCCGGTTCCCTCAATCAATCGGCAAAACGCCGTGTCGGACCGGGGAATCGGAGACCAAGCTAATGGTGAGTGAAATGTGCAAAATACAAAGGGGAATATTAAAAAATGCTCTTTAAAATATTTAAAAATTACATTCAGGTTAACGAAGATAAAATCATAGAATGGCAGCTTGAACCTTAAGGTTAAAATTCTTAAAGGACTGAAATCAGGCTCCCCTTCAGACCCCTGCGCGGCCAGACTCATGGCGGCTGTAGCAGACACCGTTAACCCAGAAGTTAACAGACTTGTTAATATGTCTCTCCAGGAAGCTCTCGTCCTGACAGCCTGGTAGCAGGCCAAGATTCTGCCTCTATTAAAGAAACCATCACTTGACCCTCTGTGCCCTGTGAGCTACCGTCCTATCTCTCTTCTGCCCAGTGTGGCTAAGGTGTGCGAAAAAGTGGTTACCAGACAGCTGACTGAGTTTATCGAAAGCTCAGGCCTTCTACACCCAGCTCAATCAGGGTTTAGGGCCTCCCATAGTACCGAATCTGCTCTGGTGGAAGTCTCGGAGGCCATCCGCGACTGCTTGGATGCCGGCGGGAGGGCAGCCTTGGTTTTGCTTGACCTCTCGGCGGCATTCGATACGGTTGCCCACTCATTGCTGCTCACCCGACTTGCCGAGATAGGTTTATCTGGCTCAGCCCTGGGCTGGATTAAGTCTTTCTTGGAGGACCGGACACAACAGGTTTGGCTCCCCCCATCCTCCTCCTTACCACAGAGAGTGTTCACAGGGGTCCCCCAGGGTTCTTCCCTGAGTCCACTACTTTTTAATATTTATGTCACCCCTTTGGTCCAATTGGCGGAGGATTTGGGGGCAAAAATAATTGCCTATGCTGATGACACCCAGCTCCAGTTCACTTGGGAAAAAAATGAGAGCTCTACCTCTATGGCTAAGAATTGCCTGACCGAAGTTTTTCATTGGCTGGCTTCGGCCGAACTTAAGTGTAACGAGGAAAAATCGGAAATTCTACTCTTCGGCCAATTTCCCCCCAGTTTCGAGCTACGCTTTGGCCGTCAGACTCGGTTCTACCAGCTGCAGCAGGGCAACCTGTTAAGAACTTGGGGGTTTGGTTCGAGGAGAACCTTACCTTCGCGTCCCAGATTAAAAAACTGGCTGGGACCTGCTTTGGTATATTTAAAACACTGAGGAAATTTCTCCCCCTTCTTCCCAGGGCCGCCAAAGAAACAGTCACCCGAGCCCTTATTCTATCACGCTTAGATTATGCTAATGCCCTGTACGCTGGCTCTCCAGGCTATTTGCTCAACAAATTGCAAGTGGTTCATAACGCGGCAGCCAGGCTTGAACATCCCGACCAGATGTAGCGTGAGACAACATCTACGTGCTCTTCATTGGCTGCCCGTTACTGAACGAGTCAAGTTTAAATCATTAGTATTTGCTCATCGTGCCCTTTATAGCCTCGGACCAACCTATCTTCAAAAACGTTTTTCCTTTTACACTCCCCCAAGACTACTGCGCTCTTCAGCTCAACTGCTGGCGCGTGTCCCTAGTTTCCGGTTGCAAAGGACGGGGGGCGGCTCCCTTGCGGTAAAGGCCGCGTTAGCATGGAATGCGCTGCCTCTTACTCTTCGCAGCATTCAAGACCCTCTTCAATTTAAGAAAAATCTGAAAACTTTTCTGTTTGTTTAATCGGGCTCCTTCCATCTCTCAAGGTCGCGCCGGGACACTGAGTATCTGTGGGCGTTATAAGTGTTAAATAACATAACATAACATAACATGTTAAGCTGCTTGGGCCACAAAACTTCAGTGGCAGGGCAGATTAAAATTGCTCTTGTAAATGTGTTTGCAACTTGTCTCCTCTGGTATTCCTGCGAACAGTTTGCTTAAAGTCAAGAACAGGGATGGCAAAACTCACCAAAGAAGTCTGAACCAGTATAAAACAGTCAGAACATTCTCCCTGTGTCCAAATCTGACTCTGTCCGTAAGATTTAACTGCAGACAGTAAGGGAATCTATAATGTCACTAACCATGCCCACAAATCTGTCCACTCATCAGCAAATGGAAGGTGTCACCTGCATTTAGATTTTTTACACCCACAAATTAAACATTTCCCACTCATTTTATCTTAACTGCCCTGAATATCATGCCACTGGATGCCTAGATGACAGCCTCCATTGGATGTTAGGTGTGAATGGAGGGAAAAGGGTCAGGGTAGTGTTGGGGAAAGGCAACCTCAGCCTTGAAGGATGGGGAAGGAGTTGACTGCAGACTAAAGTAAGAGCTGGAGTTTAGAAAGGAGAAGAAATATGCAGCTGGCAAGGGGCAGAGCAGCTAAATTGGCAGAGTGAAAATGCAGAGAGTGAAAGGGGGAGAGGCAAGATTAACTGGAGCCAAAGGATAAGAAGAGTTGGGGAAAACAAGGGTTTGGTGAGCAGAAGTTGAAGGAGGTAACAGAAGAGGTGGGGTAAAGAAGTAAGGCAGAAGAGGCCAAGAAGCAGTCTTTGCTTTCAAAGCAGAAAAAGAAGAGCAAGTTGAAAAGAGGAGGGCTTGAGAGAAGGATGAGAGTGGAGCTGGGATGACGGTTGGAAACAAATGCTAGGGTGAAACAGCAAAAGCACAGCAGTTGTGCAGGAGGCAAAGAAGATCTAGGAGAAAATAAAGGAAAGTGGGACAGGTCACAAGACAACTCCGACACAGACCTTTCAATCTAAGCAGGACGGTTAGTCTTATTGTCTACAGAGTTTACGGGTCATGGTGCGAGTATCTCGTCCAGTCCATGTGTTTGCTTTGTATTGTGGAACCTATAGTCATCATTTTATAATAGCATAAACAGGACTACAAGTGCCAGAATACAAAGTAAATAAACCTGTACTAAATTAGATAGTCACAAACAGACCTGGAAAATGTGAGACCTCTGTCTGTTGGTGGGCTTTGGCCCTTAGATGGTTTAACTCCACGCTCATCTCAGGCATACAGTGTTCTGAATATAGGCAACATTAAGGATGGGGTGGGGGACATATTGCACTGTATTCCCATTTATCACAGGTGTTTAGTGCTTTTGCAGTCTGTTGTAGATACCCAAAGTCAAACAGTTACAAAAGCCTTGAAATACCCAGCACACACTTCTGGAAGCATAATCACCCAAGCAGATCTCCCCCAGCTGTAATATAAAGTCAATATTTGAGGGGCCCATTGTCCAGCTATGCTACAGTGGTTTTAAATATCACAATGGCCTTTTTCCTACAACCTCTTCTTGCAGGGCATAGTGAGGTTGAGTCATGTAAGGGGGAAACCAAAAGATAGCACAACAACAGATCCAGAGATCTTTAAAACATCTTTTACAATGTAATTAATCAAATATTCCTTTGAGGGAAAACCACTGTCCGCACTTGCTTGTAAAGGTATCTTAAATCATAATCATATCAAGTTCTGCCCATTTCCTCTGGCTCAGAGTGTATAAAAATACAGGTTTTCAATAAATGTATTGAAATAGGCCCTAGAACCCAAGTTAAGATCAATTTTAAGTTCAATCCAGTTGCTGGCAATGTTACAAGCACTTTCCCACATCTACAGAATCTTTGTTGATGGAGGTAACCCAAAGGCCAGTCAATAAAATGGCATTTTCAGCCATGATATTTACCACCAATGTTACTGCCTAATAAGCTTAAAATGCACTATTTCCCAAAATAAAAAATAAAATAACAAAAAAGAGTTCAGGAGTCTCCCTTCTCTGCTCCTCCACCTCGTGTAGTTCAGTGACCAGTGGATGTTGTTCCAAGGACAATGCAGCCATCACCCTAATTTTAGTTTTGTAAAGCTGACAGGTAATCGAGCATAGCTGCAAGAAACTCTTCTGCACAAATTTGACTTGTTTAAAGGCCGAACTGAGGTCCATGAAGGCAAGATGTAAAGCACATCCTAGGACAACAGTATAATTGCTAATCAACAGATGTAGATTAAGGAACTGTTCTGCACTCCCCAAGCCGGTTCCAAAGCTCTATTAACTACTGTATCCAAGCACAGAATGCCAATTTCATGGGCCCAGATTTGGATTTTATTCATAATGTCTCGAGCAGCTACCTTATCAATATAATCAAATAATGAGATAGGATAGTAGCAATGAGGATCCCCCTAGTCTTGCTATGGAGCCGATTCCTGCACAGAAAGAAAATAAACTTCACCAGACACTTGTATGGGATCATCAACGAAGGAGAAACCACTGCACTCTGTACTGCTTGAAGCTGGTCTTCAACAACATGAAAGGAATGGGGGCAGAGTTAAGAAAATGAAACTATAAAATAGGGAGAAAGCTAAACCCCTATGTCCTGGGAATAGGCTCATAAATAGGGATACTGGTGATGCATGGGTAGTGGGCACATCCAGAGTGTCAGTTGTCTCCCGCTGCAGAAAAATGACAAAAATGACACCATTTACACAGTCTATTGAAGGTGCCTTTTCCAATCCTGTTTGTAGTGCAAGAATTACCAGAAAGTTGGGAAAGAGGAAGACCAGAACAATGGAGTAATACATGAATGTAAACTTGAAGTTAACTCGGCCTGTGGCGCTAATACGTTTTTCTATCCATCTGCACTTTCTGAGCAGCTAAACCAGCCAGTACAAGAACCACAAACACTTTCAGAAAGACTAAAGCACAATATGAGAGTGTGTATTCACACACACTCAAGATAATGTGCATTCTTGTGTTGCTACAAACACGGACAGGTACGTATTGATGACACCTCATTTCAGGCGTTTCTACTCAGAACATTTGTTCTAGCCTGCAACAGAGGCATCCAAGCCTATGGCGATGATGGCCACCAGGATCCTTTGAGAAAATTACTCAAAGCGCAAGACACTCATGTTTTAAATGACTTTCATGGAATGCCCTTTTTCAGAGGACTGAAGACTTACAGACTGTCAAGCAAGTACCAACATGGACACAAGGGAGCTCAAGCACAATTACAGAGCAAAGAGAAGGCAACCAAACATGCCTCCAAGACATACCTCAAGAAAGCCGTTGTAAATTTTAGACCCTCAAATCATTCACACCTCTACAACAATTAAACCATAAACCAATACAAGATATTTCCCAATAGACCATATTTATCAGTATTGATTTCTATCTTTATTTTTAAATTAGATATGATTTTCAGGAGGAAAAACAGAGTAGGCAATAATGGCGGAAATGTGAGTGAAATACTTATCAGGGAGCAACCACATGATTAAATACTGGAAACCTTGTGACTCCAGTAGCAGGATCATTGAATGTGCCTTGGTTCTTTCAAAATCTCTGCTGCCATTAGACACGAAACATGCTCTGGTCTCCATTAACAGATCACAACCCATGCATTCATCCAGAAGACAACAGCCAAAGACCCCTCAAAGGAGAATGGCCTACAACAATTCCTACCAACTTCAAGGACATACTGAAGAATTTGACTTCTGAAAATCCAACTGAGGAACTTTCTGGAATAAGCACTTACAAAAAAGATCTCTAGACTCAATAAAAAACACTTTAAACCAACTGTCCTCCAAGACACAATGGACTTCTTTTGCCATCTAAAAGATATTATAAACTATTACTTAGTGCCAGCATTGCCACAACAGTCTTCAGTGTAACATACACTAACATTATTCTGAAAGACTGCATTGCTGCATGCCAGATGCGTGTACAGAAAATGGATGGTAAGCTGGACATTTTAGACTACAAAACTCATCAAAATGTATGCCGCCACACAATTCAATGTCCACAAACATTTTCCACTGATGAAGAGAAGATGCAGTACACCATAATATTAAAACCGTTTTCATGGCTGACTTGGAGAAGGTCTTCCTGAACCAAAACCACTACAAACCATTGCCATATTTCCATTACAGATACTACACATCTTAAATTCACCAGTTATGAGGATCTTACTACTGCAGTTTCATACAAATTTTTAAAACTCTACTTGCTCATAGAAACTAACTATATTTATACACTTGGAACGGACATCAGGGCAGTGCACTTAACCACACTTATTTCAATAAACAAGGCACCTTTCACCTGACAGAATAAACTTACTCGTAGAAGCAAGAAGCAACATAGAAGATGTACTTTCAAGTAGATCCTCCTCATTTCCCCTGGCCTTTATCGGTTGCAGGTTCTATTTGGTGAACTGATCCAGGAAATGTCAATATCAACCCTGTGCAGCTTGGATTTGTGTTTGCAGGATATATGCAATACTTGCAAATGCCAGTCATTTGTGACCATGGTCTATCTTAGGTTGACCAATCTGGCAATTGTGAATAATGGCTGCAGTTTACGTCTGATGGATCGGCCCACCAAAGGTAGGAAGCGTCTTCTTACAGAAAAAAAATCCATGTTTTTCAGATACAGTGTAAACCTTGATCCCCAGCATCTTGAAGCAAAATTTCATGTCCATCTTTGGTGGACCATTCTTGTGAATAAGGAATGTGGCTTTTTGTGGTTGAAGACCATGCTTGGTAGTCAATCGCTCTTTTCCAACTGGTCAACCAACCATGGGCACTGTCTGCTCCGTGTAAGGAGGCCGAGTCATGCACACAAATAACTGCTTCTCTGGGCTGAATTTGTTATCTATAGATTGGCCTTGCAAATCTTATGTGTACTTGCATGTGGCCATAGTGCATGTCTGATGGGTAGGTCCTTAATATGAAGGACCCTAGCCAATAAGGAACATAGCCTAGGTAAGGCCTAGGTCTGTCAAATATAGACCTACACCATTAAAGGCTGGAGTGTGTGTTATACAAACCTGTCCAGCAAATGTTAACAGTGTACAGCCAAAATCTCTGCTTGGTATACAGGTCCACATGTGATGGACTGGTATGCCAAAGGAAGGAGACCCAGGAGAAAGGGGGAAGACCAGACCACATGCAGCAGCATTTCCCATTTACCTAACCCGTCCTGAAATGCAGCTGTGACTGCTTGTAGAAAGGGGCCATGTTTGATAGAGCTGTGTAACAAAGTCTGTGATCCTTGGGGTTACATGCCTCATTCAGCAAACTGACAATAACTAGTGAGGACATGAAACATGCCTGGGTAGTTGAATAGCTTCATTAACTGGAGCAATTTGTGACATTTAATATTCTAAAATGTAACCTGAAACACCTTACAAGATAATGATTTTCTAGAGAACACCTAATATACTTATTGGGATGTGAAGGGTTGATTTGAACATTCTACATAAGAAATAGTAATGTTGTCTTTGGAATCCAACTGTTATCTTGGATTAGCCATTGCAGCCTGGTCATCAGAAATGACAGATCCTTGGATGGATGTCTGAAATAGGTGGCATTCCAATATATTGTTTACAGCTTAAGTGCCAAAGAGACAGGGACACAAAACCACAAGCAGAAAGGTATCAACCAGCTTGGTTGTGCAGTTTTTGAATAGCGTCTGTGTGAGAGGGGTAAACCAAGCAATTCACGACTAATGAGGAAGCACAATTTAAGTCAAGGAAAACACTAGGTGTATTTAATGCAGTGGTTAATCCAGTATCATCACCTTTTCTCTTACCATCTGCAATTGACAGGACTGGAACATGTGAATTGTTGGATACAAGAGGGTGTGAAACTGGCATTGGCCAGTTCTTAGATTTAAGTGAGGTACTAAAGATTAAGCAGTGAGTGTATAGGTTGACCCTTCACAGGGTCCCTGGTAAATTGCAATTAGAGTAGATGACACCTCTTCCCGATACAAATTCGAGAAGCCCTAGGAAGAACAAGCCATATGAGAATTAAAGATATAATACACTTTGAAGAAGTTATTTTGGTTTCCTTTGGAAATAATCATACCCACTGCTTCAGAAGGAAGCTGCTCCTCATTATCCCCACTAAGCTAGTGAAGGCCTTTGCTAATATACCAAGGCCAATATCGGGTCTCTTTTACCAGTACCTGTTCTTAAAATGTGTATATGAAAATGACTGTTACCTAAAGGATGAATTTCACAGCTTTTGTCAAACATCAGACTTGCACGAAAAAGTGCACGTGGTTCACTAATGCTTGGAACCCCTTTTAGAGCAATTAATGTGAAGACTTCGCCTGTCAGGAATTCTGGTCCACTTCTTAAAAAAGGCTTAAGATGGTGAAAGTCATTCATTTGTGCACAGACTCTATAGGTACTGCTACAGCATTTCAGTGGGTTTGAAGTCTGGACTTTGCTCAGCCATTACAAAATCCTGATTCTTTTCTTTTTAAGTCACTGAGTTGTAAATTTACTGATGTGTTTTGAATCACTTTACTGTTGTATGACCTGCATTCGGCTAAGCTTTAGCTGTTGGCAGATGGTCTCACATTTATTCTCTAGAATCCAGAGGAACTGAAATGAATTCACAATGAAATCAATGATTGTAAGGCATTCAGATCCTGTGGCTCCAGACCAGCCCAAACAACCACACCTCTACCACCATGCTTCCCGGCTGACAAGAGGCTTTTCTGGTGATACGCATCATTTGGTTTTCATCAAACATGTTTTTCAGAAATACAGCCAAACACCATCGCTTTGCATTGTGAGACCTGTAAAATCCTGGACGTAGCTTTGGCATTTTTTGCGATCTGTATCAGCATTATACGGTATGATCTATGCCTGAATTTGAAGGGACACCGATTCCTGGGCAAATTTGCACATAATGTCTCTAACTGTGCAACTATGGACTTTATATTGTTTTGCAATGTCTTTACAAAGTTATCTAGACAGATCACCAGCAATGATTCTTTCTCTGGGAGCATCACAGATATTTTCTGACCTGGCCATGATGCGTTAAACCAAGAACGAAGGCTCCAGACCAAACTGACAAAGTTTCTGATTTTATATACAGGTGGTAGCACGTCCATAATCTCAAGCAAACAAGTGCACTTGTTTAACAACACCTGTTTTTAACTAGCTTCTTAATGGATATGGAAGCTGTAAAGGTGTGCTTACCTTTCATACAAACGAGACTACTGAATGTTTGCCAATTTGTTTAAAAAATTATGACAAAATGAAATTTGTGACAAGAGATTAGGATTAATCTATTACATCTTCTTAGGAACAGATAGCTAGATGTATATTGACATGTGAAATCACAGACTCTTAAGAGGATGTCCTTTCTCTTTGCACCACCTTACATGCTATGCTTAATACAAATAATTTTAGGACTCAAATGCATAACTTACAAACACAGATTATATTCCTTTTGCTGAGAAGATTGTTCAAAAATCTTTGTTTCCATAACTTCTTTGGCTTTTGTAGCTAGAGCATTGGTAAAGAGCCAAGGTACAAAACTATCTTCCTACCTATTATGTGCAAAAGCACTGTACTCAACATAATGCATTTCATAACACAACTAGATAACCAGATGAATATTCCTGCATGCTTGTGTGCGGGAACACCATTGCAACCAACCTCTCCAATTACCTTAATTATTTCCATGGAAAAATTTAACATTTACCATGCCTTAGCCACACCCAGACAGAATATATTAAGGATTCAAGGCTAACGTTCATCACATTCTCTGACAACTATTTTTCCATCCATGCAGCTATCTCTCCTTGCACCTTTCTTATAGATATGCTACTTAATAAAAAATAAATATCTTCTCTTATGCACATTCACGTATGTCTCCGAAAAGCTCTTTGAAGTTACCAGTCAGGAACATGCCAAAAGCTAGTGTAAAAACCATAACTAAATATTATTCTTGTGAAGGTATATGCATACAGCTGAAAGAGGTATTTTGCTTGTTATCAAAGAAGCGGGTTTACAAGTGACACATGCTATGACTACATACATACGAAAGTATAAAAGGGGAAGGTTGAATTTCTGACATGCAGATTTGGTGCTACTGTTGCAAAGAAGGTAGCAATTTTCTTCATCAAGCAAATATTCTGAGATGGCAAGTCACTAAACTATTTCTGTATGTGAACATGCCCTTGATTAACTTGTTTTAAATCAAGGGCATGCAGATTGTTATTGAGTTAAATCATCCAACTTTGGGTATTGTATAATTATACACAATAACAATCCACTAGGTACATTTGTTTTCTGATTTACTATCAAGCTATGCTAGGGACATACAAATAAATTGTACTTCTAATTAGTGTGGATTATGGGTACTGCTTTAGAAGAAACATAAGAATCAGTACTTTTGAAGATCTATATGGAAGACATGAAGGCTATATCCTTGAAATGTGAAAAAGTATCTTTTTTATCAATAACAGATTAAATAATTCTTCTAAAAGATTTCTAAAATATTTTTAAATGATTGGCAAAGAAAAAAGAAACATTGTTCTACAATTTGTATGCCATTATAAACATTTCACAATAAAATAGGATTATGGAGGAATGCAATATGCTGTATAGTTTTCATAAATCTATGCAAGTGAGATAAGATGAAGAAAAGAAAATACACGTTACCAAGGAAAGCAGATTAAGAAATAGGTTTGTGTGTTTCCTGATCAAATTGTAAGCCTGGCAACAGAGGTCCACAAATAACTGGAAGCGACTTGTTGGTTTTTCACCACCATTTATGACATATGCCATGTCTGAAGTTAGCACAAAAGGAGCACGATCCCTGTTTCAAAGAAAACAAAACCAGTCAAGGCATTAGAGCTTTCAATGCATTCCATAAAACTATTTCTAAATCACTAATATTAAATCAGTAACTAAGTACTTATTAAAACATATTAAAATATACTTTGAGTGCCACCTCCAAGCACTATACCTTCACAACTAAAGTCTTTATTAAAACATACACTTTCGATATTGTGAGAACGTAATGCAGTATTCTGTTATGCCATAATGATTACAGTTTACATAACCTCATGAGCTGTTCACCACTAACCATTAGGCACGGATATTATATATGGAAAACTGAGTGATGTCCTATATTGTCAACTTCTAAATGCTACCAGCGGAGATGATGCAAACTATCTTGGTACAATCCTAGCCCATATCGCATCACAAAACGCCAGACTGTTCCCGCAGGTGGGTTGTGTGAAAGTAGTCTCAGGCAGATTAGTAGAATTAGGTTACCCACCAGAAAGAGCATTACCGAAGGTGAGTAACTCTTTCTTCTGATGTATACTTTTAATCACAGATTCATCACCTTTAGAATAGATACCATCCTCAGGTGGTGGGTCTGTACAAGGGCTCAGATCAAAATATTCTGCAGGACCAAATGGCCGAAAAGCCCTTCCTGTCTGAGCTAGCTGTCAAGGCAGCAGTGCTTCTTGATTGTGTGCACTGATGCCCACGTTGCTGCCTGCCAAATATCCAGGACAGGCAACTCCACATGCCAACACAGTGGTAGCCCTCATGGAATGGGCCCTCAGCACATCTGGAGGTTACTTCTTGGCCAGCGCAAAGCAGATCCTAATGCAGCAGACTATCCACCTAGAGTAGGAAAATGCTACTTACTAGTATGCATCTGTTCTTGGCATGTAGAGCTGTAGAGTTGTATACTTTAGCATAGATCGCCATCTGGTGTTGGGCTTGGATGTTTGCAGTTTGTTTTTGTCGAAGAAGTCTTTGTTAGTCACGAGATAGGTGACTCCTCCTTATGATGACAGTGCGCATGGGCATCGACTCCATCCCCAGATTGTTTTTCGCCATGAAGGGTAATGATGGAGTTAGTAGGAAAGTAGAAAAGGATGTCCATGTGTAATGTATCTAAGTAAGAATACTGCAACGGATAAAGGTATCCGGGGAGGTGGGTGGGCGTATACAACTCTACAGCTCTACATGCCAAGAACAGATGCATACTGGTAAGTAGCATTTTCCGTTCGAGGCATATGAGCTGTAGATTGTATACTTTAGCATAGACTATATAGCAGTTTCCCTCCTTAGCGGTGGCAACCTGTATCCGTTGCAGTAGTCTGAAAAAGTGTTCTTAATACAGCCTGGCCCACACTAGCTTGTTGTTTTGCTTGCACATCTACACAATGGTGTTTAGTGAAAGTATGCGGTGTAGACAGAGTTGCTGCTTTGCAGATGTCATCTAGGGGAATGTTCCCTAAGAATGCCATAGAAGCCCCTAGTTTGCGTGTGGAATGAGCTCTAGGGGGAATGGTTAGGGTGCGTTTAGCTTTGAGATAGCAGATTTGTATGCACTTGACAATCCATCTTGCAATTCCTGTTTTTGAAATGGGATTGCCCTTGTGATGTGGGGAGAAAGATACAAAGAGTTGTTTAATCTTTCTAAAAGGTTTAGTTCTTTCTATGTAGTATAGAAACGCCCTTATGACGTCTAGCGTGTGAAGAGCGCGTTCTGCCACCGAGTCTGGTTGAGGGAAAAAAACTGGGAGTTCAACCGACTGATTAAGGTGGAAGGCAGAAACTACCTTGGGTAGAAATTTTGGGTTAGGCCTAAGAACCACTTTGCTAGGATGCATTTGCAAAAATGGTTCTTGTATGGTTAATGCCTGGAGTTCACCAACTCTCCTGAGGGATGTGATAGCTACCAGGAAGGCTACTTTCCAAGTGAGGAACTGTAACTCACATTTGTGTAGAGGTTCAAATGGGGGACCCATGAGCCTGGTAAGGCAATATTGAGGTTCCAGACTGGGGAAGGTGGAACTCTAGGTGGAATTATTCTTTTAAGTCCTTCCATAAATGCTTTGATAGCAGGAACTCGAAATAAAGATGGGTGTTGTCTGTTTTGGAGGTAAGCGCCTATTGCAGCTAGATGTAGCCGTATAGATGTATATGCCAAATTACATTGTTGTAGATGCAAGAGGTAACAGATAATGTTCTGAATGGAAGCATCTAGTGGGTTGATTTTGTTATTTGTACAATAAACAACAAATCGTTTCCACTTTGCTGCATAGCATGCTCTTGTGGTAGGACGTCTAGCCTCTTTGATGATGTTCATGCAATCTGGTGGGAGATTGAGGTAGCCAAACTCTATGACCTCAGGAGCCAGATCGCAAGGTTGAGTTGATTGGGATCTGGATGTCTTATTTCTCCATGGTTCTGTGTAAGAAGTTTGGGTGAGAGGTGTAGCTTTTGATGCGGAACTACTGATAGTTCCAAGAGGGTTGTGAACCAAGGTTGTCGGGCCCATGTTGGAGCAACTAGGATCATTGTGAGGGAATGCTGTTTGAGTTTCCGAACCACTAACGGAATGAGTGGGAGAGGCGGAAAAGCGTAAGCAAATTTGCCTGACCAGTTAATCCATAGCGCATTGCCTTTGGATAATGGGTGTGGATACCTGGACGCGAAGGTTGGGCATTTTGCGTTCTGATGTGTGGCGAACAGATCTATGTCTGGGTGCCCCCACATTTGAAAAAATGGAAGAAGAACTTGATGATGAAGTTCCCATTCGTTAATGTGTTGTGTTTGTCGACTGAGCAGATCCGCGATTTGATTGTGTACTCCCGGGAGATGTTGTGCGAGGAGGTATATCCTTTAGGGAATAGCCCATCTCCACATACTTTGCGCTAGGCGTGAGAGTTGGAGGGAGTGTGTTCCTCCCTGTTTTTGAATGTAATACATTGCTGTCATGATGTCTGTACGTATTAGGACAGCTTTGCCTATTAGCAAGAGTTGAAAAGATTTTAGTGCTAAAAATTTTGCTAGTAACTCCAGGTGATTTATGTGGAGTTGTTTTTGTTGAGGGGTCCAAAGTCCCTGTACAGTGTGATTTTGTAGATGAGCTCCCCAGCCGGTGAGCGATGCGTCTGTTGTTAGTACTATCTGAGGAACCGGGTCGAGGAACGGCCGCCCTTTGGAAAGGTTTTGTGTATTCCACCACTGTCGAGAGCGATGTGTGCGGCTGTCCACCAACACCAGATCTATCAACTGACCTTGAGCCTGGTTCCACTGATGTGCTAAGCATTCCTGCAAGGGACGCATCTGGAGTCTTGCATAAGGGACGATGAGAATGCAAGAAGCCATCATTCCGATTAACTGCATAAACACTCGAGCTGGCAACGAGTGTTGAGGCCGAAATTGTAGTATTAGAGTTTGCATGGAGTGAATCCTGCCTGGATTGGGGTATGCTAGAGCTTTTGCGGTGTCGAGTAGCCCCTAGATACTGTTGTATGTTGGATGGTTGAAGGTGAGACTTGGCGAGGTTTAATGTGAAACCTAAGTCGTGAAGTAGATGGATAGTTCTGTGTGTGTGCTGCACACAACTGTTGTGAGATTTGGCTTTTATGAGCCAATCGTCCAGATAAGGGAACACGTGGATGTGTTGTCTTCTTAAATGAGCTGCTACAACTGCGAGGCATTTGGTGAAGACTCTGGGTGCTGTGGTTACCTCGAATGGTAGGACTTTGATCTGATAATGTTGTCCTTCCACCATGAACCTGAGATACTTTCTGTGAGAGGGGTGAATAGGAATATGAAAGTAGGCGTCCTTTAGATCCAGAGTGGAGAGGAAGTCGCCTTGTTGAAGTAGTGGGAGCACCTGTTGTAGAGTGACCATATGGAAGTGGTCTGATTGGATGTAGAAGTTCAGGGGTCTGAGGTCTAGTATTGGCCTGGGAGAGCCGTCCTTTTTTGGAATCAGAAAGTAGAGTGAGTAAACCCCTGTGCTCTGATGGGGTAAGGGGGCTGGTTCTATTGCATTTTTTTGTAGAAGAGAGAGAACCTCTTGTTTGAGAAGAGTCAAATGTTCTGTAGACATTGGAGGGTGTTTGGGAGGAATGTGTTGGGGACTGGATGTGAGTTCCAGGCAGTAACCATACTGGATAATTTGTCTTACCCACTTGTCTGTAGTGATGGAATTCCAGACAGGTAGGAACTGTGAAAGGCGTCCCCCAACAGGTGTGGAATGGTCGGGGGAAGCGCAGGGAAGTCACTGCTTGGTGGTAGGGGAGCTGCGGGTGTTATTACCCCGGCCTCTGCCCTTGTTGTTGTTACCCCTGTAACCTCCCCTAAAGTATCCTTTGGAAAAGGAGCTCTGATTGGGGCTTTTGTAGGATGAGGATGGGTGCTCTGGTGTGTTGGCTTTAGAGCCACCCCTATAAAAGGAGCGTCGAAAGGAGCCTCTAGGAGAAGATAACTGCAAGGCTCCCATAGACTTAGCAGTTTCCATGTCCTTTTTCATCTTTTCTAAAGATGTGTCCACTGCAGGTTCAAAGAGGTGCTCTTGGTCAAAGGGCTGATATAGGATACTGGTTTGTACTTCTTGTTTAAATCCGGATATCCTGAGCCAGGCATGCCTGCGTAACAATACGCTAGTATTGACAGAGCGTGACGCAGTGTCTGCTGCGTCTAGAGCACATTTGATTGATGTATTTGTGATCAATTTGCCTTCCTCTATGAGGTCATTGGCCTTATCTTTGTATTCGTTAGGTAGATGTTGAATGAGCTTCTCCAGCTCATCATAGTGGGCCCTATCATACCTTGCCAAGAGAGCTTGTGTGTTGGCTATTTTCCAATAGTTTGCAGCTTGAGACGCCATACGTTTGTCTGATGCGTCTAATAGTTTGGATTCCTTATCCGGAGGTGGGGTGTCACCTGAACCCTGAGAGTTGGCCCTTTTGCGTGGATCTAAAGGAAGCTGACCCTTAATGTATGTGGGGTCACTGGGAGCTGCTTTGTATTTTTTGTCTATCCTAGGGTTAAGAACCCTAGCCCTAACAGGGTCCTTAAACACTTCTGGTGCGTGTTTAATTAGGCCTTTTAACATTGGTAGGACGTGGGAAGATTTATGTGGCTGAGCAAAAGTTTCTAAGAGAAAATCCTCCTCTACAGGATCTGAATGTAGATTTACCACGTGATAAGTTGCGGCCCTATTGATTAGTTGGGCAAAACCTACATTATCGTCTGGTGGGGATGGCTTAGAGGGATAAAGATCAGGGTCATTGTTTAAGTCCGGATCTGTATTGTAGTCCCTCCATGGATCTGGCTCCTGTGGGGGATCATCATTATCATCCATATCTTGTGGAATTATATTATCATCCCCTTGTCCGTCCCCATCTCCATTATCAGTATCCTCTGGTTGTGAGAGTGGAAAAGTATGTTCTGGAGAGTACTGGAGAGATAAGTAGATTGGGATTAATAGGTGGAGGAGGAGGTGTAGGGGATGGAGAGGTGTTAGTGCCCATGTCTATTCTTTTAGCCGGAACCGGTGCATCTTGCAAATGGTCCGGTTTCCTTTTTGTAGGTTGTTTGGAGAGAATATGACCAGTCTTTGGATGGAGATAAATTGTTTTCTGGTTTGGATCCGGGACAAAAAGTTGTTCGGAGCCGGTGTTGTTTTTCGGTGCCAAAGTTTTCTCCCTATGAGGGGTCTTAGACTGTTTAGGCATAGGGATAGTGTCCGGTTTAGAAGCCTTTTCTGGCTCCGAAGACTTCGGTGTCGGTTGTTTCGGCTCCGGAGTCTTTTTCTTCGGGGGTTTAGACGTCGAAGGTTTTTCCCTGGATTGTTTCGGCTCCGACGTTTTCGGTGTCGAAGTTTTTCCCTTTTGCTTCGGCTCAGAGGGTTTGTCCGTCAGCTGTTTCGGCGCCGAAGGGTTTTCCGGTGCCGATGGAGGAGGGCGTGGCATATCGGCGGCCTTGGACTTCGGTGCCGAAGGTGGTTTTTCGGTACCGGAGTGTGGTTGGCTCGAGCCGGAAGGCTTGTCTTTGCTTTTCATAGCCGAGCCCGAGGGCGGGGCATCTGAAATGTTCTACCGGTGTGGACCTGGGCCCTGTGGCGAAGGTGTTACCGGAGCCTTTGGTATGGGCTTGGGTGGGGCAGGGGTCTCGGTACTCACGGTCCGCTGAGCTGGGGTGACTGCGTCTTCGACGTCTGAGTCATCTGCTTCAGACTGAGACCTGTTCCTCCTGGGCTTGGTCCAGAAGGGTGTCGGGCCTGGATGGAAGATGTCCGGAATGGAGCCGCATCCTCTGGATATTTCGTGGTGTCGAGCCCGACGATCACGAATGGTCTTCTTAGACTTGAAAGATAGAAATGCCTCACAGGTATCCTCTCGATGTTCTGGAGAGAGGCAAAGATTACACACTGGGTGTTGGTCAGAGTGTGGGAATTTAGCACCACACTGGGGACATTTCTTGAAGGGAGTCCGTTCCATCGACTTCTGTCGGGATCGGCGCTGGTAGGCCCAACGGCCCGCGTCAAAGTTTTTTTTTTCCCGATTGTAGAAGATGCGCGTCGAGGAAGGGAAACGCGATCGAGACAATACCGTCGAGTGGTAGGTGATTGCGCGTCGAAGGGGGTTTCGATAACGACACCGACCCGGAGCGCAGCAAGTCACATCCGAACCCGATGGTGGAAAAAAGCAATCTGGGGATGGAGTCGATGCCCATGCGCACTGTCATCATAAGGAGGAGTCACCTATCTCGTGACTAACAAAGACTTCTTCGACAAAACAAACTGCAAACATCCGAGCCCAACACCAGATGGCGATGAATGCTAAAGTATAAAATCTACAGCTCATATGCCTCGAACAGTTGTTTTCTGCATTGCCTGGCCTTTCTTCACCCCCCAGAGAGCCCTTGCCTCCGCCCCAAAGAGCTGATTGTCTACCCTATGGTTTTTAGTGCGATCCATACAAATACTCAGCACGCTTCAACAAGAAAGGCAATCACAACCTTTAGTAGAAAGGCCACTCTAGTCCTCACCACCAGTTTATCCTGAACGAAGGTGGTTGTAGGATGGTTGGACTGAAAATCCTGACGATCCCTCACACAAGGTGCTGCAGTTATCATAATGAGAAAGGCCGTCTTCAGAGTCAGGAGGCGAAGAGGGCTGCTGTGCATCAGCTTAAAAGGGGTACACACAATAAAAGTAAGGACCAAATTAAGATCCCACTGTGGCATTATTAAGAGTTTGATAGGAAACATATGAAGAATGCCTTTAAGAAATTGTACCACAACAGGTGATATGAATAAGGACGGCTGGTCCTGGTCCAGTAAATTCAAAGAAAAGACTGGAAGGGCAGACAAAACCTTTAACAGTCCCCACTGCAAGTCCTTCCTGGACCAAAGACAATCCCATAACAATGCATCTGACAGTTTGGCCTGCAACAGTATAACGCATCTGATATTTTTTCCAGCAATGGGTCCGTGTTACGGGTACCACACCACGACAGTAGCAAGCGTAAGTGGACTCTGTCCAAGCATGCTTGGCAGCAAGGATGACATCTACAACTTTGGGAGGGAGATTGAATGCAGTCAATTACCACTGCTCAGTCTCCAGCCAAGGAAGTGTAGACTGTGCAGACCCGGGTGAAATACTCCTGCCCTGCTGCTAAGACAGAAGATACTGATGCCCAAAAGTTCCAGGAACAACATTCTCCTGGCCAATTCTGGTGCCACTAGGAAGGCTTTGGCATGGTCGTTACTGATCTTCATAAAAATCTGTGCAGGAGAGGAAGCGTCAGAAGACAGAGGAATCCTGTTCTATCCTATAGGCAGAATGCGTCTCAGTAAGAGACAGCATTCTCTAGCACACAAAAGTGCTGAAATTCCACATTCTTGGCACTGACAAAGGTCGAGCCACTGCTGAAAGATGCCCTGAGCCACCTCCAGGCATAACTGTCATTCAAGGTCTGCTAGGCATCGCAACAGAGTTTGTCCACCATACCAATGACAAAGATCCCACCGGTGGTGTACGATCAGGGAAATGCCCTGCCAGTTCCAGAGGCACAGGGCCAAGTGATAAAGGAACCAGGACCCCACACCACCCTGTTTGTTGCAATACCACATGGTGGTTGTGTTGACTGTAAAGCCCTGCATCACCCTCCCATTGATGGACAGTAGGAAGGCTTTCAATGAGAAATGAATGGCTTTGAATTCTAACAGGCTAATGTGGTGACGGTTATCTGCTGGAGACCAGGGTCCTCTGATCACCACTTCTCTCAGACGGCCTACTCAACCCAGCAGTTGTGTCTTTCAGTCACCACTGTCAGCACTGGGTGAGGTTAGGGAGAGCGATCTGCCACTGGTACAATTGCGGTTGAACAGCCATCACTGCAGATCTTTTGCAGTGTCCTCCGAGACCTGGATGGAATTTGACAAGTTCCCTAGGTGCTAGGCCCATTCACACTTCAGAGCCTGCACATGGTATCCGGCACAACTGACATGCAGAAGGCCAAGCCTCAGAGCCACCCTCACAGAGACCCAGAACTGAGGCTGAACCATTGGGAGCATAGCCCAAATGTTCTGGACTCGCTCATCCGGATGGAGAGTCCAATACCACACTGTATCCAGGATGGTTTTACTGGCAAGGAGCCTCTGCAAAGGAGTCAGGTGTGGCTTCAGCAAGTTGATAGCCAACGCCAATGATGTCAGGTGATGCGCAGTCATCTGGAAGTGGAGCTAGTCCTCAAAAGTCAGTCACTGACGTAGGGGAAGATTGGTATACCGACCTCCAAAAGGTATGCTTCAACCACCGCCATCATTTCCAGAAACACCCGAGGGGAACCAGTGAGGCTGAAGAGGAGCGTGGCAAATTAAATATGCTCCTGGCTAATCTTGAACCACAAGAATAGCATCTGTAGGATGGGAACCTGGAAATAGGAGTCTTGCAGATACAAAGCCACAATCCAGTCTCCCAGATTCAAGGCAGATAGAGCCTGGATCAGCATGAGCAACCCGAATGTGCCCTTCTGTAGGAAGAAAATAAGAGGCCAGAGATCTAAAATAGGATGAAGGCCTCCGCCCTTTTTCAGCACTATGATACAGAGGAAGTAACATCTAGATTCTGAGGCAGGGACCCTTCTATGTCTTCTTTCACCAAAAGAGCCTGAACTTCCTGCAAGAAAATAGATAAGTGGTCCTACGAAAGTCGCTCTTATGTGGGTGGAAGATGGAGCGGGTCAGAAAGAAATAGCAGAGCATGATCATGCTGAACAATTTGCAGGACCCACCAGTCGGATGTTATGGCCTGCCACCCATGGAGAAAATGATTGATTCTGGCTCTCAAAGGGTGGTCTTGTGCTGCTAAGGGCAAACTAAAGCAGCTTGGAGGCTGTTGCTGGAGGGGCGGGGTACTGGGGGGTTCACTGTCCCTGTGGGCTTGGACGTTGTCTGCTGGATCCCTGGCCCTGACAGGACTAGGGTGCTTATTCCTGAGGTGGTTGATGTTGGGGTTGCATCTATGCAAAAAACCCTGACAATGCCTCCAAAGAGGCAAAATTATTGGGGATCCTGCCTTGTGGGCAAGGAAAGAATGAGTGTGCATGCTGTGGCTCTGTTTAGTTTGAAGCGCTCTAGTGCAGAATTGGCCTTATTGCCAAACAGGCGAGATCTGTTAAAAGGCATATTCATAAATGACGCTTAAAAGTCATGTAAGAAGCCTGAGGATCTCACCCATGAGAAACACCAGAGCACCACGCTAGTCCCAACTGCTCTGCCTAAGCAATCAATGTCACATCCTGAATGTATGATGTATTTGGCTGGGTCTTTCCCATCCAGAATGGTTTGTGCTGGGCTGGCACTGAATTCCTCTGGAACTGTTGGAAAGATCTCTGCAACCATATGCCATAATGCTGGAGGCAAACACAGCACTAACAGAGCCGCTGACTGTAACCAGATTGGTGGCCTCCGCAGATCTGTGAGACCTGAAGGCACACCACGGGGAGCCGGCAGGGCGTCAAAGATTCATAACATGCTTCCTTTACAGCCCTGGTCACTAGGATTACATTGAGATCAGCTGCAGAACTGGCTTCTAGGCGGGGGATGGGGAGCGGGCAAGAGGGGCACCTTGATGTACTCATGACTTCTCAGATGGAGAGTGGAAAGACTGGGACAAGCCGCGCTTGGACTTCTAATGCTACTCTTGGACTTTGACTTACCTTAAGACTTGGACCATGACAAACATCTGTTGCAGGAGCAGCCACAAGAGCGGGAACAGGTCCATAATCTCGACTTCGAGTCTTACAAGACTTTCTACGATGTTCAGGAACATACAGCTTAGCTTCGCAATCCCAGATCCCCTTCAGGTGCATAAGGGCACATTCCTCAGACAGAACACAAACACCAGAGACACACCTTGTAGGGATCTGTCAGAAATCTGCTTGTGACAGTCCCTACAAGGTTTAAACTCAGTAGTTTTAGGAGGGCATTGAAGAGAAAAAGTAAGGTGCTAGCTCCAGATCCACATACAAAGGCGTTGAAATAAAGGAACTGACATCAGCAAGCTTGGGTGGCGCTAATATACAGCTCCAATTGTCACTTCTGGGGCAGAAAGAGGTTGACCCAGAGCCGCACAACGCAACCTACTGGCATGCAGAGGCTATACTCATAATCTTCCCGATACAGAATGGTGCCTGGGGATATTATGAAGGAAAGGGATCTACAGTTCGAAACATCCATCAGGAAAGTCATTAACAAATGTTGACATGGTCAGAAAACTGGGAATAATGCACAGCCACTTACAAATTGAAAAGGTGGATACCCTTAAGACCATTTAGTACTGTCAGCTGTGCAAACCGATGCGGATGTTGATTTTTGTTTCATCTTAAAATAAGAGCATATACACAACTCCTCAGTCAACAGGTGTACAACTGTAGAGAACTTTTACAACTGCTGCTATTCCATTCTCATTAAGACCTCCACTATACCTTCTTTATTACATGTTTGTGAAGGAAATAAACTGACAGTTACAATTTACTTGCTGCAAAGTAAATTGAGCTAACATTTCTAATGGCTCACCCAATTTGGAATTGCCGCATGTCTGCTTTCGCTTCAGAATTTGATGCACACCAGAACCGTTTTTCCCCCAACAATATACGTCATCCACTGACTATTTCCACTGGTACCTCCCCTGTATGCCAGCTACTTCGTGGGAACAGGTTTCAAGAATACTGATCTGGAGGCACCATACTAGCTCCTGTCCTCTGGCTCTAAAGAATCCGCCAAAAGTATCAGGCAGTCAAACATGTTGGCCTTTCATTAATCAAGGCAAAAGGAACAAGTGACTTACCTAAGGTAAGATATTTTCTGGTAGAGACTCCACCTTACTGCAGATTCATCACCTTAGAAAATTCCTTAGGCGTCAGTCTGGATCTGGAAAATCTTGAGCAGTAGCTCTGAGCACTGGTAGGTATTGTTTATCGGCTCTGCACTGGTGTCGTCTACACCAGAAGGGATGCCGCAGTGCCCATGTAAGCGCCACCCTGGTGCACTGAAATCTGTTTCTTTCATGATTATTTCTGTGCCAAAAACGTGGAGCCATGTAAAAAACTGTTTGACAACCGTGCAGTGTCTAATGGGACCTTTAGGGTGAGGAGCCCAGTTCGCAGGAGAGGGAGAATGGGAGGGTCGGTGAGGAGAGTCTACCAGAAAAAGCATTACTGAAGGTTAAGTAACTTGTCTGTTTGATAGAGACTTCTAACTGCAGATTCCTCACCTTAGAATAGATAGCCAAGCAATACATCCCCGGAGCTGGGTCTGCGAACTGGCTTAAACCACAGAGGGCCGAACGTAGAAAGTACCAACCTCGATGGACCTGATTGTTCAAGCAATAGTGCTTCATGAACGTGCGGAGTGACACCTACATAGTGGCTTGGCAGATGTCTAGGACAGGTATTCCGCATGCTAACGTAGTAGTAGCGGCCTTGGCCCTGGTGGAATGAGCTCGCAATCCCTGCTTCTTAGCTGATGCTTCTTAGCTGATCTTAATGCAGAGCACAAGCCATCGAAAGATGGTCTGCTTCTGCACAGCCTAGCCCTTTTTAGCTACAGTGAACCCGATGAAGAGCTGACCATAAACCCAATGGGCTCTGGTGTGATCGGTGTAGAATTAGACCGCTCTCTTTGGGTCCTGGAGATGGAGTCTCTCCTCCTCCTTGGAAGGATGAGGTGGAGTTAAAAAAAAAAAAGTAGGCAGGGTGATACTCTGATTGACATGAAATGGGGTGATAAGAAGGCACAAATCCGAAGGACTAGTTTGTCAGGGAAAAGCTGGTGTACAGAGAGTGAACCCACAGAGCATGAAGCTTGCTGACCCTCCTGGACGTTACAATTGCCACTAGAAATATTGTTTTGATAGACAAGAGCCGTAGAGTACAGCTGTGTAGGGGCTCGAAGGAGGAACACATGAGAAACGTGAGAACCAAACTGAGGTCCCACTGGGACATCACGAAAGGGAAAGGAGGGAAAAAGTGTTGCAAACCTTTCGAAAAATGAGTCATACCAGGTAACTTTAACAGAGAGGGTTGATCCGGCAACTGCAGCAAAGACTAAATGCCGGCAGGTAACCCTTATCTGTGTCCAGGGCAAGGTCTTGCTGGGCTAAAGATAATACAAACAGCAACACCTCTGACAGCGGTGCAGAAAGGGGGTCCACATGGAGTGAGGAACACCAAACCTTTGGCTGTCAAGAGGACATTAAAGTACTCAGGAGGAAGATCGAAAACCCTCTACTGTTGCCGCTCAACCTCCAGGCATGAAGGTGCAGAATGCGCAGGTTTGGGTGCAGGACCCCTGCCTGTTGCTGCGCCTGGAGATGCTCCCGAAGGGGCAGCCTGAGCAGAGAACTGATACTTGTGCGCAGGAGTTCAGGATAACATACTCTCTGTGCCCAATCTGGAGCCAGTGGGATGACTTGGGCTCGATTAGTCCTGATCTTTTTGAGAACTCAGGACAGAAGTGGTATTGGCGGAAAGGCATACATGAGTCCTAAATTCCACTCAACACGAGGCAGAATGCATCTCCAAGCGAGAGCCACTTTGGAAATGCCAAAGCGCAGAAGTGCTGACATTGTGCGTTCTCCGAGGTGGCGAACAGATTGAGCCATGGTTCTCCCCATTCTTGGATTATACCTTGGGCTGCCTATGGATGTATTCGCCATCCGTGAAGTGCAAGGCATCAACGGCTGAGTTTGTCTGCCCTGTCGTTTGATGCGCCTGCCAGTTGCTGTACGACCAAGAAGTTGTCCTGGCACTTCAGCCAAGTGCAGAGGAGAAGATGCTTCTCTGGGTCCACGACACCAACTTGCACTGTTTATTGCAATACCACATGGGGTGGTGTTGTCCACGAACACCTGAACCAGCCTTCCCCTGATAGACATGAGGAAGGCTTTTAATGCCAGGTGCAACGCTCTCATATCCAGAACGTTGATATGGAGCTGAGATTCTGCCAGAGACCAGAGTCCTCTTATCTCACCCTCTCCCAGATGGCTGCCCCAAACCAGAAGTGATGCATCCAACACATCTACCAGCTCTGGGTAGGGAAGAGAGAGGTCTGCCACAGGCCAAGTTGCGGTTCATTAGCCACCACTACAGATCTATTGCAGTCTAATTCGAAATCTGGACCAGGTCGGAGAGGTCCCCCTAGTGCGGTGCCATGCATATGGTATCTGGTGTGTTTTACCAGCAGGATGCAGTAGGCCTCCAGACACAGTAGCCTCAGAGTCAGTCCCACCAAAATGCAGGACTGAGGCTGAAACTTCTAGATCATAGCCTTAACATCCTGGACTCCTCACTCCAGAGAATAGACGTGGAACTGCACTGTATCCAGAATGGCTCCAGTGAAAGGGGGCATCTGAGCAATCGTCAGGGGTGACTTTGGCATGTTGATAGTGAACCCTAGCGAGTGCAAACAAAAAATCTGCTGTAGTCTGTAGGTGCGTGATGACTGCCCGGGCCATCAAGGTAGGCGAAAGACTGGAAACCCAGACCTCCGAAGATGAGCTGCAACCATGCCATCACTTTTGTGAACACCAGGGGTGCACTGGTGAGGCCAAAGGGGAGCACAGCGAACTGAAAATGCTTGTGGCCCACAGTGAACTGCAGATAATGCCGGTGGGCTTGCAGGACGGGGACATGAAAATAAGTGTCCTGCATATCCCACGCTACCATCCAGTCTCCAGGGTCTAGGGCAGACAAGACCTTAGTCAGGGGTAGCATTATGAATTTCTCTTTCCAAAGAAAGGTGTTGAGAGGGTGCACATCTAGTATAGGATGAAGTCCTCTGTCCTTTTTCGGCACCAGAAAGTAGTGGGAATAGCAATCACAACCTACTTTTTGTGCAGGCACCCTCTCAATGGCTCCTTTGGCCAGAAGGCCCTGCCCTTCTGGCAAAGCAAAAAGAGATGGTCTGCCGTTCTTGGAAAGGTGGCAAATATGGAGGGGTTCCCACTAATGGGAGGACGTACCCATTCTACACACTCTGAAGCATCCACTTGATGGAGGTAATTGCAGACCATTGGGGCAGGCAGTGCCTGATCCTGCCGCCAATGGGATGGAGGGTGCACTAAAGAGGCTCAGAGGCTGCAGCAGCGGTAGGGGTGGGGACTGGACATCACACTGGTTCTGGCTCCCGCATCCTCTTTGGGTACCATGAACCTGTCCATGAAAGGACTGAGCAGGCTCCTGGACTGGCAGGTATAGGTGAAATTGTGGATGCCTATACGTGTTCTGACCACAGCCATGATAGGGGCGAAAGGACTGTGGTTGGGACCGGGCAGATGGTGAAAGCCTAAGAGATCTGGCAGTAACCTGGAGTGTCGATCAAGGACACTTGGACATCTCCCGAGAACCCAACCAACCAGGCAGCCGATGCAGTGCCACCGTAGAAGCCATGGCTCTACCTAGGGAGTCTGTGGTATCCAGTCCACACCGTATTGTGGAGTTCATTGCATCCCAACCATCCACTAAGGCTTGGTTGAAGATAACTCAGTCCTCCTCTGGAAGCATGGAAAGCAGCTGCGCAACTGAGTCCTACAACACAAGGGAATATTGGGCCAAGAGGCTTGCAATGTTCACCGTCCACAAGATTAGGCTGGTGGAAGAGAAAATGCACTGTCCAAAGGTGCCCAGCTTCTTGGATTTCTGGGCCGGTAGAACGGAAGAGAACACATCTGGGTTTAACTTGGCCATTAAGGCCTGTAAAACCAGACTCTCAGGGGCTGGGGTAATGGGAGAGGATGGCTAGGTCTCCTGGGCTGGGACAATGGCATCTTGCAATCATCTAGTGCACAGAAGCCCCTGTGCAAGGTTTGGCCCAGGCTCCCAGGAGAACGTCAGTGAGGGCTTCATTAAAGGAGACCAACAGATAAGCCAAACACACTCCTGGGTGAAGCGCCTCTGTCAAGATGTTGGTCTTGACTATAACTGCTGGCAGCTGGAGGTCAAGGACATCCACTGCCCTGTGCATCAGGGTGGCAAAGGATGAGCCCTTTTCAGAAACAGTGCCCAGAGATGAAAGCATGCCAGAATCTGTAGAAGTATCCAAACCACTGGTGTCATCCAACTCCTCATACTAGTTTTCTGCAAGCACAGGGTCCTCCTTCAGGGGACCAAACCCTTCCTCCTCATCTCCTTCAGAAAGGAAAGGTCTATCTAGAGGCAGGAAGTCCAGGGGTTGGTTGTGCCTAGACGGAGCGGGCATCGATGACGAATGGCACCGACTCGGAGTCTAGGATGAGCTTGTTGTAGAGCGGTGCCAGTGGCGTCCGGGATGGCGCCAGGTGGGAAGGAACCAGGGTGGAGGATGGCAGCATGAATCTGGATACTGGGACGGAACCAGAGGCCCGGCTGGTGTCAGGGGCGGATCTGCTGGTGGTAACTCAGTCGGGGCATCTCTCAGCACTGTGAGGCCCAAAGGCATGCAGAGTGAGTCGGTGGCCCAAAGAGGACATGCATGGCGTCGTAGAACTTCAACTGAGCAGGAGTCAGGGGGTTGGATGCGGGCTCCACAGGTAAAGTGCAGGAGCAGCGGGCCTCGAAGCACGAGGTTGGAAGAGGGAAGATCATAGTCCCCGCTACTGTGACATCTCGGCTGGACTACGCAAACTATCTTTACCTTGGGCTGCCTGCTTATCTGATTAATAGATTACAGATGGTACAGAATACAGCAGCAAGATTAATTCATCGAGTCCCGTTCCGTCACCACATCTCTCCGCACATCAGACAACTTCACTGGCTACCTGTAGCTAAAAGGATAGAGTTTAAGATCCTGACTCTGGCCTTTCGGGCTTTGCAAGATGGTGGCCCGGGCTATCTTAAACGTAGGCTCTGCCTATACCAACAAGAACGCACGCTGAGATCTAATTCCCCGCACCTTCTCTGTGTACCTCATTTTGCTAAGTCCCATATGGGAGGCAGGTCCTTCACTGTGGGGACGGCCAGACTGTGGAACTCCCTGCCTTCCCATATGCGCCTGATCAAGTCCTAACGTGAGTTCAGAAAGACCTTGAAGACTTGGCTCTTCAGCCAATGCTAGTACCTTGGTTGGACCTCCCTCACCTGCTGTTGACCGCGAAGCGCCGAAACACCTCTGCTTGAGGTAGCTGTTGCGCTCTACAAATGCTATTATTATTATTATTAACGTTTGGACAAATTCTTTTTGGGTTTCTAAGACTTACCCGACCTCAAAGAGGACGCCTTGGAGCAAGAAGATAAGCATCCCCGAGAACAGCCCCAAGATCTGAATCGGGAACAGGACAGTGAACTGTGCGGGGTCTTCTTTTGCTGTGATACAGGAGCTTCAACGGCTGCTCACATATTGCCTTGGGGTGCATGGACTTGCACTCGGAGCAGGCTTTGGGGTTGTGGCCCAACCCCTTGCACCAGAGACAATCAAGTGAGCATGCAACACCGACATTTGTCTGTGATAGGCCTCACAAGGTTTAAAACCTGTAGGTTTTGGACGGAACATGCCTCGAATCACACAGGGAGCAAATGCTCAAAAAAGGGTCGACAAAACGTTGCAAACAGAGGTCACAAAGCGAACGAGGTGCTCCCCAGCTAAGAAAGGAACTGATGTCAGAGTGCCGGGGTGGCGCTTATATGGGCACCACAACATCACTTCTGACGCGGACGATGCCTACGCCGAGCTGATCGGCGCCACCTACTGGCTCACAGAGGTATTGCTAAAGATTTTTCAGATCCAGTCTGATGCTTGGGGATTATTTTAAGGCAATGAATCTGCATTTAGAAGGTTCTATCAGCAAATGTATACTTTTTTATGTATGTGCCAGGTATCGCATACATTTAAAAAGTAGACAGGCCACCTTGGACATATTTTTTTTACTTTTTATTTGACTGTTCCAGCATGTCAGTAAGTATGGAGGACCATATACCATATGTTTAGTGTTACTCCACATAACTATATAGGCAAACAACAAACAAACATACAGGTGCAACAAGGTAGGGAAGGATGCCATAAAAAGTCAATTCTAACATCTCTAGTGACAACAAGGCCACTTAGTGCAGTGTTACTCCAGACGGTGGCTGCCTCCGAAATATCCTCCTTCAAACCCAGGTGCAGGAGTACACCGAATAGAAGCCGGGGCAATGAACATATACAATCAATGTACACAATGGTACCTCCCATGAAGTAATTGCAAAAGGTGATCAGCACCCACCATGGATTCAATTCACTGTATAAACATCACAGTAACAGAAAATTATTATGTAGTGCACAGACTCCTTTTCGATTTTCCATCAAAATTTCCAGTATTTATTTTTTCTTGCTTTTTAAAAAAAAATTCCCTGTAGCCAATGCGTTTTGTCCCTTAACTGAGACTTCTTCAGGACTTGAAGTGTAGTGGGTGTGCAAAATGGTCCAGATAATGAAAGGTCCCGTGAGGTGTCTCCTTTCAATTTCGTGGGTGAGTGCCTCAGTAGTACAGCCCTTAGCCAGATTTCAGGAGAAATTGAGAACAAGTTACTTACCTTCGGTAATGCTTTTTCTGGTGGATACAGTATCTGCCTGTGGATTGCTCACCTTTTGAATTACCCATGCGCCAGCATTCCAAGGAAACTTTTTCATAGCTCTCCCACGTCGACGAGGACGTCACAATGGCACGGCTCCGCTCGTGACTCCGTAGGACGTCACCGGAGCCATAAGAAGACCTCGTCGGCGTACTGACGTCAGTTCCACCCATGTTTTCAATGTCTTCGAGGCGAACGGGTGGACCGACAACATATTGCAAGTATACACAGTATACAATATACACAAATACACACAGTATGTAAATGAAAGAAGAAAGAAAAACAGGAAAAGCCAAAGCAAAGACATTTCCTAACAACAAGCAACATAGCAAGGCAAAGGACATAGGAATAAAAGAATGTCAAGTACGAAAAACCTTTTCGGTATACGTAGGTAGACAATGGGGAGGAGGGCGGGTCAGTGAGGAATCCACAGGCAGATACTGTATCCACCAGCAAAAGCGTTACCGAAGGTAAGTAACTTGTTCTTCTGATGGATACATCTGCCTGTAGATTCCTCACCTTTTGAATTGAATCCCAAAGCAGTCCCTCTCCCGGCGGAGGGTGTCCACCTACTCATACCAAAAAGTCTTGCAGCACAGAACGTGCAAAATGGCCGTCCCGCCTCACCTCCGAGTCCAAGCAATAATGCTTCGCAAAAGTGTGGTAGGAGGCCATGTTGCTGCCTTACAGATGTCAATCACAGAGACACCTCTAGCCAAAGCTGAATTTGAACACTTTGCTCCAGTAGAATGAGCTCCGATACTTTCAGGCGGCTCATTCTTGGCCAAGGCGTAGCATATCTTGATGCACAAGACGATCCACCTGGAAAGCGTTCTCTTGTGGACAGCTTTGCCCTTCATTCGACCCACGTAACCAACAAAAAGCTGGTCGTCCAGCCTCAAGTCCTTGGTTCTGTCCAAGTAGAAGCTGACCACCCTTCTAGAGTCTAGGCGATGAAGTCTCTTCTCCTCCTTGGAAGGGTGAGGGGGAGGATAGAAAGTAGGTAAGGCGATTGACTGCCCTAGATGAAAAGGAGTAACCACCTTAGGTAGGAAAGCAGCTCTGGTCCTAAGAACCATCTTGTCTGCATGGATGGTTGTAAAAGGAGGCTTAAAACTAAGAGCCTGAAGCTCACTTACCCTCATGGCAGAGGTAATAGCAATAACAACAACAGTCATGAATGTAAGAAGCCTCAACGCACAACTATGAAGAGGCTCGAAAGGAGACCCCATCAGGAAAGTGAGAACCAGATTTAAATCCTACTGAGGCATAATAAAGGGAGTCGGAGGAAATCTATTAGTGAGGCCCTTAATGAACCTCATGACTATGGGGGACTTAAACAACGAAGGTTGGTCTGGCAAACAAAGGAAGGCTGATAAAGCTGACAAGTAACCCTTAACAGTTACCACAGCACAACCTTGCTGGGCCAAGGAAAGTGCAAAGCTAAGAACATCAGATAAATCGGCCTTCAAGGGATCAATTGACCTCTCTCCACACCACGTCACAAATCTGGCCCATCTACAGGAATAAACAGATTTGGTGGAGTGTCTCATGGCAGATAAAATAAAATCCACCACATCGGGTGGGAGAGACAAAGAACTCAGGTTGCCCCATTCAATCTCCAGACATGAAGGTGCAGGCTCTGGAGGTGGGGGTGTAGAGCCTGCCCCTGCGACTGCGAGAGGAGGTCTGCCCTGAGAGGGAGACTAAGCAAAGGGTGCGATGAGAGATGAAGAAGGTCTGTGTACCACACCCTTCTTGACCAATCCGGGGCTATCAATACGACTTGGGCCCGGTCTTGGCGAATCTTCCTCAGAACCCGAGGAATCAAGGGTATGGGAGGAAATGCGTAAAGAAGCTGAGAGCCCCAATCTAACTGAAACGTTTCCCCCAACAATCCCGGGCAGTGCACGTTCTCATGAGTGGCAAACAGGTCCAACCAAGGAAATCCCCACATCTCGAAAATGTGATAGATCACCTCCGGATGAAGACGCCACCCTTGATCGGCCGAGAATTGCTGACTGAGACTGTCTGCACGCACATTCAGCACCCCGGCCAGATGATTATTAACTACACAAACCTGATGGTCCTGTGCCCAGGACCAGAGTCGCAGAGCCTCTTTGCAGAGACGATACAACCCTACTCCTCCCTGTTTGTTGATGTACCACATCATGGTAGTGTTGTCCATTAGGACCAGAACTGACCGACCGCAAAGGGAGGGAAGAAAGGCCTTGAGAGCCAAACGTATCGCCCGCAATTCCAGAAGATTGATGTGAAGCAATCTCTCCTTTGGAGATCAAAGAACCTTGTTCTCCAGATCCCCCAGATGAGCACCCCACCCTCGAGTGGAGGCATCCATAATCACTGTGGCCACCGGAGAAGGAGGTTAAAATGGTTTCTCATGAGACAGGTTGCCTGAAACACTCCACCATAACAGATCCCCTGCAGTGTCCCTGGAGATTCTGACCACCTCCCTGAGATCTCCGTTGTGTTAAAACCACTGCCCGCGGAGGCACCACTGGAGGGCCCTCATGTGCCAGCGTGCATGGTTGACCAACAGTATGCAGGAAGTGAACAAACTGAGCAGGCGCAAGACCTTCAGGACTGGAACTTCCGCTCCTTCTTGAAACAACGGAATCATTACCTGGATGTCTAGAATCCTCTAAGGAGGCGGAAAGGCACGATTCACAGTAGTGTCCAGTTCTGCCCCTATGAACAGGTTGCGTTGAGAGAGCACCAGGTGAGATTTGGGTACATTTATCGAAAAACCCAAGTCGAATAACAGCTGAGCTGTTATTTGCAGATGATGCAGCACCAACTCTGGAGACTTCGCTTTGAGCAGCCAGTCATCTAGATAGGGGAATACCGGAATCCCCGACCTTCTGAGATGAGCTCCAACCACCACCATCACCTTTGTGAAGACCCGAGGTGCGGAAGTAAGACCGAACGGAAGGACTGCAAACTGGTAGTGTTGAGATCCCATCGTAAAATGGAGATACTTCCGATGCCACTTCAGGATGGGAATGTGGAAATACGCATCCTGCAAATCGATCAACACCATCAAGTCTTCCTGCTGCAACGCCAGAAGAAACTGAGCTAGGGTCAACATCTTGAACTTCTCCTGCTTGAGGTAAAAATTCAAGATCCTGAGATCCAGGATCGGTCTCAACCGCCCATCCTTTTTGGGGATCAGGAAATATCGGGAGTAACACCCCTGACCCCTTTTCTGCTTCGGAACCACCTCTATCGCACCTTTCTGAAGCAAGACCCGGACCTCCTGCTCAAGGAGCAGCAGATGGTCCTCCGAACACCTGCCTTTGGCGAGGAGGGTAAGGAGGGGGAAACTCCTGGAAAGGTAGGGCGTACCCATTTTCTACAAGATTCAAAACCCAAGGATCTGATGTAACAGATATCCAATTTTGTAGAAAATGGGACACCTGGCCTCAACGGGACCAACTTACTCCAAGATGGGAGATCTAGAGCTGCTTCCCTGCGGAACCAATGAGGGGGGACAGGAGAGGAGGAGGAAGACTGTTGCCGGGCGGCTACCTGCAGGCAGCCTCTTCCCTTCTCTCTATACGACTTGTACAGGGGGTTCTGCTGCTGCTGTTGTTGCTGACGGCCTCGAAAGGAAGCCACCTATCCAAACCCATGAAACCTCGTGTAACCATAGTCTCTAGGCTGGGACTGAAGGCCTAAGGACCTCGCAGTAGCCCTGCTATCCATGAAGCGTTGTAGAGCAGAATCTGCCTTTGTCTCAAAGAGCCTGGCTCCATCAAAAGGCAGATCAAGCAGAGTGGTCTGCACATCCGGAGAAAATCCCCAAGATCTCATCCAGGCGTGCCTCCTGGTAGCCACCGAGGAGCCCATCACCCTGGCGACAGAGTCCGCCGTATCCAGACCCGACTAAATCACTTGACGGACTGCAGCCTGCGTATCAGCCAACAACCCCAAAAAGTAACCATGTACATCATCAGGCAGTTTAGGAGCAACCTCCTTGGCTGAGTCCATCAAAGCGTGGATATATCTTCCCAACAATCATGTGGCAATTGTGGATTTTAAAGCTATGCTTGCCGAGGAGAACACCTTTTTGGCTGATTGTTCAAGTTGTTTGGAGTCCCTATACCCCGGGGTAGTGGGGAAGGATCCTGCAGACTGTTTGGATGAACATGAAGCTTGAACCACCAAGCTCTCGGGAGAAGGGTGGGAGGTTAGAAAATCCGGATCCCCTGGAGCAGGCTTAAAGCGTCTTGCCACTGTTCTTGAAACCTCTGGAGCAGACAAAGGCTTCTGCCACACCTCCAAAATTGGCTCCGTTAACGCCTCATTGAATGGCAGCTAAGGCTCAACCACAGAAGATGGAGAGTGTAAAACTTCAGTCAAAATATTAGACCGGACCTCAGCTGTGGGCAATTGCAGATCCAACAGGTCAGCAGCCTTCCTGATGACAGTATGATAAGGAGCCACGTCCTGAGAAGGCATTGATTTAGGGGAAGAAAGCGCCCACTTTGGGGAAGTGTCCAAACCACTGGCCTCCTGAAGACCTTCAAAGTCATCCACCGAGTCAAGGATTTCCCCTTCTTTAGCCTGTTCCTGCTGACCCTGGTTCTCCTCTTCTTTCAGCAGTCTCTGGGCCTCCCTCCTGGAGCGCAACTTCGGAATCGGCGTCGGCGGCACCAGGCATCAAAGGAGGACCCTCAGTAGCAGTCAGCGGCGCCGCTCTAAGCCGAGATGGCGTCGGACCGAAACCAGACCGCGTCGGAGACAGCGGTATCGGCGTCGAGAATCTTGGCGCCGGGAGATGCCATGATGGTGTCATCAGCATGAAGGGCACAAACGGTGCCTGGGCATATTGCTGGGGGATGCTTGTAAGCAAGCAGACCCACGGGGCCAGCCGGCGCACCGGATGGATTAGCCACTTTGGCAACATGCCAAACATCGCATTTAGAAAATGCAATGGATCCGCACCCGGGCCTGGAAAGGGTGGAGAAGGATACGGAACCGCCTGGTCTGGATTGAACCGAAGCAGTGTAGCGGGCTGTGGCTGCGGCGCCGGAGACACCGGGGCCAGGGCAGGCGAAGCCGGAGAAGCAGGAGACGACTCTCCGGGTGCCGGCAAATCCCTTGGCGCCGGAGAATGGACCAGAGTCGCCTGTGGAGAAGGTGAGGGCGAAGGAGGGATGTCATCTTTACCATGACGCTGCATAACCGGAGAAGCCGACCTTGAAGATTTGCCTTTTGAAGATCGATGCCGAGATCCATGTCGACGCTTCTTTTTGTGCTTCTTCGTCGACCGAGGTGTGCAGGCTCGTCAACGTGGATCTTTTGCGGCCTCTTTCTCCTTTCTCGCCCGGGCCATGAATAGCTTCGCCTCTCGCTCTTTAAGTGCCTTCGGATTCATCCTCCGACAAGAAGAACATCCTTCGACGTCGTGATCAGACGACAGGCACCAAAGGCAATCTTCATGGGAGTCAGTGATGGACATATGACCCCCACACTCCCTACAGGGCTTGAATCCTGACTTCTTTTGTGTAGCCATCACACTGCTACACAATAGACAGATATTGTAACAAAGTAATATCTAAGAAAAAGGAGAGTCCCAGAAAAACCGTTCCGCGTCGACGGCACGGAAAAAAGGGAATGGACGTCAGCACGCGGACGAGGTCTTCTTATGGCTCCGATGACGTCATAAGGAGTCGCGAGTGGAGCCGTGGTATTGTGACATCCTCGTCGACGCGGGAGAGCTATGAAAAAGTTTCCGTAGAATGCTGGCGCAGGGATAATTCAAAAGGTGAGGAATCTGAAGCAATATCAATTACTCCAATCAGCTCATGGGTTAAATCATGAAGCTGACGCCCTCTAATAAACCCCTTCTGGTCCGGATGGACCAGATATCCCATCATGTTATTTAATCTCCCTGCTAGAATTTGCGCAAAGATTTTATAGTCACAATTCAGCAGGGAGATGGGCCTATAAGATTCGCATTTTCTTGGGTCCTTATTGGGCTTTAAGATCAGAGTAACAGCTGCCTCATTCCAAGAATTGGGGATTGGAGCATTATTAGAAAATATACCATCAAATAATTTCCCCAAAATGGGAGCGAGTGTCTCATTAAGAGCAATATAAAACTCATTAGGAATAGCATCCAAGCCTGCAGCACTACCTCTTTTTAGATGTTTTATTGTGGCCCTGATTTCTTCTAATGAAACCTTTTCATTCAACTGTTGGACCTGTTCGCCGGAAAGGGATTGTAACGTTATTTTATCCAAATAATTTTTTATTTAGGAATCAGTAACCACTAGGTCTTCTGTGTACAATGCTTGGAAATGAGATTCAAATGCTTTTCCCATTCTAATCTTATCTGACATCACCTCGCCTGTTTCTATATTTAGAATCTCCTTAATTAAATTTCTAGATTGATTGGTACGCGATTTTCAAGCGAGGAGTTTCCCACACCCGTCCCCGTATTCATAATTAGCTAATTTACTTGCTTCCCATCTCCTTTTAGTGATATTATCTAGGTAGTCCACCATAGCTTGCTGCTTAGCGATCACCTCAGCGTTACCCTCCCTCTACTCCGCTCTATTCTGATTGGAAGCTTGGTTATTAAGTGCTCTAGCAATGTCTGTTTCCAGTAGTTTTGGTGTTTCTTTAGCCTCCTTGCGAATTTTAGCTGAGAGACTAATAACTCTGCCTCTGATGTATGCCTTATAGGCATCCCAAATTACCTCCATGGGAGCCGAAAGATCATTTACTTAAAAAAAAAAACAAAGTCTCATCCTTTAATTGATCAACCACTGAGACATTCTGAAGGAGAACTCTATCAAAGGTCCACCTTCCTATTGGAGCGTGTCCTATTAGTTGTAATTCCATCAACACCGCTGAGTGGTCAGAGAGTGTTCTGGAATATGTGTTACTGACCTGACACTATTTGACAGCCCAGCATCTACTAAAAAATAGTCGATTCTGGAATGATGGCCATGTTTTTTATTGTGGAATGTGTAACTCATAGGGCCCGTTACACCCCTATTTTTTGTTCTCCAAATATCTATAAGGCTTAAATTGCCCATCAAAACTCTAATCACTGAGCCCATTTTGGTAGATACTATACTCCCCCCCCCCCCCCATTGACCTATCCAGAGCGGGATTCAATAGGATATTAAAATCGCCGCCCATAATGACCGGTAGATTGGATTCCACCAAATGGTTATATATAGCTCTCAAAGCTGAATCATCATCTATGTTTGGGCCATAATATCCCACCAAAGCCACCCAGTCATCTTGTATCTTGATATCGGCAATAAGCCATCTCCCCTTATTGTCTGTCTTGATGGACCCCAGAGTTACCTTGGCCGTTCTTTTAAAAATAAAGGCCACTCCTTTGGTACAGCAGGTTTGAGTAGTATGGAGAGATTTATCAATCCATTTCTGCTTAGAGGCAGCCACCCCCCATTCCTCCATAGTAAGTTGAGTTTCCTGTAATATAATATCAAAATTGGATTGACTTAAATATTGGAAAATCCTTCTCTGTCTACCCACTACTCTAAGGCCATTAACATTCCATGTACAAATTCTAATTGGAGTTACTGCAGGCATTTGGATCAAAACCATACACCCCCTCACTTAGCCGAGAGAGAGTACTTTGAACTTGAGGTACCCCTCTCTGATTAGCAACTTCCTTAAAAATACCAAACTTAAGAGGACTTTTTCTTTTTTTTCTCCCTAATTTGCTCCCCACCCAGTGAAAAACCAACATATCTTATTTCTCGTGTCGCCCCTCCCCCCACCCCGAAGGGAACCCTACTTAACCATATTGGGTATGTTGGAGATTTACCCATAGGAACTCACTTCCCACCCCCCGACAATGCAGATAAATACAATCAAACCTAAGCAAAACCTTATCCTTGAGATTTAATTTGATCAATGAAGATCCCTACCTCCTTAGGGTCTCTGAAGTTAGACATTTTATTTTTCCACATCACCCTAAGTAAGGCCGGGAATCTCAATTGCACTGTTGCGCCCAATGATCTTAAAATAGGCATACATTTTCTCAGTTCCCACTGCCTGTCTTGAGTGATTCTTGAAAGGTCTGACCTAATCCGGAATGCCCAGTCCCCTTTCGTAAAACTGCCAGCTTTTAAGGCCTCAGATAACACGTGCTCTTTTAGAGCATAAGTTTTGAAGTTGACCAAAATCCGCCGAGGATTTTTCCTATTTGGATTTTTTGAAAAAGGGTCTCTGTGAATTCTCTGAATATCGGTCTCCAGCTCCTTAGAATCAATGGAGGGGATAAATTCTTTTAACAGTTTTATGATGTAATTTTTAATGTCATCCCCCTCCAAGCCTTCCGGGATATTAATGATTTTAATGTTATTCCGTCTGGCATTGTTCTCCAAGGTCTCAAGTTTATCTAGTATGGCTTTTCCCCCATCTTTTAAGGACAGTATCTCATTGCGATTAGATTCAACTTCTTTGTTCAAAGCCTCAATTGAGGCTTCCATCACACAAATTCGCTCAGTAATTGCTGACATTTTGACTTCTAAGGATTCGCAAGACTCTTGTATTTTGGCCTGATTAGTTTATGAAATAGCAAACTTACTCCTGATCTCCAGGGATAAAGCATCCAACATCACTGCCAAATTTGACTGATTAGGTGAAGTGGAAGCTGATGATTCTCCCAAAGGCAATGGAATGGAGTTAAGAGTCTCAGAGCCGGATACCAATTCGTTACCATCTTCTTCTAAGGCCTGAAACCTATTAGCAGTTGGTATATTTGCAAGTATCGCCCCATCCATTACCGGATTCCTCTTTTTAGGATCCATTTCCAGCTGTGCTACTCTATTCAGGGTCTTCTTACCCCTATCTCTGAGTGACTCTGATGCACAAGTTACTAACTTGTGTAACGATATATCTGTAAGAGACAGTAGTTAGTGACAGATTCCTTACCTTAAAATATCCCCAGGCGTCAGGCTGGATCCGGAAAGTTTTTGCGTAGCAGTACCCTTGCGCGTCGGTAGGCGGCGTTGTGCGGCTCCGCGTCCGTCGTCGGCGTCGTGATCGCCGGGATGATGTCGCGGGCAGTACTTAGACGCCGCCCCTGCGCGCTGACGTCAGTTCTGTACACGACTTTCCGCGCCAGGAACGCAGAGCCATGCAAGAAGCTGACATAGGTGTCTGAAAAATACTAGGGCCCTGAAAGGGATGTCCTTAACCCTAGAAATCAGTTCGCAGAACGGGGAGGATGGGTGGGGCGGTAAGGAATCTGTCACTAACTACTGTCTCTTACAGATATATCGTTACACAAGTTAGTAACTTGTGCATCTGAAAGAGACACGTTAGTGACAGATTCCTTACCTTAGAATAGATACCCCAGCAATACCAACCCCGGTGGTGGGTCTGCGAACAAAGATCAGACAAGGAAGTCCTGGAGGACAGAACGGCCGAAGAAGCCGTCCCTCCGGACCTGACTGTCAAGGCAGTAATGCTTTGTAAACGTGTGCAGCGAGGCCCACGTAGCTGCCTGACAGATAACCGGCAGCGGAACACCGCGGCCCAAGGCCGTGGTAGCAGCCGTTGCCCTGGTGGAATGGGCACGCAGCCCAACAGGAGGCTCCTTTTAGCCAAAGAATAGCAGGTCTTGATGCACAAGGTAACCCAGCGGGAGATGGTTCTCTTGTGCACCGCCCGACCTTTTTGGCGCCCACGTAGCCAACAAAGAGCTGGTCATCCACCCGGAAGTGTTTTGTGCGGTCGATATAGAAGGAGAGCGCACGTTTTGGGTCCAGACGGTGGAGCCTCTCTTCCTCTCTGGAAGGATGCGGAGGCGGAAAGAAGGTGGGCAAAGTGATGGTCTACCCAATGTGGAAAGCAGTAACCACCTTTGGCAAGAAGGACCGACGCGTCCGAAGAACAACCTTGTCTGGATGAACAGACAGAAAGGGAGGTTTGCAAGATAGAGCCTGGAGCTCACTCACCCGCCGAGCGGAGGTGATGGCCACCAGAAAGGCTGTCTTCAGAGTCAGAAGACGAAGAGGACAGTTATGTAGAGGCTCAAAGGGAGCGCACATTAAAAGGTAAGAACCAAGTTTAAGTCCCACTGAGGCATCACAAACGGAACAGGAGGGAAGAGGTGAGTAATGCCTTTTAAGAACCTGTTAACAACAGGGGACTTGAAAAGGGAGGGCTGATCAGGGAGCCTGAGGAAGGCCGAGATAGCACAAAGATAACCCTTGATGGTACCCAGGGCAGAACCCTGTTGGGCCAGAGAAAGAAGGAACAGAAGGACCTCAGAAAGAGGGGCAGAAAGGGGATTCACAGCCTTTGCTGTGCACCATGCCACAAATTTGTTCCACCTGCAGGCATATACCACCTTAGTGGAGGGACGCCTGGCTGCCAGAATCACATCACAAACTTCGGGAGGCAAGTCGAAAGGAATCAACTGCCGCCGCTCAATCTCCACGCAAGCAGGTGTAGACTGGACAGGTTCGGGTGGAGGACCGTCCCCTGCTGCTGCGACAGAAGATCCTCCCGAAGAGGCAGACGGATCGGGGGATCTACGCTCATATTGAGTAGCTCGGGATACCAAACTCTTCGAGCCCAGTCCGGAGCCACAAGAATGACTTGGGCCCGGTCGTGCCGAATCTTCTTCAACACTCTGGGTAGAAGTGGTATAGGCGGAAAGGCGTACAACAGACCGCAACTCCACTCGTGACGAAAAGCGTCGCCGAGCGAGTGCCGCCTTGGAAATTCCAACGCGCAGAACTGATGACATTGCGCGTTCTCTTCGGTGGCGAATAGATCTAACCAAGGCTCTCCCCACTGTAGAAAGAGTCCTTGCGCCACTTCCGAGTGAAGACGCCATTCGTGATCCATCATGCACCTGCGGCTGAGTTCGTCTGCCCTGGCGTTCAGGGAACCTGCCAGGTGTTGAACCATCAGGAACATGCCCTGATGTTCCAGCCATGTCCAGAGGCGCAGAGCCTCCTGACAAAGGGTCCAAGACCCCACCCCGCCTTGTTTGTTGCAGTACCACATGGCGGTGGTGTTGTCTGTGAACACCTGCACTACCTTCCCTTTGACAGAGGGAAGGAAGGCCTTGAGTGCAAGTCGGATCGCCCGGAGCTCCAGAATGTTGATATGGAGCCGGGACTCCGCCGGAGACCAGAGGCCTCTGATCTCCGCCTCTCCCATGTGACCGCCCCATCCCAGAAGGGACGCGTCCGTCACAACTGTGTGCTCTGGCTGGGGAAGGGAGAGGGATCTGCCCATGACCCATTGCCGGTTCGAGAGCCACCACTGCAACTGTTTTGCAGTCCCCTCCGAGATCTGGACGTGATCGGACAGGTTGCCCTGGTGCTGCGCCCACTGGAACTTCATATGCCCGCATATGCCATCTGGCATGATTGACCAGCAGGATGCAGGAGGCCATGAGGCCCAGCAGCCTCAGGGTCATCCGTACCGAAACCCAGGATAAAGGCTGAAAGATCGGAATCATAGCCTGAATATCCCGGACTCGCCGTTCGGGAGGATAGGCCCGAAACTGCGTCGTGTCCAGAACTGCTCCGATGAAAAGGAGCTGTGGAGAAGGAATCAGATGCGACTTCGGCACATTGATGGAGAACCCCAGCGAGTGCAGGAGTTCGGCCGTAGTCTGGAGGTGGGAGACGACTGCCTGGGACGAGCCCGCCTTCAGCAGCCAGTCGTCGAGGTAGGGGAAGACTGAAACCCCTGCCCTGCGCAGATGAGCTGCGACCACCGCCATCACTTTCGTGAACACCCGAGGGGCACTGGTAAGGCCAAGGGGAGCACAGTGAACTGAAAATGCTCGGGCCTACCGTGAACCGAAGGTAACGCCGGTGGGCCGGCAGGACGGGGATGTGGAAATATGCGTCCTGCAAGTCCAACGCTACCAACCAGTCTCCAGGGTCGAGGGCAGTCAAGACCTGAGCTAGGGTGAGCATCTTGAACTTCTCCTTCCGGAGGAAGCGATTGACGTTCCGGAGGTCCAAGATAGGACGCATGTCCTCCTTGTCCCTTTTGGGCACCAGAAAGTAGTGGGAGTAGCAACCACGCCCTACTTCTGGGGTCGGAACACGCTCGATGGCCCTCTTGGTCAAGAGGGCCGTGACTTCCTTCTGCAGAAGTACCAAGTGATCCCCTGACATGCGGTGGAATTGAGGTGCCATGGCTGGGGGGTGGTCTCGAAGGGGAGGGAGTAGCCCCTTCGGACAATGTCCAAGACCCACCTGTCCGAGGTGATGAGTACGCCAGTGGGGAAGGTGATGGCGGACCCTGCCCCCTACTGGCGTGCTGTGCACCTGAAAGGAGGGACTAGGAGGGCTTGGAGGCCGCGGACGGGTTGGAGGTGGTGGCCTGACCCGCACGCTGGTTGCCCGATCCGCCACGGCGGAATCCACGTCCTCGGCCACGCGAAGACGCCTGCTGCGCGGGCCGGTGGCTGGGCTGCTGACGTGACGGGCGCCCCTTCCGTGACCACGATAGGGGCGAAAAGCAGAAGTTAGCGGAGGGCGTGTAGCAGAAAGGCCCAGGGACTTGGCAGTAGCCCGTGAGTCCTTAAAGCGCTCCAACGCATGGTCTGCTTTGGACCCAAAAAGACCGACTCCATCAAAGGGCATGTCCATGAGAGTATTCTGGACATCCCCTGAAAACCAGTGGTTCTCAGCCAGGCGTGGCGTCGCAGCGCCACCGTCGTTGCAATAGACCTGCCCAGCGAGTCGGCGGTATCAAGGCCACATCGGATCGTGTATTTGGCCGCATCCCTTCCTTCCGCAATGGCGCGGGAAAGCAGTGTCTGGACCTCCTCAGAACACTGGGGCAAAACAGTCGCCACCGAATCCCACAAGGAGTGGGTATATCGGCCCAAAAGACAAGCGGTGTTGATGGACCGGAAGCCAGCACTGGAGGAAGAAAAACCCTTCTTCCCAAATTGATCCAGGCGTTTGGATTCCCTATCCGGAGGGGCGGTAGGGAAGGCGGTTTGGGAAGCGGAGGCTTGGACAACCAAGCTCTCAGGAGTGGGGTGGACAGAGAGAAACAGGGGGTCGCCCGGAGCTGGGCGATGGCGTCGGGACACGTTCCTATCCACAGGAGCCCCTGTGTTGGGCTTGGACCAGGCGCCCAAAAGAACGTCAGTGAGGGCGTCGTTAAACGGCAGCACAGTCTCCGTAGAGGAGGCTGCCGGCTGAAGCACCTCTGCCAAGATATTAGTCTTGACCGCCACAGTAGGGAGTTGGAGACGTAAGGCCCCAGCCGCCCTACGCAACACCGTTGCAAAATTGGCTCCCTCCTCCGTAGCCACGGGAGGAGACAGCATGCCAGTGTCAGGGGAAGTATCCAGACCACTGGCATCCCCTAGACCCTCTGTCCAGTCCTCATCGTACTGACACTGTTGTGTCAGAGGGTCATCAGACCCCTCCCAGTCCTCCTGGTCCTCCTCTGGTTCAAAATAAGGAGGAGGAGGGACATTTGGGACCCAAGGTCCCATCGGCGCCGGAACCGGCGTCGAGCGGCGTCGGTCCGGGTCCATGTCCGGAGCCGGAAGGAACTGGGGACGACGCCGCCCGGAGCCCCAGGCGGCGTCGAGAACGGCACCGGAGACATCGGCGTCGGCGGAGGTGTCGTTAGGTCGACCGGCGTCGATGGGGGTTGCGGAGCCGGGATCGAGGCCGGAGCCGGGATCTAGGCTGGAGGCACGGGCGACGCCGGGGCCGGAGCCGTCGGCGACGCCGGAGCAACCCCATCAGGGCCCGCGGGGCCCGAAGGCGCACCGGAGGGACCTTGAGGCCCGAAGAGGCGGGCCATGGCCGACAGGAATTCCTGTATCTGGGCCGGATCCGCCCCCGAACCTGGGAAGGACGGGTATTGCGGGGGCGACTCCACAGGCATGTCCGGGGCCGCGGGGACGGTGCCGGGAGGGGCCTCAGCCGAGTCGCGAGACTGGCGAGGCGAAGTCCTAGAGCGACGATGCTTTTTGGACTTTTTGTGCTTGGACTTACCGGACGAAGAAGACTTCGATGCCGACGACCGGTGAGGACTCCGCGATCGACCCCTGGACCTCTCACGCGACCTGGGCTTGCGCGGAGCCGAATGCCGGGCCTCGAGGAGCTTTCGAGACCGCTCTCGCAAAGCTTTCGGGTTGAGGGCCTGGCAGTCGGAACACGACTCCGTGTCGTGGCCTCGGCCGAGGCAGAAGAGACACTCCCGATGCGGGTCTGTGATGGACATCATCCGAGCACAGGCGCCGCAACGTTTAAAACCGGGCATCCCTACGACACCTTGAAGTTGATTCGAAGAAAAACAGTGAAAAAATTCACCAAAAAAGTTAGTCAAAAAATGACTAGGGCACTGCTCTTCCCGGATCTGCGCTTTCTGGCGCGGAAAAAGAAGAACTGACGTCAGCGCGCAGGGGCGGCGTCTAAGTACTGCCCGCGACGTCATCCCGGCGATCACGACGCCGACGACGGACGTGGAGCCGCACGACGCCGCCTACCGACGCGCAAGGGTACTGCTACGCAAAAACTTTCCGGATCCAGCCTGACGCCTGGGGATATTCTAAGGTAAGGAATCTGTCACTAACGTGTCTCTTTCAGATGCCTCAGGTATCCCTAGTGTCTCAGAAATTACGGAAGCAGTTTGTTGCGTCTTTTCCTGGACCTTAAAATACGATCTAAGGGACGGAGTTATTTTGAGTTGCGAAGTTTCTCTCAACTGTCCTAATGCAGTGGCAGAGGAATATTGTGAACTCAAAGGCCGGCCTCCCCTTGATTTTTTGATTGGTTTCTTAACCGTTGGTTTCCCAGCGATAGGAGCAGAGGAAGGGGTAACCGACAAACCTGCTAGATGACCCAGAGAATTAAATGCCTTGTTGCGCAACGTGTATCTACTAGGAGGATCAGGGTTCAAGTCCTTCCCTCCAACCTCAACTACCGCTTGTAGATGTGGACCCACAATAATCTCAGAGATCTCAGGAGAAATAACATGGCCACAAACCCCACCTTTATCTGATTGTTTAAAGTCCAGGACTGAAGCGCACGGTTTTGGTTTCCCTTTTCTCCGCGGGGACTGATTTGAGGGGGAGGTAGCACCACGATCCCCTCTAGCTAAACATTTAGCTCGTCTAGGGCTCATGGGCTGAGCAAGAACAGAGTGCCCAAAAACCGAAACGAAAAAAGGCTGGAAACAACTAATAGGAAAAAGGTGCCTCTTACTATTTTTGCGTTTGATGCGGCCAAGGCATTTGATCGGGTGAGCTGGTCTTGTTTATATCATATACCTCACTCGTTTGGCCTAGGAGACATTTTTTTGAGGTTATTAGTAACATCTATAAAACTCCTACAGCAAGGATAATAGTTAACGGGAATCTAACCAACCTAGTTAGGCTGGAGCGAGGAACTAGGCAGGGTTGTCCCCTCCTTTTCGATCTTTACATCGAACCACTGGCTTGTAACATCAGGGCCAGTGAACTCTTTGCTCCGTTTGAATATAAGGGATGGGTAAAAAAATTGGCCCTTTATGCCGACGATTTGATGATTTTTACGAAGGAATCGCCAGAAATTTTGTCAAGGCTGGAGCATCTTTTGATAGACTTTGGGAAGATATCTGGTTATCTAATCAATACACAAAAAACAGAAATTATGTCATGGAACTTGCAAACTAGTTCTTCATTAGTTCAACAGCAAATAAGATACTTAGGCATCCAAATCACTCAGGATATCGATAAATTAGCCCAGGTTAATCTTGAGGTAAAGAGGAAAGAGATTAGATCCTTTTTAAGATCATGGAGTAACCTTCCATTGTCAATTTTTGGCCGTTCTAATCTGGTCAAAATGTCAATTTTGCCTAAATTCACTTTTATTTTTGACACAATTCCTTTATCATTTAGTTTTGAAACACTAAAAGATATACAGAGTGATATAAATAGCTTTCTTTGGTCCAATAAAGGGGTTAGGATTGCCTGGAGGCAATTAAGATGTGTAAAAGTAGATGGGGGTTTAGCTAGTTCTGACCTTCATTTCTATAGTTGGGCCTTTCATTTCAAGAATGTGAGATCTTTGGTATTGTTATCCTCCTTTTCTCTTAGCTATGTCTAAAAGTGTTCCCCGGAGGGGTGGGGGGGGGGGCTTTCTTTTCAAATTTGGGCATCCCAAGTACTTCAAAAAAGTTAAACTGAAGGTTTTAAGGTCTGCCTGCGAACTATGGTATAAGTTGAGGAAGCTTTTTAAAATTTCGTATTATTGCTTAAGTGCTCCCATCTGGAATTCGCCGGGTACCCCCGACTGTCTTAAGGATAGCTTGTCAGTCCCACTCCTGGAAGAAGGCATACAGAAATGGGGTCAATTATTGCAAGACAACAAATTACTTCCATGGGAAATTCTCAGTAATCTTACGAAACAAAGGCTGTCCAGATTTAAATTTTATCAATTGTCTGGCTGGGCTGTTAACCTGGGCAAGGACTGAGTCGAGAATGAAGAACTGGAGAATAAGTTATTGGCCCCTCTTCATCAACGTAGAGAAGTATCTAAATGGTACTGGCTTTTAGTGAAAGGAGAACCCCCGCTATCACCTATGGAGGAGCCCTGGAGAAGAGACCTGCCTGCCAGCGATATTACATCTCATTGGCAAGTATCAATGTGCACTTTATGGAGTGTTGTTAAGGCTGCCCCATTGAGGAGAAACCATTTGTTTACACTCCATAGAGCCTACTGGACTCCGAAGAGACTTTCCAAGATGAGAGGAGGAGTAAAGGCCTGCTCAAAGTGTGCCCTGGGGAGTGCGGATGATGTGCACATGTTCTTGCAGTGTCCCCAGATCCAGGGCTTCTGGTACCAAGTGGGTAAGATAATATCAGAAGTAATTGGCCAAGAAATTAAGGTAAGCTTGGTTTTAGTTATTTTTGGAATATGGCCTGAAGATGGTATTATTAATAAGCTATCTAAATTCCAAACTTCTCTCTTATTTGTTTTAATTCTCTTGGCAAGAAGAGAAATCTGTGTAAACTGGGTTTCTCCCAACCCTCCAGGGTTTATGGATTGGGTTGTTTCTGTTAAAAGAATCCATAAATTGGACATGAGTTGCATGTCAAAGAAAATAACTAAATTTTGGGGGATATGGGAGGATTGGGTTAATAAATCGGGTATTTCAACTTCCTAAAAGTATAAAAGTCCAATGATTATGAAAACAAGTGAGTTCAAGGGATGATGGTTCATTCAGAGAATGAGGGTATGTTCCTTCCTTATTTACTCCAGAGAGTCTTGTGGTCGGCTACTCCAGGAATTCTTGAGGCGGAAAGAGATTTATATGGCGATGTTCCACCTCTACTTGGTTCAGGAGTGTGCCATGGTACCGCTTTATGACCACTCACTTTTTCTTTTGAATGAAGACATAAAAAAAAGAAAAAAAAAAAAAAAAAAGGTGAGGCATCAACAGGCAGATGTATCCATCAGAACTACACATACCAGGTGGTTGGATTTTGCAAAATAAGTTGCCTACCTTCGGTAATGCCTTACCTGGTAGAGACTATCTAGCCGCAGATTCTGTTGAAATATCCCCAGGCGTCAGACTAGATCTGGAAATGTTTTCACAAGCTGTACCCCTCCGCGCCGGTAGGTGGCATAAGGGTCTGCGCCAGAAGTGATGTGCGCATTGCCTACTTAGGAGCCACCCCAGCGCGTGGACATCAGTTATTTTCTTTGCGCACCAGTCAGCGCTGATCCAGAGAGAGCTACCCCCAGTCAATTTTTGACTTAAATTATTTTGACTTTGTCAAAGTCTTTTTTAGAGATCTTCTCCTGGTGTGGCAGGGATGTCGACTATGAAGACCGGCCTCAAGTGCTGCAGTGCCTGTCATCGAGCTATGGTGACTAACATGCACCTTGTTTGCCACTGGTGCCTGAAGCGCCACCACGACACGAAAATCTGCGGCGATTGCCACACAGTGCACCCCAAGGCCTTGAGGGAGATTTCCCTCAAGCTCCTTGCTGCTCAGCATGCAATGCCTCGGCAGTCTCGATCCCGGCCGAGAGGAAGGTTCCAGGATCGGTTGCGGAGCCCAAGATCCTCGTCACACTTAAAGCCGTCGGGCCATCGGGTAAGTCCCACAAGAGAAAGAACAAGAAGTCGAAGAGGACTTCGACACGTTTATTGCGGTCTTCAGATGAGACGAGGGAGCATTGCCATTCGAGGCTGGGCTCTACGGATGACCCAGTGTCGTCCAGAGTTTCTGGATACTGGATCGATCCTCGCTCAACTCAGGAGTTTTATGAGGTCATACGCCTCATATTTGAGGGCCTTTGGGCCCCGCAGGTTCGTGAGGGGCCCTTACTGGTTCCACACCGGCAGATCCGCCCCCAGTGCCATTCGGGTCCCTTGGATCCACAGATGGATCCAGACCGGCACCGGTCGTACCATCTCGATCGAATCTCCATTCTGATCCCCAACTCCGACACCGAGCCGGAGAGGAATCGTCCGATGCGTGCTCTGGTGCCGACTGGAGTCATGCCTTCCAGGCCGGAGCCTGAGCCCTATTCCTATGGGATGGGCTAGGACTTGGGGAGGATTGGGAGGGGTTGCTCGACTCTGAAGAATACCAGCCTTTAGATCCCAACATGGACTGGTGTGAGGGCTCAGCGGAGACCTTCTGACGGGACACTTCCCCAGATGAGTAGAACTGCCTGAAACCGAACGCAGGAAAAACAGAAGTGATGCTCTTTGGTGCACAAACTTCCTTCTGGACCCTGTCCAGTTGGCCAGCAGATATGGGCATTCTGCCAACACCTGTCACCAAGATCCGGAACCTGTTCTAATCGTCAACAAGCTAAGTTACACAAATCATGTAAGTGCTCTGTCCTCCTCAGCCTTCTTTACTCTGAGAATGCTAAAAAAGATTCTCCCATTTATTCCTGTCCACCGCCAAAAAACTGTCATTGCATCATTAGTAATGGGCTAAAGTGGATTACTACAACGGCCTACTACTCACTGCACACCAGTACATCCTCAACAAACTGCAAACACTGCAGAATGCCACTGCAAGACTTCTCCTAAAGATTCCAAAACATCACTTATTGGCCAAAGCCATCAAAAACTTGCATTGGCTCCCTATCAGACAGAGGATTACTTTCAAAGCACTCTGTATTGCTTACAAGGCACTCCTTGGCCTTGACATTCTTCAACAAAGTTTTAACTGTTATATCCCAGCCAGAACCCTACGTTCAGCCATGGCCAAACATATTGTTGTTCCCAGATTCACACGACTCACCCACGGTGGTAGGATTTTTTTTGTGGGAACCACAAAAATCTGGAATGCTTTACCATTGCACATCATGAATGCACCCAACCTCATGACTTTTAGGAAGCTCTTGAAGACCTCGCTTTTTAACACCTGCTAGCTCTTCGCTCCTTTTTCTTGCTACTCTTTTCTGGTTTCAAAGCCAGCGCCAAGACACCTTTGAGTAATTGAATGCTCTAGAAAACGTATTAACATAACATACTGGCATGCTTTTTCCTCCTACCGTGGCTATGGAGGAGTACCGTCTGCTATGGTGGTGCTTAGTGCAGCCTTGGTCCTACCTTAGCCTGCCCTCAGTGAGGGTCAAGACAAATATCTTGACAGAGGTGCGTCAGCTGGGATTGACACCCTCAGAACCACTACTCCCATTTAATGAAGCCCTTACAGATGCCCTGCTTGGGACTTGGTCCAAGCCCAGCACAGGGGCACCTGTGAACAGGACGATTGCCCGCCGCCACCGCCCCTACCCAAGGGACCCACATTTCCTCTCAAACACAACACCCTACCCGAGAGCTTGGTGGCCCAAGCCTCTACTTCCCATGTAAATCCTGGCGCCTTCCCTTCGGCTCCACCGGATAGGAAATCCAAGAGGTTGGACACCTTACGCAAGAAAATGTTTTCTTCCACCAGCCTGGCACTGGAACCATGAGCACTGCGTGCCTTTTGGGCTGTTGCTACCATTCTCTATGGGATTCGGTTGCGCTGCACATGGCTACGGAGGCCCAGACCATACTTTCCTTAGCTGCTTCTGACGGGAGAGACGCAGCTAAGTTCACAATCCGATGTGGACTGGATACCACTGATTCAGTAAGCAGAGAGGTTTCATCAACGGTGGCCTTAGGGCGCCACACCTGGCTGAAAACAACTGGCTTTTCAGGGGATGTCCAAGCATCACTTATAGACATGCCCTTTGATGGTTCCAGTCCCTTTGGAAACAAGGCAGATTCAGCGCTGGAGCACTTCAAAGATAGCAGAGCCACAGCCAGGTCCTAGGGTCTTTCCTTGGCCCCTTGCTCACCCCAGTACACCTTTCGCTCCTTTCATGGTCATGGTAGGAGTTTCCAGCCGTGTCTTTACATGCACAGCCACAACGGTGCGCAAGCTTCCCAATCTCTGTGTGGCTAAGGACGCAGTACCCACAGACCCCGTTGGTTGGGCAGCCAGATGTTGGGCCAGTTCATCCCCACCCCGGCAGCCTCAAAACCCCTCTAGTTTGCCCTCTTTCCATCATGAGCACTCAGTGGGAGGTGGGATACGCCAAGAACCGCCCCACTGGAGGTCTATCACATCAGACCGATGGGTTCTGTAAATTGTCCGAAGGGGCTACTCACTCCACTTTGTGACTACCCCTCCACTCATGCCACCTGCTTGTGACAGGCTGACAGAGGACCATCTTACCTTGCTCTGCCAGGAAGTGACGGCTCTCTTGGCCAAGGGAGGATGCATATTTCCACATTCCTGTCCTGCCTGCCCACAGGGGTTACCTAAGGTTTACAGTGGGCCACAAGCACTTTCAGTTTGCCGTGCTTCCTTTTAGCCTTACCAGCACCCGTCGGGTGTTCACCAAGGTGATGGCGGTGATTGCAGTTCATTTAAGGATATCAGGGGTGCCAGTCTTCCCCTATTTCGATGACTAGCTGGTGAAGGCGGGCTCACCCCAGGCTGTCGTCTCCCCTCTCCAGACTACTGCAGACCTTCTGCACTCGCTGGGGTTCATTATCAATGTGCCAAACTCACACCTGACTCCCTCTCAGATGCTCCTTTTCATTGGGGCTGTTCTGGAGTTTTGGGCATATCCTTCCGAAAGGTGAGTGTAGGATAGTCAGGCAATGATACCGGTGTTTCATCCTCTATCCTGGATTTCTGTGACACTGACTGAGGCTGCTGGCCCTCATGGCCTCCTGAATCCTGCTTGTGACACATGCCCGCTGTCATATGTGGGCTCTGCAGTGGGACCTGAAGCTCCAGTGGCCGCAGCATCAGGGAAATCACTCCAACATGATCCAGATCTTGGAGGGAACTACAAAAGATTTGCAGTGGTGGTTAACTAACCGCGATTGGGTCAGTGGCAGATCACTCTGCCTTCCCCAACCAGATCTCACAGTGGTGATGGATGAGTCACTCTTGGGATGGGGCGCCCATCTGGGAGAGGTGGAGATCAGAGGCCTCTGGTCTCTGGTGGAATCCGGATTCCACATCAACCTTCTAAAGCTCCGGGCGATCCGGCTGGCATTGAAAGCCTTTCTATCCTCCATCAAGGGAAGGCTAGCATGGGTGTTCACGGACAACACCACCGCCACGTGGTACTGCAACAAACAGGGCGAAGTGGGGTTGTGGATCCTTTGTTAAGAGGCCCTGCGTCTCTGGACATAGCTGGAACACCAGGGCATTTCTCTGGTGGTTCAACACCTGGTGGGCTCTCTGAACACCAGGGTGGACGAACTCAGCCGAAGATGCCTAGCGGATCACGAATGGTGTCTTCATCCAGAGGTGGTGAAAGGTCTCTTTCAGCAGTGGGGAGAGCCTTAGTTAGATATGTCCGCCGCCGCAGAGAACACGCAATGTCAGCAGTTCTGAGCGCTGGAGTTTTCAAAGGCGGGTCTCGCTCAGAGACGCTTTTCGTCTCGAGTGGAGTTTAGGCCACCTGTACGCCTTTCCGCTCATACCACCGCCACCTATACCCCTCCTGCCCAGAGTTCTCAAGAGGATCAGGAATGATCGGGGCCAAGTCATTCTTGTGGCTCCGGACTGGGCTCGGAGAGATTGGTATCCCGAGCTCATGAACATGGCCATCGGCCATCCGATCAGGCTGCCCCTTCGGGAGGATCTTCTGTTGCAGCAGCAGAGGATTGTTCTCCATCCAAACCTATCAATGCTCTGCCTCCATGCATGGAGATTGATGAGCAACAATTGACAGCTTTCGACCTTCCCCTCGAACTCTGCAATGTTATTTTGGCAGCCAGGCGTCCCTCCACCAAAGCGGTGTAAGCCTGTGGATGGGGCAAGATTGTGGCATGGTGTGCATAGAAACAGGATGACCCTCTTTCTGCTCCCCTCTCTCAGGTCCTTTATCCTTTCCCTTGCCCAGCAGGGCTCTGCTCTGGGCACCCAAAAAGGCTATTTTTCTGGTATCTCAGCCTGTCTGCGGTTGCCTGACCGGCCATACCGCTTCAAATCCCCTATTGTACATAGGTTCTTGAAAGGTTTGCAACATCTGCTTCATCATGCCTCAGTGGGACCTTAATCGAGTCCGGAAGTTCCTGATGAAAGCTCAGAGACGCTTTTCATCTCGAGTGAGTGGAGCTCAGGCCCCCTGTACACTTTTCAACCTATACCACTCCTGCCCAGAGCTCTCAAGAAGATCAGGAATGACTGGGCCCAAGCCATTCTAGTTGCTCCACGACTAGGCTTGGAGAGTTTGGTATCCTGAAGTGTTCAGCATGGGTATCGGTCCTCCGATCAGGCTACCCATTTGGGAGAATCTTGTGTTGCAGCAGCAGAGTAGGATTCTCTACCTGAACCGGTCAATGCTCCGTCTTCTTCTGTGGAGATTGAGCGGCGACAGTTGACAGCTTTCGACCAGCCACCCAAAGTCTGCAATGTTGTCTTGATTACCAGGCGCCCCTCCGCCAAAACGGTATATGCCTGCCGTTAGGGCAGGTCTGTGGCATGGTGTGCTGAGAAACAGGTTAATGCTATTTCTACTCCCCAGTCCCCCTTTCTCAGGTCCTTCTCTTTATCAATACCTTGCCCAGCAGTACACTGCTCTGGGCACCTTATAGGGCTACCTTTCTGCTGTATCAGCCTTTCTGCAGTTGCCTGACCAGCCATCCCTCTTCAAATCCCCTTTTGTACATAGGTTTTTGAAAGGTTTGCACCATATATTTCCTCCTTCACAATGCCTCAGTGGGACCTTAATCTGGTCCCGACGTTCCTGATGTGCACTCCATTTGAGCCCTTGCACAACTGTCCGCTCAGGCTCCTTACCATCAAGATGGTCCTCCTGGTGGCAATAACATCTGCCCAGAGGGTCAACGAGTTTCAGGCTTTGTCATCCAAACCTCTATACCTGAACATCTTCCAGACATGCTGGTTCTTCACACTGGAGTTTCTTTTCTGACGAAAGTGGTCACTCCTTTCCATATAGGCCAGTGCATCACCCTGCCTACTTTTTACGCTCTGCTACATCCTTCCTAAGAGGAGGATGCGACTTCACCAACTGGACCCAAAAAGAGCGTTGTCGTACTACCTTGACCACATGAGAGTGTTCCAGGTGGACAACCAACTCTTTGGGGGGAATGTCGGAGCAAAGAAGGGAAAGGCTGTGCAGAAACGGACCATCACCCAATGAATCGTGCTCTGCATTTAAATCTGCTTTGCACTGGCCAAGAAGAAAACCCTTGAGGGCTTGCGTTTTCATTTCACCAGAGCGAAGGCTGCGACCACTGCATTAGCATACGAAGTCCTGGTCCTGGACATCTGCCAGGCAGCAATGTGGGCCTCCCTGCACGCGTTCACAAAACACTATTGCCTGGACAGTAAGGCCCGTCGGGACAAGCACTTTGTCCGTTCTGCAGGACTTTTTGGTTTGAAATTGTTTCGCAGACCCACCTCCAGGAAGGTATTGCTTGGGTATCTATTCTAAGGTAAGGAATCTGCGGTTAGAAGTCTCTATCAGATGAGCAAATTACTTAACTTCGGTAACGACTTATCTAGTAGAGACTCAATCTAGCTGCAAATTCCTTACCAACCCACCAATTCTCCCCACTCTACGAACAGATTTCTAGGGACAGGGCTTTTCCCTTTCAGGGCCCAAGTTTTCCACAACAGTGGCCAATGTTCTTCCGGCTTTGCGCTCCTGGCATGGAAAGTTGCGATAAGAAACTGACGTCAGCATGCTGAGGTGGTGCCTACATTGGCACTGCGCAAGTCACTTCCGGCACGGATGACATCACGCAGAGCCAAACGACGCCACCTACTGTGCTCATGAAAACATTTCTGGATCCAGTCTGATGCCTGGGGATAATTTGAAGGTAAGGAATCTGCAGCTAGAAGTCTATCAGATCATTAATTTATTAGTACATGTCTCCAAACTTGAACAGACATTTTCAGAGTTGTACGCCCTAATGGGGCATTGTATGTTGCATTGGTTTTCGGTGTAGAGAGCCCCATTTTGTACTGCTCTTCACTCCTAAAGGTTTACTGAAGCTAACCTATTTCATTAGATCTATTTCCAGAGTCAGTACATATGGATTGCTATGTTTTACTGCAGTCTCTTGCTGGAAGCCATCTATCTTTGGCCACAAAGGTGGCACAGTGAGTTAATGCTCTCACTGACACCTCCAGCGATCTAAAGGTCACAGGTTTGAAAAATCTCCCCCCCCCCCCCCCCGAGTCCTCAGTCTTACCTTGCACCTAAATCCGTACATATAGAGCCATTAAATTCGGCAATAGCAGCACCTGCCATTTACAATGCATAGAAATACTAGTAGAATGGTATGAAGCTCTAAATAATATAGCAAAATGTATGACTAACAGGTTATTACAACCAATGAATAGAAAGAGTGAAAAATATCACACGTGACAAGTTATTAATTTTCTGACAAAGTTGAAGCATAATAGACTTAGTATAGTATTGAGGTGTGTGACAAAAATAGTGAGCTGCGAGGATAGCGAGTGCCATGAAACTCTCTGTCTAAGGTAAGGAGAAATGGAGGCTTTAATGTCCTGGGGAGACTCTTGCTTGCATTTTAAAACAAGGCCATGATTTTTCAAACATTTGGAAATGAATAAAAAAAATTAAAAAAACCTTCCCCTACTGTAAGATGATTGAACAACCTGTTAGGGCATGAACATAAAAGATGTTGGGTGTTTATCATAAGGCTGGACCAAACTAATTGGTAACACAGGTGAAACAAGAGTAAATAATTTGCCACATAAGAAAACAAATCACATTCATTATTTTTATGAACTATACTACTTTATCATGTGATATCTAATACACAGCATTTCAGACAATGACAATGCATGACATTATTCTTAAAGCAATCTGGATTGTACTGAAGCCTATTAGTTAAACAAAATGTTAATCCTCTTCAGTGGAAAGTTAAACCCGTGGGGAAACATTGCAAAAAAAACAAAAAACAGGTTTACATGGTCAGATTCCATTTTGAAAATAAGCATACCTTTTAAAGCTGCCAAACATCTGTGCATGACCTAAAAACTTGCCAAAATCAATATGAAACATATGTCCAGTGTTTCGAAGCATTATATTGTCATTGTGGCGATCGCATATTCCCAGTACGTACGTTGCTACACAACATCCAGCACAAGAATAGATGAAGTTTTCTGATGCCTACAATGACAAAGTTAATTACCACATGGCATTTCACGTACACACAATATTAAGTAGAAATAGAAAGGTAAACAAATGAACAAAACCTAACCTGAATATATAAGCATTATTTACATGTGGCCTTGTGATCTAGTGATTCATTAAATGATCTTTTGGGAATCCAATGACCAGGAAAGGACAGGAAAAGGAATATGTAGGGATGAAAAATTTGCAAACCAGAGAACTTGCAGTCCTCCCATGTAGCACCTTGCTCTAAAACCCCTGTTGGATTACAAGAACAGAAGAATTGAGCTGATGGAGGTAGGTTGGTAGTGATTTCTTTTGCTTACTCTAATGTCCTCCTCTTTAAAGTTATTTGCAAATGATGGGATTGAAAGATTAAAAAACTGGGTAGTAACTGTTTACGTCAAATGCCAGGTTGAACGTAGAGAGGATGAACACAGTACAGCCCAACTAGTACTGATGTGGTATAAGAGAAGATTAGGGAAAAGGTTAGCAAACTTGTTACAGCAAATTCAAAATTGAGCTACTTAAGAAATTAGGTTGTGGTGTGTTAGTTAAGGGAGGTGATGAAGGAGGGCACTGTCATTTTAGGATTTCAGGGGGTGCATGTGAAGAAATGAGAAGAGGCAGTGATGTGAACTTAGTGGGGGTGGGAAGCAGATTATCTAACTTTTGTCAGTTATGGACCCCTTTGTCTGTGCACAGATACCACTGCTTAGCATGTTCAAGTAACATTCTGCCACAAAACAAAAGGGTTGCATTGAAGGTGGTGGCCACCTTGTCATTAGGCATCTTACTATTCTGAATATGTTGGTTGTTTCAGTGCAACAATCAAAGCCACATACAATATATCTACAACAACGTCAGTAGTTCAAGCCAAACTAATTTTGTTTTTCTCTCTATTGAGGTTTTTCACTAGATTCAAAGGAACAGGAACATTTCTAATAGCTTTAGAATGCCATGCCCTCGGGAGAAGAAATTCAACAACTTTATCATTTCGTACTCTTGTTTGTTATAGTGGTATGCTGTGGTAACACGGTCTCCCTTTCCACCAGTTTCCCTCTAGAGCACATGGTAGCTTTTGGAAGCATTTAACCATTTCTATCCAGGACTCTGTATCCCACCATACTTTGTTTTGTGACATTTTTCCAGAATTTTGTAAGTTTTATTTCTCTTCCCCCTCTGAAGTTAGGTGTTTGTTTGCACTGGCAGGAATATTATAAACTACATTTGCTTGGAGTTTCCAAATACACATTTTGATCACTTTATGAAAACTACTGGGATTTTGGCATCCCAATAAACATACATGAGCTAGCTGAAATGAAGGCCAGGCATCTGTATTTCTTTCCAGCTTCTGGCCTCACTACAGCTTCACCAATTTTTGGAGAAATATCTTGGTATCTGAGACATAGGTCCTCTGAACTTTAAGCTACCCATCTCTTGTTTGTTTCTAAATAAGGCACTGAGCCTTTAACCTGGGAGTTTCCTTGCTACTTGTTCCCCAAGATCCCTCTTCTTTGCTGTGATTTTATGTCTACAATGTTGTAATCTGTTTATGGGACTCTTTCCGGTTCTCCAGTAAACATTTTACTTGGCCTGGAACCGGTGAACTACTGATGTTTTCTTCTCTATTCAGCCCCTGCCCTTTCACCTCTGTGGCTGCCATCCCTGGTATCCTGCAACATTACTTCACTGGTCGACACTGACAGTACGGACCTTACTCACACGAGGTCTTGTATGATTAGTTTCACTTAATGGCACAATAGCCCTTCCTGGTTCACGGGCCATTCTTCATTCATCCTACAGTATTACTCTATCAGTTTTCTCTCTGGATATTACCAGGTTGTGGGTTGTATCTCCAGGTCAGGAAATTTCTCTTTGCCTCTACAAACAGGCAGTTGACCAATGTCCCCACCTGAACTGAGTTCCTACATTTGCTTTAAAACTGGGTGCTACAAAAAAAGTTAATAATGTGCTCTAATCTCTGGAATGCTGCACTATGAAATTCTCTTGCTTGTTTACCTCAAGCCAGCTATTCGCATCACACCGGTGTTTTTCTAAGGCAATAGGGGTCAGCTGCAAACAAAGGACTGCCTTGCAGTAATTTGTGATGCAACTATCATTTGCATAGTTGGAGGCACAGTGTTCAACAATGACAGGTGAGAATGTTGGGGACCCTTGTATGACAAAGAGTCGACATAAAAGAAAGAGTTGCAACAGAGTTGAGAGTGAAGCCACTTAAAAACGTAAACGGTCAAGAAATCAGGATCATTGATGTAAAAAGGCTACAAAATTAGATGTTTTAAGAAACTGTAGCATTTGAGGTACTGATAGTACGTTTACAGACTACAAAATTGCCAGCCTTGTTTTATGACTATTTTAAGCTAATTAATACCTTTTCATAGTCTTCATCTGAAGGGTTATACTTTCTTAACCACTCTGCAAGCGGCTTATCCTTAAATGATCCTGTGACTCCATATTCCACTTGAATTTTTCGAAGTGTTTCTGAAGACAGAACTAACTCCACCATCCCTTAGAGAAAAACAATGTACATTTGTTTTTTTGAGCTATAAGAAGTACTGTACATAGTGACAATGAAGAGCAGCATGGGATACGTTACCAATGCATGAACCAACAAAGATGGATTGATGATAGTATGGGTATGAATAGTGAGATAAGTATACATATGACATTGTAGAGTGATTCTAAAATTTACATTCACAGAATGGTAGAAACCATCATAAATTCAATTACAAATCATTCCTATGATATCACATTTAAAAAATGTAGTAAACTGTATATTATTAGATAAAAAGAAAACTAAATGTATAGCATGGTTTAAAAGCAGTAATGATGACATATTGTTGATATTTCCAAAGCCTCAGCGCAGAAATAATGCCAATTTCAGTTTAAAAAAGTGGAAACCTAAAAATGCCACATTCCTTGCCTTCTGTTTGCTAAACCTCTCTTCTACAGGTGCTTACCATGCAGTGCCAGAAGTGAGAGGACTGTCATGGTAGCTCCAGATGATCACTACTAATGAGTCAAGAAATCTGCCCCTGCGACTCTGGACATTGCTAACGTTCCAGCAATGTCCAGAGACGCAGGGCCCCTTGACAAATGGTCCATGACCCCACCCTCCCTGTTTGTTGCAGTATCACATGGCGGTGGTGTTGTCCGTGAACACCTGCACTAGCCTCCGTTAAATGGAGGGTAGAAAGGCTTTCAATGCCAGCCGGATCACCCGGAGCTTCAGTAGGTTGATGTGGAGTCTGGATTCCGCCGGAAACCAGAGGGCTTCAATCTTCACCTCTCCCAGCTGGCCGCCCCATCCCAGGAGTGATGCATCTGTCACTACTGTCAAATCTGGTTGGGGGTAGGGAGAGGGGTCTGCCGCTGACCCAAATGTGGTTCGTTAACCACCACTGCAGATCTTTTGCAGTTCCCTCCGAATCCTCGGCCATGTTGGAGAGATTGCCCTGATGCTGTGACCACTGGAACTTCAGGTTCCACTGCATAGCGCACATATGCCAGCAGTCATGTGCCACAAGCAGGATGCCGTGAGGCCCAGTAGCCTCAGAGTCACTCTCAACAAAACTAAGGATAGAGGCTGAAACATCAGCATCATAGCCTGAATATCCTGGATTTGCCGTTCAGGAGGATAGGCCCAAAACTGCAACGTATCCAGAACAGCTCCGAGAGGGGCTCAGGTTTGACTTCAGCATGTTGATAGTGAACCCCAGGGAGTGCAGGAGGTCAGCCGTAGTCTGAAGGTGGAACACGACTGCCTGGGGCAAGCCCGCGTTCAACAGCCAGTCATAGATTTAGGGGAAGACTGGTACCCCTGACCTCCGCAGATGAGCTGCAACCACCGCCATCACCTTAGAATACCCGAGGGGCGCTGGTAAGGCCAAAAGGGAGCACAGTGAATTGAAAGTGCTCATGGCTCACTGTGAACCACAGGTAACATCTGTGGGTAGGCAAGACGGGAATGTGGAAGTATGTGTCCTGCAAATCCATTGCTACCAACTAGTCTCCTAGGTCTAGGGTAGACAGAACTCTTCCAAGCGTGTGCATTTTGCATTTCTACTTTTTCACGAAGAGATTGAGAGAGTGCAGGTCTAGGATAGGATAGGATAGGATTAAGGCCTCTGTCCTTTTTGGGCACCGGAAAGTACCGGGAATAACAACCAAGACCTACTTCTGGCATTGGCACCCTCTCTATGGCTCCCTTGACCAAGAGAGTTGCCACTTCCTGGTGGAGTATGGCGAGATGGTCCTCCGTCTGCCTGTCGCACTAGGGTGGCATGGGTAGAGTGGTAGTCACGAAGGGGAGTGGAGGGAGTAGCCCTTCAAACATCGTTATCGAACTCCAGTAGTGCAGGTTATGGTGTATCCTGCTTCCCTCACTGGTTGCCCATGATAGTTGGAGGGCGAACTATAAGCGGTTTGGAGGCTGTGGCTACGGGGGGTTACTCAGCCAACCTCAGGCTGCCCGACCAATGAGGTCTAGTGGTACCATGTCCTCGGCCACACAGATGTGGGAGAGCTTACGTGCCGTGGTGGCTGGGTGTGCAAGGGCGTGGATGGAAACCCCTTTACCTGCCACAAAACGAGTGAAAGGCAGAATGGGGCAATTGAAAGACCCAAGGACCTGGCCGTAGCTCTGCTATCCTTGAAGCGCTCCAGCGCTAAGTCAGCCTCGTCTCCGAAGAGACGGAAGTCATCAGAGGACATGTTCATAAGGAAAGCTTGGACACCCCCTGAAAAGCCAGTCGTCCTCAGCCAGGCGTGGTGCTGTAAGACCACTGACGAAAAGACCACTCTGCCTAGTGATTTGGCCATGTCCAGCCCACATTGGATCGTGAACTTAGCTGTATCCCTCCCATCTGCCATAGCTTGGAGAGTATGGCCCAGGATCCTCCGGGACCATGGGACGCACCTGCGCAACCAAATCCCAAAGTGCATGGCAGTAATGGCCCAAAAGGCATGCAGTGTTCACGGACCGCAGTGCCAGGCTAACGGAAGAAAACATTTTCTTGCCTAAGGTGTGCAGCCTCTTGGATTCCCTATCCGGTGGGGTGATAGCGAATGTGCCAGGATTTACACTGGAAGTGGAGGCTTGGACCACCAAGCTCTCTGGGGTAAGGTGTTGTGTGAAGAACAGGGGCCACCCTGGGGCAGGGTGATGGCGGCGGGAAATTGTCTTATTTACAGGAGCCCCTGTGCTGGGCTTGGACCAGGCACTGAGCAGGACGTCCTTAAGGGTATCATTAAATGGGAGAAGCAGTTCTGAGGGGGTAACTCACAGCTGAAGCACCTCTGCCAAGAATTGAGTCTTGACTGCCACTGAGGGCAGGTTAAGGTCCAGGACCTCGGCCGCCCGTCTCACCACCATAGGAAAAGAGGCTCCCACCTGCATAGTCCTGGTAGGAGGAGAGATCATGCCAGTTTCTGGAGAGGTATCCAGTCTGCTGCTGTCCTCCAATTCCTCACACCAGTCCATGTTGGGGTCTAGGGGATGGCATTCTCCAGGGTCCACTGGCCCCTCCCACTCTTTCCCAAAGTCCTAGCCTATAGGAATAGGGCTTAGGTTCCGGTATGGAGGCTATGGCTCCAGTAGGTGCCGGAGTCGGCGTCAAGCAACACCTCTCCAGCTCTATGTCGGGGATGAGAATGGGGGGGCAGGGGGGAGGGGGGGTTGAAGCCAGGAGCGTCAACATCAGTACCGGCATCCGAATGGAGTCGGAAGCGATCCTGCTGGTGGTGAACCAGTGGGGGCCCCTCCTGAACTTGCGGGGCCGAAGACATTCCAGCTGGGGCAGGCTGTCCAAACATAAGGTGCACGGCCACATAAAATTCTCGGAGCTGGGCGGTGGTTGCTACGCCTCCTGAAAACTCAGGGAGGCGCGGAGACGGCCGAGGCACAGGCTCAACCGAGGAGCCAGGCCTCAAGTGATTACGCTCCCTCATCGGATGGCTTTGACCGACAGTGTGAAGTCAAAAACCTCTTTGACTTCTTACTCTTCTTCTTGTGGGACTTACCGGAGTGGGACAACTTCAACTGCGACAAAGATCGATGGCTCTGCAACCAATCCCGGGACCTTCCTCTCGACCGGGATCAAGACCGTCACAGCATTGCATGTTGAGCGGCAAGAAGCTTGAGCGATCGCTTATTAAAGGCCTTGGTGGGGGGGGGCATGGCGTGACAATCGATGAAGGTCTTGGCGTTGTGGTCGCGCTAAAGACACCAGAGGCAGACGAGGTGAGGGTCCGTCATCGTCATTTGCTGGTGAAAGGCTCTGCATGGCTTGAATTCAGCCTTCCTCATGGACATCCCTGCTACACCAGGAGATAAATCTTGAAAAAAACATTGAGAAAAGTTGAAAAAAGGACAGTCAAAAAGTGAGTTGGGGTGGCTCTCTCCAGATCTGGGCTGACTGACGCGGATAGAAAATAACTGACGTCAGCGTGCTGGGGTGGAGCCTATATAGGACAATGCCATGCATAGCTGAACGACATCACCTACCAGCAGGCAGGGGTACTGCTCACAAAAAAACTCAAGATCCAGATAGACTCCTAGGGATAATTCTAAGGTCAGGTATTTGCAGCTAGAATTCTCTATCAGATAAAAGTTCTTTCATTTAGAGTGGCGACACCTACATAACTGCCACTGGAATCCACCTTGCTCAAGGAGATTTCATGAGGTTTTGATCGAAAGAAGCAATCGAAAACAAGTTTACTATGAGGATTGCTTGACATTCCTTTCCACATAAATCTAATGATCCACAATTAAGTCTTCCATGTTTTGAAATGGATACAAAACTACTTTATACAGATTGTTTCATTACTAATGGTGTTCCCAAAGTAACAAAGGGTCCTGAAGATTAATGGAGTATACAGGTCACCAGTGAAGTGATCTAGGATAGGGATATGATGGAGTTCCAAGCTGTTCACCATACACAAGAGTGATCCTTTGGCAATCAGCCAACCACAGAGGCCTTAAAGGCGGACATAGATATTTATGGCAGTTAAAATCAATAAGGGTTTCTCATCAAGGGACGATATATCACTGAAGGCAATCTGAAAGCAGCTGATTTGGAGCATTGTCCACAAACCTAATTTGAGAATTAGGTTTTCTTGCTGCTGTGCATGCTTTTGACTTTGAAGCAAGGGGTGATGACATGTCTTGTATAAGAAATGGGGTGAAGGGGCTGTGGCTACATTTGATTGAAGGAACAATAATTCTATGTTGGCACCAGACAATTTGGGATAAATAAAGGTCATCAAGTTTCAGTAGCAGTGATGATATATTTTAGTTTTTGCTGGTAATGAATAGGTAGTGTCTGTGTCATTGGTGTAGTAAAGAAAGGTATAGATGTTGATGTTAGGAGACAGATGTGTAAGGGTAAAGTTAACAGGGGTTGACCTTATTTATTTTTTACAGCTACATTATGGCCACATGAATGCCAGCGCTCCGTAATCCAACTCCAAAACAGAAGTGTAACCGCTTCACTGCTAAGCCTTCCCCACCCAGCACCCCTTTGTTGACATCAGGGTCAGTATGTGCTAAATTCTTTATATCTTTTTCCATAAAAGATATCCAAGTCATATTGGAGTACTTCCTTCTGCTGACAAGTTGGATGTTAGAAAGGTGCCTAGGATTTCTGATTTACTCTGGGGGTGGACGCCCCACAGTAGTTTACATTTTCTAAGTTGTAGTTGAATAGAATGTATTTTTGTAATTTCTGCCCATTTGCAATTTGGTGGGGAAGCAAGTGTAAAAAAATTGGGATGCTCAAAAACCCTAAATTCTCAATTCAATGCGTTGTTTGTGTAGATCGGTCAAGGCCTTCCAAAAAGAAACTGAACGTTGAAAAAGAAATAGTGTATATAAGAGTGGAAAAAGAGAAACAGGCAACCAACTTTTAAAATTTCTGATGGATACTTCCAACTGCAGATTCCTCACCTTTAGAATATTTGTAGGAGTCAGACTGGATCCAGACATTTTAAACAGCATTGCTCCTACATTCAAGGAGGCATATAAGTCAGTTACTTTATTCCACGCTTTCATATGCACATCCGGAGCTCTGGTCTCACTGTTTCCTCATTTGTTGACAAGTGCTTTTCATCCCAAAAATTTTTTTCAACCAAAGCTACCAGTGTACAAGGGAACTATGTCCCCTCCGAAGACTACAGGAATTAAATTACGCAGGAGATACGCCTTTGGTGTTTGGGTTCAGGGCACGACTCCAAGTAGTGCTAGGAGTGTGCCCTGATGAACCTAAAAGCGATTGTGAAGTAAAGGTGTACCTCACTGAATGTTGGAGGAAGAACCTGCGCAAGTCCCACTTCCAACCAAAGTCAAGGGCACAGACCTGTTCCTGCTCTCGAGGTCTTCCCCGTGACAGGTCCTCTTAGCGATTAAAATCTGGATGGAATCCGATGCAGAAGTGGCGAGGACATCAAGGTACCTCTTGGTCTAGCTCCCAAACTCACGAGGAGCCAATTCTGCAATTGATCCCTTTGCACCCAAAACTCCCTGGGCTATCGGATATGTCACAGCAGATCAAGGTCTTTAGAGAGACGGTGTTGCAAATCTCTGGCACTCTTCTGGCTCCCTCTGGCGTGTCTTTAGGCCCAAAGGAACCACAGAGCCCTGCTGGTAGGTTAGCACCAGTGGATCCATCCTCAGTGCAGTCTGTGCCCTCCGCACCACTCCCTAGTTCCACACCTTCTTTGGAGCAGACATCCACACCAGTGTCAAAATCCACACTGGTTTCTTCAAAATCAACACAAGTCCCAATGCCAGAGGTGTCGGAGGAGGATTCATTATTGATTTAAGTGTCAGATTCTGAGCCATAACTCATTGTGGTCCTGAATTCATTCTGACATACCAGGTCACTTTGTGATCAGATTCAGACAAGACACTGCCTTTACCATGGGGGTACCATTGTGCTCCACCACATTTTCGACTCTGATCAAAGTCAGCGAGCCTTCGAAGATGACCAGGGAGATGATGCAGACAGTTTACCCACCCAATTATGGTGATGACAATCTGTATATGGATTTATAGGAGGCCAGTGGGTTGGACACAACCCCTGATAATGGGTTGGTCTCACCCCACGGACTAACAACAGAAGACCTTGTTTCTTTAGCTATGGTGATAAGATGTTCAGCAGAGGTGTTAACTTACAACTTTCTTCTGTGGGAGTTCAGACCTATGTGCTTACAGAGGTTTTGTAGGATGGACAGGCTTCCTCTGAACTGTTACAACGGCGCTGACCGACACATTAATGGTCTAATCATTGTTCTTTTCCACCGGTGAACAGGCAGGTAGCTAGAAACCACAGGCTGACGGTACAAACTTCCACCACCAAGGTGAAATCAATTCATTCCCTACCACACCTCTGGACAGAGAGTCAAAGAGAATTGAGGCATTCAGGGAACAGATGTTCTTATCGCACAAGTTACTAACTTGTGTAACGATATATCTGTAAGAGACAGTAGTTAGTGATAGATTCCTTACCTTAGAATATCCCCAGGCGTCAGGCTGGATCCGGAAAGTTTTGCGTAGCAGTACCCTTGCGCGTCGGTAGGCGGCGTCGTGCGGCTCCGCGTCCGTCGTCGGCGTCGTGATCGCCGGGATGACGTCGCGGGCAGTACTTAGGCGCCGCCCCTGCGCGCTGACGTCAGTTCTGTACACGACTTTCCGCGCCAGGAACGCAGAGCCATGCAAGAAGCTGACACAGGTGTCTGAAAAATACTAGGGCCCTGAAAGGGATGTCCTTAACCCTAGAAATCAGTTCGCAGAACGGGGAGGATGGGTGGGCGGTAGGAATCTATCACTAACTACTGTCTCTTACAGATATATCGTTACACAAGTTAGTAACTTGTGCATCTGAAAGAGACACGTTAGTGATAGATTCCTTACCTTAGAATAGATACCCCAGCAATACCAACCCCGGTGGTGGGTCTGCGAACAAAGATCAGACAAGGAAGTCCTGGAGGACAGAACGGCCAAAGAAGCCGTCCCTCCGGACCTGACTGTCAAGGCAGTAATGCTTAGTAAACGTGTGCAGCGAGGCCCACGTAGCCGCCTGACAGATAACCGGCAGCGGAACACCGCGGCCCAAGGCCGTGGTAGCAGCCGTTGCCCTGGTGGAATGGGCACGCAGCCCAACAGGAGGTTCCTTTTTAGCCAAAGAATAGCAGGCCTTGATGCACAAGGTAACCCAGCGGGAGATGGTCCCCTTGTGCACCGCCCGACCTTCTTTGGCGCCCACGTAGCCAACAAAGAGCTGGTCATCCACCCGGAAGTGTTTTGTGCGGTCAATATAAAAGAGAGCGCACGTTTTGGGTCCAGACGGTGGAGCCTCTCTTCCTCTCTGGAAGGATGCGGAGGCGGAAAGAAGGTGGGCAAAGTGATGGTCTGCCCAATGTGGAAAGCAATAACCACCTTTGGCAAGAAGGACGGACGCGTCCGAAGAACAACCTTGTCTGGATGAACAGACAGAAAGGGAGGATTTTCAAGATAGAGCCTGGAGCTCACTCACCCGCCGAGCGGAGGTGATGGCCACCAGAAAGGCTGTCTTCAGAGTCAGAAGACGAAGAGGACAGTTATGTAGAGGCTCAAAGGGAGCGCACATTAAAAAGGTAAGAACCAAGTTCAAGTCCCACTGAGGCATCACAAACGGAACAGGAGGGAAGAGGTGAGTAATGCCTTTTAAGAACCTGTTAACAACAGGGGACTTGAAAAGGGAGGGCTGATCAGGGAGCCTGAGGAAGGCCGAGATAGCACAAAGATAACCCTTGATGGTACCCAGGGCAGAACCCTGTTGGGCCAAAGAGAGAAGGAACAGAAGGACCTCAGAAAGAGGGGCAGAAAGGGGATTCACAGCCTTTGCTGTGCACCATGCCACAAATTTGTTCCACCTGCAGGCGTATACCACCTTAGTGGAGGGACGCCTGGCTGCCAGAATCACATCACAAACTTCGGGAGGCAAGTCGAAAGGAATCAACTGCCGCCGCTCAATCTCCACGCAAGCAGGTGTAGACTGGACAGGTTCGGGTGGAGGACCGTCCCCTGCTGCTGCGACAGAAGATCCTCCCGAAGAGGCAGACGGATCGGGGGATCTATGCTCATATTGAGTAGCTCGGGATACCAAACTCTTCGAGCCCAGTCCGGAGCCACAAGAATGACTTGGGCCCGGTCGTGCCGAATCTTCTTCAACACTCTGGGTAGAAGTGGTATAGGCGGAAAGGCGTACAATAGACCGCAACTCCACTCGTGACGAAAAGCGTCGCCGGCGAGTGCCGCCTTGGAAATTCCAACGCGCAGAACTGATGACATTGCGCGTTCTCTTCGGTGGCGAATAGATCTAACCAAGGCTCTCCCCACTGTAGAAAGAGTCCTTGCGCCACTTCCGAGTGAAGACGCCATTCGTGATCCATCATGCACCTGCGGCTGAGTTCGTCCGCCCTGGCGTTCAGGGAACCTGCCAGGTGTTGAACCACCAGGAACATGCCCTGATGTTCCAGCCATGTCCAGAGGCGCAGAGCCTCCTGACAAAGGGTCCACGACCCCACCCCGCCTTGTTTGTTGCAGTACCACATGGCGGTGGTGTTGTCTGTGAACACCTGCACTACCTTCCCTTTGACAGAGGGAAGGAATGCCTTGAGTGCAAGTCGGATCGCCCGGAGCTCCAGAATGTTGATATGGAGCCGGGACTCCGCTCGGAGACCAGAGGCCTCTGATCTCCGCCTCTCCCATGTGACCGCCCCATCCCAGAAGGGACGCGTCCGTCACAACTGTATGCTCTGGCTGGGGAAGGGAGAGGGATCTGCCCATGACCCATTGCCGGTTCGAGAGCCACCACTGCAACTGTTTTGCAGTCCCCTCCGAGATCTGGACGTGATCGGACAGGTTGCCCTGGTGCTGCGCCCACTGGAACTTCAGGTCCCACTGCAGAGCCCGCATATGCCATCTGGCATGATTGACAAGCAGGATGCAGGAGGCCATGAGGCCCAGCAGCCTCAGGGTCATCCGTACCGAAACCCAGGATAAAGGCCGAAAGATCGGAATCATAGCCTGAATATCCCGGACTCGCCGTTCGGGAGGATAGGCCCGAAACTGCGTCGTGTCCAGAACTGCTCCGATGAAAAGGAGCTGTGGAGAAGGAATTAGATGCGACTTCGGCACATTGATGGAGAACCCCAGCGAGTGCAGGAGTTCGGCCGTAGTCTGGAGGTGGGAGACGACTGCCTGGGACGAGCCCGCCTTCAGCAGCCAGTCGTCGAGGTAGGGGAAGACTGAAACCCCTGCCCGGCGCAGATGAGCTGCGACCACCGCCATCACTTTCGTGAACACCCGAGGGGCACTTGTAAGGCCAAAGGGGAGCACGGTGAACTGAAAATGCTCGGGGCCTACCGTGAACCGAAGGTAACGCCGGTGGGCCGGCAGGACGGGGATGTGGAAATACGCGTCCTGCAAGTCCAACGCCACCAACCAGTCTCCAGGGTCGAGGGCAGTCAAGACCTGAGCTAGGGTGAGCATCTTGAACTTCTCCTTCCGGAGGAAGCGATTGACGTTCCGGAGGTCCAAGATAGGACGCATGTCCTCCTTGTCCTTTTTGGGCACCAGAAAGTAGTGGGAGTAGCAACCACGCCCTACTTCTGGGGTCGGAACATGCTCGATGGCCCTCTTGGTCAAGAGGGCCGTGACTTCCTTCCGTAGAAGCACCAAGTGATCCCCTGACATGCGGTGGAATTGAGGTGGCATGGCTGGGGGGTGGTCTCGAAGGGGAGGGAGTAGCCCCTTCGGACAATGTCCAAGACCCACCTGTCCGAGGTGATGGTGCGCCAGTGGGGAAGGTGATGGCGGACCCTGCCCCCTACTGGCGTGCCGTGCACCTGAAAGGAGGGACTAGGAGGGCTTGGAGGCCGCGGACGGGTTGGAGGTGGTGGCCTGACCCGCACGCTGGTTGCCCGATCCGCCACGGCGGAATCCACGTCCTCGGCCACGCGAAGACGCCTGCTGCGCGGGCCGGTGGCTGGGCTGCTGACGTGAAGGGGCGCCCCTACCGTGGCCACGATAGGGGCGAAAAGCAGAAGGTAGCGGAGGGCGTGTAGCAGAAAGGCCCAGGGACTTTGCAGTAGCCCGTGAGTCCTTAAAGCGCTCCAACGCATGGTCTGCTTTGGACCCAAAAGACCGACTCCATCAAAGGGCATGTCCATGAGAGTATTCTGGACATCCCCTGAAAAACCAGTGGTTCTCAGCCAGGCGTGGCGCCGGAGCGCCACCGTCGTTGCAATCGACCTGCCCAGCGAGTCGGCGGTGTCAAGGCCACAACGGATAGTGTATTTGGCCGCATCCCTTCCTTCCGCAATGGCGCGGGAAAGCAGTGCCTGGACCTCCTCAGGGCACTGGGGCAAAACATCCGCCACCGAATCCCACAGGGAGTGGGTATATCGGCCCAAAAGACAAGCGGTGTTAACGGACCGCAAGCCAGCACTGGAGGAAGAAAAACCTTTCTTCCCAAACTGATCCAGGCGTTTGGATTCCCTATCCGGAGGAGCGGTAGGGAAGGCGGTTTGGGAAGCGGAGGCTTGGACAACCAAGCTCTCAGGAGTGGGGTGGACAGAAAGAAACAGGGGGTCGCCCGGAGCGGGGCGATGGCGTCGTGACACGTTCCGATCCACAGGAGCCCCTGTGTTGGGCTTGGACCAGGCGCCCAAAAGAACGTCAGTGAGGGCGTCGTTAAACGGCAGCACAGTCTCCGCAGAGGAGGCCGCCGGCTGAAGCACCTCTGTCAAGATGTTAGTCTTGACCGTCAAAGTAGGGAGCTGGAGACGTAAGGCCCCAGCAGCCCTACGCAACACCGTACCAAAATTGGCCCCCTCCTCCGTAGCCACGGGAGGAGACAGCATGCCAGTGTCAGGAGAAGTATCCAGACCACTGGCCTCCCCTAGACTCTCTGTCCAGTCCTCATCATACTGACAGTTGCGTGTCAGAGGGTCATCAGACCCCTCCCAGTCCTCCTGGTCCTCCTCTGGTTCAAAATAAGGAGGAGGAGGGACATTCTGGGACCCAAGGGCCCATCGGCGCCGGAGCCGGCGTCGAGCGACGTCGCTCCGGGTCCATGTCCGGAGCCGGAAGGAACTGGGGACGACGCCGCCCGGAGCCCAGGGCGGCGTTGAGAACGGCACCGGAGACATCGGCGCCGGCGGAGGTGTCGTGAGGTCGACCGGCGTCGATGGGGGTTGTGGAGCCGGGATCGAGGCCGGGGCAGAAGCCGGAGCCGGGATCGAGGCTGGAGGCTCGGGCGACGCCGGGGCCGGAGCCGCCGGCGACGCCGGAGCAACCCCATCAGGGCCCGCGGGGCCCGAAGGCGCACCGGAGGGGCCTGAAGGCCCGAAGAGGCGGGCCATGGCCGACAGGAACTCCTGTACCTTGGCCGGATCCGCCCCCGAACCCGGGAAGGGCGGGTATGACGGGGCGACTCCACAGGCAAGTCCGGGGCCGCGGGGGCGGGGACGGTGCCGGGAGGGGCCTCAGCCGAGTCGCGAGACCGGCGAGGCGAAGTCCGAGAGCGACGATGCTTCTTGGACTTCTTGTGCTTAGACTTACCGGACGAAGAAGTCGACGACCGGTGTGCACTCCGCGAGCGACCCCTGGACCTCTCACGCGACCGGGGCTTCCGCGGAGCCGAATGCCGGGCCTCGAGGAGCTTTCGAGACCGCTCTCGCAAAGCTTTCGGGTTGAGGGCCTGGCATTCGGGACAAGACTCGGTGTCGTGGCCTCGGCCGAGGCAGAAGAGACACTCCCAATGCGGGTCGGTGACGGACATCATCCGCGCACAGGCGCCGCATCGCTTGAAGCCGGGCATCCCTACGACACCTTAAAGTTGGAAAAAACCAGTGAAAAAATCACCAAAAAGTATGGTCAAAAATTGACCAGGGCACTGCTCTTCCCGGATCTGCGCTTGCTGGCGCGGAAAAGAAGAACTGACGTCAGCGCGCAGGGCGGCGCCTAAGTACTGCCCGCGACGTCATCCCGGCGATCACGACGCCGACGACGGACGCGGAGCCGCACGACGCCGCCTACCGACGCGCAAGGGTACTGCTACGCAAAACTTTCCGGATCCAGCCTGACGCCTGGGGATATTCTAAGGTAAGGAATCTATCACTAACGTGTCTCTTTCAGATGGCCAAGCTAGCCCCGAGATAGCTCAATGCCAAGAATTTCGGGCCTTCATGGCTCAATCTATTCAAGATGGTGAGGATGCAGCCAAATATGGAATTCAATCTGGTCTACATACCACTGATAGATTGGGCAGAGCATATGGCACTGGTGTGGTGTTTCATAGTCATGCACGGATGAGATCCAAATATTTTACGGAGGAAATGCAGGTATCCCTTATGGATATGCCTTTCGACTGATCTTGCCTATTTATCGAAAAGGAGGATTCTGCTCCGGAACACTACAAAGCGAGCCAGGCCATGGCACGTTACTTGAGATTCTCAATCCAAACTCAGCAGTTTCATCCCTTTTGGGAGCTCTCCAGAGGTTTGGCTTATAGGCACCACCAAGGGCGCCAGCAGCAGGCACCCCAGTCCTTCTGGGGACAGGTATCAAGCTGACACAATGCAGCCATCCAAGGCAGCGATCTTCCTAATCCCCCATCCCTGCGGCATCAGCCTCAAAACCACCTTACTTTGTCCTTAGTGGTACAAGGCCATCCTGTTGAATTAGGATCAGACACCAACTCAAAGAGTGGGAAAATAGAACATTCATATTGTTCAACTGGGATCTGCCCTGCCATTCATGTCCAACCTACCACATCTTCCACCCACGTCAGAGCAACTTTTAGAGGAGCACCAGGCCATCTTATTGCAAGAACTGCAGACTCTCCTGGGCAACCAGATCATAGTAGAGAAGGTACCCAACTCAGAATTAGGGGCTGTTTTTTACTTTCGCTACTTCCTGGTGCCGAAAAAGGATGGATGCCTTCCTCGTATTTTAGATCTCTGCCCTATGAAAGCCTTTCTGTGGAAGGACAGATTCAAGATGTTCACACAGGCCTAGGTTCTGTCCACCCTGGATCCGGGTGACTGGATGATTTCCCTAGACTTGCAAGGAACCTAGTTTTATGTACCCTTCCTGCAGTCCCACAGGCATTACCTGCAGTTCGAAGTAGGCAAAGAGCATTCTCAGTGTGCTTTGCTCCCCTTTGGCCTCACAGTGCCCCTCATGGAAGTGGGCACGGCACGCCTTTGGAGAATGGGGAATTGGGCGATACCAGTTTTCCCCTAACTTGAAGACTGACTGTTGAAAGGGGGCTTCTACTGTCAGTCATAGTACACCATCAGGCGATGGTGAACCTAGTGACGTCAGTGGGCTTTACAATCAATGTGTCCAAGTCACACAGGACTTCTTTGCAGAGGCTCCCTATGCAGAGGCTCCCTTTCACTGGAACAATCTTAGATACGTTACAATTCACTGACTTCCCTCCAGCATTAGTCCAAGACATTCAGACTATCTGATGTTTCAGCCATGGTGAGAGTGGCTCTGAGGATTCTTGGCCTATTGGCCTCTTGCATCCTGATCATCAAATCAAATCATATGTAGCATATGTGGGCTATGCAGTGGTATATGAAGTCTCAGTGGTCTGACCACCAAGGGAACCTGTTAGTGTCCATCCAGGTTTCACTGAGACTGCAAAATACCTATAATGGTGGCTGCATGACTGCAATTGGGCCAGCACAGATCCCTCTCCCTGCCCATCCAGAGCAGACTGTGGTGACGAATGTGTCACTGATGGGTTGGGGAGGTCATCAGGGAGAAGTGAAGATCAATGGACTCCACATCAATCTGTTGGAGTTGCGGGCCAAAAGCTTGGCGTGGAAGACCACCTGGCATCTGTCAAAGGGAGGCTACTACAGGTCCTCACAAACAACATCACCACTGCTGTTTGGTACTGCAACAAGCAAGGCGGTATGGAGCAGTGGGTCCTGTGTCGGAGGGCTCTTCACCTCTGGAGTCGGCTGAGGAATCAGGGCACTTCCCTCATCGTGAATCACATGCCAGAGCAGACAAGCTTAACAGACAGCACTTGGCAGATTGAGAATGGCAAATACTTTCGAAGGTGGCACAGGCCCTCTTGCTAAAATGAGAAGACCCCTGATTGGATCTTTTCACCACCGTTGAGAACATGCAGTATCAACCCTTTTGTACGCTGGAAATTCCATGAAGGACCTCTCTAGGAGAAGCATTCCAGTTACAGTGGTGCTTGGGACTCCTCAAGTTCTGAAAAAGATAAGGAACAACCTGGTCCAATCCTCCTATTACTGCTGGATAGGACCAGGAGAGTGTGATACCCAGAACTGCTGCTAAGTGGCATTGTGCATCTCTGTGTTGGCTCTGTGCGGCCCCGAAAGTAACTGAGTGGAGCCACATGTAAGTGCCACCCTTGAGTGCTGACATAAGTTTCTTGTTTTTGCCTTTTTGCATCCACAGACGCAGAGTATGAGCAATTGTTGGTACCAGTGCGCTGTTCACAGACTTGGAACTTGTTTTTAGAAGTTTAAAAGACGCCACTCCACAGAACGGGGAGGAGAGAGGGCAGTGGGGAATCTACAGTTACATGGAGTATCAGTACCAAAAAGAGTGTTACCGAAGGTGAGTAACTTCTTCTAATGGATATTTTAACAACAGATTCCTCACCTTTAGAATAAATACCAAAGCAGTACCTCCCAAGGTGGAGGGTCTGTGAAGTGGACCATAAAGTCCTGCAGGACTGACCAGACAAAATGCCCTTTTCGCCAGACTTGGCTGTCAAGACAATAGTGCTTTGTGAATGTAAGTACTGATGAACATGTTGCAGTCTGGCAGATGTCAAGGACAGGGACTCCGAGAGCCACTGCAGTGGTACAGCCTTAGCCCTGTTGAAATGTGCTCTCAGACCTTCGGGCACTGCTTCTTGGCCAGTGCATAACATACCTTGATGCAGGAGACTATCCACCTCAACAGGGTCCTCTTTTGAACAGCCTTCTCTTTCTTCGCCCATGAACCCCATCCCCCCTACCCCCCAAAAACTGAACGTCCACATGGTGCTGCTCTGTACAATTAATGTAAAAGCTTAAAGCCCTCTTGGGGGTCCCGCTAATGGAGCCTCTCCTCCTCTTTGGAGAAGTGAGGAGGAGCAAAAACCCTGGTAGAGTGATTGATTGGCTAACGTGAAATGAGTCACAGCGCTCATCAAGAATGCTCCCGGAGAACATGAAAAAAGATAGTGTGTGGCAATTACACAGAGTACCTGGAGTTCACTCACCTGACAAGTGGACATAATCACAATTAGGAAGACAATTCTGAAAGTCAGGAGACGCACTAAGTAACTATGCGTCGCACGAAAGGCATACACGTGAGAAACATTAGGACCACGTTAAGGTCCCACTGTGGGATGGCTTGGGCGGGAACGTGTGTCAGACATTTTATAAATCTCATCACCACAGGTGATTTGAACAAGTACTGGTTAGTCTGGTAAACGTAAAATCACTGAAAGGGAAGACAAAAAGCCTTTAATAGTGCCAGATGCAAAGGCGTGCTAGGCCAAAGATAAAATAAACAAAAGAATGTCCAACATCTTTGCTTGTAAAGGATCAGTTTTATCCACACCAGGCCACAAATTTGTTCCAGTACCCGGCATACATTTATCTTGTGGAAGGGCACCTGGAAGCAAGGATAATAAATACCTCATCAGGTGCAGATGAAACGCTGTCAGTTGTGGTGGCTAAATATGGATTGTGCAGATTCGGGTGGTGGATCATGCCCTGATGCAGCAACGGAAGATGTTCCTGAAGAGGTAGACTGATCAGAAGACAGATGCTCATAAGTTCCAGGTACCACACTCTCCTGTCCCATTTCAAGTCACAAGGATGACTTAGGCCCGGTCGATGATGATCTTTTACAGAACTCAAGGCAAGACAGACAGGTGTGGTAAGTCCTACAGGAGTCCCAGTGTTCCATTCCAGCTGGAACGCATCTCCTAATGAGTATTCTTGCAGAAACTCGAACACGCAATCTTTCAACATTGCACGTTCTTGACGGTAGTGAAAAGATCTAACCAGGGTTCAACCCACTGTTGGAAGGTGGTTTGCCACCTCGGGATGCAGACAACACACATGATCTGCCAGACGAGGTCTGCTTAGCTCATCTGCATTCCATCCATCACCTTTTGTTTCCGCAGTAGACACCCTGGGTGTGACGGGTGTGCTCAGAAGTGGGTCCTCTGCTCACTGCGCCATAGGACTCAAGTTATACCTTTTTGATGAGACTTAATTAGGTCAAACCAGTTCTGGGGTTGCTTGTGTTACCATCTGGAGGGGACATAGCCTTGTAGTTTGGGCTGGACTGTTATGGCACACTGGGCAAAAACAAATAATCTGAAATGCAGCTCGAGGGATTGCCAGTGGAAGAGATTCAAGAATTTCTTCCAGCACCTTGTTTTTGCAGCTTGTCTGACCTGGCACTCAAGGATCTTGCCAGGTGGTTCAAGATCAGGGAAATGCCCTGGCATTCTAACCAACTCCAGAGGTGGAGAGTCTCCTGGCACAGGGCCCTAGACCCCATTGCACCTTGCTTGTTGAAAAACAAAACAGACGTGGTGTTATCCGTGAGAACCTGCACCAGCCTCCCTTTAACAGATGGCAGGAAGGTCTTCAGACCCAGACAAATGGCCCACAACTTCAGTAGATTTAAAGCCAGGCGTCCATGGGAGCACAGTTCCCTGATCTCCACCTCTTCACTGATTACCTCCCTAGCCCAGCAGGGGAGTGTCCTTTGCCACAACCAGCTTCAAGAGGTCTGCTGCTAGACCAATTAAATTAAATTATATCTGTTCGATTTCCTTGAGGCTAAGCCCATTGGAACTACTAATTCCATTGCAGAGCCGGGATGTGGCACCTGGCATAGCTTACAAAGAGGACGTAAGATGCTAAGAGGCCAAGAAGTCTCAAAGCTGCTCTAACCTAGATCAAGGACCAAGGATAAAACATGTCCTAGGACTCATGGAGGCGGAGGGAGGGCCATGAACTGCATTGTGTTCAGAATAGCTCAAATGAATGGAGGTTTCTGCAAAAGAGTCAGATGCTTGTTGATAGTGAACCCCAATGATGTTAGGATGTTTGTCCTTGGCTGGAGGTGGTCTATAACGGATTGTGGTGAGCCCACCATCAACAGCCAGTCGTCGAGGCAGGGAAAACCTGGTTTACCTGACTGATGCTGAGCAGCGATATCACTTTCGTGAACACCCAAAGGGCACTTGTGAGGCAGAAAGGGAGCACAGCAAACTGAACATGCTCCTGGCCTACTTTAATTGCAAGTAACGTCTGTAGGACTGCTGGAAAGGTATATGAAAATATACATCCTGGAGGTCCAAAGACACAGGCCAGTAAGCCTGGGTGCAGGGCAGACATGAAATGGGCTACGTGAGCAATTTAAATGTTTCCTTTCGCAGGAAGGGATTAAAAGACTAAAGGCCCAAATATAGGACTGAGACCCCCCGTCCTACTTCAAAGCAAGTAAATAGCGAGAGTAACAACCCCCTACTTTTTCCAAGACTGGTACTCTCGCAACAGCACGCTCGGAGAGTAATGCTCACACCTCTTGTAGCAAAATGGAAATGTGATCTTCTAAAATTGTTCTGATGTGGCGAGGTATTTGGCAACGCAAAAATAAAAGGCAGGATACAGCCTTGTCAAACGATTTGCAAGACCCACTGAGTGTGATGGATCACCACCCTGATGAAATGATGGATCCTGCCTCCCACTGAATGGGCATACAGTACTAAGGGCAAACTAAAGTAGTTTGGTGACTGCTTTTACAGGGTAAGAGTAATGTGAGGACTGATGCCCCTTCTAGCCCGCATGCTGCTGCCGGACCCATGGCCACGTACTCAAAAGGACTGTGTGACTGCTGTGCAGGCTGGGGAGACCGTCTCTGCCTATTCACTATCCCTCTGGAATAGACTCAATTCAAAATGGTATGGAAACTGCTTGGCAGTGGTAAAAAGACCCAAGGAACTTGCTCCAGCTGTACTTTCCTTAATGCGCTCCAACCTACGGTCAACCTCCTCATTGAAAAGGTGTGAAACATATCTAAGAGGGAGGCCTGTACATCGCTGTAAAATCCTGTGGATTGCATCTACGCGTGTCAATGAACTACAACACTGGTGCCAATTGCCATCCCCATGTAATCAGTATCATCTAGACCAGCGAGGATTTAGTCATGTCTTGTCCTTCATGAGTTAAGACCCAAAGGTCTTCCAGTACTGCCGGCAAGATCTAGCTGGCAATGACCCGCAGGGCATATGTATAACAACCCAGTAATCAAACAGCATTCACCAACAGCAAAGATAGACTGGTGGAGGAAAGCATGTGCTTGCCTAAACCTTAATTCCCCAACTGAAGGAGTTGTGAGGAACTAAGGGGCTCATTACGATGCTGGACGGAAGCCTATCTGTGCTGGTGGCGGAAAACATTAATTTCCCCGCCCCAGGTGCGGTCATTGCGACCACCAAATTACAATGGTCCTACAGAGGCCATTTACCGTCCGCCTGCGGTCTGTCAGGCTCCGCACGTTTTTGCATACGCAAGGGTGGCGGACGGAGCCAATAGAGCAGGACCGGCGTGCGGAAACACGTTCCGTCCTCCAAACAGATTACGATGTGGCAAACAGCCCTTCCCACCGCCGCGTAAAAACCACCACGTTGTGGATGGCGGAAACACAACAACGGAGAGAAAGAGCCGATACAGCACCCATCTAAACCACCGGAGCCGCCATGAATCCAGCGCTACAGGCCTTCCCGCTGCACTACCTGCTGCACCTCCCGCAGACAAGACGCCGGCGCGCCCAACAGCAGAGGTACGTACCAAAAATCTCCACACATGCAACCCCTGAACAACTACAACTCCCAGCAAGCGTGGCGGCACCACGATGAATGTGGCAACCTGCCAAATGCAAAGTGCGAGGCCCACCCCATCCCCATGAGTGACCCTCGGTGCCCATGAAGGCAATTGGGGCCAATGACTATCCCCGCAGTAGCAGAGCACGCACACCGCAACATCAAAATATGTACGCCGAAGGGCCCCATTGGCCGATGGCTCATTCGCATAGTGGCTGCCACACCGCGGCGGCCGGGAAGCTGCGACCGCAACCCTGCATCATCCAATTGGGGCCAATGCGTGTCATCGCCTCGGATACCAGCTACCGCGCATGCGAACACATACTGCATTTGCATTGGCGCCATGCGAATTACATCACACATCACAACTCATTTGCCTAAAGTGATTGGTGCACCCCATGTTTAATGTTGTGGGGCACGAGGCCCCCATGCATATAAAGTAACCACACAGACACGTACATGTATAGGAGAACTGGCCCAGGGCACGTGCGTCCGGCCCCGTTTGTTGGCAGGGTCACATGTCCAGGGACGCATGTGCTGGCTGGCTGTGGGGTGGGGGTAAGCCAGCCCTTTGGGAGTGGCTGGTACATCAGAACAACTAGAACAGTGACCAGCTGGTCACTACACTGTGAAGGTATGAGATAGTGTGACCCTTGAGTCAAGTCTTCACACACATGGCATGTCCAAGAAAAGGAGAGTGAAAGTACATACATAGTCATTGCCCCGTGGCCAGCAGGGACCAAAATAAGGGAAGGAGTCTAAAAGGACAAAGGTCTCTCGCACTGTACCAATGTTGTGTAATGAAACATCCAACCTGTGAACATCGCTTGTACATCCCTTGACAACTGACTGGCGTCCCTTGGTCTGGGGTAGACTTGTGAAGGGCCAGTGACGTAGGCAGACAATCAGAGGTGTCCACTGTCTGCAAATCAGACATACTTGTAACCCCTAGCACTCCCAACACACGTACTGGAGTGGCGTGCAGTGTGCACAGCTGCCATTGCCTGTTAATGTTTACACACACGTCATAGGAGTGCACATGTGGAACAAACAAACATAGCTCTGACCGACATCATCGCTCATTGACAGCCATGTGGACATGTATACACAAACCATGTGCATTTGTGCCTCATTCAGGTGAACATTGCAATGTCTGTTACGCAAATTCCACACACACTCACGCAGGACTGACCCCATAATGTCCACATGTGTCTGTCCACCGTGCTGAACAACCATGTAGCGTTGTCCAGATGACACTCACTTCCCTCATCCCGTAATGGTGTTGCGTATTGTGGGACTGAAGCTTGCGCTCGTGCAGTGACAGCAGCAACATGCAACTCAGCACTGATGCTGGGAAACACTAGTGCAGTGCCATCTGACCACAGGGCAGCTCATCCTTGATGTAGCAGTGTACTACATGCCATACACATCGACTTCCTTGGATGTCGTAGTGTCAGTATGTCGAGTGAGTGAAGAAAAACAACGTCTGAATGCAGGTCACTTGTGCATTTCACGTGACCATGAGGCCTATCAATGTTGTGGTTGTGCGAGTCTCTGGGTAAGCTGTGCACCACATTTCATCTAGAACTCAGCCCATGCCTGTGTACCCTGACATACGTAGGAGGAGACCACCCATCTTTCACCCTGTCCCTGACCTGACGACGATGGAGGACATCGAAATTATCCAGGGATTCCGTTTGGATCGCCGCAAACTACGAAATCTATGTGCCCAGTTCGAGCCCCATTTGAAGCCCAAAAGAAAATATCCGGCAGCGTCCTGTCAGCATTGATGCCTTACAAGGACAGACCTGTCCACTTCCTGAGGAGGGATGAATTGGCAGCTGTGAAGGGGGAGTTCTATGACCTGGGAGGCATTCCAAATGATGTGGGAGCCATTGATGGTACCCACATTGCCTTCTTTCCACCACAGGCAAGTGAACACATCTATAGGAACCGCAAACACTACCACCCCGTCAACGTATAAGTGGTATGCCTGGCGGTTCAGATCATCTCAAACGTGTGTGCAAGGTATCCTGGGTCGGCACATGACTCCACATCTTGCGGAACAGCACCATACACCAATTGATAGCCAATCTGCACCCCGAGCGGGCCTCGCTTGTTGGTGAGTGTGCTGTGTCAATGACTGTGATGTATGTGTGACATGCTGCTCTCCCCACACATTCAGATCACACTGTTTGCCTGTCTGTCTCACAACTAGGTGACTCTGGGCATCCCAATCGTCCGTGGTTACTGTCCCCACTGCGGAATCCAACAACGCCGGGGGAAGTCCAATACAATGATGCACATGGGAGGACACGTTGTGTGTTGGTGCGCACTTTTGGACTGCTGAAGTCAAGGTTTAGGTGCCTGGACCACGCTGGTGGTGCACCAAAGTACTCACCACAGAAGGTATGCCAGATGTTAGTCGCCTGCTGCATGCTACACAACCTGGCCATGCGCAGAAGGATCCCCCTGATTCTGGACGACGATGAACAGCAGCAGCCCCCAGCACCCAACCCACACATGCCCAGTGACGATGACAGTGGTGAGGAAGAAGGCCTTGACCAGCGACAACAGCTCGTCAACTACTTCCGTTGAGTGTATGTGAACACTGAGCGACTATGACTGTCTGCGTGCCTTGCTGTTGTCTAACAAACTTTGAGATCTGTTACTGGCATTTTGTACACATACAGGACTATGCGCGGGATTGGAGAACTTGGGCAGGCAGGGACTGAGCACCCAGAAACACCCATTAGCAGAGGACCCAATTGCTATAGTGCCTCACTAGCTCTCCCACTCACTCAGAGGTTAGCAAGCGCGTGTACACAAGTCGATAAGTTGCAGACAAGAAACGCTTTGAAATGTGCATTTTTTACTACAGTTGCAATACAGGCAACATACGTGCCACAAGAAGTTGAGAATGCATGAGTACATATACAGTTTCCATAGTGACACATCCATAACACATGAAGCAAGATGTCATAACAATAATCCCTCTGGACGAAGACCCACGAGCATATCCCCCCACCCCTTGCTGGGAGGAGTTGAATGAGATGTCCCAGGTCTATGGGCTTTGCCAGCAGACCCATTGCTCAGCCAGTACATGGTGAAATGTACATCCCATGTGCTGTGTCGCTCACATCACTGGATGGATCACTCTCAAAGTGTGGGGCAACTAGCCCGCCTCCCCATGACATCTAAAAGGCACCCGTGTCCTCTAGCAGCAGTGACACCTTGTTGAGTGGGGGTGCTAGGGCCTGACCAGAACAGAATGACAACGGACAATCCCCTCCGACCACGGACAGAATGTACAGGCAGTGCTCCTGGACCACGCACAGAACAAGCTCTGCAGACACTTCTCATGTGACAGACAAATACTAATGTACTTGCAAAACGACTACGCCATGTAAATTTCGTGCGCTACAGCTGCATGATGGAAGCCGGGCTCATGCCAGTCGACAATGTCCATGACAGTCAGATGACAGCCTCCCCGTTGCTCAGGTCTGTGGTACCAAGCGAAACAGACAGCAGAGGTCAGCAGAGTCAAAGCTAATGCAGATAGGGCAAAAGTCAGAGAGCTGAATGACAATTCCTGTTAGTAGGCGTGAAAAAGTTAAAAGGACATTGAATTAGTCACCAACAGTTCCTGTTGCGGTTAAGTAGTTACGAATCCAAGAAGGCACAGGTAGCCTCGAAGGCAATCAGTTCCAAAAGACGATCCAAATCATCTCCAGCAAAAAGGACCGCCATCCAATCCAGCAGTATGAAGGAACAGATGTGCTCATCGCACCACGAGGATTAAGGAGCATCCCATGGCAACCAGGGAGAGGTTCGATGTAGGCATGGCACAGGAGCCTTTGCGCAAACGCACAGGCGCAGCTGTCAGCCTGTCTGACACATTGGAAGGCATCCCACAAACGTGTATCACCGGAGCAGTCCTGATCATGGACCAACAAAGGACTCACCCACAGCTTATGATCCAGGGCAGCAAGGGATGTGTTGGAAAGGCAGACATCCAGGGACCACTGAAAGGCATCTTCGGCAGTAGAACACAGGCTGCACGCAGGTGAAATAGGCATAGCGGAAGGTTAGCCTATAACTGATGCATAACACAGCTAATGGGACACATCCAAAGAGGAGCTGCATGCCGCCACGGTACAGTTGCAACTGACCGGGGTTCGACTGGACCACAGGACGGGCAGACATGGCGTGAGAGCACTCTTAGAACCAGCGCTCAGCTGTACAGCCACGAGTAGTGATATCAAACCGCTAAATGCAGTCTGGAAATTGGAGGAATGACACCCGGTAGAACTCCAGAAATCGCATGAAACGAAGGGACAAGGCCAGAGCCCACATGTTTTAAAAAAGTGTGCAACGGCCTTCAGTATCAGAGGCTTTCGATGATTCTTGTGTTAGTCCCCCGGTAAAAAGTGCCGTGTTCAGCAGTGACAGAATCGCGCGGGACGGTCAAGGCACCTGGAATTCGAAGGTCTCAGGGCTGATGTGGGAGCGACAACTTGTTGAAACAGAAGCCCATTGTGCCTGCACACTTATTGAAGTCCGCTTTCGCTGTGAGAATGTGAGGCTACAAATGTATATCCACAATCCCATATGGGGGAGTGAGGAGGACATTGCTACAGCAAGGAACACGGCGTGCAACAGTTCCTATATACGCGATGCCTGCCCTGTGACCGCAGCACTTGTGCCCATTCAGAAGATAACTTCGTTTGTAAAACAGATTTAGCGTGGGTATGTTGTCAGGGACTGGTGTACATGTGGGTAAACATGCATAGATCGTACATGTCACTTGAAAATCACTGTGCAACAGTACTTGAGTGTGTGAATGCGACAATGTCACCATCGTCCACATGACAGGATGTGTTGTGATGATGGCTCTTGTGGGCAGGGATTTCATTGTTCTGCGCTGTGTGATCTGTGACAACTTCCGTCATGTCCATGATGATGCTATTAGGGGGATGGGAGCACACTGCTTCACCTCTCAGCACAGTTCACCCCTTGGCATTCTGGTAAATGCAGTTCAGTCATGATGCTTACTTGTCATGTGACTGAGGTGTTTCACCTAAGTTGGGCAGGGAGAGGTACAGAGACCAGAGTAGAATCTGGCAGTTTCCTCAGCAGACACCGATCACAATGTATCTTACCCCTACTGATGTGGGAGGATAACGCGACACACATGTGTCTAGAGATTCACAGCACTGACCTGCACCAACCTAGGTGACACACAACTGTAACAGAAGTAAGCTTTTCAACTGGACAGCATTCACCAGGATGCTAAGGGCGAAACTGTGTTGGGAGGTGCAGTCGTGTGCTCCAGTCCCCCTGCTGTCCATGTTGATGGTGTTTGCCGGTGTTGTCTGTAATGCATGTTGTACAGTGTTGACTCGTGGTGTGCTTTTGCGGTTATTGCATAATATGGCAACGCACTGTTTCCTTGTGTCTTTCCCGGTACCTCCACTCTCTCAATGGATTTTCGCTTTTACATATTCGGATACATTGCAATGTGAGTCAACATGCCACTTACTGTGATGAGAATGCTCTTGACACGAAGGCATACTGTTGTGAGTTGTGTTTATTTTGCGATGTGTGACAGGTGAGGGGTGAAGTAGGAGGTGATGGTACACGGATAGTTAGGGTAGGACACACAATGGTAGAGTTACAAAGTCCAAGCGAACACTCCCATCCTTGTGGCAATGTGGTTTGGTATTTACAACAAAGTCAATGCTCGGTGTTACAGTGGTGACATCAGCGGTTGCTCCGAGAACTGGTACGGCACGGTGCTGTGCCACGTGATCCTAATGGGGTCTTTTCGGACGCCCCCTCTGCCGTTTGGCCGGGGGGGAACCTGCTGCATGCTCAGAGGTGTCTGAAGATTCGCCATGGTGTGACTCATCCCTCCCTGTGGCCGCTGCTTGACCCGGCCCTTGAGGTCGCCCCACCGCTTCCTGATGTCACGCACAGTGCGTAGGGTGGTCCCTACGGCATGGACTTTGCTGTGGATCCTTGCACACATCTGAGTCTTGCGCGCAAGTAGGGTGTGTTGGACCAGGTGCCCAGACAAATGTGGTTCTACCCTGATTGTCTCGTCTACCGTCACTCTCAACTCTGAGTCGGTGGATTTGGGCATTGTCTTGGGGGGCATGGTGCAATTGAATGAGGGGTGCAGGGTACAAGGTAGTGGTGGAGATATGTGAAGTGTGTGAGGTGTGTCCTGTCTCTCTGTCTCGGCTTGTGGTGTGCAAAGGATGCTGGTCCAGGAAGGTTTTTTTTTTTATACTGTGGTATGTGGGTGTGTCCACATGAGTGATGACCTCCAGATGTCACTTCCATGCTGCGCATGGCTTTCCTTACCAGGAGCAAGTTGGGGTGTATCATTGTGGCGTGTGTGTTGTGATTGAGGGCGGCAGGGAGTAAAGGCCCACTTCGGGCATTGTGGTGGAGTTGGTTCCGTCCGCCATTCATTTGGCCTATGTGCGTGTGCGGCAGTCGGACGCAGTGCTCAGTCCGCCAGCTCCACATTCTCATCGTAATTAGCGGTGCGGTCATACCGCGGCAGGAGCGGCCTTTTCAAGCCATTGAACAGCTTTCCCCGTCCGCCGCGGTCGGATTTGCAGCTTTTCCGACCATGGTGGACGGCCTTTTGTGACATCCGGCCGCAGCGGTCTGATTTTGCCTACATTGCATCGTGATTTGACCGACGGAAATGCCGCGGGTCATGCGGGAGGTATTTTTACGACACCATGGAGGACGGAAGGCTTTTCCGTCCGGCATCGTAATCGGGCCCTAAATTGGATTCACTTTACTGGTTGGAGCCTCAATCACAAGGCTCTCTAAAGTAGAATTTTCGTAAGAAAAACAGGATTGCGAGGAGCTGGTCTGTGATGTCTGGCTGTTTATTTACTGGTGGGCAGGAACAGGGCTTTGACCAAGTGGTCATTAAGGTATCAGTCAGTGCCCCATTAAAAGGCAGTAAGGCTCGGAAATAATTAGTCCAAGCTGCAAATTTCTATCAGGCCTTTTATTTTGGACTCAACTGAAGGCAGCTTTAAATCTAGAAACTAGCTGCCTTCCAGAGTACTATGGCATTAGAGGCATGTACTTTAGTTAGCGGCCCAAGTCGCAAGATAAACCCCATCTCAGGAGAGGTAACAAGTCCACTAAAATCCTGCAAATCCATGTAGACGGCATAGTCTATGAACTGAAAGGGGAGAACACCACCCTCCTTAACACCATCACGCCTCTGCCGGCATGGGTGTTCAGACAAAATAATAAGTACAAAATATCGACTTGCCAAATAATGAGTAAAAATTATTTAGATATGGTAATATCATCAGCAAGAATATCGTTGTCAAGAATATCGAATTTAAGTTAAGTAATATCGTTTTTTAAAATATTGAAATCATTAATATTGTTTACAAAAATATAGTTGGTTATAATTTCGTTTTTTAATTATTATGTATTTTAGTATATATTTTAAATGTGTATGATGTAAATTGTTTTGTATAATTATTTATGTTTTTTAATATACTTGTTACATTTTTAGTAGTTACTAAATTCAATTTATTTTTGTGATTTTTAGTGCCGTAGCGGGTTGTGGGTTTATAGGAGTACAGGGTGGGAAGTAACTTAATTATAATAAATGAATGATTATTTTTAAATTAATATTATTTATTTAATTGAAAATTATGCAAATTGTGTAATTGATTTTTTTTAATTACATTTTTATGTGCGGGTTGTGGGGTTTATAAGGGTACAGGATGGGACGTAATTTAGTTTTAATTAATTAATAATTAGTTGTTAATTGATATTATTTAATTGATAATTATGTTATTTGTGCAATTTGTTTATTTTTAGGTAGAGGTTGTGGGGTTTATAGGGGTACAGGGTGGGGAGTAAATGAATTCAAATTAATTAATAAGTAGTTAATATTAATTATTGAATTGATAATTATGTTAATTGTGTAATTAATTTCTTTTTATTTTAGGTGTGGGTTGTTGGGTTTATAGGGGTGCAAGGTGGGAAGTAAATTAATTCTAAGTATTTATATTTAAATTAATTATTTAATTGATAATTAATTTTGTCAAGTGTGAAATTAATTTTTTTATTTACATTTTAGGTCTGGGTTGTCGGTTTTGTAGGGGTACAGTAGTGGAAAATTAATTCTAATTAGGCAATTAATTTTTTTATTGATATTCATTATTAAATTGATAATCAGTTTTTTTATTATGCAATTCATTTTTTGTAAATCTTTAGGAGCGTGTCGTGTGTTTTGGGGGGTATATTGTAGGAAGCAAATTATTTACATCTAATTAATAATTTTGTTATTTTTATTAATGATTATTAGTTTGTTGATAAATATTTATGATAGTGTAAATAATTTGCTTTTTAAAGTTAAGTTTTAGGTGCGAGTTGTGAGTTTTGTAGGGGTACATGGTAGGAAGTAACTAAACTAAAATCATTTAAAAAATATTTTTTTGTTAATTTTTAAATAAAAATATTAATGTATATGAAAAATATTTTTCTATTTTAATTATATTTGTAGGTATTTATATGTACTTAACATTATAATATGTATTTATTTTATTTAATTTTGAATATAAAATATATTTGTGTTTTTTTAACATTTATATTTTCATTTATTTACTATGTTTTTGAAATTATTTTATTGTGTTGATGAGAATTTGCTTGTTTCTAGTGGTGTATTGACTGCAGTGGGAATAGTAAATTTCACCCCTTCACAATCCAACACCTTCCCTGCTTTTGCACATATTGAAGTGGGAATAGTAAATGTTACCCCTCCGCAATCCAACACTTTCCCTACTGTTGAACTGAGTGGAGTGGGAAAATTAAATTTTACTCCTCCGCAATCCAACATTCTCTCTACTGTTGTATTGAGTGTAGTGGGAGTTGTAAATTTTACAACTCCTGAGTACGACACTTTGTCTACTTTTGTATAAATTGTAGTGGGACTAGTACATGTATTAATTTTAAAATTTTGTAGTTTACTTTATATTTTTTAAATTTATATTAATATGTTTTTGGTTATATACAATTATATTTATAATTATTAATGTTTTAATATTTCATTTATTTTTAGTAAATTCAAAATTTATATTTTCTTTCTTTTATTTGCAATTAAAATGGTTTGTTTAAAAAAAATATATATGTTTTGGGATATATGTATATAAATAATTTTTTTGACTTACATTTAAAAAGTTTTAAATAATATAAATTAAAAATATTAATTTAATATTAATAAAAATTGATATATGTAAATATATAGATATTAACATGTTTGTTTTAATTTTTGGAAATAATTGCTATATTTTTCAAATAAATTAAATATATTTTCTTTTATTATTATTTAATTTAATTAATGCTTACTACTGAAAGTTACATATTTAAAAATCGATATTTTAGACAACTATATTAGTGACAACAATATTTTTGCTCAATATTTTAGTACTTTTAATTATAAGTATAGGATGTCAATATTTTTGACATCAATATTTTTTACTTGATATTTTTGTATGTAGATATTTTGGTAGTCGATATTTTGTCAGTGAACCGCCGACATGTACACCTTGTAGAGGCATCTGGCCAAAGGTAGGGTGCATGACGACCAGCTGCGCTTTTACAATCTCGCAGCGTGACATCAGTCAAGATCGAGCAGAAGTCGGTTCGGTGTCCGACACCAGTCTCATCACCAGATCCAGTTATCACGCCTGTGGTACAGACGTCAACATGGAAGGGACCAGCGCTGGTCTTGGAGTCAGAATGGAAGCCTGTACCAGTGTCAGAATGTGGCCCAAATCAGGTCCAAAAGATTTAGACGGCACACACTACAGATCCGTCGGTGCTATCACAACTGGTGGCCCCTGAAGATCCTTGGGACCTGAAGTCTCACCAGAGGGAATCAGAAGCTCACCAAAAATCTGCAGCATGGCCTCCTTGGAGGCTTCAATATGCTGTGGCATCGCAGATTGCCACGGAAGCTCAGAGACGCACCAGATCAGCTGAGGAGTCAGCACTGTGCCTGGAAACCTCGAACGTAAACTACTTCCATAATGAAGCCTTTGCACCTTGTCTTTAGGTGCAGAGTGGTGGGTTGTTGTGGAGTGGAGTTGTTTTGTTTATGTTTCACTTTGACTTTGATTTTGACTTACCGGAGGACTTAAAGTGCAACACTGACAGCTTGCAGGAATGGCCTTTAAGTGAACAAGCCTGTGACTTGGGTGGGACTTACGAGAAGGACGCAACGACTTATGTTCGGCAATGTACACCTTTGCTTTCCAGTCCCGGATTGGCTTTGAGTGCATGACAGCATATTTAGCACTTTAAATAAAGTTGTATATGTAACAAACGACAATGTCTCAACAGGTATCAATTAAAGGCAAGTATAAATATGCACACAATAATTATAGAAAAACAAGTAGACAAGGAAGGAGGGAGACATCAATGGTTATGCAAAAAATGCTGGGAGCAGTTTTATGTTTAGAATTTAGGAGGAACAAGGAAAAAAGCACTGTGTTACATTTAATGACATGTAATCTGTACCACTTGTGCAAGTTTGTGATCGTGAAGACAGTGAACGGCGCAAAGTGACAAGTGTGAACCAGCGGAGGCAGCACAAAAGAACAGTGAAAATGTATATACAAAACATTAGTGATGGTCCAATCTTATTTAACAATAGCTAAAAAACAACTTACAAGATTGTAAGGACCAAAACACAGATGCGCCTGTTGAATTGGGCTAGGGAGTCAACAACGTTTCGACCTGATAGCAATGCAGGTCATCATCAGGACCAGGTTACACTTATTCGAAGTGCTACAGAGAAAGGGGGAAGATATAAGAAAAAGATGTAATAAAGGATAGATGGAAGGGTTAACGTAGCCACAGAGAGCCAGTAGTAGAAAGTAAGCAGGAAATACCTGCATAGGCCCCACCGGGAGGGCACAAGGATAGAAATCCGTGAAAAGAAAGGCACCTGGATCAACGTCACGGCCATATTCGAATGAGGTGGACAGGGATTCCTCGTGGAGGTACCGCCAGGAATGGCTGGAGCCTCAGGGTGAGCGAGTTAGGGCTCGGTCGCCCAGGGTTGCTGTAACTGGAGCAACCACCGTCCTGGAAGTGAGGCGAAAAGGGGAAGGTGTAAGAAAAATAGTAGCCGGAGGGCCCTTTTAAGGACTGAGACACAAAAAGGGGAGATACTTACGGTGTGAAGTATTGCGAGTCCAACGAATGGTCACAGAGTTAATGGTTGGGAAAACAAAGCCGGCGTCCAGGATAACGGGCGTCCGGCAACTACAATTAAGGAAGTAAAAAACAACCAGTGAGCAATGTGAACGCGTGGAGCGTTCGGGTTTCAAGGACAAGATATGCAAAGGCGAGCTGCCAATTACAGAGGCCCAAACAGTTCAATTAATTGAACATGTTCGCTTGCATAAAGCCAGCACTGCAGGGGCCGGCTGACAATCAAGTATGCACAGAAAATAACATCAAAAGGGCGAATGCATAAGGCGTTCACCCTTATTACAAAACTAAACAACCTCAAGAAGCTGCGGGGGCCTGGCCGACAATTTAACGTGCTGGAGGGAATGAATAAAGCGAGCACATGAGGCGTTTGTGTGCATTAACACATGGCAGCGGGAGGTGGTGATTCAAGGGATTGAATAAAGCGAGCGCACAAGGCGTTTGCGTTAGTAGATGGGGTGATACAAGGGATTGAATAAAGCGAGCGTGCAAGGCGTTCACGTTAGTAGACATATGGCAGCGTACGTTAACACATCAGCGGGACATACTGTCCGTAGGGGGAGAACGCGGGGGTGTTCTGCCTTAAGCGGCTGGAACACGGATCAATAGCGGCAACGGCGTGTCTGTGCAGCTCAGTTCCGCCCGGAAAACGCTTGAGGGGGTGAAAGACCGACAGCTGAGAGCTGTTAAGTGGGAAAAGGGGGGAGGAGCTACGAAGGCAAGGCCAGCCTTAAAGGGCACAGCACCCAAATTGAAGCAGGCGTAAAAACGAAGAGAATTAGAGTGCGTGATAGGTAACAGGGTGGATAAAAGACAATATACATATTTGTCAACAATACAAGCTTGATGCACATTATATATTAGTACACAGGGAGGGAAATATTTACAATGTTTTGTACGATACGAATACAGTAGGTGTACAGATATTATGATAACATAAGTCAAAGTGCAGTATAATAACATGAGCCTGTGAAGACAGAACAATATGCAACCTGCATAGAGGTGGAAACACACTATGCAGAGGATTACAGGTAAACGCGCAAAGTACAGGGATCAAATTTTTGAGCTATGGACATCAACCTGGAAATAGAGGACCTTGTAACAGCCACCTTCAGGTGGAAAAACTATTTTTGCAGAGAATATCACATGAACACAAGTAAGTGATGACAGTTACATTAATGAACGTGCCCAGGGGGGAAGAGAAGGAACCTGGGATGAATGTGCCCTGGAGTAGGGAAGGACCTATGTAAGAGGCAGGAGGCATTTACATGGTGATGGTATTGTTCCATTCATCTAGGGTGTTGAGTCCATGATTAACAGAGTCACAGCGAGTGATCCATCTACACTCGCATTTATTCAAGAGTGATTGTAGATTGCCGCCTCTGGGGGGTAGAGTAGGTTGGTCAATGACCTGCCAAGGGAAGTCTGTTTCAGTGTGACCCTTTTCAAGAAAGTGTGAAACCAAAGGAGCGTTTTCCACCTTGCAGCGGATACGGCTCTTGTGTTGGATTATACAGTTCTTGACCATTTGTGTACTTTGACCTATGTACACTAGCTCGCAGTGGCGAAATTCTAAACATAAAACCGTTCCCAGCATTTTTTGCATAACCATTGATGTCTCCCTCCTTCCTTGTCTATTTGTTTTTCTATAATTATTGTGTGCATATTTATACTTGCCTTTAATTGATACCTTTTGAGACATTGTCGTTTGTTACATATGCTTGGCACCCAGGTCTCAACTGGGTTTACGGGTTACCTCCTGTTGTTTGTTCAGGTTACTTTTGTGCAATCTCAGCATGCTTTTAAACCTGTAGTTTTGGATAGGGATATTTTTACCGAGCACATTAAAATTCATTTTTAAAAGTCGTTGGAAGGCCAAGAAAATTGGGAGGGGAACTCTGGATCCGAATCAGATTGCACAGAAAGAAAGGAACCGACGTCACCACGCTTCCAGGGCGGTACAGAGCCAATGCGAAGCCTCATGGCATCATATAGTGGTACGCAGGAGCACTGCATGGAAACTTTTCTGGATGCAGTCTGGCGCTTAGGGAGTATTTTAAGCTGTGTAATCTGCGGTACGAAGTATGGATCAGAAATATAGGGCCTGATTACGATGTTGGGCGGACGCAACAGTCTCGGTCCTGGGACCGACTGACCTCCGGTTGGCGGTCCCGACCGCCTCCTTACAATGCGACCGAACACTGTTCGGTCGCATACTCCTATTTCTCAATGGGAGCTCGTGTTACGGCAGTAAAAAATCCGTAACACAAGCTCCCATTGAAAAATGGGAGGTATTGTTCATCCCTGCATCCCGTGGCAGGCACCGCAACTGGAGGCCGCAGGCATAAGGGGGGCCCCCAAACACGCTTTCCGACATGGTTTCCATGTCGGAGAGGCCTGCATGGAACCCATGTCGGAAACCATGCATCGTAATCCCAAAGGCGGAAAGGCCCGCCCTTTGGGATTACGAGCTGGCTCCGACTGCCCGACGGGCTTCTTGAGCCCGTCGGAAGCCAGCCGAAATGACCGGCCGGTTTATTTTCTGACCGCCAGCATCATAATGCGGCGGGCAGAAAGTAAACCGAGGAGCCCATTACAATGCGGCTCGGAAGGCTCCGACCGACGGTTGGAGCCTTCCGAGCCGCATCATAATCAGCCCCATAGTGTTTTAGCTTGTCCAAAAATCTGTGAAACTTAGAGCTATCAACCAAGCTGCAGCTTCCATTGATTTTTCATTGTGTACTGACCGTAAGAATAGGGGTCACTCGTAAAACTCCAAATTCCGGATTACCTAATGAGAGTGCATTTTTTCAAAATGTGTACTATTAGGCATGGACTTATGATTGAAATGTAAAATATAGAGAAATTCATTCAATAATACCAAATGTTCTATCATAATCTGTTCCCATACTTTTTCTGATAGAAACAGTACCCCATATGTGGAGGTTGGGAGGTTTTTCTATCACTCTGGACAGGCATGCTTAGATAAGTAAGACTTTAGCGATAGTTGTTGCCTGCAGTTTTTCCTCTTGTGGACTGACCAACACCCAAGGAAACCTACCCATCCCAGACATTTATTAAAACTAGAGACACAGGAGATTTAGGGTAGTGTAGTTTGTGGGGACCCCAACATTATTTCTTACTCACTATCCTTGAACACATCAAACTCTGATTCCAGAAACAGAATATTCTCAAATGTTTGTGTCAGAACGTTTTGGAATTTATATGAAACGGCAAAACCTTAACCCAGCATTCCCACACTTCTACAGCTAAAAGTATTATGATACTTGTGGGGGTGGGCCCATTGCCCCGCATAGGAAAGGGGAAAAAGGCAACCATGGAAACGTTATAAAAGTTGCTTGGAACTGGACCAATTTTTGGCCTTTCGGTATCCGAGGTATTCATCCCCGGTTTGGCGGGTACCCACTTAAACATACCAACACAGACATTTCTGAGAACTAAACACGGGGGAGTCCAGAGTGGCATGACTTGCATGGATCCTGCTACTTTTTCTTACCCATAATGCCCCATAAGTGTCAAACTTGGAGTAAAAAGACAATTTCCTCACAATTCTGTGAGGTAAAATTCTGGAACCTGCTGGGCAATGCAAAAGTCCCACACTTCTACTGAAGGAATTGACAACCATTTGTGTGGGCCGGATAAGAGAAGACTGAAAAAAGGAACTATGGAAACACTATGACAGGTCTCTGGAATTAGATTATGTTTTGGCATACAGGTGGCTGAGGCACTGGACCGGGCTCAGCCTTCACACAAGGATCCATGACAAACCTAGTCATTTCTGAAAACTAGTGATCCGTGGGAATCCAATGCAGTGTTGATTACTTGGATGCCGCCACACTTTTATACCCAGAGTGTCTTGCAAACTTCAAAACTATGCTCAAACAACTGATTTTCTCTCAATTTCCACCACTCTCTCATGTTGAAGGAAGAAGACAAAGTGGACCCTAGGCACTATTGACAGAATATGTTAAAGTTGCATTGTTTATCCCACTCTTACATGGTATTCGAGGACAAAAAGCACGTGGAGGAGTGTAAACTAGCAGAATACCTTGCATTTACCCAATGTTTTATGATTGAAGCTGCCTTTCTATTCCAAATGAAGACAGGGAACAATGTGCTTTCCCCTGTGCCATAGCAGTAACTACAAGCACTAACTGCACTAACTACGCAGGGGAAGTAAGTGTGACAAATTGGGTTATGAACGTTGTGTTATGGATTTAAGCCACACCTGAAATACATGGAAATGCTCCATCAATCTCCCTCTGCTTAGTGTCCCAAGGAAAACATTTAGAGGGGGAAAGGACAAAGCTTAGGCAACCTCTTTAAAGGAAAGATTACAAAATTAACACTAGGGCAAATGGTCAGAGATTTTGTGAGGCTTGTACCCCCTTATGGTACACAGCCCTATGAAGAGAAGAAGTTTTCCAGGACTCGAGAAACCATGGTTTTCAGGTTTGGAACTGTACCCATTACAGAGTTCTCTTTATGTACATCAGATTTCCAGTGTTCAGATGAAATAAAAAATACCCTGGTGGAACTGTCCTCAAAGGATATTCATACACAGGAATCAGGTCGTCGAGGAGGATACTGAAATCAGAGGGAACAGCAGGAAGAACTCACAGAAAGGCAACATGCCCCCCTCAATATGTGGATAGAATCAAAGTGCTATATCTAAATCTAATGAGCATTTAAGTTCTTTAAGTCGCTAACCTATGGCAAAATTCAAGAAACAAACATGTCAATTAAAAAGAAATGGGTGAGAAAATAAGTCACACAAATCCAAAAGAAAAACTGCTGCAAAGGTTGTAGTCTTATCAAATAAGCAGACAAGAATGCATCATAAACGAACAACAAATAAATTGTCAGGAGTGGGCACATCTGAGATGCAGAACCTTGAACACAAGAGCAGACAGCCACGTCCCCTACCACCCTCTATGGCCTACAACTGTGCAAGAATGAGGAAGCTGGTCACATGATGCATAAAGGGATGATGGTACACAGATTTGTGACAAGAGCAATGATTTCTATAAATCATAGATTGAATCACGATTATGAGCACTATCTGAGATGACAGAGGTCAGCATTGGAACAAGATATCCATCAATCATTCTACAGAAAGTTTTGCTCAGCCATGGAAAAGTCAGAATGGAAATCTGCAGAAGTGAATTAAAGGACTAGGGGCTGAACCTTAATGGGTTTAGGCTCCTTGTGAAGATGAAAACAGGTTGCACAATGATGAGGCTATTGATGAGATAGCAAAGAGTACAAACAAGTTTAGAATCACTGGCAAACTGCCATACTTTGAGTAAAGCAGAGCATCCTTGTATGACATCCAGAGGACTGAACTGAACCGTGAAGTCAGGGAGATCAGTAACACAGACAAGGATGAGTTCACCAGCAACAAGGTGGGTCTATAATGGAAGAAGACAGCAGATGGGGGTATTACAAGTCAGGCAGCTATAAACGTGTATATGTATCGATGGAATGAAACAAGAATGACGGGCCAAAACATGCCAGAGAGTGCTCTCAAGAGTGGAAACCTAGTGAGGTGGCAAAACGGCAATTAGGATTGGCGCCAGACTGACAATACAAGACATACAATTGTAAGGTAGCATTATCCATAATTATCCCCAGGCCTCTTGCAACTCCTGCCTGCCAATGCTTTATATCAGCAAACACCCCACCTCATCAAAGGCCACATGGCAAACAACCGAAGATGGAACAAGTTCTTTGTTGGAACCAGAAAAACTGTGTTTGAATCCGATTGTAACCATATCTCATACTTTTGCCAACATGCCTCAGAAATTTACATTTTTATGTGTGCCATAATACTTATGCTTCCCATATGCTCTCTGGCTACAAGTCTGACCCGCTTTGATCTTCAATCCTGGCAGGTCAGAACGACAGATTGATAGTACTCGATGGAATTATATTGTTTTGGAAATAACTCTTTAAAAATTCAGCAACATTTGCTTTTATTTCCTAACATTTGCTGGATAGACTTGTAAAAAAAATTATTTGCCATGTGACGCTGTTATCGTTTGTTTCCATGGGCAGATTACATTTTAAGATCAACAAAGATAGCACCTGGTTAATGATAAAAACAATGTAGCCAGAAAAGAACAGAAGAGTTTAACATTTAAATTTTTTTTTCACACATGTAAAATATACTAACACTGGTTTCATGTATTTTAGGGTTATAAGTGCGTATGTGAAGCTTTAGTAAAAGGCACAATCTGACCACCACACCTCTGTCTTTGCCAGTAGAAAGGCACTTGAAAATGACCATTCGAAGATCCAATCCTTCCTGAAGCCATATCTTGTCCATGATTTTGATAATCTGCAAAGCCAGCATATCCTGCCGCAGATCTTCCCCCACCTAAGAACAAAAGGAAAATTAACACGAAACCAACTGAGGGAATAGGTTACAACTTTTTTACACAAACTCCGTTGAGATGCAAATAGAAACTTTACGAATTATGTTAGAGAAAATAAGCACTGGAGAAGGAGAGCAGGCTAGATAACCAGTTATACTCAAAGCCTCTTTTTCAAAATGAACCGAGTTCGTATCTGCCTGAGCTAACTGACAAAATGCTGGGACTGATATCAGTTAACGATTGGCTATCGCCTATGGGAACACACTGCTGCATATTTGCCTAAACCCTCTGCTATTCAAGGTGCTAAGGCTTACCGTTGCTACCCGAGTAAATACCTGCTCAGTTTGAATGTCTCCATAGCTTGATAATTTCGTAAAGAGCTGCTTAGACTTTGTATGCAAAAACTAAGGTTCCATGTGAAAACGGAGAGGGGACAGAAACACAGACTCAAAAACATTAACTGGGATAATAAACACCATACATAAATATATTCGACAAAAAAAAATCCAAACTTTTAAAAAATCCTAGCACCAGCTTAATGCGCTATCCCAAATGCAGTTTTAGGGTTAAGTGCTTGATAGTTTGCTTAGGGGCACGTCGACATTTCTGTAGAGATATTTAGGTACGGTAGACATTTTAGGTGTAGATGTTTGGAATCATTGTTTGTGTTCACGTTACCAGATTCAAACGAATGCCACACTTACTCATATAACTGGAGAGCTAAGGCAATGTTAGAAGACATGAAAACATTCAGGACAAAAGGGCATCTAATTATTTAAATAAGCAACACTGTCGCTATTTACGTTAGCTTCATTTTCACATAAGACGCTCACTCATACAGATAGATATATATATAAAAGGTTACCCTTTTCAGAGAGAAAGAGGTTTCGCCGGTGCCATTAATATGTGACTTTAGCAACTATTTGGTATGAGAAAAATGAGCTAAGAATTCATTTAAGAAATCAAGCAAGTAGACTCTGGGAGAGATGGCCATTCAAGTCACTTCAGAATTGTCCTTGCGGACTTACTATAACATTACAAGTAAACTCTAGGGGGCAGAGTGGAGAAATACACTGTAACGTCAATGGGGACAGCCAGAATAGGGGAATTAAACTAAAACTGCAAGATCTTTCATCTGCTTCATTGCCCCATTCAGTTTAGTTTTTCCCAGATGGAGAAAAGTCCATGTTAATTTCAACGTAGCAGTGGGCTGGGAAATAAAAAGCATAATATAGGAATTACTGGTAATCTAGGGTCTTCACTACAGTGACTTGTTATCTATCTGCACTGAAATGCATGCTGGGTGAATAACGTATGAGCAAAACATCAAATAAATGCCTTGTGTTGCACAAGGTCCGATTCTGAGCCAAGACTGTTGAAACCAAGGACATAATTAAGACCTTTATTTCCACAAACAAGCACCGAAAACCTACACTACAGCTGGCAACAATCAAAGACCCCATATTAAATGCTCTACTTGTAACATTTCAAATTACCCTACCCCAGATCATCACGGCAGAACAGCCCAAGACCTCATTCATCGAGCTACACCAACTTTTGGAAAGGAAACTCTTAACAGGGCAGGTTAATCCTTTGTTATTGGTATTAAAACTAAGTAAAAATAAAGCTGGTCTACTTGCACTTTTTCCATTTGAAAGAAGGAAACTGCACAGGTAAACAAGGTAATTACCTTAAGTAACGATCTGGGCTATACTCTATCTAATCGCAGATTCTTCCCCTTTTAAAATTCCCCAGGTGCTAAACTGGATCTGGAAACTTTCCATGCAACAGCTTCCACTCTCCAGTAGGTGGAACCACATCCCAGCTCTGGAAGTGGTAACATGAAGCTGCACAGAGGCGCCACTTCTTTACGCTAATGTCTGATTATAATAGCAACTTTGGAGCCCTCAGACGTGGCTGACAAATTGGTAGTCGGGTAGTACGTTAAATCTAAACTGGCACCATGCGACCTAACTGAAGAGCACTCTACAGAACAGAGATGATGGTGGGTCGGTTAGATAGAGTATCCACCAGAAGGAATACGTTACTTACCCTATAAGCATCTGTTCATGGCATGTAGTGCTGTAGAGTCACATGCTCTGCATACTCCTGCCATCTTGTGTTGGGTCCAGAGTTGTGCAAGTAGTTTTTCTTCGAAGAAATCTTTTGACTCACGAGGTTGAGTGACTCCTCCTTTCGGTGGTAATGTACATGGGCATCAGCACCATTGTTGGATTGTTTCCTCACAGGCAGGTGAGAAAGGAGTGCAAAGCATGTGTAAGTAATGCGATGACCATGTAAAATATGTAAATAGTGAAAACTAATGGTGGAATGAGCATGCAAGCCCTCAGGGGGTTGTTTCTTGCCCAATGCATAGCAGATTTTAATGCAGAGTACAATCCATTGTGAAACGGTACATTTCTACACAGCCTTTGCTTTCTTCGCCCCAATGAACCCAATGAAGAGTTGATTGTCCAACCGGAACTCTCTGGCATGATCAGTTGAACGTCAACGCTTTTTTTGGGTCAATTCGGTGGAGTCTCTTCTCCTCTTTTAGAAGTGTGATGTGGAGCAAAGAAGGTACGCAAGGTGATAGTCTGGCCTACATTAAAAGATGTCACCACTTTTGGAAGGAAAGAGGCACAAGTTTCCAATAACAGTTTGTTTGGGAAGAATGTTGTGTAAGAAGGGTGCACAGAAAGTGCTTGCAGTTCTCTAACCCTCCTGGAAAATGTAATGACCACTGGAAAGACAGTCTTGATGGTTAACAAACTAAGAGGAAAATTGTGTAAAGGCTCGAAGGGCACACATATTAGGAAAGTTAGAACTAGGTTCAAGTCCCATTGGTGCACAATGAAGGGTTTTAGAAGGAACAGATGTTGTAGACCTTTAAGGAACCAAGTCACAACAGGTGACTTAAACAAAGACGGCTCATCTGGCCACCACAAGAACACCGATATAGCCAACAGATACTCTTTAACTGTGCCCAAAGCAAAGCCTTGCTGGGCTAATGTAAGAACACATTTCAAGATCTGACAGAGGTGCAGAAAGGGGATCAACATTTTTGGTGATGCAGCAAGCTACAAATTTGTCCCAAAAGCAGGCATATACTGTCTTGGCTGAGGGATGCCTGTCAGCCAGAATGACATCGCAGATTTCATCAGGGAGGTCAAAAACTGTCAATTGCTGCCGCTCAATCTACATGCATGACGGCAGAACGTGCACAGGTTCGGGTGCAGGACCCTGCCCCGTTGCTGTCCCAGAAGATCCTCCACAGAGGGCTCCTTGAACAGAGAATGGACGCTCCTGCTCAGGAGTTGGGGATAGCATACTCTCTGTGCCCAAACCGGAGCCATAAGAATAACTTGGGCCTGGTCGGTCCTGATCTTCTTGAGAACTCTGGGCAGGAGTGGTATCGGCAGAAAAGTTTACAAGAGGCCTGAACTCCACTAGAGACTAAAGGTATCTCTGAGGGGGAGTCACCATGGAAACTCCAGTGTACAGAACTGCTGACATTGCACATTCTTAGCAGTGGCGAATAGATCTAACCAAGGCTCTCCCCAATCAATGAAGAGACCTTGCACCACCTCCAGATGGATGACTACAACCGCTCTGGCATTCAGAGAGCCCACCAGATGCTGAACCACCAGGAAAATGCCCTGACATTTCAGCCATGTTCAGAGGCTCAGAGCCTCTTGGTACGGGGTCCACGACCCCATCCCACCCCACTTGCTGCAATATCACATGGCAGAGGTTTTGTCCGTGAACACCTGAACCAGCCTTTTGGCTTTCAATGCCAGTCGGATCACTCTCAACTCCAACAGGTTTATGTGGAGTTGGGACTCTGCCGGAGACCAGAGTCCTCTGATCTCCCCCTCTCCCAGATGGCCACCCCAGCCCAGGCGTGAAGCATCTGTCACTACAATCAGCTCTGGGGGGGAAGAGAGAGGGGTATGCCACTGACCCAAACGCGGTTCGTCATCTACCACTGCAGGTCTTTTGCAACTACCTCCGATAGCTGGACTGGGTCGGAGAAATTCTCTATATGCTACGCCCACTGGGACTTCAGGTCCCACTGCAGAGCCCGCATATGCCAGCAAACATGTGTCACCAGCACAATGCAGGAGGCCCAGCAGCCTCAGAGTCAGTCTCACTGAAATCCAAGATAGAGGCTGAGATATCGGAATCCTAACCTGAATATCCTGAACTCGCTGTTCTGGAGGAGAAGTCCAAATCTGAACAGTTCCGATGAAAGGGAGCGCCTGAGAGGGAGTCATGTGTGACTTTACACGTTTAAAGTGAACCCCAGCGAATGCAGGAGGTCCGCCATAGTCTGGAGGTGGGAGACGACTCTCTGGGGCAAGCCCACCTTTAACAGCCAATCACAGAGTTAGGGGAAACACTGGAACCCCTGACCTCTGCAGGTGTGCTGCAACCACCACCATCACTTTGGTGAACATCGGAGGGGTGCAGGTTAGACCAAAACTGATAATGCTCATGGCCCACCGTGAACTGCCGGTATAGCCCAGATCTGTGAATGTTTGATTTGTTCAGCATTCTGTCCATTCTCTGTTCTTTTTGCAGGTAGAGTCTGTGGGCAGGCAGGACGGGAATATGGAAATAGGTGTCCTGCAAGTTTAAAGCTACCATCCAGTCTCTAGGGTCTAGGGAAGACAGGACCTGAGCTTACGTGAGCATCTTGAATTTTGAAATTGAGAGGGCACAGGTCTAAAATAGGGCAGAGACCTCCATCCTTCTTGGCCACCAGATGAGGTGGCCCTCCATCAGCTGGTCTGGGGATGGTGGCATGGGTGGTGGAGTTTTGAGCAAAGGGATGGAGTAACCCAGCGAAGCAATTTGTATCACCCACTTAAGAGATGCTATGGACTACCAGCGAGGCAGGTGATGATGGATCCTGCCACCACAAGCACTGGGTGCCTGTGAGGGTCTGAGGGCAAACTAGAGTGGTTTTGAGGCTGAGGCTGCCGGGGGATGGTGAACGGAGTGGTCCTCTGCCTATGTGTCTCACGAGACTTGAGGGACCCACGTCTGCGGCCACGAAAGGACTGGAAAGTCTGTTGGCCTTGGTGGCTGGGTAGGAATGTATGCAGTTGGTGTACGAGTTACTTACCTTCGGTAACGATGTATCTGGTAGAGACGTTGTCTAGCCGCAGATTCCTTAACTTAGAATATCCCCAGGCGTCAGACTGGATCCGGAATTTTTTTTGCAGCAGCACCTCTGCGCGCCGGGGGACGGCGCCACACGACCCCGCCCTGACGTCGTCCACGTACGTAACGTCAGTGAGGTCATATAAGTCTCTCCCGGCGCGCTGACGTCAGTTTTCTTCGGAGAAACTTTTCCGCGGCACAACGCGGAGCCACCAATAAAAAACTGTGAAAATATGGGAACAGTGTGCGAGGGATGAAAATCCATGATTAAAGAAGGAGGATGGTGCAAGACGCTATCGTAAAAGACAGAATTAGATACTGCGTACATATAAATGAAAAAGCTGTGAGAAAGGACCCCGCAAGCAATGCGAAGACCCTTCCTAAGTGCAACAAGGGAAGAACATCTCAACAGAGAGAAATAGTCTGTTATTACCACGTAGAACAGCAGACAGAATTAGACTGTTATTATTAGTAGAACTGTGTTGTCTAGCAAGAACAGAGCACAACAGTCCACCGCAGGAAGGTATGAAAAATGAAAAGACTGGCACTACCCCTATAGTAATGGAGGTCTGAAACAGAGGTTAACAGATCCCCAAAGACGACGACTGTAGAGGAGACCAGAACCCTGAGCCAATAGAGAAGGCGGGAGGGAGGGAAGGCAGCAGGAGAAGAAAAGAAAATGAAGATGAATCTCCTGGTGAAGGTTAATCAAAAAAGGGCATCATTTTAGATGTAAGAAACCCCTGAGAGGGAGTTAATTGTATATGGCAACTCTCAAAGGAATGCAACAATGTGAGCACCCGTGAGCGAAAAACCAATGGCAACAGAGAGGGCAGCGGAGAACCCCACTTGGCAAGATTTTCGCAGAACGGGGAGGCTGGGTGGGCGTTAAGGAATCTGCGGCTAGACAACGTCTCTACCAGATACATCGTTACCGAAGGTAAGTAACTCGTACATCTGATAGAGACATCTAGCCGCAGATTCCTTAACTTGGAATAGATACCACAGCCATACCCCAAAGGGGAGGTGGGTCTGCGACAGAACAACAGAAGGCGCCAAGCATCCGATCCGGCAACAGAGTGACGGATAAAGGGGGGAGGCTGTGGCGGAACAGCCAGACAGCAACCCAAGCAGCTCGGCAGAAATAACGGGATGGTAGATAGCCTAAAAATGCCAGAATGGCGCTACACCATACCCGTATAGAAATGACAGGTAGAACGGCATGAGCCATATACCAGAGCAAAGAAAGAGAGAGAGAGAGAAAGAAGGACCACGCTCCGCTTAATGGCACACGATGAGGACACCGACCCACGCTCGAAAAGAACCTGAAGAGATGCAACCAGAGCCTAACAGACTAGCCTATAGAAGGAAGGCTGAAGGAGCCGGTGCCAAGAGTCCAAAGGCAAGAGCAGTGCGCTGGGAATAGCCGGCGGGACAAGAAACACACCAAGTGCACACCCAATTCCAAAAAGGGAAAATAGGGGCAAATAGCATCAACTTTAAACCCGCTGAAGCAGGTAGAAACATGCAGCAGGCAAACGGCCACAGAGACCTTAAAGTGGCTTACTAAAGAAGCATAAGAGTGCCTGACCGGGCAGTATGAAGCCAAAGTGAGAAACAATCCACAATATAGACCTACAGGCAGTAGTCAAAGACCACTGCCATCAGAAGAGCTGTCCCGCAGGCGTAGCTTTAACAATAGTAGTTGATAATTTTGAAAAAAGGCATATCCGAAGGAAGTGGCCAAGAACACCAAGGTAACGAATGGTGGGAAGAGCCTCAGAATCCGAGACCAAACACTCCAGGAAAGACACGTAAAGTGTCGAACACCAAAAAGGGAGCATTTGTCAAATTGGGAAATCACCCCAGTAAGCGGAAGCAAGGAAGAACCTATGGGCAACTTGCAACCACTCAGAAAAGCTCCCCCACACATGGAGATTTGATCCAGACCTTGCAGCCTCGAAAAGAGGTGGCGACGTAGGAAGAGGAATACCAAGGCAACAGGCATGTATACATAAATGTATAAACATATAAATATGTAGAGACAGAACAAGCCAGGAGCATGAACATGTCCATACCGGAGCATACCTAGTACAGTAAGGGCAGGTAGGAGCCGCTTTTGAAGAGGAGATTAAGAAACCTCCCAAGGAGGTGGAACAGGCACAGGCAGGATGACCATGGCGTAAGAAGATGGCACCAGGGAAAAACACAGAACACCGTACAGCGGACCACCAAGCGACGCATGGAGCCCACAGGATCTCCAAGCCCAGGTGAGATAACAGAGCTATATAATAGCATACAAGTACCCCACATGGAGTATGCACACCCCAAACAACGGGGAATACCTCTTAGGGCAATAAGCCAAGCCAAAAGAGCGCAGTAACGAGCCGAACCCGTGAACATGAGTTCCGAGCTGTATGACATTACCGGGGTGAACCACCGGCTCAATACCACAGTCAGAGGACCAGACACAGCAACCTGTGGAACACAGCCACAGCAGGCCCAGAGTCAGCTGAAAGCAAAACGCATCCAAGGGATGCCAATAAAAGGGGTAATCACCCTTGACCACAGAAAAAGAAGACGTAAGGCTCACTGCCCATGTTAAACACAGGGCGCATCAAAAGGATGCGAAATGAGAAAGTACCACCACGGAAGACAGGCCTAAGAAGACCTAAGTGGGAGGACGAAAGCCCGCAAGGAGCCGGTGAACCGCCAATTCGGCGTGAGCATCAAACAGTAAAACCCCATCAAAGGGTAAGTCAACCAGTCGCTCCCGGATATTTTCAGGGAAGATGCTATCTCGCAGCCAAGCGTGACGCCTTAAGGCAACAGAACCCGCCATAGCTCGGCCCAAAGAATCTAAGGCTGAGTGGATTGTGAATTCGGCAAGGTCGTGGCCATCCCGGAGGAGGTGAAGGAGATCAACGCGAGCACCTTCAGAGGTGGCAGAAAGCAAAGACTCTGCAGAGTCCCACAGGGCAGAGGTAGTCCGAGCCAAAACACACACTGTATTTAAGGACCGTAGGGCCGCACTAGTGGATGCAAAGATGTTCCTACCCCATGACTCAAGCCATCTGGACTCCCGAGAGGGAGGAAGTGTTAGTGGGGGCAAGGAAGGAAAGGCAGTCTGCAACACAAACCCCTGCGCAACAGGGTGCACAAAAAGACAAACAGGATCATGTGGAGCTGGACGAACCCAGGTACCCAAAAGGGCATCATAAAGGGAAGCCTCAACGGGCAGAAGCGGCTCCACATTCCCGGACCCACGGTGAAGGACCTCGAGCAAGAGGTCCACAGACAAGGGGGCAGAAGGGGGTTGCATATTTAAAATGCGAGTGGCCAATGAAACCACTCTCAAAACAGCCGGACCAGCCTCGGTAGCCCTCCGCGGAGGGGACAACAACTCATCTCATCAGTGGGGGAGCGTTGTAAGCTGACTCTCCCAAGACACTGAGGGTGCGACCAATGCCCCACGGAAGGGAGCCCCATTGAAGAATGAGGATCCTGATGGGGCTCCTGGGGAGGCGAAGAGCCTTCCGGATCTGGGAGCTCCTGAGGAGGCACTACAAATTCCAAGGGGGGCACTGGCAACAACACCTCCGGCGACGCCGGGCGTGAGGGCGGCGCCGAACTCTCTCCAGAGGCCGCTAGAGAAGAGTCCACAATCGGCGTCGATACGGCGCCAAAACGACGCGTGCCGGCGCCGATCGTGCCTCGTCAGGCGCCGACTCGGCTGCACCCGGCGTCGAGTCGGCGCCGAAACTATGACAAGCTCCCCTTCCGAAGAAGAAGGCGCCGGAGCCGGGGAGGCAAGCCTTCGGCGCCGCACCGGCGCCGACTCTGCCTCATCCATGACAGGCTCCGACTCCGGAGAAAGAAGCAGAGGCGGAGCCGGGGAGGCGAGCCTACGGCGCCGGAACGGCGCCGACCCCGGCTCCGGACAGGCGGCCGCCTGCCCGGAAGCCTGGGGTGTGCTCAAGGCAGGGCTATGAGCACCGGCAACCACCTGCGACGCCACAGGGAGCCCAGCAGGGCTATGCGGCGCGACAGAGGCGCCGTGGGTCGTAGAGGGGGATCCAGCTGGGCCGCGCCCTGACGACTCCATGTGGACCGTAGAGGGGGACCCAACCGGGCCGCGCCCTAACGACACCACATCTCCGGCGTTCCCGGGGGGCAAAGGCTCAATTGGCGCCGGGGTCGAACCCGCCGGCGAGTCCGTCAGAGACCCCACAAGAGGCGGAGGCCCCGAGGACGCCCCAGGAACGGGAGAGGACCCAAGGGAGGCCTGCAAAGCCGCGGCATATGCCTCCATTTGGGCCCGAGTCGCCCCAACACCCGGAAAGGGCGGATAGAGGGGGGGGCAACTGCCCGGAGCGCACGTCCGGGAATCAGTGCCCCGGACAACAGGAGAAAGGGAGGTCGAAGACCTCGACGACAAGCGCCTGAACTTACCCAGTGGCAAACGACGGCCCCGGACCCCAGAGGGCGATCGATGGCGGAACCGGATAGTAGAGGGACCTGCCGGCGAAGAAGAGGCCGGGGGACGAGACGACTCCGACCGGGACAGCCGTGCCGAGAGAAGCTTCATACGGCGCTCCCGCCGAGACTTTGGCTTCAGGTGTTGGCAGGCGTCGCAGTCTGTGGAGTCATGGTGCTCGCCCAGACACCACATACAAATAAGATGAGGGTCCGTCGCGGACATCTGCCGCGAACAGGAATTATAAGTTTTAAAGCCCGAAGGCATCGACACACTGTTCCGGACGCGAAGCGTTGAAAAGGAGGCCTGAAAACAGGCCAGAGGAACCGCTCACTCCGGATCCGCGTTGCACGCGGAAAAGAAGGAAACTGACGTCAGCGCGCCGGGAGGGACTTATATGACCTCGCTGACGTCACGTACGTGGACGACGTCAGGGCGGGGTCGTGTGGCGCCGTCCCCCGGCGCGCAGAGGTGCTGCTGCTGCTGCAAAAAAATCCGGATCCATTCTGACGCCTGGGGATATTCTAAGTTAAGGAATCTGCGGCTAGATGTCTCTATCAAATAAGCCCCTACTGTAATCACACAAGGGACGAATGGAAGAATGGGGTTGCACTGGGCCACGGAGAGGCTCAAGGACCTGGCCGGCGCTAGGCTGTCCTTGACGCGCTCCAGCGCTGGGTCTGCCTTGTCTCTGAAGAGATGGGTGCCGTTAAAAGGCATGTCCAAGAGGGATGCCTGGACATTCCCCAAAAAGGAGGCATGGTGTGGAAAATAACGATGGCCTGGGATGCGGCTTTGAGAAATTACCAGTGGCTGAGATTAATTCAAGCATTCCAAGTCTTGAAGTCATGGTCCAGCTCCAAGCACCAAAGACAAACCAGTGGGGGCCTGTCACAGACATCTGTCTGTGACAGGAACGACAGGGCTTAAAGACCACCAACACAGAGTCGAATGATGCTGTCTAGCAGAAGCACTGCTCGAAATGTTTCTGGATCCAGTCTGACGCCTGGTGAATATTCTGAGGTAAGGAATCTGCGGGTAGAATTCTCTAGCAGATACATCGGCATAATACCATGAGTGTGTCAGTGATACTGCGAGGACAAAAGAGCTTTGAACGCCATCCTGAGCTGAATGGCACCCATAAAGGAAATATTCTGCACTGGCTCAAGGTGGGATTTCAGCTCGTTGATGGAGAAATTCAGGTAAAACAAAACTGACAATGTCGTCTTCAGCTGGTTGACAACTGACTGGAATGAGCCAACCTACAAAACCAGTTGTTAAGGTAAAGAAATACATGAACTCCTCACCTGTGAAGATGAGCCACAACCACTGCTGTCATCTTTGTGAACAGCCAGGGAGTCAAGGATAGGCCAAAGGGCAGAAAAGTGAATTGGAACTGGTTTGACCCCAGAAAAATGGGAGGAACAAGAACAACTTCTCACCAGGGGAGCGCCAAACGAGATGCAAATTTTACCAATGGGGACCCCAATACTAGATCTCCACCTCGATGCCCCCCAAGTGGCCACTGAAGAGATTCCGATCTTCAACCTTTCACATTTACTGTCTTCCACAGAAATGTCTCTCCTTAGCAAAGGTCTCTCCCTTTGTAATCAAGATTGGTTTACTCTACTACTGAAATTCTCCAATTCTCCTGAAAAATAAGATTCACATTTTTCTTTTTGAAAAGGGAGGATAACTGTAATTTGGATACTACTTGTCTACTGCCCGGGTCATCATTTCAAACTCCATCATCTCCTATGCCCCCTGAGATTATGACCTTTAAATGACTTGTACCTAAACACTTTGAAAATATGAGAGGCGGGCACCAATTTATACCATACAACATTGGCCTGGCCGAGAAAAAGACCCTATGGGAACTCAAGGCTAATGATAACATAGAGATCAAGCCATGTGACAAGGGTGGTGGCATAGTTATTCAAGATAAAACAAACTATGATAAGGAAATTTGCCGCCAACTTAATAACAATTTACACTACAAACTCCTCTCTGAAATCCCACTACCAGAAACGAAGCATGATTGAGAGGGTCAGCAGAGGAAGAGGTTTTCGTTAGCCATAATGAATATTTGTTTCTGAACAATAACAGCCTCCGGGCCCCAGTCCTTTACACATTGCCTGAAATTCATAAAAATCTAACCCCCACCCCCAGGCAGACAAATACTAACAGAATGTGGTTCCATCCTGGAGCCCCTTGGTAGATACATAGATTTCTTTATTAAAGATTTGGTATTAACAACAGTGACCTATGTAAAAGATACCACACACTTTATCAATCTGATAGAGGCAGAACACTTCGATCCTGAGACAGAGTGTTGGTATCATTAGATATAGAATCCCTATATACCAACATCCCCCAACAAGGGGGCATCGAAGTAATAAGAAAGCATCTAGAACACAGACCAGCCCCACACAGGGTCCCAACCAATTTTATCATCTCTCTGCTAGAAATAGCATTGTCTCGAAACAATGTCCTATTTGAAGGTAAATTCTACAGACAGCGCAAAGACACTTCCATGGGGACAGTTTTCACCCCACACTTTTCCAAACTCTTTGTGGACAATACTGAGACAACGCATATTCTTAATGATGTAAACCCTTACCTGACAAAAATACGCATGTGGAAGAGATACATTGAGGAGGTCTTTCTCATGTGATCAGGTGACACATCAGAACTTACCTCTTTCTGCCATTGGCTTAACAACTGTCAACCTGATCTTAAATTCACACACCACTTCAGAAACATTCAAATTAACTACCTGGATGTTACAGTTAAAGTACTAGATGAACAACTTTACATGACATTGTTCCGGAAACCCACAGAGAGGAACATATTGCTGCAATACTCGCGCTCTCATCATTGAGCACTAAGAGATGGACTACCATATGGTCAATTCTTGCTTATTTGTCGCAATTGCAGCCTTAGGGGGGATTTCTTCAGAGAAACTTGAAGACAGAGGATACCACAAAAGCCTTGTTAAACGTTCTTTAAAGAGTGCATGGTACTCACACAGTTATATACTACTATTACCAAAAGAGAGATCTCCTATGTTAAGGATAGCATGTGTGATCACATTTTGCCCCATCAGCAATAAACTAGAAGTATTAAAAACACTGGAATATACTGTCAACTGCAAACATGACATTAGAAACACCATTATTTTCCTTTAAAAGAAGGCGCAACATCAGAGACAATCTTGTAAGAGCCCCATGATTCGATAGTTTCCAAATAATTAATGTACTCCGATTCTAATCCAAGTAGCTTCAAGCATCGGTCCCTCTCTCTCTGGTGTCTTTTCACCCTGTCTAGACCGAAAAATGTCATTGAAATTCAGTCACCACCATGACTGGTTTGGAAATGAAGTGCAACTGGATATTTCGGGTCATTATTTTTAATGGCCTTCACATGCTCTAAAAGACCTTTCTTAACTTCAAAAATAGTGCTACCAACATATCTTTATTGTCAGGGGCACTCAATACTGTATACCACATAGTCCGTCTTGCAGGACATATAATGCCTAATTTTATACTTAAAAAAAAAAAAAAAAGGGAAATCATAGGTCGTTCTAGATGGACTATGTTTGCACGCTACCGCGCCGACCCACGCTCAACGGTAGAACCGTTCACCTGCACCCACTGCCACTGTGCACACACCAGCCCACTGACCGGCCCCACCACCTGAAGAAAAACACGAACTCACATGCGCCCTTCTCAACACACACACACTATGCAAGCATTCCTCTTAATTATGGGAACTCATCGCCACCCTCGCACCAGACAGTATTCCTCACGGAAATCTGGCTCAACCCCACATCCGCCCAGACATTGCCACAGCGATCCCCAACGGATACAAATCATTCACCAGGACCGCACCAACAAGCCGGGATGAGGAACAGCCATCATCCACAAAGAGACCATACAGTATACCACCACCACCGACAAAACATCACCCCCATGGAACATCTCAACTTTAAACTCCACACAGACAAGACAACCATCAAAGGCACCCTCGCATACCGAACCCCAGGCCCGTGCTCCAGCTTCTGCAACACCATTGCAGACTTCATTGCACCCCTAGCCTTACACTCCAAGGACCACATCTTCCTCAAGGACCTAGATATCCATAGCAACGACTCCAATGATAAAAACACCCCACACCTCCTCGACAGTTTAAACAGCCTCGGATTGACCAAGATAGTCCACGACCCTACACACCACAGGACACATGCTGGACCCAATTTTCACCTCCAGCAACCGTGTCAATTACAGCCGTGTCACAGAATTCACATGGACCGATCACTCCATCTACTTCAGCACCCGGGCCACCACCCCCAAGATGACCACCCCTCCCCCACCCCCCACCGGAGGTGGAATAAAATTTCAGAGACCAGCTGGGCAAATGCCCTCAACACCTCCAACCCGGCTACTGCTACCAACCTCGAACAGGGAGTGAAAAACTTCAACTCCTGGATCACTAATTGCTCAGACAGCATAGTCCCCCATCCAGAGAAAAACCTCTAAAAGGGCCAGCTGGTACACACAACAACTCAGAAAAGTGTAACGAGACAGCAAACAGTTGGAGAGGAGATGGCACACCAGCAAGGACACCTCCAATAGGGCAGCCTTCAAGACCTTCCTCAACCTCTACCACCACCTGCCGAGGGCAACAAAGAAGACTGCCATTGCCACCATGCATCAAAACCAGTGCCAACACCAAGGAACTTTTCAACATCGTTAAGGAATTCTCCAACCCGGCTGCCAGAGAAAACAACATCACACCCTCACAGGAACTGTGCGACAACCTCGCCCACTTCTTCAACAAGATCGCAACCATATACAGAAACTTCGAACCCCAACCCATACCTACAGATTTCCTCAGCAGATACGCCACCGCTGTAACTGACACTAGCCACCTGGAACATCCTCTCTACCCAGGACACCACCTCCACCATGAAATCCATCCACTCAGGAGCTCCCACAGACCCATGCCGGCACTACATCTTCAACCTTGGAAACCAAAGGATCGGCCAGGAACTCACCATCCTACCCATCACCTCTATCACCACCGCAACATTTCCCGATGCCTGGAAACACACCGATGTCAGACCACTACTCAAAAAACCCTCTGCCAACCCCAGGAAATTTAAAAACTACCGGCCAATCTCCCTGCTCCCAGCAGAACCAGCTACTCAACGCCACACAATTCGGCTTCCGAAGCAATCACAGCACCAAAACAGCCCTGATCGTAGCCACAGACTACATCTGAATCCTCCTCGACCTAAGAGAAACAGCAGATTTGATCCTCCTTGACCTCTCAGCAGCCTTCGACACCGTATCCCACCACACACTGATTGAAAGACTCCACCACATCGGCATCCAAGGGGACACGCTAAGATGGATCACCTCCTTCCTCACCGGAAGAACCCAGAGGATCCACCTACCACCTTTCACCTCTGAACCCAAGCAGATCACTTCCGATGTCTCCCAGGGCTCATCATTCAGCCCCACGCCCTTCAACGCATATATGCCCTCCGCTGGCCAACATCGTCAGATCCCACAGCCACAGCATAATTTCCTACACAGTCGACACCCAACTCATCCTCTCACTCACTGTTGACCCCACCACCACCAGAACCAACTTCTACAGATGCATGACAAACGCCGGCAAATGGATGAAGAACAACTGCCTGCAGCTGAACACAGACAAGACAGAAGTACTGATCTTTGGCAACAGCAACACATTCCTCTATCTAAAGCAGAAGTGGAGGACGCTCCTTCCCCTACATCGCAGCAAAGAAATGGAACAGTGGCAAGAAACTGTCACTTTCTACCTAGGTGTGGATGGCACTGTGCCAATCCTATGCCGAAAAACTTTGCTTCATTTGAGGTGAGTGTAGGAAAGTGCCCCTTTTTGCATGGTTGCCCCCCACTTTCTGCCTAATGTTGATGAACTTTGACTGAGTGTGCCCTGGGTTCCTGCCAATCCGGTACCCAGGGCCAATGTTCTTTCCCTAACCTGTACTGTCACCAAACCCAATTGACAACTCTCTGGCCACCTGTAAGTCCCTTGTAAAAGGTACCACAGGTACCAATGGCACAGTCACCAGAGAAGGCCTCCAAGGGCTGCAGCACTTATTGTGCCACCCTTAGAGGCCCTGTATATGTGTGTTCTCGTCCGTGTGTCTGTGTCTCTCTCTCTCTCTCTCTTTTTTTTTTGGTGCAGAAGAAAGTGAAGAGTCGACCTGGCACACATCCCTGTGTGCCATGCCTACAAACCACTGCCCTGGCATAGGTAAGTCACCCCTCTAGCTGGGTGCACTATAACAGTGGTGAGGGTACAGGCGCATGAGCCCTGTACCCCTGCAGTGTCCAAGTCAATTCTTGGACATTGTAAGAGCAGCAATGCCATAAAGAGTATATCGTAGGGGAGTTTGTCATTACGAACTCCACAGCACCATAATGGCTTTCCTGAAAACTGGGAAGTTTTGCATCAAATTTCTCAGCACATTAAACCCTCACTGATGCCAGTGTGGGATTTAATGAAAAATGCACTCAGAGGGCGTCTTAGAGATGCCCCCTGAAAAACAACCTAATTCTAGTGTCCTGGCTGAGTAGCTACTCGCCAGCTGTCACCACCAGACATGTTTCTGGACCCTTGGGTCGAGAACCTGCCACTCTCGGGGTCCTGAAACAAAGCATATCCTGAGACGAGGTGCCAAGCCTCCTCCCCCAGGATGGGCAGGGTCCACGAAGGGGAAGCTTCAAAGGCCTGCCGCCTTTGTGAGCTACCCCAGCCATTTGCTGCTCCCAGCAACTGGCCCCTACCGGTTCTGACCCCCACTTTGGGCAGGAGAATCGGCAGGAAAACCAAGATAGGAAGAGAGGTGTGCCCACCTTTGCCAAGCCCACCCCTCAGTTGGGGGAGGCAAGGTGAAGCACAACTCTCAGTCCCCGCCATCTTGCAGATGAGGGGACCCAACCAACCCGAGTGACCCTCATGCCCCCGTCCCACTGGAGGGAGGCATAATAGGGGGAGTACCCACCCCAAAGAAGGGACCCATTGGTCCCAAACTGTACCTACCCGTTATGCCCCTAAATTCATTATTTAGAGGCAACCACGAACCTTGCCTCCTCAGACCAGAGCTGAATAGAAGAAGCAAGAAGAAGGACCGAACAGCCGTGCGGAGAGAAGAAGAGGAGGAGGACACAAACTGGCTTAGCCCCAGTCCTACCGGCCTGTCCCGACCTGAGACTCCTCCAATAGAACCTCGGCGTGTCCAGCAGTCAACAGTCCTCGAAAACCTGGAGAACCTGCCCTGCGCCTTTGCAACTAAAATGGACTTTGTCTCCCGTGAGTACAGGACGTGCTCAAAAGTAACAGACTGACTCCGGCCACCTCCGTGAGTCTCCACCACTCCGCTCCAAGCGCCCGAGCCGGACTGACCCAATACTCGAAGGAGGTCCCCCCCAGTGATCCTGCCCAGAGTTCCTTGCTTTTTTTGTATATATATGTGTGTGCATAGGAAAAGCGTTTTTTGTTTTGCTAATAACTTTGGCACCGTTTGACGGATCTTCACGAAATGATGATCCATCAAGCAGGGGCCGAGAAAAAGGAGAGGGTCCCAAAACGCATTTTCCCCATAGGGATTTTAGACACGACTACAGCCTGAACCGCTGAACGGAATTACACCACATTTGGCAGAAACCTAGATCGTTGTCCAAAACAGTGCTATTTCTAATTAGGTGTAAATCTGTTCAGTAGTTTTGGAGTTATTAAAGTAAAAAGATTTAAGTTCCTCTAGAGACTCAGATCCGGGCGGATTTGAGGATCCAGGTGCCAACAGCAATGCCCTGATTGGCTGGACGCAACCTGTGAGGAAAGTTGCGGCTGCCATTTTGTGCATCGGGACACAGTTCCCAGGGGAGAAAACAAAATGTAAAAGTGATAGAAGGGGTCAAAGTAGGGGTACTCCGACCCCATGGGACTGATGGAGGGGGTCTGTGAGGGACCCCTCACTGGCAAGAAATAGTCCTTTTTTTTAGCGCGAGGACCCGCCTGGATCTTCATGGATTCAGAAGGATTTCGGTGGATCTGTGGATCCAGACCTCAATTAAAAAAAAACACATACACCCACACACCTACTCACACTCACTCAAAAACCTACACATCCACACAACCACTCACACACCCACACAGATACTCACACACCCACTTACACACCCATTCAGACACACAGACCCACTCACAGACCCACAAAACCACGTAAACAGCCACTCACATACCCACTCACTCACAAACCCACACAACCACTCACACGCCCACACAGATACTCACACACCCACTTGCACACCCATTCAGACACACAGACCCACAAAACCACACACACTAACCCACACACCCACTCACACACCCATATAGCCACTAATAGACCCACACAAAGGCAGTGATACACTTCTAGAAATTGCAATAGCATATGCTTGTATTAAATGTGTTGTTTTAGTATAGAATGTGTGCAATATAACCGGCAGACCCCTTATTTGTCCGAGGATTTGCAACAGATCTGCGGATCCATAAAATTAATTTAAAAAAAATAAAGACTTGGTGCACTGCATTTATAGAAAGACTACATAAGTTACCGTACCTTAATTTTTTAATTGTTAGTTTTAAAATATATAAGAATGAATGTGTGAATAAAATGCAACAGCTCCTGAATTCCTTTCAAATATTTTGTGTTGAGCGGGGCTTGGAGCTTAACAGCTCCAAGACCAAATGTATGATTTTTACTAGGCAGATGTCGACTTCCTGTAAGAGGAGGATTCTAGTTGGTGACACTCCTTTAGATGTGGTGCCAAGTTTCGAGTATCTGGGTATTAAACTCACAAAGAATCTATGTTGGGCACCACAGGTGGAAAAAGCAGTTGTCCTTGGTTCAACGCACTGCATATTTAGGGAAAATACACAAATATTTCATGTAGAAGGGTGGCTCCGGCACTGGAAATATATAATGTGAAGGCCCTAGCGGTGGCTTTATATGGTGCAGAGCTGTGGGGTTTTTCCCAAATAGAGAGCCTTTCCATAGTGGAGCAAAGGTTATAAGAACTCTATTGAACCTTCCTGTAAGCACACCGCTGATCCCTTTATATCTAGACCTGGCCCAAAAGACAATCGCCCACAAGATTGAGAGTAGAATGCTGATCTATTGGCATCGACTATGGACAACACCCACCCTCGAATCCTATCGGGAGGGAATCAAAGACTTCTGGGTCCCACAGTGTGCATGGAAAATTCCGTTGCTTTGTGCTATTAAGGCCCTACTTTGAAGGCTGACCTTGGATAAATATTGGGTTTTGCCAGATAATATGTGCTTAATTGGCAAGGCCAGCATAAAAGCAATCTTTTGGGAGAGTGTGGCAATAGACAATGTTATGCAGTGCATGGGTTCCCTATCTGTGGCCTTTACTGATCGAAAGCCAATGGCCTTTTATGAAAGTACCATGAACAAAATTGTCCCTCCACTAGCCAGGAAACTCTACCTTCAGTTTAGGTATGGTACTCTACCTGTAAAATCATTCACTGGCAGATGGCAACAGGATAGTGGTTCACACAATGATTTGTGTGTAGGCTGTGAAGAGCGTTCCGGATCGCTTACCCACTTGTTTTCCCCCTTTTATAAACAAATATGTGCAAAATGGATTGTTCCCCTTTGAAAAAAGCTAGGAAGTACCAGGAAACTTTCAAATTATTGCAGTGTGATACCAGCCGGATTGTGTTTTTTTGCCTGGCCAAGTTTTTACTGGGATTCTAGATAAAGCGTGTGAAACTTACACAGTCGGTTTTTAATTTATGAAATGATTTATCTGATATTTGGATATGCAATACTGCTGTATACCTTAACCTTGGTCACTGTCCTTTCTATGCACTTTAGATAGTGGTTTTGTGCTTACCAAACTTGTGGTTTTTATATTGCTCTTTCTTAACCAATATTTCAGATGGAGCTTTTTATATATTATAGTTTTATTTATTCCTATTTATACTTGCATTTTTATGTATATGCGTGATGTAAGTTGTCTTGTTTGTTTACACTTTTATGATCCATAGAGATCAAAATAAAGGTCCCTGATGATGATGTATTTATAAACTTGTCAAATTGTATATTAGCATATTGAACTTATAGGTCAAATCGTAGAACAATTTACATTTTTTTAAAAAGGTTAAATTTACTGAAAAAACGAAAGGTTACAGGGACATTATAGCTAGGAAATAGCATTTAAAAGAACCTTAGAAATCCACTGAAAAAAACTAAGGTTACAGGGATGTTATAGTTAAATTCAGATTTTGCACACACAAAACCATATAACTCGTGTCCTAAGGTAACTATAACTTGCGCCCTCGCCATGCACTTCTAATTACCCCACATATTACATCACTCATGATATCTTCTATGACCTCATTGATTATATCACTGAAAAATTTGCAGTTAAATCATTGATGTGAAAACTGTGCATGGCGAGGGAGCGAGTTATAGTTATGTTAGGGTATGAGTTGTAGTTACTTGAGTTAACTACAACTGCTGAATTTCTATGGTTTTGTGTGTGTAAAATCTGAACCTAACTATAACGTCCCTGTAACCTTTGTTTTTTCAGTGAATATACATATATACACACACATATATATACACACACACACATATATATATTATCTACTGGCAGTCGCCAGTAGATAGTTATAGTTAGGACCTATTTTCCATAGGAAATCCGCAACATTCTATTTGAAATAACTTTGGCGCCGGTTGACGAATCTTCGCGAAATTTTCCAACTTGTTGGGGCACTCCGGTCCGCTCCTATCCTGAAAGTCTCGGGGTGATTCGGCAAGCGGGGGCCAAGAAAAAAGGGGGGTCCCAAAACGTGTTTTCCCCATGCAATTTTCCATAGGAACCTTTAGTCGCAGCTACAGCCCGAACTGCTGAACGGAATTACACCAAATTTGCCAAAAAGGTAGCCCTTGGTTCAGAGTCGTGCCTTTTGCTTAAATGGTGTAAATCCGTTCAGTAGTTCCTAAGAAATTTGAAAAAGAAAACACATATCTGGGCGGAGCCTAACCACACATGTCATCGTGAGATCTGATTGGCTGTCAGCACTTCATCCTGGAATTGCTGGCAGCCATCTTGGGACCAATATAAATGATAGTACCCCATTGAAATGCATTGTAGTGAATCGAAGATTTTGAGGGTTACCAAAAGGAGAACTATAAAGGGTGATAACAGACTTTAGTTACATTAGAATTCATTTGTTGATGGTACCATACTAATTTCAGGAATTGTGGTGTGTTCTAAGGTGATTTTACCCTGTGAAAAACCTTCTGCTGGGATATCATGAATCATGTTTGAGAGAAAACTATTTTCACATGCTTGTCCCATACAGTTTTGGAAGGTGCTCCAGAAGCTAAAATGAGAGCATATTTTCTGTAAATTCACATTATCTCTCAGTCATGTGAGAATGAAGTCTGACATTCTCAGTAAAACATGTACATCCAACAAGGGCAGAGACTGTCAGTTGATTCCTTTGTGTTCTACTGCAGCTTCCCAGAGTGTTCTAAAGAACAACTAGAGTGCTAACAGCCTTACTTATGACAAAAGTATGGCACACCTGAAGCCATCTTGAGTGGAATAAACTGGTAACACTTAAAACATTTAATTTATAAAGGAACAAAATGAGGGGGTTCATTTTGTCATAGAAATTATGGTTAGTGCTGTAGAAAGAAAAATTAGGACATGTTTCAAGTGTGATTTCAAATATCTTCCTGTTATATTTCAACAGGAGCAGCCCGTCAGTTGATGCCTTTGTGTTCTACTGCAGCATCCCAGAGTGTTCTAAAGAACAACTAGAGCGCTAACAGTCTTACTTATGACAAAATTATGGCACACCTGAAGCCATCTTGATTGGAATAAACTGGTAACTCTTAAAACATTTAATTTAAAAAGGAACAAAATGAGAGGGTTAATTTTGTCATAGAAATTATGGTTAGTGCTGTAGAAAGAAAAATTAGTGCTAAAACACTACCCCCAGCACGACACCCTACACTACCCAAACATAACTGCACTACCCTAAACCCTAAAACACTACCCCAGCACGACTCCTTACACTACCCAAACACCACTGCACTACACTAAACCCTAAATATACCCCCAGCATGACCTCCCACACTACACAAACACCACTGCACTACCCTAAACCCTAAAACACTACCCCCAGCACGACCCCCTACACTACCCAAACACCACTGCACTACCCTAAACCTTAAAACACTAACCCCAGCATGACCCCCTACACTACCCAAACACCACTGCACTACCCTATACCCTAAAACACGACCCCTACACTACACAATCACGACTGCACTATCCTAAACCCTAAAACACTACCCACAGCATGACCCCTTCACTACACAAACACCACTGCACTGCCCTAAACCCTAAAACACTACCCCAGCACTACCCCTACACTACCCAAACACCACTGCACTAACAAACCCTAAAACACTACCCCCAGCACAACCCCTACACTACACAAACACCACTACACTACCCTAAATCTACCCCCAGCACGACCCCTACACTACCCAAATACCACTGCACTACCCTAAACCATAAAACACTACCCCCAGCATGACCCCCTACACTACACAACCACTGCACTACCCTAAACCCTAAAACACTACCACCAGCATGACCCCTACACTACTCAAACACCACTGCACTACCTAAACCCTAAAACACTACCCCAGCACGACCCCTACACTACCCATACACCACTGCACTACCCTAAACCCTAAAACACTACCACCAGCACGACCCGCTACACTACTGCACTACCCTAAACCCTAGAAAAGAAACCCCCACCCCATGCCCAATCCCCCTTACCTCTCACTCCTCATGGTTCCTCTCTCCTCATGGTTCCTGCTTCACGTCATCTCTGAGGGGCGGTGCACGTCGTTGTGAGGAAACGGAACAGCCTCTGCTTCCTTACAACGACATGGATCGTCTACATGTTTTTTAGAACGCATGGTCATTTACCATACATACCTTTACAACAAAATTTGTTGTAAAGGCATGCGTGGTAAATGACCATGCGTTCTAAAAAATGCGTTGTAATGACTTCGTGATGTACAATGCATGCGTGGTAATGCATGCAATGTAATGGTATCGCAAAGTAAAAAGTCGTTGTAACGGCTGTTTACCGATCGAAGCTGGCCCCTGTTCTTCAGTGAGACGTTTATTTGATTAATTAGGAGGAAGGAATGTGTTTTTTTACCGAAAAGTGCATTCCCGGCTGTTGTATTGTGAAAGTGTCCGCGTGGCCTGGTTTCACTTCCGGTGAGAGAGTGGAAGAGTCTGTTTGGATCTAAAGGAGTTCTGTTGTTGGACGGGGCCGGCGCGACATGTCATCAGAAAACATAGCTAATGGAAAGCGTCCTCCCTGAAGTGTGGAGCAGTGCCATGAGAGGTCAACGAGTGTGCGTCCCACCGCAGTATGACCGTACCGCGTGACCCATGTGCCGCCTCCAGGGTACGGGAGGCAGAAGCGGCATCGCAGGTCCTCTTGAAGACCATTGTAGCACTAATTCTACATTTTGGTACTAGGGCATTTTAACTTCGTTGTTCCTGCCAGATACAAAGAGAAGATCCTGTGTTATTCAGTGCCCTCGTTACCTTTTTTGTGGGTTGTGGTGCTTGTCACTTAGCTGCCCCGCCGGTGCACACGACTGGGCACCCCACCTCGTGTGCCATCTGCAGGGCCTCTGCCCTCGGATCACTGGTTTCGGTTTCTGGAGTGGCAACATAAACAGTTGCTCCCAAAGAACTAGCCTGAACACTTAGGTGAATATCCCCTGCACCAGCATTCCACGGAAATTCTTTCCTAGCTCTCCCACGTCAACGAGCACGGCTCAGCTTGCGACACCGTATGACGTCATCGGAGCCATAAGATGACCTCGTCGGCGTGCTGACGTCAGTTCCACCCATTTTTTCCGTGCCACCGAGGCAAACAGGGGACCGAGACATTTTCACATGTATACATAGTATAATAAATATATATATATTCACTAAAAAAACCATAGGTTTCAGGCACGTTATAGTTAGAAATTAGCATTTAAAAAACCTTAGAAATTCACTGAAAAAACCATAGGTTTCAGGCACGTTATAGTTAGAAATTAGCATTTAAAAACCTTAGAAATTCACTGAAAAAACCATAGGTTTCAGGGGCGTTATAGTTAGTTGGACATTTCACTCGTACAAAACCATAGAAATTCCCCCGTTATAGTTAGTTCAGCTAACTATAACTCGCTGCGCCCGCAATGCACTGCTGATGACGTCACATATTACATCACTCATGACATGGTCAGTGACATCACTCATGACATCACTGATGACATCATCCAGTGAATGTGTGTTTTTCTGAAAATTAAATATGTTTTATATATGTATATCTCAAGGTCGATGGAAGAATAAATGGGTATATAAGTGTCTAAATGGATGATTTTTTTTTGTAAAATTGATTGTATAACTGACTAAGTGTATCTTAGTGAATACATGGGTTAGTGAGTAATGTTTAAATATGAAAATATCTGTATCAGTCTCTCACTTTGTGTATAAGTGGCTGCAAGGGTTGGTGAGTAGCTACATGAGTGTCTATATGGGTTATTAGTTGTTTTTTTGAGTATCAGTATGAGTGTCTGAGTGTCTGTATGGTTCGGTGGGGGTATTACTTAGTGCATAGATGCATGAATGAGTGACTCACTGTTTGTATGTGTTGAAGACAGCATGTGTGCAGGACTGTATAGGTGGATGAGTATGTGTATGGGTGTGTTAGTGAGTGAATGACTGTCTCAATAGTGTCTTTATGAGTAACTACATATGTTTTAAACTAGTATATGTGAGTATTGGTGTATATAAGTGAGTATATGTGAGAGTGAGAGATTGGAAGAGTTCCTGTACAAATAAGTAGGTGTTTCTATAAGTGATTGTTTAAGAGAGTAAGTATGTGTAAGTTTCTGTAGAAGTAAGTGTGGTAGTGTGTGTATAACTGTATATGCAAGTAAATGGATGTTTGATACTTTGTTTGCATGTGTGACTATGTGTGTGAGTAACTCTATGGATGAGTGGCGGTGTGTAACAGGATGTATAGGTGTATGAGTACATATGATGAGTGAGTACATGTATGAGTGACTGTATAGGGACTGTTGGTGAATGAGTGGATGTGTGTGTAGATCTTGGAATTACTGAATAGGTGTGTTGTAATTGGTATCGGTATGTCCATTGTTTGGAAAATGTTAGTTTGTATTTTTGAGTGTGTGTATCAAAGGTTATATTAGGGTGAGAGGAGGTCTGCCACTCTATCACAAGGATGATGTCATCAGTGATGTAATCAGTGATGTCATTTGAGATGTCATGAGTGATGTCATGAGTGATGTCATGAGTGATGTCATGAGTGATGTCATGAGTGATGTCACTGACCAGGTCATGAGTGATGTAATATGTGACGTCATCAGCAGTGCATTGCGGGCGTGCGAGTTATAGTTAGCTGAACTAACTATAACGGGGTAATTTCTATGGTTTTGTACGAGTGAAATGTCCAACTAACTATAACGTGCCTGAAACCTATGGTTTTTTCAGTGAATATATATATATATACACACACACACACACACACACACACACACACACACACGTATATATATTAGGCCTGGGAGGTAAATTCCGTTCCGCTCGCGGAATTTGCGGAATTTGGGTAATTTCGCGTTTTGCGGAGAACGCGAAATTGCCAAAAATTCCGCGATCCACGACTTCGCGGAATTTTTTACTTGTTCGCGCTTTCAAAATGCGTGTTCGCGAGATATTTCTCCCCGAGCACGCAAACAGCGTTCGCGAACAGGTAAAAACCATCGCGAACGGGCGGAACAAGCAATTCCGCGTGTTCGCGGAACTTTTGCGTGCTCGCAGAGATTTTTTACCGTTTTGCGGAGCTTTGCGTAGCGCGACTATGCAAATTCCGCCCACCCCTAATATATATACACACACACACACACGTATATATATACACACACATATATATATACACACACACACACACATGTATTATCTACTGGCGGTCGCCAGTAGATAGTTATAGTTAGGACCTATTTTCCATAGGAAATCCGCGACATTCTATTTGAAATAACTCTTGCGTCGGTTGACGAATCTTCGCGAAATTTTCAAACTTTATGGCCCGCTCCGGTCCGCTCCTACCCTGAAAGTCTCAGGGTGATTCGTCAAGCGAGGGCCGAGAAAAAGGGGGTCCCAAAACGTGTTTTCCCCATTCATTTTCCCATAGGAAACTTTAGACACGGCTACAGCCCGAACTGCTGAACGGAATTACACCAAATTTGGCAAAGAGGTAGTTCTTGGTTCAGAAAGAACCCTTTTGTTAAATGGTGTAAATCCGTTCAGTAGTTGCGGAGAAATTAAAAAATACGAGTCAAAAAATCAATTTCCCATAGGAAACTTTATGCAAGGCTACAGCCCGAACTGCTGAACGGAATTACACCAAATTTGGCAAAGAGGTAGTTCTTGGTTCAAAAAGAACCCTTTTTGTTAAATGGTGTAAATCCGTTCAGTAGTTGCTGAGAAAATCAAAAGTAAAAACACATATATATCTGGGCGGAGCCTAACCACACATGTCATCGTGAGATCTGATTGGCTGTCAGCACTTCATCCTGGAATTGCTGGCAGCCATCTTGGGACCAATATAAATGATAGTACCCCATTGAAATGCATTGTAGTGAATCGAAGATTTTGAGGGTTAACAAAAGGAGAACTATAAAGGGTGATAACAGACTTTAGTTACATTAGAATTCATTTGTTGATGGTACCATACTAATTTCAGGAATTGTGGTGTGTTCTAAGGTGATTTTACCCTGTGAAAAACCTTCTGCTGGGATATCATGAATCATGTTTGAGAGAAAACTATTTTCACATGCTTGTCCCATACAGTTTTGGAAGGTGCCCCAGAAGCTAAAATGAGAGCATATTTTCTGTAAATTCACATTATCTTTCTCAGTCATGTGAGAATGAAGTCTGACATTCTCAGTAAAACATGTACATCCAACAAGGGCAGAGACTGTCAGTTGATTCCTTTGTGTTCTACTGCAGCTTCCCAGAGTGTTCTAAAGAACAACTAGAGTGCTAACAGCCTTACTTATGACAAAAGTATGGCACACCTGAAGCCATCTTGATTGGAATAAACTGGTAACACTTAAAACATTTAATTTAAAAAGGAACAAAATGATGGGGTTCATCTTGTCATAGAAATTATGGTTAGTGCTCTGGAAAGAAAAATTAGGACATGTTTCAAGTGTGATCTCAAATATCTTCCTGTTATATTTCAACAGGAGCAGCCTGTCAGTTGATGCCTTTGTGTTCTACTGCAGCTTCCCAGAGTGTTCTAAAGAACAACTAGAGCGCTAACAGTCTTACTTATGACAAAAGTATGGCACACCTGAAGCCATCTTGATTGGAATAAACTGGTAACACTTAAAACATTTAATTTAAAAAGGAACAAAATGAGGGGGTTCATTTTGCCATAGAAATTATGGTTAGTGCTGTAGAAAGAAAAATTAGGACATGTTTTAAGTGAGATCTCAAATATCTTCCTGTTATATTTCAACAGGAGCAGCCTGTCAGTTGATGCCTTTGTGTTCTACTGCAGCTTCCCAGAGTGTTCTAAAGAACAACTAGAGTGCTAACAGCCTTACTTATGACAAAAGTATGGCACACCTGAAGCCATCTTGATTGGAATAAACTGCTAACACTTAAAACATTTAATTTAAAAGGAACAAAATGAGGGGGTTCATTTTGCCATAGAAATTATGGTTTGTGCTGCAAAAGAAAATTTAGTGCATGTTTTAAGTGAGATCTCAAATCCTCTTCTATTTCATTAGAAAATTCTGACATGCAGACTGAAACAATCACTTTCAATACCAGCAGTAGACTTCCAGTTAACTCCTTGGTGAGCAGTAGCTTTACTACAGTGATCTAATGAACAACTAGAGTAATAACATTCTGAATTTATGGCAAATGTGTGACACATCTGAATGCCTTCTTGATGGAATCAAAGTAAAAAACTGAAAGCATTTCCTACTGAGGAGACTGCAGTAAATGAGGAAATTAGGAAACTTCATAACAAAGAAGTCTTCCAAGATGGCCACCAGTGAAAAAGAGCCCAAATGTAGCACAAATATTACCCAGATGTAGCCCACAAATAGCCCAATGACAAAAGTGTGCAAAACACTTTTTATTTTTAGTTTTTGCAGTTTTATGTAGTGCAGACTGGTCAGGTATTGGAGCGTTGCATCTTAAAACATGACCCCCTACACTACAAAAACACCACTGCACTACCCTAAACCCTAAAACACTACCCCAGCACGACCCCCTACACTACACAAGCACCACTGCACTATCCTAAACCCTAAAACACTACCCCAGCATGACCCCGTACACTACACAAACACCACTGCACTACCCTAAACCCTAAAACACTACCCCAACACCACTGCACTAACCTAAATCCTAAAACACTACCCCCAGCACGACCCCCTACACTACCCTAAAACATGACCCCTACACTACACAAACACCACTGCACTACCCTAAACCCTAAAACACTACCCCCAGTACGACTCCCTACACTACACAAGCACCACTGCACTACCCTAAACCCTAAAACACTACCCCCAGCACGACCTCCTACACTACACAAACACCACTGCACTACCTTAAACCCTAAAACACTACCCCCAGCACGACCCCCTACACTACCCAAACACCACTGCACTAACCTAAATCCTAAAACACTACCCCAGCACCACCCCCTACACTACCCAAACACCACTGCACTACCATAAAACATGACCCCCTACACTACACAAACACCACTGCACTACCCTAAACCCTAAAACACTACCCCCAGCACGAACCCCAACACTGCCCGAACACCAATGCACTGCCCTAAACCCTGAAACACCAGCCCCTGCACGACCCCCTACACTGCCCGAACACCACTGCACTGCCCTAAACCCTGAAACACTACCCCCAGCAAGACCTCCTACACTGCCCGAACACCACTGCACTGCCCTAAACCCTGAAACATCACCCCCAGCAAGACCCCCTACACTGCCCGAACACCACTGCCCTAAACCCTGAAACACCACCCCCAGCACGACCCCCTACACTGCCCGAACACCACTGCACTGCCCTAAACCCTGAAACACCACCCCCAGCACGACCCCCTACACAGCCCGAACACCACTGCACTGCCCTAAACCCTGAAACACCACCCCTGCACGACCCCTACACTGCCCGAACACTACTGCACTGCCCTAAACCCTGAAACACCATCCCCAGCACGACCCCTACACTGCACGAACACCACTGCACTGCCCTAAACCCTGAAACACTACCCCCAGCAAGACCCCCTACACTGCCCGAACACCACTGCACTGCCCTAAACCCTGAAACACCACCCCCAGCAAGACCCCCTACACTGCCCGAACACCACTGCACTGCCCTAAACCCTGAAACACCAGCCCCAGCACGACCCCTACACTGCCCGAACACCACTGCACTGCCCTAAACCCTGAAACACCACCCCTGCACGACCCCCTACACTGCCCGAACACCACTGCACTGCCCTAAACCCTGAAACACCACCCCCAGCACGACCCCCTACACTGCCCGAACTCCACTGCACTGCCCTAAACCCTGAAACACCACCCCCTGCACGATCCCCTACACTGCCCGAACACTACTGCACTGCCCTAAACCCTGAAACACCACCCCCAGCATGACCCCCTACACTGCACGAACACCACTGCACTGCCCTAAACCCCGAAACACTACCCCCAGCAAGACCCCCTACACTGCCCGAACACCACTGCCCTAAACCCTGAAACACCACCCCCAGCAAGACCCCCTACTCTGCCCGTACACCACTGCACTGCCCTAAACCCTGAAACACCACCCCCAGCATGACCCCCTACACTGCCCGAACACCACTGCACTGCCCTAAACCATGAAACACCACCCCCAGCACGACCCCTACACTGCCCGAACACCACTGCACTGCCCTAAACCATGAAACACCAGCCCCAGCACGACCCCCTACACTGCCCGAACACCACTGCACTGCCCTAAACCCTGAAACACCACCCCCTGCACGACCCCCTACAGTGCCTGAACACTACGGCACTGCCCTAAACCCTGAAACACCATCCCCAGCACGACCCCCTACACTACCCAAACACCACTGCACTACCCTAAAACATGACCACCTACACTACACAAACACCACTGCACTACCCTAAACCCTAAAACACTACCCCCAGCACGACCCCTACACAAGCACCACTGCACTACCCTAAACCCTAAAACACTACCCCCAGCACGACCCCCTACACTGCCCGAACACCACTGCACTGCCCTAAACCCTGAAACACCAGCCCCTGCACGACCCCCTACACTGCCCGAACACCACTGCACTGCCCTAAACCCTGAAACACCAGCCCCAGCACAACCCCGTACACTGCCCGAACACCACTGCACTGCCCTAAACCCTGAAACACCAGCCCCAGCACGACCGCCTACACTGCCCGAAAACCACTGCACTGCCCTAAACCCTGAAACACCAGCCCCAGCACGACCCCCTACACTGCCCGAACACCACTGCACTACCCTAAACCCTCAAACACCAGCCCCAGCACGACTCCCTACACTGCCCGAACACCACTGCACTGCCCTAAACCCTGAAACACCAGCCCCAGCAAGACCCCCTACACTGCCCGAACACCACTGCACTGCCCTAAACCCTGAAACACCACCCCCAGCAAGACCCCCTACACTGCCCGAACACCACTGCACTAAAGCCTGAAACACCACCCCCAGCAAGACCACCTACACTGGCCGAACACCACTGCACTGCCCTAAACCACCACCCCTGCACGACCCCCTACACTGCCCAAACACCACTGCACTGCCCTAAACCCTGAAACACCACCCCCTGCACGACCCCCTACACTGCCCGAACACCACTGCACTGCCCTAAACCCTGAAACACTACCCCCAGCAAGACCTCCTACACTGCCCGAACACCACTGCACTGCCCTAAACCCTGAAACATCACCCCCAGCAAGACCCCTACACTGCCCGAACACCACTGCCCTAAACCCTGAAACACCACCCCCAGCACGACCCCCTACACTGCCCGAACACCACTGCACTGCCCTAAACCCTGAAACACCACCCCCAGCACGACCCCCTACACAGCCCGAACACCACTGCACTGCCCAAAACCCTGAAACACCACCCCCTGCACGACCCCCTACACTGCCCGAACACTACTGCACTGCCCTAAACCCTGAAACACCATCCCCAGCACGACCCCCTACACTGCACGAACACCACTGCACTGCCCTAAACCCTGAAACACTACCCCCAGCAAGACCCCCTACACTGCCCGAACACCACTGCACTGCCCTAAACCCTGAAACACCACCCCCAGCAAGACCCCCTACACTGCCCGAACACCACTGCACTGCCCCTAAACCCTGAAACACCAGCCCCAGCACGACCCCTACACTGCCCGAACACCACTGCACTGCCCTAAACCCTGAAACACCACCCCCTGCACGACCCCCTACACTGCCCGAACACCACTGCACTGCCCTAAACCCTGAAACACCACCCCCAGCACGACCCCCTACACTGCCCGAACTCCACTGCACTGCCCTAAACCCTGAAACACCACCCCTGCACGATCCCCTACACTGCCCGAACACTACTGCACTGCCCTAAACCCTGAAACACCACCCCCAGCATGACCCCCTACACTGCACGAACACCACTGCACTGCCCTAAACCCCGAAACACTACCCCCAGCAAGACCCCCTACACTGCCCGAACACCACTGCCCTAAACCCTGAAACACCACCCCCAGCAAGACCCCCTACTCTGCCCGTACACCACTGCACTGCCCTAAACCCTGAAACACCACCCCCAGCATGACCCCCTACACTGCCCGAACACCACTGCACTGCCCTAAACCATGAAACACCACCCCCAGCACGACCCCCTACACTGCCCGAACACCACTGCACTGCCCTAAACCATGAAACACCAGCCCCAGCACGACCCCCTACACTGCCCGAACACCACTGCACTGCCCTAAACCCTGAAACACCACCCCTGCACGACCCCCTACAGTGCCTGAACACTACGGCACTGCCCTAAACCCTGAAACACCATCCCCAGCACGACCCCCTACACTACCCAAACACCACTGCACTACCCTAAAACATGACCACCTACACTACACAAACACCACTGCACTACCCTAAACCCTAAAACACTACCCCCAGCACGACCCCTACACAAGCACCACTGCACTACCCTAAACCCTAAAACACTACCCCCAGCACGACCCCCTACACTGCCCGAACACCACTGCACTGCCCTAAACCCTGAAACACCAGCCCCTGCACGACCCCCTACACTGCCCGAACACCACTGCACTGCCCTAAACCCTGAAACACCAGCCCCAGCACAACCCCCGTACACTGCCCGAACACCACTGCACTGCCCTAAACCCTGAAACACCAGCCCCAGCACGACCGCCTACACTGCCCGAAAACCACTGCACTGCCCTAAACCCTGAAACACCAGCCCCAGCACGACCCCCTACACTGCCCGAACACCACTGCACTACCCTAAACCCTCAAACACCAGCCCCAGCACGACCCCCTACACTGCCCGAACACCACTGCACTGCCCTAAACCCTGAAACACCAGCCCCAGCAAGACCCCCTACACTGCCCGAACACCACTGCACTGCCCTAAACCCTGAAACACCACCCCCAGCAAGACCCCCTACACTGCCCGAACACCACTGCACTAAAGCCTGAAACACCACCCCCAGCAAGACCACCTACACTGGCCGAACACCACTGCACTGCCCTAAACCACCACCCCCTGCACGACCCCCTACACTGCCCAAACACCACTGCACTGCCCTAAACCCTGAAACACCACCCCCTGCACGACCCCCTACACTGCCCGAACACCACTGCACTGCCCTAAACCCTGAAACACCACCCCTAAGCACGACACCCTACACTGCCCGAACACCACTGCACTGCCCTAAACCCTGAAACACCACCCCCAGCACGACCCCCTACACTGCCCGAACACCACTGCACTGCCCTAAACCCTGAAACACCACCCCCTGCACGACCTCCTACACTGCCGGAACACCACTGCACTGCACCCTGAAACACCACCCCCAGCACGACCCCCTACACTGCCCGAACACCACTGCACTGCCCTAAACCCTGAAATATCAACCCCAGCAAGACCCCCTACACTGCCTGAACACCACTGCCCTAAACCCTGAAACACCACCCCCTACACTGCACGAACACCACTGCACTGCCCTAAACCCTGAAACACCACCTCCAGCAAAACCCCTACACTGCCTGAACACCATTGCTCTGCCCTAAATCCTGAAACACTAGCCCCAGCATGACCCCCTACACTGCCCAAACACCACTGCACTGCCCTAAACCCTGAAACACCACCCCCAGCACGACGCCCTACACTGCCCGAACACCACTGCCCTAAACCCTGAAACACCAGCCCCAGCAAGACCCCCTACACTGCCCGAACACCACTGCACTGCCCTAAACCCTGAAACACCAGCCCCAGCATGACCCCCTACACTACACAAGCACCACTGCACTACCCTAAACCCTAAAACACCACCCCCAGCACGACCCCCTACACTACACAAGCACCACTGCACTACCCTAAACCCTAAAACACTACCCCCAGCACGACCCCCTACACTACACAAACACCACTGCACTACCCTAAACCCTAAAACACTACCCCCAGCACGACCCCCTACACTACCCAAACACCACTGCACTAACCTAAATCCGAAAACACTACCCCAGCACGACCCCCTACACTACCCAAACACCACTGCACTACCCTAAAACATGACCACCTACACTACACAAACACCACTGCACTACCCTAAACCCTAAAACACTACCCCCAGCACGACCCCCTACACTACACAAGCACCACTGCACTACCCTAAACCCTAAAACACTACCCCCAGCACGACCCCCTACACTGCCCGAACACCACTGCACTGCCCTAAACCCTGAAACACCAGCCCCTGCACGACCCCCTACACTGCCCGAACACCACTGCACTGCCCTAAACCCTGAAACACCACCTCCAGCACGACCCCCTACACTGCCCGAACACCACTGCACTGCCCTAAACCCTGAAACACTACCCCCTTCACGACCCCCTACACTGCCCGAACACCACTGCACTGCCCTAAACCCTGAAACACCACCCCAGCACGACCCCCTACACTGCCCGAACACCACTGCACTGCCCTAAACCCTGGAACACTACCCCCAGCAAGACCCCCTACACTGCCCGAACACCACTGCACTGCCCTAAGCCCTGAAACACCACCCCCAGCACGACCCCCTACACTGCCCGAACACCACTGCACTGCCCTAAACCCTGAAACACCACCCCCAGCACGACCCCCTACACTGCCCGAATACCACTGCTCTGCCCAAAACCCTGAAACACCAGTCCCAGCACGACCCCCTACACTGCCCGAACACCACTGCACTGCACTGCCCTGCCCTAAACCCTGAAACACCACCCCCAGCACGACCCCCTACACTGCCCGAGCACCACTGCACTGCCCTAAACCCTGAAACACCACCCCGTGCACGACCCCCTACACTGCCCGACCACTGCACTGCCCTAAACCCTGAAACACCACCCCCAGCACGACCCCCTACACTGCCCGAACACCACTGCACTGCCCTAAATCCTGAAACACCACCCCCTGCACGACCCCCTACAGTGCCTGAACACTACGGCACTGCCCTAAACCCTGAAACACCATCCCCAGCACGACCCCCTACACTACCCGAACACCACTGCACTGTCCTAAACCCTGAAACATCACCCCAAACAAGACCCCCTACACTGCCCGCACACCACTGCCCTAAACCCTGAAACACCACCCCCAGCAAGAACCCCTACACTGCCCGAACACCACTGCACTGCCCTAAACCCTGAAACACCAGCCCCAGCACGACCCCCTACATTGCCCGAACACCACTGCACTGCCCTAAACCCTGAAACACCACCCCCTGCACGACCCCCTACACTGCCCTAACACCACTGCACTGCCCTAAACCCTGAAACACCACCCCCAGCACAACCCCCTACACTGCCCGAACACCAATGCACTGCCCTAAGCCCTGAAACACCACCCCCTGCACGACCCCCTACACTGCCCGAACACTACTGCACTGCCCTAAACCCTGAAACACAACCCCAGCAAGACCCCCTACACTGCCCGAACACCACTGCACTGCCCTAAACCCTGAAACACCAGCCCCAGCACGACCCCCTACACTGCCCGAACACCACTGTACTGCCCTAAACCCTAAAACACCACGCCCAGCACGACCCCCTATACTGCAAGAACACCACTGCACTGCCCTAAACCCTCAAACACCAGCCCCAGCACGACCCCCTACACTGCCCGGACACCACTGCACTACCCTAAACCCTGAAACACCAGCCCCAGCAAGACCCCTACACTGCCCGAACACCACTGCACTGCCCTAAACCCTGAAACACCAGCCCCAACAAGACCCCTACACTTCCCGAACACCATTGCACTGCCCTAAACCCTGAAACACCACCCCCAGCAAGCCCCCTACACTGCCCGAATACCACTGCACTAAACCCTGAAACACCACCCCCAGCAAGACCACCTACACTGGCCGAACACCACTGCACTGCCCTAAACCCTGAGAAACCACCCCTGCACGACCCCCTACACTGCCCAAACACCACTGCACTGCCCTAAACCCTGAAACACTACCCCCTGCACGACCCCCTACACTGCCCGAACACCACTGCACTGCCCTAAACCCTGAAACACCACCCCCAGCACGACACCATACACTGCCCTAACACCACTGCACTGCCCTAAACCCTGAAACACCACCCCCAGCACGACCCCCTACACTGCCCGAACACCACTGCACTGCCCTAAACCCTGAAACACCACCCCAGCACGACCCCCTACACTGCCCGAACACCACTGCACTGCCCTAAACCCTGAAACACCACCCCCAGCACGACCCCCTACACTGCCCGAACACCACTGCACTGCCCTAAACCCTGAAACACTATCCCCAGCAAGACCCCCTACACTGCCCGAACACCACTGCACTGCCCTAAACCCTGAAACATCACCCCCAGCAAGACCCCCTACACTGCCTGAACCCCACTGCCCTAAACCCTGAAACACCACCCCCAGCACGACCCCTACACTGCCCGAACACCACTGCACTGCCCTAAACCCTGAAACACCACCCCCAGCACGACCCCTACACTGCACGAACACCACTGCACTGCCCTAAACCCTGAAACACCAGCCCCAGCATGACCCCCTACACTGCCCGAACACCACTGCACTGCCCTAAACCCTGAAACACCAGCCCCAGCACGACCACCTACACTGCCCGAACACCACTGCACTGCCCTAAACCCTGAAACACCAGCCCCAGCACGACCCCCTACACTGCCCGAACACCACTGCACTGCCCTAAACCCTGAAACACGAGCCCCAGCACGACCCCCTACACTTCCCGAACACCACTGCACTGTCCTAAACCCTGAAGCACCAGCCCAAGCACGACCCCCTACACTGCCCAAACACCACTGCACTGCCCTAAACCCTGAAACACCACCCACTGCATGAGCCCCTACACTGCCCGAACACCACTGCACTGCCCTAAACCGTGAAACACCACCCCCTGCAAGACCCCCTACACTGCCCGAACACCACTGCACTGCCCTAAACCCTGAAACACCACCCCCAGCACGACACCCTACACTGCCCGAACACCACTGCACTGCCCTAAACCCTGAAACACCACCCCCAGCACGACCTCCTACACTACCCAAACACCACTGCACTACCCTAAAACATGACCACCTACACTACACAAACACCACTGCACTACCCTAAACCCTAAAACACTACCCCCAGCACGACCCCTACACAAGCACCACTGCACTACACTAAACCCTAAAACACTACCCCCAGCACTGCCCGAACACCACTGCACTGCCCTAAACCCTGAAACACCAGCCCCTGCACGACCCCCTACACTGCCCGAACACCACTGCACTGCCCTAAACCCTGAAACACCACCCCCACCACCCCCAGCACGACCCCCTACACTGCCCGAACACCACTGCACTGCCCTAAACCCTGAAACACCACCCCAGCACGACCCCCTACACTGCCCGAACACCACTGCACTGCCCTAAACCCTGGAACACTACCCCCAGCAAGACCCCCTACACTGCCCAAACACCACTGCACTGCCCTAAGCCCTGAAACACCACCCCCAGCATGACCCCCTACACTGCCCGAACACCACTGCACTGCCCTAAACCCTGAAACACCACCCCCAGCACGACCCCCTACACTGCCCGAATACCACTGCTCTGCCCAAAACCCTGAAACACCAGTCCCAGCACGACCCCCTACACTGCCCGAACACCACTGCACATTCTCAAAAACATACACACTCCAATACCAATAACAACATACCCACTCCCTGATTCTTAGGTCTACACACACACACATCTACTCACTCACCCGTACAGTCACTCATACTTACAGTCACTCAGTACAGGACTATCATATGCACTCATACACCTATATAAACACTCACACACCACCACTCATCCATAGAGGTACTCACACACCTAGTCAGTCATGCAAAAAATTAATCACACACCCATTTACTCACCTATACAGTTATCCACACACCAGCTCACTTACTCATACAAATACTAGCACATTCTTACGCTCTTATACAATAACTGATACAAGCACACACGCATCCATACAGCCACTCTCACAATCACACACTCTCACTTATAGCCATTTAAATACTCTAACACACATATATACTGCCTTTTACATATGTAGTTACTCGCACATGTACCACTGAGATATACATTCACTCACTAACACACCCATACACACACTCACCCACCCAAGCAGTCCATCACAGATGCACTCTTGAAATCATGCACCCAGTGAATCACCCACTCACACATCTATGTACAGAGTCACACACACCCCACCCACACAAACACTCAGGCAGCCATACAGATACTCAGAGAACCAATCAATAACCCATATAGACACTCATGTAGCTATTCGCAAATCCATGCATCCACTTACACACCAACAAACAGACGGATACAGACATTCACACAGTTTAGTCACTAACCCATGCATTCAGTAAGATACGTTTAATCACTCACTTGTAGAGTCAGTCACGCACGTACTAAATCATCCATTCAGACACTTATACACCCACTCATTCTTCAATACGCCTTTCCCTATATATATTAAACATATTTAAATTTACAGAAACACACAGTCACTGGATGATGTCATCAGTGATGTCATCAGTGATGTCATTTGATAGGTCATCAGTGATGTCACTGACCATGTCATGAGTGATGTAATATGTGACGTCATCAGCAGTGCATTGCGGGGGCGCGAATTATAGTTAGCTGAACTAACTATAACGGGGGAATTTCTATGGGTTTGTATGAGTGAAATGTCCAACTAACTATAACTGTCCCTAAAACCTATGGTTTTTTCAGTGAATATATATACACACACATATATATATATGCAAAGAACTCCGTCCAAACAGCATCCAAATCGTCAGGAAAGGAACGGACACGGACCCAAAATTGCTTCGTGCAAAAAGGTTTATTTATTTCGTTCCATATCGGCACCACGCACCGCCATGACGCGTTTCGACCCAAGAAGGGCCTTGATCACATGACGCTGTCAGGGGAAGCCACCAAATTTATAGTGCAAAACATGAGCATCACGTGACCATAGGGCCAATAGACATAGAAAACACATACTGACCCAGTACAGCATGAGCATATCGCAAGATTAATTGATCATATACCTGGTGGCTCAGGAATAATATACAATTTAGAATTTAAATAGACGTGCAAAACCTGCAAAAGTGCATAGGAGCTTATGTGCAAAGTACGCAACATTAAACAATACCTCCCCTAGTGGGGCAAGGGCACGGCTAGATCGGATTAGCTGTATAAAGTGCAAAAGTGCATATTTAAAAAATATCTATAATCCTAAAATCCAGACAGCAGAGGCCTATGCCCAACATATTATCTCTAAAGCAATGTGCAAAATACAAGCAATAGTGCAAAAATGATGCGGCTTAATGCAGATATGCATAGATCTTATTGCAAGAAATTTTCATGGAAAGTTCCATCTTTAGCAAGTCTAAATATTCAATAATAAAATGAATCACATCAAGAACCCACCAAATACAAATATATAAAACATGATTGAAAAATATTAAAGTGTGCAATGCTCATTCAAGTATGTAAAATACACAACCTTATGCTGTTTTATACCCTTGATGAATCATAGAGCTAATGCCGTCCCTTATTATCAAGATAATCCTCATTGAGTACATACCCCCTAGACATTGTGCATTTGAAAAGAATTAAAAAATCATTAAATCTGATTAAAATCTACATTCATTTTACAAATACAGCCGATCTATAGTACCACTCTAAAATGTATAAAAGAAATATTTATTACATCATAAATATCTAAAATAGTATCCTAGACCTCAGCTCCCTGATGGCTTGGTGCTGAAGGGCCCTATTAGAGTTATGTGGCAATTAGGGGAACCCGTTTCAAATCTAAAATAGCCTGTAGGGATAGGGCATCACAACTTATGTTTCCTGAGTCAACTAAAAAGGGGGAAACCCCTACTGGGCCACTATATCTAATCTGCCCTGTTTGGTCACGTTTAAACATCATTATCAAACAAGAGGAGTGAAGTGAAAAGAAGAAAATAAAGAAATCGTAAAATATTAAAAAGTTAGTACTAGTGTCTCCCGTATGCTGAGAGATCATTGTACTCGGGGATCAGGTCAATATCTAAAACATAGTACTAGCAGCTGTCACTAAGCTAAATACATAGTAGGGGAAGAAATGACATTCAGAGACAAGTAAAAAATCCTCACTTGAGTTTAGCCCATTTGGGTTCTTCGTATCGAGCTCGAGGATATACCTCGTCTCAAGCTTTCTTAGCAAGGCTTCACGGTCACCCCCTCGACGTAGAGGAGGCACCATGTCCACCACGAAGTAACTCAAGTGATCTAGGCAACTATCATGAATTTCTTTAAAGTGCCTAGCAACTGGATATGTTGCATCATTGTTACTGATCGCTCTCATGTGCTGGAGTATACGCTTGTGAACCTGCAACTTGGTACTCCCAACATATTGCAGGCCACACGTACACTCCAGCACATACACAGCAAATTCGGTCTTGCATGTCAATTTCTTTGAGATAACCACGGGGACATCGCTAAACGGGATTTTATATGTAGTCCGATTTCTCCCCAATTTACATGCTTTGCATGAAGCACATTTAATGAAGCCTTTGGTGGTCTGCAGCCAGGAACTGTTGGAAATTATTTCTGGACTGCTCTTGACAAGCATATCGCTCATAGAGCGTGCTCTTCGAAAAGTTAACGCTGGAGCTTTGGGTAAGGTACCACCAATTACTGGGTCATTCTGTACAACCGGCCAATTTCTATTGAAAATCATACGCAACTTGTTATGCTGCCGACTGTACGTTGTAATGAATCTAGGAGGCTCAATAGTGTTACTGGGGCTCATTGGTAATACAACCTGTCTGGGGTTACAGCCCAATACCACAGGGCGTGGAATAGCATTGGCTTTCCTAATCGCTGTATCAAGCATCTTGGCAGTGTATCCTCTAGCTAGGAATCTTAGTTTACTTTCACCTTGAGCCTCCACGCAATCAGCATCCACACTACAGATACGTCTGACACGCAGCATCTCCCCATAAGGGATGCTGCGTATCAGATGGTCCGGGTGGTGGCTGGTGGCGTGCAAAACCGTATTGCCCGCTGTGGCCTTACGATGCAACCTTGTCTCCAAGCAGTTGTCCTT